>OZ012544.1:11295410-16095410 GCA_963935595.1 Schoenobius gigantellus | reverse complement strand
AAAACCCCCATCTTTTAGTAGTTACTTCACTATCAGCTCACCTGAAAAATAAGAGTCAATATGTCATTAATAGTTCAAGAACTATCCCCTCACTTCTAACCATCGAGGAATTTTCCATCATCAGGTGCTTCAGCTCAGCATCATGAGATAATTATTGAAAAGATTTAGAAAAAATATCAAACACGTGGGACATTATACAATTTTTTTTTTTTTCGGTTTACCCTGGATTATCAGATCTTGTGACACGGTGACGACGAAACCACCTCAGAAAGAATAATAATAATACTTTTTCGACAAGAAGTATTTTGAAAATCGATCCACAATTGAATAGGAAACCGTACATAAAAAAAATTGATACAGTCAAAATAGAATACAAACACTCATCACTCTGTTTCGTTCCAGAAATTTTGATTTTGTCATATGCGAATGCGCATTAGGCCTCGTTTACGGAGACGCGGGGCGTTGCGCGGCGCGGCCCGCACAGAATTCAAACATATGGCGTTGTATGAGTGCGTTTACGGAGAAGCGATTTTACACGCCTTTGCTTGAAATGGCGCGTTTTTTACGGCCGAGCCCGCGGATGGCACCACCGCGTCCGTCGGTGTTCCCGTCTCGCATCTCTATGAACAACATCATATATTGCCATATGTTTGTGTTTACGCGTGCGATTATGAGTGCCACTTCACTCGCCGCCCCACCGTAAACAGAAAAAACGTCTGACGCGCCGCGAGACGCCACGCCACACGCGACGCCCCGCGTCTCCGTAAACGAGGCCTTAGAATTCATTTGACAGTGACAGTTATCGTGACTATCTTCGTGAAAGATCACTTGGCGCAAAGAGTAAAGAATTTGACCCACGCAGTTTTTGAAGTGACTTCCCGGTAGCACACGTAGCACATATCAATAAATCCACAGAACACACCTCTGTGTTCTGTGAATAAATCAGGCTGTCCGTGCGTCGGTCGGTTTAAAACAAAATTAAAACGACAAAGTTACGTATACGTGTACACTACAGTAAGCGCAGTGTCAAGCTATACTGTCTGGCCGTTATGTTGCTCTCAATAAAGGTGGTATTGGTAGTGCCAATGTAAATCCTGATGTGGCGCCTACTGTACATGTTCATAGTTAAAAAAAGGTTAGGTAGTAAATACGCGAGAACCAGCTTGAAGAAATTTGTCAGTGCTCGTTAACCGGGTGTGATAAACAGCGTCCTTAAAATGAGTGAACGCTCTCGTATCCCAAGTAAAATTAAATTACGCCCATAATCCGTTCACTAATTACCACTTTGACATATACGTAAGAGGTGGTCAATTGAATCATCGATTTGCATGTTATAAAGGAATTACACAACACGTGCCCTTTTTCGCGATCTTGACATATCTCCGTGACGTAAATACCTGTCACGTTCATTAAAAAACGCCTTTATTAAAATGTTTAATCACGCGTCAGCGGTAAGCTTTTGTGTCAAAGCTCATACGATACAAGTACACCTACTACATATACGAGCATACACGTTCCCCACAAATTCTCTTTCACCTTAATTACTTTCTTCATACATAGTACTTCGGGCCCCATTTCACACACTCCAAGATTTAATTTTATAACAAGTACATGTCGTTTTATAAAGGCCATTTATAACTTTCTTAATTATTATGCTCTATTGCACACATAGTGCGAGCTTAACTCTATATGAGAGACCTTTGCCCAACAACTCTAACGAGCGTTATGAGAATATAAATAATAAATTTTCATATCTGTGGAGAGCGATGTCATTTACGACAAAGTAGTAAAAAATAGCGATCAGAAACATCATACTTCGTTGAATTCACGCAGTGCCCTAAGCGCGCTGAGAGAATAACGGTGTACTGAGCAATGGAAAGTATTAGAAACCGTTCTTCAATAATTGTAACAGCGAGTGAACTACGTATTATGCCTGGTGACGCATAGTCTGCCTTTGCGCACTGAGGTAGTGAAGATGGTGTCAGTACCTATATAAATGGATCGCTAAATATGTAGCGCGAAATGCTAGGACGGGAGACCGGTGCGACTAACTTATTAAAGCGCATAGTGGTCCCAATGACCTTGCGTCGATCGTTCCGCACTGATTACATAGGAGTGAGTGAGAGTGAGGGGAATATTTAAGCAAATCTTTACGCGTAAGATGAATTATTTCAATTAAAAATTAATAAAGAAAAATCTAAAAAGACCATCCGCTAGAATATTGTTCACTTTATTTATTGAAATCGAAAGTATATGATTTAACCTAATATTTACGACGCGATTAGGTTTAAAGTTTTAAAAATCGAGGCATTTTTGGGTCACATTTTTACCAAGTTTTAATTAATTTATCACTAAATTAAAAAGACCGTCCTCTAATAAAGAATGCGTTGAATAATAACATATCTTTTTTAAAGATTTTTTTATTCAATATTTATGAAGAGAACCGTTTTTTTCTGCAGTGATTTTTTTATGATTGACCCTACTACGCGCCTTAAACGTATTTCTTTCTTGAATTTGCGGAAAGGTGAAATGGTAAAAAAATTGGGAAAATTGGTCGGCACCGCCGCTTTCTCTATCTCCTACTGGCAGGAGCACGAGGATATAAGATTTTTTATACACCACTTTCAGGATTCCGTATCTCAAAAGAAAATAACGGAACCCTTATAGTATCACCTTGTCGTCCGTCTGTCCGTCTGTCTGTCAAGACCCTTTTTCTCTGGAACGCGTAGTGATATCAAATTTATAACAAATACTGTTTGCAGCCTCTTTCAGCCGTGAAAAAATCATACTTATATTGTCAACACGATCAAAAGATACTACCGTTTATGTCGCATATTTTCGAAAAATTTACGTACAAGGTACTCCTCGTTGACCTAAAATCATGAAATTTGGCACGAAGCAAGGTCTTATAGCACAAGTTAAGAAAAATGAAAACCGCTAATATGTTCATAGGAAATTGTCATTATTTATACTTGATAAGTTTGAAAGGAACCCTCGGTGCGTGCGAGTCCTACTCGCACTTGGCCGGTTTAAGCTGAACGCACATATCGGCACGCGCCGTACGTGCCGCATTATATGACGTCATCAGCACGCGTTTATCAATACTCGGACCTACCTACCGCTTTTTTGAAATTCGGCGAGCAAGTACGGTGCGGCCAAATGTGCGAGTATTCATATAATTTTATACAACATTCCAAAAATGCGGCGCGTGCATAATTTATTTACGTTTAGCTTTATTCTTCTTCACATAAGCCAATTCAATTAAATTCTAAGGTCAATCAAAAACAAGAAATTATGACACGTTTGTACGTTTGTTGGAACGACGTTTGTCAGGTCAATATTGGATTTCTAATAAAATAATAAACATACGAGGGCGGGTCAAAAAGTTCGCGGAATGAGGGGCATGGAGGGGGGAAAGGTGACTTTTTACTACCTGCACTAGTTGTGACACTCATTAAGAGTATAAATACTAAGTTTCAAAAAAAATAGGTCATAATTACCTGAGCTACACATCAATCAACAAGTCAATCCGGAAGAAAATTTGCAACATGGAGAAAATTGAGTTTCGCGCAGTCATCAAGTTCCTTACCAAACAAGGAAAGCCTCCCCAGACTATTTTGGAAGAGATGTCTTCTGTTTACGGGGACTCTTGCCCTGGTAAAACCATGGTTTACAAGTGGCACAACCTGTTTAAGCAAGGCAGGGATTCGATTGAAGATGATCCGAGGCCAGGGCGGCCTGTCGAGGCAACCACGGCAGAAAACGTCGAAAAACTTGAAAAAATCATATTGGAAAATGCCCGTTTAAAGAAGAAACAGCTTGCAGAAATGATTGGAGTATCAGCTACAACCATTTTGAACAACCTACACGACCATCTTGGCATGTCAAAGGTGTGTGCAAGATGGGTGCCGAGAATGCTCACGCCACACCAGAAGCAGCGGCGAGTTGAGTGTTGTCGCGAGTTTTTAGCGCTCTGTGGTGAACAAAAGGATGAAGTTTTGAACCGAATTGTGACTGGAGATGAAACTTGGGTTCATCATTATGAGCCTGAGTCCAAACAAGACTCCATGGAGTGGCACAAAAAGGGCACACCACCTCCGAAGAAATTCAAAGTGTCTCCGTCGGCTGGAAAATTCATGGCTACTGTTTTCTGGGATTCAGAGGGAATCCTCCTTATTGATTATAAAGAAAAGGGTGTCTCTATCACTGGAGAGTAGTACGCTGCACTATTAGAACGTCTGCGAGATGCTGTGAGAGAAAAAAGACGGGGAAAATTGACTAAAGGTGTGCTCCTTTTGCTCGACAATGCACCCGTGCACAAGGCGCAAGTTGCGATGACTGCTGTTCAAAGAGTGGGCTTCGAAATCTTGGAACATCCTCCCTATAGCCCAGATTTAGCCCCAAGTGATTATTATTTGTACCCAGAAATGAAAAAAGCGCTTTGAGGTAAGAAATTTTCCAGTGATGAAGAAGTGAAGAGCGCAATTTGGGCCTATTTTGACGACAAAGAGAAATAATTTTTTTTCGAAAGTATTAATAAATTAATTGATAGGTCTAATAAATGTATTAGAGTTAAGGGGGAAAACATTGAAAAGGAAAAATAATTTTGTGTTTTATTTCTTACTTTTTACCCTCCATTCAGCGAACTTTTTGACCCACCCTCGTAATATCGTTCTAACTTATAAGTCCAAAAGCAACTTTGTCCGTCTGCCTTTTACGTTGGCCTAACATAAGCTGTTGGGACCTTTTTATTCTGGGGGAAATGCGTAACCGCACCATACCCGCCGTTGGCTAGACGGCGAGCGTGTGTGGGGCTCTCTCGGCAGAGTGCCAAGCCTACCCACTAAAACCCCCCGAAACTGTTGGGACCTACAAGTATTATGATGAATTCTGATAGCGAAAGATTGGAGACCTCTGTTAAGGACACGACCTACTTTTGCTGAAAAATTAAATGTTACACTTTGTATATATATACATATATGTTTCTTTTTTTTAATGAATATATTCTCGGGCAAGAATTACAATAGGTCAAAGCTAAATAGAAATAAATAACCAAATCACGCATTCGTGACATGGTGTTTGGTGGTGGTAATTCAAAAACAACGTATTATTATCCCAAAAACATGTCAAAGGGTGTTTTGAAACGAAAACGCGACGGTTTTGGTAATATTTTTGTTTTATGTCAAATAATTACAGAGCAACTGTACCGACATAAAAAATAATGGTGGTTTTGAAGGCCCTGAATACCGGGCTATGAGAAATTATATGATGATAATACGCCAACATTAATTAAGAGCTTGTTTTCAGATTTTAAACTATTGCTATTTAAGTACTTACAAGAAGTAAAAATTATACTGATCTTGATAGTTGTTTTTTTTTTTACATATAATGAGCGTTAGAACAAATACAAAAAAAGCTCCGTATACGCAGGCAATGCCCAAACTACTTTAGAACTATTATAGTACTTGTATAATATAAAATCATTAACATCATTATATTTGCTTTTATCAATTGTGCGGGAAAACTATGGCGGCAGCAGTCTCATCAAAACTTGTGACGGTTTTTGGCTAGCCGCCAATAGGGTTAATCGCCAATTTAAATCAACACATTGACTTTCGGGACATTTGGCTGTCTTAAATCTTACATTTTTCTCACAATGTATTTCCTTCTTCGCATACTTTATCCTTGCTTTTTCTACTGGGAAATTCTTTGTCAGTTAACATACAATTACTCATCGCGCAATATACGGCGCATAAGAGATGAATAAAACATTAAATAAACACGTCAAGTTGTTTTTCATCATCATCACAGACGAAGATTTTCTTTATCTGAGCTTTCATCAGATGTGTATACGAAAGGTGCAGATGACGGCGAGCAAACAACGACGTAACGCAGTAGCAATACGAAGGACGGCAATGTTTAATAAACAACTGAGTGCGACTCATCTACGCGGCAATAATTCATTCGTTTATAGCCAGCAATGAAACTGTTATATTTTGAAGTTTATTCAATAGTTACATCCTGTAGTGAACTGGTAGCCTCGTATTCACTTGCAAGCACATCCACGAATAAATCACGCGTTAGTGACGCCTGAGCACGTTCAATTCAAACAAGCACGAGCACGCTCAGGGCGAGCCGGTACCTTTTCGGGTTTTAGCATCGGTTTGCTTAGCGGCACAGGGGGCTTAGACAAGTGGCCATCGTTTCATAGCGAAACGATAACTAAATTCGCCGTCGTCTCTGAGATAACGAAAACAACTTACTAGCCAACGTAAGGATTACCAACTCACATATCGATAACTGATCGATTCGCCACGTTATTTAGCGATGGCATGTGTCAGTCGCATACATTTTGTTCTTATCGAACTTCGTTATCCTTTTTGAATTGTCACTTTGTCTATATAGGCCCTCTGTATTCGCTCCAAGCGAATGAGCGAATCGCTCGCTCGACGCTCCGAGTAGACGGTAGGAATTCTGTGTGGTGCTGTGTGCAACGAGCGCGTATAGTTTTGCCATTAAAAATGTTTGAATAAAATTTTTAATAATTTACATTTGCTGAGCATATACACGGTGTTTCATAATAACCAATAAATAATTTATCGTTATCTAAAACTAATTATTAAATAGTTTTTCCCGTAATGTCATTCAACCCAAAATTTTCATGTATCATAGTATCATCATCATGTCTATGATTTACATGAAAATTTTGGGTTGAATGACATAACGGGTAAACACAATTTAATAATTAGTTTTAGATAACGATAAATTATTTATTGGTTATTATGAAACACCGTGTATAAAGTGCCCTCATGGGATGACAAAATTTATTAGACTTGACAAATTGATGCATATGAATCAAAAAGGGCTTATCTTGAGATAACTCATAGGAAAGATCGTTGCTATGAATTCACTATATAATAAAAACTATACCTGTTAATATATTATAATTCAATGTAGGTAGATGACGTCAAAAAATGTAAGCTTGGTACAGTCTAACGTTAATTGAGCACAGCTTTGCCAATAATAAAAACCGTCGAACCAAAACTTTGAAAGTTTTTTCCTTTGAGCATGCTCATACTGAGCGGCTTATCCGACTGAGCATGCTCAAGATGATAGGACGAGGCTTCTTAACCCTTCGTAATTCGATCTCTGAGTAACACAATTGCGATCACAGCCGAAATAATAAATGAAGTCGAATTCAAAAATATTGTTGTCAATTTTCACAGTTGAGAAATATTGCTCTCTTTTTGGCGTCACAGAATATATAATTGTACTCCATAACTGAGCACTAATCTCAGATTGTAGCAGATTACTGGAAATGTTGTTTAACACGAATGGTCGTTGAGTTCATAGCTATCTTATAATGTAAAGAGATATAATTTATCATAATATGTATTTATACTTCTTAAAACTTTTTTGGATATATAATTATCGTGTATTTTTAAATAAGTCTGATAAACTATTTCAAATAGAAAGGTCAACGGATACACTGACATTTCGTCGGGAGCCTCTCCTAGATCAGAATACAGTCAATTCACGAAAATGAATATAAGCGCTATGAATAGCTTTATTTGATGAAAGATAACCATATTACGTTCACCACCCAGACATAAGGTGAAATTCGATAAAATGTAAAAGAAAACGGCGCTAAAACTAACTCAGAATATCGTGCAGCGAAATATGAATGCTGTGCGAGCGACTTTTATATTTTAATTCACGACGACAAATGTTTGTCATTTACCAATTTGCCAACGTTTTTGATGAAATGAATATTCATGGTGGCGGGAACGCAAAACGTACGCTATGTATGAGAAGCGACGGATCCAGGCTGGCGGCCGCCGGGACGTCGTCGGTGTGAGAGGTGACGACAGAGCATCGTAGCTGAAATATCAAGAAACTGGTATTTCATAGATGTATGACACTAGTGACCACTCGTTTGCTTCGGACAAAGACATAAGAAGTACGCTATTCGCATGAATACGGAAGTACTTGACTAAAAGTATCTATCTAGGTAGACCATGGAACACAATTTCGGTAATGGGCGTAGCACACTTTCGCTACACCTGATAACGGACGTGTGCGTGACCCAAAGCCGGACAAATTGTATCGAGACACTTATCGATCAAAATAAATTTTCGACCACATTTTTATCTTTACGGTCGCTCTTTATTTATTGGAAATAAAACTTTACATGAAAGGGAACTCAATCACGATTAGCTGCATGTTTTGGAACTGACTGTCCTACTTACTGTACTTATAGTTAAAAATAACTTAAGGAATAAATAAAAGAACTACCCTGACGACGACGTTCCGTAGGTATAATGAGGCTGAAAAATTTCAATGTTGTCCGAGAACAATGGCTCAGAATGTGAGGAGGACAAACATTTCATAATTATCTTGACACGTTTACTTAGTACAGAAAAGGTGGCAAATACAGCTTCCGAGAACTGTTAGCATACGAAACAGAAACGCTATCGCATCACAACAGTGACAAGACTGATAATGAGACTCAAAATTGTATAACTCTCCTAAAACGTGTTTTTGCCCTATTACAAACAAATCATAGACAGTATTTATGAATAACTTGTGACAAGAAATCCTTTTAAAAGTTCCCAGCAAAACAAACCAGAAGTACATTTTTTTTAATACATAGAAGAATGAAATTAAAGCGCTCACGAGTGGCCCTCGCAAAAATACGAGTCACCGAGTACTCACTCGATTTCGGTGCTCCAAATGTCTTCGTCGTCCTCGGCGCCTAACATTTTTATACGTCAGCTAAACTTTACGACGATTCTGGAGTTTTTCGGACTTTTACGATCTGCAAATGGGTAGGTATCCGGCTATTGCCAAGCACATCTCTAAAACACTTCTTCTATGATTCATTTTGTAAGTCATCCTAATTTGTTTGATTGCAATTGATGTCGTTAAAACCACTATTTTACTAACAATGTCGCCGGCTCAAATGCGACCACAGATCGGCCTCAGAACATTTTGCGAACGGAGCCAAAGAAAACACGTAAGTATTAATGATTCTTTAACTAGTATGACAAGGCATTATCACGCTGCGTTCGTCATTTTCATCCGTATTTCGAGAATGAATAAATCATGTTTCAGTTTCGTTGACATGAATAAATGTGCTCATGCTCCCGCTTTTGTTAGCGTTATTGAATTTTACATCGATTCATTCACAATCTGCTACGATAGGTAACCAAATAAGTGTGACGTAATACTTACCCTAACAGGTGAAATAGTAAGCTCATTGAATATGACTCCGCGCACGTTTACACAAACACCGTATCGCACTAGATCAGCATAATCATTGCACGCCACACAATAGACCGGCGAAATTGTTATCAGGACGTTAATCGCACACTGGACAGCATAATTAAATTTATCGTTGATAAAATGTGATAATAGATAGGTACGTAGGCAATTCTTGTTCAAAATGAGCTTATCGTGCGTGACATTGATAACTATAGATAGATACATAAAAGTAATTGAAATTGTACAAATACGTTTATGCTATGTTCAATAGTGCAATAAACGTGAAATTAATTAATTAATTACAATGGAAACTTAACTGAAATCAACATCTTCTTTAAATCATCGTCTTTAAAATGCACTTAAAATAATAATACCTAGTTAGTAATGTCATTTCACATTACAGTGTGGACCAAAGTTGGCCAAGATATTGATCTCAACAGAGAAACTTTTATAATATTTTTTAAAGATTTTGACGACTAATATTTTAATGTGTCTAAACGAACCGTTCATGTTGGTTAATGCAGTAATAAATCTTTTCAGAATAGCTTCTTACTTGTAAATGTCTAGTGCTTTTTAAAGGCATTCGTATTAACGACGAAAATCACATGATGAGGTTGTAATTAATAAAACCATGATTCTATATTTCACTAAAATTTTACTTTTGTATCGTGTAACACACATACAGTGTGTAACAACACCCTGTGAAGCCCTTCTGGAGCATGTTCAGAATCGATATACATATAAAAGATATGGCGTCACTGAAAATTCGTAATTGTAAAACTATTTTTTTTATTCCTCATACATTTTGTTTTCATACACCCAACTATTTGTTGGAGGATTTCAAAATGAATTTTACAATTTTGTATTTTTACAATAACGTCATAACTTTTATATGTCGATTCCGAACATGCTCCTAAAAGGGTTCACAACGTCACAGGGCTGTATATCGACAGTACAAGTTGTAAACAGTTTAAAAAACAACCAAAGAAAATATAATCAAAGTTATCGTATTCGGGGTTCTCAGGGAATAACCCGGTCGACGAGGTCCTTAGGATGATGGAAGTCGTAGAAGTCGTAAAACTCGAAACTGAAAAGCTCCATAGTAAACGTAGATCGCATAATTAGTTTAGTTAGTCTGGAAAGTTCGTTTATATCGAATTTGGGAATTAGTTAAGCTTTAAGAAAGGGATAAATCGAAATCAAAGCCAAAACTTATAAAAGAAGACATTTACATTGGAAAACTCAGAGTGAGGATAGACATATATTTTTTTAAACAATGTGAAGTCAACATCAAAAATTACATGACACATGGAAATGACAAAAACGAACAATGATTCTTTTACGTTTAACTGGGGTGCGTTCAGAGCCTTCGCGTTAGGGCCGCTAGGTACAACATTTGGCTCTTTTTTTAATTTATTTATTACCAAAAAACACCATTAGTTCTAACACTGTTTAATACCTTAGAGCGTGGCGTTTGGTTTAAACAACCAGCTCGTTGTATTACCTATTGTATGTCAGAAATAAGATCTATCTTAAGATGATGTTTTTGATAGATATCCACTGTCAGAGCAAGATACAACCGAACAACCCAACCCAACAATTTGATGGTTAAAAAACGCTCTATCAAACTCTTAGATTATTGGAAGATTTTGAAGACATAATCTGTTATACGTCATTTGCTAGAAAGAGAGAGAGAAATAAAAAGTTCACGTGAAAAAGAAGATAAAAAAAAGATATGAATGCTGAAATATATTCAACACCTCGGTGCGAATTAAGTAACAACGAAACAACTTCACTCCACCAAGGTGCTGAACGCGTTCCTGAGATTGACGATTGTTTTAAGATTTCTATTTCTTATTTCATGGGACACGAAAAATTTAACAATTATTTGAATTAGATTTAAAGATATAATGTGTAGTGCTACATTGTCATCGATATTTACACTGTGCTCTAAAACTATAGTAACAATGGTCTATTATTGTTTTATAGTGTCTGAAGTCTGCTTACGTTGATATTTCTGTCTCAAATATACATAATATTGTGGTTAAAATATCATCTGCACTATTTTGTGGTTTACCTTCAATATATCATTTACTAGATTTCCGCTCGCGACTTCACCCGCGTTATTTTTTTCCCCGTAGGAATTTTTGTTCCCGTAGGAAAATTATCCTATGTCCTTCCCCTGGTCTCGAACGACCAAACGAACGAACGAAGCATTCAAGTACTTTGGCAAAGAACCATTATCACTGAGGCGTAAACAATACGAACTTGTATTTTTGCATGATATTCTATCAGAAGTGGACTGCCCCGAGCTATTATCGAACATTCAAATGTGTGTACCTTCTCGGCGAACTCGACACACTCCACTTTTCCAGGTTCCTCACTCCCACACGAAATACGCTAAAAACTCTGTTTTAAGTCGAGCCATCCCAAACTTACAATAAGTAGTCAATATTCTGAATTGGATTTGTTTAATTTATCTAAAAATGCTTTAAAAAATGAGATTAAAACAATTCCCTCAAAGATTTTAAGCCAGTCTTAATCATGAAGCAGCAATTAACACACACACACACACCATACAACGCACACACAGCACACACACACACACAAACACACAGCATACACACAGCACACACACACACACCATACAACACACATCCCCTATTAAAGTGTTGTGTTTTATTATCATTTTATTTATGATGTAACTACACTCGCGAGCAAAAGTTTGGAATCAGTTACTTGATATTGGTTGCGCGTTATCTTGAGTAGTTAATACTTTTTTAATAATCGTAAAAATGACATCATTTTAAAGGTTCAACTCTTTACTTTTAAACTGCTACCGAATTCATTAAAAACAAGCCAGTTTTTATGGAGCCATTCCGCATTAAGTGAAGGTGTATCGAAAAAGACGTGTTTCAATTGTTTGATACGTCACGAGTTGCGACCTATTGACCCCCTATAAAAGCACCTGTTATCGGATTTTCTTTATCAGTCGACTTTCACACGTTGACCGGTACACATCCCCGCCACTTTTAACCCTTTACCTTGTACGACAATGGAGACAACAACTACAGAAGCAGCACAAATCGTAGCCCTATTGCAAGAAGGGCTCAGCCAGCGGGTTGTCGCTCGTCGGCTCCACATAAGCCAATCCTGTGTTTCGAAAGTTTATAAGCGCTTTCGGGAGACTGGTGGCTCTATCCAAAGACCAAGATCTGGACGGCGCCGGTGCACATCGGAGAGGGATGACCGTTTTATCGTGTCAACCTCTCTCCGAAATCGGCATTTGACTGGTGTCGACGTCCAACAGGAGCTCCGAGATGTTCGTGGAATCGTCTTGGAGCAGTTATTAGGGCGAGGGGAGGGAACACAAAATATTGACACTTATTTTTAAAGATAAATAAAATTTTTATTTAATAATTTTTGTTGTTTTATTCATTCATTATTTTTCCCTATTTCCTTGTTTTCCTACCTCCTTCACTTAATCCGGGATAACTCCACAATTACGGGCTCGATA
The DNA here is from genome assembly GCA_963935595.1 of Schoenobius gigantellus. NCBI lineage: Eukaryota > Metazoa > Arthropoda > Insecta > Lepidoptera > Crambidae > Schoenobius > Schoenobius gigantellus. Next base: position 16,082,629 of record OZ012544.1, on the reverse strand, counting down.
TGAATTAATTTTATATCGATTTAAAGTGGACAGTTGCACCTTTAACATGATGTCATTTTTATGATTATTAAAAATTTATTTAGTAAGCAAGATCACGCGGAACCAATTTCAAGTAACTGATTCCAAACTTTTGCTCGCGAGTGTAGATGTTTACTTGAACTACATTCGAATATACCTACCTACACTGTTCTTTTTTCTCTTATAAAAGTTGTTTTTAATGTCTAATCCGTGTTGGCTTTATTAATGTTAAAATGTTTATTTACCTATGTTTGTTGTATTGTAACGCTGTTGGATTCATCATCATCATCATCACAGCTCATATACGTCCCCCACCGAGGGTTTCGAGCCTACCCTATGTTAGAGTGATTAGGCCTTAGTCAACCACGCTGGCCCAGTGCGGATTGGATTGGCTGTTGGATTACTAAAATAAAATTAAAAAAAATAAAGAAATTTTACTCATAAGCTATTTTTGTAGTGAAGTTTGGTTACACTATGCGGGTTATAATATGATACAAACAAAATTAAAGTATCTTTTAAAATACATCTTGCAACAGACCCCACCAAATACCTATTATGTAAAGTATGTTTAAGACAGGAATACAATATTACTCGCACCATGTATAATATTGAGCTGTAAAAAGAGATTAGATCTCATCACTGGATATCATGAAGAGGCATGCTCCTAATTCCTAACGCCTTAACTCCAAAAACCCTACATCTTACTCGTATAAATCAAAAAGTATGGCTCGTTGGGCCATTCGGGATATTTAATATATACATACACACGAAGGAAAGCTAATTTCCTTTCGTGTACTGGACAAAATCAAATACTGGTTGAGATAAACGTTCCAGAAAGCACGTCAAGGCCTGTGACGTCAGAGCTCCGCAGTCGCATCCGTTGCAGTCGGCGCATCCTGAAAACTATCAATGCTTGCACGGGCCTGGCAAACGTCACGTCAACTCGAGAGGAGTCCAGCTGGCGCCGCTGCCAATCATCTAATTACATCGAGGAGCTTCAATTGGCACGCTCGCCTTATTGCGCATCCGCTTCCCAAACAATTGCAGCTCCCAAGAGCAGTCTGTTACTAATCCAGACTAACATAACACCTCAGTAAGCTGACCAAATACATCGCTTGATCTCATAGCATGAAATGCTCATTAACTGTGCGGGGTCTGTGCGGTGACGTTTTATAGAATACACGCGCCACACCGATCCGCTCCCTCCCCTGGTTGTCATAAAAACAAGGTAAGTAGTTTACCGCAAATATATGGAAGAGATAGAAAGCTCGAGACAAAATCCCTACCGACCCGTCTGACCTGCGTGATGTTGTTAGTAAGTCAATTGGCTTACTCCTCGTCGAAGAGAGACTCATGCCCAACAATAAATCGATTCAAAATAACTGCTGCAAAATCAACTATTTCTCGCAATCTCTTGCGGAGCAATTCAGTTTACACAACGTCAAACTTTTATTTCCTTGTGTTAGTTAGATGTAAACGAAAAAAATTGATTCAGATACTTAACACACATCCTACGATACTAGGATTAAATACGTTATGGGACAGCTATTACATACACGGAACAGCTGTATTATCACATGATATTATCAAATGGAAACGTGTCAGCGTTGTAAATAATAACACAAAGGGTAGATAAGAAGACTTGTAGCATAGGGTAAGGTGTGAAATCGATTTGAATGCTTCAACTAGCGGACAAAAGTGATGCGCGCGTGACGATACGGTTACCGACACAATTGACACGACCTCGCCATACCGCCACCGTCACGAATAGTGGCTGACCATCGCCAAAAGACAACCTTTACTTGTATCAGTCCAGGGTTAAAACAAAATTAAAACAGAGACACCGCTATTTTAAATTTGAGGCGCATAGGGCCGTCTTGCTCCCACTGCGGTTTTAAGCGAACATGGTAGGTTGAACTAAACATTTAACACCTTTTTTTTTCGAGGGGATTGCGTGACCGCGCCGTACTCGCCGTTGGCTAGACGACGAGCGTGTGTCTCCCGGCAGAGTGCCGGGCCTACCCACTAAACCCCCCGGTGTCCTTATGGGCGCGCGTGATAGGGTCCACACTGCGACTACCACTATCGACGCGCCCGGAGTAGCGCGACCTAACTGGTCGGGCTATCGCCAAGGGGGGATTGCCCGAGAACACCAGGGCAATCCCCAGACGGAGGGCCTTACGGCGACGTGCTCGGGAATCATTTAACACCTAACAATCAACTGCAAAACGCGATTCCATTTTACGCCTCAATGTGAAATATTTTCGCATAAAGCATTCGAATTTGCGAAACCTGATGAGTAGATAACCTAACACACAAATATAGGTAAGAAATATGTTCACGCTGTCAATCTATTCAAATAAATTATTTTATATCACAAGTAAAAGAATATTTAACAACAGGAATGTCTACTAAAAGAAGAAGACATTGAGCAAGCTTTCGGTTAGTTTCCAGACCATTTGAACTAAACATGATTTTATCAATAAAAATTTTATTCGATTTAGATTTAATGGACTGAAACATAATATGAGATCACAAAGTAATACCAATGTAATCCGTGATAATACTATAGACGCGGACAAACTGGAAATAAGAAGGGAAAATGACGAGCCACGTCATACTTCGTGCCAAATACCGTCACAGATGTGGAGGAAATACACTGGAAAATAAACAAAAGCATCAATTTATTTGTGGACAGCATTTGAGAACGCGTGCCAAGATCGATCAGCTCCAATATTAACGGAATCACTGATTAAGCCTTTGATAGCTCGATTATATTGATTTAAAGATATTAGAGATTGACATATTCGGAATCTGTAATCGTTTTTGGATAATGTTGGTAAATGTGGCAAAGAATACAGTTTCTTGAATATAATATTAAATCAGAACTACAAAACAGTTGATCTTGGAGACAGAATTAAAGCAACCTTTCACGTCCTCTAAACCGAAACGAGTTCAAGCCTTCATGGTAATAAATAAATATACTAAAAACACTATAATTTTTGGAACATATTACTGATAAAAGCGGGCATGATTGGCATGTTAATATATTTAAATTTATTTGCGCGACTGTATTTCTGAAGATAATTTAATTGTTTTAGAAAGGACTGCGACATAAGAACCGGTAATTAATAACACTGAATATATTTTATGGCTGCCCGCCCTTCAGTCCAGTCCAGTCCACAGTTTATTCATTTAACTATCACTGGCAATCTTAAATAAGTATAAAACTTCAGTAAAAACATAATAAAGCGCAATGATTTATTAAATTCGTGTTCGAAAATGGCTAGAAATTGTATTTTTTAAAATCCCCTTTTGTCGGTTTTTTTGTTAGTAAAAAGTGAAAATATCACATTTTTTAAAAATGGAATAATTTTTAACTCTTTAACAAAAACCGACCAAGTGCGAGTTGGACTCGCACACGGAGGGTTCCAACTACACTGACGAGCACAAATTCCGGGTCACTTGCAAAATCTTCGATATCTCCTAAGCTATGAAACATATGGGGTACTAAATAAGTTATCATCTACATAGAGGTGCTGCAAACAGTCGACAAGGAGTACGGGTATGAGTTCTGGTAGGTATCCTGTAACTTATCTTATTGATAATGTATATATATATTTATCTTCAGATTTTTTCCTTTACATTTGCTGTAAGACATTGCTACTTATCAAATTTCATCATTCTAGGCCAACAGGAAATAGCCCTATAGGTTTTGATTGCGTGTCGAAATCGCAAAATATGCAACTATATCCTTTACTCGAGTTGACTTACAAGTTTGATTTTTTTACAGTTAAAAGAGACCGTAGACACGAGTATTTGATATAAATTTCAGTTTGAATCTCTACGCGTTCCTGAAAAAAGAGGTGACAAATGAAACAGACAGACAATGAAATGATCCTATAAGGGTTCCGTTTTTAATAATTTACTAATATCTACAATAAGACAGATCATGTCGTGTTATTGACAATTTAAAAAAATCAATTCAAATATCCAACACTACCCCTTAAACAACGATCACAAATTATCAAAATTAATACATAACAAGCCACAATTACAAATAGATACGAGTATATAAACAAATACACACATTCATTCAATCGTACAACCTAATAGCCACACCACACATCCCCTTAATTTATTTGCGCTCACCGGCTTTGTTAAAAAGTCAGCCAAATTATGTTGGAGCTGGAGAAACATATTCTAGCTAGCGTCACTATATTATTCTGCAGGCATTCACGAACAAGGTGCCATCTGATGTCTATATGTTTTGTTCTTCTATGTGCCACGGGGTTATTAGATAATTTAATAGAATTATCCAAATCGATTCAGGCGTCTTCGTGTATTCGGAGAACGTATACATAAAAAATAAAAGATAACGACGATTGTATAACCTATAGTCCTTTTTTGAAGTCGATTAAAAATGAGGAAATGTTGATATTATTTCAGTTACTTGTATCAAAACATACATGACAGTAACCATTTTAAAATTATCATCTTTGGATAAAAAAAAATTATCATTGGACTCTGAACAATTACCTATTTCTTAAAGCGAACAATCTCTTAACCACCCTTAAAAGAAATTTGTATGAAAATGGTCTCAAGGGACATCACAAACCGGACTTACATTCTTTAGAATCTGCACGCAAACAAAGAGAACAATGCTTGGGTAATCCTCCCTCCGGCTCTTTATTCGTTCTTGGTTGTCATCTAAACATTTGAAATGGGCCAAGGTCGTCGAGGGACAGACGAGGACGACACGCGATAGAACACGCTAGTGCAACAAACTCTGCAAATATGTCCGTCACGGAACGTATTTTGCCCCGGAAAGTAGGTCGACCACCCCACCCTACCCGCAATAGACTGTTTCGATCACCGATCACCTTATTATTTAATCATGTACAGTTGTACATACTCCGTCTACATAGAACCACAATTGGATGAACGGACAAAATTATAGGCATCTTTATTTTTATGAAACAACTTGTTCGATGTGAACATAGTAAAACAATCAGTTGGACTTGGGACAATCATACCTGTGTGCAATAATTTGACTACGGCTCTGTTTTATCTGTGATTTACCTATCTATCTAAGTGATTACAAATAATTATATACTGTCACGGATAGGAAAATTTATGACCAATTTGACGGGTTACGTTACGGACATGAGGTGGATAGGGATGATATTGAAGTGAGCTAGGCAAACACTGAAAATCAGTACATAAATGATATATTATATAAAAAATAAAATGAGATATACGGACGACTGGATCTAAGGGACTTCCTTATCCCACTAGGACCTCTACAACTTACGACCTTCATCATCGAAATAGTGACATAACATACAATAATGGCGTATATTAGTTTTAAATTCGAAGATCAAACTATGTTCTATATCTTCTGTATTTATAATAGGTGACTGTCAGAGTGTCAGAGCGTCAAAAATTTGTAATTGGGATGATGACTGAATTCTAATTTTCACATCTCGACATAAAATAGTAAAATAGCGTAGAAAAAGATGCAATCATGTGAAATTAGAATTAAAATCGGCTTAGAAATACATAAGATACAAGCATTTTAACACATTCAATGCCACCGACACGCCTGGCGTGTTCAAGCAAGCAAACCTACATCGCTATGCCACGAACACGCCACGCGTGTTCTGAATGTTTTGAAAATATTTCATAAACTAGACCAGATTTCTTGTTCAAATTATTTGTGCATAATTTTTACGAGTAAGGCTATGTCATCTTAAAGTGGCCACTTAAAAAAACAAGTTTTTCTATTTTATGAAAAAAATGTATTTTGTAGTGCCGAGAACACGCTAGGCGTGTTCACTTATAAAATATACCCTTAGGTTCTCAAACTTTTTTTGCTAAAAGGTTGTAAGAGAAGAGGTTTGGCTAAAGTTGGCGGCGGCGGCGTTTTGAAGTTGAACGGCCAGAAATAAAACTTAAATATTATAAAAGAACAGGGGCCTAATTACGCTAATATTAACGTCGTTATCGTGTCTTGATAGCGTTTCAATAAAACAGCGTTTGCCGTTTTATACGCATTTCCTGGTGCAATTTATTCGTACTACAATTTCTTAGTAAATTATACTTAATAAGTCAATAGTGACAAATGTTTTTGTAGTTTGTATCAATAGTGACAAATGTTTTTGTAGTTTCTAATCGATTAACCAACAACTGTCTCAAAAAGCGTTTTTTTTTCAAATTGAAGCGTTATTGACACGCCACAAATGCGGTAACGCTACCAGATAGTCTTGTATAGTACGGGTACGATGTACGAATAGGTAACGTTGTCCTGCACTGTACTAAAAGAAATGTTACCAAGCGCGAACTCTTTATCGTGCCTAATCGTACTATTCGTACATCGTATAATACACCGCCAAAGCGTTAAGCGTTAATGGCTGTAGCACACCTCCGCCGCGAAACCAACAAGGCGAAACCGCTATGCTAGTTCCGCAGCGAAACCAGGCCACACACGCTAAGTTCGCAATCAGTGAGTGAACCGCCAGGCGCCATTACGCCAGCGGCAAGCTAGTGAAATGTCGTCATCGCTCTGTGCCCCAAGCACGAACCACTATATTTATGGTTATGGTAATCGTATTATTTTGTATGAAAACTATAGCAGAGCCGCTACGGTCGCTTAATGGTATCGTAATGGTATAGTTTAATGTTAGGGAACTTACAAATGGCAACTTTTAGTTCGCATCGGCGCCGCGGGTGGCGCTGGCAGTCGAAAACTTAGTTTGCTGCTTGAGACATATTCTCTCTAATCTATGATTTCGTGATTCGAACGTTTGACGGTTAGGGCATTCAGTTTTGAAAAACATTGTAATTCGAAAAATAAAAGTGAACTGCTGTGACCATTTGTTTACGTTTAACATTCTTCACTTACGGAATCGTATCAAATATGTTTAGGCAGAGAGAGGAGCCGGGGTGGTGAAGGTGAATGTTAATGCATTGTAAAGTAGCTACTTAAACCTGCACCTGGGTCATAAGCCCCAGGCACCGCTCTTGGCTCTCTTCTCTGCAATGCGATGCACCCGGCACCCGTATGGTGAATGCATGGAATGCTAAGTTATCGTCTCTCCTTGGGATTAATCTAACATTAACGAGAGCTAAAGTATGAGAATCGTCAGCACGAACTCACTTTTGACATATCGTATCGTTTTATTCGACAGCTAATTATCGTAATATCTCTCACCGACTATTTTACAGTGAGAGAACTATCGTTAGGTACGTTACGAGCTCACGATAGCCTTACGATAACTGTCCATTTAATATCTCAATCGTTATGTGATAGTAAGTAAATAAACTATGATTCGTGCTAGGGATGCAGGTCTTTAATTTAAAAAGACGAAGAATTTGGGCATACAAAATAAAACAAAAGATAAAAAGTTAAGAGAAAACAGATTATGCATAGAACTTATGTCACATGAAGACCGCTTTTATGATTATTTTCAGATGACCCCGCAAAACTTCTAAGATTGCATAATCTTTTAAAGACACATATTAAAAAACAAAACACAAGATTTTAAAAAGTTAGAAACGAAAAGATACGGGATAAAATTGAGTACTTAACAGAAAATACTAACTAAAATGACGTATTCTGACGTAAATTTTAATTATAATACCTACATAATATATTGAATATTCTTAAACTATTACATAACTTCTTCATTTAATTCCCGTCCAAGCTGCCTCCAAAGGCTTGTATTTTTTTATACTCAGGATGACCTAAAAATAAATCATAGGTCTATTACGGACCTCTTCAATTAATTCCTCTGGGAATTTTAATGAATTTGACACCATTTTTATAAAAATATTACAGGTTTCGCCTACAAAATCTGTCGACTTCGACAGATCGCGCACAAAACTAAAAGCGGAACAGACAATGTGGCGAATCGAACGCGGAGGTGTAGACGGCGTTGAAGCAGATCGGGCGGATCCGCGCACGACAGAGATAGCGCCATAGTTAAATATGCGTGTTAGAACAGCCTATACACGCCTGAGCTCGAGCGCCATACAAACGACAACGCGGGAGAATCGTTCAGCGGTTTCGCTACTAAAGTTCCGCGGCGGAGGTGTGCTACCGGCGTAACGGTTGATGAGGTGCGCTGCAGTGTGTTCAACACTGGTAGATGACGTATGACATGCCATTTAGAGAAAAACACGGAAAACATTAGCAGCTCTTACAAAAATTTCACCGTATTTAGTATGAAGCCGGGACTCCGGGACTTAGGACATTTTCGACTGTTTTTGTAAGGAATTTCAACCCTGCATAACTTCAAGAAAAATATTTACAAAATTCCTTATAACTCGAAAACGGTGGAGCTTAAAAATAACGAAATTTTTGACCCCCGTAAAATTCCACAGCTAATGAGGACACACCAAAAAATGGTCAAGTGTGAGTTCGACTTCTTTTTCCATACTAAATTTAGATTATTAGCATAAATGAGGACACACATAATGGACTTATCAAAAATGGTCAAGTGTGAGTTTGACTTTTTTCCAAACTTAACTTTTTGATTTTTAAAATGTTTTTATATGAAGCTTAGTCCAGATTCCACTTTGTGTAGCAAAGGGGTGCGAATTTTAATTGAACTCATCCATACTAAATACGTTGATTTTTTAAAGTGCTGGCTCCATACAAAAATCAGTTAAAAAAAAATCAGATTTTTTTAACTTTTTCGGAAAATTAGTCTATCTTTATTTATAACTATGATTTTCGCCAATTAAAACTATGATAATTATAAATAAATACTCATAAGACAAGACTTTAGAGGGAATTTCTTCCACAGCACCTTTGCTATAATCATTTGAGTCATTAGGATGTCATTTGAAGATGTTTAACAATCCCAAGTATCATCATCATCGTCATAATCAACAGCCCATATACTTCCCCACCGAGAGGCTCGAGTCTAACCCAAATTAGGGGCGGTGTGGGCGATCCGCCCCGGTTGGAAAAAAAAACGTACAAATTATGACAATGTTTATCAATATTAAATCACTGACTTATAGGCAATATAATAAATAAAATAGCCTTTTATTTCAGAAACATAAATAATTACAGTTTTATTTTTATAACATAATCTAAAGTATGTCGCGTGTCTCTGAGTGCCTTAAAGCAAAGGCCTCCTCCGACTCTTTCCATTGTTTTCTGTTGAGAGCCACTCTCATCCTGTACGGATCTAACGTGGCTCGCAGTTCGTACTGCGAGTCACGTTAGATCCGTACAGTCTCTAAGAGAGCGACCAGTCCATCTCCATTTTAGCTGGTCAATGCGCGTAAGTATGTCTGTCATTTTTGTTCTGGCTCCAATGTCTGTGGATCTTAATTTCTTTCAGTTCAATTTTCAGCATACTTCTCTCCATTGTTCGTTGGCATTTTAAGAGTTTCTCTCTTTGACGTCTTGTAAGGGACCTTGTTTCACATCAATATGTTATGCTTGGGAGTACACAAGTGTTGTAGGTTTTAACTTTAACATGGATTCCTAGATCTTTGCTTTGCATAATTTCTTTTAAGGACCAGTACTTTTTCCATCCACATGTAATTCTTTTGTCAATTTATTTAGACATCTGGTCAGCAGGCGAAATTATTTGACCCAGGTACACATATTCGGAGACGTATTCGATCTGGTTTCCCTCGATTATTATGTTTACCTGTTTTGAGTTCGTCATTATTTTGGTTTTGTCTTTGTTCAGTTCAAGACCTACCTCCCGGCTTGCATTCGCTATATCCTTTATCATGGATGCTAGAATCATTGGATCTTTTTCCAGTAAAACCAGTTCGTCAGCGAATCGAAGATGATTCAGGCGCCTTCCATTTATATGTATTTAGACCAAGGTTCCCCCAGTTTATTTACCTGAATATACTTTCAAGTACAACTGAAAATTGCTTTGGAGATAGCGGATCTCCTTGCTTGACTCCTCTATGTATTGGGAATTTTTGGCCTGTTGATTCAAGTTTTATACACTTCTACTGTAGATGTTTTCAATTATATTTATGTAGGTTTCACTGATTCCTTGTTCTTTCAGTCTTGGCCAAATATAGGTATGATTGAGTTTGTCGAATACTTTGGAATAATCAATGAACGCAATGTAGAGAGGCTTCTGGTATTCACTGTACTCTTAAATTACCTGCTTCACAGTATGAATGTGGTCAATAGTGCTAAAATTTTCCAATAAGGCAATGTAACCAAGTTTTTAATAAAATTACAATAATAACGTATTACTTGTTTTTTAAATTATTAACACGGAAGTGTATTCTTTTTACGCCTTGTAACTTTATTTCGTAACTTTATGATTTGATCGGCTAGGGATTACAAAATTTAGTAATTAGTTTTATTGATGTTGTTAGCTCTAACAAGTGCTGCCATCTTAGCACTTTTCGGGCTTCAAATTTTAGCAAACTGAAGTTTAGCAAACTGAAATTAATTAAAAATTACCTCCGAGCAACAATGGTCGTCAAACAATGAGTCGTTACGTCCCGACCTGAGTTTATGGCTGAGATCGAAGGATCGAACGATTCTATGGATAGCTTTACACAACATCGCAGGCATCTGTCAATCAGGCTACATATCCTAAAGCCAAATTGATACGGCATTACACCGAAAACATCCCGGACGTCAGCCTCTACGAGATTATTGTGGCTCTCAAACAGCTCAAAAACAACAAGGCTATGTATGATGGAGTTACAGCTGAGCTTTTAAAAGCGGGTGGACTACCAGTCCGGAAAGCACTGCAGAGGCTATTTAACTCCGCCATTTTCGAGGGCAAAACGCCTAAAGCATGGCACAGGCGACGAGGCCCAGTTGAAGAACTACAGACCCATCATGCCGCTAATTTATGTATACAAGCTGTTCACGAGAGTTATCACGAAGCATCTCGCGCGCAGGTTTGACGACTTTCAGCCTCCCGAACAAGCCGGGAGTCGGGACCAGAGACCACATTCATACGCTGCGGCAGGTTATACTGAAGATCGAGGAGTATAATCTGCCACTATTCTTGGCGTTTGTGGTCCATGAGAAAGCTTTTGATTCTGTCGAGACCTGAGCTGTGCTTAGGTCACTTCAGAGGTGCATAGACTAGCCGTATATTCAAGTGTTGCAGTCATTGTACAAAAACGCCACTATGTCAGTCCGCCTTCAAGATCAAAGCTCAAAACCAATACGAATTCAGCGCGGTGTCAGACATGGTGACGTAATAATATTGCCGGAACTGTTCACAGCTTCGTTGGAGGATGTATTTAATCTGGACTGGAGAGGACTCGGCATCAACATAACACGGCGAGTACATGAGTCATCTTCGTTTTATCGATTATATCGTAGTCATTGCTGAGACCGTGGAAGATCTAGGCACAATACTCGAAGACCTCTGTAGAGTTTCCCAACAGGTGGTGTTATGGACTCGTTCTTAGTCTTTTATATCTAAGTTTTATCCTTGCTATTGACAATGTCATGATTGACTTTACTTCTGATTTTCTATTAAAAATGTTTTTTGACTTCTCTTGTAATATATAACATTTTCACCGAACTCAGAGTTTTGGATATTTTTGTAAACCTTTCTCAAGCAAACCAGCTCTGCCAATCCTGATATTGGTCCTTCTCAACCGACTTAAGTTTTAAGGTATAAAAATATGTGCGAAATGTTAACGAGAGCCAAAGCTCGAAGAGAAAGTTAGCTCACAGTAGAGTTACAAGAGAGTCAGCACGCGAGCTACCAAGATCGTCTCCAAAACAGCGTCAAAAGCAACAGCCGGTTATCGATTTTATCAGCATCTAGTACAAAGATGTCAGTTATGTCTACGACTGCACTAAGAAGACAGTTATAATTGGAAGCTGCCGAGGAAAAATCACGGTTGTTAGTTGCTGCTACAGAAGCCAAGCTGGAGGAAGCCCAGATGAAAACCAAGTTAGAAGAAGCGAAGATAAAAGCTCAGACGGATCTTGTGGATGAGAGACTCAGTGCCAGTATAGCAGAAATAAAGGAACTACATTCTCGTGCACGTTTCAGAGCATCATCAGCGAGAAGGAAGGAGAAATGGATAACGTAACAGAATGTATCTCCTCGTCGAAAAAGCGCAACGCAGAATGTGCACCACTCAGACCCCTTTACCGCCGATGCACCAGATGTTCATCAAACTATTCCTGCTACTCATAGTGATGTATTTTTTTCAACCTCTGTCTCACAACATAATAACATGTCAGTGCCTAGCCCCCGAAAGTCAATCCTAAGACCAGGCAATACTTAAGTTAGCTGATGCAGTGCATAACTTAGCGTTAGGTTATGATCATAGTAATAATTTAATTAATAACGCTTCCACACGATGAAGAACACACGTCTCTGTAAGTCCATTTGATACTTCTTCTTTAATACCTTTTCATTTTTTGTTTGGAACTTCATCTAATTTTCCAGTTTATTACGGCTCCTGCCGGTTTATGCTCTTGGAAGCAATGGCGAAAAGCGAAATGTTTAGCTGATATGTTTTGGGCTAGATGGTTGTAAGAAGTACCTACTTCCTTTTATTACCGCGTACCATTAGTCCAACAAGCGATGAAAATCAACTACGTGTTGGTGATGTGGTGGTTGTCGTTGACCCGACTTCTGAGAAAGGTGGAATAGTCTAAGCAATTTATCCTGGAGCTGACGATAGAGTGAGGGTCGTCGATGTGAAGACCTCTCGCGGCACATTACGCTGTCATTCGACACTGCGGCTAGTACCACTGCCTTGCAGCCCCAGGGGGGAAGAATGTGAAGGACTCTTTCTTAGTCTTTTATATCTATGTTTTTTCCTTGCCATTGACAATGTCATGATTGAATTTACTTTTGATTTTCTATTTATAATGTTTTTTGACTTGTAAACATATAACATTTTCACCGAGCTTAGACTTTTGGATATTTTTGTAAACCTTACTCAAGGAAACCAGCTCTGCCAACCTTAATAGGTGGTTAAGAAAGTGGGTCTTAAAATGAACACGAACAAGACCAAAATCATGGCGAATTCCCATGTAGTACTCACTCCTGTGAAGGTTGGAGGCTCTACACTGGAAGTTGTTGACGAATATGTTTACCTGGGGCAAATAGTCCACCTCAGTAAGTCCAACTTTCAGAAAGAGGCAAATTGACGAATCCAACTCGGCTGGGCAGCCTTCGGGAAGCTACGCAGCATATTCTAGGCTAATCTACCGCGATGTCTTAAGACGAAAGTCTTTAATACGTGCGTGTAGCCAGTGATGACGTACGGAACAGAGACGTGGCCGTTTACAATAGATCTAATCAGAAGGCTCAATGTCACTCAAAGACCAATGGAGAGGGCTAAGCTCGGGGTTTATCAACGCGATCGCGTCAGAAATGATGAGATCCGTAGAAGTCTCCCGGTACGCGGCCGCCACTCGAGGACCTTTCCGCCCCAACGGCCGTCAGTCCTACGAGCGATGTGTCCTGCCCACTGCCACTTAAGGTTTGCAATTCTTTGGGCTATGTCGGTAACTCTAGTTCTTCTACGGATCTCATCGTTTCTGATGTGATCACGTAGAGAAACCCCGAGAATAGCCCTCTCCATTGCCCTTTGGGTGACTTTGAGCCTTCTTATGAGACCCATTGTAAGCGGTCACGTCTCAGTTCCGTATGTCATCACTGGCAACACGCACGAATTGAAGACTTTCGTCTTTCGACTGCGGTAGATTGGCCGAGAATATGCTGCGTAGCTTCCCGAACGCTGCCCAGCCGAGTTGGATTCGCCGATTTACCTCTTTCTGGAAGTTGGACTTACCGAGCTGGACTATTTGCCCCAGGTAAACATATTCGTCAACAACTTCCAGCGTGCCTCGTTTGTATTTCATGCTTTAATATACGACACTTAGTTGTTTTTTAATTAATAAATCGTACTTTATGTAATACCGAATTTTTATTATTTTTAACCGTTTTCCATCTTGGGGTGACACCACAATTTCCGCCCCGGGTGCCACCCAAGCTAGCTACGCCACTGCGTATATGAGCTGTTGTTGATGATGATGATTGTATTGCCCAAAACTAATTTGTAAATTCGAACCAGTACATAGTTCTTGAGGTAAGCGCGTTCAACCAAAGAACAAACAATTTAGCCTTATGTGTATGTATAAGAAGATCCGTACAAGAGCTTTTCCAAAAAAAGATCAATATTAAAGTAAATATATCTCATATGAATATTTTGAACAAAATTCATAGCTACTAATGTAGTTAGGTAAGACCAACAATACGATAGTACGAGATAAAAAACGTAAAATTTTATGGAGATTTCCTTTCTCTCTTATTTCAAAAGTTTTTGTATTGGTTTAGAAAAATTAAACGAATTTTTACAACGATTGTTACTCAATATTATAAGATGAACATTCCGAGTAAGTAGGTATGATCGCAATTAATAAAGCCAATGTCACAGTTCACAATCACAGCAAATCATTCATTCTTGGGGATTTTAGTAAAAAAGTTTGAGAGCCACTGATTACATTGTAATATCTTTACTTGCCATAAAATCAATTTTTCGCCATAATTTCAAGAACCAAAACTCACGATACTATTGTAGCCACTGTTATTCTCGCGTAGCACAAAGCTTACTAACTAGAAAACAGTGTTAAGCTGAAAAATATTAATATAAAAGAATTTGCATTCAGTCAGTGCCACGGACACGCGTGGCGTGTCCGTCTTTTTTCAAAGTCGCAGTGCCGCGGACACGCCTAGCGTGTCCGCGGTTTACGCAAGGCGGCATCTCTATAAGCCTCAAGAAAATCGTGGCGGCATTGAATGAGTTAAGCTGTTAATTTTGAAGCGATTAGACAGAGAGATCCGACATCAACCGTGACGTCATCGTTGAGAGATGGAGAAAAATCTTTAATACCTTATATCTTGGTTGTTTATATAGTTATTCGAAAACCGATTTTTTATTTTTGTTTATTATATGAATGAGCTTCTATTAAAGCAAAAAAAAATTTTTTTTTGTCATCTAGCCAATTGGGATGATGACTGAATTCAAATTTTTACGTCTCGTCATTAAATATTAAAATACCGTAGAAAAAGACGCAGTCCTGTGAAATTAGAATTAAAATCGGCTTAGGAATACCTTAGATACAAGCATTTTAAGTTGTTAATTTGAAGGCGATTAGACAGAGAGATCCGACATCAGCTGTGACGTCATTGTTGAGTACGGCCATATTGACTCCTTGTAAATTGCCGTTTTGCTAGAAAGAGATGGAGAAAAATCTTTAATACCTTATATCTCGGTTGTTTTTATAGTTATTCGAAAACCGATTTTTTCTTTCTGTTTATTATATGAATGAGCTTCTATTAAAGCAAAAAAATTTTCTTAGTCATCTAGCCAATTGCGAGATAACCAAAAAATGTAGTACTCAGGAAACTTTAAAATCACTATTATTCCAAGATGTTGAACTATGCCTACCATTTTTAATTGGAATCAAGACATTGAAGTTTGAAAATTGCTATCTACGCTATAGCAATTTTCAGATTTCTTCAAACGTCAAAAAACTTCCCATCTTACACCTCGAGAAGTTCCAAAAGATCCTTGGAATATCTTGAGTAATGGTAAATGGATGCTTCGGTCACTACATGCACAAGGTCGTTCGTTGGGGGAACGTCGCAATGTCATCACTCACTAATGCAACGCTCCTGAGACGATACAGCTAAGCACACATTATTAGAGTAACGGGCGATCCCAACGTCGATCGTAAGCTACGTGCGGCATTGGGCGGCGATGACCACTCGCCACCAGATATCACTTGAAAGATGCTGAATGGTCTGAGGAGATGTTTCATAAATATTGTCTGTTATCTCCTTCTACATCCTCGCAGGAGGCAGCGGAGAGAGAGCGGTAATCCGCCATTCATAACTTACGCGCTAGGTCGGCTCTTGATGTGCGTGACTACAGGCTCCCCGTCTAGAGATGACCCATTTGGGTAATCCTCCACAGGCGTTTAGACCCGAACCGTAACTGGTCGGGCTGCGTCGCAGGATTGTCTGGATAATTTGCTTTCTCCAATCCCTGGAACACCTCGACTACGGATATGATTGACATCGAATTTGGTTTAGTGGATATGCTCAGCACACTACGAGGTGGGTCCTGCACACGCCCGTAGCGCGGGACGTAGCGCTAAAGCATTCCATCCCATAAAAAAGTAACCTGACAAGCGTTTTCTATTCGTAAAATTGAATATTTAAAATTTTCGAGAAATTTTTGAAATTTTTGTTTTAGTGAATAATCCTTCAATTACTTTAACATATAATAATATTTTAAAGAATTAAAGAAAATCTTTAAAAGAAGCGCCCACTAAAATTCGTTAATATGTAATGTGATACTCAAACTAAAAACAAACTTCAACAATTTCACCCCTTCAAGAGTGGTACGAGTATTGTCAAAAACGCCAAACCAAATATATATAAAATATACAGTTCTTAAATTCATACATGATATCGTTGCACATATTATTTAAATAGTCTTTAAGGCAGAGACATGATTAATAATATTTTGCACTCGATGGGGGGAAAATCCAAAGATCACTCAGTTCAATATTTTAAAACACATTTTATTTTCAAACAGCGGTGAATCAGAAAACATTATAATGAAAAGTTTTACCAATAGATAAAAAATAATATTTTGTAATCCAGTTTTCAAAAATCTGTAGTAAAAGCTATGTAATTATAAACTACTAGCTGCTGCCCGCGACTTTGTCTGCGTCCCTAGGAAACTCATCAAAACTCAGGATAAAAAGTAGCCTTTGTTATTCGCAAGGGTTTAAGCTACCTCTATACCAAATATCATTAAAATCAGTTCAGTGGTTTAGGTGTGAAAGCGAAACAAACAAATTCACTTTCGCATTTATAATATGAGTATACCCTTCCGAGTTTCTTGTCTGTTCTTCTCGAGACGGCTCCCCTAATTTCCGAACAGCCGCAGAGTCAACTTTTTTTTTCTCCTACTTGTGTTTGCAGACATCTTAATAATGTTTAGAATGTATGCACATTATTGCATATGCAAGGTTAAATAATTTTCCTTCCTTCTTTTGAATTTTGTTTTGTTTTTGACGTCAAAAGCCTACCTGTAAAGGCCTATATTGAATAAAGATTTTTGAATTTTGAATAAAGCAACAGCCGTGCACGCGAAAAAGTAACAAAATTCCACACAAACTTACCTCGTATTTAACCTTCTTAAATGCTGAAATTTCACAAAGCATTTCTTAGCGGATGTTAACGTACCTAGCCAAATTTCACATAGCTTTAATAGTTTAGGATCGGCGATGATGAATTAGTCAGTCAAGTCATGCTGTTATATGATTTGGTTCAAAATATTTCTAGAATCCTCCTTAACTCTCCTGAATACACAGCCTTTAAGGAAGGTGTGTCTCTTTAATAACGACCGCAAGGGAAGCGCGGGCTTTTAATTAAACCCCGTTATGAAGGATCGCGGCAAACAGCCGACATTCTCTTTAGCTTATAATAGTGATGGATATTCTAAGTTACTCGTCTATGGCGCCTGTGTTATGAAAACCAATTATATTATTGATAAAATATTGAATTTATTGTACACATCCATATGTTTATAATCATAAATACAACCTCAACGTACATAAAGGACGCGGTAGGAAATGTCGAAATGCATAAGTAGTCTTATTATAGACAATAATAAGAAAAAACTAAACACTTTCTCCAAAAGCTACATCTTGAATACTAAGTTTTCAAAACGATGTATTCAAGATGTAGTATATATAGAAAACGTGCATATGTTGCTAAATAGGTCATAAAAGTCTGATTCAGCCTCGCCAAAGTTTTATCCCGACTCCTTGCATAACGTTTAATATGACAGCATAGCTGAAAACGTTTCCGGTAAAACTTGAATTTTTTAAGACGATAAACTGGCTGTTGAAGCACATCACTAGTCGGGAAGGTCCGGGCTTCCAGCTGAGGCTGCGCCAAGAGATAAGAGTTAAGTGGGTAGAGGTAAACATGAAGATAACCGACGAACCAACCAAATATTTGCACGGACCGCCTATGGAGTTCGTAGACGGGTAACATGCTTGAAGTGTGAAGGTTGTCAATGTCTACAAAATTAACGAGTATCATGTTGTTTATATAAGATTTTTCTTGTACCCGCCATAAGGTAAAATGTTGTCGTTTTCTGCTGTCGCCAATAAACCTTATATTGTGCCGTTCACATACACGGTTATTTTTTTATCACCCTGGAAAATTTTAGGGACGCTTCAGGACACATCCATCATTATATTAAAAAAATTAAATCTCTAAAAATGCTGCTCTCAACTAGTGCAGCACTTTTTTGGATTTTTTAGAAAATTAATATAAAATGAAGTGAGTTCAGCGGACCACTGGTGATCCCTGGAAGCAGCCGAAGTGGTCCGCGAAGACGAAAAATAATATTGTATGTAGATAGAACAAAGACCTCTAAAGTTAGTGGTCCATGGCTAGACAGATATTTGTAAAATGGTCCCTCGTCACTAAAAGGTTAAGAACCACTGGTGTAGATGGATGATCTTAAAATGAGTCATGACTGGAATGGTTGGATAGAGTCAAAAACAAACAGATACAATCACTTTATAGGTAGAAATTATGAAAATGCTCCTCAATTAACTACATAATGTAGTTCAACAACTGTAATTTTACATGCTTATCAAATTCAAATTCAAAAATCTTTATTCAACATAGGCCTTATTGACGTCAAAACAGAGCAAAACATTCTAATTTAAAGGAAACGTCCTTGTATGTGCATACATCCTGAATATAATGAAGATGTCTGCAAATACAAGTAGGAATGAAAACAAAAAGTAGACTACACCAGGGGCCTAATTCCGCTAATTTTTACGTCATTGTCGCGTCGTGATATCGTTTCAATAAAACTGCTTTTGTCGCTTTTATGCGCATTTTCTGCTGCTATTTATTTGTACTACAATTTCTTGATAAGTCAATAGTGACAAATGTTTTAGTTAGTATTCGGTTAACCAACAATAACTGTCTCAAAAAGCGATGCTATTGAAGCGTTATTGACAAGCCACAAATGCGGAATAAGGCCCCTGTTCGGAAATTATCGTATAAAGAAAGAAATGTAAGGAAATACGATCACTCCATCAAAACAATTTTGTCAACTGTCATAACCTCATAATACAAAGATTCCAGCTAGTTTTTTCAGGCTCTAATCTCTATAAATTTCATACATTTAGTCGCAGTTTAAAACATAACAAACAGATAACAATATTTGAGAAAAAAATGTTGTTGAATGCGTCAATGTCCTCAATTAAAAATAGATTAGGTTGCCAAAATTATCTAATCTCGTTCAAATAAATTGAGGCTCTACATCTCAAACAACTCGGCAGCAACAATTTCGCGTTGTTGCAAGAAGTGAGGGAAAATCTGATTAATTAAGGCTGTTACATATACACAACATTTACTAGAGCGAGTCACATGAGCGTTAAACTAGGTTTACGTGATGACACCTTGGTAGAGCGGGGTGTTTTCGAACAAATTGCGTTGCAGCTTTAAGGGAAACAGATGTTAGTGAGAACGGCCGTGCCGCGGAAATATAATCTTTTATCGTATCTTTAATAATTTTACCAAAACCCGCATGCGTAGCACGGGCTGCCAAGGCTGGACTCAAGTCAGTCGAGGCACGCATTATCTCACAATTTCAGTGACATAATCTGTATGTCTTAAAGAGTAACACGGTGGCGCGTATTAAGTGGGACTGACGTGATTTCTTGACGCTCGTCAAGGGACACGTGTGACTGAGATTTTTCACAAATTTGTTGCTCTCCGACTGCTACTACATCTTCTTAAGTATTAAAGCCCTTGCTACAACCACAGCAGTCGGCGCACAGGCATGCCAAGAAATTTGTGATAAAACTCAGTCACACGGGTTCCTTGACGAGCGTCAAGAAAATTTATCACGTCAGTCACACTAAATACGCGCCTAAATAAACACTCTTTAAGACATAAAGATTATATCACTGAAATTGTGAGATAATGCGTGATTCGAGTCCAGTCTTGGTAGCCCTACGCCTGCTGTGCGGGAACAACCAATTTCACATCACTTTTCTAAGACAAGATCTATAGGACCACTGCGGTCTGCCACGAGGCATTTATTTCGAGATGAATTAAGTTCTGTATATAGGGAGTTTCAGCTTCATGTAAAATTTTCACTTCTTGACATTTTACGAAATCTATTTCTGTGTAAATAACCCAATCAGCACACATTGTGAAGTTGTAACAGCAGTAAACACAGTCCGAAACAGATCACAATCAAAATGCACGCAGAAATTGAACCCACTATCACCTACTGGATTTATTTTCCTGTATTCCACATCCTGGAATACACGGGTGCACGACTTCGGGAGCACCCTAGCAATCAAAGCGGCATCCACTATCCTGATCCGCTGCATGATAACCTACAACCTTTTACCCACCCAAACACCGTATTCCGTCTCACACGTATGTACATAAAAATTTGAAGTATTGTAACTCTTTGTCATTATTTGTAGCTTGATAACTAACATGGTTGCCAAAAATCGTCACCTAGGCAATAAGAATATTTGTCGCCCAACAGACTTATAGTGAACAAACATACATAATTCAGAACAGTGATACAACTGAAACAATTAGCCGCCACGGGGTGGTATTAATCAATAACACAACTGGATGCTACCGCTGCTGTATATCTACGAGTATTATGTTCTAGGCGCAGTCCTTGAAAGCCTGCAGTTAATAACGCGGTGTAGCACGCGCGCCAACTCGCGTCACAATATAAATCTAATAGCAGACACCCCAACCGACCCGAGAATATTTTTCCACTCCAAGAGAAACTTAATAAAGTGAAGTAGTTTCCGCATCCGGACTGGTTCAGACGCCTGCATTGCTAAGATTATTTTTGAATTGCTTGCACGAGGTCTAATCGTGTGAAGTCATAACACGTGTAATTAAAAGAAGACATCATTAACTTTTTATTACAGGACTAGCTTTCCGCTCACGGCTTCGCCCGCGTTATTATTATTTTCCCGTGGGAATTTTATACTTTCCCGTAAAATAATTTTGTAATCTATTATATAGAAGACTGTTATTTATATTTAGGAGCTCGAATAATAAGTTTCTTAGAAATTGGAGCAGATTGTAAATATTTTCCATAGAAACTTTCTTCCCCTATTTTGCACCCTAAGGGGTGAAATCTAATAAACCATTAAACACGTGTTCAATGAAATGGTTTTAAGAGCATGAATCTCAAGTTTTGTCAAAATCATTGCTAATTTTAAAAAATCCATACAAACTTGTAAACCCTATTTCATTCATTCAGGGTTAAAAAAAATTAAATTCTCTCTTAGTGTGCATCCGCATTTTGAATTAAAACAACTGTCCAAATTTCACGTTTCTACCATTAGTGGTTACGGCTGTGCGTGCGTGCGTGCGTCATAGATAGCTTTATATATTATAGATACGAGTAGATAGATTGAGTGCGCACGGCACGACACGACACTATGCTGATGCTGAGGGGTTGGTTGGTTACAGTTAGTTTGGAGCTTTTTTTGACGAGGCTAATTCGCACTGTCTTGCCGATAGCTAGTCAACAAGAGTTTGATGGCTCGTTTACACAAGACGAGTTGGCATGCGAGTCAAATCTACCGAGTCGAGTAGCTGCAATGCAAAAACTCGTACCGTATGGACGTATCGTACGAATTACTCGCACGTACGAGTAGCTCGCATATTAAATTTTTTGTAGTTCAAACACGTAGTTATGATATCGAAATCGGTAAAACGCAATACACGGAACCTCCCCTGACGATAAACCTGGGGGTTTATAATCTTAGGAAAGATGTAACGCGACCACGTTTAATTTCAGTCATTGAGGTGTCTATACAAGACCCTGTGCAGTCTGTCGGTGTGATAGATGCACTCTAGACTGTCAACCGGGTGACCGATTGATATTTTGTTACACAATCAAAATGATGGGCTTGGGAAAAAAATAAATTTTGATTGCATGTCACATATTTTCTCGTGGTAAGCAATGTTATTAATGCTAGAATGAAGATCTGTTTCATTTAATATTACATTGCCGAAACCATGAACTCCAATATCATGTGGTGCAGACAAGAAATATAGATACATTATTTCATTAGTGTGCGGAACGCAACTACGCAAGACAACAAACGTGTGATTTCGCAATTTGACCTAAGATTCCTATGAGTTAAGATATGAGTCGAAATAGGATAAGTTTTCTATTTACGAGTAAGTATATAAAAACTTTCAGACCTTCATAAAACTCGAAAATTCGGACACAAGTGATAACTTCCTAACTTATGTAATGGTACTAAAACAATGTTATGACAATCATCAAAGCAGTAACTGTAACGTGTATTTAGTATTTTATTACGTCGTTTAAATTAAAATTTTAACATAACTTTTTGTTATACCACGTAATTTTTTAGTCTTATACCGGGTGTAACGGAATACCGCAATTATATTTAAGGTTGTTGATTTACAAAAAAAATGTATTATAACTATTCTTTGTATATTTATTACATGCCTACTTTCGATTTAATACGCTCAACAGTTAAGAGTATTAAATCGAAAGTAGGCATATAATAAAAAAACAAAGAATAGTCATAAAACATTTTTTTTTGTAAATCAACAACCTTAAATATTATTGCGGTATTCCGTTACACCCGGTATATGTAGTATTTTTCTACAGGTGGGTTGCGTTGCGGACCTCCGGCGTGTCCCCCTCTAAGTGTCTAAACAACATCTGTCTTATTAAAAAACCTAGTTAAAACTTGGTCTAAACTTAGTCTTAGTTTAAACCTGATGCTCTTTCACTTGTGTACACACGATAGAGACAGCGTCAGTTTTATACCAAGACTAACTTTGGTCCACGTTCTGTAATAAGACAGAATATGCTGAAGCTACGCGGCCGAACTTCGGCATGATTGCGTCCGCAATGCTATTTCAATTAATAGAGCGACACACTTGCCAAAATAACGCGGTGTTTTGGCGTACAACTGAACTTCGGTCGGACGCGAGTTCGAGAGCTACGTATTCCATATTATAGCAGTACATCATAGGCGAAGGAAGATGCGCGTAAACATGACTCGACGGCAGTTGCGCTTGACACACAGTATTCATACGGCATCATCAGTAACCAATGCGATTATGGTGTGTCATATCAGCAGAATACGTCGGAACGTAAAATCAGCCGTGAAACTACGGTCGCGGACCTACGGCATAGTGGTTTTTTATTTAATTATAATCACCCACCACAGACTCGTGGTCCGTATGCCTTTGTAAATTTATTTTCTTATTGATCTCTGTGTTTTTATATAAGTCCGACTACTCTACTCTTATATCTAGGGTGAGTTGCGCATCACCTTAGGCATAGTGTGTTGAGACACTAAGGGGTACGCGAAAGCCTCGGCAAAATAGAAAAAATATATAGGCCGTGATGTCTTCATGCTAATTCCGTCAGTGCAAATATATAAGTATGTATATCCTCTTGAGATAGTTAAATATTTCACCGCTAAGTATGGAAAAATTTTAGGTTTCTAATAATATTATGCCGCTACTATTACATTACCACTACAACAACTTTCATGATGTCAGAATTTAAAATAAAATAAATCTCTCGAAAATACATATCACACATACCAGGCAATAAAAACTTAACTAAAGCTTACGAAGTTTCGGTTTCTTGAGTAAGTAATTTGTTTTATTTCCAAAGTTCTCATCGCGTGATTATATCGTATATATAAAGACAGTTAAGTATTTACAACAACAAAAAATATAGAAAAATTATTAAGCTGCAAAATTATGAACTCACTCGAATACATCATCAGCCTGTTAGATACAATTTGTGGCAAATAGCCTCTTATTACTGTCCTACTCCTATTGCACAAAATAGTGTTTTTAATTTTACATCTCATTCAATATTTATTGAAATAAACAGGTAACAAGCACTACCTTCAGTAAAACATGAGCATAAAAAATTACTAAGGAAAATTACTAAAAGGAGAAAATAGGAATTCAAATACAATATTATTAGTAATTATATAATATCGATAGAAAGATATATACCTACACACATACATATGTATCATACGTATACAGCCGGTTGCACCAATGCCTTACAAATTTTTTTTACTTTATTCTTTATACGTTTTAGAGTAACCTTAAAATTGTAAAAACCTTGAAATTGTAAAACGTTTATAATTAAAAGTTGAACGATCCATTCTTAAGTATTTTTACGTCACGTTTTATGAAATCATGAATTAGTGCAACCGGCCCTTGAAAGTACGGGGAAGCATCGCATGCAGAGGCCGTCCCCATAATGATTTGCTCCAAAAAGCACCACTGCTGTCGCACAAACGAAAATCCAAACGTACAACTGGCTTACCATTACCACAAGTGACGAACCAGCGCACAGCTGTCTTCGCGGGCGAGAAACAAACGCCTTTCGCTGAAAGCTGATAATAGAAAAATTGACTCACTGCCATTGGAAGGGCCCGGTGATTCCCTCGCGGAGCCGGTCCCTCAAGGAGCGCTGCCTCGACGGGCCCGGGCCGGGCGGCAGCATGCCCGCGCCGGCCGCCGGGGACGGGGGCGCGCGCGCCGGCGACGACATCTCGCACTAACAACCCGCGCACACTGACATCACACCACCACACCACACCCCTAACGCGGGCTGCAACACGTCAAGAACAACCAAAGCCACGTAAATAAAACAAGCGAAGCGCAGTAGGTATATCGATGCGAGATGCGGATTGCGCAAAATAATATATGCACGAGAAGGCACAATATTTACAGACATGACACCTATTATTTATATTATCTCAGAAAAAAATCACCAGCTCACAGTTGAAATATCAAATATCTCGGAAGTAAAAAACTCTTGAATAACGCCAGCTCACAATAAAAGTAAACAAAGTTTTAAAAAAATGTTACAGTTAGCGAAAGTACGTGTCTGTAAATCCCGTCGGTAGCAATTTTTAGACATTTTTTTCTGAGATTGATTATTGTAACTCAACATTTTATAAGTCACAAAATATTTACTTAATTAAGCCATTCTATCAGTGGTTAAAGACAAACTAAATATGACAAACCACCAAAATGTTGAGCTAATTTTGAAAAAATATAATTAAAGAGAGTAAGCAATAAAAAAACAAAGAACAGCAGATATATAAATTAGACTTGCAACGAATAGTTAATTCGGCCATACGCCGAATATTCGGTATTCGGCGTATGGCCGATTTAACTAACGCCGAATACCGAATATTCGGCGAGCTTCCTGGCCGAATAGCCGAATATTAGGCGAAAGTATTCGGTCGGTGTGGTATGGCGCTAAAACTTGCATCAACGTGATCGTTTCAGTGCTCGTTTGTTCAACAAAAAAACAGGGCTCATAGAGACACGTCAAATGAAAAAATGCAGTTTCAACAGAAATAGATATTTAGAAGTATTAAAAGCATATCACGTCATGACAATCCGTATACATGTGGTAAGAAAGAAAAGATAAATTTACGTTTTTGATCAAGATTGTAGTTTTTATTCAGAGCGTCTTTTCTCTGAAGCTGGAATGGTCTACGTGAAAATTACAAGTAAACTACAAGTACCTAGTTCCGGAAACCACAGAAAAAATTGTCTTTCAGCACCTTCCGCTTCAAAATTTTGACAACGACGATAATTCAAATGCATATAAATCTTAGCTCTAAGATATTCGACCGAATATAATAAAAGAATTCAGTGTTCGGCCGAATATAATAATAGCAGCCGAATAGGCCGAATACCGAATAGTAACCGAATATTCGTTGCAAGTCTAATATAAATATTGGGGTAGAAAACTAACGCACATCTCAAAGCATAGCTTACGACATTGACAGTAAATGAAAATAATTAATTTAACTACAGAGTTGTACGATCGAGTAATACGTTATTTATTGCCGACTTTTTACTTTAATTGCAAAAGCAGACGCCCCTGAGATGACGACTACATTGTGACATTCATTACCCACCCATTCAGCTCTGCACCCAGAGAATGGTCATGAGAAAATGGGTCAAGTTCACATTTATTATTTGGAAGCTAATATGATGCGGTTATAATTTCCTTACTTTATATCAACTGACTTCATATTTGATATATTATTTTGTCAGTTGATGAAAACCATAAAGCACTTTTATCTGATGCTGTGCGTGTGATGATGATTTGATTCAAGTAATAAGAACACAATCTTGTATCACGTCAAATACATGTATTCACTGTTGCACAGTGCGAAAAGCCAATAAATCCAATCAATATTTTATTTCCGAAAATAATATTCATTTATATCATCTACTTACATCTAAGAAATATGTAAGGATAACAAATTTTTACGTTCTACCTAAGTATTGATTCGTTTACGAAATATAGATCAATGTTTACGTTTATTTTTAGGTTATTTGTTTCCGTCTTTAATTATGTCATATTTTTATTCCACCGGAACGCCTGATGACATTTAGCTAGCAAAGGATTCGTTAGAACTTTTGATAAATATTTTCATAGGGGAAGATATATTACTTTTCTCAATGTGCAGAAATATTAAAATGCTTGTAAAATATGCCTTTTAACATTGTATTCCTCAGAGACAAAAGATGTTGGTAAAGAACAATGTCTTTGCTGATTCTTTCTGGAAATGGGATATGTTAAGACATTTAATGGAAATGTCTGTTTTTTTCTGTTTGTATTTACATATGCATAAAATTCCTTCATATTCCTTTCCTATTTCTTCACAAACGAAGTTTGTGAAAACAAAATGAGACTTGATTAAACAAGACATCGAATATTATTCAGAACGTCGTCGTTCTATTTATTAGTTACGTATTTATACTCTTAAGCATTAAGCCCAATGATTGTATTTTGGCTGGTAACAATTTGTGCAACAGCACAAACGCAAAGAATTTTTTTTTCTCAAATTATTCTTAACAATTGAATATGAAGGTATCACACAACAATCTACATGCATCTCCTAGATGTCCATTCTAACTGGGATAAGAATTTCCTTTTTTTCACATAACCACAGTAAAAGACATCTCATTTGAGGTTACTCGTCACATATAAAAGTTATGTTCTGCACTGAAATAATATCACACCTAGTTAGATAATCGACTCACAAATACATATAGCGCCTTTAAAATGTGTATGGGCAATTACGTAGTTCAAAGAAGCGACGAGACGCCGCCCGCCGTGAATAAAAGAATAATGCAAACTGTCATACACGAGTATGTACTGTGTTCGGGGAAGTAGTAAAACTAGTAATCAAACTTTAAGAGCGTGATCTATGAACGATTTTACCGATGAAGATACCTCAAATTTAGGGTCTGGCTCGCTCGCCTCGCCGAATAACAAGAACCTACCGTTTTGGTAGACTTTAATTCACCTTATTTACCCAGGTTTGACCGTCTTTTTTTCATAAACAAGCAACTGCGTGTGCATCTTGATACAAGTTAACAT
This sequence comes from Schoenobius gigantellus, assembly GCA_963935595.1. Lineage (NCBI taxonomy): Eukaryota > Metazoa > Arthropoda > Insecta > Lepidoptera > Crambidae > Schoenobius > Schoenobius gigantellus. Next base: position 16,055,089 of record OZ012544.1, on the reverse strand, counting down.
CAATTTGGTATAGTTCGATAGCTAACAAGTTTTACTAATAGTAAAAGTTACATACACATGCCCCATACGTTTTAAGAGAGTTAGGATTGATTTAATTAAGATATTATTTAGGATATGTATTATAAAAACAAAGCGGTTTAGGATATGTTTGCATCGTATTACTGGTATTGAGCTGTTCTACAAAACGATGACAAAATTATTACTCTACGTTTATTTGTTCTGATGATATTATTGAACAAAGGGACCCCTTCGCCGTGGGGCGGTAATTGTATAAGTTTGTGGAATGAAGGATTTTGTAAATTAAAGAAAATGGACTATTTGAGGCATATTCATCGCTAAAATCGTCCATAGATCACGCTCTTAGTTTAATTACAGCTTCCCCGGACACACTGTATAGTCCGCGAACAGGCCAAGGCGAAAAGCTATCATTATAAAATTAATTAAGAACGTTCTAACAATCAACCAAAAAAAAAAATTATCCACACTTTCAGTAAACACTAAATATACACGGTGTTTCATCATAACCAATAAATAATTAATGCGTTATCTAAAACTAATTATCAAATTGTGTTTACCCGTAATGTCATTCAACCCAAAATTTTCATGTATATTATAGACATGATGATGATACTATGATAAACATGATACTATGAAAATTTTGGGTTGAATGACATTACTTGTAAACACATTTTAATAATTAGTTTTAGATAACGCATTGATTATTTATTGGTTATTATGAAACACCGTGTATAAATCACAACTATTATTCGCTTATCGTCACTAAAGCAAATACACTACAGCATTTCAATGGATAGCTCTTGACTATGAATAGCATAACAATGCTAACGGTTTTTTAAGAAGGTAAAAAAAGACTTTTGCCCGATTTCAAGCTCTCCTTACATTTCTTGATTGTATTCTGTGACATTTATTGCGTGCTTGGCACATTTAACACTATATGTTGTGCACTATGAGAATAGTTTTATACTTTGTAACCGGACCCCTTAATAATAGGCAGATATCATAATAACAAAGGTAAATAAATTATGATATGATGTAACAAAATCATCAGTAGTAAGCTATAAAAGGGTATAGTAAGCGCCGCGTCAAACTATTCTCTTTGACCTTTGGCTTTTATGTCGCTCGTAGTAGCGGCGGTTTTCGTGGTGCAAATGTAAAGCTTGATGTGGCGCTTATTGTACATAATCTTGGAAAATAACCATTCAGAGAATAGGCTAGTCTTTAAAAAATGTTTAAGTGCTTTATTCTTAGGCTCTACGTGTCGATTTTTCCGGCCAACTAGCTACGTTAGTTCTAACTGCAAAAACAAAAACTAGTTTAACTTATATATTTTCGCCATTGCAAATTATAACAGTTTTTGTGAAACAACGAAGACAAAAAAAACACGTACCGTGAAATGATCTTCAGATTCTCCAGCATAAAATATAAATTTTAACAATACGACAAATCTGGCCGCACTGGTCTGCACTTATACTGAGGATACTACAACTGAGAGTTGCCAAGAAACATTTTCATGTTCAATTACAAAATGATTCTTTGTGTGTGGTCAATCGTCGGTTTATAGCGCATTCAGAGCAAATCAGCACGTCCGCGTCCGTCGACGATATACGACACTTGGATGCATTTATCTATTTAAGACCCCGTTGTAGTTGCGCAGAGGGTCTATTCTCAACGCTATCCGATAATTTGGTGTGGATTTGGATATCTCAAGAAAAATGTTATGTAGTAGGCTTACACATTTGAAATTATTCAAGGCAGAATCAACATCTCTATTATAGTAAACTGACAATTTGCAGAGCTACACGTGGCCCAACAAATCATTTACGACAGATTAAATTTGGAGAACTACTTTTTTGTCTGAGTTGTCTAAGTGGGTTCGATGCATATGACCAAAACGCAAAAGGCCAATGGACGCATAGAGATGTCTTATTGATGATGATGACACATCTAATACAAAAGTAGGAGAATTAAAAATCCTATAATACCTTCTGTTCAAAGTCAGAAACAACCCAACATTCGGGGTGATAAAAGGAGAATTTATATTATTCGTGCACGAGCATCGCAATTTCTTGCCGAATACGCCCGCTTGCTTGGGTTGGGACATCGAGATATTTTTATCTACGGCGAAATGTCTTCAAGGGGTTATCGGTCTTAACATGACAAAATAACGTTTCGATCTCTCTCTCATGAGATTCGTAGGACGCATAAGAATCTCATTTATACATATTTGGTACAATATTTTATCAGTTTTATTTCAACCCTAAATCATAACAGATACATTGTTACATAGATGGTTATGGTACTTTGTGTAACATTAATATAAGGTAATTTTAACACAAACAACTATTAAATACAGATCACTTAAAAGAACGGCTGTCCGGTGCCCTCTTCAAGTCACTACTGGTGAAAAGGTACTACATCTACATTATAATCTAATTTAATGTATTTTTTTTTCAATCAACGTCTATCACACATAATTATTTTGCACTTTCTACTTTTCTTCTTAATTCTCCTTTTTAATATTCCCTTATAGTTTTCTCGGATATATTGCTATATACTCTCCCGGACACCTAAATCCAACCACCTTGCACGTTTAGATTACATTACATCGTCCGTAACATTTAAAAAATATTTGGACAACCAAAAAGTTTTTATGCAATTTGTGGCATATTCATAATCAGCACATCGGATTGAACATGAATATGTCGGCCACAAAATTGCATAAAACTTTTTGGTCGACCTAACATTTTTTAAAGTTATGGACGATACAATCCAAAAATGCAAGGTGGCTCGATTTAGGTGTCCGGGAGTTTACTAATATCATCATCATCTCAGCCGCACGACGCCCACTGCTGGTCATAGGCCTCCCCCACAGATCTCCACAACGATCGGTCCTGTGCTGCCCGCATCCAGCGGCTTCCCGCGACCTTTGCCAGATCGTCGGTCCACCTGGTCGGGGGCCTACCCACTGAGCGTCGCCCGGATCGTGGTCGCCACTCATGAACCGTTCAGCCCCAACGGCCATCGGTTCTTCTAGCTATGTGTCCCGCCCACTGCCACTTCAGCTGAGCAATCCTTCGAGCAATGTCAGTTACTTTAGTTCTCCTGCGGATCTTCTCATTTCGGAACCGATCACGCAGGGAGACCCCAAGCATTGCTCTCTCCATTGCCCGCTGAGCGACCTTGAGCCTTCGGACGAGACCCATAGTGAATGGCCACGTTTCGCTTCCGTAGGTCATCACTGGCAACACACACCGGTCAAAGACTTTCGTCTTGAGACACTGAGGTAATATGGACGCGAAGATTTTTCGTAACTTCCCGAAAGCTGCCCATCCGAGCTGGATTCGACGAGAGATCTAACAATATCACTAATATAACAATATCATATAAACGATATCTTTTCGGTTTGGTTGGTGGTAGGGCTTCTGATTCTGAGCCCGCTCGGCTATATTTGTCGCCATAATAACAATGTTATTAGCGTTGTAGTGTTCTGACAATTAGAGGTAGAATCACCAGTTCCTCAATTGTTGAGAAGTTGAAAGGTTGCCTTCCAACTTCAACCTTATCGTTACTTACCCTTAGTTGAGGTGAACGTCAAGAGCTCTTTTTTTTCGGGGGGAAATGCGTAACCGCACCGTACCCGCCGTTAGCTAGACGGCGAGCGCGTGTGGGGCTCTCCCGGCAGAGTGCCAGGCCTACCCACTAAAACCCCCCAATGTTCTCCCTGCCCTTATGGACGCGCTAGGTAAGGTCCACGTCAAGAGCTCCCCAGCAGGCGTAGCACGGGCTGCCAAGACGGGACTTGAGTCACGCATTATCTCACAATTTCAGTGACATAATATCTATGTCTTATAGAGTAGCACGGCGGCGCGCATTGAGGTTGCGGTCCGATAACAGCGCGAACAGTGCTAACGATTATAATCGCCTTGTCCAAATTAAAGAGAACACTGAAAATGCTATCAGCATGCTTACGGTTTCGGTCCAGAAGAACAGGTACATTCATTTTGAACCGAAAACACAATTATCGAACGTCAGACTGACAGTTCGCATAAAGTGATTTCACTCCAGAGCATTAGCGCTGTAAGTTCTATATGACGTTAACGATGACGTCATGTGGCTCTTTATGCCGGCTAACATTAGCGCGCTCACAACATTTCGGGACGCGTTTGAGCGCACTAACAGTGACTCTTATTGATTTTCGGAACACAGCCTTAATGTGACTGACATGATAAAAGTTATTGACGCTCCTCAAGGGATACCGTGTCACTGAGTCTTATCACAAATTTCTTGGCAGCCCGTGCTACGCCTGCTGGTGTGTTTAAAAAAACTGGCAGAGCAGACAAGTTATTGCCAATAAAGTAGCGGAATTAATTTATGACAGATAAATTCGGAATGCACATAACGATTGCATGTATAGTATAAGGGGATGCAACGATGCCTATATTATACGAAAAAACGGATATAGTTAATAGGTATTATGAATATCATTGAAACCAATAGCAAATAGTTATAGCTGGAAATGCGAACAAGTGCAAGATATTACTGAAAATTTTCAATCTAAGAGCGGATAAAATTTCATCTCTAAGTATAAATACCAATATTAATAAGAGTATATGTAGCAAAATGAGACCTATGGGTCCGGAATATGCTAATAGCTGAGTACGCACTTGACAGAATTTGGATATGGATATGGTTCATTGATGCGTGCGTTGTTTCCATATTATATCTTCTGTGAACGCTAGTTTCTGCAGCATTACACAGAGTACGACGGGAAGTACATTTCGATTGTTTATAATAAGAATACCCTCCTATGGTGACTAGAAGCGTAGACGACTAAGTTTGAAATAAGAAATCTTATATCACTGTTTGTTTTTTTTATATCACAAAAATTGTAAATCGGCGCGAATATACCAGCCTACATACATTTTACGCACACCTCTCCCACGGCCGCATGAGCGTAATCAGTGAATAGTTTTCCACTTGCTACGATCCATGAACCTACAAAAAATACTACTTTTTTCAGATCCGTGCTACGATCTAACAATTGTGTGACTATAATGACGAAGACAGCTGAAATTCGTTGAAAAAAACAACACAAAATAATAAGTGAAAATGAAACTTAACATTTTGATTTGTCCATGCATTTTTATTATAATTCATAATACATAGGTAGTAAATCCTTACTAATATTATAATCCTTACTAACATTATAAACGCGAAAAAAAAGTTTGTGAGTATGGATGTATGTTTGTTACCTTTTCACGCAAAAACTATTGAATGGATTTGGATGAAATTTTGTGGGTAGACGGATTACGACAGGGATTAACATATAGGCTACTTATTATCCCGGAAAAGTAAGTAGTTCCCGCGGGAAAGTACATTTAAGGTCACCCGGGGCTATTGTAGCTAAAAGAAATTGATTTTAAACTTTAACTGTAATATTTTCCAACATCAATAATAAATCAGCAATTTTGATGATTTCTAATGGTTGGACATGTATTAATGATTAATGCAGACATATTTAAATCGATAGAATGTCAACAAATTAATGTTTAATTCCACAAATTCATTCTTAAAGCCGCCAATAGTTACATTTGCCCCCGACTGGAGGTAAATGTAGCTATCCATCTCTATGAGTTTATTGTTGAATCTATAATTCTCAAACTAATAGGAAAACGTCAAGTCAAACTGAATTCAACTAATTTTGTACCTTAATGCTCTGTGGGAGGGTTCAACTTGCTTTAAAATTACTTGTAGTAATACCAAGGGGGTAAATGTAGCTATTCTCTATCTCTAAAGGGTTAGTGTTGGGACATATGTCTCGATAACTATAGATTACCACCAACATACTAGTAAGACTAATAATAAAATAACCAAAAATGAGATAATAAATGCAAGACTATCATTTATTTCACAGTAAGAAATCAAAATAATATTTTACGTTCTTATGAATAATGAGAATGATTAAGTAGGTAGAGATTTGTCTATTTTAAAAACTAACTCCCTTGCACTTATCGCGACTGCTTAAATGTATGAGAGACATTATAATTAAAATATTTTAATTATGTAAAATATCCATGTCAATACTAAAGTGACTGTGACATTTAAACATTAAAACACGTTTCGTACATTTTTTTACTTTAGTTTGTTTTTATCGAAGTTTTATTAATTTTGCCTCTATATTATCTCTTTTTAATTTTTTGCTCAACTTGTTTACTTTCTTTATTCCCAATTTGTAATTTTTCTTGATTATCTCTTGCTTTTTTCGTTATTGTAGGAAATGATTCCGTAAACGATAATGTAATAATAAAAATTGGTTATTACTAATTACGATCATAATTACAACATTGATTGATTCGTATCGAAATTTGCAATATTTGACTCGATTTCTTGACATCACTATACTTCATTCCAGATAACATTAAAAAGAAGTAAAAAAGGTTCTTTTAAAGGTGCACATTTTCCACTCATTGTGTTAATAAATGTTTTATTACGCTTTTGTCAATTTATGCGTAAAATGTACAAGCAAAGCCATCTAAACAATTCCCTACAAAATAATAAACTTTTATGATCTATATTATAAAAAATCTCGTGCAAAATATAAAATATTACTACAATCCACAAAATGGCTCTGTTAAAGAACCCAAAGAAGCAGAGGTTTGCAACCTGCATAGATTGGAACGTTTACGTATAAGGCGACCAAACTAAAAGTAACGGTGTTCGATGACACAGTTGGCGAAATTATGACGTTTTGATTTCATTGGATGGATCATCGTGTCGCTTGTCATCAAGGAACGCGCCTTGCTTGACAATCTTGACATTCTTTGTTTTTTGGTGATGCACATATATCATTACACGTGATTTTAAATTGTCTTTCGATTTGTTGTTTTTTTTTTTGTTTTGATTGTAAAATGAGTGATCCGGGTGCGGGCCGGGCTTTCAAGCCATTCAACAGAACGTCGTGGTTAACGTCAAAAAAATATACAATTTGTCAGAGATTTAAACCGCTGCAATTTGTAGACACTGAAGTAAGAGCTCAACTGCTGTTAAAAGGAAAAGAAAAAAAAATCTGTATCAGTGTTAGGTATGTTGTATTTTCGATTTTCTACCAGAAGCATTATCAACGATAACCCCAGAGAGGTCGCAAGCCTGCATTTCACATACATTAAAAGGAGAAGATAGATTATGTCAGTTGGATAATGTCATCGATAATATGGTGGAGCAATTTGTGATTAATATGGGGCAATCATCTTCATCTTCGTCGTCCTCATCTGATGAAGAGAGCTAATAATTTAAAATTAATCTACTTGTCAAGTTATGCTTATACTTGATAAGAGTAGTTTATGTTGGAAATAATAATAAAAAAAATATATTTTTATTATTATGTGTAATTTGACCCAGTTCCAATATTTGTGAAAAGCCACACAAATAATAATAAATAGTTAACATTACACTCCAGAGTATCTGGTACCTAATACATATAAGTAGGTAATATCAAATATGATTATGATATTTCATAATTGTATATTTCATTAAAAGGTTTCGAAGCCCTGCTTCTTCCCGCTTCATTTTTTTAATGTTATCTGGAATGAAGTATAGTGTTATTCAAGTTCATATAAAAAGTAAGGGAGCAAATGTAGCTGTGAAAGCAGCTACAATTACCTTACCTAGAATTTTCGATGGGGCAAGGCAAACGTAGCTATCTTAATAAAAGCGACTTAACTCCAACGTACAAGTAGGATGAAACACGTTAATGAGAAATTTACTTACCATTAATACTTTTACAAGTTACTTAAAAACACCTTCAAATTATACGTAAAAAATATTTTTTATTAATATTTATTACTGCGATTCGTTGGCGCTGACAATTATATCAAAACACGGGAAAAAAGAACACTCTCTACATAAAACAGTTTACGTGTTATTCGCGTCATCTATTGATATGTAGGTCAATCAAAGCTACTATATAAAGTCATAGATATCACTTATTTTAAAAACAAAACTGTAACCAGTTATTTCATTTGACTACATTTGCCTCCTAGTTACAATAGCCCCTGGTGACCTTACAGTTTTTTCTTTGAACTTTTAAGGCTAAACATAGCTCGCGGGCACAGCTAGTTTTACTTTAATTGTTCCATACACACAATATAAAGTTGCAATAAAAGTATTGAGGATTGAGTATAAAATACTAATTCTACTACGTGTATGTATTATGTACCACCACTAGACTTTCCTTGATAATATCAACACACATTTTATTCCTTAAACATTTCTAAAAAGAATAACTTAAAATGATTAAGTTTAACGCCATTATAAGTCTGGTCGAAATTCACATCCTATGTAACTGCCTACTTTCGAATACCAAGAAATTACGAAAATAAAAATCGAATTAAAGAAAAAATCCATAAACACTAGTCGTACTACTCATAAGCCCCTTGTTACTCGTACATACACCAAATATTGCAAATACATTGGTAAAATTCGTACTGTCATTGTCATTTTTCATAGGCCAGAAGGAAACAAAACACTGACTAGGTATGTCTTCCATAAGTTCACTTATATTTATGAAAATAACAGAGTAACAGTACTCGCAAAGAAAATTGACTGGCCATACATCTAAACATAAAAAACAAGTAGTAAGTTTACAAACTATCAAAGTACATAGTACGTAATGTTGACCATTAACAATTAAATAATGCTAGAAGAATATAGTCCTCATTCATCACTATAGTAACATTCTCAACAATTGTTAATTCTTTTACGCACTATAGCGAGAAATAAACAGTAATATTGCCGCGACTACATACTAAGTAATGATAGCAGTAAAAAAGGTGTTTAGCAATTCAAAACATTTTTGCGAAGTGTAACGGCTGTCCCTCGGGACTGAGCGACATTACAAAGCAATTATATCCTGAACCGAGACTAGGTTGAAAATAAATTGAGGGAACGTGGAAAATAAATTATGCACCTGTCGCGGCCACGTAAATGCCAGACGTGGCTTGAATACGGAAGTAGATTTAAAAAGAGCTTGATAATCATATAAGTATACAGCAAAAACTGTAAGCACATATAACTTATACAATGCTAGGTAATTCTAACTCCAGCGACATCCACCGCGTGAAAAAGAAACTCCACTGTATATTATGATGTTTCATATACATTTAAAACATACGTAAGTTCATTTTATTCCTGTCGAAATGTGGTATTTTCGCCGGGTAATTATTCCATCTCTAGTTTCCCACTTTTAGTTCCGATGACAAAAAATCACATTATTCTATTGCAGTGTTGAGGCGAGAAAGAAGAAGAACCAACCAACATAACATCACTCTACCAGCACGTAAAGTAAAAAAGCCTATATACCATATTTCGTATAAGTGGTTGTCTATAGGAATTCAAGGTACCGAAATTCTATCTCTGACAAAAGTATGATTGCTACTCTACCTAGGGAATGCTCTCGAACCTTCTCTGATGATATGTAAATAAGAGCGGAAAAGTCTCGATCACTTATTATTACAAAAAGAACTACATCTGATAAAGTAGTTGCTTTAAAATCTCGAGATCCTGAATCTCAGATCATAGATGAAGAAATATCATGAGTTATCGCTTAAGTTACACATTGACCATACCAGATGTCGTGTAATATAATCATATAAAATTAAACACTACTAAAGATCTTTTCGATATGCTATATATAAATACCAATATACCCATATTGGTTCATACTTACTTATAAAAGGATGATGATAAGATTAATCACAAAAACGAATCGCATGTGAGGTTTCGCTCATTTAAATCTCAAACAAATGCAAGTGATATTCAAAGCGTAGCAAATGTCGTGTTGCTGAATTCACGCCGGGAATCAGGCATCAGCATATTCATTTATGCATGAGCACAGCTTGGTGCATGTTAGGGTAGCGCAGACGACAAACTCTCAGTGTGCCTAGATCCACATAAGGGCCATATTAATAACTACCTACACGTGCAAAACAATCCTCAAATTACTCAGGATGAAGAGGAGGAAAATTAAAAACCAAAATATTTGAAGTTATAAATAGCATTCATCAACTTTGAACCATTAAGTAACAATACCTGATATTTATTAGAATTGGAAGCTTCAATTTCCAAACAAATACATTGAAACGCTGTTAACTCATTTAAAGTGAATTTGGAGGCCTATAATGTCATAATAAGTGTGGTTTGCTATTATAATAAGAAGAAACAACTTATGTAGATGTCCGAGCGAAAAAAAAATTTAAAGTTTAACAAAATTTCTAAAATAATTCTCTAAAAATATAAGCTATTTTGCAACTTTTTCTCGTCTACAAAGGCCTTTAGCACGTGTACTTTGCGCGTGTGAGGCACGACGTTATCTGTGGCTACCGCCAACGGCAACGTCGCGTGCTGAAATAAACTCGGCACCAACCCGGCCGCCACAGAAACTGTGACTTACATTTGTCACAGTTGATACCGAATATAACAAGTCCTAACATGTTTAAATTTGGAACTGCAACACGGAACGAGTAAAAAGACATACCGTTTAACGTTTCAGGTATAATTAATGTCGCTTGATCCAAGAATATAGACTCATCCATTAATAATGCTAAATAGTTTAATCTTAGAAATATGATGCAGAAATCAAACTAGATATATAGATAGATCGTTATTTAGACACAAAAACACACACATAGCACAAAATTGAGTAGAATGTACATGTGAGCTGCAGTGCCTAAAAGGGTCAAGGCTCAGTGGGGATTTTTGCCCTAAAAGGACAAAACACTGATTTTTAGCCATCACCAAACAAGGAGAAAGACGAGGGCTAGGCATGAAATTGTAATACATCAGAATTTAGAATTACAAGAAAGAATTACTACGATCTCCTGCCATATTTAGATCAAGTTTTAAAAACCAAAATATTACAGCAAACAATACATAACATTGTTTGCATTGCATAAACGCATTATCTTTTGTTTTTTTTATTGTAATATATTTATACACGTTAAATATAACATAACAACCGACCCATCGAACTTGACCTTTACAACTGTGATAACAATACTTCAGATTACTCGGTAATATGACCAAAGCAATTATAAATAGTTTTCTAAGAGTTGATTAATGAAAGGAGAAATTGTTTATAAACATCCCTTTTGAGATAAAAAGGTTTGAGATATTTTTCTGTAAAGTGGATATCGTAGTATAAGGGACTATACAGAAACGGTAGGATAGCAGAGGCAAAAGCAGCTATCGATCGGCCCTAACCTCCACCCGCGCGCCCCTTTCGCCCCGCTCCCCTCGCACCTTACGTAAGTCCAGCTGATCGTACCCACCAGTAACCTTGACGACAAACCCTATGCAAGATTTGGGACCCTCACAGTTAGCGTAGGCCATGCTTTAGACTACAATATACATAATTACTTTTTAAGTTTGGGAGCTTCTAATTTCTGTACTTTCGTATTAATACCCCCTTTCGTATTAGCGTGTATGCACAACTCTAAATTTAACTAATCCTCTCCGAATAAATAAACTAAGAATAGTTATTACCCGAAAATCTTATAGGTCCTTCAAAAGTTACTAAGCATCGAAATAAAATAGTATTATTTTAAGAAACAACCTTGTTTTGATTAATATGTGAAAATTGTATTGTTGTAAACGATTGTAAAACGAAAGTTTTGTTTGACAGATTAATCTCCTTTTTTGATGTACGAAATAAGGTCATAACTTAATTTAAAATCCTGGCAAAGTGATAAATTTTGTATGAAACTTCGTTATTATAAATGGAATCAACGACTAGAAATGAATAAGTGCATATATACTATAGTAAAGTTTATTATAAGAAATATTTCAAAAATAAATGGCGGTTTTTGAAAAAAGTTTAACCTTTATTTTGACATAATGTTTCTTTTGTTTTTTATGAATGTTATATGTCATTTTAAAGTGCTCAAATTTCTCCGTGGTTAGGTGTTATCATTTATTCATTATTTTACTGTAAACGTGGTGATTATTAATTTAATGACTTAACATGGAAAATAAGCAATTGCGTATCATCTTCTTGTACGAGTTTAAACTGGGTCACAAAGTAACGAAAGCAAGTCGCAACATTAACGGCGGATTAAAGTAAAGGTATACCGGCACCAAATGGACGAAATGCATTTAAAACTTCGACAACTACATCTAGCATTAGTCAATAGAAAAGGACCAATTTTGCTTCACGACAATGCGATCACACAATTGACCCTATAACAAATTAACCAGTTGGGGTACGAAATCTTGCCACACCCACCATACTTGCCAGACCTTTCACTCACTGACTACCACTTCTTTAAACATTTGTCAATTTTTTATAGGATAAATGTTTTAGAAACCAAGACGACGCTAAAAATGCCTTCAATGATTTCATTGGTCAAAATGTTTTTTAGTGAAATTGTTCTTATTTTGACAAATAAAGTTTTGTTGTAGTAGTCAAAATACACACAAAAAAATTAAGGTTAGAAACCGCATTTTTTTTAAAACAACCTTATATATTTGGAAAGGAATGGTTGATTTAAAATTGTTTGATGATAACGTCAGTCACCAAAACAAACAAATGTATGTTTGTTTTGGTGACATCGTGCGTACAACATACGATCCTGCCCCCTAACCATGATCGCTCAAAACAATATTAAAACCGCACTGAGAGCGGGATGGCGCTATACGCAGCAAGACCGGTGTCTCTGTTTCAATATTGTTTTAACCTTGCTATATAAACGATCATGGTGAGGCCTTTTTTGATATTGCTATTTTATTTCTTATACCTACACAGATCATGCCAGAGGCTAGTCTAAAAAGTTTAAATATATATCAAAATTTTCCAGACGCGACACCGCAAAATTTAACGTAAGTCAATGTTTTCGGTAAAAAGCGCCAGCAATAAATAACGTAGGCATAGCCTGGTGCCCTAGTTTCCAGCGAGACGATATCCGGTTTGCTGTCCAAGATGCATTTCCGTGCTGACAGTCATGTTAATTTCCTAGGGAACGTGTTTCTGTCAAAAATCCATTATACCAGTATCTAGGTATTATTTATTGTTAAATTTTAAGAAATGACAGAATGTAAAACATTATCAATTTTCCTCTGTTATAAGATTAGTATGCTTGTCAGAATTCTTTTATCGACATTAGATCCCATGTTTTCATAGCCACAAGATACAAATATATTTTAAACGATAGGAAGTATTTAGTATTATATAATCATTTACTATAAAATTTGAAAGTTTCTTAATATTCTAATATTATTATGGTCATGTTTATAAATAAAAATGGTACGTTACACAAATGTATTTCTCTAACATTCAATAATAACCAACTAAGGATTTACATTTAATGATACTCGTACTGATCTGGCATACTGTTCATATTACTTTTTGTGAAAAGTAAACGAGATAAATTATTATTATACATATTTCTATAAATATAAACATCTGAAGGAATTATTCATCATTACCGAGCGTCAACGAGACAAGTTTTTAACAAACATGCGCACACAAAGGATTTTTTAATTTCACCCCTATGGAGTAAAAGTGCATAAATCTCTGTATGTAGGCTAATTACGTATCAACTAATGAGATAAGATATGATTTCGCATTTTTGATTATACTAAAGTAAAACAAAACAGGGGCTTGAACGTTTGTTTTGTTTACTTATGAAGATATTTTTTGTTTATTATTATTATTTATTATTAAGATAAATTACTAGATCTAGACATATAGGGACTTCTTTAGAGGTTCCTGCTTTTTACTTTGAATTATTTTTCGTGGAAATATCTGATAGTTGCCGTGGAAGTAGCAAAATAGCGCAGGCGGAGAACTACTCGTAAAAGCAAACTGTACTCGTATCTGGGAATATTCCAAAACGAGTAATCGATAAAATAATTATTACTAACAAATGTATTTACACACACCACAATCTATTATTAACAAAAGAAACAGAAATTAAGAGCCCGTGATATCGTGTTTGTTTCTACTGCAAATAGTTTAGAATCATTAATTAAGTTTGACAGAGGAAAGAGGCTTATAGTTTAAGCGCTGTCCAAACGATACAGGCAGTTAAATATTTGACCGGTGCCGCTCGATACTACGGACAGGCGACCTTGCAAACGCAACGCGCCTGCTCGCACCCAATCGCGTGGCGCCCAACGTGGTCTAATCAGCTGTTACTAACACTCGCCATTACAGCCAACAAAGTACCTACCTATGTCTTTACTCGTGCAATGTATGTTTCCGTGATAATATTCATTTAATAAATGTTATCATTTAGTTTATATTCTTCGAATTAAGTGACCCTTGTAGATAGGGGTTGCGTGTTGTCGAATCTTACAGGAACCACATGTGATTATAGCCACTTACGATGGTAAGGTGGACAGATGGATAGCTTATTTGGTAACTTTGTTGTTGAAAACATCATTTTCTTAATTAAATGGTTTTCACAAACTTATAATATTAAAATTGAAAATTTCACAGACTGTCATGAGCAAATAACTATCACTTGTGCCTATTTGACGACGAAAAAAAACAAACTTCTAAAATGACACATTTCAAATTGCGAACTAATTTAACTGTGCATATCTTTCACTTGACATTCTTCTATTGAGAAACATTTTATTGCTCCAAATGGTATAGCAGATAAAAACAATCGCAGCACAGAGGAGCAAAAATGTTTCTTGGCGACAGATTTCTAAGAGCACTATTATTTCCATCTGTATGACAAAATGAACGGTGAAAACAGACAACTGCGTACTAATAGATGATTGAATCGGCTGATTTAATGGCATAGATGACAATGGACTCGATAACATACGACAAATCATTCTAATACCACCTAATTACCCTGGTGATTTCTGAAATGAACACAGCGACATCAAATATTTGATTTACATTTTGACATGATCTATGAAAGATGATGTGCAGATAAGCATCTAGTAAGTGGGGTCCATGCATCAATGCAACGAACCGAAGAGGTGAGAAATTCATATGTCGGAGCGCAGACGGGAGGTGAAACGGCATAACGCGCACGGCCTGCTTGGAAGGCTGGAAGCGTGCTACTGATCCCCAGTGCGATACGTGAGCTGAAGCAGGAGTGGGGGCGGGAGGAGGGGCGGACGCTCGACAACTGGCGCCCAGTGGGGGTTGGACACCTACCACGCCTATACATGTATGTATAGACAATCCTTCGATTCAACAACACCTTACTGATGAAACAAATATTTGATTTGACTTTATAAAATTTTTAATCTAGTCATCTGTGACAACTGACATGTACCTACCTACTAACTGTAAAATATTTTCACCGATGTATCTTATTTTCTAATAAAGCTATGAACAAAGCTGAGGGGCAATAGCACTATTTACGAACGTTTGAACCAAAACCAAAACGTAACCGTTCCCATATGTTTTGACATCTGACTGCTGTCAAGGTGTTGTCAAAATGTATGGGAACGGAAACGTTTCTGATTTGGTTGAAACGTTATAAATAGTGCGATTGTCCCTCTGTTCTCCTTAAAAATTTGACAAAAATGTACTCACACTTCGCCAATTGAATTCTATGTAATAGGGGCCGAGCCATTTGTCACTATATTCGAGTACCAATTCCAGATTCGAATCTAGTACAGTGAATTTCCCTCATCAAAAAGAAACTCAAAAACCCGAACTAGACCTCAAACGAGACCAATGATTTGCAATTTTACCCACGTAGCTAGAAAACGATTGCAGGCAATCCACAAATGAAATGCACCTATATCAATATCGTGTGAAAGTTTAGCAGAATCCAAAATTAAGTTCAAATAAGGAATCTTACTAGATACCTCAATTTATCATTTATTTCATTATTACAGTAGACCCGATACCATTCGTTTGAAATAATTGTCCATACTTACAGCACTAGTCTCAGGTATACCGCAACTTTTTTTTTTTATTGCAGAAAGTTGGCAAACAAGCAAACTGCCCACCTGATGGTAAGTGGTAACAGTCGCCTATAATACATGTAGCTCCTGTGAGATTCGCAGCAAAACTGCAACCCCCACAAGAACCACAGTGTACGTTGCCAACTTGTGACACCAGATGTAAAGTCACAGTACCCAGTAATTTCACTGCCATATCTTACCCTTCAAACCGGAACACAGCAATGCAAGCACTGCTGCTTTGCGGCAGAAATAGGTAAGACGGAGGTACCTAAGCAGACGACCCTAGTACAGAGTCTTCCTCCAGTAAACTCGAATAATATTACATTAAACACTGACTTATTTGTGTTGTAAGAGATATCAAGTAATACTATTTCCAAACCAAGTCAACCTCTCCTACTCCTGGTGCACTTTGTAGATCAACGGATGACAATTTGGCGCTCACACCAACCCGTACCGAGTTTGCATGATTAGAAAGGAACGAGGCTCTAGTGAGCACCGGGAACGCGTAATTAGAATCGACCGAAATACCCCTATATGCTCCCCATGTCTAGGTCCAGCAGTGAATGATGCGACAAAATAATCATGTTATCTTACAAATAAAAATGAATCGCTGTGTCTCGCAAAAACTCTTAAATGACTCGTACGATTCTGGGAGTATATGATACTCGTAAATAGTGATAACGAAATCTTCTGTGTGTCTTTGAATAGGTTCTGGGAAGGCTTATACGTAGATACATGCTGTAATTGGGCAGGACAACGTTTGTCGGGCCCACAAAAATTAATCGCCGTTCGTTAGTGTCGCCTAAATTCAAAAACGGCTTGATCGATTTGAATATTTATGTTTTTCTTTTGTTCGCTTAAATACAGGGATGGTTTAAAAAGAACAATAACAGGGAAGATGCTTAAGAAAAACAAAAAAAATAATATAATGTAATTTGTATGTAAAATAACGGTACGCTTCGCGATTGTTCATTTAGTTTTGTCATCTGTCAAGGTGACACGAAGTTCACGGTGTCAGCTCTAATGTTAAATAAATATTGATGTTTAATTTTTGTACTTGATTTTGTTTCCCCATGTTTCGTAATGAGAAAAATTCCTTGGTAAGATACTACAATACTAGCTGCGTAGCTTGGAATTCATTCGTAGACGACCGAAGTGTTGGTTATCGTATTTTATAACATTTTAATAGAGCTCAGGCAATTTTTTCTTACGTAATATTTTTACAGCAAAGATTGCGCAAACGAAACGCGTAGACGCAAATCGAGAATGTTGGTGCTTTACTTTGTGTTTTTAATATTCTCAGTCTTTAGTATTGCAATTGAAACACATTAGAAAAATAGGTGATATTAGCAATCTTAGTCGTATGTCGTGTAATGATTTTTATATGGAGAGATCTTCTACAGCGGCTTTTTTATCCGACTAGGAAACGCAAAGAAGGGTAATTTGTTCATCAGTTGATTCGATGATTCTAGTGTCAATTGATTCATCTTAATCTTGCGAGTGTCACTCAAGACATGACAGTTATCGAAATAAATAAAAAATTTAATCTAACACTTAAATAAGGGACCCATTATTGGGAATTTGAGCTTGATTAATGGGTCACAACTGCTAGAATTTTATACTACTGAGCTTATTTTCTTCATTTCAGTTTTTATTCAATGTTTTCTTTTAATGCAGTCGGGTCTTTTTAAATTTAAATTACCATGTTTTTATTTATTATTGGGAAGATATGAGCTTGACAAATGGGGCACAACATAGTACTGGGCTTTTTATCTTTTCAAATTTTATTGAATGTTTACTTTTATGTAGTCGAGTTTTTTTATATATCTATATTCAATGATACCCCCCACTAACACAGTGAGACAATTTACATTTTTGAATACTAATATCCTAAAAAATAGTTACACAGATTCGGGCTATTTCAAAAAGTCCTTCACAGTGAAATCTGCACAATTGTGGGATGGTTTGCCTCGAGATATTAGAGAGTCAAAGACGCTTGCCACTTTTAAAAACAGGATCCATAACCATTTCATGGCACAGTCACAATTATAGCTTGTTTTTTTACTTGTATTGTATTCTATAACATTTTTTATATATATATTTAGGTATAATATTTGATATTTTGTTTAGGTATAAATTTTTTGGTAATTGTGTTTATTTTTATGACGGCACACTGCTTTATACCTACAAATAATTATCCGTAGACAAAGGTTGTCTGGAAGAGATCGCTACCAGCGATAAGACCGCCTTTGCCCACATTAGTTTTAAGAGTTTTGTTAGTGTTTCTGTTTCGTGTGTGTGCAATAAAGTATTAATCTATCTATCTATCAATATGTCGTCTAGCTGTAGCGCTGAACTTATATTACAGTCATGTCTTTAGTGACACTCGCAAAATCGAGACGAATCGATTGACGTATGAATCATCAAAATTGGAACACACGTTTGGTCCCTATAGAGTGCCATAAAGGAACTAACATACATATACATAATGTTAAAGACATATACATTTTAATCTTGCATAAATATGAAATAGTAAGACTCTCGATAAGACAAGAGTAGAACACTATAAACAGCAACAATGGTCTTAACCCTTAGCTGGTTTCGCTAAAATTAGTAACGTTATTGGTATCGGGGGTGAAACATGACCCCACTAAAAAAATATAAAAAAATAAAATGAAAAAACATTTTTTTTATAATTTTTTGTTTTATTTATAGAAATACAACTTTGAATCTAGAGATCAATCAGTTTTTAAGGTATATTACAATCATAAATCACATTTTTTTTACTTATTTAAAATATTTTAAATTTTTTGTACTTAGTTAGGCACTTGTTACTTTAGGAACTATTTATTATATAAAAACGTAAACATAACTTAAATTTCTTTTTTCTCATAGTTTTCTTATATAATCTTAATAACAAAAATTAGGAACTTCTTTTAAAATAAAAAAAAAATAAAAAACTGACAACGCAAATCAAAAGTCTAAAAACTACTCCTAAAATTCTAACATTTGGTACAAGTGATTGCTTTGGCAGTATGCTCTTTACATATAAAGAGTAAGCACTTGCTACACTTTTTGGTACACTTTACGTCTTTTTTGCGATCACATAAGTAGCACCTACCTCTCTTGCGAATATTGATTTGAGGTTCAGCAATAGGTATATCTGGTTCGGGTTCCACATTTTCCTCTTGGTGTTCTTTCATAAAATTTTCTATACGCCTTTTTAGGTCGGCCCCAAAATTTGAAGATTCTTTCTGTCTTTCTTTTACAAAAGGTGTAACTAAGTTAATTCCAATGTTTTTTATGTAGTTTTTCCTTTTTAGGCGCTTATTTGGGTTTGCAGCTTTCCATAAAATGAAACCATTTACCATCGAAATATTCAATATAGCCGAAAATATAACGCATGGCCACCGTTGAGTTCTTCTGGCCACTGAATAATTTGCACATTTTTGATCAAGTGTGTCTACACCTCCTTTGGTGCTGTTATAAAATATTATGATTTCCGGCTTACCGCTATTTGTATCAATAGATTGATTGTGGTGCATGGTGGAAATCATAACAACACTTTTATTTTTTTGAGGAACGTACGACACCAATGTTTTGTCGTTGGTAAATCCGAATAAAGTAGAGCCTATAGGACGGGTTTTATGTGGTAAGAATTCAGGCGGTACCTCTCTTTTATTTTTTCGCACAGTTCCAACATAAGTCAATCCATTTTCTTTCAATTTGTCAACAAGCTCAATTGATGAAAACCAGTTATCACCTGTAATATTTCTATGAGTCCCCTTCACAGGATCCGTTAACGTCAAAACAGTTTGTGTAGGTATAGAAAGCCCATCTCTTCTGTTTGTTTCAGTCTTTCCTGTATAAATAAACGCATTATACAAATAATGTGTTTTAGCGTCGCATAAACACAACACTTTTAGGCCGTATCTTGCTGGCTTAGATTTCATGTACACTCTGAAAAGACATCTACCTCTAAATGGGCACAACATTTCATCTACAGTCATGTATTCCGAGCAGCTATAATTTTTTTGACAATTTTCAATGAATTTGTTGAATATTTCAGAAATAAGGGCAGCCCTGTCGGTTTCTTTTCTTGCTGCTCTTGTATCGATCTCATCAAATCGTAATGCTGATAAAAGAAATAAAAACCTCTTTAGAGACATAGTTACCCGAAATACGTCGCGACCTGTACCATCTGTGGCCCACAAACTCTCAACATCTTCATGGCCAGATTTGAAAACACCGGCAAGTAGCATAAGTCCAAAAAATGCTTTCATTTCTAATAAACTGACATGATCAGTATGCGCTCCCTGGCTTGAATACTTTTCAGTGAATTCAGTAATCTTTTTGTTTGTGTGCAAACATACAATTTCAATGAGATTATCAGGAATCAATAATTGCCAGGATTCAGTCTCTTTCATATTCATTTTCTCACGCGCTTCTCCAGCGAGGCCTGCACGATGTGTGATGATATTGTGTTGTCTAACACGCGACGAGCTAGGCGGATTTTTAGACCACTTGAATCTATTCTTACCCCTATAGTATCCAGGAGTTCGTACCGTTTCTTCATCTTCCTCACTGCTGGAACTTGAAGATTCCGAATCTGTGCCCAAAACACTTTCTTCGGAACAGCTGACGGTCTCTGCGACCTCACAGTCGCTAATCTGCTCATCATCACAGACTGCTGTTGTGGTCGCCCGGGCGGAATCTAAATCAGATTCTTCATCCTCATCTTCCAGAAGTTGTGAAATTTGGTTTTCATTCAGAAACCCCGTCATTGCAACGATATTTTCCTAAAATAACAAAAAAACCGTTACATGCGCGCGCAAAAAAAAACAGCACTTTTGGTGTCGGGGGTAATTTTTGACCCCAACAGTGTACGTACCTCCGCTTCCAGCAATGGTAGAGCGACGTGCGTCCGTCACCCGCCGCACCCCGCGACGTAGTGAGATTACACCGACGCGCAAGAGTATACGTTTTTAAACAGGAAAGATATCTTTGAAAATGTGTGCGCCTGGGGTAATTATTGACCCCCGAAACCAGCTGAGGGTTAATTCAATATGGCCACCGCTCCAAAATGGCGCACATTTTATTTTTAACCTGAGTAATATAGGTATCAAATGAAAGATCTTTTTAGGAGTAGAGCACTATAAACCTGACAACATTGCTCTAAATTCAATATGGTAGCCGCGCTGCTCGAAATGGCGGATAAAATTTCATTTCCAATTCCAACTTTATTAGTATGGGTATCGAGTGAAAGGGCTTGAAAAGTAAAGCACGATGTTATTAGTGACATTATATTCAACAGGATCATATTGACCATCATCCGTAAATATGGACTGTATTATTATATTTCATTAATTTAAGATACTATGTTGCTTAAAAGAAATTAATCCTTATGAATGACTCTTTCGGTTGGTATCGTAAAATACAGGATATTTTTTTTCACATTTCACCGGTTCGATTTCCAGCTCAGCAGGTGATTTTTCAAAAATATTTAAATGCAGTTTTGAAAATAAAGGAATGTTTCCTTTCAGTTAAATTTTCCATCATCAATATTAAGGGTACTTCTCCTCCAACCACGGTCTTTTTTTCACCTTGTATATACACATGTATAGGATAGTTACATTTTAGGTGATGCGCAATTCACCCTAAATATAGAGTAGAGTAGTCGGACTTATTAAGTTATAAATAGATCAAAAAGAAAATACAGCATTAAAAGGACACGGACCACGAGACTGCGGTGATATAATTATTAAATAAAAAAAACACTATAAGTCCGCTTTTTGTATAAACATATTTTATTTAGCGTGTGTAGTGTTTTTAATTTGTGTTTTGTTTGTTTGAACAATAAATATTTAATACAATACAACACTCATTTAATACATTGAACGCTAAGTGCGCTTAATACGTGGTTCTGTCTCTGTTGATGTTAATGAAATAATAGAGAGAAAATTATTATATTAACACATTTAGCGTTATATGCGTGTGTGTATTATACAGGATAATACACACACGCATAACATCATATAGGTATATATTTATACCCATACCCATACATACCTACTATATTCCTATTGCATTAAAATATACTTTACATATTACTGATTTTTGTTACTCAACATTACATTATATTATAACATTAAAATATATTATGTATGCTGTTTTTTAATTATTATTAACTAGCTTCTGCCCACGTCTTCGTCTGCGTGGACTTCTATTTTGAACAATTTCAATTTTCCCTCGGGAACTACTTAAGGAATCGGGATAAAAGGTAACCGTTGTTCTTTTCCATGTCAAAGACTACATGTATGCCAAATTTCATCCAAATCCGTTCAGCCGTTTTTGCGTGATTTAGTAACAAACATCCAAACATCCACACTTTCACATTTTTATATTAGTAGGATATATATAGTAGGATTGCATGTACACATTCCATATTTTTATACGTGTTCTTAACTATTAACTTAGGATCTTAAAGATCTAGGCTATCGAGAACGTCCGTAGGCTCAATATTAAACCGCGTAACAAAGGCGGCACTGACGGAATCGTATCAAATATGGTTAGGCAGAGAGATGAGCCCGAGTGGTGAAGGTGAATGTTGATGCATTGTAAAGTGGCTACTTAAACCTGCACCTGGGTCGTAAGCCCCAGGCACTGCTCTTGGCTCTTTTCTCTGCAACGCGATGGACCCGGCACCCGCACGGTGAATCCATGGAATGCTACGAGGGTAAATCCAAAAGTTCGTAGCCTGACCATGAAAATCAAAGAAACGTGGGTGTAAATTATTTTTTATTTTTCTACATAGTCACCATCTAGTTCAATGCACTTCTTCCATCTGAACTGCAACTTATTTATACCTTAAAAAAAATGATTCCGGAAGGTCGTCAAAATAACCATTTACTGCATCTATGACCTCTTCTTTGGTTGAAAATTTCGAACCACCTAAATGTTTCTTTAAATTCGGAAATAAATTATAATCCGAGGGGGCTAAATCCGGCGAATAAGGTGGGTGGGGCAATAATTCGTAACCACAATTATGGATCTCAGCCATTGATTCGGCAGAAGTGTGAACCCGCGCGTTGTCTTGATGGAACAAAACTTTCTTACGCAACATACCCGGCCGTTTTTCTTTGATTTCTTCGCGAAGCCGTCGTAAAAGGTTGGAGTAATAACTTGAATTTATAGTTTGGCCTTTTGGAAAATAATCCACAAAAATGATTCCCTTCGCATCCCAGAATACCGAAGCCATGACTTTGTTACTCGACAAAACGACCTTAGCTTTCTTCGGAATGGGTGAGCCGGATCTTTTCCATTGTTTCGATTGTTGCTTGGATTCGGGAGTATGGTGGTGAACCCAGCTTTCATCCATAGTAACAAACCGGGATAAAAATCCTCGGGATCTGCCTCAAAAAGCTGCAAACAGTCACGCGAAATTGTGAAGCGAACACGTTTTTGTTCGACTGAAAGCAACCTAGGCACCCAACGAGCAGAAACCTTAGTTATGATGTTTTGAACCCGACCATAACCGATGCCTGTGATCTCAGCTGTCTTATTGATGGGCAATCTTCGGTCATTTAGTATAAGATCACATTATTTTATCGATGTTTTCCTTGGTGGTGGACGTTGAAGGCCTTCCACACCTAGGATCATCTTCAACGCTCTCCCGACCTCGCTTAAACTCAGCTACCCATTTTTTTACACCGGAATAGGATGGAGCAGATTCTCCTAATGTGCTCACCATATCTTAATGAATATCTTTTGGTGACGGACCTTTTTTATGCAGGTACTTAATCACTGCGCGATGTTCGATTTTGTTCATTCTTGAAAATCTTTTCCGATACTCTTAAACAAATATCCACAAAAAAAATTTCGCGCGCACTAACTGAACCAAACTTTGCTCACTTGCTACTGAATAACCATAGTACAGATAGAGGGTAGATTTAAAAAAAATGCATTGCTTTATCTATGTTAGGCCACGAACTTTTGGATCCACCCTCGTAAGTTATCGTCTCAACGTTTTTTTAAACTTATGACTTAGCTTGTGTATGTTGTTTGTGTTATGTTTTGTATTTTAATGTGTACAAACAAATCGTAAAATAAAAAATAAAATAGCTTAGGCTAACGCTAGATGGACTACCGCAAGATGGATTTGAGGTGAGGTGGTTCGTTTCCGCATCTTTATCTTCCGACTTATAGTGTTGTGCATGATACCCTGACTAATGAAGAAGTATAGTATTCTTAGCGCCCTAAGTAAATAATAAATGCCACATTACATAGGATGTTTGTTTGTCAATTTGTTACATTATTGAGGCAAAAACGCCTACCAAATTAAAACTTTATGGAGTGAAATGGGGGTTAAAGCTGACTACAGTGTTAAACATTATTAAGGCAAAGTTTTCAACATCAACAGAGACAGAACCACGTAGGTATTCTGTGGTCATAGGTTAAGTAGGTATATACACGGTTTCCTACCTACATTTTTATCACCACGGATAATTTAAGGGACGCTTCATTACACGGTAGTAGAATCATTTAAACATTAATACTCGTAATAAAATTGATAAATTTTATCAACTCAATTTAGATGTATGCATATACAAGTAAAAGTTAACTGTACCTACACCTGTTCAGAAATTCGGAGCCTTCTCGAGCAGAACAGCCAATAAACTATTTGCAATATTTATTATACGCATTCATGATTTTATCAAAATACTCGTATAGAAATGCCTGTAGAAGTAATTGCAGCAGATATAATTAAAAATCAAATTAATCTTTATTAAAATATACATATATGAGTTAATAAAAAGTTCTTTTAATTTTTTTACCTATTCGGAATGTGTTTTAGCTGATAATGAGCGCTCCACATTCTCGCGACAATCTCGCGAGAACGCGAGAACAACACGAGAAGCGTAAATGTGGATCCGATTCGCATGTTCTCGCGTAGTTCTCCGACTTTTGTCGGTTTTTTTGCGCGAGACAAAGGCGCGAGAACTATATTGAGAACCTTGTACCACACTGAAAAAACAAATTAACTAAACTAGTTGAGTTAAATAAAGATTAGCAAAACTTTGTTAACTTTTAAATTAATTTCATTTATGTTTAGATCACCTGGCTTGTTACAATTTACAAAATCATTTCAGTTATTTAATTTTGGTTATGAACTTCTAAAGTTTTTGTTATTTACTGTCAAATTCGACTTCGGTACCTTGTAACATAACAGTACTTTGCTATAATTGAACAAACTTAGAGTATTTTCTAACATACAGTTGGTTAAACTTTAATTAAGCTTTTACATAATTATTGTGCTATTTATTACCATAGCTAAAAATTGTTTACAACTGAATAGTATTGTTTAAGATCGTGTTGCAAAGTTGCTATAAACAAATTAAATATTTGATTGAAACCAACTAGTATTAATAATGTTGATTACAACAATGTTTTTGTAAGCCAGAACAAAATAGTTTTGTCAGAGGTAATAAAAGTGATGCTGCGTGTAACAAAAAAAAATTGTAATTTCCCGCCCGAACTTGCATCAAACATGACACGCAGGAACATAATGTTCATTTCGCTTTACCGGCCTTGCGGTTCGCACTAGTTCGCAGAAAGCAAGTGGCATTTAGTGGTAACTTTGTGATATTTTTCAAAAATAGAGAAGAATCATGGTACACATGAAGAGTCAAAACTGTATGGTGATGCCGTATTCATGAATGCAGCCCCCCCGAAGCAAACGAACCTGCGGAAAAAATTTCCTACTAACTGAAATTGTGGGGCTTGGAAATGACTATTTCAAATTTTTGGATGGTGAGTGAACAGAACAAAACTTTTTTGATTTTATAAGAAAATGTTTGTCCGTTTTTCGTACAGTTGTGCGACTAATGTGTACACAGCTATTCACTTACTTCAATTACCAATTCCGAATTGTCATTTTGAACACAATATCATACTGCTATAATAAACCCTGCCATAACAAAACTCACGTTGCCATTGCTATTTCAGCGAGTAGTTTTATGTGTAATACACTCAGTAGTATATCACAATGACAGTTCGGAGTTCATAGTTCGGAGCAACCAAAGGTAGCGAATAAGGGAGCTGGTGTTTATGCCCCAGTGATATTTTTCTTTCATTTGCTTCTTATTTTAATGCAGATAACTTAAACATGTTTTTATTTTACAGAGTCTTATGAAGAGCTACTGGACTATGCCGCTTTGACGATTTCGAATAATAATTGTACAAGTCACTAGTCGAATTGACCACGATCTCCAATGCCACCACGCTGGTAGCATTGCCAGCTGCAGTTCCAACAATATTTTGGACAAGGGTACCAAAAGAGGATGGCGCCTAGTGTTGAGGCGTAGTTATTTATAGTTCTGTGATTATTTCTTTTGTTGATCAATATACTCAAAAGTTTTCTGTAATTAATTAATTTGTTAATTAATGAATGCTCACTTATTTGAACAAATCAATTTAGTTTTTAATTTGTCCCAAGTTTGTAGTCGAAATTAATATATGAGGAGTTTCAACAGCGCTTGCCTTTCTTGTTGAAAATTCTCATATTATTAGTTTTGGCTACAAGCTAAATAAACCTGTAGGAAAAAACCGCTATAGTAACCTAAAAGTAATGTAACTATTAACTGAAAAGTTCAGTTACAGATTACATAACAGTGATGTTGTAAATAATCTGAAACTTTTAGCTATATTTTAATCACAAGTTTGGTCATGATTATAATATATTGATGCTATACTAATCTGAGAATCTAGTTATAATTAATCGAAAGTTTAGTAACAGATAGCAAAATAGTTTAGTTATGATAACAGTTTAGTGATGCTAATATTGAAGGAACAGTTATTTATAACAAAACAGTTTCGTAAATGGTAAACATAGATGTGGTCTATTCTTACTTAAAAGTTTTGTTATTGATACACTTATATTAGTAATTTACTCGAAACACTTTGGTAACTTATGGTTTATATATTTGGTGGAAAGTAATTATTTTTATTCGGCTATAGATAACATAACTGTTTTTACAAAACTGAATTTGGCTACTAGTAACATTAGTTGTGAAGTCACTATTTTTATGTAATAGGTTACTCAAATGTTTGTTATTTGTTACTAAAAATTTCTTTCAGTGCAGGGTTGGAAAAAATCATGATTTTTTAAATAAAATCCAATTAATTATGATTTATTGAATAAATCCTAATTTATCATGATTTTTTTGTTTTTTTTTCGTTTTTATCGTTACTAATTTTAATAAGTAAGCAACTATTTTGCGGAAACGAAATAGTCCAGTAGTGGAAGAAGTTTCAGTTATGAAATTCTTAAAGTTTCCAAATTTTTGATATTTTATGTAAAACACATTTAAGAGTTATTTTGCAAAAAGTTAGAAAATTTTAATGGCTGCTTTAGGTAAAATTTAGGTATTTATATAATTCGTAAAAAAATCTGTGATTATAAAATTTAAGTGGAAGAAATATACAGGATCTAGTATGAAATAATGATATCATAATACTATTAAGTTTTTAGAAATTTTATGTACCTGCTTCATACCGAAACTAAAAAATGCTTATAAATTTGTCAATATAAAATTTAAGTTTCTGATATTGGGAAAATAGTAATAAAACTTACTACCGAATTTCCTTATGAAAGATTAGAAATCTAGAATTTAAGCTTTCTTAGTAATTCACTTTTTTTGTCATATTTGGTCTAATATTGTATTTAAGTTTTTAAAGATAATACCACTTCATCACAATAATGCTATTTATAACTACGCAAAAAATTAGAAGTGTAACATCTTTGCAAAATAAATTATAACAGATATTAAGTTATAAGAATAAAGTGACCTACAAGCGAGCGCGGCACCGCGCGCAGGCACAAATAGCGCACACACCGCTCCGCGCAACAAAAACTATCGGATGTCCGCGTAAGCTACGTTTTAGCGTGCACAAATGCATAGGCTAGCCTCACACTGCATTATCGGAGACGCATTTTTGAAATAATAAAATTCAAATTCGAAATCGTAATATTGGAATACAAATTCACTATTTTTGAATATTCAATACGTGCATTCTGTATCGAGTGGGTACTACTCACTCGTCACAGAATACACGGAAGGGAAACTTCGAAACTACGAGTACTTAACCGATTTTGAAGAAATTTGGCTGACTGCATGTAAATAATTTGGTCCAACCTCTTATAGAAGAATAATTTTTATCTTGATTATTGACGTCAATTTTTATTATTATTATTGCGTTAAACCTTATTATGGCGAAACGTGGTTCGCGGGAATTTGTTTTTAATGACAACATTGAATGCGAGTGATTTAAAAATATTTTAAATTGGCAACAGTAGAAAATAATTCGCATATTCGTGTTTGAATTCCAGGTTCACTTCTGTGAATCATTATTCAAAAATGCGTCTCCAGAATTGGAAGCTTGATAGTAACTGTAACAAATAACATCGTCTAATGAAATCAATAATATTGATATCATTTAGATAAAAATTTACATCTGCATTTTAAATACAATTAACTCGGGTCTATTTC
The DNA here is from genome assembly GCA_963935595.1 of Schoenobius gigantellus. NCBI lineage: Eukaryota > Metazoa > Arthropoda > Insecta > Lepidoptera > Crambidae > Schoenobius > Schoenobius gigantellus. The sequence goes on along the minus strand of OZ012544.1, from coordinate 16,026,590 downwards.
GCGGTAAACAATAACTATATTGACTTACTGTTTCCCGACGTTTCGGCCGAATTACATCAGGCCGTGGTCACGGGATGACTGCCGAGGCTCAGCGACGTCTTCGCAAAGCGCGGGTTTCACGACTACCCTCCGCTTGATCTTCAGAATTTTCATTTTTATTTTTATCAGTATCGTCGGTACCTCGACATACCACACACACGACATCTACACACTGACGTTTTTTATAAGTGCCGCACTGCCTAAATTTGCTAATAACAGGGTTCCAGGTAGTTGATAAACGGTATCCATCTTCCCGGTTGAAGTTTTTATGTTTTTTTAATTTCAACCGCTTCTCGTGCTATTCTGGAATAATAGTGACGATCGGTGGAGAGGACCTGAGGTTTGTGCAGTTCTATCCAGTGGTTGGTTCCTGAATCCAGCAAATGTTCAGCAATGGCAGACTTACCCTTTTGCAGGTTTTTGACAGCTGCGATATGTTCCTTGACCCTTTCAGCTATTGTCCTTTTGGTCTGCCCGATGTAGGAACTACCACAACTGCAATCAACCTTGTATACGCCAGGGGTTTGCAAGGGAACGATGTCTTTTGGGTGTCCGCAATAGTTGGGATACTTTGGAGAACGGACTATATACAGTCTTAACGGAGTAATGCTTTAGTACTGTTCCAAGAAATAGACCCGAGTTAATTGTATTTAAAATGTGTACATCTGCATTGTTCCAGTTTTTTGAAAACAGAATACACCCCAGAACTAGCAGATATAATTATTATTTTCATTACTATTAATTTCAACCATACACAAATTGAAAGCATAAGATGTTACGACAAGGAACACAAAACACAATTTTTAGGGCGCTTGCGCACTCATACGTATTCGGTTCGTATTCGATTCGTGTTCGGTTTTGATCCGGTTTGGCCGGTCCTAGTGATTGTATGGACGCTTGAACACTCATACGTATTCGGTTCGTGTTCGATCCGTAAGTTTTCACTTCGAGTAATCGTTTTTAGGGTTCCGTAGCCAAATGACAAAAAACGGAACCCTTATAGATTCGTCATGTCTGTCTGTCTGTGTCCGTCCGTATGTTACAGCCACTTTTCTCCGAAACTATAAGAACTACATTGGTGAAACTTGGTAAGTAGATGTATTCTGTGAACCGCGTTAAGATTTTCACACAAAAATAGAAAAAAGCAATAAATTTTGGGGGCTCCCCATACATAGAACTGAAACTCAAATTTTTTTTCATCAAACCCATACGTGTGGGATATCTATGGATAGGTCTTCAAAAATCATATTGAGGATTCTAATATAATTTTTTTCTAAACTGAATAGTATGCGCGAGAGACACGTCCAAAGTGGTAAAATGTGTGCCCCCCCCCCCCCCTGTAACTGTTAAAATAAGAGAATGATAATACTAAAAAAAATATATGATGTACATTACCATGCAAACTTCCACCGAAAATTGGTTTGAACAAGATCTAGTAAGTAGTTTTTTTAATACGTCATAAATCCTACGGAACCCTTCATGGGCGAGTCCGACTCGCGCTTAGCCGGTTTTTTAAATAGAAAATGGCAATTTATAGTGGAAAGCATATGTTAGAAGTGGAATGTTAAAACACCTACAGTTTATTCAAATATCAATTAATTAAGCTGGAACTTTTGCTCGTAATTCCATTCCCATATTATAACAATCTTTCCTTAGTACTAGTTCTGTACCCTTTCCCCTATTGAATACGCTGTCTCATTCTATCGGCCCAAGGTGGCCTGGAAGAGATTGCTTTTTAGCAATAAGACCTATTTGTACTGGTCTGTTTTTTTGTAAAATATTCCATACTGTTTTTGTTCCTTTTCCATTCATTTTTTTGTGCCATCAGAATTTAAATATTCGATTTTAAAAGAAACTACTATTAATTTCTGGAGGTAGGTATTAAATTGTGGTTTAATCTGTTACATCAAATAGTTAGTAACTTTAATGTTAGAGCATGATTCCGCCATTTTGATAATGAAAGCCGGATTTTGTCTAAGCTAAGCAGGTACCTACCAAAATTATAATGTTTGGTATCAAATAGTACCAAATGAGTACTAAATTGCAGTGAGTTTATAAAAACAGGAACTACAGGAAGTGATCCCGCCTTCTTGACGTTTATCGCACAACCGTCTCAAACACGAATCGAATACGAATAAGTACGCAAACGTTAGGACGTAAATTTCCCGTTCGGTTTTTTCACGTATCGAACACGAACCGAATACGTATAAGTGCGCAAGCGCCCTTACTATGGGACTAATCTTGAAATCGTCAAAAATATCAGCTGTTCCATACAAATGTTCGACATCCACTGAACCTAGATGTACTATTTGACAGTTTCTGAATTTCTTTTTTAAGAACTTTCATCTTTTCGTCGCGAATCGCAATGTTTTCATCTGAATTAGTAATAATGTTACAGTATCTGTCTATCTGCATTCCGAGGGAGGACTTGGGGCGGCCGAAGAGCGTCCCCCAGCGAGCCACTGCGACCTGTACAGATTTTTTTTAAAGACTTATGGTCTCTTAATAGGCTCACAGCGGTAAAGTAATCAATAACTCTTTTTGGAGACAGAGCCTTCGTATTGAAGGGTGGCAAACTAGGTCCACCCAGAGCTGCCAGCGCAGCGAACTCAACGCTGCGCTGGGAGGCGGAGACCTCTCCTTCTGCAAAATGACGTCCTCGCAGAAGGAGGCGACATCCCCCCCATTTCGCCTCGCCGCGGAGCATGGCCACCACCATGTTCGGTAGCGAGGCGGAATGGGGGCTGTGAGGATGTCATCTCGCAGAAGGAGGCCGCGGAGAGGAAGCGGGAGGATGATCCTCAAGCCGCTCCGCCGATCCGCTTATTTATATGAATATTTGTAAATAAATAAAAAAAGCATGGTACTCACAAAGTATTTGAATTGGTGGCTCATCATCCTCGCCTCAGAATCTACAATTAGTCAAGCCCATTCTGTGCAGATGTTTGTTGAGTTTACCAGTTAAGGTTCTAGTGAGTGCCCTTAGTTGGCTTCTGCTTAGTTGGAGGTTTTGCATTGCAATCCTATATAGGCACTGACCCCACTGGAGACAGGCCTGTGTTTGTACCCACTTCCTGAGGACCCTGTTTTTGATCCCCCTCGAAACGCCACAAGCTGGTTTTAGTCGGATGAGAGCATTCTCAGAGCCAGCCCTCGTTAGTTCGTCGACAATTTCATTGCCTCGGATATTGGAGTGACCTGGAACGCAATCGTTACACGAGGTCCTGGTCCTGAATTCATTCTAGGCCTTTGTGCACTTCAAGTTGATTTTGGACTTGAATTCTACATCATCAAGTGCCTTTAAAGCAGCCTGGCTCTCCAACAGAATGAGAATGTTTTTACTCTCACTCGAACTGTTCGCGTGAAAACAGTCGATGATGGCGTAAATTTCTGCTTGAAATATGGTGGCATGTGCGCCCAAGCTCATAGTTCTCCTGTATTTCGCAATAACTCCGAAAACACCTGCACCTATTCTGCCTTCTCTTCTGGAGCCGTCAGTGTACCATATCTAGTTAGTTTTCCTAAAGGGATCAGGGATTTCCTTATCTAATTCATCTCTGTTAGGAATCTAAACTTTGTAGTTCTTCTTGAACTTCAAAGCTTCAAGTATACTAAAGTTCTAAAGTATACCAAAGAACTCTGAAATCAGAACAGCTCTTAGTAAATGAAGAATGTTAAAGCTCCTGGCGAGGACGAAGTGGCCATCGAAGTGGTTAAGGAAGAAGGAAGGAAGGAAAAAATGAGATAGATTTCACCAGTATATTGCTGAACAAGTGTCTAGAAGAGTACCCGGTACCCTCAAGTCAGGAAAGTGCACTTATCCTAGGAGACTTGCACTGCATTTGTTATAAATGAACGTTTCATCTGGCTTAATTAAAACCTAATATGGGGAAGAAACGCGTGGTTAGGGATCTTGTGAATACTTCATCATTATCATTTAAGCTAAGAGACGCTCTCTGTTGGACATAAGATTGCCTTCCCGAAGATCTCCAAATCGAATCGGGCCTGCGTTTCTCGTATCCAGCGGTTTCTCGCAAACTTCACCAGATGTTCAGTCCCACCTTGTGAAGTGCCCACCAACGCTGAGTCTCCTGGCATGCGGCCGCCACTAGAGGACCTTTCCACCCCAACGGCCAAGGACCACTGCTACTTAAGGCATTAGGCTTTCATTTTCCTGCGGTTCCCATCATTCTGTTTTGACAAAGTAAAGAAAACCCGAGCACAGCTCACTCCATTCCTCTTTGAGTGACCATAAGCCTTCTTTTGAGATCCTTTGTAAGAGACCACGTCTCAGAGGGCCTATTACCGATCTCATGGTTTTGCAAATGATATCATATGATATCATAGTGCAAAACGAAAAATACGATTTCCGGTCAGATTTTTGATCATTTGTTCATTATTTAATGATGACATCATTGTAATTATGCCATAGTGATGATATCATTGGAGATCAGTAATACAAAATGCAGCATTTCATGACTTCTTTTTCACAAATTTATACCATGTCATACGATGAAAGATCCATAATTGGCCTGCTGGTCCGTACATCATCACTGGCAGGTGGCAACACGCAAGTATTGAAGAGAACAATCTAGGTAGATTGTTCGAAAATATGCTGCGTAGCTGTAGCTTTTCGAACGCTGCCCAGCCAAATTGGATTCATCGATTAATCTCTTTCTGGAAGTTTAACTTACCGAGCTGGACTATTGCTCCAGGATATTCGTCAACAACTTTCACAGTAGAACATCCAATATTTACAGGAATGGGAACTACGAGTACGTGGGAATTCGACATGATTCTAGTCTTGTCCAAGTTAATTTTAAGATCGACTTTTTGGGTAACTCTACAGAGGTCTTCAGGAATTGTGCCTAGATCTTCCATGGTCTCAGTTATAACTACAATACCATCAGCGAAACGAAGGTGAGTCATATAGAAGCCGAGCCCTCTCTAGTACCTACAAAAGCTGAAATACATCTTCTAACGCAGCTGTGTGAACAGTTTCGGCGATATTACGTCGCCATGTCTCAAAACTCGCTGAAGTCGTAGTGGTGTCCAGTTTTGGTCCTAAGGTGGACTGATATAGTACTCTAAGCAATCTAAACGATTTTGCAACTTGAGTTGGAAGCGCTCGCTTGTGAATACCTGTGGGCCTTTACATCATAGAATGGAGAAAGATATAGGGCCTTATTCGAGATATAAATATTGATGAATTGAACTGGCCTCTCCCTCTTAAGCTAATTGACTTTGGAGCACCACTCTTTCCGCCCGGGTGGTTAGGGCATAATACATAGGCTGTTCCGATAGTTTTTAGTTAAATGAAAATTAGCAAGGATATGACTAAAACATATTTATATTTTTTCCAAATATGGGGAATATTTCCATCCATCCAACCCCTATACACTTATGCATTCGCCTAAACCAGCTTTCAAAACATTTGAAAAATGCATCTTGCGGAAGGTCGAAAAATAGCCGTCGAAATTCTTCAACGGCTTCGTCTGCTGTTTTGAATCTTCGTTAACGAAGCATTTTTTTCACCGTGGGAAATAAAAAAAAATCGCACGGAGCTAGGTCGGGACTGTAGGGAGGATGTGGTAATATTTGTACCCCTGAAGTTGTCAAATAATCCACAGTTCTGGCTGCTGTGTGAGCGGGCGCATTATCCTGGTGAAAAAGAATGCCACGGACGCCGGTACTTGGGCGCTCATTAGTCAACTCCTCGAAAGCTTGTGGCAGACAAACTTTGCAATACCATTCACTAGTAACTGTTCTATGATCTTCTAGTGGAATGACAGCAACTGGTCCACTGCGTCGAAAAAAACCGCTATCATTTTTTTGTTAACGCTTCGACCGCGAACCACTTTTGTAGGCAACTCGTCCTCTTCAAACACCCATTGCGTGGATTGCTGCTTTGTGAGAGGATCGTAGCTGTAGATCCAAGATTCGTCAGTTGTAAAAATATAGGAAACGTTTTGCGAAGTTCGTCCTTCGAACTTTTCCAACATAAATTTGCACCAATCTACACGACGGGACTTTTGCTCATCGGTGAGAGAATGAGGTATCCATCGCGAAGCAACCTTCCTGACTTTAAGGTGTTCATGTAAGATGGTGGAAACTGCCCGGGATCCGATCTTCAGTTCAGCCTGAATCTCTCGATATGTAATATTTCTATTTTCCTGGATTAGCCACTCTACACGGATAACGTTTTCATGAGTTACTGCTGTTGGTGGTCGGCCGGGACTGGGGTCATCGTTTAAGCTCTCTCGACCACGTTTAAATTCACGTAACCAATAACTAATTGTTGCTAACGCAGGAGCAGACTCACCAAAAGCAGCTTGTAAATTTTGTTGCGATTCCTTAAAGGTTAATCCTCGTTTATAATCATAGAAAATCATAGCACGAAAAGATTCCCGCGAAACGTCCATTGTTGCAAACAAAAGAAGCACGACAGACAATTTTTAAAAAATATTTGAAAAAGGAACGACTTGTTGGTGGCCAATGATTTTCAACAAGGAGACTAGTATTGAAATAAGCCGTCAAATAAAAACAGTTTTAGGAAAAAAGAGATTATATTTACAGTGTGGCTAACAATTTCCGGAACAGCCCACGTAAGTATCCACCGTTTCCCCTCTTAGGTACAAAGGGTATAGCGATACGGCTGGCCCGCGATGGCTCCATGCTACCACAATAGGAAGATGCAAATTATTAAGGTTTTAAATTACCGGTAGGACAGAGAGATCCGACATGCCGCGTGACGTCAAATGTGGAATTTTCATTTATTTTTTATTGTTATAAGAAGTTTCTTCACAGTTTGTTTTGTTTTTGAATCTTGTATGATGACTTACTACATCATATAATTGTATTCTGTGCATATTGCCATTCTGTCTAGAATAGAAAATTTAATTTGCTCCTTCTTGAATATTACGTTGGCTGTTTCATTACACGAAAAGCACAAGTTAGTTATAAGATTCGATAACTGACTTCTCATCACGGCGGCTAATCTCGGCAGGGTCAAGAAATAATTTATTACTAATATGGCTCCAGATTAAATTTTACGGTCTACAAGTTTTGGTGCAAATTAATTTTTAGTCTTTCATGCAAGAGATTCTTCGCCCCGTCATTTCTCTCACCTCACTGACTGACGGGAAGCGCTCGAAATCTCACGCCTTTTTACTTACTTTTCCAAGATGAAGTCCATAAATAAGACATCTCTTTTTTACCCCATATAAAAATCGTATGCTTTATTACTGATTAAGACTAATATCAGTGCAGCTACTGCAGCGCATAGCTACTTTCCCGTTTTCGAACAATTTCGTTTTTGATTTGATTACCGCCACAAATATAAATAAAACATAGAGTTCTGAAATCCATATATATGATATTTTTGAACGTATTATCTAAACATTTTTAAAGACATAAACATGATTAATAATATTTCACTCGATACAAAGATCACTCTGTCCATTATTTTAAAACATCTGTAAATCAGAAAATATGTATAATAAATACATACATAATAATATATGACTGAAAATGTAAAAACACATTTTATAATTTTGAAATCCAGTTTTCCAAAAATTGATAAAACGTATTTAAAAGTAACGTTTTCTTTCAATCACAGCGCGTAAGCGACATTAGAAGCTATGCAATTATCAACTGTACATCCTGCAATAAAGTAACCGTCTCGTGCGTGAGTAGATTTTCTGCAAACCTAGAAGTAATCGAGAACGGACACACGAGTAGGTACGCGGCGAGCGCGAGGCTCGCGCTGGGTTAACCTAGCCGCCTGTCCGCAATTATTAGAAAATTGCGCGCTTTTATAAATTCTTTGTTTTCTTCTAAAGCCTATAACAAAATTTTCTAATTTTTTGGATTAAAGCTTTACGCGTTGGCATAGAATAGACAACTCATCTTTAATGACTTTAATACAGTATTAGGCTCACTGCGACATAAAATGTAATTTACAAAGAAAGCTGAACCTTCATTTTTCTAATATTTTTATTACAACATTTTTATATAGTCTTACAGCGTATTCAATGAATTTTAGAAACTTAAATTCAATATCGCTAAAATAAGTAACAATTTTTTACCTAACAGTATAACAAGTATCTAAAATTTCTAAAAACTATAAAATATACAGCTGCTAACGTATAATGGCAGATGAAATCAAAATATTGCACTTAAATTTTATATTGCTGATTTTATTAAGAGATGTTACAAATACCTAAATAATACCTAACGCCGATGTAGAAAAGTTCTAAAAAGTTGCAAAAGTGTCTATACACATGTCCCTGACGATATAATAGGTTGGGGAAAAAGTTTCTTCGCATTTTTTAAGAAAATTCAAAACATTTTTTAATATAGTTTATTTACATTTAACTAAAGTATGTAGGTACCATTTTGTTCGATAACTTTTTGCCATCTTGTAGGTAGGGACATGATCCCATTGCTATAGAAATTTTGGGACTTCTGGTCAAAATACCGCGACAAGTGGTTTTGGCAGTCCTCTCGTGATGTTAACCTGACACTGCCTAAAGAATTCTGAAGAGACCGAAACAGGTAGAAATCTGAAGGTGCAAGGTCAGGACTATACGGCGGATGCATTAACACCTCCCAGCCAAACTCTCTTAATTTTTGCTGAGTGGCTAAAGATGTGTGAGGTCTAGCGTTATCATGATGAAAAACCACACCCCTTCTGTTGATTAATTCCGGCCGCTTTCTCTCAACTTCTTGCTTTAATCTCATCAGTTGTTCGCAGTAGAGTTCAGAATCGATGGTCCTGCCTGGTGGTAACAGCTCATAATGAATAATGCCCTTCCAATCCCACCACACACACAGCATCACCTTGTTGCGAGTTAACCCGGGTTTCGCCACAGTCTGTGAAGCCTGACCGGCCTTTGACCACGACCTTTTTCGCACGTTCTTGTCGTACGTGATCCACTTTTCATCACCAGTTATCAGCTTCTTCAAAAATGGTTCGGTTTCATTACGTCGTAATAAAGAATCACAAATGAGTACACGGTTCATTAGGTTTCTTTCAGTGAGCTCGTGAGGTACCCAAATGTCGAGCTTTTTTGTGTACCCAGTTTTTTTCAAATGCGCCAAAACTGTTTTGTGGTCAATTCCCAGTTCTTCAGCTACGTCGTAACTACTGACATGCCGATCTTGCTCCACTTTTTCAAAAATGGCATCCATTTTATCTGTAATAGGGCGACCAGAGCGACGTGCATCTTTGACATCAAAATTTCCGGATTGAAAACGCTTAAACCAAATTTGTGCTACTCTCACAGACACTGCACTAGGTCCATAAACATCGCAAATTTTTTTCGCGGCTTGCGTTGCATTTTTACCTTTTTTGTAGTAAAATTTTAAAATGTATCGAATTTCTTCATTAGATTCACTCATCTTGGCGGTACGAAAAACAAATGAAAATCACACATTTTCCTAATTTGAATTTGGAATTATGTTCTTTAAAATTTAAACTTTCAATGATACCAAAACCAGCCAGATACAAATAGTATAGCCAAAGAGATTTTATTACAAGTTTATACATACTATAATGCGAAAAGACTTTTTCCCCAACCTAATATGTTAAAATAAACAACTTTAGAATTATCATAACTATTGCGTTAAAAACACCGTCCCACTACTGGACTAAAAGAGGAAGAGGAAAAATTAAATATTTACCCAGTTCTGAGGCAACTATTTGGAGCGATAGCCTCCTCAGCATCAGTGGAAAGTTTTTTTTACATTTGGAAATGTTCACTCGAAATTATGTAACATAATATGGACCAAAAACCTGGGAAATTAGTTTTTTTAATCAAGAATTACAATAATGACACTGAAATATGAAATATCTAATTTACTCGGAAAATAGATATTCATAAAAATACATTTTTCTTCACAAAAATAAAGAATTTTGATTTAATCACTGATTGTGTGCCAACTCTGCCTTGTACCTTCTCGCGAGAATCTCGCGAGAAGTGTGTACCCAAGAAGTTCTTGCCGAGGTTCTCGCGTACTTCTCGCGTAGATTCTTGCCAAAACTCTCGCCGAGAATCTCGCGTGAATGTGGAGCGCTCATAAGAAGAATGGACCTATGAAACATATCAGCTTTATCAGAAGTATATTTGCAATAAGTTACGTTGTTAAATCAAATACTTACATTTTTATGTTAACAAATGAATAACTTCTTAATGTGTTACTTACCACTGCATCACACAGGAGTGTGAATGTGCAAAAAAATATAATTAAAGAGAGAAATTGCGCAAAATCTTAAATTGTTTGTTCAGAATTGGTACTAGATTTGATACCTCCACGGTAATACACTCGGCGTCAAAAAAATCGCACCTTTTCGTAAAATCTTGTTCAAAAATTCCTAAACCTTATTTAGAGGATAGTGTTGGGTATCATTAGAAAGGTAACAAAAAGGAGTATCAAAAAACAATTAAATTTAAACTTTTGTTTAATTATAATGATACAAAAAACATTAAAATGAAAAAATAATAAAAATCCTTAATTATGTCCTAAATAACAATCGATGATTTACAAAAAAAAAATGAACAAAAAGTGACTTAACATTAACTTAAAATCTAGTGTTACTCCCTCTTGCCCTGATGACGGATTCCATGCGGTCCCTCATGGACCTCAGCAACTTCAGGAGCTCTTCTTAAGGGACAAGATCCCATTCCTCAATTACCGCGTCTTGGAGTTCCTGTAGAGTCGAAGGAGCTGGATCCCGAGATCGAACCTTCCGTTTAAGATGGTCCCAGAGGTGCTCTATCGGATTCAGAACCGGGCTTCTCGCTGGCCACTGCATCACAGAAATTTGGGACCTCCGCAGAAAGTCGCTCACGATGGCTGCAGTGTGAGCGCGAGCGTTGTCGTGCATTAATGTGAACCCCTCGCCAAAAAATTCGGCAAAGGGGACCACATGCACTTCCAGGATCTCTGTGACATAGCGGCGAGCAGTCAGCGACCCTTGTCCGCGAGCACCTCCCGTCCGGGAGACGCAGACAAGGTCGGTTTTGCCGGCAGCCGACATACCACCCCGGAACATGCAGGATCCGCCTCCATATTCCACCGTCTCCTGGATGCAGGCTTGGGCGAAATGTTCAGCCTGCCTCCGGTATACCCTTCTCCGTCGGTCGTTGCAGAAAAGACACACTCGCGTCTCGTCTGAGAAGAGAACAGCTCCCCACTGCTCAAGGGTCCAATCGACGTGGTCACGAGCAAACTGTAAGCGGGCTCGCCGTTGCGCTGCAGTCAATTTTGGACCTGTAGCAGCTCTGTGGGCTGCTATCTTCTTCTCCTTCAGTCTTGTTCTAATCGTAGAGACGCTCACGGTGCGTCTGCGAGCTGCCTGGAGCTGCTGTTGCAACTGAACAGCGTTTGAGAAGCGATTTCTCAAAGAGTACGACACAACGAACCGGTCGTCTCTCTCCGAAGTGCAGCGACGTCTACCGGACCCATGTCTCCGGATATAGCCACCGGTCTCTAAAAAGCGCTGGTATACTCTTCGAACCGAAAAACGGCTCAGAGTTGCCGGGCGACATCACACTGCCGCATCTCTGATTGCAGTAGTGCAACCACTTGAGCGGCCTCATCAGCTGTGGTATCCATCTTCCAGGTGTTTTTTCTTTAGTAAAATGTACAGATGTGTCCTCTTCAACGGTTGAATAGCGAATGACCCACATTGACCCCGTGTTGACCCTTTTATACCCACAAAGGAAGCGCAACTAACGACTCCCCGGGTAGCAAAATTTGCAAGAAATTTTTGTGACACTATATTTGTTGCTTTAGGTTTTATTTGATAATGAAAAGTAATGTTTTTTATTAAGTTCATTAAGTAACCTTTTAAATAAAATCATAATAAACGTGACTGCATCTGCATATCAAAAGTTAATATCTGCATATCAAAATGACATTTGAAAGTGATTTTCTTAGAGGTGCGATTTTTTTGACGCCGAGTGTATTACCGTGATACCACTAATAAACAATAACAAGTAATAATAAGTATTTTTTTTCTTAAACGGTTTCATTGAAAGTGAAGATAAATACATAATTGCATTGTCATCAGAACTAAAGGTGTATACCAAATATCAGCTTAAGGGGCTATATCGAAAAAATATTGGTTATTTTTAATGTAATGTAACATAGGTCACTGAGAGATCTTACAGATCTGAAAATTAAATATGTGTTTCTTTATATCTTTAGCTAGAAACGCCAAAAACCAGAAACGCGATTGAAAGATTTTGCCTCCATACATTTTATTTTTTAAATTACCTCTTAAATATAAGAAAATTCAGGATTACTAGTAAACGGTGTTAGGTATTCATTAAAAAGTTCCATAAATAAGTAGATAACATCATTATTTAGAATCGTGTAAAGCATTTTTTTTCTAATCATTATAGTTATTTTTTTATAAAATAATTTGTATTTTGTCACTTTCGTCGATAACTTCTAAACGACCCGATGGCATGCGGGCGCAGTGCATTCACGACTTTGATGCCATAGATATAAAGACTAGCTACTTGAGCACGGGGCGCGCCCCGCGTTTACGTATAGACCACGCCTCCCATTGTTTGATTCATTTTCGATGTAGCGCCTTAATCGAACACTGGCAAGTGGGTCAAATTTAACTTGCAAGATTTGACCCCAAACAAACAGGGCAAGCTAAATAAAACCGTTGAAAAATATGATTTGGTGCAAACATTTTTTTTTTATATTTTTATTATTACTTAACTCTACATTTTTTTTTTTTATTTACATAATATAGTCTTTAACACTTATCCCCAACGCGTGCACGGCAGGACAACATAGTACTCACAGCGCGCGACCATAGTTATTGCATGATATACCACAAAACAAAGAAAAGGAAATATCTTCGTAAACAATCTCTAAAAATTTATTTTCTTAATTAATGAATCTCATAATAAAAAAATAACTTGGGATGTCTGAGGTTTGCGCTATTTTTACTTGTTTTACTTTGTATACTAGAGGCCTGGCAGGACTCACAGAAAAATCAAGAATCAGTCTATGCTTACAATTGGGATGATGATTGATGACTGAATTCTAATTTTCACATCGGTAGAAAAAATGTAATCGTGTGAAATTAGAATTAAAATCGGCTTAGAAATACGTTAGATACAAGCATTTTAAGCTGTTAATTTGGAAGCGATTAGACAGAGAGATCCGACATCAACAGTGACGTCATTGTTAAGTACGGTCATATAAAGTACACATGTAAATTGCCGTTTTTCTAGAAAGAGATGGAGAAAAATTTTTAATATCTTATATTCTTGGTAGTTTTTATAGTTATTCATAAAGCGATTTTTTCTTTCTGTTTATTATATGAATGAACTTTCATTAAAACAATTTTTTTTTCATTGATCTAGTTAGCCTATTACAAATAACAATGCAGGATATACAGTGTAACCCTGGATAAATTGCAACCCTGAAAGGGAGTGAAACTAGATCATAAATTATCAACAAAAAACATAGGTTTTTTTCAAAAAAAATAATTTGATATTTTATTGATTTATTAAAATATTTATTACTTAAAAATCGATTCCTAAAAAGTAGTGGTTCTATAACTTTAAAATAAACACACAAATTATACCAGATACTTTATTTATATGATAAAATGACATGACAGTGGATATCAGGTCCTAAATTTTATTTTTTGTCAGAAACATGCATATTTTTGTGCTGTTTTTTTTTTTCAATAAAACGTAAAGGACATTGGGCATTTTACTATGGGACATTTAGCAACGGCGATCAAAAATCAAATTTGAATAGATGTCCTATATGTAATTACATCTAGATTATAATGGGATATGTCGCATATTTGTGGGTCGAGCGATTGATAACACGAAAATTACCATAAGTATATAAAAAATAAAAAGAATAGTATTTTTGTACTTGTTTTCTTGTAAAAATCAAAAAGATATTTTCGATTTATTTTTATTCTCCTGCATCCAAATACAAGGCACAGGGAGATAACACACAACGGATTACAAGGTGACAGCTTATCCAGCGCGGTCGTCGCGTCAGTCAATTTGTTTCAATCAAGTGCGCCATGAATGGACAACTTTTTTAGATGCGTTCCGTTACACTATTGTTTTCTTTTAAATACAACAGCAGGAGCGCGTTCAGAGCCTCTGGGTGTAGTTGTCCGGCTGTTTTTTAACTCGCTCAGAGGCGTTGAACGGATTGCAGCAACCAAATCTTTTATCTCCCTCTTTCACATGAATTTTTATTTCTCTTTCTCTTTAGCATATGACATTATAGATTATGGCCACCAATATCATCCAATCACGTAAGAGTATTTTAATAATAAACTCATACATTTAAATCAAGTGATTTATTTTAAAAAAAATCAATGATTTTAATCAAAAATGATTTTTTAAGTATTAGGAAGATATTTAAAACACTGTAATGATATTTATTTTACATCATAACTCCAAATTAATATGAACACAAAACGATTTGTATCCTAACCAGCGTTGCCGACTTCCACGCTCTGGATTATTCAAAAACCTATCTGAAAATCCCCAATTTTGGGGAAAACATAATTGATAATCCCCACATTTTCCCCACAAGTTTTCAGCAAAGAAATTAAACTTAATAAATTAAATAAAAAAATAAACACGAAATAAAACTTACTGTAACAAATATCAATCGAGAAATACGTCAGGTAACCTTTGCATCTAGTACTTATACATATAACTGACTACTGAATATTGGTTTTATAACATAATATATCTCTAAATAATCGTCGTTCTTATTAACTTTCTTTTTTTTACATTTTAACTACCACTTATCCATTGTATCTTTCTAATTATATTACATAAACAACAAGTGTGAGCAATACACAATAAGCAGTATGTGTGAACTCCAACACCAAATAACGCTCAAAAGTTCTCTGCCATACGTACTCTATACGTATAATTCGTTACAAAGCTATAGTAAACAACAGGGACTTCCCCGATAAACAATAAAGGTTGATGGACATAAATGCTGCTATAAAATAAACTCCAAAACCTTCCAACCCGATAAGTTGAGTTAAACTTGAGTTAAAGTATAAATAATGTATAAATTATACTTACTTCTAATACTAATTTTATTACTTTTAAGTTAAGTCCTAGCCTAAATGTCTAAATTCCCCGCATTTTCCCCACATAAACGCTCTCCCCACAAATTACCCAATTAGACTGAAAATCCCCACAGTTTGGGGAATTCCCCACAGATTGGCAACGCTGATCCTAACACCCATGATTTGGGGAATTCCCTATGTTTTCTATTTACTTCATTGATGTGAGCTTTGTTAGTTTAAAAATTTTTTGGCCTGATTTCTATTAAAGTTGCCAGAAATAAATAAAGAATTACCAAATGACGTTAAAAAATAAATATAATAAATCATGACTTTACCTTGAAGTTACTAAAAAAAATTTTAAAAATCAAAATAATCATGTTTTTTTTTATTTATTTGAAAAAAGTCAAAAAATCTGTCATAAACAAAAGAATCATGATTTTTATCAACCCTGAGCATAAGTATTTTTTGTTCTTTAAAACAGTAATGTTATTATAAACCATGTAACTTTAAAAGCAACAAAGTAATAAAGGTTATTGCAGAAACTTACACAGAACTATATTACATTTACACCTACATATTAAACTCTGTTTGCAGGAAGCAGATGAAATGCTATTTTCATGACTCATGTTATGGAAAACAGACGAGAAACAATTGAACAGACAAGCTATATGATTTTATTTAACAGTTTTTTTCCTACATACACAATCATCAAAGTATCAACAAGACTATTATTTGAGTTGTTTGCAAATTATATTGTCAGTATAAGTGGTTAACACTACTGGTGCATTCTGAATTGTGATAAAAGCAATAATATCGTGAATCCGACCAAATTAAATCGTCACAAAATATAAGGGCTATTGAATCAGTAGGTTATGTTGTGACTTTGGTCGGATTCGCGATATTATCACTTTTATCGTTTTACGGAACACAGGGTACATAATATTCTGAGAGACATCTGACCCCTGAAAAGTATCTGACATACATCTCAACTTCATATTTACACAGTACTGAAACTTGCACATTCAACAATTGTGTTCATCATGTCTGGTAATACAGAGAAAATAAAAACTGATAGCAGCTATTATGTGATAACCTTTCATTGCAGATAAGTCTGAAATCTGAATACAATGTAAACAACTCTTTATGTTCAAAACAGATGTGCTGAATACTGTGATAATTATACCTACTTATCGATAAATAATATACATCATTAAAATTCTTATACCTATTTTTATGTAATATTTTAGTAACTATTTAAAGCAATAAAATTTCATAGTTATAACTTTCATTTAGGTATATATTTTTGTCACTTAAATTTATAAGTTTGTTAAGGTATATTAAATAATTTGGAAAATAAATTCTAATTGTAGAGTACTTACATGTTTACGTGCCGATATTTGCCACTTGCTGGAGATAACACAACTTTTCAAAACAAACTGTAATGCCTTGTAAATATCAATGTCAAAAACATAAATAATTTTTTAGTTATCAACTTTTCATGAAAAATAATATAATCCAAATCTAGTTAAATCAAATCAAATTAAGTCCGGCCAGCGGCTTGTTTGAACAGGCAGCTAAATTGTCAATATTATGTATTGCATACATTTATGCTCTAATGAGTCAATAAACAAGATTACACAATTATCACCTTACGCGGAATCACTAGATAGATAGGACACAGAAAGAAATTACGATTAATAAATAAAAAATAAATGAATAAGAAAGGCGTTCACTTCCGTGCGCATTTATCCGCTGATCGCAATTTTTTTACGCTTCAAAACAGTGATTTTATTTTAACGCCATCTGTCTGCAAATTTTGTAGTAGGTATCTGTCATTCAGGCTGCGGTCCGAAAATCAATAAAAGTCACTATCAGCGCTATTAGCGTGCTCAAACATGTCCCGAAATGCTGTGAGCGCGCGAACATTAGCCGGGAGCTGCATGACGTCATCATTTACGTCTTATTGGACTTACGGCGCTAATGCTCTGAAGTGAAATCACTGTAAGCGAACTGTCAGTCTGACGTTTGATACTTGTGTTTTCGGCTGAAAATGAATGTAGGTATTTGCTCTGGATGAGCAACGGAGAAACAATGTTGTGATTAAAAATCCACAAAACCAAAGTGCTGAGAAGCAATTGAAAACTCGACATTTGACTTGACAAGTTGATCTAACCGTGCGTTTGCACTGACGTAACATCTACATAAAGACATGTTTTTTAAACATGTTTCTGTCAATGTTTATGAATGCGTTTCCATTGTCAACACCCCAACATGTTGCAAAACATGTATGAAGTCTTTAACAGCCGAAAGTGCGAACGCAATCGTTGACAAATTCATAAAAAACGTTGACAGACAACAAGTTTTGAGGCGATCCTAACGCAATCTGCAACAAATCTTATTATTTGTTCCGAATCCAACACGATTTTCGGCAGTGCGAACGCAAAAGCATACACAACAAATTTTGAGATTTGTATCATACAACAAGTTGTAAAACATTGCATGTTTTATGTTTCTCAGTGCAAACGCACGGTAAAGCCCCGTAATCGTAAGCATGCTCACAGCACTGTTAGCACTTTTATTACGCTTTTTAATTCGGACCGGGTGATTATAATGTGCAGCACTGTGAGCGCAGAGGTGCGTTCACAGCCTTCGCGCGAAGTACAACTTTTCGCTCTAACCCCGTTCAATGCCTTCGAGCGTGACAACCGGGTGAAACAACCGGCCCGTTCAAGACCTTAAGGGGGCCATTCACGGGCACTCCATTTGACAGCGCTCCACACCAGAAAACGACGTCCAAATTCTTACCACACTCACGAGAACTGCTCGGCGTGAAGCCACTCCATATTTGTCTCATTTGTCCTTATCCTTGTTAGCGTTTGGATCGACTTAATCCTTCTATGGCGACATTATGCTTGTTTTTGCCATGATAATCATTGTGAGTAGTTTTCCAGAGACACGATGATTCTCGTTTTCAATCACCTCCAAGAGAAACTCTTTTCCAACCATTATAATTACATGCCTACCTAGTATTCGGTACGGCGGCGTCCGCCCGACTGAGCTCAAAATGGAGTCCGATTTCGACACTCACGAGCCGAATGGCGAGGATTGACGCCACGCGGCGCCCAAATTCTGCATTCACGATGAGTTGGACGGCGTCCATTAGAGCCGCGCTGCATTGGATTTTGGAAATCCAAACATAGGAGCGACGCCACACGATCCATATAGTTTTTAACATCACGACAAGTTAATGCACTTGGATAATGGAGTGGAGCGCTGCCAAATGTAGTGCTCGTGAATGGCCACCTTTAGAGTGTCGGCGCGAGTTACAACCGAACAACCATCGAATTTGATGGTTGTAAAACGCTCTGACGTTTATTACTGAAATAATTTTACGTGATTGGATGATATTGGCGGCCATATTCTATAATGTCATCTACTAGAAAGAGAGAGAAATAAAAAATCACGTGAAAGAGGGATAGAAGGGGAGGGAGGGAAGAGGGGAGGCATAAAAGATTTGGTTGCTGCCTCAGAAGAATATAGTTCTGAGGTTGCTGCAATCCGTTCAACGCCTTTGAACGAGTTAAAAACAACCGGACAACTACACCCAGAGGCTCTGAACGCGCCTCTGTTATCTATTCTATTTCGGACCGCTGCCTCATGATCAACAGTGTTCCCAACATCAAAAATTGTGATAAACACTGAGGAAGAATAATCGAGATAAGAATATACATGGAGTGGCCCTATTTTACTATGGCTGTGAATATTCGGACCCGGGTTAGGGATTCAGACGGGAGATAATAGGGCTGGGCGAACCCCTCTGCCAATTTACGTTGACCATATGACCATACACGTTATATAAAACTAGTTGATTTGACGCGCGGCCATTTGCCGTGCGTTCCGAATTGCGATAAAAGCGATAATATCGCGAATCCGACCAAATTAAATCGTCACAAAATATAAGGGCTATTGAATCAGTAGGTTATGTTGTGACTGGTCGGATTCCCGATATTATCACTTTTATCGCTTTACGGAACGCAGAATTGGTGTCGTTTTCGTGTCGCACTGAGAGCTCCTAAAGATTGTTAATTGTGCAGTTTCCTCTTGCAAAAGGCGATCCAGCTATTCAAATCATCGAGATCATGGCGTTTCCATGTAAGTATGAAATATACATTAACGCAGAGATTTAAATCGTTAGATGCGCCTTGCGCTTCCAAAAAGTGACTACATTTTATGTCGGTGTGGGTTACATGACAAATTCACACAACAACGCGACGCGCCATAAAACTTTGACACCTTAAATCGCTAACGGTGTATTATGGTAGGGGTTAAACTAATATGGTTTGAACGACAAAGCAATGACACGTATATCAATCTCGCTCACGCACGTATTGTTCGGTCTCGCTCGCTCACTCTTCTCAACGTTGACATATTTTTGAGCGCCTTATGTATGGGAAGGGCGCATCTAACGATTTAAATCTCTGCATTAACGTGTTTTATTTATGTACAACTTTGAAGTAATTTTTATGCCGTCACGATAGAAAAATCCAATAGTACTGTGATACGGGCATGATTTGCATAGCGCTGGGACAACGTGAGTGAACGATGCAGATTAATATTTTTATTCATCATTCATTGTTATTTGTTTATTGTAGTTTATTTTATATGAGGGGTTAACCAGATAATGGTAATATCGAGAGTGTATATGAATATATATAGGTAATATAAGATTAAAATAGAAATTAATGTGGAATTTAATTAAACAAAAAAATATCAAGAAAATTCCAACTATCAACAAATATATATAGGCAGATCTTCACCCATATCAGACATGCTGCTATTTCTGGCGTGAGTTAGCGGGCAAGGAAGTCGAATTAAGAACCACTTCTATAGTTCGACAATTTTAATTTAAACTTTTTCACTTATGATTTTAGACACTGACACAATCGTATTTTGTATTGCTTTGCAGGCGGAGCGTTACACTGGTTAGTGACGTGCGAGACCGACCGAGCTCAAACAACGACTGCCCGACTTGCTTGCGCCCCACTTGCAAAATCAAACCGATTCTCCCACTACTACAACCAACGCTGATTGGTCGCCCTCGTGCACCAATCACGTTGCAGAAAATAGTTTGCTATCGCCGTTCGGTCTCACACTCACAAGTACCAGAGTTACACAAGAGATGGCGTTGTATCCAAATCTCGTCCGCAAAGCAACTTTTAATTATTTCAAACATGGCTTTTAATTATCAAGTTATATGTTATCTAATCTTATAATTAAGAAGAAGCACCGATACGGCCAGACTGACATGCGCACGTCCTTGTGCGCTCCTTAGCTTCCATACACTTCTCATTCATCAGTGGAAGGGTCTGCAAACAGAAAAATATACTTGGATTACACTCGCTCGTCCACTCCTGATCAATCATTCAAATAACCAGTGGGCATACTGCAATTTGGCCCGGACACGAAGTCCCTCCGACCAACAACCAACAACTAGTGCGGACCGGACATCTGCATCCCTTCGACCCACTAGCTGTCTCATTGAGTGGACCGGACATCAGCGTCCCTTCGACCACTGAAATGATTAACATCGCATTACGTGGACCGGACATCGGCGTCCCTTCGACCACATCAATGCTAACACAGAAACACCTCATTTAACATCGCATTACGTGGACCGGATATCAGCGTCCTTTCGACCACATCAGTGCTCACACAGAAACCCAATGCAAATCGAATTCAATGCATATCTCACTCACCTTGACCAGCTGAACGCTCGCGTTCACTGAATGTAGTGTCTGAGCCAGCGGTCATAGAGTCACTATTGCACACGGAATTTGTACCGCTACATACACACATAGTATCACTGTCGGCACCAGGTGGTGGATGAATCTCAACCACCACCTGTTGCCGACTTGTCGCCGACACGGTTTCATCCTCACTATCTTCTTCAGTATCATTAATTATATGATCAGTGATTTGAGAAAATCCTGCATAGCCTCCTGGTACAGCGCGTAAATGTTCGTGGGAATATTTGTACAATCGGTTTGGCCCCGTAATATTCTTTAATTCATAACGATCATTATCTAAAACACGAGTAATTTTGAAAGGACCCTTGAATTTTTTTATCTAATTTTGTCTGATTTCTCTCATTACATTTAATGAAAACGAAATCACTAACTTGAAAAGGTTTTACAGTGGCTTTGCCTTTATTAAATCGAATCGTATCCGAAAGAGCTGCATTTTCGATATTTTGAGATGCTTGGTTGCGAACAACTTCCAAATCTAACCTAGTCCCTTCCGAATGTAATTGAGGGGCAATTTTGGTCTCCCCAAGAGACAGAGCTTTAATTCCGAACATTAACTCAGTCGGAGAAAAGCCTGTTACTCGTGATCGCGTACTATTCAAAGCAAGTTATATGTTATCTAATCTTAAAATTAAGAAGCGCCGATATATATATTTCTAGTAAATTTATTGGAGTTTTAGTTAGTCTATTTCATGACATTCTGCTAAACAAGGTAAGGAAGAACGATTATTTCAAAAAAACTAAAGCAGTAAAAGAAAATCTGTTCTTACCACTGGCAATATTAAGAATAAACCTATTTTCCTCTAGTTTTAATTTGTATGAAAATCGTTTTTGAAATAGTAAATTTAGCGCAAGAAAATGTCATTTTCGTGCAAAAAGTGTAAGAGGCCTCTTAATGTCCCTAGTGATGTGACACAAAGAATGAGTAACTATTTGGGACGTCGTGAGTGAATGATTGCAATGTTACAATAAATAATAATTTTTATTTTTATTACTATACCCTGTTCGGCTAGAGTTGATAAAATACAATGAAGACAGGGTTTCTTAAATTAGCACAAAGCGAGGCCCGCTAATTATTATTAGAATGCTTCAATTAGTTTTTTGTGTCAAATACAGCAATTTAACTTGCTGTTTAGCTGATCGACTGAAATAAATATATATTTTCAGTCATAGGCGTAGGTATAATGTTTTGAAGAGGAGGAGTGGAGGGGGGGGGGGGATTTATATTTTCAGTTAAAGAAACACAGTAAGCGCTCCGATGCATAATCATAATTTTTATCAGCTCTCGGGGAACAGACTTTAACTCTCTACTCAAACTAGCTCTCTGCTCACGACTTTGTCCGCGTTGATTTCTGATTTTAAGTTTGACGTGTCTGCGTGTGTGTGTATGTGTGTCTGTGGCGTCGTAGCTCCCGAGTGGATGAACGGATTTTGATTTTGTTTTTTTTTTTGTTTGAAAGGTGAATTAGTCGGGAGTGTTCTTAGCTATGTTTGATGACAATTGATCCAAGATGACCGCCGCCACAAAATGGTGGATTACGTATTTTTTCACAACTCTCTTAATATGGGTATCAAATGAAAGGGCATGACTATAGTAGAATACCACACACTATGATAAATGTAACTGGTTTATTTACATTAAAAAACGTCAAGTAATTAGTCATGGTCAAAGTAAAATAAACGTACCATGAAAAGTCAGTAAACAAATAACAGAACGACACTTCGGAGTGCAATCAAAGCAATGACTAGTGTGACTTGACTTACGCCACGCTTCTATCTGAACACGTCGAAACAAGTTAGCGCGGGGTGCAGTGGGAGGGTGGGGGGATACCGGGAATGTCTTAGATGTTTTACGTGAGAATTGTTACTATACCAAGAACTAATTTCTGATTTTATTATATACCTACATAGTTATAAACATGTTTAATATGTAGGTTCTTTATCGTTTAGCTTTGCACGTATGGTAGTAATTTGCTATCTCGTGCAAGTAAAAAGCACGAGATAGCAACTTACTGCCATACAAACAAAATTTGTATTTTAGAAAACCTTTCATTTACGATAGGACCCAACGTGTTATAATTGGGACAATATCGAGCATTTTCCTTTATGTTGCACCAAAAAATGTGAGTTAAAGTAAACATAAAATTCCTTGCTACACGTATATGGCGTCAATTCTACCATTTTAGCTTAGTAGATGTTTACTTCTATGAAATTTTATTTACATATAGTAAAACATGTTATTCATTTGTCATAACGTGACGTTGAAAGTGTTTTTGTTTACACTGGCCGTACAAACTTCAAAGCCACTAAGTAAGAAGAAAAAGTTTTATTGTGTGATTTTAATAATGATGTTGCATTATTAAAATTTTCTCTGACGACGACGATGACGACAATCACTTGCTTTGTGCTCTTTACTGATGTCCCCAACAACTTGCTGCATAGAGCAAGTGGCATGAAACCGCAATGCAACGCGGAAACGAAACGAATACGCGGTTAACGGTGACCGCAAACAATAGTTTTTCTATTTTGTCTGCTGTCTGGCAGTCAACGTGTAAAATTAAATAGACGTAGAGTTGAATAAAATATACTTGAGAGTTTATGAGCATTTGATTATGACATGAACAAAATCTACTTGCTCCAGCGCAATATGGATTTAGGTCTCAAAGATCAACGGAAGGCGCTGTACATGAACTCACTGACTACATAGTACGACACTTAGATGCACAAAAAAAGTGCTTAGTCGTCTTCTTAGACCTTGCAAAAGCAGGCAAGCTATTTCCGAAAGAACTCAATGTGTAAAAATAGATAACATTATATAAGTAATGAACTATCTGTAGAGTACGGCATTCCACAAGGAAGTATACTTGGACCTCTTTTATTTCTGATATACATCAATGATTTGTGTCAGCTTTCACTACCCGAAAACGGAAAAATAATATCTTACGCCGACGACACAACATTACTTTTCTCAGCTGATTCTTGGAGTGATGTATTCAACTCAGCTCAAAATGGCTACATACGTCATTCAGTGGCTTAATCAAAACTTACTTACCCTTAATATAGACAAGACAAAGCATATCATATTCTCACATAATAAAAGTTCCCAACCAATTTCATGTTTACATACACTGTTTGCTCATTATTGTACATTGTCTCATTCTGCATGCACATGCCCAAAGCTTAATAGCTGATTCTTGGAGTGATGTATTCAACTCAGCTCAAAATGGCTACAACCTCGTCATTCAGTGGCTTAATCAAAACTTACTTACCCTTAATATAGACAAGACAAAGCATATCATATTCTCACATAATAAAAGTTCCCAACCAATTTCATGTTTACGTATACTGTTTGCTCATTATTGTACATTGTCTCATTCTGCATGCACATGCCCAAAGCTTAATAGCGCTAATCAAATAAAATATCTGGAAGTATTAATAGATCAGCATTTGAACTTTAGCGCACACATAGACGCTCTTACAGCTAGAATAAGAAAATTAATCTACGTTTTTAAGCATTTAAGACATAGTACCTTTAACCTGTTGAGAACAGTATACTTGACGCTATGCGAATCTCTGTTAGTATATTGCATAACATCTTGGGGAGGCATCCATAAAACCGCCCTAATCAGCTTAGAACGAGCACGAGCAATACCTAGAGTCAGTACATTCCGACCTTTCCATTTCCCAACAGCTGAATTGCTTAGCAAATGTAATGTTCTCTTAGTGCGTCAGCTTTTCGTTTTACTAACAGTTACTAAAAAGCACTCATTATTACCGTTCAATCTAGCACACCAAACCAGCAAAAGACGAACAGACATTGTCTGTTTCATCGAACCGTTTCAGAAGGCGCACTCCCGTAGGTTTTTCTGCTTTCTTGGCAGTTATTTGTACAATAAAATAAATCGCTCCCTAACTATTTACCCAATGAATAATGTAGCATGTAAACAGACAATTGTAAGCTGGCTTAAGGGTAAAAATTATGATGACAGCTATTATTGATGACAGTTGATAAATAATTATGTAAAATAAGTATGTTTAATAGTGAAGGTTATAGATTCAGGGTATTATATATGACTGCTTAGCATTTATTCTTAGAAACAAAATCTCCCCCCCTAGACAAGATGTCTTTCGATAATCGCTAACGCAATCGCTAAATGGACAATTTTATTTATTTATTCTTTAGTACAATGGTGTACAAGGCGGACTTAATGCCATAGGCATTTTCTGCCAGTCAATGTATGAGATTTGACAATTGCGCTCGAAAGCTAAGCGAGGGCTTATGTCAAATCGCATAAATTTTTCTTCTTGCGATTGCGTTAGCGATTATCAAAATACGTCTTGTCTAGGGGGGTTGTATCACACTGAAAATTTCAATCAAAACAATCCCACTTATTTAGTCAATAAAGCACATCAAACCAGCTAAAGATGCCTAAGATAAAAGTAAACAACTTTTGGTTACTTAGTTTAGGTATCATTAAAAATTGTCACAATGTACAAATGAAAGTACATTTTATGATTAAAAGTATATTAGATCTTTCTTTTTATCTTAATTTCTGAATATTGTTTAAGTATAAGTTTAAATATAAGACCAGTATGTATTAGGATTAAGCTTTTTAAAGTGAATAAATTTAATCTAATCTAATCTAATTTTGCATCTTTTCAGCCTTTCAAACAAAAAAACATAAGTACAAAAAAATAAGTTATTTTTTGTACTTATGACCTCAACTAGTACAACATATTTACAGGACATTATAATTATTACATTTTTCTATGTGGAGTAAACACGAGTGATGATGCCGTCTGGGCCTCTAGGGGTTAACTTACATTGCATTTTGTAAAATACAAATATAGATTATTTAATAGGCTTAAAATCAAGTGAGACGTAGTCGAAAAATTGTTTAGAGTAAGTATATTGTATAGAAAAAGTTTTTTTAAACTATAAAGCTAAGTTGAAGCAAAATAATAAGTAATATTTTCTTGATATTATTTTGTTCAATTAAATTCCACTTGAATTTCTATTTTAATCTTATATCTGGTTAAACAATAAACAAACTCCGGAGGGAATGAATGATAAATAAAAATATGAATCAGCATCATTCATTCACGTTGTCCCAGCACTAAGCAAATGCCCGTGTCACAGATAATATAATGCCCGTGTATTGTGTTGAGCTACCATCGTACCATTGTATTTTTCTATGGTAACGGCATAAAAAATACTTCAAAATTGTAAACAAATGAAACACGGTAATGTATATTTTATACTCATGTGATAGGAAACGCCATAATCTCGAAGATTTGAGTAGCTGGATCGCCTTTTGCACAATTAACCATTTTTTTGGAGCTCAAACGACCGACACCAAATGGCAGCGGCCGCGCGTCAACTAGTTTTATATAACGTGTATGTATGGTCATATGGTCAATGTAAATTGGCAGAGGGGTTCGCCGAGCCTTGCCGTCTCCCGTATGAATGCTCTAAGACCGCCTAACTCATAGCAATCACTCGCTATCGCTGTCGTGTCTTCTTCTTCTTTTTTAATATGTGGCAATTGGTCGTTGGTGTCATTAAAGTAATAGTTCAAATATCACCTGTGACATTAAAACTATTCTTTTAATGTCATGATAACGATAGCGAGTGATCGCTTTGAGTTAGGCGGTACGGCCGCAGGAAAATAAAAACAAGCAATTTCATTCAGTTTCATGCTCCACTCGGTTTGCTCGAGCGAAGCGAGCGGAGAATGACACAAATAAAACTGCATGTTTTCATGCTCCGGGGGGGCTACCGCCTAACTCATAGCGATCACTCGCTATCTCTTTCGTGACAGAACAATAGTTCAATTGTCACCTGTGACATTAAAACTATGGTTCTAATGTCACGATAACGATAGTGAGTGATCGCTTGGAATTAGGCGGTACGGCCGCAGGTCTGAATAGAAATCGACTTCTGTAGGAACTAGCGTCCGAATAGACACAGCCACAAAAAAGTCTGTATGGCTATGCCTTTGCCTGTCTCAATTTTGAGATGAATGTACAAAAACGTCAATCAAATTAGAAATTTTTTATGGATAATTTTATCAAATTAAAATTGTGCGAGATTAGTTTTCTTGTAATAATTAAGTTTCTTTGCCTTAATACTAATTAATTATGTGGATGCCGTGACCTCAACTGCTTACTTTAGCAGTTAATTTTCTATAAACCTGCTTCAATCTCAAATTTTGTAATCTAATGATTTGATTAGATTTAGATAAAAATATTTCGTAACACAAAACACTAAGCTATGTCTGTAGCAAGTGACGGGCCACAAGAAAATATAAACGCCTATATAGAAATGTCTGATTCAAATGATAATAAGGAGGAGAATTCATACCCACTTCATGAATGCGTTTTCAATGGAGATGTTCGTAAGTTGTCATCATGCTTGAGATATAACGACGTGTCGCGCAAAGACAAACATGGAAACACCGCTTTACATCTAGCTGTTATGTTAGGCCGCAAAGAGTGCATACAGTTGTTGTTGGCCCATAGTGCACCTGTGAAAGTAAAGAATCTTGCTGGCTGGTCACCTCTAGCCGAAGCTATAAGCTATGGAGATCGCCAGACAATATCTACACTCGTTCGTAAACTTAAACAGCAGGCGCGTGAGCAAATGGAATCTAGAAGAAATGACCTGATTCGTGCCCTTTCTCAGATACAGGATTTCTATATGGAACTCACATGGGATTTCCACTCCTGGGTACCTTTGGTGTCTAGAATGTTGCCATCAGATATGTGTAAAATCTACAAGTCAGGCTCAAGTATCAGGGTGGATTCCACTTTAGTTGATTTCACAGAAATGAAGTGGGAGAGAGGGGATATTTCATTCATTTTCGATGGAGAGAAACCACCAAGTGAAGCAGTGGCATTGTTAGACAACAAAGCGAAAGTTTTTCAGCGTATGCGCTATGAGGAAACTGAAAGTGAAATAGAGGATGAAGTAGATATGTTGATGTCCAGTGATATTGTTGCAGCCCAGATGTCTACCAAAGGTATTTCATTTTCTAGAGCCCAAAGTGGTTGGATATTTCGAGAAGATCGTAAAGAAGTCATAGCTGGCTTATATAAAAGTGATATCTATACAATATCGGGAGTCATATTAGAGTCAAGAAAGAGAAGAGAACATTTATCTAAAGAGGATTTGCGTAACAATAAAGCACTTATGGACTTTCTCATGAGAGGAAATACTCAAAACTTAGATGCCAATGGTGAGCCAAGGCGTCGACCATCTTTAAGACCACCACCACAGACTGTTGTGGACTGGACTGAATACATATCATCACTGCCTGGTCAGTACCCTAGCTTGGGACGAGATCTTGTGTATAAGGAATCTTCTAGAAATTTTAGAGCTACATTAGCTATGAGTCATGATTTTCCTTTAAGTGTCAACATGCTTTTAAATGTTTTGGAAGTAATAGCACCATTTAAACACTTTGCTAAACTACGTCAATTCGTAGCTATGAAGTTACCAAAAGGCTTTCCTGTCAAAATTGATATTCCCATTCTGCCTACTGTATCAGCCAAAATCACTTTTGAAAAGTTTGATTTTTGCGATAACATGTCACCTGATTTATTTGTTATACCTGAGGACTATGTAGAAGATCCTCAAAGGTTCCCTGATTTATGACGTTAGTGTTGATACATGAGCACTGTTTGTTAATACATAACAGCTACTGATAGAGAAATGAGGAGAGATTACATTACTTTTAAAAAATTGCTGTAGATCCTACTCCTGTTATTTATTATTTTCAATTTGTTGAGTAATTAAATTTCAATGTTAGATATAATCTATATAAAAGGTTTTAGTTTGTTACATATAGCAAAAAGTCTGTGACAAATTTATTTATTTGATGAGATTTATTCTTCTTATAAAATGTGTTAATAAAATAATGCAAAACCTCACACACCCCCACTTATATTTATTATAAAAGATTTATATAAATTACGAAAATAAATTTTTACAGATTATTTATGAAGCTATTTCCGTTTCATTGTTTTTTTTAACACATTTGTTCATTTAAGTCTGCTGTGCTCCTACGAATATGAGGTTGTTGCTTAGCTATCGCACCACCAATAAGAGATAAAGACGATACAGTTGAGTCAATTTAAGAAGCAGCGTAGTTGAATAACATTTTTTTAATGCAATAAGACCCATATTTTTTTTTCCTTAAATCAATTCTACTCTCGATTCTGTACAAACTAATTTCAGTTTTTGCACAATTTTATTAGCACATATCCAATTTCTTTTAAACATAATTCTTAAATAAACATGTAGCATATGTTGAAGATTTATATAGAAAAATTATATATAGAAAAGATTGTCCTTGATCTTACATGACATCCTCAAAATATTTTGTATTTTTTTCTATTCTTGTTTTTATATGTTTTATAAATTTCAGTTAGTAAGTTGTATGGCCTTTCAACCAGGCCTATTCTAATACAAGATAGATATAAGGTATACTATATTATAAACTTTGAAATGTCATAACGTAATTATTAAACCAGGTGGACACTTTCTTCTAACTATTTGAGATGCATATGATAAATACTGTAAAACCAATGTGTACATTTTAAGTAACTGTATAAGATTCACTGTTGCTGTCAATTTAGTCAACACTTAGAACTTTCATGAACTTGTGCCTTCAGCATTATTATTAGATCATGCATGGATTGTTCCATTATAAAAAATTGAAGACTGCAGGCACATTATTATAACATTTATATTTTGCACCTTAGCATAACCTTGAAGTAGGTTACTAACTAGGATATTCTATTCTCTTGACACTGACAGTTATTCCCCTTTAGAACTTGTGAGAACTTGTCAGAACTTCTTTCATTACCTGACCTGTTTGTATATTGAATAGAAATCTAAATTTCACAATAATTATTATAAATGTCCATTAAAATTTGTAATTAATATTATAAATTAGTAAATGGGGCTTGTCATGTTTTTTGATGTGTCTAATCATGACAAATACATTATCAAATGTATTTTATGATAAATTCACATCTGTGAGTAACACCCACTACCTACTAGTATTAAATAAATACAATTAGTATTATACATAATTTAATAGATATTCTAAAAAAAATCTGTAGTAATTAAATAATTTAACATCACCCTTTAAAAAAAATATTACAGTAGAAATTACCCTTCCAGTTTGTTAGGACAGTTTCTTATGTTGTAGGTGATTAATTTCTCTTTGGTAATACTGATATACCTAATAATAAACAAATCTCATAATCACAGTTCCAAAATTTTAAGAAAGTGTTTTCGTATTTTGGAAATAAAACATGTCGATGTGGTGTACAAACATTAATACTTTATTTGAAATTTTAATCTTCAAATAAAATAGCAACATCAATATTCTCTTTATGAAACTAAAAATATTATTCTCGAAGAACAACAATCCTTACATATTATAAAACAAAGTCCCCCGCCGCGTCTGTCTGTCTGTTCGCGATAAACTTAAAAACTACTGCACCGATTTTCAAGCGGTTTTCACCACTCGATAGCGAGATTCTCGACGAAGTTTTGAGTATATAATTTGTTACGTTTTTGTATTTATTTCTGTGTACATTAACGATATTTGTTGAAGATGTGGGGAAAAAATAAATTAAGGTGAAATGCAGTTCGCGGGCACAGCTAGTATTAGATAAATGCACTCTCTCTCTTAACTTGATAGCTTTCCTTAGATGTCAAGTAGATTTTATTTAATGCAAATAGGTTCTTGTACAATTTTCATTTCTTTTAATTTATTTGAAAGAATTACTCCAATATTGTTTTCCATCATTAGAATCTTTTATTTCCAATGTCAGTTTCAAGTCTAGTGTAGAGGACGTACGGGTAATCAACCGTATTTTCGTGAATAGGTACGTGAATTGTTGTCATGAATGCACCTATCCTGTCAGACAATAATACCCGATCTACATTCTCCTCTCGGCTCCAGTCCAGTTGCTTTTGAACTCAAAGTACGAGCGACATCATCTCTCCTTACCGAGCTTCTACGACGCAAATAATTTACAAACACAAAGATTAAAGAAATTCCGTAGCAGATGGTGACTTTTTGAAGATTTTTGTGATATTTATTCAAATCAAGGGGTCCTTCAAAAGAGAAGGAATTTTTATGCTCGACTATCTATTTTTCACGATTTTCCAAAATACATTTGGATTCGAAGTTACAGGTTCTCCTGATGGGCCGGATGTGGTCCTATTGTAAAGACGTCTAGATTTTACGATGAGATCCTAGCTACTTATTAGGGAAATCTAGAAAAATTCTCGAATTTTTAATATCCATTTTTTTAGGACTATTCAACTCCTTAATCAACAGTAAGGACAAGTACCTATATGAAGTGTAGAGCGTTAGTAGTTTTATTTCGAATTGTTTGTACATTGTTATCAAATTCTATTACCCACGTACCTACTACCTACGATAATATTTTACGAAAAATAAAACAGACTTCAAAAAACCTATGAAAATCAATAAAAGCGAAGTAGATATTTTTTTAAATGGCCGTCTGGCAGACTGCTACAAAATATTGCACGCGTATTTATTCTTTTTTACGTAATCGACAACTTGCGACGATGCATTGATTGGAAATTTGGCATGACGTCATACGTAGGTAACTTTTCTACCAACTTGTGACGTAACTATATTAATTCGCTTTATCTCAGCAGTTTCTTTTTATTTCGACTAAGCAAAAAATACGTGTCGAATATTTTTTATTATCTAACTGAATGATCTTACCAGCTTCGCTGTTCATATCATTTGTATGCCGATGATCTTCAACTTTACGCTCAGGCTGGTAATGTTAACTTAAATGAGGCTATAGATAAAGTTAATGAATTGCTATTAAAACTTAGTCTGATCAGTTTGGAATCTTAGCCAACCTGGCAAAATGCCAAGCAGTCTTTGTAGGTAGTCCCAGGATTATAGCAAAAGTGGCTACAGTTAATTTGCGCCCAATTATATTTTGTAAACAATATTGTCCCCTTTTGCAGTAGTGTTAAGGATCTTGGCCTTTATTTAGACGCGACTTTTAACTGGCAGTCTCAGGTTTCCAGCATCTGTCAATGGGTTACTGGGTTTCTATGGTTTCTGTACCGGCTAAAGAATTTTCTGCCACCTGATATTAAGAAAATGCTTGTTCAGACCTTGATCTTTCCTGTCATCGATTATGGTGATGTGTGCTATCTCGACCTGAATGTAGATCTGCTCAACAAATTAGACTGGCGTCTGAATAACTGCTTTCGGTTTGTCTACAACCTGCGAAAATACGAGCACATTATCTTAGCATCGGCAGCGTTTGAACTGGCTACCTATTCGGCAACGTAGACACGTGAGATCTTTAAATACACTTCGCCTTTCTGAATGGTCCTAATACACCCAGTTATTTAAATCCACATTTTCAGTATTTATGCACGTCTCATAATCGAGCTCTTCGGTCCTCATCCAATTATCTCTTCACATGTCAATCCCATAGTTCTGAAATAATTCACTCTTCCTTTTTCGTACAATCATTCTTCTCTGGAACGCTCTGCCATTAGATATTAAGAAATCTATCAACAGGTTAAATTTAAAAAATAAATTGCGGAAATATGTACAACAGAACTGTATATCATAACGTCGCTTTTTGTTTGCTGTATTACTCTTGCAACTTGTTATTGTTGGTGAATAATAATATGTATTAGTTTATTTTTTTTTCATATTCATGTATTAGGTTTTAAAAATTGTAAATGATTTTGATGTGATTTTTAATGTTATTGGGTACATCTACCACATTTGCTCTCTGCACCGCCCGTGCGTAGGTCGACTGGTAGAACATGCCTTGGGAATTAAGTCCGCCTTTGTACACAAGGTACATAAAGCATAAATAAATAATGAGTTTTCGATTTTCTATACTCATTCCGTTTGCCTGCTGCTTTAGATTTTTATATTAAGTCGGTTCATCCAAGTGATGATATAGGTACTTGTATATAGATTCGTTAATTGAATTCGTCAATTTACATTGCATTTTTTAAAAATGCAGTCAACGATGTGAAATTCAAAATCAAGAAAAGTGTATTTGAGATTTTTTATTGTGAGATCAGTGCACTAATATTAGAATCTGCCCTAACAGAAGGGAAAATACTAGTAAATAAATACTACATGAGACTATGGTAAAGCAGTGGTGACTCATTACGAAATATTTTAGATTAGAGTACGGATATCCATAGTCCCATGTCTACTACTGTTGTACTCAAGTAGTTCAGAGTAGAGCTTATTAGTCCGTACCTGCGCTAATAGTGATTTTAATGTAAACGTAATGGTAGATATTAGTGTACAGTCAGCATCAAATAGAGTAGTATGAATAATTTCATGGTATCAAGACTTATCTTTAAAAAATCTTGACCAATATTCACTAAAATACAATAATTCTTAATGTGTATTTTTTATATACAGGGATTGTTTCTTATCATAAATTAGGTGAAAACATTTGTTATGTCCATTATTGTCTGTCTTGTATATGCTACCTTTTGGCAGATTTATACAATGTAACAATTTCTATCTAAGGATGTATTACAAACACAATCACATACTATTTGATGCAGATAATGTTACAATAACATACTTGGATCCCACCTAAAATATCTTGTTGAAACTTTTTTATGCAAAAATATCTTTATAGTTGAGTTAGTAAATGTGAAATAGAAATAATTGTATGTAACTGAGCAATGGAATTCATAAGAAAACATTGTCAATAAATTATTAAAAATTTTTATTCTTTTATGAATTAGAAAATACTAAACTGTCCAACAATAACCAGTAATTTCCAGCGTGATCTGTATCTGTAAATAGCTCCAGCTTTTTAAGTAGGCGCACAATATGTTCACAATATGGTGAGGAGCGTCGGTGGCACGGTGGACTCGGCACTTGCCTTCCAATCGGGAGGTAGGGCTCGAAATCCGCCATGTACCAATGTGTTTTTCGTTTCGAATTTCATATGTACATTTGTCTGACGCTCCTACGGTGAAGGAAAACATCATGAGGCAACCTGCATACATCTGCGAAGAAATTCAATGGTGTATGTGAAGTCGACCAATCCGCACTGGGCTAGCGTGGTTTGACTAAGGCCTAATCACCCTAACATAGGGTAGACTCCAGCCCCTCGGTGGGGACGTATATGAGCTGTGATGATGATGATGATGATGATGAATATGTTCAGGAGGGTGCTTTGATAATGCTGCTGCTGCGGTGCACCGGTGCTGTGGTTTTTAATTTTGACTGAAGAATCTTAATTTGTATACAAAAACCGCAGGGTATAACACACTCACACCGCATGCCCGTGCGGTTGTGCGGCGCGCGCGACGGCACCGCACTCCCGGACGATGATGCGGTGCGGTCCGCGGGGTATGCCACACTGCCGCAGTATCGTACGGATTTTTGCGTAGAAAGGACGTGCATACGCGTAATAGATCTCGACATAGATACTGCGGTGATGCGGGGCGTCGTGCACCGCACGGAGATACGGAGCAAACCGTACGATGGCACGGTTCCGTGTCCCCGCAGCCGCATGCGGTTTTCGTCCCTCCGTACACCGCAGCGGGATGCGGCGGCAATGTGTTAAGCGCCTTATGATTGACATCATTTTATGGTAGTCTTTGGTCACGACAATTGCGTATCGAATTGAAAATATCCTCTACATCTCTCATGTTCGGTAAGTAGGTCCTTATTACCCCCAAATGGGGCTTGTAGGTGACCAATTAGCGCTCTAGGGTAATAATGTAGCTAGAAAAGCCCTAGGGCTGTAAGTAATTTATTGCCAGTATGATGGTTAGATGTACGCGAACTTTTTGAAATAGTGAAGTGTTTTTTAATTACTTACCGCCCTAGGGCTTTCCAAGCTACATTATTACCCTAGAGCGCTAATTGGTCACCTACAAGCCCCATTTGGGGGTAATAAGTACCTACTTACCGAACATGAGAGATGTAAAGCAGAGTAGTTAGCTCGGGTGTAAGCACCAATTGCACCCTCGAATAATTATCTCGGGCTGCAATTGATGCCTTACAGCCCTTAGCTACTAATCTACTATTAAAGGGCCTAGGGCGTAACTTAGTTGCGTGTGAGAGCGATTATAGTTGTTATCTTTTGTTTACCAAGGATTTTATTCAAAATTATAAGTGTTCGGGTTGGTACCGAAACAAAATGATAAAACTGATATTGTATAAAAAACTGTAATAAAAACTTGATACTGTAATTCTAATGATATGATAATGTGAGAACGCGCGTTGCCCTTGTTGGCTGAATGCGAACTAACTTTATTGCGTTATAACGAAAAATGCTGACAACAGTAAAATGTACGTCGCTCGCTAGACCGTACATATTCCCGGACGAGAAAATGAGGCTGTTATAGGTGTCTTAATGAAGGCGATTGACATGAATCTTATAACTAACAAAATGATAAAACAATATTTGATTAAAATCTAACATGCAATGAATGATCGGTTACTATTCCCGTATGATATTACAAGGTGATTGACAATGTTTGCTTAATATTAAAATAGTTATTCTAACTAAACCCTAATTTGGAATTGCATACACGGATCGAAGCACAGGCGAGGTGCTTCTATTTCGCCGTTGCACACGCGCACTTTGTTTTGGAAACTCACGTAACTCACTACCACTGCACTGATTTGAAACACTATTTTCACTACACTGTACACGATTAAGAGAACGAGCCGCCGCCGTCAGCGAAGCACCCAGCTCCGCTGCGGCTGGCTCCGCCGCCGCCGCTGCGCCCGCGCCGCGCCGGCAGCGCTTCCACGCGATGCCTGCGGCGCCCGCCACCACAAACGCCAGTATAACGTAGATCACCGTATAATGGTGAATGTCATGATAGGACACACCTTCTATTAATGGGTTACTGTTTTTCATAATCTCTAACTGCTTCTTGATTTCGTGCAATTGATATTGGTGTGTTTCATCTGTGTCATTATTCGGTATGGGTTCTACAGACAGAGTTACGTTGATTATATTGTTCATTGGCGAAATTTGGGGTACTTGTAGATCAGATGTGACGCTCATCTTGCTGTATTGCTGCTTGTGTGAATAAATGTAGAAATCAGCTGACTTAATTACACAACCTTGGCCGATATTGAATAGACCGGAGTCGGTCAGTTGAACTGATGTAACTTGATCGTCGCATAGAATTTTCAGCATACACCGACTACAGCAGAAATAAAAATACGTGTTTATTTCGTGTAATTCAGTCCATTTATTATGACATAAACTGCTAATAGTTTTGCATATTCTTGAGTTGGGTAATCTCTCACAGAGGCTTTGATCATCTACAATATTATAGACGGGTCTCTTGAGGTAACATAGAATAGTTCCGGAACTTCTTTTTATACAGGAGTTCAAGTCAGATCTGGATAGAGCTACGAGGGAATCTTTCCTCAGGCTGATTGCTGCGTACTCAGCGATTGGCACGACCACAATAAAATTGTTATTTGATATCTTAGGAATGGGGATCAGATCAAATAATTCAAAATTATCTCTGCTTATGAGGGGAATTTTGATCTCAAAAATTATATATCTGCTTGTGATTCTTGATTTCACTTGTAGTATATTATATATTTCAGAAAAATCATCATTATCTACTGGTAAAGACAAATCCTTCGGAAGTTGTCCTGCAATTATATTCAGCTCCTGACGTAGTTGGGCCGGTGTTAGCAAATGAAAATTAAACTTTCCGCTGTATATATTTGTTATAGTGTCTAAAAGTGTCTGCTGGATTGATTTCAAGTTTGTTAGAAGATTATTTGTTAAAATGGCGACACTAATAAATTCGCTATCTATGGAAATGTTTTTTACAGCCATATTGATTTCATTTATAGACTTCTCTGCTTCCATAATACGTTTGTTAACAATTTTGTGATGTTTTGCCATAATTCCTTCTGTGCGTTTAATAAGATTGAACTCTGCTTCAACTACTGATGTTTGATTTTTCCACAAGGCAGCCATATGTTTTTCATTTTCATTGATCATCTGTATGTCTCTTTCATACTTTTCTGCGAAATGCCCATCTAAAACTCCGAATAAACTATTTGCAATGTAGCCAATGCCGTCTACAAGGCCTCGGCGCCGGCGACTTGCGTTATCAGTCCTATGGTGCTTTAAAATGTTTTCATAATATTGTAATTCTCCGAACTCATGGCGCATTTGCAATATGATATCCTCACAATGGAATTGTTGTTTAATGTTTATGCACAGGTGCTCCAAATAATTGATGTATTTTGATAGTGTAGTGTTCCCTTCTTGATAAGGATGAGTGTCATAGTAGACGACTAGACGCCAGTCGTCTCTTATTAAATGTAGGCTCGTAATATTATCGAAATAAAGACTGTTATTGTTCTTTAACGGTGTTATGCTGTATGAACAATTTGCTGATGGTATAAATATCGTAAAACATAAGAGTAATTAAGTTACTAGCGATAAGAAGCAATGTTTTTTATTTGTTGTTTTGATATGTGTATTATGGTTTTCTTGATGATGTGTGGACGGTGTTTGTTTACTAATTTTGCTGTAATTTTTATTTTCTTGCTTAATAGGTAACACGGAAAGTTTTACAATGGGACGCTGCATTAGGCCATTTTTAGTTTTCAGTGTCACAACTCTGACGTAACCGTCGTTTCCAGGGTGTAATTGGACCACTCGACCTAATGCCCATTTCCCTGGAGGTAGATTTTCGTCCCTTATGACCACTATATCATTTTCTTTTAGATTACTTTGCGGTTTTCTCCACTTTCCTCTGGCTGATAACTGAGTGAGGTATTCATTAGACCAGCGATCCCAAACATCTTTATATATTTTTTGCGTTAAATACCATTTTGTTCTCATATCGGTTTCTGTTTCATGAATTGTCAACGTTGGACCGCTGCCTAAGAAATGTGAAGGCGTGAGAATGTTGAAGTCGTTCGGATCTTCTGATAAGGAGCACAAAGGTCTTGAGTTTAGACATCCTTCTAACTGATAAAGTAGGGTACTGTACTCTTCGAATGTCAACCTTTGTTCACAGACCACGCGCTTGAGATGATATTTTAGACTTTTAACGGCCGCTTCCCATAGCCCACCTGCTGACGGCCATGCGGGCGCGTTAAAGTGCCATTCTATCCCCATGTTCGAGATTTCGGAAAGAAGTTCTTGACTGACAATGGTAAGTAATATTTCTTGTTCTTTTTTCAGGATTTTGCTAGCACCAATGAAGTTTCGACCTTGATCGCTGTAGATGTGGCCGGGGACTCCTCTTCTTGCTGACATTCTACGCAATGCTGATAGGAAAGCTGCTGCAGTTAGGTCTGAAACCAATTCAAGATGTATGGCCTTTGTGGCCATGCAAACAAATACTGCGACGTAACCCTTGGTGGTCTTGATGCCGCGGCCCTTGTTGGCCTTGATCAGGATATGACCTGTGTAGTCTACTCCTGTGTGAAAGAAAGGGCGAGAAGGATTTGATCTCGAGGATGGTAGGTCTCCCATTAATTGGCACTGTTGGTCGGGATTCTGTCTTCGGCATTTAACACATAGGCGTAATCTTTTCTTAGTAGCCCTGATGCCACCGATTAACCAGTATTTTTGCCTCATAAATGATGCCGTTAAGCGTGCACCCCCGTGATAGGTAAACTCGTGAGCTTCATCAATTAGTAAGTCTGCTAAGCGTGTATTGTTTGGGATTATGGCCGGATGTCTTGCTTCCGGGTCAATATTCGCATGTCTTAACCTACCACCAACTCTTATAATCTCATATTGATCTAATATAGGGCATAATTCATATAACTTGCTTTTACTTGATACAACATTCTTTTGTTTCAGACATCTAATCTCATCAAAAAATTCTTCTTCTTGTACTTGCTGAATTATTTTATATCTAGCTCTGCGTAGTTCCTGAACTGAAAGATAGTTGTGTTCGTGCTTTCTATAAATAAATCTTAAAATCCATGCTAAAACTCTCATTGCTTTTGATATAGAACTAAACTTATTAACTATTTGTTTTATTATTTCATAGCTTCGCTCAGTCTGTGTGGCATTAACTAATTTTGTTTTCCGTACTTCTTGTTCTGTACTATATTTTGTAGACTCATCACTCTGTGGCTGATATGTAGATAACCAAGCAGGTCCTTGCCACCAGAGATCGTGATCTTTTAGCTGAGCTTGTGTTAATCCTCTACTGGCGCAATCTGCGGGATTGTCCTTGGACTTAATGTATCGCCAGCAGTTAGATGGCATGGTAGCTTGAGTTTGTTTTGCTCGATTGGCAACAAACGGTTTCCATCGCTCCGTGTCGCCATGAAGCCATCCCAGGACCGCCATGGAGTCAGTCCACCCATACATCTGTACCTGGTAAGTATTTAGACACAGTTTTACCTTATTCATGAGTTTTGATAATAATTGGGCACCACAGAGCTCTAGACGCGGCAGTGACACACTCTTGCTTAGTGGCACTAATTTTGCTTTGCCTGCAACTAATACAACTGATTGCCTGTTTTTGTTATTAATACGACAGCATATAACGCACGCATAGGCTTTTGTACTAGCATCACAAAACCCATGGAGTTCAATGCAATCATTCTCTTCTGTTTTTAACCAACGCGGGACTTGATATTCGGTGATTAAATGGATGTCCTTTTTTATTTTTGCCCACTCAACATAAATACTCTGGGGGATTTGTTCATCCCATTCGATATTAGATCTCCACACGTCTTGAAAAATGATTTTTAATTTTGTAGTGAGTGGTGCAAGCCAGCCCATAGGATCGAAGAGTTTGGCAATATCTGATAATAAAGTCCTTTTTGTAGGATATGAACTGGAGAAGCTAATTTTTGCTTGGAATACAAATTCGTCCGTCCAAGGATTCCAACCAACCCCCAATGTCTTTGTTGACTTCACTTGCTTGAAGTCGAATAATTCTTGATTGCATTCAACTCCGACATCGTTTAATAATTCGGGGTGGTTCGATTTCCACTTTCTTAAGTTAAAACCCCCTGATTTTAATAAATTTATCATATCTGATTGTAAATGTTTTGCTGCTTCTATACTATGTTGGCCATGAATTAAATCATCCATATAAAATGATTCTTCCAGGACCTGTGGGGCTGAGCTGTTCAAATAATTATGTTTTTCGTCTTGAGCTAACTGCTTGAGGGTCATCATAGCTATATAGGGAGCAGCTTTTGTGCCATATGTGACCGTTGTCAACTGATATGTTTTTAAGGTCTCAGATTGGTCATTTCTCCACATGATTTTATGTAACTGTTGATCTTGATCATTCAGCATAATTTGCCTAAACATTTTTTCTATGTCGGCAGTAAAAGCGAATTTATATTGTCTCCACTTGATAATGAGATTTTGGAGATCCTGCTGTAGATTAGGCCCTGTACACATTACGTCATTTAAACTCAAGCCACTTGATGTTTTCGCTGACGCATTAAACACGACGCGCAACTTGGTAGTTGATGACTCTTGCCGTGTGACGCAATGGTGAGGTAGGTAACATTCAGGTGTCGATTTGCTACCAGTAATTGCAGGTTTCATGTGTCCAAGTAATGAATATTCATTTATAAATAACTTATATTGTTTTGCAATATCTGACTGACGTTTAAATTTATGTTCCAATGTATAAAATTGGCCTATAGCTTTGTTTTTTGATAGTCCCAATTTCTCCTTATAGTCTTGCTTTAACGGTAACCGAACCTGGTATCGGCCATCTTCTAGTCTCTTTGTGGTGGCCTGGTAGTAGTCGATACATTGCTGATCTTCAGATGATATTTCGGTAGACTCAGAAATATCTTCCACTTCCCAGAATTTCTGAACATCATCTAAACTGTGTACAACGACATTACACTGATAAGTTTTTACGTTGCCACTCAATATCCAGCCGAGCCGCGTTTGTTGAGCGGTCGGCAGTCTTTCATTGAACTTGCATATACCATCTAGTAATATAGTTGAATATATGTCAGCACCTAAGAGTAAATCAATCGGGCGACTAACATAAAATTCGGGGTCTGCTAATTGAATATTTGAGAGATATGACCAATCGGAGTTTAATATAAATGTTTGACTCGGCAAATTTTTTATGAGTTGTCTCATAATTAGAGCATCTGTTGTAAATGTAAAGTTGCTGATATTTGATGAACATTTTAGTGTGATCATTCCCTTACAGTTACTCTCTTTTTCGCCTATTCCGGATATTATTCCTTTGCATTTTTGCCGAGGTAATCTAAGGAGCTGCGCTGCACGCTCTGATATAAGTGACGTTTGTGAGCCCTGGTCTAGAAGGACGCGCATTAAGCAAAATGACCCGTCTGCGCCTTGAACCTTGATTATGGCAGTTGGTAATAGTACTTCAATGGGGTCGCTCTGAAGTGACACGTGTGAACTACTTCGGACTTGCTTTCCGATAATATTCGCAGACGTGTCGTGCGCACTCCCCGCGGGCGCTGGCTCCTGGCTGATATCTGATTTTGGGCGGGCGGATTGCGAAAAGGCATCATGTAAAAGACTGTTATGATCTTTTTTGCAATGTTTACAATATTTTTCCGAAATGCATTGTTTCCCCTGATGATTAAAAAGACAATTTGGGCAAAGATTTAACTTACGCGCGGTCTTCAACCTATTATATGACGTCATTTCTAGAAATTTGTTGCAATAATAAATTCCGTGTTCATTACTATTGCACAATGGACAGTGATATTTTGCTGATACATTGCCTTTGTTTATCGGTTGCGAGGTGACTTTATTGCTTGTCGAAAACGTACTTTTATAATAATTAGGTCGCTGATAATTATGATTTTTTGTTGCTACTTGCTGTTTTTGTGGGGGATTATCTTGTTTCCTACGGGATAATGACTCTAAGGTTGTGAATTTGTTTTCGAGGAACTGTAATAACTCTTTAAGAACTGGCAGCTCTCGAGGATTTTTTACAGATTCCATGTAATCTGAATAGGATTCCGTATCTAATTTTTGGGTCAAAAGGTACACAACTATCGGATCCCAAGAAGTAATGTCGACGCCAAGATTTTTAATTGCATTCAGACATTCTTGTGTAATATCATGCATGCGTTTTAAGTGAACAACTGATGGATGCTGTTGAGTTGGGAGATTCATTAAAGTGTTCATATGCGATGTAAATATTAGCCTTATATTGTTGTACCTCTGATTAAGTATATCCCAACAAATACTATAATTGTCTGTACTGATGTGTAAGTGCTGAATTAATCTTTCAGCTTCCCCCTTTACTTTGCTCTTTAGGTACTGCATTTTCTGTGCTGGTGACATTGATAAATTATTGTGAATAATTTCTGTAAAAAGATCTTTGAAGGATACCCAACTATTGTAATTTCCGCTGAATGTAGGGATTTCCATTTGCGGCGTTGATTTTTCAATATGCCTGATAGACCACATTTTTTTATTAATATCTTTTTTAAGATTATTATAAATTGTTTCATGCTGAGAGAATGCGTCTTCATACTGCTGGTTGGATTCTCCTAGCTCGCTGTCTAACTCCCAATGTAAACTGTCAATAGCTGCCCAACGGGTTTGAAGAGTGTGCAGTACGTCTTCAAACTCCCATTTTTCGGATACTAAATCTAAATCAATATTAGCAACTGAGCGTTGGAAAGCTTTGAAATTGCTTTGCTGTTTCCGAAGCATTTCTTCGGTCTTGCTGGCTGTACCACTTGATCGTAATGGCTGATGCTTACTATCAGATGAAACGAAACTGGACGGCTTCAGGATTGGGGTCCTGGGCCTATCTGCTGTAGAAGGCTGATAGCTTTGCAAGTGCGCCCTAACTTGCATAAATAGCCCTTTTACTCTATCAAACTCTTTATTCAAGAAGTAGCTATGAGACTCCATACCGAACTCTGACAAACGATCATGATTTTTCTCAAATTCTAACCAATAGCTATCTAGAATATCTAAACGGCGCTGGATGTAGTCAGGAGTTTTTCTCTCTGCTCCATCTTTCTTAAAATTTGACCACAGATGCTCAATAGCATTAGCAGTTTGTTGCTGATTAATCAAAATATCATCCATAGAAGACATGATAAAATAAGTAAAATGGATTGATCTTACTTGATAGGTAAGTAGAGTAAGACGACTAACACAGCGCTGGCCACTTCTTGCTGATGAAGGTGCT
Organism: Schoenobius gigantellus; assembly: GCA_963935595.1. NCBI lineage: Eukaryota > Metazoa > Arthropoda > Insecta > Lepidoptera > Crambidae > Schoenobius > Schoenobius gigantellus. Next base: position 15,983,446 of record OZ012544.1, on the reverse strand, counting down.
CCTTGGTATGATGACCTTCCCAGGTGCGCGTGCTAATCCTTGCTGATGAAAAAGTGTGTCTTGATATCACACCCTTCCGAAGATGTGGAAACTGCCGCGTGTTCGCAACAGTGACGTGTACACCCACTTGCACTTTGTTCTACCAATGGAACCGCCAACACGACAAATTTTTCACTGCACAACACGTGTCGGATCCCGCTTTTTCGGTAAGCTCGAAGGACCAATGTTCGGGTTGGTACCGAAACAAAATGATAAAACTGATATTGTATAAAAAACTGTAATAAAAACTTGATACTGTAATTCTAATGATATGATAATGTGAGAACGCGCGTTGCCCTTGTTGGCTGAATGCGAACTAACTTTATTGCGTTATAACGAAAAATGCTGACAACAGTAAAATGTACGTCGCTCGCTAGACCGTACAATAAGAAAAAGTAATATGTATTTTTTTATTTTATCATTAGAAATCAACTTTTATAAGTACTTAGAATATACATTTGGATAGATCACTATGTTTATGCCTACCGTCTGGATCATGTTCTACCACGGGATTAAAATGACCAAATAATGATGGCTAGTCTATGGTCGCGAAATCTGGATAAAACCAAGTTCCACTTTCAAACTTACACATTCCTTTCCCATCATTTTTTAACTAGCAAGGAAAGCATAACTAAAAACAAAACATGAGATGAACCGGATAATTATGTGGTCGGATAGGTACTGGATATTCGGCTAACCTTGTAGCCAGATACCTAACCGAACACTGTCGTTCGTTGCATGCAGCAAGAAACGAGTTTGCGAAGGTGGCGCCACGTACGATCGGCTGGACACTGGGGTCAATCGGGTCTTTTTGTTCATGAGCAAAATTAGCAATTATGTATTTCATTGACTTGTTGAATTGATTGCAAACATGATTCGAGATTATTAAATTACGTTTTTGTTTTTTGAAGTCTTATCATTCTAATTCTTTTTATCCCTAAGGCCTCGTTTACGGAGACGCGGGGCGTTGCGCGGCGCGGCCCGCACAGAATTCAAACATATGGCGTTGTATGAGTGCGTTTACGGAGAAGCGATTTTACACGTCTTTGCTTGAAATGGCGCGTTTGTTACGGCCGAGCCCGCGGATGGCACCGCCGCGTCTCACGCGGCGTTTATCGCGGCGGCGCGCGCAGCGACAATTCTCTAAGAAGCGATGCCCGCCGCGTGCTTCGCTACACTCTTAAGGATGCGCCGCGGGTACCGCGGCGGGCACCGCGGCGGTCGCCGCCACGCTTCCCGTCTCGCATCTCTATGAACAACATCGTATATTGCCATATGTTTGTGTTTACGCGTGCGATTATGAGTGCCGCTTCACGCGCCGCCCCACCTTAAACAGAAAAGACGTCTGACGCGCCGCGAGACGCCACGCCACACGCGACGCGCGACGCCCCGCGTCTCCGTAAACGAGGCCTAAGGAGAAGAAACGGAGTCGCGGGCGGAAAATGAAGTGGTAATTTAAATCTGGTATCCGGTCAGGTGCGCACTTGTTATCCGGTATCAAATAAGGTGGTAATTTTAGGATACCGGATATCCGTTTCATCTCTAATTAAAACAGCAATGGTAGAGAGAGAGAGAGGGATGGCGCTATACACTGTCATAACAATGTCTCTTTCCAAAGACATTATAAGAGTAGACCAACAATGCAAACGAAATGTATGAAGTCCCCTTCAACCAATTTTGATATGATAATAGCTAAATAAATAAGCATAATTAAGACTCATCGGTAATAAATAATGTTACAATGTGATTTAGTTTTTATTACTGTTCGTTTTTTACACTACAAAACGAAGTTATTTGGGCATGTTTAAGTATTTTTATAACTTGACGCGCGCTCGACAGTCGAATGCAGTACAAATACAGTATGGTAGCGGCCGCCTGACCGCTGTTGTGGTTGAAGGGGGTTTCTTAGAGGCCGCGCGTATTGTCGGTCTATCTCTTATAATGTCTTTGTCTCTTTCAATCATGCTCTAAACTAAGCGATCATGATAAGGCCCCCTGCAAGAGAGTTAAAAAAAAACAATTTTAATACACATTTATGTAATTGCAGTGCATTTATTGTAGTGCAGTTATTGTAGTGCATTATGTAATAACGCGTAAGAAATGAAGACTCAATGACACGTCCTTTGAGGAGCGTCAAGAAATTTTTATCATGTCAGTCACTAAGGCTGTGTTCCGAAAATCAATAAGAGTCACTCTTAGCGCGCTCAAATGCGTCCTGCGCGCTTATGTTAGCCGGCATGAAGAGCCACATGACGCCATCGTTAACGTCATACACCATCGTGAACTTACGGCGCTAATGCTCTGGAGTGAAATCACTCTAAGCGAACTGTCAGTCTGACGTTTGAAGATTGTGTTTTCGGTTCAAAATGACTGTACCTGTTCTGGATGAGCAGCGGGGAAACAATGTTGTAATTAAAATCTACAAAATAAAAATACTGAGAAGCAATCAAAAGCAAAGTGACCTACTTACTCAAACCAAATTTTGAACTCGACATTTGGTTTGACAAATTGATACGCTAAAACCCCGGACCGGAATCGTAAGCATGCTGATAGCGCTGTTAGCATTTTTACAAGCTTTTATTTAACTTGCAATGTATGTAAGTATGTATGTTCGGGTGGAATCATGCAACTCAATTTTGAAGCAGATATCTTTAACCGATTGAGCTAAAATTTTGTATACACGTTTAGTTTGGATGACAATGCATGGTTGACTGTGTGACGTCATTCTAAATCCAAGATGGCGCCATACCCAAGATGGCGGACCAATTATTTTTAATGCACCCCTACAATATTAGTATCAAATAAAATGTCTGGCTAAGAATAACTTGAAAAATAAAGTGATATCATTATTAATCCAATATGGCGTACTTCTAAAGTTAAAAAATCAATTTTGAAGTAGATATCTTTATCTGATTGAGCTGAAATTCTGTATCGACGTTCCAGCAAACGACCTGGCAACAATGATGCGTTGAATGAGATGAACAGAGTGAGAAACGTGTCCAGTGATAACTAAAAACTAAAAAATAAATTAAATGTAAAAAAACCTTTTTAAAAACAAGCTTTTATTTAAATGCGCTAAAAAGAAAAAATAAACTTACACACTAAAACTTTTACTTACTTATAACGTTATTTCACATTTGACACAATTTATATGACATAAAAGCTTGTCGCGAGTTTTACTTTTGTAGATAAACAAGTAAATTAAATAATTTATGTAAATAATTTTATACATTACAATTTTCAAAGTAAGTAAATACAAGTAGGTACTTAAAAAGTACTTTTAAGTTACTACACACAAGTAAATCTCGCGATAAGCTTTTATGTCATATAAATTGTGTCAAATGTGAAATAACGTTTTAAGTAAGTAAAAGTTTTAGTGTGTAAGTTTATTTTTTCTTTTTAGCGCATTTAAATAATTAGTGTTCTCTTTAAATTGAACCGTGCGATTATAATCGTTAGCACTGTGAGTGCTGTTATCGGATCGCAGCATAAATACGCGCCGCCGTGCTACACGTTAAGACATAGAGATTATGTCACTGAAATTTTGAGATAACGCGTGACTCAAGTCCCGTCTTGGCAGCCCGTGCTACGCCTGCTGAAAAGGTAAAATCAAGAGAGTTAAAAAAAACATTTTTAATACGCATTTATGTATTTAAATATAGTAAAGCTATAAACATTATTGGCCAATATTTGTACAATAACAAACAAACAAAGAATAACTCAGAAATGGTCCTTTGCATAAAATCGATCGTTTAATTACTGTAGCGCCTTTCTAGATCGCGGGGGGGCGCACGATGTCGATGACACTGACCCCTCTAGTCCCAGAGTCACCACTCGCAACGACACGGTCGACCGTCGAGCTGCAAGCAAAATAACAATAAACTTACTAGATTTCTGCACGTTTTTGGGACTAGCAACTTCACGATTTCTATTTGCAATTGATGTTTCTAAGTTTGGATTTCTTAGTATATGAGTCATTCATCTGAAATGGATATTTATAGCCAGTACTAACGGACTGTTCCCAGTAGTCTTACCAGTAGTACTACTGGGAATTTCCTTCCCAATAGACTTACTCATAGTAAAACCTCACTGGTGTTATATTTTGCCCATTAGTACTATCGCACATAAAAACTTCACAATAAAAACCTCACAATTGATAGACAGTGGAAGGTATTGCCACTGTCTATGAATTGTGAGGTGTAACTTTAATTTTTTTAACAAGTAAATGTACCCGTGAGTATGAATACTACCAGTAGAACCAACGGTAGTACCACGGGTAAGCACTGCAATAAAATAATGTTGAATCCCGCCCCCTTTTATGATATATATACCTAACAAATTATTTTTTTTTATCAACACATTTGCTGAAAAAACATTTATAGAACCTGTTTACAATGTTCGAGTTAAAAATGATGATCAAAGCATCGATCAAAGAAAGATATATTATCTTGAATAAGGTTGGCCCCACGCACGCCGCCGTAAGGCTTCTCCAGATTGTTCAGCCCCCGTAGCATGAACACCGAAACACGATATGATAAAACGATAACTCGACATGAACTGTCAAAATATATAGGATATAATGGCCACATTATAATTTTATCGACATTAATGGGTATATAAATCATGGCCAAAATAACAATACCAATTAAAAAATCCAACTTTTTTACCAGTTTATATCGATATATCGTTTTATAATACCAACCCCCCCCCCCACCCCCCACCCACAGCCTCAGCGATGCCATAAGGACAGGGAGAACGCCGCGGGGCTTTAGTCGGTAGGCCCGCCTGGCACTCAGCCGGGAGAGCTCCACACAAGCTCGTCGTCTAGCCAACGGCGGTTACGGTGCGGTCACGCATTCCCCTTAAAAAAATGAGATGTCGGCCTTCCTGGCCTGGCGCGTTATCGCACTTTTTACTAACGTTTTGACAAACCTTTACTATTCTTATATATTTTGACATCTGACAGCTGTCAAGGTGTTTTAAGAATGTATAGGAACGGAAACGTTTCTGATTTTTCTATTGCAACTAGGTTGGCAAACAAGCAAACGCCCATGTGATAGTAGGTGATCACTCTACCTCTGCGCTGATCACTGCCATATCTTACCCTTCAAACCGGAACACAGCAATGCTGCTTTGCGGCAGAAATAGGTACGACGGAGCCCAAGCTTCTCTGTTATCAAACAAGATGTTCCGCGGAGCTTTAGCGGTGGCAGTATATCGTAGCTACGTCCTGACCAGAATGGCGACCGTTATACCACTAACGGCCATTCGACAGTAATCTATCCAAGCGTGCAGGCGGCCCAGCTATTGCAGTATTGCTTTCCTGATTGGTTCTTGAACTTGTTTATTTACACAAATAAACTTTGTGAGCATAAGCGTGGCGAAGATAAAATGGCGATGGGTCGACGACAGTGGTTCCCGTTGAAACAGTAGTAGCATTGCTGTTTTTACATATTTCTGTGTTCTGTGGGGCTGATAGTGATCGTAAATTTTGTTCTGCTATTTATGTACCTACCTATTCACAATTTTTTTCAAATTTACTAAAATTTACCTTAATATTACGAGTCCATCCATTCGAATTACACAGGAAAACAACATAAAAGTATTGATTTATTTGTGTAAACTGTTAAATATTCATTCACTCGAACTAATTAACTAAAACATATAATAAGCAACAATAGAAGTACCTTGTTCCGAAATATCTTCCAGCAACTGTAACAATAAAAATTATGTTAGTATTTCTTTATTTTATATCCATTGTCCAAAAAAAGATGCTATTTCGAAAAATGTTCAAACTTACTACGAACGAAACGGAATGACCTTCAGCGTAGAGATCACATTTACAGCTGAATTGATAACGGTCTTTTTTGGTTTAGTCTGAGGTTTACCCTCACTTTGTTATTCGTCATTCTGACAAGACACTTTTTCTCTCTTTTTCGCTTTTATGCAGTCTTAAATATGAGATAGCTAGTGCAGCAATACACGCTTCACGAGCCACTCTCAGCTTGCCGGCCTGCAAGGTGCTTCCTACCGCCTCTTTTAAAGGACCCAGAGTTATAAGAAGGGAACACACCATAAACTGGCAGAGAGTGACAATTTTTAATTGGGAATATGCATAAAATTTAAATTAGTATCAAATATTTTTTTCTAGATTCTTTATTGTCTTTTACATTATACTTAAAAGGTATTTTTTTATTTAGTTGTTATTTAAACCCAAAAAATATTATATAAAAAGTGAAAATTATGGGAGAGAAATTTTTACTTACAAAACGCGCCACCATTGGTCGAAACGGAATGTGACGTCAGTGGTGATTCACGTCAATGCCTCAATGGATTTATCGGCGTCGATATTCATGTGTTAGTAGTGTTTGTGAGAAAAATTGTTTAAAACTGTATTCCTGTGTGATTACTTGTGTATATATATATATATTTGTAATCAATCTAGGACGATGGCAGAAACTGGTTTTGTCAAAGCACAATCGGATAATCTAACGAAAATATGTCAGCATATTTTGCATCAAATCTCGATTTTACGAGCGCAGTGATCAAAGGACTGAAAGCAGCAAGGTAATTTTTATGTTAAATGGTATATTTAAGATCAGAACATAGATTTTTATTCATAAATGTTTAAATAATACTTACAACAAAACATAACCTTTACTTAAGTACCTACCTACATAACCATGTGTCATTAAAATTGTTCCTTAACTCCTAATTTACGCCTATATCATTATAATTTACACGTAATATTATGTTATTGAAGCTCACTCAAGTATGATATGTTTATGATAAGTATGTGCGCGCTAACGCTATAGTAAACAAACACGGGACCAATGACAACTAAAACCAATGACGTCATCAAAACGCGCGCAAAATGGTGGCGTTTGAACGGCTCAATTTATTCGATGTTTTAAATTTCACTTTGAACAATAACTTGACTATTTTCAAGCCTATTTATATTTTTTTCTATGTTATAAAGATGTAATTGATTAGTTTATGAGATAAAAAAAATAATGTATATTCCCTATTGTGCGACGTTGGAATGAGCCGACAAATTCGAATTTAGGTGATTTGAATTTGGAACTACGTAGAACGGCTGTGACTGGATGCGGGTAACCAGCGTAACTGAGAACCGGTCTAAGGCCGATATTAGACTATCATTTTTTAATCATTTATATATGATTTAATATCTATCAAATACTAGAATCATATTTATATGATGCTGTTCATCATTTTTACTTATTACACTCAGGTCATAAAAACGTTGTGAGTAGTGATGTCGCATTGTGGACCCTACTACACGCGCCCTAAAAGGGCAGGGAGAACACCGGGGGGTTTTAGTGGGTAGGCCTGGCACTCTGCCGGGTGAGCCCCACACACGCTCGCCGTCTAGCCAACGGTGGGTACGGTGCGGTTGCGCATTTCCCCGTGAGAAAAAAAAAAAAAAAGGTCATAAAAACGTCATATTTAATCATGATGAATTCCGATAGCCGCGTTTTCCGTTGGTATGAGTGCAATTTTATTAATTGCTTTAAAGATAAAGAAAACTGTTAAAAATAAAACAAAAAACAAAAGACGTATTTGGGTTAGATCATGGATAGCAAGGCGTTCAGAGAGAGGGATCCATAACACTTTACTCAAGGAACTTGGAAGATATGAAGTCTTACAAAATTTACCTCCGAATGAATGATATAGTATTTAACTATATTCTGTCAAAGGTGGCACCAATAATATTTAAGCAATAAACTCTTTTTAGATGCCCAATTAGTGCAAAAGATCGATTATTAGTAACTCTGAAATATTTAGCTACCGAAGAAACTTTTTCCAGCTTACAGTTTCAAACCAGAATTCTCCAATGCACATTATCATTAATAATACCAGAAACATGTAGTGCATAAAATTGTTGTATATTTTTTCCCGTTCCCGTTTTCCTTGTAAAGACTTATCAATATTTTCGTTATTTCGATATTCCAGTCGAAACTCTTGGATTTTGAACATGCCATCCTCGAGAGATCTTTCACATATTTCGAATCATAAAGTAAATAAATAGAGATTGTTTGCGATACTTGCATAGTTGAGGTTAAAAATGATCCTAATTGTACACAGACTGTCAAATAGGATACCATAAATATGATCATAGACAATATGATTCATATTTTGTTATTACACCATCATAGGTTTTTCATTTAAATATGATCCCTACATCTATGATCATATCTAAATGATAGTCTAATATCGGCCTAAGTGACGAGGCTTGGGAGAGGCCTGTGTCCAGCAATAGACTGCATTAAGCTGATGATGATGATGATGATGACGAATTTCGAAAACTACATTTTGTAATTACGCGGCATCAAAACTATTATTTTAACTTGTGTCTCAATTGTTATCTTACCTACAATCTTCTCGTTAGTCGAGATGTAAAGATGCATATTTTAATTTTGCTTTTGCGCTGCACAAAAATCATTTAAGGGTGATCGTATATCCTGACAATTTACTTCAACACAATCCCCGTTTTCCATCTAAGCGTCACCATTTTGTCACGCTAACATCAAATGCTAACCATGTTTTGCGTTTCTTATAAGAAATGTTAACATTTTTAACCGCGCTATTTTTCACAAAGGAAACCTAACCTAAAAATCAAGATATTCTTTAAATGGAACGCATTACGTTAACATACGATGCTAGCCCTGCTAGCGTCAAAAGCTTATGAAACGCGATGATGCTAAAAATGTTGAAAATGCTGCGAATCTGCGCTCAAATGGAACGCGCCTAATACTTATCTGTACTGTGTAAAGTTACTTTTATTTGACAGTAAGACGTTCTTATATTTTCTTACCAATGCGTAGGTGTTACAAGATAAAGGCACGGAAACAATACACTAAGTTCGGTGAAATAATAACTTACGGCGTTTTCTTGTAGCTTGGGCGCGAGGCTCCTGCGGAACTCGGCGAGCCGCCTGCTGTACCCGCTGGCAACGCTCGCGCCGCTACGCACGGACTCCGAAGATGTTGACAACACAGACTCTGTACATTTAATTGATTGTGTTGTGACGTTGAATGTAAAATCTACGTATGATGTCATGCGACGTTTCAAATCAATGTATCGTGGCAATGCGTATGTAATATTTGTAGTATCTAATGCCAGCGGATATTTAAAAAAATTGTCCGATTCCCTATTAATTTTGATGAACTCATTTGCGAATTTTAGCCGATTTAGTATTAAGTCCCCTCGTATTCTGAGTCAATCTTAATCAACAGCGCCAAAATAGCGAAAAAGGTATGAAAACACCGACATCATCCGGTCCAGTGTGATAAATAATATGTCAGTGCATGCATGTTACGCTAGGTTTATAACAACGTAGAATAAGGATGTTGACATGAATCGCAAGTATATAAAGAAATATTTATGCAAAAATAAGGAATATTAAAATGCTGAAAATAAAATTTTGCAAGTGTATATATGCGTTATAAATTAATTAAAAGGAATTAGAAATGTTTGAAAAAATGCCCAGTATCACGTGATTGCAAACGCCAATCTGAGCGCGTCACGTCACGGTGTGTTTGCAAAAGTCCGACACCATAGTCCAAATTAAGCTATTCAGCACTATTGGTATCGATAGCGCACGGATGCGTGCCAACGAAAACAATGTGACCTCCTGAAGCGGTGTAATCAGTGCTCACGAAAAACAGGTAGTACAGTGTGTGCGTAAATGTCAAATTTAAATTTTGACGTTGGGATGATTTGAAATAAAAAATGTAATTAACATTTATTTATCATTAACATAATAGTTTAATAAAAACTTAATTAATTGACTATCACGGCTATTAAGCTCGGCATGTTTAACTAATGTTGCGACTAAAGTTATATTTAAACAACACTATTTAATTAATGACATTGACAGAAGTGAACATGATTGTGCTATTAAAGTGTAGTCTGAAATTATTATTGCGTCGTCGTTTACACTGATCGTAATGTTAGACGTTTGCGCAATTTGGACCGCGGTTTGAGTCATGTTGTCATGTTTGTTGACAATTAGCTTATCTGCATATAGGTAAGTGAAAATTACGATGGAGCTTGGATTTATCGAGGAAAATGAAACAGTAATAATTTAACAAAAATAAATAAATTAGATTGATGGTTACAAAGAAGAAAGATTTTTGTGCAGTTTACAAACGTGAAAACATCTTTGTGAGTATTATATTTTTTTAATTAAAAGGAATAATAATTAACAATTAAACATTCAAAAACATTTCATATTATACCATTCTGTTAATTTATTCAATCTCCATTTTACGAGCTTAGTTTAGGTTATTTGTAAAAGTCATAAAAAGTGGAATTGTTTTTATTTTAGATCTTCACGGGAATATTATGGGATGATCTTCGCCTTGACCGACAGTTTGACAGTAGTTTGTTTACCACACTGTGACGTCATCAAGATCACGTGACAGCTTGGAGCGTTTAAGCGCAACATTTAAACAATAAAGTAATTACATCAGATTTTTTTATTTTAAATTATTGAATAAATATTTTATATATATTTTTATGTAATAATTACATGTATATCTATAAAATAAAAACAGTCTTGAAAATTGGTCAACATCCCTATTGTCACGCTAAATTGCCAACTACTTTTTTTTTCAATAATAACTACAAAACTATTATTCATGGTGTATATTACCTTCGATTTCCAAAGGAATTTCTTTGATCTGGCCAGGAGAGACGGAGTCTGCGATTATTCTAGAGAAAAACTGATTTTTATGTAAATTTCAAGAGGTGAACTAAGTGATCAATAATGTTACTTTCTAATGTGAACAGTTCGCGGTCGCAGAGAAATTCTTATCCCGCAATGTCATTACTTTTTTGGCATATTGGTATATAAATTTTGCTTAAAATTGCACTATCTAATACAATTACTGTTAAAAGTATAACCTTAGGTCTCAGAAGTCTTTGTAACTCACCTCTGTGATATTGTGCTAGGGGTACCTACTCGTAATTCAGTCACTGCTATATTCTAAACTGACACATGTAGCTGCAATCTTACACCTTTACATGAAGAAAATAAAAGCTCAGGCGCCGCTAGTGGGGTGCAGTTATCTCAGTAGTATGGCGAACGCAAGCAGCGAGCCGTTGCAACTGCGGTGCTGCTGCAATACTCCACGAATATATGCAGCTGCAGTCATCACACACCTGGTTGTGAAAGAGTACACGAGCCTACATCTGCATTCATCATGCACCTGGATATGAAGAAGTGTAAAACGCCGCTGGTGCGAAGCAGATGTCTAGCCAGGCAAGCAGCACACCTCAGCGATTGCAGAGCTACTGGGGCACTCTATTAACACATACAGTTGCAGTCATCATGCACCTGGATATGAATGAGTAGACGCCACTGGTAAGGGGGCAGGTATCTTTGTAGTTTGACGACTCAAGCAGCGCACTCAACGATTACGGAGATGCTGGAGTACTCTTTTGACACTTACAGCTGCAGACATCATTCACCTGGATATGAAGGAGTGCAGACGCCGCTGGTGGTGCGAAGCAGGTGTCTCTGTAGCCTGGCGCTGCTGGACCACTCTATTGACACTTACAGCTGCAGATATCATGCACGTGGCTATGAAGGGGTACAGGCGCCACTGGTGCGAGGGCGGGTATCTCTATAGTTTGGCTACGCAAGCAAGGCATCTCGACGATCACGGGGCTGCTAGGGCACTCTATTGACACTTACAGCAGCAGTCGTTATCCATGCACCTGGATATGAAGTACAGGCGCCACTGGTGCGGGGGCAGGTGTATTTGTAGCCTCGGGACGCAAGCTGCGCGCCTCAGCGATTAAGGCGATTCACACACTGCCACGCACCACGCAGCGTAGCGCGTGAATGCGTGTTCTTACGTTGCTTGTAAGTATCTCCGTTTGTATAGAAAACACGCACGGTCCAACACACAGAAAACGCATCCACGCGCGTTCATGCAGATCACGCGCCGACAAGCGGAGAAAGACGCACCCACGCGCGTGGGTGCGGGCGAGACGCAAGCTATGGCGCATCGAGTCTCGCAGCAGTGCCGTGCGTTATTTTGGAAGGGCTTGACGTTGATTTTGGAAACGCGACTGCGCGCGTGAGAGCGTAAAAAACCCGCACGATGATGCGGATCTGCACTCCCGCAAGTACGCGCGTAGGTGCGTCGACACGCAACATGCAGCGTGGTGCGTGGCAGTGTGTGGATCGCCTTAGGAACTGTTGGAGCACTCTATTGACATCAGTGAAACTGTAGTCGTCATCCACCTGGATATGAAGGAGTGCAGGCGCCGCTGGTGCGGGGGCAGGAGTTTCTGCAGTCCGGTAGCCGCGAGAAGCTCGCCGAAGCGACTGCGGTGCTCCTGAGCGCCACCGCAGCACTCCACGAGCGCTTGCAGCGCATTCTGCGCCGCCTCGGCGTAGTCGCGCACCCACAGCGACATCTGTTGGCCGCATTCATCAACGTTATCTCACTTTGTTTGAAGCAAATCTTATATTGTACATAGGTTGACAGAGAACCTAGCTCTCGCTCTTTAGGCAGTCATCGTTTTTTGCGATTCTTGTCAGACTAACTGATGTGTAAAATTTAAAAAAAAACAACACTCGGAATGAAAAAATCTGCCGCCCTCACGTCGTAATAAGACTACTCTGTAGAAAAATGTTCGACTTTGAGGGGGTTATCGGTTAGAACTTGACTATAATCAAGGCATACTAAAATTGATTCAAATCTGGCTTAGAAACATATCTTTTTTTTATTGCTAACGATGGCAGACGAGCCAGTGGCCCACCTGATGTTGAACTGCATATGCCACAGAACTTAGTCTGTTTGTCAAGGACTCAATATGGTGGTTCCACTGTAATGCCCAAAAATTTGGTGCAATCAATGAATTCAATAATTTGATTATTCATTTCCACAATAGTATCCACTTTCCTTACATTTGGCAATGAGAATTTTATACATTTAGTTTTATTTGAATTTAGTGATAAGGTATTAATTGTGAACCAACGCAATACTTTAGAAAGAGTACTATTTACAACGTCAGTATTTTCATTTCCTCTGTCAACCTTAAATATTAAAGAAGTATAATTTGCAAATAGTACTGTATCGCACAGATTGTAAGTGAAGTGTGGAGGTCATTAATGTAAATTAAGAAAAGCAAAGGTCCCAATATCGATCCCTGAGGCACACCCATAGTTATAGATGCACCAACAGATTCAGTTTTGTTAATAACAACTTCCTGACCCTATTGGACAAATAAGACCCCATAAAGCTGTTGTTTTTAGCAGTGTCAACGTCAATGTGACAAAATTTGAAAACCTTGTTGCACCTCTCTACACTCTGCCTTAAGAGAGCTCCAGCTTCATCGGGACACGAGTTGAGACTACTTGTAGGTTCTATGGGTATGCGAGAGAAGATGTCCTCGAATGCATTGGCAACTGCATTGTCTGATTTGATTGTTTCATTATTGATTTCCAATAAGAAAGAATTCATACATTCTATAATTTGTTACTGCTCATATGCACTATGCAAAAATGAATTATACCCTCATACATTTTATATTAAGTAATTCATAGGTGCATGTGAAGTCAAACCGCACTGGGCCAACGTGGTTTGACTAAAGCCTAATCGCCCTAACTAGTTGGGGTAGGCTCGTGCTGTGATGATGATAATGACATTTTATATTTCATTTCCAACCTGAAAGATATGCCAGTCGTCGGCGCCGTCCACATATTTTTTAGCGCGTCGCGCGTTGTTGTTGGCAACTTCGTGTGCGTTGTGCAGTCGGATCTCTTGCCGCGACACTTTCTCGCGGGCGCACTCCAAATCATTCTCCGCTTCAACTCTGAAAACACATAAAAATATGTGTTTATGAAATTATGCAAAACCTGAATTAGTTTGCTTAGAATCGAGAGTAAAATCGATTCCACTAAAAAGAGGAATAGGTCAGATTTTATATTAAAAAAATTAAACCACTCTGCTATATAAATTTAGTTAACTCTATCTTATCCCTTAACGATAACGTCAATGTGCCTTTTTTATTTAGAGCTAGTGGGCTCGGCAGGCATCCTGCCCGATTACAGATTACTATCCTGGACCAATACAAACACACAGAAAATTTCGTAAGAATCGGTCGAGCCATTTTAAGAAAAAGATTAATGACTGTTTTCGGGCAATTATTTTCTGGTCTATTAGCTAATACATTCATTACAAGTAAGCCAATCTTCGAATAGAATATCAGTACCTTACACTATGACAGTGAGGTCCGGTGGGAGCGAAGAGGTTATCAAAGTTATAGTAAAAATACTCAGTATTACTCACTGGCGTCCAGTGAGCTGCTTTGTTTTGTCAGTTAGTAGAGTGAGTCGCGAGCTGGCGTCACTCACCAGCGGCTCGAGTTCAGCGACTCTGCCGCTCAGCGCCTTAAGCTGGTCGCGGGTCTCGTAGTACTGATTCATCAAGCCATCCAACTCTTCCATCTCAGGACCTAAGCAAATATATAGGTAACTCTTATAATTAAAACTATTACCGCGGTGTTGTCGTTTTCTTTCATAAATAAAGCTTTTGTGATGTTGTTTTCGAAGTATACCTACACATACCTTATTATAATCTGTGTCTGCGGCGAAATAAGTATTTTTGGGAGTTGACAGCAATATCTGGTGTTGCGCCATCATTTTAGATTATTTTTTTACAGTCCATATAGCAATGTCGTGATATCATTGTTGCTATAAGGCAAACATCGGAACATCCAATTTCTGATGTTTAAAAATTTAAGACAAATTAAACTTGATACTAGCAAAACTTGATATTATAATACTGACTCTATTCATAAATAAATGTTTTATTCTTAATGTAGTCATGTTTTTCATAATTATAATTTAATTTAAGTAACTAATTTCAAAGTGTCAGCTCAGTGCTATTTTATATTTGCAGATAAAAACCGCCTGTAGTCTGTATTCAAGTGGTTGACACCACCCGCTATTGATCTCCGGATGTCCAGGGCTGGATTCGCCACGGGGGCAGAAGTTTTCTGCTTTGTAAAATTATAAGATCCTCGATTTTGACACGAAACAGCATTCGATACCCTTGGCCTTCATATCACGTGATGGTAAGAGATGCTAATACCAACGACTGAGGAACTGGCTATCTTACCTCTAATTATCGGAATACAAAAATGCTATTCCCATTCTTATTATGGCGACAAAGTTAGGTAAGATACGGTGGTAGCTAGACCGCTTGGCTCAGAAGCCCTATCACCAATCAAATCGAGCAGAAAATCTCCTCCCCTTATGGGGAATCTAACCCCGGAGCTCTCGATAAGCACCCGGTGGTCGCAACTAGCGGAGACGGTTGAAATAACCTCACTTCATTAGACGGGTACTCACTTAGAAGTGTAGCACTCAATGTATCTGATACTGTATCAAGTGAGTACGTAGGCCGAGCCTACGTGCGTACGTACAAGTGAGAACGTACGTACGAAGGCGCGCCTACGTACTTACTTGATACAATATCGGATAGGCATTACGTGCTCCACTTCTAATGCTAGGGCTCCACCTGCGTTAATGTTAATGTTAACGCCTGCGTCGTAATACGCCTGATTGAATGCGTTAAAAACAACGGCTCAACACGGTGGCTACATTTGCGGAGTTTGATACAAAAGCTATTTACGTCCAACGCCACTAACAGTGTCGCATAGGAATTTACGCGTTACGCTGTTGGTCACATCTGCAGGCCTATTACCGATCTCATGGTTTTGCAAATGATATCATATGATATCATAGTGCAAAGCGTAAAATACGATTTTCGGTCAGATTTTTTGTCATTTGTGCATTATATAATGATGATATCATTAAAATTATGCCATAGTGATGATATCATTGGAGATCGTTAATACGAAATGCTACATTTCATGATTTCTTTTTCTCAAATTTATACCATGTCATACGATGAAAGATCCATAATTGGCCCGCTGTGTAGTGTCAAATTTATCCGATCTGATAACGCGCATAGACGCAGGTGTAGCCGTAGCATAAGGCAAAGACCACACCGGTGGTGGCAGGCTTAAAGGTTGGCTAGGAGGCAGGCTTAGCGGTCAAAATGCTTCGATAGATAGTGGCCACACTGGCAGCGCGCGCCTGGTAATCTAAAGCGTATTTATAGACATATATTTTGTTATAGTAAAATGTCTCTCTTTGATTTTTTTCTTTAATTGCTTCTTAATTTCAAAGTAATCGAACATGTTTCAAATTCAAATTCAAAAATCTTTATTCAACATAGGCCTTTACAGGCACTTATTGACGTCAAAACAGAGCAAAACAATCTAATTTAAAGAAATTATATTAACCTTGTATGTGCATACATCCTAAATATACTCAAGATGTCTGCAATACAAGTAGGAATGAAAAAAAAAATTGACTCTACACCTGGTCGGAAATTGGGAGAGCCTTCTCGAGAAGAACAGGCAAGAACTCGAAAGGTCAAAATTTTTTATCTCCTCTTTTAAATCGCCATTTACAATTTTGGTTTGTTACAGAGTCGTCAATTGGAAGCTGACCTCAAAGCAAAAGTTTGAGCTCAACTTCCATTACAAGAATAGATGTGTTAATTCACATTATATAAGCTATCTCTGAGAGAAGTGCGTGAACTTAGCTTATAAATTGCTCTCACTGAACGTTTCTTTGAAATAAAACGCAATACATTGTTAAATATTAGAATTAAGAGTTCAAACCCAAGCTTTTTTGTCCGTCATGTAATCAGACACTTTATAATATGCTTTTTTAATAAGTACATCTTTGATTGCAACTTTAAATTTGTTTAAGCTAAGTTCTTGTATACAACTTGGGATTTTATTGTAGAAACGTATACACAGGCCTCTAAAAGAATTATTAATTTTTTGGAGCCTGGTATTTGGTAAAGCTAACATATTCTTTTGTCTAGTATTAACTGAATGAATATCACTATTTTTACAAAACATATGAATATTCTTACGAACATATATTAGATTCTCATAAATATATTGCGACGCTACTGTCATAATACCAATTTCTTTGAACTTTTCTCGCAAAGAATCTCTCATTTTAAGGTTATAGATTGCTCGAATAACCCTTTTCTGCAGTACAAAAACAATCTGAATGTCGGCAGCATTTCCCCACAACAAAATACCATACGACATCACACTATGAAAGTAAGAAAAGTATACAAGTCTTGCATCTTGCATCAACATCAGTCAGTTGACGTATTTTCCATACAGCGTGAGCTGCAGAACTAAGTCTCTTTGACAATTTATCGATATGTGGGCCCCATTGCAGCTTAGAATGAAGTGTGATCCCAAGAAATACTGTGGTGTCCACAGGGTCAACACCTATATCCTTTATTTTTACAGTGGTGTGAACCTCTCTGACATTGGGTAAAACAAATTTTATACATTTTGTTTTCCCTTCATTAAGTGACAGGTTGTTCACATTAAACCAATGAACAATTCTTGAGATAGAATTATTTACATCGTCATTAATTTGCACACCTCTTTTAATTTTAAATAAAAGTGAAGTATCATCTGCAAATAATACCATCTCATGTCTGTCCTGTACAAAATCAGGGAGGTCATTGACATATATAAGAAATAGAAAAGGACCAAGAATCGAACCTTGCGGAACTCCCATTTTAACTGCAGAACCTTGAGACCTTTTTCCATTGATGTCTACTTTTTGAATCCTCCCACTTAGATAGCGACCCCTCTTAAAACCAAATTGTTTACAGTGTAGAAGATTATTCCTATTAAAATAACTTTGCATTTGCTCCAACATTATTTTTTCAAAAATTTTGCTAAAAGTAGGTAGCACAGAGATAGGTCTAAAATTACCGGGGTCTGATGTGCTACCAGATTTATGTAAAGGAATAATTTTACTTAGCTTCATTAGATCAGGAAATACACCACAGTCAATGCAATCATTAAAAATGTTAGCAAGTATTGGAGCTATTGTTTCAATTACGGATTTAGTAACATCAACGGAATTACCACACAGATCCGCAGTTTTCTTTTTATTTAAAGTTTTAAATGACTTTGTTATATCAATTCCACTAATGTGTACAAATTCGAATTTATCATTACAAACTTTAACATGATCCTTCACTATAGATTCAGCAATAGCGGGGGATGAATCCAAAGACTTTGTGATTGAGACTGGAATATCAGTAAAGAACTTTTCAAATTCTGCAGCTACTTCTGTGTCAACTGTTACCTTCTTACCATCAACATTCAAACAATATTGATTATTAGTAGTTTTAGCTTTTCCAGTTTCATTATTTATAATATTCCATGTCATTTTAATTTTATTATTACTGTTTTTTATTTATGAACTTAAATAATTAGATTTAGCAAGCTTGCAAACTTTTTTGAACACTTTGGAATAAGTTTTTACATAAAGTTTAAATTCATTACTAGTATTGAATGAGCGTTCATTGTAAAGTTCAAAAAGTTTTATTCTGCTTTTGTGAATACCTGGTGTAGCCCATTCACTAAAAGCTAAAGTGCCATCAACTGATATAGTCTTTGGAATAAAAATATTTTTAAATTCAGAACAAAATGTATGAAAAAAATTTTCATATAATTTATTTGGATTTTCTTCATAACCTATATAATTTAATTTAATACCAATATTATTTTTCAGCCGTTCTAAGCGACCAGCAGTCTTTGGTACAACAGTGATATTCTTTTTTTCCATGCGTTTACATTTAATTGGAATGGTAACAATTTGCCCAGAATGGTCAGATTCCAAATTATTAAAAACTCTTCTTGCTAAAGGAACAATATTTGTATAAATATTGTCAATGCATGTGGCAGACGATTGAGTTGTTCTTGTTGGCTCCAAAAATAAATTTCCAAGGTTATATGACCAAAACAGATTTTTAATCCTAATAGATAAACTAGAATTTTCTAATAAATTAATATTAAAATCACCACAAACAATGGTTTGTTTTGTGGAACTACACACTTTTTTCAATACTTCATTCATAGTATCTTCAAAAAGGTCATATAATCCTGAAGGAGGCCTGTATATACTTAATACAATAATCTGGTCTAGCTCCACGCAGGCTATTTCTATTGTTCGCTCAATCGAAAGACTCACAATATCCTTACGATCCTTAAATTTCAGCTTTTTATCTAATATTATTAAAGAACCACCACGAATTGATTTTTCTCGACTGAACGAACTACCAACCAGATGATTGCTGAAATTAAACATGAACTGATAACTTTTAAGCCAGTGTTCAGTTACACAAAAGATGTCTACATTACTACAGTTCAAGAATAATTCCACTTCCAGATCCTTGCCTAACATTCCTTGAATGTTCTGGCGCACCAGGTTGATAAGATTTACTTTATTTTTGTTTTCAAATGGGTTTTGCAATACATTTACAATGCTTTCAGTATCTTTTCTACCTAATGATAAGCAAGAGGATGTCTCTTTTGTCTCATTACTTAATTTAAAGATTTATTAAAAATATCATCAGTAACATTACTGACAGTCGTTTCACTACCACAATATTGCTCAATAGGAGCAATTTCAGTACTTTGAGTGGGCTGCTCAATAAAAGCATTGTCAGAGAAAGAATTTATAGCCATGTTTTTGGCTAAAGTTTGTAAATAAAATCTTAGCGAAATAGCTAATTGTTTTTTATAGAATGTTGATAGATATAATCTATCTTCTGTCAAATAAGCTTTAATACATGTCAGTTTGTTGAAGTCAATAATATGGAATTTTTTCGAATAATTTGTCATTAAATCTAATGTCAAATTAAGTTTGTATCTAATATTATTTTCATGTTGTGACAAACGATTATGGTAGGGAAGGGTAAACATTATTATTTGATTAACATGTAAATTATTTAAATGAGAACAAAAATGTTTTAGTACTTTTTTGTTCAAATTACCCCTATTTCCCAAGATCATAACCAGTTTGTCATTAATATCAAACTTATAACTATTAATTTTATTTGCAATATCATGGAAACTTGAGCCAGGCATACAATAATTAATGACACTAAAATCCAACTGATTTGTAAATAACTGGCCCATACCTTTGCCTATGTCATCACAAAAAATAATACATTTAGGCTTAGACACAGACATCTTACAATGAAAACTAGATTGCTCATTGACTGGTGACTGACATACAATACTATGAGCGGAGGATATATGACTGGGTGCATTGTTATTATTTGTGACATTGCATTCTGTTATTGAAATATTCTCACTTGCAGTCAAAAGTTGTTTGTCAAGAAGGGACTGATAGCGGTCCTCGTTATGCTGACAGAGTGTGGCTAGTTCTCTGATAGATTGAATATGCATTTTAATATCATTTTGAGCCGTGTCATAATTTTCGGAGATAGTTGACAATTTGTGTTGTAAATTTCTAATAGTATTATTGAGTTCTTCAACGTCCCTATCATACAAACCCCTGCTCTCTTTCAATTTGCTATCATAAATGTCTAATGAATCTATTAGACATGCACGCTCTTTCCGTAATTTAATATTACTCCTAAATGAGTTATACTTTTTTAATTGGTATTGAGTCCTTTTTAGCATTTTCTTGATTTTAATATTTTTTTAAAATTTTTTATTACTCATATGATTGTTCAATAAGGGCCTACCCTCTGTAGGCAAAGAGGATTGTGCTAAATTTTGTCCACCAGGTGACTGCATGAGTTCATCGAACAAGCTGTGTGTGTGAGCATTTTCTTGGTTTTGTTTAAATTGTTCCAGTTCAGAAATTTGCCTATTCGCCTCACGCAAGTCCCGTTCAAGTTCTGTGATTAGATCCAATGCCTTCACATAAGTGTCATTACACTGCGTAAAACCGGTGATGGTGTGCTGCAGCTGGTGTCGCTCCTCAAGTACTTCCTTATATTTGACATCCAATTCGGAGAGCTCACTTTTAAGGAAGGTGTTTTTGTCTATGATCTTTTTGATTTCGATCTCACTTTCATCACGTTCCCTTAGAAGTTGATCGCAGGAATCCTTCAATGTCTTTATTTCAATGACAGCTTGCCTGAGTTTTGCCTTAGTATTTTGGGCAGCAGCTTTTCGGGTCAGCATTTTGTTAGCTCATCAATTGCCTAAAAAAGTTGAATTTTATTTTAATAGGAAGTATAAACTGGGTAATGAAACAAGACCTAGGAATTTAAAGGCAACTGAGAAGAAAGGGATATTTTGAAAAAGAAAATAAAAGTAGAAAAATAAAGAATATAAAATAACTTGTCAAGGAATAATATTATCAAACAAAAACGGAAAAGGTGATATACAAATAGCAAAGAGAACAAAAAAAAAGAAAAGAAACAGTTTATACTGTAAAAACGTCTCCTATATATTTATATTTACAGTAAAATTTAAGATAAAAAAGCAAATAAGTTCTTAATATGTCACAAGCTACTGCGCCATACAATCGCGAAGTAAATAGAGAAATGTATTTTTTATTCTAAATATTCTTAAAGAAACATATGGATGAATGACCAGTCCCCGTTGGCAGCACCTGTTCACAGGTTGACGCATGAATCAGCCATCGCTTCGCTCAACCATATTTTAGGGAACGTAACGACCCGACGCACAACGCCACCACCACGCAGACCTTCCAGTGAGCATTACATCCCAATGTTCCACAATGTAACACTATGTTTAAAATATTTTATATCAATTGCAGGACACAGCCACCGTGAAAAATCAAGAAACAATCAATGTTAAGATATAGTATGGGTTATCATTGTGATTTAAGGAAGTTAATTTAAGTCAGGGAAACTCAACAATCATCATCATCATCACAGCCTATATACGTCCCCACTGAGGGGCTCGAGCCTACCCTATGTTAGGGTGATTAGGCCTTAGTCAACCACGCTGGCCCAGTGCGGATTGGTCGACTTCACATACATCATTGAATTTCTTCGCAGATGTATGCAGGTTGCCTCACGATGTTTTCCTTCACCGTAGGAGCGTCAGACAAATGTACATATGAAATTCGAAACGAAAAACACATTGGTACATGGCGGGTCTCGAACCCCGACCCCCCGATTGGAAGGCAAGTGCCGAGTCCACTGCGCCACCGACGCTAAACAATAATACTTCTTATAGGCAAAAAGCATTAATTACCTAACTACCTATAATAGGTTAATAAGTCAATGTCAATAATAGGTTAAATAATATACTTAGAAATAAGCTGCAGCCTCTATTTAGGTAGTAAGATCTGAATGTAATATCTACATAAATTAGCATTCAGGCCTGCAATTGCTTAAATTACTTTAGTTATTGTGTAACACAGATGTGTTTAAAAAAAAAACAAAAAACCTTGAATTATAGGTGGACTAAACTAACAAATAAAGTTGGTTATGGGGTAGGGTACTAGGGCAATGTCACTATTATGTATGAATTTAAGGTGAACTTTACTTTCACTGTATGTAAAGTGAAACAATCAATGTGTAAAACTGGATAAATCCTAATAGTTTTTTAATAATATGTGTGCTATGTTGCAGAGTAACATAAGTGCCTATGTTCTAAGATTTGCCTAATCATAGAATGAATGGGTAATGATAAATACAATACTCCCCCGGTTTATGTATAAGTAGGTAATCCGTCAATCACCAAAACTGCCGTCACTAGCTTTAAGAATTTCTTGCTAGCGAACCACGGGTATTTTCCACAATTTCAGTTTTTCCATATATGTACTTATTTCCTCTTGATAATCAAATGGCTTGGAAGTCTTGGATCTAAAATTTTTGACTATAAAATAATTGTAAAATATCGGTTACTTCTTGCCACAATTTTTTAACGCACATAAATTGTTTCCGTAACGTGTGGGAAGGAGTGCACAATGGCTCGTTTTTATAAACAGAGGAATTGATTGATAAAATCAATCAATTCCTCCACAATGCATCCTAGTAATCTAAGCAAATAACCGACGCGTACGTTCGCCTCGCTAACCGCTAAGCCGCTATCGAGGCGCCAAGCGTCCCACCAAGCGAGCGGTGGGGCCGCGCGTGTTAGAAATGAAAGGGGCTTAAGGGTATTTAAATACGTTTCAATGTCTAATCAAGTTTATTAGGTAATGTAATTACAAACGACTATATAAATTTAATTATTATTTTAATTAAAAATTACACTACCACTAGTTCGGAATGCAGACTTCCCCGAGAAGAGCTAGCGAGAACTCGGGGGTTGCTTTTTGCAAATAAAAGTTACAAAGGTGTACATATTATATAGAAATAAAATAACAAATGATTAACCATTAAACATAACAAACAAAAGTAACAAGTCATAATAAAACTAAAGATAGAGTTATTAGTAATTAAATATAGAAATTAAAGAGTTACACTTTTTCAAACAATATTCACAGTTGCTGATGAGACAGGGAAATAGAATATTCGAAAGAATACTTAGCTTGGTATAGTAGCAGCCTAGCAGCAAGACAAACTTGTTCCCGAAGATCGATGTTACTTACAACACGGTTCACAGCAAAACTGACTATGGCAAAGCCGTAGCCTTTATATATTAACAGAAAATGGCGGGAACAAGATCGCGCCGCAACCATTCCACCGGAAATAGGCTTGTTATTCAATAATAAATGATTATTATAATGTAATTTGTTGTCCTATTTTCTTTAAATTGTCTAAACATTATTTTAAAAATACGATACACAATTTAGAGTGTATAAATTATGCATCGTATTTTATGAAATGAAACCACGTGGAAATTACAATTGAAAAGGTACAGAGAAATAACCAATTCATGATATATTTAAAACATCATATATATTAGCATTTAATAAAACCACGTAGTGTCAAATGATATCAATTTGAGATTTGCATAACCCTAAAATATCTTAATTACTTATTTACAATAGTTAATTACAGATACGACATACAATTATACATGTTAAATATTACTTATTACTCTTATTAGGTTCTAACCTTTTCAGGGGTATACGTATTGTTACAAAATAAATATAGTTATTGTTTGTATAATCAATATTTTGATAACTCTAGAAACTATTATGATTTAGACTTTAAAACATGTTTAAGTTAAGTAAATAAACAAGATAATAATGAAAACAGCTTAAGAAATAATTATATGAGTATTATATTTTTTATTATTACCCTTTATAAAATTCTAATATATAACACGCGCATAGCGTGCAGTGCGTTGGTTCACTGGGATGAGTCATCGAAGCGACCAACTAACCTCTTGCCGCTAAGCGTGCCACCTGCGGTGTGGCCTTGCCTAAGCGAGTACCGGTCTATTAAACTAGAGTCTGACACACGAAACATGAGCTTGGAAAAAAGCGGCAATTTCAAAAATTCTAGCTCTGGTAATACTGTCTACAGAAGGTAAAATACATTTTGATACTTGAAATATTCTAATATTTTTTTATTTATGTAGTAATTTAGAATGTTAAATTTGTGAAAGGATTGTCTTTTTTTCCTTGAATATAGTAGGATAAAAAAGGAGTTTATACTTTTTTAAAATTAAATATTAGGTAATGTTTAGTTTCAATGAACTTCTAACAATGAATCTTTTATAAGAAATCGCTGTATTTGGATTTCATGGATGTTAAAATTACTTAATATCTGTAATATTTCGACTGAAATTATGATAAAAATAGTATGAAATTGTTTATTACAATGTATCAAAATCACCATGTTGAACTAAACTACATGGGGACATTGTATCAGTGTTGCTACTTGAAAAAATGTCAGGTTCATGTTTCGTGTGTCAGACTCTACTCCCGTGTCAGTGTGTGTGTGTTGTGTACCTGCCGCGGGCACGGGCGCCGCGTGCCTCATGAAGTGCGCGTGCGCGGCGTGCACCACGCGCAGCGCCGCCTCCAGCGCGCGCACGTCGCGCTCGCGGCGCACCACCTCCGCGTCCAGCGCGGCGCCGCGGCTGCGCAGCTCCGCGCGCTCCGCCGCGAACTGACCGATGCGACGGCACACGAGATATTTATTTATTTACTCAAAAATGCAACCTTGTTTGAGCAGTCGACCTTGCCGTTCTGTTTTAAGGAGCGGCCGGCAAAGTTTTGCTTCTAGTTAATTAATATATATTTTTTTAAATTACTTGCTGGTTTTATTTAGATTAGGTACTTGCATTTTTGAGTAAAGCACTTTACAAGCCTTGGCCCACAATGACTGCTTCGCTGGTCACGCTATGACTGCCTCGAGCTAGCCTAGCTACGCTCTAGGCCTTCCAGCTTGGCCATCATTGCAGCCCTTGCTGTCCTCACTACTGTAATGTACTATTATTAACAGTACTCCGTCACACCCCGGACACTCCATACAACGTTCGCAAATCAATTACCTATTACTACTACCTAAGCAAATGACGTTTGTACACGCGCAAATGTGTGCGTGGAATCGAGTAGGGCTGAGTGCGTGGTTATCAATCGAAATGGAAGTGTAACATCTGCTTTCTCTTTTACCCACATGGCGCTGTCTCTGTTATCGGTCGGCGCTGGCGTTTACTCGGTGAACGTGTAGTCTCGCCACGCCCGAGCGAACGCGCGCGCCCTTGTTTAAGTGTCAGTGATATCTACAACGAAGTGCGGGGTGGGGTGAGGTATTTAAAATGAGTGCGGAGAGGTGCGTGGCCGTTCTGTATGGAGTACTAATGTATATTCTGTGCTACTACTTAAGCAAATGACGTTTGTACACGCGCAAATGTGTGCGTAGAATCTAGTAGGGGTGTTTTTTTTTGTCACATTTCACTGGTTCGATTCCCGGCTCAAGCAGGTGATTTTTCAAAAATCATTAAATGCAGTTATATTTATTTTTGAAAATAAAGGAATGTTTCCTTTCAGTAAAATTTGCGATCAACAATATTAAAGGTACTTTTCCTATAACCACCGACTTTTTTTCCAACCGGTATACGATCGAAAAACCGACCCTAAATAGGTAACTATTTAACAAAAAACTTGCATACCTTAATTTTGAAAAATGTCACTGATAGTTCCTGTCCCGAGTCATCTTTTCCCAATGACCCCATGAAAATATCATGTCTGGAAATGAAACAAATTTCTGTGACATAGTCAAAGCGTAAAACATACTATTATTATTTTATTATAAGCATTAAAAGATTACAGTTTTATGTTTTTAAATGTTTGACGAACATTTACCACGTAACGCCCCACGTTGGGCGCCATAATTACAAATTTTTTTACAGGATGAAATTATTGATATGCGTTTGGATATTATGAATAAGAAATCCTTTAGTATTAATAAACACAAGATCTCAATAAAACATTGGACAAACATTTTTTGTGTAAGTCCCAATTGGGCGCCAATCCCACAATTATTGATTCATATCAAAACTTATTATTATATGTTAAGATGTAATGAAGAAGGATTAGACTTAAATTTTTTTAACATTACAGCTCAAGTAGATGTTTAACAAACATTTTTTACTTCAGGCCCCACGTTGGGCGCCAAAATTACAACTACGGGATGCTTACCGTTTCTTGAGTTGTTCTATGCGCTGCTCCCGTTCACGTATCTCCGTGCGTAGTTTGCCGCAGTCCTCCATTAGGGCGCGTTTCTGCACGCTGAACATGTCGCGACGCGCCGCAATCTCCACTATACGCTCATTCATCGCCTAAATGAATGGAGTTTGCAGAGTTTGTATTGCCAATATGTTCTTAATCAATAGTTAAAACTTTAAGATTGCTACAGTAATATGTGAACTTATTTATGTTTGGTGAAGAAATCGAGACCTGGCAAATCTATCATATCAACTGTATGGGCATGTAAAGTACTTAAAGAATATTTCGATTCTATCAACATCAAGTAATATCAGTAGTTACTTTTGGAATTGAAGATCTTCGCTCGCAGATAAAAATTCCTATGAAGAAGCTTTCATAGGCATTTCCATCCGCGTACGCCTAGGTCTTGGCACGTGGTACAACTAAGCATAGAGCTCTCCAGGAAGTATTTAAAGGGTCTGCAGGCCTGAAGGGGAATCCCCGGTGACGCGTATATTCATAGGCTACGATAGCCGTTTCCCATCAAGTGGACGGTATGCTTGTTTACCAATTTGCGGTATAAATACGTGGTGGCCAGAAACACACAGATACGTTTGACAGCCTGTATATCACACGATGACACGAGCTGGGAGAGACATTATATTCAATTTGGACATACAAATGCTGACGCTCCCCACGACACTACCGAGTACTACCGAGCACACCCTGTTGGTGTGCCCGGCCTGGCGACGACAGCGCAGCGAGCTCAACGCTGCGCTGTGAGGCGGCGAAACCTCTGTTGCTGTCGAGCATGGTCGTGGCCATGCTCCGCGGAGAGGGAGCGGGAGAAAGACCCTCAAGCCGCTCCCATTCGTCGCAGACGGATATGCAGGCGAAGGCGGGCATTCGCACAAGCGATGCCTGTCTAATGACCCCGCCGTGAAGGCCTGCGTGCACGGTTCGCCCCGTGCACGCCGCCGTAAGGCCCTCCGTCTGGGGATTGCTCTGGTGTCCCCGGGCAATCCCCCCTTGGCGATAGCCTGACCAGTTGGTCGGGCTTTCCCGGTCGCGTTGGTAGTGGTGTCGTAGGGTGGACTTTACCATGCGCGCCCATAAGGGTAGGGAGAACACCTGAGTTTAAGTGGGTTGGCCTGGCACTCCGCCGGGAGTGCCCCACGCATGCTTGCCGTCTAGCCAATGGCGGATACGGTGCGCTTACGCATTTCCTCTCGAAAGAAAAGGCCGGTCAGAGGCATATGCTAGACGCTCAATATTTATTACGATATTTATCAAATTCCATTTCAGTATTTATTGATGGATCTCAGACGATCCTACACGTTCAAAACGGATCGCGTTAGTATCACAGAGTACATAATCACTGTCAGTATCTCTCTAATCTGTAGATGTGTAGATACGGAAAAATATACGTACGGCGTGTTCCATTTAAGCGCAGATTTGCAGCATTTTCAACATTTTTAGCATCATCGCGTTTAATTAGATTTTGACGCTAGCAGGGCTAGCATCGTATGTTAACGTAATGCGTTCCGTTTTGAGGTTAGGTTCTCTTTATGAAAAATAGCGCGACTAAAAATGTTAAAATTTCTTAGAAGAAAAGCAAAACATGGTTAATATTTTTTGTTAGCGTGAAAAAATGGTGACGATGAAATGGAAAACGGGGATCGCGAAAAATATTGATGACAAGGCTACACGATCAATCAATATCGCGATACATATCAAGGAGTTGGATTTCAAAATATCTAGAAATTCTGTGATCCGTATCGCGATCCATCAATATCATAGACTACACGATCAATAAATATCGCGATCCTGGATCATGATCCAAATATCGTGATAAATATTGGTATCAATTCAGACACACGACCACACGACTTAATTTAACTAAACTAATTTGACAGGATTAAAACTATCGCCATCTTTCTTTTTCTCTAAAGGATTAAAAGTGACGGCTTTATTTTTAGACCTGTCAAATTAGTTTACGTTAATTAAGTTGTGTGTCTGAATCGAGACCATTGTACGTGTAACATACGCCAGATGGTCAACTCACTCACCGCGTCGAGCTGCAGCCGCCGCGCGTCAGCGGAGCAGGCGGCGTCACCGAGCAGCGCGAGCGCGCGCGCCGCGTGGGCCACGCGCACGCGCACAAGCGCCTCCTCCACGCGCGCGCGTCGGCAGCCCTCGCGCGCCGCCCGCACCTCGCGCTCGCCCCCCTCCACACTCAGCATCGACGTCTTCAGTCGGCTTTGCTGGAAAAACACCCACCGCTATACACACTCGACTTTATTTTGTGCAATTTTAGAGCTGGCATATTCATAATCAGGACATGAGATTGAACATTAATATGTCAGCTTCAGAATTGCGTAGTAACTTTTTGGTTGTCCAAATATTTTTTAAAAGTTATGGACAATATAATCTAAAAGTGCAAGGTGGCTCGATTTAGGTGTCCGGGAGTGTAATTAAGCTTAATAATTTCGGAAACTGTACGTCTAGGGCTTGGGGTCCGGGCCCGGTAGTAAAAAATAAAAATAGATGTAAGTGAGTAGATACTCAACAGCAAAAAACAGAATACCGATGGTAAGATTTGAAAGAATTAATTTCAAAGAGAAAAAGGTTTAATTTGTTTGATGATATTTTATTTCAATACCAATTTAGTTAGAAGTTGCAAGGAACTTACCAAACTTTAAGTTTGGTTGTTCGAATTGTTTCTTACCGAATTAGGCACCTTCATTAATCGTGTTTTACTATTTCTTTCACTTAACGATTTCTAATAGGAAAAGCCCCATTCCTGACCAGAGGAGAGGAGCTTTTGTATTAGTATACACTAGGCAAATGAAGTCTTTAATCTGGACTCACTCCTCCATCTAAAAGTTATACCCACACCATTGTCATCATTAAGGTTAGATAAAGCAGCCTCCATATATTTATATTATAATTATAAGCATACAATAGTCGCACTGTTTCAATAACAACTTACAAGGTGGACGTGCGCAGCACCCTTAGCGTCTAGATCTCGCGCCAAACGGCGCATATCGTCATGTAATTTGGTCGCGTGTCGCTCGAGCAACGCTACACGTGCCGCGTGGCGGGCACACACCTCCTTTAGCCTTCCAAACAACAAAAAAACGTAATTATTGTTGGTATCAAGCACAATTTTTAAACAAAGAAGGAACATTGTATAAAAGAACCTTGAAATTATCATGTACTTGATACGAATTACTTTATTTAATTAGGTTTATAATTTGACTAAGCTAATAATTTCTTCAATTTTTTTTATCTATAATACCTGTTTTCTCTTTCCACTAGTTCCGCGGAACATTCTCTTTCAGCTTGTGCGCCTTCCATGTGTGTTACGCGGGCACCAATAGTCTCCACTTGATAACACTGAAGCAAATGATATAACCACCTCGAATTGAGTTTAGTCAAAGTACTTGAAGAATACTAAAGAATGAAATAAATAATTATTTAGTTCTAAATAAAATATTTAATTTAAAACTTACAATACCGTATAGGTTCTCCTTTAAACTTTGCAAACTCTTTTCAATATCGCGTTGTTTAGTATCCAATTTGCTCATAGCCGCTTTAGAAGCTAAAACGAAAAAAATGTACAAGTGATATAAATAAGGTAGACCTATTATTTAAGCAGCGAGTCAGGAACCTTTACAAATACTTTATGACTTTATTTACAGTATACCGGGTTATTTTTCCATCAGGAGTCAAATTTTGTATGCTTGTTTAGACAAGCAAAATGAACAACTTTCGCGAAAAATATCAGCTGTTCCATACAAATGTTCAATATCCACTGAACCTTTTTTTTTCATATTTTTTTCCGCGTTTTCGAGTTTAGTCCCATAGTAAACGTTGTTCATTTTGCTTGTATAAACAAGCATACAAAATTTGGCTGCTGATGGAAAAATAACCTGGTATACAGGATAGATTTTTGAGATGGGATTTAAAGGGCAGGTACATTAACCGTTATAGTTACAAAAAAACATTGTTACGCAACCATCCATAACTTTTAAGATATTCTGATTTGCATTCACAGAATTTGGAAAAAAGTTACAGTCAACAAAAAAAATGCTGAGATAGCAAAAAAAAATTTTTATGCCTATCGATCCTATTTCATGAAGGGATCAAAAGACTCTATGGGACTATTTAAGGTATGAGTACTAGAAACGACAGAAATCGCCAAAAACATCTCCCATACATTTTGTACGGAAAATCCTCGGATCCTATTTCTTACAGTGATCTCCCTATAAATCCTATTTCTTACTTTTAAGGGAAACTGAAATTTAAATAAATACTAAATTAAATCATTTAAACATGTATTTTTAAACAAACGCAAAAACATCTAATCTATCTGCACTACACTGGCCAAACTTTTTCTTTTTGGAAGGACTGGCTGCAAAAATGTAAGTAAAATGAAATTATTACTTTCAAATTTCGAATTTATTTCAAATAATTTCATGACATTCTTGTGTTTGCGCAGACAAAATCCTAGATTTATCAAAAATGTCTTCTAATCGCTAATTTTTAGACTTAATTGAAGCATATTTTCTAAATAATAGAAACGTGAGAGCTACATTAGTGTGGTACGCGAATAAGTACCCAACCAAGTACCAACCCAACAAGCTAGGTAATTAAAAACCTTTTGACGAATCTAGAAGAAAGTGGTTCGAATACATGTTTAAATGATTTAATTTGTTTTTATTTAAATAACAGTTTTCCTTAAAAGTAAAAAATAGAATTCATAGAGAGATCATCGTAAGAAATAAGAGCCGAGGATTTTCCGTACAAAATGTATGGGAAAAGTTTTTGGCGATTTCTGTCATTTCTAGTACTCATACCTTAAATGGTCCCATAGAGTCTTTTGATCCCTACGTGAAATAGGATCGATAGGCATAAAAATTTTTTTTTTGCTATCTCAGCATTTTTTTTGTTGACTGTAAGTTTTTTCCAAAAAACTGTGAATGCAGATTAGAATATCCTTAAAAGTTATGGATGGTTGCCTAACAATGTTTTCTTGTAACTATAACGGTTAATGTACCTGCCCTTTAAATCTCATCTCAAAAATCCATCCTGTATACTCGTATAGTATACATACATTAATAATATTATAGATATTCACGAGTCGACATTTGCGCATATTACACATGCGGATAAACTTGATTTTATTTTTATTTTATTTATTATGAATAGTGTAAAGTTTTCTTAAGAATAATGCCAAATGTCGTTAATGTTTTCACTCGGTGCAGGCAAATTTAGCAGTGCGTGATCAAACAGAGAATTCCTCGTTAAACGAAAACCAAAACGAAATGTTACATACAAGAAATGTATAACCCTGCCGATATCAACTTGCGTTAATGACGCTTTTGAAAATTTCACTGCTACTAAAAGGGTTAATATCAAACCCATCTTTATTTACGGAACCGTAGTCTTGTAATAAGTGACGAATGAGGATATAATTATCTTTGTGTGAAGCTAAAAATTCAAGATCTGGAAACTGTGGGAAAATATTATCTAATGGCCAATTTCACTAACCT
Source organism: Schoenobius gigantellus (assembly GCA_963935595.1). Classification (NCBI taxonomy): domain Eukaryota; kingdom Metazoa; phylum Arthropoda; class Insecta; order Lepidoptera; family Crambidae; genus Schoenobius; species Schoenobius gigantellus. Next base: position 15,951,343 of record OZ012544.1, on the reverse strand, counting down.
TGTCTTAGCTTAGAATACTCTCAAGTGGCATGCTGTCACATTTTTTTAATAAAATCAAAAAGTAACAACATACGTCTTAGGAGTTTCCTTAGCTAAGGTTGGTGATTTTGGCTATAAGTTTACCTGTCTAAAACCTATGTTAATAGAGAAAATACGCGTGCAATATTTTTTTCTAATCTGCCACACGGACATTAAAAAAATGTCCGCTTCCCTATTATCAAGACTATTAGAAAAAGTGACACGAACGTGTTTCATTTCATAGAGATCCAAAAGAATTGGCGTTATGTAGGGATTTGTGTATGCTCGACTCTTTTTCGATTGGATAACATTGCAATTTCGGTTTGGTTTTACTGTAACTTATTAAGGCCCATTACACATTGCGACGTTTAGCAGCGTGAATTTTGAACGCGTATTTGCATCGCTACACACGCATTTGGAAAGAGAAGTGCCACAGTGTCACTGTTTTTTATTTATTGCAACTAAGTTGTCAAACAAGCAAACTGCCCACCTGTTAACTGGTAACAGTCACCTATAATACATGTGGCTCCTTTGAGATTCGCAGCAAAACTGCAACCCCCACAAGAACCACAGTGTACGTTGCCAACTTGTGACTTAGGATGTTAAGTCACGGTACCCAGTAATTTTAGTGCCATATCTTACCCTTCAAACCGGCTCTGCGGCAGAAATAGGTAAGACGGAGGTACCCAAGCACACGACCCTGGTACAGATTCTCTCTCCGTATCGATACAGCAGCCCTGCTGTTTCGATTCACAAGAGCGTTTGTAGCGATTACCACTCCATACCATTTCGACGGCGCAGGCGGGGAGAGGAGGGCAGAGGACCGTCCGATCCCTTATTACGTACTACGCAATTAGATTTTTACGCATGACTGTTTTACGTTGTATCACATTTGCATCGATGCTGTATCGCATTTGTATCGATGCTGCCCTGCGAGCATGGACTTGTCGATCGACATATATCGATCAAGAAAAGCATCTGTCTTTTCACTCCTTAGGAATATCTGTCAAATTTATCGATTTTTGTCGAGTATGTCGATCTTAGCTGTCAAATTTTGTTTATCGAGAGTAATACTAGCACAAGTGTGTAAAGATTTTCAGAAAGCGAGCGCATGGCGTTTGCATCGCGAATGTATAGCGTTTGCGTCGCTGCTAAAAGTTGCAGTGTGTAGAGATCCTAAGCCACGGAACAGATGAAGCGTTTTTTCTATTCAGTGGATTCAATTTATGGTGACTTCAGAGCTAGGATTACAAAACGGTGAATTTATCAAGCTTTTATATACCCTTTAACTGCATATTAAAAAGTTTCTCTTCATTTTTGAGAGTCAACAACTTCTGTTGTTCCACAAATGAACAATGCATAGCGCGTTGCTGGTTTACGGTAGCCTGACTTGCATAGCGCTCTTCTTCCTAATTCATAAAATATTATTGAAAAGATAATTAAGTAAAGATTAACATAATTCGGGTCTGTCACATGCAATATTGAAAAAAATCATAATACTACTTACATTCAACATTTCTTCAAGTTGCTTCGCCCGTTTTTCTGATGATTTAGACTTGTCTAGAGAATCTGCCAATTTTTCTTTAAGTTCTTGAATCTGAAACAATAATATTCATTTCGAATTAAAGCTGAAAGTTATTAAAGATAACGGTGGCAAAAGATGTTGCCTACACAAGCTTATGCACAATGATATATTATTAGCCCTAATATAAGATTTTAATTTCATTATTACTACTCCCGAAGTTCATCCCCACTTTACATGCAGGGGAAGTACTGTGGCCGCCGTACGAAACTTTATATTTGCATGACGAAAGCCGTCACTATTATGAGCAACATAAGATCCAAAAGTCAAACAGTTTAACTCGACATGGTGTATACCTTGCCCTAAAAAATACTTTATTACTTTATCGGCGTGATTAAAATATATAGTCATGCGGAGTGTTCGGGGTGTGACTCAACATACGAGTATACCTTGCTGGATAATTTCTGCAGAGCATCATCCCTACGGTGCTGTTCTTCCATGATTTGTCGATTCTCCATGTGCAGCTTTTCCAGAGTTTGTCGCATGTTGCTTAACTCGCGCTGTAAGCAGTGCATCTGCAACAAAAAAAAAGTTATAAAACGGAGTGGCTACAGACTTTTGTTGGAAATTAAAAGGGTTGTTAAAACTACAGGCATGAGGTCAGTTTTATAGTCTCAATGATATGGAGGCGAGCAAGTTTTATATCCGTCAAGTTGTCAAATGTCGCGTTTTTGTCGAGCAGTTGATGGAAGTCTGAGATGACGCCAATGATTTGTTGTCATAGACATCTACGAGATATTGGTGTATGTGATCTTACCTCACTGTCCAGGGTGGCATTCTGGTCGAGCAGTTGTTGGAAGCTCACCCTGACGCCACTAAAATGGTGTCAAAAATATCTACAAGATATTGGTGAACGTGATCTAACCTCACTGTCCAGGGTGGCGTTCTGGTCGAGCAGTTGTTGGAAGCCCGCCCGGACACCACTAAGATGGTGTCACAAACATCTACAAGATATTGGTGTACGTGATGTAACCTCACTGTCTAGGGTGGCGTTCTGGTCGAGCAGTTGTTGGAAGCTCACCCTGACGCCACTAAAATGGTGTCAAAAATATCTACGAAATATTGATGTACATGATCTATCCTCACTGTCTAGGGTGTCGTTCTGGTCGAGCAGTTTTTGAAAGCCCGCCCTGACGCCACTAAGATGGTGTCACAAACATCTACGAGATAATGGTGTACGTGACTTAACTTCACTGTCCAGCGTGGCGTTCTGGTCGAGCAGTTGTTGGAAGCCCGCCCTGACGTCACTAAAATGGTGTCAAGAACATCTACGAAATATTGGTGTACATGATCTACCCTCACTGTCTAGGGTGGCGTTCTGGTCGAGCAGTTGGTGGAAGCCCGCCCTGACGACACTAAGATGGTGTCACAAACATCTACAAGATATTGGTGTACGTGATCTAACTTCACTGTCCAGCGTGGCGTTCTGGTCGAGCAGTTGTTGGAAGCCCGCCCTGACGCCACTATGATGGTGTCACCAACATCTACGAGATATTGGTGTACGTGATCTAACTTCACTGTCCAGCGTGGCGTTCTGGTCGAGCAGTTGTTGGAAGCCCGCCCTGACGCCACTATGATGGTGTCACCAACATCTACGAGATATTGGTGTACGTGATCTAACTTCACTGTCCAGCGTGGCGTTCTGGTCGAACAGTTGTTGGAAGCCCGCCCTGACGCCACTAAAATGGTGTCAAAAACATCTACGAAATATTGTGTACATGATCGATCCTCACTGCCCAGGGTGGCGTTCTGGTCGAGCAGTTGTTAGAAGCCCGCCCCGACTCCACTAAGATGGTGTCACAGACATCTACAAGATATTGGTGTATGTGATCTAACCTCACTGTTCAGTTCAGGGTGGCGTTCTGGTAGAGCAGTTGTTGAAAGCCCGCCCTGGGCCCCTGATGCCAGTGAGATGGTGTCACGGACACCTACGAGATTTGGTGTAAGCTGGTCTAACCTCACTGTCCAGGGTGGCGTTCTGGTCGATCAGTTGTTGGACGCCCGCCCTGATGCCGCTAAGCCGCTGCGTCATGGCCACGAGGTCGCGTTCCGCGTCACTATTGTTCCCACGCTGCTGCTCGCAGAAGGCTTGTTGCTCTCGACACTGCTCGGCTAGTTTACTGGCCTCTGCTTCTAATACTGCATAATCCTATAGAACAATAGTAGATTATTTTCCCTATATTTTCCCCCATATGTAATTATTTTCCCCCATATGTAATTATTTTCCCCCATAGTTAGCCCCCACACTAGGTTTCAACCTAGTGTGGGGTCAAATATGTACGATCTGTGTTCTTTTTGGTAATAAACAAATTTTATTTTTTATTTTATTTTTATTATGTACGAGGGTATGTAAACAGTCAATTGCACCCGAGGTGTTTTGTTTGGCTGATAAACGAATGCAGTGAGCAATATGCTAATAAAACATTGAGGGAATTGACCGTTCGCTACTGAGGTGAATACTCTGCTTTTTATCAATAATGCGAGGAAACTATACAAGTTTGTTGTGTAAATAATATTTACTACAAAATACTTCAAATATGTAATTCAATGAAAGTGAATATTGATATTAGAACAACCGGAAAGTGATAAAGTCATGGATGTTCCTTTTGTAATATCAAGCATGAAACTAGATTCATTCGATTTTCAAATTTACTTTCATCCCTTGTAGATTCGATTTACATTGCATGTGCTGAGCAAGTACAGGCACTTCTAGAGCATGAAAAAAACATAAATCTTTATTTATCAGCTTATTAGGCTAAATTCGCAATTCGACTTAATAATAAACAAACGATAATCATGATTCGGGATGTAGATAAAACCTAAGTCAACATGAGCTGCCCGTTAAATAGTCCAAGACCATAATAAGCCAGCTACAAGAAAATTAAAAACTCTTCCCCCTCTTCACTGCAACATGACGTCCCATAACAAGTGGCAAGGGTTTTTTACTGGAAATTATGAAGCTAATGTTAAATACCTATCGCTAGAAACTAAATCCATAGAGGATAGATATCCATAGATAGAATATATTGAAACCGGCCGTTAAACGAAGAGGAACAGGTATACCACGCTAGACCAACGTGTTGGTGTAGCGTTTTGTTTCGAGTCTTCGATCTCTACAGAGATATAGTTTTTTTATACAACTAAGTTGGCAAACAAGTATACTGCCCACCTGATGATAAGTGGTAACAGTCACCTATTCTACATGTGGCTCCTGTGAGATTCGCAGCAAAACTGCATCCCCCAAAAGAACCACAGTGTACATTGCCAACTTGTGACTTAGGATGTTAAGTCACGGTACCCAGTAATTTTAGTGCCATATCTTACCCTTCAAACCGGCTCTGCGGCAGAAATAGGTAAGACGGAGGTACCCAAGCACACGACCCTGGTACAGATTCTCTCTCCGTATCGATACAGCAGCCCTGCTGTTTCGATTCACAAGAGCGTTTGTAGCGATTACCACTCCATACCATTTCGACGGCGCAGGCGGGGAGAGGAGGGCAGAGGACCGTCCGATCCCTTATTACGTACTACGCAGATGTAAAGTCACGGTACCCAGTAATTTCACTGCGATATTTAAACCCCTCCAAACCGGAACACAGCAATGCAAGCACTGCTGCTTTGCGGCAGAAATAGGTAAAACGGAGATACCCAAGCAGGCGACCCTGGTACAGAGTCTCCCTCCGGTCTCTACAGAGGTGTAGTTGCGGCAAACTCTAAAGAAAATTACCCCAACTACACTTACACGGCTCAAACGATATCTACGAAAAGAATGGCATGGCACCGCGATACGATCAAAGATTACCTGGGCCTCCTCCATAACTAAGAAACTGACTATCCTACCTCTTATTAGCAGAACTAACAATGTTATCAAAATCAGCTACCTAAAAATAATAATGAGATTAATCAATTAGTATGGACAGTATTGACTCTTTGTCGCTCATAGTAAGCCAAAATATACTGAACAAAAATAAAAATTATGCAACAAAATAATCGAATTTTTTAATTAGAAAAAATTAACTCACCTCTCGTACGTGCTTTATATCAGTATCCCTTTGCCTGAGATTTTCAATAGCATTGGTCCACATATCCATCATCTGCTTCCTTTGCTCCATGCTTTCCATCACCTATTTCATATAATAAAAATATAACTGGTATCTGATGACGTCCTCCTAACCTTAATATTCGGTCACGGCGGCCAATCTCAACAGAGACTAGCCGTCTGCGCAGGATAGTGCACAAATATAAAAGAAAGTCGTGTTAGTTACACTATTTATAACTCAAGAACGGCTGAACCGATTTCGCTGAAAATTGGTGGGAAGGTAGCTTAGGACCAGAAGTCGGACATAGGATAGGTTTATCGCAAAAATCACCCCTTAAGGGGGAGAAAAGGGGGTGGAAGTTTGTACGGGGAATCAATAACCGATTTAGATGAAATTTTGTATGGAGATAGTTTGAGTTGTGGGGAAGCATAAAGAATAGTTTTTATTCCCGAAATCATTCCTTAAGGCGCGGGGGGGGGGGGGGGGGAATTTGAACCAATAAAAAAGGATTTCCACGCGGACGTCGCGGGCAAAAGCTAGTAATTAATAAAATAAATTAATTCGTAATACTGATACATATTTTGTGGCAAACATTACACTTCTTATTAAATTAAATAAATTTTAGGCGACAAGATAATCTGATATTAGTCATGTAAATCTAGCAATTTACATTTAGCATAATAACATTAAAAATGGCATGGCACTACATAGTCTAAAACAAAGTCGCTTTCCGCTGTCTGTCTGACCCTAAGTATGCTTAGATCTTTAAAACCACGCAACGGATTTTGATGATGGTTCTTTTTAATAGATACAGTAATTCAAGATATATATAATACATGCATAATATAGTAAAGAAACACTGATAATTTTAGAGATTTGCCAAATACAAATGCGGAATGAACAAGTTGTTCAACAATGAACCAATGATAATCAATAATCAATATCCCACCTGCACTGAGATCCTTTCACAGGCCCTTTCTTCAGCACTGAGGTTGGACACCAATTGGTTAAGTCGTTCATGCATTTGGTCATGTTCCAGTTTCATCTTCTGCCTCTTGGTTTCCAACGCCTTTGAAAAACATTATACTTACTTAATCGCATGTAAATATTTCTTAAATTCAACCAATGGATTCATTAAATTACTCAATCAAAGAAAATACTTTTAAACATGACATTGTCCTAAAATAGAGATAAGCGTCTGATGGCAGGTTTAGAAATACATTGGGTCTTCCCTTCTAATTTTCTCCCCCAATACACATGCAAAGTATCTTAAATATTCCATCATTGCAAGCAATAAAATTGCTCTATAAATCTTAACATAAGTCCACCGATATGTAGTCTGCGAATAGAGCCCACCAGCGCAGCGTCCTGTACATTTTAGACCTCACCTTATTGTGGGAGTGCACATTCAAATTTGGATTAGTATCATACTCTTCCAGTTCTCGAAAATAATTTGTTAGTGTTCTTAAAGCAAAAATGTGTGACTGTACTTTAGCCTTGGAAATATCTTGCTTTGTGAACTGCTCAATAGCTGTGATATCGCCGGCGCTGCGCTCGAGTGCGGCCCGCCATTCCTGCAGAGCGCCGCGCTCCCCACAAACTTCAGTTTTGAGGGAATCCGCCTTTTTCAGCAAACGTGCAATGTTACCTGCAACATGGAAGCCATTAGGGTAGATACCAGCGGGGCACTCTGTATCAATCTTTGGTTGCTGTGTTCCAGTTTGAAGGTTGGCAATGTTCATTGACGTTAACGTTGATTTGCAAGTCCTACAGGAACTGTAACGTTCTGTAACTGTGTACTAAAGGCGACTATATAGCCACTTACTATTAGACTGTAGCCTGTTTGTATGCCAACTTAGTTGAATAAAAAAAAGGCAGAAGTCTTTCTTCCTCCAATAAAAATATGCATAACTTATAATCCTTAAGATTAATGCGCAGATTAATGTTTTTAATCGTTCAAATTGGCTCTCTATTTAGACTTAGAGGCATAAAATTTATTGTCATAAATTCATATTCCATAATATCGATTGAAATAATCATCAAGACGCATAATAATCAGGAAGCAGAATGTTAATCAGCATAATATTGTGTGGCAGATAATCGTTTGTCATAAGTATTAAAATCCATAAACTCGAAACGCAGAACAAGTTAGCGGATTATTTTTCAAAGCATAATTAATGTTTAGTATATTAATCACAACGAATAATATGTTTATGCAGAATTTCTCAAGGCATAAACTTGCACGCAAGCATGGAGCATGTAAGAAAGCATGCAACATGTAAGCAAGCATGCACCATGTGAGCAAGCATGTGCCATGCAAGCAGTCATGTGCCATGCAAGCAAGCATGCACCATGTAAGCAAGCATGCACATGCATGGTTTCTGTCACGGCTCCGGCGCTGCGGGGCTCCGGCGGTCCCACGCAAGTTTGAATTACACTCTAGGAGTAGGTAGGACAAACGGGACTACGTTGAGTCGGTTTTGCAGCGATTCGTTATTGTCAAAAGTAGCATGAATGAATTACTTTTTCAAATAATAAATCAATATACTATACAATGAAAACATGATATCAAATGAAAATATAAAATATTCGAGTATTACTTATATCCTTTAAAATTTGATCATTTGTAATTATACGAAATAAAACGCACCAGATAACAGACTTCAGATTTTTATGCTCATAAATATAAGTACCTAATATATTAATGATATTACTTATATTTTTGACACTTAAAATTATGGTATAACATTTTAAGACTACCAATAATAGGTCAAAAGAAATTAGGGATTCCATTAATAATTATGCTTAATAATATTATGTCTTTGGACAACTATGCCTTATACAAATTATACAAAGAAAAAATTCTGAGACGTTAATGTTATGCTTTTCGATGATTATGCTTAGTGATTTATGGCAAGCGTCTTTGTGACAAACAACATTATGCGAAATGAAATGTCCCCATTCAAACTGTATACCTTTCGTTAGTCGCAATAAAGAACTCGTATATATTAATTTAGGTACTTTGCTTACTAATTCTTATTGTTAAAATAAGTAGTTAAGTGAGGGTAGTTCCTACTTTTGTTGTGTCACCTAATGTTTTGCTCCTGAGCTCAATTGTATGTGATGTGATTGAAACAGTGTTTTATTTAAATTTAACAAGAACATTTACTTGATAAAACTACCTAGTTCATATTCTTATCTACAATAATAAAGCTTTTTTTAGATTACTTTTTTCTTAAATTGGTAATAGTACTGTAGTATTATATTATCTGTGGTAATAGTTATTTTTTTGCAGCATGTTTAGGCAAAGACTCACGCGGTCCTGATTTAGGAGCTCTCATTTACAGATTATGTTAAATATAAACTATCAAAATAATTATTTTATGTGACACAATATCCTTCACTTCAATAATAATCTATACTTAATATTATAAACAGGAAAGATTTGATTGTTTGTATTGAATAGGCTTCGAAACTACTAAACTGATTTTGTTGAATGTTGGTATAGGAGGGATAGTTTGAGAGCAGGGGAAGGACAGGTAATTTACCAACGGGAAAAATCTGATGGGAAAAGTTTTCCTACGGGAAAAGTCTGTTATAATGCAAACAAAAGTTGCATATGGTCAGCTAGTAAAATACACGGTTATTTTTTATCACCCTGGAAAATGTTAGGGACGCTTCAGGACACATCAATTACCTATTATAAAAAAAGAATAAAATACTGAAATAATTTTTTTTAAAACAATTAAAGAAAATAAAAAATCTCTAAAAATGCTGCTCTCAACTAGTGCTGCAATTTTTGGATTTTTTTATTAAATTAATATAAAATTAAGTACCTAAGTGAGTTATTTTTTTATTCATATTTAAATCATTCTAATACCATGTCGTGAAGCGTCCCTTAAATTTACCAGGGTGATTAGAAAATAACCGTGTATATTTTTGTTATATGGCTCACAAGTAAAGAAAAAAAACTCTTAATGTAATCAAATTATCTATCGAAAAGGTGACGAAACAAGTCAGATTATGTAGTTCTTCATCAAATTCAAATTCAAATTCAATATCCTTTATTCAATTGGGATTTTACAATCACTTTTGAACGTCAAAGAAATCGTTTAAACGTAATTTTTATGCCAAATTGTTATTTAACGTTTGCTTAAACTGTTGTAGTAGTATTTGTATGTTTATAAATAAGTAGATAATTTATTTTTTTATTAACAAAATAAAACTGCCATATATTTTGCCGTGCCGGCGATGCCAGTTTGCTTTGTAGCGCGCGACGATGGCGCGACGCGATTTTGTGATAGGCCTCTTTAAATACAACACCAACAGTTATACAGATCTCAAAATTTTGTACAATGTTGTAAAATGTTGCAACCCCTGAAATTATCATTACCTGCTCAATTTTGGCTGAATTCTAGTACATACCTACCAAACTTATTTTGGCAGTAGCTCACATGCCAGAATAATTTCGGTTTGTACCTTACAAAAAAATAACATGCTAGGTATCTTCCATATGAAAAACGAATAAAAAATAAATATCATGAAAATATTATTACACTGAATGGTATCAATGCGGATATTAATATTCTTGTTCTGCTTCCCACAATCTTGAATATCTTTCTCAAGTCTCTCCGCTTCATTGCTAGAAAGCTGACGTAGCTTCACCTCTTGTTCTAATTGCTGTTTATGAGCAAACAGCAAGCGCTAGAAGAATGAAAACATATATTCAGCATTTGAAAAATCCCAGTTTAATGTAAGAGATATGACGGTAAGAATACAGTCCCAGTATCAATATTTAGTTTTCTTGTAAAACTAGCTTTCCGCCCGGAGCTTCACTTGCGTTATATTCGATGTTCCTCTGGGAACTCTATAGGGATTTTTTTTGTCTAAAAACACGTTGCCCCACACTAGGATTTTCTCCTGTGTCGTGAGTGCAGTTACAAACATAGAATATCACATGCACATACGCTCAGACCCGATCAACCTTCTGTAGGCCATACAAAATATTTGTCCCGTATGGGAATCGAACCCGCAAACTGTTGCGCAGTAGGCGATCACTCGACCTCTGCGCTAACTGTTTAGTCGATTTTACCCATAATACAATCCATAAAGTAGAATACAAGTGTATAGGTGTACCAGAATCTGATGGCAAATGTAGAGAAAGAAATGTTACTGTAATAAAAACAAAGTTTTTTTTTTTAATTTATTTAATCCAGTTATCTGCAATCAGTCAGAGAGACTATAAGCAAATGTGTTTAGGGGAAAATGGACATTAATATGGAAATGGCCAGTGCCAAAACCAACATTATTTATTATAACACATCTCGTCTTTTGAGTCTGGAATGATGTGTCTGTTGACTTGTCAGCTCAGCGATAAGAGGATTAGGGTGATGTGATATGCGTTGCATATATTGAAGTTTACATGTTTCGACTTCTGAAACTATTGTGGGCATATTGAGATAGTTGTGGATCTCATCGTTTCTAGTGAACCATGGTGCATTGGCTATTGTTCGAAGTATACTATTTTGGACCCGTTGTAGGCACATAAGGGTAGTTTTGGGTGCTGTGCTCCAAATTTCTATTCCGTAGGCCCATATTGGTTTTAGGATAGCATTGTAAATAAGTACCTAGTTTGTTGTCTACGGAAAGTACAGAATTTCTTCCTAAAAGCCAATAGAGTTCCTTATATTTAATATTAACTGCATCCCTTTTCTTTTTGATGTGGTCCTTCCATGTGAGCCTACGGTCCAGGTGAAAGCCAAGGTCCGGTGGTGTTACTCGACGAGGCCGGGAAGTTCCTGGAGAAAATCCTGGCTTCCCGCATCATCGAGCACCTAGAGGACCGGGGGCCGGACTTGGCTGACAACCAGTTCGGCTTCCGCACCGGCCGGTCCACGGTGGATGCGGTGGCCCTCCTCAAGGGGTGGACTGAGGAGGCCACAGCTCGTGGGGAGATTGTTGTTGCGGTGTCTCTTGACATCCGCAACGCTTTCAACAGCCTGCCCCACGAGTGCATAAAGGAGGCACTCCGCTTCCACCGGGTGCCTCCGTACCTCCGGCACTCCGCTTCCACCGGGTGCCTCCGTACCTCCGCGCTCTCGTGGAGGATTACCTGCAAGGCAGGTCCATCCTCTACGAGGGGCCGGATGGGCGCGTCCACACGTGGACAATGGCGGCAGGTGTACCCCAGGGTTCCATACTAGGTCCTCTGTTATGGAACCTGGGGTACAACTGGGTCCTGCGAGGCGACCTTCCGCCACGAACGAAGGTCGTCTGCTTCGCTGACGACACGCTCGTCGCGGCGAGAGCGAAAACGGGGGAGGAGGCGGTCCACCTTGCGTCGGTCGGCACCTCACTAGTCGTCCGACGGGGCTACGTGTCCGAGTGGAGGGGGTCCGTATACCAGTCGAGGCGCACTTTAAGTACCTCGGCCTGGTTCTGGACCCCCGATGGAGTTTCGAGGAGCATTTTAAGCTCCTCGCTCCACGGGTGTGCGCCGCCGCAGCCGCACTCGGACGGGTCCTCCCTAATGTGGGAGGACCAGGATCGGCGTGCCGTCGACTGTATCACGGGGTGATACGGTCGATGGCACTCTACGGAGCCCGGGTATGGGCGGAGTGCCTCTCTCCCCAAACGGTGGCCCTCTTGCGACGTCCGCAGAGGGTCATAGCGACTCGGGCAGTGCGAGCGTATCGCACGGTCAGTTACGGCGCGGCCTGCGTTCTTGCGGGCCAAACGCCGTGGCATGTCGATGCACGCGTCCTCACGGAGGTGTATCGGGCTGCTACCCGTGAACGGGGGGGACGATCCGCTCCACAGGAGGTGGAGCGGATTCGTACCCTGGCGCAGAGAGAGGCTCTGCGTCAGTGGGGTGAGGCACTCGCCTCCCCAGCTGCCGGCCACCGGACGATCGACGCGATACGTCCGGTGTTGGAGGAGTGGGTAGGGCGTCGGCAGGGCAGCCTCACGTTTCGCATGGTGCAGGTACTGACCGGGCATGGCTGCTTCGGTCACTACTTGCACCTAGTAGCGCGTCGGGAGGAAACGCCGCGGTGTCACCACTGCGACGTTCCCGACGACACTGCCGAGCACACCCTATTGGTGTGCCCGGCCTGGCGACCCCAACGCAGCGTGCTTAACACTGCGCTAGGAGGCGGTGACCTCTCGCTGCCGAGCATGGTCGTGGCCATGCTCCGCGGCGAGGCGGAATGGGGGGCTGTCGCCTCCTTCTGCGAGGACGTCATCTCGCAGAAGGAGGCCGCGGAGACGGAGCGGGAGGAAGATCCTCAAGCCGCTCCCATCCGTCGCAGACGGATAGGCAGGAGAAGGCGGGCATTCGCACAAGCGATGCCCGTCTAATGACCCTGCCGTGGAGGCCTGCGTGCACGGTTGGCCCCGTGCACGCCGCCGTAAGGCCCTCCGTCTGGGGATTGCCCTGGTGTTCTCGGGCAATCCCCCCTTGGCGATAGTCCGACCGGTGGGTCGGGCTTGCCCGGGCGCGTGGGTAGTGGAGTCGCAGTGTGGACCTTACCTAGCGCGCCCATAAGGGCAGGGAGAACACCGGGGGGTTTTAGTGGGTAGGCCTGGCACTCTGCCGGGAGAGCCCCACACACGCTCGCCGTCTAGCCAACGGCGGGTACGGTGCGGTTACGCATTTCCCCCCGAGAAAAAAAAAAAAAAAGGTGAAAGCCAAGGTATTTAACGCTACTATTGTGGGGGAGAGTATCTGTACCAAGTCTGACTGGGGGGCAGTCGCCTCTTCTCAGTGTAAAAGTGATGTGGTTAGACTTCTGTGCACTAGCTCGCAACCTCCATTTGTCTAGCCATGCCTGCGTCCTGTCTAATAGTTGTTGCAGTTTGAAGCTGGCAGTAGTTGGATCAGACTCACTAACTAAGTAGGCTATGTCATCTGCATAGGTGGCCACTGTTGCATTATCCAATGTTGGTAGATCAGATGTGAACAGATTATATAACACAGGTCCAAGGACCGATCCTTGTGGCACACCCGCTTGCATAGGTCGCAATGAGGATCTCGCTTCTCCTTGCTTAACTCGGAATTGTCTTTCAGACAAATATGATGCCAGTATTAAGTAGTATGAATGTGGAAGTTTCTGTTTGATTTTACACTGAAGGCCTTTGTGCCAGACTATCAAAGGCTTGCTGGATGTCCAAAAAAGCAGCCGAACAGTACAGCTTTCTTTCGAAGCACTGTCGTATTGCCTGATAGACTCTGTGCATTTGTTCTGTTGGAGAATGACATTTTCTGAATTCAAATTGGTGGCTCGGTATAGTGTCAAAGTTGTCAAGGTGGATGCGCAGCCTGGAGAGTAGGATCCTTTCCAATAACTTGGAGAGCAAAGGGGTAAGGCTAATTGGTCGGTATGAAGTTGGTTCATAGGCTAACCAGCCTATGAACCAATTCCTGCTTTATGGATCATAATTATTTCACTAATTTTCCAAGCTTTTGGGAAATATTGAATTCGAAAGATGGCGTTGAAGAGAATCGTAATGAATGTTACACTCTTTTTGGGGAGTTGTTTAAGCACTATTGGAGTAACCAAATCGAATCCAGGAGCTTTCTTAGAATTAAGCTTTTTAATTTCATTTGCGACTTCTCGAGGGGAAGTAGGTGTAATAGGCAAACACATTTGTAGGTCTTGTTTCAGGATCTCCTGTATATCTGTGTCTTCTGTGAGGTTAGGATTTGGAGTGAATACCATGGAGAGGTGATCAGCAAACGTCTCTGCCTTCTCTGTTTCATTTCGTGCCCAGGTCGATGATTGCGTTCTAATCGGATGTAAGCACGCTTGAGGATTTCTTGACACTCTCGTTGCCCTCCAAAGTGAGTGTTCGCCTTTGCCATCTGGGTCCATGTTCAACAGCCTCTCCTTAAGTTGGGTGTCCACTGCATCCTTAAGAGTAGTTTTAAGTAATTTAATGGCACAATTATAAGCGGTTTTATCTCTAGGATTTCGAGAAAGGTGCCAAACTCTTCGCAAGCGACGTTTCTCTGTTATTTGTTTTCGAATTTCAAGTGGATTAAATTTGTTTCCTTTTATGTGAGACATCTGTGGGGTACATTTTCATGCTGCCACTTGAATAAGATTAGTCAGGAAGACACAAGCATTGTCAATATCATCCTGAGTCTTTAAGGGTACGTTCAAATTTATGTTGTCATCCAGGTAACTTCTGAAGCTATACCAATCTGTTTTATGGTTGTGAAGAGACGCCGGGTGCTCCAGAATAAGTGGCGATGCACTTAATGTAAGTATGACTGGAGTGTGGTCAGAGCTGCCGTCTAAGTTTGATTCGATATAGGTATGCTGAGAATCGATTCCTCGGGCTATGAAGAAGTCATGTAGATCTGGTAGTCTTCCAGGATCCGAGGGCCAATATGTTGGTTCACCAGTAGATATTGGATATAAGTGTAGATTAGAGACGCAGTTATTTAATTCTCGGCCTCTCGGAACAGTGATACTGAACCCCAAAATGTGTGCTTGGCATTCCAATCACCACCAGATATGAATTTGTTACCAAGAGTACTGAAATATCTGGAAAACATTTCTTGAGTAATCCTATGTCGTGGGGGACAGTACACAGCAGACAAAGTTATTGGTCCTGTATTATCCTCTAGTATTACTGTTGTAGTCTGGAGGTGATCAGTAACATATCCTTCCATTAAGGAGTGTCTAATCTTAGACCGAATGGCCAAAGCACTGCCAGCATGGGCTCTGCCGTCAGGATGTGGGGTGAAATAAATTTCAAAGTCCTTGATATTGAAGTGGCTGTTTTTAACTGCATGCGATTCTGATATTAGAACAACATCCAGATTGTTGGCAATAATAACGGATTTTAGTTCGTGAATATTTGGTGCTAACCCGTTGATGTTCCAGTTTGCAATGCGTAGAGTATTTATGAATGTAGCAGACTAATCACTTTTGTTAATAGGTTCATCAGAGTTCCTATTTGTTGAATGAGAGAATCTATTTTGTCGCTCTGTTTTGTGATTATTTGCTCTATTGTGGAGAGATCATGAGCATTGTTTCCATCGATTGTGATGTTTTGAGAGAGAGATCTGTTAGCAGCTATGTTTGCGAAGGTGCGTTTCACTTCAGAAGATTGTTGGGGCGGAGCAGATATGCTTGCTGTTATCCAAGAGCTAGCTTCTTTTTGTTGGTTTGAGTGGAGAGGTCTAGCATGTTCACTCTTTTTATTTTTTCTCGAGAGAATTTCTTTATAGACTTGGCATCCTTTATAATTCGCTGGATGGTCACATGAACATAGTGCGCATTTGGCAGGTGTCTTTTTTAGGCAGGTATATTTTCCACAACTGTTTTTTTATTATCAATCATGTCTAGCACATACTGATTAATCCAAGGTTTATTTATATTTCGATTGAAACCTCTGGGTGTTAAGGGTACATGCACATTAATAGCATCATGGGTTATCCATTTAAAATTTTTCCAAGCTATATTAGTATGCTGTTGTTGCTTGTGTGCTTTCTTGAAGGTCCAGCACTCTGCTCCATAAGTCATGGCTGATCTTACTACTGTTTTATATACTTTTCCTTTTACCCAGATGGGCATTTTGGAGTCATAGAGAATACCTGACAACAATCTCCATTTGAGCCATGCAGTTTTAATATGATGCAGGTTTAACTACTATAAATAAAGATTAAAAATAAGGGTCTAAACATTTTTTTAATAATTTTTATTTAGGAAATTTTAGATCTTCGTTAATTTGGCATCAGATTCTGCTTCACCATATATAATTTCTATATTTCTAAATAACTCCAATCCTTCCCAACTCTATGCAAACTGGTCGTGCCAATTTTTATTTACCATATTTTATTAAATAAGCTAATAAAACAAATTATAGATAAAGTACGTAATAAATAAAAACAATACCAAAATTATACTTCAAGCTTGTACCTAATGAAGAATTAACGATTAAAAACAAAAAAGGAATGCATCAGAAGTTACAGCCCCCTGTCTTAAGCTGCTTGGGGGCAAGAATGATGGCTGCATTGCATTACCTCGCCGAATCACTATAATTATGCTGATTCTTTTTATGAGGTTACTCAGCAGTTTCTTCCTGTCTCCAGAAGTACAGTAAGCTCCCATTCAAGCTTTACATTTACACTTCGAAAACCGCTACTATTACGAGCGACATAAGAACGGTCCAAAGGTCAATCAGTATAGCTTGACAAGGAGCTTACTGTACCAACCAGCCGTGGAAAAATGTTTCTAATTATAAATTTCTTTGCAGTTGGAAAAAATATTACTTACAGTATTCTCTTGATATTCTGTGTGAACATGTTTTTTGTAGTTATTAAGGTCGTTACATTTTTGTTTTTGTAAAATTAGTGCTTCTTTAAGTTGTTGAATTTCATTTTGTCTGAAATTAAATTTATTGAAAATTTATATTCTAGAAATCACATTTACAAATAAACTTATAATAGAGAGAAAGTTAACCTAGATAGTAATAGGGTTTCGAGGTTTTCATTATCAGGGTTTGCTAATGGTATTCGAGTTCCTTGATCCCAGCCCAACTGTTCAAGTAATTGAGCCATATAGCGAGGTACTGGTGGATTATCAGCCATATTATTGGAAAATCGTCACCACTATGCTATGCAAAATCAAAAGCTAGAGGGTTTTGTGAATATTTTTGGTTTTGTTAGATCAATAATTGAAGACGAATTTAAAATTCAGTCTGACCGCCATAATTCAAAAATTGCAAGAAAAACAAAGATGACTGAGGTTTGACATTGACACTTGACAACAAAAAAAAAACACAAAAAAGTGAGTGGTGCCCTTTGAACCGTTTTTAGAAAATCCAATAAATCGCCATTGGATTTAGGCATGGAATTATTACTCAAACAGGAATGAGCTCTTCAAAATATTGTTGTTCTGGACTTTATTTTTATGTAATTAAAGACTAAACGCTTGAAAGTGCAAAAGTGTGCCGAGAGAGATAGCAATAACTGTACCTTTTATCCCTTTCCCACAGTGTTGCTACTGTTGTATATTTTATAATTTAGTAGTTATGAAACAACTATTGGTAGATGAAGATTTTTTACTATTGTTTATTTTAATTACTTTTAACGCCCAAAATACCTAAATTGTTTTTTTTGTAATAATTTTAACATAAAACAAATTAAATTACCATGATAGCCTACTATTAATAATTATAACACTATGATTTTACGTCCAGGAAATATTCTAGTGGTAGTATTCAAAAAATGTTATATTGCAACAACGATTCTTTGTCAATGTCTGTAATTTTCGTTGTCATTGTAGTAGGGTGACCACATGGTATCTACCTAACCTAAATATTATCGCAATTTTTTACATTTTTTAATAAAAGTAATTTATATTAGTTATTTATTGTTTAGCTTACACGATGCGATGTTAAGTTATTAGAAAAAAGAATTGGCATTAACATTCTGTTCAAGATATTGGCGAAACCATAAAAGTTTTAAATATTGTTAAAACAGTTCGACCCATACTGATGTGTTTTTAATTCTTTTCTTCTCAAAATATTACTCATTCTTTTACTAGGTATGTATTTAAATATCACAGAGAGATTTTAGTGTTGACTCATTTGTGACATATTTGATTATCTGTTATGTGGCGGTGGGTTCAACATAATATACCGATTGGAAAGACATATTATCTGTGGAAAGACCCATCTATTGAAAGACAATCATTGACATTCATTATTTTTTAAATAATTATTATATTAATAAAACCTATCTTGTATTGAAAAGCAGATATAAAATTCTTTTGCGCAACCCATTTTGAAATAATAGAATAGAATATAATATTTCTTTGTTGTACAACACCAACCTTAACACTAATTGTACAAAGGGCAACCTTGTCGCTAAAAGCTATCTCTTCCTTAACAATCGTGATTATTAAGCATATTATGATTTTCAAAAGCATCTTTCAGGTTGAATGTTGTTTTTAAGAAAAAATCCCTATTTTATAGAATTTGTGGTCACAAAATTACGAAAGAGACAAACGGTACAGTTATTTATCTCTCGCTCGGCACACTTTTTCAAGCAAGAGTTCATTCCTGTTTGAGTAATAATTCCATGGATTTAGGTATCAGTTTAAAAAAAATTAAAGTGCGAGCATAGAATGACATTAACAGTAATATAATTTGTGAATGACATTAGGCGTGTTACAGAGGCGCGTTCAGGGCCTTCGCGCGAAGTACAACTTTTCGCTCTAACCCCGTTCAATGCCTTCGAGCGTGACAACCGGGTGAAACAACCGGCCCGTTCAAGACCTTTGAGTGTCGGCGCGAGTTACAACCGAACAACCATCGAATTTGATGGTTGTAAAACGCTCTGACGTTTATGACTGAAATACTCTTACGTTATTGGATGATATTGGCGGCCATATTCTATAATGTCATCTACTAGAATGAGAGAGAAATAAAAAATTATGTGAAAGAGGGAGATAAAAGATTTGGTTGCTGCAATCCGTTCAACGCCTTTGAGCGAGATAAAAAACAACCGGACAACTACACCCAGAGGCGCTGAACGCGCCTCAGATAAGAACGGATTTGCAACACTCAACATTTTTAGCATCAACGCGTTTCATTAGCCTTTGGTGTTAACTTTCGTGTTGTGTGCTATAATTACCGTGCGTTTGCACTGAGAAACATAAAATATGTAATGTTTTACAACTTGTTGTATGATACAAATCTCAAAACTTGTGTATGCTTTTGCGTTCGCACTGCCGAAAATCGTGTTGGATTCGGAACAAATCCTAAGATTTGTTGCAGATTGCGTTAGGATCGCCTCAAAACTTGTTGTCTGTCAACGTTTTTTAAGGATTTGTCAACGATTGCGTTCGCACTTTCGGCTGGTAAAATTTTAAATACATGTTTTGCAACTTGTTGGGGTGTTGCCAATGGAAACGCATTTTATGTAGATGTTTCGCCAGTGCAAACGCACGGTAACCGTGCGATTTTGCTACGAAAAGTTAGCTTACCTACGTCCGTGAGCAGTGCTTTGAACGGGTTGTTTGCATGCATGCAAACGTTTGCACTAATATCTGATTATGAACCGCACCCATGCTAATAGATGGGTCCTGTGTTACCACTTTTTGACAGCTTTCAGACATTTGGACTCTTTCACGAACCAAAAATGTTTTTCACTGGATTTAAAATTAAAAAAAAATAATTGTAAGATATTAAGTTTTAGCCGATTTTGATTTATATTATTAGAAATTTTAATTTAAGTATATTATATTTATTTAATTTGACAGATCCCTTTGATACATCGCACGGAGGGACACGCTCCATACAAGGGCGGTCATAAATAGTTAAAGTCCTGTTACTATCAATACATTGTATTATTTTAGTGACTTATAGTTGTAAAAGTGTTTTAGGAACATTAAAATGAAAGAAGTACATGTATTTACGGAATAAAAAACGTTTACTTCAGTAAAAAACAAATATAAACAATAACATACTTTTACCTAAATTTATCATGAACAAACACTTAAAAATTGGAATGTAAAACATATATTTTAAATAAAATAAGAGTCAAAACATTGATAACATTATTTAATTATAATAAAATAATAGAAATAAATAAATTAAAATTAATGAAATACAAAAAAAACAAAACAACTAACAAAATACAAATAAATTATTCTTATTCTAACAATATTAAACATGTAACAATTCTATTACACTTTGTGACAGAGTATTTTTCTTTTTAGGGGGAAGTTTCCGAAGACTTGTAATATAAGGATCTGAATGTAATAATAGTCGTTGTATTAAATCTTGATTGGTAACTTCACGTGACATTTTTCGAGTGTGACTTCGTCTATAAATTTTGATATACTTATTTGTCGCTTCAGCAGCTTCTTCGGAAAGTTCTCCTATAGATAACAATGCATAACTTATAATATCTGATCCATGTACGAGCACCTTGTGGACAGAAGCAGGAAGACTATACCACGGATATTCCTCGACCAGGCTGTATGCTGTTTGTAATGCATAGTCTTTAAACTTGCATTCATTAATTTTATGTCCAGAAGATAACTTTGTAATATTACACAACAACGATCTATGAGATCCTTATTCAAACCTGTAATTTCAGCAGATACAGCTGATTCCAAAAAAAACTTCCTGGCCGTGTTTCCGTCGTTAGACGTCCCGCTTCCACCACTACGCGGCTTGTCAACTATTAAACCTAATCGTTCCCTAAACTGGGACTGTACATATTGTTTTTTATTTGATAACAATTGTTTATCACTATCTAGCCTAACTTGCCATTTTTTATGTCTAATCTATATGAAAGATGAATAAAATATTCGAAGAAACGTATCCAAGAATGTAGTGGTGATAATCCAAATTGCTATCTACTCTCTATTACAGGTTTTTGTAAACATTCGTCTATTTTATTCATCTCTTTAGGGGTAGCATTACATATATAACATCTACTTGTAGATGTTTCACTTAAAGCACTACAAATTTTACCATCTACCATTGAAAGCTGCAACTTATGAGAAACGACCAATTCACGATTGTCGATCTGAATAAAAGTAGGTTGCAAACTTTCAATTTTATCCTTAAAATAAGCTTCCTCTTGCAAAGACACTGCTGTGCTTTCTTTCAAAAATTGAAATCGAATAGGACGGCAGTACCTAGTGGAAGAGGGTCGAGGATTTTTCCATAAAATTTTACAATTATCTTCAGCTAATTTTACAATAATTTGAAGGGGTACATAAGATGTTACAAACAAACTACTATCTTCTAAAGTTGAATCTGAAAAAAGTTGTTTGTATTCACTATGTCCAGTGCTGCCATCGAATCCCCATTTCCCAAGTAAAGAGATATTAGACAAACAATCATCAGGAATCTGATCTAAGACCTCTTTTTGAGATTCAAGGATTCGAGAAGCTGTGTGATCAAAAAGACTTTGTAATTCAACTTCAGCTGAAGACTCGGAAACAGTTATATTAGAAGGGTAACATCTCTGTTTCGCTTTAGTAATTTGTTGGTAACATGGTAATACATTAGGAGAAATCTTACTATTAACAAAGTTTTTAATTAATAAATACTGATGTTTTGTCAACTGAGCATCAGTCACAAGTGACAAGACATCATCAGTGCTAACTCTAGATATACACGAATCGAATGAACAGTCTGAAACATCAAGCAATGCACTCACAGTAGAATCATCAGACTTTGACAAATCAGCTACTCTCCGACGTTTAGTCCTTTTACTACATTGCGTAAAAGGTTTTCGAGGACGACCACGTGAATGACACGGCGACGTTTCAGACGGAGTACATTGCTTATTGTTTTTCACAAGTTGAATTTTTTCAATAACATTAAACCAATCGGAATTCTTATATAAAAGCTTGGTTTTATCCCTATTACATTTTTTTCCAGAATCGAGCAATAGCTTTACATAAATTATTAACAATTTTCTCTAAATAATGAATATCAATGTTCTCAGCATCGTCGTTCAGAGTAGTCAACAAACTTTGTAGGACTTGACGACACTTTTCCGAGTCATTATCGGTATTGACAGTTAGCCATATTTCAAGAATATGCATTCTTGAAAACGAGCATATATATAAATTACCTAAAACAAAAAAAAAACGGTTAAAATTCAGTCACAAAACCTACACAAAGCACTAAGACTAAATAAACTAATTTCGTAGCAAATGCTACGAGATAATCTGGCAACCGTAGCACCCTTGTCATCGCCAAAAGGGCAGATAAGGGCAGCCAAGTTTTAATTTTCCTAAGATAAGAAAGTCTAAAGATTATGGTGCAATATACCTCCATAGTCGGAGCGAGTGGGAACATATTTAAAAGTTTATTCAAACTTTGAATATTAAAATATAATACTCCAAGAAAAGTCGCCTCGTAGCAATGACATACTAAAGAAAATATATACTAAGATACAATTAAAATAAAAATATTAATTATTACATACCCTGTTCTTGGATATCCATTTCAGAAAAAACTCACACAGCACTCACAGGTCCCGCAATGACAACAAATGACGTCACGCTTTTTAATGACTCACTGATAACAGTATTTACGATTGGCGATGCGCTCTCTTTGAATGCACAATAGATAATGAAGGCGCACTCTAATTACTGACCTATTTATAGTTTCAGAAGGTACCGCAACTATCCAATGTAACGACAAGGAATAAAATGTAAAACAAGAAAGCAGGTTTTTAAGATTTATGACCTATGGATGTCCCACAGTGCATCGTCAGCGTGTGATAGATAGACCTGTATTTTTTTGTAGGTCCATGGTGCGTAGAGGGCACTTGTCTTTTTTGAAAGGTAAATATTTTTAGTTAAAGTTATTTTAGCTGATTTCATGTGGTTCTGTTGTGATTCAAAAATATTTTATTTATATTTTGAACTAATAGTAGATTCACGGGCGCCATATTGAACCCCGAGCGCAATGAATGGTACTCTTCCTGACCGAAGCGAGGGAGTTATGTAGAGTCCTAAATGAAGCAAAGGGATTCAAGTCGTCTAAGACGAAGACACTGCTTTATTCCAGAGGTGAATACTCTACTTTTCATACCATCTGCGAGACAATAAAAACTCAGGGGTCTATAACCAATTAGGTACTTATGTGGTAATTTTGGTAAAAAATTTGAAATCAGTACCCTCGCTAGGATTTTGGGAGGGGGGGGGAGGGGGAAATACCCCCCTGCGCAACTCCCACCCCGCGGAGATGTATAGTTTTCGAGATATAGGCCACTGAAGTTTGAGGTTATGTTTGCAGAAAGGGTACATAAATCAACTTCCCCTATTGCGCGGAGGTCGGGAAAGGGGGGAGGGGGAACCCCCCCTGCCCCCCCCCCCCCCCGCCAAGCGCGGAGATAAGTATTTTTCACAAAAAAATATTGTGAAAGCTTCACAGCTACGGGTTGATGTTTAGAATCACTGTGCATGAATTGGGGGGGGAGGGGAGGGGATGTTAATCCCCCCTCCCCCCACCAATTCCCAGGGTGAGGAAGTACATACCTACAGAGATATGAGCATTTGAAATTTGAAAAAACTAACCTCAAAATTAACAGTTTCCACAAGCAATAAGTATACATAAAGTCGAAAATACACAAAGTCGCGCTTGGTTCATGTTCAAACCTACGCTCGTTGCTTCGCTCCTCGCTACCTATTTTTGACCCGCCTACAGTTTCTACATATACCTACATATCTACATATACAATCACTGTGCATGAACTTAAAATAACATTCCATTACACGTAACTTCTAACACGTATAAAAAAAAACTACTCGTCTCCGCGTGGTGAGGGGGGGCTCATTTGGAAGGGGTAATTAACCCCTATACAAAACAACCCCTTTCAACCCCAAAATCGGGATGCGAATTACTAATGCCCACCCGTGTAACATTACGTATCACGGAAAATCATTAAATTTTCAAAATTGAAAACAAAAATCTAGACGCGTCTCCGGCAAGAAATTCTTTCACGGAATCATTCAGGTGGGCTCCCTTAACCCTACCTACCATCACAGTTTATTCCTAGCGAGGATAGCGATTTCTAAATCTAACCCAATTGTAAAAATTTAGAAATCAGTACCCTCGCTAGGATTTTGGTAGGGGGGGGGGGGGGGGGGGGGGAAATACCCCCCTGCAACTCCCACCCCGCGGAGATGTATAGTTTTCGAGATACAGGCCACTGAAGTTTGAGGTTATGTTACGTTTTATGAAAATCGGATTAGCAGTGCAAGAGCTACAAGCACTTTGCGAAGACGAGGTAAGTAGCTATTTTTTATTTGCTGCGTTTTGAATCAATTGGTATCTATTAGAATTAATTAGAAATTTGAAAAGAATGAAATAAAAATTAAAAAACCCCCGACCCAAAAAATCACCCTAAAAAGTATAAAAATAATCTTTTTTAGCTCCCTTTTATACATTGATTAAAAGTACCTATTTATACTTTTAAGATGAGAATCACTTCTAGATTTTACAATTTATCAAATCAACCATGTGACTATTCTCAATTTGAAGGTTAATAGTGTTGAAACTAGAATTCCAGAGGTCCGATGTGAATAAATAGATTTTCATTATAATCAACACTTTAATTATTGCACATACATTTTACTTTACAACATTAGCTTCACACTAACTAAACAAGAGGCACACCACACCACCACAGACTAGTGAGACCACTGTAAGTTCAGACGAGTAACAATAGAACATACAAAAATTATAATGGCACTGCGACGTGTCCAATTGAGCAAATCCTAACACCCCCTCTCGATTATGAATCTACTAACAAATCAGAATTATAATCATTAACAAATCCTTTTAACAATAGAAAGCACAACACTAGTTTTTACTATTACTATTCAACAATGAATTATACTAGGTTTACAATATGTACATTTTAATGAAATCAATCAATTATTAATTATGAAATTTTGAAATATATGTATGAGATTGTTGTTTTTTTTTTTGTTATGTTTACAAAATATTTAATAAAGTTTTCATTATACAAAGTTTTTCATTTGACAACTGTTTTGTTAACATGTCTGCTAAGTTATTATTAGTTGGAACATAATCAACACAAATTTCTTTTCTAGCAATAATATCCTTCAAAAAATGAAATTTGATATCAATGTGCTTAGCACGTTTACTGTTTTCATAAGACTGAGATAATTGAATTGCACCAATATTGTCTATATATAACATGCACTTCACTTCACTGTTTAGTCCATTCATATCACTATATAGTCCTTTCACATAAAGTAAGTCACTGGCACTTGTTGCTGCGGCTATGTACTCAGCCTCAACAGTGGACAATGCAACACAAAGCTGTTTTCTTGATATCCATGCCACAACACATCCATTGTAGAGAGTAATAGAACCTGAAACACTCTTTCTATCTGTACTATTTCCTGCCCAGTCTGCATCTGAATATGTTTCTATACAGTGATTTGTTTCTTTTCTTTCATACAATAATCCTTGATCCTGTGTCCCTTTTAAATATCTTAACACTCTCTTTCCTTGAATCCATAAGCTCTTGGTTGGCTTGTCTAGGTATTGGCTTAAATATGAAACTGCATAAGCAATGTCTGGTCGTGAATGTGTAGCTACAAACATCAGACTTCCTATTAACTGACGGTAAGGGACATCCTGTATAATTGATTCATTTTTATCAACTTGATAGCCTTTAGTAATAGGTGTATCTGAACTCTTGCAGTCTGTCATCTTAAATTTTTCAAGCATGTTAATTATTTGTCTTTTCTGTGTTATCTTTATACCTTTACTATTTTTCATTACTTCCATTCCAAGAAATGATGTAGGAAAACCAAAATCTTTTACTTTGAATTCTGACTTAAGTAACTTCACTATTTTCTCTATGTTTTCATCACACCCTATTAAAAGTATATCATCGACATAGATTATCATCCATACTTGTATTTTCTCTCCAATGTATAAGCAAAAATCATGCTGGGATCTTTTAAATCCAATTGTTTCTATGTAACTATTAAATCGCTGATTCCAACACTTTGGACTCTCTCTTAGACCATATAAGCCTCTATTCAATTTCAATACTTTGTTATCTTGTACTTTAATTCCTTCAGGTGCTTTTATATATACTTCTGATTCTAATAACCCATTTAAGAATGCTGTAGGAACATCTAATTGTCGAATACTCCAATTCATCTGTACAGCTTGAGCTAACAATGTACGCACAGTTGATATCCTTGCTACAGGTGCATAGTTTTTACCAAAATCATCTCTTTCCTTTATCTGGTAGCCTCTTACAACTAGTCTTGCTTTCTTTAGACCATTATCTTTTGTTTTAAAGACCCATTTAGTGTCTATGGCTTTCTTGTTTTCAGGTAAGTCTGTCTCTGTCCAAGTATTCATTTTATCTAGCGCTTCTAGTTCTGTAGTTATAGCTTTTTTCCAACCATTCTTTATTGCTTCATTGTATTCTATAGGATCATTCATACTCATTAAACAATAGGCTTCATAAACTTCATAGTCATTCATATAACTTGGTGCTTTCACTTCTCTTCCTTTTCTTGTAGTATAATTATTTGTTTCTGTTTGTTTATTCTGTTCTATATTTTCAAGTAAATTTCTTTCTTCATTTATCTTTTCCATATTTTCTACTTCAGTTGATTTTTCTTTTCTCATAATCTCATTTTCCTTTTCTGTTATATTTTCATACTGGTAAAATTCATTTTCTTCTTTTTTAATTTGGTACCTAAAGTCCTTTTCATTAAATCTTATGTCTCTTGTAACTGTAACTGTGTCACTGATTGGATCCCATACTTTATAACCGTTTCTCACATATCCAATCATTCTAACCTCTTTTGCTCTTGAATCAAATTTATCTCTTTTAGGTAGTAAAACCATCCATCCTTTACATCCAAAAGGTTTTAATTTATAGAGTTGCAGTTCTCGTCCAAATAAAATCGCTGGTATCTTGTAGTTAATAGCACTTGATGGACAGCGGTTAATTATAAATGTTGCAGTTAGAATAGCGTGACCCCACAGGTATCTTGGTAAGTTTGATTCGTCCAGTATAGTTCTAGCTTTGTCGAAAATAGTTCTATTTAGTCTCTCACTTTTTCCGTTCATTTGCGGACTGTATGGTATGGTATATTCAATCTTAATACCTTTGTTTGCACAAAATCTTTTAAAATTATTAGATGAGTATTCTCCTCCGTTGTCACACCTTATTCTCTTTACCTTTATTCCTTTTTCTGTTTCAATTTCATTTACATACTTTTGCAGATTATCAGCAGCTTCAGATTTGTTTACAAGCAGGTAAGTTTGTGTAAAATGTGAAAAGTCATCGAGTATGGTCTGATAATATCTATACCCTTCTTTTGTTTCTGTTCTCATTGGTCCTGCCACATCAGAGTGTATGAGATCTCCAATGTTCCTTGACTGTTGTTTTGTAATTGTTTTAAAAGGCAATCTAGTGCTCTTATTCTTCATACAAACTTCACATATTTTATTACTGTATGGTAAGTTCATTAAATGTAATCCTCTTCGATTAATATGTCCAAGCTTAATGTGCCATAAATCAGTATCACTTATTTCTTCTTTGCTGTAGTAACTATAATTTTCACCCGACAGTCTTAGTTTTAACTTCAATATATATAATTTACCTCTTTTGATTCCATAATAAATTCCATTTCTTGATTTAATTATTAATTTACCATTTTTAAAAATCACAATTTTTCCTTTGTTCATTAATTCATTCACAGACAATAGGTTATGAGCGATTCCACTTACTATAAGGCCTTCTATGGTAATCGGTGTTTCATTATAGAATGTTCTCAAATAACCTTTCTTTGTTGCACACAAGGTTTCACCGTTTGCTATTTTAACTTCAATTGGTGTATCCAAATCTATCACATTAGTCATAAACTTTTCATATTTCTCTTGAATAAAGTTATGTGTGGCCCCTGAGTCCACCACAAAAAATAGTTCATTTGATCCTGCATACATGATATTCTCTGTACATGCAACAAACGATTCATTTCTATACTCATTGTTATTTTCTATTATATGTCCTTGTCCCCTTGACCTTGCTCTAAATCTCATGCATCCTATACCTGCCGCTCTTCCTCTACCTCTGTGCATTTGCGTTTTTGAATAAGACTTTTTATCACACTGATAGGCCATGTGCCCTTCTTTGCCACATTTATAGCATGTGTAGAAACTGCTTTCACCTTTGTCACAATAAACGTCACTCTTCTTTTCTTTGTATTTTAATTCGGCGTCTAATAATCTTGACTTGACAAATTCAAGTGTCAATTCCTTTTCTATACTCATAGTTTCGAGGGTAGTAATAACTGTATTGTATTCGTCCGGAAGGGTTAAAAATAAATGTGTTAGTTTGTCACTTTCCTCCATTGATGTTCCCGCCGTTTCAAGTTGCGTGATGAGATTGTCAAATTGTAAGAAATGATTTTGCAGACTTTCACTACTGTTACATTTCATGGCTATCAATTTCTTTCGTAGAAATAATTTATTGAATATGCTTTTCCTTTCGAACACTGCCTCCAATGAGGACATCATTTCGTAAGCACTACTACACTTCTTGATAATATTAAGATGGCGGTCTGTAACGCATTGAACAATAATTGAACGTGCTTTTGCATCGTTTTCAATTTCCTTCTTTTCTTTGGAATCCAATACATGAGCGAGTCCACGCTCTTCCAATAACACCCTGACTCGATACTTCCAATTTGAAAATGATATATTTTCAGTCAGCTTAGGAAAATTAATTATCCCCGACGACGACATTTTTATTTTTTTGTTTTTCGATGAATCAACCACGCTCTGCTGTTGAAACTAGAATTCCAGAGGTCCGATGTGAATAAATAGATTTTCATTATAATCAACACTTTAATTATTGCACATACATTTTACTTTACAACATTAGCTTCACACTAACTAAACAAGAGGCACACCACACCACCACAGACTAGTGAGACCACTGTAAGTTCAGACGAGTAACAATAGAACATACAAAAATTATAATGGCACTGCGACGTGTCCAATTGAGCAAATCCTAACAAATAGTTTGAAAATTATTATGTGCGAAACGTACCTACTTAGTTCGCGGGCACAGCTAGTAAAATATAAAATCACCGATCACTCCGCCATTTGTTGAGCGATCAGCATTTTTTTTGTAATGGAAAGAGTATACTCCTGATGTAGCCCCATACCCACCAAGTCATGATCTGATGATGGAATCTCAGTAAAATCGAAGAAAACCCTTCATAGGCACGCGGTCCAACGTGTTTCATGTTTTTTTCTGAAGATATTCATGATATTTGCATCTGGTAACCATCATCATTGATGCTGGTATCATGTTACTGAACTGATGATGGAAGGATTCTGGTAATTCAGGAGTTTGGAAATAACTCTTTAAATACCTACCTAATGTTAAAGCGAAAGACGTTTTATTTTAAGTTATTCTGGTGTTTGCCTTAATAAAACTGTAATACTTTCGCATGATTATATTTACTAAAAACAATGAAATAAAAATAATCAAAAAAATTAAATCGACTTCAATATCATCATCATCACTACAGCTCATATGTGCCCACCGAGGGGCACGAGCTTACCCTAACATGTTAGGGTGATTAGGCCTTCGTCAAACCACGCTGGCCCAGTACGGATTGGTTGACTTCACATACACCTTTGAATTACCTACTTTGCAGGTGTATGCAGGTTTCCTCACGATGTTTTCCTTCACCGTAGGAGCGTCAGATAAACGTACATATATGAAATTTGTGAAACGAAAAACACATTGGTACATGGCAGGATCGATCGCGGGCCTCCCGATTCTACTCGGGGCACAGTCCAGTGCCGAGACCACAGCGCCACCGAGGCTCCGACCGAAGAATACATCAACATCACATTTTTGTATTGAAGTCGGTGCATAGCAATGATCACCTGGAAAGTGTGTACTTAATGTAATTTTATGATAAATTGGGCACCAACTTCAGTATAAAAATGTGATGTTATACCAGTATGTATTCTTATACTTTTTAGACTTCCGCGATTTGTACACATTTTAAACACAATTAAATCAATTTCATTGTATTTAAAATATTCTTATAGTATTTGACTTTTTGGTGTTTTTGGAGTCCGTTTTATTTTTTGTAATTTTTTTTAATGAAGCTAAAGATTTTGTTCCTTGTACCTTCTTGTCAAATTACACTGAAAGAAATTTTTTGTAACAAATAACAAACATTTGAGTAACCTATTACATAAAAATAGTGACTTCACAACTAATGTTACTAGTAGCCAAATTCAGTTTTGTAAAAACAAAAATAATTACTTTCCACCAAATATATAAACCATAAGTTACCAAAGTGTTTCTAGTAAATTACTAATATAAGTGTATTAATAACAAAACTTTTAAGTAAGAATAGACCACATCTATGTTTACCATTTACGAAACTGTTTTGTTATAAATAACTGTTTCTTCAATATTAGCATCATTAAACTGTTATCATAACTAAACTATTTTGCTATCTGTTACTAAACTTTTGATTAATTATAACTAGATTCTCAGATTAGTATAGCATCAATATATTGTAATCATGACCAAACTAATTTGATACCTGTTACTAAACTTGTGATTAAAATATAGCTAGTTTTAGATTATTTACAACATCACTGTTATGTAATCTGTAACTGAACTTTTCAGTTAATAATTACATTACTTTTAGGTTACTATAGCGGTTTTTTCCTACAGGTTTATAGCTTGTAGCCAAAACTAATAATATGAGAATTTTTAGCAAGAAAGGCAAGCGCTGTTGAAACTCCTCTTATATTAATTTCGACTACAAACTTGGGACAAATTAAAAACTAAATTGATTTGTTCAAATAAGTGAGCATTCATTAATTAACAAATTAATTAATTACAGAAAACTTTTAAGTATATTGAGCAACAAAAGAAATAATCACAGAACTATAAATAACTACGCCTCAACACTAGGCGCCATCCTCTTTTGGTACCCTTGTCCAAAATATTGTTGGAACTGCAGCTGGCAATGCTACCAGCGTGGTGGCATCGGAGATCATGGTCAATTCGACTTGTGACTTGTACAATTATTATTCGAAATCGTCAAAGCGGCATAGTCCAGTAGCTCTTCATAAGACTCTGTAAAATAAAAACATGTTTAAGTTATCTGCATTAAAATAAGAAGCAAATGAATGAAAAATATCACTGGGGCATAAACACCAGCTCCCTTATTCGCTACCTTCGGTTGCTCCGAACTCTGAACTCCGAACTGTCATTGTGATATACTACTGAGTGTATTACACACAAAACTACTCGCTGAAATAGCAATGGCAACCTGAGTTTTGTTATAGCAGGGTTTATTATAGCAGTATGATATTGTGTTCAAAATGACAGTTCGGAATTGGTAACCGAAGTAAGTGAATAGCTGAGTACACATTAGTCGCACAACTGTACGAAAAACGGACAAACATTTTCTTATAAAAATCAAAAAAGTTTTGTTCTGTTCACTCACCATCCAAAAATTTGAAATAGTCATTTCCAAGCCCCACAACCTCAGATAGTAGGAAATTTTTTCCGCAGGTTCGTTTGCTTCGGGGGGGCTGCATTCATGAATACGGCATCACCATACAGTTTTGACTCTTCATGTGTACCATGATTCTTCTCTATTTTTGAAAAATATCACAAAGTTACCACTAAATGCCACTTGCTTTCTGCGAACTAGTGCGAACCGCAAGGCCGGTAAAGCGAAATGAACATTATGTTCCTGCGTGTCATGTTTGATGCAAATTCGGGCGGGAAATTACATTTTTTTTTGTTACACGCAGCATCACTTTTATTACCTCTGCTGACAAAACTATTTTGTTCTGGCTTACAAAAACATTGTTGTAATCAACATTATTAATACTAGTTGGTTTCAATCAAATATTTAATTTGTTTATAGCAACTTTGTAACACGATCTTTAACAATACTATTCAGTTGTAAACAATTTTTAGTTATAGTAATAAATAGCACAATAATTATGTAAAAGCTTAATTAAAGTTTAGCCAACTGTATGTTAGAAAATATTCTAAGTTTGTTCAATTATAGCAAAGTACTGTTATGTTACAAGGTACCGAAGTCGAATTTGACAGTAAATAACAAAAACTTTAGAAGTTTATAACCAAAATTAAATAACTGAAATGATTTTGTAAATTGTAACAAGCCAGGTGATCTAAAC
This sequence comes from Schoenobius gigantellus, assembly GCA_963935595.1. Classification (NCBI taxonomy): domain Eukaryota; kingdom Metazoa; phylum Arthropoda; class Insecta; order Lepidoptera; family Crambidae; genus Schoenobius; species Schoenobius gigantellus. Next base: position 15,918,946 of record OZ012544.1, on the reverse strand, counting down.
ATAAATTAAATTAATTTAAAAGTTAACAAAGTTTTGCTAATCTTTATTTAACTCAACTAGTTTAGTTAATTAGTTTTTTCAGTGTAACACTATTCGAATTTCTTGTCGATTTGATGTATTTGGTACTTTCATAATTCCATGATTTATACTTACTTACCTATTACAGACCAGCTAAATAATAATACCTATAGCTCTTTTTGTGTTCTGTGCTGCCTACTTAAGCGTATACCTCCATATACTTAGAGGAGGGGCCGGTTGGGCCGTGCCCACCCCAAGACTAAGCTACCGATTCAAAATTCTATGATGGACGCCAAAATGCTTATGACTTCACACAAAAATCATGGGCCAGGTCCTCCTTAAAAAAACCCCTAGATAACCCTAATCATAACAGCTCATATTACGTCCCCACCGAGAGGCTCGAATCTACCCTAAGTTAGGACCTACCCTAATTTAGACCTTGGTCAATCACGCTAGCCCAGTGCGAATTAGTCGACTTCACAATCACTTACACCTTTGAATTTCTTCGCAGATGTATGCAGGTTGCCTCAAGATGTTTTCTTTCGCCATAGGAGCGTTAAAAAAAGGTACATATGATATTTGAAAAACGGAAAACACATTGGTACGGTATACGGTATCGGCGGTATCGGACCCCGAAGCTCCCGATTGGAAGGCAAGTGCCGAGTCCGCAGCGCCACTGACGCTCTCCTTAGATAAACCTAGATAACTATCAATACTAACCTACTTAAAAAACCAGTCAAGCAGTGATTATCATAAAAAAATTCAGTATGAGTCAAGTCTGTCTGACTTTGATCAAACAAGAGCCATGTACCTAAAATATGATTTGTGCCGGCTGGGTAAAAAAAAGTTACCCTACTTTTTGCGCTTACATAAGACCCTGCATACTTACTGAGCAAAGATCTACACCAAACATCTCGCCCTAATGATTACAGCTTCCCACCTTTAATTTACATACTCGGTTTATATTGTAAAAATGTCTTGAAATGACGCCAAAAGCATATACTGCGCAGTCTACCAAAAATAACTCTTCCGATTTAGTTTCGCGGTATCGCGGCACCACAGCGTGAGCGTATACCGTGATTCAGTGAAAATATTAAATTTTTCGTAATTAAAATGAGTGCTAATGCAGCAGCATTATTTTGTCCAGTGTGCACACATAGAGGTGTTTTTGAATCGGTTCAATCTCTAAGAGACAGATTAATTTACATTTCAACTAACAAGATTTTGTGTCCAGTTTGTCAAGAGGAGGTGTTGGGATTGGATAAACTTACGATACACTTGTTCAGTCATGTTAAGATTGGCAATATTTCAAAATGTGAAAATTCCGAAGATGCAACTTACATTCAAAACAAATCCAAGCCTGACAGCAACAAGACAGGTATGCAACAGAAAAAACTTAAGCCTGTGTCTAAAAATAAAACTCCATCTACGGCAACTGCCGCTCCGATGAAATATGTCAAAATATATCCAAAGTTGCCTATTGTAACATTGAATCCTGTACCAGTAATAGAGATTTCACATAAACAGACTGAAGATAAAATTCAGCCTTCATGTTCGTCTACAATGAAAACGGAAACTCCGATACAAGCAAACACCACATGCGATATCTGCGGCCTACAATTCGTCGACAGTGATATTTTAAGAATGCATCGATGCTTGATACACAACCTAGAAGATAGTTCGAATCAAAGCGTTACACGCTATCAATGTCATTTGTGCCCCAAAAATTTTAAAATGAGAGGTTCCCTCATGGTACATCTGCGCGTGGCTCATTATGGATTTTTGTCGGGGGATTGCACTTCAAATTCTAAAGAAGAGAACGAGGCGGGGGATCAAAAAACAAACGACAAAAATTCGGAAGTAATTTTAGAAAGAAATGACAATAAACAGTGGCAATGTGATGTGTGCCGAAAATGCTTCACAACAAAATACTTTCTGAAGAAACATAAACGTCTTCATACAGGTTAAATAACATTGGTGTTACCTATCTTTTGAGGTAATTTTTACTAACCGACAATGAATATTGCATTATTTACATTATCTCCAGGCTAATATAACACAAAAATTAAAAAGTTTGCCTTAAATGAAAATAAATATTAAGTGAAAAATGGCCTAAGTACTTATGTCATACGAAAAATTCGAATTTTAATAAATATTTTGTAGATCTTAATAAAAATGTGTAGCTTTCAATACAGAACAGGGGGCTTTGGAAATGTAAGTATCTGATCTGAAAATTGTTTTTAGGTGAAACGCCTTATTCTTGCACTCAGTGCAACAAGACATTTACGTTCCAGCAGTCCTATCACAAACATCTTTTGTACCACAACGATGAAAAGCCTCACACCTGTAATTACTGCGGGCGTGCTTTCAAGGAACTGTCTACACTACATAATCATCAAAGGATACATACAGGAGAAAAACCATTTTCTTGTGAAAGTTGCGGTAAGTGTTGCCATCAAGCCAAACACACAGTTTTACTATGCATTGTTAAACTGTGCCAAAGGTGTGCATTATAATGTGATAATTTTTTTACATAACTGGGAAGCCCTTGGCCTTCATCTAACTTAAAGATAAGTGGCGATTGGCGATATGGCCAAGAATGGAAACGAACTTTCCTAAATTCCTCAACAACTAACGAACAGCCTTACCTACTTTTGTTGGTACACAACAATTTATTAACCATGTCATTGTGTCCATTCTGTTTTGGCTATCGCGCATCGGGAGGATCCAATTAAAAACATTTCTTTTATGAAAACGATTTCTTTATTTTATGTGTGAAAAATACCAGGAAAGGTTTAACACGTATTTTGTATTTGTAGTTTTGTATAATTTTAATTTTACTTACTTTTAAGTATTTTTATTTCAATGTTTAAAACGTGCTCATCATTTGCGTCATAAAAAAATACAATTTAATAAAATGAAAAGCAAATAATAATATATTCATTGATATAATCTATGCTGCCAATTTTTGGACCACAGGACCACTTGAGCATGGGGATTTTTAAAAATATTTCTTCTCTTAGGCCTCTATTACATTATAATAGAAATATTATGCAGGAATCATTTTTATACGAAGAACAAAATGACGATAGCTAGAATAGCAACATTTTTTTATTGCAAAGAAGTTGGCACACAAGCAAACTGCCCACCTGATGGTAAGTGGTAACAGTCGCCTATAATACCTACATGTAGCGAGATTCACAGCAAAATTGACCCCTACATATACGAGTATGATCATACATCTATTACAGATATTAGAAATGGTGCCTTAATTTTATCATCACTGACACCCTAGACAAGATGCCTTTCGATAATCGCTAACGCAATCGCTAAATGGACAATGTATGAGATTTGACAATTGCGCTCGAAAGCTAAGCGACAGCTTATGTCAAATCGCATACATTTTCTTTCTAGCGATTGCGTTAGCGATTATCGAAAAACGTCTTGTCTAGGGGGGGCAGCTTATATATCCGTCGCCACAGAGGGGCTTTGAGCGTACCCTAAGTGAGAGTGGCCAAGCTGGCCCAGTGCGAATTAGTCGACTTCACATACACCATTAAATTTCTTCGCAGATGTATGCAGGTTGCCTCACGATGTTTTCATATGAACATCGGACAAATGTACAACTCAACAAGCTAAGTTTGCACCTCGCTGGAACTGGAATACGGCGCCCCGCCCGCATCCCCGCTCACCTTCCCGTGATCGTCCTGTGTCGCGTCAGTTTAATCTAATCTAACAAACATTTGTTTACATTTTTATGTCATAGCTAATCCTTTTTTGCAGACCGTACCTAAGCGTCAGTGTGACGTAATCGACGCGAGGTGCAATCTTGACTTGGTTGAGTTGTACCATATGAAATTCGAATAACGAAAAACACACATCTCAAGATCGAACCTCGGACTGTGCCGAATCCACAGCGCCACCGACGCTGAAGCCTTAATTTAGCGAGTAATAAAACCTCCAAAGGTTTTGTAATTAAATGTCATGTTATTAACTAGCTATTGCCCACCCTTTTTACATCCTTTATCTTTCCACACAACTCAAACTATCTCCATACCAAATTTCATCTAAATCGGTTCAGCGGTTATTGATTCCCTATACAAATTTCCACCCCCATTTCTCCCCCTTAAGGAGTGATTTTTAAAGCGATTGTGAAAGCTATCTTATGTCCGTCTCCTGATGCCAAGCTACCTCTCCACCAATTTTCAGCCAAATCGGTTCAGCCGTTCTTGAGTTATAAATAGTGTAACCAACACGACTTTCTTTTATATTGGACTAGCGCTGACCGTATGCAACTTTGTTTGCATTATGATAACTAACTTTTCCCGTCAGATTTTTTCCGTAGTCTCGAACTATCCCTATACCAAGTTTCATAAAAATCGGTTCAGTAGCTTCGAAGCCTATTCAATACAAACAAACAAACAATCAAATCTTTCCTCTTTATAATATTAGTATAGATAGAAGATACGATTATATCAAGTACCTATATTTTTTTTGTATTTTTATAAATCGTACCCGTGGTTCTTGTCTTAAAGCCGCACTGGTCCTGGGTCCTTACTCACAGTAGGTACCTACTTATTTACTTTTATGCAGTGCAGTTTTTACTATAAGGACACTCTTTGCCCCTAGGGCCCTGTACTCAGCATTTTTGAGTACACGCCAACAAAGATACGAGTAGGAATCAAATTAAATGACGCAAATAATTTACACAATCTAATCATTAACCGCAAATAATTGGAAAAGTCTACTATGGGTGGATTTATTGATGTTACGCAAAATTGTAATCAAAATTATTAAAAATACTTGTAAATTTTATTGGTTTGTTGCAGGCAAATGTTTTCGTCAGAGAGTTTCATATTTAGTGCACCGGCGGATACATACGGGTGCTATGCCATACAAATGTACAGCATGCGAAAAAAGTTTTCGCTACAAAGTGAGTTTGTTTTAAGCAATTACAAATATTGACTTCCGTTTTTAGAGCAATAAGTCAGAGCAGTCATAAGGCTGTGGTCGACTAGCGAGCTTTTTTTGTTTGTTCGCATTCAAATCTAGCTGATAGATCTCCGAAAACCGGCTTGAACTGTGATTCCACCAGTGTGAATAAGTGTCACCCGTGATCGCAATAAACAGTATTAAAACTTTAGTGAGATCGATATGGTGTTATATGCTGCAATATAAAGGGTGTCTTTGTATCAATATTGTTTAGCTTTAAGTGCTCATGGTAGTATAGTAGTTTCGGTCTTTCCTACGAAAGTAGGAAAGCCCGAATAGTTCAAAAAACGAAATAGCTACTTTTCGAAATTTTGAACCCTTATATGCCTGAGAAGAACTAGGAGATTTGGGATTTTTCGTCGACCCGATTTGACTCGAATTGATCTCCCCCTTCATAGAAAGAAAATGTCATTGGTCTCCGTATATGGTGCAGCTATCGACGAAAATTCGAAATTTCGAGATGGTAACCGCGACGGCGACCATTTTATGAAATGTTCAGAATTTTAAAAGATTTTGAAATTTTATTGCGATTTTTAAGCGGGTGCTGGGTGTTTTGACTGACAACTCCGGGTGACCTCATAAAGTGGTCAACGTTAAAGGAATTAAACCATGGGTGACTCATCCCGACTTTAGGGAATTTTTCCCTTTTTTGGGGAAAACGTAACGTACTTACATTTTGAGCCTGTTATATGGCAACGCTGTGGGATAGCTGAGCCAGTTTAAATTTTCAGTAACTAATTAGGTACCAAACTTTGCCAATTTATTGGCGAGGGTTGGAGAGAACTAGGCCATAGCTGATGGTGCCAATCGATAGGGTATATAGTCAATTATACGTCAAGGTTTTGACCTTTTACATTTTTTAAGATGGCGCCGGCGCTGGCGGCCATTATTGAAAAATTTCCGGTCTTTGCTGTCTCGGTGCGATTTTCAGTTGCGGCACAGCAATATAGGTACCAAACAAAAAGGCTTTTTGAGTATTACACGCTGAAACTAATGTCATCTTCATAAATTTAATATGGCTGCCGTTAAAAAAATCCGGATCACACTTCTTTTGTAACCCCAGCAGTATGGATATCAAATGACCCTTTCATTCCTTAAAGATTAAAATACAATGGAGTCAGTAACATTTATTTTAATTCAATATAGCCGCTGCACTTAAAATGGCGGATATTTTTCAACCCACGATTTATGGGTATCAAATTAAAAGGCTTTAAAAGTACAACCCGGTGAAGTTAATATCATTTAAGCAAATTCACGATGGCCGCCGCTCCAAGATGGCAGACGGCTATTGCTTTATATTGCAAGCTTACGTAATATAGTTATCAAATGGGAGGACTTTAATTGAGAGTAAAACATGACACAATAAGTGACATTCCGCCAAATTCAATATGGCCGCCGCGCTTCAAAATGGCGGATCGCTTTTCTTTTGTAACCCACGCTATTTGGGTAACAAATGGAAGACTTTTTAGAGTATAACGTAACCTTATGTGTTGGAAAGCTAGGAAACTTTTAAGCAATTTTATTAAATGATGTAAATCATGTTCTATCCTTTCCCACATAAAGTTTCACATCACATGCACATAGTTTGCAGGACGGACGGCCGTTGGGGCGGAAAGATCCCCGAGCCTTCAGTTTCCCACTTTCATTCACTACATAAAGTAAAAACTATTTTAGGATGAAATTAATTTTGCAAAATACGGCTCTGCCGGCAAGCGCACATTTGACAGCGTTCTGCGTGGTTTCACTATTATCCTGCAGCATAATGCGCAGCATGGACCAAATATAATAGTCCAGTGAGTATTTTGCCTCAGCGTCATCCGTCGATAAAATTTTCAGAAAGTGGTCATGTCCACTAAAAATAAAGACTGAATTTTGAAGCTGGAATACCATATTAAATAGCTACATTCTGGTTTATTGTTGGGACAATAATATGTTCCTAACTATCATTGTGGCTGGCTTGTTCTTAAGTCTTGGGCCAAGTCAGTCATTGTGCGGAAGGTCAATTTTCATTTGAGAATCTTCCGCCTCTTGACAAAAGCGATTTTAGAATAGCATAAAATCTCAAATAGCTGACGTCATCTCACAGCTGAACTTCGCAAGCAAAATATATGAAGCTCAAAATATATGCATAGATTTTGTCTTTTAGTTGTCAATAAGTTCAGAATTCAGATCGTGGTAAAGAACTTGAACAAGAATAGCTGCCATTAGCGATGGTGCAATCGTAAACTCTTATGTCCCGCACTTTATTTGTGACCCAAGAGCTATAGCAACGAAGTAGAATAGCAATCTTAATTTCCCAGGCAAACATTTACAAATACCTATCAATTTTTACGATTGTACCTGCGCAGATAATAGTTATTTTATTCAAGTTACGTGCAGCGATCTTATACTTTAGCAATTGAGTTGCTTTTTTGGTGTGAATGAATCTTAACGGTGGACATTATTTTAATCAGATTACTTGTTTGTCAGATTAATTTCGAAAATAATCACGAGCTCACTTATAGTTAGCTTTTTGGCTTGCAGGTTTCTCAAAGAACACACAAATGTCCATCAAAGCCCCCTGGTACGGTTATAAGAAAAACTGGTGACCTTGTCGCGAAACTGAAGAAAAAAAATTATATCACAGGCGAGGAAATGGAAGAATCTGGGTGTCCTAATCTTGTTGATAAAAATTATCAAGAAATATCTGAAGCAAATGCTGAATTAGTTCGCACTGGTGCTAAATTGTCTTTGGAAGACATGGAGTCCGAAAATTTTACTTTGATTGCAGACACATTTGATGCCAATAAAACGTTACAAGGTCAAGAAGTCCAGCCGTCATATATACACAATGACTATGAACATAGCTCTGAATCTACACCGTCAGTCGAAACAAATCTTGAATCATTAATCAATACCATTCCCAATATTGAAAAAAATATCCCATCACCAAGTGAAATTCTTAAAAATTTGTGTTTATCTAACGATGATGTTAACATAGGCGTACTTACAGAACCAACGTTGGAAAAAGATTACGATCTGTACAAAGATTTTGAAATTTTCATGGGATGACAAGGAATCATGAAACTCTTACTAGTCAATTCTTCTATCATCACAGCTCATAAACGTCCCCACCAAGGGGCAAGGGGCTTACCCTAACTATTTAGGGCGATTAGGCCTTAGTCAAGCCACGCTGGCCCAGTGCGGATTGGTTGACTTGACACATACACCTTTGAATTACTTCGCAGGTGAATGCAGGTTTCCTCACGATGTTTTCCTTCAACGTAGGAGCGTCAGATAAATGTACATATGAAATTCGTGAAACGAAAAACACATTGGTATATATGGCAGGATCGATCGCGGGCCTCCCGATTTCTACTCGGAGCACGGTCCAGTGCCGAGGCCACAGTGTCACCGACGTTCCAATTTTTCTATCATCATCATCATCATCATCACAGCCCATATACGTCCCCACCGAGGGGCTCGAGCCTACCCTATATTAGGGTGATTAGGCCTTAGTCAACCACGCTGGCCCAGTGCGGATTGGTCGACTTCACATACATTATTGAATTTCTTCGCAGATGTATGCAGGTTGCCTCACGATGTTTTCCTTCACCGTAGGAGCGTCAGACAAATGTACATATGAAATTCGAAACGAAAAACACATTGGTACATGGCGGGTCTCGAACCCCGAGCCCCCGATTGGAAGGCAAGTGCCGAGTCCACTGCGCCACCGACGCTCCTATCCATTTTTCTATAGGCCGCCCGAACTATAAAGGTTACGTAAAAGCGACCGCACCATAATACATACGAAAATACTTCGCAAATTAGCAGCGTAGTATCTGACTTTTGTACAGTCAAGCAGAATATCATAATTCGTGCAACCGATTTTAAAGAGTTCTACTAGTTTTCTATTTTATAAATAGCAAGCATTTTATTTAACAGTAGTATTAGACAATTTAATGGTCTATCTATATTTAAAACCAAATTAACATTAAAAGGTAATTACTTATCTCAGTAATTTTTGGTATAGGCTAATTATAAAAATATAAGATTTACATATAGAAAATTATGTTTATGTTATTGTTATTATTAAGTAAATAAAAATTCAACATTTACCGTCTTATAAAGTGAGCTAGTCTAGTTAGTTTGGTAAATTTTTATATAACTTTCATAATAGTCGTAAATTAAATTAGAAATTAACAGGATTGCTTAACGTTTTAACTTTAGGTAAATCAAAGTATGCCATGTTTCCTTGTTTTATGAGAGCTGCGTATTTGATGAATAAAAAAAATGTAACTTCACATTGCTTAAAGTCACATCATCTAAATTTACCTACTGCCTTCATAAAGGTATACCAAGCGTACATGTTACAGCTTTTTATTTGATTGTAAGTGTACTGATTTACTAGGAAATTCGTTTTATCTGATTTTTAAAACCATTTAATTACATTGCTATTTATTTATTTATTTATTTTATTATAATTACAAATATTTTTAGCATTCCTTTTAAAACATCTTGGCGGTATAAACACAAACTCACTAGAGTTTTTCCGTATACCGTCATTCGCCGTGGTTACTGTGTAGTGTCGGTTGATGTCTAAAATAGACTAACTACCTTCAATTTTAATGTTGGAGACATTTTTTTTTGTGTGTTTATCAAGTAACTTTATACAGCGTGTACTAGTAGTGTTGCGTGATTTTATGTAAGAGTTAGGTTTTAAATGTACAGAACGGAGATGGTATTAATGTGTTAGATTAAAATAGGTAGATAGACAGCAATAGTAATTAATTAACATGCGATATGCAATAATATACTATAAAAAATATATAATAAAATACAAATGAAATATTTTTATGTGAGACTTAATAGAAAATATTTTTTTAATACATGTTTAATATTTTTCTTGTTTATTTTATATTTTATTTCAATTGGTAGTGCATTTAAAAGATATGGTATTTTGTACTCTAACATATTTTTGCCGTAATGATTATTATATTTTCTAATAATTAATTTAGGGTTATTGGCTTGACGAGTTATAATTTTGGGAATGTAAGCTTTTTGAATATGTTCATTAAAAAATTGTTCTGTAAGCAAATGTTTTTTTATGTTAACATTAATAGGAATTACTCCACAATGCTGAAAGATGTTGAGATTATTATCTTTATACTTTTCTTTGATTTTTTTTGGTAGAATGGATTTTAAAATTCGTAACTGCAAGTCATATATCCTATATAGATGAGATTTGAAAGTGCGTCCGTAACTGCTTAACCCGTATGAGACAATTGATTCCCCTAAGGCCTTGTAAAGCATTAATACTGTAGTATAAGGTATTTTCGAATTATAATTTACCACCGAAAACTTTGCTAATAATGCTCTTAGTTTATCGCACACATAATTAATGTGATCTGTCCATTTTAATCGGTTATCTATTATTAGACCCAAATATGTATGTTGGTTAACCAATTCGATGTTAGGACATTGACAATGTTTCCCTGTTTGACTAAGTTGATGCAGGCACTCATGCTCGTGAGCAACCAAATTCAGTTGCTGGTGCACTCTATTTTGACTAGAACTAATGTACATTAACTTAGTCTTTTGAGTATTGAACTTTAAGCCAGAGTCATGTGACCATTTCATAAGATTTGTAAAATCGTTTTGTAAAAGTTCAAGAGCAACCTTTATGTTCTCATGAGCTACTACCATGCATGTATCGTCCGCAAATTGAAAGATGTCACTATTCTTAATAACATTAACCGCATTATTGACATATGTTAAATAATGCAATGGCCCCAATACAGAACCCTGTGCTGTACCCTCATTCACGTTAACCATTTCGCTAAGGTCGTTAGCTACTTTTACTGCATAGGAGCGCTGGTGGAGGTAGTCCTGGCACCAATCAAGCAAAGGTCCTCTTATTCCGGACTCATCAAGTCTCTCAATAAGTGCATCATGCCGTAGTGTATCAAACGCTTTGCTGTAGTCTATGAATACAACAAGCACATGTTTTTTGCAATCAAGGTATTTATTTATAATGTCAGTAAAATTAGAGAGGAGTTGAGTCGTATTCTTGCCAGGTTGGAACCCATATTGATTTTTGTTTATTATATTATTATCATCAAAAAAGGTATATATCTGACTACAAATACATTTCTCTATTATCTTATCTACAATTGAGAGTATCGTGATAGGTCTGTAGTTATTATAATCAGTTTTGCATCCCTTTTTGTAAATTGGTCGAACAATACCCGTTTTGAGATCTTTGGGATACCTGCCCACCTCCACAGACTTATTGATTAGTCTTGCTATTGGATATGATATTTTATTATTTAATGCTTTTATATCTGCTGCTCTTATAGAATCGATACCAGGCGCTTTATTAGGATTCAGTGTTTTTATTAATTTCATTAAATTTTTTCCTTGAGGTTTCTCAAATCGCATAGTCACGTTAACTGGCCTACAGTAGTCATCCATACATAACAGCTTCCGAAAACATTTGTCACCAAGTGATTTAGTGTTGTTAGAGAATATTTTTGCAAAATTTTCGGCGATATTATTTGGTTTTGTCGTGTCGCTTGCAAATGAGTTAAGTAATACGTTGTCTACTGATTGTTTTATTCGCCCAGTCAGGTTATTCAATATAGTCCAGAGCTGCCTCGGATTAGTTTTACTAGTTTTGATGTCACTGATTATTTTACTATTTTTTGCATGTCTTATAACTTTGTTGGCGTAATTTCGTGCTTTATTGTAAGTTTGCTTTAATATTAAATTACCTTTATCTTTAGTCCATTGATAGAATAATTTATCTCTGTATTCACAAGCTTTAATTGTTTTGTTATTTATCCATTTATTCAAATGTCTATTACTTTGCTTAACCTTAATTAATTTTAATGATTGATTATAACATTTCTTAAGATTATTTTTTATAAAATCGTATATATCATTGGGGCAATCCATTGTCTCAGTTAGGCTCCAATCAATATTATTTAATAACTTTGTTAGTTTATTTCGATCATAGATTTGTTTAAAAATCGGAGCATTCTGTATATGTGTCGCTAGAACAGGAGTTACGCATGCTAAAGTATTAATTATTCATCAAGCAAAATAAAAATCAATGCTTGAACAAATGAAGGTCTATTATTGGTATTTTTTTTAAAACTTCTACGTTCTGTCGATTTCGACATCTGGAAAATCCTAAGACGTGACCGCAGCAAAATCTTAAATAAGTAACTTGAGTATCACAACACGCACAAAATTTTCTATTCACAAACATTTAATACGCAACAAAAGCTAACTATTCATATATTTGGTTCCGGACGGAAATGATTTAATGAAAAAAAAAATGTCCAGTATAACGTTTCAAACATTACTCCAGTAAAATCTGTTCTTCCCGAATAACTTTAAAACTACAATTCAAACAAATTTTGCTATTCGTGAACAATTACTCCTCATGATAGACTAATTTGTTATACTCTCACTTCGCTAAAACAACATTTTGCTGCTGTTATGCACACGATGTCCCTGGCGTATGTCGTCAGTATTCTTTACTTGAAACTAGTTTTTGAAGGACTTTGATAGATATAAGCTGTTTGGGAAGAAACTGTGATTGGGTTTTTCGGGAAGAGATAGGCATGTAATATGCATGTAATAGGCATCCTTTCATGTGGATGCAATACTAACTATAGTAGGAAAAAACAGAGTTGATACTTATTTATTAATTTTTAATTTCAATGAACTTTTACTAACCCAAAATATCTAATACCTTTTATAAAGAATATACCTAATGCACGTTATATCTTTTATAAAGAACGTGTTATATATAAAGAAAGTACCTTTTATAAAGAAACGCGGTAAGTATTTAGATTTAATGAAAATGAAAATGTGTGTCATATTATTTTGACAGAATTTAAAGAAATGTTGAAAACTAAGACTTAAGTAATAGGTATAATAAAATTGTGAAAAATTAAAATACCTACATTTAGAAATCATTTTATTTTATTTATTCGCTATTATCGAAAGCGGAAAAGCGCGCTAAATCTCGTAGCGCACTTTAACTCGTAGATAGATAGATAGATAGATAGATACATTTTTATTTGCACACTACAACACACGAATAAATACAACAAACAAAAACAAAAACTATCACAATACAACAATACAAACAATGGAACAATGTATAAATATGCATTTATAAACGCATGTACTGTGTTGTACTGTACCTACGACCGCTGTGTGCTGGAGTGGTGCAAAAGGGCTCACAGCTCAGCATACGATTTGCTCATGCAGATGAGCAAATCACTGGTATTCTGCTGTAGCCCAGAGGTTCTAAATGAGGTATCAAAAAGCCAAAACACCTTCCGATGAACGTTTAAAATCGAGAAATGTTTACAAAATATATTTAATATCTACATATACATTTATTCAATATATTGCATGTATGTTTAAACACATACAAACATATTACATATAAATATAAGATTGATAGGTTTGTTAAAAGACACTTACTACCAGAAAAATATAAATATTTGAAAGGATATTCGATTATACATACGAAAATGTGTGCAAACATAGGTCTGATGATGAAACCGATAAGTTCGTTGCACATATGAACAAGAGTCAACTAATGTACACATTTGCGTATCCTTACATTACACGTTGGCACTACGGTCACGAACATGCTACAAAATGTAGTTCGCTATGAGTGTCGAAAATGTACATACTACAACAAAGGTTCCCAAAGTAGATGCCAGGGCACCCAGGGGTGCCACGGAGAGAGATCAGAGGTGCCGCGAGGCGCCCCTGATATCTGTGCTAAAAAGAAAATTCCAAAAAATGTACAACAAAAATATTACTAAAAAGAAATAGAAATGACTAGGATGCCGTGAGAAAATTTTCTAAGTGTGTGACGATTTGGAAAACTTTGGGAACTACAACATGCAAAGCATCTACAAGTTTAGCGCGCTTATCACTGCCAATAAGTGCCGTGCTATCTATTCGTTTCGTTACCTACAAGTTTGTTGCGCTCGTTTTGAGATCGCGCAATATTCATTCATAGAGATATAGTCGGGCCACTTAAATAGGCCACATTTGACAGTTCTGACCGACAAGGTCATATTGAAGTGACCTTCCGATCGTTTATCGATTAATTGAATGAATCGATACGATCTCCATACATTTGTGAATCAATTGCAGTTATTATGCGAAAATAAATATCGGCTGTATAAAAATGACTAATAAAGAAATTTAATTTATTATTTTCAAGGTATACCTTCACCTAGTCTACTATGATAATCCTATTTTTTTGTGATATTTTGCTGGCAGTGCTCAAATGTTGCAATGGTTAATGCATGTTAATATTTATTGTAATGTTATATTAATAAAGAAGATGTACTTCGTTATTTGTACCCGAGAAACTATGTGTACGCAGAAGTAGGAATGAAAAGCAGAATAAGGATTTTTTTTTGCGAACAAAATGTTTATTTCTAAATGTGAGAAACAAAATGAACTGAATCATTTTGTTCATTCATTTTGTTTCTTTCAAAAAAGAAAGATGAGAATCGAAGTGTACCCCCAAATCACAAAAATAACGTTAACTCGCTTAAGTATAGAGCAGTGAATGTCATAGTCAAAATGGGGTGTTTAATTTTTGTTATTACTTGATACTTATTTAAGAGGCATTTCGTTGTACTCGCACCATCCTACAATCAGACTAATGTTGGAAAGACATGAAGTCATTTTCATTTTCCATACGGTTGGAAAAAATTGTAAGTGAGACATTCATTTTAATTTGGAATATAAGAAAGATCGTTAATAAAGATCCCAAGTAAAAGAGGAAGAGTGAGAATATGTTTATTTTGTTTAAGACAGAGAAACTCCTTGTTGTATTCCACCTTATTTTATATGGCAATACTAAAGCTAGTGGATTGTGCAGTTTCTTGTGGGTAGATTTGTTATTAATTAGGTCGCCAGCACACAACTACGTACAGTTGTATGAAGCCACGTACTCACTTAGAGGTGTAGCACGTAATGTAACTGATACTGTAGCAATCTACAAGTGTGTACTCTATTGCCGTCCACGAGCACGCTGCGAGCGCCTTTGTGTTCGCGCAAAAACCGCCCACAGAGCGGCATGTTGCTGGGAGCACACTGCGCTCCGCGCGCGAACGGCTCCCAACAAGCTACTGTATCAGATACATTACACATTACACTTTTAAGTGAGTACGCTGCTTTGTGAAGTGACTGTGCGTGGTTGGTGTACTCTATGTACTATTCTATTTTCACCCAGCTTTTTCATTAAATTCAACTTTTAAACGTAAATCTGAAAACGGTGACCCTCTTTTGCCTATAATGCATATGAGAGATCGTGTTGCCGAAACATTATAAATAATAATAATAATAAATAAATCATTTTATTTGCAAAAATATGGTTACAGAGATGATATAAGAAGCTAATAATCCAACATATTTTGTCATTTTTCGACGTGCAAATACTTATTCTAATGTGAAACATTATGATTAGTCCCATTAAATGCAAAACTTTTATAATTTATCATTTGGGTACAATAATTAATCCAAGTCAAAATTGTGATTACATATTCACAAAAATGTCAAATAAACAAAGTTATAAATGTCAATTTTAAAAGTGTTCGCTATAAATGTCAACTCAGTTTAAATTTTCAATAAATGTCATTGCTTAATTTACTTTATTAATATGTCAATTAATTTACGTACAATTTACACAGTTTTACACAGCTCAGAGTAGATAAAGAAAATAATAATTACAAAAATATTAAATTGATATAGGTAAGTAACATTTATATTATTGAATCATTTAAGTATTCGTTAATTGAGTAATACATTTTGTTTAAAAGATGATTGAAGAATTTATTCTTAAATTTACTTAATGTCAATTGCTTAATATGTTCTGGTATTTTATTATAAATTCTTATTGCCATACAGTATACATTTTTTGAAAATAATTTTAATGGTTGTACCGGAACATATAATAAATTGTTATTTCTAGTCTTTTTACTGTTAAATACACTATTCTTTTGAAATAGAGCTCCATTCTTTTTTACGAATACTGCCATTTCAAATATATATAGGCAAGGAAGTGGAAGAATATTAAGTGCCTCAAATAGTGGTTTGCAGCTATCTAAATAATTAGCGCCACATATTGATCTTATACATTTTTTTTTGAATTCGAAATGCTCTTATTAGATCAACTGAGTTGCCCTACAAAATAACACCATACCTTAGAACAGACGAAACGTATCCATGATATGCCGTTAATGCTGCTTCTTTTGACGTGGTTAGTCTAATTCTATTTAGAGCATACACAAATCTATCTAATTTTGTAACAATAGTATCTATATGATTTTTCCAGTTTAGGTATTCATCAACATTTACACCTAAAAATTTTGTCCTTTTTACCTCTTCAATCGTATCTTCCTTGTGACTTGCAGTGATGTTTTCAATTCTACTATTATAGTTTTTAAATTGTATGTACTTCGTTTTATTTAAATTTATATTTAAGTTGTTTGTTTCTAACCATTTTATTATTTTATTAAGAGATTCATTTGCAATTGTTTCTATATTTGTGTAATTTTTACCATGTATCAATAGTGTAATGTCATCTGCAAACATAATGCATTTTTGATTAATAGAATTAGGCAAATCATTTATATATAATGAAAATAATAAAGGGGCCATTACACTCCCTTGCGGTACACCGACCTTGTTTGTCATATATTTGCTTCTGTATATGTTTTTATTATTACCATCACATTTTGTAATCTCTACACATTGTTCTCTATTTTTTAAATAACTTTCTAACCATTTTAGAGCATTTCAGTTGTTATTTGAGGAAAGAATTCCCTATAAGAAAAAAAATATTGATTTCGTTAAATGTTAGAATGTAGAAATTGTTTATCTATGCTCTTCACGGATATGTAATATTAACGTTATCTATGGACCTGTCATTGTGATTTTGACACTTGACTTTTTATCGCTTCTTCTAAGCTCGTTCCTTGTCCTTTGTGATTGTCATCCATTTAAATAATTGTGAAATACTTATTAATCGTATTATATTTAAGCAATCTTTGACGCCATTATGTTCAATTGTATTTAATGGTTAAATACAAAAACATAACAAGACATTTTGATGTTTATTTCGCATCCTTCATTCCGATATCAAGTGGCCGGCTGCGGTGTGCTCTGCAAACAGGTTATGGGCCCAGGCAATATAAGAAGGAATACATTGTGAGTACAAATCAGAATGTCGAATCCGATTGCTCAATCATCAAATACGATAGCCTCTGTAGAAAAATTAGAGGGGATCACTAATTACATAAATTGGAAATTTTCAATAAAAATGTTGCTAACATTGGAGGATTTATGGACAAACGTACAAACACCGACAATCGTGCTAACCAAAGGGCTTTGGCAAAAATATGTCTAAGCATACAACCCGCTCTCTATCAATATGTGCGGAGCTGTACCACAGCCAAGCAGGCTTGGGATAAATTAGCCGACTGTTTCGAAGATAAAGGCCTGTATCGCCGTGTACTTTTACTAAGACAATTGCACAGAGTTGAATACAGTCAAGAGAGAAGGAGTAATGAAATTGGTTCAGCAACTTGCTGATATTGGTAAGAAAATTGATGATGCTGAAGTTGCTGAAATTCTTTTATCTGGATTACCGCAAGAATATGACATAATTGTTTCAAGTTTGGAAACAGCGAACATTACTAGCACTCTGTCAAGTGAAATTGTAAGAACCAGACTGTTACAAGAAGATCACAGGCGACACACAGATTCCAGTTCCACAGCTTATATGTCTACTAAAGGAAAGAAGAAGGCTACATGCTCTTATTGCAAGAAGCCTGGCCATTTTGCTAAGAGATGTTTTAAAAGAAAGCGTGATCAGAAGGAGCACAAAGAAGAACATACAATGTTTGCTTTTACAACTGCAAAATCATCTGAAGAATTCATTATTGACTCTGGTGCTTCCTGTCACATGGTGAAAGATGGATCGCTGACATCTACTACCACTAAAGAGAAGAAGATCAGTGTCTCTGTTGCGAATGGTCATAGTATTTCTAGCGTAGCTGTTGGAGATGTTAATCTCTCTCCTAATGTAAGTTTAAGCAATGTTTTAGTGGTTCCTCAATTGTCAAATAATTTAATATCTGTTGGTAAAATTACAGAAAAAGGCTATATATAAGTTTTCACTAAAGATGGGTGTAATATTTATAATCATAGTTCTAAAATTACTGGCAACCATATACTCTCAGCTAAGAAAATAAATGGGCTTTATAAATTTAAAATTCAGCAAGGTAGATCCTTACCCCAGCAGGACTCCATACCTCTTAATAATAGTAAGGGGGCAGTGAGTGCTCATCAGGCTGTTGGTGTGCCATTAAGCTTGTGGCACAAGCGCCTTGGCCACCTTAATCTTGTAAGTATGCGTGTGCTTGGTGTTGGGGATCAGTGTTCTGGTGTTGTTTTTCAGAAGGAAGATGACTGCCTGAACAAGTGTGTTTCATGTTTGTCGGGAAAGATGCATGCATCATCCTTTCCTCAGGCAGGTGCGAAGCGCGCTACCACACAGCTGGAACTGATCCATTCCGACGTAGCAGGCCCAATGCAAGTCAGCTCATGGGGCGGAGCCCGCTTCTTGCTGACATTTACCGATGACTATACGAGAAAGACCTTCGGATATCTCATGAAATCAAAGAATGAGGTAAGTTCCCATTTTATTCATTTTAAAAATTTGGTTGAGAAGCAAACTGGGTTGTTCATTAAAGTGCTTCGTACCGACAATGGCACTGAATTTTGTAATGATAACCTTACTAGTTTTCTTAGAGAGGCAGGTATAGTACACCAGACCTCAGTGCCTTATTGCCCTCAGCAGAATGGGGTGGCGGAGCGCGTCAATAGGACATTGTTTGAGAAAGCTCGTGCTATGTTGCAGGAATCCGGTTTATCAAAACGCTTTTGGGGGGAAGCAATTATGACAGCCATATATTTAAAAAATAGAAGCCCCACCTCTGCGTTATCAAATAAGATACCTGAATGTGTATGGACAGGATCTGTTATGGATCTGAGTCATCTGCGCGTTTTTGGTTGCACAGCATTCTCACTTATACCTACTCAGAAGCGACGCAAGCTCGATGCCAAGGCAAAGCCATATATATTTTTAGGATATGGTGAAACTTGTAAGGGATATAGACTATGTGACCCATCTAATCCTCACCTTACTATTTATTCTAGGAATGTTTCCTTTATAGAAAGTGAGTTTTATGGAAAAGGCACACAAAAGTCTGAAATAGGGAATATTAATAATAATTTTTCATTTTATGAAGATAGTAATGACATGAGCTTAGATAATGGAATTTCTAATATTAATAATAATGAAATTTTAAATATTAATTATGATGAAATTTTAAATATTAATAATGAATTAAATTGTAATGAAATTCCAAAAGATAATAGCTGTGATGTTAGTCCTAATCGCTCATTTGATGTTTCAGATGCTGGAGAATCACCACAACTAAGGTCTCCGCTGTCTGATCTGTATTGTACTGGCGAAGAGAGTTCTAATGATGAAGGCAATTACAATTCTTACATGGAAAAGCTAGAACCTGCATCTCAAGGAGGAGAGCTGCATGCATCGGAGGGTACCACCGATGCATCAGGTCCTCAACGCCCTGTACGTACTACCAGAGGTAAAATGCCTAGTAAATTTTCTGATTATGACTTATCTTCTATGATGGCTGAGGCTGGTTCACTGGACGATCCTTCTTCCTATGAGGAGGCCATGAGTTCACCAGACAAAGACGAATGGTGCGAGGCCATGCGAAGTGAGTATAATGCTCTTATTCGCAATCATGTGTGGGAGTTAGTTGATCGACCAAAGCAAGGTAATGTAATTAAATGCAAATGGGTTTTTAAACGAAAATATGGTTTTGCTGGTGAATTTAATAAATTTAAAGCAAGATTTGTTGCTCGTGGTTTTAGCCAGAAAGAGGGAATAGATTATTCAGATACTTTCTCCCCTGTAGTGAGACAATCCACATTAAGAATTTTATTTTCTGTTGCTACAGAACTCGATTTGCAATGTAATCATATTGATGTTACCACTGCATTTTTAAATGGTGAATTAGACGAAACCATTTATATGGAACAGCCAAAAGGTTTTAATTTTATTAACACTAATAAAGTTTGTTTGCTCAAAAAGAGCATATATGGCCTGAAACAATCGAGCCGTATGTGGAATATTAAAATTCATAATGTTTTATGTTCAAATGGGTATGAGCAAAGCAAATGCGAGCCCTGTATTTATGTAAAAAGATCTAAAAATGAATATATTATAATAGCTCTGTATGTCGATGACTTCTATGTCTTTTACAATAATAATATAGATAGAATTGTGACATTATTGCAGAAACATTTTGAAATTCGACACTTAGGACAGCTTAAAAATTGTTTAGGAATGAATATAACTAGACAGAGTGATTCATTAATCTTAAATCAATCTGACTATGTAAAACGTTTATTGGCTAAGTTTGGTATGACTGAATGTAAGCCTGTAGCTACACCACTACCTGTAAATTGTAAACTTACAAAATCTGATAAAAATTGTCTTGAAGATGATGTATATAAATATAGACAACTTTTAGGTTCATTAATGTATTTATCAGTTTGTACACGTCCCGACATAGCTTATGCGTGTAGCCAACTTAGTCAATATAGCACATGCTTTGGCCTAGATCATTGGCATGCTGCCAAAAGGATTTTAAGATATTTAGCAGGAACTTTGAATTATGGACTTTGTTTTAGTAAAGGAAATAGTTTAAGTATTACTGCTTTTGCGGATGCAGACTGGGCAAATGATCTGTGTGATCGCAAATCTTACACTGGCTTTGTTATTAAGATGGGTAGCAACGTTGTTAATTGGGAAGCTAGAAAACAGCGTTACATAGCATTATCTAGTACGGAAGCAGAGTACTTGGCAATAAGTGATGTGTGCAAAGATATCTGTTTTATTAAGAATTTCTTGTCTGAAATATCTGATAAAACTATAGATGTAGTAGTATACAATGATAACCAAAGTGCTCAAAAATTGTTACTAGTTAAAGAATACTCACATAAACGAACAAAACACATAGATTTACGATATCATTTTGTTAAAGATTTAATACAGAAAAATTTAATTAATGTTAAATATTTACCAACTGAGAAAATGATAGCAGATGTGTTAACAAAGCCACTATGTAAAGCTAAACATTATAGTTGTATATCTGAATTAAATCTTAAATATAATGTCAGGGTTTTGCTATGATATGTAATAATATAAATCTAATTGTAATTAAATAATAGTAAATGTTATTCACGGTATGTTATTATTATATAGTGTTAAGACAGTTGTTTTTTGTAAACATTTGTAAATGAGTGTTTCTTTTGCTTTCTTTTTGCCTCACTCCGATGTAGAGCATAAGGAGGAGTGTTAGAATGTAGAAATTGTTTATCTATGCTCTTCACGGATATGTAATATTAACGTTATCTATGGACCTGTCATTGTGATTTTGACACTTGACTTTTTATCGCTTCTTCTAAGCTCGTTCCTTGTCCTTTGTGATTGTCATCCATTTAAATAATTGTGAAATACTTATTAATCGTATTATATTTAAGCAATCTTTGACGCCATTATGTTCAATTGTATTTAATGGTTAAATACAAAAACATAACAAGACATTTTGATGTTTATTTCGCATCCTTCATTCCGATATCAAGTGGCCGGCTGCGGTGTGCTCTGCAAACATTAAAAGAGGCTGGCTTATTTTATGGAGGCAGATAATCAAACCAAACTTCTTATTTATATAAGATAGGTATGTTTAGCCTATTTGCTAGCTTTAGTTGTTAATTTTGAACAGTAATTTTGAAATACACATATATCCATGAGCGCCGCCATAGCATAACTAATCACTACACTAGTAGGTAATGGATATAAAGATTTTTTTCTAAATGACAGTTCTTTTATAGTGAAAAGCCGAAAATAGCGAGTAGGAGTGCTAGTTAGGTTCCTACTTATACACGGTTATTTTTATCACCCTGGAAAATTTAAGGGATGCTTCACGACATGGTATTAGAATGATTTGAATATGAATAAAAAAATAACTCACTTACTTAATTTTTATATTAATTTTCTAAAATATCCAGAAAATGCTGCATTGGTTGAGAGCAGCATTTTTAGACTTTTTTTTTTATATATAATAAAGGCCGTGTCCTGAAGCGTCCCCAAAATTTTCCAGAGTGATAAAAAAATAACCGTGTATAGCTTTCCACTCGCGGCTTCGCCCGCGTTATTATTGTATTCCCGTGGGAATTTTATTTTCCCGGAAAATAAATTTGTAGCTTATTACATAGAAGACTGTTATTTATATTTAGAAGCTCTAATAATAAATTTCATAGAAATTGGAGCAGATTTTAAACATGTTCCATAGAAACTTTCAACCCCTATTTTGCACCCTAAGGGGGTGAATACCAATAAACCATGAAATACGTGTTCAATGAAATGTTTTAAGAGCATGAATCTTAAGTTTTATCAAAATCGTTGCTAATTTAATAAAAATTTTACAAACTTGCAACCCCTATTTCACCCCTTCAGGGTTAATTTTTTTTAAAATCCCTTCTTAGTGTGTGTCCGCATTTTGAATTAAAACAACTTTCCAAATTTCACGTTTCTACCATTAGTGGTTACGGCTGTGCGTGCGTCTATAGATGGGAACATCTCCTACACAGTGTTTTGTTACTAGGTACTCTATTTCAATAGGTTATTCAAACTATCAAATTGATCAAAATTCGAGAATCGAGAATTTACAGTTGATCCCACAGTGTAAAAATTGTTCTTTTCGATGGTCTGCTGAAGAAACTCTTAAATTTTTAGATTAATAAATAAATTACGGTGTATATTCCACTTTGTTACTCGAATGTTACCCGAGAAATGAAACGAATGATTCAAACAATTGGTTCAATTGCATAGGGAACATCCCTAGCATAAAAAAAGAAAATTGGCTTTCGACTATAACCTTGTGATGACGTTAAGTTTCCGTCGATTTAAATTATTTATTTAATTTAGGAAAGCTTTTTATAAAGGATAAGTGTTAAAAGGTCTTCATTTTCATTTCTATAATCAAATTAATATGTGGCAATTAAAACAAGTGCGAAAAATAAATAATATTATGTGATCGCTATTACAAGGCTACCAGTGAATAGCTTTGACGAACTGTCAAATGTGGCCTATTAAAATGGCCCAACTCTAAAGTGCTAATAGAGACTGGGTAATGAAAGAGGAACTGAAATGACGATGAACATTTTTATTGGTTGCAGCACTGCTGCAATATCACTTTGTACCACAGCTTTGTAGTACATACGTTAGTTAAACATGGTGATAAAGGCGCGTTCCATTTGAGCGCAGATTTGCAACATTTTCAACATTTTTAGCATCATCGCGTTTCGTTAGCTTTTGACGCTAGCAGGGCTAGCATCATATGTTAACGAATTGCGTTCCATTTAAACAATATTTTCATTCTTAGGTTAGGTTCCCTTTGTTTTGTTAAAAATAGCGCGGTTAAAAATGTTACCATTTCTTAGAAGAAACGCAAAACATAGCTAACATTTGATGCTAGCGTGAAAAAATGGTGACGCTTAAATGGAAAACGGGTTGGGTTTGTTAGATTTTATTTTTGTAAGACTGTATTTTGGTTTTGGTACAGAAGCACAAACCCAAGCCAATGGGCTGACAAAATTTTAAGAGAGCATGGTGATGAGGTGTTGAGACTTTCTCCATGCGATTATGATCGTAAACTGTTAGGGAAAGCGCATTGTTGACCGGTTGACCCCGGCTGGGAGAATATGTATTATTGTTGTCCGGACCTGGTCTAACGTCTGGGGGGTCACAAACGAGTAAATAACTAACCTAGTGCCCCTCTCTTGGCGTAGTCCGAGCTTGTTGATATTGCACCACTGGGCTTGTTCGGGGGGGGGGGGGGGGGGGGTGAATTGGCTGTCCAATCCCGAACACGGGGGCGGAGAGGTTTCGGTGGGTGGTTTAGGCGGCGTTCATGATAGCAATAATGGATGTAAGTTCCTTTCCAAAATGACAGTTCTAGTTAGCAACCGAAGTTAGAGAATAGGCCCACAAATTATATAATAGGCCTGCAGGTGGGTTATTTTTTTTTTGCAACTAAGTTGGCAAACATGCAAACTGCCCACCCCACCTGATGGTAAGTGGTAACAGTCACCTACACTATAATACATGTGGCTCCTGTCAGATTCGCAGCAAAACTGCAACCCCCACAAGAAAGAAAAAATCTATCACAATCGCCTTCAAGTTGACATCCATTGGGCCGTAAATACAGAACTATGCGCCGACATCCTTTTATAAAGGAGTGATGGATAGACTACGACTGTAAAATTGTAAACGATCGCGATAGATTTTTTTTAGACAATAACCCTCCGGATAGCATTGTGATGTCAAAAATAACTGTTAGTAATGACATGGTTAGAAATGACAGAATTGACTCACGCAGCGTTCGGTTTGAAGAAACGTGATCAACAATATCACAATTATATTCTGCAGTATATTTAAACACATTACATCTTAATACACAAATAAAACATCTTAACTCACACCGTTGCCTGGCGGACTGAGGCGTGAGCGAACAAAGTGCACGCACGCACGACATGGAACATATGACGTCACGCGTATTCTCGACCGGCACACGGCTTTAACCGTCCGCACGGGTCTAGGTTTAAAATTCAATATCTCAGTGACTAAAGGTCCAATTTCGATAATTCAAAAACATATACCGTTCATATGTCATAAAGAATAATGTGAATACTAATTTCAACAAGTTTCTTATAGTTGTACTGATCCTCATTGCAGCGCATATTGCTCCGCGCTCCTTTATTTTCTCATAGTACGCAAAATCTTGGCCAAAGGTATCTACCTAAGACAAGTGGAATGGAATCTGTCAAAAAATTTGATCAATTTATTGACATTAAAATTGGAGAAAGATATTTGATAGGTAAATGGAATACCATCATAGTAACCTCATGGTAACATAGTTGAGTTGATACTTTTTTTATTAAATATTAATGTTTAGTTTCAATGAACTTCCAGCATCGAAAAATATTATTTGGATTTAATGAAAATTAAAAATTATGTTACGCGCCACACCGCCTCAGCCAATCGCAAGTCAGCCGAAGCCAGCCAATAAGAGCCCAGCACGTGCAGCCATGTGCCAGCCAGCCCAAGCCAGCTAATCAGAGCCAAGCACGTGCAGCCATGTGCCAGCCAGCCCAAGCCAGCCAATCAGAGCCAAGCCAAGCTAGCGCCTTACTACCGGAGAAACTATAAAATGCCGCGCTATCTCATATTTAGATCACTTCTCTGTTTTACTGTTTCTAAGACGGAACTCTGCCCGATTGTAAATCGAAATTAAATCAGTGTGATTCTGCAACGTCTACTTTTATTATATCCCGTTACATATCAGAAGTGGGATAAATATAAAAAAAAAACCCTAAAACGTAGTTACGTCAATGCGTCGAGTGTAGGCCGCCTGGTCCGTCCGCACGAATGGGGCAAATCTCCGCGTGAAGATTCATCCGAGACAACTAGTGAAAACGAAGACAAAGTTTCGCCACCAGCCTCGCCTTCAGCTCAAAAAATCCTACGCAAGCTTTTGAAATCAGAGGTACAAAAGGCCATGAGTTCTCTAAATTACGAAATACCCTCCGTCACTACAAGAAAAGAACCCCGTGCAGCCTTGCTAATCCCCGAGTTCGACCCGGATAGCGAAGAGTGTAGGTACTACTGCGACAGCATGGCTCAAAAAAAAAATTATCAACTTGGCGAAATTCATATGGATGGTGCGAAAACACGAAGTCGTTTCATCTGCAAGATAGATTAAGGAGGTCAAGCAAGAAGATGGTACAAACGGCTGGATGAATACGATTACTCTTGGGAAGACTGGAAGCAAATATTGATACGTGCATTTCCCAGACATCGCAAATATGGATTCGATGACCAAATATTATCAGGACAAAGTCGCCATGTATTTTCGGTGTAAGTTGTCAGACAGCGCAGTTGTCTCATGCATCATTCGCGGTCTACCACCACCAGCACAAGCGAATGCGAGAGCACATCATTGCGAGCGACCCGAAGAATTATACGAAGGCTTCCTATGTGTGATGGATGACTACCAGCCACTGTCAATTTGGATTGGAACAAGCCCGTCAAGTAAAGATGTCGCCAGCCGACAAGGAAACAAAAAAATGTCTGCCTCGTTAGCAAGAAGCAGGGCGAAGTGCTGGGCAGAGCCACTAGCTGCACTACTACACCGCCTTCGGAGGTTCAGGTTTGCCCACATGAATTTTATTGCACTATCTTTGTAGCCAAAATAATCTATTGCACACTAGCCAAGCCAATATTAGCACAATCGGGGCATCAAACATAGAGGAAATCAGTTCAGATCTATTGAATAAAAACTATTATGATTATTTGATTGCTTTACTAATCAATTTCCCTGACTATTTTGCGAGTAAAACACAAGACTTAGGATTTACAGATTTATTAAACATAAAAATAAATTAACAAGTGAACAGCCTATATACCGTCAACCTTACAGCTTGTCGCACAGTCAGTAGTTAGATCCAAAGTGTTTGAATTGCTAGACGCAGGTATAGTTCCAGAATCTGAATCATGTTTTGCTGCTCCCGTAATTGTTAAAAAAAAAAAGAACGGCGATAGTAGACTTTGTGTTGACCCTTGCCTAATATCGATGATTAGGTCTCCAAATTAGCCGTTAAGAATTTCTTTACGAGTCTTAATTTGGCACAAAGTTACCATCAGGTCAAAATCGACCCTGCTGATAACCACAAAATAGCCTTTATAACGCCACATTGGTATTTGAATATACGCGTGTTCCGTTTGGCTTAGATAACGCACCGTCTGTTGTTATACGAATAATGAATAAGGTTGTAGATTCAATACGAAATTCCAATCACAAAAGGCGGTAGTTCAAAAACCCACAATGACTTTCCCGATAAATATGAAATTTTAGCATTCTTAGACAATTTGTTGCTACCCTCTTTTGATGTTCAGTCAGGTTTAGATATTTTACAAAAAGGTCTTCATAAATGAAGATCGGAAAATTTAAAGTGAAATGTGAGTAAGTGTTCATTTTTATAAAACAAAATTACATACTTAGGACATGAGATATCTTCGAATGGCATTCAACCAGGTGAATCAAAATTGTTAGCAGTGTCACAGTTTCCTACCCCTAGTAGTGTTCATGAAATACGTCAATTTGTAGGGCTATGTAGCTATTTCCGTAAATTTATTAAAAGTTTCGCAATTTAATTGCTCGCCCTTTAACAGATTTAACAAAGAAAAACGCAGTTATGGAAATGGGGCACTGAACAAGTCTATAGTTTTCAACAATTAAAACTGTGTTTGTGTACAAGGCCAATACTGGCTTTATATGACCCTGTATTACCAACTGAGATTCACACCGATGCATGCAAATCCGGTATCGCAGGTATTTTTTTTTACAAAAACAAACTGATAATTCCCTTAGGCCTGTCATGTATTTCAGTAGGGCAACGAGTAAAGAAGAAAGTATATACCACAGTTACGAGCTTGAAACGCTTGCCGTAGTAGAATCTATGTGTATGTTTAGAGTGTATTATAGTAGGGATACATGTTAAAGTGGTAACTGACTGTACTGCCGTTCGCGGCACCCTTACTAAACGTGACATTATCCCACGTATTGCTAGGTGCTGGCTGTCAATACAAGATTTTGACATGAGTGTACAATATGGCCTGGGGAAAAAATTTAACACGTAGACGCGTTGAGTAGAAATCCCGTCGATGCTATTAACGTCAGCCGCTTTGAAGTGTCAGACGGGTTCTATACAGTCCAGTACCAGGATGACAAGTTAAGGCGTATCATTGTTCAGTTTAAGAGATAGCTCAGCTGCCCCTGCGGGCCTAGCACGGCACAAAGACAAAATCTCCCCAGGGGCCGGACAAATCTTTGTCTATTCCTTCATCTTTCTCCTATTAGCTAGCATGGCACCAGGGAAAGACTAGTTTGACTCCGGAGAAATGGTTTCTCCCAACAATGCTACCAATATACGGAAAAAAATTATAGAGAGTATAACCCAAACAAATTGAAAGAACTTGACAACACATTCATGTCACATACGCACCGGTGAGTTTTGAAATTGTAGGTATAATCATAAAGTCAAGTAATTTCATAGTTTATGGTATGTTATCAGATTCAAAATTAATAACATACCTATGACCCACCCACCATTTCAATTATTTTATTTTCGTTTATTGTATAGGCGTGTTCAAGCAAGATAAGCACGGATTGCAATACTTTTAATATCAACGTTTTTCATTACATTTTTCGTGTTGACTTTTCATGCCAATTTCGTGTGTTCCATAAAAACATTTTCGCTTCGAAAAGCTACCATCAAATATACAGATTATTAGATGATAATACCACTATTTAATTTAATACTATATAGTATATCTAACACCCATTTACAATGTTTTTTGGAGGATTTAAAAAATTAATTGAAAAAGAAAAATACATAATAATATGTTATAGTTTTAGCCGATTCAGATTTGTTCTACCGTTTCATTTGTAACAAGCGCAAAAATTAAAAAAAAAACACTTGCGACATGGTAATAGATGTTAAAAACGAAAAATGTTAAGTATAAAACCTTTTGTCTGCACCTCAATAGCTCGAAGAGTAATATCTCTTCTAAAAACGTCAAAAAGTGATTAATTTTCTCTATTTTATTAGCGCCGTGCTAAGCAAATGGAGAATTTGTCCACTACCAATGTCACTGAGAGAGATACAAATTTAAACCTTTGCCCCCATGCTAGATACAGGGGAGTAACTGATTTTCTCTCTTGTCAAAAAGACATAAGTGGTGGAGAGAGATCTTTTCCACGCCCCGTGCTAGGCCCGCTGATATAAACAACAACTGTGTGCTCTCAGATGATAGACTCTATAGGAAGACATTGTATGGTAATCGCCTCGTGGTGTCTGCATTGATCAGATAGACTAGTTCAGATGCACCACAATGATATAAGTCATGTAGGCTTTCAAAAATGTATAGATTTAATAAAGAGGGAGTAAATGGTACATTGTTCCCTATTCCGAAACCCACAGAACCCATGGTCATGGTTCATGTCGACCATATGCCCCTTTTGTAGAACAGCAAAAGGTTATCAATATATGTTGGTTATTACAGACTAGCTTCTGCCCGCGACTTCGTCTGCGTGGACTTCAATTTTGAACAATTTTTAATTTTCCCTCGGGTTCTACTTAAGGAATCGGGATAAAAGGCAGCCTAAGTCACGTTCTTTTCCATGTCAAAGGCCACATGCATGCCAAACATCCAAATCCGTTCAGCCGTTTTTGAGTGATTGAGTAACAAACATCCAAATATCCAAACATCCACACTTTCACGTTTATAATATTAGCAGGAAGTAGGATAATTTCTCTAAATTTGTTATTGCTGAGCCCACCCACGGTCAATTCAGTAAAAAACAATAAGAACACTTTAAAAAATATTTAGTTTGTTTGGTTACCCTCATAAACTTGTCAGTGATCATGGCAAAGCTTTTACCAGCAGATATAAAAAAAAAAAATCAACTGACAAGCAATTTAAGTACATTTTGACATCTGTTGCATGTCCACGAGCCAATGGTTAAGTGGAACCGGATCTTACTGAATGCGTTACGTGCGATTGATCCTAGCCAGACTTCTAATAATTGGGCCAATAACTTACCTGACATTATTTGGGGTGTTAATAATACTGTAAATGAATGTACAACATAGTCGTATAGCCCTATGATTTGATGTTATGAAAGTAATAATGAATCGGTAGAAATCAGGCGTAATAATAGATCTAGTGCGCGATTAAAATTAGAAAGCCATAAGAGGAAGCGTAACTTCGATAAAAAAAAAAGGAAAACTAGTCGAATTTACAGAAAGGAAGATTTAGTTATTTGGCGGCAAGCACCCACAAGTAGTGTAACAAGAGTGAGCACTAAGCTTGATGATATTTACTCTGGCCCATATATCATTACTAAGTTGTGGGTAATGACATATATAGAATCCTCAGTATCAAGGGGTTCCGAGGCTACAAGGCCTTTACTAGCCTGGTTGCATCGGACTCTTGAGGCCCTATCACAGAATCACAGTACCCTATATCATACAGTTCCAGTAGCTCTGATGACCAGCTCGAAACCGAAGATCTCATTGACCTACTTGAAAGCTTACCACGTGTTTTTCCATTGCGGGAGCAATGATTGTTTCAGGACGGCCGACTGTTACGCGCCACACCGCCTCAGCCAATCGCAGCCAGCCGAAGCCAGCCAATCAGAGCCCAGCACGTGCAGCCATGTGCCAGCCAGCCCAAGCTAGCCAATCAGAGCCAAGCACATGCAGCCATGTGCCAGCCAGCCCAAGCCAGCCAATCAGAGCCAAGCCAAGCTAGCGCCTTACTACCGGAGAAACTATAAAATGCCGCGCTATCTCATATTTAGATCACTTCTCTGTTTTACTGTTTCTTAGACGGAACTCTGCCCGATTGTAAATCAAAATTAAATCAGTGTGATTCTGCAACGTCTACTTTTATTATATCCCGTTACAATTACTTATTTTCTGTCATATTTGGACAGAAATTAAGAATAAATATTATGAAATTTTGAAAACTAAGACTTATATCTACTCCGTTTTTTCCTACTATAGTTAGTATTGCCACGGTAATAGTATATACAGTAGGTGGACTTGGCCCCTTTTTGAAATTTTATACCTACGGCCGCTCGGCTTAGCTTGGTGGGTGGCCCGCGATAGGGCTGCTCGCTTACCGACCGTGCGCTCCGTTCGACTCGTGCGTATGCCCTACGGCGAACTGCATTCGTAACAGCCCTTGGGCCCGATTCTCAGTTTTTTAGAGATATCTCTAATTCGACATATCTCTAATACTTTGCATCTCTACTAAAAATCTCTATGATATGAAAAAAATGTCGATTGCTATCTACCACTAGGCATAGACATTTCTCTATCGTGACATTTTGAGAATACGGAAACTGTGAAATATTCGACATCCGCCATTTAATTTCGACATATGTCGAATTCGACATTATGTCTATGGCTTGAGAATCGGGGGCCTTGTAGCTATGCGATCCAAGTGCGATCCAGATCGAGGCGCGTAGGCATAGCGCGTGTTCCGACCGTTTCTATGGAAGTCATTCTACTGTATATACTATTACCGTGGTTTTGCCGTCCCCAATTTTTTTAAATTTCTCTCGTTTTGCTGGGTTCAACTTTCATTAGCCAGACTCTATCGCCTTCGTTCAGCATTAGAACAATAGCTCTAATGTCATCTGTGACATTAAGTGCTTTAGACACATGGAATTATTACTCAAACAGGAATGAGCTCTTGCTTAAAAAAGTGTGCCGAGCGAGAGATAAATAACTGTACCGTTTGTCTCTTTCGTAAGTTTTGTGACCACAAATTCTACAAAATAGGGTTTTTTTCTTAAAAACAATAACATTCAACCTGAAAGATGCTTTTGAAAATTATAATATGCTTAATAATCGCGATTGTTCGGGATCGCTTTTAGCGACAAGGTCGCCCTTTGTACATTTAGTGTATTATATATACGACTTTAAACTGGTTGGTGTTGTACAACAAAGAAATATTATATTCTATTATTACGAAATGAGTTGCGCAAAAGAACTTTATATCTGCTTTTCAATACAAGATAGGTTTTATTAACAAAATAATTATTTAAAAAATAATGAATGTCAATAATCGTCTTTCAATGAATGGGTCTTTCCAATCGGTATATTATGTTGAACCCACTGCCATATAACAGATAATCAAATATGTCAACTTGTCAAAAATGAGTCAACACTAAAATCTCTCTGTGATATTTAAATACATACCTAGTAAAAGAATGAGTAATATTTTAAGAAAAGAATTAAAAACACATCAGTGTGAGTCGAACTGTTTCAACAATATTTAAAACTTTTGTGGTTTCGCCAATATCTTGAACAGAATGTTAATGCCAATTCCTTTTTCTTAATAACTTAACATCGCATCGTGTAAGCTAAACAATAAATCACTAATATAAATTACTTTTATTAAAAAATGTTAAAAATTGCGATAATATTTAGGTTAGGTACATACCATGTGGTCACCCTACTACAATGACAACGAAAATTACTGACATTGACAAAGAATCGATGTTGCAATATAACATTTTTTGAATACTACCACTAGAATATTTCCTGGACGTAAAATCATAGTGTTGTAATTATTAATAGTAGGCTAAAATGGTACTTTAATTTATTTTATGTTATAATTATTACAGAAAAAACAATTTAGATATTTTGGGTGTTAAAAGTAATTAAAATAAACAATAATAAAAAAATCTTCATCTACCAATAGTTGTTTCATAACTACTAAATTATAAAATATACAACAGTAGCAACACTGTGGGAAAGGGATAAAAGGTACAGTTATTGCGATCTCTCTCGGCACATTTTTTCGCTTTCAAGTGTTTAGTCTTTATTGACATAGAAATAAAGTCCAAATTTGAACAACAATATTTTGAAGAGCTCATTCCTGTTTGAGTAATAATTCCATGTTTAGACATATTCTCTCTAATCAGTGATAAAGCGACAGAAGTACAAACGCACTTAGATGAAGGTGTTGAGTTTTTGGAAATTGATTTTTATTAAAGTGAGTAAAATAAAATATTTTTTCAATGTACCTACTTTGATTCTTAACAACTTTATGTACCAACTGACTTAAGTCTTATTTTTTCAAAATTTCATAATAATTATTCTTAATTTCTGTCCAAATATGACAGAAATTAAGTAATTTTTAATTTTCATTAAATCCAAATAATATTTTTCGATGCTGGAAGTTCCTTGAAACTAAACATTAATAGTTAATAAAAAAGTATCAACTTCGTTTTTTCCTACTGTAGTTAGTATTGCCGTCCCCAATTTTTTTAAATTTCCCGCGTTTTGCTGGGTTCAACTTTCATTAGCCAGACTCTATCGCCTTCGTTCAGCATTAGAACAATAGCTCTAATGTCATCTGTGACATAAAAACAATTGTTCTATATCACGAAAGCGATAGCGAGTGATCGCTTTGAGATTGGCGGTAGAGCCGCGGTCCTAATAGACAGCTATTTTTGAAACGAAGAGGCTATTCGGACCTTAGAGCATTCAGACAGGAGATGGCTAGGCTGGCGAACCCCTCTGCCAATTTACGTTGACCATATGACCATAAACGTTATATAAAACTAATGAGTCACACCAACACATCAAAATATTACTATAAAAGTTACTGCATTTAATGCGCGTACTTATGCAAATAATAATAGTTTTTGTTTCATCAAAATCGGGCCAGGATTTCCAAAGTTACAGCGTGGTAAAGTTTCAGCGCTTTTTTAAATTTGCGTTCCTTCGCGCGTTACTGCGATGACGTCACGCTGCGACTGTTATGTCCAATTGCGGGTGATGCGGAGTGTTTACGTGCATAAAATTTGATTTCTCAAGTGGTTTGCACCAAATATTTTAAATGTTTGTTGTTGTGTTTGTGTTAGCGATTACTTTAGATATTATTTTTATTAAATTGACATAGTGATGAAAGAGGTTTTTGTAAAAGAACAGTCGGAAAACCTACCAAAAGTCGACATTTTTATGGTTGCGCGATATTTGTCTGGAAATTGT
The DNA here is from genome assembly GCA_963935595.1 of Schoenobius gigantellus. NCBI lineage: Eukaryota > Metazoa > Arthropoda > Insecta > Lepidoptera > Crambidae > Schoenobius > Schoenobius gigantellus. The sequence continues at coordinate 15,885,109 of OZ012544.1, read as the reverse complement.
GATTATCTAGCCATTGAAATGCGAGGAATAAAACTGAATGTAAGTAAATGTCTAACTACTCATTTATTTTAGTATTATAATCAAGTTTTATTAAAAGACAACTGTTTGTTTTTTGTGGAGTTAAAAACGGCAAGGTTTACAAATATTTTCCAAGTAGACAAAGTTCAACATATACTTCCAAAATATTAAATGATAATAAAGGCAGTTTTAAATTTTTCATGTTTAACAAGCAGGTGGCGACAAACATTTTCTTAATTTAATTTTTTAATATTGCCTTTTTGTGTGTACCTAACACACAAAAAGTTCATTTTATCCTTTATACCAAATAAACTGAGTGATGTTTTTTAGTTTGGATGAGATCGATGTAAAGTATGTGTATTTAAAGTATTGCGTATTTTCTATGTAAAAATAATAATAAAAAAATTTATTACAGATCATTGTGAGAAAATTATGGCCATGAAGCCATAGCATATGTGCAGTTAAAAAGGGAAGGGAAGTAAAAAAGGAATGCACTGTGAAATGCCGTATTACTCCGGAGCATCGTGTGCGCGTTAAGCCATATTACACTTAAAATACAATGAAGTCGACAGCCGAATCACGGTAATAGTATAATACAGTATGTGGACTCGGCCCCTCTTTGGAATTTTATACCTACGGCCGCTCAGCATCGCTTGGTGCGTGGCATCCGTTTGTTTTAAAATCCAGATTTTTAAGAACGGATTTTGTTCCAATCCGGATTTTACGGATTTTATGGATTAAAATAAAAGCACATGAAAATCGAATCAAATGCTTTTTTATTTTTTTTTGTTATTTGGATTTTTTTGTTTTTTGGTTATTTGCTCGACCCGCGTCCCGCGCCGCGTCCCGCTAACCTCCAGAGCCGATACGGATAATCCGGATTGCATTCCCTATGCGTAGCCCGCGATAGGGCTGCTCGCTTACCGACCGTGCGCTCCGTTTGACTCGTGCGTAATACCCTGCGGTGAACTGCATTTGTTGACAGCCCTTGTAGCTATGCGATCCCAGATCGAGGCGCGTAGGCATAGCGCGTGTTTCGACCGTTTCTATGAAGTCATTCTACTGTATATGTATACTATTACCGTGGCCGAATATTAAGCGCAGCATGTGAAGATTGCGCTCCACTAAAATACCCAGTATCGATATGCCCTGGTTTAATGTAATAAACACACACAAAAAAACACCCAGACCTCATACCTCACCTCAAACACTCAGACCTCACCAAGTTAAACTCATCTGCTAGTAATAATAAATAAATCATATTTACTTTTTTTGTTGTTTTTTTATGTAAGATCAATAAAATTAAAAGTTTGTTACAGTCAAGTGTTATAGGTAGGTACCAGGTGTGATCTTGGTCATCTTGGTAAACATACTTTTGAAATAATATTACAAAAAACCTAGTAATAACTTGTTCTTTACCCCTGACTATCAACATACATGACTAACTTTATTAAGTACTAGCTGTGCCCGCGAACCACGTTTCGCCTTAATTTTTTTTCCCGACATCTTCAACAAATACCGTTAATGTACACAGAAATAAATACAAAAACAAAAAAATATATACTAAAACCTTCCTCGAGAATCACGCTATCGAGTGGTGAAAATCGGTGCAATAGTTTTTGAGTTTATCGCGAACAGACAGACAGACAGACGCGGCGGGGGACTTTGTTTTATAGTATGTAAGGATCTACTACTGTAGTCTTGTGTGGCTAGGTACGTAATAGGTACTTACTAACATAGGTACAACTAACATTTTAAGCCATTTGTGATTAGATTTAATAAACCTGGGTTTGTTTTTTAAAACAAAAAGTCATCGCCAACGCCTACTCAAACCAGGGAGCGCGTTCTTCGCCGCTCGCGAAGTTATTAACCTGCACATTCAACTATAGTTTCAGATTAGGTATCTATTGCTAAAAAGAAACACACATGTATATAATAATATAATAAACACAAAACTTACGTCGAAATGATATTCACAACAATGCACGTGACTAAGGCTGTGAGAGGATCTGCTCTTGTCATAACTTTTAAACATTTTTTCTGAATATTTTTATTATATGATACAGAAAAAAAAAACACTTTTTGTTGTGTTTTTTACTGGAGTTAGTACACATAGGGACAATACAATATTTCTTAACTATTTTATTCATTCACTATAAGAAAAACAATTGAATTTATATCGAAACCGCGAGAGCGCAGTATGTAGGTGTACGCAAGCACCGACTCGCAGCTCGCAGCGTGACGTCACACGTTGGCGCGATCGCTTAGCCGGATTTTGCCGCGGAGGCCGTACTTTAACGTTTAATATCTCAGTCATTTTTGAAGATAGAAAAAAAAATAAAAACAGATTCTTTTTTTTCGAGTTACCTATTTTTTAGATATACTGATAACAAAAATCATTGTGGTGACTCATTGATGCGCGGCCGCTGCCATTAGGCACACCCCGGACACTCCATACAACGTTCGCAAATCAATTACCTATTACTACTACTAAAGCAAATGACGTTTGTACACGCGCAAATGTGTGCGTGGAATCTAGTAGGGCTGAGTGCGCGGTTATCAATCGAAATGACGCGAGAAGTGCAGCAACTGCCTTCTCTTTTACCCGCATAGCGCTATCTCTGTTATCGGCCGGCGCTCGCGTCTACTCGATGAACGTAAAGGTGTCGCCATGCCCGAGCGATCGCGCGCGCCCTTGTTTATGTGTCACTGATGTCTACAACGAAGTGCCGGGTGGGGTGAGGTATTTGGAATGAGTGCGAGGAGGTGAATGGCCGTTCTGTACGTAGTACTATTATCTATTCTGTGCATTAGGTGTCGTTTCGTATCGCAAGTAAGAAATCGTGAAAATGGTTAATTGTGCAGTTTTCTCTCGCAAAAGGCTATCCAGTAACTCAAATCTTCAACACTATGGTGTTTCCTATCAAATATAAGTATAAAATATACATAAACGTGTTTTATTTAGGTACAACTTTGAAGTAATTTTTATGCCGTTACGATAGAAAAATACAATGGTACGTTGGTAGCTCAACACAGTACACGGGCATGATTTGCGGGCGATTGCGTAGATACACGTTAATTTGTCGATGTGTGTGTGTTTCTTTATAGTGAGGTAATATTTTCATAGTGTGCGTATAGCTGTATGCTAGATTTTCGTAGTGTGCCATGCGTGTTTACACTTCGCCCCCCGCAAAATGTGGCAGAAAAATGTATACTGCGTCTTGTTGCGTACAGTAAGCTCCTTATCAAGCTATACTGTTTGACCTTTGAACCGTTCTTATGTCGCTCGTAATAGTGGCGGATTTCGTAGTGTAAATGCTTGAATGGGAGCTTACTGTACCGGCTAAATGATCTAAGATTCGGACCCGGGTCCCAATAGAAGTCGATTACTATTCGGACCAGGGGGGGGGGCTAAAATCTTTCGCGATCGCTTATAGTTGCAGTCCATCCACCGCTCCTTTATAAAAGGAAATCGGCGCAGAGTCTTGTGTTCACGGTGCAATAGCTGTCAAATAATAAGCGATCGTGATAGATTTTTTCTTAGACAATAACCCCCCGATAGAAGCGAATCAAAAATAACTTTGGGATGAAACTAAAAACTGTTAGGTTAGATTATATATTGTGACCACACACATGAAACTGAATGAAATCTGCATGTTTTCATTCTCCGGGTCCGAATAGCAATCGACTTCTATTAGGACCCGGGTCCGAATAGACGCCGTTTTGAAAATAAATTATTCGGTTTTCGTTTATTAGCGGTTACATTCACTCTCTATGGCTTGTCTTTTGTCGATTAAAAAAACAAAGGAGTTTTGCTTTTGAGCAAAACCAGCTGTTTGTATTCTTTCAGAAGATACATAAAATTGAATATCAGTGAAAATTACTATGAATCGAAATTAACAGTGTCATTTCCTCTACAGACTATGACATTTTGTGAACATAAAAGTGTACATTTTGAAATTCATGTAAAGTGAATATAATAATCGATTTTAAATTCAGAGAAACGTCATCTGCGATTAATGAACTGCGTTAAGCCATTTAACTACGTCTTCAATCCATTGTGTTAAAGTTTGAGGAAATATTTCCACATCAACCCTCTGTTGTTACGTCGTGTCTGAAGGTAAGTATTGATTTTTTAAATGGAAACTTCAGGATGTGATCCGTTATGTATAAAATTGCTCTATATTGAAGGTCATGATGTAACAGTGGATTTCTGAAAACTACAAATTTCCATCGAATTTTATTGTATTTTTCCACAAAACTGTAATTGGAAAAATGTATACATTTTTCATATTGAATGTGATTTGTTTTAACTGTTTTTTATTCTAGTGCTAAGTAATAAAGTTATAGGAAGGTAGTTTTATATTATTGGTTCATAATCATAGTAACATGCATTTATTTCCAGCAAAGATGTAGTTCTCTAGAATATATTTTTAAAGTTCAATAGAAGAAGCATAAATTGTTATTATCCATACCCAGAAATTAAATGATGACATACAAAAAAAAATAACTTTAATTCTTCCACATTCTGGTCTCAACCCTCAATCAAATAAATCTAGATTTTATTTAATAAAAAGATTTCTCTGAGGGTATGTTTGAAAATGAGTAATTCTTATTTGGGGTAGAGTAAATCTCACCCATTAGCGTTCAAGAACCACCTGAGTAAAACCGAGGGTAACTGATCAATTGCTCCGCTCGTATTTCTGAACACTTTCGTGAATGTAAATGCAGAGTAATTTTCGAGTCAGAGTTAAGTTTTATCTGACATTGACAGTTGATTGTTCTGTTATCTGTGGCTAGCTGATTTTGTTTTTAAGTCGAAGTTGCAGTGTGCAAATGATAAATAAAACTTTGTGCAGTTGTAAAATAAAGAAACTTCGTGCAAAACACAAGAACTATTCTCTTCGTTTTTCACTGACAGTACCCGTTTGAGAACTTATGAATTGTGAAAATCACTTGATTGCTTTTGAAAACCAATTTATTTTCTCTTTTTAGCAATATCCCTTTCTTTTTTACTGAGTGAAAACCTCACGGGATTTCGAACGGCCCCTGAGTAGGTTTGTTCAGGTACTTAAATATACAATCTTTAAGATGTGTGAGGAGATTAGTAGTGTAGTGGCTTTTGTGCTCGGCATGTGTTGATAAGCAACATTTGCTGTGGTCAAGAGGTTGACCAAAAGTGTGAAACAAGGCACCTTATACAGTGGGTCCTGCATCTGATCTCGCTCTGGCTGTGTTGGTGATCCTTTCCAACCAACTGAAGGAACAGCATATGCACCTGGGTTTGCGCAGACATTTGTACACTCTTATGTCTTCCATATGATGGCTAGTGTTTGTTGAGATAGCCTGCTATATCAGAAAACTGATACTGATGACAGTGTTAAACAATTTCTAATATAAAAAGCTTAAACCAGGAAAATATAATTGTCGGTTATGTGGAATATTTAACATTATTTTATAATTTTAGTAGTCTTAATAGTCTTATTAATTCATAATAAACTTTTTAGTTTTAAAATTCTACCTCATTGATTAGCTAAATGTAATCCTGACCTAAATGGCAAAATGTCCAACAGTGCAATGAAATGTTTAATGTACAGCTCATCTAATAAGCCAAACATTCAACTATCAGATGGTCTGTATTATATAGCAGAATGCCGATTTAGCAAATCATCACAAATTGTTATTAATTTATGCACCTAATACCCATTTTATAAAGCCAAGGTTTTACAAAAACTTAAATAGACTAAATTTTTAAAGTTCCTCTTTATATTTCTGACTTAACATTATAATATGTATCTTTTTTCTCTTATTTTGTTCGAATGTAACTTATTATTTTTTCAATCTGTGATTTTGCCAAAGGGCTTTGTCTTAAAAGCTTTGAGCAATAATAGTAGGGTTAGCTTGCATTTCCTTTTAGTGTTTAATCACCTTTTTTAAAGCAGCATAATTTACTATGATACCATATGATGCAAATTCACCCTAGACAACAAAACTCAACACTAAGCACTAAACCAACAACACAACTTGAAACACTACACTTTTTATATTGCAGAAGATCACACTAATTGTCACATCTAGTTGTTGCTTCAACCGTCTAGTCAACTGTTTTGAGACATCATATGCACAGCTTTTATATTTATATGGTCTACTCCCCGCTACTAATTCTCTTACTCTCTAAGAACTTTTTTCAGATGTGTGTCAAGTTCTAGAACATTTGACACTTTTCTGTACTTTTTAAACATTAGTTTTGCGATTTCACTGGAATGTTCCAGAACCTTTAACAATAACATAGAGTATTTTTATGAGAGACGCGTAAACATAGGTATTGTGCTGTTGGGTGTTTTGCTACTAAGACCATTTTATCAGGAGGGTCCAAATGTTTATTACAGCAGTAAAATACCTCAGCAATTTTATTACATCCTATTATCATACATATTGTTTCAAGGCTTACGAAAAGAAAGTCTTTGGGTCGTCGTTAAAGTTAATGGCAAAAGATGTGGAATAGTTTTGTAGTCTTCAAAAGATGATTATTATCATCGGCAGCTTAATGAACAAAGTACCACTTTGAGTGAAACAAAGGTTGTGTAGCTTGGACAGATCCTGCTGACAAAGCAGGAAATAGTGAAAAGAAGATTCGTTACACTCAGGCACCTGACTTACATCCAACTCTACGTCTAAGCACCTGAAAGCTGATAGATAATAGATCCGCTTTGTAGAGTTCCTCATCATACTGGAGGGCAAAAGGGTGGCACAGGGGCTTAGCAGACAGGATTCATTTAAAGAATTGTATTGTATTGTATTGTAATTGTATTGATCCATCCTCCTGGTTGACTTTAATAAGTTAATCTCGAGAATTGAACTTTCCAACAACATCTAGCCTCCTGAATAAGCCAGACTCCAAAACGGACTTAGCACCATAGACAAAAATATATATGTTGCGGTATTTTATACAGAAGACCTTATCAGCTCAGCAACCTAAAGGGCAAAGGAGAGGGCAATGCTAGGAGTATCACTGATTGAACCAGAAATGATGAGATCCACAGGATAATGTGGTTTTGGGCAGGTTATACTGCAAGGTAGACTGGTGTCCATGGAGCATAAAGGCTCTCAAGTGGTGGCAGCGTACTGGTAGTGCATACATTTTATTCAGGCATCAAATTTACAGGACTGACTTAATGTCATTGACATTACAAATCTATGAAAAATGATTTCCTTTTTTTTAAATTTATTAATTTTTTTACGCCGTCAAATAAAAAGGGAACAAAAATTATTTATAAAACGTAAAAAGTTTTACGTATGCAGAGCTACTCGAATTCTTTTTCCTAGTTGAATTACCTAAAATAATCATAACAGAGAAACCCACGTAAGTTTGGGTCCCAGGAAGGCATAAACCAAGAAGTTTTCCCCTGGCGATCGCGACTTGTGATCATACACTGTGAATTCAAAGCGAATGATCTCTTTATCGATTCTGCTATCCTATCCTGGTTCCTAGAACTGACAAATTCATTTAAGTCTGTCAGAAACTATATGTTGTTATATTTTAACTCAAGTCGTATATAGTCTGTTACCTTTAATTAAAGTAGGTAGCTACATTAAAGTTAAAACGTTTTGTAGCTTACTGTACATACATACATAGGCATACGTCATATATTCACGATCGAGCGAATTGACGATAAAAAAAATAAGTAAAATCGGAAGTAAACTCGCGCGCCGTCGCGAGTTTTACACTCGCCAGTTGATGAATAACGGCCTTACAAATAAAAACTTATACCGAGGATAATCCTCGGAATAATTTATTCTGTGTTTTGTCTTGTTTTAGCACATGTCAGATGTAATATGTCAAAATAAGACAAAACACGGAATAATTATTCCGAGGTTATTCCTAACAATAAGGTTTTTATTTGTAAGGCCGGAAGTCTGTATGTCAAACAAAACGGGCGGCTACTACCTTCACTAGGTAAATATAGTGACAAATTAGGTTATATTTAAAAGCATAAAAGAGTAGTCATAAATTCGGGATCCTGATTGAAAATAATTCAAAAGTTATCCTCTATGTAATCTTATCAAATACCCCTTAGCAATTACCTAGTAGTCAAAATTTCAGAAAATCAAATCATATTTACCTACACGTAGGTACTAATAATAAAATACTAATACCGAGAGACTCTTAACTCATTTACACTAAACGTGCACAGTAAGTGTGTAAATGTGTATAGATGTGTATGTGTGTGTGCGTGTAAGTGTGTATGTATATGCATATATATGCATGTGTATGTGCACATGCATACATTTCATCTACCTTATATTTTATTTAAGTTTTATATGTTTAAATGTAAGTTTAAAAAAATAAAATAGAACAACAGTGTCCTTTATTCTTGTTTTGTAATGTTATTGTACGGGACCCCACGATACAGGCTTGCCTAGTGTGGGGACCGGGGTTATTTCTAATATTGGGATGGTGTTATAGCAAATAAACTTTTTTCATTTTAATTTTTCATTTCATTTTTCAATTTGGAGTCATTTTGCGTTTTCGAATGTTTGCTGAATCAAGATGCAAACTGAGAAGAATGGAGATTAAAAACAAACGATTTGGCCAGACGTTTCCACGTACGCATCCATCGTAGGTGGAACTGTAGGAAGTTGTACATAACCTCGGTTTATAAAGAGCGGTCGGTGATGCGCGTATCCACGTTGAATTGGCAGGGGCACAAGGCTGTATCGATCCGTCGCGTAGCGCCCGCAAGCCCGACACCTCTCATTGCACATACTAGCCCACTGCAACACTGTTATTGTTTGCCGCTTGCTGCCGTAAAAATAAAACCCCTGTTTGCTAGTCCTAAACCACTGACTTCAATCGAAGCTTATCAAGCTTGCGACTTTTTGAGAGCACTCGTATCTCCAATCTCGAAACATCTCGCATATTCAGAAACCCTGCCCCTTGATTGTGTAACAAAGATCTATTGCGATCGCTTTAATTTTGACAGACAAAGTGCATCCATTACTATTTTTTGTCAGACAATCAACGCAGTCTTTTATTGACGCCGCAATGATTAGTGATTTCAAGACGATTGTGATAGATTTATTCTTAGACAATAATCCCCCTGCATATCTATCATCGTGTGATTTAAGTGAGAGATTGATTAGGTACCTAATTTGATATTGACATTACTTATACTTTTTTTTATTTTATATATATAGGACCCGGCAAATGACCTCCTCCCGCCTGATGTTAAGCGGTGAAAGAGGCCCAAATGAGTTGACAGATAGAGTAGGGACGACATCGACTATCCTACCTGCCCGCCCCTTGCCGGCCCAAAAGATGCTTTTTCACGCCTCTTTTGAAGGAACCCATGTTGTAGGATGGAGGAAACACGTACGCAGGTAGAGAATTCCAAGTGTGGGATGAACGACAGAAGAAGGAATCTTGGAATTTCTTGGTACGGTGTGAGAAGGAGGGCACAGTGTACGGATGACTCCGAAGGCCCTTACGCGTGTTTCTGTTAAGAAATGGAGAGGGAGGGATAAGGTTAAAGAGCTCCTCAGAGCATTCCCCATGGAACATTCGGTAAAAGGCGCTAAGAGAGGCGATGTCACGACGAAGTTGTAGTGGCTCGAGGGTGTTAGTTACCTCTACATCGCCAATAATGCGAATAGCGCGACGCTGCAATCTGTCCAGAGCATCGAGCAGGTACTGAGCGGAGCCGTCCCAAAGGTGCGAGCAATATTCCACGCAAGACCTAACCTGAGTTATACAACAAACATAGTTGGTCCGGCGCAAAATACCTACGCACCTTGTTCAGGACACCGAGTTTCCGTGAGGCAGTAGTTATGACGGATTCGATGTAGTCTCTGGGGTTCAGATCGCAGCGAATGTTCATTCCGAGCAAGGTGATGTTGCTCTGAATGTACATAATAGTACATAATACTACTACTACTAACTAATAGTACTACTACTAACTAATACTAATAGTCTACTATTGTACATAATAGTTATAACTTTATTTATAATATCCAATTACGATAAGGCTTATGGGAGACGCGGATAGTTATCGATAATCATTCGTTAGTCTAGCTAGATGAATGTTAACGAAGAGAAATCCTGAAAGTCCGAAGAAGAATCATTTGTTAAGCAGCTGTGGGATACGGACCAGCAATCATCTGCTCCGCGGGGACACTTTATGAATATCAAAAGAATACTAACGATTTGAAATACAAGGCAATTATAACCAAAAACTATACCTATTAAGTTATTAATGTAGATGCATATTGAAAACGGAAGATAGTTTTGTATGCTAGCTGGTACTAGTACGAATAATGTTATGGTGCAAATTTCTTGCATCGAGAGTTATCGCCATCATCTCTTCATTATCATAACCTAATCCATCCACTATATACCATACTCAATTTTACTCTAACATTCCATTTCCAAAAAAATCGAAGTTTGCTAGAATTATGTAGATTTTTTAAAAATATTTTCCGAAACTTAAGGTGATTTTCCATTTTTTATCGTTTTCCAATGTAAATTTGATCAAAGAAATTGGATGACTTGATCAAAAATGTGATAGAAACACTAATATTTGATCCATGTTGGTGTTTTGTCTTTCTATATTTACGGCGATACTTTCATCAAAATGTGTCTGAATTTTATGTAGAACTTTGCATTTTCTAAATAAATCGAAAAATAAATAAAGAAAATTATTCGTCTCGGACGGGGATCGAACCCGGGTCTTCAACATACCGCGTTGACGCCTTCACCGCTTCTGCCACCAAGCCCTTACCAGCTCGACGAAGAATGAAGCTAAAAATAAAGATTTTGTCGGGGCTGGTAGGTAGACGAGACTTCAATCCCCGCCTGAGACGAATTTTTTTCTTAATTGATCTATTGATTTTTCAATGTAATTGAATGTCGAGTCATTTATATGTAAAAAACGTCGACCTCGACCTGTAATTCTCGTATCCTGAAAGCTTATTTATGGAATACCACCCTTAAGTATTACGAGTATTATACTTGTACATACTACGTAAGTCGTGTCGTTCTCGACTGCTTTGAAACTGAAGTAATTATGTGTTATTAAGCTGTGTTAAAAAGACGTGTGTATTAACTTACACCTTTGCCTATTTACCGATGTGTTTGCAATGATTCGTGAAATGTATATAATAAGCAAATGCATGATCTAGTTCACAGCCTATTGGTGGCACGTGCTGTGGGACTCGTGGTATAGCGTCGGATTGCGTAACTCTGCGTTTGTACAGAAATAGGTAGACCACCTGTCTCCCTCTGTAATACGGAAATCTCTGCACTGCAATCTTAAAAGTTAATAATATCTTTTTTTTATTATGCAACTTAGTCTATTTATTTATTTTATTAGGTTCGCCAGCGTAAAAAAGTATAAATTGTATATCCCGCGAGATTGAATCATATCAGAGCTTAGAGCACCTAAATATCAGAGATTAAGACTGAGCGAGAAATTTGTACAGCTATACAAAATCATTAGTGCACTACCTAATCCTCGCTTTGACAACTCTGAGATTGACAATTCACGATTTGGACATCCTGCAACTTAGGACTCACAATATGCTAAAGCGGGGATATCAGGCACAATACTCGCTGCTTTGCATTAATAAGAGGAAATACAAAGGGAGTTTGTAGAAAAAATCGCCCTTATAATTGCACACGATAGGTCCCGATGACAATATTATGTATATTTTAATTTTTTTCAATACAGCTGTTAAACATGGCGTAGGTACTTTCAGAGGCTATAATAATTAGGTATATTAAATTATTATGATTTATGTTGACATAGTAATATAAAAGTTATGGCGTCATTGAACATTCGAAATTGTAAAATTAATTTTGAAGTCCCCCATACAAATAGTTGGGTCTGTTAAAAAAAGGTATGGAGATAAAAAAGTAATTAACATGGGTGGGTTTCGGCTTGATAGTGTATTGACCAGCAACCTTATTAAAGAAACGTTTAGTAAGCAAGGAGTTTTCATACATATAAAAAAAAATCGGATGGAATTTAAACGAGAAAAATTACGAAAATACTCGTAATGACTCCGAACATCTTAGCATTGAATTCTCAAAAATATTCAATTTATCACACAACAAATAAAATTTCCAGAAAATGGCACGTTTTTGCTTCTGGATATTTTTTTTTTCCAACGAAACTAGACAACGGGCTCGAACGCGTATACACGGTTACGGTTTTTCATAATAACCAATAAATAATCAATTCCTTATCTAAAACTAATTATTGAAATGTGTTTACACGTAATGTCATTCAACCCAAAATTTTCATTTATATCATAGTATCATCATCATGTCAAAGATTTACATGAAAATTTTGGGTTGAATGACATTACGGGTAAACACAATTTAATAATTAGTTTTCGATAAAGAATTGATTATTTATTGGTTATTATGAAACACCATGTATAGACGTTTTCACCCGATTCGTTTTTTTTGATAAATGTTGATGTGAAAAAAATATAAAAAAAACTAGTAGGTAATTAAATATAATAAACAAACATTTAAATCAAATTTCATACTTTCATTTGTTTTTTACTATTTTCCATAACTGTTACTGTATTGAAAAACGTCGTGTGATACACGGGTGTGTAGGTTTTTGCAAACTCGTAACATTAAAAACCTGCTTGTTAACGACAGCCCATTTGCAATAATCTACTTTCTACCCTTGTATCACAATGCGTTATTGTCTGTGACTCATCAGAATTCCGTTTATATCGATTGCGGTTTTTCACTCCTATAGGTAGATATATGCCTGACGTCACTCATTTTGTAAATATCTAAACGTATTCCAATGTCAATTGCGCTTTTCTTTCATTTTAGTTAAATTCATTCGAATACATAAAATATGTATAGAACTAATTAACAAGATTAAGCTATAGTAAAGTAAATAGATAAATAATGTTTAAATGTGAGTATATACTATACTTTACTTATATACATATACTTACTTTACTTAATAATGGTAGTTTTAAGGGTTGAATGTTGCTATACCTAATGCATAAAATTAAGCACATCTTAATGTTTTACTTACTTAACGTTTTCTTAGCATAAAAATTGGATTTTTGCTCATTTTCTATCAAAGAGAAATTACTTCCCGTTGACCTAGAAACATGATTTTTTTTCAATAATCAAGGTCCTTTAGCACATTTCAAGGAAGAAAATCTTCAAACCGTAAATGTGTACATAGTTAAGAACTTATATTCTAAGGGAAGTTTGTACGGACCCCTCGTCGTGTGAGTCCAACTCGCACTTGGCCGCTTTTTTACACACAACAGGGAAGCTCTTGGCCTTTATCGTCACTTGATGGTAAGTGACGATAGAGCTGAAGATGGAGGCGCGTTGCACTTGAATTCTTCAACAAATGAGGAACCTCTAATTGTAGAAACACAACCATTGTATTAACATCGTTACTATCGCGACAAACTTAGGTAAGACGGTGATACTTAGCCAGGCGGGCTCAGAAGCCTTACTACCAACCGAACTCGACAGAAAAATACTTCTACCTTCATTGAAAAGCGAACCCCGGAGCTCCAAATCGTTACCGTTCGGTCTCAACTACTAAGCCACCGAGTGGTTATTTCCAAATTACGAGTATCCAAATTCCAAATTTGTTTGTTCAAAGAATCGAGAGGATAAGAAGAATTGAAAATAGAGTACCTATTACTATTTTTATCGTCATTAACTGGACTACACTATCTTTACGCCGAGACCATTTGAGCCCTTTAAAATAGCAATCACAATACAGCAGTCAACATTCCGGTCGCCAAAATGAGTCCACATTAACTGTGCTATCTGATTGCTCTCACAGCGGTTTTTTTGCCAGAGAAGCGTAATTTTTGTACTTAGTTTTTTTCAATTTCAATACTTAGGCATACTCTTTTTCACTCTTACTTAATGGCAGTTAGCTTGATTGATTTAATAATACTACATCATTGTACTACGTAGTATATGTGTAAGATGCAGTTTTCACATACATATAATTATAGTATAGTACACGCAGTTTATTTTTGCCTCTCTTATTTCAAGTTCTAAGAGGTATTGTCAGGTTTATTCATGTTGTGAACAGACTGCTTTTGGGAACTTATGTTCCCACATATACCGGGTGTAACGGAATACCGAAATAATATTTAAGGTTGTTGATTAACAAAAAAAATGTTTTATGACTATTCTTTGTATTTTTAATATATGCATACTTTCGATTTAATACGCTGAACTGTTAAGCGTTTTAAATCGAAAGTAGGCATATAATAAAAATGCAAGGAATAGTCATAAAACATTTTTTTGTTAATCAACAACCTTAAGTATTATTTCGGTATTCCGTTACACCTGGTATATGTAAGGTCGCCACGATGGTTATCGATACCGAGGGCCAAATGCTCTATCGAAGTACGGCCCGATCGAAGCTGAACCGTTACATTCCACCAATCGGAGGACATACATAGATGGTTTTTGAAGCGTTAGATGACATGATGAGGCGATTGGATTGGTCGAGCGCAACGGTTCAGTTACGGTTCACCTGTGGCTTATTAGTAGAATAGGGAAGCGAATTTTTTTTTTAATGTTCATTTGGCAGATTACTAACAATCTATTATTTTTCCACGATATAAAACTTTCACCGCTATGTTGATTTGAAACGTCGCATAACGTCGTATCTTCTGTCATTGTGACGTAGCGAGCCCAACTCCCTCTCTTACTCATTGGTTTTTGTTATTTCGACAAAGCGAAAAATTCTTGTTTCTTATTTTTTTTTCATTATTTCAAAATCGGAATCTAATTAGTGAGACTAATTAGATTCCGATTTTGCATACTTAGTCCGCATGCCAATTAGCTCTCAGGTTTAACTGACGGGGCGTAAGGTTTTGGGTTTCATTCACCATTGCTTCCGTATGCTTTATTTCAGAGGCTCCAAAACCTTTCCAAGTCGTGGCACACTTAGAAAATTTTAATTTTATTACGGCACCCTAGTCATTTCTTATTATTATTTTTGTTGTAAGTACCTTTTTGGATTGTTTTTTGTTAGCACAGATATCAGGAGCGCCTCGCGGCACCCGTTATCTCTTTCCTTGGCACCTCATGGTGCCGCGGCACCCACTTTGGGAACCTCTGCTTTATTTGCTTGTTCACCACCTATGTGGTATAAAAAAAGATACATAGGTTTGAATCTATTTGATCGCATTTGAAGATGATGACTATCTTAACATTGAATAATGTATACAGTGTAAAGATGGACGTTATTATGTTACATTATTTCTTTATTCTCTAACTTATTATCCCAGCGAGGCGCGCAGCCCACAGAATGAGATACAATATTGGCCTAGTTGCGCACGTTGCGTAAACGGCCGTAGACTTGAACTCAATTCTCTCTCATCGGCTGACATACTTTGTGAAAATAATTCCATAATGCTCCTTTTGTAATTAAGCAATCCTGTCGACTGCTTTCATTTCTTATAATATTATCGTCGAGTGATAAAACTGCGAGAAATGGTTAGATAATTTAAAAAGTTCTCATTAATTTTTTCACGATCTTAAATTTCTAACGTATTTTCTTAGGCATTGGTAATAAAAGATTTTATTAATGTTTATTAGGTAAGTAAATACGACTGTATACAATTGTTTGTTCAGTTGAAATTAATTGAAAGACAAGAAAAGACGGTACACTTTTAGCTTGTGTCTCGTTTTGTACGAAAACGTTTTTATCTTTAATATTGAAAATTGATTCGACTACATTAGAATAATATTTTTAGAATAATATTGATCCAAGCCAATTCAACGCGTGGCCAGGTCATCTAGTTTAATGCTGTAAAGATAAATCGAAACTTGTGGAACAAATATTGTGTAATTTTTTTACGTACAATTTCAACGCGATCTGTTTATTCGTGGTTGAAGGAGGCGATATATAGGTATAATCAGCCAAAGGTTTCTTACCTGGGTATAACAGTATTTCGCTCGCATAGTACTTACTGCATTGTGTAAGAAACCTTTGGCTTCGTGTCGGCGTTCGTCGTGTTACGACATCAGCTTTCACCGCTCGATTGACCCGAACCCGAAACCAACTGCTTTTCGAATTCAAGATCGTTTGACAACGTAGAAGCAAAAAAAACTGTTTTACTGAACCAACGTTGTAGATGCTAATATAGCCTTCCGATGTGTTCTTTGTTCTCAGTCGCGCGCGATAACCTATTTTGGTATCTTTCATGATATTTTAGTTATTAGGGTCACCACCAGCCACAATGTGCATGCATAGCATACATTTACGCTATTTTGATTATGCATCCAAATATGTTCATGAGAAATGTCAAAACAATCATTAATGCTTACAATATTATGTTACTATTCGAAGAACTGGTAACATCACGTATTGTTACTTAGTTTGATGAACGCGCATTAAATAATGTCGTTATTGTTTTATTCACTTTCACATTTTTAGCTATATAATTAAAGAAAGTTATATAATTAAAAGCCATGCTGTAAAAATTATAGGACGGGAGAAAAATGTCGCTTGAACTCGTCTCATTTTTCTTTTTCATGATGATGTTATGAAGAGCGGAAAACCTTTTTGGTTTTTTCTAAAGTTTTTGAGGTGAATTTTATTACAGGCCTTTCTTTTTTGTTATTCTAGCTTCGGAAGTGACTTATGAAACGGCGGTGACGGTAAGAATACAGTTAAAATTGCCAATTTTTCCTTTGAATTAAATTTTCTAAAATAAATTTTTTGGATACTTCTCCAGAGGGCAATGGATTCTTAGCTCATTCCGTATTAACAGAAATGATGCTTATACGGGTGGATATTAAAGACGTCCAATGTCCCAAATATTGAATATGGCAAATTTTACTAAAAGGAAACATTCATTTACTTTCAAAAATAACAAAAACTGCTTACATAGATTTTTGATATCTCACTGGTGTAAGCAACCTTGCACGGCAATAAAAGACCGTCTGTATTAAACACTATTTACTTAAATTAAAACACTATAATCGTACTCTTAGCAATATGTTTTTGGACATTGGCATAACACTGTTGGAGCGGGCACTCGTTACCAATGCTCTATTCACTCTGCCCCGCATCAACAGTCATGTTACATTCAGTCAAATACCAAGGAATAATATTTAACTCACACACGGCACATTATT
This sequence comes from Schoenobius gigantellus, assembly GCA_963935595.1. Taxonomy (NCBI): domain Eukaryota; kingdom Metazoa; phylum Arthropoda; class Insecta; order Lepidoptera; family Crambidae; genus Schoenobius; species Schoenobius gigantellus. The sequence goes on along the minus strand of OZ012544.1, from coordinate 15,867,927 downwards.
ACGTTAACATAAACAAAGTGTAGGAATGCTATACATCTTGGTCGCTGTTATCAAAAGTTATAAACACATTATTGAGGCCCAGCACAGAACAAGGTTTCGTTGTTTCTTTACTCGCTGTCAGTACCCGATGTTCTGATTGCCAACACGGCCATGCTGCAGCGTGCCTGCCCTCAGGCACTTCCACGGATGCACCACTCCCTCACTGATGGTTTGCAGTCTATGAAACATAATATAACACTTCATTTATAAATCTGATATGGTTAATAATATTAAAACGCCTCGGCCTATCATGACGCTCCAGATTTTAGAAAGATAAGTACAAATGAATAGGTAGACATAGCTGTGGCCTTCAGTGCTTCAGCAGCCCCTTTAGTCTTAGGTGACTCTTGCAGCTAAAGGACTCAACAGTCTTATCCTCTGATGCATTTCGGCAGTCCCTTTAGTCTAAGGAGACTCCTGCAACCAGAAACGGATTTAACTACCTATTACATATTTTGCCCCTGGTGCATTTCGGTAGTCCCTTTAGTTTTAGGTGACTCCTGCAACCAGAAACAAACTCAACTACCTACTACATATCTACCCCTGGTCACTTCGGCAGTCCCTTTAGTCTTAGGTGACTCCTGCAACCAGAAGCAGACTCTATTATCTACTACATATTTCACCTCTGGTGCTTTCGGCAGTCCCTTTAGTCTTAGGCGACTCCTGCAACCAGAAGGAGACTCTACTATCTACTACATATTTTACCCCTGGTGCTTTCGGCAGTCCCTTTAGTCTTAGGCGACTCCTGCAACCAGAAGCAGACTCGACTATCTACTACATATTTTACCCCTGGTGCTTTTGGCAGTCCCTTTAGTCTTAGGCGACTCCTGCAACCAGAAGGAGACTCTACTATCTACTATTTTATCCCTGGTGCTTTCGGCAGTTCCTTTAGTCTTAGGCAACTCCTGCAACCAGAAGGAGACTACTGTCTACTACATATTTTACCCCTGGTGCTTTCGGCAGTTCCTTTAGTCTTAGGCAACTCCTGCAACCAGAAGCAAAACATAGTTGCAACAACTTTATCTCCTGATGCATTTCGGCCTTTAGTCTTAGGCAACTCCTGCAACCAGGAAATAATTTGTCAGCGAGCAAAACCGTTTCTATAGTCAGAGTACATCTCTCAATGCTTACAATTTTAACCAATTTTAACCACTCATAATTTCATATACGTAATTGCTTTTTAGTATTTCTTCACTCAGTAATATAACAAACCTTGCCAACATTAACATTATTATTTCTAATATTGTACGTTGTTGCATAGGTACCAGTTATTAATATTTAACATTAATCCATAGTTTCATTTTTTTGGCAACGTTCTGTTCTGTATATCTCTTTGCACTCCTTTCACTATCGCTTAAATCTGCAACTTCGTAACGATCGTGACCCAATACCTTCGTAATTTAACAAGAACCCTTGAAAATTGGTAGTAGCCACATTTTAAATCTAAGCTTTTCAAGTACTTGCACCCATGTAACCTGTCAATAAAATCCTTGATTCGTGGTATTGAATATTTATCCTTTACGGTTATTTTATGTGATTTTCTTTAATCAATACACAGCCGCTTCTCCCCGTTGTTCTTATTGACAAGTAACGCTAGGCTAGCATAAGCAGAATGACTCTCACGTATTATCCCGTTTTCTAAAAGCTCCTCCACTATATCAAAAATAATATTCCTATTCGATTGAGATGTTTTGTAAAGTCTACAGTAAACGTGTTTTGGTTTAATTAAGTCCACATGCATTTCGCGGTTATCAACATTAACAAGTTCCTTTATAGTAGATGCAATACATTCTTTATATTTTGCAAATATTCTTTCCAATTCATTGTGATGAGAATCAATATCAGATTTAAAATCATTTTCCTAAATTACTTTGAAAAAATAATGAAAATGCTTATGGTAGTTAAAAGTTAATGTATAAAATAAACCACTCGTGTATACATTAGGTCATTACGTTCGGTTACATTGCGACCAATCAAAATATGACATTCCGACAAATCACTTAAAATACACATTTCGACGTTTTCGTTTACTATAGAATCTAACTTAATTTTCGTTTATACAACTTCAGACATAATGTTGACGTTGTCGCCTGAATAGCCGTGCAATGTGATTGGAGTCTCTAAAGTTGTTATTGGCGATAAATATCCCCTTACTAATCGTTATGTAATGAGAGAACAGCTACTTCCTCCCGTATCAATAAAAGCTTCATGTACAAATCGGTTAATACCAAACATTTTCGGGAAATTTAGATGCAATAATTAATGAATCAATTTTTGATTGTTGCTCGAAAAGGAACGTATATAACTATTTATTCGGTTTTTATCTATCTTTGTTTTTATAGTAATTCAAACATATTACGTTTCACTTCAAAACTAAACAATATTTTCATTCTCAGATCCTTCCATAACCACTCCGTCCAGTTGCAATCATTACGTTACTTGGAGTCGTACTTACCACATTCTCTTCAATTTGTGGAACCTTTCAATTTGTTCAACGCATGATAACGAATCATGCTGCCATTCCATAAATAAAATGACGAATAGGTCTTTATTATATTAATCCATGACACAATCACTTACTGGGTCAAATTCCGGTATCATATTGTGTAATTGTATTTGTACTTACAGTTTCTGTTTGCTTTTTATAAAATACCTTCTTGTTGCCTGCACAGATCGTGGACAAAACGGGACAAGAGACAAACAACGTGTTCCTTCTCACTCTCTTATATAACAAAGTGACAGGACGAGGTTTATAGTCACTTTCTCTTCTACACTCCATGCGCCGTGCTATAGGCCTGCTGGGAGGCGGATGGTATTCCAGTACCTACTGCTACTATCGCTTGATGTCGACCGAGTTCGTTTTCTCTCATGCTTTCCCATGGTAACTTGGTGATAACTATCCCACTTCTGATGTAAGCAACCTTGCACGGCAATAAAAGACCGTCTGTATTAAACACTATTTACCTAAATTAAAACACTATAATCGTACTCTTAGCAATATGTTTTTGGACATTGGCATAACACTGTTGGAGCGGGCACTCGTTACCAATGCTCTATTCACTCTGCCCCGCATCAACAGTCATGTTACATTCAGTCAAATACCAAGGAATAATATTTAACTCACACACGGCACATTATTACGTTAACATAAACAAAGTGTAGGAATGCTATACATCTTGGTCGCTGTTATCAAAAGTTATAAACACATTATTGAGGCCCAGCACAGAACAAGGTTTCGTTGTTTCTTTACTCGCTGTCAGTACCCGATGTTCTGATTGCCAACACTGGTTCTAACCAGACATTGAACCGGTTGAAATCCGAAAAAATAATATCCTGTATTTTTATGGTATTACATACAAATCAATTGGGATATATATATCAATTTCTTTGAAATAACTTAATACCTCCCTAAAGTCAAATAGAGAGTCAAATCACATTCATTTGGTTGACCCATTTTAGGTTGTTACTTTTTACGAAATCGTAAAACGTAAAACTTGGTGCAACCGGCTGTTAGAGCGAGAGTGAAACTCGCACTTGGCTGATTTTGGCCGGATCATCACATACCATCAGGGGAGATGAAGTTCTAATTTGCAACTATTTCAACTACAATAGTTATAAGAACTTGCAGTCTGACCACGCCTTCAGTGTGGTCAAATCAAATATTTAGGGACGCGGTCAAACCAAGAATTATGATGATATATGAACTGCGCTATAAAATTTAACACAATAGTTACGGCGAGGTCAAGCCATGTGTGCTGTGGCCTGTGAGCTTGTAACGCGAGCTAGTCAAGTCGTAAACTACACTAGCTCAGCTACGTAGATAATGTTCGAAAATGCTGTTCTAACTCTTAACTGTAGAACTAGCAAGTAACTATAGTCTTTCCGTGACAGGTCGAAATTTTTCGTTTCATGCATACTAGTTTCCGTAATTAAAAACATTATGTTTTAAAAATATAACTTATCTCTTTAGGGTATTTTAATCAAAAATGTAATAATTAATCCTACATTTAAAAAAAACAAACTTAATTAAATAATTATTTTTTCAGAATTATAAATAATTATATTTAACGGGACTTATATTCTTGTTTCTATTTAATGTTGAATTAATTATTGCATTGTTGATAAAAATGACCGAAGGAGATGTTATATTTTTAAAACATAATATTTTTAATCATGGAAACTAGTATGCATGAGACGGAAAACTTCCACCTGTCACCGAAACCTTCTTATCTATCGCAAGCGCCCTTAGTTTTATTTCCAACTTCCATGGTCGCAGAGATTCTGAAGAGCCTGTTACCCTAATCAATCCCACCTGCTTTCCTTTGTCCACCGACCTACTGTGACTACCATTTCAACACGAAGTTTGGCAATTCACTTTTGTCCCATGCTTGAAAAATGAAACTCTACCTGTCATGTTATCTCTTTCTTACAATCCTTGGTCCTCGGTCATCATAGTAATTTATGATACTAAATCAGAGGGCCTATTACCGATCTCATGGTTTTGCAAATCATATCATATGATATCATAGTGCAAAACAAAAAATACGATTTCCGGTCAGATGTTTGATAATTTTTTCATTATTTAATGATGACATCATTGAAATTATGCCATAGTGATGATATCATTGGAGATCGGTAATACGAAATGCAGCATTTCATGACTTCTTTTTCCCAAATTTATACCATGACATACGATGAAAGATCCATAATTGGCCTGCAGATATAACTCTCTGCCTTTCTCGCTCTCTCAAAATTACATTTTGAATATTTTTTAAATAATTCCAACTGTAGAATTTCTTCGAGAACAGTTCCAACTTTGTTATTTTATAGAGTGTGAATACATATTTTAAAAAAGCAATGCAGATAGTTTTCAAACAAACGGACGGATGGACAGACGGACGGATGTTGTGTGTATTCTTATATTATTTTGAACCTTCTGAGTTTTTTGAAGTCGGTTTTTAAATAAAATAATATCACTGTCTTTTGTGGAATCAGATATTTATCAGTTAGGTAACGAAAAATTACTCGAATAAATGTTTTGCTTAAAAATAAAATATGTCTCTCCCATGATTGATATTACATAATACCGCCATTTGGGGTTGCAGTGGATGGGAAACAAAGGGTGAAGACAAAATTACTAAAAACTTATAACGCTTAATGTGTTATCTGTGTTATTTGTTTGAAATCGACAGAGTTAGAATCATGTTTGAAACGCGCTGAGCGTTAAACGTCATTATTTAGTGAGTGTTTGTTTACAGGCTTTAAGTAAGTTATAAATGCTAAGGGAGCTGTCTTCTACCTGACTGTTACGTTTTAATGGGCGAAGTACTGGTTAAAAGTATTGACGTATACGTAAGATTATACGCTATACGCCAATGGTTTTGTGTACACTATCAAATCTTTTTAAGGAGAAATGTAGCAATATTATTAGTAATAAGCTGAGCCGTCAGCTTATTATTTAATAATATTACAGTAAAGTCATATGAAATGCTTGTAAATTAATATTGCTATTTACACTTTAGAACAAGCGCTTATTTTCTAGGCACAAATGTATATCAATTAGGTGAATAATAATAAACAATGTCCAATTGTCCATAATTATGATCCAGATAGAGTGTCGGGGGTCGAACAGAGCAATGTCGTCTGTATGCTTTAATTGAAAAGCGATCTGTCTGGCTCGTGAACGGTTTGCAGGGACTTTGGCGGAGGGTCGCTGAGGGGTCATTGAACCGCTAGGGCTCCAGAGTGTTGGTGTTTGGCGGCGGGGGCGCGGGCGCACTGGGCCGACGACACCCGGGGTGATTTCTCCGCCTTATAATAATATGTGCCGTCATTTCGAGCATCATTTAAAAACGTGTAAAGTTTGCATTATTTATTTGGATAATTAATCACAACGGAAAAGGTTTTTGTGTTTAAAACAAATAATAATTTAGTTAGTAGTTCGTGCCAACCTCTCATTCTAGAGACTAGAAAAATTTGACTGAAATGTATTAGTTGACTTGTTCGTCTTATACAAAACCAGATTGATTTTTTATACATAAAGCCAAGCTCTGCAGTCAGACAGAAGCCACCATTCATGAGCGTTCACAGCGATCAATATGATCATGCCTATTAGTTCCATCCATCGCGTTGACGTCGGAAAATTTCATAGTCGGCGCCCCCCGACAAACCCTTGCCCGAAACCGATATTATTAGCGTTACTTTATATCGCTGGATATTTTAAATCAGTCGATAAGGATATTGGAAAAAACTTGCAAATAAACCATGTGATGATGAGGGAATTAAAGGTGGTATCTCTAACGACAAGGATATCGTTTCCACTCTAGATTTACTCTGTTATTTATTTTCTTTTGTTATGATGTTCAAATTGTCCGAACATAACAAAACAATTAGTATCCAGTACGATTTTCTGTCTTCTGATGTCTTTACACCTACATGAAGAATACCTGAAGCTCAATACAACCTGTATTGGTTTACAAAACAGCATCCCAACAATACCTAATACAGTTCCTTCCTTTGTCTGTTGGTTAGACGGTTACCTGGTATGCCGGAACAGCTGATATCATATGCTCCTTTGTTATTGTTTTGCTTTGTTACAAGCTTAAATTGTTATCGTTGTAATATATATAGTTGTTTGCCTTCTAAGTTACTTTTCTCATAATTAAATACTGGCCCGCGTTTTTGGGTCGGGTAATTGGAAGTAGAGGAGTGTTTACGGCTATGTTGCCGAGGCGAGCTGGTTTCGCACGTGGCTGTTGCAGTCGGGTTGTCGACCCACGGCCTTGGGGCGCAGCCCCTCGCTCCGCCCTCAAAACCGCAAACCAAAGAGTGCTTTATCATATCTTCACTACGGCTCAAGTTCGCGTACAAAACAAGGTGTATGCTTTAAACAAAAACACGGCAAAGTTAATCTTGACGGTATCTGCGTCGATGTCCCGGAGTAAGGTTAAATCTTGTGTTTGATGAAGTGTCATTCTGCCGATTTGTGTTCGTGCATAGCTTCATTGTTTCGCTCAAAAATATTATTAAGTAAATCGGCCCAGTGGAAATATTTAGTAGGTATTAATAAGAATATTTTATTTAATTATGCACATTCATAAAAATTGAACAAGACAAATACAGGCACAAAAGAAAATATAACGTAGAAAGGAACTGTTTATTTCTTCCAGCAGTCCCGCGAGTACCTATTACGAATATATTATAATCTTGTTATAAGTAGTGCCTTAAAACAATAAGCTTTTAATGTTAGTATATCCGAGTCAAAGAAGGTCACTTCACGTCGGTTTGGAATAATAAATCGCTGCTTTGCGTTACTAGCGTCGTGAACTTGTGACGTTGTGCTGGCGGACGATGATTTGCGTTATTTTTTTTATTGCCTCGCTCGGTACTCTTCGGTTCGTTCAGGCAAAGCAAAACAACAGATGGTCACGTGGCGTAAACCTCACCGATGCATGTTTGCGTAGCAACCGCAAGATAGCTTTGGACTGTATCTCGAAAAGGTGTAAACTTAATGGGTAGGCGTCTTAATGCGTGGCTTGAAAAAGTATCTAGCAGGCCTTCGAGGTTTAGTGTGACAAATTACAGCAAAATTATTGCTGCTCTTGTCAGCCTCATAACTGGATATCACTTTGAAGTGCACAATAAATAAAAACTACTCAAAGTGCTAACATTTGACATTCATTGATTTCTTAAAGCTTGAACAAGCTAACATTGCCTTGCCTACCCGACGAAGCTTCAATGCACCTGGTGTAAATCGTTGGGCTATCTTTCTTTTCATGAGGTGGGGATACGATTGAATAACTGGACAGGTTTCCTTGAGCAGGTAGATGTTGCTCGGCTAGAGTACGCTGTACCGTTTTCTGGTTTTTACATAAACCTTACTTTTTGCAGTAGTTAGTAATATAATACTTATTTCGGATGTGACAAAAAATTGGGACGTTCAGATTTTCCTACCCATCGCCCAAACTATAGGCCTGATTTCTATGTTTCTAATTTAGTTGAAAATCCATTGTTCCTATGCATTTCATGTTGCGTTAGTTTGATCAGAGGCCTTATAAATAAAATAAAGTAAAATAAAATGGAAACATTTTACTTCATGCATATTATGTCCCGTCAAATATTTACAATTAATTGGTTACCTATTAAATTTTTCATCTCAAGTCAATAAAATTTAAAACTACATATACACTCAAAGTCACTCACACATTAATCATGAAATCTCGAAAACTAGATGACCTACTAGCTGCTGCCCGCGACTTCGTCTGCATTCCCTGGGAAACTCATTAAAATTCGTGATAAAAAGTAGCCTGTGTCTTTTCCCGGGACTCAAACTATCTCTATACCAAATTTAATCTAAATCGGTTCAGCGGTTTACGCGTGAAGAGGTAACAGAGGGACAGACGGACACACTTTCGCATTTATAATACCTATTAGTATATGGATGGTTTATGGAAAGGACATGTCAGCTAAGAACAGATTTTATGGAATGCTACATCCAAGGAGGTGAAATAGGGGTTGAATGTTTGTATGAAAGTCTGTCATTTTTGAAGCTAAAAATATGTAATTTTGTATTTAAGCTGATAATGTGATTTTTTTATTCTCCCTTAGAATTGTAAAATAGGACTGGAAATATATTTTTTTAAGTGAGTATTACAGCAACAACTACTTAACGTATTTCCTACCAACCAAGATAACTTGACAAAGAGTATTTATTTATTATTTATCTACATTCAACATGCCTTCAATATTACACTGCAAAGGGGATAGTCCCCTTAAAAAGCTTTTGCTTTATAGTTTGAATTATTGTTTTTACTATGGGAAAATATAGAATTCCCACGGGAAGAACGATAATAACGCGGGCAAAGCTGCGGACGGAAAGCTAGTAATATATGTATAAAATGAGATCATGTTTTAAAACGATAAAGTGAGACACAAGTAAGGCGCTTAACACATTGCCGCCGCATCCCGCTGCGGTGTACGGAGGGACGAAAACCGCATGCGGCTGCGGCGGCACGGTACCCTGCCACCGTACGGTTTGCTCCGTATCACCGTCCGGAGCTGCGGTGCACGACGCCCCGCATCACCGCATTATCTATGTCGAGATCTATTACGCGTATGCACGTCCTTTCTACGCAAAAATCCGTACGATACTGCGGCACAGTGTGGCACAGTGTTGCCAGATTTTTTCCACCTTCCCCCCCAAATACATTTAAAAAACCCCTAGTTTCTCCAGTTTGATTGATAAAAAACCTCTGACTATTTTGGCCATGTCATATACATAAGCTTTCTAATATTGACAATAAAAAACTTAGAAGTTTTCTTCAAATTACCTATTTTAATTTATTTCACATACATAGCCGTGTGTATGTCGATTCGGATTTTTCGTTATAAATGTCTGTGTGAGGCTGTGGAAAACAGTCTTTTAGCCGGAATTATGATAAACAAGACGGTTCAATGGTAACATAATGTGTTGCCAGCTAATACTCGTAAGTTTTAGTGTCCCATTCATTCTATTTGGTGAATAAATTGTCGGTCTTGTCTGATATAAAAAGGAATTTGCCATTTGGTTAGAATAGTAGAAAACCTTCAGAAAATCCCCTAGATAAATTTCGTGATATCAAAACCTCCAAAAAACCTCAAAGACCTGCAAAAACCCCTAGGATTTAAGGAAATCCTCTAAATTTGGCAACACTGGTGTGGCATACCCCGCCGACCGCACCGCATCACCGTCCGGGAGTGCGGTGCCGTCGCGCGCGCCGCACAACCGCACGGGCATGCGGTGTGAGTGTGTTATACCCTGCGGTTTTTGTATACAAAGTAAGATTCTTCAGTCAAAATTAAAAACCGCAGCACCGCACACCAGTACGTCTAGTATGAGTTTTGATAGTTTCTGATTCGAACGATCGAATAGTTTTGTTTCCATACATTTCACACCAGCGCCTCTATCGGAAACTATAATGAACTAGAATTGACAGTATTAGTTACAAAGTAATAAACTACTCGATCAATAAGTACGTATTCTAATAGTGTGGCAGTATGAGTTACATGTTTGACATTTGTTTGACAGTTTACTCGAAAACTATTGTAGTTTAGGTTCTCACCTTACATTTTTATGTGAGTTTGGTACATAAATACGTTTTTTTGTGTTTCTAAACACTAAAATTATGTCTGCACGGTGGTACTTTGCATGGAGGGCCATGCAAGAGGAAATAGCGCACGAAGAGAGCTGTGACAATCATTTTTAAGCCATATCTCCGATACACACTTTACTCAGCGCTAGGTACCGCCTTAAATCACCATTCTTTAAAAAAGTGTTAATAAATACACATAATTTAACCGAGATTTTTAATTCTATTTTCATTCCTAAAGTGTTTAACACAATTTATTATCATTAAAATAAATTGTGACTGACTTGTCCGCGACATTATAAAATAATATAATTTACAACAAATAAAAACTTTAATGGTTTTCTTTCATTCAACTCGCTTTAAAAATAATAAAAACGGCTAAGAAAACGTCACAGTGACAGATTCGCGTGTCTCTTTCCATTCACATGTGTGTAGGAGATATATAAATATATAATGTGAAGTTCGTCTAATCGAGTAAAACTAACTCGCTGTCGTTTAAACGTGAATTCGCAACGAGCAACTCATACTACCGTTTACATCGTAAACTGACAGTTTGACGAGCTAACGAAAACTATTGTAGTTTATTCGATTTAAAAACTCGTACTAGACGTACTGAGCGGTGTCCGGTGCAATGTGTTGTGCGCCTAAGGACCACATGCAAATTCTAACTATAATCATTAAGATTTTAACACTTGAAACAAAAAATATGTCGATCAATTTCACTGGGAGGCCCCATCCAAAGAATTTGCCACGGGCCTCAGTTGGTATAGTTACGCCATTGCAGAGAGAGATGCTGCTGTTGCAGCGTATAACGTCATCTCGCTTTAATCGCGTTTTACATGGTTTTAGGCTATCATGGTAGACTAGGCTATCAGAATCACTGCAGTCGGTCTATTGGACCTAACGGCACAGAATAGATAACCTACTAGAGTACTACGTACCGGAAAGGGTCGATCGTACAATATGGTTTGGCGCTGTACCCGCCGCGGCAGTATTGTGCAGTCAACAGCACATCAGCCCCCTTAGACAAATGCCACACGCTAACTTTTCCGCAGTCGTTCCGCAGAAAAAATGTATGGAAATGACATAAGCCTACGACAACCTCACTCTCTTTTTCCGCAGCTAATATCATCTCCATACATTTTTTCTGCGGCACGACTGCGGAAAAGTTAGCGTGTGGCATTTGTCTAGGGGGCCTGGCTACCTCAAAGTGACATTTTTTTCAATCTACTTTAATCTTAATTATTAATAGGTTTAAATTAATTACAGAAACTGTATCTATTAATAAATTATGTTAAAGTAAACACCTGTAAAGTACTACCAACCAATGTTACATAACTTGCTAATCGCAAGTCGGTTATAAAAAATGAAAGCTTGTAACGTAAAAATAGAATAAACTTTTCCTTAGAGCATTTAGCCTTTTTTAAATCAAATCATCCAAAAGAGCATACAGTTTAAAAAACAATTCTTATTTCTATAACAAATGGAACAAATCTTAATAAATCGACATCGTTATATCAAACAAACAAGAAAATCAAATAATCATAGTATTTGTGTTCAATCAAATCAAATCAAATATTCATGTTCATAGCTCCCATTTCTTCTCGATCTTGGTTCACTCTCAGTGTCTGTATAAAATTCCCAAACTCGCCTAATCAAATGGCCAAACAATGAAAACAAAAACCTGCAAAGTGCGAGTTGACTCGCGCACCGATGGTGTAAGTTGTGTAAGTAAGAAGGTACGAGAAACGCGTGCTGATTAAATCAAACCACAGTAAAACGTTCAGTTGTTTATATTTAATGTCATTATTAACTAGATTTTTATCATTTTATGAAAGGTGTTTTTGTATAGCATTGAGTAGCTGTGCCTATTCTTCGCCCCTTTTGTCAATTCTCCGTTTTTTATCTCCCGCAGTAATACTGTGTTGCCAACATTAAAAAAATATCTCAAATGGGAGTATTTTGAAAAAAAGTATGTTCTTTTTGCTTTTGTTCAATTAAAATTAATATTAATTTTACTGCATTTTCAAAAAATTAATGTAAAAAAATGGAAATTACCTTAAAGAAAATCATGTTCATATAAAAAGTGTTGTCTGTTGTGGCGAACTCTTTGTCAGCCGCAGTTTGTCTGTCGTCATCGTATAGTTAATATTTTCTTGGATTTTATTTTTTTTATTGCAAATACGTTGGCAAACAAGCAAACTGCCCACCTGATGGTAAGTGGTAACAATCACCTATAATACATATGACTCCTGTGAGATTAGCAGCAAAACTGCAACCCCCACAAGAACCACAGTGTACGTTGCCAACTTGTGACTTAGGATGTAAAGTCACGGTATCCAGTAATTTCAATGCCATTTCAATCTTACCCTTCAAACCGAAACACAGCAATGCAAGCACTGCTGCTTTGCGGCAGAAATAGGTAAGACGGAGGCGGACGTATGTACCCAAGCACACGACCCTGGTACAGAGTCTCCCTCCGATTGTCTTTTGTTTTCGTGTGATTTACATACGATATTTATGTTAACACAAAGATACTGAAAAAAATATACAAAAATAATTTAATATCCGAGCTATACACCAAGCGGGCTTGGCTCCCTAAGAAGATCCTCATAGAGTCTGGCTGAATGAAACTTGAACCCAGCAAAACGCGGGAAATTTTAAAAATTTGGGGACGGCAATACTAACTATAGTAGGAAAAAACGGAGTTGATACTTTTTTAATAAATATTCATGTTTAGTTTCAATGAACTTCCAGCATTGAAAAATATTATTTGGATTTAATGAAAATTAAAAATTACTTAATTTATATCATATTTGGACAGAAATTAAGAATAAATATTATGAAATGTTGAAAACTAAGACTTTAGTCAGTTGGTACATAAAGTTGTTAAGAATCAAAGTTACTTTATAAAATATTTTATTTTACTCACTTTAATAAAAATCAATTTCCAAAAACTCAACACCTTCATCTAAGCTGGTGCGTTTTTGCTTCTGTACCAAAAACCGAAAGTTAAATTACAAAGAAACAAGTTTTCACAAAGTATCAAAATCGCCATGTTCAACTAAACTACAAAGGGGCATTGTATCAGTGTTGCAACTTGAAAAAATGTCAGGTTCAGCTTTCATTAGCCAGACTCTAGTATTTAATCATTTACGTTAAAAACATAATGTTTTATAGCAATTTCTCACATACATCTATATTGTAAAAACTTGCGCCACTTGACTCGGACCTTTTTGAGCAAATCCGTATTCACTAACTTCCTGCACTTTTTATCACGCAGAACAGAATTTTAGAACGCAGAAAATCCAATTGAAGTTCATGACGATGTAGAATTTCGGAAACGACACCGTCGTTGTCGTAAAGTAGCTATTATATAAATCTTGTTACCCCGAGAAACAATATTTTACTTACGTGTACCTGATGTTTGATTAATAAATTGTCGCTACGCTGAGAATGAACAAAATAATCGTAGTAACATATTTCAGTCATATAGGTATAATTTAATAGATAAACTATACTTTTATTTTTTGCATCATTCTACTGATGGTTATGTATATCAAATTACATGAGCGTAGTAGTAGTGTTTCTAAGGTACTTTGGTAGGATTTTATTATTAATGCTGGTATCATTTTCACTGACAGTTCGCCAGCTGTGTAGTCGATTGAAAAATAACACGAAAGCGCAGCTCCGTCCTTGGTGTGTCATCCATTACGATTACATTTATTTCTACGAAATTAATTATTCAGCCGTGTGCAATTACAATACTGTGCATAAAACAATTTGCATTTTTGATTGTAAGCATTTATGTTATTCTTGACGCGACGGGCTTGGCTAATTGTTGAAATGTTTATGTAACGCGTACCATTGTTGGGTAGATTTGTGGTAATTTATTAACAAGTGTCATCTTTTGTTACAGATATTTCGACAGTCTGTTCAGTAGCCTTACGTTTTGGACAATCAAAGTGTGTGAGGTGGTAGATAGTGAGATAGTGAACAGTGATGTGTTTGTGAATATAAAGAAAAGCGGTGCAGTGGATGCTAAAGTGGCGGAGTAGCGCTGGCCCTGGCATGGTGCCGGGCAGGTAGCGCGCGCGGGCGGCCTGCGCAGGCCCCACACCAGCAGCTGTGTGTACCCCAGCGTCGTCTATGGCCGAGCAACATCTTACACCGTCGTCGCACTCTGCACTCACGAGAGAGTCCAGCAGGTTAGTGTATAGCCCTTATTGAAACAGTTTCAAACCCCATTCAGTTAATAATTTTATTTCAAGTGCAATTAACAGTAATTTTATTCTAAGTACAGGTTTTAAGGTATTTTATTTATAAATTAATTAAAGATAATTATTTCATAATAATATGTAACCTTGAGTGTTCTGTGTGTTTTTGAAAAGTATCAATTTACGTAAACCTAAATATTACCACATGATATTGCATATCAACTAAAAGAGGTGAAATGTCGCTAGTTTTATGAGGCATATCTTGGAACATAGAAACTAATTGTAATAGCAGCGACACATCACTTGCTGCTGCTGACTGTGATCCTGGACATGCACTTTAATAGTTTAAAGCTTTAAACACTTTCTTGTTCTTGGTTCCTTTGTCAATATCTATCTGATGGAATTCATAAAATGAACAAAAAGAGAACATTCTATACCAGCAAAAAATACTCAAAGAGGCCTCAGGACCAATATTACTAATACTAAGACAGCATCTATAGATTAAAAAAAAGAAATAAAAAAATTTGTAACCTGGAATCGAACTCATTGAATTAAAAAAAACACATTTTGTATTATTACACCAACAATAGTGTCGCTTGTACATAGCAAATTCCGAAAAGTAAACATATATTGCAGACCTATAGTTTGCAATATGTTTGTCTTTATTTTAACAGCTTCTATATGTCCCCACCAAGGAGCCTACCCTAAGTTAGGGTAGGGGTTGGCAAGTAGTTATTTGTGGGGTCCGGACAGGGGTGGATCCAGGATGTCATTTAGGCCTTTATTCGGCAAATGGCAGATTAGGGGGGGGGGGGGGGTTAAGGGTTAAAATCACAAGTCCATTTTGGGGGGAGGGGTCATTCTGACAAAATTTCTACTCAAAAGCTAGGGTTAAAAATGTTAAAATCACAAGTAAACGAAAATAAAGTTTCTATTACCTGAATTTTTACCTTCAGTGTTTGGATGTTCAATATTTCTTTCTAGTTAGTTTTATGAGAATATTATTTAAATTATGTAGGTAGGTATATTTTACAATATTTGGCGGTCGGAGGTTGGTCGGAGGTTCGACCTTCGGCGGTCCGCATTTGGACCGCGGTCCGCCTGTTGCTTACCACTGAGTTAGGGTATTTAGGCGGTCCACTTCACATACACCTTTGAATTTCTTCGCAGATGTATGCAGGTTGCCTCACAATGTTTTCCTTCACCATATGAGCATCAGACAAATGTACATATGAAATTCAAAAACATGGCACATTGGCACATGCGGTCTTGAACCCCGGATCTCCCGCTTGGAAGGCAAGTGCCGAGTCCACAGCACCACCAATGCTCTCGTTTTGCAAATTTTATTATCTTACATTAACAAAATTTTTAATTATTTGTATTATATTATAACAAAAAGTATTATAATTTTTAAAGACTCAAATCAAATTTTAATAAATGTACTGTCCTGCTAAAGTCCAATTATTAATTTCTCTAACTAACTCTCTTACAGAACCTCTTGTTTGTAAATTATACATTGTGTCAACCACTCTTTTTTGAAGTACAAAAATACTTACTATTTTAGCAGCCGATCCCCACAGTAGTATTCCATATGACTTGATACTGTAAAAATAACTAAAGTAAATCAATCTTGCTATTTCATCATCAGTAAGTTGTCTTGTTTATTTACTGCATATGCTGCAGAACTATGTCTGTTTGCCAAGTACTCAATATGTAGATCCCATTGCAATCTAGAATCTAGTATAATAGGTACCTAGAAAATCTTGTAGAATCAATAAATTCAACAATTTCATTATTCATTTCCACAATAGTATCCATTTTTCTTACATTTGGCAATGAGAATTTAATACAATTTTGTTTTATTTGAGTTCAATGATAAATTATTAATTGTAAACCTATGCAATACTTAGAAAGTACTTACAATGTCAGTATTTCTGTCTCCTCTGTCAATCTATACTCTATAGTAAATAAATAAAATGGAAGTGTCCGTTTGTAATGTCAATTGAAGTGTCTGTTTGTAATGTCAAAATAACAAGTTTTTACTAAATGGGTGTGAATGTATATCGGGTACCAATAGCAAAAACACAATTTTAAAAATTTTTGTCTGTCAGTCTGTCTGTCTGTTTTATCCCGCTAATCTCCGGAACGGCTGGACCGATTTTGACAGAACTTTCACTAATAGACAGCTAATTATATAAGGTATAACAAAGGCTCTTTATCAACTTCAACAAAAGTTACTATTCCACGAGGACAAAGTCACAGGCATAGCTAGTGTTAAATATTAAAGAAGTAGCATCTGCAATTAGTACTGTATTGCACAGATTGTTAATGAAGTGTGGGAGGTCATTAATATAAATTAAGAAGAGCAAAGGTCCCAATATCGATCCTCGAGGCACCCCCATAATGATAGGTGCACCAACAGACTCAGTTTTGTTAATAGCAACTTTCTGAACCCTATTGGGCAAATGAGACTCATTAAATTTAATTGCTTCTTCAGAGACATAATAATGTTTGAGTTTAGTAAAAAAAAATTGCTATTGACATTCAATACTTTTTTGAATTCATTAATTTGCTATATTTCATATGTTTATGCACATGTCTATTACTATAACAATAATAAAAAATTTGTAGGCCTTTATTAGCCGAGCATAGTGATACTGTAAAACGCTCTTGATGTTTATTACTGAAATACTCTTACGTGATTGGATGATATTTTTCAAATTGAATCAGTAGTTCCTGAGATTAGCGCGTTCAAGCAAACAAACAAACAAACTCTTCAGCTTTATAATATTAGTATAGATTTTCTGGGTTTAAATAATAAGTAAATAAAAAAAAATACAATGTAAAGACAATAAGGAATCCAAAAAAATATATATTTGAGACAAATTTAAATTTTATGCATATTTCCTATTCCATAAATGGTTTTGTTTCCAATGGCCGCCGTTAAAAAAGGTGGATAAAAGTTCATTTGCAAACCTAGCAATATAGGTATCAAAGGAAAGGCCTTGAAGAGTAGAGCATTATGAACCTAGGAAAATCGCCCTAAATTCAACATCGCTGCCGCAAAAAAAAGTAATAAAAGTTTATTTTCAAACTCAGCAATATGGGTATTAAATGAAAGGCCTTGAAAAGTAAAGCACTAAGAACCTAGCAACATTGACGGAAATTCAACATGGCCGCCGCTCTAAAAAGGCGGAGAAAAGTTCGATTCCAAGACCAGCAATATGGGTATCAAATGAAAGGCCTTGATGAGTAGAGCAATATAAACCTAGCAATATTGATGTAAATTCGACATGGCCACCGCTCAGAAAACGTGGATTAAAGTTCGTTTCCAAACCTACCAATATGGGCATTAAATGAAAGGCCTTAAAGAGTAGAGCACTATGAACCTAAAAATCGCACTAAATTCAACATGACTGTCGCTTAAAAAAAACGGATAACAGTTCCTTTTCAAACCCAACAATATGGGAATCAAATGAAACTAATGAAAGGCGTTGATCAGAGGCGCGTTCAGGGCCTTCGCGCGAAGTACAACTTTTCGCTCTAACCCCGTTCAATGCCTTCGAGCGTGACAACCGGGTGAAACAACCGGCCCGTTCAAGACCTTTGAGTGTCGGCGCGAGTTACAACCGAACAACCATCGAATTTGATGGTTGTAAAACGCTCTGACGTTTATGACTGAAATGCTCTTACGTGATTGGATGATATTGGCGGCCATATTCTATAATGTCATCTACTAGAAAGAGAGAGAAATAAAAAATCATGTGAAAGAGGGAGATAAAAGATTTGGTTGCTGCAATCCGTTCAACGCCTTTGAGCGAGTTAAAAAACAACCGGACAACTACACCCAGAGGCGCTGAAGTTCGCTGAACGCGCCTCAGTAGAGCACTATGAACGTAGCAACAGTGACGTAAATTCAACATGGCCGCCGCTCAAAAAAGGCGGAATATAAGTTGGTTTTCAAACCCAGCAATATGGGTATCAAATGGAAGGCCTTGAAGAGTACCTAGATCACTACGAATCTAGGAAAATTGTCCTAATTTCGAAATGATCGCTGCTCAAAAAAGGCAGTATAAAACTAGTGGTTAATAAATCCAAAAATATTTTCATCACCCTTATAAAAGCTATATAATGAGGCTGCATTTGGGTACAAATTACAAGGATAATTCTTATGGAAAAGTTTTATGAGTATCATATAATTCACTAATGTCTTATAATTACCATAAACAAGCAGTAGTATTGCTGATTTGCCCTGAACAAACAAATACTTTAATGTAATATTCATCATCCTTTCCAATCCAATCATCCTTTAATCGTTAACAAAAGCTGCTCACTATAAGCGATTTTTTGTTTCTAGCAGCATGTCAGGTCAAAATAATTTGGCATAACCCATACAATTTTTGTTCATCTCGAGTTTGGACAAACTAGTTGTTTAATAATAAATAAGTGTGGTAATGGTAAAATCAACTATATTTAGGGTACGTTTGAAAACAAGTAATATTTACTTGGGGTGGAGTAAATTTCACCCGATAGCGTTCGAGAACCACCCAAGTGAAACCGAGGGTAACCGACCAATTACTCTGCTCGTATTTCTGAACGCATTAGTGAAGAGTAATTTTCGCCTGACAGAAGTGAATTTCTCACGGCCCCCAGTCAGCGTTAAATTTTACCTGACATTGACAGTTGACTGTTCTGTGATCTGTGGCTACTGATTTCGTTTTTAAGTCGAAGTTAAAGTTTACAAATGTTAAGTAATGCTTTGTGCAGTTGTAAAATAAAGCAAGTTCGCGTCGCAAAACACAAGAAGTCTTCTATTCGTTTTTAACTGACAGAACCCTTTTGAAAACTTGTGAAGTAAGAAAATCACTCGCTAGCGTTTGAAAACAAGTTAAACTTCTCTTACTCCCAATATATCTATCTTTCGGCTGGGTTTCAGCAGTAGGCAGAGTGCCCCATCTTTCCAGATCTTAGGGAACCTGCCAACGCGCAAAGTCGCATCAAGCAGTTCCCTAAGTCTGTCACCCAGTTCGCTGATAGCTAGGTGCACCACCCTGCCCGGTATCCTTTCAGGTCCGGTGTTATCTTTTTGGTCCTGAGGCGGGCCACTGCAGCAGCAAACTCCTCGTCTCCGAGAGGAGGGCCCAGATCTGGCACAGATAGTGTTGTGCGAGGTGGGGCCAACTGAGGAGGAGTTAACTCGGAATCCGGTGGAAACCGCTCCACCGTCACCCTTTCCAGCAGCTCGGGGTCCATGGAACTCCGTGAGGGGTGGGCTATGCTGCTGTATATCAATCAGTCATGGAGGATTTACATGAAATTAAATAAAAATGATTACTCTTTCATTACTGAATTCGATTGACGATTTAACTTCTTAGAGTAAGAAAGTACACAAAATCTATACTATAATATTATAAAGCTGAAGAGTTTGTTTGTTTGCTTGAACGCGCTAATCTTAGGAACTACTGAATCAAATTGAAAAAATCTTTTTGTGTTGGATAGTCCATTTATCGAGGAAGGCTTTAGGCTATATAACATCACGCTATGACTAATAGGAGCTGAGCATCAATGACAAATGTTGCAAAAACGGGTAAAAACATACGGCGAAACGTAGTTCGCTGGCACAGCTAGTATAAAATAAAATAATGAAATCTCGTGCATTAGGGACTTCTAGCTCCTGGACTATTTATTTACCCAAATAGAAAGATTCTTTCATTCTCTGGATTGGGGTGTCGACAAACTACCACCTATCTATATCAGTAAACAGATTTTCGTTACCTCGTTTCGTTTTCGAGATCCAGGTATATAGGTTGGGTAATGTTTCTACAGCTGAGCCACACATATCTCCGAATATACAGGATGTAAAAAGGACAAACGTAAAGCCGAAACTCACGTATTAAACCCATCGTCAATATCATTTTTGTATTCTAAAAACCAAACCTGGGAAATTAATAGTTACCGAGATATTTAAGTTTAATTTAAAGTGATATTTATTTTTTTGGGATTTTTATACCAAACTGTTTGGAACATTATTTGTTAATTTTCATCTAAAGAAACATCAAAGAAAAAAACAGTATTTATTAATAAATAATAGTTATTTGTTATACATGAGTGCAAAGTTGCTTTTTAACCGCGTGCTCAACTTTGATGACTGAGCTAGCAAAGGATTCAAAAATTAGAATCCTGAGCTTAGCGAGGTAATCAAAAGTGCACAAGGTGAAAAATTTTTGCACTCGAGTGCAACACGTAAGTTTTCATCCCCCCTCAGCAAGGAAATGAAACAAAGCAAATTAAAAACAAAAGTACACCAAGGAGGTTCAGAGTCTGAGTTTTTAATAAATTTAAAAAAGTTGTATGATAAATTCGGCACCATGGAGATGGAAGTAAATAGGTTTAATTATGTTTTGAAATCACATACCAAGTGCACGCAATGTTCTAACTAAATTCAAATTTACTTTAACCTCAAGCGGATAAAAACGGCTTTGGCGGTCAGATATCGAATAGCAAAAATACTCTTTCCGAGATGGGGTTATGAAAAAGTTTTTAATTTACAATGTGTAATGTATTTACAACGGATGCTGTCTTCTGTCGCCATGAGCCGCTGACTCATGCAGAGACGAATCTAGACTAGACACATGAGCGTGCATTACATTGCGAAGTAATTTTTGCAGATGTTTTTTAAAATCTAAAAATAAATTTCGTTTCCCATTTTTATTTCTTTATATAAGTTAATTTTAATGGTCTGAATGCGTAGACGTGGGCTTCGTTATGGATCTTTTTACACCCTGTATAGTAATACTTCGTTATCAAAAAAGAATGATAAAAATGACAGGTGTTTTACTTGCAATGTGCAATTCATTAATAACATACTCTGCATTACATGACTATATAATAATTAACAGTGAATAATTGACAACTAAGTTAAATTCAATCATTACAAATCTATGGTGTTTAATGTAGGAGAAGCTACCAACTGAGATTGGATTTCGTTTTAGCTGCATTATTTTTATGGCTCAACTGAACTCATGGTCTTACATTGTCATTTTCAGATGTTCTTTTGCAGTTTTGCAGCATAGCAATTGCCAGAACTCAACAAATAAAATGGGTGTTTTCACACCGAATATAAAATGAAAATTTGAATAAAAACAAATTAATGCACAAAGATCTCAATCTCTATTTTTATTATCTATACTGTTCTTGTAAAGAGTTAATTAAAAATTGTTTCTGACCCTAATATATAATCAAACTAAATGTAACGATTCAATCATTCACTGCACTTTGAAATCTTTACAGGTCTTCTCCTAGCAGGGTGGTGGGCGGTCGGTGGTTGCGTCAGGTGCGGCAAGTGAACCACAGCCGTCGTAGCAGACACAACGCTACATCGCCCCTGCCTTTCTCCACTAGCCGATATTCATCCAGCCGCAGTCACGCCGCCGACAACGAACTGCAATCTCACGTAGAGTTAAGGCGAAGTTCTCGATTGATAAACTCCCTGCCTCGATCTGATTACTCGATAACCGAACGCTGGTCATACGGAACCGACGTTTACGAAACACGGTGCGATACCACCGAATATAAAAGTGGTGATAGTGAACGGCCGTCTACTAGCCCATACACAAAACGTGGACGGACTTCTTCGCATGACAGAAAGAAACTCAAGAGCCATTCCAATTCAAATAATAGTATAGACGAGTGCGTCGCTTATTGTACACGTTCACGTACTGCTCTTAGAAGTACTGAGAGTGTTTGTGAGCCTCTGCTAAGCAGTTTCAAAAGTGAAACGTTATCATTGTCACACTTATCAGCCTCCCAGGTCAACACAGACTCTTTAGCCCAACAGTTACCAGTAAATCATTCTGAAGGTGGTTTACTTCCCCTCGAAGATAGAGACTTTGCATATTCACCATTTAGCTCATCGACAGTTACAGAGTTACTAGACTCTGATTATTCTGTATATAGCCCCACAACTAGTAGGAGAAAAGGAAAAAAGAGAAAAAGGTCATCACATCGATCTTTGTCTAGTAGAAAGAGCAGTTGCCTACTTAATATAGAGGAGTGCAGAAAGAAATTTAAGATAGAGAACCAAAAAGATTGTGTAGACACAGCCAGAGAGACTGTTGTAGAGAGCAGAAACCTCAAAGAGGAGGCTGAAAAAGAAGACGAATTTGCAGGGTCACTGACTTGCGCATATTCATTGCGAAATAGAAACCTCCGTGACCTTGGCCCATCTACCTCAACAGTTATTTGTGATAATTCAGGTAATTACCAATAAATTTAAGTCACATAAAAAAATAAGTTCCACTAATAAACGTTCAACGAAACTAATTCATTATACAGGGTGTCCCTAAAACAATGGATAAACCTGTAACTATAGATGGACTTCATCATGACCTCCCTTACCACAAATTTTGACCTTAGTGAAAATATCACGGTTTCATAGATATTTATTGTTTTTTAATTTTTCGAAAATTTTCAAATGGGATTAGATTTTATAGTGCCATTCCTACAAATGGAGAGGTTTTTCGATTTCATTTTTATCAATTTCGCAAGCTACAGTTCAACTATCAAAAACATAGCCTTAAATTTAACAAACTAGCATAAAGAATTTTAAAAAAATAAAACAGAAAATTCAAAATGAAATTAATTTTCTTTCATGTTTGATCAGCTACAGTTTAAAAAAAATTAGGATGCTCATCGTGCCCATCATACACTTGCTTAGCTATTCTAGAGTCCAAAAAGGTATCATAATTTGAATATTTTTAAATTCATAACTAGTTGAATAGCAAATGGTATAAAACTTTCAGATAATTGTTTTTGTCATAATAATTACTCTAAGGTTCTGTGTTAATGTAAAGGTATAATAAGCCTAGGTATTCTGTATTTTTTAATCTCATGGCTACTTAAAGAGTATGAATATTTAAAGTACTCGGTAAAAAAAATATTCGTATAAAAATCAAATTGGCCTTGCGCTCTTATACACGTCCTAGACGTTTGGCTTTTAATAAAAGAATGTTAATTTGAATTTTAGTAAAAAACAAAAAAAAAACAAAAATAAGGCATCGGTATAGGCATTTTCTTCCTGGAATCAGGAATAACTTTGAATGAAATATACAATAAAAAGGTAAATTTGATTTTTTTTGTTAACACTGCGATGTCAACCTTAGATTGGAATAGATTTTCTTACTTTCTTTCAAAACGCCTACTTGTTGTATGTTATTTACAGTTGCATATGTTTCAATTATCTTCAGATAATTTATACAGTATTGTCCCTAAAACAATGGTGCCATTTCTACAAATTGTTATACACGACCTTTTAATAAAATAATATTTAATGCGCTGCGCGTAACCCGACGTTTCGATGTAAGCAGCTGCATTTTGGATGCGAGTCCGCAACCCCACAATCGAGGATACTGGCCTCGCGTACCCGGAATTTACTAGCTTTACGATTTGGATATTGTTTGTTTGTAATACCTTCTGACAATTGGCAGTCGTTATTCGGACTTTGAATATCAGTACACAACATTCGAACATGCATTTTACTTATGGCGAGTGTCAAGGCAATGCCAACGCTGCTGCTCGATAATAAACATTTTCAGAATGCCTAGGCTTATGATACCATTTTAAGATGATGGGCATGATGAGCGTCCTACATTTTTTAAACTGTAGCTGACCAAACATGAAAGAAAATTAATTTCATTTTGAATTTTCTTTTGTTTTAATTTTTTTTAACACTACGCCAGTTTGTTAAAAATAAGTCTTTGTTTTTGATATCTGAACTATCGCTTGTGAAATGGAAAAAAATGAAATCTAAAAACCTCTCCATTTGTAGAAATGGCACTATAAAAACTAATCGCACTTGTAAATTTTCGAAAAATTCAAAAGCAATAAATATCTCTGAAACCGTGATATTTGCACTTAGGTCAAAATTTGTGATAAGGGAGGCCATGATGAAGTCCATCTATAGTTACAGGTTTATCCATTGTTTTAGGGGGTTAGGGGCGTTTGGTCATGGTTTCGTTTCGTCATAGTTTTTAACTTTCATAGATGTAGTGTCGTTTCGTCATTAATGATTTAATTCAAAAATATTTGGTGGTATTTCGTCATTTGTACATCTGTTCTTAAAATATTGTACAGTCAACAAACTATGTAAATAAATGAAACCAATATGAACAGGTCTGAAAATCATATGTATTTTTTTAAAACAATTCTTTAATTAGGCAAAATTTAATAATATAACAATATCTAACACTACTGCTTAAATAATTAAATATCACAGAATCAATCACGGATATATTATCTATCTAATACAGGGCTAAAATTCAAAGATTGTTGTCTTTGAATTGTACTTTATGCGAATGACCAAACGCCCCTAAAAGTAATTAATTTTAAACAGCAATGACGAAACGCCACCAGTTTTTCTTAATGACGAAACGAAACCATGACCAAACACCCCTAACCCGTTTTAGGGACATTCTGTATAAATATCCATGTAAATTTAAGGTGGTGTTCATTAGAACAAAATTTGAGAAAGTGAAGTTACTTAATTTATTTTATTATAGTTCTATTTATTATAAATTATAAAGACAACATTTGATTACAAAGTATAAAAAGCCTCTATTTACTTTTTATTAAAGCATGCTTCATATTCATTTATTGCTAAAAGCACCAAAACCAACACAATCTCAATGGAAATATAGTCCAAAGCTTGTGAATTTGGCTGAAATAATGTTGAACCTTATTATAATGCTTAATATTTGACCACCTCCATGTGTTGCTTATCAACCTTATCATATATGTATCAAGTGCAGTCGTTCATTGTAGATAATATAGCGTACAACACACTCACATGCCATATTTGTTTTGTAGCAAGTTCCTCGACTAGCGACACTGTATACAGTCAAACTACAACAGAAAGTAAAAGTTTTACTGATACTTACGGAAGAGAAATAACACCTCCGCCATATAAAGATTTACAAGGTATGAATATATTTTATAAGCGTGCACATTGTACACTTAATTGTACTTATGCTGACCAATGCTATTATTTATTACAGAATCAAGTTCATCAAAAGCTCAAAGTGCTGCCAGTAAACTTCTTATTGTTCCTCGTGATCTTCCCTATTTACGTCAAACTAACGCACGGAGGGTAAGTGCTATTGATAAACTGATAATTAAAAATCGTCCGTCGTAAATTGATAATTAAAAATAGTCCGCGTGGAATAGGCAAAAGGGGGGAATCTGTATAGGCAATCAAGCCTTTACAAATCCCCCCCCACTTTTTTACACTCTTAAGAAATGATTTCGGGAATAAAAACTATTCTTTATCATTCCCCACAGCTCAAACTATCTCCATACCAAATTTCATCTAAATCGGTTCAGCGGTTATTGATTCCCTATACAAACTTCCACCCAGGGTTGATTGATTTAAATCAAATGATTTATATCATGATTTAAATCAAGTGATGGACTCTGCTTTTTGGTTGAGTGATTGTCACAAGTGCTTCCCAAGTTAATTACAATTTTCTTGTTTTCTTCGTGGATAAATTGCAGTTGAATTATCAATTTGTCTTTCGTAAGTGGTGGTGGTGCCTGTTTATATATCTGTGAGTGTTTTGCTTTATATTTGTGTTTGTTTTCTGTGAATGTCCGAGCCTCCTGACCCAGGGGGTGGGGCTGAGCTTAATGCTCAGTCATCTCCCCCTTTATTCTCCCAAATGGATACTATAGTTTCAACACAAGAGTCGAGAAAACGAGCTCCTACAGAGCAAATTCCGTCGCAACCTCCTAAAAAAACAAATACTTCGCAATCTTCTCCCTCGATCCAAACTACATACACTAATCCTAGTTTCTTAAATACTAAAACAAAGTTTACCGATAACGATCTAGGTCCCTTTATAATTCATGTATGTAAATCAATCACGGACCTTTCTTCAGGTACTGCATTACGTCCAATCAAATTCGGCCACTTCCTTTTTAGAAACAATATTAAAAATGTGGCTCAAGATGGTGTTAAGCGTATTGGCAGAAACAGAATTTCAGTGGAATTTAAATCTTTTACTGATGCAAATGCTTTCCTTGAACACCCTGCTCTTACCCCAGCAAAATTTGAAGCCTCCATCCCTAGCTACTCTGTAACTAGAATGGGAGTAGTTTGACAGGTACCAGTTGAATGGACCATGGAAGAGTTCGTTCAATCTATAGAAATTCCTCCAGGATATGGTAATGTAATCAAAGCCCGTAGACTTAACAGGAAAACATTCACTGATGGTACTCCATCATGGATCCCCACTCAAACAGTTGTTCTAACTTTTTCTGGCCAAAAGTTACCTCAAAATATTTATTGTTTCTACACATCCCTGCCGGTTGAAACTTACGTCCTTCCAACAATACAGTGCAACAAATGCTGTAGATTCGGACATATCCAAGCACAGTGTCGATCCCAGGCAAGATGTTTTATCTGTGCCCAACCACACGAGGGAAATTCATGCTCCAAAAATATCCCCACTTGCATCTTTTGCTCTGGTGAACACAGATCTACTGATCCATCTTGTCCTGAACAATCTAGACAGAAAAAAATAAAGCTTGTCATGTCACAAGAAAACCTTTCTTATTCTGAGGCTTCAGCGAGATTCCCTCAGGTTAGAAAATCATTTGCTGATGTTACTCGGCCCAGAAACCCTAATGATTTAGTTTACCATCCCTCTTCTCAATTCCAATCACAGCCCACAAATATCCATTCCCCTATAAGCTTCTCTCCCTCTACATCATACACAGAGACAGTGGTTAGATCTAAGAAAGCTTTTAACCCAGCTTCATCGCCAGGTTATGATGTTCAGGCTCATAGAAGCATTGTGGAAAGTCCTTTGTCTGTAATGCCCAATGGGTGTGGTATCTCCAATAATCTTGTTTCTCCTAATGACAACTTTGTGTCACTAATACTGTCTTTAGCAATTAACATTTTAGAACGCCATAATGATATTGAACTACCGAACAATCTCAAACAACAACTGACTCAGCTTCTCAGTATAGCAGGTATTAATGGCTCCCACAATTCTCCAATGGAACTGTAGGTCAATTAAAAATAAAAAAAATGATCTTCTTTTCCTTATCAACAAATATTCTCCTATCGCTTTTGCCATCCAGGAGATGAGACTAATGCCAGGGTCTCAGTTTAGGGTCCCAGGCTACTCATGCCTCCGGGATGACAGGAGCGATGGTCACGCTGGTTCTGCACTCCTTATTTCAAGATCAGTCCCCTTTAGTCAGATTCCACTTCCTTCTCACCCAGAATCAATTAATGCAGTTGCTGTGAGAGTTTTAAATATCTCTTTTCTATCTGTTTACATTCCTCATCCTAGTATCTCATCTATACAGGATTTGTCTTCATTATTATCATCTCTTCCTTCTCCAATTGTCGTTATGGGTGACTTTAACATCCACCACACTTCCTGGGGCTCCTATAATTGTGATCACCTCTCATCACCTTTTCTTGACCTCTGTGATAAATTCAACCTTTGTCTCTTAAACGATGGTTCTCCTACTCGTAGGGTATATCCCCATCAAAATAGCAAAAGTGCCGTTGATTTAACACTAAGTTCCCCATCTATATCTGCCTCTCTTTCCTGGTCTATAATACCAACCACTTATGGAAGTGATCATTTCCCCATAGTGATTTCAATAGAATTATCCAGCGGTCCCAATTCAAACAATATTGAAAATGATTCCATTCCATTATTAAAACACAATGTCCCAAAAGCTGACTGGGATTTATTCAAATCCTCCTTAGATCATGAAATCCAAACATTTCCCTCAGTAAATAAAGATAATTTGAATACAGTCTACTCACAATATAGAAATGCCCTTATATTAGCTGCTGATAAATCAATTCCAATCAAAAATATTCACAAAAATAGAAAGCCATCTCTTCCCTGGTGGGACTCTGACTGCTCCACTGTTTGTAAAAATCGAAAAGAAGCTGAACTTACCTATAACAATGAGATGACAGAAAACAACTTCATTAAACTACAAGCAGCTTCAGCGAAAGCTGTCAGAGTCCTTTCAGATAAAAAAAAGGCGGGCTGGCTTGCATTTTGTGAAAATCTGTCTCCTAGAACTCACCCAACACTAGTTTGGAAAAATACAAGAAGATTCCGGGGCTCCATTTGTAATGATTATAATATTACCTCTAATGATACTTCTGATTGGCTTGAAGCCTTTTGTAATAAACTTGCCCCCTCATCAGCTCCCACTTTCGACGAAGTCACACATTCTTCATCATGTCCATCTACAATCTCTGAATTTGACCATCCATTCTCATGGGAAGAATTTTCGACTGCTCTGAATGGCCTTAAAGACAGCTCTCCTGGTATAGATGGGATACCATATTCTTTTATACTTAATAGCAGTCACACTGCTAAAAGTTTTCTCCTTAACATAATAAATACAATATTTTTGTCCGGTATCCCTCCTGATGATTGGAAAACACAAATAATAATCCCTATCCTAAAACCAGGAAAACTTTGTTCTGATCCGAATGGCTACAGACCTATTGCTCTCTCTTGCACTATGTGTAAGATTCTGGAACACCTTATTAAGAACCGCTTAGAATGGATAGTGGAGAACAAAGGTATTTTAGCAAAGAGTCAATTTGGATTTCGCAAAGGTATGGGCACAATGGACAGTCTAAGTGTTTTTGTCACGGATATCTGGTTGGGCCTCTCCAAGAACAAATCTGTAGTTGGTGTGTTCTTAGATGTGTCATCTGCCTATGTCAATGTCTTGCTTCCACTGCTCAGGCAAAAATTGCTCCAGCTGAGCATCCCTGTGAGGCTTGTGAATCTAATCACCAACTTACTGACAGAACGCTCGATCCAGATCAAAGTTAATAATGAAATACTTCCACCTAGAACTGTATGGAAAGGTCTCCCCCAAGGGTCTGTTCTAAGCCCGATACTCTATAGCTTATATACATATGACTTAGAACAATGCGTCAACTCATTTTGCAACATACTCCAATATGCAGACGATATTGCATTATATATTTCCTCTCCCAGCTTGGAAACTTCTACAACACGCCTTAATACTGCATTATACCATCTTCAAGAATGGCTAACTGAACATGGCCTATCTTTATCCGTAGCCAAGAGCCAAGTTGTTCACTTCACTCGCTCCAGAATGGTCCCTAACATTACTATCAAATATGAAGGCATGATTATCCCTCAGTCTGATAAAATAAAATTTCTTGGTTTTTTTCTTGATGCTAAAATGTCTGGATCACACCAAATTTCCCATATTGTTAAAAAATGTGAAAAAAATATTAATATTCTACGATCTTTATCTGGTGTTTGGTGGGGTGCTCATCCATCCACCCAAAAGCTATTATACAATGCCTTAATTCGCAGCCATCTAGACTACGGCTCTTTTCTCTTACAACCTTGCCTAAAATCTTCTTTAAACTTACTTGATAAGATTCAGTCTAAATGTTTGCGAATTATTATAGGTGCCATGAGATCTTCACCTATTAATGCCCTTCAATTAGAATGCGCTGACCCTCCCTTACCCCTTCGAAGGCAATTTCTCTCAGATAGATTCTTTTTTAAAATAATACAGAACTCATCACACCCCCTTATCCATAAATTACATGAACTCTCAGATTTCATATCATTTGACAAATACTGGTCTCATAGATTGCCCCCTCCCCTATTTAATAGTTTTGTTAAGTTTCTTCGCCTTCCCTGCCCAGTTCACCAGTGCACTGTGTTCCCTTTATATACCAATAATTTCCAATCCTTAATATTCCATCCTGACATTATTCTCGATTTGAATATCTCTAAGAACTCCCCCGACGCAGAAGGCCGACTTCAACAATATATCAAAAATAACTATCCTGACTATTTGACTGTATTTACAGATGCTTCCAAAATAAGTGACCAATCCTGTGTAGGTTCAGCTGTTTGGATCCCGAAGTTTGACGTGATTCTAAACTTCCAAAGCCCTCCATTAACCTCTGTTTTCACTGGAGAAGCACTTGCCATTTTAGAGGCTCTCTTGTTTATCGAATCCCACAATATTAAAAAAGCTATCGTCTTTTCAGACTCCAAAAGTTGCCTTCAGGCAATTCTTTCAAACCCTTTTCGGTCGAAAACAAAATTCCCATATATTTTAAAAATCAGGAGTGCTCTTTTCAGATGTCTTAAAAAAGGTACTTTAGTCTCCTTGGCTTGGATCCCCAGCCATTGTGGCATTGCAGGGAATGAAACTGTTGACCTTTATGCAAAAGAAGCTATAAATAATGGGTCCCAAAGTCATTTTGAATGCTTCTCTCATGACCTAATCTCTATCTCAAATCGTGACATGCTTTCAAGTTGGGATGACCATTGGAGGAGATCAAGTGGTGTTGTGGGAAAACATTACGCACATATTCAACAAGTAATTCCTCGTAAACCATGGTTTTCAAATTTTAAAAAAGCTTCCAAATCATGCACATCCACAATCTGCAGACTGAGGTTGGGTCATGTATGTACGCCGGTGTTTTTAGCTAAAATTAGGATTAAGGACTCTTCATTATGTGAATGTGGTCTGGATGAAGGTACTACTGAACATATTTTTTTCAACTGCCCTAAGTATTCAATTTCCCTTTACGACATTCTCCCCCCATGCATTCCTAGACCCACTAATTTTAAACTTCTCTTATCATTTGTTAATTCCCCATTCATAGAAATTCTCAGTGACTATATAACCTCTAATAAGATTAAATTGTAATTGTTTACCTAAATATTTCTCTCATAAAATGTCACATAAATGTCACCAAATGTTATATGTTATGCAATTGTGTTGTGTTTTTGTCTTTGCAGATAATTCAACCTCCTCGCATTTAGTTCAACTTTATATTACTTATATAATAAATAAGTTACACATTGTGAATTCACGACGCCTGAAGCAAAGGCAGAGTTTAATATCGCGGCAACAAAAATCTAAGCAGAATACTTGAAGCTGGCGGAATCCTTAAGGACAGCGCCACTGAGCAAAGAATAGAAATCAAGTGATTAATTTAAAAAATCAATGATTTAAATCAAAAATATTTTTTTTAGTATTAAGTAGATTTTTAAAATACTGTAATAATATTTATTTTATACATCATAACTCGAATTCAATATCAACACGAAACGATTTTTATCTTAAAACACGCACGATTTGGGGAATTCCCTGTGTTTTCTATTTAAGTACTTGATTCACGTGACGTGGGTGGGAGTGTTGTTAGTTTACATTTTTTTTTTGGACTGATTTCTATTAAATTTGCCAGAAATTAATAAAAGCTTACCAAATGACATTAAAAAAAATAAATAAATAAAAAAATCATGACTTTTCCCTGAAGTTTCTAAATAAATCAAAAAAATCAAAATAATCATGATTTTTTTGATTTATTTGAAAAAAATCAAAAAAATCTGTCAAAAACAAAAAAATCATGATTTTTATCAACCCTGCTTCCACCCCCCTTTTCTTCCCCTTAAGGGGCGATTTCTGCGATAAAAGCTATCCTATCCTGCGACCCTAAACTATGTCTATACCAAATTTTATTTAAATCGGTTCAGTAGTTTTGGTGTAAAAGCACGACAGACAGACAGACAGAGTTACTTTCGCATTTATAATATTAGTATGGATTATCTTAAGTTTAAATTTTATTGATTATTTTATAAAACTAAACTGGCAACTTAATTCCTTTACAACATTGTATAATGTCTGAATAGTTACATACATTGTTTTGTCTTCTTCATTCGAAAGTCAAATCAGTCATGACAGAAAGAGACTAACCTGTGTATAACTATTTATACAATATTCAGTGTTAATTAGTAAGGCTACAATAGCCTGATGAGTATTTTATAAACAAGAAAACGATGATGATAAATCAAAGTTCATATCACTCGGCTTTGTTATGTCAGGTTGTTTTGTTTCTTGCTTAAAGATAAATGCATTAAGTCTGGTACTGAATGTAAACATAGTGGCAATGATCCATTTTATCAGCTGTTAATTAATTGTCACAATTATCATTCTTAAGTTAGTTGTGCTTATCATTTCTTGGTTAAGATCTGCTACAACTGAGGGACCGGTCACAAAAATATACACGATGTTGACACAGGAGGGCAAGAATCTCAAATTGTTTAACTTATTTGATTCTAGGAAATAATGACTGTGATTAAAATGCCCTGACAGACAGTACCGAGCTAGTGACTGAGTGGCATGAAAATAATACTTAAAAGTTGCCTTGTAGCACAGGAAGGGTAGACATCTTAGTTGATGCAGTGTTCAACAACTGCTCAGTCTAAGCCACAATCAGCTATAATTAGAAGCTCCATGGCTCCTGAATGACCTCCATCTAGGTCACAAATGGTGATAGTATACATGTTGATATCACCACAATGCATAAATATTTGAGCACGCATGGCAACATATGAACCGGTCAGGTCATACTCTTGGTGATAGCTTCTGAGCTCATGTGCCCGAATTTTTCTGCGAATCGCCCTATCAAGCCTCACGTGATGAATGCGACTCCTTACTCGAATTATATAGAAAGTTAAATTAAAATGATTAAGTAATTAAAATTAATTTGTGTCTTGCAAAACGCATCTATGACCACCAAACATCAGGTAGGCTGGGCGGCTATTTTCCATCATAGCATAAATGAGGGGTCATACTTATAGTAGGTAATAAGGTTTATTTTGTTTACAGAGTATTGCTGCTGCAACGGGTGCGACCCTGGGTGCTTGCCTGACGAGGGGAGCTAGTACCTCACAGCGCCAGAGGCAGGATTCTGCTTCGAAAAGACAAGTAATAATTTTATGTATTTTTTTTACATGAGATTAGATTGATTGAGAGTGTCACAATAATCATGATCACTAGAAAATACAAACATATTACATTTTGCGCGCATTTCGCAAGGTATTTGCGCCAAATATTTCAACATGCGCGTACGCTCTCGCGCGAGTCGAATCGCGGCAAAACACACACTTCCGGATAGGGTCTAGTCTGTATGAAGTTTAGGAGCAGCAACACGATTGACGCGAGTCGAAATACATGTGGCTGGCTGCGTCCAGACTAGGCTGTGGCATTAAGTGTTGTGATATGTCCGCAGGTGCCGAGCAGCGAGGGCGCGGGCCCGAGTGCGGCGGGCGGGCGGCGAGCGCGGGCTCGCGACATGCCGCAGCCGCAGGCCACGACCACGCGCAGGGATAAACGAGGTTAGTATAGTTGCCGCCACGTATAATGGCAAAAACGGGGGATATAACAACTAAAAACCTGCGTTCCGTAAAACGATAAAAGTGATAATATCGCGAATCCGACCAAAGTCACAACATAACCTACTGATTCAATAGCCCTTATATTTTGCGACGATTTAATTTGGTCGGATTCGCGATATTATCGCTTTTATCGCAATTCGGAACGCACCATAATATTGGGTCGAATGGCGCCACTGTAAGGAGGTGCTATATTCTAGATGTAGCAACTCGTTGCATTCCCGCCTAACCTGACTGCATTTTGAATTTTTATACTCGACATAATCTATTTCTGTTGAACCGTCATTCAATCAATAGAGACGGCAAAAGGCGTGAGTGCAAAATTCCTAATATAAATTAATATATTTCTCATAAATATTGCTATGGATAAAGATAATAGAAATCAAAATATCATAAAATCTTTGTTAACATAGGCACTTATGTGTAAGTTTATAGGGCTCGTATTAATAATTGCATCTCAAGTATGAGATCGATCTTAAGATACTGTTTTTGACAGATGTTCCATACATTAAACGTCAAAACTGCAGCTTAAGATCGCTCTCAACTTTGAAACGCATTTATTAATACGAGTCTAGGTGTCTTCAATATTCTGCATATCTGTTTCAGAGTGCCTTTTATGTATAATTATTGTAATGTGGAAGAATATACAATATCAGTGACGAATCTGGGTGCTTCATTTATTGACCCTCCCTAACCACTGCACCACTACATCGCACCACCTTACCACGTTACAACACTTTTTTTTTTTTTAAAAAAACGTCGCCCCACACTAGGATTTTCTCCTGTGTCGTGGGTGCAGTTACAAACATAGAATATCACATGCACATACGCCCAGACCGGAACAAATTTCTGTAGGCCATACAAAATATCTGTCCCGAGCGGGGATCGAACCCGCGACCCGTTGCGCAGTAGGCGATCACTCGACCTCTGCGCTAACCGTGTTGTCAATGAATAATAATAATACTGAAATATTATTGGCCATAATAGAAATAAAATGAAAAGCAGCAACTATTTTTGTTGCACTCGCGGGTACATGAGCAAAATCACAAAATCGACGTAAAAATCTTGCCAAGTTAGATGCCGGCGCCTATACCATCAGCCAGACGCTACCACTGAGTTAACATCAGGGGTGCGATCTGAGTATGATAATGGTCTTCTTCCCTATTATGACAATTTTTCATTCGAAACACAACAATTGAGTTTAGTAGAGGATATAACAGAATCAGAACATGCTAGAGAATATATTAAGGTCATGTATTCGCATTTTCGAAATATTCATAAATCAATCGAAGATGAAAGCAACACAATTTCTTTGGTCTATATTATAATATTTTAGCGAAATTATAGAAGTGGACTTTGAAACTAGACCTTTGATTTAGATTGAAAACTAGAACTCAGCTTACAGAACACAAAGATATACCTCATATCTTTTGAACATGTACAAAAATTATATTAGAAATTTAGTTAATAATGGTATTTTTATTCCATTTAATAATGCAATTATCCTTGTCAATACAAATATGAAAATGAAAAAATTTTGAAGCTCTTGGAGAGTAGGATCAATTTTCCATTGGCATGATAAGTTGAAATAGGTTCTGTAAATTTTTCAGCTACCATGGATATTTTAATAAAAATAAAGTTCTCTAGTTATTCTCTGCGAAGAATGGCAATTAGAATATGTTAATTACAACTTGGAAATAATATTGCACAGTGATTAAATTCCCGAAACATTGTTTATAACTTTATAAGCGCATTATGACTATAGATCGAAAATACGTTTCGCATTAATGAACAAGTCATTAGAAACCACTCCTTATCTCCGATAACAACTTCATCATTGAGTTGAATGAAGATGCCAAGTTGCTTAAGTGCACAAATCAAAATTCGTTCACGGTACAAGCCAGAGGAGCCGTTGTTTTAATTGTATTTAGGGACATTTTATTTCAATCACTTTCTTATGTGTTGGCAGTATGTAAAAATAAATATTGTATATTTGTAATTGTTTACTAATTAAACTGTGTCGACAGTTGAACCAGCCCATACTAACATAGTTAAGCATAAAATAAAAATTTGTTTATTATTCAGTGTTGAATAAAGACTATTATAAGTTACATTACATTTATTTCTTTCTGACTTTATTTTCAGTTCTCACAGCATCTTAAAAGTGTAGTGACAACTACTACATTTTACAGCAATGATTCACTAGTTAATTAGTGCACTAATTAATTATGTTTTTAGACTCCGTTGAAAAGGTCGTATTCTTAGTCTCCTCGGTCCGTCCTATCCTTCCTATCTAAGCCAACGATTCTCCTTTGCACGTCCACCTGATGCGCATTGCCGATCCCATATCCGATCAGTGTTGCCAGATCAAAAAGCCAAAGATCCATAATTTTTATTGCCAATTTTCCGTATGAAATCCGTATGAGAAGTTTCTAATAAAATCCGTATGAAATCCGTATAAGAAAAATAAAAGTAATCTTTGATTTGTATTATTTTCATTGTTTAGTGAACTTTTATGAACAATTTCGAAGTCAGAAGCAAATTGAGGGAGAGAATGATTCAATTCAAAACAAACCAAACTAATTATTTCGTATTGCTTGTACTAATACTAAATAACTATTAACCCTCTCTGCCTCTCATTAGGCGATCAACAAAAATATATCAACGGGGAATCCAGAAATCATAGACCAACCAGACCTCATTATATCAGTGTGCCACCTCAGCCCTGCGAGCATACAACTCTCGATAAACAAAATTTAACAGCTAAGATCGACATACTCGACAAAAATCGATATTACTAAGGAGTGAAAAGGACAGATGCTTTTGACGATCGACAGTCCATGCTCGCAGGGCAATTTCGTAAACATCGATGAAAATTTTATACAAATCGCTAGTCATGCAGATTAAATAGAATAGAACGTTCCGTTTCATTTAAAAACAGTTAAAAATATCCGATCTTATTAAAAAAATCAGATATAAGTAATTTTTTCAAAATTCCGTATAAAAATCCGTGTGCATTTATTGTCCGGTTTGAACACTAAAATTCCGTATACATGCGGACAAATCCGTAAATATGGCAACACTGTATCCGATCCCTGCTTTCCTTCCATAATAGTTGATTTTTATCGTCCCTCACTGTGCATGCAAGTAGGCTGTTTTAAGGGGCGAGTGAATTAAGCCTTATTATCATTCGACAATGTAGTTTATTTTATACTTAAATGAATCAAACAAAATATAATATATGGAATATTATATTCTTATTAAGTATTCTTACCGTTTCCTTATCTTGTTAGTTGTGTCTACAGACTTAATTACCATATTATAGCAATTTCTATTAGTGACAGGGCTGCTGGAAGACATTTCGCCGAAAGCAGTGCCTTTGCACAATGTTTCCATGTCTATGGTCTTGTTGCAGTGTTTTTTATTTTATTTATTTATTTCCTGTACCTAAATTGTAATATAAATAAATAATGTTCTTGTTCTAGGCAAAAGCAGTCTGGGTTCCTGTGCTAGTACTGGTGGTGCGTCCAGCCGGTCTCACCCCCAGCCTCTCACAACGGTAAATTATATTTGGTTTTTATGTAGAATTGAAATTTTGCTTAAGTATATCATTTAGTTGTTTAGTTTAACTAATTACATTTATACTAAAACATTGACGGCGTTATTGCAGGGTGCTGTTGCATCCACTTCTTCCTCACCGCCGGCGTCTTCGACCGCCACGATGCCCGACAATACGTCTGCAGACAGCAAACTCAAGAGCAAAGGTATGTTATCTCATGCTTAAGTGATAAACAGGCTCTCTCGGTTGCAAATAAGTATTTGCAACCGAGAATATAACATTCTAATTTCTTTGATGAAAGCAAAAATTGATCCATCTATTCACTGCAATGTTTATTTGCAAAGACTTACAATATGTTCAGTAATAATTGTTTTCAAGAGGCTTTGTTACATTTTTTTATACAATATAATTTTGCAAATTATGGATCCATTGGTTTGAGTCACTTGCACATTGGTTGACGTGGGTGACCCTCAATGCTGCCAGATCACTTACGCGTAGAAATATAAAAATAAAATTATTTAACTGCGGTATTCTGTGAGCCTGTGGGGATTACCTATTCACCTCTCCTGTCAGATTGCGAAAATACTTATTATTTTTGAACAAGGCAGGGGACAACTTATGAGTGAAGTTTGTTCAGTATACAATATTTTCATTATGTATTAACCACATTATCGCACAGATATTGACATAACATTCATTTTGTTGTGACACCTCCAGCCGAGCATTTCGTCACGGCGCGGACACGATAATGTAGTTGTAGTAATACATTCTTTAATCACGACAGCGGTTACAAACATTTGTGATAAGCGTATGCTACGTACGTACGGCTCAACCTGCGTTAATGTCAGTATTAACGCCTGCATCGTAATAAGCGCTATTTAATGCGTTTCATCTCTCCAAAACAATGGCTACATCTGCGGAGTTTCCTGCAATAGTTATTAACGCCACTCACAATTCCATATATAGAAATTGCGTAGCCACATCAGCTGATGTGGCTACGCA
This sequence comes from Schoenobius gigantellus, assembly GCA_963935595.1. Classification (NCBI taxonomy): domain Eukaryota; kingdom Metazoa; phylum Arthropoda; class Insecta; order Lepidoptera; family Crambidae; genus Schoenobius; species Schoenobius gigantellus. The sequence goes on along the minus strand of OZ012544.1, from coordinate 15,829,694 downwards.
ATGTGCGACATTACACGGCTGTGTAATGTCGCAATTATCACGTTTGTTAATGCGTTAGGACGCTAGCAGAGAGAGTCGTAGCATTAGAGCGATAACGTCCGCAGAGATATGGGCCCGTATTAATAATTTTTTTAAGACTGCTTTGGTTAATCTGGTTTTTTTTTTCTCTTTCTAACTAATGCTATTTTTTAATGGAAGGAAACTACAACAAATTAACTAAACCAGCAAGCCTATTATAGATTTTTCATTGCATGACATGGTATAAATTTTGAGATATGGAAGTCATGAAATGCTTCATTTGGTATTACCAATATCCAATAGTCAAAGTCAATATACTTTATTCAAGTAGGATTACATAATCGCTTTTGAACGTCAATGCAGCTACGCTAATGGTTCACAAGTCTACGGCGGGAGACCTTGTACTGGAAAGAACCAGCAAGAAAACCAGCATGAGAGATATTTTTTTCTCTGTATTATTACAGAGTCGTCAATTGAAAGCTGACCTCAAAGCAAAAGTTTGAGCTCAACTTCCATTACCAGATTAGATGTGTCAATATGTCGGTACCAAATATAATTTTTGTTTACATAAATAGTTATACACAATAACATGATTCTTTATCTTCAAGTTAACACCAAGCATTGGCATCATTCAAATAATCTTTGACTTTATAATATCCTTTAATTATTAGAGCGGCATGTAAACACTTTATAAACGTATGAAAAGGCAAATCACTAATATCAGTATCATCACTATGATGTCATCATGAAATAATGAACAAACGATCAAAAATCCCATCGAAAATCTTATGACATGCTTTGCACTATGATTTCATCATGATATCATTTGAAAACCATACAATTGGTAATAGGCCTGCAGGCTTTAAAAAAGTTTACGGACGGCCTGGGTGTCTGTCGGTGCGTCAACTTGCGTGCCTTTTTGCAGCGGCGTCTTCGGCGGAGGAGAGCGCGAGCTCCGGCGGGGGAGGAGGAGGAGGGGGTGGGCTCGGGATCGGCATCGGATTCGGTCTGGGGGGCGCGGGGGTGACCCTCGCCGGTGCCGTTGCCGGTGCCGGCGCCGGTTCGGCCGCCGCCGGCTCGGCGTCCGGCGCCGGCACCGGCGGCAGCGGCCCCACCGTCACCATGGCCGAGGAGTCCTCGTCGGAGGAGGGCGAGGTGGGCCGCCTGCAGGCGCTGCTCGAGGCGCGCGGCCTGCCGCCGCATCTGCTCGGCGCGCTCGGCCCACGCATGCAGCACTTGCTGCATCGCACCGTCACCGCCAATTCAGGTAATCAACCAGTCTATTGAGCTTGGTAGGTACTTACCTATTTGCAACTGGCTGACCGTATGCAACATTGTTTGCATTATAACTAACTTTTTCCGTCAGATTTTTTCCGTAGGAAAATTAGCCTATGTCCTTCCCCCGGTCTCGAACTATCCCTATACCAACTTTCATCAAAATCGGTTCAGTAGTTTCGAAGCCTATTCAATACAAAACAACAAACAATCAAATCTTTCCGCTTTATAATATTAGTAAGTATATAGATTAGTATAGATACAACGCAATGCAATGTAATGCAACTTTTTGTACACTTTACACACACACGCACGCATGCACGCACACACGCACGCACGCATGCACGCACGCACGAACACTCACTCACTTCAATATATTTACAAATGCACGTCCACTGCTTGCAATATTGCAACGCGTTCATTAGTACCCGCCGATTATTGGGTGTTTTGATGAACCAGTGCCAGTGCTCGCAGTGCCATTTGCGACGATAATTGCAAACAAACATTTACAAGTCAGAAAATTTTGAAACGGTTTTTTGACACTGAAGAAAACAATTACAGTACAATTTGCTGTTAACATAATATCCCATCAATAATAAACATGAACACTCCAGAATCGAACAAGTATGGAGGATTTGACTGATTCCCATGTAACAGACGATAAAGTGAAACGAAACAAGAAAGCAATACAAAAGAAATGAATGAATGAAAATGTTTACTTAGTTGAGCAAATCTATTGCTGAGACGCTAACGCTAATGTTGCGATCCGTTGCAGCCGCGTCGAAGGCGGCCCAGCTGTTGGCCGGGCTGCAGGCCACCGGCGACGAGGGCCAGCAGCTGCAGGCCGTCATCGAGATGTGCCAGCTGCTGGTGATGGGCAACGAGGACACGCTGGCCGGCTTCCCCGTGCGCCAGGTGGTGCCCGCGCTGATCAACCTGTTGGCCGCCGAGCACAACTTCGATATGGTGAGATGTCACTACTTATTGGTATCATTTTACTTACAGTACCCGGGAATAAAGAATGCACACATCAAGTTCTGAAACGAGAATTTGGTTATTTTGGCTTCTTGTGTGATGTTTGTAGCTAATTTATACAAGGTTATTTTTTAATTACCAAAAAAAATTTGTCAGACAAGCAAACTGAAGAACTTTCACTATGGGACCAACTTTGAAATCGCAAAAAAATATCAGCTGTTCCATACATCTAGGTTCAGTGAATGTTGAACATAAGTATGGAACAGATGATTTTTTTTGCGATTTCAAAATTGGTCCCATAGTGAAAGTTGTTCAGTTTGCTTCTCTAAAAACAAGCACACAAAATTTTTTGGTAATTAAAAAATAAACTTGTATACTGTGTTGTCAAAACTAAATTGTATGATGGCGTTAATAATAATGAGGAAATACATGTAAGTAAATTGTTTTAACAGCTCCTAATAGATACCGGATTGTCTGTGCTTCATGCAACTGACAAAACCTAAATCTCTTTTCAATACTCAATGTACTGACAGGTACTGCACTCTTCATGCGTAAACAAAATGTGTGCTATAAATTTAAAAACTTTTTTCTTTTTGAAAACCACATGGTTAGAAAGCGAGACGCTTGTGAATAGTGTAATAAATCATTTACACTGTCACCCCGAATCAGGTCTGGCGACTTCAATCACTCGTAGAAACACAACATAGCTTTAATGTTATTTGGCTGCAGTCCACTGTGATATGGAGGTACATTTCCTTTCGGGCTAATTGCAACCAAATTGATTTTTTTTATAAGCAATCAATGTTTAATCTTTGTTCGAATTCCAGATGAATCACGCTTGCCGAGCACTCACTTATATGTTGGAAGCGCTGCCCCGCAGCAGCGGTGCGGTCGCCCTAGCGGTGCCCGCATTTCTGGACAAGCTACAAGCGATCACTTGTATGGACGTCGCCGAACAGAGCCTCACGGCATTGGACATGCTGTCCCGGCGACACTCCAAGGCTATACTGCAAGCGGTGAGTGACTTAAAGAAATTAGGTCATCTAAAAAAGAATTGACGGTTTTATAGCGAAATGCTTGATTTCCAGCGTGGCGTGACCGCGTGTCTGACATACTTGGACTTCTTCTCGATCAACGCGCAAAGGGCCGCGCTGTCGATCACCGCCAACTGCTGCCAGAACCTCACTCCTGACGAGTTTCACCTCGTCAGGGAGTCGTTGCAGCTCCTTGCTAATAGGTCTGACCACTTTTTTCACTCTGTAATAAATATTAGTTCTCGTTTTAGAATGACCTTCTATTCTATGCCTTATGTTTTCTTTATAAATTAACAAAATTATAAGTCGATGACTTACACTAAAATATAGTACCTACTATTCTATATTGTTTGGTGAAATTCTGTCTGCTAACAGCAAAGTTAACGGAATTATTAACTAATCACAAAAATATTAGAATAAGTAAGAAAGACGTGAGATGATCTCAAATGTCTGTTTGTGCTGTAGATGAAATTTTTGTTTTGAACATGACTTCTAACTTTTTGCTGCTTTTGCATAAAATTAACATACAATCAATATGACTTGGTTTTGACTTATGTGGTGTATTGCAGACTGACTCAACAGGACAAGAAATCAGTGGAGTGCGTGTGTCTAGCGTTCTCGCGCCTCGTGGACAGCTTCCAGCACGACCCTAGCCGTCTACAAGAGATCGCCACCCCGGAGCTTCTTACTAACCTCCAGCAATTGGTTTGTATTTAATTTTGTCACTACAATTTTCGGTTTTAGATTAATATTCCTATAGCATTCAGTTTTGAAAATTTATTGAATAGCGATGATCTGTTACTTTTGCAATATTCATCCTAAATGACAACTTTTAAAAGGCAACCTTATTGAAATGAAATGAAAAACTTTATTTGTTATAAATCGTAGGTGTATAAAGTTGGTACATAATTGTAATGTTTCACTGCAATTTACCTTGTGGTAAACGAATTTTCATAATTAGATAACTGATTACAAAGCTTAATTTTTATATGTAACACAATTTCATCTTACAATAAAGGAAGGATATTGGAAACTGTAAGAAACTGTTGAAAACCAAGCTTTACAGCCTGGCTCACCGACGCAAGTGTTGCCTGTCTATTTGTGTTCCACAGGCTAAACTTCGCGGAGTGTGGTCTCGGGGGGTACATGCGCTCATGCCGCCTTTTCTTTTTATTATCGTGAATCTAGATTAATAGTACCCCCATATTAAGAAAAAAAAGGTAACATAATAATCTTTATTTGCAAGAATATGGTAACAAAGGAACTACTTTTGTGTGTTTACAAGCGGTACAAGCGAATGACTTAAGCAATTAATTTTGCAAAAATAGTAATTGAATGAGAGCATCGGCGGCGCTGTGGACTTGGCATTGGCCTTCTAATCGAGAGGTCCGGGGTTCGATCCTGCCATGTACCAATATGTTTTTTGAATTGCATATGTGCATTTATCCGACACTCCTACGGTGAAGGAAAACATCGTGAAGCAACCTCCATATATCTGCGAAGAAATTCAAAGGTGTATTTGAAGTCGACCATACTCCATACTAGGCCGACGTGGTTGACTAGGCTCGAGCCCCTCGGTGGGGGGACGTGTATGAGCTGTGACGCTGACGATGATGATGATGATTAATTTTACTCAAAAATGCATGTAATGTGGTCATTATTTTGACTACCTTGTTTGAGCAAACTCGACCTTGCCGTTAACTTTTCATAATTGTCATTTTAATTAAATTTCTATTTAATTAGTACGAGTATATTTTTTATTCAAATTACTTGCTTGTTTTATTTAGATTAGGTACTTGCATTTTTTAGTAAAGCACTATACAAGCCTTGGCCCACAATGACTGCTTCGCTGGTCACGCTACGATTGCCTCGAGCTAGCCTAGCTACGCTCCAGGCCTTCCAGCTTGGCCATCATCGGCGTCCTTGCTGTCCTCACTGTAAAGGCCTCGACCCACGGTCTCGGCCTTTATCTCAGCTCGTCCATCAAGTGCTGCACGCTGACCGCGCTGTGTCGGCCCGGGGCTGCGCTGTCGGCCATCATCAGCGCGACCAGCAAAGTAGTCATTATAGTAGACCGCGGCAGAAACGTACTAATTGAACGTCGGTCGGCTAATCGCGTCGCGTCGTGCCGTTTCGTAGCTGGTGGTGCAGCCGCCGCTGATATCGGGCGCCACGTTCATAACGGTGCTGCGTCTGCTGTGGGTGATGTGCGCGGCGTGCCCGCAGCTGGCGCTCGCGCTGCATCAGCGGTCCATCGCGGATACGCTGCTCTGCCTGCTCACCGGCTCCGGATCCACCATACACCACGAGGTTAGTGGTCTCGTCATAAAATATTAAGAAACCGTAGAAAAAGATGCAATCGTGTGAAACTAGAATTAAAATCGGCTTAAAAATACATTATAGGTGCAAGCATTTTAAGCTGTTAATTTGGAAGCGATTAGACAGAGAGATCCGACATCAACCGTGACGTCATTGTTAAGTACGGCCATGTAAATTGCCGTTTTGCTAGAAAGAGATGGAGCAAAATATTTAATACCTTATATCTTGGCTGTTTTTGTAGTTATTCGAAAACCGTTTTTTTTCTTTCTGTTTATTATATTGATGAGCAATAATTTTTTTTCATTCATCTAGCCTACTTTTTACGTCTGTCACTGGCCCTTGGATTGGAACACTCCAATCGTAATCCAATTACCTATTTCTACTTACGCAAACCGCGCGTGTACACGCGCAAAAGTGTGCATGGAATTTTGCAGGGCTGAGTGCGTGGTTATCAATCGAAATGGCGCCAAAAACCTATTCAATTGAAATTCTACCATGTGAAAACTTTAAATAGGTGTTCAATCAAATTACTTCTGAACAATATTTGAATTAACATGAATCAGCCTTCTGGCATCCATACCATCTCAGAAGTGAAACAGTATGGGATTTCTTCACTGCCAGATGCGTGAAAATGACTATAATTTTAATATATTATCGCTATTGTGAACGTTTCACAAGCAATCCATTAAAACCCATTAAATGACACATTATAGACATCAAAATTCTGCTTTACAATTGTTGAAATGATATTTATGTAAACTTAGTGTATAATAAAAAAAGTGTTGAATTATTAATGTTAGTAACTAATTTGATTTGCTTATTTAACATTGTTCAATGGAAGGTAGCTGGTAGGTACTTATAGTACAGGTCTACCCTAATTTAATTATCAGTGGACCTACTTTTGCTGTTTTATAATTAAATTAAAAATAATAATACTTAGAATAGGTGCAATTAATTGTAATGGCAATGGGTGTTAAAAGTGTATAACGCTGTAATGGTACATAATAAATTATTATTAATCTCTTGCTGTATTGCTAATTGACGTTTTTTTTTCGAGCAGCAAGTGGAACTGCTGCCGCGCTTGCCGCAAGAGCTGTACGAGATAACGTGCCTGATCGGCGAGCTCATGCCGCGACTGCCCACCGACGGCATCTTCGCAGTGGACGCGTACCTGGACCGACCTTGGTCCGCTCCCACCGACCGCTCGGCCCATTGGCAGTGGCGAGATGATAGAGGTCAGTGCCTTAAACAAGACTACTGTAAATTGTTTGTCAATTAAAAATAGATGATATGTGTGACCTGCGCCTCGATTTCCGCGTTACGAAATTTTTTGGACACCCCATATTTTATATTATTATAATTACTTCAATATATACAGAAATAACTTTGAGTGTTTTAACTTTTGAAAATCATAAATAGACGAAACTATTCCTATTTTTAGAAAAAATATGTTTGGCTTTTTTAGAAAGGAGTATGTCGTCTTAAACAGGTTGAATTTTTCAAGTGTGCCTGGTTGGCCATTTCCGAAACTATTTAAATACAGATAGTGAAAAGTACTTAGAGGTTACGGGACCGATTTTGATAAAAACTAAATCTGCATTCGGTTTTCGGAAAATTTATTTCCGTAGCTGGGAATTCCCCATTTCCCCGGGATTTCCCAAGATATATCCAAATGTACTTGCTCACCATCTTATGAATGATATATTTCCAAGTACTCGGAGACTAAAGAAGAGAGTACCTCAGGATTTACTGTAAGAGGATATGTTACTGGATATATACCTAGCAAGCCGCTAGAATCATCATTGTGAAAATATTACTCAACGTTACCTAGACAGATTGCAATTTGATTGAATAACAAAGGGAAAAAAATAGGAACTAAATTCTGGGAAGTAACGACATATTGTAAACTAAAGCAAGGGCTCATTTTTGACAAAATACAAACAGTTTTTGTACAGCCAGTAATGACGGATAGAGAAGAAAATAAATTATCATGGAAGAGTTAACTATACTTTCATAAAACAATAGAAAACTGTACGCCGTATGGCTGTATGAAAAATGTCCTTTGCCTCACTCGAAAAGCGTAAATTTTTGTTATCTATGACAGTTTCAGATTTGACCATCTGGGCACACTTGAAAACATTACCATGTATATTAATTTTTTAACTTTTCATTGTCCGTCGCCAGGCGTGTGGCGATCGTACTCGTGGGCGGAGAGCCGCGCGCTGGAGGCGGGCGCGGCGGCCGGCGAGGAGGAGGTGTGCCTCAGCACGCTCGGCCGCTCGTACACCGTGGACCTCGCGTCCATGCAGCAGCTGAACGACCACACGGGCACCGCGCGGCCCGTGCAGCGCGTGCCGCCGCCGACGCGCGCCGACGCCGCGCCACCCGCGCACCCCGCCGCAGGTACCTACTCACGGCACACGTACACCTCACTGCAGGGGGGGGACTCACGGCTACGTACAGCCTGGCGTCCATGCAGCAACTGAACGACCACACGGGCACCGCGCGGCCCGTGCAGCGCGTGCCGCCGCCGACGCGCGCCGACGCCGCGCCACCCGCGCACCCCGCCGCAGGTACCTACTCACGGCACACGTACACCTCACTGCAGGGGGGGGACTCACGGCTACGTACAGCCTGGCGTCCATGCAGCAACTGAACGACCACACGGGCACCGCGCGGCCCGTGCAGCGCGTGCCGCCGCCGACGCGCGCCGACGCCGCGCCACCCGCGCACCCCGCCGCAGGTACCTACTCACGGCACACGTACACCTCACTGCAGGGGGGGACTCACGGCTACGTACAGCCTGGCGTCCATGCAGCAACTGAACGACCACACGGGCACCGCGCGGCCCGTGCAGCGCGTGCCGCCGCCGACGCGCGCCGACGCCGCGCCGCCCGCGCACCCCGCCGCAGGTACCTACTCACGGCACACGTACACCTCACTGCAGGGGGGGACTCACGGCTACGTACAGCCTGGCGTCCATGCAGCAACTGAACGACCACACGGGCACCGCGCGGCCCGTGCAGCGCGTGCCGCCGCCGACGCGCGCCGACGCCGCGCCGCCCGCGCACCCCGCCGCAGGTACCTACTCACGGCACACGTACAGCGTGTCGCAATAACTCACGGCTACGTATATCCTGCCATGAGTGCTCTAGAGTTACGTTCAGCGTGCCGCAGGTACTCATAGCCAGCTACAGCGTGTCACAGTAACTTATAGCTACGTACAGCCCGCTGTAGATACACAAGGCTATGTATAGAGTTCCACAGTAATTCATAGCTACGTACAACCTGCCACAGGTACTCACAACTACGTACACCATGCCCTAGGTATTCATAGCCAGCAGCCTGCGTTCTTGCGGGCCAAACGCCGTGGGATGTCGATGCACGCGTACATGCAGAGATGTATCGACATCGGGTTGCCGTTAGAGAACGGGGGGGACGATCCGCTCCCGAGGAAGTGGAGCGGGTTCGTACCCAAGCGCAGAGGGAGGCTCTGCGTGAATGGGGTGAGGCACTCGCCTTCCCAGCTGCCGGCCACCGGACGATCGAAGCGATACGTCCGGTGTTGGAGAATGATCCTCAAGCCGCTCCCATCCGCCGCAGACGGACAGGCAGGCGAAGGCGGGCATTCGCGCAAGCAATGCCCGTCTAATGACCCTGCCGTGGAGGCCTGCGCGCATGGTTGGCCCCGTGTACGCCGCCGTAAGGCCCTCCGTCTGGGGATTGCCCTGGTGTTTTCGGGCAATCCCCCCCCTTGGCGATAGCCCGACCAGCCAGGTCGGGCAAGCCCGGGCGCGTTGGTAGTGGTAGTCGCAGTGTGGACCCTTCCACGCGCGTCCATAAGGGCAGGAAGAACACCGGGGGGTTTAGTGGGTAGGCCTGGCACTCTGCTGGGAGAGCCCCACACACGCTCGTCGTCTAGCCAACGGCGAGTACGGCGCGGTCACGCATTCCCGCCGTAAAAAAAAAAGGTATTCATAGCCAGCTACCGTGTGTTGCAGTAACTCATAGTTAAGTACAGCCTGCCGCAGTTACTCACTGCAACGTACAGAGTGCCGCAGTAACCCATAGCTATGTACAGTCCACCGCAGAAACTCATAGCTAAGTTAAGGTGTCGATTTCACGATGCAATGGTGCTAGTACATGGCACGAAGCACCTTCTCAATCGTAAAATATTCGCACGTTTTCGATAGCCAGCCTTCGAATTTGACGATACTATACGAAAAAACCTTGTTCGTGCTCGCAATCTTCATACAAATGTACAACGTTACGCTTACGTTACGTATGCTACAAAACTTGACACAAAAGTTTCGTGTTCCCAAATTTAGTTCCAAGTACGCCACGTAGGGGCGCTGTACATTTCACATACAAATATTTCACGATGACGACACGAATACTTTGACGCAAATGTTCGTGCTAGCCAACTGTTTGCAACTCAGTGACGCGTCGGTGTGTATGTGCGCAGACCCGCGGATCGCGATGATGCGCAGCAACCCGTCGCTGGCGCGCGCGCTGCTGTCGGTGCTGCACGAGGTGTACTGGAGCTCGGCGGGGCCGGCGGTGCGCTCGCAGGCGCTCAAGGCGATCCTGCGCTGCGTGTACTACGCCGACGCGGCGATGCTGCGGCAGGTGCTCAAGATGCAGGTTGGTTGGTGCCCCGGGCGCGTGGGTAGTGGAGTCGCAGTGTGGGTGGACCTTACCCAGCGCGCTCACGAGGGCAGGGAGAACACCGGGGGTTTTAGTGGGTAGGCCCGGCACTCTGCCGGGAGAGCCCCACGCTCGCTCGCCGTCTAGCCAACGGCGGGTACGGTGCGGTTACTATTATAAATAATGAAGAAACGTTTATACGAGATATGTGTTTTATTATAGATTTTAGAAGTGACAAAGAACAAGTGTCAGTTTGATATAAGTACCGAAAGAAATATTCTAATTTTAGGTTGCGTTCCGAAACAAAATTTCCTTTGTCGGGTAAAGTTACTCGATTGAAAATCGGTTTTGGAACGGGGTAAAAAGTGATTTCTCGGAGAATTCTGACCTAGCGTCGCGGAACGCGTTATCTGGGAATTTTCTAACCTCTCTCCCATATTATGTTTCATCGCTATCTCTCGGTAGAGAGTATATTGTTCTATGATCACTCGCTGTCGGTATCATCTTTCTGAATTTGAAGTTAATTGCAATGCTACAATAATTCTTTTAGAAAATTTCGAAAATTTACCGCGTCAAGTTAATGTCAACTGTCACTGCTGTCAGTAGTGACATTGACATTAACATAACAGCCATGACAGAATAAATATCACCCCTGAATTTTATAGGATAAATAAATCGCTCTTTCCAGGATCTAATTGACTCGGCAAAGTCGTTCCAAAACACCTCGATAAAAATCCTCCGATGTGTTTTGGAACTGGGATTGAGTCAATTTAGCTATTTACCGGGCGAAACTTATCCGTTTTGGAACGCAACCTTAAACTAGGATACTTATGAAATACTTAACAGTTACGCATTTCCCCCCGAGAAAAAAAAAGGTTGGTTGGCGCCTAAAATGCTTGATGGGTTTTGGGGTTTCGTACCTCAAAAGTAAAAAACGGACCCCTTATCTATTTGTTGTCCATCTCTCTGTCTGTCAAACAAGACCCACTTTCTCAGGAATGCGTGGAGATATCAAACTGAAAATATCAAACACCTTTCGGGTTTACGGTCTCTTACAGCTGTAAATAAATGAAACTCGTAAGTCAACGCGATCAAAAGATATGACCAAATATATATCTGGTATATTATCGCAAATTTTGCCATTTCACAAAGGACTCAAAATTTACAGCATGCTTTCCGTTGACCTAGAATCATAAAATTTGCCAAGAAGCAATGCCTTACACTTACAACACATTTTGAGGAAAAATCTGAAAACCGTAAATATGTACTTAGGAATATTGCCATTAGCCATACATTTAAAAGCTATTCTTTAGAGTGTGTTACGCTATGAAAGATCTATCTTAGGCAGTGCACTATTTGGCTTCTCAATTATTAGTTAGGTCGGGAAAGATGCTTTCAAGTCAAATACTGTGTGTCTCGTTGGCCAGGACATTATTAGTTCTAATGTAATCTAAGTGATTACATTTTTTGTGTAATTCTGGCTCACTCGTGTCCAGGTGATATCATCGCACATCGCCGGCATGATGGCGTCGAGCGACCTGCGCATCGTGGTGGGCAGCCTGCAGTTGGCCGAGATCCTTATGCAGCAATTGCCCGAGGAGTTCGCGGTGCAGTTCCGCCGCGAGGGCGTGCTGCACCAGGTGGCGCTGCTCGCCGAGAGGGTGGCCGTCACCACGCCCAAACAAGCCAAACTTAAGGTGAGACATCGTGGACTTACGTCAACAACAGATATGTTTTTATTGTTAACGGTGTGTACGGAGCACCGTACATAACTGTATTTACTTAATTTAACTCATTACAATGTTGCAAATAGGCTTAGCACCGCATTCATAAAAACTATATGAATGCTCTTAATTTGTAAATAAATCAGTGTTAGAACGATCTACTGGGTTTGTTTCGTACGTTAGCATCCCTTCACCATATTCTACACTCACCACAGCTAAAATTGTTCACACCGTACAGTTTTTTGGTCCTTCGAGCCGGATATCTACTAAATATAATGTGTTCCTTGTAGCCTTCAGTACTATCTTCCTGCGAGCGGATGTGCAGACAGTGTCGGTGACAGTGGAAGTGTCACGACAGTGAGTGACACGAGACAGGGGAACCTTTTTCAAATTTAGAATATTATTGTTATCATCTAAAAAAGTTTCACTCCGGAAATACACACCATGCAGGTTTAATTTTAATTCAAAATGGCCACTACCTGAAAACGGCAATTTCATATAGTCGTATTATTATGTGTATAGGTGAGTACACAACAAGCGAAACGATAGAAGCGAAGCGACGACATGGTCTTGAAATCTAGTAGTCCGCGTGGTTCGATTCTGAAATTGCATCAAGTGGAAAAAAAGTTCGCTTGGTGCGATTGATCGAACTATGCGGTCGAACCACCTGACCACAGGGATTTCGCCGATGATTTATTTGAATTGGAATAGTTGAAATAATTAACATTGTTTGTTGGCAGTCCCCAAGCAACACGGGCGTACGCTCCGGTGGTGGGTCGCCGCCTGCGTCCACCTCGTCTACGTCGCTGGACCACAGTCTCTCCTTGACTTTTACCACTACCACGAGCTCGTTCGTAGCGGCTGCACTGCGCGAATGTAAGCTTATAGTTTTTAACCCTTTCTACACTACTCTTTCTTTCTACATTTCATGTGCAGTCTCACATTGTAATGAATGATTTGTATATATTACTCGTCATAACGTCAGACATGTCATAACGTAATGAATCTTTATCTCATTGATCCCTTTGTTTAAATCTTTGTTGGTTTAGTTTATTTAATTTCTGTTTTGTTTTATTTCTTGTCATAAAATATGACCGGAATAAGTTACAACATATCATGTATATCTTACTGTTAACTAATAGTGCAAATGGTACTGGTTTCCAGTTCCACTCACCACACAGCAACCGGTACTCGCTCGTGTTGTGATACAATATCTCAATAGGTAGTTTGTCTAATTACGAAGTCTTTGATTGCAATAATAGTTGCTACAACGACGTAATGTATGCTTTAGCCGCCGCAGCCAGCAGCGATGGCAGTGGATCTGAACCGGGCCCTGCCTCTGCATCTACTCAACAATCTTCAAGCTCACTACACAGGTATGTAATTAAATTTTTGTCATCTTTTTAACTCATATACGTCCCTCTACGAGTTTAAATCTCTTTTTCAACTCCTATTACAATGGCCAAATAGATTGGTGTAAGGTTTTATGGACTTTCCTATCTTTTCGCAGAGGCACGCGGACAAGTTATGAAAAGTCTCTTATTATTCCGTCATTAGATAATGAATAATATCTGAGAAGTATGTTTCGCTTTGTTGAAATAAAAAAAACTACTGAGATGAAGCTTATTCAAATTATGGAGCGTGTACGTCCGTGTACGTCACAAGCTATTAGAAAATTAACTCACGTTTGAAGTCATCCGACGTTTCAAATCAATCTATCGTCGCAAATATTTTATCACGTGAGGCAGTGATGAAATTGCAGTGAGGTTAGGCGGGAATGCAACGAGTTGCTTTATCAAGGAAGAAACAGCATCTCGTGTAGAGACCGCGCCAAACTTCTAGTCCGCTCTGAAGTTGCCTCAAGCCTCTTAATCACGCACATAAATTATACCAAGTTTATACTTATCGTGCTAAAAGTAATTTAGTGATGTGACATTCATCTTTTACTTTTAACTTAGGTATTTAGAGAGACAATATAATTTAATTTAATTATACGTATATTACAACAGTGCAACACGAATCGTGCTGTGTCCAGAACGTACTAGAAGTTTGGCGCGATCTCTATCAGAACCCACCACCATGACCACTACTCAACCAATCCTTTTTATACGGGCTGAATCACGGAAGATGCGCGCGGAACCTGCGAATCGCACTCTGCCGCGCCGCACTTCTTGACTCAACAAATTGTTTATGATTCTATTTCCTTTGTCCCTCTCCCCTGTTAGGGTCGGATAAACTCTCTGTATGTCTTCGGTGTCCGCCGCAAGGTCGCCGTGTGCCCACTGTTGTGGTACCGCTGGCTTCGTCTGCCTAATGTCTCTTCTTCTTTTTTCGGGCGGTTGCTCTCTTTCCTCTTCACCTCTCTAGCCCACTCTTGATCTTATGCCACCGATGCGAGAAGTCCCGTAGCTTCAGGAAATTCGCCTCCGTCCCCACAAAATCATGGTAGTAAATCGGACCAACTTCAAGCGCCTTCATCTTATCCAGTAAGCGCAATATAGAGAACGAACAGTACTTTGACTCCACATAAAGGGACGAATCGGCGCACGCACACATACAAACGTCGTTTACACGGCCGCCAAGCATGCTCTGAACGACAAAGCAAGCAACGCAGTGTCACGTCACGCCGCGCGCCGGCCGAGATTATTGTGCTCCACGTACATACAGACTTCCGCTCGCGGCTTCGCCCGCGTAATAAAATGTAGCCTATGCTACTCTCGGGACCATAAACTTATCTTTATGCAAAAAATCACGTCAATCCAGGATAATTCTTACTACCCGTTGTCCTATTACCCGTTTTCCTATAAGAATAAAGCATTTTCCCGTGGTATAAAGTAGCCTATGATCATCAGGGATAATGTCTGCTTCTAATGGTAAAAGAAATTTTCAAATCGGTCCATTAGTTTCGGAGCCTATTCAATACAAACAAACAAACAATAAAATCTTTCCTCTTTATAATATTAGTATAGACTTGCTTTTTTGTGTTTTTATAATATGTTTAGATTTGTAATAAATAAATGTTCATTAAATTAACATAATGTTTTATTCTTAATCCTAAAGGAACACAATAATAAAAATTGTATGCCTAAAATCCTACTAATATTATCAATGTGAAAGTGTGGATGTTTGGATGTTTGTTGTGTCAGGCAGAAGCTAGTAAGTAATAATTTTACATTTTGTAGTTATCAACCCTAGCGCCCAGTTCTGCTTTAGGTATAAATTTCAAGGACACGCCTACGGGCGGCTACTATTCGTTCTCTATATTATGCAGTTAGTCCCTACAGCGTGATCTGTAACAGTGTACAGGCGTCGGTCGTGTGATAGTGTGATCGTTTCCGTTCGCGCTAACGCTGCGGTGCGTGCGCAGGTCCGGCAGCCCGCTGCAGCTGGCGGAGATGCTGAAGCGCAAGCGCGCGGTGAAGCGGTCCGGCGGCACGGGCGGGCGGCACGCGCGGCGCCGCGACGACGCCGCGCACCACGCGCCGCCGCCGCCGCACGCGCACCACGCCGCGCACGGTCAGTCACCGACAGATTTTGAATTTGGAACTAGGGATGCAAAGTTTTTGAAAATAAACGAAATACATCGAATTAAGTCGATACTAATATATCGATATATCGGTCTAGTACGCCGATATATTGATATTTTATCGATATTTCTCCCTTTTTAAAAGCTTATTAAAATCCAACGTAGGTTTATAGCCGCTCTACACGATGGGCTATGATGATGACCATTCGCTTTACATTATTCTGGTTTACTATAATACTGGTTTACTAGAGAGAAATTCAGGTATTTCCTTAGTGAAGTCAACATGATGGATGAACATTCGCCGTACACTGTTGACTTAACAGTGTACTTCTGTGACACACACTACTCACCACAGATTACCACAACAGATTAGAGTCGAGAAAAAAAGATAGTCTAATCTTTTATTACACTTCAGTGTTGCCAGCAACAGCATTTTTCCCGGTTTTGTGGGTATTTTAATTTAGGTTTTGGATATTTCGTTACGATATCGAGTTTTTTTCGATTGTGATATATCGATATCATCATATCGTCGATATCGATATATTTAGGCATCGATGTATCGTTATTTATTACTTTTCTGATATATCGTGGCATCCATATTTGAATCGAATTTTCTTGTGAGAACGTTGTGAAGGCAAGGGCTAGCCGGCAAAAACTGTACGTCACAATAAAGCATTTAGTACACAAACACACGCGCACGCACGCACGCACACACACACACAGTGAGAGAAAGAGAGGAATGGATGATTTGTTTATAAAGGCGATAGAACCGTCAGTAACGTTGTCCTTCCCGCCGCAGCGTCAGCGGTGCCGGCGGCGAGCGGGCGGTCGGGCGGGCGCGCGGGCGGCGGCGGCGGCGGCGGCGCGTCGAAGACGTCCTCGTTCCTGTCGTCGCTGAACCCCTCGCGCTGGGGCCGCGCGCCGCACGCGCACAAGGACACCGCGCTGCTCGCCTCGCCGCACCAGACCGCCAACCTCACCGTGCAGAACAAGTGAGTGACGCGCCAGTGGCAGTTGCCGCGAACTGTAATGAGGCGTTGTGGACTGGCCGGCGAAAACTACGTTACAAACAACGTTAACGATAAAATATTAACGTTTTTTGTAACGTTAAATGAATGAATGAATTTAATTCAATTAATTGATTTGACTTTTTTATTATGATATAATTTTGATTTATTATATTGATTAATTAATTCTTTATTATTAAAACTCGATAATGTAATTTCAAAATTGTGTTTAATAAGTGGCACAATTTTGTGTGATTTTGTTTTGTGCCTGCAGTAAATGGATTTATTATTATAAAAAGCGTTATTAAATAACTTAAACACAACGCATCGGAAATCGAGACACGATGCGTTTGATTTTTAAAGAATTTTCTAGAGAATTGATTGAGATTTTTAAAATTTGATCCTAAGAAAGGAAAAAAATGTAATCTTTAAATATAATAAAATATTTGTTGATTATTGAGGATGATTTCCCTGTTTATATAGTGTGGGGTTCTTAGCAGCTCTGTGTTTTATTTATTAGGGGCAAATGACACAACAAGCCTAATTTCTTTCCAAAGCTCGATGTAAACACTTACTGCCGGATAGTGTAATGTCCATTTATTGTTGCTGAAGATTCTAACGTTCACACTATATGGCAAAGTTTTAAATGTAATCTATTAATTTTAGGGAGAAGGTCCGCGAATGGATCCAATGGACCGCTGCGCGTCTGCAGCGCGAATGGGGCGCGTTGGGCGACGGCGCCGGCGCCTTGGAGCAGTTGGCCGCTTTGGCCGCGTCTCTGCCGCACCCGCTACACCAGCGGGCGGCGCTCGAGCAACTGCGTGACACGCTGATGCAGCACGACGTGTCACCTTTCGAGGTAAAAGTTTTAAGGCAAAGATACTTAAAAGTCCATACGGCAATATTTCTATAAAATCTAATGATTGAAAAAAGCTCATCAATTTTTTTTGATAACATTATATTTTAGTAGTCATTGTTTGACGCTGAGGCAAAGCTTTTTTGGGCTTCGCACGAATAAATTATAATTCCAATGTCTTTGATTAACTGTTTCATCTTTATCTTAATAAACATTTAATGTAATGAAAAATTAAGAGGTTAATATCTGTTGATAGTTTGCAAATTAAGGGCTCATTTTTATTGGTCGATAGTACCCGCATGTTCTCGCGCAATCCACCTTTGATCTTTACGCCAAAAGCGTTACAAAAGTCTTATCTTTTAACATGCAAGCCAAAAGAGTAAAATGAATATAGTCACAAAGTGATGATCTTATATTCAATTGTTCCAAAACATGTCGTAATTCGACCAATCCGCACTGGGTCGGCGTGGTTGGCTAAAAAGCCTAAACACTAACATGGGGTAGGCTCGAGCCCCTCGGTGGGAACGTTTATGAGTTGTGGTGATGATGTCGAATTTGTATCATTTACCAAAGAAATCTCCTTATCCATCAGGTTAACCATTCGGGCGTACTTAGCGCCCTGCTGCATTTCCTGACCGGCGGCGAGTGCGACGCCGACGCCGACGCCGACGCCGAGGGCGAGGGCCGAGACAACGATGAGCTGGTCGCCGCCTGCGAGGAGCGCTTGCGTCTCTTCTTGCACGTCTTCGCCGACATGCCTCTCGTCAACGAGTGAGTTACGACAAAATTGAATATGTCTTGATGCTTGATGTTAAATTGTACTGCTTTTATTTAAGTCACCTTAAGGCGATTCACACACTGCCACGCACCACGCAGCGTAGCGCGTGAATGCGTGTTCTTACGTTGCTTGTAAGTATCTCCGTTTGTATAGAAAACACGCACAGTCCAGCACACAGAAAACGCATTCACGCGCGTTCATGCAGATCACGCGCCTACAAGCGGTGAAAGACGCACCCACGCGCGTAGGTGCGGGCGAGACGCAAGGTATGGCACACCGAGTCCCGCAGTGCCGTGCGTTATTTTGGAAGGGCTTGACGTTGATTTTGTAAACGCATCTACAGGCGTTAGTGCGTAAAAACCCGCATGATGATGCGGATCTGCTCTCCCGCAAGTACGCGCGTAGGTGCGTCGATACGCAACATGCAGCGTGTTGCGTGGCAGTGTGTGAATCGCCTTAATTCCCTTTCCTATTTTACATATCTCACACTGTACGCTTGATTTATTTATCTGTCCAATCAATTAGTTTTGAAATAATTTTAATTATAAATATTTCTTGTTATTATTTACAAATAAATTAGTTTTGCGGTACAAACACAGTCACTGAAGTTGAGTAAATCATAAATTGATTTTAGCGAATTCTGTCACAATTCAGTGTTTCAAAGTCAAAATAATTCAAACATACAACGGGGATTAGTTCTAACGCTCAGCTTGGTATTAGGTTATAGTCATTTTGGCGTATCATATTTCCGTAACGTCGCACTTGTGTCCACACTAGCGAACATGATACACACACGCCGAACGATGCAACGCAACGGAAATCTGAAACGTCAGAATGTTACAAGCTTGCATCTGAGCCTATACTTACTGCTCAAAGCACAAGCCGATTCAGATCAGACTTCGTTCCTAGCATTAATAAAATTATGTTTGTCACAGTTGTGAGTGGGAGGAGAACGAAGCGTCCCTGATGGGGAGCGTGAACGCGACCGCGCTGGCGGCGCTCGTTGCCAAGGTGAACGCGTGCGTGTCGCACCTGGAGCAGTTCCCGGTGCGCGTGCACGACCTGCCCGCGCGGCCCGCCACCTCCGCGCTCAAGTTCTTCAACACGCACCAGCTCATGGTAACCGCACGCACCACCTCATTCATCATCATCGACCGACACTCGTCCACTGCTGGACATAGGTCTCCCCTAATGCACGCCACCGCTCCCGATCTTCGGCTACACTCATCCACACCACTCCAGTCAGCCTACGTATATCGTCATCCCATCTTGTCGCAGGGCGTCCCCCACACTACGTTTTCCGAGTCGCGGTTACCACCTCATTGCTTATGAGATTGCCTATGGAGTACCTACAGCATATGGATCATTGTCATTGCACGAGCTCGTGTCGACTCGTGTGCTCGCGGCAATTGAAAATTCAACTATCAAGGTTGATGTTACATATCCGGCTCGAAGGACCAAAAAAAAAATATAAAAAGAACACAAGTATGCGACTGCCTCAGTTGGACCATAGTACTTTTGATTAGCCATGATGTCCACGTGGGCTGTTGTTGACAGGCCAGAGTTGGCTTACGGATCATACTTTGCCCACCTACTGGCCTAAACCATGATACAAAAAATAATGTAAAAATGTTTTCTTTGCAGTGTGATCTCAAACGCCATCCCTCATGCACAAATTTGAAGCAATGGAAAGGAGGCGTTGTTCGTATAGACCCCTTAGCTTTAGTTCAAGCCATAGAGAGGTAACTATAGATTTTTTTAAAATTCGTTATTCTTACATAAAATTGTTATCATTTACCATAATGTATAATGGTTGATTGTGTAGATACTTAGCACAACGCGGATACGCGAGCACCCGGCAGCGTGATGGATCCGCTTCGGGCACGCATTCCGACGACGATGCGGCCTCTGACGACGACGTCGAGGACTCGCTAGCCACGCCGCCCCACCACCACACCGCCGAGTAAGTGACGTCACACTGTAGGTAGCTCCCATGTCATTGTCACTGATACACAACGTCGGCGACTCGCTGGCCACGCCGCCGCACCACCACATTGCCGGGTGAGTGACGTTACACTGTATCCGCCTGTCATTTGTCACTGTCCCACAACTTCGAGCACCCACTGGCCACTCCGCCGCAACACTGCACCACTCCCACAGAATAAGTGACGTCACACTTTAGACCTGTCATTGTCACACAACGTCGACGACTCGTTGGTCTCGCCGCCGCACCAACGTATCACCGAGTGAGTGACGTCACACTGTAGCTCCCATGTCATTGTCACTGATACACAACGTCGACGACTCGCTGGCCACGCCGTAGCACCACCACATTGCCTGGTGAGTGACATCACACTGTATCCGCCTGTACAAAATAAATACTTATTTAATAAGTTTTTATTGATATTAATAAGTTTTTATTGTTCTTCACTCTTGGTTTGAAGTTAAATTCCAAGATTTTGACTTAATTCCTTGCATACCTAAATAATTAATTGTGGAGTCATAGACACTATATTTATTTTCTTGTTTTTATTAAATTTTCAGAAACAATAGTTTCAAAAAGTCAAATTACTTTTTTCAATATCATCGATTTATCTTATTTCAAGACCAGCGGACCTAAAAAGGCCGCATCGCAGAATCATAATACGAATCATATTATGATTTATATTATGAATGGAGTGCAATTCATCATAAGCAATTATTCTATTTGACAGCTTTGTATGAATATTCGTAAAATGGTCCACAAATTGGGCATTTCTAAAGTGTCATTTGGGACCATTTTACGAATCTTGTTAATAATGTTTTATAGTCCGTGATTGTTTGTTATGCACGGGCACTTCACTAAGTGGGCGTTATCCGTCAATAAAGTACGACATTTACTGTAGTGCATTATTCCGAAAATAAATACGGTAATTCATCGGCGTGAGCTGTCAAAAAGAAAATAAGCGAATGGACAGAGTATAGTGTCCCCGTCACACGACGTCGAGAATTCGCTGACCCCGTCAGCGCACCACATGCCGAGTGAGTGACGTAATACCATAGCTTTTTGTTACGGTCATTGTCACTGTCGTACACATGGACTTATTAGGTTGCGTTCCAAAACGGTTAAGTTTCGCTCGGTAAATAGCTTAGTTGACTCAATCCCAGTTCCAAAACACATCCGAGAATTTTTATCGAGGTGTTTTGGAACGACTATGCCGAGTCAATTACATCCTGGAAAGAGCGATTTATTTATCCTATAAAATTCAGGGGTAGCAATTATTCTCCAAATCCAGAGAGATGATAGCGACAGCGAGTGATCATAGAACATTTATACTCTTTACCGAGAGACAGTGATGATACATAAAATGAGAGAGGTTAGAAAATCCACAGATAACGCGTTCCGCGACGGTAGGTCAGAACGACGGTAGGTAATTTACCCGACAAAGGAAATTTTGTTTCGGAACGCAACCTTAATAAATCCATGGTCGTACATGTCAAGTACTGAAGCTGGCTACCAAATTCATTAACTTCACACTTCATAACGTACCATCTAGTTAGTTAAAAGTTTAATTTGAAGTGGATAGTGTGTTTCAAATTTCTTTAAAATTTCGAATTTTAATTAAGGTAAAAACTTGAAGCGCGCTTATTAGGAAGTCAAACTCATCAATGGGCAAATATTGTCTGCACAAATATATCACAACTACTTCCTTAAAACAGGGCGTTCGTTTCAGCAGGCCCCCGTCACTCGCGCAATGCAGCGTTATAAATACCTACCGCTAAGTAGCGCGCCGGCGCACAGTGTAGGAATTTCATAATCTAGCGGGATTTAATTCGAAATATCAACTTGGACTAAACGAGCAATTAATATTTTTTTCCTGTACCTTAGACCCTACTAACAAGCATTATAAATTTAAAATTATTGTAGGTATCTTAAAACCTAGAATAAAATTATGTTAAAGGTAGTACACAAAATAAATCATTTGATTTACACAAAACGAATCGTTAATTTGCGTGCATTGTTGATACGATTACACAGTGATATTCGCTAAAACTTAGTATTTTGTGTTTTTTATTGTGTCAACAATATCTTAAGGTAAGAATAAAACTATTTTATTGCATGTATAAATTATTTCTTAAAGACATAATCGCAGAATAATGAATAAGCCGGAAAAACAATCGTTTTTTAATTATTGGATAATTTGAATAGGATAAAAGTTACATTATTACACGATATTACACAACATAAATTACACCATGGTATAGTCCAAAGTCTTAACTATCAGATATGATTAATAGATTTTGCTCGTTTTTGCACCCCTCATACATTTTTTATGTTTTGTAAGATGACTTGTGAAATTACCAGAAGGCAAATTTGGTATATGCAGAAGGCGAATGAACGTTTTGATGCTGTTGTTTTTGCTTTTTTTATCAACCACTATGAGCTGGTAAGGTTTTGTGAAGGAAATAAAGATATTTTTAAGAGTTTTACTAGCGAGATTGGGAGAAAAATGGGCAGCAAATCGTCGTCAACACGAACGTTTTTTAAGGAATAATGCTGACTGATTGAGCACAAATATTGTGCTTCCATATACTATAGTGCAAGAAATTCCATCTTTTTCGCATTCGAGTAGTACTGAAAGACCACAAAAGCCCTTTTCGGAATGCTGCAATAGGACTAAAAAGCGAAAAATTGAAAATCTTATAGCTTCCACTAGCCCGGAAGAAATCATTATTGCAAACACGTTCAATCTACAAAAACAAGGCAAACGAGACTCAGCTGCTATTGTCAAAGAGCTTTCTATGGGTTCGCGCAATAAATAGATTTCATATAATTGTAGAAACTCCAGGCTCTGGATTTGCTATCGACTTAAATGCCTTCGATACGTATATCACAGATACTAGAAACCTTTACCTTCAAGATTACTCTTGCTACAATATGCCTGTTAGCGTCCACAAAGTGTTATTTCATGGCAGAGAAGTAGTCGCCTCATGTATTCTTCCTATTGGGCAATTGTCTGAGGAAGCTCAAGAGGCTAGAAATAAGGACAACAGAAGTTATAGAGAATTCTTTACAAGAAAATCATCACGAGTCGATACTAACGTGGATCTAATTAACAGGCTTCTCATATCATCAGATCCGTATATAGTAAGTTTGCGATATGTCCCCAGAAGAAGAAAAAAAGTCCACTGGAGCCCGAAGTTTTGAATTTGCTCTCCATATTCACGTCAAATGAGCCATCTAGGGACGACCTAGGTGACTAATATTTAAAGTAACGTTTTTATGTATTTTTTTAAGTTTTTAATGATGAGTTATTGTCTATAAAACTTATTAAGATACTCTTTATACGATTATTATAACTTTCCAAACAACTATTTACAATCAAAAACATAGTTTAAATGTCATTAATAATTAAATCCCGCTAGATTATGAAATTCCTACACTGTGCGGCGCTCCGATCGGCAGAGGGCCGCCGCGCCGCCACCCGCCGCGCCGCACGCGAGACTTTTATTATTATTATCGAATCTTGTAACTTGTTTTTTTTTCATAAATTTGTTTTTTATTATTTTGTTTTTTATTGGTTTCTTTTTGTTTATTTTATTGCTTTTTTGTTTATTATATTAATTTGATTTTTATTTTCTTTTTTTATCAATAATTTTTTATTTATAAATTTCTTTTCAGAACTAAAAACGGGGTTTTTATACCTAAATCGAATAATTTTTCGAAAATTTTCGGTTAAATGTTGATTCGAAAAAAGTTCTACTTGCATTGTGGTTTATAAAACCACACAATAATTTTAATTAAATCAATTTATTTAACCATACGGTGGTACATTACTGTGAAGCTATTGTAAGTTGTTAAAAGACAAAAAAAAAATGTATTTTTTTTTCATAGTCGAAATTCGAAGTAATTCGAACTAATAAGACAGTAATTCGATGCCATAGTAACAATCTTCAGTCCTCAGCAACATCGTCACTTAACATCGGCTGAGATGAAAACCAAGAATTTGTATTTTTTTATAATTTTTAAATGTATTAATGACGATAAAATAATATTCTATTCTCTTATTTTTTGACATTTACTAAGTATTTTAAAATTTTCAATATTTGCGCACTGCCAATTTAGAAGTACATTATGAGGAATAATGTATATAATTTAACACCAATCATGTATTTTACCATATTCTTGCAAATAAAGTACTATTGTTATTATCATTTTATAAAATTAAAGCACATTTGAGTGGGGCTTTCCTCGCAATCAATTTATTTCATTAATCCTACGTATACCATTTTGTTTATGTTCTTTGTACAACCCTTATGTTTTCGCTCGATGACGCAATCACGCGGTGTACGCGGGAATCTCGATTCTCGGCTCGCGTTTATAGAGACCTTTTCTTCTTGCAGCGACTTTTGTTTGTCGGTTTTGGCTATTATTATTACAGCGATTCGAGCGATTCTATGGGAGTGATGTATCTGTTACGTAGTAACTATTAACTAATCTGTGGTTTCAGTGCGGAACACAAATTGGAGTTCCTGATCGGCGACACAGTGTTGCCGTACAATATGACCGTGTACCAAGCGGTGCGGCAGTTCGGCGAGCAAAATGACGCTGACACTGACACGGAGACGCCGATGGGTATGAATGAGTCTTTTTACTGGTCGATATGCATATGCGATAACATAAGTTTATACATTTAGCTTTTTGATAAATATAAAAAAAATTTACAAGCGTATGTATTTGCCTTAACTTATGTTCTGTAAATGCTTTTAGCAAATGCCGGCATATGGATACAGACACACACAATTTACTACCGCGCAGTGGACACTAGTGAACAGCCACGCACAGACGCCACCGCTTCGCGCAAGGGCAAAGGACAGCCTACTAAACTTTCTTCGCGGCGGAAACCGGACTTACTTTGGAACGGTATTTAGAACAGTTTTATACAATTTAAATTTAATCACCAGATAAGCTACCCTTTTTTTGGGGGGGAGGGGGGACCGTTTGTGATCACTTTCGTCCCGCTGTGAACAATGTACTATTATACTACACCTGATCGGAACATAAGTCATTATTCCCTCAAAAGTGAAAGAGAAAGTTAAAAACCATAATAAATACACAAAAAATTAACTTTGCAATGTAAATTTATAATTTTGCCATCATACTGCAAGCGGAATCAGCTGTTTGGGTCATCGAACGTCAACGTACCGGTGTGAGCGGAACAAAAATAAAAATGAAAACCCCTTTTTCTCGCCTTAAAAGCTTTTCCAGAAAAAATAAAAATCGCTAAATAAATATTAACATTGGTGTGTTCACTCACTGTTAAAAGAAAAGGGACACCGTCCCTTATACCCGGTATATTTTTTTCGACAATACTAATATCGACTCACCGTATGTGTGCTCTGACGCGTTACTTGTTGTTCAGAGGGCGTGGTGCCGTCGCGCGAGTCGCCCCTGGTGGTGATAATGCGCTCGCGGCTGGTCGGCGCCGCCGGCGTGGCACCCGCCGGTGCCGGTGCCGGTGCCGGTGCCGGGCCCAGTGCCAGTGCCGGTGCCGGTGCCGGTGCGGAGGTGCGCGACGCGTCGCTGCCCGCGCTGGGCGTGCTGCGCGCGCTGCACGCGCTGTCGCGCCACTGGCACACGCTGTACCGCGCCGCGTGCCTGCCCGATCACCGCCCTCTGGTGCCGTTCGCGGACTTCATCAACGCCAAGGTGATTCAACGGAACATTCGCTATAAAGGCCGATTTAAATCAGACGAGGCGAATACTCATTCTATCCCCACTCTATTATATTCATTTAGTGTAAACAGATGTGGAGCATTCTTTCGTTGTTCTATCGGCGTTCTTTAAGATTCTATGGTATATTCTAGGAATGCTCGCTCGCTTGATGTAAACGGCCCTAGAGCGTGCGAACGGTTGCTTAGAGCGTTCTTGCGTTCTTGCGCTCGCTCCTCGAAGCGGTCACTTCAAAGCATTCTTGTGTTAAAGGGATTCAGCTGACCTAAACATATATTGTGCTGGAATTCTAGTTCTTCATTCTCATTCTTGTTCGTTGATCTTTTGGTGTAAACGCTCAAAACTAGCTTTCGTTTACACTAAAAGATCAAGAAAGAATGCTCTTGTTCTAGCTCTAACACTTTGTTCGTTTGGTTTAAACACACCTTTATAGGACGGCCAAAGTACCACAATCCTATTGTATATAAAACCTCGCATCACGAGGTGTGATAAGTGTCCAGCATAAACTCCGAAACTACTGAATCTATTTTACTGTAATCTCGCTTGGTGTATGTAATTTTTCCCAACACAAAAGATGGGATAGATTCATCTCGATTATTGACTTTAACATATTTGCGAATTTAAATGGTTTGTTTTTTTTTTGTGAATGAAATGGTTTGGAATTATTAAATTTTGTAAGTGTGATTTTATTGTCACAACACTTTATCTAGGTTGGGTAATCATAAAGTAGAAACTGATTTCCTTGAGTTTTTAAAAATTCAGCAAAATATCTTGTTTTGTTATTCGATTTATATCTTTTTGAAACATGGATTTTGTAAATTTCATTATAATTATTTGAAAATTAATTGTTGTAGCTCGCTGCCAAAGCAAATCGTCAGTTGCAAGACCCACTCGTGATAATGACTGGAAATCTACCACCTTGGCTCAAGAAAGTCGCTTATGCTTGGTAAGTAGAATAGCAAACACCCAGCGTAACTAAAAGTAATTCTAATTTTCAATACCCGATACTAAGTCGAAATATTGTTAGCTGTTCACTTAACCCACTTAATCACAAGCATACACATATTATTATACTTCTGCTTTTCTCACTAATCGAGGTAAAAAAAATGTATGTTTCATACAAAAGCAAAAATATTTTATGTCACGTGTCATTGAATCACTGACTCTCCTCGGTAGCCCATATTATTACAATTATGAGTGTAGAGTTGTTTCTGTTTGAGAGATTTTGTGAGCAAGAAACGTATTGTGTTCTGCAAATTTGATAGATTTAAACAAGATTTTTATTAATTTTGCTAATCATTACAAAATTGTTTGCTTGTGGGATGATGAAATTTGCTTAACACTGAATGATGAATCAAAAAGTCATCGGAGCCCAACGTTAACTAAGTATTCCGAGCATAGCTATTTCAATGAAGGCTTGTTCTAACAAAACTTGACCAGATGAGGATCCAGTATTATAGTCTGCACGAGCAACCTCTCTCCCTATTCCTGCCGCCAAGCGGCAGTGCTGGCTGCACATACTTTCTTAATCGATAAAACCTATTATTTATTTAGGGCTGATTCACACAGATCGGGGAAGTTATAGTTCTAGCACAGTACTGCCACCGTGATAATTATTCTTTCATACATTCTCTATGAACGTAACCACACCTGTCAGTGTCCGTGACGACACACGGCACTGAGTGATGTTCAGAGCATATTAAAGGTTAATTAAGTGCTGTTGAGAGTGGACTGTATGTAGGTACTTGAGTTAAACGCTGGTTTCTTTGTGATAATTTTGGAGCTTTATTTACTTCTTGCAAGACGACTTCCACTGACCGACTACAACTGACTACAATTTAACAGTATTCGGCCCTATATTTATACACTATCCCTTGGTTCGCGGGGGGACATCCCGCCCGCGGACCAATCAAAAGGGGCCGAATTTATTTATCATATGGTTCATTCATGGGGAATTGGCGCGCATAAGCCTCGCCGACGTCCGCTCGTTAGTTCCGGGTCCCCGCTACTTGCAAACTGTCGTCAACAAGTGCCGTGTGTCGCGTCACGGATACTGCCAGGTGTGGTTACGTTCATAGAGAACATATAAAATATAACGTATGAAATAATATTTATCACGGTGGCGGTACTGTCAATCGGCGTTAATTCGCCAAGAACGGGGATATCGTTGAGGGTGGTGTTTCTGGCGGATTACGCAGTCAGGACTCTGTCACTACGCGCTTAGGCATAAGATAAATACCTTCCGTTCCGCGCACACCCGAGAGTGTAAAAAAGCAGTAGGGCTGCGGCGCTCAGCTCGGAGTAAATAAATAAACAGATTGCTTTGACATTTATGACAGATAACAGAGCTAACATTATTTCTACTTTTGGCCACCATGAGCGCTGCGATAGATGTCATTACCCCCACCTAGTACTTCGCACCCAGTGAATAGCAACGTTTCGCACGCTTGATTATTTACCATCGGCAACAACCCTGTCGTTCGAGCTCGTAGCGACGTGAGGCTTCAGTCAGAGTAATATATGCTAACACGTGGCGTCAAGGTGTGATTCAGCTTGGATCAAAGTTTAGTTATTTAAAATGTCGACTTTTGTCAAGATAAGGAGTGCAACTACTGTACGTAGTACTGTGGGGTCGAGACTTAAAAATAAACGAATTTATAAAGCTAAACTTTACTTTAATTCTGAACACACCATAAAATAGAAATACATGAGCAGAGCAGAGCGTCGTCGTCGTTCCATAGCATCCATAGCTTCCATAGTATCCGCCATTATTCCGCTCTCGCTTGCACATACATCCATAACTTCATTCACTCGGACCGGACACGTTCGGAAACTTTGCCCACACCACGTTCATTCACACTGTCTGTCGCCTGTGCACCCATCCTACAGCACAGACGTATAAAGGGAAGCAGACTTAGCATAATTTTACTCACTTATTTGTCATATTATGTAATGTATATCGTACTTACTTTTACTCCAAAGTGACATGATATATCGCTATTTCTGTTTTTCGTCTATGGCGATACTAACGCAGACAGTCATAAACATTTCCGAAGCCGTGGCAGACGCCACGTGGACGCCATGTTTAGCTTTATCAAAATAAGAGACAAATGGCGTCGTGACATTGTGTTATAATGTTTTGTTTTGTGAATTTAAATAAAAATAACTGTTAATCGGACAAGAACACAATGGTGCTGTGCCCCGAAGTGTTCTAACGCATCATATAATAAAACACCAGAAATTACAATAAAATTAAATTAATATTGAATGTTGATGCATTGTAAAGTAGCTACTTAAACCAGCACCTGGGTCGTAAGTGTCACTTATATTCATTGTGTGTTCCGTGTCGTCGCAGCCCGTTCGTGCTGCCGTTCGAGTGCCGCCACCTGCTGTTCTACGTGGTGTCGTTCGACCGCGACCGCGCGCTGCAGCGCTTGCTGGAGGCGGGCGGGGAGCGCGCGCTGGGCGGCGTGGGCGGCGCGGGCGGCGGCGGCGGCGGCGGCGGGGGCGGCGGCGCGGCGCACGCGGCCGCCGACGAGCGCGTGGCGCCGCGGCTCGACCGGCGCAAGCGCACCGTGCAGCGGCACAACGTGCTGCGGCAGGCGGAGCACGTGATGCACGAGTTCGCGCACTCGAAGGCGCTGCTCGAGATACAGTACGAGAACGAGGTGGGCACCGGCCTGGGGCCGACGCTCGAGTTCTACGCGCTCGTGTCGCAGGTGAGCCCGCGGAGTGACGGTTTTGCTTCTTTTTTTGTATTGTATTGTTTATTATGAGGAAGGCGAAGGAAACTGAAGTCCGTGCCTGATCGTTGGTGATTTATTCAGTTATGCATATGTTTAACATATGAAGCTTTACATTTGTAATACAAGACGTCGCTATAATGAGCAACATAAGCGCGGTCTCAAAGTATGTATGTGAAGTCTATCGTGCTCCTGTGTGTACAACAACTTTTTCTTGTATACACATTATTTTTTTTACTGCCTCTGTGGTCGGGCGTTGATCGGGAAGTTCAAGGTTCGATTTTCTATGCGGCAAAACATTTTCTGCTCCGTTTAGTTGGTGGTAAGGCTTCTGAACCCGCCTGGCTAGCTGCCGATGTCTTACCTAAGTTTGTCGCCATAATGACATTGTTAATAACATTGTTGTGTTCCGATAGTTAAAGGCCAGTTCCTCAGTTGTTGAGCCTTTGAATTTATTTTTTATTGTCCAGTAAGTAGTCACTATAATTTAAAACAGCTGATGGGTGGCGGCAGCGGCGGCACGGCGTTTGCACTGCAACGTGTACGCGCATGTTTCTGTCCCGGTCATACCACACTCGGTACTCTCATGGTATGCACCGCACGGTCATGACTTTGAAAATTTTTATCAAATTGTTACTTAAATAATTGAATTTAAACTTAGCACTAACGCAGCGCACGCGTCGTCTACAAAAATTGTAACACCGTGATGATACACCTGCAATAAATCTGCAAATAGTATCAAAATGACACAAGAGTTGGACACTCTTAGTAACAAATTAAACAATCGCTTTAGGAGCTTCAACGTGCCGATCTGGACGTGTGGCACGGAAGCGAGAACTTCAAACAGAAGCCGACGTCCTTCGGCGGCGAGATCGTGAAGAGTCAGCCGCCCGTGGTGACCGACCGCTCGGCCGACGCGGCCTCGCGCCTGGCCTCGTCCGTTCGCGACGGGCTCAGCCTCGACGAGGAACGCTCGCCGGAGCCCTCGGAATTGGGTAAGATCACTACACACTTACACACTATACATCTGAAAATTATCGTAATAAATTCGTGAAAACGTGTGCGTGTAAATTTTAGTAGTAAAAAAATAGCCCTTGCTGGTTCTTTCCAGTATAACCAGGTCTCCCGCCGTAGACTTGTTTGTTATTGTTAACCTTTGGTGTAGCTTCTTTGACGTGTAATCCGTGTAATAATTAGGTAATCCAATCGAATTTTAATAAACGATATTGAATTTTATTTGACCTAATCAATACCGGTTTAATATTTATGTTTTATTATTTTAAAGTACCAACATACGAATAAATCTTAGGTGTTTTGATTAAAAAACTTGTATAGACATATAAATAACAAACATATCGGTAATATTGTTCAAACTCCTGTGTTATTGTGATAACTTTACATTAAAAACTAGCATTTAATGAGGGGTGTAATTCATGAATAAGTTACAAGGTTAGAAATAGCTGCTACCCAAAACTAATTTTAGACTCCGAACTGATCTGTGAAAAATTTACAAACAGAAAACAACAACTTTTGTTAGACTCAGCGATTGAACCTGCATACTCTCGTTATTGAATTCGCACTTGCAACGCAGGGTAGACCAATAGGGGTGTTCCAGATAAGCACCGATTTGCAGCATTTTCTACATTTTTAGCATCAACGCGCTTCATTAGCTTTTGGTATTATTTGTCCACGAAAAGCTAGCATCAAATATCGAGGCTAATAGATGGGTTCTCGTTCTCGATACCACTTTTTAAAAGCTTTATAATTTGACATTTGAAATATTTTTTCCATGAATCAGAAAGGTTTTTCAGAGGATTTCAAAAAATAACTTGAAAGAAATGTATAGTTTTAGCTGATTCTGATTCGTACTATTTGAAATTTTATGTTCCTACTGTTTCACTTGTAACAATGAGTGCGGCTTAAATATTTAGCATTTCTTAGAAAGAAACGCAAAACGAGGTAAACATAAGATCTAAGCACCAGCAAAACGGTGATTCTTATCTGGAACACACCTTACATTTGTGTGGTCGTACACAATAAGCAGTAAACACATTGGTATGGTCCCGAGCAGAGAGGGACGGGTCCGTGCTGGAGAAGGAGACGTCGATCCCGTCGCCGGCGCCGGACGCCACGTACGTGTCGTGGCCGTGCGGGCTGTTCCCGCAGGCGGTAGGCCGCAACGCGCGCGCCTCGCACCTGTCGCGCGTGAAGGCCAAGTTCCGGTTCCTCGGCAAGTTCATGGCCAAGGCGGTCATGGATTCGAGGATGGTGAGCGCACCCACTTTCTTGATTTCACATTTTTTACAAGACATTATCAATTAGTCAAATTCCAATATGCAGTTAGTTAGTTATTTGACTAATTGATAATGTGCTGACAAAAATGTGAAAGTAACAGCTAAAATTTTGTTGTTCAATATTAGGAATCAGCATCTTTGAGTTCTGCCAATTAAGAGTGATATTAACAGTTTTTTTGCGGTGTAGGTTTCTGGACGAGGTTCACCTTCAGATTTTTTTTTCGATATTTAGCGTCGTAGTCTAGTCACAATAATTGCAGATAAATTCAAGTTATGAACTGAACATTGTTTAAGTTATCTGTTTAAATTATAGCTAAAAGAATTAATGACATCACATCATAATAAGTTACAGAAACATTAGAAGGTAGACAGTTATTGTTTCATATTATCACCCGGGTAATTAAACTGATTGCTGAAATATTACTATGTTATATACTGGCATATATTTTAAACTATCTGGACCTAAGGAGCATACCACATAAATATGAAAGAGATGCAATAAATACCACATTTTAAAACCTACTTTGGCTCCTCGGTTCTCCTCCAAATCAATAAATTATACCACTCTATCTTAGTCGCTTAACACATTGCCGCCGCATCCCGCTGCAGTGTACGGACGAAAACCCGCATGCGGCGTCGGCGGCACGGAACTGCCACCGTACGGTGTGCTCCGTATCTCCGTCCGAAGCTGCGATGCACGACGCACCGCATCACCGCATTATCTGTGTCGAGATCTATTACGCGTATGCACGTCCTTTCTACGCAAAAATCCCGTACGATACTGCGGCACAGTGTGGCATACCCCGCGGACCGCACCGCATCACCGCCCGGGAGTGCGGTGCCGTCGCGCGCGCCGCACAACCGCACGGACATGCGGTGCGAGTGTGTTATACCCTGCGGTTTTGCGTACACAAATTAAGATTCTTCAGTCAAAATTAAAAACCGCAGCGCCGCACACCGGAGCGGTGTCCGGTGCAATGTGTTATGCGCCTTAAAATCTATTAGGTTATATTGCATTGCGCTAGTCAACCGCCGGCAAATCTAAAACAATAGTTGTAGATACAGAAGCTTAAGAGACCAATGAAGAATGCTGTACGTAGTACAGTACAGTACAGAACAGTAGACATGTTTGTTTGTGTGGCGCGGCGGCAGGTGGACATCCCGCTGTCGGTGGCGATGTACCGGTGGGTGGTGTGCGAGCAGCGCTGGCTGGGGCTGAGCGACGTGCGGCACGTGGCGCCCGAGCTGTGGCGCTCGCTGTGCCGGCTGCGGCGCGTGGCCGAGCGCGCGCGGCGCCTGCGCAACGACGCGCAGCACACGCCCGACCAGCGCAACCACATGGTGAGTGCTGCGCGGCCGCCTGCCGCTCTACTTTTGAATTATTCGCCAGGCGTTGAGCGCTCGTCGGGCGTCGTGTGCGTTCGATTTCGTCTGAGTTTTCTTTAAATTGGACGAAAATCATAATGACTATATTGTTATTCGTCGTAAATTTCTCATGAATTTCATCACAAAATAAACGGAAATCAATAGAAATCGCGCAAAGACAACGTTTAACGAGCGCTTGATTTCAGACGAATGATTCAATAATAGAGCTGTTGGTGAGTACCGTGCGACTGCCTGGTGAGTGCTGGGCGATCAGCTGGATCCTGGGCAATTATCTTGCAAGTACTGTGACTACCTGGTGAGTGGCCGAACCCCACCAATCGCCCTCGCAGTGGTTAGGACTGTAAACAGATTATTTCCTATAACTAACTATAACATGAGGCTTAATACTTCAAATAGTTAGTTTTTTTTCTTGTATAAGAGATTCCAGGTAATCGGATGGTTGATGGAACTCGGTCTAGGTTTGTCTGTATGCGTTGCACCCTACTAATCAATAATCCAAATCCCATCTACTTGGGGAGGCCTGTACCCAGCAGTGACCGTATTATTGCTGACGAAACGATGATAGTGCAATTTCTTTCACCTAACCAAATTCTACTCCAAAAAAAATTTTTTTACATCGCAAACGAGTGTCTCAATTATTTATTTGTTTATGCCGTTTGGTCAGTTCGATCCTCGTTGCGTCCCATAGATAAGCAGCCTCGAGCTGGACGGGTGCCCGATCGAGGAGCTGGGCCTGGACTTCATCCTGCCGGGCGACGGCTGCACCGAGCTGCGGCGCGGCGGCCGCGACCTGCCCGTCACCGCGCACAACCTACACAACTACATCGACCTCGTCACGCACTGGCTCCTCTACGAAGGTATTGTTGGACACCTCACCATCATCATCACACCTCATAAATATACGTCCCCACCGAGGGGCACGAGCCTACCCTTAGGCGATTCACACACTGCCACGCACGACGCAGCGTAGCGCGTGAATGCGTGTTCCTACGTTGCTTGTAAGTATCTCCGTTTGTATAGAAAACACGCACAGTCCAACACACAGAAAACGCATCCACGCGCGTTCATGCAGATCACGCGCCTACAAGCGGTGAAAGACGCACCCACGCGCGTAGGTGCGGGCGAGACGCAAGGTAAGGTATGGCACACCGAGTCCCACAGTGCCGTGCGTGATTTTGGAAGGGCTTGACGTTGATTTTGGAAACGCAACTACACGCGTGAATGCGTAAAAAACCCGCATGATGATGCGGATCTGCACTCCCGCAAGTACGCGCGTAGGTGCGTCGACACGCAACATGCAGCGTGATGCGTGGCAGTGTGTGAATCGCCTAACTAGTTATGTTAGGGCGATTATGCCTTAGTCAAACCACGCTGGCCCAGTGCGGATTGGTTGACTTCACACACACCTTTGAATTACTTCGCAGTTGTATGCAGGTTTCCTCACGATGTTTTCCTTCACTGTAGGAGCGTCAGATAAATGTACATATGAAATTCGTGAAACAAAAACACATTGGTAGGTGGCAGGATCGATCGCGAGCCTACTGATTCTATTCGGGACACAGTCCAGTGCCGAGGCCACAGCGCCACTGACCATCACCATACCACTTGCAGATTTGTACACAATTGCGCCAGAGAATGCAAAGAAACGTCTAACGTATCGCATTACTACTGTGCGACGTATATTTTAAAGTGAAGCGGCCCATACTTCCGTCTTAGAACGATTTGTACGAGATTTTAAATTGTGAAATATGATGCAACCAGCCTTTAGTCTTATAAACTGCAACTTGATTTGCTACGGAGCTATTGAAACCTCAACACTCTATACTTAGCCAGTTTCACCAGAATGGCTTATTTTTACAATTCCAGATTTACTTTATCCTTTATATCTTTGACGTCAAAGAAATGTGAAATATATGGTGCAAATCGTATATTAAAAGGTGGAACAATCCATTAATACACATTCAAATTTACTTTGGCGTTTTACAATCATGAACTAGATAATGTATATTTTATTGATTTTACGGAAATGTTAGGGAAATAAGTAGCTTACAGATATCTAATATACAAATATGATATTTAGATATTTAAGTTTTATATAAAACCACCGATTGGGTAGTTTTATTAAATAACACAAAATAGTGTCTTGATCACGAAATTATTTAGACCACAGATGTGACTGTAACGACTTCACAAATATCATATCTAATAGAAAATGTATTTTTTGTAGGTGTAAGCAAACAAATGGAAGCATTTAAAGAAGGATTTGAATCAGTATTCCCACTGGCCAATCTCAAAATATTCTACCCGGAAGAATTAGAACAAGTATTCTGCGGCAGCCCTTCGGGTAAGTACTACAATAAGTTAATGTTTATAGTACAATTCAGATACAAACAGTTACAGTTATATACAATTTAAAAGCTAGAATTGTTATAAAGGTGAGCTATCACCCGCATCTCGTTACTCAAACTAGAATAACACCATAGATTAGTTAATAGTTTGGTAACAGTTCCAAACCATGGACACTATGTTTAATCGAATACTAATGTGGTCTATAGCTTGCAAACCCTATAAGCTAGTTCAAGTTAAAATAGAAGTGTGTATACTAATTGTCAAAACAAGCATAATATATTATTTGAGAGTTGTTTCATTGTTAAAAACTAAATTGTACGTGTTACTTGTTACAGGCGGCCGCGAGCAAAGATGGGAGGCGCGCATGCTGGCCGAGTGCATCCGGCCCGACCACGGCTTCACGGCCGAGTCCCGCGCCATCCGCATGCTGGTGGACATCCTGGCGTCGTACTCGCGCGACGAGCAGCGCCTCTTCCTGCAGTTCGTCACCGGCAGCCCGCGTCTGCCCACTGGAGGTATGCACACCTTTTTTTTTGTTCACGCTTGGCCTCGCATCTCGCCTAAAGTTGCGGCACGCTATGCTGGCCGTTTTGACAGCTGTCATCCCCATAGTTTATCCGTCAGTTTTGACTTTAGACTATGGATACCAAAGGACACGAAATACCTACGAAAAAAGCGTGCCAAAATTTGTGTTGGTGCTCTAAGATGGCGGAAAAAGCTTGGGACGCCGCATCCAAGATTCCACACTTATGTTTTTCTTTATACAATTCATTAAAAACTAGAACTGTAAAATGCACTCAGAAATAATGCTCACTGACTGATATTTTAGCACAACAACAAACACGGTGTTTTGTAATGGCGGACTGGACTGGACGCAAAATTCGAGACAATATATTAAAACATTGCGAGTCCATTGGTGTACTTAGTCTGAGGTTTTGGCAAATACACTATGGGGATGACAGCTGTCAAAACGGCCATCATAGCGTGCCGCAACTCTAATGCTAAACAATGACGAGCTCTACGCTACAGTGCGCGTACCCTAAAATAACAAACTCAATCTTAAAATGAATTGTGATAGACTAGCTAGAATTAACGGGCAGTAACCACATGGCTGTGTCTATTCGGACCCGGAGAATGAAAACATGCCGTTTTCATTCAATTTCATGCTTCGCTCGCTTTGCCGGCGCTCCTGTGTGTGGTCACAATAATAATATCTGAACTAACCTAACCGACAGTTTTCAGTTTGATCCTATAAGTATTTTTTTGATCACTATCGCGTCCGAATAGCAATCACTTCTATTGTGACCTGGGTCCGAATAGCCACTCCATAACCACATTTCACAGTTGTTAAAAAGAACACACTTTGCTCTAGTTTTAGGAACTATTCAGTGGTCCGATATAGTAATGGTATATGACGCACATTCAATCGAACTTCTGGATTTTTTAGTGCAGGAAAAAATGTGATGTAAAGTTGTTAGTGTGTAATTGGAATAACCCTAACAGGAACCATAGGCTAGTAGATAGGTTTCGTAAATTTTATTATGATATCAGATAGTCATATACAATACACAGCATACAATATATTGTGAAACACACTTATTTTTAAAATAAACCTAAATATTGGCCATTGCATTGCCAAAATATTTATACTGACATAATATATCCAAGAGTCTGATAGTTTTGAGTTTCAATAAAATATTGAATTGTTCGATACAGGTTTCAAGGCGTTGAACCCGCCTCTGACCGTGGTCCGCAAGTCGTTGGAGTCCTCGCTGGACCCCGACGAGTACCTTCCGTCGGTGATGACATGCGTCAACTACCTCAAGCTGCCGGACTACAGCAGCGCGGAGGTGATGCGCGCCAAACTGCGCCTCGCAGCCTCCGAGGGGCAGCACTCCTTCCATCTCTCGTGAACGCCAAATCATCGTTGGAGTAGCTGCGCGAGTCTGACCTCACTGGGAAGTGACAAATACTGTGGACGCACCCCGTTTCCACATCATTTCCATATTTTTCAGACAAATCTACTCTCGACCACAAAGCGCGATCGCGAAACCCCAACCGCCCACCACCGCCCTACCTACCCCGCACGCGTCCCACGCGGTTAGTGATATCAGAGTTGTGTTATACTAATCAACCGATGCGTGTGCTCCGGACCACTATTGTTTATGTGCAATCAGAGTGAATCTTATTGTGACGGACGAGTGCTATACGTATAATGGTTTTTTCTTTTGGATAACTTTTAGATTACGGATATGATATATGTTAATAATTATATTTTGTGTTAATTTAATGTGATAGCTTTGTATATTACTTTATCGATGTGGAGAGCGCCCGTTCGCTCGCATACGGTGAGGACGTCTGCGGCGTGACCGCGCCGGTCGTCCCGCGGCCGCCGGGCTTCGCTGCTCGCCGATCTACCGCCACTTTTGTTATAGTATAGATACCATATATACATATTATATATTACTATATTATCGTGCAAGCTGTTTTTTGGACCACAGAAATCTTTTAGGTGTCCTTTAAACTTTAATAGCATTTATTACCAAACGGTGTATGTTTTGAGTATCTTTAAGTATGATTAATGAGTAAAGAAAAAGTGCAAAATTTAATATGTAACAATTTCAATAAAACCATGTAAACAATATCGATCAAAATTGTGTTTATTTTTTTCTGTCTTGTGGCAAGATCTTCATTTTCCTTTAAGATTGTGCCAATTGGACATTGGGAGCATCCATAAATATGTGGCGTTTAGACGAGGGAAGGGGGAAAGAATAGACGAATTTCACCCACATAAAAGATAGGATAGTTTTTATATGAATTAATATTTATTACTAGTGGGCAGACGTTGTCCTGCCCGATTACAGCGCCCCCTACCGGGTCCAATTAAATTACGTATAAACCTTCCTTGAACCTATTCAAATACATACAGAAAATTTCGTAAGAATCTGTCGAGCCGTTTCAGAGGTTTGCGAGACAAACACACAGCGTTTCATTATTATATATATTTATTATTAGTGGGCCCGGCAGACGTACTGCCGGATTACAGTGAC
The DNA here is from genome assembly GCA_963935595.1 of Schoenobius gigantellus. Lineage (NCBI taxonomy): Eukaryota > Metazoa > Arthropoda > Insecta > Lepidoptera > Crambidae > Schoenobius > Schoenobius gigantellus. Next base: position 15,790,999 of record OZ012544.1, on the reverse strand, counting down.
GCTTGTGTGGCTGACCCCAGCCGGGCCACAAAAAAAAACTGTGAAAAATTGATTGTTTGAGTATGTCGCTATAATGTCTAGTTTGTCGGCAAGTTTCAGAGTTTGTCGCTTGCGCGTTTTGGAGATCTGTGTGGCCCGGCTGGGGATACGTTACCCCAGCCGGGCCACACAGATCTCCAAAACCAAACAACATAGCGAAAATCTGTTTGCTGATATAGATAGGCGGCTCACCTGCAACAAAGTTGCTGCAACTGAGCTAGCTGGATCTCGAAAACAAAGCGACGTAGAGAAAAACTGTTTGCTGGAATAGTGAAGCGGTGGTTTGTCGGAGTTTGTCAAACAAGTTCCACAGTTTGAAAATGCGCATTTCCGAGATATGTGTAGCCCGACTGGAGAAACGTTACCCCAGCCGGGCCACCTGGATCTCGAAAACGAAACGAACTAGCAAAAATCTGCTTACTGACAAAGATAGGTGGTAGTTTGGCGATACATTCTTCACAGATTCAGAGTTTGTCGATGCCTCAATCCAAAGAACGAAAGATTTCTTTACTTGGATAAATAGTCTAGGAGCCTGCCCCCCTAGCACGTCAACCAAAACACGATATGATAAAGCGGTTTATCGCGGTGAACTGTCAAAATACAATAGGGTTTCGTCGTATTTTGACAGTTCACCGCGATAAATCGCTTTATCATATCGTGTTTTGGTGGACGTGTTACAGGGGCTGGAGTCCCAAATGTGCGAGGTTACGTTTGAGTTTACGTTTTTTATGTTTTATGCACTTACGTGTGGCTGACCCCAGCCGGGCCACAAAAAAACTGAAAAATAGATTGTTTGAGTATGTCGCTATAATGTCTAGAGTTTGTCGGCAAGTTTCAGAGTTTGTCGCCTGCGCGTTTCAGAGATCTGTGTGGCCCGGCTGGGGTAACGTTACCCCACCCGGGATACATACGAGGGCGATACAACAATTATTTAGCCTACAAAAGAAAAACGAAAATTTTAAGAAAGTAGAGATTGAAAAATATCAACATAGTCTCCTTTCAATTCAATACACTTGGCCCAGCGATGCTCCAACTTTTTTAACCCGTCCAAAAAATACGATTTCCCGAGGTCTTCAAAATAGGTCTCTGTGGCGGCGATGACCTCATCATTCGACCCAAATCTTTTGCCAGCGAGTGACTTTTTCAGATTTGGGAACAAGAAGTCACAGGGAGCCAAATCTGGAGAATATGGTGGAGTGTGGCTGACCCTAGCCGGGCCACAAAAAAAAGTAGAAAAATAGATTGTTTGAGTAGTCGCTATAATGTCTAGAGTTTGTCGGCAAGTTTCAGAGTTTGTTGCCTGCGCGTTTCAGAGATCTGTGTGGCCCGGCTGGGGATACGTTACCCCAGCCGGGCCGCCGGGCCACACAGATCTCGAAAACGAAACGACCTAGTGAAAATCTGTTTGCTGATATAGATAGGCGGCAGTTTGTCGAAGTTTGTCGGACAAGTTGGAGTTTTCATCGGGCTCCAGTTTAAGGGGGCTGTGTGGCCCGGCTGGGGTAACATTACTCCAGCCGGGCCACACAGATCTACAAAACCAAACCACATAGCGAAAATCTGTTTGCTGATATAGATAGGCGGCAGTTTGTCAGAGTTTATCGGACAAGTTTCAGAGTTTGTCGATCCACCATTTCAGAGCTCACCTGCAGCAAAGTTGCTGCAACTGAGCTAGTAGACCGATAGCGCTAGGCTTTTTTGATGTCATAAGTTTCAATAATTCTAAAGTTGTTTATTTTTTGCATGTGGATGCAGTCATACCTATGAAGCTTATTATTTCGTTTTGTGTCACATCTGGTACTTGCATTTTCAGTAATTCGATGATTTGTGTTTGATTATTTTTATTCAAATTAAAACTGGCAAAATTTATTTTAAGTTTAAAATAATTATGGTACCATATCTAGGAGAGCCTGCGGAGTGTGCAAACCTAGTTTGTGTCATCTTCATCCAGAGCAAACTGACATAGAATCAGTATTTAAGTACACTACGAAAAAAAAATTACAGTTAATGAAATAACTATTTTCTATCTCAGATCACTTACATATGCCTATTTAATAAATTTGTGCCAAGTTGGATCACGCAATTTTAAGATTATTAATTATTTTCCTTTTCCAAGCTATAAACGCTTCAAAAAAATATTACAATAATTAGAGTTTACACATTTAATATCATAAATGCATGAAAAGTCGACATTGTAAATTTGTGTCATTTTCATGCACGATAAACATAGAATGAATAAAACACAAAAACAATGGTTACGGTCGAAGCGGGTCGACGCGCGGCGCGACGCGGACGAGCGGCGGCGGGTGACGCTCGCCGTACGCACTGTTCACCTTCGTTTGGTAATCACAGCTAATTCCATTCGGCCGTTAAAGCGTGATTGATTAACAAACATACAAACACACGCGTAGCACTAGGAACTCGAGAAACATTTTGTCTACTCCGTAATGTCATTTTTCTCTCGTAGACTAATCTTCTCGTGTACTTTGTGTTACTAGTGCAATGTACTATACTTTGTGTTACTAGCACGCCGGCCGGTGTGACTGGCCGGTGCCCGCCGCCCACGCCTGCGCGCTTCCCCGCGCTCGGCGTTCGTGCAAAGAAGTCTGGTATTTTTTTGAAATAAAAGGATTTCGTGGATGAAAACAACACAAATTATGAATAGTGGTTGGTTACAAAATAATAATTAGAAACACGTGAACTCTAATAACTTGCATTTTATTTTGAGGATTTTACAGGGTGTTGTAGTAAAATAATAACATATCTATACATCTCGTGGATGAATTTGACACAAAATAGTTTAAACAACAGATACTAGTATTCTAAAACGCATAACACCTATTTTACCAATTGTAATATTCTTTCAAAGCTAGTTGGGCGTCATGTTAGCCACTGGTTAAAAATTAAGATTCTCGTGGACAGAGATGACACAAAATGCCTATGCACATCAGATACTACTTCGTTATTATGATGAAAGTAAAATTTTCATCTCTAATTTTGTTTTCGTCCAATACTGATTGAAACGACAAATACCTAAATTTCTACCTATGCAAGTACCTAGAATGACACAAAATATTTTTTTAGGTTGGGCAAATGGTCTGGAAACTATATGCGAAAAACAAACAACTTTAATATTTTTGAAACTTAAAAACCTAGCGCTACGGGTCTATAGCTGGATCTCGAAAACAAAGCGACGTAGGGAAAAACTGTTTGCTGGAATAGTGAAGCGGTAGTTTGTCGAACAAATTCCACAGTTTGAGACATGCGCATTTCCGAGATATGTGTGGCCCGGCAAATTCTTCAAAGATTCAGAGTTTGTCGACGCCTCAATCCAAAGAACGAAAGAATTCTTTATTTGGGTAAATAGTCTCGGAGCCTGGAGTTCCAAATGTGCGAGGTGTCGTTATTTTTTATGTTTTATGTACTTGCTTACAATAAGAAGTTAATGTAAAATAGTTATCAGTTATGAAACAGTAACCGTTAATATTTAAATTTATGTAAATCCTCGATGAGTGATTGATATTTTTTAAATGTATTATTTAAGCAACATTTGGCATCTGGTCTCCTTGTCTATCTATATAAAGTAATGTACAGTCGCGTACAACTGTCTTTAAAAAAGTAAGTTTTATGAGGTTTTGTTTGTTATACACATTGTTTCATAATAACCAATAAATAAAAGCGTTGTAAAGTTTCACCGTGGGGGGCATGAAAGGACAACAACTTTGAACATGCAAGCGATGAATTCGTAATAAACTTTATGGATGTTTTATACAAAAATTATTCTTTTCAGCGTATACACGGTATTTCATAATAACCAATGCGTTATCAGAGATGTGACATTTTAAAAATAACAGTATTTGAAATGCAAAATACAAAATACAAAATACCTATTTCCATTTTGTATTTAAATACTTTTTTTAGAAAAGCATTTTATATTTTATTTGAAATACCTTTTAGGACATATTTTGTATTTGCAAAATGCAAAATACTTTTTGCTAAGTTTTGTAAACATCGAAGAATTAATAATTAATGTGTTACAATCTTCAATTAAAATCTTGCCACTCGAACGTTCACCACGCGAAGCGTGGTGGGTTTCAAAAGCAAAAAGTAGTATATCTCAAATATCAAAGGTGCCGCCATTGCGGAATGACTCACCCCGGCGCGTACGGGATGTTCAAAAAATTGCGGAGAGTGACATATACTGTCTACAAGAGAACAAAAAATACGTATGGAAAGATAATTTAATATAGAAGGAACTTATAACAGTTAATTAGATAAGGATTAATAATTAAATGAATGAAGCGCGAAAATGTTCGGAAGGTCGCGGAAGACCCGATTTTAAAAAAAAAAATTTTGCACAAAAACTATTTTATAAAACTTTAAATAGCCATATATATTATTATAGCCCATTTCTTGAAGATTATTTTGATATATAATAGATTTGGGTAATATTTTTAATGAAAAAAGAAAAAAATAATAAAATCGATTAATTACGTAATTATATACACGAGATGCGCACGCGCGACCTCAAATTTAAATGGGTGCCAAAAGGAAATAGAGAACATATAAAGGAATTGTTCCTTGCAGAAGTGAGAAAACTTAAAAATGATCATAAAGATCTAAATAGTACATCCCAATCATCACACAAGAAAGAAAAAAATGAATCCTACTACATGTTCTATGATGATTCGGATTCCTAACTAGCTAGTGATAGTGTAAATGCAAACACCACTATTGACCTGGAATCATTGCAATATTTGAAGGATAATGATGTCAGCCTGCAATCATTAAATAAATATCCTACAGTAAAGATGTTATTCTTGAAATATAATACCTGCTTGCCTAGTTCTGCGCCAGTAGAGAGGCTTTTTTCTTATGGTGGCATGATTATGAGACCACACAGGAGAAAGATGAGCGACAGTGTATTTGAGCAAATTATTTTATTAAAATCTGTTAAATAAATTTAATTTAAGTAAGTTATCAAAGTAAATTTACCAGCCTGTTAGCTGGCTAAAATAAATAAACTTTTCAACAAAATAAAGATAATTTAAAACTAAAAGTATTTTATTTTAATAAAGCATTTTGTAAATACGTATTTTGCATTTAGTATTTTAAATATAAAATGAAAAACTATTTTGTATTTTGTATTTGAAATAACAAAATACAAAAAGTATTTGCATTTTGCATTTAAATACATTTTCTAACCTATTTTGCACATCTCTGTGCGTTATCTAAAACTAATTATTAAATTGTGTTTACCCGTAATGTCATTCAACCCAAAATTTTCATGTAAATCATAGACATGATGATGATACTATGATATACATGAAAATTTTGGGTTGAATGACATTACGTGTAAACAAATTTTAATAATTAGTTTTAGATAACGCATTGGTTATTATGAAATACCGTGTATACGCTGAAAAGAATAATTTTTGTATAAAACATCCATAAAGTTTATTACGAATTCATTGCTTGCATGTTCAAAGTTGTTGTCCTTTCATGCCCCCCACGGTGAAACTTTACAACGCTTTGGAAAGCCTGGCTCGATTTTGATTAAATAAAAACTATTAGTATAGTATTTGCACGAGTACGCGAATGAAATGCAGTAACTTTTATAGTAATACTAGCTGTGCTGGCGAACTACGTTTCGCCATAATAAAAAATAGTTTACGACCTATTCTCACACCTACCTAACAAAAAAAAATCATAAAGATCGGTCAAGTTACGGAGGAGTTCGGTAACAAACACTGTGACACGAGAATTTTATATAAATAAGATTTTGATGTGTTGGTGTGACTATCATTATTAATGGATTGGAATAGATCCAACCTATTTTCAAACAAGAATTATATTAATGTAAAAAAATAATAATGAATTAAATATGTTGCGAAAAACAATTCCATTACCTATCCATATGATGGTTACCCATAGGGAATCAAATTGTTTTCCGCAACATGGTGAGGTTTTTTATTTTCCTAAGTTTTTATACTTTTACCACAGATATTTTGATTGAAGTAAATTCAATTAATTAATTCATCTCACATTCATTCACAAAAGTCCATCTCAAGAGATGTAAAATCTACAGGAACACATAGATTTTTTTTCGTTGCACCATATTTTATATTTAAAGTATGTTATCAAAACAAACCAATTTTTTCTACTGGTTTTATTTTAATGTTTACTTGCGTTGATATACGGAGTGGGTGGAAAGGACAACAACTTTTAACATGAAACAATGAATTCGTAATAAACTTTATGGATGCTTTATATAAAAAATTATCTTTTCAGCATATACATCTAACAAACAAAACCTCATAAAACTTACTTATTTAAAGTAGTTGTTTGCATGCACTTATTAAAATCGATTTTTTATAGAAAGTTATACGCGACTGTACATTACTTCATATAGATAGACAAGGAGACCAGATGCCAAATTTTGCTTAAATAATACATTTAAAAAATATCAATCACTCATCGAGGATTTACATAAATTTAAATATTAACGGTTAAGTACTGTTTCATCACTGAATTCAATTAACTACACTCGCGAGCAAAAGTTTGGAATCAGTTACTTGAAATTGGTTCCGCGTGATCTTGCTTACTAAATAAATTTTTAATAATCATAAAAATGACATCATGTTAAAGGTGCAACTGTCCACTTTAAATCGATATAAAATTAATTTATATCGAGCCCGTAATTGTGGAGTTATCCCGGATTAAGTGAAGGAGGTAGGAAAACAAGGAAATAGGGAAAAATAATGAATGAATAAAACAACAAAAAATATTAAATAAAAATTTTATTTATCTTTAAAAATAAGTGTCAATATTTTGTGTTCCCTCCCCTCGCCCTAATAACTGCTCCAAGACGATTCTTCATAGACCTGATCAGCTTCTGAATTGATTCTTGTGGAATACCTTCCCACTCCTCAATCAACGCTGATTTCAGCTCATTCAGACATGAAGGAGCAGGAGTTCTGGAACGAACCTTCCTCTTCAGTTCATCCCACACGTGCTCAATGGGATTCAAGTCAGGGCTGAGCGCTGGCCAGTCCAATGTGGCAATACCAAGTTCCTCGAGGTATTCCGTTGTTACACGGGCAGTGTGACAACGAGCGTTATCGTGCATAAGGAGGAAGTCATCACCGATGTATCCCGCATAGGGAACGACATGTTCCAGGAGAATATCGGAAATGTACCGGTCCGAAGTTAGACCGCTTCCTCGTCCCCCGCCAGGCACGAAAACAAGCTCGGTTTTACCATCGAAGGAAATGCCGGCCCACATCATACAAGAGCCGCCCCCATAAGCCACTGTTTCAGCGACACAGCACTGTGCAAATCGCTCCCCAGGCCGCCTGTAGACCCGTCCTCTTCTGTCTCTACCGTGCAAACACATCCTGCTTTCGTCGGAGAACAGGACTTGCCTCCATTGCTCAACCTCCCAATCAAGATGGGTGCGAGCAAACTGAAGGCGTGCTTGTCGGTGAGCTGCCGTGAGTTTCGGGCCTGTGGCAGGCCTTTTTGGAGTCAGATTCGCTTGCTTGAGTCGTCGACGAACTGTCCACTCGCTGGCTGCTACCCCACGAACATCTCGGAACTCCTGTTGGACGTCGACACCAGTCAAATGCCGATTTCGGAGAGAGGTTGACACGATAAAACGGTCATCCCTCTCCGATGTGCACCGGCGCCTCGGGATAAAGCCACCAGTCTCCCGTAAGCGTTTATAAACTTTCGAAACACAGGATTGGCTTATGTGGAGCCGACGAGCGACAACTCGCTGGCTGAGCCCTTCTTGCAATAGTGCTACGATTTGTGCTGCTTCTGTAGGTGTTGTCTCCATTGTCGTACAAGGTAAAGGGTCAAAAGTGGCGGAGATGTGTACCGGTCAACGTGTGAAAGTCGACTAATAAAGAAAATCCGATAACAGGAGAGCTATTTTTGAATTACGTATGCGACTTCGAAATCACCGATGTGACTAATAATCACCGATTTTCAATAATTCTTATTTTTGAATATCACTTATGTGACTACCTTAGTCACGGATGTGATTTCATTACGAGTGCCCTCACCCACTCGTAAACAAGTCATACATAACTGTGGAAACGTTATCTGTGTTTTGTTTAGAGAACATACTGACAAGTTTGAAGTTGATGTGTGTTGATTTTGAGTTGGATTTAAAAATTTTAAAATTTGTCAAATAATTAAATATTATGTTAACGGTAATAATAAATAACGGTTATTTTTTATCACCCTGGAAAATTTAAGGGACGCTTCACGACATCATATTAAATTGATTTAAATATAAATAAAAAAAAATAACTCGCTTAATTTTTTTATTTTTTTTTTAAATACAAAAAATGCTGCACTAGTTGAGAGCAGCATTTTTAGAGATTTTTTTAGTTTTTTTTTATACCTATTTTTTTTTTCATTTTTTTTTATTTTTTTTTTATATAATATTGGATGTGTTCTGAAGCGTCCCTAACATTTTCCAGGTGATAAAAAAATAACTGTGTATAAGTTTAAAATCTTTTAAATTTGTGTCACAAACAAACTTAGACCCAGTATTTTTTATATTTTGGTCTAGTTGCTAGGGTCTAATTTCTAGCCGTATAATAACCGGTATATACCGAAAACAGCTACATTCTGCGTGGAACCGAACCCTTACGTATGTGTGTACTTTATCTATGTTGGCAGCTCTGCGTTCGACTTTCAAAAATAGGATGTTTAGGAATTCGTGACTTCAAAGTCATCGCTGACTATTTAGTCAGCGGTGATTTCTAAATCGCATACGTAATTCAAAAATAGGTCTCCAGGTGCTTTTATAGGGGGTCAATAGGTCGCAACTCGTGACGTATCAAACAATTGAAACACGTCTTTTTCGATACACCTTCACTTAATGCGGAATGGCTTCATAAATACTGGCTTGTTTTTAATGAATTCGGTATCAGTTTAAAAGTAAAGAGTTGAACCTTTAAAATGATGTTATTTTTACGATTATTAAAAAAGTATTACCTACTCAAGATAACGCGCAACCAATTTCAAGTAACTGATTCCAAACTTTTGCTCGCGAGTGTATTTTACATTAACTTCTTATTGTAAGTAAGTACATAAAACATAAAAAATAACGAAACCTCGGACATTTGGGACTCCAGGCTCCTAGACTATTTACCCAAATAAACTGCTGCCTATCTATATCAGCAAACAGATTTTCGCTATGTGGTTTGGTTTTGGAGATCTGTGTGGCCTGGCTGGGGTAACCAGCCGGGTCACACAGCCCCCTTAAAAGCGAGCCCGATGAAAACTCAAACTTGTCCGACAAACTTCGACAAACTGCCGCCTATCTATATCAGCAAACAGATTTTCACTAGGTCGTTTCGTTTTCGAGATTTGCTGTGTGCCCAGCCGGGCCACACAGATCTCTGAAACGCGCAGGCGACAAACTCTGAAACTTGCGACAAACTCTGACAAACTCTAGACATTATAGCGACCTACTCAAACAATCTATTTTTCACACTTTTTTTGTGGCCCGGCTGGGGTCAGCCACACTATGGTGGATGGGGCAGCAATTCGTAGCGCAATTCGACCAATTTGGCCATGACGACGGCGGAGGTGTGAGCCGGCGCGTTGTCGTGGTGGAACAGCACTTTTTTCTTTGCCAAATGGGGCCGTTTTTTTTTTCAATTCGGCGTCGAATCGGCCCAATAAGTCGGAATAGTAGAGCCCCGTGATTGTTTTAGCCTTCTCGAGGTAATCGATGTAGATCACACCTTGGAGTCCTAAAAAACACTGGCCATCACCTTTCCGGCCGATTGAACAGTCTTCGCCTTCTTTGGAGCACGTTCGCCGGGTAAAGTCCACTGTTTCGACTTTGGTCTCTGGTGTGTACTAGTGAACCCATGTTTCGTCGACGGTCACAAAACGACTCAAGAACTCCGCCGGATTGCGTTGAAACAGCGCCAAACATGTCGCCGATGTGGTCTCACGGTTGCGCTTGTTGTCTGGTGTAAGCAAACGCGGCACCCATCGCGCCGATTACTTCATTCATACCCAGTTCTTTGTGCAGAATATGATGCACTGTCCCTTCTGCGATGCCTACAGTCTCAGCTATCTCGCGAATCTTCAATCGCCGGTCTGCCAATACGTGATCGTGGATTTTTTTTACGTTTTCCTCCGTAGTAGCTCATCAAAAACCGACGTGCGGCCACGAGCAAACTCGTTGAACCAATTTTTGACGGTCGCCATCGAAGGAGAAGAGTACACAGCATCCAAGCGCTCTTTGAATTGGCTGCGCGTTTTCCCTTCCAAAAACTGAACGATATTGTTCTTTTTCCATTTTTGTAAAACCGACAGACACGCTCGTCTGTCTGTGCTGTCTGGGCGCGCACCCGCAAAGGCAGGGAGAACACCGGTTTAATGGGTATGCTCATATGCCTGGCGAGTGAGCCCTACACTCGCTCGCCGTCTAGCCAACGGCGGGTACGCAGCGGTCGCATTTCCGACAAAAAAGTATATAGCAAACGTGATAAGACAAAAAATAAAGTATTTTTAAGCTATTACATAGCTTTTATCGCGGGCTTTGAGCGCTGCGACCGTATCAAGAAATTCCGTAACGAAAAAACCTAACACCTGCCACTCCGACCGGCAGGCCTATTCGCTAACTACGGTTGGTGACTAGAACTGTCATTTTTTAAAGACATTTTGTATCCATTACTAGTTAAGGCAGCGTTCATGATAGCAGTAATGGATGATAAGTTCCTTTCAAAATTGACAGTACTAGCAACCGAAGTTAGAGAATAGGCCTGCGGGGCACAGCGGTGCGGCGTTGAAAGCCATGCATCGTCCGTCTAACGTCGTTTCAGTTCGGCAGACTTCGGCACGTTGTTTTGACGCGGAATTTTCCAGATATTTAGAGGATATTAAGTCTCAAACTTATGTTTCTTATTTCATACCATAAACCTATAGTTTCAATGATAAAAATTCCTGAATAACCTACATGCATTGTAAGATAATAAAAATATTTTAAACAATATTAACTTCTCATTTATTCAATAAAAGAAAAAGAATGTTTTCTTATTGGTCACCACGCTCAAAAAGTGTAACTTGAATTAATATCAAATAAAAAGAAAATACTGCATAAATTAAATAAATAAATAATTATAATTGCATAAGTTGATAAAAAATGCTATGAAATAGCTTTACCGCGTCAGTCCCCGAGTGCCACTTTATTTTTTTTATTTTAAAATCATGTCATTCTTATCGAGCGTCGGTGGCCTGTGGACTCGGCATTAGTCTTCTAATCGGGAGGTCCGAGGTTCGATCCTGCTGTCGAAAAAATATGTGACGAAAAACACATATTTCGTCTCATACGTAGGTACATTTTTTCGACACTCCTACGGTGAAGGGAAACATCGTGAGGCAACCTGCATTTATCTGCGAAGAAGTTCAATAGTGTATGTGAAGTCGACCAATTCGCACTGCGCCAGCGTGGTTGACTAAGGCCTAATCACCCTAACTTAGGGTAGGCTCGAGCCCCTCGGTGGGTACAGTACATATGAGCTGTAATGATAATGTCATTCTTAACGACAACGTTTTGGACGCGATGTGCGTGCAATTGCGTTCTGTGCATTTAGATTAGAAAGAATCCACATTACGCAGATTCCATTTCAGACAAAATCCGCCCTGGATGAATTTAAATTTAGTAGCAACAGGTCAACAACAGCTCACCTGAGTCGCCTGCGCAGGTTTCTTGCCAATTTCTGCCGCAAAGCAGCGTCTAGTTGTCGGATTTTTAAAATACCTAGTGAAAATCTGGTTGCTGATATAGATAGGCGGCAGTTTGTCAGACAAGTTTCAGAGTTTGTCGATCCACCATTTCAGAGCTCACCTGCAGCAAAGTTGCTGCAACTGAGCTAGCTGGATCTGCGACCGCTCCGTACCCGCCGTTAGCTAGACGGCGAGCGAGTGTGGGGCTCACTCGCCAGGCATATGAGCATACCCATTAAAACCGGTGTTCTCCCTGCCTTTGTGGGTGCGCGCCCAGACAGCAATGCAAGTCTGGCAAGTTTGAATCAAACTTCCTAGTTCCCATCAACAAGTTTGCAAGATGTTTGTTTTTGCAGGCTGTATACAATGTACATACAATATTGCCCTAACAAACTTGTCGCTTGTTTGTTAAAAAGAGTCAAGTTTGTTGGGGCAATAAACAAACAAACATCATGCAAACTTGTTGATGGGAAACTAGAAGCCTGCCTCAAGTGTGTAGACTTGCATTGCTGTCTGGGCGCGGTAGTCTGCATGTGCTATACATACCTACTGATGACATCGCTGCCCCCTTCGAATAAAATGACAACGGCGATTATACTTTTTTCAGTTCATTGGATTTTTAAAATCTATGAATGTCAATACACACATAAATAATATATTTTTTATACATTATTAACTCGCCTATTTTAAAAGTTAGAAAATAATGCAATAATAAGCAAAAGAAGTACTTCTTCCCTCAAAATCCATTTTTGATACCTTACCATACTACATTCACTAGAAACAGAGTAGTCGCGGGCGGTCGCGCGACAGCGGTCGGCGCAGTGTCGCTAATCTGTAAGAGCTCTAAGGAAGGAATTTGAAATATGGCTTGGATCGGTATTTACGATGTTTTCGCCGAACGTTGACACTTTCATGTGCGACTTCTTTTCGTTATCATTTGTTGTTTATTGTTGTTACTTATTTATGATTACGGGTCGATTTCTTATTTTCTGAGGGAGGCAAAATATTTACAACTTGTGCGGTTAAAGAATGGGATTAGAAATGGGGGCGCATGTATTCACTTCTCGCTCGCACACTATTTCCGTCTATACTCACACTCGTGGGTAGCTGACGGTACCGGCTCGATGAGTCGCCATTTCTAATCCCATTCTTTAACCGCACGGCTTTGTACGTTTAAAAATGCCGAAACGTAATGCTGAAAACCTTTATCATTGTTTGAAGTGTGAAGATGTGAAGTTGAAGGTTTAAAGGTTCAATCATTAACGCCACCTCTCTCTACTCTGTGCGTCGCGCAGAGTGGACGGTTGAATGCAAATTGTTTACTCCAGTGAAATCGCCAAAACCACAGTTTAACAATACATACAGTTTAGAAACGCGACACCGTCGGCCGCGTGGGAATTTACGCTATCAGTCGCAAATGTGGAAGGGTTGTCAAAAAAGAAAAATAATTTTAATATTACAAGATGCGGCGATCGGTTAGATCAGCCATACTCAAACTTTTTTTTTCTTGGGCTACTTTCAGATTTTAGCTGTGTCGCGCGGGCCGCTACGTAATAAATCACACCCATTGCGTTTAATTGAAAAAAAACCTATTGCGTTTAATTGTTTATTTAAAACTTAGTGAGAATGATGGTATTGGGAACATTTTTTAACAATTTCGTCTAGATCTAGCTTGTAATTGCTGCACGCTACTCTTAATACGTTATCAAGATGAGAATCTGTAAGCCGGTTTCCGTATACTTACGTTCTTTGCATATTTCATTTTTGAATAAGATGACTCACAAAGAAATGTTGATGTAAAAAACGTAAGCAGAATTTAGGCGCATTTTTTAATAGTCTTTATATTGATCAGGCACTATTATCCAATATTCGGCGCACTCCTTTTTTTCTCTTTAAAAATAACTTCTAAGTGTGCAACGTGTGCAATCAGTGCCCTTAATAGAATTTGAAGCTACAATGGGTGGGCCACTTTCAAATGCTTGACGGGTCGCAGTTTGAGTATGACTGTTTAGATGTTTATGCGTTTATTGATAGATTATTTGCGGCTTATAAATCCGAATCAGAACACAGTTCGCTTCTTCACCATTTAATACTATACACAATTATCAATGAAATATATTGAAAACTTATTGAGCATTTTTGTTTTTTTTATGTAATGCTGCAATACATAGCCATAGTGAAATAGATACCATAGTGGCTGATTGTTTTTGATTACAAAATAAAAAAACCAAGTGATCGTTGATCATACTGCAACAATACCACACAGCTGATAGTAGATAAAACCTTTGAAAAAAAAGGCTTTTATGTATATAGAAGCTAAAGTAAATAGAAACAACATTTTATAGTGAAACACAAAAATAATGTAAATATAGTCATCACCTCGCACAGCAAGAAAAGACCAATTTGGTCACTGCAAGTTTGGCAAAAACAGTTTTTGCTGCAAGTTTCAGTATGTATAGCAAACTTGCAATGTGAGTTAAAAATAATTTTCTTGTCAGGTCTTATTTTTTCTTTTAGGTTGTAAGTTACTCAGTATGTGAGAATATATTATGACAATATTTAGTTCTCATCTTTTGTAAAACACATTTATTACTAAAAACAACATTAATTACATAATAACATTAATAACATTAATTACGAAATGAAGTAATTTACCTTTCCTTAAATACCTAAACTAAAAAATAATGGAAAATATAGTAAACATACTATTTTGAATTATATTTCATGTCATCACAACTTAACTACTAAACTAGTTTTGAAATGTCTAAAGTACCATTGCTAACCAGCCTAAAATGAGGCAGGAACCTCCTATGGGAGTAAGTCGCCGGAAGCAGCGTTCACCAGTAAAGGCATGGTAGTAGCATGTTCCACAAAATAAGCCCATTCCGGCTATAAACAATGCACCAGCCTGTAAAAAAAATCAAGACTGTTATTAGTGTAGAAAAGAGATTGTTTTCTTATGACTATCTATGCCATGCCAATAAAAAATGAATCAAAAATGGCAGCTGGAACTTATGTTATACAGACTGTACTTGTGAAAGTTAGTATAGCCTGCAAACTATGTTTTGCTTAAATAAAGATCAAAACTCAAAAATTTCTGGAGGGCCACCTTTATTACCTAGGGGTTTGAAAAATAGCCCATGACCTACTCTCAGACCTACCAAATATACAAAAAATCTCATATAAATCGGTCAAGTCACCTCAAAGAAGTTTGATAACAAACACTGAGACACAAAATTTTTATTTATTAGATTTATAAGATTTTTTGAAGGGATAAATAGATCATATGATATTATGCTGTGACCATAATCTATTGATATTTTAAATCTCAAAAAGGTATTCAGCGGGCTTTATTTGTATTCTTATGCAATAAATTTATTAAAATCTGGCTAATTGTCAATACACTATTGGCACAATATATTATGTTATAAGGAACTATTAATTCAATGCCATATTGCATAATCATGAGCCAATTTGAATTTCAATGTTTTTGTGAGCTATACTAAAAGTTTCTCTTGCTTTGGAAAAATATGTTGTCATAAACTGTAACTAGTGTATCTTGTGTATGCATTATAATAAGGGAGGCTTCACAACATGGTATTAGAATGTTTTAAATACAAATAAAAAAAAAACCACTTACTTAATTTTATATTATTTTCTAAAAAATCCAAAAAGGGCTGAATTTTTTGAGATTTTTAAAATTACTTTAATTCTTTTTTTATTTTTTATAAAATAATGGATGTGTCCTGAAGCGTCCCTAAAATTTTCTAGAGTGATGTAGAAATTATAACAATTCATGTAAAAAAATGAGCATCAGTGTCGGTGGTGCTGCGGCCTCGGCACTGGACTGTACCCTGAGTAGAATCAGCCTGCGATCAATCCTGCCATGTACCAATGTGTTTTTTGTTTCACGAATTTTATATTTCATGCTCCTACGGTGATGGAAAATATCGTGAGGAAACCTGCATACACCTGCGAGGTAATTCAAAGGTGTATGTGAAGTCAACCAATCTACACTGGGCCAGCGTGGTTTGACATAGGTTTAATCACTCTAACATAACTAGTTAGGGTAGGACGTATATAAGCTGTGATGATGATGATATAACAAAAACAAAGAAAACATTGGGGGTGGCCTATGTCCAACAATGGGCATCTTTTGGCTGATGAAAGAAAACATTATACAAGGTTATTTATTAGTTACTAAAAAAATTTTGTGTGCTTGTTCAGACAAGCAAACTAAACAACTTTCACTATGGGACCAACTTTGAAATCGCAAAAAAAAATCAGCTGTTCCATACATCTAGGTTCAGTAAATGTTGAACATTTGTATGGAACAGCTGATTTCTTTTTGCGATTTCAAAGTTAGTCCCATAGTGAAAGTTGCTCAGTTTGCTTGTCTGAACAAGTGCACAATTTTTTTTTACAAAGTAACTAAAAAATAAACTTGTATACATATGTAGTACTAATAACAATACTTTTATATGTACTTACAACACATGGTCTTTTGCATAGTGGTACCGTCGCCAGTGCTAGGGTGTGCAGAAAATGAAATCTGTTAGCTGTTTCGAAAATTTTTCGGAGATCATCTTTTTCATCTGTCTTAGGAAATGTGCGATGAGCACCCATCGCTCCAAGCACTACTGCACTCGCACCACTTAACCCTGCGAGTCTCACAAAGGGACCAGCCTCCTGAGCCAACTCCCAAAGTGGCATTTTCACTATTATTGGCTGTGGCGGTGGGGCAACTTTGTTGGACTTGAACACACCCTATCAAACAAATTTATGGCAGAATTAACTTTTAGAAAAACCTCGACAAGTAACTGAAGCAGACAAAAGGGAGAGTGTAGAAATTTGGTTTCAAGACTTACGATATAGCGCAAAGCATTCATAGCTCCATCCGCCACCGTATTTATCATAAGTGTGTCAGTTAAATTTACCATACCTTTCTTTTTGAACCTTTGAACCACAATATATTAATCTATTTGAAGCAAAAAAAGCACAAAACAAAAATACACTACTAGCCCTGTGTTCCGTAAAACGATAAAAGTGATAATATCGCGAATCCGACCAAAGTCACAACATAACCTACTGATTCAATAGCCCTTATTTAATTTGGTCGGATTCGCGATATTATCGCTTAGGCGCGTTCAGCGCCTGAGGCGCGTTCAGCGCCTCTGGGTGTAGTTGTCCGGTTGTTTTTTAACTCGCTCAAAGGCGTTGAACGGATTGCAGCAACCAAATCTTTTATCTCCCTCTTTCAAATGATTTTTTTTCTCTCTCTTTCTAGTAGATGACATTATAGAATATGGCCGCCAATATCATCCAATCGCGTAAGAGTATTTCAGTCATAAACGTCAGAGCGTTTTACAACCATCAAATTCGATGGTTGTTCGGTTGTAACTCGCGCCGACACTCAAAGGTCTTGAACGGGCCGGTTGTTTCACCCGGTTGTCACGCTCGAAGGCATTGAACGGGGTTAGAGCGAAAAGTTGTACTTCGCGCGAAGGCCCTGAACGCGCCTCTGGGTGTAGTTGTCCGGTTGTTTTTTAACTCGCTCAAAGGCGTTGAACGGATTGCAGCAACCAAATCTTTTATCTCCCTCTTTCACATGATTTTTTATTTCTCTCTCATTCTAGTAGATGACATTATAGAATATGGCCGCCAATATCATCCAATCACGTAAGAGTATTTCAGTCATAAACGTCAGAGCGTTTTACAACCATCAAATTCGATGGTTGTTCGGTTGTAACTCGCGCCGACACTCAAAGGTCTTGAACGGGCCGGTTGTTTCACCCGGTTGTCACGCTCAAAGGCATTGAACGGGGTTAGAGCGAAAAGTTGTACTTCGCGCGAAGGCCCTGAACGCGCCTCTTTTATCGCAATTCGGAACGCACGGAATGACAAACACAATCACAGATTACAATATAGTATACAGACACAGTGTTGCCAGATGCCTTGAACCTTTTATTTTATCTGTAGTAAAAACTGCTAAAATCTGTATGAAATCTGTATGCTATTTTAACTTAAAATCTGCATAATCAAGTTAACCAAAGGAGATGTTTCAGTTTTGTATGGAGCTCTGGACATGAACCTGTACAGTACTTTAAAATTATCCTGGAAAGAATAAAAACAAAACCTACTATTTATTTTTGTTGTCTCTTCATTAGTTTTAATGTACAAACCGTTTTCCTAACAATCAACTAGCAACATATCTTTAAAAATGGCGTCCATTTCGGACCGCAGCCCTTCTGTGTCAGAACCTCTTGAATGACATTTGACACAAAGAAAATATAAACATTTATTAGCTCGATAAAACACAAATTCAACTTTCAATTTCAAGGCATTTAACCTAAGTAAATACATATTTTATGACGAAGAGAATTTTTCAATTGATGTGTAGTTGCACAATCTTTCAATATCATGCAAGACGTGCTCGGGATACTTTTTGCATGGGTGAAATGTTGGTCCAAACAAAGATGATTATTGATAATGTTTACATGTTTACTTCTCCAACGACCAATTGCCACAAAATAAAAAAGCAGAATATAGTATTCACGTCCTTGCGTACTCTTACGTCGAAAAAACTTAACCAGTACAAAGAGCAACATAACAACTATGTACTTAACCAATAATAATAGCAAAATGGAATGGATGAACCAACATCATGAGGTTGTAAACGATAAGAATACTACAGGTTATTGCTATCAAACTATCACTGATAATTCTAATGTGTAACTACTCAAGTACCGACAACTATATTGGTAATTTTTTTTTTAATATGAGTTGTCTATTTCGCTGTTATTAGTTAAATCATATGTACACACAAGCAATAAGAACAGAATAGTACAATGAATTTTTTTCCAGCAAGCTATAACAGGCTGCTATTTAGTGAAAGAGTAAGGTATAAGTGAAGTTAAACTATACTAGGTATATGAATGTAATCTGAGTCTACATTATAAACATAAACATTTCAATTACCTGGTAGTCTTGAGGTAGTCTTGAAGTAACCAAATGGTATAAAAAGTAAAAATGGTGTATAAGAAAGAGGAGTGTAATAAAAAACTTGTTGCTGTAATGGTTTTTATTCTTCATTTTCCACATCATCCCTTACTAAAATTCCATCCAAAAATGATGCAGGCCCATGAATATTTTCTTCGTACCGAATCCATCCAAAAAACCACACCATTGTCATCACATGGGCGTAACACCCTACTGTGCGTTTTCCACATATGCAACTGCAATAGTATGCATCAATTGCTTCTTCCCAATTTGGACATTCCTTTAAAAGAATATATGTATAATATATTTTGTGTGATTGATGCCTCAACCTGATTCGACCCCTTAACAAAAGACCATTATGTGATGACAATGGTATATTTACATTCTCTAAATGAGAGGATATTTCCACTGCAAATGAACCATGCTGTCTTTTGTGTTCGCCAAAATAGGACCTGACTTGCTTTAATTGATAGGTCCCTAATGCAAATAATATAAGATCAGATATGGTCATTTGAGGAAAAATATTTAATTGTAAGTGTTTTTCATCTACACTAATAAATTGGGCACGGCAACGATTAATATTATTTTCAATAACATATTGAGCCAAGCGATTAGGCATACGCAGCCTTTCTAATGCTCGATTTAAAATTAATTCTGCATCAGGCCTGTCCTCTATTTCTGGATGAAAAGCATTAATTAGAGCACACTAAACACAAACATTGATATCTGGAGCTCGAGTGATCCTTGTGCTCTGACTAGTAGACTCCTGATTTTGTTATATTATTTGAACAGCAACCCAACACGAACAGCAAACTAATGCACCATCTGGAATCTATAAATAAATAGAATTATTTTCAGTAATGCATTAATCAGGTGTTCCTGTCTAGGGAATATCCTTTCGGAAATCTCATATCTTTCTGCTCTTTCTGGTAGAGAATGAGTTCTCCTTTGGAATAATGTAGACCTGCACCAGATACATACATATGTGTCATGATTAGATGGTGCAGTCTGAACTTGCTCCAAGGAGCTTTCTATGTTCTGCAAATCTTCTAAAGCAGTGTCAAAACATGCTTCACATAAAACACCAGCGATATCATACTAAAAGAGAATAAAAGTCTGTTAATTAGAAATCAGTGATAATTAATTATATATAGTATATAAATAAATAATTGTTAGTAAAATAACTTTTACCTCATCTCCCATTTGTTGTTCGATGATTGAAATGATGTCAGAATCAATATCACTGATGTTGTACACTTGTTCATTGCCATTTTGATGAAATGGCGAATCACATTTAACACAATGGGCCATTTCTGTGTTTATCTGTGATGTAAAACAATTACAATAAATACTTATTTTAATTCTTTTCAATCAAAAATATTAAGATGTCTCTGAGTAACACTTACCAAACAAAATCAAGTAAAACGCCGCAAAGTACTAAAGTCATATCCTGAATCGTAAGAGTAATGGAGTAATAATAATTAGTGAAAGCAAATTAATGCATCGAAAATTGTATAATGTCTGCCCTTCTCTATTCTAAATTGCAACACCTCAGCGAGGTACATATGTTAAAATACATCCAAAACATTTGTAATGCAAAAATAAATAAATAAATAATCGTAGTCCGTTGTGTAAAGCCGAGGTAAGTATGTTAGCAGAAGAAAAATCCAAAAACAATGAAAAATAATCAAGCGCATCGAAATCCAAACATCCAAAATAAACAAACAAGCGAAAGGCACGCATTGGGCACGCACAGACGAGATCACAGAACACATATACCCAAGGGCGAGTCCATTCAACTTATTTTTTTATGGTATGCTATAGAAACGGAACCAAGTCTTTTAGCTCAAAACCTACGATTTCAGACCTCGAAAATATTGCCATAGTAAATGTTAATCCATGTATATTTATTAAGTTGTACATTATCTAACAGCTAGAAAATTCGAATTTGATATTTTTATTAAGTTTATATGATTTTTTCGCATTTTTTAATCAACTGTACAATGTCATGTCCAAAAATGAAACATCTCCATTGAATATTAATCCCAAAAACAAAATAGAAAATTATCATCATTGCTACTTTTGAAAAACAAGCGCTATGAACTAACGTGATTAGCCGTAGCATGAACACTAAAACACGATAATTATGGTATAGCGGTTTATCGCGGTGAACTGTCAAAATACCTACTATAAAAATGTATTATGTTTTGACATTTGTGTCTTTTGGCCAAATTTCTAATAGTAAATTCAAACAGTATTTTATCCAAAACTTGAGTTTGGCAGTAATGGTTGTATCTGCGACCGATTGCCATTTTTAAAGAAGTGAAGTGAAGTATGTTTTGACATTTCACTGCGATAAACCGGTATATCATATCGTGTTTTGGTGGTCATGCTATGGAGACTAGTTTGACTATCGTACATTAAATAAAAATATAAACAAATTAATAAAATTGATGTTTTGTTTAAGTATGTAGGTATGTGCTGTACGTAGTAAAATTGAAAACAAGGCGAATTGAAACAAAAACAAACTAACTAATAATTGTATGTAACACTGTACCTAGTCATATCATTTTGCTTTATTCTTTTTTATATAGGCCACACACGGTAAGCATGTAGGAGTCCGACGGCAACCGCAGTCTGCGATCGGACTTTCCTTCGGTCGGATTGTGTGTAGTTAGTAAATCTGTATCCAGTGCTAATCTGTATTACACATCGAAAATCTGTATAAATACGGAGAAATCTGTATATATGGCAACACTGTACAGACAGACGAGTAATTCACTCACTCACTTGTTCACTTAGGGTGCGTTTGAAAACGAGTAATATTTACTCGGGGTAGAGTGAATTTCACCCGATAGCGTTCGAGAACCACCCGAGTGAAACCGAGGTTAACCGACGAATTACTCCGCTCGTATTTTTTAACGCATTAGTGCAGAGTAATTTTCGCCTGACAGGAGTGAATTGCAAATCACCCGAGTGCACTCGGTCACCCGAAGTATGTCCTAAAACATTTCGGGTGCACTCGAGAGTGTTGGAGTGGCGTGTCCTAAAACGCTACGGAGTGCACTCGATCGAGTAGAATCTCACCCGCACAATATAGCAAGGTGTAATTACACTCGATTGGATTTGGCGGGAAATTGTGTGGATTTTAAAGTTGTGTGTGATTGCGATTACAAAGATTTCATGAGCGCTCCACATTCACGCGAGGTTCTCGGCGAGAGTCTCGGCAAGAATCTACGCGAGAAGTACGCGAGAACCTCGGCAAGAACTTCTTGGGTACACACTCTCGCGAGAACGTACAAGGCAGGGTTGGCACAAAATCAGTGATTAAATCAAATGTCTTTATTTTTGTGAATAAAAAATGTATTTTTATGAATATCTATTTTCCGAGTAAATCTGATATTTCATATTTCAGTGTCATTGTTGTAATTCTTGATTAAAAAACTAATTTTCCAGCTTTTTGGTCCCTAGTCTGTTACGTAATTTCGAGTGAACAATGCCAAATGTAAAAAAAAACTTTCCACTGATGCTGAGGAGGCTATCGCTCCAAATAGTTGCCTCAGAACTGAGTAAATATTTAATTTTTCCTCTTCCTCTTTCGTTTCCGCAAAATAGTTGCTTACTTATTAAAATTAGGAAAGATAAAAACTAAAACATCAAAAAAATCATGATAAATTAGGATTTTTTCAATAAATCATGATTAATTGGATTTTATTAAAAAATAATGATTTTTTCCAACCCTGCCCCCCTAGCACGTCCACCAAAACCCGATATGATAAAGCGGTTTATCACGGTGAACTGTCAAAATACAATAGGGTTTCGTCTTATTTTGAAAGTTCACCGCGATAAATGGCTTTATCATATCGTGTTTTGGTGGACGTGCTACGGGGGCTGGAACAAGGTTCTCAATATAGTTCTTGCGCCTTTGTCTCGCGCCAAAAAACCGACAAAAGTCGGAGAACTACGCGAGAACTACGCGAGAACATGCGAATCGGATCCACATTCACAGTTCTCGTGTTGTTCTCGCGTTCTCGCGAGATTCTCGCGAGAATGTGGAGCGCTTATCATATTCACACACAATTTGTGCATCTCGGAGAGCGAGGATGCGCTTCGTAACGTCGACAATAAGTTAATTTTAAATTCCAAAGACTATAGGTATCGTAAGTGACACGATTGTAAAATTGGCCTTCATTTCCGCTGAAGCTAGGTTAGGCCGCGATTGAACAGAATTCATATTCTGTTGGTTTTAGCATTTTCGTAGATGAAACAGAAGAATGTAATCCATGCATTAAAGCGAACGGACGCGCCGATGAATTATATATTTTATTATTTTTGTATATTTGGTTAAGTAAACAAAGCAGACAACACTCTTGCCGTTCTAAAACAACCAACACTCCGACCACCCTAACCGGCCACTCTCCCCCCACCACCTACTCACTCCGGGTGATGTTTTGGAACGTAGCCCAGTCAGCGTTAAATTTTACCTGACATTGACAGTTGACTGTTTTGTGATCTGTGGCTACTGATTTCGTTTTTATGTTGAAGTCATGGAATTATTACTCAAACAGGAATGAGCTCTTCAAAATATTTTGGACTTTATTTCTATGGGAATAAAGACTAAACACTTGAAAGTGCAAAAGTGTGCCGAGAGAGATCGCAATAACTGTGCCTTTTATCCCTTTCCCACAGTGTTGCTACTGTTGTATATTTTATAATTTAGTAGTTATGAAACAACTATTGGTAGATTAAGATTTTTTACTATTGTTTATTTTAATTACTTTTAACGCCCAAAATACCTAAATTGTTTTTTTTTGTAATAATTATAACATAAAATAAATTAAATTACTATGTTAGCCTACTATTAATGATTATAACACTATGATTTTACGTCCAGGAAATATTCTAGTGGTAGTATTCAAAAATGTTATATTGCAACAACGATTCTTTGTCAATGTCAGTAATTTTCGTTGTCATTGTAGTAGGATGACCACATGGTATTGTACCTAACCTAAATATTATCGCAATTTTTAACATTTTTTAATAAAAGTAATTTATATTAGTTATTTATTGTTTTGCTTACACGATGCGATGTTATTAGAAAAAAGGAATTGGCATTAACATTCTGTTCAAGATATTGGCGAAACCACAAAAGTTTAAAATATTCTTGAAACAGTTCGATTCACACTGATGTTTTTAATTTTTTTCTTCTTAAAATATTACTCATTCTTTTACTAGGTATGTATTTAAATATCACAGAGAGATTTTAGTATTGACTCATTTTTGACGAGTTGACATATTTGATTATCTGTTATGTGGCAGTGGGTTCAACATAATATACCTATTGGAAAGACCCATCTATTGAAAGACAATCGTTGACATTCATTATTTTTTAAATAATTATTATGTTAATAAAACCTATCTTGTATTGAAAAGCAGATATAAAATTCTTTTGTCGCAACCCATTTTGAAATAATAGAATAGAATATAATATTTCTTTGTTGTACAACACCAACCAGCTTAAAGTCAACGTATAAATAATACACTTAACACTGGGCGACCTTGTCGCTAAAAGCTATATCTTCCTTAACAATCGTGATTATTAAGCATATTATGATTTTCAAAAGCATCTTTCAGGTTGAATGTTGTTTTTAAGAAAAAAATCCTATTTCATAGAATTTGTGGTCACAAAATTACGAAAGAGACAAACGGTACAGTTATTGATCTCTCGCTCGGCACACTTTTTCAAGCAAGAGCTCATTCCTGTTTGAGTAATAATTCCATGGTTGAAGTTAAAGTTTACAAATGTTAAGTAAAGCTTTGTGCAGTTGTAAAATAAAGCTAGTTTGCGTTGCAAAACATAAGAACTGTTCTTTTCGTTTTTAACTGACAGAACCCGTTTGAAAACTCGTGAAGTGCAAAAATCACTCGCTAGCGTTTGAAAACCAGTTAAACTTCTCTTTCTCGCAATATATCTATCCTTTTTTACCGAGTGAAAACTTCACGGGTTTTCGAACGGCTCTTTATTAATAGCACAGACAGAACACATATCGCTCATCCAAAAGAATATTGACATAATTACCAAAAAGTCGAAAACGAGTTTTGAATGCCATAACTTCATGTTTTGCACGTTCTAACCATGGTAAAAACGACAGAATTGTTGTTCCATTAGTTTCCGACAGAGAGAGTCACTGTCGTCATGGTTTTGGCCTATTTTTCGTAAGGTTACGCGGAAACATTGACTTATTTGTCAGCAGTGTTGCCACCTTGGTGGTTTTGTCACCAGATCTGGTGGTTTTTCAAGACCTTTAGCGATATTTTTTCATAATTTAGCGTATTTATTTTTTTTAGTGGTTTTTAGCGGTTTTCTGGAATGGAATCTGACAACTTCTTCGAGAAGAAAATTTCCTACCCACTGGAACGTCCGTGGGGACTATAGTCCCCAAAATCTCGATCTTCTCGATCGACCTGGGTACTATGGTACCCAGTTCCCTTTGCGTAAAACCGCGCGGTGTGATAAAAAAATCGCGAAAAATAAAATATTTTCTCTATGGCTTTATTCCTTTGTCAATAGTCTCTTTCATAAGTTGACAGGTCATGTCCAATTTATTTTTAGTCTTAGATTGAAATAAATTTGTCATAGTCTGCGGTTTAACTTACTTGGCCGTATCCATACGTTTCTTACTCCATGACCGATGAGATTTATTGCGTACTTACTTAGTCTGTATTAGTATTTTCGTAGAGTGTTCTATATCAAAATAAACTAGAAGAATTGGGCTACATTATTATGTATGGTTTATGATAGTTTATAGTGTTATATTGCCACACTAAACGTTTTTTTTCAAAAAGTGAGTATTTTTGAAATTTTAAGCACTTCAGTTACTATTCTCGTCATTATTCATTCAATTATGAATCCTTATCTAATTAACTATTATAAGTTCATTCCTTATTAAATTAGCTTTCCATACGTATTTTTTATTTAATTTTAGACACAATAATTTATTTTTTGCAATTTTTTTAAATTTGAGGTCGCGCGTGCGCATCTCGCGTATATAATTACGTAATTAATCGATTTTATTATTTTTTTCTTTTTTCATTAAAAATATTACCCAAAACTATTATATATCAAAATAATCTTCAAGAATAGGGCTATAATAATATATATGGTTATTTAAAGTTTTATAAAATAGTTTTTGTGCAAAAACTTTTAAAAAAAATTCGGGTCTTCCGCGACCTTCCGAACATTTTCGCGCTTCATTCATTTAATTATTAATCCTTATCTAATTAACTGTTATAAGTTCCTTCTATATTAAATTACCTTTCCATATGTATTTTTTGTTCTCTTGTAGACAGTATATGTCACTCTCCGCAATTTTTTGAACACTCCGTACGCGCCGGGTGAGTCATTCCGCAATGGCGGCACCTTTGATATTTGAGATATACTACTTTTTGCTTTTGAAACCCACCACGCTTCGCGTGGCGAGCGTTCCAGTGGCTACTGTTCCGAATAGACACGAAAATCTATACCTAGTTATAAGCTTAAAGTCTATGAATGCTTCATTCTTTATCTAAGATGCTCCCACTTTACATTACAGAACAGCGGTTTCGTTTCCTGTAGGTATTGATGTTATTCTTCTGAGTTATTGATCATTTTCTCCATAGACTTAAAATATACTGTCGTATAGATATAGACCAACTGACAGTGCGAGCGAGAATGTATAATAGTCTTATGAAGTTCTCTAGTTCTAGTTTAAAAGAGACAGTGCATTTAGCTACTTTTTAACCGATTTTGAAGGACAGATCAGCCACATTGGATATTGGAATTCAGCCACATAGTATTGGAATTGACAATTCAAATATTTTGGTCTCATTTTATAATGAGCTGTCAGTACGTCTATACGCCAGTATATTCTAAGTCTATGGCTTTCTCCGGTTCCAAGGCAAGGGATGATTTAAAAATGCATAATGTACTGAGGCGCGTTCAGCGCCTCTGGGTGTAGTTGTCCGGTTGTTTTTAACTCGCTCAAATGCGTTGAACGGATTGCAGCAACCAAATCTTTTATCTCCCTCTTTCACATGCTTTTTTATTTCTCTCTCTTTCTAGTAGATGACATTATAGAATATGGCCGCCAATATTATCCAATCACGTAAGAGTATTTCAGTCACAAACGTCAGAGCGTTTTACAACCATCAAATTCGATGGTTGTTCGGTTGTAACTCGCGCCGACACTCAAAGGTCTTGAACGGGCCGGTTGTTTCACCCGGTTGTCACGCTCGAAGGCATTGAACGGGGTTAGAGCGAAAAGTTGTACTTCGCGCGAAGGCTCTGAACGCGCCTCTGAAGTTATTAAAATGTCTTGGCACCCCATTTCGTTGATGTACTAATAAAAGATAGAGGACAGTTTTGCTTAGCTATTGTTTAACTACATTACATGCTTTATTAGTATTTTATTTAAATTAAAAAAAAGTTAGCGGAATTTGGTGGTTTTTTTCTTGTCCATATTTTAAGAAACTGGCGACATTTTAATGGGATCTGGCGCCCTAACATATTTCAAGGTGGCAACACTGTTTGTCAGTCGTGCGGGCCGCCCCGCGAAGTGAACACGTGCCCGGATATAGAGCGACGTAAATGTAAGTTATGACAAGGTTATGACACATTATTTAAATTTTATTGGTAGAACAATGACGCAGTTGACAATTGTGTCATTTTGTAAAAAAAACTGCAGTAGATCGTTGGATTATATGACACAATTGCCAAATACGTCATTGTTCTGACAAATTGACTAATCAATGTTATGTAGCTAGCTTACAATTAAATAAAAAGGTAGGTATTATTTAGTAGTAATAATAATTATTATAATATTTGTGAATCAAATGAATACCTATCAAATAACATAATTATTATAATAAATACCTACTTACCTACTGAAAATGAACCTACCTAATTAGCTAGACATAAGTTAGGTATTTGATATTCTAAATGATTTAAATTACGTATGTATATACTTATAATTAATTATTAAACTATTATAAACTAAATACCTAAATCAATACGTTGATAATACCTACTTTCTTTCATTAATACGTTAATTATACCTACTTTCTTTCATTAGCTACCTATATTATTTAGATGTAAATAGTACAATTTGTAATGTTTATTTTTTGCGAAAGGTACTCTTTCACGCAAAAAACTACTGAACGGATTTTGATGAAACTTTGCAGTAATATAGTATATATACATCAGAATAATAAATAGGCTGATGGAAGCAAAAAAGCTGATGGAAGATACAGCTGATGGAAGAAAGGCGTGGGATGGGTCTGCAGTCCTCTGAAGATGCTCGTCAGCGACTCAACAAACAGATCTCGAAGTCTCTGACTCGCGACATACGCCGATTTAATACGGAACGTATTAAGGAAGATATCGAGCGGAACAAGGGCTCCAAAGTGTTCGTAAGAGATCTGTCATTCGGTCAGAGTCTGCTGACGAAGCTGAAGAAGTCTGCTGAAGAAGACAGAGGACGGCAGAGTCCTTACGTCTCGACCTGAGCTTATGGCTGAGATTGAACGCTTTTATGGACAGCTTTACACAACATCGCAGGCACTTGTCATTCAGGCTACAGACCCTAGAGCCAAATTGATCCGGCATTACACCGAAGACATCCCGGACGTAAGCCTGTACGAGATTAGTGTGGCTCTCAAACAGCTAAAAAACAACAAGGCACCGGGTGATGATGGAGTTACAGCTGAGCTTTTGAAGGCGGGTGGACTACCAGTCCGGAAAGCGCTGCAGAGGCTATTTAACTCCATCATACTCGAGGGCTATACGCCTAAAGCATGGCACGGGGGTGTGGTGGCACTTTTCTTCAAAAAGGGCGACAGGGCCCAGTTAAAGAACTACAGACCCATCACGCTCCTGAGTCATGTATACAAGCTGTTCTCGAGAGTCATCACGTAGGCCTATTCGCTAACTACGGTTGGTAACCAGAAATGTCATTTTTGAAAGACACTTTATATCCATTACTGGTTTAGTGATCTTATGTGCTACGGCAGTGTTCATGATAGCAGTAATGGATGTTAAGTTCCTTTCAAAAATGACAGTTCTAGTTAGCAACCGAAGTTACAGAATAGGCCTGCAGAACTCGAAACCAATACGACTTCAGCGAGGTGTGAGACAGGGTGACGTTATATCGCCGAAGCTGTTCACAGCTGCGCTGGAGAGGATGTATTTAAGCTTTTGGACTAGAGAGGACTCGGCATCAACATAAACGGCGAGTACATGACTCACCTTCGTTTTGCCGATGATATCGTGGTCGTGGCTGAGACCGAGGAAGATCTAGGCACAATGCTCGAAGACCTCTGTAGAGTTTCCCAAGAAGTGGGCCTTAAAATGAACATGGACAAGACCAAAATTAAGGTAAATTCCCTTGTAGTACCCACTCCTGTGAAGGTTGGCGGCTCTACACTGGAAGTTGTTGACGAATATGTTTACCTGGGACAAATAGTCCAGCTCGGTAAGTCCAACTTCCAGAAAGAGGTAAATCGACGAATCCAACTCGACTGGGCAGCGTTCGGGAAGCTACGCAGCATATTCTCGTCCAATCTACCGCAGTGTCTTAAGACGAAAGTCTTCAATTCGTGCGTGTTGCCAGTGATGACGTACGGAACAGAGACGTAGCCGTTTACAATGGGTCTCATGAGAAGGCTCAATATCAATCAAAGGGCAATGGAGAGGGCTAAGCTCGGGGTTTCTCTACGCTATCGAATCAGAAATGAAGAGATCCGTAGAACTAGAGTCGCCGACATAGCCCAAAGAATTGCAAACCTTAAGTGGCAGTGGGCAGGACACATAGCTCGCAGGACTGACGGCCGTTGGGGCGGAAAGGTCCTCGAGTGGCGGCCGCATACCGGGAGACGCAGCGTTGGTAGGCCCCCCACAAGGTGGACCGACGATCTGGTGAAGGTCGCGGGAAGCCGCTGGATGCGGGAGGCGCAGGACCGATCGGTTTGGAGATCCCTGGGGGAGGCCTATGCCCAGCAGTGGGCGTCTCTTGGCTGAAATAGGCTATACTTTATGGACACATTCATCATAATAAAATGTACTACGCGGTTAAACCGTGGGCGAACGCCAGTATTATGATAATTTTCTTAGAATTGCAATAAAAATGTTACTGTTTTATAGAATATAAAAAATGTCAAGATCAAAAAGAATTGAGCAGATCGTAAAGTTGGGTCTGGACGGTAATGTACCTCAACCTTTTTCTCGTAACACTGAGACCGAATTTACAACAATAAATAAACCTGTGGAACCGAAACATAAGACTAACTTTTTATACGCTATTTTTAAATTTACCTACATAACAGTTGAACAGAATCTGTATGATTTAGCTGAAACTAAAGGTCAAAGTGGAACCCAAAAAAGGAAGCGGTCTTCATCATCGTCGTCTACCTCTTCATCCTCGTCGTCATCCTCTGAGAGTTCGTCATCATCTACCAGCAGTTCGTCGTCAACTTCTACTTATTGTTCAAGTAGCACAAAACAGGATACATTGCCTTGAGGTTGGGGTAATTTTTTATTGTGGTTGTCTTCCATGCGGCCCGACGCTCAGTGCGCCGGACCCCCGGCCCGCTCAGTGCGGGTAACGGTTGCCCGACGGCAGACCCCATTGGATCCATCGCCGCGCAGGTGAGCCGAAACTCGGGGAAATCCCCGGCAGGCGCTAAGCGCAATGGCGAGAAACTCGCCCCACTACTGCCACCAACAAAGGTAAGCGCCGGTAACCGGCTTCCGGCGAAAGCCACATCTCTCCTTAACATAATTCCTTTTGTGGGACTTCGCCCTTCACCGCATGAAGTGGCCCGCCGGGTTTAACCCGGCCATCCGACGCCCCCGTCCACGGGGGCCTCTCGTCAGACTTTTAGCCCGCGGCAGAGAGTCTGCCGGTTTGCCTAGGGATACCACCACGTACCACGAGGAGGTTATCTGACATCGCACCCCAAGTACCTAAAGGTGCTTTTTTTTTGAGAGGGGGGGAAAATGCATTTGCGCATTCCTCGTGATCGAGCTAAACCACGAAGATATGTGGGACTCCCCAGACCGTACTCGACCCGGGCCTACCCACTAAAAACCCCCCCAGCAGCTCTCCGTCCGTCACAAGACAGGGGAAAGGGGAGTACAGCCAGGTCTTGTTCCCGCTGACCCTCTGCCCGTGACATGTCCGTTGCCGGTCTCCCCATTGGGCTCTGCTGTGTAGTGGCGCTAAATAGCGCCACTCTACACCTCGGGTTGGTTTTTTATTGTGGTGGCCTTCCACGTGGCCTGACGCTCAGTGCGCCGGGCCCCCGGCCCGCTCAGTGCGGGTAACGGGTTGCCCGACGGCAGATCCCACTGGATCCACCGCCGCGCAGGTGAGCCGAAGCTCGGGGAAATCCCCAACGGGCGCGAAGCGCCTTGGCGAGAAACTCGCCTCCACCCTACTACCAGCCGCCGGGATCGGCTTCCAGCGAGAGCCACACCTCTTCTTAACATAAGAAGAGGGGACTTCGCCCTTCTCTGCATGAACCGGGTGGCCACATGAAGTGGCCCACCGGGTTGAACCCGGTCATCCCCCCACGCCCCCCCCCCCCCCCCCCCGTCCACGGGGGCCTCTCGTCAGACTTTTAGCCCGCGGCGGAGAATCTGCCGGTTTGCCCAGGGATACCACCACGCACCACGAGGAGATTATCTGACATCGCACCCCAAGTAGGTACCTAAAGGTACCTGGTTAAAGGCGCCTTTAACCGTAATGTCTCTTGATCTCATTATTATTATAAACACTACCCAGGTACCTACTTAGATAGATTTATTATTTTTAATATTAGATTTATTTACTTAGAATTTTTTAATAATAGTTTATTTTTGTTTTTTAAATGACCAAGATTTTTATAAAACTAATTTTTTGTTAAACTTTTAAAAAAAGAT
Organism: Schoenobius gigantellus; assembly: GCA_963935595.1. Classification (NCBI taxonomy): domain Eukaryota; kingdom Metazoa; phylum Arthropoda; class Insecta; order Lepidoptera; family Crambidae; genus Schoenobius; species Schoenobius gigantellus. Next base: position 15,759,243 of record OZ012544.1, on the reverse strand, counting down.
TACGTTTAAAGTTTATAAAATGTAGACAGACTTATAAAAATAAAACAAATTGCATATAATGTTGTTTAAATTCATGATTTATTCCCATATCTAAACCTAGTATAATGTCATAATTGTAATATTTAATTTATAACATGTCATAAATGTACGTCTGGTTTGTTTTATTTGGTATTTTTTAATAGTTATCTTGAATTTTTCGCAAACTTTTTATATAATATTATTGATAGTAAAGTAACACAACATAACTATTAAAATATATCAATAGAATGATTGGAATTACACAATATTTTCGATGTCAAACTTGTAGTGTAGGGTAGATTTATAATTAATATATATATTGTATGATACATATATGGGAGCAATTGTGTAACCATTCATTCTGGAATAAACAGCTCAACGAATTACGTGTCTTATTCTGTGCGACCTCCGAACATTACAGTGGCGACGAGAGTAAAAAAATTTATCATAGTGAATTATCGCGGAGCTTGTTGAAATTGAAAAAATTATGTCGATCGGTAAACTGAGTGAGTTTGATGTGAAGTCTGGACTGTGGTCGTCGTATAAGGACAGATTAGACATGTATTTCAAGGTGAACAAAGTTGCAGCGGAGTTGGAGTTACCCACATTGATAGCTTGCATGGGGGACGAAGCATACGAGCTTTTGATTAATCTGGCGAGTCCTAGAAAGCCGTCAGATCTTACCTACGCAGAGGCGGATGAATTGTTGAAGCAACATCTCCAACCGACGCCATCTTCGTTAGCTGAGAGGTGCCGCTTTAGACAAAAAAGACAAAACGCTAATGAAAACGTGGCATTATACGTAGCGGAGCTAAAGAAACTTTCTCGGAGCTGTAAATTTGGGACCGGTTTGAACGAAAACCTTCGGGATCAATTTATATGTGGCCTACAGAGTGACGTAATCCGGCAACGTTTATTCGCCGAAGACGACTCTATAACTTTCGTTCAAGCTGTAAAAATTGCGAGCTCGTTAGAGGCGGCGGAGAGGGACGCAGCGATGGTAGAACCGTCATCGGCCGTTACCACGTCAGCTGAGTCGATTCATGCAGTGCGGGCATACAGCGCACGGGGCACCGCGCGCGGGAGCCGGCGGCGAGCGGACGGCGGCGGCGGGGGGCGGGGTAGCGGTGGTGGCGGACCTCACACGGCGGAGAGCGCGGCCGAGCGGTCGGCAGCGGCGCGCGGGCACAGCTCAACGTCGAAGGCGGCGTGGAGGGCTGCGAACTGCGGGGCTTGCGGTGCCACTAACCATGGCTACGAGACTTGCCGTTACCGACATTTTGTATGTAGTCGGTGCCAGCGAACTGGACATTTGCGTCGAGTATGTCCGGAAGCCAAGGGTCAGACGTCGCGAGGATTCTACTTTGGAGAAACCGAGGAGGCGTCTAGTGACGAAGACAGCGGCGACGGGGCTGCCGTGGAGGAGAACTTAAACCTGTTGGCTCTCAACAATTATAAGGCTGTAAGTTTACCAATTTTTATAGACGATGTTTGCATATCGATGGAAATAGATACCGGAACTGCTATTTCTTGTATTAGCAAAAAAACATATGATAAGTATTTTTCCTACCATCCTATTGAACAAGACAACACCGTGTTGAAGTTTTATGATGGATCAAAAATTAAACCAATAGGTATTATACGACCTAAAATTGGGTATTGCAATTTAAAAAAGAATTTGGAGCTTTTTATCATTGATGGTGGTAATACATCATTAATAGGTAGACAGTGGTTATCGGAACTACAAATTGTGATTCCAAGTTTTTCGAAAACCTGCTTAACAGATTCAATGCTTAACTATGTAAATAGTAGTAATAAGAATAGTAACATAAATGTTATTCTCGACAGGTATAAGCAGTTGTTCTACGGCGGGCTGGGACGGTACACGGGCGGGAGGGCCACACTCCGGGTGCGGGAGGGGGCCGCTCCCGTGTTCCACCGCGCGCGGCCGGTGCCGTACGCCTTACGCGAGCGCATCGATGCCGAGTTGGACACAATGCAGGTGACAATGCTGTCCGCCGGTATCATTGAGCCGGTTGACTGCTCAGACTGGGCATCACCGCTGGTTCCGGTGATGAAAGCAGACGGTACGTTGCGGCTCTGTGCAGATTATAAAGCGACTCTTAACCCGGTTTTACTGGTAGATCGGTTCCCACTACCCAGGATAGAGGACGTCCTGGTAGGTTTGAATGGAACACAATTTTTCAGTAAATTAGACTTATCCCAGGCTTATAATCAAATTGAACTCGATAATTCAAAAATGTATACTGTCATAAATACACATCGCGGCTTATTTCGCTATAATCGATTAGTATATGGGTTAGCTTCGAGCGTAGGTATTTTCCAACGTAATCATGCACAATCTTTTACAGGGAATTCCAAATGTCCAAGTATTCTTGGATGACGTGATTATTGGTGGGGATAGTTTAACTAGCCATTGTCGCGCGTTGGAAACAGTCTTTGAGCGTTTATCTAGGTATGGAATGAAATTGAAGAAACAAAAATGTGTTTTCTTGGCTGAAAAAGTAAAATATTTGGGATATATCGTTTCAAAAGATGGTATTATAGCGGACGATATGAAAATAAGATCTATACTAAAAATGAAAAGACCGGGTAACGTAAGCGAACTACGTTCATTTCTAGGAATGGTTAATTTTTTTTCTAAATTTATAAGGAATTTTAGTTACTATTTAGTGCCTTTGAACAACTTGTTACGCAAAGGAGTGGATTGGCATTGGGATCATAAATGTGAGGATGCCTTTACTAGCATTAAACAAGCGTTAACTAGTACTGAAGTGTTAGCACATTATGATGTCGCATTTACACATGCGTGTTCGCCATTCGACGAAACATTCGACGAAATATTCGACGAAACATTCGACGAAACATTCGACGAAACATTCGTGTGGCGTTTACACATTCGTGTTCGCCATTCGCCTCGTCATTCGACGAAACATTCGTACCTACGAGTGCCACCGCGAACTACTGTTCACACATTCGCGGGTGATTCATTTTGATATTAGCACACGAACACGGAGGACGTGAAAATAATGGCGGCATGCGTGCTACATTTTAGTTTTTAATAATTTAAGCTTTTATGTTACAAACATATGGCGGACTTAGCGATAAACATCGCTCTCTACCAGTCAACCATTAGGCTAAGGAGAGAAAGTAAATGACGGCATAAGAAAATAAATGTAATAAATGACAATAATTGTTATATTCAAATAATATGATATTAAGAAAAAAACATACATACACGCAAATAACACTCACATATACATATTGTATATGTGTGTGTGTGTGTAAGTGTTATGTAAGTAATGTGTATGAATGTGTTTATATATACACATACATACTTGCATATACAGCGCGCGACAGAGCGTCGGTGGCGCAGTGGACTCGGCACTTGCCTTCCAATCGGGGGGTCGGGGTTCGAGACCCGCCATGTACCAATGTGTTTTTCGTTTCGAATTTCATATGTACATTTGTCTGACGCTCGTACGGTGAAGGAAAACATCGTGAGGCAACCTGCATACATCTGCGAAGAAGTTCAATGATGTATGTGAAGTCGACCAATCCGCACTGGGCCAGCGTGGTTGACTAAGGCCTAATCACCCTAATATAGGGTAGGCTCGAGCCCCTCGGTGGGGACGTATATGGGCTGTGATGATGATGATGATGATGATATTGAAGTCGGTACGAAACGATGATCTCTTATAAAGTCTTAAAATTGACACCGACTTCAAAATAGAAGTGTGATGTTGTCAGTACCTATTCTTATATTATTTTTACCTTCTCAGTGTTTTTGAAGTCGGTTTTTATTTTTAACCGACTTCAAAAAGGGAGGAGGTTCTTAATTCGATGCGAATGTTTTTTTTGTGTGTATGTTATGCGATTACGCCGCCAATTGTGGACTGATTTTCAACATTCTTTTTGTATTCTCTGATAATGGGATTCCATGAAAATCGATGGAAACGCTAATGAAATACCAGCTCACTGATGAGCTGGTATTAAATTAGGGTTTTTGTTTTTACTAAAAAGATTTCATTCACTAAAAAGTTAAAAATAAAAAATATTTTACAAAAAATAAAAACCGACTTCAAAAACGCTGAAAAGTTTAAAATAATATAAGAATAGGTACAGACAACATCACACTTCTATATTGAAGTCGGTGACAAATTTTAAGACTTTCGAGGAGATATCGTTTGGCACCGACTTCAATATAGAAGTGTGATGTTGTCTGTACCTATTTCTTATATTATTTTTAACTTTTCAGTGTTTTTGAAGTCGGTTTTTATTTTTTGTAAAATATTTTTTATGTGTAATTATGATTGCGATGTTTTGGGTTCCAAATGAGCTCTTCTCTATAATAAAGTTCTAGGAATTCTAAAATTCGCACATTACTCCACTCTAATTTGTCTACACGTTCGGTTGGGTCGGGCGCTAGTAGTCAACTAAATGCATGCGAATGTGTAAACAGTAAGTTCGTGTTCGCCATTCGTGCCCTTTGATTCGCGTCCAAAAAACCGCTCCCGACGCGAACTCACGAATCGCGAGGCGAATGGCGAGGCGAATAGCGAACTTACTGTTTACACATGCGTGTTCGTTATTCGCCTCGCGATTCGCGCGAATGTGTAAACGCGCTATTTCGCGCGAATCTCGAGGCGAATTGCTAGGCGAATAGCGAGGCGAATAACGAACACGCATGTGTAAACAGCTAGTTCGTTATTCGCCTCGCTATTCGCCTCGCGATTCGCGCGAATGTGTAAACGCGGTGTGACCAACAAGCCGTTGATCGTGACTTGTGATGCCAGCGCACTCGGAGTGGGGGGTGTGCTGACGCAGCCCTGGCCGGAAGGGGAGCGCCCGGTGGCATATACGTCCCGGTCGCTCACCGCGGCTGAGAAAAATTATTCTCAAATACATCGTGAGGCCTTAGCTATTATATTTTGTATGCATAAATTTCACCAATATATTTATGGTCGGAAATTCACGTTACGCACTGACCACAAACCACTAGTATCAATATTTGGTTCTCATAGCAGTATACCTACAATGACTGCTAGCCGGATGCAGCGTTGGGCAGTTATATTATCCGCTTATAATTACGATATTGAATATATAAGAACAACGGCTAATTGTGCTGACGGACTTTCTAGGTTACCAGAGAAATGTAGTAGTCAAGTGAAGGCTAGCGAATTGATGCCGGAACAAACTTATCTACATTTTGCCGATGAAGCTTTATTATTAGGTAGCCTGGAAATAAAAAAACAAACTAGGAAAGACCCGGTCTTAAGCAGAATTTTGATGTATATACGGGATGGTTGGCCCGAAAAATGTGATATTAAGAATTTACAGCCTTACTTTAATCGCAAAACGGAGCTTTATGAGGAATTGGGATGTGTGATGTGGGGTCATAGGTTGGTAGTCCCAGAAAATTGTCGCGATAAAGTAGTCAAATTAATTCACGAACCTCACATGGGTATCGTGAAGTCTAAGTCAATAGCGCGCAGTTACGTTTGGTGGCCCGGCATAGACGAGGCGGTGGAGCGCGAGTGCCGCGAATGCGGCGTGTGCGCGTCACAGGCGGACGCGCCGCCGCGCGCCGCGCCGCGTCCCTGGCCGTGGCCCGCCAGGCCCTGGTCCCGGGTGCATTTGGACTTCTTAGGTCCACTAGCTGGCCAAATTTATCTTATTGCTATCGATGCTACTTCCAAGTGGATTGAGGTTTTCCTTGTTCCTAGTACCAGTGCAATTAGTACAATTTCGAAATTAGGCGAGCTCTGGAGTAGATGGGGAATACCTAAGCAGGTAGTGACCGATAATGGGCCACCTTTTACTAGCAAGGAAATAGCTTATTTCCTGCAAAAGTGTGGTATTGAGCATATGTTTACTGCCCCGTACCATCCTTCATCAAATGGAGCCGCGGAAAATGCCGTAAGAACTATAAAAAGAGTGATCAAAAAGGCGATTTTTGACAAAACGAATATAGATATGGCATTACATACATTCTTATTACACTATAGGAATACCGAACATCCAACTACGGGTGAATGTCCGTCCACTTTGCTATTAGGTAGACGTTTACGTCTACCTAATAGCAAAGTGCCCTTAAGCCAGATAGGGAGGCTCGGGTCCAAAAGGCCCAAAAGAGTCAAATCGGTGCGGTAGGGGGCAACGACAGAAATATTAATGTAGGTGATGAAGTGTGGTACCGTCAGTACTTAAGGGGGGAGAAGTGGTTGCCTGGTAAAATAGTTTCCTCAGCAGGAAGGAACGATTTTTGTGTAACGGACGTAAGTGGGAACCGAATACATAGACACCTAGACCAGATTAAACGTAAAACTAGAAAGTCGCTTCTTATCTCTACAGAGCCGGGACAAGCGTCTCTGGCCGAAGGTACAGGTGGTGTACAGGGTCTGACGATTCCTCAGTCTGAGCAGTCACAAGTGGGTGAAACATTGCCCAGCTTACCACCAAGGTCATATCATGAACCGGAGAATTCAGTTGCGGAATCTCGAACACAAGGAGACACTGATATTCTCCCCGAGAACGTATCAGCCGCTGACGTCCCTGTACCGCCCCAGCATCGTCCTATACGTCAGTGTAGATTAGTTAAGCCGGTTAGTTATAAAATTAAGTAATAAGTAGCTATATGTGTGTGTATAAAATGTTCCTGTTGAAGAGTTTCCTTTTAATTGCAGTATCATGTTATTCTATAGTTGTATAAAAAAAAAATATATTAATGTAAAATGTAATAGCTATGTGATTGTTATCAATTAATAAAGAAGAACCATCTATTGTATTAGAAATGTATATTGTATTAGAAATTATTGCAACTTTAACACTTAGTTATAGTAACATCGCAATGTTATGAACTAGTAGCTTATGAACGTGATATGTTATGTATTTTCTGTTCTTAACTCTAACTTAGTCTAAAAAAAAAAAAAAAAAAAGAAGAAAAATATATTCCCATTTCAGGGTGGAGGACTGTAGTGTAGGGTAGATTTATAATTAATATATTGTATGATATATATATGGGAGCAATTGTGTAACCATTCATTCTGGAATAAACAGCTCAACGAATAATACGTGTCTTATTCTGTGCGACCTCCGAACATTACAAAACTTTTAAAACGCTCTCCTGAAAAATCGCAAAAACGTAATTACGTCAATATTCTTTTGGATGAGCGATATATATTATACCTTATATGAGCGCTTTACATTCTCGCGAGAATCTCGTGAATGTAGATCCGATTCGCATGTTCTCGAGATGTTCTCGCGTAGTTCTCCTACCGGCTCCAGACAGACTCACGCGAGAAGTTATCCACACTCAGGGAGCTTCTCATTTACATTCTCGGTCGTGATCCGGAATGGACGACAGTGCTACTGCCTTGGTATTGTGTGCGTTAGCACATTAAATCAAAATAATATTAAGAAAAAAAGGCTCAAACGATGGTGGTTATTGACAAAGTACTTTTTTATAGAAAACATTTTGCTTCCCACAAAATGGGCTCTGTGTGAAAATATTATTTAAACTTTAACTCTGTTTCATTTTTCCACATTTTTTACTCGTATGTCTAAAATTACTGAACTGAAAAGACTAACGAAATATCTCAAGACAATTAAAATCTTCGTGAATTTAAAGCCAACTGCTCCAAATTAGAAGAATATGCCATTTTTATCTAAATTAAATATTCAAAATTAATTTTTCGCATAGCTTTAACAAGCTGTACTGAAAAAAAAAATGTACTATGCGAGTTTGGCAAGTAACTGCAAAAGTTGGCGCATTCAATAAGGATTCCAAAATGGTATGATACTTGGTAGATAATTTTTACGATTGCAGACAATATTTTTTTTTCCAAAAACAGGCAGTTTTGAACAAATTTTTCTTACGTACTTAAAATTTATTCTAATGTACCCATGGTTTGCTTTAAGGCCGTAACTTTAATATTCTAGTTTGAGTGAGACCTGGAGAGTCATTTTACGAAGTGTGAGAGAGACAGACAGTGACGCTAACGTGACAGAGACGGAGAGATTCGAAGTATGAGCGAGACAGATATTGACGCTAACGTGATAGAGACGGCGAGTCTCACATCCATTTAATTTATTTCACTATCTGTAACAAACCAAAATTGTAAATGGCGATTTAAAAGAGGAGATAAAAAATTTAGACCTTTCGAGTTTCTTGCCTGTTCTTCTCGAGAAGGCTCTCCCAATTTCCGAACAGGTGTAGAATCAACTTTTTTTTTTCATTCCTACTTGTATTTGCAGACATCTTGAGTATATTTAGGATGTATGCACATACAAGGTTAATATAATTTCTTTAAATTAGATTGTTTTGCTTTGTTTTGACGTCAATAAGTGCCTGTAAAGGCCTATGTTGAATAAAGATTTTTGAATTTGAATTTGAATTTGAAAAAGTAGTGCTTTATCTGGAACGCAGGGATTATTCCCTCATACCAATGAAACCTAACGACGCTAAAGTGTATGCTACACGTTCAATATTTATCATGATATTTGGGATCACGATCCAGCCCTGCGAGCATGGAAGTCTCGATTAACAAAATTTGACAGCTAAGATTGACATACTCGACAAAAATCGATAAATTTGACAGATATTCCTAAGGAGTGAAAAGGATAGTTCGAAGCTTTTGTCGATCGATAAATGTCGATGGACAAGTCCATGCTCGCCGTTGCACGATCGCGATCCGCCAACTTCATATAACGATTCCGGGTTGTGATAATTATGGAGATAAATATTGAACGTGTAGCAAACGCCTAATGCTCTGAAATGAAACTATTAATCTAACATTTGATAATTGTGTTTTCGGCATAAAATGAATGGTACCTATTCTGGGTGGCCAATGGGGATGCAATGTTGAATTAAAAACTACAAAACAAAAGTGCTGAAAAGCTATCGCAAATAAATAAATGACCTAACCTAATTTTCATTTAGTCAACCGTGACCATTACTCAACCTAACCTAATTTTAATTAGACATTTGGTTTGACAAGTTCATTAGCTACAACCCTCAGATTAACTAAACCAATGGATTCGCAATGTTATTATGTCTCAAATAAATTTGCGTCCAGTTCAGTCCGCCATTACAAAGTACCGTGTTTGTTGTTGTGCTAAAATATCACTCGGTGAGTATTATTTGTGAGCGCATTTTACAGTTATACGTTTTTTATTGATTTTTTTAATGAATTCTATAAAGAAAAACATAAAAAGTGTGGAATCTTGGATGCGGCGTCCCTAGTTTTGTTCCGCCATCTTAGAGCACCAACCCAAATGCTGGCATTTTTACAAAAACTTGTACCCCTAGATATTGGCATGTCCCTCGAGTTTAAAGAGGAATAAGTCAAAGTCAAAGTCCAAAGTCAAATTATTTATTCGGTAGACAGTATTACACATCAAAACAGTAGATTTACGTTTCAAAGCTTAAAACTATGCCTTAGTATCTAATAATTTACTGACTACCGAAATGGTATCCACTCAGCACATGTTGCAGAATCTGCAACGCTGATCTTCCGTGGAACCGTAAAAAAAAAAAAAAATAATAATAATAATAATACATACTTATATATGTATGTATTATTACTTACTATTATAATATTATTACTTAATACATACATAAATATACATAAATTACTTAGTTGGATAAATGTTTTAACATGAAGAAGTTTCAGATTTTTTATGTTTGCACTGAAAATGATAATAGTCGTAACTGTTATGGATGAAAAAATTATATATTGTTTCCTATTATGAAATGTTGTGTCTGCTTAATGATTATGTTGCTGTTTAAGTAAATATATTTTGAATTGCTTTTTGAAAGAAGGAACTGACTGCAACGCTCTTAGTGGAGGCGGAATGTTGTTCCAACATTTCGTGGCAGCATAACGAAAACTGCCACGAAAAGCAGACGATTTATGTGTAGGGCAGATCAACCTTAGCGCAAATCTAATATCTCGTTTAGAGAAAACCAATTTGCGATATAGATAACCTGGTCTGCAGTTTTGAATAACACCAAAGAGCAAAGTGGCAAAATGCAGTGAACGGCGTGCCTCCATTTTGATGAGATTGGCTTTGTTTATGTATGGTGTGACATGCGAGCGTCTTGGAATTCCAAAACAAAATCTTGCACATGCATTCTGTACACGTTGGATTAGGGTTTTGGTCCTGGAGAGAAGGCAATCACCGATTACGGTATCTGCATAATTAAGTTTTGATAAGATTAAACTGTCACATAGTTTTATTCTTAGGTCTAAATTAATATATTGACGGATTTGGTAAAGGACTTTGAGTCTGTAGAAACAGTTTTTGACTACTGTTTGAACGTAGTCTTCGAAATGTAACTGACTGTCGAAAATTACTCCTAAATTTTTTGCTGTTGTTACTTTTTCTAAAAGTTTACCATCCAGTTTTATATGCGGATTATAACTTGACACTTTTTCTACTTGTATTTTCGATCCGAGTATCATAAATTTTGATTTGAAGGGATTAAGTGATAAACCATTTTGTTTTGACCATAGTATCAGGCGTTCTAGATCCTTATTTAACATTTCAACAGCCGTTATAGTGTTATGTGGTTTAAATGATATATACAATTGTAAATCATCCGCATAAAGATGATATTTACAGAACTGGATTGATTTGATTATATCAGCTGTGTATAGAATGAATAAAAGAGGTGCTAAGATAGAGCCCTGTGGCACACCGAAATTAAGAAAAGAGAATTTCGAATAAGACTCTGAGCCATAGTCATAAGTCAGATGGACCCTTTGTGAGCGTGAATCAAGATAGCTAGCAAACCACTTTATAGTGTTGGGTTCAAAACCGTAGTACGCAAGTTTAGATAATAAAAGAGTTGTGTTAATTGTATCAAAGGCACGTGAAAAGTCCAATAATACTAGAATAGTGCCATCACCAGCATCTTGAGCACTTAAGACATCATCCACAACGTCAAGTAAAGCTGTCGCAGTACTGTGGGACTTTCGGAAACCTGATTGCCTTTCCGGTAGAATATTATTGGTTTCCAGGTATTCAGTCAACTGTGTACTTACTACTTTCTCTAATATTTTGGACATAAAGGGCAAGATATTAATAGGTCTTAAATCGTTAACGTCGACCGGATTGGGCTTTTTGGGAACAGGTTTTACATTAGCGGACTTCCATAAGTCTGGAAAAGTATTAGTGGCTATGGATGAATTGATAATTGCGGTGATTATTTCCAAAGTGTGAGGCAATGTTAGCTGAAGCATATCTTTCGAAATGCAGTCTACACCTTGAGCATTACTTGATATTGAACGGATGAAATTTAAAACCTTAGTATCAGTAACCGGTTTAAGAGAAAATGTAGATGTACCAAATCTATGAAATTCGAAAAAAGAGAGGAATGATATGTCTATGTCATATTTTTCTCCGTGATCAAGAAAATTGTTATTTATTTTATCGGGATCATTAAGATGTGAAGGTAAAGTGTGGCCTTTTTTATTAAAATCTACTAAATTTCGTTTAATATTAGTCCATAATTTGCGCGAGTTATGTAAATTGTTATTAATGTACTTATCATAATATGCCGATTTTTCTCTATACAGTGCCGTACTCACAAGTGTCTTTAAATCTTTATAGTATATTTTAAGACTTTGTGATTTAGTATGTTGATATCTAGATTGCGCTTTGTCGCGGAGTTTCATCATTTCTTTAATAGTAGGTGTTATCCAAGGAAAGCTGTTCCTTTTAATATGTTTGGTTTTATAAGGAGCATAGATGTCATAAATATGTAAAATGCAATTACTGAAAGCCTTAACAGTATCATTGACATTGTCGCAAATTAAATATTTCCAGGAAATATTTTCAAGGTCAGCATTAAATTTTTGTAAATCAATATCAATTAATGGCCGGTAAACAAGGCATTTCGGGAGAAGTTTTGGTTTTTTTACATTGATTTCACATGTAATCATTGCATGGCGGCTTAGGTCGGCTATATAATGAACATCCACTACATTTATGGTGTTATCAGAAATAATTAAATCAATTAATGATTCGGAATGAGTGGTAATATGTGTAGGTTTATTAACATATTGTTCTAAACCAAATGTTTTCATAAAAAATATAAGTCTATGAGTATTAGCGTGATTTATATCTAGATAGTTAATATTAAAATCTCCCAACAGTATGACACGATCATAATTTGGCAAGGAGCATAGTGTTTCAGACAGACCATCTAGGAACAAATCCACGTCAAACCAGGGTGGGCGGTAGGCAGTGCCTATCGCAATTTTCAATCCGTTCAATTTTATGCCTAACCACATTTGTTCGACTGGCGAAGATGAGGAAAGTTTCAATACTGAGGCAGAAATACCACGACGAATGTAGAAACCCACACCGCCTCCACGAGAGCGCAACCCAGCGGGACGAGGCACGTGACGGAGTCGGTATTCAGGCAAACTAGGCGCTCGTGCCTCCTCACCCGCCCGCAGCCACGTCTCGTTTATAGCTATAATGTCAACTGGATAGCACTCCATTGCAGCTATGAATTGGTCATGCCGTGTACCAAGAGATCCCGGGTTAAGAAGTCCTAACGCAAATTTTTTTTGAACAATGTGTATAATAGTATAAGAAGAAACAATATGTATGTATTTAGAATTAGTTAAATAATATGTTAATATCATAGCATGTCGAGAGTCAGTGACTGTGGTGAATGAGTTTGAATGAGTAAAGTAGTAGTTATATAATATACACGGTTATTTTTTTATCACCCTGGTTATTTTAAGGGTGGCTTCAGGACACGGTAGAAGAATTATTTAACCATTAATAATAAAATTTACTCACCTGTTTAATTAGATATTTATTATCTAAAATATCCAAAAAATACTGCACTGGTATGGACACTGAGTGAAGTTGTAGGCAAAACATTGAATGAACGCGAACTGGCAACAACGTCGCCGATTCAAAGTCATCACTGAGTTGATCACAATTTCACCTTCCTACTTTACGGGCTTAGGACCGGCAAAACAAAGTTTTTAAAGAAAACAAACAGTACTAGGTAGGTATTACGGTTATGGTAGGTTGTTTTGGCGTAGTTAAAAAATTGGAATCAACTTTAAATACTTACCTACCTAAGAAACAATTTAAATCAACTTTAGTTCTAATAACAAAAGAGTTCTAAATTTAAAGGAAGTCCTCTAACTCATACAGTCGTGCACGTTTAAAACTATACATGACCACAACAACATATCACTTTGGTTAGTGTTTAACGTCTCGAAATGCAGTTTTCGCTTCCAAGTCTTACGTTTGCGGGTTCACTTTCTTACACCAAACACTTAATTTTACTTCACAAGTAAAGTCTACGGTCTACCGGAGTAAGGTCTGTGTATTCGCGAGATGTGTTAACTTGAAACTAAAATTCCGAATGCGCCCGACTGCCGCGCGTCAGGCGCGGGCGCGACATCGCGATACGTTCACACGCGGCGGGGTCAAAGGCGAACTAAAGCCGGCCGGCTCGTACCGACAAGCGACAGCAAACAACAAAACGCCGCCGCCGGCGCTCGGCGCCAGCGCCGACTGTCTCTGTCTTTCACTATTGTAGTGTCTAGTGCAATAATAACTCTTATTTCAAACGAGTTGTAGATTGATCTTGCTTGAATTAATAATGCGACGTTGCCGCATTTTCCTAAGCCCGTAGTAGTAAATGCTTTATTCATTCATAATCTTACCTTATCTTGTAGTAAACAAGAACAATGTCTATAATTTAATATTATTGGCGGATAAATTTTAAAAAATATAACCACATGTTTTTTTTATTGATATGAGTCGTCTAGCGTCTACCGAGCTGCCTCTAAAATTTTCCAGTATGATAAAAAAATAACCGTGTATATATTTTAAATATGTACTCGTATATGTTGTTATTTGCACGTAGTTCTAACAATTTTAACAATTTCAGAACAAATAAAATCTTTGTAAATACTAACAGATATTGAACTATTGTTATTATGATATTTTTTATAAGTTTATAGTCTAGGGAGCAAATAAATATCTTTCTAACCTACGGGTGAAATTGTTATTAAGTGACTTTTGCAGTATATTTTGTTCTTATTGTAATTATTGTGATAATAAAATAACGTATCTAAGCATTTTATTTCAATTATTTAAGATTCTAAAACACGTAAATTATACCTGTCCCTCGTCCATTTCACCAAACAAAAATCATTATTAAACGAGTTCCTGACAGATCATTTCGTCAAATTCGATGAATTTCTTCGTGATTATACTTACTTTATAATATAGAAAACCTTTCGCATTTTTTATAAATACATTTACGCATTTATAAATTATTTTATTGTGTCCCCGAAAATAAGAAAAAATCCGGAAAATCAGTTGTGTGACTGAATTTCGTGCAGAAAGAATGTATTTTGGGGTGTTTTTTCTTCTTTAATGGCAACATATTACGGCGCTTTTGTGACGCCGTTTTTTGTGTTTTTAACCAGTGTCAAGCGAACAGCGGCATTAGAAGCTCGATTGATTTGGAACTGCTGTGGATGTAAAATACTTTCGGGTAATGTGACCATTTTTGTTATTGTAAATTTTTCTTATTGAACTAATTTTGTTGTTAAATGAAAGAGAATTTAATATAGATTTCAATAAACAGTAGTTGCTAAAGATAACACTGCATTTAAATTTACTGTGATTTAAACATTTCCTGTTGGAGAACATGTGACTTCTGTTGTGTGATGGTCACCTAAGAACGGAACAGATAGTCACTATATGCCGGAAACGTAAAGCTTCATCTACAAGGCTGACAAGCTTTTATTTAACTTGCCCTGTGTGTTTATTTATTTGTTTAGATCAAATCTTGCAAGTTAAGTTTAACCCCACTTGCCAGTGTTCGATTGGACTGAAATTTGGTATACACCTTTAGCTCTGATGATAATGCAATTATGCATAATTATTATTATTGTAAATCACAAATTATATATTTTTGTATTTTTCAACCACCGAAATATAGGTATCATATGAAAAGGGTTTGCCTTGTAGATGCAACACATTACATAACAAAATCAAATTAAAGATGTCCGTTATCACAAAATGAAAAAATATTATATAAATTTAAAGTAAAAAACAGCTTTTATGTTCTATAAACAGGAAAATAAACTTGTGATACATTTTTATAATAACAAAGGCTTCTCGCGAGGTTCATAAATACATAAATACCTATATTTTTTAGAGTTACTAATATCAAGATCAAATTAAATAGATAATAACTTTATTTATTTATCTCCTACAATCTTACAGTAGCATCTTAAACAAAATAATAAATCTCTATACAATACACTGAAGACTGTGAGAGACTGGTGACTAAACTAGGCAGTTGCCTGTATCTCAGTACACCAGTACTCTCCCCTCCGCAAGTTGGTCGTTAGTTATTAATTGAGTACAATTATAATAATACAACAATGGATTTAGTAAATTAGGAGAAAAAAAGGAACTATGTAATAATATCTTAAATCTACGTAACTATATGAAATATTTACAACACAATGAATATTGTAGGTACAATTACAAAAGCTATGATCTAAGACTGCATAAAATGACAAAAAAGATATAATATGTACAGTAAGCTCCGCGTCAAGCCGTACTGTTTAGATTTTGAATCACTTTTAAATCGCTTGCAATAGTGACGGTTTTCGTTGTGTAAATGTAAAACTAGACGTAGCGCTCACCAATATATTCATAAATATACATACATTCATATACATACACACGCATATACATATATTTGCATACATACATATATATACATATACATTTTGTTTATTTAATCGTTATTAAAAGCTTTTCAGTGTCATGATATTTTAAATTTTGTAAGAAGGAAGCTACAGAATGTTTACAATGATGGCTATTGAGAGTGACAATGTTAATATTTTTATGGAACTTATTATACAGATATGGACCAAGAAAGCAGAAAAAGTGTTTGGCAAATTGGGTTTTAAAAGACGTAGTGGCGGCAACAAGATGGTTACGACGGGAAAGTGAATATGGGGAGTGTCTTGTAAATTGGTGCTGTTTAAGGATTGTATACAAAATAAATAGTTGACGGACGGACAGGACTTGGCAATATTGGTAAAGATCATGGGTTGGGAAGCGGTATGGAAGGGATGTACATACTTTGAGAATTGCTCTTTGTGCTCGTTCTAGACGGATCATATGCGTTTTCGCCGAGCCTCCCCATGAGGTGATGCAGTAGATGATGAGTGACTGGCATAGTGCGACGTACACAGACCTAACTAAATTTGGTTCAGCAACACTACGTAGGTTTTTGAAGATGTACATTAGTTTGCGGATTCTATTAGCTGTTTGATCAATATGAGGATGGAAGGATAATCTACTATCAATGAGAACACCTAGGTATTTGACAGTTTCAGACTTATTTAATCTAGGACACGAACAATTAGCTAGTGCGTTACATGGTTGTTGGTACGAATGTGCAACTATAGCGAAGTTATTTGGCAGTTGTGTATCTCATAGAAAACGTCATGAAGTGGGTTTTTTGAACATTTAGTGTCAATAAATTAGTTCTAAGCCAATGTGACACAATATCAAATCCAGTCTGTGCTTGGAGAACAGTGTCTTTCCAGTTATCGGAGGTAAAAAGCAAAGCAGTATCATCGGCAAAGGAGATAATCTTGCAATTAGGGATGTTGAGCGAACAAAGTTCGTTTATGTATACCAAAAAAAGTGTAGGACCGAGGATACTGCCCTGTGGAACACCATATTCGATAAGCTGGTCAGAACTAGAAGTGCCATTAATTATCACCCTCTGGCTACGATTTGATAGGTAACTTTTTATGAGTTGTAGTTGTTTATCCCGAATTCCCATGTACTGCAGTTTATTTACAAGTAGCGGAATTGAAACGGTATCAAATGCTTTTGCAAGATCAAGGAGTATAGTTATGCACTTTTGACCACTATCCAAACTTCTAACCACTGTGTCCGTGAATTCATGGACTGCGTCTGCGGTTGATCTACCGGTACGAAAGCCCTATTGTTGAGAGGAAATTGCTGATGTTGCTTTAAGGAAGCTTTGAAGCCGTGAATTCAGCACCCGCTCCAATACCTTAGACAGTGCTGGTAGGATTGAGATTGGTCGGTAGTTGTTAATATTGGACCGGTCCCCAGATTTATGAATAGGGTGTACTATAGCTTTCTTTAAGGCACTCGGAAAGACACCTGCAGATATGCAAATGTTGCATATATGGGTGATTACTGGCACTAGTGTATGTTTGTATCGTTTCAGGAGTGCAGCAGGAATGTCATCCCAGCCCATAGCACAGTCTTGTCTCAGAGAGCAGATTATAGCGTCAACCTCAGCGACATCTGTTTCTAATAAAACAAAGGATTTACTTTGAGAGGAATTTGGTAACAGCAATTGGGGAAAAAGTGGGTTGGTAGATAGTGATTGGGTAATATTCTCGGCGAGAGACTTACCTATGGTAGCGAAAAAGGTGTTAACATAGTCCACAGACTCTTGTGGAGAGGACTTGATATTTAAGAGATCTGTAGATATGGATTTGGATCTATTGGTATTTGTCCTTTATCGCTTTCCACAGCTTTTTTGGATTTTTTCCTGCATTATTCAAACATTCTTTATTATACTCGCTCTTCAATTTTTTAATCAAGGTGTTACAATAGTTGCGGTACCGGACAAAAGTAGTTCTTAATATGTCGTTATGTGGCTGTTTCTTCAATTTAATGTGCATCCTATCCCTATTTCGGATACATTTAAGTATACCTGGTGTTATCCAAGGTTTTATGATTCTGTGTCTTCTTGGGAGGGTAAAGCACGAAGAATTGTCTGAAATGGCTGTTTGCAATATATTAATAAAGAGATCAGTAGCAGTTTCCGGGTCTTTATTTTTCAGGACTGGAGTGAAATCAATGGTCTCCATTGATTTTGAAAGGGTCTTATAATTTATTTTCCTAATATTTTTGGCAGGGGTAGTAGCCTTCTCAATGTGTATAACCAGTAGCACAGCATCATGATCGGTAACAGAAGAGTGAATAACAAATGTTTGTGCCGGGTGACAACATCTCATAATAACATGATCTAAGCAGGCTTGGTTGCGGGTGGGTAGGGTGTGGGCAGGCAAGAGTCCATGATGAGCCAAGGAATTCAAATATTCATCCGAGTTGGTGTCTAAATTAGTTGGGTTTATATTGATGTTTATATCTCCCATTATCATTATATTTTTATATTTGTTTAGTTGTGTTAGGGTATGTTCAAAAGATGTTATAAAATTCTCGGGCTTGCGGAATCCACATGGGCGATAAACTGCCAGCAACGCAGAATCCTGATTTATTTTGATAAGTAAGGAACTTGCCTCAGAAATAGAGGGTTCTTCGATCTGAATACCACTGAGTGCATCATTAATATAGACCACAACGCCATCATTTTGATTGAGTGGGTTAGAAGATGTGTAGGATGTATATCCGGGTAAAATTGGAATTGTGGGATCGTTTGCCAACCAACACTCAGTGAGTATTATTATGTCGAGGTCTATTTTGAGGCGATATAACAAGGTGGTGAAGCTGTCCATGTTTGCCACTATACTACGTATATTTTGGGTCAATATTTTCATAGTAGTGCCTTTTTTAGGAAGGAGAGGCAGTATTTCTTTAGGGTCACAAGTTGCAGAAGCACTAACAGTAACATTATCAATTTTATCTATGAGGTCTGTATCACAAACGAATTTTAATAATTTTTCCCACATGAGCATCTATATGATATAGTGAGTGAGTAGGAATTCCACTCTCAGTCATACTGGTATTTAAGTTCCACTTTACGTTTAGGAGAAGGACACACACGCCAACCGTTTTTAGTACTAAATAACAATTGTAAAGTGTTTTTTCTATCCAATAGTAATATAAATAAGTGTACATAACGAGTATATTAAAATGGATAATTAATTTTTGTACAAATGCGAAGCATACAATAAGGTGAGCGTATATTATAAATGTAATATAAATCATAATTATTATATATATTTTTTTATATATAAATATTACAATAACATCGTTTACAGTGTGTTTGACGCAACAATTTGGAATATTGATTACCATTTCACCATAACTTTTTTTATTAATATAAAAATAAAAATATATGAAAAAAAGAAATACAAAAATTAAAAACAGGATTTGATTATCAATTGCAGTGAAAAGTATTAGTTTTTTGACTTCAATGTCAGTAGTTGAGATTCGGAGTTTATAATTATAGGCTTGGCGTCATCTTGTTGTCGTAGAAGAATTTTTCCGTGAGAAGTCCAGCAGTACTTATAATTTTCTTGTTTAGCAAATTCACGAGCAGCATGAAAGATCTTGCGTGCTTTGGGCGTTAAGTTTTCACCTATATAAATTAGCCGAGGTGGTTGCATCTTATCTAGTATTGAGGTATTCAATTTATTGGTAGATTGTTGATTATTGTAAGTTCTCAATGCTTTTAGGAGTTTATTTTTTTGAATTACCGACTGCAAAGTGACCAGTATGATTTTAATATCTGGCTTCTTAGTATTGCTGTTTATCTATCTTTCCCCAAAGGAATTATAAATTTTACCTTAGTAAAAATAATTCAATTGAACTTCAAGACTGTTAGTAATTATTATTATTGCATTTAAAAGTTTTATTAAAATATTTTTATAATAAAAAAAGTTTAACAGGGTACTTACCGCAGTTGAAAGCTAGCCAACGTCAATGGTAGCATAATTTTAAACAGATCTCTTTTTTAGTAATTAAGGTTGATTGTAATAGTATGGAAACAAATTACTTTGTTTTGATAATAAAAAGGGATCAAGCATTATTTTTTATTTGAGAAAATAGGTACTCAATACTCAATACTCAATACTCAATATTTTTATTGCGTTCCATAAGTACATTTAGATGGTAATTGAATGATCAGAAACAATTATGGACCCTGGCGGGCACAACACAAATTAATAGAAGAGAGGACGAGTGCTATATAATATTTTTTTTCTTTTTGTCGAGTTGTACGAGTACGAGTTTGTACGAGTATATATATATTTTTTCTTTTTGTCATTACGATTATAAAAATATTAAGTACTTTTAGGCGGATTATACTGAATTCTTTATTTTTATTTATTTCTTAAAATGTAAATTTGTCTATTATATTAATTATCATTATTTTTATGTAGCTTTTAGAACTTAAGATTATTATTAAAAATCAAACAACAATAAATTTAAAACACAAATTAAATAAAAATTGATACATCACAGAAATTTTTGTTTACATTTTCTCAAATAATCTTATTGATTTCATTTCTATTATTTATTTATTTACTATTTGATATATACTTATGTCTAAAAGATATTTGTGACTAGGGTGTTATAATTTTACTTTTGGGTGTTATTTAGTATAGTTAGGATTTATCATCAAGATATTCTTTTATACTGTAATAACTTTTGTTAATTAAAAAATGTTTTAGTTCATTAATAAATGTATTGAGTCTATTGTGATTTTTTATATATTCTGGTAGCTTATTATATATTTTTATGGACATGACTAAAGGACCGGATGAGTGCATTTTCAGTCGGGAATCTGGCAAGTTTAATTTATTTTTATGTCTAAGTAGATATCTTGTTTGTATATTCTCTCGTTCTGTATAAAATTCCGGATGTTTTCGAACAAATTTACATGTTTCTAGTATATAGATGGAAGGAAAAGTTAAAAGTTTTTGTTCTTGGAAATGTGGTTTACAAGTATCTGTTTGTTCTATGTTTACCAATATTCTAATCAATTTTTTCTGTAAAGTGAAAACTGTTAGTGCGTCCGTGCTATTTCCCCATAAGATTACGCCATAAGTGAGCCATGAATATGCATAAGCGTAATAGGTGACCAAAGCAGTAGAAAAATCTGTGGTTTTTTTGACTTCGCGTAAGGCGTATGAGAAACTAGACAATTTTGCCCTCACTCTCTTTATGTGTGGTTTCCAATTTAAATTGTTGTCTATTAGTAGTCCAAGTAGGTTGAACTCATTTACTACTTGTAACTGTATGCCTTCAAAAGTGAAATTTATATTTATAGATGCCTTTTGGTGTGGATGAAAGGTCATTAATTTAGTTTTATGGAAATTTATTTCTAGGTTGTGTTTATTCATCCAGTCTACTATTTTGGTAAGTATAGAGTTTAGATTTTCTTTTATATTTAAGTTAGTTTTACATGGGACAAGCCTACCTAAGGTACCTTTCAGTCCTCTGAAAAAAGGTTTGTGTAGACATAGCTTTACGTTTTTTCGCACTTCGGTAGTGTGACTGTCCCTTGGAATGTGACCCAACAAATTTGTTATTATATTGTTAAAAAATATAAAATTCCAAAAATTATATTAAATTCAGTTAAAAGAACATTAAATACTTCACCAAAACTGTATATTTATACTTTAAAATTGTTGTATGTCAAAAATAAACGAAAGAAAATTGTATAAAAATGCAAAAAGTCACTCCACCGAACATTCAACATATTATTTGCCTTGTATTTGTAAAACTTGGTGGTAAAAAGAAAGGTAAAATAAAGAATACAAGCTTTCTAGTGAAATACAAAAAATTGCTATTCAAAAACGTCTTTAGTTCTTTTTTCATAAGTTTTTTAAATTGTCACACAACGGAAGACATTGGTACTATTGTTAGCTATTTTTGTATTTATTATTTAAAACCACGTTATTATCTTAGGAAAAAAAGTACTTTTTATAAATTTAATAATATTTTCTACCTATTAGTGTGAAAAAAGAGGCAGTTTCAAATACTTCAAAAAAAATCATTTTTTCACGTGGGTACAAATTTTTGTAAAAATGCCCTGGCACGCTTTTTTCGTAGGTATTTCATGTCTATTGGTTTCTATTGTCTAAGCTACAACCCCAGCCCAGAATCTGCATGCTTATAGCGCTATTATAGCTTTTAGTGCGCTTTTTAATTCGGAGTTAGCACTGAGGGTGTAGTTGTCCGGTTGTTTTTTAACTCGCTCAGAGGCGTTGAACGGATTGCAGCAACCAAATCTTTTATCTCCCTCTTTCACATGATTTTTTTATTTCTCTCTCTTTCTAGTAGATGACATTATAGAATATGGCCGCCAATATCATCCAATCACCTACGAGTATTTCAGTAATAAACGTCAGAGCGTTTTACAACCATCAAATTCGATGGTTGTTCGCTTGTAACTCGCGCCGACACTCTAAGGTCTTGAACGGGCCGGTTGTTTCACCCGGTTGTCACGTTCGAAGGCATTGAACGGGGTTAGAGCGAAAAGTTGTACTTCGCGCGAAGGCTCTGAACGCGCCTTTTTTTTTTTTTTTTTTGGGAGGGGGGAAAATGCATTTACGCATTCCTCGTGATCGAGCCAAACCACGAGGATATGTGGGACTCCCCAGACCGTACACGGCCCGGGCCTACCCACTAAAAACCCCCCCAGCAGCTCCGCCGTCCGTCACAAGACAAGGGGAAGGGGACAACAGCCAGGCCTTATTCCCGCTGACCCCCAGCCTGTGACATGTCCATAGCCGGATTCTCCTCCTGGCTCTGCTACTTTGTGGAGCGGTTCTGCGCCGCTCTACACCCCGGGACTGGTTTTTTATTGTGGTTGTCTTCCACGCGGCCCGACGCTCAGTGCGCCGGGCCCCCGGCCCGCTCAGTGCGGGTAACGGGTTGCCCGACGGCAGATCCCACTGGATCCACCGCCGCGCGGGTGAGCCGAAGCTCGGGGAAACTCCCGGCAGGCGCGAAGCGCCGTGGCGAGAAATCGCCTCCACTCTGCTACCTTTAAGGTAGCCGCCCAAATCAGGCTTCCGGCGAAAGCCACACCTCTTCTTAAAATAAGAATAGGGGACTTCGCCCTTCCCCGCATAAAGCGGGTGGCCACACGAAGTGGCCCGCCGGGTTAAACCTGGCCATCCCACACCCCCCCTCTATGGAGGGTCCTCTCGTCAGACTATTAGCCCGCGGCAGAGAATCTGCCGGGTTGCCCAGGGTGCACCACAAGGAGGTTGTCTGACATCGCACCCCGCTCTGAACGCGCCTTTTTTTTTTTTTTTTTTTTTTTTTTTTTTTTTTTTTGGGAGGGGGGAAAATGCATTTACGCATTCCTCGTGGTCGAGCCAAACCACGAGGATATGTGGGACTCCCCAGACCGTACACGGCCCGGGCCTACCCACTAAAAACCCCCCAGCAGCTCCTCCGTCCGTCACAAGACAAGGGGAAGGGGACAACAGCCAGGCCTTATTCCCACTGACCCCCTGCCTGTGACATGTCCGTTGCCGGACTCTCCATCTGGCTCAGCTACTTTGTGGAGCGGCACAGAATTGCGCCGCTCTACACCCCGGTTGGTTTTTTAATGTGGTTGTCTTCCACGCGGTCCGACGCTCAGTGCGCCGAACCCCCGGCCCGCTCAGTGCGGGTAACGGGTTGCCCGACGGCAGACCCCACTGGATCCACCGCCGCGCTGTGAGCCGAAGCTCAGGGAAAATCCCCAGAAGGTGCAAAGCACCATGGCGATAAGAATCGCCTCACCTCCGGCAGCCGAAATCGACTTCCAGCGAAAGCCACACCTCTTCTTAACACAAGAAGAGGGGACTTCGCCCTTCCCCGCATAAGGCGGGTGACCACATGAAGTGGCCCGCCAGGTTGAACCCGGCCATCCCACGCCTCCCCTCCATGGGGGTCCTCTCGTCAGACTATTAGCCCGCGGCAGAGAATCTGCCGGGTTGCCCAGGGTGCACCACAAGGAGGTTGTCTGACATCGCACCCCGCTCTGAACGCGCCTTTTTTTTTTTTTTTTTTTTTTGGGAGGGGGGAAAATGCATTGACGCATTCCTCGTGGTCGAGCCAAACCACGAGGATATGTGGGACTCCCTAGACCGTACACAGCCCGGGCCTACCCACTAAAAACCCCCCAGCAGCTCTCCGTCCGTCACAAGACAGGGGGAAGGGGACAACAGCCAGGCCTTATTCCCGCTGACCCCCTGCCTGTGACACGTCCGTTGCCGGACTCCCCATCTGGCTCTGCTACTTTGTGGAGCGGCACAGAATTGCGCCGCTCTACACCCCGAAATTGGTTTTTTATTGTGGTTGTCTTCCACGCGGTCCGACGCTCAGTGCGCCGGGCCCCCGGCCCGCTCAGTGCGGGTAACGGGTTGCCCGACGGTAGATCCCACTGGATCCACCGCCGCGCGGGTGAATCCCCAACGGGCGCGATGCGCCACGGCGAGAAGCTCGCCCTCATCCTCCCTACCACTAGAGGTAGCCGCCGGAATCGGCTTCCAGCGAGAGCCACACCTCTTCTTAACATAAGAAGAGGGGACTTCGCCCTTCTCCGCATGAAGCGGGTGGCCACTCGAAGTGGCCCGCCGGGCTAAGCCCGGCCATCCCACGCCCCCCCCCCCCCCTCCATGGGGGTCCTCTCGTCAGACAATTAGCCCGCGGCAGAGAATCTGCCGGGTTGCCCAGGGTGCACCACGTGGAGGTGTCTGACATCGCACCCCGCTCTGAACGCGCCTTTTTTTTTTTTTTTTTTTTTTTTTTTTTTTTGGGAGGGGGGAAAATGCATTTACGCATTCCTCGTGGTCGAGCCAAACCACGAGGATATGTGGGACTCCCCAGACCGTACCCGGCCCGGGCCTACCCACTAAAAACCCCCCAGCAGCTCCTCCGTCCGTCACAAGACAGGGGGAAGGGGACAACAGCCAGGCCTTATTCCCGCTGACCCCCTGCCTGTGACATGTCCGTTGCCGGACTCTCCACCTGGCTCAGCTACTTTGTGGAGCGGCACAGAATTGCGCCGCTCTACACCCCGGTTGGTTTTTTATTGTGGTTGTCTTCCACGCGGTCCGACGCTCAGTGCGCCGAACCCCCGGCCCGCTCAGTGCGGGTAACGGGTTGCCCGACGGCAGACCCCACTAGGTCCACCGCCGCGCGGTGAGCCGAAGCTCAGGGAAAATCCCCAGAAGGTGCAAAGCACCTTGGCGATAAGAATCGCCTCACCTCCGCCAGCCGAAATCGACTTCCAGCGAAAGCCACAACTCTTCTTAACACAAGAAGAGGGGACTTCGCCCTTCCCCGCATGAAGCGGGTGGCCACACGAAGTGGACCGCCAGGTTGAACCCGGCCATCCCACACCCCCCCCTCTATGGGGGTCCTCTCGTCAGACTATTAGCCCGCGGCAGAGAATCTGCCGGGTTGCCCAGGGTGCACCACAAGGAGGTTGTCTGACATCGCACCCCGCTCTGAACGCGCCTCTGTTATCTGTTTCGGACCGCAGCCAACAAAGAACTAAGAACAAATTACAGGCAAAAGCAGCGTTGGATTTCGTAGTATAATCATACTATTTGTACCATTATTTCATGATGTGTAGTATGTAGTATCGTAATGCCAGGATACTACGCGAACGTACCATAATTTAACCCTCAGCTCGATTGACAACTTTTCTTGGTTACAACAAATAATCAAAGTATCTACCCTACAATATAAGTAGGTTCTGTTCTGTATGTATATGTATGGTACCATCGAAACAGCCAGCGACAAGCTCCGGCCGGGAATTCCTTGCATAGTGTGCATACGTAGTATCTCTATATAGTTTGTAGTAGTATATTTGTAGTAGTAGTATATTTTCATTTCCATAGACAAGAATTTTGTGAGGGTCTGAATTCAACGCTGGGCAAAAGTCAAATTGATAGTGGTGTCGATTCTGGCATGATTCTCTAAACCTAAAACTAAATTTGACAACAGTCTATCCTTGTCATACTCTATACAAAATGACAAGGAGAGACTGTTGTCAAATTTAGTTTTAGGTTTAGAGAATCATGCCAGAATCGATACCAGTGTCTGTCATTTGTTGTGTGTGTTTGCTTATCAGAGAGAGAGAAGTTAAATTAGTCTAAATTGGACAGGCAAAGGTTTAAAACCATACAGCCAGTTCTTATTCTAGTTGTCTGAGTACATAGTAAAAAGTCTTCATTATTAATTCTTAATATTTGTAGTTAATAAGGCAATTATTGCCAATTCTTGAATATTTTCAAATGTTTTAAATTTCTCCGACAGTGGAGACAATAAAATCATAAATGGAGGTAAAATTTTCTTTGCTTGTCAGTAATTCTTGAAGTGAAGGCGGGATATTTTCATGATTTTCCAGTAACTTGCTAATAAATAATAGTCGTTGTACATTGAAAGCCGGGCACTTGAAAAAAATATGTTCCAAAGTTTGATCTTCCTGTAAATTGCAATCTGTACAAATGGGAGATGAAATTATTTTTAGACGGTGAAGATGAGTTTTGAATTTACAATGTCCAAGTCGCAATCGTGTTATTATTGTATAAAATTTTCTATTTAAATAGTTTGTTCCTAATGTAAACCAAGGCTTTCTGCCTACATCTTTATTCATATTGGCATACCATGCTCCTTTAGACTGGATGATTTGGTTTCTTTGAACTGTCCATTCATTATTAAGTGTCGGTCGGTAATCAGGTAAAAGGTCTTGCCAGGGTCTTAAAATATATGTACAATTTTGTCTGCCAAACGTATTTGACATTTTCGCAAGATAATCTGCGTTTTCATTGCCAGGGCTACGTTCCAAAACATCACCAGAGTGCACTCGGTCACCCGAAGTATGTCCTAAAACATTTCGGGTGCACTCGAGAGTGTTGGAGTGGCGTGTCCTAAAACGCTACGGAGTGCACTCGATCGAGTAGAATCCAGGGGCGGTCGACTTTTCTATTGGCGCAATGAGACATACCTACTAGGGATACATCGAGTGTTACCTCAAAAAACATGTTTCTAAAAATCCTAAAATGGTAGTAAATAATAACAAAAGATTCATAGATGTTAACCATATTTTCTGATGATAAACATCTTTTAAAACATAAATTTGCGTTATTTAACTAAAGTTAATATTTTAAAGTAAATTTTGTTTAAAATTATCCAGAAAGACTTGAGTTTGAAGGTTATTTATTAAATGGATAATGGATGTAAAGTCAATGTTAGAACTGGCAACATACATTCACAACAAATATGGCCGAATTTATATTTCTGGCGCATGAATTATTTTCCTTTTGTTTCTCCATTGCGAATTTACGCAATAATATCGAAGTGTGCTTGCTTTTGAGATAACGACTTTTCTTGATAGTGTCTTTTTGTGTTTTTACATGAGAAATAGACTCGTTTGGAGACAGTGACTTGTTTTGATTTTTGTGTTAAACTTGACTTCTTTTTCGTGTTGTTACTTAGATTTAATTGCTTTTCCTGAGACAGTGACTCTAAAACGTGTCAATTTGAACAATAGTTTGTCAGGGAACATGCCTGATAACCTGAAGAGAAAATGTCTCAAGTGTGGAATCTCACCACAAGATGATGCAATTGCAAACATTATACTATATCGCTTTCCAAAGCCGAACAACAAATATTCGACGGTAAGTTTTGAAATTGACCAGTTTAAATACTTCTGACATTGCCACGTCCTTTTTTTGTTATTCAACAAGCCTTCATCGCAGTTGTCAAATAACGACGTTGAAAACTTATCTTAAATATTCGCGAAATTATTTTATGAAACTGTCTATCCTGGCACTTGACACTAGCAGTAATGGTTGTTATCCTCTCTAACGACTAAATGCTACAATAAAAAAAAAAAGACAGAAAAGACCCCTGTTAAAGCGGTAGCGGTTATGTACACAATAAAAAAGATAACACTTCTTTGAGTTCTATTAGCGTTACTGCAAGAACAAAATAATAATAGTCTCTAAATTCCGTAGATTAAATATCATAATGATAAATGAACTTTCGCTCATAATATTTTCTTTTTCAGATGTGAAATGTGGGCCAAGTATTGTTTTCCAAATGACAGTTGGTCATCTGTGGACTTCCAACGTAAATTATATGCTGAGCAAAGGATTATAAGATTATATATACTATTGACTTTATTAATGTTGAAGAGAAGAGATTATCCAAACATGCTGTTCCAGATATGATTGGTTTTGACAAGGTGAATAAAAATAGCTTTTGTATATATCCTACCTGTTTATATCTGTGTTAAAATAAATATTTCTAGCATTTTATGCATTCAATGTGTGGATGCTGAGTCCTGAGAGTGGACTCCATCCTAAGACTTGTGATAGTTATTGATGCTCTTGTTGCATATTAATAATGATTATTTAGACAGTTCAGTGGTGTGACTATGGTTCATTTATTGATTGATAATGCCAAATTTTTTACATTTCAAATTGAGACAGCATACTTTATCAATAGTGCTTGCACTCCATCCAAATGTCCGAGTCTGAGCACTATGGATAAAGTCTGTATTATCAATTGCAATTGCTATGCAAGCTGTACTATAAACTACAACTCCTTACAATCATCATCATCATCACAGCTCATAATATATGTCCCCACTGAGGGGCTTGAGGCTACCCAAGGGTTAGGGTAGTAAGGCCTAAGTCAGCCATGCCGGCCTCGTGTGCATTGGTTGACTTCATATACACCTTTGAATTTCTTTATAGATGAATGCAGGTTGCCTCATGATGTTTTCCTTCACCATAGGAGCATCGACAAATGTATATATGAAATTCGAAAAACGAAAGACACATTGGTATATGGCAGGATCGAACTACGGACCTCCCGATAAGAAGGACAGTGCCGAGTCCACAGCACCACCAATGCATCCATACTCTACTCCTTACTGTCCTATAAATTAAAAATTTGGAACTCCAGTTAGATATGAATAAGCCAGTTAGATATTATTTAAACAATATACAATAAAAACTTGTCTAGAAGATATCAATTAATAGAAAATTGCGGGTCTGCTGGAAGAAATTTCATTTATGAAATAAGCAGATCCTTTGTACATTGTGTCTTGTGTTGTTTGTGCTGTCTAGTTTTATGTGTACAAAAATTGTTAAATAAATAAATAGGTAATACAAGAAAAAAATCCTTGGTTTCTAAAAATAGTTCTATTTCTTTACAGGCATTGCCAAGACGTGGAGTCACATTCAAGACTTTTATGACTGAGATAATGTAAATCAAAATTTCGTGTTTGCTCCATCACTGAGGAAGGATCACCTTAACCCTAATTGCAAAGAAAAGATGAAAGTTAGTCAGCTCAGGCAGCTCAGGTTTTGAGTCATTCGGTGGCTGCAGGCATGTTTGCAAAAATATCCCAAGGTAAACTTACCTACGTAATAATTTATATTGTTATATGAATTAATCTGAACCTGAAAATTTATAAAGATTTGACATGAATACCGAAAAATGTCTAAACTAAAATTTATAGCTCAGAGCAAAGAGTTCTGATTAAGAAAAGCCGTGGGTTCGATTCCCACCCCAGCCCCCATAGCATGAACACTGAAACACAATAATTATGATAAAACAATAAATCAATATGAATCATAAAGCACTAAACTGTTTGATCATAGTGTGTTTTGTTGATCATGTTATGGGGCAGGCCTGATTAATTTTTTCTAGGTAAGTTTAATACCTTGACATACTTAAACATTTCCTACAAAGTTCATAAAAAATTAACATACAGCAGCTAATTTTAACTGAAAGTATTATTTATAAAAATATTTCATCCAGATGTTGGAATGTAAGATTTGTCATTGTGAGGGTGAATAACAATGCAAAATAAGGAAAACAGCTAGAAGAAATAAGTCGATTGAGTTGTAGTGTTGGACTGTCGGATGGCTCCTAGGAAAATATTGCCTGAATTCCTAGTTTATATATTTCTATAGTTTTGACAATTTTCATTATTTAGTTTTTATTACATTTTCAGGGGAACTGCCTGCAGGTGCAATTACAACGGCGGAAATTGTCGCCGTAAATAGCGACTCTGCTGTTTTGAGGAGAGGCAAACCACACTCAACAAACATAACCACGAACTCCCCGCATTTCAAACATTTTGAACTAATGAAAAATTTTGTGAGGAAGTAGAGTTTGTTGGATGCCGGAGCCCACCACCCACCACCTTCGAAAGATGGGTGGGTCTGGACTTTATGAGGTATTTTGCAAATATTTAAAAATCTTAAAGAAAAACAGGATTAAATATCTGTCAACCCGTCGGGTACAGCAGGATGCAATGGAAAATTTATTTGGCTCAATCCAGGCAAATTGTACAAATTGCCTGGATTGAAATCCTACTGCCTCACAATTTTATAGGTGGATTGAAAACATCTATAATTTCTAACCCACATAGAGTCAGGAAACTGTGAAACAGACATTTATTATACAATAATAAATAATTTCAAGGACATGTTTTCTACACCACACACAAGCCAACAAGTATAACCCCTAGAAGCCCCTGATATTGTGATCAATATGCTAGCTTCAGTGGACCACACTTTTGAAGCAAGCATGACTGACTCAGCTGAAATTCAAGCTTGTGCTTATTATGTGGGTTTATTATAAAGAAAACCTGAATGTGACTTGTGGTGTGTTTGAGAAGATATTAAAGTTGACAGAAAATGTACATTCATTCATAGAATGTAAAGAGTATGTCGACATTAAGAAGAAATTAATTTATGCATCAAGAAATTGTTGAAATTGTTGCAAATGTGTTGAAGATTGTGCTACTCTATGCGATAATTTCTCTTTAATGTCATCATCAATATTGGATTTAAAAACATTGTTATTAAAAAACCTCTGTGAGGATATAAATTTCACCTTTTAGAAACAGTGTGAGAAATAATTGTCTCAATAAATGTAAAAATTATTATAAATAGTGTTTTTCACATAACTATTAAAAGGTACTGTACATTAAACAACCGAGAATATGTAGAATCTGCTTCAAAACTAGCAATAAAAAAGAAGATGAACACAATAAAACATAAATAAAACTATCATACTTTTATTTAATTTTTACCTTTACTATTCTGCGAATTCTGACGTGATTTATGGAAACTAGAAAATAATATGCAATGAGTTATAATTAAAATCATTGCATATTATCTAGTTTCCATAAATTACGATTATAATAAAAAAATAATATTACACTGCTTTTGAATTTTACCGCGTAGATAGTGCGTGGGGCCACTGTAAGATGGCAGTACAGTCAAAATTGTCCAACGTGTTTTTCTATGTAGTTGTCATTCTTCCCTTGGGTATATGTGTTCTGTGGTAGAATCTCACCCGCATAATATAGCAAGGTGTAATTTCACTCGATTGGATTTGGCGGGAAATTTTGTGGATTTTAAAGTTGTGTGTGATTGTGATTACAAAGATTTCATATTCACACACAATTTGTGCATCTCGGAGAGCAAGGATGCGCTTCGTAACGTCGACAATAAGTTAATTTTAAATTCCGAAGACTATAGGTATCGTAAGTGACACGATTGTAAAATTGTCCTTCATTTCCGCTAAAGCTAGGTTAGGCCGCGATATAATAGAATTCATATTCTGTTGGTTTTAGCATTTTCGTAGATGAAACAGAGGAATGTAATCCATGCATTAAAGCGAACGGAGGCGCCGATGAATTATATATTTTCTTATTTTTGTATATTTGGTTATGTAAACAAAGCAGACAACACTCTTGCCGTTCTAAAACAACCAACACTCCGACCACCCTAACCGGCCACTCTCCCCCCACCACCTACTCACTCCGGGTGATGTTTTGGAACGTAGCCCTGTCACTCCCACGTGTGCAGAGGCGCGTTCAGCGCCTCTGGGTGTAGTTGTCCGGTTGTTTTTTAACTTGCTCAAAGGCGTTGAACGGATTGCAGCAACCAAATCTCTTATCTCCCTCTTTCACATGATTTTTTATTTCTCTCTCTTTCTAGTAGTTGACATTATAAAATATGGCCGCCAATATCATCCAATCACGTAAGAGTATTTCAGTTATAAACGTCAGAGCGTTTTACAACCATCAAATTCGATGGTTGTTCGGTTGTAACTCGCGCCGACACTCAAAGGTCTTGAACGGCCGGTTGTTTCACCCGGTTGTCACGCTCAAAGGCATTGAACGGGGTTAGAGCGAAAAGTTGTACTTCGCGCGAAGGCGCTGAACGCGCCTCAGGTGTCCAAATCAATTTAATGTTTTTTCCAGCCAAAGTCATCCTTTTTATCATTTCCTTTATTTCTAGAAGGAGGTAATTTGTTTCACGAAAGCCAGTGAGTGTGTGATAAAGCTTTGAGCACTGACATGCTATCAGAAGCCCAATTCACGTAATCATCATTCACCAAGATTGAAAGTTGACCATATTGAAATTGTATTGTGAATTAATCAAAAATTGGTATTCTTCTAACTAAATGTTACAATCAAATCACGTTAAGATTTCAATATCATCTCGATATAATCTCATAATAGTCAATTTTTGAACGTATTTCGATTCTCAGTTACCACAGATTATAGCACAAGAATGTGCGTCGTAATGTTGGCACTACGCTAAAAATCTTGTATGGCCTATGCTAATAACTGGCTGAAAAGACTTATGTTCGCGCCAGAAAAGCATTTTAAAACGTCAAAAGAATTGACAAATTCAAAACTTTTCAACTGAGCTCGTTTGTTTTCGCGCGCTTAAGGTCAACGTTTAAAACACAAACTAATAAGTGACAAGTTGTTTAAAATGAAAGCGACGTCGATGAAACAAATAGAGGTGTTGTTGGACTTTTTAGACGGGCACCGCTCTCTAGCGCTGGGACGAGTACGCGGCAAAGAGGGCAGTGTACTGTCTCAACGATTGTGGAGGCAATGCGCTGATAATTTAAACAGCGAGTTAGGTGGTGCCATAAAATCCCCTCAGGAATGGAAAAAAGTAAGTAACATAAACTTTTCCTAAGTTCTTTAATATATTTTATTACATTTGTTACAAGCTCTATGACATTTTCAGTACTACAACCAATATAAAAGTAGAGTGAAGGCAAAAGCGAGGGCTATCAAAGACGGAATTAAGAGGACAGGCGGAGGCCCTGCCGAATCAGTTGAGCTGACTCCTCTCGAGCAGAGACTCCTTTCAATTTTAGGAGGCTGCAGTTCACCTCTTCCTGTTAGGCAAAACCCTCTGCCTAGCTTGGTAAGCATTCTACTCAGACCAAGCTAACAGTAAGAATAGATATTTCAACCATTTGTGAAATAAATCAATAAGTATTGTTCTTTATTCACAAATCTGCAATATTACTTTAACACACTGTGAATGAAGCATAGGTACAATTTCTTTTATCCAAAGATGCTCCTTTCTTTTTATTATTTTGAATTAAGACCATACAAATTATTTTCAAGTAATTTAATGTGTAGTAAAATTTTGGATAACTTCATTTATTTTAATTTATGTTTACACAGCATTTTGTTCAATTATTTATCTCATACTCATAGAATGAAGATCACAATGCAAAATATTCTAGAGAAGAAACCAGGCATGACCATAATTATGTGGAAACTTTGTGAGTACAGCACAACTAACTTATAATGTGAAATGAAAAAAATAACCAATTCAACTTCAACAGACATCTGAGACGTTACTTTGTCATATTATAACTTTTTTTACATTTTAGATTCGATGAGCATGTTACAATGTAAGTATGAAACATAATTTAAATACCTAATTACCTGACTATCAATCTAAAATAAACATATACAATTATATCTTGACGAAACTCATAATTCACCTAATGTAGGTGAATTATGTAATTATGTTATATTTTAATTTATTACATAATTCTGTAATTAACATATTATCTTTATTACTCAATTTTTCCTTTGTGTTTTCAGTGAGCCTGGAGATTTTTATGTTCACCCACTGGAGAATTCATTTGAGTAAGTTATACATTTGTAAATAATAGTAAAAATATTATAACAAGCTTATGATCCTTAAAAGTTTGACACTAATAAGAAATATTTTTGTCTTTATAGGAATATTGAAATTGAAAACAGTTTAGAAGCTAAGTATGATCAATTAATACTTTATAATTATATACTATCAGCCTTATTCATAAAAATATTTTTGTCATATTTAAGTTAAGCAGTGTCTGTCACTTTCAATCTCATTACAAAAAAAATGACATCGAAAGTGATACCAACATTGTATAACTTAAACATTGGGGAATGCTCTGAGGAGCTCTTTAACCTTATCCCTCCCTCTCCATTCCTTAACAGAAACACGCGTAAGGGCCTTCGGAGTCATCCTTACACTGTATCTTCCTTTTCACACCGTACCAAGAAATTCCAAGATTCCTTCTTCTGTCGTTCATCCCACACTTGGAATTCTCTACCGGTGCAGGTGTTTCCTCCATCCTACAACATGGGTTCCTTCAAAAGAGGTGTGAAAAAGCATCTCTTAGGCCGGCAAGGGGCGGGCAGGTAGGATAGTGGATGTCGTCCCTACTCTATCTGTCAACTCATTTGGGCCTCTTTCACCGCTTAACATCAGGCGGGAGGAGGTCATTTGCCGGGCCCTCCATAAAAAAAAATTGTTTAAATATTTTTTATGAATAAGGCCATATATGAATATAAGTACTATAGGGTACTGTTATCGTATATAAACTTAAGTAAAAAATACATATTGTATTTTAGTGACAATAGCCGTGATTCTCTTATGGCTGAAATGAAAATAACGGGGAACCCTGATGCTCTAGCAACAGCAAGACTTCAGGATGGACAGACGTGAGTAAATTTAATTTCTACTTAATATAGAAAAATTATCAAATTTTTAAGATTTACACCACACCCATACTTAACATAATGACACATCACAGCCAAATAAAATTACTTTAACTGATGTGTTTCTGCAGTAAGGTTGTCAGATTGAGACAGCTGGTGTTGTATTGGAAGCATCGGGGCCAGTATCTTATTCTGTCAATGTAATAGTTCTTCTTCTTCTTCTTTTTTAATATGTGGCAATTGGTAATGTAATAGTTCCTCTTGATTTTATTAGGTGTAAGCAAAGAGTGACTTATGCCAGGTGTTATAACCACCTTTAAGCTACCCACACGGGTATGGCCAGTGGTGTGGTGGGTTTGCAGTGCTACACCACCACACCACCATTCCATCTTCTTAATGGTATCGAAGAATCAAAAAGTAAACATTGTTTGCAGTCAGCAGGCTGAAAGGTCTCGCAAGGAGCAAGCTGAAAGGCTTCGCGAGGAGCAGACTGAAAAGCCTCGCGAGGAGCAGACTGAAAGGCGCGAGGAGCAAACTGAAAGGCCGCGCAGGGAGAAGGCTGCAAGGCCGCGCAAGCGTCGCCGCCTGCGATCCCCTTCACCTAAACGTAATTTTGTTATCTTAAAATGTTAAGTGATTTATGGATTTGTTATTCATGCAGTTATAAATTGGTTTTGCAGAAATGGATGCTTTCCAAGAAGCTGGGCGGCATCTAGCTGTGGTAGAGGCTGAAGGGGTAGAGGTTAACAGACAGTTAGTCTGTGCT
Source organism: Schoenobius gigantellus (assembly GCA_963935595.1). Classification (NCBI taxonomy): domain Eukaryota; kingdom Metazoa; phylum Arthropoda; class Insecta; order Lepidoptera; family Crambidae; genus Schoenobius; species Schoenobius gigantellus. The sequence goes on along the minus strand of OZ012544.1, from coordinate 15,723,832 downwards.
ACAAATCGACAGGCAGCTGCAATAGAGAGTTTTGTAGCACAGTTCAAGAGGTTTGTTGACCTCTATGCCCTTAATAATCAACCTAATGCCACACTTTAAGATATCTTACGGCTTCGATTTAACAAATGTCTTATTGGTAAGTTTACAAAAAGAAAGTTTTTGATAGAATTACCTTTTATTGCAATATTTTTCAAACCCTAAAAATATTTGTACTTTAGTTTTTAAAACTTTAACTATTAATACCCACTAAAATGGTGGATATGTTAGTCATAGTGATTAAATAGCTATTATACGTAATAGCTGCCTATTATAATATGATAGATAAATTTTATTAATCACTTTATCCAGATTTTATTCATAATAGCAGGTCAAAGTTAGTTAAAGTAATAAATAAAGTTCCAACTTGCATCCCCTCCCGCTTCTTATTCCACTACAGATATTAATAATCTTTCCTTTCGTCCGGTCGTCTGTTCGTTCCATCGAGATCTCGGTTCCTGACCCAGGAGCAGAGTGGCGAGGTGGCTCAGGAGTTTTAAACCACCTAGAGACTTTTAGTTTACTGCTAAACCTCCCACCGAAATCTCACCGAGCCAGAGATGTTAGATAATAGTTACTCATCTAGCTTCCGCTTAACAATAGTGCACGAAATTTCGATTTCATCCCCAGTTATAAGTAAAATAGTATCAAATGTAAGGGAAATTTATTGTATAGCTGTAACCGGCATGCATTGCAATGCCTCGTAAATGCCATTTTTTGCTAGGGATCCTCACGGGCGTCCCCAGAACACTACCAAAGTTTCATTACAATCTGATGAATAATTTCGGAACGCATAGAGGACAAACAAACATTGTACATACATTGATTTTTATTTATATAGATTATTTATAACACATTAACTCAAATATTAAGAAAATGTACAATAAAAAAATATAATTAAAACTATTTAAAATAAAAACATTATTATTGCTTCACATACAAGTATAGGTTCACCTATACTTCTTTTACTACTTTATCCACTTTCGCTGTAACAGATATATCCTTAATTGGCCCTCATATAACCCTCTAATGAATTTATTGTTTCTGAAGATATCCTCCCTTAGCTTCAATGAAGAAATGTCTTCATATGAATAAACCAATTTTGAAATATGGCAGATCCCATGCCTGTCTGGTCTGTTTAGATCATAAGGCGTGTATAGCATCTATGCTTTCGTTGTTCACAGCGGTAGACGGACGACCATCACGACATTCCATCACTTAGATTGACACAACTGCATTTGAATTCTGCAAACTAGCTATAAACAGTTGACTTGTATGGTGTTTAATAGCCAACATCATTTTGTTTTTTAAATATTGGTCTTTGTGACCAAATTCTGGAAATTTGTTGTGCACCCTATTTAATTTATATTACGGTTTGCCCACAGATTTTCTATAAGTGCGTTTTGCACGGCTCTGCCCTGTTGGAGCGGTACGTTTTGACGGCGGCGAATTGCGGGTGCTGCCAATTCGGCCGGTAATGTTGAGGGCGCAAGGGCAGTTTCTTCGTGGCGCAATTGCAGCTGCTGGCGGCGCTCATTCTCACGCTCGAGAGCAGACAGCTCGGGTACTGCGAGGCGGGCCCGGTTGGCAATGTTGTGAAGTACACAGCATGCGTTAACAATTTTGCCTGCCATTACGGGCTTATAGTGTAGCTGTCGCGCAACTAAGAGGCACCTGAAACATCACAAATTAAATTGTTTTTTAAGTAACAACAGTTTTTTTTATTGATTTTAATTTTATTTGGCCTGTCTGTATAAATCTTTGTAAAACACACACACTGAACGACTGAAACATGGAAGATTACCTACTTTTGGCTATTGGTCCATGTGCTATTGTTTGTTATTGAAATCAAAGCTCAGCAAGCTGTTTCATTTATGTCAACAAGCTCCCTTCTACCCACAGTAATTTAATTAAATAAGCAACCCACCTAAATCTTGATTTGAGGACTCCTATAGTCCTCTCTACCACATTTCGGGCCTTCACATGCTTATTATAATAATAAGCTTCGGGAGTGCCCTCTGCTGCATTTAATATTGGGGTCATTACATTTTTTCTTAGTGGATATCCGCTATCTCCTGTAACAATAGAACGCTTTTTGTTGACGTAATTTGAATTTCTGTAACATTTTAGCAATAATAGCAGCAATAATAAGTCAAAATATAATGGATTGACTTTGAAGGGCTAACATAGAATTTTCCTTGCAGTGAATGTACCTACTTATCTTTTTTTAGTGCTAACTATACATTAGACTATAAATATAGATCAAATTTTTCTGCATACCCAAAAGAAAATTTGTTTCTCCACTCTCATTTAAGTCATTGAGATAACCATTTAGTGGATGGTGACTCCAAACTGATGAGTCATGAGTACTCCCAGGGTTCGAAGGGTCCACAGAAAGAATGTTAAGATTGGCATCACATATCTGAAATGTAACATTGAATTCTTAACTTCAATACATAAAATTGTTTGCTTACATACAAAACAAGGTAAGTTTCGCGCTCTTCTGGGTATTCCTTTAGTATCCTGCTGCACGCGGAGGGGGGTAGGGGTCGGAGGGGAGTCGAGGGAAGTCTCCCTTAAAGAGGGGAGATGCGAAAACTTAGTTAAAAAAAAATAATTCTGAGGTTAGGTCTGAAAACTGCTTACAACTTGTCCGAGACTAAATTTATAGCCTGCAACAAAGACAACAATCAGTAGAAATTGTAAAAATGAGACAAAAATGTGTCTGACTGGAATTGGTTCTGAATAGTCATAAAAAACAACTTAACCTAACCAAGTTTCAAAACAACTTAATCTAACCGACTTTAAAGTGCCCCAAGTCATTTCTGTGTGGTCAAAAAAATTTACCTATCTGCATCTGTTTGAGGTGCCCCGTAGCGGGTCTGGGTGGTCTTAAAAAAAATAAAACCTAACCAAACCAACTATATTTGAAGTGCTCTGGGTGTCAGTCAAAGTCAGTTCTGGGTGGTAAAAAAAATCTTTACACATAATTAAAATTTGCAGATTTCAAAAATGACCACTTTCCGCACTAAAAGCTTTTAGATTGATTGATTTGTGGCATTAATACCTTTCGATTAAAGCCAAACAGATACTAGTGCAGCAGGATACTAAAGCCAACCCCTCTTGTTCTGAAAAAAAAATTCTACTTACTATCATCACATTAAGTGAGTGATATCCTTTACGGCAATAAAATGCCTCTTCCCGCTCTGACGGCTTTATTATGCTGACATGTGTGCCATCTATGCAGCCAAGAACTCCGGGAATACCAAAAGCTGAACGAAACCTAAAATTCACAATATCAGTGTAAGTATATTTTTGTTACAATAACATATTTAACAACTAGTAATAGTCTACCTTCTTCGGAGTGTTTCTCTATCCTCTCTTGTTTGGGGGAATTGGACATATTTCCCAAATATGTTACTATTGTTTAGGGCGCATGCAACTTGTTTCACAGCTCTGGACACAGTGGGTTGTGAAACAGAGTGTAATGCACTTTGTCCTACCAAAGTTTGGTAGGAGCCACTTGCGAAAAACGCAAGAGTAATTAAAACCTGGAAAAAGAATTGCATTGAAGAGAACATAGCTAGTCATTGTCACCCCTTGTTTAGATAGGTAATAATCTTACTTTAGAAGAGACATCTAATGCATCATTTCTTTTTGGATTTCCAATATATTGACGAACTTCTTCTATAAGAATTTTAGTTAGATTCTTCGAGAGCCTGTAGGTTTTTTTAAATTCTCGCTCACTGAGGCTGAAGGCATCTGCAGCAAGACGACGATTGCGTTGGGTACGTTGTCGTTCCCTGGCTCTTCGTGTGGCAGCAGCCATGGCAGCTCGGTGCGCCGCAAACAAATAATGCCAACGAAGCCCGGAATCGCTCATTTTAAATGGTGGAAGGTAGAAAACAAGAAATGAGAATCACAGAAAACCACAAGAACTGTACAAAAACTAATTTGTGATAGCTTCAATACAATCTAATGTCAGTATGGTTACGATCAACTTTCAAGCTCAATTTTGACATTAAATAATTTTCAGAATACCAATTTTTGGCCAGAATCCATGTCATTATTTGCTTTTTTTTAGCAGAATGCCGATTTTAGCCTAAATCATGTTTCGGTTGCATTACAATCTAGTTGCATTCTTTGACAGATCAACGTCAAACTTTTAGTGTACGAGAATGCCATTGTTGATGCAAATGATATCGAGACTAGATCGGAACTGTATTTTTATAAAATTTTAGTTACGTGAATTGGGCTTCTGATACTAAAATAAAATCATTTTTATTAGAACACAATATGTCAGATTGTATATAATGTAATGCCAATAAAAGGGCTGCACACTCTGCTGAGAAAATTGTCATATTTTCAGGTAATCTAAATCCTTTACCATACTTGATGTTTTTGTGGTAATATGCAGCAGCTACTCCGGCATCTGATTTAGATCCGTCAGTGTAAATGAATTGATGATTTGGCCATTTAGCTAGCTCCTCATAAACATCTTCCTTTGTTTTAAAACTGTGATTTATTATTATGTCAATCAAAAGGAAATTTGCTTCGAAAGAAGTACAATAACATGCCCAATTATCCTTTTTGTAAATATCATTTCTATTTACATATGCTGATAGGTCATTATAATCAAGAAGGATGAAAGGTAATTTTATGGAAGTATTAAAGTTTGAAAGCAGGTGGTCATTTATCTTGACCAAAAGAGGGTGGTTGGTAATAGAATGTAGTTTTAGAATAAATTTGAATTTTAAATATTTAAATCTTAATAATAGGGGTGGAATATTACATTCTATTTGTAAAGAAACAATAGGAGTGCTACACATAGCACCTGTAATTAATCTAAGATTTTTGTTTTGTACTTTTTCCAATTTATCAACTAAAGAAACGTCTGAGGCATAACAATGAAAACTATATTCGAAATGGGATCTGACTATGGATTTGTATAACATAAGTAATATTTTTGGATCAGCTCCCCAATATGTTTTGACAAGTACTTTTAAAATATTGTGAGCTCGTAGAGCCTTATCTGCTAAGCTACAAACATGTGCTTTCCAAGATAAATTTTTTGTAAAGATGACGCCAAGGAATTTCACATCATCGCTAACTGGCAATAAATTTCCATCATAATGGATATTAATAGGCAAATATCGGGATTTAGTAAAAACTATAACTTTAGTTTTATTTTGATTTACAAGTAATTTTAAATAATCAAAATAACTTTTTAACTTTTCTAAAGCATTATTTAGTGTTCTTTCAACTAATTGTATGTTGGTTCCTGAGCAGTACACTACAAGGTCATCAGCATACTGAAGACAAGAAACATCATTTCCTAAAATACTACTTAACTTATTTATATACAAAATGAACAACAACGGACTTAAAATTCCACCTTGACATACGCCCTTATGTGATGGTTGAGGTCCATACAACTTATTTCTATATTTTACATACACATTTCTATGGCTAAGGAAATTAAAAATCCATTTTAATAATTTTACAGGTAAACCAAGTGAAGATAACTCATCTACAAGCACATTGTGATCTACGTTATTAAAAGCACCTGTGATGTCAAAGAATATACCAGCAAGAAACTTCTTATTAATCAGAGCTCTATGTACATCAAGATTTAAATGATTCAAACTTTCAACAGCAGAACGATTACGCCTAAAGCCAAATTGACTATAGGGTAAAAGTTTATTAGACTCTATAAAGTATTCAAGTCTTTGTTTTATTAATTGTTCAAACAATTTTGCTACACAAGAGGTCAGTGCAATGGGTCTGTAAGAATTATGATTATTGCTAGCTTTACCAGGCTTAAGTATAGGTACAAGGCAGTCTGTTTTCCAAGTTTTAGGGATACACATAAAGCTCCATAAGAGGTTAAATACTTTCAAAGCTATGTCAAGACTAAATGTGTTCATGTTCTTGAACATTTTATATGAAATATTATCCAAGCCAAATGTAGTGTCCTTCCGTGAATAAATAGCACCCAAAAACTCTGACATGGCGAAGGGCTTCATGAAAAAATTTTCTTCGTTAGAAATGTTGCTATTGTTTGTTAAATCTAATATAGGTTGTTGATTGTATGAGGTGGAAGAGTATTGGTCTAAAAAACTTTGTATCCAAGTATCATCTGTAGTATTACCTGGATTACTATAGGTTTTATTAAACTTTCTTATGTTGTTCCAAATAATTGAAAGAGGAGTTTGTCGGTTAAATGAATTACATAATTCTGTCCATGATTCATATCTTACTTTATTTATAATAAGTTTTTTAGAAGCTTGTGTTTTCTTGAATTCTAAATAATTTTGTAATGATGGATTATTTTTAAATTTTATATAGGATAACTTACATTTGGCAACGGCCTGTGCACAAATGTCATTCCACCAGGGCAAACTTAATTTTTTTTTATATTGAATGTTATTGGAAGACTGTGACCTATTTGTAATATTTACTCTAATACTATTTGCTTCTGAGACTCCTTCAAGAATGATATTGCAAAATTGTTCATAACAAGCTTCTGCATTACATGTATTCAAATTAAAATTCTGTAGTTTTTCAGAGACTATTTGTTGATATTTTTTCCAATCAACATATTTATAATTGGGATGTGAAAAGTTATTACTAACATTACTGTTTGTATTTGCAGGACTACATAAGAGAGTTGTAACAACAGGAAAATGATAACTACACAAAGAGTCATCGTGTACATACCAATTGCATCTTAGTGCCAGTGAAGGCGAAATTATTGTAAGATCTAATGCATTTGGTTGCCATATATGAGAACCAACAGTGGTAGTTGTACCATCATTCAATAAACACAAATTATTGTCATTTATAACATCTAGCATTACTTTACCACGTGTGTTTGTAGATGTGCATCCCCACATGGTGTGGTGAGCATTAAAGTCTCCAGCTAAAAATAAAGGCCCAGGAATGGATTTAATTAGACGATCAAGATGGGTATAGTTGAAGTTGCAAGGAGAAGCAGACGTGGGACTGTAGAAGCTAACTATAGACAAGAACTGATTATTAAATTTTATTCTTATTGCAATATTTTGTAAACAATTGTCAAAATTAGTATGTAATTTATTGTAAATTATGTTGTTTCTAATTAAAATAGCTACACCATTGTGTTTAGAACCTATATCTAATCTTTCTATTTTGTAACCTTTTATATGAAATGTATTAGTATTTTGTAACCATGTCTCAGAAATAATGGCAATATGTATATCATTTTCATATAAAAAATGTGAAAACAGATGTTTGTGACTTAGCAAACTCTGAGCATTCCATTGTACAATATTGAGCTTATCCATTTTTATCCATAGGGATTGACTTTTTAGTATTTAAGGTGTCGAGTATTAATGTTTTAATGGACTCTGTTGTAATTGGAGCATCTGCATTCATTTTTTGCGAATTTATTTTCACGATTGTGGATATAATAAGATTTAAAATCTGATCTGATAGTAAAATCTGTTGAATATTAGTGTCTGATTTGTTTTTTGTTAAAGAGGGGAAATTTTTATTGTTAACCATATCAGCATATGAAGTTTTGTTTTTATATTTTAAATTATTTTTTTCTATTTCTTGTTTTCGTTTAGGGCACTCGGAAGAAATGGATATGTGATTTCCACCACAGTGTAAACAAATTGCTTCTTTTGCTGTTTTACTACATTGCTTGTAATTATGATTTTCACAGCATATGGAGCATTTTTGTGCGTTCTTGCAATATTTTCCTATGTGCCCATATCGTAGGCAACGTAGGCACTGGCTGACAGGTGGTATGTACGGGCTTACCTCAAAGAACCAGCTGTTTATATCGACGCTATCGGGAAGTGTAGGACAGGAAAATGTTATCGCTACCGTCAGGGTTGGCAGGAGGACAGGTGTATCATCGTCGTCACGAGCGCGGCGCATCAGTCGACGCACCGACAACATCTTTGGAGCTGGAAATGCCAGAATATATTTTATAATTAGACATGTATGTGGGCACACCACGAATGACTCCCGTTACTTCAGTCAATGAAGCTGGGATAGTGGCTCTTAGTTCCAATTCTTTTATTGTTTTGGTATTGTTTAATGCCATATTAGCCAATCCAGGACGTTCAAAGATTGCCGCTATTTTATATCTATTTATTCTCTTGAAACGCTTAATGCCTTTGTTGTAACGTTTCAACACTGAGCCTAAAGACATAAGATCACGATCACCAATAGGCGTCGCTTCTTTTGTACTTTCATAAATTACTAAATACTCGAAATTTCCACCATCTTCAGGATACTGTCGAATATAGTTCTCGGTTTTGTAAGGCTTATACTTATCCGTGTCCAAGTTAGAATCTTCAGAGTCGGATTCAGTGGGAACAGGGTCGCCATCTAATTTCGGTTTTTTCCTCTTCCCCATTTCTTATTTACATATATAACTTGTTTTTAATCTATTATATTTATACTTAAATACACTTTTATACAAAATATATACAATTAAATCGCAAAGCAAAACAATTTTTAAAAAAGTGCGCCTTTTCTTTACGAAGGTTCCCGCCTTTTTTTTCGTTTGCTTATCAAATATACTTATATATATTTTTTTATAACTACGCATGGGTTCGATTTCACTCAGCCTATGACTATTATTACTACGTATATATTTTTAAAATAAATGCTTATATTTTTAATATAAATAGGACAAGTTGGTTTATGCTTTTATTTCTGACTTCTAATAGGAATGTTTATTTTTTTACTATATTTCATCACAAAAACGTGCATTTAAGTAAAGGTTTTAATATTTCTTGCATCCTTTTTCAAAAATAATAAAAAGTGCGGGATTTGCAAAATAAAAAAGGTACCTACCTATATTTAAGGTCGCGACTGAGCATCAGATTTGATTTAATATAATTTAATTTATCGGAGGAGTTTTTCAAGTAAGTACCAATATCGAACATCTCCTTAGTGAATTATTCTGAGATTTCGTTGTTTTATTTACTTACATGAAATAAAAAAAAGAATACTTACTGGTTCCATCCACAGACGTATAATCCCTTTATTCACCCTTAAATGCATAATGTGTCAAAAACGGAACAATGAGTTTGTTTTCAATTATCACACAAAATATTGTCATATTTTCTTAAATTGATTCTCATAAAATATTTTTTTTATATATTTTTTATATTAAAAAAAAAAAACGTTGCCCCACACTAGGATTTTCTCCTGTGTGCAGTTACAAACATAGAATCTCACATGCACATACGCCCAGACCGGAACAAATCTCTGTAGGCCATACAAAATATTTGTCCCGTACGGGAATCGAACCCGCGACTCGTTGCGCAGTAGGCGATCACTCGACCTCTGCGCTAACCGTGTCGTCATCTCAACGACTCATCGTCAAGTATACCATAGATCTTAGTAAGAATAATGAAGGCTTTATGTATACTTACCCAAACCCACCCCAAACCAATTGATTATAGACATACGTAGTATCTCTATGTAGTCCACATGTAGTCTGTGGACATGTCTATTTGTTCCATGATTTGTTCACATTTTGTGCATGTTAATCAAAGACCCAAACTTTCATTTCCTGTAACTATGAAATTGTAAAAAACATGGATGCCATTAGCGAGAAGTTAAATAGGCTGTATTCAATCTAAAATATTTGTGTTAATTTTACAGTTTCTTTATATTAATAATATGTAACGAGCAGGTAGGTATTTTTATCAATTTTATCTACTAATACATGCCCCATAAAATTCAATTATGTTTGAGTCTATGTTTGTCCCGATAACGATTCTTTATGAGGAGTTAAGGTTTTGGTATAATTTTTCGTTTTTATGCATGACTTTGTACTGCTATATTATTATTATTGCTTGATTATTGCTTTACAACATACCTACATTGCATTGGCATACAGCTATACCAGAGAAAAGTAGGGCACGCACGCTTGAGAATGGCGAAATATCTTCCGACGACAATCATAGAATCTAATGGTGAGGACTTATTATAATCCAAACCGACAGGAAGTTTAAGATGAATTGGAGAATTCTCTCACATAATTCAGAGGAAGATAATATTGACGGTGGTGATGACGAATGTGGTCTTTTTCAACCTCTTGATCCTTCATTCGTAGCTATGTTGATTAAAACGTTTACACTTCAAGCTCACAGACAAATCACAGCTCAAAGACCATGTACTTAAATACCAGCTGGGAGGAGAAATTGGAGAAAAGGAATATGGCGTACTCAGAAGAGAACATTGCATTTTTAGCCTCTGAACAATTGCCATTGTCAGAGTAGCTATAGACATTAAAAAACCCATAGTGTTACGTATCGTTGTGTTAATTATGTTTCAATTCGTTGATTATGCAGTATTCGAGGGCTTAGGTTATGGGCAAAAAAGAAAAAAATAGACTCTAAATCAATTTTACGGAAAGACTTTAATTTTTTTACATAAAAAATATTATCATGTAGGTAATCATATAATATCTAAAGATCAATAGGGTCACGAGTTGACTACAATATTCCATATTTATTTCAGAAGTCTTTTCCTATCACATATTTGTTACAAACATTTTTACAAAGATTATTAGAATCAGTCACAACAATTTTTTATTTACACTAATTTTTATTTGAATACGATTATGGCGACTTTGGAACAACCACTTTCGATTCTGGGCAGCACACTCCAGCGAACCTGTAGCAAAAAATATGAATTAATAAAACAAAACACATTACAGTATTAATAATAATGTCCTCCTAACCGATGTTCGGTCACGGCGGCCAATCTCAACAGGGACTAGCCAGCAGATACAAGAGTTTGGAAAAAATGAGGGCGCCTCTAGTACAGTTTCGTATAAGAAACACGAAATTAAAGACGCAATTTCAAAGAAGTGGAGCAATTTTTAAATAACATTTGGAAAATTAAGTAACGACAATCTCAATAATACCCTTTCTAGTTGTGAAACTAGTTTTACTACGGAAATCGATTTTTAGTTCCAGCTGTCACCGTTCCAAACTCTTTTTTGCCAAGCTGTATGTATCGATTCAAGTTGGCACGAGTTGCTTTGGTTCTAGGTACATGAAATTTTATTAACATGTGTTTTGACATCATTCGAATATAATAAGAGGGTATGCGTTTAAAAAAAAAAGACTGATTTTTTGGGACACCCTAGTGTACCTATCAGTGGCGAAGGGTCCATATAAGCCCATTCCCATCGGCCTACCTTTCGAAATCACCCAAAATTCGAAGGTCGACTGGCAGAAAATGCCCAATGGTATTAAGTCCGCCTTAGTACAATTTATGTACTGTTACGCGCTACACCGCCTCAGCCAATCGCAAGCCAGCCGAAGCCAGCCAATCAGAGCCAAGCACGTGCAGCCATGTGCCAGCCAGCCTAAGCCAGCCAATCAGAGCCAAGCACGTGCAGCCATGTGCCAGCCAGCCCAAGCCAGCCAATCAGAGCCAAGCCAAGCTAGCGCCTTACTACCGGAGAAACTATAAAATGCCGCGCCATCTCATATTTAGATCACTTCTCTGTTTTACTGTTTCTAAGACGGAGCTCTGCCCGATTGTAAATCGAAATTAAATCAGTGTGATTCTGCAACGTCTACTTTTTATTTTATCCCGTTACAGTACATAAAGCATTAAATAAATAAAATTCTTAAAAGGAGCTATTTTTTAACAGCGCCATCTACAAAATTATGGTACTTTTTATACAAAAGTACCATAATTTTGTAGATGGCGCTGTTAAAAACTTCAATGAATCAATGTGAGCGAGCTTTGATGCTTGAATTGGATAATTTGGACACCAATGATTGATTTCTATAGAAAATCGCGCAAGGAAAGCCGAACGTTCGTAGCCTCGTTCGTGGCCAATTCGGAAAATGTTTACGCTATCACGGACCAGCCTACGTTCTCATGCATAATTTTGAATTTTTCTATCTCTGTCTTCGGAAGTCATCGTCGCGTCGCGTCGGTGCCTCACACACAGTGGTCAGCTTAGACCAAATGGTCTAAGGTGGTCAGGATTATGAAAATTAGTACGTGTCCGGCGTCCGCCATTTTACGTGTGTTTGTTGTGATTTGATTAATGCGTGAGATTTCAAAGTACCGGTAAGTATTTGCAAGTTTGATTTTGTGATGTGATCTTACATATTTGTTTGCTGCGTACTGTAGTATTATATTATCTGTGGCTGCGGTAAGATTTATTTGACAAAATGTCTAATGCATATTGAATGCTGTTTGACTACTTGCTTAGTTCTTCGTTTCCCAAACTTAGTTACGAGTACGAAAATAAAAAGCATGTTATTAAATTAGGCCGTGCTCTTCCAAATATGACAATTGATTGTAAAAGGCGTGATGGATTTTTAAACATTTTCATTCATCTTTACACTATAGAAAAAATATACGTGGATGACAGGCAGTTGCAAACTGGATAAAATGTTTTGTTTTATGATTCAAACTCAGTGGAGAGACACTGTTTAATCATATTATCAGTGCTTTTTTGTATGATGAAAGTGGGCCTTTTTCATCTGAAGAACGTATGACGCTGGCATCACGCGGTGCAGTCAGCGGTGAGTGCTTTTTGTTACGGCCTTTGATGTTACGGCTTACCTCCGCCTAATCTCGACCCATCGCCACTGGTACCTACATAGATAACTTTTAGATACGATAATAAAACTTATGGCAAATTTCACTAACCTTGTCTTAGACAAGACAATCCTTAAAAGAATGCCGTCACTTCTTGTCTTTAATGAAAAAATGTGACAGCATGCCACTTAAGATCGTCCCACTAAGACAAGGTTAGTGCAATTACCTCTTAAAAGTTCCACGCGAACGCAAACTCAGGCTAGAGGCATGGCAAACAATACGCACTTGTTGTCTACTAGGCAGTAGGTGTTGCTGTATGAGGCCGCGGAGATGCTCTTGGCGGCGTCGCAGCGCGTCAGGTACACGCACACGCCCGCCGCGCCGTCCGTCGCCGCCGGGCACTTGGCATCCACGCCGTCATTATTCTTCGGTGCCTACCAATAATAAATTGTTCTTATACATACTAAAATACTCCTTTTAGGGTGCCAGCTAAAAGTAGCGTAGCGCGTAGCTGCTGGCTACGATGCGATCGCCACACCGATCACTCCAATAATGTGTGCTCTGCAGAATCGTCCGAAGCGTCACATATTGGTGACACTGCGGCTTTCCACGACCTTGTACAGCTATAGGTAGTGACAGAAGCATCTATGTTCTTTAGTTCCTACACCATATGGTGTGGCATCCAACCCACCGCTCCAACAGCGGACGAATCGCATCAATCGTCGGGTAGCAATCATCTAACCTAGCGAGTGACCATACTACCGAAGATGGAAACCAGTTCCACGTGGAATCTTCAAACACAGAGGAACTGGCTGTTATATACACCTATTAGAGCACGACAATGCTTTATCATTGTTGTAAACGGGATACTAAGTATGATAACGGATTACGTTAGATATATAGTGATAGGACTTACTTGACCCTTTGTGAGGCTTAAAGTAACAGTGGTGGAGTTGGTTTGGAGCTTGAGCGCGTCGTTGGCTGAGTCAAGCAACGGCTTAACCCAGGGGTAGTCTTCTAGGTGGTAGGGGGCAAGCTCATTCGGTTGGCTGACGGGTGCTGGCGACGATGGCACGGGCTTCTGTACTAGCGGTTGACTAACGGCCACGCTCATTTGAGGACCAGAGCTCGCAGCCCCTCCAAACCCTAAAGAAGCTGTCAAGTAATAAAAAAACCTGTGAGGACTTAGAAAACATGAAAACTAAATTGATTAGTAACAACATGCATCGGCAACATAACTCTGCTTATAGTGATGCTAAAAGATTTCTACATTGTTCATTATATTATTTCTACCTGCCACCAGTATGAAACAAGCAAACATATTTTCAAATACTTTAGTTTCTTTAGTAAAAATCACATTAGCTACTCGTATTATTGAGTTGATTAATGATTGTGCTAAGGTTTCAACACTTCATAACATAGAAAACTTCGAAGAAAGTCGCTGCTTTTTGGATTCACTTTATTTGATCGGTTTAATGGAAAAGTATAAAATTGTCATAGACGCCAAAATATATAAGCTCTTTACTTCTTAGATAGGTACATTTACTTGTCTATCCACACCACAGTCCACCTAAGGTGACATTTTCCCAATAACCACCAGAAGGAGACTCCGTAGGTACAAAGTGTCCTGTGCACCTCTACATTATTCTTCAGGTTCAAATCGTCAACTGTACTTATCAAAATGTCATTTTCCCAAATGATCAACTTTTAAAATTAAGATCCCAAAACGACAACTTCCCAGAATGTTAACTTCCCAAAATGACAACTTCCCAAAACAACAACTTAATTATACAGTATGTCCGGGGAAGAAGTAACCCAACATTAATATATTACCGAATTAGGCAAGTGTCCCGTGATCCCACCATTAAGTCCGTGCACCGTTCTCGGTACACGATACCTTGTCTTACTTACTTTATGACTCCTAACTTCCTGGATTTGTCAAAAGTTTTCTGTACTTGGGACTTGTTAATAGAAAACCAATTAATTCAACATTAAGTCCTCATCCAGCCACCATTATGGACATTTTGTGGAGAGCCCCGTACTGTCGGAAATAATAGACAGAGAAATTATCCAGACATCGTTTTGTAGAAGTGGTCAAATATTAGTTATACAATGCAAACAAAACCTTGCAATCTTAACCCCCTTGATTTTATAATATCCTAAAATATATGAAAAAAATCAAAAAATTATCATGTTTTCTTTAATTTAATCCTCTGTCAAAATGTATGAGGCATGTGTACGAGTATGTTTGCTACTTATACTAATAGTTAATATTGTTAGCTTTCGAAAGATACCAAACTGTTTCTTAACCGTATCAAGGTGCACACTGAGTTGCTTGTTTTCGAAAGAAGAAAGTCAAAACAAAGAAAAATTGTTTAAGTTCTTGTATTTCGGCAAGAGGGGAGCCAGGCCCTTGATGGCAGGTATCTTCATCGATTAAATAGTTCATAGATCTCATTCTTAAACTTTGATTATAATCTCAGGACATACTGTATATTATAAGTTGTCGTTATGGGAACTATACGTTTAAGGAAGTTGTCTTTATGGGAAGTTGCTGCTATGGGAAATAGACATTTTGGAACAGTTGTCCTTTTGACACTGTTGACATTTTGACACAGTTGTCCTTTTAACATTGTTGACGTTTTGACACAGTTGTCCATATGAACCTAAACGAATTGGGCTCTTTGTATGTAGAGATCGTAGATTTACAAATCTTTGAACGACATGAATTTACGCAAAACCACTTGCCATCAGGTGACTTGTTTATTTGCCAACTGAGCAAAAAAGTTAACCTAGTAGTGGAATAATTCGTTTGGCAAAGATAGCAGCACCATATCATTTAAACAAAGTGAACATAGTGAAATAATTCATCTGGACAGTGATGATAGCGCACATTATTTAAACGAAGTGAACATAGTGGAACAATACATCTGGACAGTGATGACAGCGCACATTATTTAAACAAAATGAACATAGTGTAATAATTGATCTGGACAGTGATGGCAGCACGCATATTTTTGAAACAGCTTCGACATTATTTTTATAGTTATGAACACTGACCGACAGACATACGTGCACAGCATTTACAGCTCGATAGGGGAAATGCAGTCGGTAGCACTTGCATTAAAAAACTTGCAAAACTTGCATTATTAAAAAACCATTAAAAAACCGACATAAGAGCGATCCAAAGCTTTTCTGACCCGTGGAACACCAAAGTGGTTCACCTAGGTGTTTCACGATTAACTTTCTGTACCCCTGGTTCACCTCCAAAGGTAGTCGAGCCCGAGAAGACCGCAGCAAAATAACGTGATGTTAATTGACTGAGGCTGAGAGCTCATTGGAGAGCTGCCAGTAGTCTTGTGCTGGCGATAAGATAGCTCGACGACGCGCAAGTGACTCTACAGGATGACAGGAAAAGTCGACGTATTCCTTGAAAGGGGTACAGGTCATAAGCAACAAAAAAAGTCCAATTAACCAGGGGTCAAAAACAGTTGGTTATCGAGCTACGACGGTTTTAAAATTTTGGAGATTTTTCCGACTTACCAAAAATTAAAAAAAAATAGCCATTTACAATGACAAATTGATTAATTGCGGAAAGCGGAAAATTGGGCAGTTAATTTAAATTAAAATTGTTGTCAAAAACTTACATGAATTTGGAAATAAGAGGTCTTTATTGACAATTAAGTCGACTAATTTTTTATCTTACTGAAAATCGACGTCAATTATTGAAAAAAAAATGTATGACAGTTGGCGTAAAAACTACTAAAATAGGTAAAAATATTATTTACTTTTATTAGTAGTTTTTACAGAAATTAGCAAAAAGTTGCGCTGTAGGTCAAAATTCATAATTTCATCTTTGAATTAAAATTGTCTGGAAAAGACAAAAGTACGAAGTAGAAATAAAGAAAATTGCTTCTAATGATTAAAAGAATGAAAAATACTAAATTATAAAATAATACTACAAGTTCTGTTCAAAATTGTCTAAGGCTATGGTTTATTTACCTAGATAATTTCCATGCAACTTAAAAGAAATCATGGCAGTACGTCATTATCCAGCCTTTTTGGTTGAACTGATTGAAGCAGAACGAAGTTTGCAATCCTTTTTGGATAGCAAACCTCTTTGCTATCCAAAAAGCTGTAACCTCTTTGGATTGACCTAACCACAGAGGTTGCATAGGTTTTGGACGTTTTGGAACATGATTGATTAGGATTACGAATGTTTCGACGACATCATTCCTTTGTTTTCCTGATTGAAATTGTTTGTTAAGTTTGAAACTACTTTTGAGATTACGGACGAACTTTTGATAACAAATAAACCGATACGCTATTTTAAAATGACTGCTTTCGAAAACGAAGAATACGCAGATATTTTGTTTTATTATGGTTTTTGTAATGGTAACGCCGCTGAAGCACAAAGAGAGTACCAAATCAGATTTCCTGATCGCCGTTTGCCTCACGTGAGCGTGTTTGGTGCATCCTATCAGTACATTCGAGAAACGGACTCAGTTCAACGACGACAACGCGATCTTGGTAGACCGCTCGTTGGTAATGTTGGTGATGACGTGGACGATGATGAAATTATTCGGAGTTTCAGAGCAGATCCTACTGTGTCCACAAGGCAAGTGGCAAGAATACATGGCATATCACAATGGAGAGCCTGGTTTGCCGCATCGCGTACAACACAACTGTATCCATTCCAATACACACCAGTTCAAGCCATTGAAGGAGGTGATCCGGTGAGAAGAATTGATAATTGCAGATTTTTAATCAATGCTGAGATTGAAGATCCGGATTATCTAAAGAAAATCCTGTGGACCGAGCAACTACGTTCGATCGCGATGGCATCACAATTAAACTACCACAATATTTACTTTTGGGCCCCTAAAGGTCAAAACCCAAGAAAAAGTAAAGAAAGGGCTCACCAGAGAAGATTCTCACTAAATGTGTGGATGGGGATTGTACACGATAATTTAATTGGACCTTTCTTCCTGCCCCAAAACCTGAATGGCACAACATACGAAACTTTTTTAAGAGAGGAAGTGAACACGCTTTTGGAAGATGTTCCGCTAGCTACAAGAAGAAATATGGTATACCAGCATGATGGGTGCACAGCTCACTTTTACCGTGGTGTACGACAGTGGCAGGATGAAAATTATCCACTAACATGGATCGGTAGAGGTGGCCCGACTGCATGGCCGGCGAGAAGTCCTAATTTGACGCCCTGTGACTTATCTTTGGGGTCACATGAAAGATCTAGTCTACCCCACACCTGCGACTTCCATTGAAGATTTGAGGGCGAGGATCGTATCAGCTGCTGAAGTCCTTTCAACGCGTATGACAGTGAGTGAGGTACGCCGTAGGCTGCGTGCGTGCATACGTAACAATGGCAGACAATTAGAACAGAACTTATAAATGTTTTTATTTATGTTGGTTTGTTGTTTAGTCTTGGAATTTTGACCTACAGCGCAACTTTTTGCTAATTTCTGTAAAAACGACTAATAAAAGTAAATAATATTTTTACCTTTTTTAAAAGTTTATGAAATCAGCAAGTTATTTTAGTAGTTTTTACGCCAACTGTTACACATTTTTTTTTCAATAACTGACGTCGATTTTCAGAAAGATAAAAAATTAATCGACTTAATTGTCAATAAAGACCTCTTATTTCCAATATTATGTCCGTTTTTGACAACAATTTTAATTTAAATTAACTGCCCATTTTTCAGCTTTCCGCAATTAATCAATCTGTAATTGTAAATGGTGTAGCTTTTAAAAAAAAATTTTTGGTGACAAGTCGGAAAAAATCTCAAAAATTTCAAAACCGACCGAGGAATACGTCGACATTTCCTGTCACCCTGTATATGGTAGCCTGCCGCTTCAGCCTAGCTAGTGGCATCAATCATAGAAAATTGTTTCAGAACTTTCTTCTAGAGCAATTTTCTATGGTTTAATTCGAAATTTTTATACAATAAAATCTAGAAAATTTATTATATTATTCTACAAGATATGTTTAAAGTTGTGGTTGTTTTAATTTTTAAAATTAAACTTCTCGTCAGTAAGTGACCCGAAACATGCGATATTTAAGAGCGGGTATAAAGCTAGAAAAATATCAGATTTCACCCGCGCGCCTCACACGTTCCGGTCTCGACCATCGCAGCGATAAGTTCGCGCCCTCTTCATGTTTCGTGTGATCGCGCACAGTATAACCTACCTTAGGCAGATAAAATTGGCTAAGTGCGAGTCGGACTATTTATCCGTATTTTGAACTGTGAATATAAAATACTTGAAACCAAATCGCTCTATGAATTTTGCGATGTCACCTTTTGTATCATAAATTAATTCATATTATTCTAATAACCTCCTCTCATGCGCTCGCATTCACACTCAGCAGCTGAAGTGTGGGACATTTGATCCAAAGTCGTTAGCATAAGCATGTTGTGTGAAAAATGTAGACAAGAAACAAAAGAACAACGTGTTTACTTGACGTAAACATTAAAAATGGACGCGGCGTTTGTAGTGTTATTGTTGTGAGTGTAATAGATTAAAACATACGTCGTGATGATGCCTGAACTCTTTTAGATAAGACCGGAATACCCGTCAGTCTCAGACCTGAAATTCAAAAAATCTTTGCTAAAAGACATTAAAGACAATAATCATGTATTTTCTTTACAACGCCAACAAGCGCTTACGAGTAAGTAGTATAGGTATAAATAAGGTAGGTACCGCCTAAAAACTTAATACGGCTTCAGTACCAGTTCCAAGCGTTCCCACGCCTAAATCACGACTGTACCTATTATTTTATTATCTGTGATCACGGAATAAACCTTAGATTAGGTAGATAGGATTCGGGCTCAATCTCCTTCCTCCAAGGGCTCAATGGTTATAAAGTTAAACGTTCCCAGTTCCCGTAAATCAGTAGGTACTACACTTGGGTACATCAAATACGCTGCAAAAATATGTATGGTGGTTTCCTTTACAAAAACGAATGGATTACTTAAGCTTATGTATATTAATTAAAGCCGATAATATTTTTTCATTTTTTTCGACGATTTTTGAACAATTGAATAGAATATTTTTTATTTTTAAACCAATTTCAAACAATGAAATAGAATGCTGCCATCATTTGTCTCTAAGACAGAAAAAAGGACGCATCACCTACGGTTTTGTCGCGACTAAGTCCCTGACTAACGCCCGTCATAGTTAGCAAACCTTACGCGAATTTGTTATTTATTTGTATAAATGCGTGAAATTAACATTCAAATTAACATAACACGGGCGCACTCACATAATTATTTTGTGACACAGCCTAGCTTTGATATCTGTGTAATTGTATATTGGATATTGTTAAAAGTAGAGACTACCACACCGACGATATAAAAGTGTACTTAGCGTTTACAAACAAGCGCATGGACATTTGCAAAGGCGTTTGAAAAAGTTGTGACGATATTTAAGTAGGTATTTAAGTCCCTCAGACTATCACACTGAACAAGTTTCACTATAAGTAAGAGCAGGTCTGAAATCGCGAAAAAATCAGATAATGGATGCAAATGTTCAAGGCACACTCGACACGTATAAATCAGAGGGCCTATTACCGATCTCATTGTTTTGCAAATGATATCATATGATATAAAAGTGCGAAACGAAAAATACGATTTCCGGTCAGATTTTTGATCATTTGTTCATTATTTAATGATGATATTATTGAAATTATGCCATAGTGATGATATCATTGGAGATCGGTAATACGAAATGCAGAATTTCATGACTTCTTTTTCTCAAAATTATACCATGTCATACAATGAAAGATCCAAAATTGGCCTGCAGAATCATTTTCGAGATTTTAAAGCTAGTCTTTTGTTCATGTCGATGGCTTGAACCCTAAACAACTTGTTTATATCATAACAACTCAAAACTTGTTTTATATCATAACAACTCAAAACCTCATGACCGCCCGACAGTTACTGTGGACGTGCTGACGACTGCGGCTGAACTCGGTACTTTATTCGCCTCAGCTCAGCTTACGAATGTGCCAAAAAATCAACAGTGTGATTTATTTTGCAGAAAAAAGAAATTAAAAGAGAAAAGAACATTTTTAAGAAATAACATGCAGTAATGAATGATTCATGCACAGACATTATAAAAAAGAAAGAAGAACAAGCCTCTACATAGTTTAGATGAGAGGATAGAGAGAATAAAGAGAATAACTCTCTATGTAACTACCGTAATCTTCGTCCAACGTTAAGTCGCTATAATCCGCTCCCAAAAACTGGGGCGCTGGGCCTGCGACAAAAACACAGAATAACTTGCTTACATTTAGGAAATCCTTAAACTTCTGTTAAAGTAGATACTTAACTTATATCATTTTATTGAACACCATGTAATGTTATGTGACGGACGTCAATATCTATACTTACTAATATTATAAAGTTGAAGAGTTTGTTTGTTTGTTTGTTTGCTTGAACGCGCTAATCTCAGGAACTACTGATTCAAATTGAAAAATTATTTTTTTTGTTGGATAGTCCATTTATCGAGGAAGGCTTTAGGCTATATAACATCACGCTACGACTAATAGGAGCTGAGCATCAATGACAAATGTTGCAAAAACGGGTAAAAAATATACGGCGAAACGTAGTTCGCTGGCACAGCTAGTCCTAAATAAAGTATGAACCAACATTTTTGTAGGTTCATACTTTATTTAGTGTGTAGTCCTAAATAAAGTATGAACCTACAAAAATGTTGTGAAATGTAGGTATAGGTATGTACTTACATTACATTATAATTAAGCGAATATTCGCTTTAAGCAAACGTATAAAGACAAAGTATAAAACCGACGCCACACATCCTCAAAACTTTGGACACACAATTTGCGACACTACCGTAAAGTTTTTTTTTTTTTAAACTTTGCCCCACACTAGGATTTTCTCCTGTGTCGTGGGTGCAGTTACAAACATAGAATATCACATGCACATACACGCCCAGACCGAAACAAATTTCTGTAGGCCATACAATACAAATACAATACAAATACAAAACATTTGTCCCGTAGGGGAATCGAACCCGCGACCCGTTGCGCAGTAGGTGATCACTCGACCTCTGCGTTAAACGTGTCGTCAAAGAACTTTGTTCACTTTGATGTGCTGCAAAAGCCAAAACCATATGACTCATGGAAAGTGCAAAGTGTGTGTTGGGGGGTATGCGTCCAGGATAAAACTTCAATATTTGCCTAGTCTATACTGATACCTGCTCCAAAAGTTCATTCTATCTATTGATTGGATCTAGTTTATTTTGATTTTCAGTGGGGGGTGTCCGAACCCCAAGCCCTTATCTACGCCAATGTTTGCATGCAATGCATTTATAACATTTATGGCCATTTGCACTAACCTTGTCATAGCTTAGGACGATTTTAAGTGGCATGCTGTCACATTCGTTTCATTAAAGACAAGAAGTGACAGCATTCTTTTTAGGATTGTCTTAGCTAAGACAAGGTTAGTGCAATTGGCCATAAGAGTGTTCCACGATACCTAACTTAAATAATGACAATATTACATGATTTGATAGTCCACAAATTCTTATCACATTTTTGTAATAACGTTTGTACGGACAGTCGTATACGAAGAAAGAAAGTACCAGTGGAAATACATTTACATACCTACTCGAATGACAGACACACGGCACCACGGCAGTAACGAAGTGAGTGTAAGAATATTCCAAGCAATGCTTTTCACATACAAGGTAGAATGGACACTATCTATCCGAGCAAAACGGTTGCGAGATTTTTAGCAAACTTCATACGGGCTCAGACCCTCGAGAGTGCGCCTAATGGACGTGAGGGTTCGCGCGAGACGTATAAAGCGGAGCCGGTACGACAGCTGTCCCTTTATCATGCATGGCTTCAAACAATAGCGAAACAGAAATACCGCTATTGCAGCGTATAATGCTATCACGTTATCACGTCATCAGGTCCACACTCTCGCGAGTAGGCCCATAGACATACATTTGTGTCAAGTGTGCCTCGTGGCGGACCTCACGCCACGCGAGACACGAGCGAAGAGGCGCAGCGAGAAAAGGCTTTTTCTCATTTTGCCTTCAGGGGAGCTTGGAACAAACATAGGCAATCATATTAGGTTGTTAAAATTCATGCAATTTGATTGCATGCAATTGGAAAATAATGTTAGCAAGTTAACTTAGTGACTAAGACAAAATTTGCAGCGAAGGTTTAGTAATGGGGGAGCGACGAAGAAAGTAATCGACGAGAAAGACGGCAAAGTAAGAGAAAAGAACAGTGGTTGATTGTAGAAGTGGAAAACTACATTTGTGACCTTGCGGTAGTGGGTGTGATCAATACAGTAGCCAAGGGCTAGATTACGGACGACGGACATTCATCTCTAGATTTGTATGCCAAGCAAATGACCCCATACCACATGGTGATAAGTGGAAATAGAGTCTAAATACGAAGACAGCTAGTGCGGGAGAGAAAATACACGCCACACTAGCCACCCTCACCTTGCCGACTTGCAAGGTGCTTCTTCACACCTCTTTTAAAGGACCCGGGATTATAAGAAGGAGCAAACACATGCGCTGGCAGAGAGTTCCATTTCTAATCATGCTACACGGAAATGAGTTGCCAAATTTCTTGGTACGCGTTTGAATAGTAGTTACTATTATTGTTAGAAAAAGTTTGAATTCCACCTTCCACCTTCGCGCCAATCTATAAATTCTAATAGCAACAAGCCAGATTGTCAATCAGATTCCTACTCCGATTCTCCAACAATCGACTAACATGGCTCGCTCCGACAGCCAACAACGAAAATGGTAACCGCTGGACTTGCTAGGAACTCGATGCGCCCTGTATAGTCGAGTAGGTAAACCGTCCCAAATAGTTGGTCTGTATGAGGGAAGGAACAGAGAGTGCATCTTTAATCATGCAGACACTTTTGCATACTTTGGCGAAGTCTCCTTTGCGTTTAAACATCGTGATCGAAAATCAATTAAGAAAACTGTCACATTACCGCATTTGCAATGCATTTGCATTAAGGATACGAGTATTGCATTTTAATGTCTTTGGTATAGGATCTTTATAGGGATACCTTAATAATTATATATGTGATTCTTTCCCAGCTGTCATAGGCAGATAACGTTGCGGTGTGAAGGTGTGATTCTGATCCTGGCAATCGCTGCTCAGCAGCTGCTGTCTAGTGTTTCAGTAACCCATACATTTTTTATTTTATACAACTAAGCAAACAAGCACACTGCCCACCTGATGGTAAGTGGTAATTATGGTAGTGGCACCGCTATGTAGGCTTTGCATTGTCGTGGTCCTCAGTTGCGAATTTGCTGCGAATCTCACAAAAACCACATGCACTATACCGGTTCATTTTTCCATCAGGAGCCAAATTTTGTGTGCTTGTTTAGACAACCAAAATGAACAATATTTACTATAGGACCAACTCAAAATCGCGAAAAAAAAAATCATCTGTTCCATACATTTTGGTTTAGTGGATGTGGTTTTTGTGAGATTCACAGCAAATTCGCAACTGAGGACCACGACAATGCAAAGCCTACATAGCGGTGCGCCGCTGCAGGGCGGCCGCTGCTAGTCGGGCTGCCGAGCAGCGAGGGCCAAGATCCGAGACACCTCAGGAACCCGCGAAAGATACCTATTAGGGCGTTTTTCATAGAGAGCCTAACAATAGCAAATGATTCCATTGCACCAGATCGTAAGAGTTGGAGCTCAAATGCGAAGATGGCTTAGTGCAGGAGAATACACGCTGCACTAGCCACCCTCACCTTGCCGACCTACAAGGTTCTTCACGCCTCTTTTAAAGGACCCGGTATTGTAAGTTGGAGGGAACACGTTTGCTGGCAGAGAGTTCCTTTTTTGTACCTACACCTAGCGACAACACGTCAAGGTTTGCACTTCCACTACGAAAACCACCGTTACATCGAGGGAAATAAGGGCTATTGTCGTGTGTACCTAACCTACTCAAAGACGCAACTTGCACGTAACATGACCGACACCAATGACAAATGATGACGATGGCATAACAATATTCGGAATATAACTCACATAAATGTTAATAAAACCCCCACAAAAGTCGAAATACTTACCTCCGGGTCCCGGTAATGCCGCGGCCGCGAACAAGGGCAATGAACCGGCGGATGCACTAAAAGACCCAACTCCCGCTGTGACAGAACACCAATAACGCTAAAAACCTTCACAGTGTCAAGTTAGCTTCAAATACGAGTAAGTTTTAAAGGAATAAGTAACATTAAAAATGCGGCACTTTCATTAACCGTTGAATAGGCGACGTGAAGCTTACTTATACTTTGTGCAAATAAGCTTTAAGATTAGTAAAATAAAACTGTTACGATAAAATATAAGTCACGGTTATTTTATTTATACTACATGATACTATTCTGAATATAAATTAAGAATTTGACGGGTGAAATGAAGGCTAAGTAAGTAGTACATAATATTAGTTTTCACATCATCTGCTCAAAAATTACATTCTGTGACATCTGACATGTAAGCCCAACATAAAGTACTTAGGATAAAATTAATTTGTAAGTATTTGGAACACAAAAGTACTTAAATTTTGATACCAACCCATTTTATATTGTTAAGCTAAAAATAATGACTGAATCGACAACAATATTATTATGCTCAAAACATTCAAGAAGACATACTTAAATAATCTCGCCATGTTGTTTTCATTTGTAGGTGCTAGTTTTCCAAGTGAAGAAGTAAACGGATTTAAGCACATAATATAGTCCTTCTTCTGTATAGCTAGTATGTACTTCTATAAAGTTTTAATTTAGTTTTTTTTTTATTTAATATTAAATCAATATGATTTTGAATAAATGCTGTATTTCTTACGCATTTGTTTCTATTTTCTCGCAGGTGGTGCGAAAAGTAGAGTATTTTCCTCTATTTTCTCTCGTTTAATCTACTATATGTTGGAGTTCATTTATTGGGTTGTAACTTGTAAGAATAATTTGAGAACTGGGTATTGACCACACCTGCCCCCTAACCATGATCGCCCAAAACAATATTAAAACCGCCCTGAGAGCGGGATGGCGCTATATGCAGCAAGAGCGGTCTCTCTGTTTCAATATTTGTTTTAACCTCGCTATAAGCGATCATGGTAAGGCCCCAGGTGTAGAAACTGGCTATAGGGGGGTAATGGGTAAAATAATATTTTTTTTATGGCTAACATACCTACCTACTGAAATAATGTGAGAAACTTGCCGGGACTTTTAATAATAGAGTACCGAAACCTAATCCTGTATCGGCAACAACGTAAATTCGACTTATTGACGTGGGAACTTGCTACCTAATGTATTCATCAAGATTTCCCTGTCACCGAACCCGTTAGCAATAATAACATATCTAACGATAAGCTGCTTCTCGCACAAATAAAAGTAAAACTTTAAAGTCCTTGGTAATGTGTGAAGTTTATAAAGTGATATACCTTGTTTGTCGTCGACAGACTCAGCATTGACGGCATTAGTTGCGTTTGGTTTCACCACCACCAGTGACGTCAGTGGAGTCACGAACTCGTACTGAAAAAAGTAAGAAACAGTTTGTCTTAATTTAATAATTAGGTATATAGAAATGATCAAAAAGAAACTTATAAATGATAGCTGTGCCCGCGACTTTGTCCGCGTGAAACAGTAACTTTTGTTGAAGTTGATAAAAAGTGGCCTATGTTATGCCTTATATAATTAGCTATCTATTAGTGAAAGTCCAGTCAAAATCGGTCCAGCCGTTCCGGAGATTAGCGGGAACAAACAGACAGACACACAAAACAAAAATAAATTGTGTTTTTGTTATTGGTAGGTACCCGATATACATTCATACCCATTAAGTAAAAACTTGTTATTTTGACATTACAAACAGACACTTCAATTTTATTTATTTGTATAGATACCTAAAGGCACGGACCACGAGTCTGTGGAGAGTTAATTTTGTAAATAAAAAAAAACATACTTTCAGAGCGATGGCGAGAGCTTTCTTGGAGGGTGAATCGGGCGACTTGTCAGCGTCGGGGTTGTCCTCGGCGTCACGCTCGTCGAGCAGCTGCTTCACAGTCAGGTACGCCCACAGCCGCTCCAGCGGGAAGAAAGAGTTCCTCACAGGCGCCACCGGGATCACCTCGAACGGTATCTGCGACACAGTTTCAATCACCATCGGCATCATTTCAGCCGAAAGCCATCCACATGCCACTGTACCAGGATTTCCTGAGCTACCTTCTCGAAACCTTAACCAGAGATTTCCTAGCAATGTACGCTGCCCTTTGCCATTTAAGACATAGGTACTTATCTAGTTACAGACACGGTATAGTATTATATTATCTGTGGTACTAGTATATACCTACCATTACCGTGTTACATATAAAATCACTTGAACAAAATTGCGTAACACCAATCTATCGTAAAAATAAGTGGTATGGGAATGTTTGCTTGCGAAATATATTGCTACCCGTCGGGACCCAGGCGTACTCATATGAGTACGCGGAATATCTGCCCCAAGGCCCACGACATCATATGATGACAGAATTCTCTCGGCCGACTTTTTACGTTATTGTGTCACAAGTAAGGCTTTATTTGGCCTGCTGTTTTTTTGGCATATAGACTACTAAATGCTCTTTGAAATGGTACCAAATACTCGTTAACCATAACTTAAACTTTTTGAAAATAAAAAGTTTAGAAACGTCAAAGCGTTCACTCATTTTGTGTCACTGGGTTACAACGTTAGTGAACGTCAGTTAGGAATAAATTGGTTGAAATCGCTGTTTTTTATCGTAAAAGGTATGTAAAGTGATATTATTTCTTTTGTTTACAGTATTTCCAGTAATAATTAGCATAAACAATTGTATTTCATTGTATATTTAGTTTATAAGTCCGCGGTAAATTGCTCTGCGGTAGAACAAGACGCCAATTTATTTTCAACATATAATTTAAGTAAAACAACACAATAAAACTATAAATAACCATACATATTATTATAGCCCTATGTTTAAAGATTTTTTTGATATACAATAGTTTTGGAAATATTTTTAATGAAAAAATAAAATGACGTAATGAATTGCGTAACCCTTCAAAGCGCGCGCACTTAGAATTAAAAAATTGCATAAAATAAATTATAGTATTTACAATAAAATAAAAAATACGTATGGATAGCTAATTTAATAAGGAATGAACTTATAATAGTTAATTAGATAAGGATTCATAATTAAATGAATAAAGGGCGAAAATGTTCGGTAGGTTGCGCAAGACCCAAAGAAAACATTTTTTTTTTCAAAATTTTTTTTTAAACATACAACACTATAAAACAATAAATAACTATATATATTGTTATAGTTGTAATCTTCAAGATTATTTTGATATACAATAGTTTTGGGAAATATTATTAATGAAAAAAGAAAAAAATTAAAAATTCCTTCTGTGACGTAATGCATTACGCAATCCGGGCGCGCGCGCAACCTCACAATTAAAAAATTTCAAAAAAATAAATTATTGTGCCTACAATAAAATAAAAACTACGTATGGATAGCTTATTTAATAAGGAATAAACATATAACAGTTAATTAGATAAGGATTCATAATTAAATGAATTACGAGCATTTTATTATTTCTATTTTTTGAACGTAACAATGGCCGCTTTGATCTCCGATAACTAATAAAATAAGTATCGGAATGCTTTCAAACATAGATAAGTTTTTAGTTTGTTTCAATAGCTTCTCAGAAATGTAGCTGTGATACCCTTAATCCTAAACCTAACGGCGCGGCTGCGAGTCGCGGGCGTCCGTCTAGACCGCCTGATTAGGGGCCCGGGTCCCCACGGGTTCTGCCTCGCTTCTATGATTGCGTTAAGTGACCATTTTTGATTAAGCTATGTACCATAAGTTGCAATTAATTGATACGTCTACATCTCAAACCGCCTCTAGCATAATTTCAAACTTTACTGTTGCAACACTATTCGAAAGACTGGATATACTTTGCACATTTGTTACTTGTTACAACCTGTCATATTTGCGCAGTCTATTGTTTGAACTTTGCACGATCTGTGCGCTGTGCCAGCAAACATTTGACATCACATGATAAAATATAAAGAGTATGCTCAAACTTTGAAAACATTGAAGTGCCCAAGTCACATAAATGATGCAAAGCTTTGAAGCTATGTCTGGCGCTGGTATTCATCACATTACAGCTCATATACTTCCCCACTGAAGGGCTTGAGCCTACCCTAAGTTAGGGTGTTTAGGCCTTCGTCAACCACGCTGGCCCAGTGCGGATTGGTCGACTTCACAAACACCTTTGAATTTCTTCGCTGATGTATGCAGGTTACCTCACGATGTTTTCCTTGTCATACCAGTTCAGTATGACCATGAGGATAATCATTCCAATAGTTCTTCGCCAAATGTCGCATCAAAAGATCGGTTACAAAGTTAAAGTTACCGATAAGTAATTCAGACTTGTTTTTGAGTTTATGCAGCTCAATATTACATTTTCATAAATTTTAGTTAATGGCCATTGCCGATAACGACGGAGGGCTGACTAAATGAAACAATTTTAAGAGATGAAGACTTCCTATTGTCACGCGAAGTGCAAACACCCGCAGCGTCTAGTTCAATACTCACTCTCTTCATGAATTCGCCGTCGACGCCGCAGAACGCCTGCACCTGGGGCGTGAGCTCGGTGGCATCATCGGAGACGAGGCCGGCCACCACCGTCTCTGAGCCCGCGTAGTACCGCCGGAACCAGTGCCGGGTCAGGGAGCCCTCCTTGATCTGTCGCCAGTCATTAAAATGTAATTAATCTATACTAATATTATAAAGAGGAAAGATTTGATTGTTTGTATGTTTGTTTGTATTAAATAGGCTTCGAAACTACTGAACCGATTTTGATGAAAGTTGGTATAGGGATAGTTCGAGACCAGGGGAAGGACATAGGGTAATTTTCCCACGGGAAAAAAAAAATTCCCACGGGAAAACAAAAATAACGCGGGCGAAGTCGCGAGCGGAAAGCTAGTATTTAATAATTCGGTACCCCTAAGGCGCGGATCCCGCTCTCAAATAGGTGATCACACACAGCCATCGGAAAGTCGGCCAAGTGCATGTCGGTGTATGAACTCGCTCATGGTCGGTTAACAGTCTGTTAACTGCTTCAATAATGTGCATTACTCCAAATTTTACAGATGAAAATTTTTGTAGGAAGCCAAGTTAAATGTTCGGTGGATTTTCATTTTTATCAAATCCGAGTTTTATTTTACATTGACATATATTACGAGGTTTTCTCACGAAAAACAACTAAAAGCGTTTTTCACTAAATTTGCAACCCGATTTTAACAGCCCGCCGACATATTCTTTCCACAAATAGAGATGGGTGTGCCATGGAGATGGTTGTATAGGCACGTACGACTATACTATACGTGACGTGGTCATCTGGCTGGCTGTTCGGAGATAAAGATTATAGCGATATGATTGTCATAGTATTGAGAGCATATCTGAACCATCTTAATATAGGTAGTCTCTTCCAACCAACAACTGAAGTATTATCTCTGCCCTAACCAGGTGGGTTATTGTCTAAGAAAAAATCTATCACGATCTCTTATAATTTGACAGTCATTGCGCCGTGAATTTACCGTGACTCTGTGCAGACTTTCAACTGTCTAGCTATCACGGTTCATGAGATACAGCCTGGTGACAGACAGACAGACGGACGGACAGACAGCGGAGTCTTATGAATCGTGTTCCGTTTTTACCCTTTGGGTACGGAACACTAAAAACTAGAATGCTATATATCAAAATAAACTATACTTTGTTTATGAGAGAAACATGAACCTCAGTTTTTAGTTGTTTAACAATTGAACTAAAAGCACACTAAAAGTTAAACTGTCGAAGGCCGAAAAAGAGGTTCACCACTTCTTTCGCAGTTTGTACAAGAACGTATTTAACAAGACAATCTATTGAAATAATAATCATCTAAACGCTTAACATATAATTTAATTATGTACCTATTACCAGTACTGTACTAACAGATGGTAGTTTTATTTAGCCTTTACGAGATGTATGTACGTATTAATTAGCTATTGACGTCACCGTACTGTACTGTGCAGGGGCAGACGTAGCATCTGCTATTTACTGAATAAAGTATTCAAATATGTCTACAGTGCTTATACTCGTACCTACCTACGTAATTTCACAGTTAATTGTGGGTAATGTATTAAGTAATGTTTTGTCTACATTATTTTATTTCATTAGCATGTTGTTCTGATGAGGGTATTTCGCTAGGTGCAGTTGTGTAAATTCAAACACACCTTTACTGCACGCAATATGCTAATTCTTATGTTGCTTATGAGGGGGGTAAAACGCCACCCTGCGGCACGCCAGCAAATATATCAACCCATAACGAGAAATCGTTATCATTGCGAATCCGTTGCCGACCGCCCGTACAGGTAACTTTGAAACCACTCAATTACTGGCGGAGATAGAAGTATATCAAAGTCAACAGTGTTGAACGCATTACTAAAATCAAGCAGGGTTAACACCGTTAGCTCCTTGTTTTCCATACCAAAACGAATGTCGTCAGTGATTTTAACAAGTGCCGTTGTCGTACTATGACCGGGGCGGAAACCAGATTGGTAGGGATTCAAAAGATTATTACGATGTAGGAAATTGACTAATTGTTCGTGAACAAGCTTTTCCAGGACTTTGGATAGGAAAGGCAAAATGGAAATAGGTCGGAATTCGGAAAAGGTAGCGGGATTTGAATTTTTAGGTAGTGGAGTTATATTAGCTTCTTTCCAACTTGCGGGAAAAATGCTACTAGAAATGGATTTATTTAGGATATCGGTAATAACAGGTGCAAGGATATCAATTAAGGGGACGATCATACTACGACCATAGACGAAGATCATCCTTGCTACGACTAATGCAGTCACTACCACTGGCATTGAAGGCAATATTAAGTACGCATTTCTTAACACCACACACAGTAAATTGAGTAAAATGAAAAGACTGAAATGAGGAAATTGGTGGCGATGAAAGGTTCTCGAAAGTGCTGTTTTTAATGTTAGCATCAATAGTATGCGATGAAGCGAAATGTGCATTTAAAGCATTTATATCAATATCTGAGCTATTTATTTTGTTTTTTGCCTTACCAACCCCTAGCTTATTGAGAAAACGCCAAATCTTGGCGGGATTACCATTTTCAACGGATTCGTGTATATGGCGTTTTTGAATGTCTCTTATCATCGTATTACAGCGTGTCATCCTGTAGCGCTCGCGGTTCGCATCAGACGGATTTCTTTTGTATTTAGTCTTTGCCCGCAATTTCTTATCCATTAGCTCACGGACCTCGTCAGTCAGCCATGGTGCAGGAGCGTGTCTAATGCGAACAGGACGAATAGGGGCATGCGTGTCGAAAAGAGCCGTAATCTTTGAGTTAAAGAGTGCCACCTGTTCGTCTACACAACCAAGAGTACCTATTTCCGACCAATCGATATTTTTGGCCTCACTGCGTAACAGATCCAGATCCATATTATGAAAATTACGCAACATTAAAGTAGAAGCTCTTTGTTTTGGAGGACGAACACGGTAGGTTAAATATATGAGGTCATGGTAGGAAAACATATTTGAATGTAGACATATTTGAATACTTTTTTCAGTAAATAGCAACAACTTTTGCCATTTTCAGAATCTGAAATTTCTATCATTTGTTATTCGCCAATTCAAATTTGCCTCCAGCCCCCTAACCATGAACGCTTAAAACAATATCAAAACCGCACTGAGAGCAGGATGGCGCTATACGCAGCAAGAGCGGTGTCTCTGTTTCAATATTGATTTAACCTTGCCCCCAGTTTTGAAATTCAAATTCAGAAATCTTTATTCAACATAGGCCTTTACAGGCTCTTATTGACGTCGAAACAAAGTAAAACATTCAAATTTAAAGGAAACATATTAACCTTGTATGTGCATACATTCTAAATATAATCAGGATGTATGCAAATACAAGTAGGAATGAAAAAAAAAGTTGACTCTACACCTGTTCGGAAATTGGGAGGCCTTGTCGAGAAGAATAGGCAAGAAACTCGAAAGGTGAAATTAATTATCTTCTCTTTTAATCGCCATTGCTTAGGTAGGTATACGTATAGTACGTGTTAATTAAATAGCACAAAAAAAACCTCAAACACTTATTTTTATCATAAAAGTAGTAAGTAGGTATATAAACTAAATTCTCACGGATTATTTTCGAAGATATGTGCATTTCTTGATTTATTGCATTTCTTACATAGAAACTCTATGGTCGCGCGCCTGCGAATGGAAGTTGTCATTCTGGGAACTTGGGAAGTTATCGTTTTTGGGAAGTTGTCGTATTGGGAACTTGATTTTAAAAGTTGACCATCCGGGAAAATGACGTTTTGAAACAGTTGTCGATTTGAACCTGAAGGATATGATCGTGGTGGGAGCCGATAAGAGATAAACTAGACGACAGAGCCAAGTAAGTTTAAAAAGCGGCATAGTTGAAACTTTAATTTTGGATTAAATTAGACCCATTATCTTTTTTTATTAGTTAAATCGATTCTACTCTCGACTCTGAATCGACTATATCAGGTTTTGCGTAATTTAATAAACACGTTGTATAATTTCACAGATAATTGTGAGTAATGTGTTAACTAACTTTTTGTTTACCTACATTATTTCATTTTATTAGCATGTTGTTCCGAGAGTATTGCGCCAGGTGCAGTTGTGTAAATAATTTAAACACACGTTTTCTGCACGCTGTTGCTTTGTTTCTGGTTTTCAAGAGCAGGAAAATAAATTGCACAAAGGCTTTATTGTAAATGTTCTCATATTTTTTTTTTCATTTTTGAAAACACTTGCATAAACAACAATATTTATCTGGTATAGCAGAATCGTTCTCTGCAACTTTGCGCGGCTTGCGACTACGTATACCTAAACATTTATCAAATAGTTTTTGCTTAGAATATGTTATTATTCTAAGAGTTTTTGCTGGTATAAATAATTTTTTTACATATATCAGGGGCATTTTGGCTTTCATCTCACTTGATGATGACGATGATAAACACTAAGGTGAAATAAAAGGTCGAAGCGAGCTTCACCAGCAATAACTGAGGAACTTGCTATCTTACCTTTAGTTGGGGATAATATAATACTACAGTAGTTGGGAACAAGCATTGTTAATAGTATTGTTATTATGACGATAAACTTGGTAACTAGCCAGGCGGGCATAAGAAACGTTACCACCGATGAAACCAAATATAAAAAGCTTCTGCCCCCATGGGGAATCGAACCCCGGACCTTTCGATCAATACCAGTTGGTCTCAACCACTAGATCACGGAGACGCGGTTAGATTATTAGATAGATAGATTAAAATAATGAACAACTGCAGTTTTTATGGCTTCCTGTGAAATTTACAACACGCGCCTTCTATTTTATAGCTCATTTTAACATAAAAAAATCTATTTACATCTCTCATGTTCGGTAAGTAGGTCCTTATTACCCCCAAATGGGGCTTGTAGGTGACCAATTAGCGCTCTAGGGTAATAATGTAGCTATAAAAGCCCTAGGGCTGTAAGTAATTTATTGCCAGTGATGTTTAGATGTACGCGAACTTTTTGAAATAGTGAAGTGTTTTTTAATTACTTACCGCCCTAGGGCTTTCCAAGCTACATTATTACCCTAGAGCGCTTATTGGTCACCTACAAGCCCTATTTGGGGGTTAAGGCCCCTATAGCCGCCAATGGCCTTGAGCGTACGGGCGTGGCCTAGTGTTCGCGCCGCGCCACCCGCCGTTACCTCGCATAGTCGCATCTAAATATCAATAGTAGGGTGTACGTCGGTGTTACATTTTTTGGGACTATGCAATGCAATAATACGTGGGGCGCACTAAAAGTTTCCGGAATCAGTAATAAAAAAATACTACTAATGTTGAAACATGTTTTTTTTAAATACAGCCTCTTCTGGTGATGAAAATCGTTGATCGCATAATTGGTTCTTGATTTTTGGGAACAGAAAAAAGTCACATGGTGCCAGGTCAGGAGACTATTAGCGATAAATAAATGTAGTTGAATTGGAATTTAACTACGACTAAACTACAACTTTTATGATCGTTCGTATCGCGGTAATGTTTTGACAGGAGATTGAAACGCAACCCGATTGATATTGGTACGAAACTGCTGTCAAAATACAAAGTTCATGCGGCGCTCCTTTTTTTAGATTGAAGTTTGGCTTTTATCAATGTTGAGTATTTTTCTGTTCTCTTTCTCTTTGTTATCTCTCGAGCTCCAAATTAGATCCAGCTTCGCTTGCGGTTCAACTCTCATGTAGAAATTAGCGCCTTACCAATTTTGTCCAAAGTTGAATTGTAATAAGAACTGGATTGGAGTTGAACCTCAGCGGTCCGTTAGAACTGTAGCGCGATTAGCCCCCAGGACCGTATGCAGGATGACTCATCATAAGTTGTACGTTTTTCGCCTTCAAAATTCATTTGTCTGTCTAGCCGTGTGGGAACTTGCATTGTCGTGGTGCAAGATGAAACGGCGTTGAGCGTTATTTTCACGGAGCTTATAAATAATTTCCGGTAAACAAATGGTCGTGTACCAGTCACGTTACGACAATTTTCTAATGCAACAGTAGTCATGTGTCCAGTTTGAAGTCCAGTCCAGTCCGAATGCGTTTGAATTCTGCAAACAGCTATTAAAAGTCGTCTTGCATGTTGCTTCTTTACCTAAAGCAGATTGAAGCCGAGCGAGGCTCTGCTGAGCTGTCAAATTACACATAAAATCGTAAAAAATCATGCCAATTTCCCGAGATAATCCATTTTATTGTAATCACGCAATTTTTAAAATGACGCCACAATGTGAAAACAATTGACAGTCAAATGAAGCAAATTGTATTCTTCAGCTAAAGCGTTCAATTTTCAAATGTAGTAATAACTTTTTAAATCTATATTTACTAATAATATTATAAAACTGAAGAGTTTGTTTGTTTAGTTGAACGCGCTAATCTCAAGAACTACTCATTCAAATTGAAAAATTATTTTTGTGTTGGATAGCCCTTTCATCGAGGAAGGCATCAACAACATCGCGCTATGACTAAAAGGAGCCGAGCATCAATGAAAAATTTTGTAAAAACGGGAAAAGAATATATGGCGAAACGTAGTTCGCGGGCACAGCTAGTATTGTTTATGTAAGTGACCAATTTCGGAAACTTAGTGTGACCTATGTAGATACAAGGTTATCTTGTTTTTTTTATTTATATGTATACAATCCTGAGTAAAAATAGCACATTATTGATGTGTTACAGGTATAGTTATGAAAAAAGTAACTTCATTCAAGTTGTTCAGTCAGTCAGTTTGAATAATAAAATGGTCATGCTGATGAATCGAACCCAGCTTAGCCAAGGGGGCAGTCAAATGTATATTTAGCAAGGTGTTCATTGACATACAAAGAGACAGACAGACAAACATCATTAGTTTTATGACAAAATCGTGAGCTTGAACTATATTATACACCGTGTTTGGTCAATACCCTATCAACCCGAAACCTACCTATGTTAACGTAGTCATGTAAAGATATCGTTCGTATCATTGAAAATTCGAAATTGTATAGGTAAACCTACTTATTTGTATGCGGGATTTCAAAATTAATTTTACAATTCAATGCCGCTATAATTTTTTTATGACCTTGTTAACACGGGTAGGTTTCGGCTCAACTCACGATTTTCTCATAAATGTAATGAAAATGTCTGTCTTTTTGTATATCCATGAAAGAAAAATTCAAGAACTAAAAAAAATACTTTATTCATTTAATTATCCACAAATATTAAAATTCCGAAAAACCTTTCACGTAAAGGACTAACAAATTCGGTATTGTGACTTTTTGTCTCTTCGTTTTCTACCCTTCGCTTTTTAGGGTTCCGTAGCCAAATGAAAAAAAACGGAACCCTTATGGATTCGTCATGTCTGTCTGTCTGTCTGCCCGTCCGTATGTCACAGCCACTTTTTTCCAAAACCATAAGAACTATACTGCTGAAACTTGGTAGGTAGATGTATTCTGTGAACCGCATTGAGATTTTCAGACAGAAATAAAATAATAAAAAACAATAAATTTTAACAGTTCCCCATACTTAGAACTGAAACTCAAAATTTTTTTTTATCAAACCCATACGTGTGGGTTATCTATGGATAGGTCTTTATTCAAAATCAGGTTTCTAGCATGATTTTTTTCTAAACTGAATAGTTTACGCGAGAGACACTTCCAAAGTGGTAAAATGTGCCGCAAACTTCCACCGAAAATTGGTTTGAACGAGATCTAGTAAGTAGTTTTTTTTAATAAGTACGTCAAAAATCGTAAACTGCAATTTACCTTTTATTCAATCAACTCAAATAAAAAAATAAAAAAACATTTAATTTCATAAACATAAACCTTATACATAAACCGTGAACCATTATTTTCTAATAATAAAAATCCCATCATTTAGGTACCTAATTATAATGTTTACTTATCAATAACTTAATTTAAAAAATACACTATTATTAAAACATCGATCAAAAATACAACGAACTACAAGAACTTTTATATTATGTTACTTGCTGCTACGGAACCCTTCATGGGCGAGTCCGACTCGCACTTGGCCGGTTTTTTGTTTATTTATTTCTTCAGTGGCTTTATTACTCATTTCCTGATTTTTTTCAATAGGTGTATTTTCGTCTTGATTATGCCTTCTCTTCGACGCAACTTTTTTTTATTGCGATAAGTTAGCAAACAAGCAAACTGCCCACCTGATGGTAAGTGGTAACAGTTACATTACAATACATGTGGCTCCTGTGAGATTCGCTGCAAAACTGCAACCCCCACAAGAACCACAGTGTACGTTGCCAATTTGTGAAATCAGATGTAAAGTCACTATTGTTTTTTTATAGCTTATTCTATTATATTCAGGATCTCTAATTCGCATACTTTTAGACTGCCTTAGACTAAATTGTTCTTATAATCACAAAAAGGTCATTTCGCACACAAAAAGTAAATTACACGTCTTGCACTAAAGATGCGCGTATCGTATTCACTATCGCATGTGAGAAGTGTAAGCACCCTAGCAATCGATTTTACGATTTCGCGTAACAAGTGGATGGCGGCAGCGCAGCGCGCAGCCTTCCTCCTTGAATGTCAGCGCTACACTGAATCTCGTCGCCCGTTCACGACGGTTTGCTGTGCAAGTGATAAAAAAATATTTTTGTAAAAACTAATAATTATTTTAAAATAAAAAATGTACAGTTTCAAGAGTAATTAATTTACATTTAGGTCTATCAACAACCATAAACATATCATTTGAAGTTTAGGAGCAGTTCGGAAATTAAATTTGAAAACAGACTCATTTCAATTTTTTTTTTGCATACTATTTAATATACTTCAAACTTTTCAAATGTACAGTTTATAGGGCACATATCAAAGCGTAAAATATATTTTTTGTAGAATTTTTTACCGGCTAGTTTAAGAGTAGTTCGCCTCCAAAAACCACCATTTCAGGTCTCTAGTCGCCTTAATAACGACCTACTTACCTCACAATCGAGATGAAAAGCAGAGTAGTTAGCTGATTAGCTCGGGTGTAAGCACCAATTGCACCCTCGAAATATACCTCTAATTATCTCGGGCTGCAATTGATGCCTTACCC
Source organism: Schoenobius gigantellus (assembly GCA_963935595.1). NCBI lineage: Eukaryota > Metazoa > Arthropoda > Insecta > Lepidoptera > Crambidae > Schoenobius > Schoenobius gigantellus. The sequence goes on along the minus strand of OZ012544.1, from coordinate 15,685,516 downwards.
TTAGCCCTTAGCTACTAATCTACTATTAGTCACGACTTAGTGTGCCTACTAGTGCGAGTTTCATGGAGTTCTACTCGATCGTACGCATCGAACGCGTTAACGCGAATTAGTATGGAATTAGAGCAGCGCCATCTAGTAGGCGCTATAGAATGAGACAGCTTCATCTAGTGACTACTAGATGGCACTGCACTAATCCCATACAAATTCGCGTTCACGCGTTCGATGTGAGTGATCGAGTGAAGCTCGATAAAACTCGCACTCCGCACACAGGATAGTTTTGTCCCAAACAATAACTGACATCTATCAGCAACCTTGTTAGTTTCATTATATTTTCGAAGTTATCTATATTAATACTCAGTCAGTATTTAATCTCTTTACGTAAAAGGTAAATATTTCAAGCGTGCGCATGGATTGCATGGACGGTTAGTCAAATAAACGCAAAACTATAAGCAATATTTAAAAAAAACTCAAGCGGCTATATTAATTAAATTTCACTCATTGGATCATCCGCCAATTACTTTTTAACCGATTTCAAAAAATGAGGAGAGTCTCAATTCGATGCCTAGGTATGTTTTTTTTTGTGTGTGTATGTAACGCGCTTTCTTTGCCTATTGTGGACCGATTTTCAAAATTGAATGTTTTGTATTCGATACAGCAACTTTGTAAATGTATTGCAAAACCCATTTGAAAAAAAAAATAAAGTAAATCTTATCAACCTGGTGCACCAGAACATTCAAGGAATGTTAGGCAAGGATCTGGAAGTGGAATTATTCTTGAACTGTAGTAATGTAGACATCTTTTGTGTAACTGAACACTGGCTTAAAAGTTATCAGTTCATGTTTAATTTCAGCAATCATCTGGTTGGTAGTTCGTTCAGTCGAGAAAAATCAATTCGTGGTGGTTCTTTAATAATATTAGATAAAAAGCTGAAATTTAAGGATCGTAAGGATATTGTGAGTCTTTCGATTGAGCGAACAATAGAAATAGCCTGCGTGGAGCTGGACCAGATTATTGTATTAAGTATATACAGGCCTAATTCAGGATTATATGACCTTTTTGAAGATACTATGGATGAAGTATTGAAAAAAGTGTGTAGTTCCACAAAACAAACCATTGTTTGTGGTGATTTTAATATTAATTTATTAGAAAATTCTAGTTTATCTATTAGGATTAAAAATCTGTTTTGGTCATATAACCTTGGAAATTTATTTTTGGAGCCAACAAGAACAACTCAATCGTCTGCCACATGCATTGACAATATTTATACAAATATTGTTCCTTTAGCAAGAAGAGTTTTTAATAATTTAGAATCTGACTATTCTGGACAAATTGTTACCATTCCACTTAAATGTAAACGCATGGAAAAAAAGAATATCACTGTTGTACCAAAGACTGCTGGTCGCTTAGAACGGCTGAAAAATAATATTGGTATTAAATTAAATTATATAGGTTATGAAGAAAATCCAAATAAATTACATGAAAATTTTTTTCATACATTTTGTTCCGAATTTAAAAATATTTTTATTCCAAAGACTATATCGGTTGATGGCACTTTAGCTTTTAGTGAATGGGCTAAACCAGGTATTCACAAAAGCAGAATAAAACTTTTTGAACTTTACAATGAACGCTCATTCAATACTAGTGATGAATTTAAACTTTATGTAAAAACTTATTCCAAAGTGTTCAAAAAAGTTTGCAAGCTTGCTAAATCTAATTATTTAAGTTCAAAAATAAAAAACAGTAATAATAAAATTAAAATGACATGGAATATTATAAAAAATGAAACTGGAAAAGCTAAAACTACTAATAATCAATATTGTTTGAATGTTGATGGTAAGAAAGTAACAGTTGACACAGAAGTAGCTGCAGAATTTGAAAAGTTCTTTACTGATATTCCAGTCTCAATCACAAAGTCTTTGGATTCATCCCCCGCTATTGCTGAATCTATAGTGAAGGATCATGTTAAAGTTTGTAATGATAAATTCGAATTTGTACACATTAGTGGAATTGATATAACAAAGTCATTTAAAACTTTAAATAAAAAGAAAACTGCGGATCTGTGGGGCAATTCCGTTGATGTTACTAAATCCGTAATTAAAATAATAGCTCCAATACTTGCTAACATTTTTAATGATTGCATTGACTGTGGTGTATTTCCTGATCTAATGAAGCTAAGTAAAATTATTCCTTTACATAAATCTGGTAGCACATCAGACCCCAGTAATTTTAGACCTATCTCTGTGCTACCTACTTTTAGCAAAATTTTTGAAAAAATTATGTTGGAGCAAAAGCAAAGTTATTTTAATAGGAATAATCTTCTACACTGTAAACAATTTGGTTTTAGGAGGAGTCGCTCAACAACCGATGCTGGTGTTGAGTTAATACAACATATATTCGAAGCCTGGGAAGACTCACACGATGCGTTAGGCATTTTTTGTGACTTGTCCAAGGCATTTGATTGCGTTTATCACGAAATCTTGATCAGAAAATTACACCACTATGGGTTTCGTGACACTGCACTAGATCTTCTAATCTCTTATCTAAGTGGGAGGATTCAAAAAGTAGACATCAATGGAAAAAGGTCTCAAGGTTCTGCAGTTAAAATGGGAGTTCCGCAAGGTTCGATTCTTGGTCCTTTTCTATTTCTTATATATGTCAATGACCTCCCTGATTTTGTACAGGACAGACATGAGATGGTATTATTTGCAGATGATACTTCACTTTTATTTAAAATTAAAAGAGGTGTGCAAATTAATGACGATGTAAATAATTGTATCTCAAGAATTGTTCATTGGTTTAATGTGAACAACCTGTCACTTAATGAAGGGAAAACAAAATGTATAAAATTTGTTTTACCCAATGTCAAAGAGGTTCACACCACTGTAAAAATAAAGGATATAGGTGTTGACCCTGTGGACACCACAGTATTTCTTGGGATCACACTTGATTCTAAGCTGCAATGGGGCCCACATATCGATAAATTGTCAAAGAGACTTAGTTCTGCAGCTCACGCTGTATGGAAAATACGTCAACTGACTGATGTTGATACAGCAAGACTTGTATACTTTTCTTACTTTCATAGTGTGATGTCGTATGGTATTTTGTTGTGGGGAAATGCTGCCGACATTCAGATTGTTTTTGTACTGCAGAAAAGGGCTATTCGAGCAATCTATAACCTTAAAATGAGAGATTCTTTGCGAGAAAGTTCAAAGAAATTGGTATTATGACAGTAGCGTCGCAATATATTTATGAGAATCTAATATAATGTTCGTAAGAATATTCATGTGTTTTGTAAAAATAGTGATATTCATTCAGTTAATACTACACAAAAGAATATGTTAGCTTTACCAAATACCAGGCTCCAAAAAATTAATAATTCTTTTAGAGGCCTGTGTATACGTTTCTACAATAAAATCCCAAGTTGTATACAAGAACTTAGCTTAAACAAATTTAAAGTTGCAATCAAAGATGTACTTATTAAAAAAGCATATTATAAAGTGTCTGATTACATGACGGACAAAAAAGCTTGGGTTTGAACTCTCAATTCTAATATTTAACAATGTATTGCGTTTTGTTTCAAAGAAACGTTCAGTGAGAGCAATTTATTTATAATCTAAGTTCATACTTGTATTTGCAGACATCTTGAGTATATTTAGGATGTATGCACATACAAGGTTAATATAATTTCTTTAAATTAGATTGTTTTGCTTTGTTTTGACGTCAATAAGTGCCTGTAAAGGCCTATGTTGAATAAAGATTTTTGAATTTGAATTTGAATTTGAGTATACTCCTGCTGTGGTCCCATTGTCACCAAAGTCAGTATCTGATGATGGAACCACGTGAAAATCGAGGGAAACTCTTAAATTTTATAAAGCATGTCCAAAGTGTGTCATGTTTTTTTTCTGAAGCTATTATACGTATTTGCATCTGGTTGTCATGAACAGAGCTGATGATGAAAAAGCCTGATAGGAGGTAGATGTTAGTTTTTTTAGCACGAATTGACCTTTTGTCGTATTCTTTCAAGTAACTTCGGTGAACTGGTATTAAATTCACTAAAAAGATAAAAATTAAAAAAATACATAAATTAAAAATCTACTTCAAAAACCTAGTCAAAAACACTGATAAATTAAAAAAAATATAAGAATTACATTACATTTCTATATTGAAGTCGGTGTTAAATTTTAAGACTTTATAGGAGGTCATCGTTTGGCACCGACTTCAATATAGAAATGTAATGTTGTCTGTATTCTTATATTATTTTTCACTTTTAAGGTATTTTTGAAGTCAATTTTTTTAAATTCCGTATTGTATAATTCTCACATGTATCGGTTTTCACATTAATGGTGAAACGAAGAGTAAAATATTGATTAAAAAATCAGAAGAAGGGTTTGAGGCTTAATTACTGACGACACGGTTAGCGCAGAGGTCGAGTGATCGCCTACTGCGCAACGGGTTGCGGGTTCGATTCCCGCACGGGACAGATGTTTTGTATGGCCTACAGAAGTTTGTTCCGGTCTGGGCGTATGTGCATGTGATATTCTATGTTTGTAACTGCACCCACGATACAGGAGAAAATCCTAGTGTGGGGCGACGTTTTTTTTAAAAAAAAAATAAAAAAAAAATTTTTTTCATAAAACTAAACATAAAATGTAAAAAAGCGGTACCTACATAAAAAATACGGCGCATTACCTGGTTCTTCGGGTAGATGAAATTGACATCAGCTAGCAGAGGCGAGGAGATCTGCCTGTAGAAGTCTCGGAGCTGCAACGCGGCGTCTGCGCCCTCGTAGATGTGACGCATAAAGCCGTCATTCTTCAGAGACAGTTTGCGCAAGAACTTTCTATCAGCATCGTTACCTGTATTCGTCAATATAGTTTTACAAAAGAGGTTAACATTATAGTAAGATTTTGTGACTTCGTTGACTGTCGAACAGAATGTAATAGTAAAAATGTTGGAGTCACGCAATAGACGGAAAGGGTGTTATGTATTTAGGTCGTAGCAAATTGAGGATCTTATTGAATTACTAACTGTACCTGCGAACTACTTTTCGCTTTATAAAGCTCAACACTCAAAAATTTCCGGAGAGGGCAACCCTTTTTACCTAGGGGTATAAAAATAGCTTACGACCTATTCTCACGCCTAACAAATATACCTATACAAACAATTTCATAAAAATCGGTCAAGTCGTTTCGGAGGAGTCGGATAACATACACTGTGACACGAGATTTTTATATTATTAAATTTAAGCAGAACTTCATTTTGACATACATTTTTTCCGGAGGTAGACTCTGTACCAGGGTGGTGTGCATGGGTACCTCTGTCTTACCTATTTCTGCCGCAAAGCAGCAGTGCTTGCATTGCTGTGTTCCGGTTTGAAGGGTAAGATTGGCACTGAAATTACGGTCTCGCGTCCACTCATAACCAGAAATTCATAAGTGACCGGGTACCGTGACTTTACATCTGATGTCACAAGTTGGCAACGTACACTGTGGTTCCTGTGGGGGTTGCAGTTTTGCTGCGAATCTCACAGGAGCTACATGTATTATAGGTGACTGTTACCACTTACTATCAGGTGGGCAGTTTGCTTGTTTGTCAACTTAGTAGCAATAAAAAAAGGAATACCAAGCTTATTAACAAACAGTAGTATTTAATACACCAAATTTATTTAGAACAAGCAGTTTATAAATGTCATAGTTCTACTTAAAAAATGCTGCCTTATGGTGTAACTTAAACTGTTTTAACATAAAAAAACATATTTTCGATTAAACTTCGTAATGAGTGAAAGTACCTAAAAACTATATACCTATGCAATATCGACATTAACTAACGATAGTTAAAACTTGATACTTTAAAAGATTTTAATAAGCATAAAAAACTTACCGAAAGCTAGAGAGTAGATGGTGGCTCTGTTGGGACCCGAGTTGATTTCAGTGATGTGAGAGATGATCTTGGAGGGGGTCGTGACGCCGACCGTCGGCTCACCGTCCGTCAAGAATATAATGGTAGGTTCTAGTTGTGGCACTTCTGTAAACAGGAAACACTGCATTACCTACTAAGGACTAGACTCTAGCGTAAGCACGTAGGGAAATCCCCCACTGGAGTTAAGAGCCACGGTCCTACTGCCTAAGTTAAGCTTAAGCTCTCGTTTATGACGTCATCTTATGATTTCGTACCGCCTATCATAGCAAACTCATGAAATTAAAATAATAGTGAGGCCTCGCTAGATAAAACCACCATCTTGCTAGCTCGCGACATCTTATGTCACCGCAAGATATCAGGGTAGCTGGGAATAAAATTGAAGGAGTAAGCGGCTTCAAGTATCTGTATTCCATACTATCGGCTCAAAACCAAATTGAGGAAGAAGCAAATGCACGAATCATGGCCGGCAACAGATGCTACTACTCGATAAGAAAACTTCTTCTCTCAAAGCACCTGAGCATCAAATCCAAGCTGTCCATCATCCGACCAGTAGCCACCTATGGATGTGAAACATGGGCACTAACGGCGAGACAATAGCAGAAACTCGCGGTTTTCGAAAGGGAGGTGCTACGTAAGGTGTTCGGCCCTATCAAGGACAATGACGCCTATCGTCCCCGCATGAACCACGAGCTCGAGGCTCTCATCAACCGGGAGACGATAGTGAGATACGTGAAGTCACAACGCCTTAGGTGGGTCGGACACGTAGAGAGGATGGGCAAAGGTAGGGCACCCAAAGTGATGATGTACTGGAAGCCGCAGCAGAAAAGACCACGCGGGAGGCCAAAGAAAAGGTGGATCGACTACGTTGAGGAAGACCTGAAGGCCATGGGACGCTTCACTAGCTGGAGAAGGAAAGCCACGGATCGGAGGGAGTGGCGCAAGTATGTGGAGGAGGCCAGGACCCACAAAGGGTTGTAGCGCCACAGAAGTAAGAAGTAGAAGTAAGTAAGTGAGGGCCTCGCTATCGCCATTGCGCATCACTATGAGTAAGGCGGTAGAGCCGCGGGTGGGTAGTTGACCTGGCTATGCAGGGGTCATCACAGAACACAGAAAAGAAAACCTCTCTGTGTTCTGTGGTCATTATTATTATTTCAGCTATGTTACGCCTACTACTGGACATAAGCCTCAAGAATAAAATGAGATTTGAACCGAGACGGCTCAAATCTCATTTTGCTCAACACTCTCAGTGTTGGGAGAGAAGTGAGATCGCCGTCTGGAGAAGCTCCCATCGGTATAGTACGCAACAGCATTCCATCAAGAGAATTATGAAATACATATATGGTAGTCAAAGCCATATCCCCATTTTCGTGTTTGCGATGAATAAGATTGAGAGGAGTTTGTATCACATTTTGCCAAGCTACACAAATCGTTGAGATGCAGCATGCAAGTAATAGTGGGTTCTGACTGTATAAGGAAATGAAGAATAATAGCGCACACGTACCTGTAGCGACCGCCGTTGTTTGTGAGGACTGCGGGAGCGCAACCGGGGAGGATGTTGAAACGACCGGTTCTCCTGTCGTGCCATTGAGATAGACGTCTCCTTCCCATCCAATACCTTTATTGGTAAGGGTCACACCCACTTCCAGAGCGCTGTAGATATTTGTGCCTTAGAAAATAAAGATACAAGATGATGAAGCGACTTGACCATATTACCTAAATATATAACTACTTTTCATTGTCATTCCTTGGCTAATCCATAAACTTCGTATCTCACTAAACAATCATAAATTTTGCTACCCGCTTTAGCTCCTCTTGTTCTTGTAATAAATTCAATCTCGGCACTATTTTCAGTATTTCATACTGTTCTGCAAATAGTTCAAAATGAAGGACTGACTGACCTGTTCAGAGTTTGAAGTTATTTATATTGTAATAAAATTCCCGAAAAAATCAGACGTGTTTAGTCTTCGATCACTGATAAAAATTTTCAGTTTCACGTAATTTAAATTAGTGCAATAGAGCATGACAATTTTCCCCCGAGACCGCGTGGTCCGATTTTTTCGTCCGATTGACAAATTCCATCGTTCGTTACTTTGTCAGAAGAACAGGTAAATTGATGGAAATAACGTATTGTTAATGAGTGATACATGAATTGCTTCATTGTTGAATTATTCCATCGTTTTAAAATTGGGAGCGTACCTACACATATACCTAAAACGTGAAACAAATAAAAAAAAGAACAATTTAGAAGTTGCTACAATCAACTTCGAAATTGCTCTTATTTTTGATTCATTTTTGTTTGATGGCTTAATGACTAATGGATTCATTACGATTTGCTTTTTGGCATTTTATTTTTAAAAATGTGTGGTAGGTACCTAATGCATGCTTATCAGATGTAACAACTTAAGATTCTTTTTACTACAGCTGCAGAATCAAAAATAACTCTAAAAATGTTCTACAAACTGTGAGCTTAAAAGTCCAACATGTTTATTATACTTAAATACATGGGCATTATACACATACCATTAATCAATATTAAATGATATAGCCTATGTCACTCCCACGGTTTTCTGGTCCCCACCGTAACGCGCCGTACCATTTTGAATAGCTGATGATGATGCTTTGTTGAGGACATTACAGTATGAACTTACATTAACATTAACAAAATAAACGCATCGTAACGTTTTACAACCCACATTTGGCGTTACATAATACTTGAACGCCCCCTAACGACACGTCCTTTGCTGAAATCCGTCAAACCTTTTGGGCTGTAGCGCGCGAGTGCTATCAAAATGGTCTTATACATATACATACATACACTGGAAAATCATTACCCTCCCGCTGGTGTAGTCGGGTAAAAATATGTATTTTTCTCTATGTATTTTATTTCCTGACAGGGGGTGCAAGAGTACCCCCTTGCACCCCCTACCGGCGCCCATGCTTAGATAGATCAATGAAAACTGTAACATACCACCCGTTGCAGCCAACCGGCTGACGATGACCTTTGCTTTGGCGACGTTCTCAGGAGTGGCTTCGTAAGGTGGCACCAATTTCACGCTCGACTTTTCCTGATTGAAGCTAAAGAAACTACTTGGTTTTGATGTCGATTCTTGATCAGCTTCACTTAATTCATGTACCTGCCCGTATGAACATGAGAATTTTAATTAACATGAGAAGAAAACCTTAACTTTTATTGTTATACAGAAATGTAGATTACATTTCTGTATAACAATAAAAGTTAAGGTACCTATCTACATTTCTGAATGGTAAAATTTAAGGTTTAACAGACTGATGGACATTCATGCATAGTTTGTTGATTTAACAAAATACTCTTTCTGTGTGTAGGTCAACGGGTAAGTTTCTAGCCATATAGGGCCAATAAAAAGTTAACTTATTTTTATTTTACAAATTGTCTATCACAGTAGAATTGACTAATTTGCCTCTAACTGTCACATTTTATAGGAGCGATTATAAGACGAGGACTTATATAGAAGAAAAACCAAGAACCAAGCCCGAAAGAAAATTCGGAAAAAATAACACCAATAGAAAGTAATATAACGCCAAGTATATTAAATGTCAGTTACCATGACACCTGAAGAAAATTCAACGATGCTAAAGTAGTCGCCCCTGTTAAGTTCACTGAGGATCGTCTGCATTGCCTCCCGGAGCTGCGCGATCTTGCGGTTCATCATAGAGCCGGAGGTATCCAGCACGAATACCACGTGCTTGTTCAGCGGTGGCAGGTCAGTGGGCGCGAAGAAGTGGACGAAGTAGCCGTCGTTTACCTGGTAAACATTTTTTTTACAAACGACAGTTTTTTTACATTCTTGGCCTTCATCCATGAACATCGAACGCGTAAACGCGAATTTGTATGAAATTTAGAGCAGTGCCATCTAGAGTCACTAGATAAAGATGTCTCAATCCATAGCAGCTACTAGATGGCGCTGCTCTAATTCCGTTGAATTCGTTTTCGTTTCTCCTCTCGATAAAGAATTGTTTTAAGCCATCTAAATTCAGATTGAAATTATGATTTGAGTTTTATCGTGTGATAGATAAAACTACAAATTTTTTAATATTTATTTAAACACGATGCTGTCATTGAATGAGTGCCTAGTGCGAGTTTTATCGAGCTCTACTCGATCGTACGCATCGAACGCATTAACGCGAATTTGTATGGAACATGAAGCAAAATGGAATTAGAGCAGCGCCATCTAGTAGCTGCTATGGACTGAGACAGCTTCATCTAGTGACTACTAGATGGCGCTGCTGTAATTCCATACAAATTCACGTTTACGCGTTCGGTTCGATGCGTGTGATCGAGTAAAGCTCGATAAAACTCGCACTCCGCACACTGACCAAATTTGAAAGACAATAATTAATTTAGCGACAATTAGGTTTCGTTATTTTATAAGTATATACATATAAGTATATACATATAAGTATACTTAATAGGTGGTTCCCATTTCCTTGGTCTATGGGTATCACTAAACTCGGATGTAGCACAGTTGAGAAAAAATACCTTAAAGTTAGGTAAGCGGTAACGTAAGGCTCATAATATTGTCCGCACAATTAACAGTAGCTAATGAACAGTAATTGGTTCACTTACCAATATTTCGCCCTTCGGTGGTCGCTCCACGTCATACTGCACAACAAATTGTCCAAGGACGCCCGTCTTTGAGTCCTCTCCTGAGGCTCTACCGTATGCTGCAACTTGGTCTTCCTTCGCTTTTGCTTGGTATACTTCCATGAGTCTTTTTTGCTCCTCCAAAGACGGCTGGAACACAATCGTGGCCTCATTGTCGCCACATCTTTCGATAACAGCATTAGGGTTTGCTGTAAAAGAAACCCAGGTTATTTATTCAAAACGATTACGTCTCTTCATTCGTTGCTGATGCTTTAACAATTTCATATTTTTTTTAGTCTAGAAGTTAATGGTACTTTTAGCTTAATTAGGAATTCAACTTACGGGCATCGTCGGCAGTAGCGTCGATTTCATTTCCGGTCCTGACCTCAGGCACTCTGAGTACAGTTATCGGTTGTTGCTCGTGGATGTTGACCGTGACCGTCAGCTTGGGGACAACTGCACCAGGGTGCAAGTTGATGACGTGGTTGTAAACGTTATTGCGGCGCGCTAGCAGCTCTTCGCACGTCAAGTTGAACACTGCCACCGATTCGGGCTCTACATTCACGGATACTGTAAACTGGTTCGAATCGCGAGCCCTGCAAATAAGGTATTTATTAATCAAAATAAAATGTTGAAAATAAGCAAGTAAGCGGCTTTTAATCGATTGGCTCCCAGGACATATGGGTCCAATCAAACAGCTGAATATTTATTAAAATTGCTCAATTGGTCCTGTTCACATTTTTTTTTGTTTGTACGGTGATACAGAAATATGTTGTGCTGTTCTAAATTATTAATTTACCTCAATTAAGTTACTTTAGTACTATTACTTATTCTGTGGTATCTGTCTGTATTAGAATCTTTTGATACATGGTAATTTTCTGGTCTTTTTAATTTTGTAGCCGGATAATCTGGTACATGAAACATGATCGATTTACCATATCATCCAGCCCCAGGATAAAAACGACCCAAAAATGACCGTATAGAATATGTTACTAGCTGTGCCCGCGAACTACGTTTCGCCATCAAAATGCTTAACACAGTGTTTAGTTCCATCTTATTCCATAATTATTCAACTTTATTCTGCCTTTCTTGAGCAGCGGCCATTTCGAAATTAGGACAATTTTCGTAGGTTCGTAATGCTCTAGGTACTCTTCAGGGTCTACTTTCATTTAATACCCATATTGCTGGGTTTGAAAAGAAACTTTTATCCGCCCTTTTTGAGCGGCGGCCATGTTGAATTTACGTCAATGTTGCTACGTTCATAGTGGTCTACTGATCAAGGCCTTTCATTTGATACCCATATTGCTGGGTTTGGAAACGAACTTTATCCGTTTTTTTGAACGGCGGCCTTATTGAATTTTGTGCGATTTTCCTAGGTTCATAGTGCTCTACTCTTCAAGGCCTTTCATTTAATACCTATATTGCTAGGTTTGGAAACGAAATTTAATCCACCATTTTTGAGCGGTGGCCATGTCGAATTTACGTCAATATTGCTAGGTCCATAGTACTCTTCTCTACTCATCAAGGCGTTTCATTTGATACCCATATTGCTGGGTTTGGAAATGAACTTTTATCCACCTTTTTTGAGCAGCGGCTATGTTAAGAAATGAACTTTTATCCACCTTTTTTGAGCAGCGACTATGTTAAATTTATGTCAATGTTGCTAGGTTCATAGTGCTCTACTCATCAAGAACTTTCATTTGACACCCATATTGCTAGGTTTGAAAACAAACCTTTATCCTTTTTTTGAGCGGCGGCCATGTTGAATTTAGGTCGATTTTTCTAGGTTCCTAATACTCTACTCTTCAAGGCCTTTCATTTGATACCCATATTGCTGGGTTTAAAAACGAACATATATCCATTTTCTTGAGCGGTGGCCATGTTTAATTTAGGGCAATTTTCCTAAGTTCATAATGCTCTACTCTTTGAGGCCTTTTATTTGATACCCATATTGCTAGGTTTGGAAACGAATTTTTATCCACCTTTTTTGAGCAGCGGCTATGTTGAATTTATGTCAATGTTGCTAGGTTCATAGTGCTCTACTCATCAAGGCCTTTTATTCGATACCCACATTGCTGGGTTTGAAAATGAACTTTTATCCTTTTTTTTGAGCGGCGACCATGTTGAATTTAGGTAGATTTTCCTAGGCACCTAATGCTCTACTCTTCAAGCCCTTTCATTTGATACCCATATTGCTGGGTTAGAAAACGAACTTTTATCCAATTTTTTGAGCGGCGGCCATGTTTTATTTAATGCAATTTTCCTAAGTTCATAATGCTCTACTCTTTGAGGCCTTTCAGTTGATACCCATAGTGCTAGGTTTGGAAACGAATTTTTATCCACCTTTTTTGAGCGGCGGCCATGTTGAATTTATGTCGATTTTCCTAGGTACCTAATGCTCTACTCTTCAAGGCCTTTCATTTGATTTCCATATTGCTGGGTTTGAAAACGAACTTTTATCCATTTTTTTTGAGTGGTGGCCATGTTTAATTTAGGGTAATTTTCCTAAGTTCATAATGCTCTACTCTTTGAGGCCTTTTAGTTGATATCCATATTGCTAGGTTTGGAATCGAATTTTTATCCACCTTTTTTGAGCAACGGCTATGTTGAATTTATGTCAATGTTGCTAGGTACATAGTGTTCTACTCATCAAGGCCTTTCATATTTTGATATCCATATTGCTGGGTTTAGAAACGAACTTTATCGGCAGTCATGTCGAATTAAGTCAACGTGGCTAGGTTCAATGTGTTCTACTATTTAGGTCCTTCGTTCGATATCCATGTTCCTTGGGTGGATCCAAAAAAATATGATCCGCCATTTTACACATTAGGATCAAGTGTCCCGTCGCGTCCCACTACGCGTAACCCAGAATCGTAGAAACCCAACCGACGCGCACGATTTGATGCAACTAAATGTGAGCCATATATGGCTCACTACGCCGGCAGCTCCATACTGTTTTTATCGTAGTGTGCGTGTTTCGCGCGTAAGCGACTGCACACATTGGTGTCATTTTTGCTTCACTTTAATCATCGCGCTCTTTACCGGATTATCCTTCTATGCGTTATTATTCTAAGCCAGAATCATTGCAGTCAGATTTGTTTTTTAATATCAATATTCATCTTTTATTTTAATAGTTTTAAATGGATGAAAGAGTTTGATTCCTTAGTCATAATGTAAAAACATATAACACCTTTCAAACCCCTTTACCCTTGAAAAGGGTATCTTCACTTTTCAACATTTCAAATATTTCAAAAATTGTACCTATTTTGTGAAAATTAGTCAAGAATTAAACCAACCTACAAATTTTATTGTGACGTGATATTGTCATAAAAAATACTTCATACATTGGTTGTATGGCTTGATCCTTTTGCCTTACCACCACGGTACGACATAAGAAAAAGACAATTTAAACTTTTAAACTTCTTGGTTGGCGAAATCCAGATGGGCACAGCCATTAACAGAAAATATTAAATTTTTCTATGCACTATGTGACAGACTTGTCAAAATAATTTCACGTGCGCCATGTTGATTTTCTACATAAGCATTGTTCGAAAATTTTATTTGGTATTTTTCAAACTATTTATTTAAAATGAACTACTTCAACCCCATTGCACCCCATCCAGGGATGATGGTATGTGGTATTGAAATATATTATTTTCGTAATCTACGACCCGAAAAACCATGAAAACGGCATCAATGTCGATTTTGACATTTTATCAGTTTACCACCCCACCCATCTCACCCCTTTTGGGGATGAATTTCAATAAAATCCGAAACACCCCACAGTTTAAGGATTAAAAACATCTAAAATCGAGCCCATATAGGACGATGGTAACTGAAGAAAGAGTTATAAAATCCTACTTCCAAAAGAAATTAACAAAGTACTAATTTTCAATGAAATTTTACTTTTCCGAGTACATTTTATAAGTTGGTCGTCTATAACTTTTTAGTTTGTACTTAGTACTCAACTCTGATAGCTTTCCTTTAAACCCCGTTATATCTACTACTGTTGTATTTTTTTTCATGTATCCATATATAATCGTTTAGCAGGTAGAGGGGGGGAAGACACTTACCTCTAACAAAAATTTGCAAGCAAATATTTCAGAATTTAAAACCAAATATTTCAGAAACGGATCCCTAAATCGGAAAATGGTGTTCTGAACCTTACATTATTTTTAAAAATCTATTCAACAATAACCCACACGATGGGGTAGTCGAGAAAAAAAATTTTACTCCCACTTTACTTGTATGGGATCTACCCTAAAAAAAATTTTTTTTCAATTTTTTTTTCTACCACTTTTAGGGCATGATTAATATACATAGCCATACCAAATTACAGCTTTCTAGTACTAATAGTCTCTGAGTAAAGCCGCGGACAGACAGACAGACAGACATGGCGAAACTATAAGGGTTCCTTGTTTACTACGGAACCCTAAAAAGGACACTTGAATTGATCTCAGAACTATGTCTCTCACCGATATAGTCCAAGACTTGACCATTATCGGTAATGCACTTTCGGCAAAGACACAATGTGATTCAGCACTCGGCATTTGAAAACATTTTCGCCCATTTTAAAGGATAATTTAATTCGATACCAAAAGGACAAGTCTTAATTGACGAAATAGCCTGTTTGGGTATGCCGTAGGCAGAACCGTGGCTCATCAACTGCTGTTCCGACTACCCGACTTAATCCCCCACAGGAACCTCTTCGCCTCCCTATACACGATCGGAAAGGCCGAATTCGCCGAAAGAACCCTGGACAGGGCCAGCGGTATACCGATGGTCCTGTTCCAGGGTTCTTCCAGGGTTCGCCTCCCATTGAACGAGCTACGGCTTCGCCAAGAAGAGTTCACCAGTTTGTGAGCGGTGCAAGAACACCTGCACCCTAGATGAAGACTAGCCTATTGGTAATCCTTTGTTGTCTACTGATTTCAAAAAGTTTTGCACACTCACTTGGTAGCGACTTGTGCGGCGCCGAGCCCTTGAGATACCGCTTGATCGTAAATCTTCTTAGCTTCCTCCTTTTCTTTCACGTATGCTTTGTATGGCTTTCCGTCTAATATCCTGAAAACGTTAATCACCATTTTAGCTTTTCAAACCATTTTCACAAGGTCATTTTGTGTCTGGTAGCCAAACCATCGAGACAAGCCAAGAACTTTTCTGCCATAACAAAAATTACATTGTGAAGCCGCTGATGAAGGCAGTCTCCGGCAGGAGGACTCGGAACGTTGTCTCTTGGGCCCGCTTGGCTGGGTTGCGGACTGTGGTAACGATCGCCGTGTGAGCGTATCGGAGCTCGATGTCTGACGTCACTTCCATCTCCGTCAACTTGATGGGCGGCACAGGCTCTGCAGTTGTCGCCGGCTGCGATGGAGTCGCCTGAAAAATTCACGACTTGTAAATTCGAAGACCACGTAAATTGTAAATTCATTGATTCAACGAACACAAATTAAGAAGAACTGTATCTCTTGTGGCGCATCATTGACGTGTGCGCTAGGTACCCTTGCTAAAGTGGAGCCACGTTCACCGTTATCTAGTGCCTGATGGGTGACCAAATATGCAAAATATCTCGGCCTCTCGGGTTTCTCCGTGCTTCGAAAGGTACGTTAAGTCATGTTAGTTAACCCTCTCACCGAATTGTTGAAGTAAAGAAATTTAAAGTGAACATATTGTGTTTGAGCACATACTTTTGCACTTACTTGCTGCTGGGGAACTCAAAATATTGCAATGGCCGCAGAATGTTGCATATCGTTTGAGTAGCAGCATCAGTAATACTAATAAATGATATATTGGTGTATATAAAATAATTCATAAATAGAAGCATTTTCATTTAATTAAATGTTATTAATTCGAGGGGGGACAAAATAACAATAATAGTAGGTACACTACTGATTTATCAATAAAATTTCAAGCACGTGTGACATTGTACTATTTACGACTTTTTACACACGAATTTGATAATAAAATGGAGTAATACGACTATGACAAATCATATATACCTACTACTTCTTATCGAAATTATTAGGTATTTTTGTAACATAAATCCTAACTTTTATTTTGCTCATAACACGATCAAACCGTGTTATTTATTACAGAATCACAATCATCAATATTATCAAATAGCCCTACAGTGTTGCTGCAACTTTTTGCTACTTTATTGTGTTACAAGTTTACAACAGCTGATTTAAGGTCACTGATATCCTAACACCAAGGAGACGAAGAGAACATAGATATATCACTAATATACATCCGAGTAGTCCTAAGTGGAACCTTAAAGTGCCAAAAGTGGGACCATTTTCGAGTTGTAGAAACTAGAGACTAGCCGCGAATACTCGCTATTATTCGGTATTCGGCATTACTCGGCATTTTTTTTTGTTATTCGTCGAATACCGAATACTAGTTCATTATTCGATAATCGGCGAATAGTTGTCTAAGTAAAATTAACTTATATTAAATGGACAGAAAAACTAAATTATTAAAAATAATTATTTGTATTTATGTTTAAAAACAAAACATCATTAAAAAAATTTAAAAGTTTGCAAAAATCAGTAATGTTGAAGTTAATACTTAATTAAAACACTTATCGACGTCACATCAAGTACGCTCAGCACGAATGACAAACAAAACAAATGCAGCGCGCAGCGCAGCGCAAGTGAAACCGATTTGACGGGAAATCCCCTACACAAACAAAATGAAGTTATTCCTCGTAAACTACTTATATTACGTACAAGAAAAGGGTTGCCATTATAATATGTAGTCATAATCTTAGATTTTTATGTTACAGTAACATATAAATGATAGGTAAGTTTAAGAGACTATTACAAGTGTAATATTATTATTTGATAACAAATTAATTATTCTGTATATTCCTTTTTTTATGTCGAATAATAATGACGAATATTCGACTATTCGCCATGAGGAATGGCAAGTAATCGGTATTCGACTATTCGCCATAACAACTATTCGCGGCATCTCTAGAGAAACATTCTAACACACTTAATATACTTATAGGACTGTTCATGTCACTAATATACCTACAGCTATACTTTAGCATTTTGCTAGTCGTTCAGATAGCAATGGCAAATCTCGCAAGTTGAATCAAACTTTCTAGTTTCCCATTGACAAACTTGCATGATTTTTGTTTTTTGCGGCAGTGTACAATGTTGCAATGTACATACAATATTGCCCCAACAAACTTTAAAAAGCGACTAGTTTGTTGGGGCAATATTGTACGTACATTGCTTATTTAAAAAACAAACATCATGCAAGCTTGTTGATGGGAAACTAGAAAGTTTGATTCAAAGTTGCCTCAAGTGTGGCAAGTTTGCATGCTATCTGGGGGTACCTACAATATATCCCACGCAGCTGGCTTGTCTCTGTTGAGATTAGCCGCCGCCTAATGCAAATCGATTAGATTTTTTGGAACTTGTTCCTAATGTAGGGCTGCCATAAGTTCTGAACCATCGACCGGGACATTTTGAATAGGTACTTACTTAGATTTTTTACAAAATATAGAACCCACTTCAATAACACCAAAAAGTCATAAATAATAATACAACATCACAGTTTTATATTGAATTCGGTGCAAAATTTTAAGTAACTACATTAATTTTTTATATATTTTTTTTAAAAGACCATAAAGGTTGATCATTGCTTGGCACCGACTTCAATATAAGAATCTTTCCAGAATCATCAAAATCGGTTTATAAACGACGAAGTTACCTGCGAACACACAAAAAATCCGGCCAAGTGCGAGTCGGACTCGCGCACCGAGCGTTCCGTACAAACCTGTAGGTATATAAGTTTTATTGCGTTTACATAGCAGTTTGATTTTGTTACAGCTTAAAGGTATTATAGACTTGAGTATTTGATATGAATTTCAATTTAATACCTCTACGCGTACGCGTACGCGGAAAGTAAGTTTAAAATTATTAAAAATATTTTTATTATATATGATATAGGTAACAAAAAATTTACGGTTTTTTTGCTATTTTTCCTTTATTTGTGCTATAAGACGTTACTTTGTACCAAATTTAAAGATTCTGAGTTCACGGGAAGTACCCTGTAGGTTTTGATTCCCTTGCGAGTGTCGAAAATTTGCGGCATAAACGGCTGTATCTTTTGATTGCGTTGGCTTAGAAGTTTGATTTTTTCACAGCTCCAAGGGTACAAGTCTACTGTAGACCTGAGTATTTGATATAAATTTCAGCTTGATACCTCCACGCGTTCCTGAGAAAAAGGGTCTTGACAGACAGACAGACAGACGGACGGACGGACGGACAACAAAGAGATCCTATAAGGGTTCCATTTTTTCCTTTCGAGGTACGGAACCCTAAAAAATACGGTCGAACTGAGAAACCTCCTTTTTTGAAGTCTGTTAAAAAGGTTATACAATGGAAAATTCAAAAGCTCAATGAATGATAATAAAAAAATGAATGATTTTTTGAAGCGCTATAGTGATCAACTCGTCTAGATATATCTACCCACCTAGCTCCAGACCGGGACAAATGAGTTATTGACGGGGACACCGGGACATAACGCTACAAACCGGGACATGTCCCGGTGTACCGGGACGTATGGCAGCCCTATCCTAATGGGACGTTGTGGAGACTGGGGCTAGCCAGCAAAAACTGTAGGTACGTTACAAAAGAGCGTTACATACAGCGCATTTATTATTAACTGCCCGTCCCGGTCCCGCACGGGTATACCAAAAACCTACCGCATACCTACCTACCTAAATATTTTCTTTTATACAAACCTTGTCCTAACAATAACAAAACCAAGAATCATCCAATTTGGTGCAGTCGTTCGAAAGTTATGGGCGTAAGTAAATACATTTCGAAGATCCATTTTTATTTATATACTTACTTACTTAGATATACCACGAAACAGGCGCATCGGAGATCGAGACAAGATGGTGTATGATTTTTAAAGAAGTTTCTAGAAAATCGATTGATCCTAAAAAGGGAAGAAGATATTGAATAGAATATTTCTCGAATAGCATTAAGAATTTCATTCCTATCAGGTGTTCCACGACACCACACGGCTTTTTTATAGAAGGCCTAGCAAATGACTCCATTCCGCCAGGAGTGGAAATAGAGTTCAAATGCGAAGATCTAGCTATCTTCGGCTAGCGGTTAGTTAGTTAGTGGGAGAGATAGATGTAGATATACACACTTACTTGAGTTTCCGGCCCTTCTTCCTCAGCCTTAGTGACAACGATCGCGTCTGGTTTGGGCACAACGAGCGGGTGCACCGGCATGGCCATGACGCACAGGCACACCACCACCGCAGACCATTTCAGCTTCATTATAACCAAAATATCCTGCAAACAGAAGTATTTTACTTAAGCATACAAAGTAATATTTATATTTCGCAGACAGTTTGTGGAACACACCATAATTATTACGTCTGGGTGGGTACCCGTTATGTAATACTTTAGTATACCTACTAATACTTTAGTATGTTCACGAAAATATTACTTTACTAGCTGTGCCAGTAAACTACGTTTCGCCTTAAAAGTTCAAAGAAAAAACTGTGAATCTACCCGCGGGAACTACTTACTTTTCCGGGATAATAAGTAGCCTATACCTATATGTTAATCCATGTTGTAATCCGTCTACCTACAAAATTTCATTCAAATCCATTCAGCAGTTTTTGCGTGAAATAGTACCAACATCCATACATCCATCCATACTCACAAACTTTCGCCTTTATAATATTAGTAAGGATTAGGGAAAATAAAATGTATGGACAATTAGAAAATTAATTTCACAATTTTAATATTCAATGACGCCTTAATGGGGTATGTATGTACCAAGTAGGTGCCTAATTTACTAAGTATGTACATATTTTGTATTCTCCGACAGTCGATTCTCCTTTCACGAGCAATAGGTACACCAACTGCTTTTGTACGACGCACAGACTATTTCACAATGCTAAATAAGTTAGATACTTTTTTCTGTTACACTTTGGTTGTAGTGTGGGATGCATGATTAGCTTTTGGCAAAAAACCGTGGTGTACAAACTTATTCAAGTTCCTATTTGGGGTTCCGTAAATCAAAAAGGAAAACGGAACCCTTATATTATAGGATCACTTTGTTTCCCATCTATCCGACTGTCTGTCAAAACCCTTGTTCTCGGAACACGTAGATATCAAACAGAAAATACATGGGTCTACAGTGTCTTTCAGTTTTGTGAAAGTATTAAACTGGTAGGTTACTCTTGTATAAGTGACCGTTTATGTCGCATATTTTTGCATATTTAACCTTATAGTCTAACCAACTGCTCATAATTATACATTAGTCATGTTAGAGATACATGTTTGTAGGTTATAGTTAGATCCCGGACTATTTTTTGCATACTTACCTACATATATGTGTTGTAACTGTAACCTGTTATGTGTCCTTATAAATAAATAAAAATAAATATAGGATATTTCCCATTGACCTAGATTGTAGAATCATGAAAATTGGCAAGATGGAATGTTTTACATACTGACAACACATATTGAAGAAAATATCTGAAAACCGTAAATATGTAAAAAGTAGTTAGAAAGTTATATCTATACTTACTTACTTACTAATATTATAAAGCTGAAGAGTTTGCATGATTGTTGGTTTCTTTATTTGGTTGAACGCGCTAATCTCAGGAACTACTGATTCAAATTGAAAAAGTCAATTTATCGAGGAAGGCTATAGGCTATATAACATCACGCTTCGACTAATAGAAGCTGAGCATCAATGAAAAATGTTACAAAAGCGGGAAAAAATATATAGCGAAATGTAGTTCGCGGGCACAGCTAGTACTTAGATAGGTACGGAACCCTCGGTGCGCGAGTCCAACTCGCATTTTGTCGCCGGATTACATTACAGGTAGACAGAGACAGCATTGTGCTGTCTGCAACTTTTGTTACACAAGTTTTGAGACGCTGATCGTCAATAATTAAAAATAATTGCATTTTACACAGGTATTCGAGTAGGTTATTATTGACTTTTATCCAAAGGTCACTAAAATAATTTAATTATACTTAAAATTTGGAATCTATTAAGGCAAACCTAAGTTTATCTCGTCGGAGTGACCCTATCCGTCACGAATAGTGATACATTTATTTATCCATCCGTGTATGCATGATTACAATATTTACAACGTGTTTGTAATGATTAATTATCGGGCTTAAGCCAACAAATCAATCGTGTCTTTTATTTAAAGAATCAATCAAATGGACTCCAATATCGTTAGGATGGGTGTTTATTGTCTGAGAAATCATCTTCATACTATTATTGTTCTCCAGAAGAAAACTCACGCTTTAATTTGACAGTAACGACGCAATTGATTCTGTGCCGAGTGTCTTACCCTTTTCTTTCAAGGCGAATGCGTGACCCACCGTACCCGCTGTTGGCTAAGTGACGAGCGTGCTCTCCCGGCAGAGTGCCGGGCTTACCCACTAAACCCCGGTGTTCTCCCTGCCTTTATGGGCACGCGTGGTAGGGTCCACAATGCGATACCATTACCCACGCGTCAGGGCTGGCTCGACCATAATGGTCAAGTTATTGCCAGGAACACCAGGACAATCTACCATACAGAGAAGCCTGACGGCGAGGGGCCAGCCGCGTACGCAAGCCTCCACGGCAGGGTCTGTAGACGTAGACGGGCATTGCTTAAGCAAATGCCCGCCTTCGCCTGCGTATCCGTTTGCGGCGGAGGGGAGCGGCTTGAGGATCTTCCACCTGCTCCCTCTTCGCAGCCTCCTTCTGCGGGATGACATCCTCGAAGAAGGAGGCAACAGCCCCTCATTCCGGCACGACCAACCAACAGAGTGTACTCGGCAGTGTCGCCGGGAGCGTTGCAGTGACGACACTGCGGCGTTTCCTCCCGACGCGCGACCCAGTGCAGGTAGGTAATGTCTAAAACTACCATGTCCGGTTAGTACCTGCACCATGCGGTAAGAGAGGCTGCCCTCCCGGTGCTCTAGCCACTCCTCCAATACCGGACGTATCGCTTCGATCGTCTGATGGCCGACAGTTGGGGTGACGAGTGCTCGAGTAATAAGACAGTCAGCCTTATGTGCTCACCACATAAGGCTGACTGTCTTATTACTCGACAACCAAGGTAAGGTAGTGAGTGTTGTAGACAACCTGTTAATATAATAACGCAAAAGCTCAAACAACCCAACTTATTTTTACGAGCTTTTATTTAGTTTCACCTGTCCCGTGTCTGTAATGAAATCTTACAAGCTAAATTTGACCCACTTCTCGGTTTCCGATTAAGCTGAAATTTTGCATGCATATGTATATCGCGTGACAATGTAATAAAAAAGCTTGTTTAAATTTTTTTAAAGTGAAACTTTTTTTTCGATTAATTTATGATTAACTACGTTTCGCCATAATTATTGTAAAAAAAATTCGTGAGGCCACCCTTATCACCTAGGGGTATAATAGTACTATTTAATAGTGTTAGAATGGTATTTTTCAATGATCTCATCTTATTTTATGTTCTTTAGGCAATGCGACATATTATATTGTAACGTTATAAAGGCTGAATTAACTAGGTTTATTTGTAGATTTTATAACTACCTACTTCTTAAATTGGTCGGGTTATACATCGGCTGCTACTTTTGGCTGCTAACTTCACACCGGTTAAAAAATAGGATACCAAACTCAAAGATATACCAAATATCCTATTCACAAAAAAATCGTAAATTTTTTTACAAAAAATAAAACCGACTACAAAAACACCAAAACGTCATGAATATTATAGAAATACATACAACATCACAGATTTATATTGAAGTTGGTGCCAAGTTTAACCGACGAAAAAACGAAAGAGGTGCTCATTCTGCGAGTTGTACATTCTGCGTATTGTACATTTTGCCTTTTGCTCATTTTGCGTGTCGTGCACATTTTGCGTATTGTACATTATGCTCCGAAGGGCTCAAGTCGACGTATTTTTTATGTATGACCATTTTGTTTTTGTATGTATGACCATTTTGTTGTTGGTCCCATATACATTTAAGAAAAAAATTCGGGGTAGGAATACAGGGGCTGCTTGATACTTCATTCTTTTTTTATTGGATACTAGCTGACCCGGCGTACTTTGTATCGCCATGTTTTTTAACTAAATTACTGAAATGTTTGTTTAAATTATTGTAATTTTTATATTACACAAACCTTGTCCTAACAATAACAAATACATAAAACAAAGAATCATCCAATTTGGTGCAGTCGTTCGAAATTTATGGGTGTACATACATTTGGAAGATCCATTTTTATTTCATCATCATCATATCAGCCAAGAGACGCCCACTGTTGGACATAGGCCTCCCCTAAGGATCTCCATACCGATCGGTCCTGCGCCTCCCGCAGATAATAATTATGGGACCAACTTCAAGGTATACACACCTCGAATTTGGTCCCATATAAATTTGAAAAAAAAATCCTCCCATAAGGGTGAGAAGATAGGGGTGGTCTTTAGAGAATTTAATACCAGCTCACCTCACCTGGCATTTAATCACTAAAAAGATACAATATTTTTTACAAAAAATAAACCGACTTCTAAAACACGGAAAAGTTATAAATAATATAAGAGTAGGTATAGACAATACTATCACATTTCTATATTGAAGTCGGTGCCAAACGATGATGATCTCTTAAAATTTGACACCGACTTCAATAGGTATAGAAATGTGATATTGTCTGTACCTATTCTTATATAATTTTTAACTTTTCAGTCTTTTTGAAGTCGGTTTTTGCTTTGTGTAAAAAAAATATAACTACTTATTTTAAATTAAATTATTGTTCTTTTATTTTTAAGACTTTTCCAGGTGATCATTGCTTGGCACCGACTGCAATATAAAACTGTGATGTTGTATGTATGTCTATATTATACATAATTACCTATATTTTGTATTACATTTTATAAAAACCTTACATTATAAGTCTATTTACTCATGTATTGCTTTTCTTCTTTTAAGCTTAAAAAAACAGTGTTAGTTAAGTTACTCAGAATTATTGTTATTTTGCCTTTGGGGAATATGTTAGAAACTCTTTGGTTTCAAACAAAGTTTTCTTTTGTATACTTATTCGATGTTCATTTGTTTTATTGTCATTCTGTTATTGTCATAAGTACGAAATATAATTTAAATATTCCCAATTATTGGGTTTTATTATATTTATGTTTATGTATATCTATATCATTAGTCCAAAAAAGTACGCTTCACCTTCTCGGGTCGCCTATCCTTGATGATTCTTTCTCGGCTTTTGTAACTGATAAAATTGAAAATTTTAAGGAACGTTCAGATCGACTTAATAAAATTAATACCCACATGGCTTACTTTATTATCAAATATTGTTTATTTTTACCAAAATTTACTTACTTTCTCCGTTGTTCTCATATTTGGAATTTCCCTGACCTCCTTACTTACCTAGATGACAGTGTGAGGCAGATCATTTCTGCCGTTTTGAATGTCAATCTAAGCGACCGGTCTTGGACCGAAGCTTCACTGTTAGATTCGGAGGTCTAGGAATACGCAAAATTTCAAGTGTATCTCTACCAGCCTTTCTATCCTCAGTTCACAGTACCGACAAATTAGTTTCAAACATTTTAAGCCCTTTTAACATAGTTGAAACATCATATTTAACTGAGGCTAAAAAGGCCTGGACCACAGCCGGGCCTAATCTGGATCTCCCTGTTAATACTATTTCCCAGAGACAGTGGGACGAGCCTCTCTGCGTCCTGGTACGGAACAATCTTTTACAAACGTCAACCAGTCCTGCAGAGCGCGCTCGTCTCCTAGCTGTGGGAGAATGGGAATCGGGGCTATGGCTGCAAGCAGTGCCTTCATCTAATATTGGTACATTGCTGGACCGCACCACATTTCGCAACGCAACCTGCTTGCGTTTAGGAATTCCCTGCGTGGTCCCCCACCGCTGTCGTTGTGGAGATATGGTGGATGCCTTTGGTCACCACGGTCTTTCTTGTCTCAGAAGCGCCGGCCGAATTCCAAGACACGCCGAGTTAAACGACAGCCTTCGTCGGGCACTTGCCTCCGCCGGAGCACCGGCCATCCTCGAACCCAACGGTTTAGTGCGACGGTAAGAGGCCCGACGGGATGTCATTAGTTCCGTGGAAGATGGGGCGAGCACTGGTGTGGGATGCCACCTGCGTCGACACCCTTGCGGCGTCCCATCTTCCGGGCACCTCGGTAACGTCTGGTTCGGCTGCGGCTTCACTTGAAACCACTAAGCGGCGCAAATATGCTGGTCTTAGCGGAGATTACGTATTTGCGCCGTTTGGGATGGAAACACTGAGACCGTGGGGACCGAGCGCCCATTCCCTATACAAAGACATCATGACACGACTGTCGGACACCACGAGTGATAAGAGGGCTGGTATTTATCTCGCGCAGAGAATAAGTCTCGCTATTCAGCGAGGCAATTCGATCAGCCTTCTTGGCACACTTCCAGCGGTGGAGGACCTGGCAGGTGTTTTTTATTTGTAAATAATATAACATTTTTTGTACACTATCTGCATTGTCATATGTAACCTATAAATAAATAATAAAATTTTAAAAAAATACCTATATTATTATGACTTTGGGGTTTTTATTGTCGGTTTTAATATTTGTAATTTTTTTTTCAATCTTTTAAGTTAATTTGATATAATCATGCGTATTAGAATTTAAGCCAAAGCAAACATCGGAATAACTTAAAACATTCTTCGCTCTAAACAGTGTTGAAATCTATCTATCTATCCCTTACTCCTAACCTAGGTACCAGAAACCTTCCATCATCAGCTCAGTACCATAATATGATGAGATGCAAACACCTGAATATCTTCAACAAAAACATAAAACACGTTGGACGTGCCTATAAAATATAAGGATTTCCCTCGATTTTCATGGGATTCTATCATCAGATAATAATATTGTGACAATGAGACCACCTCGGAAGTATTTGTATCTGAATTTCGATTACAAAAATAATTTTGAAAATCGACCCACAAATAGCGGAGTAGGTAAGATACATAAAAAAAATAGTTATAGTCGAACATAGAACCGAAACGGCTCCCGATGTCTCATTTGCACCATTGGCCTGCACCATTAATGGTGCAAGCGTAACTACTTAGTCTCGTTTGCACCATTAATGGTGCAATCGAGACATAGTAGTTTCGTTTGCACCAATACAATATAAAACGAAACAATGACAAGCAGACTGATCTATTTCAAATGATTAAAAGTATTGGACTGAAAATTGAGATAATTACGTTGTCAAACACTTTGTTTCTTTGACATATATCTTTTTTACATCGTTTATATTTTATAAGTTGGTAATATATTTAATAAACTCTCTTAGTTTAATTAAATTTTTAGAAGGTTATTCCTATTAAATAAATTTTAATAGAAATAATCTTCTACACTGTAAACAATTTTAGGAGGGGTCGCTCAACAACCGATGCTGGTGTTGAGTTAATACAACATATATTTGAAGCCTGGGAAGACTCACACGATGCGTTAGGCATTTTTTGTGATTTGTCTAAGGCATTTGATTGCGTATTATGAAACCTTGATCAGAAAATTACGCCACTGTGGGTTTTGTGATACTGCACTGGATCTTCTAATCTCTTATCTAAGTGGGAGGATTCAGAAAGTAGACATCAATGGAAAAAGGTCTCAAGGTTCCGCAGTTAAAATAGGGAGTTCCGCAGGGTTCGATTCTTAGTCCTTTTTTATTTCTTATATGTATATTATTATGTCAATGACCTCTCTGATTTTGCACAGGATAGGCATGAAATGGTATTATTTGCAGATGATACTTCACTTTTATTTAAAATTAAAAGAGGATTGCAAATTAATAACGATATATATAATTCACATACAATAATAATATCACATACAATATAATAATATCATTGAATATTAAATTTGAATTTATCATACAACAAACACTCAGTGAAATATTTTTTTTAACTAATGTAAAAACCACAAAGCTTTTATGTTATCAGTTAGACAGAGATATTCAACACAGACCGTGATGTCGCTGTACGCGCCGGGCATTCAATACACCTAAGTATGTAAAAAGAATTTATGTTGAAACATTTCAAAATAAAATGGGCAAAGAATGATGAATAAGTTGTATTATCATCAATGGTGCAAACGAGACAAAGTAGTTACGTTTGCACCATTAATGGTGCAGGCCAATGGTGCAAATGAGACATCGGGAAACGGCTGACCGATTTTTATGATTTTTTTTGTGTATATTCGGTAGGTTTTAGAATTGGCCGTAAACATTTTTTTACCCCTAAGTGATAAGGGTGTTGTTTTTGAAAGTTATTATGGCGAAACGTAGTTCGCGGGCGCAGCTACAAAATTTTTTAATTCGACGGAATTCTGATAGATGTTATTCATAGAGAAATCAGATATAAATAACCTTTTCTGCTTAGAATATTTTAAATATTAAATAACAAAAAATATGAAACAGAATTAGATCAAGTAATGACATTGTAAATAGTGTTTGTTTTGTGCACTCAATGCACACTAGCTAGAATGTAAATTTTAAAGTGCTAAATGGAAAAATAGAGTAAAACAACATATTTCTCAAATAAAAATATTTATTAATTATCATCAGTTATATCATCATTGTCGTCATCATCATCAACTCGGATTAGAAAAGAATCACACACACTATTCAGCAGATCATTGAGAGGGCATATTTTATCCTCTTCTTTAATAATATAGTTTATGCATTCTTGCCATTTTTCAGCTGTGATATTATATGCCCTCTAATCTTAATTGTTTCACTTTGCGCAACTCGGACCGCGGAGCATGACGCGGCATAAATAGTTTTTTAATTTTAGATTTGACATCTTGTTGTATAGGCTCTTAGAAGAAGCAAAAAATTTTACAAACGAAGAGATTTTTCTAAAAAAGGTTGGAAACCTATGGATTATTGAACAGGGATCCCTCCCAGTAATAGAAAAATAATTTCCTTGACAATTATTGTAACTTCAATAATATCATATTAAACAATGTAATTACCATTTTAAAATTATCAGTAATTTTTTAAGTCTTAGTTTTTTTAACTAAAACCTTAAATTCTATAAAGGTTTATTTTTTATTTTGCTAAAATGCTCTCCCTTTTTAGGAAGAGTTTTTCAATATTGGCAACACTTCTGAAATGTCAGAATTCCGTCGAATTAAAAATCAGACTATACGTATAAGTCTCACAGTAAGTATTTGTTATCGAACTTCTCCGAAACGGCTAGACCGACTTTTATGAAATTTTTTGTGTATATTTGGTAGGTTTGAGAATAGGTCGAAGGCAAATTTTTATACCTCTTGGTGATAAGGATGGCCCTCTCCAGAATATTTTTGGACAATTATTTTGACGTAACGTAGTTCGCGGGCACAGCTAGTCTATACTATATATAGCTAAAAAAGGAAATAAATTATATATAAATTTATTTCCTTTTTTATGTTTTGTTGAAATCACGTGCCCGCGAGTACTTATGATGTTGCCGATGAATGAATAGACATTATAGACAAATATCAATGATATATTATAGACAAATGTCAAAATACAATTTTTGTTAATTATTATCACACATAATTAATGACAGAAGATTAAAGAAGAAAAAAGCGCAATTTTTTTGCTTTTTTTATTTAAATCCAATTTTTATACAATAAAACGCCTATTATTGTTTTCTAGTAGTTACCTACTTATTTTAATATGCATCATTTCAGCTATCAAACGCCACATATAAATCGCGTCTCTAAGTCAATTGTAACAATAGCTATAATCATTCGAATCGAGGTGTTGGAGACCGCAGTACCATAAACATCACGGTATTATATTGAAGTTGGTGCCATTGATGTAATATTTTTAATATATCTGTTATTTTTTTATTGTTCTTATATTTCTTAAGTCTTTCTAGGTGATCATTGCTTGGCACCGACTTCTATATAAAACCGTGATATATACAGGGTGTCCCAAAAACAATGGATAAACCTGTAACTATAGATGGACTTCATCATGGCCTCCCTTCCCACAAATTTTGACCTTAGTGAAAATATCACGCTTTCAGAGATATTTATTGTTTTTGTTTTTTTCGAAAATTTCCAAGTGCGATTAGTTTTTATAATGCCATTTCTACAAATGGAGAGCTTTTTCGATTTAGTTTTTTTTTATTTTTCAAGCAATAGTTTAGCTATCAAAAACAAAGACTTAAATTTAACAAACTAGCGTAAAGTGTTTAAAATAAATTAAAACACAAAGAAAATTAAAAATTAAATTAATTTTCTTTCATGTTTGATCAGCTACAGTGTGAAAAAAATGTAGGACGCTCATCGTTCCCATTACCTTAAAAACTTGCTTAGCTATTCTAGATTCCAAATAGATATCATAAGCCTAAGTATTCTAAATATTTTTAATTTCATGACTACTGGAATAGCAAATAAGTAGTATTAAAACATCAAAAAAATATTTTTGTCGTAATAATAACTAAGTTTTTGTGTTAATGTAATGGTGTAATGAGCCTAGGTATTCTGTATTTTTTAATCTCATGACTACGTAAAGAGTATGAAAATTTCAAAGTACTCATTAAAAAACATTTTTTCTTAAAAAAATCAAATTGAACTTGCGCCCTTATACACGTCCTAGACCTTTTAATAAAAGAATGTTTAATGTAGTGCGCGTAACCCGACTAACCCGACTTTGATGTAAGCAGCTGCATTTTGGATGCGAGTCCGCAACTCCGCAATTGAGGATACCGACATCGCGTACACGAGGTCTTTTAGACATATCCAATAAAACATCCAAGGGATTTAAATCCGGTGATCTCGGTGGCCATAAAACAGGACAAAGCCGGCCTTCGACCTTTTGGGTAATTTTCGTTTAAGTGATTTCTCACTCTTTCAAAAGTAATGTTTACATTTCATACCTTTCTGCGTATTGTCGAGCAGCAACGTTGGCATAACCTTGACACTCGCCATAAGTGTTTGCATATTCGAATGTCGTGTACTGATGTCTAGGCATGTTCAAAGTCCTAATAACGATTGCTAATTGTCAGAAGGTATCACAAATACAAACAATATCCAAATCGTAAAGCTAGTAAAGTCCGTGTACGCGACGCCAGTATCCTCGATTGCGGAGCTGTGGACTCGCATCCAAAATGCAGCTGCTTACATCAAAACGTCGGGTTACGTGCGTTAGGAAATCGTACAGGTCCCTTTTTATACAAACGTTGTCCCCTATTTCTTTCCTGGATAGTGGCATTAGCTGTTCTATATTTTTTCAAAAAATCAATGGCAACTATAAACATGCTCCTATGTTTTCCTTTTTTTATTAAGTTAATTACTAAATGAGATATAAACCTTCAAAAACCTGAAAAATTGGCCTGATTTTCTGCTATATTCAAACATCCAGCAAACAAATTTGATGAAATTATATGAAAAAGCAAAACATAGAAACATAGCCAAAGCCTTTCTTTAATTTTTAACGTAAAATGCAATTAAATCGGTCTTGTTTTAGCGGAGAAAACAGGGGACTTCAAAACGTATATTTTGTGTACTTTTTATGGGTATTTTCGGTCCTAGCTGCATTTGTCTCTATCGCGCTCAGAAGGATAGTTTGGGCATACAGCGAGACAGCAAAACATTTTACAAATACCTATTTCTGAATTCTTTCGACCTTAGTGTTTCCTCTTTATTAAAAAGTCTAGGACATGTATAAGGGCGCAAGTTCAATTTGATTTTTTTTACGAAAAAATGATTTTTAACGAGTAATTTGAAATTTTCATACTCTTTACGTAGTCATGAGATTAAAAACTACAGAATACCTAGGCTCATTACACTTTTACATTAACACAAAAGCTTAGAGTTATTATTACGACAAAAATATTTTTTTGATGTTTTAATACTATTGGCTATTCAAGTAGTCATGAAATTAAAAATATTTAGAATACTTAGGCTTATGATACCTATTTGGAATCTAGAATAGCTAAGCAAGTTTTTAAGGTAATGGGCACGATGAGCGTCCTACTTTTTTTTACACTGTAGCTGATCAAACATGAAAGAAAATTAATTTCATTTTTAATTTTCTTTGTGTTTTAATTAATTTTAAACACTTTACGCTAGTTTGTTAAATTTAAGTCTTTGTTTTTGATAGCTAAACTATTGCTTGGGAAATAAAAAAAAACTAAATCGAAAAAGCTCTCCATTTGTAGAAATGGCATTATAAAAACTAATCGCACTTGGAAATTTTCGAAAAAAACAAAAACAATAAATATCTCTGAAACCGTGATATTTTCACTAAGGTCAAAATTTGTGGTAAGGGAGGCCATGATGAAGTCCATCTATAGTTACAGGTTTATCCATTGTTTTTGGGACATCCTGTATATATATGTATGGGGTATGAATTCTTATATTATTTATGACTATTTGGTGTCTTTGAAATCGGTTTTAATTAAAAAAAAATCTTTTTGGTAAATTTAATACATGTATGCGTATTAGAATTTGAGCCAAGGCAAACGCCAGAATAACTCTAAATAAAACGTGTTTCGCTCTAAACAGAATTGAAAGAACTATCCCCTTACTCCTAACCTACCAGAAACCTTCCACCATCAGCTGGGGGATTACTCTCTGTCACACCATTCTGTCACAGAAGAATTTTTTTCCTTACAGTCACACCAGTGTGACAGAGAAGAATTTTGTTTCTCACAGTCACACTGTCATATTTTGACGACAAGGACCAGTATTGTTAACTTATTCAACCCCTTTCGACCCGTTAGATCCTATTACCGTTAGTTCCAGTCAGTTCATCACGTGGGTTTCCCTAAACGTCCAACGTAACCGGAATGTCCACCTTCTTTAAACGTTCACGTCTCTGACCCTCCACTTAGGTGGAGTGTTAAAAATTCTATAAAAAATGAGATGGATCCACTCACTCTCTTGTGTGACATCACACGAGAGAGTGAGTGGTTCCATCTCATTAAGAGTAAGTTAGATCGTCCAGTCTGCAGCCTGCGCACGGCAGCTAAAGTGAGCCTACATGCGCAACGATGGCGAATCTTAGCGTTACTACCAATTTTTTTCCTGTACTGATACTATTTCTAAGAACCGTGTCATTCTTTTGAATAACCTTTCTTTTTACCAGAGGGAGAATCAGTACCAGAGTCGTCATGTACCTACTTGTAGGGGTAATAGATATGCAAATCTTTCAGGAACCACTAAAACCATTAGGTGGGCATCCTGCTTATTTGCCAACTTAGTTGTACTATAAAAAAATAGAGAAGTAGCTCAACAGAAAGTGAAACTCAGTCGCTTCTACTCTAAGGTAGTTTCTCAAATATGATGGTTCCAAGACATTCCGGATTTCCATACACGATCATTTCAAGCAAATGCTTTTACGAGAATCATCAGAAAGTTTTAACTTTACCTTGCAAAACATCTTATGGCATTACGGAAGCACTTGACATTTCTGGGAGAATTATCAACCCCGAGAAAACATTTAGAAATTAATAAGGACGCTTTTATAATTAATAATGAAATGCGTTTTACACAACTACAGCTACAGTTTTTATGAAGATTTTTTCGGGAAGCGGCAATATCATACTTGCAGGCGAACGACCAGAGTTTCAAATTTGCAAAAAATGCAACAAAACAAAAATAAAAAGTGACTTCAAAAACACTGCAAAGTTAAAAATAATGGACCCGGCACCCGCACGGTGAATCCATGGAATGCTAAATTATCGTCTCTCAAAAAGGTACAGACAATATCACATTTCTATATTGAAGTCGGTGCCAAATTTGGCTTTCTAGGAGATCATCGTATCGATAGTTGAAGTATTAGACAAAGTGCCAATACGTGCCTGTTGTATTTAAAAAAACCTCTTACTCGTTAAAGTTAAGGATCCTTTCATCATCAGCGCGGTTCATGACTACTAGACGTATATACTTGAATAGTCTGGGAAGAAATATAAAACACGTTGGACATAGCTATAAAATTTAAGGGTTTCTCTCGCTTTTCCTAGGATCCTATCATCAGATCCTGACTTTGGTGACAATGGGACCACCCCAGCAGGCGTAGCACGGACCGTGGACAAAACGTGACAAGAGACAAATAACATGTTTCTTCTCACTCTGTAATATAACAATGACGCGAGACGGGACGAGAGTTAGTCACTTTCTCTTCTAAAGTCCACACGCCGTGCTAGGCCTACAGGAGTATACTCTATCGAATAAAGAAAGAATTTTAAAATTCGGTCTACAATTGGCGGCGTAATCGCGTAGCATACACACAAAATAATAAACATACGCAACAAATTGATTTATAACCATCTCTTTTTTTGAAGTCTGTTAAAAATATGGAAAAATCTTCATAAATAATCGGCGAAAATTTAATAATAATTATTTACATTCTTTTATAATAAACATAAGTTGGGGTGTCTGAGGGTTTGCGCTATATCATTGACACGTCATTTTATCGAACTCGCCTGGACTACGTTAAATAGTATACTTACGTTAAGACTTTTAATAATATTTTCCCTTATAATGATTTGTTTGAACTATTATTTTTGTTTAATCATACGAGTAAATAGTGTGACTCTTAGTCTTAATAATTCTTTTAGTTACTGCCTGTCACACCAGGCTACGCCAGGTAGTGTGACTGTCAGGAAAAAATTCTTCTCTGTCACACTGGTGTGACAAAATGGTGTGACAGAGAGTAATCCCCCCATCAGCTCAGTATCATAATATGATGACTACTAAGGTAAGTGATACAAATAAGGCCTACCTAATTTCAATCACTCATATTTTGATAAATTATTCGAAGAAGGTGATAAATAAAATCAAGGCATTACTCTTTGGTTTATAAATTTTTAGTAATTAAGAAAACATATTATAATCTTTTATCAAAAATCACTTAAAAAGAGGTAATTCTGGAACCTTAGTCTTGGGCCTTTTTAAAACAAAGTGACTTAACAAAGCCTATGTACGTAAATTATTATAGGAATATTGTTATTAGAGTATTAATTATATAAAAATATATATTTCTGAGCCTTTAATCAAGTGTTTCCATTAGAACCTTGAATCACTTTCTAAGTTATTTTACTAAATATTTTGCTTAAATTGCTAGTCAGACTTGAAGTCGCATATTAACAAGAAATGAAGAATAATATTTAAAAAACGTATCCATACAAACAAACATTAACAAATTAACATATCTCTTAAAAAATATTATTAAATATTGAAAAATGAAATATATTTTGATAGGCTTTAATTTAACAAGGTAACTAAATAAGGCTTTGGAACGTAATAATTAGCATAATTTGCTTGTACTTTTTGTTTTGCTAAGTTTGGATATCGTATTAAAAATAACCTCAACCAGCCTTCTTTGTTGAAATTATTGTCAATGTTATATTTGTCACAAAAAGCATTAAAGGCTTGAATCCGAATCATTTTTGACGGCAGAAGTACCCTTTTTCAGAAAATTTTATTATAGGGCGACAAAATCTTTTTCTATGCGCTTTCGTAAATATAGCGTTTCTCCCTAAGCTCTTATGTAAAATACCACTTTTTAGATGATTTCTAATGGTTCTTTTTGGAACGCTTTATTGCGCCCAATCGCCCACAACGTACATCATTAACTGCCACTCCTAAGCTTTCTTCGGACCACGTAACCCGTTATGATCTTGAAGGACACAACTAAGATAATCAATTTGTAAATAAACATAATAAAGGTGAAATTCAATAGAATTCCTATTAAGGCCTAGGGTCAAAAATAAGGCCTATTATAAAAGTACGCTTTATTTAGTACATTATACTTCATAAATGTTATAAGCAATATTTAATTCGCATATTCTAAAAATTAAAATTTAAAGTCATAGTTACTTTTTTGATGAGTTATATTTTGAACTGTATACATTACTTGAAACAAAACTTCAAGGAATAACTTCAAAGACTAAGACTAATAAAATTAGATAGAAATTACGACAAATTAATAACGCGCAATAAAAATGCCCATCCTTCACAAATGATCGGCCACTACTCTCGCTGTAAGCGCGAGATGGCTCTCGCGCACTGTTTGCCGAGTCGTAGAGCTGTCGTCTATGCGTGTGTGAAGTATTTTTGATGTTAATATATTTTAATCGACCTTTCCGTACTATAGGCCTTATTTGTATCAGGTACCTTAGATGCAAATACCTGAATATCTTCAGCAAAAACATAAAACGTTGGACGTGCCTATGAAATTTAAGGATTTCCCTCGATTTTTATGGGATCTTATAGTGTCATTAGGACATTAGGACCACCACGAGAGTATACTCTTTCATAAACAAAAAGAAATGGCGGAGTAATCGGTCAACGTACTTAGGGACAGGTGGGGTACAATGAAACGAAAAAAAGCATTTTTTTTTTTAGAAAAACTCTGCTTTATATTTTGATTATATTTGTTAAGAACGATCAACAACGTTTCATAATCTACCTATTAAGAACAAAAATAGGTAAAAAAATTAACCTTAACCTATAAAATGCGTAAATTGATTAAAAATCATGCAATAAAATATAACATACCTCTTATTGATACTTTTCTTGTGAAATCGAAAATTCGTCGTTACGAAATTACAACTTTGGAGCCCTCAAAACAATTTTTTTCACATTGAAACTTTGTTGTCGAAGACTGGTCATATTGCACTGCGCTATCATGTGCCGCATGAGACGCTCTTATTCATCGAGGCAAAAGTGCGCGAATTTGTTTTAAATTACAATAATTATCGTCTTTGTTTTATTGTACCCCGTGTTCCAATGCGCCCCACTTGCCTACATGAAATCCTTTTTCGAAGTCAGTTAAAAACTGACCATACCATATTTATTTAATTGCGGTTGCTATTTAACATTTTGTTTTGAACATTTATTTATTTCCGTAATCTTACTTAACAGCTTCGCGGCTTGACAAAATAATTATTGAAATGAAATGAACACAACCACAAACACAACGTGCCATTAAATTGATAAACACATGTAAACAATGGGGGCAAATAGGTAATCAAAGAAAAAACAATTATAAATTTCATTGTAGCGCAAACCTATTGTGTGATCACCTTAGGACTTCAAGAAAAAGTAAAAATAACTAAAATGTTTACCTTTTCTCGTGTTTGAATAAAGTTTAATGACATCTACAAACAAGTCGCCGGACATGGCAAAGAACCAGTCTCTGGACATATAGATAGGTAGGTACTTACTTACCTACTACTTTATAAAGTTGCTATGAGCTTATGTCAATAATAAGATTTTATTAGTTAAATAGATTAAATAGTTTCAAAATAACCAATAAATAATCAATTCTTTATCGACAACTCATTATTAAAATGTGTTTACACGTAATGTCATTCAACCCAAAATTTTCATGTAAATCATAGTATCATCATCATGTCTATGATTTACATGAAAATTTTGGGTTGAATGACATTAATTTTAATGAGTTTTCGATAAAGAATTGATTAATTAGTTATTGGTTATTTTGAAACACAGTGTACCTATAAGTTTATGGGAACTAGGCCTAAAGTTAATTAAAGTGACAAATTGTGTCGGATTATAATTTGAATACAAAAATAACGGAAAAGATCAATTACTTACCTACTATAATATTATTGGGAAAGATAAGGAGTTTCCTGTTTTTATCAAACATACGAAATCCAAATCATAACAAGTTTTTGTTCAAATCTAAGTTACGGAAAACTCTGGAGATTATTTGTAAACAACATTGCTAATACTAGCTAGAAACTGATTTTTGTTGATGAGTCAATTACTGGGACTTGATTATTCTTCGGAATATTTAAGCGTACCTATAATCTACATTAAAAACATCTTATTTTATTTTTAAAGCTTATCAAATACTGTTTTGATAACGATGCAAGATGTGACCAATACCAACATTACATCATATACAAACACCTTCGAATATTTAAATTGTTTAAACATATTGAGTAATTCTTTACAAAATTAAAAGCTATTGTTTTCACTTTACACTAGTTTCTTCTTTAAATAGGTATACAAAAATTTACTTTATTATTAAGGATTAGCAGCTTATAGTCACGAAACAGTAAACAAACAAAATTTTTACCCTCTGTTTACCGGTCAGGTAGTTACTGCGTTGAAACGTATTGATTTGACAGAATTAATTCCGCAACTCCGGACGCACCCGTATAACAATTGAGAGCTTCCTGGTATACCTAGGTACTGTGATAAGCTATCGTATTCATTCTAGGTACAACTATGTCTAATACTTGTAATTCTAAAGGGTCCTAAGAGAAGCATTCCTTCCGATTGATTCTGTTCAATGAGTGTCTGATCACTACGTTTTAATTCCTTCATGATGCCTGCTGGGTAGCGACTAGCGTAATATAAACTAAACAACACTCACTGTTTACGCTCAACAAGATGATTGCACCAATTGGTTCCTCAATGTCTGGCACGTTCCGTGGCCGGTGCTCCAGTAAAGGAACTTCGAAACCACTATACGTGTGTCACGATGCCCCACCGCGACGAAACTCGTTGGTGCCGGCGACTAACCGGCTATTTATGTCGAACTTGAACACATATGCATAAAGACTCATACACTCTGTTTCAATCACACTTGGCTCTAAGGTTAACATTCTTCATGGGTCTTTTTTTGTAAGTGGATGAATAAGTTTAACAAAAGAATTATTATTTCTTATATGAACACTTTTTAAATAAATTTATTAAATATTTTGAAGTGACAGATTGAAGGGATTCAAGTGATGGTAGTTAATCACCTCCTTTACCACAATACGCGAGCTGGACATATATAAAACCCAAAGAGAGGGGATTTAAAGCCAAAGTATGTTTAAACATTCTTCCGACATGCTGACCCAATCGATTGATGGGTAATCTGCATCACCAGAAGGTCAGCCATTAATCAGCAAGTTGCACCTCGAGAAAATGAGGTTGTCTTCGGTTGAACCTAATC
Organism: Schoenobius gigantellus; assembly: GCA_963935595.1. Taxonomy (NCBI): domain Eukaryota; kingdom Metazoa; phylum Arthropoda; class Insecta; order Lepidoptera; family Crambidae; genus Schoenobius; species Schoenobius gigantellus. Next base: position 15,646,996 of record OZ012544.1, on the reverse strand, counting down.
AGATGTTGTTCCGAACTCTACATGATTTCTAAAGTAGTTGTTTAATCAAAATCGCAACTTGGTTGAAACGGAGTACACTTACGTAGGTACCTATCATCGTAGCTAAGCAAAGACTCTTTGCTACAGATTATTTTTCTCCTGAGAAACATAATTATGTGTTTACTAAGTAAATAAACGAGGTAGGTATTAAGTATATTCACTTTGTCAGTGTAGCAATTCAACATGTGCTTTTTTCATTTAAGTTTCATTTGAATTTAGGGAACAAAAAAAATGTTTTATCTGCGCTTTGTTTATGTACTAAGTCAAAATCTATTATTCAGTTTTGACAAAGTCTAATTGCATCCATCGCTGCTTTATAAAAGGCAGTCGAGACAGAGTCTCGTATTGACTCCGCAATGACTGCCAAAAGCGATCGGGATTGATTTTTTTTGACAATCAGTAACCCCCTGTAAACCTATTGTCAGATTTTTTTGGCACGAAGATATATCTACATATTTAGCAACTGTTAAAACCATGTATGAAATATAGAAACAGACTCATAAATAAAAACTGATCCCAGTTTTGTTTTCATTTTTCCAATTAGGTAACACAGAAAGATGAAACCAGAATTAGCCGTTACTACAGTTTAACCTTGACGATTCCACACACAAAAAAGTAATAAGGCATCTTTATTTTCCTTATTTATCATTCGAACTAGTAACTGTAGGAGATTTAAATAAGTAATAGATAACATGATAATATTATGATCGTCCTTAAATTAACAATTATATTTTATCAGTCCGAACAATTCCTTGTGATTAAGTCTATCGATCAGTACCTATAGTACGAGATCCGGTATAAGAAATATATACCCTCATCTGTTATTTAATCATAATAAATAATAAATGCTACATAATGTATTCATTGATACATTGCAAGTAGGTTGCCTAGCTAAATCACGTGCCGATGATGTTAAACAATAAAATGTTTTATTTATTTTTTTTATGAACTTCCCTCATTCGTTATTTATAAAAATCGAGCATCAGCTGATAGAATATACCCCAGGAACTGAAAAAATAATAGTTGCTTTCTTTCACCTCTGTCCATCTATAGGGTTTTGCCAGGTATAAACAGTGTGCGGAGTGCGAGTTTTATCGAGCTTTACTCGATCACACGCATCGAACGCGTAAATGCGAATTTGTATGGAATTAGAGCAGTGCCTATAAGTTATTTAATCGAATTACATATCAAATGAAAGCTTATTTTATTTCCAATCCAACCGCAATAGGTTGCCTTAGCAAAAAGTTGGCTGACTCAATGGTCGCCTAAGTAGATTAAAGATGTTAAAAATCTATGCGAGCCTTTGAGAGTGACGATTCCATTTGACATACAAAGATGCAGCGAGTTTTTTTAAAGATTTCTCCGATATCAGCGGCAATACATCATTATAAAATAATAAGATTTTCTGTTAAAAAATACGTTTTAAACGTTGTTCCGATCCTGTAAGCGCGGATTAAATACTGGTAAAATCAAATAAATATCATATAAATATTTTTATACTTACATACCTACATTTATCCATAGCAAAATACGTGGACAATTTTATATAAAAATATAAATTTTATATACAAAACTTATTCAGATTGTGATTCGTCAGAAGTGCCGATATTAAAATCAAATTCTAATTCTTCATCGTTGTCTTGGTTTTTTCATGACCATCAACAGCACATATACCTACGTCCCCACCGAGGGGCTCGAGTCGAGCCTACCCTAAACTAGGGCGATTAAGCCTTAGTCAATCAAGTGCCGGGTTGGTCGATTTCACACACAACCTGTAGAAATTCTTTCTTCACAGGTGTGTGCCGGTTTCCTCACGATGTTTTCCTTCACCGTAAAATCGTCGAATAAACGTACCTATGAATTCAAAGTTTGAAAACACATTGGTACCTACGTGACGGGGTTCGAACCGGTACCTCCCAATTGGAAGACGACTTGGTTTTTAACTTCTTTTAATATGTCGTTAACTTGTAACGGTATCGTTGTCTTTATTCGCTGAAAGGTTTTTTGGAACAACTTATAGCTAGCGTCATCTATAGGGTGTCCCAGAAGCCGACGTTAAGCCGAAAGCAGGTGATAGACTAACTCATATGTATAGATAAGTTTATTTTTTAGTTACTGAAAAAATTTTGTGTGCTTGTTCAGACAAGCAAACTGAACAACTTTCACTATGGGAGCAACTTTGAAATAGCAAAAAAAATATCCGCTGTTCCATACAACTTTTCAACATTCACTGAACCTAAATGTATGGAACAGCTGTTTTTTTTTTGCGATTTCAAAGTTGGTCCCATACAAGTTTTTTAGTAACTAAAAAATTACCTTGTATAGGGTGTATCAGCGCGGAATTCAAACTTCAAACTTGTATAGATCAGAAGGTAGCCGGGCTATAGTGGAGAACGGGGTGTCATTCGATAGCTGTGTGCTGCGGATTGTTCACTCGCCATTAGTCCAGTATGCATCGCGCTGTGGTGTTGTTTTTTTATAGCGATTTTTCGGCTATTTCCGGAGAAAATTATAAGTCGCTTTGGAGATATCCTGCCCTGATTTTTATGGGTCTACCCGAAATTAAGAGTTTAGAGGAAGAGTTTAAATTTGGAGAGGATGAAAACCAAAAAAAAAGAGGAAGTGAGAGGTATCTCAGTTGTCGTTCTGTAGCGTGTTATAGCAAATACGCGTGTCCGCTTTGAAGACTGCATCCGCCGGGATGGTCAACATCTAGACCAAATAATATTACATACATAAAATCGGCATCATTGTTATTTAATAATCTGTAAAAAACCATTAAAAGTAAATTAGTAATTTTTTTCTGACACCCTTAGAGACACCCTTTATATAAAAATAGAAGTAATGAGAAGTTCAAATCCATTTCAAAAACACCTCGATGTTAAAAATCGTCACTGTCACTTTTCTATATTAAAGTCGGTGCCAAAGGGTAATTGCTGATGCCAAGGCGCAACATGTTGCCAGAATTGGCGAGCGATTAGCAGGCTTTCCTTCTGGGAGCCGCGCCTTCTGGTCGCTTGCCAAGGCTGCGGAGGGCAACTTCTGCCAGTCTAGTCTCCCACCACTGCGTAAGTCCGATGATAGTTTGGCCCACAGTGCAAAGGAAAAGGCCGATCTCTTGGCGCATCTCTTTGCCTCAAACTCCACATTGGATGACGGAGGAGCCACTCCACCGAATATCAAGGGATGTGCAAGCTCTCTGCCTGAAATCCGTTTCACTCAACGTGCGGTAAGGCGTGAGCTCAGACTTCTAGACATCAATAAGTCAAGTGGGCCGGACGGTATCTCCGCAGTGGTGCTGAAAACGTGCGCCCCTGAGTTGACCCCAGTTCTTACGCGTCTCTACCGTCTCTCCTACACATTACACAGTGTTCCATCTTCTTGGAAGGTAGCTCTTGTCCACCCAATCCCTAAGAAGGGTGACCGATCAGACCCGTCAAACTATAGGCCGATAGCGGTAACATCCTTGCTTTGTAAGGTTATGGAGCGAGTTATAAACCGCCATTTACTGCAATACCTAGAGGACCACCAGCTTATTAGCGACCGCCAGTACGGTTTCCGTCATGGTCGCTCAGCTGGTGATCTTCTGGTGTATTTGACACACCGCTGGGCTGAAGCCTTGGAAAGGAACGGTGAGGCCCTCGCTGTCAGCCTCGATATCGCCAAGGCATTTGACAGGGTCTGGCACAGAGCACTTCTAGCGAAGTTACCATCCTATGGAATTCCCGGGGGACTCTGCAGATGGATCGCCAGCTTTCTGGATGGTCGGAGCATCAAAGTAGTTCTTGATGGTTCATGCTCCGAGACCAAAATGATTAATGCTGGGGTCCCACAAGGCTCGGTTCTCTCCCCAACGCTGTTCATTCTGCATATCAATGACATGTTGTCTATAGAGAACATGCATTGTTATGCAGATGACAGCACGGGTGATGCGAGGTATACCAGCCACCAGAATATCCCCCAGAGCGCCCTGTCGGAGAGACGGTCAAAACTTGTGTCTGATGTTGAGGACTCTTTGGGGCGGGTTTCAGAATGGGGGAAAACGAACTTAGTACAGTTCAACCCCACAAAGACACAGGTTTGCGCATTCAGTGCCAAGAAAGACCGCTTTACATTAGCGCCTCAGTTCCAAGGAGTAACCCTTAACATCTCCGATAGTGTTGGTATCCTCGGTGTTGAGATCACGAGCAAAGTTCAATTCGGGAGTCATTTGGACAACAAGGCTAAGCTGGCCAGCAGAAAGCTCGGTGTCCTTAACAGAGCAAAGCGTTACTTCACGCCCTACCAACGCCTTGTGCTTTATAAGGCCCAAGTTCGTCCGCACGTGGAGTACTGCTCACATCTGTGGGCTGGAGCACCTAAATACCAACTTGATCCATTTGACTCTCTGCAAAGAAGAGCCGCTCGAATAATCGGTGATGCTAATCTATCGAACTCATTGGAGTCGTTGGGGTCACGGAGGGATTTCGGCTCCCTCTGTGTGTTCTACCGTCTCTTTAACGGTGAGTGCTCCGAGGAACTATTTGACCTGGTACCGACGTCGCCCTTTTTTCATCGTACCACTCGACACCGCGGTGGGGTTCATCCTTATCACCTGGAAGCGATATCGTCTAGTACGGTTCGCTTTCAGCGCACATTTTTACCACGAACGTGCCGGCTCTGGAACGAACTTCCCGCTGCTGTGTTTCCTGAGGGCTACAACATGTCCCTATTCAAGAGTAACATTAAGAGAGCATTATACTCAAGGTAAGCAGCGACCTAGCTATGTCCCTGATATTAGCGAAGTCCATGGGCGACGGATACCGCTTACCATCAGGTGGGCCGTCTGCTCGTCTGCTACTTTCAGCAATAAAAAAAAAAAAAAAACGATGAACTCCTAGAGTCTTAAAATTTGGCACCAACTTCAAAATAAAAATGTGATGTTGTCTGTTTTTATATTTTAATTTAAATTTTAAGTGTTTTTGAAGTCGGTTTTTCTAACTTCGTTATCGTTTTCGAATTACTTTATCTAGGCCTACAGCGCAGTTCCAAAAATTTTTCGGCCGGTTAAGTTCATTCTTCGAATTTAACATAAAGGAACATGAAAATTTAATAATTTAACTTCGCAGTAGGACTACGAGGAACTAGGCATCCTCGTGGACCCACTAGTAGGACATTATTATCTGCAGTAGGACCACGAGGAACTAGGCTTCCTCGTGGTCCCACTAGTAGGAGAAATTAGCAGGACCACGAGGAAACAGCCAGTAAACCTTGTCTTATCCATTACTTACACAGAAAAAAAAACGTTTCACACTCTTATACTAAACAGCTACCGTGTGCACGCACACTGCCAAAGCTTCACTCTCAAGGCTCGCACAGATTTTTAACATCTTAAATCTACGCAACTATGGAATCAGCCAACTTTTTGATAAGGCAACCTAATGTGGTTGGATTGGAAATTTATATTTTTATATAAAATTGTCCACGTATTTTGCTATTGATAAATGTATAAAAATATTTATTTAGCTATATGATATTTATTAGACTTTACCAGTATTTAATATGCGCTTACAGGATTGGAACAATCTCTTTTTAAAGACGTATTTTTTAACAGAAAATGTCATTATTTCATAATAATGTATTGCCGCTGATATCTGAGAAATCTTTTAAAAAAACTCGTTGCATCTTTGTATGTCAAATGGAATCGCCTGCGCAAACCTTCCCTGTCACTCTCCATATATTTTGCGCCGGACCAACTATGCTTGTTGTATAAAACTCAGGTTAGGTCTTGCATGGAATATTGCTCGCACCTTTGGGACGGCTGCGCTCAGTTCAGTACCTCCTCGATGCTTGCTCTGGACAGATTGCAGCGTCGCGCTATTCGTATAATTGGCGATGTAGAGGCAACTAACCCTCGAGCCTCTACAACTTCGTCGTGACCTCTCTTAGCGCCTTTTACCGTATATTCCATGGGGAATGCTCTGAGGAGCGAGCTACGTTTGGTGCTGTGATCGGGCTATCCGACTGCTACGTAGCGGGTCACGGACTTACGGGTTCGATTGCTACGCCGCCGTCGGTCACAGGTTCGTTTCCCACGCGGAGCAAATATTTGTGTAATCCACTAGTAGCTGGTTCGGGTCTGGGTTTATGTGTATTGTATGTATATTTGTAAATGCACCCATAACGCAGATAAAACCCGGAAAAATATTCATATTGTGCGACGGCACTATAATAGTTATTTGTTATACATGAGTGCAAAGTTACTTTTTAACCGCGTGCTCAACTTTGATGACCGAGCAAGCGAAGGATTCTTAAATTAGAATCCTGAACGTTTGCGAGGGAATCAAAAGAGCACAAGGTGAAAAATCTTTGCACTCGAGTGCAACACGTAACTTTTCATCCCCCCTCAGCGAGGAAATGACTACTTAAATGCAAAATAAATCATTTACAATAACAAGATACTTTTATTTCAGTTTAGGTACATATTTACTACAACATTATGATAGGTAAGTATTACAGAAAAATATTAATATTATGTATAACAGTTATTTATAACAATACGATGTCAAAACAAAATGGCGCGTGCAAAGCAAATTAAAAACAAAAGTACACCAAGGAGGTTCAGTCGGAGCCCGAGTTTTTAACAAATTTAAGAAAAGTTGTATGATAAATCCGCACCTTGGAGATGGAAGTAAAGAGGTTAATTATGTTTTAAAATCACATACCCAGTGCACGCGATGTTCTTAATTCAAATTTATTTTAACCTCAAGCAGATAAAAACGGCTTTGGTGGTCAGATATCGAATAGCAAAAATACTCTTTCCGAGATGGGGGGATGAAAATAGAATTTTAAATATAAAATAAATAACTTTAAACAATAATTTTGTTAAAAAAAACATTCTTCTTTAAAGTCGAAACACATTTTTTAAATACTTTTATGGGAAATATTTAGGGAGCTGGTATCACTGAAGTGACGTAGCGCGCTTGTAAAGCAATCCTTGCTACGCATAGGTACCTACGTATAGGTACGTGACACGCACACAGGTATGCGTGTCACGTTCCGATTGCAGCGCAACACTCCATCTCTTAGATCATTTAGCCTGCTCTGCTCCATCTATAGACATGTATAATTATAATCAAAGACCGGATCTTAGACTACTATTATTTATGACATATTGGTGTTTTTGAAGCCGGTTTTATTTTTTGTAAAAAAATATAAATACTTAAATAATAGCATTTGACCCGAGGTAAACACCAGAATAACTTAAAATATAATCTTTTTTTCTCTAAACAGTATTAAAAGATTTTTTCCCAAACTCCTAACCTATCAGAAACCTTGCATCATCAGCTCAGTAGCATAATATGATGACTACCAGATGCAAATACCTGAATATCTATAGAAAAAACATGAAATACGTTGGACGTGCCTATGAAATTTAAGGATTTCCCTCAAATTTCCTGGGATTCCATGACCAGATCAGGACTCTTTCAATTAAAAAAGGAATTTCGAAAATCATCCCACAAACCGCCGAGTAATCGATGAACATACATAAAAAATAGACACAGTCTTTCTGAAAAAGAAGGAATTTTATATATGTATAAAAAATCTTCTTTCTTCTTATATATAAAAATGAAACGATGTGTGTTTGTCTCGCTAAAACTCAAAAACGGCTCGACAGATTTTTACGAAATTTTCCGTGTGTGTTTGAATAGGTCCAGGGAAGGTTTAAACATAAAATTGGTGGCGCTGCAATCGGGCAGGACAACGTCTGCCGAGCCCACTAGTCCTCTTAGGCTATGGTCTCCTATAAACGCCATCGGCCGCGTACAGCGTCACGTCGTACGCTGCGTTACGATGCTTACTATAGAAATGTACTATTGTGGTCTCTTTCATACGCTGACGCTGGCGTGTGGACGCCATAGGCGACTTTGAAACGCTTTGCGCCGCGTCTCTAGTTATTTCGAACCATTGCATAGCAGCGTAAACGTCTTATTTGGCGTCAGTACAAAATGTCGAAATTTGATAAAGAAAAAAGGCTAGTTGACCCTTTTTTAAAGTAGGGCTTAAAATGTTCATAATTGTTGTATTAGACCATAGCACATGAATATAATTTTTTTCGATGGCTAAAAAGTGCAAAAAATCTATTTTAAATTAAGATTTTCAATTTTGGACCGAAAACACGGTCAGCCATGATAGTCTGTTGATTATCTGTGGCAATGACGTCAGTCTTATAGTAAACAAAGCACGGGGACGAAATAACCTCACAAAAACTATTAAATATCACAAAATATAGTAAAACTGTATATGGAACGGGACAATAGAATAGGAATATAGAAATACCTCTTCAAAGACTCCAGGAAAGCTGTGGATTAGACGTACCCAGTGATATAGACATGCGAAATATTTGGTTAACACTCGCTTAAAGAAATCCTGTAACTATCCACTGAAACTCAAATGTATTTTTGCGAAAATCACATTAATGTAAGTACTATAACTGAATAACTCAATCTGTGTAGGTACTTCAGTTTCAACTTAAACAAAATAGAAGTTTTTAGGTTGTATGTAAAATCATTAATTAAATTTTTATCTTTCAGTTAGAAGGAAAACTGACTGCAGCCGACCAACCAAATTTTAACTTGACCAGAAAACTGAGAGAAAACTTGACCATTCACACCTTTTTGATTTAATCTAAGTTATACACTGACTCTAGATGATGTTTCAAAGAAAAGAATATGTACTTATGTCCAATTGAATAATGATGTAATTGAATATTAATTAAAAAGTATGTAATACAAACAAAAATATCAAAGTTTCATAATGAATATAATAGGTTGGAGAAAAAGTTTCTTCGCATTTTTTAAGAAAATTCAAAACATTTTTTAATATAGTTTATTTACATTTAACTAAAGTATGTAGGTACCATTTTGTTCGATATCTTTTTGCCATCTTGTAGGTAGGGACATGATCCCATTGCTATAGAAATTTTGGGACTTCTGGTCAAAATACCGCGACAAGTGGTTTTGGCAGTCCTCTCGTGATGTTAACCTGACACTGCCTAAAGAATTCTGAAGAGACCGAAACAGGTGGAAATCTGAAGGTGCAAGGTCAGGACTATACGGCGGATGCATTAACACCTCCCAGCCAAACTCTCTTAATTTTTGCTGAGTGGCTAAAGATGTGTGAGGTCTAGCGTTTTCATGATGAAAAACCACACCTCTTCTGTTGATTAATTCCGGCCGCTTTCTCTCAACTTCTTGCTTTAATCTCATCAGTTGTTCGCAGTAGAGTTCAGAATCGATGGTCCTGCCTGGTGGTAACAGCTCATAATGAATAATGCCCTTCCAATCCCACCACACACACAGCATCACCTTGTTGCGAGTTAACCCGGGTTTCGCCACAGTCTGTGAAGCCTGACCGGCCTTTGACCACGACCTTTTTCGCACGTTCTTGTCGTACGTGATCCACTTTTCATCACCAGTTATCAGCTTCTTCAAAAATGGTTCGGTTTCATTACGTCGTAATAAAGAATCACAAATGAGTACACGGTTCATTAGGTTTCTTTCAGTGAGCTCGTGAGGTACCCAAATGTCGAGCTTTTTTGTGTACCCAGTTTTTTTTAAATGCGCCAAAACTGTTTTGTGGTCAATTCCCAGTTCTTCAGCTACGTCGTAACTACTGACATGCCGATCTTGCTCCACTTTTTCAAAAATGGCATCCATTTTATCTGTAATAGGGCGACCAGAGCGACGTGCATCTTTGACATCAAAATTTCCGGATTGAAAACGCTTAAACAAAATTTGTGCTACTCTCACAGACACTGCACTAGGTCCATAAACATCGCAAATTTTTTTCGCGGCTTGCGTTGCATTTTTACCTTTTTGTAGTAAAATTTTAAAATGTATCGAATTTCTTCATTAGATTCACTCATCTTGGCGGTACGAAAAACAAATGAAAATCACACATTTTCCTAATTTGAATTTGGAATTATGTTCTTTAAAATTTAAACTTTCAATGATACCAAAACCAGCCAGATACAAATAGTATAGCCAAAGAGATTTTATTACAAGTTTATACATACTATATATAATGCGAAAAGACTTTTTCCCCAACCTAAATCTAAATAACTTTTACTTGAATTTACTGAGTACCTAATTAAAATTTGTTGCTTTCAGTGGTTACTTAATGGGAACTATTGTGTACTAACCTGTTCTCCTCTTGACAACGAGATTGATAAGGCAGTAAAAGTTGTGCAACATAATACAAAGCAGTGCATGCTCAGCCACAACATCAAAATGTGACCCGTCAACTAGAACAACATTATGTAAACAAAATAACTCAAGTATTCATATACCAAAGCACCATAGAAGTAAATAGGTCCAGTTTGGTAAAACTGAAAGATGTTATATCTTCACTGATTAAACCTGCTGGCCACCATGGCTGGTAAATTTCAGAACAGCTTACGCAAGAATATGCAAGTTATCCATTTTAAAGCCGTATACAAATATATTAAATGTGATTGCTGTGTTGTCAGCCTGTGCTCTTCCTAATTTACAAGACCTTCTTATTAAATAAATAATATAAATAATTTTTTTCTTTACTTTATACATAACTAACATCTAAAGATGACATAATAAATGTTTGTACTACATTAGTCATTATGTTCTTCACTAAAAAATGTTGTATGTTTATTTGACAATAATGACTTGTAAAGGTTTAAGTTGAATCAAAATATTTTAATTTGAAATACATGTGTTTTATTTTTCCGTTACACCTTAAAAGATTTATAATATTTTATAGGTTTGTTGCTCATATTTATCATTGTTACTCAAATATATATGTTCAAAAGTACAAATAGGTTGAATAGAGTTAGATCAAATTTATTAATTTGTATATAATATTGCCTTAAGGTCGCAGGTAATAAAAGTCAAAATAATAGTAAAGTGATTTATTATGAAGTAATACTTTCATATGATTTAGGAAAAATGTAGTAGTTTCCAAAATGGCACTATTTGATCAATAAGTTTTTTGACATACAGATTGTTAGAATAAATACCTATTATAGCTAATATTGTCACCTTTTGAGTGTTTTCAAAATTACATACTAGCAACACAAAAATATATAAGTTTGGCTTTAGCACAAAACATCTGCATCTATACTTGAGTTAAGCATACTACTGTTCACAGTTTTCCGTCTTTGATAATTAACATTTTCTTCAGTAAAAGAGCATGACAATTTTGTATTAATCTAATTTTATGGATACCGTTTGTTGAATAGACTATTACAGGGTATTAATCAGAAATGAGGTCACATTTTGCAAATTGCAACCCAAATCTTCATCTTTCAACTTTTATCCACATTTCATTATACTCGTTGGTGTCTGCAAGATTTCCCAACAAAAGAACCATCGTGTGTTATGCACTGGCTGACTTTATAGCACATGGAAGCTGTTATTGTTTATAACGAAGCTTCAACTAAAGAGCACTTCTGTATTGATGATTCGTGGTTTAGTTTTCTATGCACTTTATTCTTTCTTCATTGAAGAGGTCTTTTATTTTTTAAGAAATATGTCACAATCTGTGTCTGTGAATGTATATATATTTTTCCTCCCAGTAATTTTCTTCATGCTTGACAAATGCACAACTGCCAATCTTTCTCTTTTATGTTCATTTACAAATTCTTGCAGTACTACACTGGTATTTGACACATGATCCTGATGTTTTCTTTTCAACATTTCTCTTGAAGTAAATACTTTTAGTGTTTATTTGACTTTTGAGAGATAGAATAGCTAAACTGCTGTACAAAATAGCTCCTCACTGTGATGGTGCAACCACACCAAAAATGCATGTTTGCAACTCTCTTCTGCCGCGTGACAATCTTGACAAGTACACTTGTAACCTGTTCTTCATTATAACAGTATTGAAACTGTACTTATATTGTTTAGAGCGATACACAAAGAGTCTCCTGATCATCAATCTGTCGATTTTCGGAAGATTTGTACTATCTGCTCTCACAAATCTAACATCAATGGTTGATTTTGCTATTAATACAAATAATTTACGATATTTACACATATAATAACGGAGATTTGGACGATTTTTTGCCAGTTTTAGGAAAGAATAGTGCAAATCGACGAGTTGTTCAATCAAATTTGACATTTCTTTGTTTACTATATGAGTGACGTCACAGCCCTGACCACAGGATATCAAAGCGTTTACGGCGTTAGATAAAAAAAGATTATTTCTAGCATTTTCAAATTGAAATTTTACAGTAATCATTCATTGTTATTTATTAAAATCGGTATATTGTGGAACCTTATGCCAAATACTGTTAGAAATAAACAATATTTTAATAAATTTTGATATGAGTCAACTACCCTATTATTGATTGAATCAGTCCAATGTTATAGTACGTTATACAATAAAAGTGACAAGGAACATGAAAATAGTATTTATAAACACAAATGTTTACAGCAGCTTTTTCGTCAGGTGATATGGGATTAAGATGCCTTTTTGATGGCAGTTTTATTGCAAAAGTTCTACGATATGTTTGAATTGTTCTTGATTGATACGAAAATATTCCATAAATATTGTTGTCTTTTAAGTGTTTCATTATTAACATCTGGATACATCCTTCTTTCTTTCTCTTTATACATAATCGGTGCCTTGTTGCCCTGAGTTTTCTTTGTATGCGGTTTTTATTTTTATTTATTTATAACCCTTTATGTACAATCTAGTATACAAAGGCGGACTTAATGCCTGAGGCATTATCTGCCAGTCAACCTTCAGGTGATGCAGAAAATAAAGAAGTAGATGTACAAGTGATAACGATAAATTTTGAACATGTTAATATGTGTATATATACCTATGTGTATTTGTATATATATTATATATATATGTAAAAATAATACAATGTTTTATGACTATTCTTTGTATTTTTATTATATGCCTACTTTCGATTTAATACACTTAACTGTTAAGTATATTAAATCGAAAGTAGGCATATAATAAAAATACAAAGAATAGTCATAAAACATTTTTTTTGTTAATCAACAACCTTAAATATTATTGCGGTATTCTGTTACACCCGGTATATGTAAAAAAAAAATATATATAAATAAATTGCGAATACAATATAAATACCTAAACATAACAAGTCAATAGAGATACCTAAATCTAACCTATAATATTAATTTGATGTTGACGAATACTTGTAGCTTAATTAAACCTCAGCCTCACTATGTTTCCGAAATTCTTTTCTGGTACAGTTTCCTTAATTTTTTCTTAAAACTTAATTTACTAGACGATTTTCTGACATCTAATGGAAGAGCATTCCACAACTGGATCGATTGGACTATAAACGAGGAATGAATGATCTCAGACCGGTGAGCGGGACATATGAGAAGAGCATTAAAAGTAGAGCGGAGGGATCTATTGTGAGAAGCACTAAGATATTGAAGGTGATTTTTTAAGTAACTAGGGGTATTTGGATCATTAAGCAGGGAATATAAGGTTGTTAAAGTCCTCATGTGTCTTCGCTCCCGTATTGGAAACCATTTCAAAAGTAACCGGTAAGCAGAGATGTGATCATACTTCCTTAAATTAAAAACGAATTGAATGCAGTTATTTAGAAGCCGGTCTAGTTTATTGAGAAGATCTGCATTCAGGTCGAGATAGCACACATCAGCATAGTCGACAATAGGGAAAATTAAAGTCTGTACAAGCGTTTTCTTGTTGTCAGCAGGCAGAAAGTTTTTAAGGCGGTACAATGACCTTAGTACACCTGTTACCTTGTGACATATACTGGCAATCTGTGGTCTCCAACTAAGACTGGAATGCAGATGTAAGCCCAGGTTCTTCACTGTATTGCTCAGGGGGATAATTTTGCCGTTATAAATAACAGAGCGGATTCTGTCAGGGGCCACACACGACATAGTTCTCGAGCCACCATTAATTATGGCTTGGCATTTTGATGGGTTGATTAGGACTCCAAACTGCTCAGACCAACTCTTAATACTCTCAAGGTCCAGATTGATTGCCTCAACAGCATCATTTATATTATCCACCTCTGCCTGAGCATTGAGTTGCAAGTCATCGGCATATAGATGATACGCGCAGCGAAGACTGTGAGTGATAAAGTTTATGAAAATTGAGAACAGAAGAGGGGATAATATGCCGCCTTGAGGGACACCCGCTACAAGGTTATTTCATGCGGAGGAAGACTCCTCACAAGTAACCGATTGTTGGCGTCCCTTAAGGTAGGAAGAGAACCACTCCAACACAACACGCGAGACCATAAGATGAGAAAGCATGGACAGAAGTATTTTATGGTTAACGGTATTAAAAGCATTCGAGAAGTCGACTAGAACAAGAACAGTAACTTTTCGCTCCTCAATGCCAGTTTTAATATCGTTAGTGACCTTAAGAAGGTTGTTTTATACCTCCTCTTCAAGTAACACAAGCGCAGCCAAAAGTGTCGAATTTATATCCATTTTATATCACACGACTACGCGTGAGCGCTGTTTGTCGTCGTTTGCGTATAAGACGTATTGACCGCTGACGCTGTGCCTGACGTACAGACGTCGATCGAAACGTTTACGCTGAAGTCGGACGCTGCATATAGCATTTTATAGGAGACCAAGGCCTTATATATATAAAAATGAAATGCTGTGTGTTAGTCTCGCTAAAACTCAAAAATGACTCGACAGATTCTTACGAAATTTTCGGTGTGTATTTGAATTGGTTCAAGGAAGGTTATATGTACAGCAATCGGACAGGACAACGTCTGCCGGGCCCAATAGTTATGAATATATTTCGCGGATTATTTACAGAGATATTTCCTTTCATGGTTTTTCGCGCGCCTGCGAGAGAGAATATGTCGCCAAGCCGTCGTACCGCCCGCACCGCTGCCCATAAGATATATACTTAAAGACGATGGCTTTCCAAACATTTTTAATGTGACACCCTAGGGAATTCGCCATTTTTTGCAACGCGCCACCCCACCGCATCTGATTAAAAACTACCTACCCTACCATACCACACGGACCTGTATTTTTTTTGTAGGTCCATGCCATACCAATTGGAGTTCTAGCCTAGGAAAAAGTTATCAGATAAACTCCAAATAACTTTTATATTAAAAAATAAAAATAAAACAAGAATGAACATTAAAAGAGATTTTTAATTTACTTTGTTGAATGACTACTAATATGCTTACTTTTCTGAGCATTGCTTCTCAAAACGGGACTTAAGTTTGGAATCTGCCACATCCACCTCTTTTTCTACATTTATTTTCGATCTGTACTTGTTCTTTAATATTGCAAAGCTGCAGAAAAGCCTGTTTCGCACAAGTACGATGTGGTAAATGGCAGCAGAACCCTCAATGCTGCAGTGCAGATGGCACGATATTCGTGAGAAACTCACTCACGACGCCCTTGGGATAATGCCGCGACTCATCTCTGGGGCTGGAGTGTTGACGCACAGTTAAGGAAACCCTGATATAGGTAGTTGAGTAAATTTAATGCATGCATTCTGCATATCTGCATGCATGCTGCATGCCTGCTACATGACTACATACTTGCATGCATGCTGCATGCATGCTGCACGTCTGCATGCATTCAAAGTGATATAATATATTAATATTATTACGTGATTACTTAACACTAATCATAAATTTGAGCTTTTTTATTTAGTTAACTCTCTTAATAAATAAGGTTTAAAAACAAAAAAAGACAATAGTAAATACATAATTTAAACAATAATTTAATCGGTTACCTATGTATAGCAACTGTTTGATTTTTGAAATTATGGTGAATGAGTTTGCTATGGATTTTGTCAGTTATGCTTTGCAAATGTATGTCTTTTGAATATTATGCCTTTCTAATATTATGGCAAACATAAATTATGCCTTTTGTTACTTATGCTTATGCAAATTATGCCTTTTCATGGTTATGTCTTACATATTTCGGCCTTATAATATTATGCGTTATGGAGTTATGGTATTGACTTATGGCAAGTGACGATTATGGCAATTAACATTATGCATTTTTAGTTTATGACGAAAAACGTTATGCGTTTCAATAGGTAACCGTTCGGACACACAGCGCGACAGCAATACATTTTACAAATACTTATTTTTGAATTCTCTCGATCTTGGTGTTTCCTCTTATAGGACTCCAGCCTACGAGCTCTCTTAATACTCATACTACTACATATGGAGAGCGGGCATTTCGAAAAACAAAGGACTTTGTGATACGAGTGCTAGTTCCTAATCTCTATCTCTATATATATAATAAAATCGTAGGGGTACAAAAATCTGTAATTGCGAAATATTAAGAAAAAAAATATACAGGTCGCCTTAAAATCATTAGCAGAACACGATAGAATAGTTTTTAAAAAAAATGTTTGTTTGTTGGTTTGTTTGTTTGTTTGTTTGTTTGTTTGTTTGTTTGTCTGTTTGTCCGGAAAGATCTCCGA
Source organism: Schoenobius gigantellus (assembly GCA_963935595.1). NCBI lineage: Eukaryota > Metazoa > Arthropoda > Insecta > Lepidoptera > Crambidae > Schoenobius > Schoenobius gigantellus. Next base: position 15,630,508 of record OZ012544.1, on the reverse strand, counting down.
AACTACTGGACAGAATTTGATATGGCTTACACCACAATGCTTAGAATTTTCCGGAAGAACATTTAGGCATAATTTCGTTTGTTTAAATTCACTTTTTATTTTTAGTGAAAAAATACCATATAAAATTTTCAAATTGGCTTTAGGTAGAAAAACAACATGGCGCACGTGAAATAACTTTGACAAGTCTGTCACATAGTACAGAGAGAAGGTATTTTCTTCCACGAAGGAAAGGCGATGGAACTACGTCATACAGCCTGATCTTAAGTATTTGGATTTCGAAAATTGAAAGGCAGGAATGAAGTGTTTCACATAGTACAAATAAAATTTAATATTTTCTGTTAATGGCTGTACCCAACTGGATTTCGCCAACAAAATTGTCTTTTTCTCTTGTCGTACCGTGGTGGTAAGGCAAAAAGATCAAGCCATACAACCAATGTATAAAGCATTTTTTATGATAATACTTATCGAGTGACCATAAAATTTGTAGATTGGTTTAATTCTTGACTAATTTTCACAAAATCGGTACAATTTTTGAAATATTTAAAATGTTGAATAATGAAGATACTCTTTTCAAGGTATTTTGAAAGGTGTTATATGTTTTTACATTAGGACTAAGGAATCAAACTCTTTCATCAATTTAAAACTATTAAAAGTAATAGATTAATATTGATAATTAAAAAAAATATCTGACTGCAATGTTCTGGGTTACGCGTAGAGGGACGGGACGGGACTCCTGATCCTAATGTCTAAAATGACGGATCACATTTTTTTGGATCCACCCAAGGAACATGGATATCGAACGAAGAACCTAAAGAGTAGAACACATTGAACCTAGCCACGTTGACTTAATTTGACATGACTGTCGATAAAGTTCGTTTCCAAACCCAGCGATATGCATATCAAATGAAAGGCCTTGATGAGTAGAGCACTATGAACATAGGAAAATCGCCCTAAATTCAACATGGCCGCCGCTCAAATAAAACGGATAACAGTTCGTTTCCAAACCCAGCAATATGGGTATCAAATGAAAGGCATTGATGAGTAGAGCACTATGAACCTAGCAACATTGACATAAATTCAACATGGCCGCCGCTCAAAAAAGGTGGATAAAAGTTAGTTTCCAAACCTAGCAATATGGGTATCAAATGAAAGGCATTGATGAGTAGAGCACTATGAACCTAGCAACATTGACATAAATTCAACATGGCCGCCGCTCAAAAAAGGTGGATAAAAGTTAGTTTCCAAACCTAGCAATATGGGTATCAAATGAAAGGCCTTGAAGAGTAGAGCACTATGAACCTAGCAACATTGACATAAATTTAACATAGCCGCCGCTCAAAAAAGGTGGATAAAAGTTAGTTTCCAAGCCTAGCAATATGGGTATCAAATGAAAGGCCTTGAAGAGTAGAGCATTAGGTATCTAGGAAAATCGACCTAAATTCAACATGGCCGCCGCTCAAAAAAAAAAGGATAAAAGTTCGTTTTCAAACCCAGCAATATGGGTATCAAATGAAAGGCCCTGATGAGTAGAGCACTATGAACCTAGCAACATTGACATAAATTCAACATAGCCGCCGCTCCAAAAAGAAGAATAATAGTTCGTTTCCAAACCTAGCAATATGGGTATCAACTGAAAGGCCTAAAAGAGCATTATGAACTAAGGAAAATTGCCCTAAATTAAACATGGCCGCCGCTCAAAAAATGGATAAAAGTTCGTTTTCAAACCCAGCAATATGGGTATCAAATAAAAGGCTTTGATAAGTAGAGCACTATGAACCTAGCAACATTGACATAAATTCAACATGGCCGCCGCTCAAAAAAGATAGATAAAAGTTCGTTTCCAAACCTAGCAATATGGGTATCAAATGAAAGGCCTTGAAGAGTAGAGCATTGGGAACCTAGCAAAATCGACCTAAATTCAACATGGCCGCCGCTCAAAAAAAAAGGATAAAAGTTCGTTTCCAAACCTAGCAATATGGGTATCAAATGAAAAGCCTAAAACAGTAGAGCATTATGAACTTAGGAAAATTGCTATAAATTCAACATGGCCGCCGCTCAAAAAATGGATAATACTTCGTTTCCAAACCCAGCAATATGGGTCTCAAATGAAAGGCCTTGATAAGTAGAGCACTATGAACCTAGCAACATTTACATAAATTCAACATGGCCGCCACTCAAAAAAGGTGGATAAAAGTTAGTTTCCAAACCTAGCAATATGGGTATCAAATGAAAGGCCTTGAAGAGTAGAGCATTAGGTACCTACGAAAATCTACCTGAATTCAACATGGCCGCCGCTCAAAAAAAGGATAAATGTTCGTTTTCAAACCGAGCAATGTGGATACCAAATGAAAGGCCTTGATGAGTAGAGCACTATGAACCTAGCAACACATAAATAAATTCAACATGGCCGCCGCTCAATAAAGGTGGATAAAAGTTCATTTCCAAACCTAACAGTATAGGTATCAAATGAAAGGCATTGAAGAGTAGAGCACTATGAACCTAGGAAAATAGCACAACATTTAATATGGCCGCTGCTCAAAAAAATACTGATAAAAGTTCGTTTCTAAGCCTAGCAATATGGGTATCAAATGAAAGGCCTTGATCAGTAGAGCACTATGAACGTAGCAACATTGACGTAAATTCAACATGGCCGCCGCTCAAAAAAGACGGATAACAGTTGCTTTTCAAACCCAGCAATAGGAGTATTATATGAAAGTAGGCCCTGAAGGGTACCTAGAGCAGCCATGCTCTAAGTGTGTTCCGCAGAACCCTAGGGCTCCACAATACCCCTACAAGGGTTCCGCAATAATTTAGAAAAATCAAAACACCCTCTCTGGTCGTACTTTTATTATGCTTATTAATAAAGAATACACTTTTAAAAACTATTGTTTTATTATAGGGTTCCGTCAAGTATTTCGCTTTCCAAAAGGGTTCCGTCACCAAAAAAGTTTGAGAACCGCTTCGGGGCCTATTGTATGTTCGATGTTAGATGTTACCTGTGTTTAGTGTCCTTCGAGACCGTGATAATGCAACGATCGTGAACTAACTAACGATAACTCCAAGTTTGTGTGTTGGATGTTAGTCATCACGGCGAGTTTGCTAACCGAACTATGCCAGCAACACTATATCGCACAGTACACGTTACAAAAACGGAAGTCTCAATACATTTTAAGGCTAACCGCATAAATACGTTTTTTCGCATTCGTTTTCTGAATGAGGGCATCCGAATGCATCAAATCTATACAAAATACTCATTGACTGCCGCACACGTTCGTTTTCATTTTACGAACGGAACACGTTCTGTACGTACGTTTAGGTAGAATGGTAGAAATCCCGAATGAGAAGAAACGAACGTCTGCGCTACGTTCACGAAACTCCGTGTCTGTATTCCGTGATCGGATATCGAATACGGAAAACGTATTTGTACAGTAACCCCCCCATTCATGCTATACATTAACTCTACGAACACCGCCAGTATTACGAGCGACATAGAACGGTTCAAAGGTCAAACAGTATAGCTTGACAAGGAGCTTACTGTACGACCAGTCAAAATTGGCCAAGTTGTCATATCCAAAAAATATATTTTGTTGGTGTTACCAACACCCATTATAAAATCTAAACTTTATTCGTATACAGTTCTAATTTATTAACAATTGTTTATTTTAATTCGAAACATGAATACGATAAAGATTATTCTTGCAACTGTGTAGTTCTTTCTACTGAAGAAGAATTTATTAATATCAATAATGTCTCTAAAACAATAATAATACTTAGTGTTTCTAATAATATGTAATGTATTTAATTTTGTGGCCTGTTAGAAAAAAAACATTACGAACCTACGAAAATTGTCCTAATTTCGAAATGGCCGATGTTCAAGAAAGGCAGAATAAAATTGAATCATTATGGAATAAAATGAAGGAAAAAACTAAACACTGTGTTAAGTATTTTGATGGCGAAACGTAGTTCGCGGGCACAGCTAGTACATAATACGCGTGCTAAGATGATGAAATTGTTCATCTATTCATGTGTGGAGTAGCGAGTCTGCCGTCCGGAGAGCGGGCATTCGCAAGAACAAAGCACTTTTTTAACTTGTACACTAAATAAAGGAACGATCTTACCTTGAAATCTTCATCAGCCATTCTTTAAAAAATTTAAAATATAAAACTTTGTTATATTAGCCAACAGAATGAAATCTACTTTCTATTGAAATTAAATGTTGTTACTTAATTTAAACATTTCAGTTTTAACAATTATCTATGCACACTGCTCACGACAAAATTCAAAAACGTACTGAAGAGAAAAGCTAGTCGGCGATGGCACCTACTAACATACCGTCATTGAAAATGTTAGGGAAATGTAGGGTAGATGCACACTGCATGCAAACACGTAAAATTCAAAGGGGTAATCTCACAGTGGGTCGAGCGAAGGCTCCGAACACCAAGGGGCCGTTCGAAACCCGTGAAGTTTTCACTCGGTAAAAAAGAAAAGGATATATATATTGCGAGAAAGAAAAGTTTAACTGGTTTTCAAACGCTAGCGAGTGATTTTCGCACTTCACGAGTTTTCAAACGGGTTCTGTCAGTTAAAAACGAAAAGAAGAGTTCTTGTGTTTTGCAACGCAAACTAGCTTTATTTCACAACTGCACAAAGCTTTACTTAACATTTGTCAACTTTAACTTCAACATAAAAACGAAATCAGTAGCCACAGATCACACAACAGTCAACTGTCAATGTCAGGTAAAATTTAACGCTGACTGGGGGCCGTGAGAAATTCACTCCTGTCAGGCGAAAATTACTCTGCACTAATGCGTTCAGAAATACGAGAGGAGTAATTCGTCGGTTAACCTCGATTTCACTCGGGTGGTTCTCGAACGCTATAGGGTGAAATTCACTCTACCCCGAGTAAATATTACTCGTTTTCAAACGTACCCCTAAATAGATTCTTTCGAACAGCCTCAACCTGAGGTCGCCATGATAGACACTGATCAAAAACTAAACCTAGATTTTTCACGGATTTGCTAAATGGAATAACTGTTCCATCAAAGATCTGCTGGTAGCAAACTGTAATCAATACGTGAAATGAAATAGGACCTGCCGATAATGATTGTCTGTGTTTTGTTTGGATTAACAACAAGACCATAATATTTACTCCAGTTGTCAATAATACTAAGATCAGTGTTAGTTATCGAGATAGCCTGTGAAAAATCAGATAGTGGGGCTTGCGTGTAGATCTGCAATCGGCATCATCGGCGGTCATCGGCATACATGTGATAAAGACATGAAAGTGTTTGCGTGATATAATTTATGAATATCGAGAAAAGAAGCGGAGACAATACGCCACCCTGAAGGACACCGGCTGCGATTGTGCACCAATCAGACAAGGAGTCCTCAATTCGTATTCGCTGCTCACGTCCCATCAGGTAACTATGAAACCAGTCAATTACAGTAGGAGATATGCCAAGAGAACGTAGGATATCAAGTGAGCACATCAAAATCCACCGAATTGAACGTGTTATATATTAGAATTTTATAAAGGGTAATAATAAAAAATATAATACTCATATAATTATTTCTTAAGCTGTTTTCATTATTATCTTGTTTATTTACTTAACTTAAACATGTTTTAAAGTCTAAATCATAATAGTTTCTAGAGTTATCAAAATATTGATTATACAAACAATAACTATATTTATTTTGTAACAATACGTATACCCCTGAAAAGGTTAGAACCTAATAAGAGTAATAAGTAATGTTTAACATGTATAATTGTATGTCGTATCTGTAATTACCTATTGTAAATAAGTAATTAAGATATTTTAGGGTTATGCAAATCTCAAATTGATATCATTTGACACCACGTGGTTTTATTAAATGCTAATATATATGGTGTTTTAAATACATCATGAATTGGTTATTTCTCTGTACCTTTTCAATTGTAATTTCCACGTGGTTTCATTTCATAAAATACGATGCATAATTTATACACTCTAAATTGTGTATCGTATTTTTAAAATAATGTTTAGACTATTTAAAGAAAATAGGATAACAAATTACATTATAATAATCATTTATTATTGAATAACAAGCCTATTTCCGGTGGAATGGTTGCGGCGCGATCTTGTTCCCGCCATTTTCTGTTAATATATAAAGGCTACGGCTTTGCCATAGTCAGTTTTGCTGTGAACCTTGTTTTAAGTAACATCGATCTTCGGGAACAAGTTTGTCTTGCTGCTAGGCTGCTACTATACCAAGCTAAGTATTCTTTCGAATATTCTATTTCCCTGTCTCATCAGCAACTGTGAATATTGTTTGTAAAAGTGTAACTCGTTAATTTCTATATTTAATTACTAATAACTCGATCTTTAGTTTTATTATGACTTGTTACTTTTGTTTGTTATGTTTAATGGTTAATCATTTGTTATTTTATTTCTATATAATATGTACACCTTTGTAACTTTTATTTGCAAAAAGCAACCCCCGAGTTTCTCGCTAGCTCTTCTCGGGGAAGTCTGCATTCCGAGCTAGTGGTAGTGTAATTTTTAATTAAAATAATAATTAAATTTATTTAGTCATTTGTAATTACATTACCTAATAAACTTGATTAGACATTGAAACGTATTTAAATACTCTTAAGCCCCTGTAATTTCTAACAAACGCATTGCTGAAATCTAAGAGCGTCAGTAGAGTAAGTTGGCGATTTTCCATGCTCAGTTGAATATCTTGAGTGATTTTAGCTAAAGCAGTAGTCGTGCTATGACCCACGCGGATGCCGGATTATAAAGGATTTAAAAGTTTGAGAAATCTAAGAAGTTGTCGATAGACAAGCTTTTCAAACACTTTGGAAAGGAACAGGAGAATGGAAATAGGACGAAAATTAGAGAAGGAGTCAGGTTTAATTTTCTTTGGAAGAGGAATAACAAAAGCATCCTTCCATGCAGAGGGAAATACACCAGACGTAATGGAAGTATTAAGGATTTGAGTGATAATTGGGGTAAGGATAAGTACAATAAAAATTGACAAATAAAATTAAAATGAAAAAATTCAATAATTTGTAATAAATATATATTAATATTTGCATTTTTATAACTCACTTAGGTACACCTTTATAATACATGTGCATGTGATATTCTATGTTTGTAACTGCACCCACGACACAGGAGAAAATGCTAATGTGGGGCGACGTTTTAAAAAAAAAGCAAATTAAAAAAACCATATGTTTATTTTGTAACAATGTAACGTAAATCGCACAATCTTTATTAAATATAAGAAAGCAAAAGAATGGCCCCACGTTGGGCACCAACAGTCACACTGCTCCCTGGCCCGGCTCAGACAGAGAGTATGATGATGAATACGTCCGCTCACTCAGAAGACTATTAAGCTCAGCCCCCCTAGACAAGATGTCTTTCGATAATCGTTATCGCAATCGCTAAATAGACAATGTATGAGATTAGACAATTGCGCTCGAAAGCTAAGCGAGGGCTTATGTCAAATCCCATACATTTTCCTTCTAGCGATAGCGATAGCGATTATCGAAATGCGTCTTGTCTAGGGGGGCAGCATGGAAAGTCAGACCTTTAACCGGAACGGCAAATGGAGAAACAGATCCCGAGGTATCTGCGTTATCTTAAGTATCCGTTTAGATATCGTCAAATATCTGAGTTGAAGTATAGGTAGTATACGAAGATGTAGAAAAAACGTTAACGTAAGATACGTGACGTGATGTAATATGATGATCCATGTGATGTGTGACTTGATGGTGGGTGATTATTCGACTTACCTTGAGCCCAGATGACTTAACTTGAGATGACTACTTGACTTAACTTGAGATGAATATTTAAAATGGCTTAAGACTTAAATTGAGACGATTTGACTTAACTTGAACTCGTACTGATGTGTCGTAAGAAAAACTACTTGACGCGTCGTCAGAAAAATAAACCCTCCTCATCCAACCTCTCGTAAAAGAGTAGAAAGACGAATTAATAATTAGTCCGATCTTCCTAACGAGGTAAGTATAAATTTTTGATACGTAACGTAAGGACCCTTAGAAAAAACTGTAAGTATCCTACAGTTTACAGTACCTAACTACACAACTTTTCGTAGCGTAAACAATCAAAACTCATTTGACACGGACGATGTAGGTACTGTAATTGAAATTAAATACAAAATTATTAATAATAAATATTATACTATATAGATATTATATATTTACGTAAGATCTTCTGCAAATAATTTTATGACTACATATGCGAACTTACCGTGACCTTTGTTATAAATTTTAAAAAATAGTATGAATTATCTAATAATTAGTTTCAACGTGAATACGTAGGCAAAACGTTAATATTTCTGTACAAAGTTACAGTTAGGAATACACACTAATCAACAAAGTCTAATTCATCGTTAGACTCAACCACCAAGACGAACTTTTTTACAAGCTTTTATTTAACTTGCAATGTAAGTAAGTATGTAAGTATGTTCGGGTGGAATCTTGCAACTCAATTTTGAAGCAGATATCTTTAACCGATTGAGCTGAAATTTTGTATACACGTTTAGTTTAGATGACAATGCATGGTTAACTGTGTGACGTCATTCTAAATCCAAGATGGCGGCATAGCCAAGATCGCGGACCAATTATTTTTAATGCACCCCTACAATATGGATATCAAATAAAAGGTCTTGCTACGAGTAACTCGAAAAATAATGTGACGTCATTATTAATCCAATATGGCGGACTTCTAAAGCTTGAAAATCAATTTTGATAGTTTATTGTTTTTTATTATTTATTTATTCAGTGTGAATTAAAAAAAACCATTTTGAAGTAGATATCTTTAACCGATTGAGCTGAAATTTTGTATACACACACAGTTTGGATGAAAATGCATAAATAACTGTGTGACGTCATTCTAAATCCAAGATGGCGGCATACCCAAGATGGCGGACCAATTATTTTAAAAATACTCCTACAATATGGGTATCAAATAAAAGGCCTTGCTAAGAATAACTTGAAAAATAAAGTGGTGTCACTAGTTATCCAATATGGCGTACTTCTAAAGCCAAAAAATTTAATTTGAAGTAGATATCTTTAACCGATTGAGCTGAAATTCTGTAAATATAGACGTTCCGGCTAAGAAACGTGTTCAGTGATATCTAAAAAGTAAAAAATAAATTAAATGTAAAAATACCTTTTTAAAAACAAGCTTTTATTTAAATGCGCTAAAAAGAAAAAATAAACTTTTACACTAAAACTTTTACTTATAACGTTATTTCACATTTAACACAATTTATATGACATAAAAGCTTGTCGCGAGATTTACTTTTGTAGATAAACAAGTAAATTAAATAATTTACACATAAGTAAAAGTTTTAGTGTAAAAGTTTATTTTTTCTTTTTAGCGCATTTAAATAAAAGCTTGTTTTATAAAAGGTTTTTTTACATTTTTGTAAAATCTCTTTTAAAAAGAGTAAGTAAAGGCCACTAATTTTAGGAACAAAATAAAAGCGTGATAAAATATATTCTAAACTAGCTTCCGCCCGCGACTTCGTCCGCGTGGAATAGTTACTTTGGGCTAACGCTAACTTTAACCCGCGACTTCGTTTATATAGGTGAGTAAGTACTGGGTCTGATAATCTTATATCATGTAGATTGTAGGTTATTCTTTAAAAAAAAACTAAACTAATGTTATTTTAAAGTATTTCTGCGTACACTATATTTTTAATTTTGTTTTCTTCCGGCAGAAGTAGATAGCTAACTGGGGCCACCGCCCTTCCCCCTCATGACTGCCCGCCGGCTTTGCACATTGTGCGCGCAGTACTCGATCATTATTTTGCTGTGATGTTATTTTAAAACTGCGATATCTCCTAAGATATTCATTTAAATTGAATGATGTAAAGGGCAATTTTGTTTTAAATACTTGTGATTAATAACGTATTTATTTGGATTATATCATGTTTATAAAAACACCTTCGCAAATAATGAATTATTTTAGAACAAATTTGGTTAGTATAAAAAAGGTTATAGTGTGCTAACCTTAAAAGATAGACATATGCTGTCGCGGACTTTTTTTAGAACTTTTAAAGGAGAACAATTCTGTCTTACATGATTTTTGCGAAACTTTACCCGTTTACGCAGCGCACGCAGCGGAAGCTCTCAATAGGAAAAAATCCCCCGATTTTGAAACATTCTTCATTGATGCTCCGCTCCTATTGGTCTTAGCGTAATGATATGTAGCCTATAGCCTTCCTCGATAAATGGGCTATCTAACACTGAAAGAATTTTTCAAATCGGACCAGTAGTTCCTGAGATTAGCGCGTTCAAGCAAACAAACAAACTCTTTAGCTTTATAATATTAAGTATAGATTTAAAATTTCAAAAACATTATTCCAGAAATGAATTCGCGGCAAAACGTTATTCCTGTTTTAAATTTCCTTATTTCTGGTTACATTTTGAGTTAATTGATATCGAATCTTTAATAGAATGTTTTAAATTTCTTTTGCAACTTAAAGACTGGTTTATCACACATCATGCCACGTCGGCATTTAACTCAAAATGAAATGTTACGTGCTGTGGGTATGCTTGAAGCCGGGCGTACAAATCGCGGCACATAAGTTTGAACTGAAATGGCTGCTGTCTTTGGAGGTGTAAATAGTAAAAATAAATGATATGTGAATATTTTCGTACGAAATTCAAATTGCTATTGCTAAATCTGCCTCATTGCTACGATTTTTGGATCCCAAACGAAGTGCGGCACGCGAGGGCTTACACTTACACCTGCGCAGACGGCAGCCATTTTAATTCAACTTATGTGCCGTGATCTGTACCCAACGTGAAGCTGTGGATGCCATTCACTCCAACCAGTCGGTTATCTGGAGATTGTGGGAACGCTATCGGCTCATTGGGAACACGGCTGAACAACATCCTGGTAGACATCGAATTATACATTCGTTGCTTCGTCCTTTGAGATTAGGTAATAATTGTAGTAACACGTATCATGTCGCCTTTCATCCACTAAGTTAAAAGTAGGCATTCACACTTTTTTTTGATGGTGGTACACAAACCTTCCTAGAGACACCAACTATATAGTCGCTCATTCGCATTTTAGTGCTTCGCCGATCACCACGTATCCTACTTAATTTCATAGAACACGTTACTATGCCGAAACGAAACCACAAGGAGGAAGATAGTGATTACTTACGCAAGAAAATAAGAAAGATAGAAATGATGTTAAAAAAGCGCGAAAAGCGTACGCGCAATCGAATAATTTCAAACAATAGTAGCTCGTCATGCCCAGCCTCACCGGCGGTGGCACTTCTGACGCTATCTGGAGACCTATTTTTGAATTACGTATGCGATTTAGAAATCACCGCTGACTAAATCGTCAGCGATGACTTTGAGGTCACGAATTCCTAAACATCCTATTTTTGAAAGTCGAACGCAGAGCTGCCAACGTAAAAGTTACTCAACTAACTAATTTCAAGATGAAAAAAAGTATATAAGAAGACTGACTGAAAAATCAACACACATCAACTTCAAACTTGTCAATATGTTCTCTAAACAAAACACAGATAACGTTTCCACAGTTATGTCTTGTTTTCGAGTGGGTGAGGGCACTCGTAATGAAATCATATCCGTGACTAAGGTAGTCACTTAAGTGATATTCAAAAATAAGAATTATTGAAAATCGGTGATTATTAGTCACATCGGTGATTTCGAAGTCGCATACGTAATTCAAAAATAGCTCTCCAGGAAACGAAGGTACGCAGGTGTTAAATAATATACTTATTTATTAAAAGTGGTTAACATTTGTATCACTTAATGTGATGTAATGTGTTCCTATATTTATATGGGATTATTTCATAACGAAAGACCACTACTGGTTTTTAATATTGTGTAGTGTATATCTATACGGGGATGTTACCGGCACAAAATATTATACCTATTAATATTAAAGTACCTGCCTGTTATCTATAACAGATAATCTTTAGTGATGTGTATATCTATATGGGATATTACCTACCGTCACAAATAATTACCACTGGTATCTTGTATGTAGTGTACAATAGGCTAGATGACAAAAAATTTTTTTTGCTTTAATAGAAGCTCATTCATATAATAAACAGAAAGAAAAAATCGGTTTTCGAATAACTATAAAAACAACCAAGATATAAGGTATTAAAGATTTTTCTCCATCTCTTTCTAGCAAAACGGCAATTTACAAGGAGTTAATATGGCCGTACTCAACGATGACGTCACGGTTGATGTCGGATCTCTCTGTCTAATCGCCTTCAAATTAACAACTTAAAATGCTTGTATCTAATGTAGTTCTAAGCCGATTTTAATTCTAATTTCACAGGACTGCATTTTTTTCCACGGTATTTTAATATTTATTGACGAGACGTAAAAATTTGAATTCAGTCATCATCCCAATTGTACATCTATGCGGGATGTTACCGTCACAATATTTTTTATGTACTGTGTACATTTTATATGTTATGTTACCTTCATGACTAATAAAGTATGTGCACATTTTAATGGAATGTTGCCTTTCAAAGTTTCATACGGCACTAAAGGGTTTATTCTCACAAACATTGGTCGTTGATATACAACCGCATTTAAAATATAAAGCAGCTGTTATGGATATCTGACAGAGGTGTATTCTTCTGTGTCATATGTATTTTTGGACACACAGTTACCTGTATGCGACACAAACGTATTGCAGGTGAAAGTAAAGTGCAATCAGAGGTCGACATAGTCTCGATTGTAGAAGAGATCAATTCAGATTCATCCACTTCTATGGCTGCAACTGCAACAACAGCTTTACAGCCTTTAGATTCTACCGAACTACGTGCACATGTGAGCAGTGAACCAGTTCGTGTTGAATTGGATGAAGAGATTTTAAGTCTCTTGGGTGAAACACCCTCCAAAAAAAAACTGGGCCCTGATATTCATTAAAAAATAAACACACCAAAGTTGAACCCAGAGATAAAGGCAGCCTTATCGGAAATGCTTGTTAAGAAAGATAAAGCACTAGAAAATAAACAAATACAGCAGGCAGTTGCTGTATCTTGCATTGGTGACGCTCGGACCACATTATTTTCTTTAGAACATAAAGACCAGTGAGTCTAAAAACTGTTAATCGAGGCCAGCCGTTTAATGTGCGATGCACAACATACCGAGTCAAAAAACAAGACGCTTTTTTATTTGCTCAGCAGTAAAAAATTACATAAAGGAGCAACTGTACAATGCTGAAATTGACAGTTTTCTATTTGGGGAAAAATTAGCCGACACTCTCAAAGCCGCAAAGGCGATTTTTTTTTATGTAAGGCCCGGCAAATGACCTCCTCCCGCCTGATGTTAAGCGGTGAAAGAGGCCCAAATGAGTTGACAGATAGAGTAGGGACGACATCCACTATCCTACCTGCCCGCCCCTTGCCGGCCTAAAAGATGCTTTTTCACACCTCTTTTGAAGGAACCCATGTTGTAGGATGAAGGAAACACGTGCGCAGGTAGAGAATTCCAAGTGTGGGATGAACGACAGAAGAAAGAATCGATATCGATATCGAAGTCTGGTGCTGAGATAAAGATTACTTCATCAACCAAGAAAACGCTTGCGGCGACAAAACCAAAGCAACCTTTTAATCGTCCTTTAAAGCAGAAGCCTCCGCTCCCGAGGTTCAGGCAGGTGGGAGCACCGCGGAGGACGCAGCTGGCCCCGCCGCAGGCACCGCGCCCGCCGCGACCACAGCAGCTGCCGCGACCGCCGCCGCGCTCGCAGCAGCACCTAGGCCACAGATTAGATAATAGTTACTACGTACTAGGTCGTCGCTAGATTCGGTATGTTCAGCAGGTCGTTTAAGTAATTTTTACGATAATTGGCAACTCTTAACTGATGACCCGGTTATATTATGATGGATAAGATCCCTTTTTCCAGACCTATTCATAAATTATGGGAACCTAAACTGCCAACCTTGTCAGCTTCTGAATCTTTACAATATAGAGTGGCCCTTACTGAATTGATTGATTCAGGAATCAGGAGCTATTTCACCTTGGCAACCAAGTGAAATAAACAGTTCTTGTCCAGCTATTTTATTATTATACAACCAATATGTAAAAACAGATTTTTTTAAAACTTAAAACCTATAAATAAATTCTGTTATGAATTACACGGCATTTTAAAATTGAAGATTACAGAACTACAATGAAATTAGTTTCAAAAAACAGTTTCATGGCCACCCTAGATTTAAAAGATGCATACGAACTATACGAATTCAACGCTCTTCCCTTTGGCATTAACACCGCACCATTTGTATTAACAAAGTTGCTTAAGGCGGTGATGTACTTACTTCGATCCTTAGGCCATATATATGTGTACCATTTTCTAAGATTATATTTGTGTCATTGCTAGGGATTACCAAAAATGTCTAGCAAATATTGCTGAAACTAAAAATATTTTAGTCCTTTGGATTTATTATCAACATTGAACGACACGGTTACCGCAGAGGTCGAGTGATCGCCTACTGCGCAACGGGTCGCGGGTTCGATTCCCGCACGGGATTAATATTTTGTATGGCCTACAGAAATTTGTTCCGGACTGGGCGTATGTGCATGTGATATTCTATGTTTGTAACTGTACCCACGACACAGGAGAAAAGCCTAGTGTGGGGCGACGTTTAAAAAAAAGAAAAAAGAAAAGAAAAGCTGTATGATTCCTAACACTAGTTGTAGATTTATTGGTTTTATAATAGACACGAAAAAATTTCATATAATAATGTTTATAGTACATAGGATAAAAGAAATATTATTAAAAAGGAATTGCTTTATTTTCAACATAAGACAAATTGTAAAATTCGACGTTGCCCGGTAACTCATTAAAAGCCTGAGGTTTCAACATCAAGTGGCTATCAGTACTCAAACTGCCAGAAGAAGACTGCACGAGATTGATTTGCATTCTCGTAGGTCTTTACGGGTCGTAGCACTTCGACGTGGCAATCGTGCTCAGCGCTTGCAGTGGGTTCGTATATTCACCTGCGATGGCCGGAAGAAGAGTGGGCTCATGTCCTTTTTTCTGACGAATCCAGGTTTGGTTTTCACCCGGACTCAAGAAGAATACGCGTGAGGCGAGCTTTTGGACGTCACGAACGGCTTCATTGTTGGAGTCAATGTTCGTTCACCCAAAGAGGTTTGAATTGTTAAAGAATAAGGTTTATGTTTATTATGAATGTTTTACTGTTACGTTGTCAATATGTCAATTGGAATTTAATTATCTAAATACGATGTTTTTTTCTGATGTAATAATGTCCAATAAATATATGTAATAATATTTCACAATGGTTTAATATTGAAGACTTCGAAACAATCCAATACTCAACGGTGGTAGCAGAGCGTGGTTCGAAAAAAAACTGGGACTAAAGAGGCAACTTAAAACTGTAATAATATCGCGTGTCTAGACGTAAAAATCAAACAATTTGAGGGTCAGGATTTTTCTGTGTGGAGATTTAGGCTTTGCAGTATATTGCGAGAAAATGAGTGTTTGGAGGCCATTCAGTCAAATGAATTCGCTGCATCGAACAAAAAATTAGAAGCCCGAGCACAAAGCTTAATCATAAGTGCCGTGGGCGACAGTCATATTGATTATATACAGGATATAATATCTGCATACGATATGATGGCCAAACTAGAAAGTCAGTTTATGAAAAAGGGTACACGAAGCAAGCTATTTCTAAGGCGACAATTAAATGAGATTAAGTTTAACGAAGATATTTCAATGAGTAAACACTTCAAAAATTTATCCAAGATTTTTAATCAGCTAAGAGATGCGGGAAGCCCTTTGTCGGAAGACGAGAAAATTAACACACTATTACTGTCCATACCCGAATCATACGAAGTGATAGTCATAACTATTGAGTCCATTCCTAATGTAACTTAAGACACAGTAAAAGACAGATTACTCGGAGAAGAGGAGAAACGTATATGAAACACTTGCCAAGTGACATTCATAAGAATGCTTTTTTGTGTTTTACATGTGGAAAAAGTCACAAAGATTACCAATTTAACACCCGTGGTTATGGACATGTAAATCAAGGGCCATGTAGAGGTAACTATATGCAGAGAGGAGGTTTAAATGGAGTAAGAGGTCAAGAATCTAGAGGGAATTGGCATGAAGGACAGCGAGGACCTTGGAATAGAGGACGAGTTACTTGGAATAGAGGACAACGAGCAATGTGGCATAGAGGACAACGAGGAACGTAGGATAGAAGAAGAGGGAACTGAAATTCAGGAAGAGATTGCCATTATACTACAGGAGACAATGCGCTTATATCCGAACACGTTAATGAACAAGAATGGCATCAAAGCGAAGATCTTATTAATGTTAAAAAAAATATTAGAATGGTGTGTGGACTCAGGATGCTCTGATCATTTAATAAATAATAAACATTTCTTTTCAGAATATATAGAATTAAGTACACCTAAAAGTATAGCAGCAGCGAAAAATGGAATAAATTTGATGGCAATAGGAGTTGGTAATGTACAGGTGAGATGTTTTGTTGGAAATAAATATTTTGATTTTAACATTAAAAACGTATATTATGTACCTGAATTGAGAAAGAATTTATTATCAGTCACAAGAATTGAAAGTCATGGATATAAAGTAGAATTTTTTAAACATAAAATAAGGGTTTATAAATTTAATCAATTAGTAATGATTGGTAACAATGAGGGTTCATTATATACTATTAAAATAAATGTATTAAAACTTGAATGTAATTATAGTGATAATGATCAAGATATGATACAGCTTTGGCACAGACGTTTTGGTCACATTTGGTATGAGAAACTTGAATTTACTTAGACAAAATAAAATGGTAAATGGAATAGATAATTTTAAAGACTGTAGGTCAAATGAAACAATATGTGAACCATGCGTGTTAGGTAAAATGACAAAACTTCCGTTTAATAAACAAGGACACAGGGCTACAAGACCATTAGAATTAGTACACACTGACGTTTTTGGACCAATAAATGTAACAACTCATGACAGACATAGATATTTCGTGACTTTCATTGATGACTTTCCTCATTTTGTTATTGTTTGTTTGATATCAAACAAAAGCGATGTTTTTGAAAAATTTAGAATTTATCATAGTTACCTATGTTACAAATCATTTTAACATTAACATTTTAAAATGAAGATCGGATAATGGTGGAGAATATATTTCCAAAGAATTTCAGACGTTTTGTGAAGATAAGGGAATACAAATGCAGTTCACAGTTCCATATAATCCGCAGATGAATGGAGTGGCGGAAAGAATGAACCGCACTTTAATAGAGAAAGCTAAAACAGTTTTATTGGATTCAAAGTTAGACAAAGACTTTTGGGGACATGCAGTACTATTTGCAGCATATGTAACAAATAGAAGTCCAACAATAGGAAAAAAAGAACACCATCAGAGTTATGGGAAGGAAAAATATCTAATGTGTCCAATATGCGTGTTTTTGGATGCATTGCCTACAATCACGTACCTAAAGAACTACTTCAAAAATTGGATAATTCAAGTAAAAAAATGATATTTATTGGGTACGGTCCATCAGGCTATAAGTTGTATGATATGGAAACAAAGAAGGTCATAATGGCAAGGAATGTTGTATTTAACGAGTCAAAGAGAGAACAGAATAAAGAAATTAAATACAAGTATACACACAATCAAGAAAAAGTAAATACAGAAGAAGAAATCATAAAGGTTTTTTTTGTATTCGATAGAGTATACTCCTAGGGTGGTCCCAAGGTCACCAAAGTCAGGATTTGATGATGGGATCCCATGAAAATCGAGGGAAACGCTAATTTAATACCAGCTCACCGAGACGGTGAGTTATAAGGCGTAATGGATTCCATCGGTCACAAAACGACTAGTGTTTATATTATAGAGATAATATATATATATATATATATATAATTCTTTACGTTGATGATCTGCTTATTTTTGGACCTAGTGATGAACAAATTACACAGGTTAAAGTATACTTATACACTAATTTCAAAATGAAAGACTTATGTAACAGTAATTTAACATATCTTGGTATTTCCATTCAAAAGAACTCAAACGGTATTGCTATAAATCAAACTAAATATTTACAGAATGTTGTAAGCAAGTATAACATGGACAGTTGCAAAGGTGCTAATACTTCCATGGAATACAATTTTAAACTGGACTTTGAAGACTCTGACATTGACATGACTCTAGAGTACCAATGTAGCTCGTTAAAAGGGTCATTAATGTATGATATGGTTAGCAGTAGACCAGACTTGGCCACAGCTGTCTCATATTTAAGTCGTTTTCAGTCATAACCTACATTAAAATTATGGCAAGCTTTGAAGCGTGTCCTACGTTATGTCAAACAAACTATCTGTTATAACTTAGTGTATACAAACACCGATTGTAAAAAGGTTATTGGTTATGCAGACGCAGACTTTTGCTAGAGATAGTGATAGGCGTTCCACTAGTGGCTATATGTTTAAATTGTTTGGTAATACAATCTTGGAGGTCAAAGAAACAGAGCACGGTGGCTCTGAGTACAACTGAGGCAGACCTTATTTCATTATGTGAAGCTTCTGTTGAAGCCTGTTGGTTAATTAAACTGTTGTCCGATTTTGATATTATGATAAAAAATATTATAATATTTGAGGATAACCAAAGTACGATGAAAACTGTTACGAATCCGGATCAAAAACGTTTAAAACATGTGGATGTTAAGTTTAATTTTATAAAACAAAAAATAGAGGAGGGTGTGATAACTGTCAAATACATTCCAACTACGAGTCAAATTGCTGATGTTCTAACAAAACCTTTAGCAGGTGATAAGTATTTTAATTTTGTTCATTTGTTAAATTTAAGAGACTTGGGTACGAGCAAACATTGAGGGAGAGTGTTGGAGTCAATGTTCGTTCACCCAAAGAGGTTTGAATTGTTAAAGAATAAGGTTTATGTTTATTATGAATGTTTTACTGTTACGTTGTCAATATGTCAATTGGAATTTAATTATCTAAATACGATGTTTTTTCTGATGAAATAATGTCCAATAAATATATGTAATAATATTTCACAATGGTTTAATATTGAAGACTTCGAAACAATCCAATACTCAACATTCATTGCCCTCAGGAAATTCATCTCTACGGCGGAACAATACTATGGTTTGGACCGGTATTCGCGTTGGCGGTAGAACGGTCTTCGTTTTTATACGGGGCAACATGAATGCCGAAACCGCAGGATCAGTGGGGCTAGCACGCAGGAGAATCGAAAATCGAATCGAAATCCGAATCGAGGAGTTTGTATGGCAATTTTATTAGCGCCACGGCGGTGAGTAGCAGAACTAATAAAATTGCCATACAAACTCCTCGATTCGGATTTCGATTCGATTTTCGATTCTGCTGCGTGCTAGCCCCACTGTGATGAACGTTCTTCGTGAACGAAATATCGCACTCTTAGACTGGCCTCCTCAGTCCTGCGATAAAATCCTATTGAACACGCTTGGAATTTGCTCGGCTTTTGCACAACTTCCTCGGAATTTACACTCAGACCAAGATCTTTTTAGGGTTCCATAGCCAAATGGCAAAAAACGGAACCCTTATGGATTCGTCATGTCTGTCTGTCTGTCTGTCCGTCCGTATGTCACAGCCACTTTTTTCCGAAACTATAAGAACTGTTGAAACTTGGTTAGTAGATGTATTCTGTGAACCGCATTTAAATTTTCACACAAAAAAGAAATAAAAACAATAAATTTTGGGGATTCCCCATACTTAGAACTGAAACTCAATTTTTTTTTTGCATCAAACCCATACGTATCTATGGATAGGTCTTCAAAAATGGTATTGAGGTTTCTAATATCATTTTTTTCTAAACTCAATAGTTAGCGCGAGAGATACTTCCAAAGTAGTAAAATGTGTGTGGGGACATTCTGTAACTTCTAAAATAAGAGAATGATAAAACTAAAAAAAATTTATGATGTACATTACCATGCAAACTTCCACCGAAAATTGGTTAGAACGAGATCTAGTTAGTAGTTTTTTTAATACGCCATAAATCGTAAACCGGAATTGAAACCGTTGATTAAATGAAAGGTTCATTCAATCAACTCAAATATAAAAATAAAATAAATCATTTAATTTCATAAACATAAACCTTATGCATAACGAACCATTATTTTCTAACAATAAATCTGTAATGTACCTTGGATTTGTCGATTACTCGAAAGCCATTGACAGCATTTCACATTCATCCATCTTTACAGCACTTCATAACCAAGAAGACCCTATCTATATAAATTTATTGCAGAAAATTTACCAGAATAGCACAGCCAATATAAGATTACATTCCTACGGTAAATCATTTCCCATCGAAAAAGGCGTGAAGCAGGGTGATCCGCTCTCCCCGAAATTATTCACTAGTGCCTTAGAAGAGGTATTTAAGAAGCTAGCCAATTCTTGGAGCGAGAAGGGCATTGTCGTCGGCGACAAAAGGTTAACTAACATCCGTTTTGCAGATGACATTGTCATTTTCGCTCAGTCCTCAACCGATCTAAAAAATATGCTCGAAGACCTTAGTGCGGCTAGCCTTCAGATTGGACTTAAGATGAACCGGTTGAAAACGCAAATAATGACCAACAGCACGAAACGTAGGGTAACGGTAGATGACCAGGTAATGCAGTATGTCAACGAGTATATTGTAACGGGATAAAATAAAAAGTAGACGTTGCAGAATCACACTGATTTAATTTCGATTTACAATCGGGCAGAGCTCCGTCTTAGAAACAGTAAAACAGAGAAGTGATCTAAATATGAGATGGCGCGGCATTTTATAGTTTCTCCGGTAGTAAGGCGCTAGCTTGGCTTGGCTCTGATTGGCTGGCTTGGGCTGGCTGGCACATGGCTGCACGTGCTTGGCTCTGATTGGCTGGCTTAGGCTGGCTGGCACATGGCTGCACGTGCTTGGCTCTGATTGGCTGGCTTCGGCTGGCTTGCGATTGGCTGAGGCGGTGTAGCGCGTAACAGTCGGCCGTCCTGAAACAATCATTGCTCCCGCAATGGAAAAACACGTGGTTAGCTTTCAAGTATGTCAATGAGATCTTCGGTTTCAAGCTGGTCATCAGAGCTACTGGCACTGTATGATATAGGGTACTGTAATTCTGTGATAGGGCCTCAAGAGTCCGATGCAACCAGGCTAGTAAAGGCCTTGTAGCCTCGGAACCCCTTGATACTGAGGATTCTGTATATGTCATTACCCACACCTTAGTAATGATATATGGACCAGAGTAAATATCATCAAGCTTAGTGCTCACTCTTGTTACACTACTTGTGGGTGCTTGCCGCCAAAGAACTAAATCTCCCTTTCTGTAAATTCGACTAGTTTTCCTTTTTTTTATCGAAGTTACGCTTCATCTTATGGCTTTCTAATTTTAATCGCGCACTAGATCTATTATTACGCCTGATTTCAACCGATTCATTATTACTTTCATAACATCAAATCATAGGGCTATACGACTATGTTGTACTTTCATTTACAGTATTATTAACACCCCAAATAATATCAGGTAAGCTATTGGCCCAATTATTAGAAGGCTGGCTAGGATCAATCGCACGTAACGCATTCAGTAAGATCCGGTTCCACTTAACCATTGGCTCGTGGACATGCAACAGATGTCAAAATGTACTTAAATTGCTTGTCAGTTGATTTTTTTTTAATATCTGCTGGTAAAAGCTTTGCCATGTATTTTTTAAAGTGTTCTTATTGTTTTTTACTGAATTGACCGTAGGTGGGCTCAGCAATAACAAATTTAGAGAAATTATCCTACTTACTACTAATATTATAAACGTGAAAGTGTGGATGTTTGGATATTTGGATGTTTGTTACTCAATCACTCAAAAACGGCTGAACGGATTTGGATGAAATTTGGCATGCATGTAGCCTTTGACATGGAAAAGAACGTGACATAAGCTACCTTTTATCCCGATTCCTTAAGTAGTTCCCGAGGGAAAATTAAAAATTGTTCAAAATTGAAGTCCACGCAGACGAAGTCGCGGGCAGAAGCTAGTCTGTAATAACCAACATATATTGATAACCTTTTGCTGTTCTACAAAAGGGGCATATGGTCGACATGAACCATGACCATGGGTTCTGTGGGTTTCGGAATAGGGAACAATGTACCATTTACTCCCTCTTTATTAAATCTATACATTTTTGAAAGTCTACATGACTTATATCATTGTGGTGCATTTTTATCTGATCAATGCAGACACCACGAGGCGATTACCATACAATGTCTTCCTATAGAGTCTATCATCTGAGAGCACATAGTTGTTGTTTATATCAGGGGCAGCTGAGCTATCTTTAAGCTGAACAATGATACGCCTTAACTTGTCATCCTGATACTGGACTGTATAGAACCCGTCTGACACTTCAAGGCGGTTGACATTAATAGCATCGACGGGATTTCTACTCAACGCGTCTACGTGTTAATTTTTTTCCCCAGGCCATATTGTACACTCATGTCAAAATCTTGTAGTGACAGCCAGCACCTAGCAATACGTGGGATAATGTCACGTTAAGGGTGGCGCGAACGGCAGTACAGTCAGTTACCACTTTAACATGTATCCCTACTATAATACACTCTAAACCTACACATAGATTCTACTACGGCAAGCGTTTCAAGCTCGTAACTGTGGTATATACTTTCTTCTTTACTCGTTGCCCTACTGAAATAAATGACAGGCCTAAGGGAATTATCAGTTTGTTTTTGTAAAAAAAAATACCTGCGATACCAGATTTGCATGCATCGGTGTGAATCTCAGTTGGTAATACAGGGTCATATAAAGCCAGTATTGGCCTTGTACACAAACACAGTTTTAATTGTTGAAAACTATCGACTTGTTCAGTGCCCCATTTCCATAACTGCGTTTTTCTTTGCTAAATCTGTTAAAGGGCGAGCAATTAAATTGCGAAACTTTTAATAAATTTACGGAAATATCTACATAGCCCTATAAATTGACGTATTTCATGAACACTACTAGGAGTAGGAAACTGTGACACTACTAACAATTTTGATTCACCTGGTTAAATGCCATTCGAAGATATCTCATGTCCTAAGTATGTAATTTTGTTTTATAAAAATGAACACTTACTCAAATTTCACTTTAAATTTTCCGATCTTCATTTATGAACTTTTTGTAAAATATCTAAACCTGACTGAACATCAAAAGAGGGTAGCAACAAATTGTCTACGAATGCTAAAATTTCATATTTATCGGGAAAGTCAGTGGTTTTTTGAACTACCGCCTTTTGTGATTGGAATTTCGTATTGAATCTACAACCTTATTCATTATTCGTATAACAACAGACGGTGCGTTATCTAAGTTAAACGGAACACGCGTATATTCAAATACCAATGTGGCGTTTTATAGGTGTTTATCTGCAGGGTCGATTTTGACCTGATGGTAACTTTGAGACTCTTAAAGAAATTCTTAACGGCTAATTTGGAGACCTAATCATCGATATTAGGCAAGGATCAAACAAAGTCTACTATCGCCGTTCTTTTTTTTAACAATTACGGGAGAAGCAATACATGATTCAGATTCTTGAACTATACCTGCGTCTAGCAATTCAGACACTTTGGATCTAACTACTGACTGTGCGACAAGCTGTAAGGTTGACGGTATATAGGCTGTTCACTTGTTAACTTTATTTTTATGTTTAATAAATCTGTATATCCTAAGTCTTGTGTTTTACTCGCAAAATAGTCAGGGAAATTGATTAGTAAAGCAATCAAATAATCATAATTGATTTTTATTCAATAGATCTGAACTGATTTCCTCTATGTTTGATGGCCCGATTATGCTAATATTGGCTTGGCTAGTGTGCAATAGATTATTTTTGGCTACAAAGGTAGTGCAATAAAATATTGTGGGCTAACCTGAACCTCCGAAGGCGGCGTAGTCGTGCAGCTGGTGGCTCTGCTCAGTACTTCGCCCTGCTTCTTGCTAACGAGGCAGACATTTTTTTGTTTCCTTGTCGGCTGACGACATCTTTACTTGACGGGCTTGTTCCAATCCAAATTGACGGTGGCTGGTAGTCATCCATCACACATAGGAAGCCTTCGTATAATTCTTCGGGTTGCTCGCAATGATATGCTCTAGCATTCGCTTGTGCTGGTGGTGGTAGACCGCGAATGATGCATGAGACAACTGCGTTGTCTGACAACTTACACCGAAAACACATGGCGACTTTGTCCTGATAATATTTGGTCATCGAATCCATATTTGCGACGTCTGGGAAATGCACGTATCAACATTTGCTTCCACTCTTCCCAAGAGTAATCGTATTCATCCAGCCGGTTGTACCATCTTCTTGTTTGACCTCCTTAATCTATCTTGCAGATGAAACGACTTCGTGTTTTCGCACCATCCATATGAATTTCGCCAAGTTGATCAATTTTTTTTGAGCCATGCTGTCGCAGTAACAGTACACTCTTCGCTTTCCGGGTCGAACTCGGGGATTAGCAAGGCTGCACGGGGTTCTTTTCTTGTAGTGACGAAGGGTATTTCGTAATTTAAAGAACTCATGGCCTTTTGTACCTCTGATTTCAAAAGCTTGCGTAGGATTTTTCGAGCTGAAGGCGAGGCTGGTGGCGAAATTTTGTCTTCGTTTTCACTAGTTGTCTCGGATGAATCTTCACGCGGAGATTTGCCCCATTCGTGCGGACGGACCAGGCGGCCTACACTCGACGCATTGACGTAACTACGTTTTAGGGTTTTTTTTTATATTTATCCCACTTCTGATATGTAACGGGATAAAATAAAAAGTAGACGTTGCAGAATCACACTGATTTAATTTCGATTTACAATCGGGCAGAGCTCCGTCTTAGAAACAGTAAAACAGAGAAGTGATCTAAATATGAGATGGCGCGGCATTTTATAGTTTCTCCGGTAGTAAGGCGCTAGCTTGGCTTGGCTCTGATTGGCTGGCTTGGGCTGGCTGGCACATGGCTGCACGTGCTTGGCTCTGATTGGCTGGCTTAGGCTGGCTGGCACATGGCTGCACGTGCTTGGCTCTGATTGGCTGGCTTCGGCTGGCTTGCGATTGGCTGAGGCGGTGTAGCGCGTAACAATATATATCTGGGCCAAATAGTCTCCATCGATAACAGGCAAGACAAGGAAATTGACCGTCGTATTGATAACGCCTGGAAGAGCTATCGGTCTATGAAGGACATGATGAAGGGCAACCTTCCAATATCTTTAAAAAGAAGGCTCGTCGACGTGTGCATTCTGCCCATCCTAACCTACGGTGCTCAAACATGGTCGCTAACCGAGTCACAAAAGTCCAAGCTGAAGGTTTGTCAACGGGCCATGGAACGCAGCATGTTAGGTGTAAGACGCTCGGATCGAATTAGGAACACCGATTTGCGTTCCAGAACCCAAATAGCAGACGTGGGTGAGAGGACGGATTTGCTGAAGTGGGATTGGGCGGGGCATGTCGAGCGAATGCATCCAGAAAGGTGGGCTCCAGTAGTCACGCAATGGCAACCCCGAGACGGATGTCGACGTCGGGGCAGGCCCAGAAAGCGTTGGCGTGACGACCTGGATGCTTTTCTTCCGCAATGGCCGGAGAGTGCTAGGGATCGTGATCTGTGGAGTGGGTTAAGGGAGACCTTTGCCCAGCAGTGGGACAATATAGGTTAATAAAAAAAAACTTTTTATAAAAATTGCAGTCAACGTTCTGCAAGCCTCAGAAATAGTAAAGAACAAAAGAAATGAAAATCTATTTGAATATTTCATTCGCGCCTTCTACGCATGCGCGGGTTGCCGAACGTCAGATTTTAAGCGGGAAACTCGACAACAGCCAATAACATTGCGGCGCGCGAATGTAGATTAAAATAATACTGACTGAATAAAAGTAATAAGTTTTTATTGTAGTTTTATTGCGGAGTTCCTATTCCACCTTTCAGCTCCAGCATCAGACCCTGGTTTGTGGTTACCATAAACGATCAAAATACTCGTCAATACAAATCAAACAAGCCCAAACTCGATGGGGTAGTGTCGTTTTATTGCGGAGTTCCTATAGCCACCTTCCAGCTCCAGCATCAGACCATGGTTAGTGGTTACCATTGAGGATCAAATTACACGACAATACAAATCCAACGAGCCGAAACTCGATGAGGTTGTGTCGTTTTATTGCGGAGTTCCTATGGTCACCTTCCAGCTCCAGCATCAGATCAACTCCATGTCATCATAATATTGCATTGTGTTCAGTACGCAGCTGGTCGTATGAAGGACAGAAACCACGTTGCCCTAACTTCTAGCAAACACGCCGGGTTATACTTATTTCCGCGATGCACAGCTCTTAAGATGGCACGTTGAATATGCCTAAACCACAGATAATATAATACTACAGTACCTAAACCTAAATTTTTTTAAATTCTTAATTAAGGCCTTATCTTAAAAGATCAAGCCGGCCCTAAACCTACATAAAGATCTTAAAACTTACTGGTAAGTGTCCCATCAGCAGCTTCTAGACATCGGCGACGGGAGGAGCGCCCCCCCCCCCCCCCCCCCTTCTGCAGACCAGGCCGTTCAAAGCCCAGCAATGGAGCTTTGGTCCTCTTAAGTGGGAAACACTTACACTTATTGATGACTAGTGGGCCCGGCGGACGTTGTCCCGCCCGATTACAGCGCCACCTACCGGGTCCAACTGTACGTTTAAACCTTCCTTGGACCTATTCAAATACACACAGAAAATTTCGTAAGAATCTGTCGAGCCGTTTCAGTTTTTGCGAGACAAACACACAGCGTTTCATTTTTATATATAAAGAAGAAGAAGCAGAAGACTAGTGGGCCCGACAGACGTTGTCCTGCCCGGCGATTACAGCGCCACCTACTGGGTCCAAATGTACTTTTAAACCTTTCCTGTACCTATTCAAACACACCAGGAAATTTCGTAAGAATCTGTCGACCCGTTTCAGAGTTTTTGCGAGACAAACACACAGCGTTTCATTTTTATATATATATACCGGGTGTAACAGAATACCGCAATAATATTTAAGGTTGTTGATTAACAAAAAAAATGTTTTATGACTATTCTTTGTATTTTTATTATATGCCTACTTTCGATTGTACTGTCAAATTGTAAGCGATCGCGATAGATTTTTTTTAGGCAATAACCCCCCTGGATCGAACCACTGCCACTACTAGATTTAGAGTTGAAGCTCTCGCACAGGACCAATCCCATATCATCACAGCTCATATACGTCACTCAATCCTATATGAAGTAGTGAAATTAAAGATCTCATATTTTTTTGTAATGCGACATGCGATAGATGGACGTAAAAATTAGAGGCGATGTTTACAAATTCAACACAATTTTTCCACATAAAAGTGTAAAACATTTATACCTAATACTAGCTTTCCGCTCGCGGCTTCGCCCGCGTTATTATTGTTTTCCCTTGGGAATTTTACTTTTTTCCCGTAGGAAAATAATTGTGTAGCCTATTTAAGCCCGGATAATAAATTTAGTAGAAATTGGAGCAGATTTAAAATATTTTCCATAGAAACTTTCAACCCCTAATTTGCACCCTGAGGGGGTGAATTCCAATAAACCATGAAACACGTGTACAATGAAATATTTTTATGAGCATGAATCTCAAGTTTTATCAAAATCGTGACTAATTTAAAGATTTTTCCATACAAACTTGCAACCGCTATTTCATCCCTTTAGGGTTAACATTTTTCAAAATCCCTTCTCAGTGTGCGTCCGCATCCAAATTTCACGTTTCTACCGTTAGCGGTTACGGCTGTGCGTGCGGCTATAGATGGGAACATCTCCTTTTTATTAATATACAGGATAAATTTTGAGGTACCGGCAACCTCGCAGGATTAGATAGCAAGCATCATTAACTACAACGTTTGTTCTACGACTTTTGATAATTCGTTAGATTTTACTTTCATACAAGAATAAATATTCATACCTCTAGAATTTTTGTAACTTTACGCGCACAGCGCGCGAGTGTCCTACATACGACCGGCTGCGTACTGAACACAATGCAATATTATGATAAAACTAGCTGAGAATTGTGTCAGAATTGGCGTCGATTTCTTTGCAGAGGTCTAGGCTCTAAGAGACGAGAAATACTATAAAAATACTTTAAAATATCCCATGAGTACCGATCTTTGCACGTGCGCACGGAAACCTGTAGCCCCCCTCATATTTAGTTAAATAGATAGCCAATCGATGATGAACCGCCGCAACAGCGTGAACAGTGCGCATAGAAA
Source organism: Schoenobius gigantellus (assembly GCA_963935595.1). NCBI lineage: Eukaryota > Metazoa > Arthropoda > Insecta > Lepidoptera > Crambidae > Schoenobius > Schoenobius gigantellus. Next base: position 15,602,201 of record OZ012544.1, on the reverse strand, counting down.
AATATTTTTGAAGTGATCAAACGTACGTTGCCCTGACCGTACCTACTAAAAGTAATTCAGCAAAACTAATTCAGTAGATTCCAGTCATCACATCACTCTCCTCATCAATCTAGGACTTTGATCAGAGAAAAATATAAAATCGTGGGGCGTAGCGTAACTTGACTAAATATGTAAATGGCATTTTCATAATGATATGAGCGGTTAAATGTTTATGGAAGTTTCCAGCACACCACGATTTTATTTTTTTGTCTGATCAATGTCCTAGATTGATGAGGAGAGTGGTGTGATGACTGGTACCTAGGTCCTTCTAAACTATTTTTAGCACATTATCTACATCATTATTATCTTCATTTTCAATAAAACCGTTTTACCTTTATTTTTTATTCACTTAATGTTTTATTTTCAAGTTATTCATTTTTGTCATAGTGTACAGTATTCTACAAGTCAAGCCCTTTCATTCAGAAAGAGAGAGATGTGAAAAAAATACTGTAATCCACCATTTTGTAGCGGCGGCCATCTTGGATTTACAATCATACTGATTATATAAATTGTATATATGTATTGTTATCACAACTAAAAGTGTGCATATCTATCCAAATATCAGATTAATGTGTCAATAGGAAGGGGGTAAAATTTCAACTACTAGGTACATTTGACCCAAACAAACAGGACAAGCTAAATAAAACCGTTAAACCGTAAAAGTTTTAGTTGCTAAAAATGTTTTAAGAGTTTGTTGTTGTTTGAGTTTTAGAAACCTGAAACATATCTAAACTAATATTATAAAGAGGAAACATTTGATTGTTTGTTTGTATTGAATAGGCTTCGAAACTACTGAACCGATTTTGATGAAAGTTGGTATGGGGATAGTTCGAGACCAGGGGAAGGACATATGGTAATTTTCCTACGGGAATAAAAATTCCCACGAGAAAACAAAAATAACGCGAGCGAAGTCGCGAGCGGAAAGCTAGTCTTCTCTGTAGATGTTTCCCGCTTTAAGTAATCACTGTCGAGTCCCTCTTCACACTCGATTGCGGAAGTTTTGCAATGTGCTCCCGCTGCGTAACAAGCGTGCAACATTGTTGCTAATCGTTTTTCATTGTCATTCGAGTTAGCAAATTACCCCACAATCTCTAGCTTCCGTGTATAGTGTTTATAGGATATGGATACGTGAGCACTTGGAGCGATGGTCCGAAGTCGATGCGAAGGACCACAATTTCATTTCAAACGTTTGAGGTAGGCGACAAGTCAAGCTTGTATTTGCATTACGAAAACATTAGAATAACTTAAAAAAACTCATTGTGTGGTTTTATGAAACCACGATGCAAGCGAAACTTTTCGGATCGCCTACGCCTTGGCTGCTTTGCCGAGCGCCTTTCACTTATCTTTACCCCTACTCCGGGGCCGGCTGTAATGCGACTGCGATAGATGGACGAAAAAAGAGGCGATGGAATGTTGGCTAGACAGCAAGCGTGTGTGGGGCTCTCCCGACAGAGTGCCTACCCACTAAAACCCTGCCCTTTAGGGGGCGTGGGGTAGGTTCCACAATGCGACATCTCTTCTCATGCGCCCGAGAAGAGATTTTATACCATACAATTTATCATGTGTTTTCACGACTCTCTTGCGCCGCCTCAAAATTTGCCCTATCTATCTGTTATTTCGAGGAGGGCCGGGAGCGACCAGCGAGCAACCCCCAGGGAGCCACTGCAACCTGTGCAACAGATCTATTGTGGCCGACCCCTCATATCAAAGGTCTCCAATTAAACCCGCAGCGGTAAAGTATAGCCAATTACCTTTTTTGGAGACAGACTACTCATCGTGAGGCGGCAAACAGGGACCACCTAGAGCTCGGCTCCTAATGTGGATGAGAGCATAGCACTCACAAATAATGTGGATTGGTATTTCATCATTCTCACCACAAAATCTGTACACGGGGGCATTCGTCAAACCCGTTCTGTGCAGATTTTTGTTGAGTTTGCAGTGACCAGTTAAGGCTCTAGTAAGTGACCTTAGTTGGCTTCTGTTTAGTTGAAGGTTTCGCATTGCATCTCCGGGCGAGATTCCTTAATGAGCAATTTCGAGTGCACCAATCGGTCTTGCCATATTCGGACCGACTCCTCTCTTATTTGCCTCTTCACGTATGACACGGGAACCTCGCCGTAGTCTGGTGTCCCGTTTACTGCCCGAGCCGCTGTTTTGGCTAGTTCATCCGCCCTTTCATTTCCCGCTGTGCCCACGTGTGCTCTCAGCCAGAACAGTCTCACCTCCCCTCCATTCCTTCTGATGCTTCTTATGTCTTCGTGTATCCTCTGCACGAGCTGGTTGTCAGCTTTAGGATTAGCGATTATATCCAGAGAGGATCTGGAATCGCTCAGTACTGTTGCTGAGCTTATTCTCCTTCTCTGGACCATCTCTATTGCTCTGTGCAGAGCATACAGTTCCGACTGGAAGACCGTACAGGCCGAATCAAGTCCGAATGTATAGCTGGCAGATTCCTTACCTCCTTCCCACCACGAGATGGCAGCTCCTACTCCCTCATCGATTTTGCTGCCGTCAGTGTAAATTTGTGGGTCTCGGATGTTGTGCTTTTGGAGGTTTTCTGTGGATGTATCCTCTATACATTCGTATTCGACTAGTACCCGCTTTAATGGGTGGGGTCTTTTCAGGAAGGGAACCTCCTTCTCGAGCGTTCGGCCGGGTGGTATGTGGTCTCGACAGTTACGTTTTTTAGTTCTGTGAAGGGTAGCCGTTTCTTGCACACGTAGGTCGAGCGGAAGTAATCCCGATAATGTCAGGGCGGACGTTAGCGACACAGTCCTGTACGCTTTGCAGATCTTTTTGGCAAAGTTCCTTTGGACCGACTCCAGTTGTTTTTTGACCAGTTCTAGGGCCGTGGCCTGGCTCCATGCTCCACTGGCGTAAAGGATAATGGGTTCGATGACCGCCACGTATATCGTCCTGATGATCTCACCGTTTAGGCCCCATGTTACCTTCGCCGCCGCCAAGTTTTTTGTTTATATATGTTTGCTGCTTTCCTGCACTGTTCTGAGACGTGCTGGGCGAAGTTCAGGTTTTTATCTATGGTGAGTCCTAGCACTTTAATCGCGCTAACCAGTTCGACGATTATCCCGGACATCGTCACTATGAGGGGTTCGTACTTCAACTTTTTCGTTATCAGCATCGCCTTGGTCTTATGCGGCGCGAAGTTTAGTTTGTTACGGCTTCCCCATTCGACGACATCTTCCAGGACCTCATTTGCGATCTCCTCTACTTGTTGAGATGTTTCGCCAGAGAAAACCAGGACCACGTCGTCTGTAAAGGCCTGGCAGTGCACGTTTCTCCCCTCCAACTGTTTGAGCAGGGAGTCGAGGATTATGTTCCAGAAGGTGGGACCTCCTATTGATCCCTGGACACATCCTTTGGTGGTATCTTTCCCTGCTTTTTCTCCCATGTAGTTTACCTCTACTTTTCGATCTCGTAGATATGATTCGATCATGAAGTAGAGGTTTCGGGGGCAGTTTTTGTGATTAGTTGTTTTCTGAGTATCTCACACTACGTATGCTGGTCTCAATATCCTCAGTCCCCTCGAAATAGACTGAAATCACTCCTAATCGCAGACCCGCTGCTTCCAACCAGACCACCACCTCCGTCTCCGTGGCGAGCCCAGGGTCTTGTACCACCCTGAGCCTGTCACCGAAGACGATAATGGCCGCCTTCACTGGTTTTGTGCCGCTGCCGGTGGACTGTATTATCCTTGTTCCAGAGTAGCGTTTGACTATTCCCCGGTTGCCCACGGTTCCTGTACTATTGTAAGGTCTAATTTGCGCAGCTCTGCGACGCGGAGCAATTCCGCCGTGGCTGTTTTGGAGCGCTGCAGATTTGCTTGGATGATGTGCAATTCTCCGCGCGCTCCGGGAGATGTCTGTGGCGTGCCCTTAGCAGTATGCGACTTTTTCTCTTGCTATGGCATCCCACTTTTGCCACATAGGGCAGTCGTGACTGAAGGCATTGTGTCCAGCTAGTTCCGGCCTGGTTCCCTTCGCCTCGAGGCAGTTTAGGCATTGAGGCAGCCGCCTCAATGCCTAAACTTCCTTCCTTCCGGAACTTGCAGTCCACCCACCGGTGTTTGTGTCCGCAGTGACTGCATTGATCTTCCGTTTCTTTACATATCGCTCTAGTGTCCGTATCCGAGACACTTGGTACACTGCACCAGTGGTGAGTGGTCGCTCACCGGCCGCCGGTGGAGGTCAATGTAGACCACACCCGCCTCTAGCATCGCCTTATGCAATTTGGGCGAGATCTCTAAAACCGGATGGCACTCTAAATTGTTACGTGCCTTCTTTCTGTAACGGACCCTCATCGTGGTTTCTTTTGGATCGATGTCCCTAAAAAGGTGTTTATTTTGAGACGTGAGGTATTCTATAATTTCTTGGTACTTGTGGTACGCCAGGAGGTCTCTAATTATAATTTGAGGGTTTGATGGCCTCGTTTAAGTTAGGTTAGGTTTAAGTCTTTTTGGGACTTAACTTTGTCCTTCATAAGGTCAAGATCGTTCTGAGTGCCACAGCTCAAAATTATTTTCCTGTTTTTTCCCTTCCGCACGCGCTCTACCTTGGCACCAGTTTTCTTGTTGTCGAGGGCAGTACGAATCTGTTCGATCACTGCCTCGCCGGGCTTCATTTCATCAGTGGATGAGATGATGAGCGTGTGATTTGCTTTTGGTCTTGGTGTGGCTGGTCTCGCTGCCATCGACGCGTACAAGGGAAGCATCTGCGGTTTGGGTGCCGTTGGTGGCGATTTCGACGCTGTGGCAAGCTCGGTAGCCAGGGACATTGGTGGTGGGGATAGCGGTACCCTCTTGTCTTCCCTCACAGTTCTTAGTTCTGACCGCGCGGCCTCCAGGGTCTCAGTCAAAGGCTGCAGCTCCTCGCTGATTTTAATGGTCTGGTTTGCCTTTTCGGGGTCTGTTCAGACGAAGTAAACGCCTGATGTAGCATCAACAGCAGATCCACTATACGTCAAACCCAGCTGTGTGCGCGCATCAATCGAGCAGTGCGCTGCGTACTACCGAGTGACGAACATCCATTTTATTATTCCATATAAATACATATTTATTACGTCATTAATTATTGTCAAGTAAATAGTAAACCATCGATATATTCAGCAAGTCATTTGGGAGTATTATTTAAGTCCTTACAAACCATCAGAAGACAGCGTATTCATTTTATGGTGACCCCGACGTGATCCATCATTGAACATCAAGTAACAAACGGAATCATCCTTCAGGATACCGCCAGCATATACAGCTGCAGCCATCGATCCGAGGGAAGTGTGCGTTTTAATTAATTTCCATAATTCATTCATCCTTTTTCCTTTCCGATTTGTGTGAAAACTGTAATTTTGTGCAACCAACCCTCATTTTAAATAATTTTCAAGTTCAAATTTTAGCATATAATTTAGGTATTATAATCGTTATTTTGACCTAATATATTTGACATTCAGTGTCACATATACAAATTAAAATACACATAATACATCTAGTGACTTAACTGAGCATCATTTTTTTATAAACATAATTTCAATGTTGTGTTATTTTCAATGTTAGTTTAACCAGGAACGGCCTTAACGGTAAATAGCGCTTTCTATTGTAAAATATAAAAACATTACTGCCGAAAATTGAATATTCCGCGCGTAGCAGTGAAGCGGCGACCGGACCGGAGCAAAACCAGTTTGTTACCTCGGAATCCACATAACGTACACCTTATCATTACTTTTAGATTTCCGTCTTATTTTTTGTTATTTGCGCTGCATGATGAGTGAGTTAAAAGATCTTATTAAGCAAAGAGGAACAATTAGAGGTAGATTAACATTATTTGATAAATACTTAACCCCATTAACCTTTAAGTATGGACGTCATTTTTTCATAACACTATCCAGGAGACCTATTTTTGAATTACGTATGCGATTTAGAAATCACCGCTGACTAAATAGTCAGCGATGACTTTGAAGTCACGAATTCCCAAACATCCTATTTTTGAAAGTCGAACGCGGAGCTGCCAACATAGATAAAGTACACACATACGTAAGGGTTCGGTTCCACGCAGAATGTAGCCGTTTTCGGTATATACCGGTTATTATACGGCTAAAAATTCATTGCAACTAGGGCAAAATATAAGAAAATACCGGAGAGCTATTTTTGAATTACGTATGCGACTTCGAAATCACCGATGTGACTAATAATCACCGATTTTCAATAATTCTTATTTTTGAATATCACTTATGTGACTACCTTAGTCACGGATGTGATTTCATTACGAGTGCCCTCACCCACTCGTAAACAAGTCATACATAACTGTGGAAACGTTATCTGTGTTTTGTTTAGAGAACATATTGACAAGTTTGAAGTTGATGTATGTTGATTTTGAGTTGGATTTAAAATTTTTAAAATTTGTCAAATAAGTAAATACTAATACACGGTTATTTTTTATCACCCTGGAAAATTTAAGGGACGCTTCACGACATGGTATTAGAATGATTTAAATAGAAATAAAAAAAAATAACTCACTTAATTTTTTTAAAAAATAAAAAAAATGCTGCACTGGTTGAGAGCAGCATTTTTAGAGATTTTTTTAGTTTTTTTTATATTTTTTATTTCATTTTTTTTTTTAATTATAATATTGGATGTGTCCTGAAGCGTCCCTAACATTTTCCAGGGTGATAAAAAAATAACCGTGTATAAGTTTAAAATCTTTTAAATTTGTGTCACAAACAAACAGACCAGTATTTTCTTATTATTTTGGCCTAGTTGCAATGAATTTTTAGCCGTATAATAACCGGTATATACCGAAAACGGCTACATTCTGCGTGGAACCGAACCCTTACGTATGTGTGTACTTTATCTATGTTGGCAGCTCTGCGTTCGACTTTCAAAAATAGGATGTTTAGGAATTCGTGACTTCAAAGTCATCGCTGACTATTTAGTCAGCGGTGATTTCTAAATCGCATACGTAATTCAAAAATAGGTCTCCGAGAGCTATTTTTGAATTACGTATGCGACTTCGAAATCACCGATGTGACTAATAATCACCGATTTTCAATAATTCTTATTTTTGAATATGACTTATGTGACTACCTTAGTCACGGATGTGATTTCATTACGAGTACCCTCACCCACTCGTAAACAAGTCATACATAACTGTGGAAACGTTATCTGTGTTTTGTTTAGAGAACATATTGACAAGTTTGAAGTTGATGTATGTTGATTTTGAGTTGGATTTAAAATTTTTAAATTTGTCAAATAAGTAAATATACTTACACGGTTATTTTTTATCACCCTGGAAAATTTAAGGGACGCTTCACGACATGGTATTAGAATGATTTAAATATAAATAAAAAAAAATAATTTACTTAATTTTTTAAAAAATAATAAATAATGCTGCACTGGTTGAGAGCAGCATTTTTAGAGATTTTTTTAGTTTTTTTAATATTTTTTTTATTTTTTATTTCATTTTTTTTATATATAATATTGGATGTGTCCTGAAGCGTCCCTAACATTTTCCAGCGTGATAAAAAAATAACCGTGTATAAGTTTAAAATCTTTTTAATTTGTGTCACAAACAAACTTAGACAAGTATTTTCTTATATTTTGGCCTAGTTGCAATGAATTTTTAGCCGTATAATAACCGGTATATACCGAAAACGGTTACATTCTGCGTGGAACCCCTTACGTATGTGTGTACTTTATCTATGTTGGCAGCTCTGCGTTCGACTTTCAAAAATAGGATGTTTGGGAATTCGTGACTTCAAAGTCATCGCTGACTATTTAGTCAGCGGTGATTTCTAAATCGCATACGTAATTCAAAAATAGGTCTCCAGCTGTGTGCGCGCATCAATCGAGCAGTGCGCTGCGTACTACCGAGTGAGTGACGAACATCCATTTTATTATTCCATATAAATACATATTTATTACGTCATTAATTAATGGGGGTGATTATGAAGCGACCACCTAAAACTATAACTAAATAAAATTAGAGATAGAAATGTCAATCACCGTTTGGTATTCAGAACTCACAAGTTAACTCTAAAATTAAGAGTGACGTTAGGGGAGGCCTAGGAGAGTTGTGACAATTTTTAATTTATGCGACATATCTCGCTCAGGAAACATTCGGCAGTTATGAACTATGTGTATTAATGTAGCACCATGCCTTCTCTTTCCAAAACAATCATCAAAATTAATAACAGTATTGTGGTTTCCGAGAAAATCAACAAAAAGGAAGACTATTCCCTCTGTCACAACTCCCCTATCACCGAGGCACAGATAATATAATACTACAGACCGAGGTAAGTTGTGACAGGTACAGATGTAAGTTGTGACAGCTTTTTATTTAGACTATTTGAGTATTAAAAATACCATTACACATATAATAAGTAAATAAAACATGTTTTTAATGCAAAAAGTAGTTAGTTTTATAATCTTTTTACAAATTAAGTACCAACAAAAACAATGTAAAACATTCTCATAACAAGTAATTATGTCTTATAAGTAATTATGGCATCGCTTTGGGATCAATCACATTACAATCACTCGAAAATTTTAAACTAATTTGATAGGCAATTATGTCAAATGTATTGCAGCACGCCTTCAGTACAATCTACGTGTGACCAGCCTTTGCATTCTAGGCATTGCACCCACTCCTCATTCGATCTGCTGTTTTTATTGCTAAAGGTGGTAGACGAGCAAGTGGCCCACCTGATGGTAAGTGGTAACCACCGCTCATGGACATCTGCAATGCCAAGGGCAAATCTCAGTTGCTGCCTACCTGGAGAGAAGTGTCTTTTTAAACCTCGTTTGAAGTTGGACTTATCGTAGCGCTCAGGAAACACCGCAGCTGGGAGTTCGTTCCAGTCTGCACGTACGTGGAAGAAATGAACGCTGAAACCGAACTGTGCTAGACAAGATCGGTTCGAGGTGGTACGGATGAACTCTATTACGGTGGCTAAAAAGGTGACGAAGGCACCATTGCAAACAGTTCCTCAGAGCATTTTTGAGCACCTAGGAGAGTTGTGACAGGCTGTTACAACTCTCCTAGGTGCTCAAAAATACGACTTGGCCGGAATAATAATTCGTAATTTAAAAACACAATGCAAACATGAAAGATCAATGCAACGCCTAGAGACTTAAATAACCACACAATTTAAGAAAAAGTAACACAACAGCGCACATGTAATAAAACAAGATATAAACTGAATCAAAATTTTGAAGAAAAACTTACTTTTCGAATTTTTTTGCACGCTGACGTCGTAATTACCAAACCGCTCCTCGTGCGCTGCCGGTGGATATAGAGTCAAGTAGCGCGTCTCTAAATCGACAAATGTGCGATGTTGCCAGCTTACTTACTATTATAGATAGGAAGAAATCGTTCCTGTCACAACTCACCTCTGTCACAAATCTCCTAGGTCTCCCCTACTAAACTACTCAATTTAGTGTTAGATGTCATTTTCGTATTCTGACATGCTTCCTAAATCTAATTTTTCCTATAATTTTAAATATGTCAAACTAATTTTAGGAGGTGAACTTTTAGGTGCCGTCTAAATTTATCTTGTTACTTTTTAACGATTTTCTAACATTACCGAAGGCATTTTTTTTTGTGCAACTTGCCAAATGGATGATGAATTGGTTGTTATGGCATTAATAGAATATTTGTTTTATATAAAAAATTAGATTAATGCCTGCCTCATAGTTTTAAAATATATTTGTAAAGTATCGACTTATTTATGTTATAGAATAGGAGAAGAAAAAGTAAAATTGAGGAAGTTGAGGGACAAATCAGACCCATTTACTATGCCCGAACGTAAATTTAGAAAAATATTTCGTTTTCCTCGCCAATCCGCTCGCAACTTGATAGAAGCTATAGACTGCACTGAAGTACAGATTGGCTCCTTACCGGAACATTTAAAGGTTTTAGCCAGCCTTCGGTCATGCAGAGCTGTCACTGTTGTCACTGATTTAATATTGCGCAAATTAACTCCACAAAAAAATTTAATTTCCTAAAACAGCAATAGAAAAGGACCGTGTCAAGGCAGAGTGAGCGAGCACCTACTTACATTGTAATAAAATATTTTGAAATAATTATTAAGAAATACATTAACATTCTCCGTCCTTTTTCTATTTAGGTTTCTACAAATATATGGAATGCCAAACACACTTGGAGCTGTTGATGGTACACATATTGGTCGAGGCCTGGAATGCAGCAAACTCCTTCTGTGTGGAGGTAATCACACAGGAGGTGGCAGAACGGGCCAGAGAAGATGACCCAGCGGCAGATCCCTGCCGCCGCAGAAGAACGGGGCGGAGGAGGCGGCAGTTCGCCCGCCTTCTTCCTCCTGACGGTGACCAGCGGGACGCGGGCCCGGCAAGCCCTACTCCTGCATTGCACAGGCCACCGCCAGTCGTCGATACTCCTAATGCCCAGGAGCATCGCCGGCCTTCCCATTTTAGGGAGGTGAGAGGGGCTCGCCATAGGCGAGCAGACGCTGACGAGGTCATGGAAGTGTCCGAAAGGGTTCCCATGGCCTTGTCCGGCGACGGGGCGTCCCTCCCCGACGTATCCTCTTCGTCAGATGACGGGGAGGATGCGGCGGTGATGGACGTTCTCGTGCCAAGGCGTTTGTGAGGGGGCATCGTTGGGTTTTACTCGGTAGGCCGCGGTTTCTGGCTGGCGCTCTGCCCCCAGTGGCCGCGGAGAGTCCGACATAACCTCGCGCCTACCCAAGCGCGAGGTATGCGTAACGCATTTCCCAACGTTAAAAAAAATGGTACACATATTGGTATTGTTGCTCCACCACTGACACACCCTACAGCACCAGGGAACTTATTATACAATAGGAAAGGCTTTTATAGCATCAATTGCCAAGTCGTGAGTTGTAATTTGTTTGTTCCCAAGTAGTCTAATAGTACTGACATTTAGGCGCATAACACAATGCACCGGACACCGCTGCGGTGTACGGAGGGACGAAAACCGCATGCGGCTGCGGCGGCACGGAACCGTGCCACCGTACGGTTTGCTCCGTATCACCGTCCGGAGCTGCGGTGCACGACGACGCCCCGCATCGCCGCATTATCTATGTTGAGATCTATTAAGCGTATGCACGTCCTTTCTACGCAAAAATCCGTACGATACTGCGGCACAGTGTGGCATACCCCGCGAACCGCACCGCATCACCGTCCGGGAGTGCGGTGCCGTCGCGCGCGCCGCTCAACCGCACGGTGATGCGGTGCGAGTGTGTTATACCCTGCGGTTTTTGTATACAAATTAAGATTCTCCAGTCAAAATTAAAAACCGCAGCACCGCACACCGGAGCGGTGTCCGGTGCAATGTGTTATGCGCCTTAGATGATAGGTAGGCTATGTATGTATGTATTTACTCTTACAACAGAAATTAATATTCTATCTGCAGATAGAAGTATGCCTATCTAAGATTTGTTGCCTAGCAATTACTATTATTTGTCAATAAATAACAGCGGTTATTATGAAAAGAAAACAAAAATTACTAATGAAACAAAATACGCAATTTTAAAATTCAGAGGAAGTCACGAAGTACCTATCTATACAACTACAGACTACCACGTAATTTTTTTTATTTCATAGCATAGGCGCGAAGCCAGCACAATCGCAGAATAAATGTCGAATAATTTTTCTTTTGTGATAAAATTAATGATAAATAATAAAATTTCTTTTCTGTTATTTACAAATACGATCAAATCTTAAATTAATAATTTCTGATAGTAAAGTTAGTAGAATATAGCTGTTTTTAATGTTTCTAAATTATCCCGTTTTTCTACAGCACTAGGTGTATTTATAATCTGTGTATTCAATTTAAGAAATTGTCAAGTACAGTTTAAATTAAGAGAGTCCGGCGTTTCAGAATACGAATTACCTAAAACTAATTTAAAATTATATGTTTAATTTTAGTTTTAGTTTTAGTGCAGGTAACTTTAGAATTACCCCCATTGTGAAGTAAATAGTAAACCATCGTTATATTCAGCAAGTCATTTGGGAGTATTATTTAAGTCCTTACAAACCATCAGAAGACAGCGCATTCAGGGTCTGCTTTGTAGGTGCCCTCGGTCAGCATGTCGGCCAGGTTCCCCAGTGACTTCTGTATTTGCTGTATTTGGGGCACTAGCTCTCCGCCTGGCGACACAGCACCCTCGTCGAGACGCTCCATAACACCCTCGACCTGTCGGCTTATGTTTGCCGTTGCCAGACATGCGTTTGAGCACGTCTTTATCAGTCGATCCAGTTTCTCTGAACTGTGCTGAATGTCTCTCCGTGTGTTGTCCAGGGTGTTCTGAAGCGTGTCGATCTTCCGAACCGCCTCAAGGTAAGCCGGGTCTGGTGCTGAGTGCGCCTCGCTGGACCGAGCTGTCGCCAAACCCGCTTCCACTCTGGTGAGTGCGGCCTCTATTTTAATAGTTCTGCCGCGAACCACTATTAGTTGTTCCTGGGGTTCGCGGGTTTCGAACTGCAGCCAGTTGTCTACTCTGGAGACCTGTTTTAAAGTTTGGTCAGTTTTTTCTGATTGTAACTCTAAGGCAGCTGTGACTCTGTTCGTTACTTCCTGTAAGGCCTTGTTGTGTGCTCTCTCCGTCCTTACCAACTCCAGGGCGTGTTTCTTTAACTCCCGCTCTAGATTGTACTTGTGTCGGGAGCGGGAGTCGGACAGGGAGAGTGTAGTCTCGTATAGCATTTGAAGGCACTCTATCACCGTGGCCTTGCACTCTCGTTTCATGTTACTGGCCATCTCGAGGGCCTCTTTGCCCTTGAGCCACATCTCGGCCATGTCCATCTCCACTCCCTTTTCTCGCCCCGATCTCGAGGGCATTGCTAGCATACTGGGCCTGCCCGCACGTCGGTGTCCCGGGCCCTCGGTGTGCGAGGAAAGGGAGTCAAGGTCATCATCTTCGTCCTCAGAGTTGATCGGACGGGGAGGGAGTTCGTCACAGTCCCACTGTCTGATCTTCGAGAGCGCCGACATGGGTTTGTTGGGGTTTGATGACGAACCTTCCGATTCGCTCACGTTAGTGGTCACTGTTACCGCTTGGGATTCCTGTTGTTGTTTTTCGGTGTTGGTGGCAGGTGGTGACCTGCTCTTCCTACGGGGAGGCACTATTGGAGTCAGTCCTTGCTGTTCTATGCTCCTTCCCACCACGGCGACAGTGTCGCTCATTGCCGTCTGGCTGAGGGCTACTGTGTGGCCCTTTGTCAGGACCTTTTCGCGCAGCGACCTGGGTGCTCTGGTCCCTTTTGTGGTGCCCGCCATTACCGCCTTTCCGGATCCCGATGTGGTAGGTTTCGTAGACATGGTTTTCTTTGTTGGTTTATACCAGACAATAATCTATAATGATATGGAAGTATTAAATACTATTGTATTATTATGTGTAAAGTGTAATAGTACAATTAATTATAATATTATTCTAATTTGTAACAATAATATAGTTATACAGATGCGCAACTCACCGCGGCTGCTGATGTTGCAATTCTGTTATTATCATTGACCCAAGCCATAAGAATAACTAATAATAAGTACGAGTATAGAAGCGAAACTCCCGGCCGTCGAGCGCTCAAGGCCACGTTATTTACCTACCGTTTGATTTCCGTTGAACGGAATCGCCAGTCAAGGCGCGCACCGTGTGTTTCAGGTACCTTGTGAATGTTTTCCTATTGATTACCTGATTAAGCTTTTTATAAGAATGCGTATTTACTACTCGCTGAAGTTTAATTACCGAAACTTCAAATCATCTACAAAGACGTCATGTTTTATAAATATCAGACATTTGTAAATATTTCTGTTGAATTGAAACCTTTTAAATAAAAATGATTGAGTACTTTAAAATTATTTTTATTATACCTACCCTAGATACAGATACAGTTTTATTCGTAATATTCATTACATGTCAAAGCTAATACAATATAATGTATCGAGTTTCTAAAGCTGTCATTGTAGTGCAATTTTGAAACTCTGTATGGGATTTTTTTTGTCAAGTCGGGAATAATTTGAATTATGAGAAACTTTGGTACTGCTGTATATATTTTTATCGACCTTTGTCACTGTTCCATATAAAATTTAAATACAATCAATACTTGATTAAAATTATGAAACAACTGATTTTTTTTCAAGTGAAAATGTTGGTCTGATAGTAAAAAGTGAGCTTAGGTTTTATCCATTAGTACATTCATAACTTCAGCTCTTGGACTTTAAACGTAGGTAAATAAATTACAAACCATTCATTCAAACCATCAAAAATAGGCAGGTTCTTATAACTACGGAATCAAAAAAACTAAAAATGTGCGTACTATTGCTAAAGATAGTCGCTCGCTCGCTACACTTGAAGTACAAAATCAATAAGACTCGGTGTATGCTCAGTTTCTCATTTAATGTAAAATATGGAGGTACCTATATAAAAAATATTGTAGTGGTAACCATACGTCCATGTGGTGACCCTAGCGGCGTCCGCAGACTACTGCGGGGCGTTATAGGGGGAAGGGCGCTGTAGGTATGCAAATAGCGGCATTTGGCGCACCCACAAAGGAGATTCGCTTCTATACTCGTATTATTAGTTATTCTTATGCCCAAACGTCACAGCAATCTCCCGAAGCCGAGCACACCGGTTTCTTAGCTCGCGCGCCGTCGGCAAGGCTCGCGCGCCGTCGGCAAGGCTCGCGCGCCGTCGGCAAGGCTCGCGCTCCTTCGCTAAGAAAAGTCGCGAGGCGACGCAAAGATGGCGCCAGGTGCCAGTTTATGGTGTGGTCCGCATGAGAATAATTTTGATTATAGCGATCACAACGCTCACGCCCGGTCCGCATTCGTTAGCCCGCTTATATCGACAAATGACAGTTTGTGACAGATTATCATGCGGACCGGCTTTTAGCGCGCTATCGAAACTGCTAGCTAACCTCAAATTTCAGTTTTCCAAAAAAGTACTCTACGAATTTATTACATCAGTACATAAATTGTTTTAGGCAGTAGAATATTATTACTCTACTTTCTCAGTAGATAATCTGTTTTTGGTGAATGTTGTATATCGGTTTTATTATTCAAACATTCTTTTTTTTCTAGATCTAGGTACTCTTATGGACCATGGAGGCATCACAAATTATCTAACGAACTCTGTTTACACACAACAACACATAATGCTTACCGTTGCAATCTCTGTTTTGTTGTTGTGGAGTAAGAGAAAGCTCCATTACTCTGTTATTTTCCTCATCCCTCACAGTAAGCGGAACCAGTTCAACCAAATCCATTTTTCTTAACTTTTTATTAATAATTTACTGTCTCGTAAGTTCAAAATACTTTTGCATTGGCGGTTTAATTTGACACTTTTGACAGTTCGCTCACAACGATAACGCTCAGAGTTGCGTTCCGAGGGTCAGAGTAATGCAACCGAGAGTGTTTTTCACACTCGCTCCGAGGTTCAGAACGGGTCGGTTGCTATCTTTTTTTTTAGTTTGTATCTTGTCGATCAAGATCAAGCAAAGGGCAGAATATTACTAATCCTTACTATGAAATTAACAGTAAATATCCATTTTTCTGCTTAAAAATAATTACAACACATACAAATCACTATATTTCCCTAGTATTAGGCTTAAAAGAGTTCAAAGTAGTGTTATTTAATAAAATAATAAATAATTAGCGTATTTTTGACATCGACATTGACATAAAATCTGTCAGAGTGTTTTTCACCCTACGCTCGAGTTGGTTGTTTGGTTGCATCACTCGAAGCTTCTGAACGGGCACAGAGTGTACTAACCGCCTGTTAGAGCGTTTTTTACCCGGAGGCTCTGAACGGGTTGGTTGCTGTCAGAGTGCACTCGGAGTGCACTCGAGCGTAGGTTCTGAACGCAGCTCTGGGGCATGGTCGATGTTAGCGCAAAATGGCGGCTTTAATGGCGTCATCTATGACGTCATGACAGATATCGTGAACGCGCTAACGTTCATGCGGACCGGCTGTTATCGCGATAATATCGATATCATCGTCACGCGGACCGCAACATTATTGTAAACAGTACCGAATGCCACAGACAAAAGAATTTAATAAGGCGGAAATATATTGATACGAGTCAATTGGCCTAGGTACATATAGTACCAAGGTTCAACAGATTCCCCTACAGGTACAGGTCCTAAGGCGGTCCAATTATTACCAAGTTATAGTCTAGTGACAAACCAGGAAAATCGAGGGAGATTCTTAAATTTTATAGGAACGTTCAACCTGTTTTATATTTTACTGTACTAAGTAGGATGTTTTATCTATGAAGATAGTCAGAAATTAGCGTCTGTTACTCACCATATCATGTTACTAAGCCGATGGTAAATAGGTTTCTGGTGGGTTAGGAATTAGGGAAAGTTCTTTCAACATAATGGGAAAGCACTTTATTAAAGTGAAACTTTTTTACATCGCCACAAATTTTGACGTCCATCTATCGCATGTCGCATTACACAAAAACATGAGGTCTTTAATTTCACAGCTTCAAATAGGACAGTTAGAACTGTTATTTTGACAGTTCACCGCGATAAATCGCTTTATCATATCGTGTTTTGGTGGACGTGCTACGGGGGCAGGATTGATCCTGTGCGTTAAAGCTTCGACTTAAAGTCAGAGTGGCAATGGTTCGAGCCTAGCGTTAATCTTTAATTATTGCTTTTTTTATTACTTTTTGTTTTTTAGGGTTCCGTACGTTCGAATAAAAAAAATTGGTACACATCAATGTGTGTGACCCAAACGCAGAGGTGTTGTAACGTGAATAGATGAAATCTGTATATGGGAGGTCATTTTTGGGGGGAAGGTGCATTAATTTTTTTTTGAAAACTGCATCGTGTGACATATCAAATGAAAGGTCTTGTTGTCGCCCACGACCCGTGCACCCACTGGCTTTACCCACCAGTGGGTGTAGGGGTTATTCCTGTTTACCCGGGTACCCACTGCGTTAAGGTTGGAATTAATTATCGATAAAATATCGATGTTAAAATGAAAAATAATAGGATAAGTCAATTGTTTATTAAAACTAACGTGAACAAACTAAAGGAGACTGGGATTACATTCCAACTTGCCATGGTAATTTGGCATAATAACTAAATAATATACAAAAGTTGTGAGATATGTCATCAAAATAAAATAGCAGCTACGTGTCGCCAAAATCTACCCCCACCTATAATTATTGAAAAACTCTTTAATTAACGCAATTTGTCACACGCTGTGGTCACACTAATAAATATTCAATAGTATGTGCTTTTTATACTCTGGCCATGTTAGTGCTTGTTAAATGACTTGATTGGGTTTTTGAACTTCATTTCTTCGCAATCTATGATTACCCTTTTATACTTATGGTGAAACACTAGAAGTAACATTTTTTATTGTGCTTTTGGTTAAAAGGTCTAATAAAAGGTTCACTGACTTTCTTCCTTCTTTTCTTCATAAGTTTCCTCAAGAGCTTTATTTCTTTAGAAATAATATATCAAATACTATAACTATTAAATAAAGTTCTTTAGGTATCCCTATGTGTATTCTTGGTTTGTGTGCCTTATCATACATAAAAGTACTGTTAATTAATTTTTGGTTATTGTGATTTTTCCTTTTTATATGTCTTCAGTTGTCCGACTTGATAGCTTGATGGAAAAGACTTAAGTAATGACCCAACTAGTGAAGGTATATGAAATGTCATTATCATAATTTTCCTCACTTGGAAATAATCATTTTTAATAATGTTTGGCCAGATATAGTTGGTTTGCAGCACTTTACTTCAGACAATTTTTTGGGCGATGTTGCAGTTGATTGGTGGTGGGCAGCGGGTTTAATCAGTGAAGATATAACATCTTTCAGTTTTACCAAACTGGACCTATTTACTTCTATGGTGCTTTGGTATATGAACTTGAGTTATTTTGTTCACATAATGTTGTTCTAGTTGACGGGACACATTTTGATGTTGTGGCTGAGCATGCACTGCTTTGTATTATGTTGCACAACTTTTACTGCCTCATCAATCTCGTTGTCAATAGGAGAACAGGGTAGTACACAATAGTTCTCATTAAGTAACCTCTGAAAGCAACAAATTTTAATTAGGTACTTACTCAGTAAATTCAAGTAAAAGTTGTTTAGATAAATATAGTCATTATTATGAAACTAGGATAGTTTGTATTACATACTTATAAATTAATATTCAATTACATCATTATTCAATTGGACATAAGTACATATTCTTTTGTTTGAAACATCATCTAGTGTCAATGTATAACTTAGTTTAAATCAAAAAGGCGTAAATGGTCAAGTTTTCTCTACGTCTGGTGTTAAAATTTGGTTCGTCGGCTGCAGTCAGTTTTCATTCAAACTGAAAGATAAAAATTTAATTAATGATTTTACATACAACCTAAAAACTTATATTTTGTTTAAGTTGAAACTGAAGTACCTACACAGATTGAGTTATTAATTTATAGTACTTACATTAATGTGATTTTCGCAAAAATACATTTAGGTTTCAGTAGATAGTAACAGGATTTCTTTATGCGAGTGTTAACCAAATATTTCGCATGTTTATATCACTGGGTACGTCTAATTAACAGCTTTTCTGGAGTCTTTGAAGAGATAATTCTAAATTCCTGTTCTATTGACCCGTTCCATATACAGTTTTACTATATTTTGTGATATTTAATAGAAAGCATTGTTTTTGTGAGGTTATTTCGCCTCAGTGCTTTGTTTACTATAAGACTGACGTCATTTGATGTATGCCACAGATAATCAACAGACTATCATGGCTGACCGTGTTTTCGGTCCAAAATTGAAAATCTTAATTTAAAATAGATTTTTTGCACTTTTTAGCCATCAAAAAAAATAATATTCATGTGCATAGTTTGTTAATATGTCATGAATATATTATATGATGTGGTTTATGTATCAGGAAAAACTAGATTAAATATAGTGATTATAGACTTTTATCAGCTAATTAGAACAAAAAGAACTGTGAAATGATATTTAACGCCACCTAATGGATAATGCGTGCTCTACTTAACTACATTCTATTATTATGCTCCTACAATGTAATTTGAGTATTGACATAAGAATAACTAATAATACGAGTATAGAAGCGAAACTCCCGGCCGTCGAGCGCTCAAGGCCACGTTATTTACCTACCGTTTGATATCCGTTAAACGGAATCGCCAGTCAAGGCGCGCACCGTGTGTTTCAGGTACCTTGTGAATGTTTTCCTATTGATTACCTGATTAAGCTTTTTAGAAGAATGCGTATTAACTACGCGCTGAAGTTTAATAACCGAAACTTCAAATCATCTACAAAAACGCCATCTTTTATAAATATCAGACATTTGTAAATATTTCTGTTGAAATGAAACCTTTTAAATAAAAATGATTGAATACTTTAAAATTATTTTTATTATACCTACCCTAGATACAGATACAGTTTTATTCGTAATATTCATTCCATGTCAAAGCTAATACAATATAATGTATCGAGTTTCTAAAGCTGTCATTGTAGTGCAATTTTGAAACTCTGTAAGTACTTATGGGATTTTTTTTGTCAAGTCGGGAATAATTTGAATTATGAGAAACCTTGGTACTGCTATTTGTTTTTATCGACCTTTGTCACTGTTCCATATAAAATTTAAATACAATCGACGACACGACGACTCGACGACACGGTTAGCGCAGAGGTCGAGTGATCGCCTACTGTGCAACGGTAACGGTCGCGGGTTCGATTCCCGCATGGGACAGATATTTTGTATGGCCTGCAGTAATTTGTTCCGGTCTGGGCGTATGTGCATGTGATATTCTATGTTTGTAACTGCACCCACGACACAAGAGAAAATCCTAGTGTGGGGCGACGTTTTTAAAAAAAGAAAAAAAAATCAATACTTGATTAAAATTATGAAACAACAGATTTTTTTTTCAAGTGAAAATGTTGGTCTGATAGTAAAAAGTGAGCTTAGGTTTTATCCATTAGTACATTCATAACTTCAACTCTTGGACTATAAACGTAGGTACGATACCTAAATTACAAACCATTTTTGTACATCGAAATTCGAAACATTTTAATGATTTTATTCTCGAAGTGTATGGATTAAGCTCAATTAATCAAAAATAGGCAGGTTCTTATAACTACGGAATCAAAAAAACTAAAAATGTGCGTACTATTGCTAAAGATAGTCGCTCGCTCGCTACACTTGAAGTACAAAATCAATAAGACTCGGTGTATGCTCAGTTTCTCATTTAATGTAAAATATGGAGGTACCTATATAAAAAATATTGTAGTGGTAACCATACGTCCATGTGGTGACCCTAGCGGCGTCCGCAGACTACTGCGGGGCGTTACAGGGGAAGGGCGCTGTAGGTATGCAAATAGCGGCATTTGGCGCACCCACAAAGGAGATTCGCTTCTATACTATTAGTTATTCTTATGGTATTGATCGTAATGATTA
Source organism: Schoenobius gigantellus (assembly GCA_963935595.1). Lineage (NCBI taxonomy): Eukaryota > Metazoa > Arthropoda > Insecta > Lepidoptera > Crambidae > Schoenobius > Schoenobius gigantellus. The sequence continues at coordinate 15,581,722 of OZ012544.1, read as the reverse complement.
CTTGCTTTACCGCAAGGTGTCACTATTCTGACAAAATTCAACACGTTTTCCAATTTTTCTATATTAATAAATATGATGATATGAATATACATGATATTAATAAATGACAATATATATTACGTGTCCTACATATGAAACAAAAATATTTATAAAGAAATGAATGGAACAATGTACAAACTGGAAGAAATACATTACACTGAAAGTTTTAATAGTGCATTCCTGCATCGCGGTTATGAAATTTGCATCGCGCTTGATATATATACCTACAACTTCCATTCATAACCATTTCGAGGACTGCTTGCAAGTTGTGCGTGGCGTATGGCATCATTAGTAATTGTGCGCTGGATCATACGTCTCATCTCATGCAATATAACGAGCGGTTGGTGTACATACCTTTGCAATATAGCAACACGGGCTCGTGTCCAGCCGTTCCCGTTATATTAGCTTGAGCAAGGATGATATTCTTCGTCTATGGCTTGAGTGATCGCAACACCAAAGTGGCGTTTTCGCAATATAGCAATGGGTTCGCGTCCAGCCGTTCCCAACGCCACAGAATAAATAATAGTACTAAAGTACCAACGCTCGAGTGATCATAACACCGCTTGCCTCACCAAACAAGAAATCACAAAAAACCAAAACCACAAAGCACAAAACTCTCTCGAGTGTTGAGGAAGCTGTGCCGAGTACCCAAAAGGAGTACATCTAAACTCTAAAGCATATTGTATCGGGGAAAGGCACATGCTCTTCACACACTGTTTTAACAACTCGATCCGAAGTTTAATGTTTGAAAATATATGTCTCTGTCTGGCTCACATGTTGTTCAAGTTTGTTTCCCAAAAACAAACTGGATATCCTGTGAACGTCAGAATGGCCGGTCTACAGTCGAATTTTGACTTGAAATTGTGCCTAAAAATTACTTATATTTGCTTACCATAATGAGAGAAGTTGACCGTTGAAATCTCTGTTGAGCAGTAACCATTTGGAATAACTGAATTTTTCATGGGCCAAAAATTGCTTATGAATTGCTTATTTCAAATGTATAAGCCCAGACCATGTTATTCTTTAGAATATTGTTCCCTTGCTCCCTTGTTATTCGAGTTTATGCCTCTCACTTCTAAAAAACAAATTGGGAAGGCTGGCTCAAAATCATTGTATCCGACGGCGCACGCGACGAAGTGCGACGTAGCGAGCGGTGAGGAAACAATGTTTTTGGGTTAGATTTCCAAATTTGGTGTATAGGGTTCTCGATTTTGTCTCGAGTTTGTTTCCAAAAAACAAACTGGATATCCTGGCTCCCTTGTTATTCGAGTTTATGCCTCTCACTTCTAAAAAACAAATTGGGAAGGCTGGCTCAAAATCATTGTATCCGACGGCGCACGAAGTGCGACGTAGCGAGCGGTGAGGAAACAATGTTTTTGGGTTAGACTTCCGAATTTTGTGTATAGGGTTCTCGATTAAATGAATACCGTCTTCCAATAAATAAATTGGGAAGGCTGGCTCAAAATCGTTATATCCGACGGCGCACGAAGTGCGACGTAGCGAGCTCCGCGAGCGGTGAGGATACAATGATTTTGAGCCAAACTTCCCAATTTATATACTAGGTACTAATATGTATGGTTATTCATAGTTTTCTAGTGTTGTTTTGCTCGAATTAAATTTTGAAAATAAATCTTTGCGTCATGTTCTACCGCGGAGCGAGACGCGGACGAGAGATCATTTTAGTAGTTGATTTATAAACTAAATATACAATGAAATACAATTGTTTATGCTTATTATTACTGGAAATACTGTAAACAAAAGATATTATAACACTTTACATACCTTTTACGATAAAAAACAGCGGTATCAACCAATTTATTCCTGTCGTTGTGATACAGTGACACAGAATGAGTGAACGTGAGTGAACGCTTTGACGATTCTAAACTTTTTATTTACCAAATAGTCGTTAACCATACGGTAAATGGTTAACGACTATTTGGTACCATTTCAAAGAGCATTTATTAGTCTATCTGCCAAAACAAACAGCAGGCCAAACAAAGCCTTATTTGTAACACAATAAGGAAAATGTCAGTCGCGGCTGAAAAGGCATCATATGACGTCGGCGGGTCTCAGCAGTGCAAACGAAATGGCTCTTGAGGGGTAGTAGTAATATTTCTTTAATATGTTTTTATAGATATCGAAATCAGAGATTTAAATCTCTGTGTGCGAAGTGCGAGTTTTATCGAGCTTTACTCGATCGTACGCATCGAACGTGTTAACGCGAATTTGTATAGAATTAGAGCAGCGCCATCTAGTAGCTGCTATGGAATGAGACAGCTTCATCTAGTGACTACTAGATGGCGCTGCTCTAATTCCATACAAATCGCGTTAACGCGTTCAATGCGTACGATCGAGTAGAGCTCGATAAAACTCGCACTAGGCACACTGATAAAAATGCTAATAAGAACTGAATATTCCCTTGCCAATTTTATGAGTGAAGAATCACATTCGATCAATTAAAAAACTGATTAAATTACTTTAAAATGAGTAAATAAATATTTTAATTTACAGTTTTCGAAGTGGTATTATTTTTGGCAAACTGAAAGGTAATTTAAGCCAATCTTAAACTGAATTTCTAAGGGTTATTGAACCTTTTATTTATTTATTTATTTATAAGACACATAACAGGTTACAGTTACAACAAATATAGGTAAGTATGCAAACAATGGTCCTGGGTCTAACTATAACCTACAAACATGTATCTATAGCATGACTAGTGTATGAGCAGTTGGTGAGACTAAATTAAAAAGAAAACTACTTAATGGTATTGTTTGATTGATGTGTTTAGAATAATATTAATATTCTTAATTATTTACAAATAATCAAAATTTTATTTTTAAATGAATATAAGTTGTTGCCAAATAAATCTAAGTCCGAGTTGTTATGACTTATTTCGTTGTAAAGGCGACACATGCGGACTATTGGATTGTAATAGGATGTATTGTTGCGATAGACTTGTAGGGAAAATAATACAGGATTTCGTGTTCTGTAGAATATGTTAAAATTTATTGAGGAAAGTAAGGGCGGAGAATCTATACCTGAGTTTACAATTTTGTAGAGATAAATTAAATCGCTCTGCTTTCTTCTGTTTTCTAAGGTTGTGACATTGTATTTAATTAATCTGTCACTATAGCAACATAATTTCCGAGATAGACCTTGGCGAGAAGCTAGGCATCGTAAGAACTTTCTTTGCACACTCTCTATCAGTTTAGTATGGACTTTATAATAAGGTGACCAAATGACTGATCCATATTCTAGATTGCTACGAACTATAGAATTAAATAAATAGATGATACTATACGGATTTTTAAATTCTTTCGTCAATCGTAAAATAAAACCGAGAAGTCGAGTAGCTTTATTGTGTATGTTACTATAGTGAGTTTTAAACGATAGTTCGGCATCAAATGTTATACCTAAATCTTTAGCCTGATTACGATGCTGGAGTGTTTGACCGTTGACGTTGTAACTATAAACAATCTTGTTCCTTTTTCTAGTGAACGTCACTACAAAGCACTTGCTGATATTTAATGACATGTTATTAATTATACACCACCGGTTAACTGTATTTAAGTTTTCTTGAAGTTTTTCTGCGTCACTAATGCTTTTTATTGTTGAGAAAACTTTCAAATCGTCTGCATATAGAAGACAGGGACAACTTAGGCTCTCTATGAGGTCATTAATAAATACAATGAAAAATAAAGGTCCAAGGTGAGAGCCTTGGGGCACGCCGGAGGTTACGCAGACAGGTGTAGAAAGCTCGGCCTTAAGTGCAACTAATTGATTCCTGCGAGCAAGGTAAGATTCAACCCAACGCAGCAACGAGCCATGTATACCAATCGATTTCAGTTTTCGATAGAGTAAAGGATGGCTGACCTTATCAAAAGCCTTCGAAAAATCTGTGTACACTGAGTCAACCTGTGTGTTTGTAGCAAAGGCTCTGCATAAATAATTTTTATACTCTAAGAGGTTACTAACTGTTGATTTGTTTTTGACAAATCCATGTTGATTTGGGGATAGTAGTGGTTGTACGTGAGAGTATAAGATATCATATATTACTGATTCGTGCAACTTCGCAAGACAGGAGAGAATGCTGATGGGTCTGTAATTTTCGCAACACGACCTATCACCAGACTTATAAATAGGAACTATATACGCAGTTTTCCAAACGTCCGGAAACGCGCCTGATTGAAGCGATTGATTAAAAATCATACATAGCGGGAGAGCAAGTTCCTCGGCGCAGCATTTAATAACGTAGGGCGGTATTCCGTCGGGGCCAGCACTTTTCTTTATGTCTAGTTTTTTAATTTTTGTCAAAACGTCTTCTGTCGATACAACCACTACAGAGAGACTAGAGTTTGAGGTACAGATTATATTGTCCGGCGTTAAGTTTTTGTCTGAAAGGTGTTGTTCAAAAACAGAACCGAAATACTGTGAGAATAACTCACAGATCTCTTTCAGATCAGATGCTTCAGAGCCATTGTATTTCATGGTTTCTGGTACAGAGTCCTTACGGTTCCGTTTGCTGTTGACATAACTCCAGAAACACTTAATATTCTTACCCAACTCGTTTTCAACAGATGTAATGAAATTTTTGTAGCAGGCATTGATTAACCGCTTACACCTAGCACGGAGCATTGAGAATACATCATAGTCTCTGGGGTTTTGATATTTTTTGTACAGCTTATGATATTTGTTCTTTTCATGTAGACTTTTTTTTACTGCTGAATTGAACCAAATAGGAAAATTTTTGGTATTTTTGACGGAGCATGGAGTGTATTTGGTAAGGATTCTGTTGAGATTGTCATAAAAAGTAGCAACATTAATGTTAACATTGTCAGAGACAAATATCTCAGACCACGATATTTCAGATAAAGCGCGTTTAACTCCGGCGATGTCACATTTTTTAAAATTAAGCCGCTTAAAATTTTTACTGCGTATTGTTTTTTGACTTACTGATAAATTAATTGTTATCTTAAGAGCAGGATGGTGTGCATCCAAACGGCTCAACGGGCAACCCTCAGTTACATTTATACACTCTATAGTACTCAGAACTAGATCTAGAAGACGGTTGTTTTTGTTATTTATTTGATTATATTGTAAGAGTTCACACACACTTATGGTTTCTAATAGGAGATAGGACTTGCGGTCGGCCGTGGTAGATGGGACGACATGGGAGGAGTCAGGAGCGGGAGTCCAGGAGATGCCTGGCGTGTTGTAGTCACCGATACAAAGAAACTCATCATTGTCGCTCGACTGTAATATTACATTCTGAAGATTTTTATAATATTTATCAAGACACTCAACAGTTGCGTACGGAGGTAGATAACATAAACATACATTTAATTTAAAATTAGATTTTAATGTTATAGTAACCCAGAGGTCCTCAAACTCCGTCTCCCATGACAACTGACGCGTTACACTATATGTTCTCTTTACGGCAATGACAACCCCACCGCCATCCTGCTTTAGATTACTTGAGCTACATCTATCCCTACGGAAAACGTTGTATCGCTGATCAAAAACTTCAAAATCTGAAACACTTTCGTTGAAATTTGTCTCGGTAAAACAGATAATATCATGATTACAATTCAGTATGTTCAAATATATATCTGCAGTCTTAGATCTTATTCTGTTAACATTTTGGTAGTATATTTCCATTATATTTTTAGTTAAAACAGAACCAATTTTTAAAACCATATATAACATAAAAAATAATTAAACTAAAATATAAATAATGTGAGGTACAACTTAATTAGATTTGAGCAACGTCTTCAATGTGTCAGCGTTTTTAATGTTAATGGCGTTTGAAGATTCGTCTTTGCGTATATAAATCTTACCAAACCTCACCCATACGAATTGGTAATTATTATTTGTGGCAAATTTACGGGACTCGGCATGTAGCTGCTTAAGCTCGGGAGACAAATGTTCGGCTACGTAGATTCTTGTACCAATTCCAGATACACCTAGGTGCTGTGAGTTGAGCATATCGTCGCGGTGGCTTTTGTTATACCGGTGAACTGCTGAGATAATTTGGTCGCGTTGTCGAGACGATGAAAGCGTAACCAAGATGTTGCGAGGGCGTTCAGAGGCCGGGTTCATTTTTGCGACTCTTCGACAGGCCCGAAGTGATAAGTCCTCTATATTTGTGCCCACAATATTGCAGAGCTTATGAAATATCGCAGGCAAGTTTTCATTTTTACATTCAGGTACAGCCTGAATTTCTAAGTTCAGATTTCGAGATAAATTCTCAATAACACTAAGTTTGCCTACGACGTATGTCATTTGTTTTTTTAGATTGCAGTTCTCCCTTTCTAACTCCTTTATGACACTATTCTGATGGTCAATCTGCGTTTTTAAGTCCTTCTGTTCAGCACATAAGAAATCAGTGGTTTTAGTGAAATCATCCTTGATCCCCTGTACAGCCTTTTGAATTTCGCCGCGCACCATGCTCTCAATATCGGCCTTTAAATCAGTACGCAAGTTCGTGGTGTAGTACGACAGTGCAGAATTTAGTTTTTGATCTATCAGCTGACTTAACTTTTCCAATGTGACAGACTGATCATGAGACTGTGACGCAGACGGTTTTTGCCGCTGGTTAATATCTTCAGACTTTGTTGCTGTGTCTAGATCACAAGACATATTCATTGTGTCGTCTAATATTGTGATTTGACTTTGCCGGACTGGAGTTTCACAGTTAGACTTTTTACGCCTTGTAACGTTCGCACAAGCGGGACAAGTCCACGACAAAAGAAAGTCTTCAGTTAATGCTGAGAATTGACTACTTTTAATATTCAAGCATTTGTAGTGGTAATTTTCTTTACAGAGCCGGCAATGAAGTAAACTATTCGGCTCAAGAATTTTTCTACACGCATTACAATCCATACCGATCTTCCCTTTATCAAGTTAATGCGCATGTAATGCCCTCTAGTGGCAGTTTGGTTGTCTTAGTTCGTGGTGTCAGCACAGACCTTTGCTAATTGCGAATATCGATTGACTTCTGTAGTCCACGGGTTAGTCGAGAGATGGCGTTTTATACAGTTATTTTACAGAAAACTAGATGTCGTTATGATGATCGAGATTATAAATGAAATACGGGTATTTAAATAACAAGTTGGATCGTTAGCACTGCTTGAACACAAAATGTAAGTTATAGTTTTAAACACAAAGTCCAACACTGATCACCGAGATAACACTTGATACAGCTACCATGAGCTTAGTAATAACGTTGCACTAAACAAACTAATGGAGACTGCAAAGATAAAATTAAAACCTTATAATTCAATACACATTAAGTTAAGGTGATGTTGCTCTTAGGATGTTAAGAGGTTATAACTTCTTTGAGGCTTTGGCTTCCAATAGCCTATGATATTGCTGATATGTTGAGTCACTTCCAATCTCATATACGTGTTAAACTACAGTGGATACAATTTCACATTGGTGTTTTAGGTAATGACAATGTTGACAATCTAGCGAATAGTGCCATACATAGTGGGGAGGAATTTTATTGTAAACCCTATGATAAGAAGCTGATGTCCATGGCTAAGCAGCAGTGTCAAAATAAGTAGCTAATATTATATGATGAAATATCAAAAACTAAAGGAATATGGTACTACTCCACAAAATTTTTAAAACACCGAGGCCCAATTCTGCTAATAAGTTACAGCCGAATCGGTGGCAATATACGATTGGTGGATCGCAACGGTTTAGTTTCGATTCGGCTGTAACTTATTAGCAGAATTGGGCCTCTGGTTTGATTGTGGCAGTCTCTCCAGGGAATTGCTCATTTCTACGTTTAGTTAAGAGTATGTTCGGGTCACATTCCACTAAATAAATTTTTACACATGATACATATTATTTAAAAAATTCCATAGTGTGAAAAATGTAATACAATAAAAGACATTTATAATATTTTGGTGGAATGTGGAACAACGTTACAGAATAAAATTAAATATCTTAGGTCAGTAAATTTGTATACATGCCTGGGGGGATTACTCTCTGTCACACCATTTTGTTACACCAGTGTGACACAGGAGAATTTTTTTCCTGACAGTCACACTACCTGGCTTAGTCTGTACATCAGACTAAACGTTTCTGTTGCAAAATAGTACTTATTACAACATAAGATGCCACAGTGTTTACCTTGATGTGTTGTGCTGTCGTGCATACAATGGGGTTATTCATTTAATTTTGCAGCAACCACTTTCAAGCCATGCTAAACAATTATTCATCTTCAAAAAACACTCTTTCAATTAGCGTTAGTTGGTTTACACTGTAGACCTACCATACCACTGGCCATAACCCTGGGGGTATGGTGGGACTTAACGATACCACCATAGAGATGTCATGTGACCTAATACATGAATATAAAATTCCTCACACAAGTTCATGTGGTTTTCTGTTAAACTAACTGATGCTCATTTAATGTTTGTTTGAATTTTAGGTTTTGATTTTCCCTATGAGGCTGGCAAAGTTACCCAGAGTGTACTAAAGTCTCTTTAAAAATAAGGATAAAAAAACCTTTGGCTTCGGCTTCGGTGGAAGATAATGGCAAAAACTGAACAATCAGCTTCAGCTTTGGCAAAAAACTGACCTTCGACCATATATTATTTATAAGTTATCTAGCCTAGCTAGATAACTCATAAATAATCATAAATAGTAATAAATATTTCCCAAAACATTAATTTGATAAAATTTTTACTTATGTACTACAGTGAATACAAAACAATTGATGAAATTGTTACTTTCCATGTTACTGTGAATACAATGTTATGAATCATTTATACACACACACTAATATGCAATATAAGATTTAAATATCAAGCTGAGCTAAATTTGCAGGGTGTGAAAGCAGTATCTTAGAATTAAAACAATTTTAAAACCCTTTGTTTCATTGTTTATTCTTATATTTCATAAATAAACTTCAAACCTATTAATATATGTCATAAGGCATCCAATACATACACTTAAGACTATGGCATAAACATTTTTTTCTACTTTTAATATTTGACAAAGATTGTTCTGAAGCGAGTTCACCATACTGAAATGTAATTTCCGTCTGTGCCAATATATTAGAGCAACTGAATATGGCAAGTTTTGGTACAGGAGAATTAACCCTTACTGGTATAATGACACAGTTAGGATAACAACTGTGATTAGCATAGCGACCAATATTTCCTAAAAAACTTGGATCTACAAATGTCTCTATTACTTCTCTACCACTATGTTCTTTTAAGCAAAATATATAGTTCATTTTATCATGCAATAAGTTGTGTCTGTGACGAGACTCTGCTTGGGACCTTGTAATTATTTCTCCTGCATATTCACAGATAAATGTGCCAGTAGGAATAAAATGTGTAGAAAATAAACCAAGTCCTTTATCTTCGATTTCACAAGTTTTAAAATATAATCCCTCAATAGGTCCCTTCTGAACTACTCTATTACCACAATCTTTCATACAAGCACACAAATCATTACATTCTATGATAGAAGCAGCTCTAATATCAATAAGTTTTGATAGGTTAAGAATTAAGTTGTCACTATTCTTAATACGAACATAATTACCTCCACCTGAATTACATGGGCATATATCAGGCAAACAATGGGTGACACAATTACAAGAATTTGTAAGCTGCGAATTTGCGGTATCAATTAATTTCTTAGACTCAAAGGAGTTTTCTGACGGTCCTGGTACACTTTCCGTTATATAAATTACTGCATCATTGCAGTGTTCATAAGAATCGTTCATTGTAAATACATACAAAACAAGAAAGTAAATCAGCTTGAAAGAAACCAAAAAAAGTGAAAATAGAAATAAACCAGACTACAAAAAAAAATCTTGCTTACTTTTTTTTAAATATTTTTGGCTTGGCATCTAGGCTTTTGAGCCATTCCTTCGTTCTTTTTAAGTTCTTTTCCGATGCTTGTTAATTAGACATATTCTCTCTAATCTGTGGTTAATTATAAGCTCTCAAAAGTCATTTTAATGTATTTAAGCGGCTTATAGCGGCTGGTAAATTTCTTGATGTTTTAGTAATAGCCGTAACAGACGATCCGATTTGGTTGGAGCCAACCGCCCGACCCCGACCAAATTGGAACGTGTGTACTACATACTGTGTACGGCTGTCGGCCCGACATAATTATTATTAGCTTGTTGGGTGCTTGACGGCCCGATCGCTAATCCGACAAGTAGAGACACGACAAAAGACAAAAGTATCGATACTTTGTGGTTTAATTTAATTATGTGTGCTTAAAGTAATAAATTAATAATTTAGTAAACTAAAATGACTCGACTGCTGTCCTGCCAAACCACAAAGTAGAGAAAAAAATGTATTGCAAAAATTTTGTTTTACTTTTGTTTGTGTTTCAACAGGGCAACCGTGTTTCATTATTTATTTATTTTCGCACGTTTAGTTACGCATTGTACAGTAAGCTCTTTGTCAAGCTATACTATTTCATCTTTGGATCGTTCTTATGTCGCTTGTAATATACCGTAGTAGATATAACTTTGCGGAAAGAATTCATAATTTTAAATTCAAAAACAAATCCAACCGCATTCAAAGACTGCTAAATAATCACCTGTCTGGATCGGGAATCGAACCCGCCAAATGAAGAAAATGAATATCCTGTATTTTTATGATACCGATCGATAGAGTCAGATCACAGGAAAGAAATATCTCTAACAAACATTACCTCAAAAACTTAAAGACAACCATGAAATTTATTTATTTTTCTTTATAAATTTTATAAAATATAAACAAAAGGTTTTAATTTATTTGAGTTTCGCAAAGACAAATTGTTTGTATTGGCCAAAATTGTATTTTGTATCGATATCGATATAGGTACATAATACTTTTTAGGGCATCCCTCCCTCCTGTTGTATTGCCAACCGCGTCGGACCGTCTATAGGCGCATCGGCTCCTCATTTGGTTGGATCACGTTGGATCCAACCAAATTGGATCGTCTGTTAGCACTTTTAGTCTGACAAGCGGCGGGAGATTTTCACTGAATGCACTTATATCACTAATTTCACTTGCTAAAATTAAACGGTCCACTGCATAGATGGGACAGATCGCAGAACTCAGAATCACAATGTAAACAATGGGCATCGGCAGTTTGATTAATCTTTAATCTCGCTAAATCAGTAGATGTTTTCGAGTGGCCAAATCTCAGTCTATTGATAACAGATATAAACTCCCGGCTTGCTGTCTTCAACTTGTGATACCACGGTTTGTTAGGTATCCTAACCTGTATACTACCATACCACTTTCCTTTTAATTCTTGATCTTTCTTCCAAAATTCCAACCATAAGCTCTGAACATCTTTATCGATAACTGAGTAACAGTCTGTGAATTGTATGCCAGTTACATCTTTAACATCTAACTGATTAAACCCCTCAAATGCAGTCTTATCGACTATCTCGTTTCTGGATATTCCTCTATGTGAAGGAATCCACATAAAATAAACTGCAATTCCTTTTTGTGAATAATGAAATACCAACTCTATAATTAGTTTAAAAGTGTACCTTATTACTCTCTAAACTTTTAATTAAACTTAATGAATCAGTTAAAATCAAAAAAATTATATATCTACTTATAGTACTTGTGGGCTACTCATATAACATAAACTTTATTATTCCCCACATATATTTAAGTACACGTAAATATTTTATAGAATACAACACCAATATATTAATTATAATATAATCATATCTATCTTATTTAATAATCAATATAAGTATATTAACCAAATAACTTCATACATATAATATTCATTACTTACTAATATATATATATACATACATAAATAAATAATATCTAAATAAATTATATTAACTATATACAGACAGACAAACAGCCTGTGCATGCAATTTTAGTATTAATATAGGTGTGGCGCGAGCGGGTTCGGCCCACGTTCGGCCGGTCGTCACCGCGCCGTCACCCCCGCCTCCGCGACACTCCTAAAGGCGCCTCTTCACAATGGCCCATGATGGGCAAGTATACACAATCACGATTGTGTAGAGGGCATGATTGTCTATGAGCGGCCATCATCGCCGAATATACATCTATATACAGACAGACAAACAGCCTGTGCATGCAATTTTAGTATTAATATAGGTGTGGCGCGAGCGGGTTCGGCCCACGTTCGGCCGGTCGTCACCGCGCCGTCACCCCCGCCTCCGCGACACTCCTAAAGGCGCCTCTTCACAATGGCCCATGATGGGCAAGTATACACAATCACGATTGTGTAGAGGGCATGATTGTCTATGAGCGGCCATCATCGCCGGTAATCGTGAGCAATCGGTAAATTGTCGGTACATCAAAGGAATTATGACCCATGATGGCATAGGTACGCGTCCACACAATCGCCGATTACTCAGTACGTATTTGTCTCGAATACAGTGTAGACTTCTCGGTAAATAATTTTTTTAATACAGTTGCTCAAAAAGTAGAATATTACAGGGCTGTTTAGCGTGCGGGATGACCACCATTACGCACTAGTGCTTTTTCTTTACCAAATGTCAAATATGTAGAATCTGACACACATTTTGCTTTTTTCCTACTTTTTTCTACTCAGATTAACTAAACCAATGGATTCGCAATGTTATTATATGTCTCAAATTTTGCGTCCAGTTCAGTCCGCCATTACAAAGCACCGTGTTTGTTGTTGTGCTAAAATATCAGTCGGTGAGCATTATTTGTGAGTGCATTTTACAGTTATACGTTTTTTATTGATTTTTTTAATGAATTCTATAAAGAAAATCATAGAAAGTGTGGAATCTTGGATGCGGCGTCCCTAGTTTTTTTCCGCCATCTTAGAGCACAAACCCAAATGCTGGCACGCTTTTTTCGTAGGTATTTCACGTCTATTGGTTTCTATTGTCTAAGTTTTTTCTAGCATGCTAAGTTAAGATTACGCTAAATAATCTGACTGGTCTACCGGATTTTGTATTATAAAAGCATGCCTAAAAGCAAAGCATAACAAAAAGCACGGCCGGACCTTGCTTTTAAAAACACGGAAAGCAAAGCATAGCACGCATTTGCTTTGACACTGCTGTATTATGTACGTACGACGACATATTTGGCGCCATTTTTCTAAAATTTTCTTTGCGTGATTATTGATTGTTGTTATTTGCTTAAAAGTTTAATAATTCTATAAAATGAGTGACTCTGATAACTTATTAATTGATTTAACACCACCGGAATTATGTTTAATTGCTGATAATGCGAGTGTGAGTATTTTACCTGTAAAGTCCAAAAGCAGGTACATTGCTACATATGGTTGCTACGTATTTATTGTTTCATTCTTTCGCAACTGTATTAAAAATAGTTGTTCAATACACGTGCGGGACTGTCATTGCAACGAGTTCCGACAAATGTCGGAACGACTTCCCGCACTTATAGTGAAAATAACTATTACTCTATGATGTTTCTTTTTTCACGCACAATAAGAAAATGATTATAAGTAAAAATATTGCAGCTGCCGCGATAATCTCTTCGATGTCCATTTTTAACCGACTTCAAAAAAGGAGGAGATTCTCAATTCGATGCTTATGTCTTTTTTGTGTGTATGTTACGCGACTACGCCGCCAATTGGCTAGATGACTAAGAAAATTTTTTTGCTTTAATAGAAGCTCATTCATATAATAAACAGAAAGAAAAAATTGGTTTTCGAATAACTATAAAAACAACCGAGATATAAGGTATTAAAGATTTTTCTCCATCTCTTTCTAGCAAAACGGCAATTTACAATAATAATAATAATATTTATTTGCCAGAACATGGTGCGATAGATATTTGTACATTATTGAGTCCAACATATCCTGTCGTTAATCGACGAGCAAATATTTAATATAGATTCATTTAAATATAGTCAAATGATATCCATCAATAATGTCAAGTTATATGGTTACATAATTTAAAAAAATACAATTACATCTTAATTTCATTTTCAATGTCAAATTTATATAATTTAATTAATAATGTCAAGCTTTAATTAATTAATTTATAATGTCAATCATAATAAAATTCATTATTTCGGTATTGATTAAACAATGTCAGGCCTTAATCACTTAATTTAAAGTGTCAATTTTAATTCCCTGTATCCGTGTCAGCAACTGTAGCTATTGAAATTTATTTATAAATGTCATGAGGTCAATTTACCAGTTATAAATAAGTTTAAAATTGAAATGAAAAATAAAACCGCATTACAAACGCCAACTCAAAACAATAAATTAAAGAATTGAACAAAGTTTAAGTCAATGCAACATGTTTACCTTAAATGTATCATCTTTTATATAATCATTTACTGAGTAGTACATTTTGCTTATGAGAAGATGGAACAGGTTCTTTTTAAATTTATTTAGTGGCAGTTGTCTAATATTTGCAGGTAATTTGTTATAAATTTTTATTGCTATTATGTAAACATTTTTTGTAAAAAGTTTTAATCTTTGTAAAGGTACATATAATAAATTATCATCATTCCTACGTGTTCTATTATTAATTATTATATTTTTTTGGAAGAGTGTTCCATATTTTTTTACAAATATTCCCATTTCAAAAATATACAAACAGGGAAGTGGGAGAATGTTGAGTGCTTTAAATAGTGGTTTGCAGCTATCTAAATATTTAGCACCGCATATTGATCTTATGCATTTCTTTTGAACTCTAAATGCTCTTATCACTTCTACTGAATTTCCCCATAAAATAACACCATATCTCAGCACAGACGAAACATATCCATGAAAGGCCGTTAAGGCTGCTTCCTTAGACGTAGTTTGTCTGATCCTATTTAGAACAAAAACAAATCTATCTAGTTTAGTGACTACCGCCTCTATATGATATTTCCAGTTACAATATTCATCAAGTGTTACTCCTAAGAATTTTGTCATATTCAATTCTTCTACTTTATCTCCTTTGTAGTTTATATTAATGTTTTCTGTTATGCTTTTGTAATTTTTAAATCTTATAAATTTTGTTTTGCTTAAGTTTATATGTAAGTTATTTAATTCAAGCCATTCTATAATATTATCAAGAGTTTCATTTGCAACAGTTTGTATCTCTTTGCTGTTATTTCCATGTATCAATAGCGTAATATCGTCTGCAAACATGATACATTTTTGTTGACAAATGTTTGGTAAATCATTAACATATAGAGAGAATAGTAACGGGGCTATTACGCTTCCTTGTGGTACGCTAGAGTTGTTTTTCATATATTTGCATCTGTATCTTTTTTTATTATTACCATCTGATTTGATTATCTCTACACATTGTTTTCTATCTTTTAAATAGCTTTCTAAAAGTTTAAGTACATTTCCCCGTAAGGCGTATCTTTCCAATTTACTTAGCAGTAACGAATGCGATACAAAATCGAACGCTTTGCTCATGTCTAAGAAGATAGCTAATACATGATGTTTTTCGTCTAGGTGTTGCGTGACCTGTTTGATTAAGTGATATACAGCAAGTGTAGTGGAACTATCCTTTCTGAAGCCAAATTGTTCATTTTTAAGAATTTTTTCAGAAGACACAAAGTTATATATTGTATTGGTAATTACTTTCTCAAATATTTTTGAAAGAACTGAAAGTATTGTAATAGGTCTATAATTTCCTATTGACTCAGTAGAACCACCCTTATGTAGGGGCTTAATAACAGATAATTTTAATTTTGACGGAAAATGTCCTTGAGTCAATGCTAAATTGATTAAATGGGCGAGTGGTGCTGCAATAGTTTTTTATTTTCTTTATCAGTTTAGTATTTAGATCGTCGAACCCTGCTGTATTGGTGTTTTTTAGACCTATAATTATTTTATTGATGTCATTTTCGTCGACTGGTCTTAGAAAAATACTTTTATTATGAAAATTTATATTGTTTAAGGCATTTTTATGATCAACGTTTTTATCAAAGTTATTATAATTAGGCAAATTTATAAAATATTTATTGAATTCAGAGCAGATTTCATTTGGATTATTTATTTCAATATCATTTACTTTTATTTTAATTATTTCAGATTTTTCATGAAGCTTATGTGTGTAATCTTTAATTATCTGCCACGATGCCTTGCCTGCATTTTTTGAGTGTGTGATATATCGGGTATTTATATTTTTTTTGTGCTTGTAATATACATTTTTTGAGTATACGTGTATACTTAAGATATTTTAGTTTTAATCTATGCTTGTTTGATGATGCAAGACGTAGTTTAAGATATAATTGTCTTTTATGGATGCAGCACTTTTTTATGCCCTTTGTCAACCACCTGTTCTTTAATAATTTATTTACCTTTTTTATTTTTATAAGTGAGAAGCATAATTTGAAAAAGAGAACAAGTAGGTCATGGAATTGGTTAAAGGCCACCTCAGAATCTGATTCTTGTAAAACCTCTCGAAATGATAAGGACTTTATACACTCCATAAATTTATTCATGTTGTCCAAACTAAAGTCTCTTTTATATTCAAACCAATATGTAGCTCTTTTGTTACCGGATTTTTTGAATATATCGAACGTGACGCTTTGGCCGGTCTCGTGATCAGAAAGACATAAGTAATGTGTTTTTGCCTGGTTTATTTCTGATATATTGCTTGCAATCAAGTCCAGACATGTATTTTTTCGTGTGGGCTTAGTTATATGATTAGTGATATTAAAATTTGAGAGCAAGCTACTAAGCTCTTTTTTATTTTTGTTATCACTTAAAACATCTATATTCCAGTCCCCTGTTACTATATAATTTTTTTGTTTCTTTTCTTAGATAGTCTATTAAGTAGTATTTCCAGTTTAGAGAGAAAAATTTCAACATCTGTTGTAGGTGTACGATAAATACAAATAATTATAATACCAAACTCGAATAGATCTACCGCACAGCATTCAAAGCCAAAATCTACTGCTTCTGTAACATCTAATACATTAAATTGTAGGTTATTTTTTAGAAGTATACACGAACCACCTCTTCTTTGTCCACGACAATATGTTGCCGCGATTTTAAAGTTCTTAATGTTAAGATTTTTTTCAGAACCTCTTTTTATAAATGTTTCAGTTAAACATATTATGTGTATTTCGCCAATTTCTTTTTCTAACTCGTTTATTGTTACAGTAAAAATGTCTTGCTTACTCAATATACTCGCAATATTCTGATGAAATTTTGTTATTTGTTGTTTTGCCGCGAAAAAAATCATGGTTATCAGAGGTAATATTTTTACTTGGCGTTTGTGATAAATTTTGCATGGAGTATTTTTTAGGGGTATTTTGCTTAGATTTTGTATTTATATCTGTATAAGTGTTTTTTAATATTGCTTTTATTTTTTGCGGAACTAGATAGTTATTTTTATATTGATAGTAGTCCAATTCTATGTTAATTTTAAAGCACAGATCTTGTATGTATTTATGTCTATTACAGCTAAAAAGATAACTATTTATTTCTATTAGCTTACAGTTATTATAGTTACCAGTTAACAGCTTCAAACCACGATTCAAGTCACCCTTGTTCAAATTAATGTTTTCTTGTACATTTATTACGAACACTTTATACTGCCTTAATTTGTAAAGTGCAGTTGCTAATTCCGAGAATAAAATACATGAATTTTTATCGTTTTTTCCAACTGCTAGTATTACAATATCATTTAGTCTTATAGTTTTCATTACGTCATCACAGCTGCTTAAAACCTGAGAGGAGTTAGCGCCTCCTTTCATCATAGTGGCAAACAGATAAGGTTCCTCTGATCTATTTTTGCGGCTATCGTGTAATTTTTTGGATAGATTTTTAACTTGTTCGTCGCCTAAAATAAAGACTTTTGTTTTATTCTTGTCTAACGTATTCGTCTCTATCGATTGGTCTCCTGTAGTTATTTGTTTCTTCAATACATTTTTCTCTGTATGTACCTTCAAAAAGGCTCGTGCTGTTTTTTGATCTTTTTGTTGTGACTCACTCTTACTCCAAATAGTACAATCCATCCTTGGTGGCGATGGCCGTGGTGTGTTTTTTAGAGATATTTTTCGTCGTAATGGTGTGGTTTTGTTGCCTTGTCCTACTTCGCTTGTTAATTGCTTTAGTATTTTAATTTCTTTTTGATGTCCATCAATTGTCTTTTTTAAGGAATTGGTTTCCAAAAGTAAATTTTCTATTTCTTTTTCTGCGATTACCAAAGAGTTCCTTAGTGACTCTATTTCATGCATATATTCAATAGACGATAATTCATTTGCTTGTTGTGTTTCGCTGTGGAGGCTAAGCATACTAGAATCAATAATTGTGGAATTTAAAATATCTTGTTGCATTGTTGATAGGTCTAAGTTCGATCGTGATCTCGGAAATCGTTTTCTCATGGTAACATTATCCATAACTACTCAAACTGCTTATATATTTAGTCAATCATTCCAAAATAAAAATGATATTCCTACTTTTATTACTTTTTCCTTTACTCGGGGTAATTATTGTATAATGGCAACATTCATTTGTTTACTTCTTGATTAGTGTTTCATTTGTGTGAAGTATGCATATGTCTGGAGGTGCAATTATTGAAACATTCGTTCATTCACTCACCCGTTATGTTGTCAGATTTTATTTCCTTTTTGGGTGGGTAGTCATACGCGGGTACTAGTCATTTCATCCTTCCTGAATATTATCAAATCTGTTTGGTTCAACATTGATTTACACACTTTAATATTGGTGTTTAATAGTGGACATGTGTTTTGATTTTTTTTTTTTTTTTATTGCTGAAAGTTGGCAAACAAGCAAACTGCCCACCTGATGGTAAGTGGTAACAGTCACCTATAATACATGTGGCTCTTGTGAGATTCACAGCAAAACTGCAACCCCCACAAGAACCACAGTGTACGTTGCCAACTTGTGACACAAGATGTAAAGTCACAGTACCCAGTAATTTCACTGCCATATCTTACCCTTCAAACCGGAACACAGCAATGCAAGCACTGCTGCTTTGCGGCAGAAATAGGTAAGACGGAGGTACCTAAGCAGACGACCCCGGTACAGAGTCTCCCTCCAGTAAAACCGTGTTAACTCAAAAAAAATTCTGATGTGATCATGTATGAGGATAAATGTTCTATGTTTAATGTAATCACTCACAGTTTGGTTTATTGATTTGGGTAAGTTTCAACATTAATACATAGTTCTTCAAATGTTTTTCGGTGTTTATTATAGTATTTGGCATACACTTAATACAACTTTAGTTCAATCAAATTAGATTCTAGATTTAAAACGATTATTAAATATACAGTTGATTTGACACTTCAATGAACGACGAACGAATCATTACAAGGAGTCAATATGGCCGTACTCAACAATGACGTCACAGTTGATGTCGGATCTCTCTGTCTAATCGCCTTCAAATTAACAACTTAAAATGCTTGTATCTAAGGCATTTCTAAGCCGATTTTAATTCTAATTGGACAGGACTGCGTCTTTTTCTACGGTATTTTAATATTTAATGACGAGACGTAAAAATTTGAATTCAGTCATCATCCCAAATTTTTTGTATTCGATATCAATTTAATTTCGACATTAATTTTGTATCAAGGTTAGTCCCATGGTCACCAAAGTTAGGATCTGATGATGGGATCCCGTGAAAATCGAGGAAAACCCTTAAATTTTAAGGTTTGTCCAACGTGTTTTGTGTGTATGTTACGCGATTACTCCGCCAATTGTGGACCGTTTTTCATATTTTTTGTATTTGATAGAGTATACTCCTCGGGTGGTTCCAAGGTCACCAAAATCAGGATCTGATGATGGGATCCCAAGAAAATCGAGGAAAACGCAAATTTACTTAAAATTAGCGTTTTCCTCGATTTTTAAAATTAGGGTTTCTTTCACTAAAAAGATTGCATTCACTAAATAATAAAAAATATTTTACAAAAAATAAAAAACGACTTCAAAAACACTGAAAAGTTAAAAATAATATTAGAATAGGTAGGTGACGGAACCAATAGCAGACCAGTCACCCAAAGCTGACCAAAACAGGGTTTCATTGCAATATTAAAAAAGCAAAGCAAGCAAAGTTGGTGTATTTTGGTTTTCCAATAGTGGCAACACTATATCTGTCAAGCCTCATATAAACTTGCTTCCTATTGGTGGAAAAATGTAACGTTCTCTTGCTGCAACAATGGCGCCGCATGATTAGTCAAGATTTTTACTAAGACCTAAAATTTCGTATTATTTTGGCAATCGTGATCCATCTTGAATTATATTTATGTTTATGGATTCACTACCCATCAAAGATAATGAGGGCCTCTGATTTAAGATATTTTTAACAATATTTCTGCTATTTACTAAATAATGTGGTTTTTAGAGCCCTGGTTATATTTTGGGTCACCAAAATTACAATTTTCCTTAAGCTGACCAGACTGGTCAAGTAATGGAAAAACATGTTTTGTATAAAATTCAACATCCTCATTGGTTTTAAATAGATAATTAAATGATCAAACGAACTTACCTGAAGTGAAGTTCGATCTTAATTATCCTGTCTTCGCCGAAGAGATTTATTCCTTAACCATGTAGTAGCCCTGCTACGCGCTAACCCTATCGCACAAGTTTTAAAGTCAGAGAAAGAAAACCACTATATCTTCCTCTGTCTAATCACACCTCACAAGCCTCCGCAGTACCGACCTCATTCTTTTTAGAGAAATAGAGCAACATTGATATATAGGGGGATAAGATTCAGGGAGGGAGGGACCTTAAATCTCTTCGGCGAAGACAGGATAATTAAGATCGAACTTCACTTCAGGTAAGTTCGTTTGATCATTTAATTATCCTGTCTTCGCCTCCGAGATTTATTCCTTAACCATGTAGATGTTCAGAGAGTATAAAATCAATGTTGCGACCATAAAAAATAAACAACATTACAGTAAAACATCAAAACATAATTATTACGTATTTCCATTTTTTTTTTTTTTTTTTGCGCCACTAGCAAAAATTTCAAAACAACAAAATATTGTGAACAAAAAACTAAACAACCGACAGTATTATTTTAATAATTATAATTGTGACAAAGATTCAATAAAATTGGTTTCAGAACTAATATACCGGTCTGTTATAAAAATCAGCAAATACAGCTGATCTTTCCGAACATCCTGCGGTCTTTCTAATTACATCGACGTTGAGGCCAGCACGAGACGCCGCCTGATGTTGATGCGTGTCTCGCTCGCTCCGAATATTGAGATGTCAATGCCACTATCGCACATGATCTGCTTTATCCAGCGCCCAATGGGTTGAGATGAAGCAGGTCTACGTGGTTTCTTATGTGTGAGGATCAGGTTTGTTCTGAATCTGAGCGAATTGAAGATGATACAGCAATATATCTTAATACCACTGATGCTGGACAAATAACGGGATATTAAAGGGATAAAAAAAAGTAAGTTTAAAACCGGTTGAGCTTTGCCAATTGCTTATGTTTTAATTAAATTTGTAAGTGTTATAATTACTCGATCTTCATATGCTTTATTAATATTTCGTATTTTTGTTAGAGAAATTCTATGCGTCCTTGGTCCAGCTAATAACATGACTAACTTCTTACTCATTTTTTCAAGATTAATTGTATCATTCTCAAATCGTTTAATAGTCTAATACTATAATACCAGGGGGCTACTGCCTAACTAATAACGATCACTTGCTATCGTGACATTAGAACAATAGTTCTACCTAAACTTCAAAATTTCAAAACACATTAACAGAAATTCCAACAAAAATGTAGTATTTACATTTAAAAAAATCTGTTGTATTCTTTTTACAAAATTCCCACCATATCTTTAGACTAGAATTATATTATGACCCGGTGTTATGTGATATCGAAGATAACAACATCTAAGGCTGTTTCTGGCACGTCATGAAAGCTTTCCCGGAAAATACACACGCTGGCAGGGAAAGGTGACGGCGAAAATGGTGTACCATCCTGAAAGGAAGTAAGTAGATCTTTCTTTGAGGAAATATCACAATCTCTGTGACACCCAGGGATATGAAAAGGGGATACCATGGTTAAGAGGGCTATAGTTGAACAACGATAATTCCGGTGGCTTAATCAGTAACTATTTTGTTTATCGTTTTAAAAATTAGTGCAAACGGTGTTAAAGCGTAAAAATAAAATTGCGACTAATCTACTGTTTAAACGCGTCAATATCATAGGCAAAGGGATCCCTTTTCCATGAAATATACGCGGGACATTTTGCATTACTACGAGATGCAAATAAGTCAATAGATGGTTCACCAAAAAAATTGTTTAATTTTCAAAAGTTGTCGGATACCCAACTGCCACTCTGTGTCGAAGTTTATTTTTCTCGATTCACTGTCAGCTTCTATATTTAACGAGTAACGAATATAAGACGCGAAAATAAATATACCTACTTTTCTCACACCAGTCCCAAATCATTTTAATAACTTGACTTAAGTGTTGGTATTACACTCTCCCCATTCTATTTATATAGAATATGGGAGTGGTGTTATCGACACTTAAAAGACTACCACAATTAGCGACATTTTTAGCAAATGAAATTAGCCCACAATATACAGCGAGTAGTTCCAGTCAGTTTATATGATTGGTTCGCTCGATGTTGGTCCAGAAACCACCAGTCTTTTCGTTGGCACAAGCTGCACCCTAGCCTGCTGTCGAAGCGTCCGTAAAAATTCCGAAATTGTACCTATGACTTTTTATTCAATTGACTGCCAATGGAATATTGATCTGCCACCAATGGAGATCATCATATTATTATAAAATATCTGTAATTGTAATAAAAACGTCGTAATTGTTAGTATTTCTAAGAAGAGCACTTTTTAGTGATTTTGTGTGTATATACTACCCATATACTACAGCCGACATGCTGCCGTAGAAAACGTTCAAAGAACCTTATTCGAATTCTGTTAGATTTAAATATATGTTTTATGTGTATAATAAATTTTTGTGGCTTGAATCTGGCAATTGTATGTTATTTTATTAGAGTTTAAAATAAAACCTAAAAATTTACAAAGCTTTTCTGGTATTAGACTAATTTTTTTTAAAATTAATAACTAACCCTAATCGTGTCAGACATTAAATAGTTCTTTTTGCGTTCTCTAGGCACTCTCCAGCAGAGTTTGCTAAACACAACATATCATAGATATCTCACTGATAGCAGACCATAAGATCTTAAATGAGTAAGAGCTGGCTGTAATATTTTTGTGAAATATATCGCGCGGAACATAGGCTAAACGGGAGTGCTAGAAACTCGTACAAAATATCATGAAAATAAAAGCGTAAAAATGTTTTTTTTTTTGATTTGTGAATCGGCAGCAAAAATTAAGCTTCCTTAATATCAATATTAATCACGTCTTCAGTCATAAATCTAGTAGCCGTTCTGATATCTTCCATTTTGAAATGAGATACCTACTTCGACTTCGAATTCAGCTTTTTAGATTTAATATATATCGAGCACACGCTTTTAGGAATAACGAAGATATCATAAACGAATTGTTTTGCTGTCGGGTTACATCTCCTAATAGCTTTTATTTCTAATAAATGATTTAATTCGAGAGAAATTGCTATTCACTCACTTTTTGAAAAAGAACGCCGCGCTTGGCTGTATGGATTTTGTTAAGGTTCCTCAATAAATGAAATCCTTGACACATTGTCTAATATAAACCTATCGCTAGTGATAGTTCACCACTCATTGACTATATTAATATTTTAAGCGGCTGGCATGTACTTGCGGCTGCGCGCTCAGGTAGCGCGATTGTTCGATGATCGTTTGATGCGACGCGACTGGCTGGTGCCTCGGCGGTGCCAGCGGCAGCGGCGGCGGCGGCGGGGCTGGCTGGCGACAAGCTGGCAGCGGTGCGAACGCGGCTGCTGGCCGTCGATTCGCTTGTTAGTATGACGTCTTTGACTGTCTCGGCCCACCCCGGCTCGATGAGGGTAGGATTGGCCGCTGCTTTGCTGTCGCGTTCGGGACGATGAGCCTTTCAAGTTTAAATGACTCTTAGATGAAATTGGTGTCTGTAATAATTTACTGGTCTTCTTGATACTCTAAATAGCAAATAGTCCATTCTTCTGTTTTTAATTAATAATAAAAGAGTATAATATGATAATGATTTATCTATCAGGGGAATAATCACGGATCGACGGGTATCCGTTTCTATACATATAATGAGAAACAGCTAATAATTTACCTGCATCGTTCAACGTAACTACATCTGGAATATTAAGATTTTTCTTTAAAAGACACGATTGTGCCCTTCCCAGTGCTGAAAGTGCTTTACCGAGTTGATTCTGTTGTCTACCAACATAGCACTTACTTCCGAATTAGAGTTCGGCCTTTCGCCATAGGTACTATAGTACATTGTTTTTTTTTAATGCTCGTCTTTGGTCACTTTTGGAAACCGTTTTGCAATAGGACTTGAAACCTGGCCGCCTACATCGGTTTGTAAGTCATCAGTTTTCACCATATTGGTTTGTATGTGAAAGATACTAATAAATATTTAATGAGAATTTAGGCAGCACAAAAAATATTTTAAATAATTCCGATGAATGCAACGGAAATTTTTAAAACAGCGGGGAAAAAGGGCAGCCCCTTTATTTTCCATTAAGTACATATTACGAGTATTACTCGTTGAATGCAACGAGAACATAATAACAATATGATCCGAAGAATACAACGGACATAAAAGTGATTTCCGATGAATGCAACGGAAATTTTTAGGCAGCGGGGAAAAAAGGATACCCACATTTTCCATTACGAGTATTACTGCACGTGGTCGCGCCGCGCGCGTACTCGGCGGCCCAGGCGAGCGGTGATGTCCACCCGCTTACTCGTTCAATACAACGAGAACATAATAAAATATTATCCGAAGAATACAACGGACATAAAAATGGTTCCTCGTTCAATACAACGAGAACATAATAAAATATTATCCGAAGAATACAACGGACATAAAAATGATTCCCGATGAATGCAACGGGAATGTAAAAAAGTATTCTTCTGGTTGCACATCATTTTCGCCATCATCTGAGTACAAAATGTGCCTCCGGCTTGCCCCTACGTTTTTCCTGATTAAGTTTTTCTTCGTATCTCTTCATCTTCCTTAGCCATTTATCTTCTTCGGATTCACAGTGTTTTCGTTTAGGCATACTTAACAAATAAGCAAATAACCGTAAAATTAAACTTTTTTTTTTTTTTACGTAGATTACCTACACTCATGCACAAATTATATTACTGTTACACTCGTGCGAACGCCGCACGCGCACGGACAAGAATGGGGTCGGTACTGCGGAGGCTTGTGAGGTGTGATTAGACAGAGGAAGATATAGTGGTTTTCTTTCTCTGACTTTAAAACTTGTGCGATAGGGTTAGCGCGTAGCAGGGCTACTACATGGTTAAGGAATAAATCTCGGAGGCGAAGACAGGATAATTAATGATTAAACGAACTTACCAAGTGAAGTTCTATCATAATTATACGAAGCGCTTCGTCCGAAGAGATTAGTATTCCCTGTAAATAAATAATTATTAACAACATGTAGTTACGCATAAGTGACACCGCTTTGCACTATAGTTGAGATACAGTAGGTACTTTTTTTTTTTGTGGGTATAGTTGAATCCTAAGCTAGCTATTAAATGTCTCTAGTAGGCACCTCATTTATTTTAGAGCAATATCATCATAACATTTCACTTTACAATAACTTGTCAGCATTGACTAATATTTTCCCGCTGGTTTTGGGGATTGGGTGGGCGGGGGTATATACTAATCTCTTCGGACGAAGCGCTTCGTATAATTATGATAGAACTTCACTTGGTAAGTTCGTTTTATCATTAATTATACTTCGCGCTTCGTCCTCGAGATTAGTATTCCCTGTAAATAAATAATTATTAACAACATGTAGACCTTGAGAGTCATTCAAAAGGGGAAATAATTATGTCAATGAAAAACATTTAATTTTACATTTAGTGAAAATTTTATTTCAATTAATGATATGAGTTTCAATCAAATTTCTAATAATCAATTAGTATCTTTCTATAATTGAGTATAATTATTATTATAATAATTGCAACATTATGATAAAACCTTATTATAGGTACTACGTACAATTATTTAATATTGCCCTTGACAAGGTTCACATTCAGAGATAGCACCATTTTGTAATAAATTATTAATTGCATTCATCATTTGATTTCTTTCAAGATCGGTATAAGTACACTTAGCTGGTACAGTATTTTGTATAACTGGACTAGAAAATTCTATTTTATAACCTTTTATCTGCAGCCATGAGGTCCCGGAGTATTGTGCGTGCGGCGGCGGGAGAGGCGGCCGCGGGGCTGCAGACACGCGGCTCCGAACTGGCGCTCCCGGCTGTCTGCGTGCCGGTGCCGGAGCTCGCCGGTTTAAAGATCGTGAAGTTGTGGGGTTCGATCTCTTTGGCTGACTTTTAGTGCTACTGTCGCCTTTTAAGTCCACACCAGATTTGTTGACAGCCCTAGCAGACTTAATTGTTTCGGCGAAGTTTTCCCCGAACAAAAAACAATCAATCTTTGTGTTTGTTAAGTGATCTTTCATGTCTTTTTTAACCGATGATAAAACAAAATGTTTTCTAGTTACCGAGTCACTGTGTTGTATGTCACAAAGAATCCTAGTCGCATCCATAAGCTTTTGAAGCAAAACATTATTTTTGTCTTTAGATTCTAACTGTGTGTTTATAACTTCTGCTAGACACGAGATGACAGCAGCCACTTGGACTTGTTTAGCCTCTATGCTTTTGTCTCGCTTTATAGCAATTTCAGCGAGGGCCGCTTTTATTTCCAGGTTCATCTTAGGGGCGCCTATGAATAAACAGTTAGATGGTAAAGGATATTTAGAGGTCAAGCTCTTTCTAATGTCTTTATTAAGACCTTCTTGAGCTATATGTTGCAGTCGTGTAGCTAAATCTGTACGAATATTATTTCCGTATTGGTTTACCGATGCGGGGTCCTCCCCTAAAATATCTAAAACATCAGTGTCTAACTGAGGCTCCTGAGAGGTAGAAGCCGAGTGGTTGATTGCGTTTTCAGAATTTAGTTCCATTGCTGGCCCATCATATGATAAATCAATATTACGAGTATCTTCTGTAATTTGGGTATCAGTAATATTATCATTTACGAGGGTATCTGGCATCCAGGTGTCTGGTTCCGACTCTGTAAGTTGTACCAGCAATGGCATATTTTCGATAAACGAAAACCAATTATGTTTGTGTGCTCGCCCTGGTGACGGCATGGATTTCTTAGCGTGAATACGCTATAAAATAAAGCGATCAGACGTAATACCTCAATGATATAATATATCTAATATTGTAATAATTATTTATGATTCGTGATCAATGCTTATCTACCTAACTAATATTTGTATTATTATAAAAAAGCAATTTTTCGAAATAGAGTTTAATTAAAATTTATCAATTATTAATTTAATTTAAAAATAAAACTTTAACGAGGTATTTTGGACACCAAGGTATTGTACAACTCCCGCTGAGTTGTACGGGTTACCGGTGTAGTTTGAATGCGATGAAATTGTCCCGCTGACTATTTCGGATGCATTCGTCTGAATGATTCAATAATATTAAATAATAGATTACATACCTGGCTCCTGAATCACGCTCTGTATACGTTTATCTCCAATTGTTCGTATTTCCTCCTGGGAGTCGGTACTGCGATCGCTTTCTTTGTTGTTGTGTATTTTTCGTTTTAATCTTTTCATTTTCCGCATTAAATGAGCTAAATCTTCCTCTAAATTCCGTTTTCTTTTAGGCATTTTTAACATGAATAAAGTTACTTGTAGTGTTAAGCGGCCGGGCACTAAAATGCGAATGAGGTGCCTACTAGAGACATTTAATAGCTAGCTTAGGATTCAACTATACCCACAAAAAAAAAAAAGTACCTACTGTATCTCAACTATAGTGCAAAGCGGTGTCATTTATGCGTAACTACATGTTGTTAATAATTATTTATTTACAGGGAATACTAATCTCGAGGACGAAGCGCGAAGTATAATAAGCTATTATTGTGATTTCTGTTAACTCTTTTCACTATAAAAAATGCGTATCCAAAGGATAACTAGGGTGGTCAGGCTTTGAGGTAAAATATTTGTATAGGTGTTGTAAGTTGTTTTCGAAAGATGACCACAGTAGAGGTATTGATTAAGTTAATTGACTTGAGTCATCAAGCTTAAGCGATGATGGGAAAAAACAGAATAGTATACAAGCTGAAACCAGGAAACGCATTCGTGAAGAAAGAAAAACGAAAAAAAATGCCAATTAATTTGCATTTTGCAAATTAATTGACTATTTGAGGTGGTCAGGTATTGGGTAGAGTAGTGGTCATCTATTGGTGAATGGTGGTCAGGTAATGGTGCCTTTTGAATTTTTGACTTTGGACAGGTCTTACAAAAAATCTATTGTAAGATCATAATAAATGTTTGCCAAATTTGTATAAGTATGTATCTAGGAATCATTGTGCCAAAGGCAGCATCGCTCAAATGATAACTATGTACACAGTGACCGAAGTAAAGTCAAAATCCGCTTAAGTGGTCCACTATTGGTTCCAACACCCTACATACAAACAACATCACACTTCTATATTGAAGTCGGTGACAAATTTTAAGACTTTCTAGGAGATCATCGTTTGGCACCGACTTCAATATAGAAGTGTGATGTTGTTTGTACCTATTCTTATATTATTTTTAACTTTTCAGTGTTTTTGAAGTCGGTTTTTAGTTTTTGTAAAATATTTTTGATAGACGTCTTATCATACTCGTAACATTAAACAGTTAGTAAATGATGTTCACGATTGTGTGGAGAGTTGCCCGATCATGGCAGCATTGTGGACGATCATTTGATGGGCCATCATGGTCCATTGTGAAGAGGCGCCTAACTCACTCGCAACGCGGACGCGCGACTGTAAATCGTAGCCCTAGATATACACTCGCGAGCAAAAGTTTGGAATCAGTTACTTGAAATTGGTGCCGCGTGATCTTGCTTACTAAATAAATTTTTAATAATCATAAAAATGACATCATGTTAAAGGTGCAACTGTCCACTTTAAATCAATATAAAATTAATTCATATCGAGCTCGTAATTGTGGCGTTATCCCGGATTAAGTGAAGGAGGTAGGAAAACAAGGAAATAGGGAAAAATAATGAATGAATAAAACAACAAAAATTATTAAATAAAAATTTTATTTATCTTTAAAAATAAGTGTCAATATTTTGTGTTCCCTCATATCAGCCAATAGACGCCCACTGTTGGACATAGGCCTCCCCCAAGGATCTCCATACCGATCGGTCCTGCGCCTCCCGCATCCAGCGGCTTCCCGCGACCTTCACCAGATCGTCGGTCCACCTTGTGGGGGGCCTACCAACACTGCGTCTCCCGGTACGCGGCCGCCACTCGAGGACCTTTCCGCCCCAACGGCCGTCAGTCCTACGAGCGATGTGTCCTGCCCACTGCCACTTAAGGTTTGCAATTCTTTGGGCTATGTCGGTAACTCTAGTTCTTCTACGGATCTCATCATTTCTGATGTGATCACGTAGAGAAACCCCGAGCATAGCCCGCTCCATTGCCCTTTGGGTGACTTTGAGCCTTCTGATGAGACCCATTGTAAGCGGCCACGTCTCAGTTCCGTATGTCATCACTGGCAACACGCACGAATTGAAGACTTTCGTCTTGAGACACTGCGGTAGATGGGCCGAGAATATGCTGCGTAGCTTCCCGAACGCTGCCCAGCCGAGTTGGATTCGCCGATTTACCTCTTTCTGGAAGTTGGACTTACCGAGCTGGACTATTTGCCCCAGGTAAACATATTCGTCAACAACTTCCAGCGTAGAGCCTCCAACATTCACAGGAGTGGGTACTACACGGGAATTCGACATTATTTTAGTCTTGTCCATGTTCATTTTAAGACCCACTTGTTGGGAAACTCTACAGAGGTCTTCGAGCATTGTGCCTAGATCCTCCACGGTCTCAGCCATGACTACGATATCATCAGCAAAACGAAGGTGAGTCATATACTCGCCGTTTATGTTGATGCCGAGTCCCCTCCAGTCCAAAAGCTTAAATACATCCTCCAACGCAGCTGTGAACAGTTTCGGCGATATAACGTCACCCTGTCTCACACCACGCTGAAGTCGTACTGGTTTCGAGTTTTGGTCCTGAAGGCGGACTGACATGGTGGCGTTTTCGTACAATGACTGCAACACTTGGATGTACCGATAGTGTTCCCTCCCCTCGCCCTAATAACTGCTCCAAGACGATTCTTCATAGACCTGGAGACCTATTTTTGAATTACGTATGCGATTTAGAAATCACCGCGGACTAAATAGTCAGCGATGACTTTGAAGTCACGAATTCCTAAATATCCTATTTTTGAAAGTCGAACGCAGAGCTGCCAACATAGATAAAGTACACACATACGTAAGGGTTCGGTTTCACGCAGAATGTAGCCGTTTTCGGTATATACCGGTTATTATACGGCTAAAAATTCATTGCAACTAGGCCAAAATATAAGAAAATACTGGTCTAAGTTTGTTTGTGACACAAATTTAAAAGATTTTAAACTTATACACGGTTATTTTTTATCACCCTGGAAAATATTAGGGACGCTTCAGGACACATCCAATATTGTGTATTTTTTATAATAATTATAAAAAAATGAAATAAAAAATAATAAAAAATATATAAAAAAACTATATGTCGTGAAGCGCCCCTTAAATTTTCCAGGGTGATAAAAAATAACCGTGTATATTTACTTATTTGACAAATTTTAAAAATTTTAAATCCAACTCAAAATCAACACACATCAACTTCAAACTTGTCAATATGTTCTCTAAACAAAACACAGATAACGTTTCCACAGTTATGACTTGTTTACGAGTGGGTGAGTGCACTCGTAATGAAATCACATCCGTGACTAAGGTAGTCACAAGTGATATTCAAAAATAAGAATTATTGAAAATCGGTGATTATTAGTCACATCGGTGATTTCGAAGTCGCATACGTAATTCAAAAATAGCTCTCCTGATCAGCTTCTGAATTGATTCTTGTGGAATACCTTCCCACTCCTCAATCAACGTTGATTTCAGCTCATTCAGACATGAAGGAGAAGGAGTTCTGGAACGAACCTTCCTCTTCAGTTCATCCCACACGTGCTCAATGGGATTCAAGTCAGGGCTGAGCGCTGGCCAGTCCAATTTGGCAATACCGACTTCTTCGAGGTATTCCGTTGTTACACGGGCAGTGTGACAACGAGCGTTATCGTGCATAAGGAGGAAGTCACCACCGATGTATCCCGCATAGGGAACGACATGTTCCAGGAGAATATCGGAAATATACCGGTCCGAAGTTAGACCGCCTCCTCGTCCCCCGCCAGGCACGAAAACAAGCTCGGTTTTACCATCGAAGGAAATGCCGGCCCACATCATACAAGAGCCGCCCCCATAAGCCACTGTTTCAGCGACACAGCCAGGCCCCTCTTTCCCATTGGGCACAATGGGCACGTGCCCAGGGCCCCGCGATGGGCTGGGGCCCCCTACTCGATTACCAAGCGATAATCGATAGCTACTCTATTTTCGCATTATACATATTATATAATATATACCTACTACTCAAAACAAAATAAGAGCCACCTGTAAAATTGTATGATAAATACAAATATACAAACTAACATTAGGTACCTACTCATTTCTTTGCTGATAATACTCTGTGTTTGTTTATTGGTTTTAAGGTCCCGAACGTTTTTGACGACAAATAAATTAAGTACGTTCCTAATATAAATAAGCAATTAGATTCTATTGAAAATCAATACAGGTAATAGGCCCGATGTCTCAATTGCACCATTGGCCTGCACTATTAATGGTGCAAACGTAACTACTTTGTCTCGTTTGCACCATTGATAACAATACAACTTCTTCATCCTTCTTTGCTCATTTTAAATGGCTCTTATTTTCTTTTGAATAGATATAAGTTACTGTAAAAGTCCGTATATTGGTAAATCTTAGGTTTTGCCAGTAAAGAACATTGGCCACTTTGGACCTGATGATGTCTAGAAATGAAACTTATTTAGATATCAATTGATTTTATTAGTGTACCTGTACCTTTGCCGGTAAATCCTATAGGATTTACCAACATGAGTTGGTAAATGTTAGGATTTTAAAAAGAATAGATGATTTTTCGGGCTTTTACCATTATGCTTTGGGATATGCTAGGTTTTACCAATGACGGTTGGTAAAACAATGTGTATTTCTGTCATTTTTCTTTTTAATTTAACTATCAGCCAGCACCTTACAAATTGTTAATTATCGTTATGATAATACATTTGTAATTGTAATTATTTTTATTTATTTTTAGTAACTTATAACGCAAATTTTCTTATATTCTTACAAATGTCTACATTGGCCTGTGGTAACTGAATCATTATTTCCCTTATTATTTGGCATTTTATAAATTAATTAAAATATTTGACAAATCTAAAAAGTCCCTCGTTTTATGCGTCTTAAGAGAAAAGGAGAATTCAAAAATAGGATTTTTTAAAATGCAAGTATTTGCTGTCGCGCTGTGTCCCCAAACAAACGAGCGCCATAGAGTCAGAGACAACTGAAAATTACACAAAATAAATGTTTCGTAGTCCCCTGTTTTCTCCTCTAAAACTTGAACGATTTAATTACTTTTTGCTCTCGCGGGTCTGCTGGAAGAAATTTCATGTTTGAAATAAGCAGTACCTTTGTACATCTTTTCTTCTGTGTTGTTTATATATATGTTAATTTCTGCGTGCATAAATTGTTAAATAAATAAATAAGGAAAGGTTTTGGTTATGTTTCTGTATTTTATCTTTTTTCATATAATCTCGTCAAATTTGTTTGCTGGACGTTTGAATACAGCAGAAAATTGGCCAATTTTTAGGTATTGTGAAGGATTAAATCACCTTTAATAATTAATGTAATAAAAAAAGGAGAACACAGGACCATGTGGTGACCATTGGTGGTAAGTTCTAGGATTTACCGGGTATATAATGGTAAATAAACAATGATCACAGAAAAGTTTGGACTTTTACCATTAAGAGTTGGTAAATCTTAGGTTTTACTGGAAAATGTTAGGATTTACCGTAGGTCGGACTTTTACAGTAACATAATTATACACAAAACACGTTTATAATACCTATAAAATTTAAGGGTTTCCCTCGATTTTTATGGAATCCCATCGTCAGATCCTGACTTTGGTTACCTTGGGACCACCCCAGGAGTATATTCTATCGAATACAAGCAGAATTTCGAAAATTTTCCACAATTGGTGGCGTAATCGCGTGACATACACACAAATAAAAACAAAATACGGGTCGAATTGATAACCTCCTCCTTTTTTTGAAGTCGGTTAAATAGTGCTATAATATGGTCATAGGGGGCCCATTATCCTAATGTGCCCAGGGCCTCTAGTAGGTGAAAGACGGCCCTGGACACAGCACTGTGCAAATCGCTCCCCAAGCCGCCTGTAGACCCGTCCTCTTCTGTCGCTACCGTGCAAACACATCCTGCTTTCGTCGGAGAACAGGACTTGCCTCCATTGCTCAACCTCCCAATCAAGATGGGTGCGAGCAAACTGAAGGCGTGCTTGTCGGTGAGCTGCCGTGAGTTTCGGGCCAGGAGAGCTATTTTTGAATTACGTATGCGACTTCGAAATCACCGATGTGACTAATAATCACCGATTTTCAATAATTCTTATTTTTGAATATCACTTAAGTGACTACCTTAGTCACGGATGTGATTTCATTACGAGTGCCCTCACCCACTCGTAAACAAGTCATCTGTGGAAACGTTATCTGTGTTTTGTTTAGAGAACATATTGACAAGTTTGAAGTTGATGTGTGTTGATTTTTCAGTCAGTCTTCTTATATAGTTTTTTTCATCTTGAAATTAGTTAGTTGAGTAACTTTTACGTTGGCAGCTCTGCGTTCGACTTTCAAAAATAGGATGTTTAGGAATTCGTGACCTCAAAGTCATCGCTGACTATTTAGTCAGCGGTGATTTCTAAATCGCATACGTAATTCAAAAATAGGTCTCCTGTGGCAGGCCTTTTTGAAGTCAGATTCGCTTGCTTGAGTCGTCGACGAACTGTCCACTCGCTGGCTGCTACCCCACGAACATCTCGGAGCTCCTGTTGGACGTCGACACCAATCAAATGCCGATTTCGGACAGAGGTTGACACGATAAAACGGTTATCCCTCTCCGATGTTCACCGGCGTCGTCCAGATCTTGGTCTCGGGATAAAGCCACCAGTCTCCCGAAAGCGCTTATAAACTTTCGAAACACAGGATTGGCTTATGTGGAGCCGACGAGCGACAACCCGCTGGCTGAGCCCTTCTTACAATAGGGCTACGATTTGTGCTGCTTCTGTAGGTGTTGTCTCCATTGTCGTACAAGGTAAAGGGTCAAAAGTGGCGGAGATGTGTACCGGTCAACGTGTGAAAGTCGACTGATAAAGAAAATCTGATAACAGGTGCTTTTATAGGGGGTCAATAGGTCGCAACTCGTGACGTATTAAACAATTGAAACACGTCTTTTTCGATACACCTTCACTTAATGCGGAATGGCTCCATAAATACTGGCTTGTTTTTAATGAATTCGGTATCAGTTTAAAAGTAAAGAGTTGAACCTTTAAAATGATGTCATTTTTACGATTATATATAATAAAAAACTACTCAAGATAACGCGCAACCAATTTCAAGTAACTGATTCCAAACTTTTGCTCGCGAGTGTAGTTCTATCACCTCTAACTATTCTTCACGTCTGTCTTTCAACTCTGTATCGCTGCGTATGAACTTCTTGTGCTTATTTCTCCTTCTATCTATCGTGTAGTAATTGTGTTGTGTTATTAAACGTTTTGCATATAAAACATACGGCGTACGTTATTTATCGCTGTCAACAACACCCACCGCACTACAACTGGTGACCCCGCTTTGAACAGTCGAGTATGAGCGACCAAGAATATTCGAACGCAAGCAACTTCGACGAACCAAAGGAAATGGAAGGCGCATCTACCGCACAATCCGCAAGTACATTTTTCCCAGAAACGTTTAGAGTTGGTGTAAGAATACCACCATTTTGGCCGGAAAAACCGACAATATGGTTTTCTCAAATTGAAGGCCAGTTTGCAATGGCAAGAATTACCGATGATAGCACAAAATATTACTACGTCCTTTCGCATCTCGATCGTCAATACGCCGTGGAAGTATAAGATATTATCACTTCACCACCGAGTACCGGCAAGTACGAGAAACTAAAAACTGAACTAATAAAACGACTTTCTACATCAAGCGAAAGAAAAGTGAAACAACTTTTGGAATCGGAAGAGCTGATCGAAAACCATCGCAATTTTTGAGGCACTTACAACACTTAGCCGGACCGAGTATACCAGAGAATTTTCGGCGCACAATTTGGACTAGCCGCCTACCCACTACTCTTCAAACAGTCGTCGCTTCACAGATCAGTTTATCGCTTAATGAATTGGCTGACAGAGTACATGACATTGCACCAGCATCGCCACAAATAGCAGTAGCTAGCGCTTCAAACACACAATCGGCGTTGGAGTCAATGGCGCGAAGCATTGCAGAGCCACAAACTATATAGAGATACTACGTATTGCAGAGCTAACAAAACACGTCAGCACTCTAACCGCAGAAGTACATACATGACCGTTCTCGCCCCCGTCATAGAGGAAACCTTCATGAGAGACATCGGACACCCTCTAAGCGCTCACAATCCAAATAGAGAAAGTTTCCTCAGTGCAGGGGCCCTAGGCAAATGCCACACGCTAACTTTTCTGCAGTCGTTCCGCAGAAAAAATGTATGGAAATGACATTAGCTTACGACAACCTCACGCTATTTTTTCCGCAGCTAATGTCATCTCCATACATTTTTTCTGAGGAACGACTGCGGAAAAGTTAGCGTGTGGCATTTTTCTAGGGGGGCTGGTATCATTTCAAATTCGGGAAACAGGCAAAGAAATGCATACAACCCTGTGACTTCAAATCGGGAAACGCTCAAGGCAATCTGTAATGGCGACTGCTGATTGCCCTTCGTCGTCCACCGGTCGCCTCTTCGTAACGGACCGCAAGTCGAGGGTACAATTTTTAGTGGACACTGGAAGTGATTTATGCGTGTACCCCCGATCGGCACTACATGATCGTCGTGAGAAGACAAATTACCAACTCAGCGTGGCTAACGGTTCGACTATAAATACGTATGGTTATTTACAATTAAATATTAATTTAGGGTTACGTAGAGATTTTATATGGAAAAATAGTTGATGTGACAAAACCAATTATTGGAGTAGATTTTTTGTCTTATTATAATTTGCATTAAGCGCATTATTGATGGTACAACAAAATTAACAACTGTAGCTTGTATAGTTAATAATAACAACTCTGTTCCAAGTATAAAGGTTGTGACTGGTTTCTCGAAATATCATAACTTGCTTTCTGAATTTCAGGTAATAACTAAACCGTCAGGCAATTTCCACATACACCTAAACACAACACTGTACACCATATTCGTACCACCCCAGGCCCACCTGTGTCATGCTCACCCCGAAGGCTCGCTCCAGATAAGCTGAAGATTGCCAAAGCAGAGTTCGAAGCAATGTTGGTAAACGGTACTGCACGTCCATCCGAGTCACCTTGGTCGTCCCCGCTACACCTAGCCCCTAAAAAAGTTGGCGGCCTTGTGGAGACTACAGAATGTTGAACGCCAGAACCATACCAGATAAATACCCCATAAGGCATATCCATGACTTTTCTCATAACTTATCTGCAGGGCTGGGCAGTATTTGAAATACTTGTAATTGAAATACGTATCTGAAATACAAATACGTATTTTGTATTTGTATTTTAATTACTTGCTCAAAATGTAATTTCTAATTGGTATTTCAAATACCTAAGTCTGAGGTATTTTGTATTTAGTATTTCAAATACTTAAGCGTCAAAATACATCATATCAAATACATTTATATGATCAAAATTAATAGTTTAAAAAAATGTTATCTTTTTAAATTGACAAATCAAATGATTGATTAACCTATTTAGCCAAAGCGGGCAACCTTGCACCTTGTTGAATACCCCCATTATACGAAGGTTGCCCCAAAAATAAGGTCTCCAGCGCTGCCGTTTCCTAACGCGCAGCGCTAGGTGAAATCTGGCAACACTGTCGTGTTCCTTGGTCTCCCCTCTACAATTCCCTACCACTACCCGGCGGACCTTGCTATGACTTACGACGCTCAATCTTGGCACAGCAGTCATCCGTGATGGAAATGGTGATCGCCGCTCCCGCCAAGTGCGAAGTGCGCTCTGTTATTCGATTTTTGCACCACAAAGGGGCTTCACCTATCGAAATTCATCGGCATCTGACCTCTGCGTACAACCCAAACATTATGGACATCGAAAACGACTCTTGCACGACAGCGCCAGCCGCCATGTTTCCAGGAAGATCATGGAGCTAAGCGCCAAATTCGGATGGGACATCCTGGATCATCCTAGCTACAGCCCTGATGTTGCCCCCAGCGACTATCACCTTTCCCCGGCCCTTAAAAAACACCTAGCAGGGATCAACTTCGAGACCGACGAGGAAGTTGTGGAAGCTGTGAAGAGATTCCTTACTAGAGGCGGCGGCGGAGTGGTATGACGAGGGCATCAAGAAACTCGTGCAGCAATTCCAAAAATGCATCAATCGGAACGGGGACTACGTTGAAAAATAGAGGAAGGATCAGGCTTTCTGACAGTCTATTTAATTTTGGAAATAAAAGTTTACTATAAAAAAATATAGAACTTATTTTTGGGACAACCCTCGTACATGAATCGTTTATATATAGAGTTGTGGGTTTAGAGAAGCCAATAATAATAGTAAAAAATAGATCGCTATAAAAATTCAAATTAAGGCAAATGACTTAATTATTTGTAGAAAACTGTGCATTTCAAGCAATTTTTGAAGTGAGAACTTCTTTAGCGTCGTTGTACACTTTTTTTGTAATGGGTAAAAAATTTTAAACTCGCGTCAGGACACGTGACCGTCAGGACACGTGACCCTGATCGAAAATTCGTAAGACGGATGGAGAGTAGCCAATTAAAATTGAAATGGCCGCAGGAACTGTCGAGGTGCGGTGAGGGGTCCACGTAAGCCGGCCGAGAACAATAGCGGCTGGCAAAAGTACTGGAAGTCACACGTCACTTGAGACAGTTTTAATCAATTTATTTACTTTGTTAGGAAAAATCTAAATTGTGCTTTTATTTGATT
This sequence comes from Schoenobius gigantellus, assembly GCA_963935595.1. NCBI lineage: Eukaryota > Metazoa > Arthropoda > Insecta > Lepidoptera > Crambidae > Schoenobius > Schoenobius gigantellus. The sequence continues at coordinate 15,543,428 of OZ012544.1, read as the reverse complement.
TTGTTGTAAATATTAATTAGGTAAGTTAGTATAAATTAAATATTATTTATTTGTTATAAAATTACGTTTTTAAGTAGTATATTAATGTCTGTTTTGATCATATTTTTAATTTAATTGTAAATATTTTGATTCATTATTACTAGTTATATAATTATGTATGTACGCACAACATTACAACAGGAAGTTGATTTTTCTGAGGGATAAACTTTTTAATGTAATATAAATTGTCATGTTTGTGTACGATAGCGCAATAAATAAATATTGTATTCTACCACATAAAAGATATACTTTTATTCTGATAATTAAAGCAATTCGTGCAAAATTATTCCATAACCATTCCAAAATATCCAAAATGCACAACGTTAATACTTAAGTTTTCACTTCTGCCGGCACTCCCGGAGTGCAACCCGTAATTTTTTTTTTCAAACCGTTCGATTAGAGAACATAGTTTTCAGATTATGGATCAACATGACAAGTATATCAAGCTGAACCATCTGTTTATTAATCTGACACATTCGAGCATTTCAATATCACGAAATTTCTTTTTTTGCATTATCGAAAATCGCTCCTGAGTTTTGATCGCGTCTAAATCTACTTCTACAGTCTTTTGAATAGGAGCTCCTTTAAGGGTTCACTTAACTTCGCTTCTGAATATCTGACTATTTTCTACCCCGTCGTACAGCTACCACCATCATCCAAACCGGCAGACTTAATATAAAGCAATTCTAAGCGGGTAGATTATTCCTCCGTTATCAGAAACACGTGGGGCGTATACACTCTGAAGATTCTGAAGCGCCCAAATTTTTTTTAACATTTTTGAAAATACGAAAATGCATTTCGAGACATGCGTGAAAGGAACACATCATATAACTTTTTTCTTTTTAGCATCTAATCTTCGCATTCTAATAGTTCCCCACGACGCCCGAGTTAAACCCCAGCCTCTTGGCCTTCCTAATAGAAGAATTGTAATATTCGGAGTTTTATAAACGTAATATTCAATTTCACCATTTTTTTGTGTTCCCTTCTACCTACAAGTGAATAAATGCCCACAGTACTATGCAATATTTAAAACACATAAATATTGTAAGAAGCAAAAGATTTAAAGTTGAATGTATTTTGTATTTAGTATTTTATTTTGTATATTTAAAAGAAAAAAACAAGAAAAATTGCTCAAATACTGTATTTTGTATTTGATATTTTAAATACACCACTGGCTGGTATTTTGTATTTCGTATTTTAATTACATGTAGCAAAGTATTTTGTAATTTGTATTTCAATTAACTTAGCATGTATTTTGCCCAGCCCTGCTTGTCTGGTTGTAGTGTATTTTCTACTATTGATTTGGTAAAAGCGTATAATCAAGTACCGGTCCACGAGACGGATATAGCTAAAACTGCGATCACTACACCCTTCGGCTTATTCCAATTTCCGTACATGACATTTGGCTTACGTAATGCAGCTCAAACTTTTCAGAGGTTTGTTGATGAAATGACCCGTGGCCTAGATTTTTGTTACCCATATTTAGATGACTATTTAGTTTTTTCAAGGTCACATACCTTGCACGAAGATCATCTCCGTCAACTCTTCTCCAGAATGAGAGACTAGATCTAAATGTGTCTTTGGTGCATCAGAGGTAACATTTCTAGGCTATCATATTTCTCAACAACGAACGAAGCCTCTGGAACAGCATGGGATTCAGACCCTCACAAAATTCTTGCCTATGGAAATGAAAAATATACTATTTGACAAAAATTACACTACATTTCGTTTTTTTTGGCTAAATGGAGAGATCCAATCCTCAGAAGAATAACTAAAGCATAGAAACCTAGCAAAAATAGCTACTGAACTTAATATATTTGACTCACTTTGACATTAGGCGCTGATAATAGAAGTTAGACAGAGACACGTATATGCAAGATGTTTCGAAATTTTGTAGGTCGTCACTAATTCTCGCTTGTCAGTTCTTCTCCCAGTGATGTCGTGCTCATCACTCACCTAGTTTCAACGTCGGTAATTATATTATGTAGGTATTTAATAGATCCCTAATACTAAAATGTCTTTATTACGAGAAATATAACATAAATAAAAAAGGGTAGATTTTCTTATGTAATTTATCCAGCTAATAGCTGCTGTGTCTCTTTGGTATGGTCAGGCTGGCCGTTCATGAGACTAAAAGCGGGAAGTGCGAGTCGGACTCGCCCACCGAGGGTCCCGTATAAAATTGTAGGTTATACTTTAAATAGAGACTAATTTTTTTATGATTTAATTTCAAATGTGGAGTTTGAGATTTTCCCTGACTTGTAGTGTAAGACTATATAACTTCACAAATTTCATAGTTCTAGCTAGATCAACGAAAAGTACCCTATACATTTTGATGCCCGTGAGAATGTCGAAATATACGTTTTGGGCGACATTAACGGCCGTACCTTTTTTTGTTAACTTAGAAGTTTGATTTTTCCACATCTTCAAGGGACTAGAACTTGTTAGTGTAGAACTGAGTAATCAATCTGACCATCGATTTTTGTTAACGATATACCCAGAATATAGGTCACTAGACAAATACGACAGTGTTTTTATTTTTTCGATATCTTAAAAAGTGACCGAGTTATAAGCGTTCAAAGTTGCCGTGCCGTCCGGATTTATAAAGCGAGTCGCGGAACGTTGATGACGTCACAAATCGACAGCGGGGAGAGGCACGCGCGGCCTGACGTACTTCGTTAGCTCTGTGCTACTGGTGCGCGCGATTTTACGTGGCTCTAAGATGTGAATCAACATTATGTCATATAATAAATACTATGTAGTACCTATGTGTACAAATTCAACTATTAAGACGCCTACAAAACAATTTTTTGAAGTGCCATTGTATGCCAAAAGGCGTAAAAAGTGGATGAACGTTATGAAACGGGCCCTAAGACCGTTGGATTTTGTTGTGATGACCATTTTGATGTAAGTAAAATAATAATAATAATAATTTTTATTTATATCTTCACAATGGCTTACATTATAGGTACTACATCTTATTCTCTAACAAGTATATTTTATTTAAATGACAAGCCTGTGTGACAAAATTCCGGCCCTCCACCCTCTAGGATTAAATCAAACTATATAAACATATTAAATACTTAGATAATAAACACAATAAAAACATTTTCATAATAAATTTATACATATTACATTATTATTTTTATTTTTATTATAATATGTAATTAGATATTCTAAACTTCGGAGTACCTATTACCTACTAGAAAATAACCTATAACTAAGTTGTATTACGAGGTGTTTTGGTGTAATGTCTTCTTTTAGTCACTTTTTAAACCACATAGGTATGTATCATTAAAATATGTTGACTTTTGTTGACGGTAAAATGAAGGTTTTTACCGTCAACAAAAGTCAACATAGGTACCCAATTTTATAGAAAAACTAGCGGCCGCCCGCGGCTTCGCCCGCTTGGTGTTTGGTTTCTTTATCGCGCCACAGCAGCGCCTTCTGGCGACGCGATGAATAGTAGCTGAGCTGCTGAGTGTTTTACGTGAATCCTGATGGAACTATATTTTTTTGCTGGATGAAATCTCTTTTTCTGTAGGTACCTCTGACAACGTGTATATGCAAACTTTCAGGATGATCGGTTAAGCATTTTAGGTGTGAAAAAGTAACAAAAATAAATCAACAAACTAATTCACTTTCGCATTTATAGTATTAGATGGGATTAGGATACGATTCATACTATAGACACTCACCCGTTAGTAGTAGGCACCTACTAACTTTTGAATGAGTATCTTAGACCTGCGGGTATTTGATTTGCTTGTTGGTCCTATATAGGTACGTCTATAGTATTTACCATTTCCCAGCTGTTTTTCTTACCAAGCTGAACGCTTTTTAATAACTCTCCCGCCGTTGGGTGCACGACGAGATCTCCTGGGGTTCTCCACCCAAAAGGACTCGTCCTAGAGTAAGGCCTACCCGGGTAGAAACCCCTTGGATGTACTCTCTGTCTCCGGAGGTCCAGAGGTAGGTAAACGGTACCGATGGTCCATGACGGTTATTGCGCCGTGTACACCGTTTGCCTACCTACCTAATCCTAAATAGGTGACACCTACGTATTTATTCTGTTGATTAGTTTTTATTGTAACTTCATAAACTTGTTAACTTTCAAACCATTGGCCATTTTTTGCCGAAAGCGTCGGTAAATATATGGCCTTGACATTTTTTGTATGAAAGTTGCTAAGCGCAACCTAGGCAATACCTAGGCGTAACTTGGCGGCTAGTCCGCCAGGATCGTCCCCAGTCTGATGGCTCGGAGAAGTGACCTTCCCAATCCCGAGTTATTTTACCATATGGGGCGTAAATATTCCGGCGGAGACTTTGTATTAGTGAATTAGCTACCGGCGAACCGGAGACCGGCATACGGGTACACGGGGCTCGTCACTCTTTGTGCCAGTATCGATAATCGCATTATTCCGCCTCAAAAAAAAGGCAATACCACAGAAAATAAACTTGTTTGTAGGTATGTACACTAAACTGTTTGACTTCATGAGTCGTAGAACATACATTTGTAGGAGCTACAAAAAAAAATATTAACTATGCATGTAACTATTATTTCAGATTGAAAATGACATGGAAAATTAGGTCAAATATAAATTGGTTGGAGGAAGACTAGTACTAAAAAAAAGATGCTTGCCCTCTTAAGTTTTCTTGTCAGCAAAAGACAGTTAAAAAAATTAACGATCTGTAGTGTAAAAATGGAGGCAAAAAGAACTGATTCACAAGATACCTACTCCATGAAGATATACCGAATCCGATCACTTCCCAACATATTGAGGAAATTCGGTTTGAGTCTCGCATTTCCGCTGCTATATAATCACTATTTTTGGAAAAATATTGAGTCACCATAAAACTGTCTACTTTTGGTAAATTATCTGATTGACCATGTGGAAATCCTTTCTCCATTGTTGTAATTAAAAGGCTAATAAACAATAAAAGTCAAGTTACACGGAGCGCAGTAGGTATGTACGACACAAAACTCAGAGCAACTGCGACTAGCGAGCGAGCGGCTGCCGGCTGTCGATTTGTGACGTCACCTACCTAGAGCGCGCGTACTTGAAAATTTAAATAGCAACCGTATCTTTCGGCGTTAATAACTTTGGAAATACTGCATCGATTTTAATGAAACAAAAACTATTGACATGTACATAACCATACCTCTTATTTAATGTGTGTTTTATTGTAATTTTCAAACCTATCGGTCACATCAATTATATGGTTTTAATTTCAACTCTATACCTTCTTATAGAGCAAATCAGCAGAGCCCTATGCAGTAGCATGATGCAGTCGTTGTGGCCGAAATCGGTCTAGAGCATCATCATTATCATCATCATACCTTCACGCGTTTCCAAGATAGTTTTGACAGAGAAAGTGATCCTATAATGGTTCAGTGTTTCTTTTGAGATACGGAACCCTAAAATTTGGACTATTTAAGTGACGGGTATTTCCAGTTATCTAAAATGTTGGAATTTTTCTATTGCAGATATTTACAAATTCTATGCGAAAGAAATCGAAGACACGCTGCTTTTATTTCATCGCTTAGATTTAATTCATTTTTTATAGCATCGCTTAGAGGTACTTGAGGTTAATCTCATATTTAATTTACTTACCCGAAAATTTAACCCTCGTGGATTTTGAACCTTGGATAAATTCGTGAATGCTAAAACTACCATTTGTACATATGCTTGGAAATTAAACTAAAAACATTAACATTTGACCATAATTTATTGTTAAGACATTTTTCGATAGATTTATTACGCTTGGTGTGCGGCCGGGCTTAGTTAGAATGTAAATTTTCCGAAGGCGGCGGCGGCTTTCAAGTTCTTATCTTGATCTAATATTTTAATTCTTAGAAAAAAATCATCTGAACTGGTTGTTCTTGGCATCCGTGTCAAGGATTCCTTAAAGAAATAAGTAGTTAAGAAATTAAATACGTTTTTATTTTCATAAATAATATTTTAGTTTAAAGATTTCATTTCATTAAATAACTTGACTTACGTCATGACGTCTCCATTTCATAGTTTTACTACTAAGTACATACAAAATTAATCTGATGGAAAATATCTGGAGCAAATTTGACTATGCTTTCTTGGACTCCAATTTCGTCTGACAATACACTTTATCCATATGTTTTTTATACATTGTCTTTAGGAAATCTGTAAAATAAAAATATCGACAAAATTTTACAACACTACGCATGATCAAGAAAACCTCAAAGTAATTTTCTAAAAATCGCTAAAACATAAAAGTGAAGTTAATATTACGTATTGTTTTTCTACAAAATGATTCAGCGATATTTCATATGTATATAAGTGTACTTATTAGCTCACATTCTAGTAACAATATGAGAAAACATGCCAATTTAAGGTCAATAAATTTTGATTATTTTCCTTTCGCGACGAATGAGACTTGCAGCCCCAAACTACACAAGACATTGTGTTACGGAGTGCACAAACACACACTATTTGTAAATACCTAAAGAATTCTTGCTTTTTATTCACCTAAATATTAATAAAATATCATCAAAATATTACTAGCCACGGGACGCACAAACAAATATTATACGAACAATTCAAATAGTTCAAACTCGGATACAAGATCTTCGATACAAGGTACTATAGAATTTAGCCGTGTTATGTATTTTCAACCAATTTTAATATTTAACCAAAATGCCAAAAGACAAATATTACTCATCTCTTACATTTACACAGTTTTGTGCCGTATGTTAGAAAGAGACAAATAGCACACAATTAATTCTTGTTTTAATCTTCCTTCTATGCTGTAGTGATTGTTCTGAGGAAAAAGGCGGGAAACGTTGAAGTAGGCGGGAGTGTTTCTAGCTTTTGAATTCGTTTTCAATTTTTTTAAAATAATATTAATTGAAGCGGTTGAGTAGTGTTATTATATTTATTGTATACCTATTTATATATTTTGTATTTATCATCAACTCCATTGCTCGGTAAGTCACTTTATTTCATTTGATATGAACGATCCCCCTGACCCAGGGGGGTCAGTTCCCCCAGTTGCATGTAATATATCTATCATGAGCCAGGATGAATCGAGCGTTGATACGGATAATACAATTATAGATTGGGCAGTTCCATCAATTAATAGGAAAAGGAGTAAATCAGTGAAAGTTTGCAAACACTGTAATAAAAAAAAGCGAAAGCATAAAATGGCGGGAAAGGACGAAGGGTGCCTTTGTGTTGAGCCTGTTGACGACAAATCTATTAAATTACCTGAAAGTACTGTAAACCAAAGAGATTCTTCCACTTTACCTCAACCTTCTTCAACTGTTAGTCAGCCTCAGCCTCAAGCTGAAGCAACAAATGCTCGAAAATTCTACAGTTCTTATGATGTGCCACCTTATATTGTTCATGTACAACGCGAACAAACATCCTTCAATGACTCTACCACACTTCACCCAGTTAATTTTGGTCAATTTCTTAAGAAGCATAACTTTCAATGTATTATTGATGGTAGCGTTAAAAGAATAGGCAGAAATCGAATTTTATTATCTTTTAATAAACTTGAGGCAGCTAATAGTTTCATAAGGGACAAAAGATTACAAGATCAGGGTTATAAGGCTTTTATTCCTACTTTTAATATAACACGAATGGGTCTTGTCCGTGGGGTTCCTCATGACTGGACTCCTGAAGAAATTAAAGAAAAATTTACAGTCCCTGCCGGCTGTGGTGAAATTCTTAAAGTAAGGCGCATAAATCATAAGGTATATGTAGACAATAATGCTATATGGAAACCTACCCAGTCTATAGTTGTAACATTCGATGGTCAGGTCCTCCCTACTCGTATTTTTGTGTGTTACAACTCACTTACTGTGGAACGCTATATATATCCAACAGTCCAATGTTTCAACTGTTGTCGATTTGGGCACACCAAACTGCAGTGCAGGTCTAAGCCTCGCTGCTTCAAGTGTGGCGGTGATCATACTGGAGATATATGTTCTGTTGAAGAAGAAATTGCCTGTTGCTGTAACTGTTCCGGATCACATTTTGCAACTAAACGAATCTGTCCAGAATATGAAAGGCAACGACGTATAAAAGTTACAATGGCAAATGAAAATTTATCTTACTTTGAGGCTTCCAAATTACATCCACTTGTAAATAAATCTTTTTCTGATGTTTTAGTATCCCCACCACCAAAACCTACAACTCTTATTACGTCATCATCACAAAACTCCGCAGAAAATCATCACTCCTATAAAAAAACTATTTATAAAAAGCCTAAACAGATTTCATCATCGCAGAACATGGGCTACAATCAAGCATTACATTATAACCTAGTAAAAGATTACGACATGCCTAGTAATAGTGGTAATGGAAGTGTTATCAAAAATGAATTTAATCACAGTTATAATCATAATTTGACTATTGCAGATGTAATTATTCCCCTCATACAATTTTTTACTCAGTTTCATAATTCCATACCGTCCGACGTTGCTCCTTTACTAGATGCTATTCAAAAACTAACTAGCCATAATGGACCAACAAGCCAAAGTGGTTCAATGGAATTGCCGAAGCATCAATAATAAAAAATCAGATCTTATTTATTTAATTAACAGATATAATCCCTTTGTTATTGCTCTTTCTGAAACCTGGCTTAAATCAGGTTTTAATTTTAAAATTCCTCAATACTTCTGCTTAAGACAAGACAGAGCAGATGGTCATGGAGGCGTAGCATTATTAATTAGATGTAATTATCAATATAGTGTATTTAATTTACCTTCTAGTAGTGAATATTCTGCTATTGCTGCAATTGTAAATAACATTTGTTTTGTTTCTATCTATATGCCACATCCATCCATTCAGATACTAAATGAAATCAACAATGTCATTAACATCCTTCCCAAACCATTTATTTTACTTGGGGATTTTAACTGCAATCACCTATCATGGGGTAGCTCTATTAGCAGTAACTATGGAGAACACCTACTAGATATCTTAGATAGAAACAACTTATGCATTTTGAACTCTGGATTGCCTACACGATTAACTAACCCTACTGAAAGTGTTAGTGCTGTTGATTTAACCATTTGCACACCTAGTCTTGCAACTTCTTTAATGTGGCAGCTACTCGACTCAACTTTTGGCAGTGATCATTATCCTATTGTAATAACATTCCCCTTTGCAAATAGAAAATATGCTCAAAGAAAATCTTGGTACAAATATAAGCTTCACAATGCAGATTGGAATTCATACAGGGACAAATTGGAGCAAAAATTTCCCTCTTTACCAATTATAAATAGTGAAAATGAGGATCGATGCTCAGAGGCTTTGGCCAAGTGTATCATTGATGTAGCAGATGTTGTTTTTCCACTTAAAAAATCAGGTAGAAATTCACTTCCATCTCCACCATGGTGGGATACAGATTGTACGCGAGAAATAGTCCGGAGAAAGGATGCTGAAAAGCAATACCGTCAAATTATGACTATAAATAACTTTGAAACACTATTGCGTATTACTTCGGAAGTAAAAAAGTTTCTTAAAAAGAAAAAATCTGAGGCTTGGAAAAACTTCTGTGCATCAATTTCGCCACAAACACATCCAACTATTGTTTGGAATAATATACGCAGATTTCGTTCTGCCTTTGTTCAGCCATCTGCTTCTCATTTAACATCAGATATGGCCCATCAATTCATGAATAACTTAGTTCCATTATCAGTCAGGGAAGCGATCACACTTTCGCCTATTCCAGTGGACAATTCAGGTTTAAACTGCCCATTTTCAATGAACGAGCTAAAAGGTACTTTATCTAACATTAAGGATTCGGCTCCTGGTAAAGATAATATTCAATACTCATTCATTGCAAACCTCGGTGACAAAGTTCTCAATTATTATTTACAAATTATAAATTCTGTCATGTTGACAGGTAATATACCTTCAGCATGGAGGCAACAAATAGTATTGCCATTATTAAAACCGAATAAATCTCCGGCTGATGTATCATCATATCGTCCGATTATTCTATCTACAGTTTTAGCCAAATTAGCAGAACATTTAGTAAAAAACAGATTAGAGTGGTTCATTGAAAGCAATAACATCCTACCAAACAATCAATATGGGTTCAGGCGAGGTAGAAGTACTTCCGATTGCATTGCCCTTTTAATGTCTGATATTCGCATTGCATTCTCTGACAATAGGTCAGTTGGAGCTGTATTCCTTGACATAAAATCGGCATATGACAATATAAAGCTATCAATATTACGCGAGAAATTAATCGATTTACATGTCCCTGTTCTACTATCCAATTTCATTTTAAATTTATTTGCTGAAAGATTTCTTACACTCTATACAGACGACACTACAATCCAGAGGTCATCAAGCATGGGCTTACCTCAAGGATCAGTGCTTAGTCCTTTACTCTTTAATTTATATACATACGATTTTGAGGATGCCCTGGATAACTCATGTTCAGTTATTCAATATGCTGACGATGTAGTGCTATATGTCACGGACAACTGTATTACCAATATTAACAATAGTTTAAACGATTCCCTTTTACTGCTAAAAACGTGGTTAAATGCAAACGGCTTAGAGCTATCAGTACCTAAATCTTCAGTAGTACTATTTTCAAAAATGAGAATACAGCCTAGTTTAAACGTTTACTTTGGAGAGGAATGTCTCTTACAGAGAAAAGAGGTGAAATATTTAGGTATCATTCTTGACTCCAGACTCACGGGGAATGCTCATTGTGAGTATGTTGTAGCAAAATGTGAGCGAAACCTTAATATTTTAAGATGTCTCGCAGGTGTTTGGTGGGGTAGTCATCCCTTTTCCTTAAGGTTGCTTTACGTTGCTCTGGTGAGAAGTGTCTTAGATTATGGGACCTTCTTGTTGGAGCCGGGTAATGTGACTGCATTTAGGAAACTGGATGGCATTCAATCAAAGGCGCTGCGAATTATAACTGGTGCCATGAAATCGAGCCCCATATGTGCTCTGCAAGTTGAGTGTAATGATCCTCCATTGAACCTCCGGAGACAATATTTAGCAGACAGATACTTTTTGAAAAAAATAGAGTTTAAAAATAATAACCTAATTATAAGAAAACTTTCAGTTTTATCCGAAAAAGTAGCTACATCAAGTTACTAGTCCCGCAAGCCTGTCCCACCATTGGTTAAAATTTTTAATAGAACAAAAGCGAATAACATTCCTACACATTACTTTCACACTTCCCCTATTTATACCACTGATTACGATGCTTTATGCGTAAATCCTAACATTACTTACAATCTTCATATTGATAGGCAAAATGCAAAAGCCCTTTTTAATGAAGTTGTGAATGAGACCTGGCATCAGTGGCATAGAATATACACAGATGCATCCAAAAGCGAAGCGCAAGATGTGGGTGTGGGTGTTTATCATAGCAATTATAAAATACAACAAAAAATACGTTTGCCGCCACAGACTTCAGTGTTTACTGGAGAATGTTTTGGATTATTTAAGGCACTAGAATATGTAAAATTAGCAAAACTCAAGAAAACTGTTATTTTTTCAGACTCATTGAGCGCCTTATATACCTTAGCTAAATTCCCTCTAAAAACAAATATTTATCCAATAATTCTCAAATGTCGCGAACTGCTTAACTTGTGTTTAATTAGAGGATATTCTGTTACTTTTGCCTGGGTACCTAGTCATTGTGGTGTGATTGGCAATGAGTTTGCTGATCATCTCGCTCGAGATGCAGTGAAGTGTGGTGATGTCTATTATTATAAAAACTATGCTCACGATTTAATAAACTTATCAAAAACGGAACTGCATAATTCCTGGTCTAAATTATGGACAGAAGGTGACACATCAAAGGGTTCATACTATCGGAAAATACAGCCTATTATATTTACTAAGCCTTGGTTCTCAAAGCTAAGGTTTGGTAAATTGGTAACAACTATTTTGATTCGAATGCGCTTGGGACATGTATGTACTCCTGACCGTTTGGCGAAATACGGTATAATAAATGATTCAACATGTGAATGTGGCGAGGCTGAGGCTGACATAAATCACATTTTTTTTCAATGCTCTCGATTTGATAGAACCTCGTTTATGGATTCGTTAATTTCTGCAAATATTCCTTTTCCTACGTCCATTCCTGTTCTTTTACACAATATAAATCCAGATATATATAAACTATTATCAAAGTTCATCAGAAAAAATGATATAAAGATTTGATTTACGCGTTTTTTATTCATGTTTATTTCACATATTATTGTATCATTGAATTTCATCTTTACCATATCATTACTTACCTATCCACCCGCTGTTCCTTTCCTATACGTTTCAATTTACCTTTTTTATTAATAATTCGTTTCCTGCTTTTTATAAAAACTGTATTAAAAATCCTCTCCCTACGTTACACCTTCCCAAAAACGAATCATATTCGAGTCAATCGAGTTCTTCTCACCGCAATCGATACCAAACAAGAAAACTTGCATATGGCAAATGGCAACACCAGCCTGTACGCCAAAATTAAAAGAAGAAGAAGATTGTTCTGAGGTTCTGAGCTATAAACCTCAGATTAACCAAACCAATGGATTCGCAATGTTATTATATGTCTCAAATGAATTTGCGTCCAGTTCAGTCCGCCATTACAAAGCACCGTGTTTGTTGTTGTGCTAAAATATCAGTCGGTGAGCATTATTTGTGAGTGCATTTTACAGTTATACGTTTTTTATTGATTTTTTTAATAAATTCTATAAAGAAAAACATAAAAAGTGTGGAATCTTGGATGCAGCGTCCCTAGTTTTTTTCCGCCATCTTAGAGCACCAACCCAAATGTTGGCACGCTTTTTTCGTAGGTATTTCATGTCTATTGGTATCCATAGTCTAAGCTATAAACTTAATTTTGATTGATGCCCATGGAATTATTACTCAAACAGGAATGAGCTCTTCAAAATATTGTTGTTCAATTTGGACTTTATTTTTATGTAAATAAAGACGAAACACTTGAAAGTGCAAAAGTGTGCCGAGAGAGATAGCACTAACTGTACCGTTTATCCCTTTCCCACAGTGTTGCTACTGTTGTATATTTCATAATTTTGTAGTTATGAAACAACTATTGGTAGATGAAGATTTTTTATTATTGTTTATTTTAATTACTTTCAACGCCCAAAATACCTAAATTGTTTTTTTTTTAATAATTATAACATGAAATAAATTAAATTATCGTGTTAGCCTACTATTAATAATTATAACACTATGATTTTACGTCCAGGAAATATTCTAGTGGTAGTATTCAAATATGTTATATTGCAACAACGATTCTATGTCAATGTCAGTAATTTTCGTTGTCATTGTAGTAGGCTGACCACACGGTATGTACCTAACATAAACATTATCGCAATTTTTATCATTTTTAATGAAAGTAATTCATATTAGTTATTTATTGCTTAGCTTATACGATGCGATGTTAAGTTATTAGAAAAAAGAATTGGCATTAACATTCTGTTCAAGATATTGGCGAAACCACAAAGTTTTCAATATTGTTGAAACAATTCGACTCACACTGATGTGTTTTTAATTCTTTTCTTCTTAAAATATTACTTATTCTTTTACTAGGTATGTATTTAAATATCACAGAGATATTTTAGTGTTGACTCATTTTTGACAAGTTGACATATTTGATTATCTGTTATGTGGCGGTGGGTTCAACATAATATACCGATTGGAAAGACCCATCTATTGAAAGACAATCATTGACATTCATTATTATTTAAATTATTATAATATTAATAAAACCTATCTTGTATTGAAAAGCAGATATAAAATTCTTTTGCGCAACCCATTTTGAAATAATAGAATAGAATACAATATTTCTTTGTTGTACAACACCAACCAGCTTAAAGTCAACGTATAAATAATACACTTAACACTAATTGTACAAAGGGCGACCTTGTCGCTAAAAGCGATCTCTTCCTTAACAATCGTGATTATTAAGCATATTATAATTTTCAAAAGCATCTTTCAGGTTGAATGTTATTGTTTTTAAGAAAAAATCCCTATTCTGTAGAATTTGTGGTCATAAATTTACGAAAGAGACAAACGGTACAGTTATTTATCTCTCGCTCGGCACGCTTTTTTAAGCAAGAGCTCATTCCTGTTTGAGTAATAATTCCATGTTGATGCCATAGACACTGAAGGCGTGTTCGGGTAGCCTGTGGTGGCGTTTTTAGCATTATCAAAATTGGCGTTGATGTAAAGCGTTCGGTTAGAAGATTATGAAATTTTTGCCATTTTTGCTCCACACCCTAACCGAACGCTACATTACCAATATGTCAAAGTCATAAGCTATTATAACCTAAATTTATTTTCAGTTTCCAGATTCTGGATGTATTATGATGTAATAAGCTCGCTTCATAATTAACGATCATTAATTTCCATAAATAATGAAAATGAAATTTATTTCGTTAAAACTTATTCAATCGTGTCAAAAATTTTACGTATAGTAAACGTCAAAAATCTTAAATGTCAAAAACTGCCACTTTTGACCCTCTTCGATAGCTGGGGCGAAATTGGCAGTTCACAATGCCATTTTTGACATTTTTTCAGCTATCCGAACGGTTGACGTAAACAGATAAAAATGCAACTTTTGTTCACATTTCTTCTAACCGAACCTTAGATAAAGAATGAATAGATAGGACGTGACCGTATACCCGTAAGGGACAGACATAGATGACGTCATACCTGCCTAAAGTAGATGGGTATACCAGTGTTGCTTTAAGTTTTACCCTACTTTATGTTTATAGTGGCTTTTACCACTATAAACATAAAGTAGGGTTGATTGATCTACGTATTTTTTTTGAGACATTTTAATGAGCGCCCCTCGCTCAATAATATGTCTCAAAAAATAAGTGGGAGGAAGTTGCGATTTTTTTTATTGAATTCTTCATTCAACCTTCGCCACAGTCTAAAGTTATTTACACTTTTAAATAAAACTACACTTTTCGGATTTACTCGAGTATATTTCGTTTTAAAACATTTTACTATTATTTATTTATGTAAACATCTTTACAAATAAAAGAAAAAATATTAGGAATCATCATCATCATCCACACGCGTCCACTGCTGGACATAGGCCTCTCCAAGTGCTCGCCACTGAGCACGATCCGCGACCACTCGCTTCCAGCTTTTGCCAGCTAGGTACCTTGCGAAGATCGTCGCTCGATTAAGAATACAGCGGGCAATAATCATTGTTTTTTCTTTATGTCTGCAGTTTATTTAAAATCCAATATTTACACATTTACTAAATATTTGTGAAGATTTAGAAAATGTATAATATTAAATTTAAAATAAACATTTTCTAAAATTATATTTCAATAGCACCGTTATTGTCATCGAATAAAGGACTTCGGCTTACAGAGATAAAATTCACTACAATACAGGTAAAAATTCACTTGGGCTGGGTAAGTTCAAGAATTGAACTACTGATACCGCACTCAATGGTGTCGATTCTGGCATGATTCTCTAAACCTAAAACTAAATTTGACAACAGTCTATCCTTGTCATACTCTATACAAAATGACAAGGAGAGACTGTTGTCAAATTTAGTTTTAGGTTTAGAGAATCATGCCAGAATCGATACCATTATGGTGCTAAAAGCCCAAAGTTGGTAAGCTTGCTCACAATGTGGAAAAAAGATCTGGCAAAGAACGCAAGATGCCGATGTAGATAGCTGGTTATTCTTAGTTGCCCGTGTTGCCACCCCCAACCTCGCCCCCGCTGGTGGCAACTTGGAAATAGCGCAGGACAAGACCAATTTGTAGATCTCTGAGGAAGATTATGTTCTGTCAAGTACCTATATAATTAATTAAAAACACTTATTCGGTGCATAGAGCTATATCTACATCCTATGTGTTCTTGTTAAATATTCAGACAAAGTAGAGATATGACTTATTTCATTTGGATTAAGCCAGATCACTAGCTATGGCACAAAATTGCTAATAAATCACAAACATTTTCTAGAGGCTGTCTACTCCTCGCCACTCACCAGCTGTTTTTGGGTGTGGTAAACACGTATTAAATTGCTTACGTACAAACTCATATGCCTTTGAACTTAAAAAGTGTAAGCACAGCGCGAATTTCCTTAAAGGTTCAGAATACTTTCTTTTGTCAACTCCTAAAAATCTTTTCAGAAAATCTCTATTGGTTCCTCCTACAGTATCTAAAATGTCATTATTTGATGACCTCGCTGATTGTTTCAAACCCAGCATTTGAAGCCGCATTTTTCTCTTTCGGGGCGTATTCAAATTTGAACCGAAATCCAACACCGATGCGTCCTGAAACAATATGTATACAGGTTAAAAATAAAAGCAGGTTCTAATTTTACAACATTAAAAATATTAATTAATAAATTTTTAAACTGTATCTGTACTAATGGTCAGACTTGTTATATTAATAGAAAATGACCAAAATCAAACCATTAATAATATGTTTGGCCATATCAAAATAGTAGAAAAGGATTTGGTACCTACCCTACCCATGTTAATCCAAAACTGTAAAATAAAATTCGAAATCCCCCATAAAAATAGTTGGGTTTGTGAAAAATAAATTTAGGTTTTGGCTTTATAGGGTATGTACCTTGTAGATATAATATGTATAAGTTACTGATCTGTAAAAAAAGTTTAGGAATAGCACCACTCCTAAGAAAAGTGCCTTTTTTGTTTTTCTGAATCCACTGTTGTTCAAAATGCTTAGAACACATTCGGGTATGCTTGGTTGGCTGCCAATTCAATCGACCAGTAGCTTTAACCCAACTGTTTTCGAGTAGTTATCTCCGAAGGAAATCTGTTAAATACAGACAAACAAGCAAATGGAAAGTCTCACTTCAAAAGAATTAACTTTGTTATCTAAAATGCTCAAAATTTTATACTTAAATATGTCAATATTAATGTAACACAGAAACTAATATGTGAGTTCCCTTTCACGTAACAAATTACCTACGAATCAAGGAAAAATAGTCGTAGCGTAACTGGTATCATTATAACCCGGCAAAATGTTATACGCGTTGGCTGTATACGTGGCCATATTGTATAGCGACATTCCTAGCTTGTTAGGTTAACAGTAACCTTACTACTTAGTTTGAAATTTCATGTTTAATGCCATAATATGATTGAGAACCATAGTAGAATGATAAAATATTGAAATATAACTTGTATTTATAATTTAAAAAATAGTTTTGGAGCTTTTTATTGACACAATTTAGGTCTTACCTGTAAAAGGTTATATTTTCCTGTTTTCTAGCACTATCACTATTACAACCTAAAACGGAGCAGTGCACCATGATTTAAATGTTCAAATAGTTCACAATTACACTCATTACAGTGTTAAATAATTACACAGTAAGCTATAATTCACACAACAAATTTCTTCCACGTATTTGTTTAGCACCAGACGCTGGTGATAAACAATCCCCACTACCAGTTTCACCTATATACGGTAACAAGGACAAAAAAAAATGATGCCATCTTCTTCTTTCCTTTGGCAATGTGTATAAGTTTATCTCTTTTCCTCATGTTTGACGGCTTTTATAGCCCATCTATTTCATTCTATATCTATGAACCGAACGCTCCTTGTGTCAATTTTGTCATTTTTAACAGTTATTTTTGCCACCTTGATGCTATCCGAACGCGCCTTGTGAGAGAAGTAATATTTGCTTAGACTATAGATACCAATAGACATGAAATACCTATGAAAAAAGCGTGCCATTTGTGTTGGTGCTAAGATTCGATTTAATAAGCTTAACAGTTAACCGTATTAAATCGAAAGTAGGCATATAATAAAAATACAAAGAATAGTCATAAAACATTTTTTTTTGTTAATCAACAACCTTAAATATTATTGCGGTATCCTGTTACACCCGGTATACGTTGACTTTAAGCTGGTTGGTGTTGTACAACAAAGAAATATTATATTCTATTATTTCAAAATGGGTTGCGCAAAAGAATTTTATATCTGCTTTTCAATACAAGATAGGTTTTATTAATATAATAATTATTTAAAAAATAATGAATGTCAACGATTCTTTCAATAGATGGGTCTTTCCAATCATTATATTATGTTGAACCCACCGCCACTTAACAGATAATCAAATTGTCAAAAAAGAGTCAACACTAAAATTTCTGTGTGATATTTAAATACATATCTAGTAAAGGAATGAGTAATATTTTAAGAAGAAAAGAATTAAAAACATCAGTGTGAGTCGAATTGTTTCAACAATATTTAAAACTTTTGTAGTTTCGCCAATATCTTGAACAGAATGTTAATGCCAATTCTTTTTTCTAATAACTTTACATCGCATCGTGTAAGCTAAACAATAAATAAGTAATATAAATTACTTTTATTGAAAAATGTTAAAAATTGCGATCATATTTGTTACCATGTGGTCACCCTACTACAATGACAACGAAAATTACTGACATTGGCAAAGAATCGTTGTTGCAATATAACATTTTTTGAATACTACCACTAGAATATTTCCTGGACGTAAAATCATAGTGTTATAATTATTAATAGTAGGCTAATATGATAATTTAATTTATTTTATGTTATATATATTCCAAAAAAAAACAATTTAGGTATTTTGGGCGTTTAAAAGTAATTAAAATAAACATTAATAAAAATCTTCATCTAGGTACCAATAGTTGTTTCATAGCTACTAAATTATAAAATATACAACAGTAGCAACACTGTGGGAAAGGGATAAAAGGTACAGTTATTGCTACCTCTCTCGGCACGCTTTTGCACTTTCAAGTGTTTAGTCTTTATTCACATAGAAATAAAGTCCAAATTTGAACAACAATATTTTGAAGAGCTCATTCCTGTTTGAGTAATAATTCCATGGTTGGCTGATTCGGTTCTGTCACTATTACTATTCTGTGCGCATTGCCACCTCTAGTAGTAGTACAATATTGCCAGCACAAGTAGCCGTTCAAATTGCCAGCAGCGGAGTCACTAACTAATTTGTATTATAAAGTGACAGCTATCGTTAGTCAGATGAGTTGTATGCAGCTCACGTAGGGTTATAATATCTTTCGAGTTTTCCAGATTGAGGATCGCAGGATTGAGATTCTGATATCGCAAATAAATGACAATCTTGCAGCAATAGTAAATTGGAGTGTTTTTGGTCTGAATGTAAATCCCTTAAAATCGCAAGCTATTGTTGTAGGAAGCTCATAGTAAATTTCAAAGATTGACTGGAGATCGCTGCCTGCAGTAATTTTTGACGGTGTCTATGTAGACACCGTCAAAAATTACTGCAGGCAGCGATCTCCAGTCAATTTTACATTCTCGCTGTAAGGTATGTACCTTACAGCGAGAATGTAAAGAATCTGGGCGTGATTATTGATAGAACGTTGTCATGGGCACCTCACGTCAACCAAATCAGCTGTAAGATATTTGCAGCAGTGGGATCTATGCGTAGATTACGTAACTTCTTACCTATCGGCACTAAGGTTGCTCTTGCTCAATCACTTCTTTTCCTTATCCTTGACTATGCAAATTGCTGTTATTGTGACCTCAACGAAGTGCTTGTTGATAAGTTTGAGCGCCTCCAAAATTTGTATACCGGGTCATTTTTAATGAACCTCCCAGGGGCTGATTCTAGTGCTCAGATGCAACAACTTTTTGTATGGGATCAACATCGATATCTCAAAAAAAAAACACTTCTCCATACAAACTAGGTTAGCTGATTGAGACTTTAATATGGGAAAGTGGATTTTTTTTTGCGATTTCGATGTTGGTCCCATACAAAAAGTTGTTGCATCTGAGCACTAGAATCAGCCCCTGGGAGGTTGTTGGTCCATTAAAAATGATCCTGTATAAGATTCGTATTTGGGTTGCGGAAATATGATCATAATATGTCCAAATTTAGATCTGAACTAAACTAGCTAAAAATACGTCAACGCCGTGATGCGCATATCTTATCTCTCCTTTACAATATATTGTTTAATCCTAAACCCCCTCTGTATATCTTAAAGATCAGTTTAAATTTCTTCATTCTTCTTACAATGTGAACACTCGATCTATCATAGCAAACTCGTGAAATTAAAACGATAGCGAGTCACTCGCTATCGCCATCGTTAATCGCGCTATGAGTTAAGCGGTAGGACAACAGGCTTAGACCAGAAGCCCTAGACAAATACCACACGCTAACTTTTCCGCAGTCGTTCTGCAAAAAAAATGTATGGAAATGACAATAGCTTCCGACAACCTCACGCTATTTTTTCCGCAGCTAATGTAATCTCCATACATTTTTTCTGAACAACGACTGCGGAAAAGTTAACGTGTGGCATTTGTCTGGGGGGCCGAGGTTTTGTAACAAGATCGCTTAAAGGCTAGCGCACACTGTGACGGGGCGCAACGGGTCGTCACACAGTGTGTGACGTCGTCGTCACACATCGTCACAGTGTGCGCGAACTTTCTAGCAAAACGGCTATTTACATGGAGTTTATATGGCCGTACTAAAAAATTACATCACGGTTGATGTCGGATCTCTGTCTAATCGCTTCCAAATTAACAGCTTAAAATGCTTGTATCTAATGTATTTCTAAGCCGATTTGGATTTTAATTTCACATGATTGCATCTTTTTCTACGGTATTTTAATATTTTATGACGAAACGTGAAAATTAGAATTCAGGCATCATCCCAATTCGCTTTGAGATAGGCGGTAAGGCCGCTGGTTAGGGTCCGAGTCCGGAAACTCTGAGATAGAGGTCGTTAGTAATATCCTATTTTATTACCGATATCAGGGTCAGGGGGGCTACCGCCTAACTCATAGCGATCACTCGCTATAGCTCTCTGACATTAGAACAATAGCTCTAATGTCATCTGTGACATTTTTTTTTTTTTTTTTTTTATAATATGGGCTCTGCCTTTATAGACAATTCCGCCAACGTCGAGTTCGAAAAAGACACGTTTATGTATGTAAGTGTTTTGTTCTGAGTTTTGGTAAAGAAGACGACTTAACCAGTTGTGTTACCTGGGGACAATGCAAATTATTTTGTTAGTATTGTTGGTAGTAGGTATACATCACATTTGGCGGGTTTTTTGTTATTAGTTGTAGTGTTAGTAAATTACCAAGAAGTACCCATGTGTATGATATACTGATAAATATGTACTTGAATAAAATGCTTAGTTATATAGTTCTTTGTGTGTTATTTTTGCTAAAGTTTTATGTT
Source organism: Schoenobius gigantellus (assembly GCA_963935595.1). Lineage (NCBI taxonomy): Eukaryota > Metazoa > Arthropoda > Insecta > Lepidoptera > Crambidae > Schoenobius > Schoenobius gigantellus. The sequence goes on along the minus strand of OZ012544.1, from coordinate 15,522,201 downwards.
GAATTTGGTAATATATTTAGCTAGTCTATCTATGACTGTAAAATTCATACAATAAAGTAATGAGTTCATATTGGTTGGGCGAGGAATTTTATTTGGTAACCAGTTATAAAAAGAAGAATTATTTTTAGGACAATTAAAAAATATATGATCCGGGGTACCTTCATCTAGTCCACATTCACATATGGAGCTATCCCGTATGTGTAGTTTAGCTAGGAAAACTGGACAGCAGTTATGTCCTAGGCGTAATCTAATTATGACGCTGGTGGCGCGTTTTTCAATAGATTTATTTTTAAAAAACCATGCTTTAACAGGGATTGTTGGTTGTATTTTGCCATAGTGCCTACCCTTTGTAAGACGAATTGAGTTCCACTCTGTTTGCCAATGGTGTTTAAGGGTTCTTTCAGCATTTGCTCGAATATCTTGGGCAAAACACTTTACATAGCTACCATGACCATTGGATATTGCTTCTTTTGCTAGGATATCTACTTTTTCGTTCCCTTTAATACCACAATGGCCTGGAATCCACGCTAAAGCTATTTCTAAACCGAGTTGGTGGCAGCGGAAGAGTATTTCTCTAGTTTTTAAAATTATAGGGCAGTAATGTTTGACATTAAAACTATTGTTCTTATGTCATGATAACGATAGCGAGTGCTCGCTTTGAGTTGGGCGGTACGGCCGCTGGTTTATCAAGAGGGGAACAACACCAATCCGCCATTTTAGCTGCCAAAAACATGTGTAGATAAGCATGAGATAAGCACGCTATTTTCGTAGGTAAAGCCAGTCGTCTTGTTTCTTTAGTCATTGGCACGCATAGGCTCACTCACAGACATATAAATTATATGTCTGTGGGCTCACTGAACCATAATTACTCGTCTGTGAGCTCACGCAATGTCGTGAGTGACGTGACGTAATTGTCCATTCATACTTTTTGTTTCATTAATAAAAATCAGTGATACATAGATAATGTTTTTCGTGTTGTGTCAATGATGTGTGTGCAGCTGTTGGTATTTTGTGATTTATGTGCTAATAGATCTTAATTATTTCACTAGAATACTCAAAAATACAGAAAAACTTTTGAAAGTGCATCCATTGATGGATTTAATGCAAGATTAGGCACATGCGCATTGCAGCCATGAATCAGTCTTGATTCATTGACTATAAGTGCTATTTCTTCACTATAAAATGTGGCTATATTTAAACGAATTTTGTGGTTATGAATACTTGGATTTTAAGTTTTTGAAAGCTGAAAACAGACTGAAGTAGAACATTACGACACTCCGGAAGTCGCGGAACACAGCAGTCAAGCAAGCAAGCCGGGCCGAGCTCGTTCCGAAAGAGATAACAACGGATGAAAGAGATAAACAGTAATGGATTTAACATGGCGGACGATACGCGTAAAGTGCGAGTTGAAGAAAGATTGAAAATAAAGATAGGTAAGCATTTATTTTCTAGAGCTAAAATGTATTTAGTTAATAAATTTTATCATCACTAATTCGTAAAAACCCTAATGAGGAATTTCTATTTCGTTAAGTAATGTACTCTTGTTGTCATTTGTCGTGAACAGGTGGTAGGTTTACTGTAACTTCCCTGTTTTTCAAACCAAGTATGAATGAATAAAAGAATACAACAAATATAATATTATACAACGAAGGGTATACTGCCTTTTACACGAGTAGTAAGTATCGAAATACAAAATGTGATCTTTTTATCGTTCAGTGTTTTGACAGCTTGTTTATGAATGAAAATAATTTAGACGTGAGTGAGCTCAATTACTCTTGTTGGTTGGTAAGATCAAACAGAGAACAAACAAAAAGCTTAAACCCACTCGAACATATACCTACTTTGTATCGAAATGTGATCCTATCTTATATTTTTATCTTATTGATCAATAAAAGAAATTTCAAAATAGTATTATTGAATGACCAATTGTAGTATTATTGTATCTCATGTAAATCAAGAATGACTTTTGCAGTCAACCATTTGGTGTAAAAATTAGACTTGGCTTATAATAATTACCATACAGTATTCAAGGTTTTTGTAAATGTAGTAATAAGCATTTTAATCTAATGATAGACAGGAGACCTACTAAAGTATTATGACTGCAGATACAGATTTTTTGGCAAATAAATACTTTGAGCCCTTAGCCAGTTGTTATAAACATCCAAGCAACTCAAATATGAAGAAATATTGTCATCTGAAATTATGGTAACATGTTTCTATATTCCTGGTATCAATGAAGTTGTCAGGTGTGTCCCATATGAGGTTCCATGCATTGGTGATACATAGGTGATTTTGATAACTAAAATTGTTATATAGGGCTGCTTTTCAATCAGGAGCCTTTGCTAGAGCGACTCAGCATCAGTAAAATAACTAATTGGAGGAATTGTTTCTTTTTTTCTCAAATTTAAATAAGTTATTGGAAGTTTCTGTAAGGTGCTAAAAATAGAGTCAATGGAAATAATCAATTATTATCTAGCAAACTATGCTGTCCAATGAAGTATTCTTTACCAAACATCAATGAGCTGTATAGTCCATTCGCTTAGATATGGTCGCCTTTGTACTGCGCTGCCTAGGCACTTGGCGACTTTTATAAAAGGAAAACAAAGGATGCCGCGTGGTTCGCACACCCGCTAGTGAATATGGCAATTTTCATTGAAGCGCCAGGTTGTGTTTGTTGACTCTGTTACATATACCGAAAATGTTTTTTCGTTCTTGGAAGGACAGTGAAATGCCCCAAGATGAAACTTTATGTGAACCAACAATAAAAATATCCGGGTGTTTTGGTAAACTTGTAAACAATTTATAATAAATATTCATCGGTATTGCGTTGAAATTAATGTGTCTGCACCTGTCATAGACACTCAAAAATGGTGGGGATACCAAGAATCAATATTAAAAACGGGGCCATCAACACCAACAAATCGATATTTTATTTTAGATAGATTCGGAACGTGATGATGTTGGATCTCCTATAATAAATACAAGTTGTAATGACTGTGATTCTACGAGTGACGAAGAATATAGTGTCTAATTTTACTCTGCTAACATGTAACTACTCCAATTTTTATTAAAATTATTTTTGCTACCTTAGTTATGTGTATTATTTATATTCAAATTTTATTACAATGACTACAATTATGTGCGGGTGTACTGACACTATCTAGGCGAATGGACTATAGCTATAATCATGTATTAAATTTGGAAATTCAAAGACAATAATTCTTTAATACATATTGATCTCTAGATACTACTTCACAAATTTTACTTGAGACTGAAAAGTCACCCTCTATTAAATATGCTTGCTAATCATACTTGACCAAAGTTTTTGGTAAGATACTGTACTTTATAATCTTTTATTTTTAACCGACTTCAAAAAAGGAGGAGGTTATCAATTCGGTTGTATTTTTTTTATGTTTGTTACCTCATAACTAACTTTTTAAACCGATTTCCAAAATTATTTTTGTATTCGATAGAGTATACTGCAAGGGTGGTCCCATGGTCACCAAAGTCAGGATCTGATGATGGGATCAAAATGGTGACAAATTTTAACACTTTCTAGGAAATCATTGTTTGGCGCCAACTTCTATATAGAAATGTGATGTTGTCTGTACCTATTCTTATAATATTATTTTTAAGTTTTTAGTGTTTTTGAAGTTGGGTTTTATTTTTTATATAAATCTATTCATTGTGCAAAAATGAATCATATTCAATAATTTTATTTAAGCATAATATTTGACTAAACCTATGCTCTGAACATCTACCATTACTGATCTCTAGATACTACTTCCTCCAATCCCCAAAATATGCTTGCTAATCATACTTGACCAAAGTTTTTGGTAAGATACTGTACTTTATAACCTTTTATTTTATATAAATCTATTCATTGTGCAAAAATGAATCACATTCAATAATTTGAAGCATAATATTTGACTAAACCTATACTCTGAACAATCATCTACCATTACTGCTTAGTTAAACTATTCTTTGTATTTTTGCTATGCAAAGGCTAAATGTTATATTTCTCAATATTCCAGTTTTATTTAATTTCTATCCCATTTAGGAAAAAAAACCTATTTCTTTAAAACAATACTTTCTACTTAATGTAGACAAGTTAATATCGCAAATTTTGCGAATTCACCAGGGAATCAAAAACAAAAGGACAACTTCCCGTTGACCATCATCATGAAATTTGGCAAGAATTAAGGTCTCAGTATCGAGCAGTTCCCTCCATGTTGTAACTCAAACATATAGAATATATATATTAGTTTCAAGTAAGTAAAAGTCAAGAGCGGATCCACCGTTGTGGGCAGGATGGGCATGCCCACAACCCTAATAGACTTGTGACGTCACACTTTCACGGTTTAGTGAGATCAATAATAGGCTGATGATATTATATCTAAAGCCTTAATAAAAAAAAACAATGAATTTTGGTCAGGGCGTGATATGTTTTGTAAACATCTCCTGTAGGAATGCACTATATCGATCATAAGTGAGTCCAGACTATGGCTCGTACTTGGCCAATTCCGATTTTCGGGTGGCTGTAACCACAACCTTTTTTGAAGGGTGGATCCGCGCCTGGTTAAAGTATGATGATCAGTAGTCATGGTGCATTTTGGTGGATTTTTAACATATGACAGGGAAGCTCTTGTCCTTCAATTCACCTCATGGTAAGTGATGATAAGGCCAAAGGTGGAAGTGAGCTTCATCTGACGTCCTCAACAATCAAGGAACTGGTTATCTTACCACTAATTGTCAGAACACAACAATGCTATCAACAGTGTTATTATGGCAACAATCTGAGGTAAGACGGCGGTAGCTAGCCAGGTTCGCTCAAAAGCCCTACCACCAACCAAACTGAGCAAATAAAATGGGGAATCAAACCCCAGATCTCCCGATCTACACCTGGTGGTCACAGCCACTGAGGAGTTGGTTAAATTTGCTGCTTACTTATTGACATGATTAAAAGAGATCAAATTTTTACAAATACATCTTCTGATGTATGCAGACCCTAACAACAGACGATATTTATGCTGGCCGTACCTTTCACACAAAACTGTTTCTGCATTATAAAATTAACTTTGTTACAGACCTATTCTAGGGGCTTACCTTAATTAATTTTCATCATTAAATATTTATGTATACACGGTGTTTCATAATAACCAATAAGGTGTTTCATAATAACCAATAAATAATTTATCGTTATCTAAAACTAATTATTAAATTGTGTTTTCCCGTAATGTCATTCAACCCAAAATTTTCATGTAAATCATAGACATGATGATGATACTATGATATATATGAAAATTTTGGGTTGAAGAACATTATGGATAAACACAATTTAATAATTAGTTTTAGATAACAATAAATTATTTATTGGTTATTATGAAACACCGTGTATATAGGTAGAAGTCATCATTATACATTATGCAAGTACTAAGTGTAATGAATTTTTAATAAAATAATTTAGTGTTCAAATTCAAATGAAAGTATTACTAATTTTTTACCCAAAACCAACAACACGCATTCACCGTATATCCTAGAAATCAGTGCACAAACAAGTGACAAGCCTCAGACACATTACCGTGCCTCAGATATAATAAACACCACAAGAAATTTAAGTCCCAGTATTCAATTCAGTTCCCCCTGGAAAAGAAGTGCTGTGTGCTATGTGATTTTTATATATTAAGTGAAGTCCCTGGGTTGAGTGGAAACTCACCACTCATAATAATGGACTCAAATAGATTGAGGGATCTCTAACTATCGCTTCAGATGCAGTACTTTCAGTATGCAATATATAACAGACTTCACTAGAAGAAATTAAATTGAAACTCGAGACTGAAACGATGGTGATAAGTCGAGCTTATATAATCCTGTTTTAATTCATAACAAATTTTCACAGATATCCTCTGTAACAGCTTTATATGTCCTTTTCGGTCAATAATAATATTAAAATAGTGATTTTGCTGTCACTCTTTCAGTAGGGGATGAGGGTTATAATGATTGCTTAGAGTTTAGAGCAAAGTCAGAACAATATTGAAACCGACTGCAGTTGTAAAGTTTATCCCTATCTTGTTCTCACTGCATTTTTAATACTGTTTTTAGCAACGATGGTAAGTGACTGGACAACTTCAGGAGGCCTTTGTTATGGATTGCTATACATCCGCTACGATCTTATACGTTATCATTAAACCAGCTACTCTGCAACTATCCTAATGTCTTTGTCCACCTGGTCTACTGACACTGCGCTTCCTAGTTTAAGGTTCTTAAACATACGAACACCACCAAAGTCCTTTAGCATTTCAAGCTATGTTTGCCTTCCACTTCAGCTTCAACAGTGATTTTCTTTTCCCAATAACCGATCATTCGTTACCAGGAGCCCTAGACAAATGCCACACGCAAACTTTTCATCTCCATACATTTTTTCTGAGGAACGACTGCGGAAAAGTTAGCATGTGGCATTTGTCTAGGGGGGCAGGACACATAACACGCACGCAAGGGCGGAGGGGCTGCACTTCCCGCAGCGCCGGTGCACTCGCATTTCTAAGGTGCAGGCGTTTAATTAATAGTACATTACGATATAAGTGCGGTATGGTGGTTATAAATCACGAGGCGGGATTTCAGCCCGAGCCGAAGGCAAAGGCGTAATGGAGCGGAGTGTGTATATATAACCAATTAGCTGTGCCAGCGAACTACGTTTCGCCGTATATTTTTTACCCGTTTTTGCAACATTTGTCATTGATGCTCAGCTCCTATTAGTCGTAGCGTGATGTTATATAGCCTAAAGCCTTCCTCGATAAATGGACTATCCAACACAAAAACAATTTTTCAATTTGAATCAGTAGTTCCTGAAATTAGGGCGTTCAAGCAAACAAACAAACAAACTCTTCAGCTTTATAATATTAGTAAGTATAGATAAACGCACGTATATCGTACGACGATTTTCAACACACTTGTGAGGAAAAAATACTTAATAAACTGAATACTTTTGAATTAAATAACACAAATCATTGTTAATTTGTAGACAAAACTAAATAATGGTATGTGAATAATCGTTTGAAAAATAATGTAGTGTAGTTCGTTGATGTCTTTTATATTACCTCTAGCTTTTAAAAAAATATAGTACATTACTGCCGCAGACGGCAAGTGCAGCTTCCCCGCACCGGATACAAACCGCCTGGTGACTCTACTCAGAGAGCGGGACAACCCCGTGGTGATGCCTCTCTAAGCTAGAAATCCATCAGGTTAGGTTTGCCAAACCAGGTTTGAGGATCCACCAAAGTTCTCGCCTTCTTATAAACTAATTAAGGTGTAGCTGTAACAGCCATCTGCGGCTAACAGCATAGGTCCCTCAAAAGAAAAGGCAAATGCAGCATTGCCGGACTCTGTGATGCGTGCCTCGGCTATAACACACGCCTGTTTTATGAGCTGCTTTATGCATCTAAAACCGGTCAAATTAGATCCACTTTACGAGCAAGTGTGTTGAAAATAATATTTTACTGCCGCCCTTGACGTATACGTAACCCGCCGACGACAATTATGCCGTGTGCGCGAGACTTAGAAGAATGTTCGTTGTAACTCATAAACTATGACATAAGAAATAACTGGCAAGGGTGAGAAGTAATATATTCAGAGGAAAAAAAAAAGATCTCTCATCCTTCTATTTTCCCGTATGTATTGTTAGTTTGTTTGTTTCATGTAATCGTTTTTAGTTGGTTCTTGGCAAGTGTTAATCAATTTCAAGTGGACGTCGCGACACGGTCACTCAAACAACGCGTCATAACATAACCCACATCACAAGGTACGATAGGTACATTAACATTGTTCTCCAAGAGCCAATGAGCCGTGGCAGGCTGTCGATGTCGAGGCATCGCACTGTGGCATTGACGTCTTCCGGTGCATGCATATGGACAAATAGCATTACAACTTGTAGCTTACCTAAACGGTTTGACTAGGTTAAGGCTGCGATACGATTGTCATATCTTATCGATTGACACTGGTTTGGTCAATATTTTAAATGATACCGATTGTGGAACGGAATTATTGTAAACCTGTGGTACAAGGGAATATTGCCGATGTGTTTTAGTACATGTATTTCTTTATTATTTGCCTGAATATGGTACATCACTACATACACTAATGTGTTGTTCAGTCCTCATAATCGTCTGCGAAATGATGTGTGTACATCTTAAATTTAGAAATAGATACAGATTACATCGATAGATCTCAATTTATTGATACTGGGTTAATCTATATTTTTTACAAGTTATCAAAAAATGTCATGCCTAGCAAAGAAGCATCTCCATGCTATTGATGTTTCAAACAATTTTAGAAATATCATATTTGGGCCTGTTCATAGTTAAATGAGGTGGTCCCTCAAACTCAACTATCGGCTTTGGTTGGAGCACTATTGTACAGTACACCGTATAAAACGGAAGTAAGACTACTTTATAACTAAACCAGTTGCCATACAAAAAATAAAATATGTAGTGTTTGTTGGTGTTACCAACATGCTGGGGATAGGGACCACGCGAAAATGCCCTTTTAGTTCGTCGTATAACCATTTATTAGATCCTCTATTCACATAGAATAATGTCAAACTGTAATTATTTATAACTAGCTTCTGCCCGCGACTTCGTCTGCGTGGACTTCAGAATTGGGTCTAAATCTTCGCTCGTTAACAATTTTCAATTTTCCCTCGGGAACTACTTAAGGAATCGGGATAAAAGGTAGCCTATGTTCTTTTCCATGTCAAAGGCTACATGCATGCCATATTTCATCCAAATCCGTTCAGCCGTTTTTGCGTGATTGAGTAACAAACATCCAAACATCCACACTTTCACATTTGCTATATACAATATTGAACAAGTTTTGTGTTTTAATATCGTATCTTTAAGTGGGTATGTATCATATTCATATGAAAAACCAACATCTAGCTCATGACTTTCATTATTAATAAAATTAGTCTGAGCGAAACAAAACTCAAATAATACACGTGAGGATAACCCATATTCTCTGACAATAAAAAATATTGTTTTTATATTATACTTTTACAGCATTTTCCATTCATAGTCCGCGATCAATTATATATATCCTTTCGGCCGCCTATGACAATGTAACTGTGTCTTGTATAACAATAGGCTAGTTGACCCTTTTTTAAAGTAGGGCTTAAAATGTTCATAATTGTTGTATTAGACCATAGCACATGAATATTATTTTTTTCGATGGCTAAAAAGTGCAAAAAATCTATTTTAAATTAAGATTTTCAATTTTGGACCGAAAACACAGTCAGCCATGACAGTCTGTTGATTATCTGTGGCATACATCAAATGACGTCAGACTTATAGTAAACAAAGCACCGAGGCGAAATAACCTCACAAAACAATGCTTTCTATTAAATATCACAAAATATAGTAAATGTGTATATGGAACGGGACAATAGAACAGGAAAATAAAATTACCTCTTCAAAGACTCCAGGAAAGCTGTGGATTAGACGTACCCAGTGATATAGACATGCGAAATATTTGGTTAACAAATCCTGTAACTATCTACTGAAACTCAAATGTATTTTTGCGAAAATCACATTAATGTAAGTACTATAAATAAATAACTCAATCTGTGTTTCAACTTTAACAAAATAGAAGTTTTTAGGTTATATGTAAAATCATTAATTAAATTTTTATCTTTCAGTTAGAATGAAAACGCCGCAGCCGACCAACCAAATTTTAACGCCAGACGTAGAGAAAACTTCACCATTCACGCATTTTTGATTTAATCTAAGTTATACACTGACACTAGATGATGTTTCAAAGAAAATAATATGTAGGTACTTATGTTCAATTGAATATTAATGATGTAATTGAATATTAATTAAAAAGTATGTAATACAAACTATCCCAGTTTCATAATAATGAATATATTTATCTAAACAACGTTTACTTGTATTTACTGAGTACCTAATTAAATTTTGTTGCTTTCAGAGGTTACTTAATGAGAACTATTGTGTACTACCCTGTTCTCCTTTTGACAACGAGATTGATAAGGCAGTAAAACTTGTGCAACATAATACAAAGCTGTGCATGCTCAGCCACAACATCAAAATGTGGCCCGTCAACTAGAACAACATTATGTCAACAAAATAACTCAAATATTTATATACCAAAGCACCATAGAAGTAAATAGGTCCAGTATGGTAAAACTGAAAGATGTTATATCTTCACTGATTAAACCTGCTGCCCACCACCAATCAACTGCAACATCTCCCAATAAATTGTCTGAAGTAAAGTGCTGCAAACCACCTATATCTGGCCAGACATTATTAAAATTTATTATTTCCAAGTGAGGAAAATTATGATAATGACATTTTATATACCTTCACTAGTTGGATCATTACTTAAGTCTTCTCCGTCAAGCTATCAAGTCGGACAACTGAAGACATAAAAAGGAAAAATCACAATAACCAAAAATTTAATCTGGACAGTACGTACTTTTATGTATGATAAGGCACAAACCAAGAATATACATAGGGATACCTAAAAAACTTTATTTAATAGTTGATATATTATTTCTAAAGAAATAAAGCTCTTGAGGAAACTTATGAAGAAAAGAAGAAAGAAAGTTAGTGAACTTTCACCATTTATTAGACCTTTTAACCAAAAGCACAATAAAAAAAGTTACTTCTAGTGTTTCACCATAAGTATAAAAGGGTAATCATAGATTGCTAAGAAATGAAATTCAAAAACCCAATAAAGTACTAGGTAACTTGGCCTGAGTGTAAAAACGCAAATACTATTGAATATTTATTACTGTGACTACCTGATGGTTTAGTCAACTTAATATATACAGGATATGAAAGCAGTATTAGTGATATTAACTTACTAGAAGAAAGTAAATTTCAGAACAGCTTACGCAAGAATATACAAGTTATCCATTTTAAAGCCGTATACAAATATATTAAATGTGATTGCTGTGTTGTCAGCCTGTGCTCTTCCTAATTTACAAGACCCTTCTTATTAAATAAATAATATATAGATTTTTTTTCATTACTTTATACATAACTAACATCTAAAGATGACATAACTAATTTTTGTACTACTTACATTCGACATTATGTTCTTCACAAAAAAAAATGTTGCATGTTTATTTGACAATAATGACTTGTAAAGGTTTAAGTTGAATCAAAAATTTTTAATGTGAAATACATGTGTTTTATTTTTCCATTACACCTTAAAAGATTTATAATATTTTATAGGTTTGTTGTTCATATTTATCATTGTTACTCAAACATATATATGTTCCAAAAGTATGTGCAAATAGGTTTGAATAGAGTTAGATCAAATTTATTAATTTATCATAGTATATTGCCTTAGGGTCGCAGGTAATAAAAGTCAAAATAATAGTAAAGTGATTTATTATGAAGTCATACTTTCATAGGAAAAATGTATAGTGTGTGTGTAGTATAGTTTCCAAAATGGCACTATTTGATCAATAAGTTTTTAGACATACGGATTGTTAGAACAAATATCTATTATAGCTAATATTGTCACCTTTTGAGTGTTTTCAAAATTACTGCTAGCAACACAAATAAGTTTTGCTTTAGCACAAAACATCTGCATCTATACTGAGTTAAGCATACTGTTCACAGTTTTCCGTCTTTGATAATTAGCATTTTCTTTACTAAAATTGTCATGCTCTTTTATCTAATTTTATGGATACTGTTTGTTGAACTGACTATTACAGGGTATTAATCAGAAATGAAGAGGTCACATTTTGCAAATGTCAACCCCAATCTTCATCCTTCAACTTTTATCCACATTTTATTATAGGTGTCTGCAAGATTTCCTACCAAAAATCTTCCCAACGAAAGAACCATCATGTGTTATGCACTAGCTGACTTCATAGCACATGGAAGCTGTTATTCTTCATAACCAAGCTCGAACTAAAGAGCACTTCTATATTGATGATTCCTGGTTTAGTTTTCTATGCACTTTATTCTTTCTTCATTGAAGAGGTCGTTAAGTTTTTAAGAAATATGTCACAATCTGTGTCTGTGAATGTATATATATTATTCCTCCCAGTCATTTTCTTCATGTTTGGCTTGACAAATGAATATTACTGCCAATCTTTCTCTTTTTATGTTCATTTACAAATTCTTGCAGTACTACACTGGTATTTGACACATGATCCTGATGTTTTCTTTTGAACATTTCTCTTTATGTAAATACTTTTAGTGTTCATTTGACTTTTGAGAGATGGGATTCTATTCAATAGCATTCAACTGCTGTAGAAAATAGCCTCACAGTGATGGTGCAACCACACCAAAAATGCATGTTTCAACTCTCTTCTGCTGCGTGACAATCTTGACAAGTACACTTGTAATCTGTTCTTCATTATAACAGTATTGAAACTGTACTTATATTGTTTAGAGTGATCGTTTGGTAGTAAATCAATGAGAGCGATACACAAAGAATCTCCTAACCATCAATCTATCGATTTTCGGAAGATTTGTACTATCTGCTCACACAAATCCAACATCAATGGTTGATTTTGCTATTAATACAAATAATTTACGATATTTACACATATAATAACGGAGATTTGGACGATTTTTTGCCAGTTTTAGGAAAGAATAGTGCAAATCGACGAGTTGTTGAATCAAATTTGACATTTCTTTGTTTACTATATGAGTGACGTCACGGCCCTGACCACAGGATATCAAAGCGTTTACGGCGTGAGATAAAAAAAGATTATTTCTAGCATTTTCAAATGAAAATTTTACAGTAATCATTCATTGTTATTTATTAAAATCGGTATATTGTGGAACCTTATGCCAAATACTATTAGAAATAAACAATATTTTAATCAATTTTGATATGAGTCAACTACCCTATTATCGAGTTCAAGAAAAGTTTTTTTTATAGTATAAGCTCGATACAATACAATATGAAGATCGCATGAAAATGTAATGTGCGACACGTTACTAATGCATTTTTTTTTTTCGAGCGCGATGGTTAGTGTAGTGTGAAAGCGCGACATTGAAGCGAGTTCAGCGATCGCGCGGCGTGTGAACGGAGCCTTATCGCTACGACACGCGATGCCGACGCAGCCGACGCCACTCGCGCTGAATGGGGCGGCGCGTTTTCCATTCAGCCCACCACCCATTCATGGAAACTCGCCAGTCCGTTAATGAAAAACTCGCTCGTTTATCTGCGCCGTTATCGCTCTCGATGCCACCACATGTGTGCTGTGCACTAATAATACCGCCATTCAAAGCACGTCTGCTTGTCTAATCGTAATCACGGGCCAATGTTGATAAGATTGCGAGCGTGATAAACCTGTGTTTACGTCTCTTTTTCTCGGCGTGTCTTAAATTTTTATTATAGCATTTAGCATAAGTTTTTACGGTTCTGTTTTTATTGAGAACTATAGTTGTTGCTCGCGACTACGTCTTGAGTTAGGTATATCGCGAGTTCGGTTAGATCAGGCGTGCCTAATATAAAATAAAGTCACTAAATAATATATATCACTCAATATAATTTTGGATCTAAAGTAGCCCATGACTTTCTTTAGGGCTTACGCTATCACTATACCAAATTTAATTAAAATTAATTCAGCGTGAAAGCGTAACAGACAGACATAGTAACTTTCGCATTTATAATTTTACTAGCTTCTGCCCGCGACTTCGTCTCCGTGGACTTCAGAATTGGGTCTAAAGCTTCGCTCGTTAACAATTTTTAATCTTCCCACGGGAACTTATACTTGTCCTTTTCCATAGCATAGGTGACATGCATACCAAATTTCAAAGCTGTCTGCCCGCGGCCTAGCTCGTAAACAATTTTCAATTTTCCCTCGGGAACTACTTCAGGAATCGGGATAAAAGGTAGCCTATGTTCTTTTCAATGTCAAAGGCTACATGCATGTCAAATTTCATCCAAATCCGTTCAGCTGTTGTTCCGTGATTGAGTAACAAACATCCAAACATCCACACTTTCACAATATTGGTACGGTAAGAATAAAAAACATGCAGTACCTGCCTACATTTGCGCTCCTTTTTTTAAAATATTACTTCTACATTATAACTATTTTAGACTGTTTGTAAACAAACTGGTGTACCAAAGTGTTTCTTTTATTTTTCTTACTTTCTTGAAATGTTGTTAAAGTTTGGAGTAAGTATAATATTATTTTCAAATCGTTCTTTGTCTGAAACGAGAGGGTCATTGCGATTGAAGAAGTATGTGTTGCGATACATTAACAGAACATGTAGTTTTAATCACGCATTCAGTGCCTATAATAACGCGGAAAATGTAAATGCAGACATACTTCATCGTAGTATTTGTAGTTTACTCATTCAAGGTCAAAACAATATTATGTGAGCCATTCATTATCTATGTAGAAACTCGTAAGCACCTATACATTACATGATATTAATGAATACATGTACACAGTTTTACTACACCTTGTCATTTACAACGCGAAACGTGTATTTAACACAAGAATCAGCGTTTATTATAGCGATGTAAAATTGTACAATTCGTAATGAACGAAACGTTTAGGTTTTTCGGATGTCTCTGTTTTATAGGCGCAAAGTCAATAAATTCGACTCATCATGGAACTTAGTATTACGATTCATTCTCGGTAATACGAATGTTGTAATGCTACAACAATGATCTTCAAACCAGTTGATTACGAACCTATGCTACTGCCCATTTAATTATTCATTCACTGCAAAATATGATAATGCAATAAATATACTAACTACGAGTATGCGCTATGTTTCCTTGTTTAAAGGTTACGTTTAAAACTCTTTAACTCTTAAGAATCGTGTTTCGCACTAGTGTTTTTCACAGTTCAGTAGAATCACGGCACCCTCCAGCGTTTCGAAACCATGGTGAAGTCCGCAAGTTCTCATTCCAGATATAATCTATATTGAAAATGAAGTTCATTTTTTCCTATTACTATCTTGCGCCCATTCATGGCGTTCATTGTGTCGCGTTAACATAATTCACACGTTGCGTAGCAAAACCATAGCGATTGTGGTAACATTTTGTGGCCCAAGAGGCACACGCTCCGTCAACCATTATGCGAGCAGCTCTCAGATAAGAAAGCTATGCTCGAAGTACATTTACCGTTCGACATCAATCTCTTAAGTACTTTCTACATTAGCTGGCGCCACTGCCTACAAGTACTGGTGGGACAATGAGTCAACGAGTACCTTAGTGTACACAATACCAAAGAGTCGCCCACTACTGAAACTTGCCAATATTACGAAATATTGTCATCAGACGTCAAGTTAAGCTAATATGAACCGAGGCAAGCTATTTTCGCAATAAACTGCAAGCTTGGTTTGTCAAGTGTGGGTGAAGCCTAGACGTATACCTACATAAATGTGCTTCGACATTCAAACTGACGATTTTAGATGTTTTACATGGGTAATTATTGTTAATAATTTAAAATATCACTTAAACCGCATATTAAATATTGTTATAATGTCCACTCCTCCAGTTAAGGAGTAAGTAAAGCTTGGAAGTCCTTGCTTTATTTCAAGGACTTATTAGACTGGCACTACTAACTTGCATTTTCCGACACCCGTAAAACCTTTGTGTATCTTCTTCTATCTTCTAATATATAAAAACCTCCGAAATGGCTTGACCGATTTTTATGAAATTTTTTGTGTATATTTAGTAGGTCTTAGAATAGGTCGCAAGCTATTTTTATACCCCTAGGTGATAAGAGTAGCCCTCCAGAATTTCTTTTTGGACAATTGTAATTGCGATACGTAGTTCGCTTCGCGGGCACAGCTAGTATCTGTATATGTATAGATAGGAGTATCTTGTTGATTCCTCGTGTTAACCAAGTGAATACGAGTATGTTAGCTGCAATCATTTCAATGCGATGTTTACGCCACAGTTAGGGTTGCCACCTTTTTTTTGTCCATATAAAGTACATTGACTTTTAAAAGGTTGAAAAAAAAAAGTACATTGTGGGAACATAAAGTACTTTTTATTCCACTTTATTGTTATGCTTTGAATATATTTTTCATTACTTCTAGCAACTTTATTGCACTTTATGTTATTTTTATTGCACTCAATCGATCAAACAAACAAACGAATTTTTTTAAGCACCTTGACATGACAATGTTGACATTTGCGGCTAAATTGCGTTCAGGAATGAGCTTTGGGTTTTTTGGCTTTGGTTCACAAGAAGGTCAAAGATGCCCCGAAAACGGGAAAGTCCTGTCCTCATCCATAAAATCTTCCAGTTCTAAATATAAAAAAGAAACTGTTAGTTTGGGATAATTATATACAGGAATTATTTCACGATTCAAAACCAGAAGAGTTTGAAGTTGGTGTGGGAAACGTAAAACTCATAGAAGAAGACTATTTAGACCTACTCGTAAACCTCTTTAATGAAATATATACGACCAGTATTATACCAGAACAACGGCTTATCTCAACTTTTATCACCATCCCGAATTTTGAATCTATCTAAAATAATATAAAATTGTAATTATTCCTATTTTACAAAAAAAAATCGTCCTCTTCTCTTCCACAGCAAATTGCGTGCGACGGGGTCCATAATGATCTTGTATAAGTATGTACCTACTTGGCGACACACAGTTTGGCTTTAGAAATAGATTCCTGCTTCTGACTAGAGAAATAGATTGCATTAGGGACGCCCTCTTTTGTACTCGCGTGACATGAAGCGTGACTTACATATTTGCTTCATCGATTACGAGAAAGCTTTTGATAAAGTTCAACATATGAAATTGATCGAAGTTTTGAAATCATTCCCACTTCTTATTAACATCTATGCAGAAGAGCTTTTCCGGAATTGATCAGCTAGTCATACAGGCATTATTGTAAATGACACTCCTATCAATAATATATGTAACGCTGATGATACTGCCTTGATCTCAGACAATTTGGCGCCATTACAGGAGCTTCGCAATAATGTTAATGAATTCAAGTAAGGAAATGGGATTGAGCATCAATATTGCAAAAAAACAAATACTTGTTGATCTCTAAGACACCGCAACATGATTCGAAGCTCTATGTCGGGACAGAATTGGTAGGAAGGGTAACTGAGTTCGGGTACCTTGGAAGTTGGATGAATGAGAGTGGTGACCATGAGAGCCTTTTTCAGAATGAACTGATCGAGATCTGAGCCTTGACTTAAAACTACGCATAGTCCGCTATTTTTTCTGTACAATACGGTGTAGAACCATGGACTCTCACACAAAATATGATAAAAAGGTTGGAGGCGTTTAAGATGTGGATATACCGCCGTATCTTGAAAATCTTATGGCGTGACCGAATCACCACCGTGTAGGTACTAAGTAGGCTCAAGAAGAAGATGGAGCTTATGAATACCATCAAGCGATGGGCTTGTGTCGATGGAATTAGAAATGATAAATACAAACTACTCCAACTCATCATCCAGGGGAAAATTGCTGGAAAGAGAAGTGCTGACAGGAGGCGGCACTTGTGGTTGAAGAACCTGCGGGAATGGTTTTTTTGCAGTACCACCTCATTATTCAGAGCAGCAGCTTATAAAATTAAAATTGCCCTGATGTTGTCTAACCTCCAATAGACGAGAAACTATAAGAAGAATGAGCTTTTGGCGACCTCTACATAATCTGTCGTTCCGTATTACTCAAACATTCTTACAATAAACTATTTTTTTTATATTTAATGTTTAATTAATCCCAGAGAAATCAAATCGCGCAAAATAAAGTATTTTCGCGTACTTTATCTTTGGCATAAAGTATAGAGTACATTTACCCGAAATAACGTACAATACTTTATAATAAAGTACGGGTGGCAACCCTAGCCACAGTACCTACTTCTTGCCATTTGCTACTGAGGTTCGCTATGTTCAAGCTCTCCTTTTCCCTACCCTTGATTGCTGCTATTGTGACGCGATGGAAATTCATTCTTATCGCTACATTATAAATATTACAAAATCAGTGCGTCACAGGTTCATTTATTACCTGCATCCTGCATCTACACGACAATGTCTCCCTATACCGAGCCCAACTGAAAAGGCTTAGCATACAATGTCACCGCAATAATGCTCATATTATTCTCACTCTTCTATTATAGTATAATACTTTTTAATCCACTACTAGCACCTATCGTTAACATTTCTAATTTCTCTATACTTTAGACGGATTTTCTATATGTTCTTCTGAGAGTACTCCTAGAGTTTTCACTCCTTTCTTCGCAGTATTATTAACATTCTTTCACAGTCCGTGCTATTCGACTCTGGAATAGTCTGCCTCTTTCAATTAAACGTGCTCGAATCCTAACATCTTTCAAAAATGAAGTCCATCTTTATTTCCTCCTATTATTATTAAATATGATTTTAACTAAACTTTAGATATATGTACCATATCAGATAGTTGTATCCTTCTTTAAAACAATGGTCATCTATCCCACAACCAACTACAAAATTGTTCTCGAGGCTAAAGACCTACGAGCTACGAGCGCGTACGCAGAATTAAATAATTGAATGAGCTATTTAATTCACGTAATTGGGAGAAATAAGGCTCGCGCTTGCGTAAGTGACTGAATTCAATGTTTCCTGGCATACCGGTTTTACGGATAATATAAAGTTAATTTACTTTAATACTCAAAGTGATCTAGTTGAAAATTAAAAGTATTACCCCGGAAAATAAATTACGATCAAGAATTATCGTTTTCGCCTTTTTCAATTCAGTAAGTAGGTATACTGAAATTGTATATCAATTACCATTAACAAGCAGGCAACAGAACTTTTCTCACGAACTGTACACTGATTCAAATGGATAGGTTAAAACCTGATAAACGATAGGGATCGCTTCCAAGATTTGTTTTACCGTATTACCTACGTTTGAAACCTTGGGTGTGGTTGAAATATGTGCTTTTTTATAAAACGAGCCATTAATTGAATTTATAACAACACATCATCTGAAAATACTGTACATTTAAGCAGATTATGTTTAATAAACAGTTGTATTGTTACATAATATGCAATTCAGCATGATTTAGAAAAATAGATAATAAAATAATAGTTTCGATTCCAACTGAAGTTCACGAAAAAACTAATCTAGCATTGGTTATTTATGGTAAATTTAGTTTAAGTTTATCGCTGAAGACTTTCTGTGGTTCGGGTGAATTGTATTGTATTATAGTGATAACAATACAAACTTTCGCGTTTATAGTTTAGTACGACATTAAAAATGTAATAACTCAAAAAATATTTCCCATGTCACATATTATACTACTCTCGATTTCGAAACAATAACACTTACGCACAGTGTGGAAACATCTTAATGATCGCTATTGTGGCCGCAAAGGTAGTTGGTTGGTAGGTACTTACACGTTTCCTCAGTAGCTGATTCAAAGGTCCCTCGTTTCACTCCCACGATCCACTTCGGCGCGTGGTACCTGCTGTCATGTCATGTTGTTGATGATGATGATGGCTGTTTTTGCATCAGCAATTATGTACAGTTTGTTGCAAGTTTCTCCCGCCCGCCAGTCCAATTACGATTTTGTGGGAGCCAAGAAACGACCAAAGGAAGGCCTTTGTTTCGTCGCCCTTATAAAACTCAAAACCTTGTCTCTTATGAACATTTGAATTCTTACACCAATTTATCGTGCGCGTAATTATTATGAGTTAATATTTTTAACCTCGCGAAAGTTTTAGTAAATTGTACGATTGCTTACGTGGCGGGTAGCGCGTTAAATTAACAGAAAAGACTCACACCCAGTTTCTGAAAGGCTGTTCAGCGATAAAATTAACTAACAAGCTGTCAAATCGAATGCTAACTATGAATTGAGTTGCTGAAAGCTAAATCAACTTATCACTGTGTTAGTTGACACAACTGTCAAATTCATTTCAAAATTTTTAAGGAAAGACCCATTTTGGATTTCCAAAATACATATGAATAAAACAAAATAATTATATGATTTCAGCAATGACCGTGACTAAAAATATATCTCAGTTCATATGACCGTGACTAAAAATATATCTCACGAGCAATCAAATTATAAAAGATAAGTAAATGTTGGCTAACCAACGTTTCAGAAACTCAAACTGATTTGACACTGCTGTTAAGGCGCATAGTAAGGTCAATCATAAAAATTCACTGCAGAAAAAACCGGTTCTCTTCATAAATATTGAATAAAAAAATCTTTAAAAAAGATATGTTATTATTCAACGCATTCTTTAGAGAATGGTCTTTTTAATTTTTTGATAAATTAATTAAAACTTGGTTAAAATGTGACCCAAACATGCCTCGATTTTAAAACTTTAAACCTAATCGCGTCGTAAATATTAGGTTAAATCATATACTTTCGATTTCAATAAATAAAGTGAACAATATTCTAGAGGATGGTCTTTTTAGATTTTTTTTATTTGCTTTTATTAATGTTTAATTTAAATAATTCATCTTACGCGTAAAGGTTTGCTTAAATTTTCCCCTCAATCTCACTCACTCACTCCTATGTAATCAGTGCGGGACGAAAGACGCAAGGTCATTGGGAGCACTATGCGCCTTAAGATGAAATAGATGTTAGTTGAACAATATTTTGATCTGCCTTTCAGAAACTGGGGGTAATAATAACATTGCCGAAGTACTTACATAAAAAGACAGATTACAGATTTTGACCTTTAAACACTGTTGACGTTTTGACACAGTTGTCCATATGAACCTAAACGATTTCTCTTTTATCAAATTATTTGTATGTCGTCAAAAATCGATCTACGTATTTAAGCTACGGAAATACTAGCGAACTATATACACAGTGCGTGCAATGGATGAATACAATATTGCACAAAAAATTATTAAAGCTGTTATAAAGCTATTTTAGAATGCATATACATAATTCGAAAAATATTACGAGTATGTTTGTAAATAATAAATTACTACCTATTTATATTACCATGAAGAAGAAGTAAACTCTGGTAAAATTATACATGTTTATTCTTTATTCATTTTTCATGATACAAGCTTCTTTAAACTAGGTAATCGCAGTGGGTTAAAATTGTAATTTTAATTTTGGATAGTTTGCAAAGGTGACGTTTCGGGGTCAATCTCGAGCATGCTTATGTATCGGTCACCGCATTGGTCGATGGTGTCGCCTTGGTTCTTAATATGGCGATATCTGCCGAGGTCGTGGTGCGTTGCTCAACAGCTGTAACAAGTTCATCCTTTTATGTTTCTGTATTATTGGTTCCACCATATAGAGCGGGACACATGACAGTTTCTTTGTTACTTAGAGAATCATCTCATTTTTTAATACATAGATATAGGGAGCTCTGAATAAATATCAGTCAAAATTATAGCCGGTATAGTACCCGGAGTAGTAAAAACTCGTCTTTTCTAGTTAGCGATGACACGGTCCAATTTTATTTCAAATCCTCAAACGCAAAAAAATTGTTCACTTCTGTCTGGAGAAAAAAAGGCGCCAATAATATTAAGACAACGATAACATGGCAGTGGCTTACCTTACAGTGTAAGATTGAAAAAGCCCTTCCTTATCCTGAAACACGTCGTTCCGCTCGAGATTTGTTTGTTGTTGAAAATATAACACTGATTCTCTAGCTAGATTGTAAAGTGGTCTAAAGAACTAAGATATAGAGACTAATCTTTGATAGAGACAGCAAACTACACTGACACAGTAGTGCAAAAGACTACCTCATACTAATCAATTCAATTTCAGTAGGTAAAACTGTTCTGAATCGTCTGGTAAAAATATAGATGTAAATTTTTTAAAAAGGTAAAAATTTATCGTGCAAAGTTTGTCCGTGCAATGTCAATATCTTGTCGTCGCTGTGTTCCGATTTTGTATCGGCTTGTCATGTCCAGAGATCGGATACCGGATCGGATATTTACCTAATGATCAGATGTTGGCTATTATGGAGAGCAAGTTTTTATCGAAAAAATCTTGCTAGTTCGGGAATTACACATTTAAGTGTACTTCATTGGCGGAAATTTAAGTGTACTTCATTGGATATTTTCTAAAAATTCAAGCTTGTAAAACTTTTATTACTTGTGCTTTTAATCCTAGCTCCACAAAATGAAATCCTAGTAGATCCTCCCCTGGTGTAGTTATGGAATTATGTTATAAACCCAGCTTGACAGTTGCCTGTTACAACGCAATGGTGTGGTTGCTTTTCTCTACTTTTATGGTACCTAAATGATTTTTGACGGACAAAAAAAAATATTCTGTAACAATTGTCAAATTAATGTTATTAAATCTGGGCAAGTCAGACGGCAAATCAAACCAACTTGTGCGATTTTATTTGTAATAAAAATATTCTAAGAAGCCAAAAATAACTTTAGGTAAATATGTATCCGATCTCTGATCATGTCAGTTAGTCATAAGTCAATGCGTTGATTGGGAGGCTGGACACCGCGACACTGTGTTTTGTAGCAATGAGTTTTCAAAATGTTGATGCTTCTACCGATTTTGTACCTATTTAAGTTTATTTTTTACTATTTCACAAACACCAGGTGATTAATTGAGCTTTCTCTACTAGTGACCTTGATATAGTCATACGTTGCTGATTTAATGCTAACTTCCAAATAGGAAATTAATATCCCTTTTCGTATACGGACACGCTATAGTTATCAACATTATCTTTTGTATAAAGTTTGATACCCTAACTCCATTGTTGACAACCTATGTGTGTACGTTAACAGCAACATTTTATCCCTACTAGTTTGTATTTGATGTGGTTCTTTGTCTAACTAACTTATTCTACAATTCTGAAGTTCAATAATATACCATCTTGTGCTTGCAACTGTTTGAGTGAGGTTCTGATGCGGCTCTATACCAAAAATAATATATCCGATTTTCCTTTATCTACTGCATAAAAACCTATAATATCAATGTGCTGAAACTACTGAAATTGTTATTCTTCTCAGTGGAACAGAAAAAAAAACCAGATTTTTCTTATATTTTGTGTTCTTGTATAAATGGTCTGCTTTTTATTTGACACTAGCTGACCCGGCAACTTCGTACCGACCGCCTAAACAGTCAATGAATGTGGTAACTTTTATCTTATTTAGGATTTTATTGACGTTAGGTAATGAGATGAATGCAAAAAAATTATTAAATTATAATATAGTTTATTAGTATGATATACAGTGTGGAAAAAATCTATGGGTCCTTAAGGTAAACTACTTCAAATCCATAAGATAGATTATTTTACTTAAAGGAAACATTTCTTTATTTTTAAAAAGAAAAAAAACTGTATTCAAAGATTTTCTTGATTTCACTTGCCTCGCTCTGGAATCGAACCCGTTTATAATTCAAAACTATATTATTCTAGGTATGTTCACCGTGTTGGATTTTTTTTTGATGGAAAGGGTAAAATTAATTTTATAATTTCGTGATTTTTTCGATATTTTAATAGTTATTCTGTTATTCGGGGCGGAGACGAATCCAACAAATCATAGATCATTAACATCGATCCAGCCGTTCTTGAGTCATAAATGGTGTAACTAACCTGACTTTGTTTTATGTACTCGTAAATAGATTATTGCGAGAGGCGTGTTTCATAGTAGTTTACACAAAGAAGAAACGAAGTTTCAAGTGGAAAACAAAGTGCAATCAGTTCTAAATCAAAATCCTAGTTTTTTAATAGCCTTCTTCAAGGCCGTGATTGTTTCTCAATATTTGTACCTACCGCACGAATGTTTGCACAAAAGATAATTAATATTATTGGTCATTATGGGACTAGCTAGACAATTTGCCACTATAGTCAATGTAATATTCTAAGACCATCCGTACCGAAAGGAATAAAATTGTGAATTAATGATAACGTACCTACTAGTGGTCGTATGGCAATAAAAATAGTTAATATCATTCATTGGTGTTTTGATTTCACAAACTCAAAAAGGACAACGGAACAAGAAAAATTAAAAGTTTAAATATATTTTAAAAATATTCAGTTTATCACTCGTAATATTAGTCAAAAATTCAAACTAATTGAAAACGGAATTAAATATAGTGCATATGATCGGAATAACACAGTAAAATTAAAATAGACTCAAAAAATAAGTACTAGTACTACCTATTTAGTTTTATTTTTAGTACTTACTATTTGGTTTTATTTTTCAATCATCCATCACTTCATTTTGGTTTCTGCAAATTAGTTTTCTATAATATACATATTTATAATGCGATTTTCTTTGTAATGTTTTTATCTCAAAGCACAGTTTTTTTGCTGGGCAATGTGATTCATAATGATGCTATTGTCTGCAGGCTCAAGTTTCTAAAATAAACGTACATTTGTTACAGGAGAAGCAAAAAATCTACCGGGACGCAGCCATGGGGGTTCCTGCCATCGCGACATATACTGCGTGCTGTCACTGGACCAAGAAGAAATATTCCGCACTTCCACAATGGAACGGACTCTCGAGTGAGTTGCTTGATAAATTATCACGTGGCTAATTATTTATTTCTTGTTCTTATTATTGATTCGTCATTTCCGCTGACTGTGAGCCGATCGACCGAATACATTGATTTACTACCAAACCTTACCAAAATAATAAAGAATAAGGTTGAATTCGATAAATACGGTACTTTCTTTATGGTAATTTTAATTCGGGTGTGCATATTCAACTACCTATTTAACAGCGTACGTCGATTAGGTGACAGATTTATAGCGCGTTTTTGTATGAAGTGCTCTATCTACGTTTGGTAGTAAATCAATGGCCGAATACTTGAGGCACGGTAATAGTACCTATATATTTTGCTTTCTTGTTTCGACTCTTTATTGATTTATATCTATTTCACTGTATTGTCTTGTGATTTTTCAACTATTCAATGTTATAATAATAAGAGGGATCCGTCATTTCACCCACTGGTAAGATCACAGGAGATAACTCGTGGTTACCTACTGGATTAGGGGTTAGTATCGAGTTGTCGTGTTTTTTTTATTGCTTTTTATTTTGGGTCAGTGTTATTTACGTATTTAAGAAAGTTGAGCGTTATGTAATTATTAATCACGGCTAAAATCAATCAATTTTGGCAGTCCATGATACCTTTTTGTGTCAAAGTTCTTGTCTCTTGTCGTCCTTGACTGAGTTAACGGTCGTTACTATTTTTAAGTTTCCTGTCGCCACCCCTCGAGCAATTGTAACGCTCTTTTTAAATAGTGCATGTAGTGCCGGCAGAGCCGATGTCATAACGGATTCATTGTCCGATGTCCATCCGGCTTCCGTTATCGGCCGGGAACCGTTCACCGACGCGTTTGGAGAGGGCAAATAAATTTATTGGGTCAAGGTTTGGCCATTTCATGAATGGACGCGCTCCACCCATCCCGGGCGACATATTAAATTGGTAATAATTAAGCGACTGCCTCGCTTTTTATGCTCCTGCTAATAATAGTCTACGTCGTTCGTGTAAGCTTCTTGAAAACTTTGTTTCTTTTTATAATCGAAATGGGAATTTAGTGTGATCGTATAGACAAAATGTTCTCTCGTGTCGTGACACGTTTACGATGTTAATTAAATTGTTTGTATTGTTAGTTTCTGATATTTGATTTTATCATATTCGTGTTATCTCTCTGCACTATTTAATAATCTATAAGGTACTCCCGTTTTAGTTATTGACGTAGGTTCGGGTAGGTATTCTTCTTATTCGTCGTCGTTCTGTTACTACTTTAAAATTTAATGAAATATATAAGCATTAAGAAATTGAAAAGTATAAAAAAATCAGAACCTTGCTTCCATGGATTTAAGTTCTTATGCCTTTGTATCAAACCTGATTTCTTATAAACATCGTCAAATAAAAAAATTAAAGTGTCGTTCGTTTGAAACATTTTAATATTTATCATAGTGGAAACAACAGAACATAATGATATTATCGAAATGACTAACAGTATCTTTAAAGATCAGGGTCCCCGCCATGCTCACATAACAATATTGAAATGAATGAGACACTGCTCTTGCTGCGTATAGCGCCATCTCACACTCAGTACGGATTTTTGAGCGATCAGTTTGCTCTCGATATGGGACAGACCCAGTACACAATATAACTAATACATAACGTAAAAAATCTGGTTTGATAGAGCATTTTTGTCTTATGTACACAGGTAGTATGTATTTACTTGAGATTTTAGACCACAGTATAACTTATTATATCTATTGCCTAGCCTAGCATGTACAGACCTCAAGATCTATTTTACGTATTCCGTTACTGTACGAGTAATACCTACCCTTAAAACTATTTCTGAACTATTTTTAATTTTCGTGGATTCAGATTAAACTGACATAATTAAAGCTCATGCATTTTATTTTGTTTGACATACTTATCATATTTGTTAATCTATACTAATATTATAAAACTGAAGAGTTTCTTTGATTGTTTGTTTGTTTGGTTGAACGCGCCAATCTCAGGAACACTGATTCAAATTGAAAAATTCTTTTTGTGTTGGATAGTCCATTTGTTTTAAATGAAGGCTTTAGGATATATATTATCACGCTACGACTAATAATCAATGAAAAATGTTGCAAAAACGGGAATAAAATATATGGCGAAACTAGCGGGCACAGCTAGTATAATATAACTTAAGTATTATTTGGAACTTGTGTTATGGTAAATAAGATATAATATTGCTATGTTAACGTTTTACAAAGGAAAAGTTCGTTTATTATTTTTTGATGTATAAATTGCCTCATCATGTGTGTAATATTTATCGCTGGTTTCAACTTATTCACAATGAGTCATTTAACTTGAATGAGAGGTGGTTTGCATTAGTGTTTTTAATCAAGTTGAATTTATTTCGTTTAAGTAGTGATAACCAAATTTAATTTTTTTTTTATTAGTGCCTATTATGTCGGCGAAGTCTACAATCACGCATATTATTTATATATATTGTACCTGGTCCCCCTTTTTATTAATGTAGTTACTATGCTTGTTATATTACTTTGGTAAAGGCTTGTTGGCTATGTAGAGTTATGTATACTTTGTGCGATAAGAAAACTGTAGCTAAAATAAACCAACCGTTTTCACCCTTCTCTTTTTCTTGTGATCAATAATATACATGCAATATTGTGCTTTCTTCAAAGAAAACTATTAATTAAAGACAGCAATGCTCTGCCTTAATTCTCTCGACGACACTCTCAGTATACATAAAAACTATAGGCATCCAAAATTGTTAACAGTTCCCTGAAATCGATAAAATATAAGTAATCGTTGGTTACGGGAAGCTATAAAATTGGTTGGTGGACGTGTTTGACATAAAAAAAATTCGGAAGAGGGCGTAGGTGCTGCCCGGCCGGCCGGCGCAAGGGCGGCGCTGCGGCGTGCCGCGTCCCGGATGCGTTTCCGCCAGGCGTGCGCGCGCGCGGAACGTCCCTTCCGCTACATCCCCCTCGCGCTCAATTTTAGGAATGATTAGTCCGCGCGACTTTCGATTGATGACGAATCTTTCAATGGACTGGTTAGCTTTTAATTTAACAGAATTATGACAGTATTCTGCGCGTTTTTTTCCTTAGATTTCTTTGCACCAATCTTGTGGATGTTTTCGGAAATGAAAGGTAGAGTATGTGTGTGTGACTCTAAGTTTTCAGCTATGTTCACACCAATTTCATTATATATTCATATAGAATTCTTGTTAGATTTTTAAAATTTTGATTATGAAGACATGCTCTTTAGCCCCGTACAGGATGCACGAATCTGTGCTCAGATTGTTAAGATCCTCATCATCATCATCACACCCCATATACGTCCCCACCGAGGGGCTCGAGCCTACCCTATATTAGGGTGATTAGGCCTTAGTCAACCACGCTGGCCCAGGATTGGATTGGTCGACTTCACATACATCATTGAATTTCTTCGCAGATGTATGCAGGTTGCCTCACGATGTTTTCCTTCATCGTAGGAGCCTCAGACAAATGTACATATGAAATTCGAAACGAAAAACACATTGGTACATGGCGGGTCTCGAACCCCGACCCCCCGATTGGAAGGCAAGTGCCGAGTCCACTGCGCCACCGACGCTCCGTTAAGTTAAGATCCTACACAGACGAAATCTCATTTTTAGCAACTGTTGATATGCTTACACAATATTGCAACATCGCTGTCGTAATGCTTCGTTTTGTTATGAAATTCGAAATGGAATCGGAACTTGCAAACGGCACAACAGGGGCGCGCACAGCTAGTTGTCATACAGTACTACTGCTACCAAAATAGAATAAAGTGTACGTATTTTGATGTGGTCATCACGTTATCTGTTTAAATTGGTGTATGTTGTTTGTTAATGAGCGGAAGCGATAATAAATTTGTGACCCCAGAGGTGAGGGCACCTCTGGGGATATCGAAGGAAATGTCACGTCACTCCGACGAGTAAACTTAATGGGTTCTTTGTCTCGCGATACGTTATCGCTGCGCTGCACCGCGCCTACTGTGTGTTTGTGTGCTCTGCGCGATCAGTGTCCATTGTGTTGGATATTTTGGTACTGGCAAAGTTAAGGCAGTCTATGAATTTTCTGTTTACCTACATAGGTCTTCGTCGTCGTCATTATTAGCCACAGCCTCCTTTATCCCACTGATAGCTATTGACCTCTCTTTCTACATGTCATCTTGCTTATACTTTCTGCTTGTTTGAGATAAAGTTTTTATTTAGTATTCCTCAGTGTATGACTCCATCTCGAAAGACTGTCTTCAAAGCTTAATACGGCCACGTCCAGATTACAGATATCATAAAATGCAATCCGTAATGTCTTAGTGGCACAGCTTCGGGCGGAAGCTTTTAAGTGATAAATTGGTACCGGAACCGCGTGGCGCATAAAATGATCATCGCCCGTACAGCCCGCGCGCCGCGGCCGCGATCTGTCGAAGGGAACGTGTACACGGGCTCGTCCGTCCGTCGCGTAAAGCGTTACTTTTAATTTTTAGCCCGACACACGTCACACTTCCAGTTACACTGCGCGGATTTCCTCGTCCGTGCACGACCGTAAAATGCGTGGTCTAAACCTAACTGAGTTTAACTGTGAGTTAAACGTGGTCAGTTATTAGATCACTGTGCGAAACAAGAAGTTTTTTAAAATTATTTAAGAAAGGTATTACGACGTCAATGAGTGGTGTCTGTTGTATCTGATTTTTGTTACTAACATTATGATGATTAAAACGCACGCAGGTAGTTTGTTGGCAATAAACGTTAACTAAGAAAAAGTTTATATGGAACTTCGTCATTTTTTTACTCGGCTGGAACGCTGGTTTGATATATTATTTAGCGACCAAAATCATTATCTTGGTGATGAAATCTAGCTTTATTGCAATCAAAAAATATGGGCTGTACAGTTTGATCATTAAACTTATGAGTGTCAGTTATTTAATCTCATTAAATTTGTGGAGCAATGTCGGTGGCGCTGTGGCCTCGGCACTAGACTGTGCCCCGAGTAGAATCGGGAGGTCCACGATCGATCCTGCCATGTACCAATGTGTTTTTCGTTTCACGAATTTCATATGTACATTTATCTGACGCTCCTACGGTGAAGGAAAACATCGTGAGGAAACCTGCATATACCTGCAAAGTAATTCAAAGGTGTATGTGAAGTCAACCAATCTGCACTGGGCCAGCGTGGTTTGTCTAAGGCCTAATCGCCCTAACTAGTTAGGGTAGGCTCGTGCTCCTCGGTGGGGACATATATGAGCTGTGATGATGTGTGGAGCAAGGTTTTTAAATAACGTAAATGGGTAACTGCTGGTTGAATGAAATCTTTGAGTCAGTGGTAAAAAGAAGTGAGATATTGTTCATTCTATCAGACGCCCAATCAAAATTGTTCGTCCAAATTCGTTAAGTTACCATCAGGAAGTCATATAGTCCATGAACTTTGCGAAAATTTCTATACCTACTCTAGGTTGTATCCTCTAGCAATTAAACTAACTCGTCGTATTATTACGAAACTCATATTTTGGGCGTTACGTACGACTCATGCTTGCTCATCGAGGTTTTCTGTGTAACAACGTTGTGTGTCGCATCCACTCGTGCCAATAATCTCGGCTCCCAAGCGCGTAGGTACTCATTTAATCCCATCATCGTATGTCACGCAGCGTTCGAGTCGCATGACTCTCCGTGCATGTGTAAGCGACCTAAGTGCAATGCTCCCGCTGCGTATGCTGGCGCTATTTTGTGCTTCTCGCTGATGCGCTCATTGCTACTTGGTGATACCATTCCCTCTGATTATGCCAGGATATTCCCCGTTTGGATTTTGGTATCCCGAATATCTATGTATGTTTTCCCGGTTTAAGATGACGATCTCTCCTATTTTGGGTATGTTATCTGGAGACTATATGCATTTATAATTTCATCATTATTTCAGCCAAGAGATGCCCACTGTTGTACATAGGCCTCCCTCACCCAGGGATTTCCAAACCGATCGGTCCTGCGCCTCCCGCATCCATTTAATATGTAGTTGAAATTGTTTTAGCTTTATATTATTGCAAGCAATTGATGAAAATAACGCGATTGATGATAATATGTGCCTCTTATAGGTGACCATATATAAACACGTCCAAATGTATCTAAACTCTCTGTTGTAATCAGTTCGTTTTTTAAACTCTCACTTTTCTACGAACGGTCAACTGATTATCCCGTTTTTATTTTCCGTAATGTACTACCTATATGTTACTAGTGCGGAGCCACGGACAGTGTAGGATTGTGTCCTAGTTATTTAAAAAGGGCCCGTCAATTGCGAACTGGGCTATGCGCAGACGACGCTCCGGATACTATGCTCGCGTACAGCGCGAATGCTCTGATAAATATAATGAAATGGATCCATTTTGAGCGAGTAGCGCTCTAGAACGCAATGGAGTGTGGAAACGCAACCTTGAATAGGCCATTGTTGCCTATAGTTTGTTGCGATAGAATTATTTCATTCTGTTTTCGCCTCAATGCACCAACTTTTCAAGATTCTCGACAAAAATGTACAATTAAGATTGTTGTGCTTAATAATACTCGTATATTTATGATGGATATTTTTACATTTTAATTTATTACAATCTATTCGTTCTTCTTTCTCACGACAAAACCGCCAAACTGTTTTTGTATAAGAAATAAGACATTGAAAGCAATGAGTTTAGGGGATGAAATATGTCTAGGGAAACCACGTTACTTTTTAGACTCCGCACCTCCAAACGAAACCCTTATAGGATCGGGTAGGTATATACTGGATCACTTATTTTTTTCTAATCCTAATTGTAAGTGGCCCACAAATATCAAGCCTCAAATTTTTCCCATATTTTTTACTTGTTTAGCCTTTTTTCTTTTTGCCTTATTTTTTATCGACGTATTTTAACTTGTGAAATTCGACATAAGGCTAAACAATAACAATTTCTACTATTTACCAGGAGGGAGACCCTCTACCAGGGTCGTCTTACCTATTTATGCCGCAAAGCAGCAGTGCTTGCATTGCTGTGTTCCGGCTTAAAGGGTAAGATATGGAAGTGAAATTACTGGGTACCATGACTTTATATCTGATGCCACAAGTTGGCAACGTAAACTATGGCCTTGGTAGGGGTTGCAGTTTTGATGCGAATCTCACAGGAACCGCAAATTATTATAGGTGACTGTTACCACTTACCATAAAGTAGGCAGTTTACTTGTTTGCCAACTTATCGCAATAAAAAAAAATATTTACTATCACCTACTAAACATTTCATTCTCACAAAAGAAAAAGTACAAATTCTGGCTCTTAGATAATCAAAACAAAAGGTGCCTACCGACAGGGATTTTAAATCCATCTTACACAAACAATGTGAATTTGTTAAGATCGTTTTGTGATGTCAATTTTCGTGAATGTTCATTGTACATAGGTTGTGGCAGAATATCAGGGACAGTCCGTATATACCGGTCTGTCTATTGCTGAACTACAGACCATTTTTTAACCGACTTCAAAAAAGGAGGAGGTTATCTCTCCGTCATTTTTAAACCGATTTTCAAAATTCTTTTTGTATTCGATAGAGTATACTGCAAGGGTGGTTCCATGGTCACCAAAGTCAGGATCTGATGATGGGATCCCATAGAAAATCGAGGAAAACACTAAAAACATTTCATTCACTAAAAAGTAAAAAATATTGTTTTTTACAAAAAATAAAAACCGACTTCAAAAACACTGAAAACTTAAAAATAATATAAGAATAGGTACAGACAAACATCACACTTTTATATTGAAGTCGGTGACAAATTTTAACACTTTCTAGGAGATCATCGTTTGGCGCCGACTTCAATATAGAAGTGTGATGTTGTCTGTACCTATCCTTATATTATTTTTAAGTTTTCAGTGTTTTTGAAGTCGGTTTTTATTTTTTGTAAAAAAAATTTTTGTGACGACTCCGGCGAACCCACGTCGCACATGACTTACGCTTACCACCGCAGCTTCGGCTTGTCAATCAGCGTCAGCCTCAGTCGCAGCGGCTCGCTCACAGCCACCTGCTCCTCAGCCCGCCGGCGGCTTCGCCCCTGCGCGGGTTTGAGTCACATTTTAGGTGTGGGCAGACAAAGACTTGTGGAGTCGGTTTTACAGCGATTCGTTTCTCTCACAAACTTTTGATAAAGATAATAAGTTTTTCATCAAAATACCAAAAGGAAACTATCCCAATAAACTTTAGCGTTTAAAATTAAAGATTTTAAAAATAGGTACCTAGTCCTGATTTTTATATCAAACTATTATAGTGAAAAAATAAGTGTTAGGCTAAAACAACAGTTGTACGTTAGAAGCTGAGACCAATACAGTTCAGCCAAATGTATTTAGGGCCAGTAATTTTAGTCACCCTATCTATAGGATCACTTCGTTGACCTGTATGTCTGTCTCTTAAAATCCCTTTTTCTCAGAAACGCGTACAGATATCAAACAGAAAACTAGTTATCCCGACAGATAAGTTTCTGTTAACGTTAGCTATGTATCAGTTCAATTTGAAATGATTTTTTTAATCATGTCTACAATAATTTTTGAATATTTTGTTGTTTGATACGAGTAGCTTCTAGAATTACACTTCTGAATTTGTTACTTGTTGTTGAGCGGCTGTTATTTGTCTTGTAATACTTATGTTCTCATGATGACACTTTGTAAGAGTTTGTTTACTGGAGTGATACTGAAATCTGCCAGTGCGCACGCAGCGCATATACAGAAAATACGCACGCCAAAGAATCCTCTCACAAAAGATTGGCGAGCTATTGGCGAACGCGTTCGAATGACACGAGTGACGTGCGAGCTGCTGCCAATGAATAGGGGTAAGACGAGCAAGCGATTGATAACGGGCATACGTGCCACTGCCAAATCTGCATACTACTACGTAGTGTCAGCTGTGTCTACGTAAATAATCATACGTTTTATACCCATTGAACACTGCGTGTAGATCCTAGCAAATGTATATGTATGTCAGGAAGGTAAAGCCACCGCATCCGGCGCCGGCGTGGTATTTATAAACCGGAGGCGGAACCGCCGGCGGGGGCGGAGCGGCGACGCGGCTAGCCTTATGCCAAATTGGGGGACTATCTTTGTATACGACAATCGTTGTTTCATACTTATTACTTCGTTGTACAATGCGGGAACGCGCGCACCTTGTTGACGCAACTGAGCGGTCGCAGTAATGTACGGCGTCAATGTGCGCAAACGAAATGTCCATCTAGTTATGACAGTTGCCCCTTTGACCGATGCAAAATTAATTCATATAACCAGTTATATCGATATGCAACAATCTACCCGATATACTGCCTGCCTGCGCTTGCGCTAACTTCATTATTATTAACAACGCATCATGTCGTAGCAAATGGCAATAAAAAGACACAGAAGTAGGTAGCCTGCCGATGCACATTGCATCATTATAGATTATTCTATTCCTGCATCGGAGCTATTTGTGTAACGATACATACACACAAGTTCTCCCGATGGAACGATATTTGTGAAGTCGTCGGTTGTAGCCTGCTTAGTTTCTCTTATCTGAATGCGTAAAGATAGACACAAAACTTATTCGGCCACTGATTTGCTGATATACTAGCTATGTTCCTTATAAGCATCACCACTTTGCCGGTGCTGACATCTGATGTTAGCCTGGTTTTGCATTTCTTATAAGAAATGTTATCCGCGCTAATTGTTACAAATGAAACGATAGGAACTGATTTTTCGTGCTGAATTTTTACGGCTCACCAGTCCAGTAACTTAAAATATTTCAAATAATATACAAATCAGAATCGGCTTAAACTATAAATATCTTTCAATTTATTTTTTAAATCCGCTGAAAAATCCCTTTTATTCATGGAACAAAGAGTTCAAATGTTAAATTTGAAAGCTGTCAAAAAGTGGTATCAGAGGACTCATCTATTAGCATGGGTGTTTGATGTTAACTTTTAGTGGCAAAATTTTTTAAATGGAACACACAAAACCAGCTGTAAAAGTTAACACCAAAGGCTAATGAAACGCGTTGATGCTAAAAATGTTGCAAATCTGTGCTTATCTGGAACGCGCCTAATGTCTCTCTAATAACTTGATAGACTCAATTCTGAAGCAGCCGCTAAATTTCCTAATTATATTTAGGTGTCGCTAAACCATTTTCCTATTCTACGGTAACTGTCAAATTCAACTGACATTGCTAATTTGAATCTGACGTTTCTAATTTTAGACGGTCAATTCAACTTAGCTTTAGCCGTCCAAACGCTATTCCAGACGTGAGATTTTTACGCGTAAACTTGCTAAACTGATTAATTTTAGCGCCGACTAAAATCAATTCCCGATTAAAGTTAAAACCTTGCTAAAATCCACCATTTTGGTAATGAAAAATACAAATCGAAATAAAAATGAGGTATAAATTTTAATTTTGCCCAAATTGATTGTTTTCGCCTGATGAATAGGAAAATAAAAATAATTTTTTAGTAGTTTCAATTATATTGTTAAAAATAAGATAAAAATGTACATTAAATGTATTAACTGTTATATAAACATAACCCGTCATAGTTTCTTTAACAACAAGATCCATTCATTAATTTACTTTTAATATTTTTACGATAGCAACAAAAACACAATTAAAACTAATCTTAGACATTTTAGAATTACGCTTAAGCTCTGCCTAAATTTAGTTGGCCTGTCACCGTAGAATAGCACATAAAATTTTTATTAAGTTTAAATTTAGAAATAACAGTTTTAGGTTATTTAGACGGCGGGCACACAGAATTGAGTCCGTTGTTTCAAATATAGTACTGATGGTTAAAACCTTTTTAAAAATTAATACTACAATTCACTTCATATTCAATTCATATTTTAATTACAAGTAGATGCCTTTCTATACATAGGTATCGAGTTAATGTCTTCTACCTTTTCAGTATTTTTTCTTTTGAAATAAAAATAATAATTTAAAAACACTTAATTTCATTAATCTTATTTTTGTTTCTATAGTTATACGCCGCTGTATAGTGTTCACTTGCCGTGTTGTGGTCAGTGCCTGCTATCTGCCTGCCTGGAATGGCTAATGTATTTATGTTAAAAAATTCAACTTTTTGTTACACACGTATAATTAATAACAGAATAATAACGCTAATGTTGAAAACGCACAAACTTTCACCGGCGAATAAAGCCTACGCACGCACTGCTTGTAATAACAGCTGGCGACGCTGAACGTCTTAAATCAACACCCAAGTCTCTCGGTTGCATTCTGAACACCATTATACAGACACCCAATAATTGCAGTAATCCACCTACATGTCTTAATGGGAGTTGGGAGCATTTTAAGGTAGATACCATTACTATTGGCTAGTAAACCTTAATAGTTGTGCGCTTATCGCTCTCAGTCTAATGTACTCGTAATTCAAATTAAGCCTTATGAGGTTTTATGAACCCATTGCTCTGTTATTTTATTGCACTTTGTACCTGCAGTTTATCGCCCGGGAATAACTCTATCTAATCCCAATAACAATTAAGTGTCTGGTATTTTTTAGACATTTTTCTTGGGTCTTTCTCAGGTAGATTGCAACAATAAAGTGTCTAATAAACATGGTTCAGGAAAGCAAGAAACTGCATCTTTTTTGTCTGTGATGCATGAAATAAGATAATTATTCACAATTTACTCATTCGGGTTAATTTTTTATCTATTTTATTTAATAATTCTTATAAGCATTATTTACCATTATAAACAACACAGATGACACAATGTAAAGGAAGAGAAATGGGATATTAGTTACTCACCCGAGAGTTGTACCAAGATACAACAATAAATAATAACATGCCAGTCGAGAGCCTGATAGTGATTGTTGCGTAAATGAGCTGTCTTTTTCCCGACGAAAATAAATATTAACACGCAATAAATCTGTCAGATTGCAATATCGGCTGACGGTCTATTTCACGTTGTCTTTAGTCGCCGATCACTTATGGGCCCAGTTGTATTGTGGTGTACTCAAATAGCGTCTCTTGTTTCAGCCCATTTTTCGGCGAAGAGTTCCAGTTCGAGGTACCCAGAAAATTTCGATACCTCTCCATATACGTGTTCGACCGCGACAAGCACCTCAAGACGGACAAAGTGCTCGGGAAAGTTGCCATCAAACGCGAAGACCTTCACCGGTACAACAATAAGGACCACTGGTTTGCGCTGCGACAGGTCGACGCTGACTCGGAGGTGCAGGGGAAAGCGCACATCGAACTATCGCTGGAGGATTCGAGAAAGCGGCTACGAATGGAGCCGAAACCGCCCGATCCCGACCCGGCGGCGGACAACAGCTCGTCGAAGACCAAAGGGAACAATCTCGCCAGACTGTCCGAATATTGCAAGGAGAGCATGAGGTTCGGCTCGTGCTCGAGTTCGACGAGCAAAAAGTTACTAAGCGCCGTAGCGACGGAACCCTCTTTGGCTTTATCCCGCTCGGAGAGCTTGAAGGACAGAGCGCAATGGGGGACTCGCACGAAGCCTCCCTTGCATGCGATGTCCGAATCGGACACCTCGCCCACGCCCACCGCCGCCGACTACTGGTCGGACCCGGAGCGGCACTGCACGGCGCGCGTAGGCCCGGACACCCTGCTGCTCCGGGTGCTGGAATGCTCCGAGCTGACCACGAAAAACGGACAGTGCGACCCGTTCGCTCTCGTCACGTTGTTGTACTCGAACGGACGAAGAGTTGCAAGGCGCACAAAGCCTAGAAAAAAGACTGCGAATCCTCAGTTTGACGAAATTTTTTGTTTTGATCTCGTTATGGATGCCGATCCGAAAGATAAGGATGGCTCTCAATCGGTGAGTGCCCGAGCTTATTACCTAATTCTGTTGTTCGTAATGATATTCTTATGGACGTTATTGTTGTAAGGCTGATATTGTTTCCAGGTCGGCGTGGCGTGCGAGGCTAGAGTCTCGGTTTGGCATGACGCAGCAACACCTGTATTTCTCGGTGAAGTACGGTTGCAGCTGCGGCAAACGTCCCCGTCGCCTTTGAGTGCGTGGTAAGTCGAAAATCAATCGTGTGAAAACACAACGTGGTTTTAAAGACAAACATCATTTCCTAACAAAACGAAAAAAGTTTTGACTTTACCTGAAATAACTTTATTGAATATAATTGAAAGAGTTATTTATAACTGATGCTGTTGAATCCCATCAAAACAAGTCTTGAGTGGAAAAAACTAAAACTTATGTTACCATAATCGCTTATAGCAAGGTTAAACAATATTGAAACAAAGACACCACCCTTGCTGTGTATAGCGCCATCTCGCTCACAGTGCGGTTTTAATATTGTTTTGAGCGATCATGGTTAGGTAGTATCATCTAGGTAGTCCCTACCGACAAGTTTCAACTTGTTTCCGTATGCACTATCATATAACGACATGGAATTTTTTTACCCACACTGATCGGTACCGACTTGTAAAGACTTGTCTGTATCGATTCAATAAACGGATTTAGAAGCTGACACCCACCCCAATGAATTCTATAAGCAGCTTAGAGCTGTGGTGAGGACAGATTTGGAAAAAGGGTAGTGGATGACCATAAAAAAGGAATAATTGATGGATTATATGAAGAAGGATATGGCTTTTTTTACATACGACAGGGATGCTCTTGGCCTTCATCTCACCTGATGGTAAGTGAAGATAAGGCCGAAGGTGGAAGCGAACTTCACCTACACTCTTCAACAGCTGAGGAACTGGCTATCTTCTAATTGCCGGAATACAACGATGCCTATAAACTTAGAGCATTTAGCCTATGGAGATGGTACGCAACAAATCGCAGTATACATTTTTCTGCCACATTTCGCGGGAAGCGAGGTAAACGCGCATGGCACACTACGAAAATCTAGAATTCAATTACAGATGCGCACATTATGAAAATATTACCTCACAATAAACAATAAAGAAACACACATCGACATATTAATGTGTATCTACGCAATCACTCGCAAATCATGCCCGTGTACTTGTTTGAGATACCAACGTACCAATGTATTTTTCTATCGTAACGGCATAAAAATTACTTCAAAATTGTACATAAATAAAACACGTTAATGTATATTTTATACTTACATGAGATAAGAAACGCAATGGCCTCAAAGATTTGAGCTACTGGATCGCGTTTTGCAAGAGGAAACTGCACAATTAACCATTTTTTACGAGCTCTTACTTGCGAAACGAAACGACACCAAATTTCAGCAGCCGCTCGTCAACTAATTTTTTATAATGCACATGGTCATATGGTCAACGTTCTTTGGCAGAGGGGTTCGCCCAGCCATGCCATCTCCATAGGGTTAATGCTCTGAGCCTATAAAGCGTGTATACCTATTTAGTAGATTTATATGTTATTTTTTACGAAATTGTAAACATAAAACTTGGTGCAACCGGCCGTTTGAGTAGAATAAAAGCCATAATTATGATGACTCGCTTAGGTTTCTTTTCCGACCCCCCAGGTTCTTCTTGACGTCTCGCGCGGGGGGCGCTCTCTCCAGGGGCGCCACGCCGCCCGGCACTCGGCTGTCGGCGGCGGGCAGCGCCACCCTGGGCTCGTTGAGGCTGCTTCTGCAGTACACCGTCGACCACGTGTTCCCATTAGACCACTATAAGAAATTAGAGGACCTGTTTCTGCGCAGCTTACAGCAGAAGGTTAGTAATCTGTTAAATATTATCGTTCTTATCGGATCTTATCAGCTACTGTTCGGTCTAGATTCGCCAGGAGGTTGTGCTAAAAGCGTAATATTAATATTTATTATATCAGCTAGAATACTCCTAATGTAAGATACAAACCTGATGAAATAATTGTGTGAACGCTCCTTTTGTGTTACCTGCCCCCTAATTATCTAACGGCTGTGTCTATTCGAACCCGGGTCTCTATAAAAGTCAATTGCAATTCGGACCCGGAGCATGAAAACATGCAGTTTCATGCTCTGCTCGCTTCGCTAGCTCCGCTGTGTGTGGTCACAATATCTAACCTAGCCTACAGTTTTCAGTTTGATCCTTTAAGTTTTTTTCGATAATAATTCACTATCGGGTCCGCATATCATTTCCGTTCGGGGACCCGAGTCCCTATAGAAGTCGATTGTTATTCGGATCCGGGGAGAAAAAATGGCGATGTGGTGGATTTTACTTAAATAAATATTTTTGTGAGCGGAGCTCGCTCCGCTGTGTGTGGTCATAATGTCCGAATAGCCACTCCGTTATCTAACTTTGGTTGCTAATTAGAACTGTAATTTTTTAATGATACTTTATATCCATTACTATTTAAATGTTTGATTTAATTTGACGCGCTGGGCCCAAAATCTTACCTATAAAGAGTGTTAGAATCAAAAACATCAATGACCACAGTAGCTTAGTGTGGGCTTGTGTATTATCATTTCCTTTTTAAATAAATAAATAAAATAAAATAAAATAAATAAAAATAAAACATTGTTTTTTTTTTCTCCAGCCCATAACGGCGTCGGCGGTGTACATACTAGGAGAAATAGTGTCAAGTAAAACTGATGCAGCTCAGCCTTTAGTGAGGCTCTTCACACATCATGATCTCATCGTGCCTATAGTTAAGGAGCTCGCCGATTCGGAAATATCGGCACTCACGTGAGTTTACCTTCACTTTTTTATTGATTGGTTTAATAAAAAAAAAACGCCTTATTAATATTGTCGCTGCTCGCTGTGATATTATTTTTCTTAGGTTAAAACGAACATAAATGATATTTTGATACATTGATCAAAATTATGTTATACCATACAATTTCCTTACACTATACAGGTTATTTTTTAATTATCACAAAAAATTTGTGTGCTTGTTCAGACAAGCAAACTGAACAACTTTCACTATGGGACCAACTTTGAAATCGCAAAAAAAAATCGGCTGTTCCATACATCTAGGTACAGTGAATGTTGAACATTTGTATGGAACAGCTGATTTTTTTTGCGATTTCATAGTTGGTCCCATAGTGAAAGTTGTTCAGTTTGTTTGTCTGAACAAGCACACAAATTTTTTGTCATAATTAAAAAATAAAGTTATATACTCAATACAAGCAATTTAGAAAGCATGCTTTAAAATGAATTTTAGAAAGATGTATCAAACAATGTCTTGGAGAGTAGCACGGCGGCGTGTATTTAGGCTGCGGTCCGAAACAGATAACAGCGCTCACAGTGCTAACGATTATAATCACCCGGTCTGAAAGCACGCTAAAAGTGCTAACAGCGCTATCAGCATCATAACAATTTATCAGCATATCATTTTAGAAGTTAAAATTTGGTTAGTAGGGTAGGTCATTTTGCTTTCGATTACTTCTCAGTACTTTTGTTATGTGGATTTTTAATTACAATACAATATTGTTTCCCCCGTTGCTCATCCAGAATAGGTACATTCATTTTGAACCGACAACACAATTATCAAACATTTCGGGACGCGTTTGAGCGCGCCAATAGCGACTATAGTTCATTTGCGGACCGCAGCCTTAGTGTGACTGACGTGATAAAAAATTTTCTTGGCCGGTTTGTTTTCGCTTCAATTAACGACGATCCGTTCAATCGTTCCAGCGACGCGACAACAATATTCCGCGGCAACACGCTCGTGTCGAAGATGATGGACGAGGCGATGCGGCTGAGCGGCGCGTCGTACCTGCGCTCGGTGCTGCGGCCCACGCTGGCCGCGGTGCTCGCCGAGAGGAAGCCCTGCGAGATAGACCCGGCCAGGGTGAAGCCCTCCGCCGCCGTCACACCGAACCTCGCCAACCTCAAGGACTACGTGGAAAGGGTACGTACGTGCTGACAGTGAGTGGCGTAACTATACCATCTGAGGCCCAAAGGCAAATACTTCGGATGCCGCTCTCCCAGTACATACAATTGGAATGATGACTGAATTCAAATTTTTACGTCTCGTCAATAAATATTAAAATACCGTGGAAAAAGATGCAGTCCTGTGAAATTAGAATTAAAATCGGCTTAGAAATACATTAGATACAAGCATTTTAAGTTGTTAATTTGAAGGCGATTAGACAGAGAGATCCGACATCAACCGTGACGTCATCGTTGAGTACGGCCATATTAACTCCTTGTAAATTGCCGTTTTGCTAGAAAGAGATGGAGAAAAATCTTTAATACCTTATATCTTGGTTGTTTTTATAGTTATTCGAAAACCGATTTTTTCTTTCTGTTTATTATATGAATGAGCTTCTATTAAAGCAAAAAAAATTTTTTTGTCATCTAGCCTATTGATTGATCGACGTCTTTTTGTTAGTTTGATATTGAATATGGTCTTTAGTTGTGTCTCACTGTAATTGATTTTAAGTACCTACATACAAAAAAATATAATATTTAAGTACACAATTTGGTAATAAATGTTAGGTTATTTCTGAGCTCGCGGCCTCTTGGACCGCGGCCCTCTCAGGTCGGGAGCCTGTGACATTTTGCCAGTCCTGCCGCCCTATAGTTAAGTCACTGAGTACTGACTACGTAGAAAGGGTACGTACTGACTACGTAGAAAGAGTACGTACTGACTACATAGAAAGGGTACGTACATCTGATCAGTATCGTGGGGAGCTCGACTAGTTGAATGAATTTTCTTAACCACCGTAGAGTTAGGATTTCATTGTGAGATTTTCCAATAGTCATTGATAAATGAGTAAATGTCTTTTCATTACTCATACTCTGAAAGTAGGTCTGAAGTTGCCTGAAGAGCGGGTTGAAAGTAATACTTTTCAGCCCTAGGGAGAATCACTTTCAACTGACAGCTGCTGTCAATTTTTAAAAAAGAAACTAGTTCTATTTTTACATTTCTATTAAACCATGTTCTGACGTTCTATTACAGTCACTCAATTACAGCGTAAAATTTAAATAACATAATGTTAAGTGTTAAAAGAATATATTTTTTATATGACTAATATAATTTACTTTCAACTATTTCTTTGAAATAACATGACTTGGGCAAAATATTTACCATTTTTTCAATGATGAAAATGAAAAATAATGGCTGAATAGCTGGCTGGCCACAGAAAAAAAAACAAAATAAGCGGGAAAGCGGCAATCCGATCTTTATTTGTTTTTCGAGTTTTGTTTATTCTTCCGAATAGCAGAGATTTCATACACAAGAGAAGAGGCAAAAGCATAAGTTGTTGATTTATTAAAATAAAATTCACTCATTTATGTTCTTAGCTGATTCATGTTTTTATTTTACTTTCCTTGTATTCGTAATGAAAAGCACAGTGTTTACCTCGGGTTAAAGACTTATTTAGTCCCTCGAACTATAGGCGCCCTCTCTACGCTCGGGCGCCAAACCCCGTCTCGGGACTAAATAAGTTACTTTCACCCCTAGGGTAACAATGTACTATTAATTAGCCTAAATCACACTACTCCAGGGTGCTAATTCTGCTTTATTGTCATCGTTGTTATCTTGTCTTGATAATGTTTCAATGAAACTGATTTTCACCCTTATACCCTTTTTGTGGTGAAATTTATTTGTACTGTAATTTCTGGATTGATAAATGTTTAAGTTGGTGATCCATTAACCAACAATAAATGTATCAAAAAGCAATGCTTTTAAAGCGATCTCTGATCTACTTTAAATTAAAATAAATCATAATTTTAAGTCATACTTCTTAAGTGTTGTTTTCAAAAATAAAGCAAATTACAACCTATTTTCAATAAGTGAAATGCTGAAACAGGCTACTTTAATCATAATCTGTTTCTAAAAAATGAACAATCTTCCTATTCCCGCTACTAATAATGGTAATTCCCGCTAATAATGGTAACAAATGCAAAAAATAGTTTACATATTTATGCCTTTGTTAGAAACCGTTTATTTCATTGTCATTTAATGGGAATCAACTGCTGATCCTTGTTAAAAGATGGCAACATAGAACTAAGATTGCAAGTAGTCAACAAAATGTAGGCGAATGCGCAATGTATTATAACGGTGATGTAATAAAAATGTTGTTCAAATCAGGTATTTTCGGCGATAACGTCGTCGTACGAGATGTGCCCGGCGGTGATGTGCCGCCTGTTCGACGCACTGCGGCAATGCGCCACCCACCACTTCCCCAAGAACGCCGAGGTGCGGTACTCCGTCGTGTCGGGCTTCATATTCCTAAGGTTCTTCGCGCCGGCCATACTTGGGCCGAGGCTGTTCGACCTCACCACTGAACAAATTGTGAGTAGTGTGTATTATAGTGTTATTTACACTAAACCATTTTTCATTCGGCCAATCTTATTTATTGCCACCGTGTTGAATTATTAGTAACTATTCAGTTTTTATATTGTTTCTGTTAGCTGCGTAATTTCGATTCTATTTATAGCTCTTTTAGTTATTCGTTTATTTGAGGACACGATTCGAACTAGTATGTGGTGTTTCATAAAAAATGTTTTTTCTATGTGTACAGATTTTACATCTCCTGAGATCAACTTTACTTTATTGAATCGACTTTAATATAAATATCATTCGTAAAAGTATAAAAAATATAGCTATATTTGTAGGTAAATTGAAAAGCCCAGCAGTGCGTGTGATGATGACAAATTCGTCAACCGTAATATTTTCAAAACCCTAATTACTACAGGATCCCCAAACGAATCGAACGCTGACGCTCATCTCGAAGACTATCCAGTCCCTGGGCAACCTCGTCAGCAGTCGGTCAGCGCAGCAGGTTTGCAAGGAGGAATATATGGCGGAACTGTATCGCAGCTTCTGCACGCCGAGACATGTAAGTAAAATGATTCCCAAAGTAATATGTATTATAATTTATAGGGAAACTTTACAAGATCCTTGTTCTATATTACGTATAGGTATGCTACGCTTCATAGTTCTAGTCATATAGGTACTATCGAGGTCTCTCGTGCCTTACCACTTTAGAAATA
Organism: Schoenobius gigantellus; assembly: GCA_963935595.1. Lineage (NCBI taxonomy): Eukaryota > Metazoa > Arthropoda > Insecta > Lepidoptera > Crambidae > Schoenobius > Schoenobius gigantellus. The sequence continues at coordinate 15,477,940 of OZ012544.1, read as the reverse complement.
TTCGTTTGAAAGCGGATCGCATTGGACACGCCCACACGACCCATACCTATCCCTGATTGGCTACGTATTTTTACTACGATTTACTACGGCCAATCATAGACAGACATGACACGCCCACACGACCAATCATAGACAGACATCTGGTTTCATTGAAAGCGCTCTTGGTGTCAGTCTGCTTTACGCTTTACTATTGGTGAATGAATGGAGCGGGGCGTGATCTGACGCGATTGTCATCGTGCAGTGTGCAAGCGACTTTCGACGTAGGACTGGTAAGGTGCCAGTGTCCTCGATAGTACATATACATTAATACAATGATTTATTTGAATACAGTCGTTGCGATATAATCCCCTTTTTTATATTGCATGAACCGTTTAGAATGGTGATAAGCATGGCCATCGTCTTAACAAGGCGTATTGGTCTTAAATATCACATATTTTAAACCAACATTAAACTTAAGCTTCAAAATCACCTTGAAACAAATTCGTAACTATGTAAACTCCATAGTCGTTATTTGTAATTCACTGTTTGAGAGCTACAAAATGTAATGGGACAATGTAAATCTTTAAATAAATTTATTTATTGACATTAAACAAACATTCAAATTTTAATATACAATGTGTAAAAAAAATTAATTTTGTGACAATTTTCAGAGAAGTTACATTGAAGGGTAGCTTTATATTGATTATGAATGATTGCTGCTTTCATATAATTAATTATATGTTACTTTTATACTATATGAAATACGCGTAATTTTATTTCTAGGTGCAAGCAATCAAGCAGTTCCTCGAAATTATTTCAACCAGTACGGAATCGCAAAATAACAATGTGCAGGAAACACCGGTGCTGCTGAAGGAAGGGTGAGTTTGTATTTGCTTCCTTACATCTTATCCTATTCAATGTTTGTATACCATATATAAAATATATAATATTGATTTATTTTATTCCTATGCAACATTTGGATTTTGTATAACAGTTTTGGGTATGTATATTTATATCTATTGTTACTATGAATAACAAACTATTTTTTTTTTGCTATGTTATATGTATCATTTCCTTTAAATTATGAACTTTAAGTTGGTGTATAGATTTATTTTCTCCGTACGAGAGAAAGAAATTAGCAATGATGAAAGGGTGACAAACTTTCTCTTTATTTTGTACACATGACTTTACAATTGAGTTAAAATGCATCACAAATTAAATGTGATTGTAACAGATTTTTTATAGACAAAATAAAGGTGCGGCTAAAACTTTTAAAGTTAATTAAATGTAAAGTAAGGGGAATAAAAGATTTTATATTTGTACAAGTGCTAAATACTCTTATTATGTTGAACAAAATGTAATTATTAATCTGTTGCCGTTTATTTGTAATCCTCAATAAATTGTGTCTCCAGGACAATGATAAAGCGGTCGGAGGGTACGCGAACAGGCGGCGGCTCGCCGCGACGGCGATGGACACGGGCTGCGCAGGCGCATGCCAAACGGAAACACTTCAGACTTACTAGGTTTGTTCACAAAGTCTATACCAATATTTAAAAAGTATATTTTTTTTGTAGTTGACAAGCCCTCGAAAATGTGTTTTTTACTAACGATGCTTTCGCCAGTTTGTCTAATAAAAAAAGCTATTGCCATTCTAACCCACGGTCCTACTATTTTGAAAATATGTTATTGACAGACGGTGAAGGATTAAATTAAGGTGGACTGTCGCCAATATAATTTTTGTTCTTATATTTTTAAAGGCTTTAAATATTTCTGATGTGTACTATCGTGAAATAATATTTCACAGTTCACCCAGATGGTATCGATAGGTGAATCGTGGGTATATGAACCGGCTTTTGCTAATACAATACATAACAATTGTGGTGAATGAGTGCGGTCCATAATTGGATATCAGCGCTCGTGTGCGCTATTTGCACATAAACAATCGGTCCAAAATTGCTCTTGTGCGCAGTTTGTAACCAGTATGACGTAATAGATGACGTCATCGATTGATGCTGACAGTACTAACAAAAAAGAGGTAGTGCACTTTCTCCAGAACTGTCAATGTCAAAGTCAACATCAGTTTTATTTTTATTTTAGTTTGTTCGAATTTATTTTTTCATTCTATTATCTACAATTAAAATAGAGATATGCTCTGTAAAGATACTGGAGGCACAATACCCCTGCGTTCCAGATAAAGCACTGCTACTTTCTGAGGCTAACATCTGATGTTAGCCTCGTTTTGCGTTTCTTATAAGAAATGTTGACATTTTTAGCCGCGCTAATTGTTACAAATGAAACGCAAGGTACTGATTTTTTGTGCTGAATTTTGACACCTCACCTACTTAGTCCAGCCACTTAAAATTTTTAATAATATAAATCAGAATTGGCTAATACTATAAATATCTTTCAATAATTGTTTTAAATCCGCTGAAAATCCTTTTTGATTCAAGAAAAAAAGATTCCAAATGTCAAATTTGAAAGCTGTCAAAAAGTGGTATCAGAGGACCCATCTATTAACATGGGTATTTGATGCTAGCATTTCGTGTTAAAAATGCTTAAATGAAACGCATGACAACCAGCAAGAAAAACTAGCATCACCGGCTAATGAAACGCAGAGATGCTAAAAATGTTGGTATTTATGGCTAAAAATGCTTATCTGGAACGGGCCGTATATGTCGCCCTCCAATTTTTCTTTTCAAATTACATTGACTGTCAGCTCGACAGGCTTACAGATCGCATGCTCGGTCCAAAATTGATCTGAGTGCTTCCGTCCGTGAGCAGTGCAAACGATTTGAGCGGGTCGCTTGCATGCATGCAAACGTTTGCGCTGTTGTCCGATTATGGACCGCACCCAATGTATATGTGTTGCGTTCACAGCGGGGAGCTGACGTGGTCGCGCTGCGGCGCGAAGACTGCCGCCAACCGGCTGTCCCTCTCCGGGGTACTGGAAGTCGCGGCGGTAGATAGCCCCCCGGCCGGCGCGCCCCTCGGAGCGAACAATGTCTTCCAAATTGGTAATTAACTCACATTTCACATCACGGTCATTGGAACGATTCCATGTTGAATTCTCTCACTGCATGTAACAATAGGTTTCCGCTCGCGACTTCGCCCGCGTTATTTTTGTTTTCCCGTGGGAATTTCTTTTCCCGTAGGAAAATTACCCTTCCCTTGGTCTGGAACTATCCCTATATACCAACTTTCATCGAAATCGGTTTGGTAGTTTCGAAGCCTATTCAATACAAACGAACAATGAAATCTTTCCTCGTTATAATACTAGTATAGATTAGCTGTGTTCTAGATATGCGTCGCCACTTTGCTGGTGCTGACATAATAATATGGCGTTAGCCTGGTTTTGCGTTTCCTAAAAGAAATGTCAACATTTTTAGCCGCGCTAATTGTTACAAATGAAACGGTAGAAACTGGTGTTTCGCGCTGAATTTTCACGCCTCACCTACTTAGTCCCGTAACTAAGGGTTAATATTTCAAATAATAGAAATCAGAATCGGCTAAAACCGCTGTAAAATCTTTTTGATTCATGAAAAAAAGTGTCCAAAATATGTCAAATTTGAAAGCCGTCAAAAAGTGATATTAGAGAACCCATTTACTAGTTAACATGGGTATTCATTTTTGTTCGTCTATAGATCCGATATCTATATAAAGAGCGTTCAAGATGCACCGCTTTATTTTTTGAAAATTTACCGAAATATCTGTACAATATGAGTATTGTCGTATGATTGATATATGAATACTGATTGTAAATACAAAACATGGATAAAGTAAAAGTTTTCTTATTATACATATTATTATTGTTATTAGCTTGTTAATGTATGTAGTCAGTTTCCTTTGCCACGCGTAAAAAATGACACATAACGGCAGAAACAAACTATTGTGTCGTGTTGTGTTGTGACGCGTCAGAAGCGTATCGGTTGCATGCATTTAATATGGCATATAGAAACACATTATTACAGTGTGTTGTGTCGTGGCGCTAATGTGTTTCTAGCCATATAAAATGTATGAAACCGATACGCTTCTGGCGCGTCACAACACAACACGACACAATAGTTTGTTTCAAGCTTAATGCTCGAATGTATACCGCCAGTTCACCGCGAGGGCGTGCTGTACGTACAAGCGGGCAACTGTGTGGAGCGGGCGGAGTGGGTGCGGCTACTGGGCGCGCTGTGTAGAACGCCTCACGCAGCGCACCACATCGGCTACTACGCAGACACGCACTGGACCTGGTGAGTATAGTATGGTATAGTGTACACTGTGACATAAAAGAGTTGAAAATGACATATTTTATGACTGTTTCACTTTCTGATTCTGCAGACGTAGCACGGGCTGCCAAGACTGGACTCGAGTCACGCATTATCTCATGGCGGCACCACACTCCGTTATGCGTTATGTGTTATGCGCGTTATTCGGCCGCATACGACGAAGTGTGGACAATTTCAGTGACATAATCTCTTCTTGGCGCTCGTCAAGGGACAACAGCAAAAACTGACAGTTTTTTGCTCACCGACTGCTACTACATCTTCTAAAGTATTAAAGCCCTTGCTACAACCACAGCAGTCGGCGCATAAGCACGCCAAGTTTGTGATAAAATTCAGTCACACGTGTTCCTCGACGAGCGTCAAGAAAATTTATCACGTTAGTCACACTAAATACGCGCCATTATGCTACTATTTAACACATAGAGATTATGTCACTGAAATTGTGAGATAATGCGTGACTCGAGTCCAGTTTTGGCAGCCCGTGCTACGCCTGCTGATTGGATTTGCTCATCTGCGTGAGCAAATCGTATGCTGAGCTGTGAACCCTTTTGCAGACAGACAGCACACAACGGTCGTACAACACAGTGCAGTTCCTTTAACAATGCATATTTTATACATTGTTTTGTCTCCATACGCAGTTGCAAGCGTGCGGAGCCGTCTGCCGAAGGGTGTACGCCGCGGGAAGGCGCCGCCTTAGCGCTGAGGCTGGACCCCGCTAGAGACCTGCAGCGGCTTCACGCCTTACTGGTTCAACACGCGCACCACCTCGACGATCGCCTCCACCGGCCGCAAGGTAATAATGTAGCCACCACTTTATCTACCTACGGCCCGATTTACGACAAAACAATGTAGCTTTAATATCAATGAAGTTCAAAAGTTGTTGCATCGCAGTCTATTTATAAGCAACTGCAATCTTAGTATTCGCTTGTTGCATGCATGGACATAAAAATCTCAAAGGAATTTATTATAATATTAATATATTTATCTCTACTTACGTCGACACTGAATAAACATTTTTAAATTTGTTCGATGTAATATATATATTTTGTGAACATAAAAATCATTTAAAATATTTTTTGTTTTACAAGGTAATTTAACACATTTAAATGCCTTGTATTTAAGTGACGATTGGAATACCAGTCTGGCCAAGGTCTGGCCCGATATTAACTATTGTTTTCTTTTGTAGCATGCTTATTATGTTTATTTATATAAAATTAATGATGAGCAGCTAAAATACGTAGATATTGTCTTAACCTAAATATCTTTCTCTTGCAGAAGGCTCTAGCGTCGAAGAGCGCGAAGCGGAAGCGTCGACATTGCGAGAGTTACAAGAAGCAATCTTCGATCTTGAACATCGACATCGGACGTATCGACGGTCACTAGCACGAGAAACTAAATACGGCAGCAAGTATGTCACGTACATCTTCATAAATTTTTGGCTTAATTTAATTATATTTCACATATTTTAACGTTATTTTGTCTTCATCAACAGGCAAGCGCCTATAGGCGACGACAACTACTTACACTTGGCCGGCGCCGCAGGCAACGTGGACGGGGATCCGTTCTTTTGGCGAACGTGGCGAGGGGATACCTCCCCCACCGTAGACCTCGACGGCAAGAACCTACCCCTCCAGTCCTCGTTCGACATCGGCTCGAGCACGGAGTCTGTCAAGCTGGGCCGCCACGGCGACGAGCGGTCCTCCGGGAAGTCGAACAAGTCCGTCACCAGCGGGTACCTCACGATGTCCTGTCTGAAGCACGAACCCTCTGAGGATAGCGACGCGTCGGCTGATAGACCCGCGCGGCCCCCGAAGCCCGCGCGGCTCTCCCCCTCGCGCGCGCACTCCTCCGTGCCCAACACGCCGCTCTGCGAGTACGTGGAGGTGGAGCCCAGACCGCCCGAACGACGCCCGAAACCGGACGCGACGCCCCCCAGGAGAGGCGAAACCGACGCGCACACGCACCGCTGCAAGGAGTACGAGCTGATGACCAACTTCATGAGCCACGCGCGCTCGCCGGCCGACGAGGCGCCGCCCGCGGTGCCCCCCCGGGGTCAGACCGCCTCGAGGGCGCGTCTCCACCCCAAACCCGTCGACCTGGACATTTCCAAACTGCAAATTGTCTCGCCGCCGCCGCCGCCGCCGTGCGAGGAACGCGCGGCTTTCTCCCCGACCGCCCACTGCGGGTCGACGACCAGCCTCCCGAACGACAGGTGTCGCTTCGGCGACGACGACGCGGCGACCGAGAGGCCGTCCAGCAGACTGGACGACGTGTCCAACGACGACAGCCTGCTCGACGAGCTGCAGAGGGGCACGTACTGCGAGCTGAAGGTGTGCGAGGACGACGCCGCCGACGAGGCCGCGCCCGCGGACGACGTCGTCGCGACGGAGGGGGAGTACGCGACGTTCTCGAGGGTGAGCGTGAAGAGGAAGTCGAACCCGACGAAGTCGCCGACGGCCGCCGCCGCCGCCGCGGCGACGAAGCCGCTGAAGGCGTCCAGCTCGACGTCGAACGTGCACGAGACGGGGGGGTCGTCGTTGTCGTCGTCGTCGTCGTCGTCGTCGTCGCGGCCGCTCGCCGAGAGGCTGACGCCGTTCTTCCTGAAGCGGCGGAAGCCGGCGGAGGAGGGCGCGGCGAAGGGCGGCAAGAGGGAGGACAATCTCATCGGGCGGCTGACGCCGCGGTTCGGGCAGTCGCGGCTGTACGGGCGCGGGCAGTCGCTGGAGCTGGCGGGCGAGGGGCGGCGGCGCGTCGAGCGGTCTGCGACGTCCGTGGACGTGACCGCTCCTACGGCGAGACCGATCAACTCGTCCATAGTGGCCAACGTGAACTTGTTCAGCCTGCACCGCTACGGGCCGCCGGAGGAGGTGCAGTGCCGCGCGTTCGTGCGCACCGAGGAGCCGCCGCCGCCTGAACCGCGGCCCGATGCCGCCTCGTGGCGACGGACCTCGCTCCTCGCCTCGCCCACCACCAACGACATTAGACTATAGCCGCGACCCGAATACGGAGAGGAGCCGCCGCGCCGCGCCGTGCGATGGACTCGCTCGTAGGCCCGATGTTGTCCTGACGTAACATATTTACACAGCCTTAATAATAACAATTTTACACCTTGGATCATCCTCGGATTAGTTACTCCGTGTTTTGTCTTGTTTCCGCACATGTCGGCTGTCATATGTCAAAATGAGACAAAACACGGAGTATGAGGAAACGGTAACGAAATATGTGTGTATAGGTATCCGCAAACATTTTGTGGTTTTCTATGTTCACTGTAAAATGAAGTGCCGTATCATTAGTTGTCGTAAGTACCGCGGATGAAAGAAATAAAATCAACGTTAAGAAAATTATTTTTCACAAGAAGCATTTCTTCTGGAACACTGACTAAAATACGTGTAGGGCCATCTCGCTTGAGAATACGGAAAACTTGTATTGCTTTCCGCTCACCACTAGCTAGGTGGCTCTTGACGTCCCCCTCACCCCGCATTTTGACTTTTATAGAGAAAGCGTCAGACAACAGCTCCTCTTTGTATTTGCTTCGTGACCTTGTACAGAGATTGTAAACTAGTAGCCTTAGTGTATATTTTATTTATTTATATTTTTCGAACTCCTTTTGCGTTCACCTGAAACGTGTGCCTGTCTCGTAGCTTGTATTGGCCCTTGGTGGAATACTGGTAAGTGTAATATAGCGTAATTTAATACTCAGATGGTGCCAAGTGTTGTGCGAACACGTCGCCGCGTTCTCGACTGGCGACCTCTCATTCCTGTGTGTGACGCAAGAAATTGTGAAATTCTATATGTTTACTAAAGTAATTTTTTAACTTGTTCTCGTCGTGCCGTGTATGTAGTATGAGGTAACGTATTTTTATATATCTGCAATAATTCAATTAGTAATATATTGATAGAAAAATAAAATTTATCCTAATATATCTTACTAATAATATCTTAAAAGTGTAATTAGCACAAAGATAAGACCTCTCTTGACCAGTGTTCTTACAATGAATGTGTACTTAAAGTAAGATCATTGACACCTTTTCTCTATAAAAATTAACAAAACCAAATACATTCTAAATTTTGTAGGTGGTCATGTTAATAATTGATCTTACTACGCGACTCGCCTATGAACTTGGCCTTTAAACTTTGAATATTGTGATTCAATTTACACATTAGCTCATTCTAATGTTTGATTAGATGAAAATACTAGCGTGTATATATTTTTAAAAAATACTGTCAATTAAAATTTCAATCGAATATTAAACTCTAATTGAATTTATTAATCTGTAATCTATTATGTAGTTTTTTCGCAATAGTTGTATAATTTGATGTGTAGATGTTAAAATTCAAATTTGTATTTAATGTGCGTTGTTGTTCTCTTTTTTAGAGAAATATAATAATTTTGTTCTAAGCAGAGTAATGTACAAATGAATATTTCTTGAAATTATGCATTATGTTATTTATTCCTATTTTCATTTTGTTAATAAAATTTCCACATAAGCTCAATTTAAAAAAAACTGTTTACTTATACACATCTTCCTTTACCTCATCCCATGCGATCCCATGATAAAACAGACCATTAAATGTGTATCTAAAACACACAGCGTTGGTTGAAGAAGCACCCATAGATTTTACCGTCTTAAGCTACGGCTACACCTGCATTCATGTTAGTGTATGCGCCTGTGCCCACATGCGCGTTTCTTAGCACGTAAAAATTACTCCATTAACGTTTGGCTACACCTGCGGAGTACTGCCGCGAAAGTTATTTTCACACTTAGATCATTTAACCTATGGATGCGGTAGGTACGCAACAAATCGCAGTGTAAATTTTTCTGCCACTTTTCGCGGGATGCGAGGTAAACACGCACGCACACTACGAAAATGTAGAATACACTTCGGAGACGTTGTTCTTATGTTTACGAACACACACTATGAAAATATTACCCTACAACTAAGAGCATTCATACGGGAGACGGCAAGGCTGGGCGAACCCCTCTGCTAATTTACGCTGACCATATGACCATACACGTTATATAAAACTAGTTGACGTGCGGCCGCTGCCATTTGGTGTCGTTTTCGTGTCGCACTAAGAGCTCCAAAAAAATGGTTAATTGTGCAGTTTCCTCTTGCAAAAGGCGATCCAGCTGCTCAAATCTTCGAGATCATGGCGTTTCCTATCACATGTAAGTATAAAATATACATTAACGTGTTTTATTTGTTTACAATTTGGAAGTAATTTTTATACCGTTACGATAGAAAAGTACAATGGTACGATGGTAGCTCAACACAATACACGGGCGTTATATTATCAGTGACACGGGCATTTGCTTAGTGCTGGGACAACGTGAGTGAATGATGCTTATTCATATTTTTATTTATCATTCACTCCGAAGTTTGTTTATTGTTTAACCAGATAATGTTAATATCGGTGCATGGATTTAGGTAGTATAAGATTAAAATAGAAATTCAAGTGGAATTTAATTGAACAAAAAAATATCAAGAAAATATTACTTATTATTTTGCTTCAACTTTGCGTTGTAGTTTTAAAAACTTTTCCTATACAATTACTTACTCAAACCAATTTTTCGACTGCGTCTCACTTGATTTTAAGCCTATTAAATAATCTATATTGGTATTTTACAAAATGCAATGTAAGTTAATACTCCAGTTAGAAAAATGTCATGTAATGTCCTCCAAATTTTATGTTGTAGTTAAGGTCATAAGTACAAAAAATGAGCTATTTTTTGTACTTTTAGTTATTATTTTACATTAGTAAAGAGCACAAAGCAAGTGATTGTCGTGCAATATACAGAGAAAATTTTAATAATGCAACATCATTATTAAAATCACACAATAAAGCTTTTTCTTCTTATTTTAGTGGCTTTGAAGTTTGTACGGCCAATGTAAACAAAAACACTTTCAACGTCACGTTATGTATGACAAATGAATAACATGTCTTACTGCATGTAAATAAAAACTTTCATAGTAGTAAATATCTACTGAGCTAAAATGGTAGAATTAACGTTATATACGAAGTAACTTTAACTCACATTTTTTGGTGTAACATAAAGGAAAATGCCCGATATCGTCCCAAGCGTTATAACACGTTGGGCCCTATCGCAAATGAAAGGTTTTCTAAAATACAAATTTTGTTTGTATGGCAGTAAGTTGCTATCTCGTGCTTTTTACTTGCATGATATAGCAAATTGCTGCCATATGAGCAAAGCTAAACGAAAAAGTACCTACCTACTAAACATGTTTATAACTATGTAGATATGTAATAAAATCAGAAATCAATTCTTGGTATAGTAACAATACTCACGTAAAACATCTAATACATTTCCGGTATAGCCCCACCCTCCCACTGCACCCCGCTCTAGCTTTTTTCGACGTGTTCAGGCAGGTAGAAGTGTAGAATAGTAAAATAGTATTTGACACAATAAATGTCTGACTGATTATATGTGTATTTATTATTTACCTTACTTTATTACATTACCCTTAAGAGAACATTTGTTTTCCGTGGCACCATTAGATAGTACCATCAATGGTACTACGGAAAATTTTGTTTGCCATAGTACCATCAATAGTACCATGGAAAAAAATATTGGCCATAGTACCATTAATGGTACTACCGCAAATTATATTTGCCATAGTATCATTAATGGTACTATTAATGCAAAAACTGCAAAATCAAATTATACCATGCTATACTTTCTTATGAACAGCAAGAAAGTAGGTATGATCAAAATCAAAATTCTTTTTAGAAATACCCCTACCCCTTTAGTCATTATCCTTCTGGGATTGTCGGATAAAATTTCCAAAATCATTGGAAAATTAAAAACTTAGCGGGCAAATCCGCTGGTGGGTCGGAATCTAGTCTCTATACTACATCACTACATATTATAAAATATAAAACCGACTTCAAAAACACCAAAAAGCTATAAATAATAATAAAACAAGACTACATCATAACATCACAGTTTTATATTGAAGTTGGTGCCAAATTTTAAGGGCCCATGGCGCGAAAAATAGCAAAAAGGCCGTTGGCGTTTTTGATATTTTACGTTAACGTTCCAGTTAACTGACCGGGAAAAAATTAATTTAAATTCTTAAATTATGTGTTTACACAATCACCGTCACCATTTTTCAAATTTACGTACCATTTCGTTAAAAAATAGCATCCATTTTACTTAAAATTTAGGTTACACCCACATACCGTTCGTGATTTTTAGCTTCATTAATTAACCCTATTATATTTTAGTTTAACAAATATATAGAACAAAGGTAAGCATAAAACTGACACCGTGGTATTTTTTTTAATTATCGTACATTGATTTTTATATGAATTTTTTAACATACATTTATCGATTTTCTTACAAATACTTGGCTCGGGCGCGTCGAAATTCAGTGTGCAATCAAGACTCGAAGTGAGAGCACGTCGCTTTGAGCTAGCTCCCGGTTACGTAATTATTTGTGTATGTATACGACGCGAAGTCCTACGGAGAAATCGGAGAAGTTGATAACTAACAATTTTATTATTTGTGGCTGCCGTACGAAAAACCTTCAACCTTTTTACAAGCTTTTATTTATCTTTTGCATGTTCGGGTCTAATCTTGCGAGTTAAATTTGACTCACTTCCCGGTTTCCGATTAAGCTGAAATTTTGCATGCATATGTATAAATATATTATGATGACGACATGGAGCTGATCTGATGTTGGAGCTGAAAGGTGGCCATAGGAACTCCGCGATAAAACGACATAGCCCCATCGAGTTTGAACTCGTTTGATTCGTATTGACGAGAACTTTGATCCTATATGGTAACCAGGGTCTGATGCTGGATCTGGAAGGTTGCCATAGGAACTTCGCAATCAAACAATGCAACCCCATCGAGTTTAGGCTCGTTTGATTCGTATTGACGAGTACTTTGATCTTATATGGTAACCAGGGTCTGATGCTGGATCTGGAAGGTGGCCATATGTACTCCGCAATCAAACAACGCAACCCCATCGAGTTTGGGCTTGTTTGATTCGTATTGACGAATACTTTGATCCTATATGGTAAACAGGGTCTGATGCTGGAACTGGAAGGTGGCCATAGGAACTCCGCAATCAAACAATTCAACCCCATCGAGTTTGGGCTCGTTTGATTCGTATTGAGGAGTACTTTGGTCCTATATGGTAACCAGGGTCTGATGCTGGAACTGAAAGGTGGCCATAGGAACTCCGCAATAAAACGACACAACCCCATCAAGTTTGGGCTCGTTTGATTCGTATTCACGAGTACTTTGGTCCTACATAGTAACCAGGGTCTGATGCTGGAGCTGGAAGATAGCCAAAGGAACTCCGCAATAAAACGACACAATCCCATCGAGTTTGGGCTCGTTTGATTCGTATTGACGAGTACTTTGGTCCTATGTGGTAACCAGGGTCTGATGCTGGAGCTGGAAGGTAGCCAAAGGAACTCCGCAATCAAACAACGCAACCCCATTGAGTTTGGGCTCGTTTGAATTGTATTGACGAGCACTTTGATCCCATATGGTAACCAGGGTCTGATCCTGGAACTGGAAGGTGGCCATAGGAACTCCGCAATCAAACAACGCAACCCCATCGAGTTTGGGCTCGTTTGAATTGTATTAACGAGCACTTTGGTCCTATATGGTAACCAGGGTCTGATGCTGGAGCTGGAAGGTGGCCATATGTACTCCGCAATCAAACAACGCAACCCCATCGAGTTTGGGCTTGTTTGATTCGTATTGACGAATACTTTGATCCTATATGGTAAACAGGGTCTGATGCTGGAACTGGAAGGTGGCCATAGGAACTCCGCAATCAAACAATTCAACCCCATCGAGTTTGGGCTCGTTTGATTCGTATTGACGAGTACTTTGGTCCTATATGGTAACCAGGGTCTGATGCTGGAACTGGAAGGTGGCCATAGGAACTCCGCAATAAAACGACACAACCCCATCAAGTTTGGGCTCGTTTGATTCGTATTGACGAGTACTTTGGTCCTACATGGTAACCAGGGTCTGATGCTGGAGCTGGAAGGTAGCCATAGGAACTCCGCAATAAAACGACACAATCCCATCGAGTTTGGGCTCGTTTGATTCGTATTGACGAGTACTTTGGTCCTATATGGTAACCAGGGTCTGATGCTGGAGTTGGACATTATTTTTATGTACAATCCCCACAATATGGGTCTGTATATGGGGTATCAAATGAAAGTTCGTAAAATACAGTACACCATGAAAAAAACTAAAACAAGATGGCCGCTATCACAAAAGATTTTTAAAAACAAACTTTTATTTTAATGTCCTAAAAAAAGAAAATAAACTTTAATTTATTTTTTTATTACAATCTAGCGAATGGCTTCAATGCACTAAAAAGTGCGTTGAGCACAAGAAAATATTCATTTTATATTTGTTTATTACTAATTACTAAATTATTATATGTTTATTATATAAAATAATTTGTAGATACAACTAACAATAAAGAACTCGATAGTCATTAAAATATTTCGTATTTTTTGAGTAATTAGTTTAAAAAAAGTTTTTTTTAAAAACAAGCTAATATTATAATACCTTAAAAGAGGAAAATAAACTTTAATTTTATTACAAGATATATTTTCTTTTAAAAATATAAAAGCTTGTCGCGAGAATTAGGATAAACAATGAAACAATTTAACTTGATTATTATATTTATTTTTTTGTAATAAATAACGTTTTGTACAGCATTGTCATACACACATGTCAATGCTGTGCAGTCCTGAAATTTAAATGCATATATGATCCCTTTTTTGAATAACTCGAATCCGTTATAACTGCTGCCTCACGGAAACTCGGTGTCCTGAACAAGGTGCGTAGGTATTTTGCGCCGGACCAAGTATGCCTGTTGTATAAAACTCAGGTTAGGTCTTGTGTGGAATATTGCTCGCACTCCGGCTCCGCTCAGTACCTCCTCGATGCTCTGGACAGATTGCAGCGTCGCGCTATTCGAATAATTGGCGATGTAGAGGCAACTAACACTCTCGAGCCTCTACAACTTCGACGTAACATCGCCTCTCTTAGCGCCTTTTACCGAATGTTCCGCGGGGAATGCTCTGAGGAGCTCTTTAACCTTATCCCTCCCTCTCCATTCCTTCACAGAAACACGCGTAAGGGTCTACGGAGTCATCCTTACACTGTATCCTCCTTTTCACACCGTACCAAGAAATTCTAAGATTCCTTCTTCTTTTTTTTTATTGCTACTAAGTTAGCAAAAAAGCAAACTGCTCACCTGATGGTAAGTGGTAACAGTCACCTATAATACATGTGTCTCGTGTGACATTCGCAGTAAAACTGCAACCCCCAAAAGGGCCACAGTGTACGTTGCCAACTTGTGACTTAAGATGTAAAGTCACGGTACCCAGTAATTTCAGTGTCATATCTTACCCTTCAAACCGGAACACAGCAATGCAAGCACTGCTGCTTTGCGGCAGAAATAGGTAAGACGGAGGTACCCAAGCACACGACCTTGGTACAGAGTCTCCCTCCGGTAAGTCTTCTGTCGTTCATCCCACACTTGGAATTCTCTACCTGCGCTCGTGTTTCCTCCATCCTACAACATGGGTTCCTTTAAAAGAGGTGTGAAAAACATCTTTTAGGCCGGCAAGGGGCGGGCAGTTTGGATAGTGGATGTCCTCCCACCTCTATCTGTCAACTCATTTGGGCCTTTTTCACCGCTTAACATCAGGCGGGAGGAGGTCATTTGCCAGGCCCTCCATAAAAAAACTGTTTAAGTACCTTGCTCGTATGTATTTACTTCGTAAGCCTTAAATAAATAAATATTGGTAATTCTAAGAAAAAAATATTTGTTTTTTATAAAATGGGTAAATCTTGCGACAAGCTTTTATATTTTATTAAAAACTAGCTGTGCCGGCGAACTACGTTTCGCCATAATAACGGCGAACTTACGTTTCGCCGTAATAAAAAATAGCTTACGACCTATTCTCAGACCTACTGAATATACACAAAACATTTCATAAAGATCGGTCAATGCGTTTCGGAGGAGTTCGGCAACAAACACTGTGACACGAGAATTTTATATATTAGATGTATCATGTAATTAATTAAAATTTATTTTCGTCTTTTTAGGGCTTTAAAATAAAATCCTAGTGTGGGGCGACTTTTTTTTTAAATCTTTTTACTATTATTTTATATTTTATCATTTTGTAACCGCATGGCCGCCATTACGAAACTCGACCAAAGTACTCGTCATTACGAAACAAACGAGCCCAAAACTCGATGGGCTTGTGTCGTTTTATTGCGGAGTTCCTATGGCCACCTTCCAGTTCCAGCATCACACCCTGGTTACCATATAAGATCAAAGTACTCGTCAATACGAATCAAACGAGCCCAAACTCGATGGGGTTGTGTCGTTTTATTGCGGAGGTCCTATGGCCACCTTCCAGCTCCAGCATCAGATCCTGGTTACCATATAGGACCAAAGTACTCGTCATAACGAATCAAACGAGCCCAAACTCGATAGGGTTAAGTCGTTTTATTGCGGAGGTCCTATGGCCACATTCCAGCTACAGCATCAGACCCTGGTTACCATATAGGACCAAAGTACTCGTCAATACGAATCAAATGAGCACAAACTCAATGGGGTCGTGTCGTTTTATTGTGGAATTCCTATGGCCACCTTCCAGCTCCAGCATCAGACCCTGGTTACCATATAGAACCAAAGTCCTCGTCATTACGAATCAAACGAGCCCAATAGATAGGGTTATGTCGTTTTATTGCGGAGGTCCTATGGCCACCTTCCAGCTCCAGCATCAGACCCTGGTTACCATATAGGACCAAAGTACTCGTCATTACGAATCAAACGAGTCCAAACTCGATAGGGTTATGTCGTTTTATTGCGGAGGTCCTATGGCCACATTCCAGCTCCAGCATCAGATCCTGGTTACCATATAGGACCAAAGTACTCGTCAATACGAATCAAATGAGCACAAACTCAATGGGGTTGTGTCGTTTTATTGCGGAGTTCCTATGGCCACCTTCCATCTCCAGCATCAGACCCAGGTTACCATATGGAACCAAAGTCCTCGTTATTACAAATCAAACGAGCCCAAACTCGATAGGGTTATGTCGTTTTATTGCGGAGGTCCTATGGCCACCTTCCAGCTCAGCATCAGACCCTGGTTACCATATAGGACCAAAGTACTCGTC
The DNA here is from genome assembly GCA_963935595.1 of Schoenobius gigantellus. Taxonomy (NCBI): domain Eukaryota; kingdom Metazoa; phylum Arthropoda; class Insecta; order Lepidoptera; family Crambidae; genus Schoenobius; species Schoenobius gigantellus. The sequence goes on along the minus strand of OZ012544.1, from coordinate 15,461,490 downwards.
ATTACGAATCAAACGAGCCCAAACTCGATAGGGTTATGTCGTTTTATTGCGGAGGTCCTATAGCCACATTCCAGCTCCAGCATCAGACCCTGGTTACCATATAGGACCAAAGTACTCGTCAATACGAATCAAATGAGCACAAACTCAATGGGGTCGTGTCGTTTTATTGTGGAATTCCTATGGCCACCTTCCAGCTCCAGCATCAGACCCTGGTTACCATATAGAACCAAAGTCCTCGTCATTACGAATCAAACGAGCCCAATAGATAGGGTTATGTCGTTTTATTGCGGAGGTCCTATGGCCACCTTCCAGCTCCAGCATCAGACCCTGGTTACCATATAGGACCAAAGTACTCGTCATTACGAATCAAACGAGTCCAAACTCGATAGGGTTATGTCGTTTTATTGCGGAGGTCCTATGGCCACATTCCAGCTCCAGCATCAGATCCTGGTTACCATATAGGACCAAAGTACTCGTCAATACGAATCAAATGAGCACAAACTCAATGGGGTTGTGTCGTTTTATTGCGGAGTTCCTATGGCCACCTTCCATCTCCAGCATCAGACCCAGGTTACCATATGGAACCAAAGTCCTCGTTATTACAAATCAAACGAGCCCAAACTCGATAGGGTTATGTCGTTTTATTGCGGAGGTCCTATGGCCACCTTCCAGCTCAGCATCAGACCCTGGTTACCATATAGGACCAAAGTACTCGTCATTACGAATCAAACGAGCCCAAACTCGATAGGGTTATGTCGTTTTATTGCGGAGGTCCTATAGCCACATTCCAGCTCCAGCATCAGACCCTGGTTACCATATAGGACCAAAGTACTCGTCAATACGAATCAAATGAGCACAAACTCAATGGGGTTGTGTCGTTTTATTGCGGAGTTCCTATGGCCACCTTCCAGCTCCAGCATCAGACCCTGGTTACCATATAGAACCAAAGTCCTCGTCATTACGAATCAAACGAGCCCAAACTCGATAGGGTTATGTCGTTTTATTACGGAGTTCCTATGGCCACCGTCCAGTTCCTTCTTCAGATCAGCTCCATGTTATCATTGCATTGTCACGATATACATATTATTATGTGCAAAATTTTAGCCCAATCGAAAACCGAGAAGTGGTCAAATCTACATACAATACATACAGTGCAAGCTAAATAAAAGCTTGTAAAAATAAAAGTTGATCAAACACATCCCTGTATTTACTATAGTATAACACAGTAAATAATAAACACCTATTATACTCAAAATTAACATCTACGATATTTTGCTAGGCGGCCGTACCGATTGCGCGACCGAGTGCGCTTGTGTGCGTGAGCGACGCACACAAACAGAGACTAGAGAAATTTACCTAAACTAGCTCGGGCTCGCGCGGATGGTGGGCCCTTAAGTAACTGTTGTTCTTATATTTTTGAAGAGTTTCAGGGTGATCATTGTTTGGTATCGACTTCAATAGAAAACTGTGACGTCGTAAGTAGTCTTATATTATTATTATTTATGACTTTTTTGTCAACATCTAGGATAAAATGAATGCTGAAAAAGTATAAGGATCCTGTGGGATACCAACAATTAATAAAAATCAGAAATCAAATCAACGCGGACAAAGTCGTGAGCAGAGAGCTAATTTCAGTAGAGAGCTAGTCTGTTCCCCGAGACCATTATACTTAAACATTATACATTATACTTAAGCCTATGACTGAAAATATATATTTATTTCAGTCGATCAGCTAAACAGCAAGTAAAATTGCTGTATTTGACACAAAAAACTTATTAAAGCATTTTAATAATAATTAGCGGGCCTCGATTGTCAACACCCCAACATGTTGCAAAACATGTATGAAGTCTTTAACAGCCGAAAGTGCGAACGCAATCGTTGACAAATTTATAAAAAACGTTGACAGACAACAAGTTTTGAGGCGATCCTAACGCAATCTGCAACAAATCTTATTATTTGTTCCGAATCCAACACGATTTTCGGCAGTGCGAACGCAAAAGCATACACGACAAATTTTGAGATTTGTATCATACAACAAGTTCTAAAACATTGCATGTTTTATGTTTCTCAGTGCAAACGCACGGTTACATTTCAATCATTCACTCACGACGACCCAAACGGGTAATATTTTCATAGTGTGTGTTCGTAAACATAATAATAACGTCTCTGTAAGTGTATTCTACATTTTCGTAGTGTGTCCTCCCACGAAAAGTGGCAGAAAAATTTACACTGCGATTTGTTGCGTACCGCATCCATAGGTTAAATGATCTAAGCCCTACAATGAAGAAACACACACACATCGACAAATTAACGTGTATTTACGCAATCGCCCCACCACAAAGAATGAATGTCCCTACTGATGTGACACAAAGAATGAGTAACTATTTGGGGTCGTCGTGATTGAATGATTGAAATGTAACCGTGCGTTTGCACTGAGAAACATAAAACATGCAATGTTTTACAACTTGTTGTATGATACAAATCTAAAAATTTGTTGTGTATGCTTTTGCGTTCGCACTGCCGAAAATCGTGTTGGATTCGGAACAAATAATAAGATTTGTTGCAGATTGCGTTAGGATCGCCTCAAAACTTGTTGTCTGTCAACGTTTTTTATGAATTTGTCAACGATTGCGTTCGCATTTTCGGCTGTTAAAAACTTCATACATGTTTTGCAACATGTCAACACCCCAGTGTTGACAATGGAAACGCATTCATAAACATTGACAGAAACATGTTTAAAAAACAGTCTTTATGTAGATGTTTCGTCAGTGCAAACGCACGGTTACAATAAATTGTATTTTTATAACTATATCCTGTTCGGCTAGAGTTGATAAAAATACAATGAAGACAGGGTTTCTTAAATTAGTGCAAAGCGAGGCCCACTAATTATTATTAAAATGCTTTAATAAGTTTTTTGTGTCAAATACAGCAATTTTACTTGCTGTTTAGCTGATCGACTGAAATAAATATATATTTTTAGTCATAGGCTATAAGTATAATGTTTAATGGTATAGGCATGCAAGGTAATGCTATAGGTATAATGTTTCGATGGGGGGGGGGGACAAATTTATATTTTCAGTTAACGAAACAAAGTAAGCGCTCCGATGCGTAATCATAATTTTTATCAGCTCTCGGGGAACAGACTATTGATTTGATTTATGATTTTTATTAGTTGTTGGTATCCCACAGGATCCTTATACTTTTTCAGCATACATTTTATCCTAGATGTTGACAAAAAAGTCATAAATAATAATAATAATAATATAAGACTACTTACGACGTCACAGTTTTCTATTGAAGTCGATACCAAGCAATGATCACCTTGAAGCTCTTCAAAAATATAAGAACAACAGTTACTTAAAATTTGGCACCAACTTCAATATAAAACTGTGATGTCATAATGTAGTCTTGTTTTATTATTATTTATAGCTTTTTGGTGTTTTTGAAGTCGGTTTTATTTTTTATAATATGTAGTGATGTAGTATAGAGATTCCTAGACTAGATTCCGACCCACCAGCGGCTTTGCCCGCTAAGTTTTCAATTTTCCAATGATTTTGAAAATTTTATCCGAAGGGTAATGAATAAAGGGGTATCTCTTAAGGGTAATGTAATAAAGTAAGGTAAATAATAAATACACATATAATCAGTCAGACATTTATTGTGTCAAATACTATTCTACTATTCTACACTTCTACCTGCCTGAACACGTCGAAACAAGCTAGCGCGGGGTGCAGTGGGAGGGTGGGGGGATACCGGGAATGTATTAGATGTTTTACGTGAGTATTGATACTATACCAAGAACTGATTTCAGATTTTATTACATATCTACATAGTTATAAACATGTTTAATAGGTAGGTACTTTTTCGTTTAGCTTTGCTCATATGGCAGCAATTTGCTATATTATGCTATATATCGTCCAAGTAAAAAGCACGAGATAGCAACTTACTGCCATATAAACAAAATTAGTATTTTAGAAAACCTTTCATTTGCGATAGGGCCCAACGTGTTATATTATAACGCTTGGGACGATATCGGGCATTTTCCTTTATGTTGCACCAAAAAATGTGAGTTAAAGTTAATTCGTATATAACGTTAATTCTACCATTTTAGCTTAGTAGATATTTACTACTATGAACGTTTTTATTTACATGCAGTAAGACATGAATTAAAATTTTTTCAAATTCAAAATTCTTTATTCAACATAGGCCTTTACAGACACTTATTGACGTCAAAACAAAGCAAAACAATCTAATTTAATGAAATCATATTAACCTTGTATGTGCATACATCCTGAATATACTCAAGATGTCTGCAAATACAAGTAGGAATGAAAAAAAAAAAAGTTGACTCTACACCTTAAACACCTTTCAACGTCACGTTATGTATGACATGTTATTCATTTGTCATACATAACGTGACGTTGAAAGTGTTTTTGTTTACATTGGCCGTACAAACTTCAAAGCCACTAAAATAAGAAGAAAAAGATTTATTGTGATTTTAATAATGATGTGGCATTATTAAAATTTTCTCTGTATATTGCACGACAATCACTTGCTTTGTGCTCTTTACTAATGTAAAATAATAATAATGTAAAAAAAGTACAAAAAATAGCTCATTTTTTGTACTTATGACCTTAACTACAACATAAAATTTAGAGGACATTCCACGACATTTTTCTAACTGGAGTATTAACTTACATTGCATTTTGTAAAATACCAATATAGATTATTTAATAGGTTTAAAATCAAGTGAGACGCAGTCGAAAAATTGGTTAGAGTAAGTAATTGTATAGGAAAAGTTTTTTAAAACTACAACGCAAAGTTGAAGCAGAATAATAAGTAATATTTTCTTGATATTTTTTTGTTCAATTAAATTTCACTTGAATTTCTATTTTAATCTTATACTACCTAAATCCATGCACCGATATTAACATTATCTGGTTAAACAATAAACAAACTTCGCAGTGAATGATAAATAAAAATATGAATAAGCATCATTCACTCGCGTTGTCCCAGCGCTAAGCAAATGCCCGTGTCACACGTGTCACAGATAATATAACGCCCGTGTATTGTGTTGAGCTACCATCGTACCATTGTATTTTTCTATCGTAACGGTATAAAAATTACTTCCAAATTGTAAACAAATAAAACACGTTGATGTATATTTTATACTTACATGTGATAGGAAACGCCATGATCTCGAAGATTTGAGTAGCTAGATCGCCTTTTGCAAGAGGAAACTGCACAATTAACAATTTTTTTGGAGCTCTTAGTGCGACACGAAAACGACACCAAATGGCAGCGGCCGCGCGTCAACTAGTTTTATATAACGTGTATGGTCATATGGTCAGCGTAAATTGGCAGAGGGGTTCGCCCAGCCTTGCCGTCTCCCGTATGAATGCTCTAAGTGCTAGCCACGCTAGCTTCAAGAGCTCTAACGAAACGCGATGATGCTAAAAATGTTGAAAATGGTGCGAATCTGTGCTTAAGTGGAACGCGCCTTATGGAGATCTTAAGGGCCTTATCATACTAGCGGTTGGCGGGCGGCTTCGGAGCGGGACGGGCACGTCGCGAATACGTCGCGGACGTGCAACGAACCCGCCGCGCATGCGCAGCGTAGCCGTGGCGGACGCGCAACGAAATCGCCGCGAATAGCAGCGTGGACGCCATTTTGTACACTTTCGTACAAATACCAGCCCGTCCGCCTCGCCTCACTTCATTTCATTTCAAAACGAGATACGAATGTTAGTGGACGTATCATAATGGCATCATTGGGAGATTCAGATATTGATACAGAGTTAAAAAAAGCATGGGAAGAGATTTGCAATTTATTTATTCAAGGCTTTACGGAAAAAACAGTCAAGGAGAAAAATGAAATACAATAATATAAATATATAAAACAAACGATTAAAATTTCAAAGTATGATTTGAGCAATTAATAGGTAATGTAAATGAAGATAAAATTTAATCTAAAAAAATAATAAATTGATTATTTTTTATTCCTTTGCAAAACAACAAAGTAATCACTCTCTTCCAGTCGATTAATTGATAATGGATCCTCCCAAAATCTTCGATGCGTTCGTTTTCGTCCCCTGCGTTTTCTAAGTAACAAAACCAACAGTAGTGTTTCCTTGTCGGAATCAATTTTGTTGCTGAATGTACTGTACGTCGCAAGCCCGCTGCGAACACGCGACGAAAACGTTGCGAATCCGCCACGCGTCCGCGACGTCCTCGCTGCGCAGCCGCGGCGTATTCGCGACGTATCCGCTACCCGCCCGCTCCGCCCCAATGCCGCTCGCAAACCGCTAGTATGATAAGGCCCTAAGCCGGGTCCGCTGCGCCATGTTTTCGTGTTTGTAAACACGAAAACATTGTTTAGTTAACCGATTAGGGGCGTGGTTTAACAGTTTTGTTAGAAAAATACGATAACATGTTTTCCGCGACGAATGGATAACATCCCCCGCGTTCGCCTGCGGGGAGGGGAAGCAAAGCATTTTTTGTTAGCGCTCACTAGAGGAACACGTATCGCTTGAAGTTTATAACAATTCTCTTTGGTTTATTTTTGAGTGAAATAAAGACAAATTTTTTGTTTTTAATACAACTAATAAGAGAGAGACCGGTGCTGTGGGATGTTACATTAATAGATTATAACGAACCTATCATAAATTTTTAGTTCTTGATAAATAATGACAAAAACATTTTAAAAACAGGCGCCATGTTGGGCTTACATGTTTTGTTAGAAAATTGGCGCAGCGGACTGGCTGTTTTTCTTAACATGTTCTATGTTCTATGTTATCGTGGTCGGTTTCCGCACTTAGTCCTTAAGGTGGACCATTGTACGTGAGGGCGGCCATCACTCCAGCCAGCCCACCTCCCTCCAGAACTGTAACAGAATTGGGAGATCCAAGGGTGTTTTTTCGTATTTCGGTGACACCTGTGCACTCAAGGAGCACATGTGACACCGTTTCCTCGGCCCCTAAGCATGCTCTGCATAGGGGACTATCTGTTATGCCTATGGTGTGGAAGTGTTTGTTTAGTGAGCAGTGTCCAGTGATGGTTCCCGTCACCAGCCGCAGACTGTTCCTGTCCATACGTAATATGCGTTTGGTCAGTTTGTTGTTTAGGATTGGCATGGCTTCCTTTGACTGTCTGCACCCTGGAGTCGAGAACCAGTGGTCTTGTGCTTGTGTGCGGGTGAGCTCTTGCAGCCATCCGCGAATCTGGCTGAAGGGAATTGGTACGATGGGCTCTGGTCCGAAAGCCGTTATGTCGGATCCCCTCCTAGCCAGCTCGTCGGTCGCGTCGTTGCTCAGTGATCCGCTGTGTCCTTTTATCCATTGTAGTGTCACTGTGTTTCGGTTGGAAGTCACAATTCGTTCTAGCACATTGTGACATTCCAATACAAGTTCCGAAGTGACATAGCTTTTGTTTAGGGATTTGAGTACCGAAGCACTATCAGAGACTATGCGGATGTGAGAATCCATAATTCCTTTAGATTCTATGGCGAGGGCCGCCAGGATGATACCTACGCATTCCGCTTGGAATACGGTGTTGAATCTACCTAGCGGTTTGGATATCTTAATGTTAAGCTCATTTGAGTATATACGCCTGCCCCGGTTCCTGAGTTGGTCTTGGAGCCATCAGTGTATATTCTGAACTCTTTTGGGCCTGAGTAATCGTGTGATTCCTCTTCGAGCTGTATATTATAGTGCTTCTGGAAATTGAATCTCTTCATCCTATCATTGGGTGATGTCATCATCGGGTGATGTTTGGTCGCTTGTTCTTTTATGCGTATGTGTTTGATTCTGGGGTCCTTTCCCAGTGTGTCAGCATTGTGGAGTCTGAACGCCGCTAGTGCTGCCTCCTCTTTAACAACTAGGTGCAAAGGTGGCAGCCCCAACATAGGTTGCAATGCGGCTGTGGGTGCGGTTCTCATACTACTAGTGATAGCCACGCAGGCATTTCGCTGTAGTTTTTCTAGTGCTCTTTGGCCGTTTGCCTGGTCTGTCCTGGGCCACCAGACTAGGGAGCCATATGTTATAATTGGTCGAATAACCGTAGTGTATAGCCAGTAGGTGGCTTTGGGACTAATGCCCCAGTTTTTTCCAAGCAGTCGCTTACATTGCCACAGTGATATACTAGCTTTTGTGGTTATGTAGTCAGTGTGTTTAGCCCAGTTCAGTTGTTTGTCCAAATAGATGCCCAGGTATTTGGTCTCCGATGTTAGGCTTAGGGTGGATCCGTAGAATTTTGGTAATTGCAGATTTGCTAGTTTCCTCTTTTTGGTGAAGAGGACTAGCTCTGTTTTTGTGGGGTTAACTGTTAGTTTGTGCTCCTTGCACCAGTCCTCTACTATTTTCAAGGCTTGGCGCATGAGGTTGCACAGTGTGTTTTCGTGAGTGCCATTTATTATAAAGGTTATGTCGTCGGCGTAGCCTACGGTGAAGAAGCCTTTGTCGTTTAGACGGTCTAGAAGACTGTTCACAACGAGGTTCCACAGTAGAGTCGAGAGGACGCCTCCTTGTGGGCATCCTTTCGCCACGATGGCTCTCGTGGTGTCATTCACCGTGACTTGTATGGCCCTCTGCCTGAGCATATTGGTGATCCAACCGCACACGGTGGGGGCCACACCATGTCTTTTAAGGGCTATGTCGATGCTGTGAAACATTGTTTTATCGAAAGCGCCCTCAATATCGATGAAGGCAGCTAGTGCAGAGCCTTTGTGTTCTATGGCACATTCAATTCTGGAAGTCACGCTGTGTAAAGCGGATTCTGTTGATTTTCCTATGGAGTACGCGTGCTGTTGTTTGTGTAGTGGTACCATGCGTAGAGGTCCATCTCTAATGTGTCTATCGCATAGTCTTTCGAGGGTCTTTAGTAGGAATGATGTTAGGCTTATAGGTCTATAGGCCTTGGGCTGTGTGTAATCGGTTTTTCCGGGCTTTGGAATGAAGATAACTTTCACTTCCCGCCACGCGAGGGGAATATATCTATGTGCGATACAGGCTCGGTAGACTTTCTCCAGCCATGGGGTTAAGGGGTCGATGCCCCACTGCAGAAGCGCTGGCAGAATGCCATCCAGGCCTGCGGATTTGTATGGTTGGAAAGACTTGATAGCCCACATTATTCGGTCCCTTGTCACTATTTCGTGGGCTATAGTCCATTCGTTTCTGGTTGGTTCCATTCTTATGTCGTCTGCCCAGACCTTATCCTTTAAGAGGCTGCAGTCTGGGAAGTGCGTCTCAAGAAGGACCTTGCTGATTTCGTGGTCTGATTGTGTGAAAGTGTTATCGGGCTTTTTCAGTGCACCAAGGCTGCGATCTTGGTCGCTAGATAGGATTTTCCTCACTCGGGCAGCTTCATTGTTTGATTCGATAGATTCGCAGAACTTTCTTCAGACTAATCTCCTGGCATGTCTGATTTGTTTTTTGAAAATGTATTGGGTTTCTTTGTATAGTTCCCAATGTTCTGGTTGTCTCGAGTTCTTCGCTCGGTTGAATTGTTTACGTAGTTTTACTCTGAGTTTCTCAAGTTCGGCATTCCACCATCGGTTGTTTTTACATTTGGTGTACGGAACTCTTTGTTTACAGCATTTGTGATAAGCTTCTGTGATGTATAGTGTCAATTTTGTCACTATGTGTTCTATTTGTGTGGGATCTGTTATTGTTGTGCGTGGTAGATTTCTAGCTATCAGGGAATCGAGAAGACGCTTGTAGCCAGGTATGTCTGTCCGACGCGGATTTCGTTTCGGGGTGGGCTTTTTTGTGTTTGCTGTTATTGTGAAACGAATTCTCATGTGATCTGAGCAAGTGAGTTCGTTGGATACTCGCCAGTTAGATATGAGTTTTACTGCGTTATCTGTGCCAAGCGTTAAATCAATAATTGATTGTCCCCGGGCTGTAACCCAAGTGGGTTCCCCCGGTTTACTATATTAAGGTTAGTTGAGAATAAGTAAGTGGATAATACCTCTCCTCTGGTGTTTGAAGTGTCGCATCCCCAGAGCTGGTGATGAGCGTTTGAATCGGTGCAGATAATGAGATCCAGTTTGGCGCTCTCGCAGTATTCCACAAGGTCAGCCATCTCTTTCGGTGGGCAGTTTTCATCGTCGCCTGGCATGTACACTGAAGCTAGTACTATGCCAGGGACTTCTTCAGTGTTCTGTAGTCTGACAGCCGTCAGATCTCTGGAACAGAATTGCGTGAGTGTCGTGATCGGGATGTCGTTTGGTATGTATGCACAGGTTCTTGGCTTGTCTGTACTGTGTGTGTTTACGATTAGCTTACCTCCGATGTTATTAAGGCCGCATATTCTATTGTTCCTGATCCACGGCTCTTGGATCAGTGCGATTGTTCGGGGGTTTGTCTCCAGCGCCCTGCGCAAGTTGGCCGTGGCAGTCTTGCTATGCTGGAGATTGGCTTGTACGATTTCGAGGGGGTTAGGCGTGAGCGATGGTGGCACGGGAGAGGAGTTAGTCCGATTCATTGGAATCGTCCTCCTCCTCGATCCTATGCGTACCATCGATCGGCGAGGACGAAAGAAGCCGATCTGTCCACCTTGGTGATGTTGGTGGTGGGATGTCAGCATCTGCATCCTTCATCGCCGCCCTCACCATTTCCTCCTCTAGTCGCGCCATGTCGTCTGTATCGGTCTGGTCTGGTCTGAGCTCAGTCTCAGTCAGTGTCGGTGTCAGTGTCGGTGTCGGTGTCATGGTCTGGGCTACAGAGGGAAGGTTCTTGGGGTAGAAGCGGACGTATATGGAACCAAGAAGGTACGATACACGCCGCTTCCGCGCCAAGAGCCTCTCTACATCCTCTGGTGGGATCCCCAGGGTCAAATATGTCCCCGGGTTTTCGCCACCAACGGATGTCGCTCTGTATAGCGACCACCGACCGATGTCATACCAAGTGTTCTGACGGGTCAGAACACTCTGGAGCCTCGCTATGTCGCCCTGGTACTTCGGTACGAAGAGCGCGGCTCTAACACGGGTCGGTATGTCGGCCTGTCGCATTACCGTCAGTCGTGCGTCAGTGTTGGGAAGCTGAATCCTTGGGATGTTCTCCGTCAACCAGGTTAGGGCACCATCATCCTCGCACCAAATCTGCACCGTGCCATCCGCCACCCGTGGGTAGCCGCGGAATGCCGGGAGAGGTGTGCTGGGGTCAGCGTCCATAACCAGGTCTTCGAGCCCTCTCTTTATGGATTCAGCCTCGTCAGTGGTCATGTCTCGGGTAGGGGGGGAGAGGCAAATTGCTACTGCAAGCCGCGCAGGGATATCCCTTGTGGCAAGCGCGTAGGTTCTTTGCCCCCCTTGAGGAGGTTGGATCCTCACTCGCTTGACGTCGCCCTGGAGAGTTCTCGGCGAAGCCGTCTCATCCGGACGCACTCTCTTTATCGCTCCCGTGCCACTAGGGCCCGGTTGCGGTTCAGAGGTGTCTGGCCTGGGTGTTATGGCCAGAGACGCCTTGTGCAAGGCTCCAGCCCGCTTCCCCCTTTTCCGTACGCGAGGTCGGCTGCCATCCCTGGCTAGTTCCGTCTCCTGCGAGGATTTTTCGCGCTGGGTTTCCCCTTCGCGTACTTCTCCCTGCAGGAGCGTTTCCGCGTCCGGTCGTTTTTCGCGCTGGGTGGTCCCTTCGCGTACTTGCGACTGGTCGCGTACTATCATTTCAACGGCCCCTTGTGCATCGCGCTGGCTTGCGCCTTCGCGGGTGTTGCGCATCGGGTCGTTTACTCCTCTACCCCTGGTGGCTTTTCCGCGCCTGCATACTCTGCCGCCAGGTGCAGAGTTGGAACTGCTTGGGCCGGCTTCCTTACCCGTGGTCATGTCAGGGTTTTGAGTAGTGCTCTTCCGTACGAGGCTCTGTTGCCAGACACTCGTGGAGGGCGCGTGTGTCGTAGTCAAGTTATTGTTGGTTGGCGCGTGTATCGCAGCCGGTTGTGTGCCAGTGGGCGCGTGCGTCGCAGCCGGTTGTGTGTCCATAGGCGCGTTTGTCGCAGCCGGTGTCGCGGGCGCTAGCATGCTAGCTGCCGGTCGCGCATTAGGCGCGGATGTCGTCGGCAGTAAGGTACTCCCCCCCAGATTACGATGGGAGTTGACCTTTACGGTGCGGGACTCCCCGGCCTGGCCGGGACCCACCTGGGGATATAAATTTTCTTCCTGCTTCATTATTTAAGGGTTTTGTGGGCTTTTGGAGTAAGAGGTTGCCCCTCCTCTTGGACCGAAAGGAATGAAGGGAGAAAAAGTGGAAGGAGGGAGTTTAATTCGGAAAGAGGATCATGGAAATAAAGGTATGGGTCACCCTTGGTCTGGGATCTGACTTCAGAGAACTTCTCTTGTCCGGAGTCCGCTAGGGACATTCCGGGTGCGGGATCGACCGTCAGAAAAAGAACTAGTCGGCCCCGCAACCGGCAGGCTATCCGCAACCTGCCCACCCGCTCGGTTGCATGAGAAGAAGTGCCTGGCTACTTGGATCGCTTCGTCGTAGAAGCACGTATGCTACTACGTCTCGTCCACCCCAATACGCCCCGAGTTCTTAACATGTTTTGCTAACATGTTTTGTTAAAAAATTGGCGCTGCGGACCCGGCTTTACCGTGCCTCACGGAGTACATAACCAGTGGCACAGATAATATAATACTACAGTAAGTGGAGAGCACATGCGGGGGTGAGGGCACTCACCAAACATACGCTATTTCAAGCTTATGCGACGAAATATTGGCCAGTCGGAGCTTACGTACGAACGTCACACACTGTCCTTAATAAATTCAATAAACGGTAAAGTAATGCCTAGTTGTGCGATTAAATGGTGTGGAAAGTGTACTACTACCTCAAGCTACACAAACGATGGGATAACATTTCACAGGTAAGTAGTTTTTTTATTAAATTGACAAATTAAATCTAAATTTTAATTTTTGAAATGTTTGCGTTGATGTCTTTAGCTATCTCTTTCTGGTGCACTGACTTGCGTAATAGATTTTGTCTCTTTCGTTCTTGATAGTGCGGTGCCGCGAATGCAGCGGAACCATGCATATCGATATCTTCAAATTTAGTATTATTAGTATTTAATATTTTTTGTAATTATTCTATTTTAAGACCAGCTTAAGCGTTTGGTTTTGCTCGCCAAATCTAAGTATATCTTCTTCTTTCTTCTAATATATAAAATTCTTGTGTCACAGTGTTTGTAACCGAACTCCTCTGAAACGGCTTGACCACAGATAATATAATACTACAGTATTGTAGGCCTCAGAAGAATAACTAAAGCAGTGATTGTTCTGAGTTGTAGGCAATTTCGACCCAGTTCTTGCAACTCTCTCTATCGCACGATACGGGTCGGGGGCAGGAGTATAATGGGGCATAATCTAGTGATGTGACATAATGTTATCGTAGCTATTGTTGCCTAGGGAGGAGAAAGTAATATCGATATATCGATCAATACTGAAAGGTATTACTCAAGTCTACACAAATACCTTCTACATGAAAAAGTAAATGTCTTTTCGAATACGTTTATTGATTTTAGTGTTTTATTTTAAGGATCTTATTTCAATACAAACCTTATTTAAGGGTAAGCAGCCTGTTGCCTGTTAACTAACTGTAAATTCCCAAAATCAAAATAAGAAAATAAATTGTAAGTATGTAGTTGTTTGTTATAATAGATATGTGCCACAAAGACACAAACTCAAAAGAAATTAGTTTTTTGTTTCTTGTGATAGGTATTTGTTATGCATTGTATGTTCGTTATCGTATTCGAAGTTGCTCACAAACTATTTTTCATATAACTAAGTTGGAGCAGCTAAAAAACGTGTAACAAACTATATGCAAGTAGCGTTATTTTCAATATTATATTATTTGTATGTACCCGCGTTATGGAATCTACGAATCTGTAAAAAATACAAACGACAAAGTAAATAATATATGTGGATATGTGGGGTAGGCAGGGTAGGCATATATGTGGAGAAGGCACCCTTCGTACGGTTTTGACGTTTTTTTTTCATTTTAACAATATAATCTAAAGCAGCTGATTATATACAATTCTACCAAGAGGTATTTTTTTCATACGACAGGGAAGCTCTTGGCCTTATATCGGAACACAGCAATGCTATTAACATGTTATTATGGCGACAAACTTAGGTAAGACGGTGGTAGCTAGCCAGGTGGGCTTAGAAGCCCTACCACCAACCAAACCGATCAGAAAAGCTTCTGTCCCCGATGGGAATCGAACCACGGACCTCTCGATCAATACCCGGTGGCCTCAACCACTAGACCACGGAGGTGGTAAAAATTAAAATTCTAAAACTATTAGTAAGTATAACTAGATACCCGAGATTAGTGTATAAAAATGAGAGGTATTTTATATTTGTTGCATAATTATGACTTAACTCTAAATTGAAATTCGAACAAATCTACCCCACACATGGGGTACTTTCATACAGTATTATTCCTGTATTTCTGACAGCATAGACTTTTCATCGACTGCTTGACTACAAGTATTCTTTGGTTAATAACTTTGTACATACAATGTTCCTGAAAAATTTATTTACTTAATAAAACGCCCTTGCCCTTACGCCGACGTGTAAGATCCTATGCTGCGTTTTTTAATTGTGGATATGTCAGTCCAGTCTACTTTTTTAATGTCATCTAGCCACCTTTTCCTTTGGTATTCCGGGCTTTTCGAGGAATCTTGGGTTTGAGGATCAATTATGGAAACTCATAGAGGGATCAGTCACAGAGCCCTGTTGTTAACCCTGATTCCACCGACGCACATCACTTCTGTTTTGCTGCTGACTAATTCAAAGATGGATGGAGATGGAGCTAGTTGCAGATGATGTTACGTTTGGCTTATTATTAAAGAAATTGAGGTGAACATCACCAACAAAAATAATCATATAATTATTAAAAAACATTATTCATCATCTAAGCCTTTTCTTCTACCATGGCGGTATAGGCCTCCTTCAACTTCCTCCATTCCGTTCTATTTTGGGCTACTCTAATCCAGTTCGTGCCCACCATCTTGACGATGTCGTCCTTCTACCGCATCTGTGGTGTCCCGTTGGGTCTTTTACGTTTCCATGGCCTCCACTCTAAGACAGTTCTGCACCACGAGTCCGGCTTTCTGGCTATATGTCCAGCCCATTGCCACTTGAGCTTTGCTACGCGGTGTGCAATGTCCGAGACCTGACGCCCTTTTCGGAGCCAACTATTCGTTTTCGTGTCCCGGAGTGTTACTCCTACCAATTTTCTTACCACTGCTCTTTGTGCCATCTCTAGTTTGTGGACGATGGCCATGTCTCGACTCCATAAGTAAGCACTGGTAGGACACACTGGTTGAAGAGCCGCGCTTTCTGTTTTATGCTAATGCTCATATTAAAAGCTTGGCTTGGCTTTAAGTTTTGCAAAAGCTGCCGAACCCAATCAAAAAATATTATTATTATTACTTTTTATTTTTGTATCCCTGTTCCTATTTAGCTGTTATTTGAGCTACGCTTCGCTGCGCTCTAGCTCCGCTACGCTCCGCAGATCTCACTCCGTTCGTTTACGGTGATTTCATGAAAACAGTTTGAGATTGCCCAATATACACCTACTGGCACAATATATTTTGTCTTAGCACTTTTCACAAGAAGTTATTGTATTATTGCGCACTTATTATATTACATTTTTGAATAACTTTTCACATTTCAACCACAAAGTAATAAATCATTTAATTGAATCTTGAGGTATTATAATATTAGCGGGCCATCCACTAACGTTCATTCCTGTCGGAATCTATAATCTGCACGGATTGAACGATAGTCTATTTGCGAGAGCGAGAAAGAATGACGGTATTAAAATCCTCTCATTCCTCTCGTCGTTAAAAAGCGACGCGATAACTAAACACGTGTGTACACGTTTACTTTCCGGCAGGTTTGAGTTTCGACTTGTTATCATTTCAAATATTTTGCTTTCGCGGAAAGATCGCCTTCATTAGGGAAAAGAATGGAAGAACTAAAGTATGGAGTGTAACTATATGGTGGCAGGGGTGGCGAAGCAACGGGCCCCCGACCCGAGGGGGCCCCGGCCATGGACCAAAAAAAGCGGCCGTAAAAGCTCAAAAATAACAATTTTGATAAAATTTTGCATGTACATACCTACTTAAAAGTAATATTTTTTCTAAGTACCTAAAATCAATTAAAGTGAGACAACAAATAAAGACCATATTTCACACCGCTCTGCCTCCGGTCTGGCGTTTACACCACAAATACAACATGCGCAAATTTTCACGCACACTACAACAACAGCGCGCGACTTGGCCACGATACTCGGCGGCCGGCGCGAGAGCTCGAGATTATTATTAAGCACGCTCTACACTCCCGTAGTTCGCCGGGAGGCGAAACTTTCGCCAGGGAACACATTGGCGGGAACACACGAGAGCGGCTCTCTACATTCCCGTTTGGCTCAGTTGAAAACTGACTCTCATACGAGATGGACGTCACCAAAATATCTGCCGCTGCGGTTGCATTCGCTGCAGCATATTATAACGATTTGGTGATTTATGAAAGAAGAGTTATTAAAAAACGCTTGCCAATATTATGTAAATAACTCCTTAAAATATTACGGTTCTTTTCTGCTACACATTGTATGTAAAAAGCAGCTTAAGCATTTTAATACGCTTGTTCTATGTAGTTTTGTAAAGAATCATCAGGCCTAACCGTTACATCAGAAAATATAGATATCGAGTTTTGAGAGTTCACCACTGATGGGCCAGAAGATGAAGACTATTCCGGGATGTGGATTAGGATGGGTTTTTGCGAAGTATTCTAATGTGGTGAGGTAGCAGTGGGAGCTCAAATCTTTAATGGGTATATTCAATATTTCACAGATTTTTTTCAACGCATCATGTACTTTGTTGCGATCTTCTGGATCCCATTTTATAGAATGACTGGTACAATTCTAAAAACGACAATTCAAGATCGTGCGTCCAATTTAGCAACATATTTAAAAGATTTACGCACGTACGCCCGCTATGGTGTCTGTCGGCTAAATGGCGCTTAGACAGCGGGAATATGGAGAGATAGTTTCGCCTACGCACGAAACTTGACGAAACTAGCCGAGAATCCTTTGATGGTACCGACACGGAATGGATAGAAGGCGAATATACACGGGACAACACGAATATTCACGAACACGCCGTCCACACTCCCGTATTCGCCAATGTTCGTGTAGTTTCGGGGGGAATGTGGAGCGCGCTTTATTATTCTATCGTTTGTAATGTTTTGCGTTGCTTTTAATATTTCTGACTCCCTTTCCACTCGCAACTTCGCCATCGTTACTTTCATTTTTCGTGAGGGAATTTTAAGTTTTCACATGGGAATAATAATTTTATAGCCTATATTAGTCAGTGATAATGTAGCATTCTATTGGCCAAAGAATTTTTAAAATCAGTCTGGTAGTTTTTGAGTTTATTCATTACAAACAAAAATACAAACGTACTTATTCTTCTTTCTTCATAATATTTTAGTAGATGAGTTTCGGAATACAGAAATTATTTACATTTCGTAAATTATTTCTGTATTGAAATTTATTGTGAAGGGACTTACTTGGTATCCCTATACCTTATAGGATTGAGGGTGAGGACTTTTTGTTATGAAAGTATGTATCCTGTATGTAGTATGTATCCCAAGGCCGGCAACGCACTTGTAACTCCTTTGGGGTTGCGGGTGTCCATGGGCGACGGTAATCACTTACCATCAGGTGATACGTCTGCTCGTTTGCCCCCTATACCATAAAAAAAATCCTACATTTACCTGTCTAAGGAAAATGCCATTTTCTTAAGATGAGTGTTATACTGAATTAAAATGATTTGCATTTGAGATGTAAATCTTTTCTGAAAAAAAAACACTAAACATATAATAATACTTTTACATACAAACTAAATAGGAACAGGGATACAAAAATAAAAAGTAATAATAATAATATTTTTTGATTGGGCTCGGCATCTTTTGCAAAACTTAAAGCCAAGCCAAGCTTTTAATATGAGCATTAGCATAAAACAGAAAGCGCGGCTCTTCAGCCAGTGTGTCCTACCAGTGCTTACTTATGGAGTCGAGACATGGCCATCGTCCACAAACTAGAGATGGCACAAAGAGCAGTGGTAAGAAAATTGGTAGGAGTAACACTCCGGGACACGAAAACGAATAGTTGGCTCCGAAAACGGCGTCAGGTCTCGGACATTGCACACCGCGTAGCAAAGCTCAAGTGGCAATGGGCTGGACATATAGCCAGAAAGCCGGACTCGTGGTGCAGAACTGTCTTAGAGTGGAGGCCATGGAAACGTAAAAGACCCAACGGGAGACCACAGATGCGGTAGAAGGACGACATCGTCAAGATGGTGAGCACGAACTGGATTAGAGTAGCCCAAAATAGAACGGAATGGAGGAAGTTGAAGGAGGCCTATACCGCCATGGTAGAAGAAAAGGCTTAGATGATGAATAATGTTTTTTAATAATTATATGATTATTTTTGTTGGTGATGTTCACCTCAATTTCTTTAATAATAAGCCAAACGTAACATCATCTGCAACTAGCTCCATCTCCATCCATCTTTGAATTAGTCAGCAGCAAAACAGAAGTGATGTGCGTCGGTGGAATCAGGGTTAACAACAGGGCTCTGTGACTGATCCCTCTATGAGTTTCCATAATTGATCCTCAAACCCAAGATTCCTCGAAAAGCCCGGAATACCAAAGGAAAAGGTGGCTAGATGACATTAAAAAAGTAGACTGGACTGACATATCCACAATTAAAAAACGCAGCATAGGATCTTACACGTCGGCGTAAGGGCAAGGGCGTTTTATTAAGTAAATAAATTTTTCAGGAACATTGTATGTACAAAGTTATTAACCAAAGAATACTTGTAGTCAAGCAGTCGATGAAAAGTCTATGCTGTCAGAAATACAGGAATAATACTGTATGAAAGTACCCCATGTGTGGGGTAGATTTGTTCGAATTTCAATTTAGAGTTAAGTCATAATTATGCAACAAATATAATAAAATACCTCTCATTTTTATACACTAATCTCGGGTATCTAGTTATACTTACTAATAGTTTAGAATTTTAATTTTTACCACCTCCGTGGTCTAGTGGTTGAGGCCACCGGGTATTGATCGGGAGGTCCGTGGTTCGATTCCCATCGGGGACAGAAGCTTTTCTGATCGGTTTGGTTGGTGGTAGGGCTTCTAAGCCCACCTGGCTAGCTACCACCGTCTTACCTAAGTTTGTCGCCATAATAACATGTTAATAGCATTGCTGTGTTCCGATATAAGGCCAAGAGCTTCCCTGTCGTATGAAAAAAATACCTCTTGGTAGAATTGTATATAATCAGCTGCTTTAGATTATATTGTTAAAATGAAAAAAAAACGTCAAAACCGTACGAAGGGTGCCTTCTCCACATATATGCCTACCCTGCCTACCCCACATATCCACATATATTATTTACTTTGTCGTTTGTATTTTTTACACATTCGTAGATTCCATAACGCGGGTACATACAAATAATATAATATTGAAAATAACGCTACTTGCATATAGTTTGTTACACGTTTTTTAGCTGCTCCAACTTAGTTATATGAAAAATAGTTTGTGAGCAACTTCGAATACGATAACGAACATACAATGCATAACAAATACCTATCACAAGAAACAAAAAACTAATTTCTTTTGAGTTTGTGTCTTTGTGGCACATATCTATTATAACAAACAACTACATACTTACAATTTATTTTCTTATTTTGATTTTGGGAATTTACAGTTAGTTAACAGGCAACAGGCTGCTTACCCTTAAATAAGGTTTGTATTGAAATAAGATCCTTAAAATAAAACACTAAAATCAATAAACGTATTCGAAAAGACATTTACTTTTTCATGTAGAAGGTATTTGTGTAGACTTGAGTAATACCTTTCAGTATTGATCGATATATCGATATTACTTTCTCCTCCCTAGGCAACAATAGCTACGATAACATTATGTCACATCACTAGATTATGCCCCATTATACTCCTGCCCCCGACCCGTATCGTGCGATAGAGAGAGTTGCAAGAACTGGGTCGAAATTGCCTACAACTCAGAACAATCACTGCTTTAGTTATTCTTCTGAGGCCTACAATACTGTAGTATTATATTATCTGTGGTCAAGCCGTTTCAGAGGAGTTCGGTTACAAACACTGTGACACGAGAATTTTATATATTAGAAGAAAGAAGAAGATATACTTAGATTTGGCGAGCAAAACCAAACGCTTAAGCTGGTCTTAAAATAGAATAATTACAAAAAATATTAAATACTAATAATACTAAATTTGAAGATATCGATATGCATGGTTCCGCTGCATTCGCGGCACCGCACTATCAAGAACGAAAGAGACAAAATCTATTACGCAAGTCAGTGCACCAGAAAGAGATAGCTAAAGACATCAACGCAAACATTTCAAAAATTAAAATTTAGATTTAATTTGTCAATTTAATAAAAAAACTACTTACCTGTGAAATGTTATCCCATCGTTTGTGTAGCTTGAGGTAGTAGTACACTTTCTACACCATTTAATCGTACAACTAGGCATTACTTTACCGTTTATTGAATTTATTAAGGACAGTGTGTGACGTTCGTACGTAAGCTCCGACTGGCCAATATTTCGTCGCATAAGCTTGAAATAGCGTATGTTTGGTGAGTGCCCTCACCCCCGCATGTGCTCTCCACTGGTTATGTACTCCGTGAGGCACGGTAAAGCGGGTCCGCAGCGCCAATTTTTTAACAAAACATGTTAACAAAACATGTTAGCAAAACATGTTAAGAAAAACAGCCAGTCCGCTGCGCCAATTTTCTAACAAAACATGTAAGCCCAACATGGCGCCTGTTTTTAAAATGTTTTTGTCATTATTTATCAAGAACTAAAAATTTATGATAGGTTCGTTATAATCTATTAATGTAACATCCCACAGCACCGGTCTCTCTCTTATTAGTTGTATTAAAAACAAAAAAATTGTCTTTATTTCACTTAAAAATAAACCAAAGAGAATTGTTATAAACTTCAAGCGATACGTTTTCCTCTAGTGAGCGCTAACAAAAAATGCTTTGCTTCCCCTCCCCGCAGGCGAACGCGGGGGATGTTATCCATTCGTCGCGGAAAACATGTTATCGTATTTTTCTAACAAAACTGTTAAACCACGCCCCTAATCGGTTAACTAACTGTGCCTTATCGCCTTATCATACTAGCGGTTTGCGAGCGGCTTTGGGGCGGAACGGGCGGGTAGCGGATACGTCGCGAACACGCCGCGGCTGCGCAGCGAGGACGTCGCGGACGCGTGGCGGATTCGCAACGTTTTCGTCGCGTGTTTGCAGCGGGCTTGCGACGTACAGTACATTCAGCAACAAAATTGATTCCGACAAGGAAACACTACTGTTGGTTTTGTTACTTAGAAAACGCAGGGGACGAAAACGAACGCATCGAAGATTTTGGGAGGATCCATTATCAATTAATCGACTGGAAGAGAGTGATTACTTTGTTGTTTTGCAAAGGAATAAAAAAATAATCAATTTATTATTTTTTTAGATTAAATTTTATCTTCATTTACATTACCTATTAATTGCTCAAATCGTACTTTGAAATTTTAATCGTTTGTTTTATATATTTATATTATTGTATTTCATTTTTCTCCTTGACTGTTTTTTCCGTAAAGCATTGAATAAATAAATTACAAATCTCTTCCCATGCTTTTTTAACTCTGTATCAATATCTGAATCTCCCAATGATGCCATTATGATACGTCCACTAACATTCGTATCTCGTTTTGAAATGAAATGAAGTGAGGCGAGGCGGACGGGCTGGCATTTGTACGAAAGTGTACAAAATGGCGTCCACGCTGCTATTCGCGGCGATTTCGTTGCGCGTCCGCCACGGCTACGCTGCGCATGCGCGGCGGGTTCGTTGCACGTCCGCGACGTATTCGCGACGTGCCCGTCCCGCCCCGAAGCCGCCCGCCAACCGCTAGTATGATAAGGCCTTTAAGATCTCCATAAGGCGCGTTCCACTTAAGCACAGATTCGCACCATTTTCAACATTTTTAGCATCATCGCGTTTCGTTAGAGCTCTTGAAGCTAGCGGGGCTAGCACTTAGAGCATTCATACGGGAGACGGCAAGGCTGGGCGAACCCCTCTGCCAATTTACGCTGACCATATGACCATACACGTTATATAAAACTAGTCGACGCGCGGCCGCTGCCATTTGGTGTCGTTTTCGTGTCGCACTAAGAGCTCCAAAAAAATTGTTAACTGTGCAGTTTCCTCTTGCAAAAGGCGATCTAGCTACTCAAATCTACGAGATCATGGCATTTCCTATCACATGTAAGTATAAAATATACATCAACGTGTTTTATTTGTTTACAATTTGGAAGTAATTTTTATACCGTTACGATACAAGAATACAATGGTACGATGGTAGCTCAACACAATACACGGGCGTTATATTATCTGTGACACGGGTATTTGCTTAGCGCTGGGACAACGCGAGTGAATGATGCTTATTCATATTTTTATTTATCATTCACTGCGAAGTTTGTTTATTGTTTAACCAGATAATGTTAATATCGGTGCATGGATTTAGGTAGTATAAGATTAAAATAGAAATTCAAGTGAAATTTAATTGAACAAAAAAATATCAAGAAAATATTACTTATTATTCTGCTTGAACTTTGCGTTGTAGTTTATGTATTTATAGCTTTTTGGTGTTTTTGAAGTCGGTTTTATTTTTTATAATATGTAGTGATGTAGTATAGAAATTCCTAGACTAGATTCCGACCCACCAGCGGCTTTGCCCGCTAAGTTTTCAATTTTCCAATGATTTTGAAAATTTTATCCGAAGGGTAATGAATAAAGGGGTATCTCTTAAGGGTAATGTAATAAAGTAAGGTAAATAATAAATACACATATAATCAGTCAGACATTTATTGTGTCAAATACTATTCTACTATTCTACACTCCTACCTGCCTGAACACGTCGAAACAAGCTAGCGCGGGGTGCAGTGGGAGGGTGGGGGGATACCGGAAATGTATTAGATGTTTTACGTGAGTATTGTTACTATACCAAGAACTGATTTCAGATTTTATTACATATCTACATAGTTATAAACATGTTTAATAGGTAGGTACTTTTTCGTTTAGCTTTGCTCATATGGCAGCAATTTGCTATATTATGCTATATATCGTGCAAGTAAAAAGCACGAGATAGCAACTTACTGCCATACAAACAAAATTAGTATTTTAGAAAACCTTTCATTTGCGATAGGGCCCAACGTGTTATATTATAACGCTTGGGACGATATCGGGCATTTTCCTTTATGTTGCACCAAAAAATGTGAGTTAAATTTAATTCGTATATAACGTTAATTCTACCATTTTAGCTTAGTAGATATTTACTACTATGAAAGTTTTTATTTACATGCAGTAAGACATGAATTCAAATTTTTTCAAATTCAAAAATCTTTATTCAACATAAGCCTTTACAGACACTTATTAACGTCAAAACAAAGCAAAACAATCTAATTTAATGAAATCATATTAACCTTGTATGTGCATACATCCTGAATATACTCAAGATGTCTGCAAATACAAGTAGGAATGAAAAAAAAAAGTTGACTCTACACCTTAAACACCTTTCAACGTCACGTTAGGTATGACATGTTATTCATTTGTCATACATAACGTGACGTTGAAAGTGTTTTTGTTTACATTGGCCGTACAAACTTCAAAGCCACTAAAATAAGAAGAAAAAGCTTTATTGTGTGATTTTAATAATGATGTGGCATTATTAAAATTTTCTCTGTATATTGCACGACAATCACTTGCTTTGTGCTCTTTACTAATGTAAAATAATAATAATGTAAAAAAAGTACAAAAAATAGCTCATTTTTTGTACTTATGACCTTAACTACAACATAAAATTTAGAGGACATTCCACGACATTTTTCTAACTGGAGTATTAACTTACATTGCATTTTGTAAAATACCAATATAGATTATTAAATAGGCTTAAAATCAAGAGAGACGCAGTCGAAAAATTGGTTAGAGTAAGTAATTGTGTAGATATGTAATAAAATCTGAAATCAGTTCTTGGTATAGTAACAATACTCACGTAAAACATCTAATACATTCCCGGTATCCCCCCACCCTCCCACTGCACCCCGCGCTGGCTTGTTTCGACGTGTTCAGGCAGGTAGAAGTGTAGAATAGTAGAATAGTATTTGACACAATAAATGTCTGACTGATTATATGTGTATTTATTATTTACCTTACTTTATTACATTACCCTTAAGAGATACCCCTTTATTCATTACCCTTCGGATAAAATTTTCAAAATCATTGGAAAATTGAAAACTTAGCGGGCAAAGCCGCTGGTGGGTCGGAATCTAGTCTAGGAATCTCTATACTACATCACTACATATTATAAAAAATAAAACCGACTTCAAAAACACCAAAAAGCTATAAATAATAATAAAACAAGACTACATTATGACATCACAGTTTTATATTGAAGTTGGTGCCAAATTTTAAGTAACTGTTGTTCTTATATTTTTGAAGAGCTTCAAGGTGATCATTGCTTGGTATCGACTTCAATAGAAAACTGTGACGTCGTAAGTAGTCTTATATTATTATTATTATTATTTATGACTTTTTTGTCAACATCTAGGATAAAATGTATGCTGAAAAAGTATAAGGATCCTGTGGGATACCAACAACTAATAAAAATCATAAATCAAATCAATAGTCTGTTCCCCGAGAGCTGATAAAAATTATGATTACGCATCGGAGCGCTTACTTTGTTTCGTTAACTGAAAATATAAATTTGTCCCCCCCCCCCATCGAAACATTATACCTATAGCATTACCTTGCATGCCTATACCATTAAACATTATACTTATAGCCTATGACTAAAAATATATATTTATTTTAGTCGATCAGCTAAACAGCAAGTAAAATTGCTGTATTTGACACAAAAAACTTATTAAAGCATTTTAATAATAATTAGTGGGCCTCGCTTTGCACTAATTTAAGAAACCCTGTCTTCATTGTATTTTTATCAACTCTAGCCGAACAGGATATAGTTATAAAAATACAATTTATTGTAACCGTGCGTTTGCACTGACGAAACATCTACATAAAGACTGTTTTTTAAACATGTTTCTGTCAATGTTTATGAATGCGTTTCCATTGTCAACACTGGGGTGTTGACATGTTGCAAAACATGTATGAAGTTTTTAACAGCCGAAAATGCGAACGCAATCGTTGACAAATTCATAAAAAACGTTGACAGACAACAAGTTTTGAGGCGATCCTAACGCAATCTGCAACAAATCTTATTATTTGTTCCGAATCCAACACGATTTTCGGCAGTGCGAACGCAAAAGCATACACAACAAATTTTTAGATTTGTATCATACAACAAGTTGTAAAACATTGCATGTTTTATGTTTCTCAGTGCAAACGCACGGTTACATTTCATTCATTCACTCACGACGACCCAAATAGTTACTCATTCTTTGTGTCACATCACTAGGGACATTCATTCTTTGTGGTGGGGCGATTGCGTAGATACACGTTAATTTGTCGATGTGTGTATGTTTCTTCATTGTAAGGTAATATTTTCATAGTGTGTGTTCGTAAACATAAGGCGTGGGCCAGATAGAAAAGGCGCGGGCGAGGCGCACCTGTGGCGCGCCATCGCCGCACCGCTTCTATCTGTTTTGTGCCCGTCCGTTTTCATACAATTAGTATGAAAGATCATTCGACAAGCTTCCAGATGGCGCGCTACGGTTGCAACGACGGGCGCGCCGGCCGTCGCACTGCTGGCGCGTAGCCGCGTACCTCAGTCTATAGTGAGTTTTGCGCGGGACCGGAAGTTACTTCTCCTTCTTCTTCTCCTTTTCAAATTGGCGAGTTGCACCAGGGCTAATATGTCTTCGTCGTCAGAGGAAGACATGTTGTTCGATCAAAATCAAACCCTTTAATGGCACCAACGTACTCACTCGCTGGCGCACCGTAGCATACAAGCGCTGTTCGCGCCCACGGGCGCGCCTGCAGCGCGCTGCGAGTGCGCCACCGGGTGCGACTGATGCGCGCCGCGCCGCCTCTGTCTGGCTTGCGCCTAAGAACAACGTCTCTGTAAGTGTATTCTACATTTTCGTAGTGTGCGTGCGTGTTTACCTCGCCTCCCGCGAAAAGTGGCAGAAAAAGGACATGTCCTCTTTTGGGCTAAAAATTTCATCATTAATTAATCAACATGTTTCAGGTATTTTTGTAAAGAGTACTCAAAAATCTAGGGTTTAGAATAAAATTTGAGTTTTTTTAGGCCTGCAAATTCAAAATAACAGCAATTTTCTGATTGACTTTCATAGTATGTAAAACAAAGCGATTTTTGTATGGAAACCAATGACAAGTTACTGAAACGTGTCACAAACGAATAAATAAGTAACAAAAGCGCACAAACGATGTGATAGTGAGTGACTTTCTGACTAAAATTCACATAAATTACATTTTTAATGTTTTATCAAGATTTACAAAAACATGGCTGTATGAACTTAGCTCCCTTTGCCTTCTCTTGCAGAAGTGACTTGGAAGTGACAGCGTCAAAAAAAGCCTCGTTTAATTTTGTGATTCTAATGATCGTGATTGCTTATAATTTAGGCAATCACAATACATCACAATACTTTTTATTAAGAAGTGCACAATCTTGTGTTGTTGCCGCAATGACTGTCAAATTAAAGGCAGCAGACGTTATAGATTTTTCCTTCGACAATAAACCCCCAGGTGACCACATATTGAATTGGATTGCAAATTAGCAGGTCACTGCTGGTAACAAACAAGCATCTCTGACTGTGACAAAAAAAATGATACATGTAATCAATAGGTCCATGCTATTAAAATGAAATCTAGCACAATAAATGCATTGGTTGGTGGCAGATGACTTCTATACTTTACTTTGTAGCAGTGTGTTTGTGCAGCATTTGTTAGGATGAGCCCCTGGCTGTAGTGTCTAGTGTGTGATACCTGTTTTACTCTGCCTACTCTTAGGATAAGCACCTACCTCACAGTAATAAAATATCAACATAAATAAAATATACTGGTCTGTTCTTAAGAATGCTACAGTTTTACTATTTCAATAACAAAAGATTTTTTACAAAACAAATGCTAATTAATGAACTAAGTGCAAAATTCTCTAAGATTACTATAATGCTAATTCAAAGTGTAAATATTTACTTCTATATGACTACATACCCTCGATTTTATCATGGGTACTAAATATGTAATATGAAGTGTTGAATAATTATAATAGTGGAAACTATGTGAAAGAGTTGTAATATAGAAACTGGTTGCAGGTATGAAATAAAACCCAGAAATTATGTAATTTTTATTTATTCAATTTCAACATCTTCCCTCATTAGTACGTAATTTCAAAATTGAGCCAGTGGTGTTATATGAGTTTGGTGCGGAGCCCATCCTAAATTCATGGATTTCATTTGATTTTTCCTCTTATCAGCAGTCTCATGTGATTAAAATTAAATTGAATATTTTCATTCCGGGGAACATATTCAAGTGTGGAATTTAAGCATCAATATGTACAAAGATGGCCTTAATGCCCTATTTAAAATAGATTGACCACCAGGTCGGTTGGTCGCTTACTGCAGCTAGCAGTGTAAGTTATAAGATTTCTTTTGAAATAGGTAATTAGAGGACTTTTGTAAGTAAAATGTTAGTAACCTCTAATAAAACAATGGAATTGTTTGAATCAGACCCAAAGAGTATAAGGTATAGTTAGATTTCTACTGGACAGGTTTTCCCCGCTTATATGGGCTATACCTAAATGTAAAGGTGCATATTGATTTTTGAAGCAATAACACTTTTTTATATAAGTAAACATGAGTTTTTGAAATGCATACCCGAGAAGCAATTCTGCAAAGGGATTCCTTAGCCCATAGTCTGACTTAATATAAACCTAAGGCCTTTTTAGGCTTTGAACAAACCTCACCTAATTGAGTTAAGCAAGAGAACAATAAAACAAATTGTGTGACTGTTAAACCTGTCCAGTATTTACATACTATATCAGTGGAATTTTCTATATTTTCAAATTCAATTAGTTTCTGTTCTTTGATTTTATTGTTAGTAAGTCAAGCATGAATTATTACATTTGGTGTAAACTATACAGTTAATTTCTAATACACATAAAAATGCAAAATCATATTGACTTGATAAGTAATAATAATGTTTGTGTATATGTGTGAATGCAAGTATTTGTTTCTTTTAAACCGTACCGTACCGTAAACGTAAAACCTTACGTTTATTACCGTAAAAATGCAAAATCATATTGACTCATGTGATTTTCACAGACTCTGGCATTACTTTACGAATATTTTACAATCTCCGAGGATCTTCTTTCTTAAATATAATGGTACCCTTCGACATTCCAAATTATAGCACTCTGGTACAAAAAAAATGAGAAGTTGTATCAGGAGTGCGACTGTAACCTGGAAGTATAACATTTTGTTGTTCAATTCTTGGGTCTGGTTACTTCGTACGTTCAAATTACGAGAAAACTTAGTCCAGTTAGCAAGCCAATATTTAAATCACATGTAAAATCAAGAACCTGAGCATAGCTGTAGAAAATAAAAGATACTATTTTGTGAAAGGAAGGAAGGTTACACACTGTAGTGCTTTTTCCTGCTGAATTGTTGAAATATTGGGAAATCTTAGTTGAAAGAAAAAAAAACAAACTTATTCCTTTTGTCCGATACAAAATGAAAAGCTTTATTCTGGCAGGTACATGGTTGTAATTCACTTATGCATAATGTTACTGAAGTTAACAAAATCCCTCAATGCAAAGCACTTAACTAAATGTTTAATTAATACAAGCCAAGGGCAGGATGGTTCAGGTTTGTTTGATCAATCTCGGCAGGTAAAAATCAGGTACAAATTGGGTACAAAACTACAAAATGAGGGGCAATAAAGTACACGAACAAATAGTTATAGGTTTCATTTTTTTTTAAATTAGTAGCTTTCCCCGGAGCGGTTGTTAGTAGAGCGTACCTTCTATGCTAAATCTTGCAATCACGGGTCAGAGCTATGATATTCCAGTTTCTTAACTTATTCTCTGTTTCTAATATTATTTGTGTAATTCCACAGAATTCCTCCTTGATATTAGGTTATTAGGTAGGTTAGTTGCAGCGGAGCCCTACGGCCTCCGGGAACTGCCCTGGAGATTCATAGCACAGTGTTATGTTAAAAATATAATTAAATATGCCCATAATCTTAGGGTCAGTGGGTCTAACACTGAGTTCTGAAGGAATCCCAGTCAATACATTTGAACTTCATGTAATAAACATTGCAAGTTAATTCCAAACATAATTTTCAATGAATTGTCAAAGTTTCTTATTGGGTAGTTAATAAAAAGGACATATGGAGGGGAGAGCACCTATTTTGTGTATAATTACTGCTATTAATAAAAAGAAAACAGCTTAATTTGTGAGTTATTTGCCAAAGAAGGATGTGAAACTTAATATTGTGAAAATTTAGAATTTAACATGAAATTCGCAAGTGTTACTCAATATATGCCTTAATCCCACTAAGATGCCGTTTACTATCAAGGTTTTTTAATGAAATAGGGGATGAAAAAGGCGAATTTTGGGAATGTAATATGTTTGATTTAATAATCAATTTACCCACAAATAAAAATAAAATTAACAAAATCTGCTTTAAATCATGAAACACAACAAGTTAATTAGATACCTTATTGATTTTTTGCACTTATTGATACAATAAATCCATTTAATTTAATGAATCGCGTGCCGGCGAGTAAATATAGTATTTTTCCCCTTAGCTTTACTCTTCAAGCTGAAAACAAAAAAGAACTGAATTTTGTAGTTTCACTGTGGTTTTTCAAATCAAATTCACACGGGAGACTTCAGGAAAACGGGAGAAATACCTATATAAATATATAAAAACTTTATGATCTTCAAATCAATAACAAATTACTACGATCGATGTCTCACAGACTAATCATAACCTAGACGATAGACTAAACCAACGCTCCACTTGCGCGCAGATTTGCGTTTATGTGGAAGCGACGGAGCCGAGGTCCGTTTGCTGAATGTTAAGCGCCGTATTGGCGACGGAACCTCTCCTAAAACCAAATTCATTTCATGACACTCGTAAGACTCTTAACTTGCTTCAAGATGTGTCAAGTCAACATACGGATCTTTCGAAATTCTACAATATGCAATAAGTATTTCCAGCTAAAGTTATAAGTTTGGTTGAAAAACAAAACGTAATGAAAAATTAACCATAAACAAATTGTGAATGCTTTCCAAATTCTATTCGACGAAACTATAATTATATGATCTATAAGTTTAAGCGTATTTTATTAAAATATGTCTATAGAAATGATCAAAACAAACGGTCTAAATGTCAAATTCCGAATTTTGAGAAAATCAACCCACCTAAATGGAAGCACGGGATTTTGGGCGAAAAAAAACTATCTTTGTAAATAAGGCCAGGATAAACGCGAGATTTATTTTGTTTATGCAAAAATTGAATAATGACCAAAGATAATTGCAAATGTCACTGACGTGACGTGAAACGACGTTGACGTTGACACTTGACATTGATCTTGTGCAATTAATTGACAAAGTTATTGTAATTATGATTTTAGTTGTGAAATTTGTGTTAAAACTACAGTGAAACCAAAGTGTTTTTGCAAAATTTGTGTTTTATGAAATTTTAAGAAAAAACGGTGTTACAACACATACACACAAACAATAAACAAAAGTCAAAACGACAGCTACAGTGGCATTGACAATGACACCCTATTAATTGCCAGTAAAAAAAACTAAATGTGGCCCTGCTAAACAAACAATAAAAAAAAAACATTTTTAATTTTTTTCTCCTAAATGCAGGCCTTAATATTTTTAATATTCATGGATAAACATCCTTCTCATAAAGTTCTATTACCGTCATAAATTTTTAAACTGGTTAAAAAAGGTTCAGAATAAAATTCCACGTTCCATACAAAAAGTGGACATGTCCTTTACACTGCGATTTGTTGCGTACCGCATCCATAGGTTAAATGATCTAAGGGCTAGCATCAGCAGCGTTCCATTTAAACAATATCTTGATTTTTAGGTTAGGTTCTCTTTGTGAAAAGAAGCGCGGCTAAAAATGTGAACATTTCTTAAAAGAAACGCAAAACATGATTAACATTTGATGTTAGCGTGAAAAAATGGTGATGCTTAAATGGAAAACCGGAAAAATGTTTACAAACAAAAGACAACGACAACAAACTTCTATTTTAGCCTGTGGTTATGTTATTAAATTTTTTAATCTGTAGATAGAACTCCTAATCCTAACCTTACTTTCTCAATCGCGTCTTTTTCGGGATTTATTGAAGAAAAGGAGTTGGTTCAGTCTATCCTATGATTTAAATTCCACGTTATTAGTTAATTTGTGATTAGATTAAAATGGTGGACTCAATAAATATGTCTCTAGGTAATACATTATATATGTGATTATACAAATATCAAGTTAAACAAACAAGGATTTACTTTTGGGTTTTACAAGCAAACACTAGATGCAGATCTTTGTTTTACCTTCAAATTTTATGTAAACTATTTTTTTAATATTGTTAATTTATTAATTTCACCACTACTATGCAAATCTGCATAATTTTACACAGGGCGCCAATTATGACGTATGGAATTATAAATAGAAATCACAGTTTTCCAACAATGAAGATATAAAATAATATTTACAGATGAAATCATACAACAGAATCGTGCTAGTAGAGCTCGTGGCAGAGGTGGTGGAACCCAACAGAGCCGTGGCAATTTTCGCGGTGGTGCTGGAGGTCGTGGGAGGGGGCGCGGTGGAGGACGGGGCCGCGGCCGTGGTCGTGGACGTTCTCAGTCACGTTCTGGCACGCCAGGGCCAAGACAATCTCGCTCACGTTCGCGTTCCCGTCTTTCCCGCGGCCAGAGTCAGTCGCGTTCTCGTTCACAATCCCGAGCCCGTTCCGTTAACCGACAGCAGCGCCGTTCGCTCTCCCGTGCCAGATCCACCTCCAGACCACGCTCTCAACATCGATTGACTCCGAAAGGCAGAGCAGGCTTGGAAGATCAGCAATATAATATGCCTCCTCTTATCAGAGGTGGTAATTTTAACAGAGGTATGTCAAGCATTGTAATTTATTAATTCTTATAAATAAGTACTTTAAAAAAAATTATTATTAACCATAATTTCTAGGAGGATGGCAAAACAGACTTCGACGCTCTAACTCAAATCCAAACTTACAAGACAATATACATAGTCGGCTTGGGTTAAATTTTAACAGGGGTGGCTATAATAATCGAAGACCATTAGCAGTTGCAAAGCGAGGAATTTCCAAGAGAGGAAGAGGGTTATCTACTAATAACAGATACAGTGCTGTAGGATTGAGATCTGATCAAATATTGAAAGAGCAAAGGCAAAATTTACACAATGGTATCATAAAGTCGCAGACATTTACTAGATCAAGAAACAATTCATTCAATTCTCAAGTGTCCCAATTAACTGTTAGTGTAGCTAATGATTTTGCAAGAAGGCGTCGTAACAGTGTTGGAAATGCAGGATATCTTAATAGGCAAAGCCTGGCACAACTAAACAACAACTATGGCGGGTACAATACCAGACATGGCCCAGGGAGTGTTAGGTCAATGGGATCTGGTAAATCCAATCGCTCAAATAATTCTAATGCAAGTCGAAAATCAAACCGATCTCGCGGACGAGGAAGAGGTGCCAATAGAGGTGTAGGAAGAAACTTTGTAAGCAAGCAGATATTAAATCCTAAACTTCAAAAAGAAATTGCTGCTATTCAAGGAAAGACCTATGGAGATAATGCTTCATCGTCAGAATCTCTGGGTGTTGTTAACTTTTCTCCCACACCAGCAGCCACTGGACAAACTCTGCATCAAAGATTTGCCACTGCATAATGTAAGATTCTTAAGTACAATATTATGTTACCTTCTAAGTTTTGAAATGCTGTACTGTAAGTATAGATTACTTTTGCTAAAATTAAGGACTTAACAATAAAGTAAAGACAAGATGCAGTAAATAGGGTTCTCTCTTTAGAATACAAATCTTTTAACATGTATTTTTTTTTTGATTTCAACTTTTATCACAATTATTAACAATCTGACTGTAATAAATATTTGACTAAACGTAATGTTTCTAAACGTAATCTACTTGAAAATTTATGTTGCAGCGGATGAACTATATGAAAATGTGTATTTTAACTCTGCTGCTATCCAGTCTTTTTTTATGTGCTTAGCTTTTAATATATAACAAGTGTGCTATTGTATAATTACTATAATAATATTGTTAACTAACAGAATAAAGAGAGAAACTTATTTGACTGGGAGTTCATTAAAAATGTTATTTAACTAGGTGAACATAATCTATTAAAATGGTTTAACTTGCAAAAAGCATATGTCAAGTAGAATAAGTAATTTGTGAAAACTTTCAACATGACATGCAAATTTCCATTTATTTAAATGTTAAAACTTAAACTATAACTTTGTTATATACCTACATGAGTAGTTTCTGTTTTGTTTTACACAATTCGTATTGTTTAAACTATAATACAAAAAAGAAAACTGCAATAAAAATGCCTAATGCATTACCTGTGGTTTTAAAACTTCTTCAGCACTCACACAATTGACTTATAAGTTGGGCCCTGTGGCGGACCAAAGAACTATACCCACCAACCTGCCAACCTATGTTGGTGGGCTAGTTGGCAGCTTCACTTATTGCAAGTTGGAAAAGTCTGTCTTTGTCAGCGGCCCGAGATGAAGAACTTTTTTGGCAGTTGGTGATTGCTGCAGGTCGAAAGAAGTTCTATTCTGTCTATAATTCCTCTGTTGATTGTGGTCACCGCTCATTAAATAAAAATAATCAATAAACATTGTCGATGACTGTGATGTATTCATAGCAGCTTATGGGATTATTATAGTTGGAACCCTCCAAAGGGAACCAAGCTGTTGGATTAGATCTTGCGTGTAACCGGTGTACAGGACAATGTGTGGGCGCATGTTGCCTACGTGATTCGTTCCATATAAGCCACCGGGTCCCCGATGTCTCATTTGCACCATTGGCCTACACCATTAATGGTGCAAACGAAACTACTAAGTCTTGTTTGCACCATTGATAACAATACAACTGTTTCACCCTTGCTCATTTTAATTTTAATATTTTTGTACATCTAATTTTTTATCGTGTCGGCGGGTCGGCGGCTTTGGTATGTAAAGTTCTTTAGCTCATCAAAGGCATGGGACGGCAAAGCTGAATGAGGTCTCCAGTTTCAGTTAGTGTAATTTGACAAGCTTTTTATTCAGTTCACATAACTATGACGTGTTTAATGTTTATGTTTTTCGTGTCTTCATTTTACTGAACTTCTAAATGTCTTAAGCAAAATATGGTATAATTATGCCTTAATACATAAGTGAGAATGGAACTTTATGCTGTATAGATATTAGAAAGATTACCAGCAGTAATAATTTTATTTAAAAAATATAAGTTTTCAGTTCAAGGTTCGGTGCACTCTTCAACCCTGTTCATTCTGCATATCAATGACAGTCATGTCCATTGAGAACATACATTGTTATGCGGATGATAGTACCTACGGTTGATGTGCGGTATACACGCCACTAGAATGTCCCTCCGTCGGATGTCGTCGCAAGAAAGGCTTTACAACTTGTGTCTGAAGTTGAGCACTCTCTAGGCCGGTCTCCGAATGGGGAAGAACTTAGTAGTAGTTAGTTAGTGTGGCTAACCCCAGCTGGGCCATAAAAAAAAACTGAAAATTAGATTGTTTGAGAATGCCGTTATAATGTCTAGAGTTTGTCGGCAAGTTTCAGAGTTTATCGTCTGCGCGTTTTAGAGATATGTGTGGCCACACGGATCTCGAAAACGAAAAAACATAGCGAAAATCTGTTTGCTGATATACACTCGCGAGCAAAAGTTTGGAATCAGTTACTTGAAATTGGTTCCGCGTGATCTTGCTTACTAAATAAATTTTTAATAATCATAAAATAATGACATCATGTTAAAGGTGCGACTGTCCACTTTAAATCAATATAAAATTAATTCATATCGAGCCCGTAATTGTGGAGTTATCCCGGATTAAGAGAAGGAGGTAGGAAAACAAGAAAATAGGCAAAAATAATGAATGAATAAAACAACAAAAAATATTAAATAAAAATTTTATTTATCTTAAAAAATAAGTGTCAATATTTTGTGTTCCCTCCCCTCGCCCTAATAACTGCTCCAAGACGATTCTTCATAGACCTGATCAGCTTCTGAATTGATTCTTGTGGAATACCTTCCCACTCCTCAATCAACGCTGATTTCAGCTCATTCAGACATGAAGGAGCAGGAGTTCTGGAACGAACCTTCCTCTTCAGTTCATTCCACACATGCTCAATGGGATTCAAGTCAGGGCTGAGCGCTGGCCAGTCCAATGTGGCAATACAGACTTCTTCGAGGTATTCCGTTGTTACACGGGCTGTGTGACAACGAGGGTTATCGTGCATAAGGAGGAAGTCATCACCGATGTATCCCGCATAGGGAACGACATGTTCCAGGAGAATATCGGAAATGTACCTGTCCGAAGTTAGACCGCCTCCTCGTCCCCCGCCAGGCACGAAAACAAGCTCGGTTTTACCATCGAAGGAAATGCCGGCCCACATCATACAAGAGCCGCCCCCATAAGCCACTGTTTCAGCGACACAGCACTGTGCAAATCGCTCCCCAGGCCGCCTGTAGACCCGTCCTCTTCTGTCGCTACCGTGCAAACACATCCTGCTTTCGTCGGAGAACAGGACTTGCCTCCATTGCTCAACCTCCCAATCAAGATGGGTGCGAGCAAACTGAAGGCGTGCTTGTCGGTGAGCTGCCGTGAGTTTCGGGCCTGTGGCAGGCCTTTTTGGAGTCAGATTCGCTTGCTTGAGTCGTCGACGAACCACTCGCTGGCTGCTACCCCACGAACATCTCGGAGCTCCTGTTGGACGTCGACACCAGTCAAATGCCGATTTCGGAGAGAGGTTGCCACGATAAAACAGTCATCCCTCTCCGATGTGCACCGGCGCCGTCCAGATCTTGGTCTCGGGATAAAGCCACCAGTCTCCCGAGAGCGCTTATAAACTTTCGAAACACAGGATTGGCTTATGTGGAGCCGACGAGCGACAACCCGCTGGTTGAGCCCCTCTTGCAATAGGGCTACGATTTGTGCTGCTTCTGTAGGTGTTGTCTCCATTGGTACAAGGTAAAGGGTCAAAAGTGGCGGAGATGTGTACCGGTCAACGTGTGAAAGTCGACTGATAAAGAAAATCCGATAACAGGTGCTTTTATAGGGGGTTAATAGGTCGCAACTCGTGACGTATCAAACAATTGAAACACGTCTTTTTCGATACACCTTCATTTAATGCGGAATGGCTCCATAAATACTGGCTCGTTTTTAATGAATTCGGTATCAGTTTAAAAGTAAAGAGTTGCACCTTTAAAATGATGTCATTTTTACGATTATTAAAAAAGTATTAACTACTCAAGATAACGCGCAACCAATTTCAAGTAACTGATTCCAAACTTTTGCTCGCGAGTGTAGATAGGTGGTAGTTTGTCGAAGTTTGTAGGAGAAGTTTTAGTGCTCATCGGGCTTGCGCATAAGGGAGCTGTGTGGCCCAGCTGGGGCAACGCTGCCCCAGCTGAGCCACACGGATCTCGAATACGGAACGACATTGCGAAAATCTGTTTACTGATATAGATAGGCTCAGTTTGTCGGACAAGTTTCAGAGTTTGATGATCTACCGTTTCAGAGCTCACCTGCAGCAAATGTTGCTACTGAGCCAGCTGGATCTCGAAAACAAAGTAACGTAGCGAAAATCTGTTTGCTGGAATAGTAAAGCAGTAGTTTCTCGGCTAATTTCAGAATTTGTCGCTTGTGCGTTTCAGAGATGTGTGTGGTCCAGCTGAGGTAACGTTACCGCAGCTGAGCCACATGGATCTCGAAAACGAAAAGACATAGCGAAAATCTGTTTACTGATATAGATAGGTAGTAGGTTTTCGATACTTTATTCAAAGATTCAGTTTGTCGACGCCCCGATCTGACCCCCTAGACAAGATGCCTTTCGATAATCGCTAACGCAATCGCTAGAAGGAAAATGTATGCGATTTGACATAAGCCCTCGTTTAGCTTTCGAGCGCAATTGTCAAATCTCATACATTATCCATTTAGCGATTGCGTTTGCGATTATCGAAAGGCATCTTGTCTAGGGGGGCTGGAACGAACTCCCAGTTGTGGTGTTTCCTAAGCGCTACAATATGTCCAACTTCAAACTAGGTTTAAAAAGAGCACTTGTCTCCGTAGGCAGAAAGTGAGCTATGCCCCTGGCTCAGCAGATGTCCATGAGCGGTGGTTACCACTTCATCAGGTGGGCCACTGGCTCGTCTGCCACAGTAAACAAAAAAAATTCTGGTACAGGCTGTATTTAATCGTCTTTTATCTGTATGGGACCTAAATCCAAAGCACCTCATACAGGCGGTTGGAGAAACATAGCAATTATTTTTAAGGCTTGTTGTCTTTTCTGAGGACGAATAGAGACAATAAATAATACATCGCTCTATGGCTCATAGGCAGGGGTTACGTTCCAAAACATCACCCGAGTGCACTCGGTCACCCGAAGTATGTCCTAAAACATTTCGGGTGCACTCGAGAGTGTTGGAGTGGCGTGTCCTAAAACGCTACGGAGTGCACTCAATCGAGTAGAATCTCACCCGCATAATATAGCAAGGTGTAATTTCAATCGATTGGATTTGGCAGGAAATTGTGTGGATTTTAAAGTTGTGTGTGATTGTGATTACAAAGATTTCATATTCACACAAAATTTGTGCATCTCGGAGAGCGCGGATGCGCTTCGTAACGTCGACAATAAGTTAATTTTAAATTCCAAAGACTATAGGTATCAAGTGACACGATTGTAAAATTGGCCTTCATTTCCGCTGAAGCTAGGTTAGGCCGCGATTTAACAGAATTCATATTCTGTTGGTTTTAGCATTTTCGTAGATGAAACAGAGGAATGTAATCTATGCATTAAAGCGAACGGACGCGCCGATGAATTATATATTTTCTTGTTTTTGTATATTTGGTTATGTAAATAAAGCAGACAACACTCTTGCCGTTCTAAAACAACCAATACTCCGACCACCCTAACCGGCCACTCTCCCCCACCACCTACTCACTCCGGGTGATGTTTTGGAACGTAGCCCTGAGTAGGTGGTCATTAATTTATAAGGTACGTGAGGTACGTGGTCACAGTTAGTTACTTTAATTAATTCGTTTCTGTTGTACACCATCATTCGTTACCCATCATTGTTTCTTGGCTTGCCGCACGTCGCTTCACGAGTCAGCGGCATGAAGCAAAAACATAGTTCGTGGTCAGGGGCTCAATTCCGCTTGTGCATCGTCACGTCAAGTCTTGCATAGTGTCAAAGTCGTTGAATAAGGACTTGACGCAGTAGTGGCAATTGGAGTCGAAGGGTGAGTAGAAAAAAGAAGAGTCATAATTTAATTAGGAGTCCGTGACACTTTTAATTAAATTTTCATCAAGAAGCCATAATAAAGTAACCAACAGGGAATTTATTGTTAATTAAGACTAGGATTCACAAGACATAGGATCCATCAGTGGATTGGATACTGAGAATGGAAGTCGTCGATAAAGTTCTAACATTACGTAGGTAAGTAGGTAATTTTTGATGGAAGTTGGACCACGAGGTTTTTTGAAAAATTCGCATTTCCTACGGATTAATGGTTTTTTCGTTACTTGTTAGATCTAATAAAGTGTACAGAAATTAGTGCAATGTTATTGCAACAGTATACTCGTATTATGTACAATTATACAATTTTTCGCTCCTCGGTAAAAGTTGCAATTTTTGTCGTGGTCTAGAACTTCAACGACGACTTACGAAGTTGATTATTTTTACAAACTCCCAAGAAGTTACATGTAGGGACAAGTGGGGTGCATTGGAATACGGGGTACGATAAAACAAAGACCATAATAATTGTAATTTAAAACAAATTCGCGCACTTTTGCTTCGATCAATAAGAGCGTCTCATGCGGCACATGATAGCGCAGTGCAATATGACCAGTCTTCAACAACAAAGTTTCAATGTGAAAAAAAAACCCTTCGGAGCATAATGTTGTTTTGAGGGCTCCAAAGTTATAATTTCCCTCTCGACGCATAATGAAAACGCGTATTCACCAATACGCATTACGACCAATACGCATAATGACCAATATTTCATTCGCAAAACAACCAATCCGCATTTTTGTTTCTTTCACCGCAATACATCGCGATACCAGGCATTAGATAGTCCCAAAATCCTACTTATATTATAAACTAGCTGATGCCCGCGGCTTCGCAATAAAGCTACACCTGCCTTTAGATTTCCATAAGGCGATGTTATTATGTAAATATAATTTATATTTACCGCCGAACACAAAACTGTGTACCAATCATATAGACACAGAAGACTAAGGCTAGATGACTAAAAAAATTTTATTGCTTTAATAGAAGCTCATTCATATAATAAACAGAAAGAAAAAAAGGGTTTTCGAATAACTATAAAAACAACCAAGATTTAAGGTATTAAAGATTTTTCTCCATCTCTTTCTAGCAAAACGACAATTTACAAGGAGTTTATATGGCCGTACTCAACAATGACGTCACGGTTGATGTCGGATCTCTCTGTCTAATCGCCTTCAAATTAACAACTTAAAATGCTTGTATCTAATGTATTTCTAAGCCGATTTTAATTCTAATTTCACAGGACTACATCTTTTTCCATGGTATTTTAATATTTAATGACGAGACGTAAAAATTAGAATTCAGTCATCATCCCAATTCTGCCAATGCAATTTATACAGATTTTTTTGATAGCAAACATACGCAAGAAATAGTAAAAATATTCAAAAGAATACTATAATCCGTTCAAATTACAGTTTCTTCTGCGTTGCAGTAAAAATAAATATAAATGAAATAAAACAAATATTAATTATTCCCTTATTTTATTTTAAAATTGTAGGGTAGGAATTGCTTGTATGAACTTTATTCACTGTGCCCAACAGGTATTTTTCTTAATATCAATTGCATTTGTGCCTCCATTATCCGATGATCAGAATCCTTCCGACGCATAACGACATATACGCATAATATAATATTATGTTGCTTAGCTCGCTTTGGCTCGTATTCTAATATATCTGCGTACTTTTTATTTCCACAAAATGTGTCGTTATGCGTATATGTCATTATGCGTCGAGAGGATAATTTCGTTACGAAGAATTTTCGATTTCACAAGAAAAGTATCAATAAGCGGTATGTTATATTTTCTTGCATGATTTTTAATCAATTTACGCATTAAACGCAGTAACATGTGGAGTGGAACCATTAGTAAATCAATGAGTGGAACACATAACTCAACATTTTAAAGATATTTTTAAAAGATTCAGATACTTTATGGACCGCAATGGAACGGGGTACTATGAGACAGTGTTCATTGTACCCCGTTATTATATGCCCGGGATAGATTATTGGAATTTTGTTACAGATTTTGAAGTAATAATAGTGACAAGTCGTAAGAAAAAGACATATAAGAGCTCGCATAGTAAAATTATGTGCGAGCAGCGTTGTTGAACTTGTAGGATGTGGTGTACACGAGTTAACGAACTGCTGCTGACCTAAAAATGCCAAGTCCAGTAAAATTGCATCGATATGTTAAAAAACGAAAGCAGCAGGAGATAGATACGCAGGAGTGAATATAGAATTTTCCACTTTTTTTATCTTTATTAGCCTTGTTCCAATGTACCCCAGACACCGTTTCATTGGGGCTCATTGAAACAGAAGAGACGTTGGGCAAAAACGCTTTTTTATAGGTTAATTTTAATGTTTTAACTTATTTTTGATCTTAATAGGTAGATTATGAACCGTTGTTGATCGTTATAAAGAAATAGAATCAAAATATTAAGCAGTTTTTCTAAAAATAAATCATGATGTCACACTATCATGATTTACATAGGTATAAACTCTCACTAAATAAATAAATATTTATTGATGTGACAACATCACGTACAAACGTGAAGATCCTAATGAAGTGTTACAGGAAGAGGATCCACCCAAAACTACTTAACACTACCTGTACCCGCCGTGCAATATACATTATTTATTTATTACCGACCGCCCATATAAGGCATAGGTACTCTTGTTTTTACAAGACCGTATCAAAGTTTCATTTCAATCTGAACAATGATGGTGATGACATCCTTACATAATATTATAAACGCGAAAGTGTGAGTATGGATGTGTTTGTTACACTTTCACGCAAAAACTACTAAATGGATGTGGATGACATTTTGTAGGTAGACGGATTACGACAGGGATTAACATATAAGCTACTAATTATCCTGGAAAAGAAAGTAGTTCCCGCGGGAAAGGAGATTTACAGTTTTTTCTTTGAACTTTCAAGGCGAAACCTAGTTCGCGGGCACAGTTAGTTTGGGTTTCTCGAGTTACTCCAGATTTCTTCATACAAACATTTATGTCCTATCTCATAAATCTGTTATGGAACCTTGAGGGAATGCAAAAGATACACAATCATATTTAAATAGAAATCTTTAATAAATAATCAACATAATATATTCACATTTCATACATTTTCGGCATCATTATCAGGGAATCTGTAACTGAAAAAGAAAAAAAAATCAATAAAATAAACACATACGCACAAAAACACAAGCCATTACAATAACTAGTCGTTTATATAAAAAAAAAACGAAGAATGCTTAAAATGCTTTTATTTTTTAACTCCCGAAGGAAAAAGAGGGGTCTTATAAGATTAACAAAAAAAACATGTGTATCTGTGTGTGTCTGTCTGTGGCATGGTCTATCGAATGGACCGATTATAATGCGTTTTTTTAATTGAAAGCTGACATGTTCGAGATGGTTCTAGCTATAATTTACTCGTATGTAGATCTGTTCAGGCGTTTGAAGATTTGATCATCAGTTTATTTCCTAGTTGATGAAGGCATCTCACCAACTTTTACAAGTTCGAATGATTAGAAATTTGGTATATCGTTTCTTTGGTGGTATTTCTATGATATGGTAACTTAGATCTGATGCTACAGCATCCAGTACCTAGTCTGCGGGATACCCAACTCCTCAACAACTTACTGCTGATTTATACTGATTCGAAGTTTACTGTTACTTTGATGATAGTCGTATCGCTACGACAGGTTACATGAGTATATGACCCCTTTTTATTTTTTTTTTATTAGTATGAGCGGCTATGTTTTGTCACTGCGACCTATGAGATCTATTGTGACCGCCACTATTACAGTTCTCCCACAAGCCCTGCATCTTCTAAAAAGTGCAGTATTTTCTTGGGGGAGAGGTGCTTGACCTCATCTGGTAACAGTAAGTGTTTGCCCAGATGTAGGCTGCGTTTACGCATCAGTGGTCCACAGTTTGTGAGCAAGTGCATAGGCGTCTCTTCTGCCTCGTGGGAGACCCTGCACTCTCTGCACTCACTCAATGACCCCTTAGAGCTTAGACTAAAGCCACACTATTTTTTCCGTAATCGTTCCGCAATAAAAATGTATGGAAATGACATTAGCTTGAGACAACCTCACGCATTTTTTCGCAGCTAATGTCATCTCCATACATTTTTCCTGCGAAACGACTGCGGAATAATTAGCGTGTGGCTTTTGTCTAAGGGGTCTGATATGCATTGGCGCATGCGTTCAACAAACGATTGCTAGGGTTAAGCCACGTTTGCTGTGGTCAGCCATATGATGGGTGACCAAAATTTGAAACATCTTGAATTCCTCCATGTTTTGGAAGGCACGTTTAACAGTGGGTGATCTCGCCCCGGTCGTGTCGCCTTAACGTCTGCGCAGATGGCTAGTCTCTGTTGAGTTTGGCCGCCGTAACCGAATATCGGTTAGGAGGACATTAATATTATAATATTATGTACTTAGTATCTAATTAAAAAAGTCATCACAGCTCATAAACGTCCCCACCAACCGAGGGGCTCGAGCCTACACTAAGTTAGAATGTTTAGGGTTTAAAAAGTATGAAATAAAAACGACATAAAAACCTCCAAAAAAATAAAAATAATATGCTTTGGTTGGTCCTTTAACTTTGATATATCTAGTAATAAAACATTTCCAGTAACGCCTTAAGTATTTGGTCGGAAAAAATCAAATAAATAGATTTTATATTTTTAGTTTTAATTTAATTTTTCAAGAAAACAACAAGGCACATTCTAGACTAGCCTGTACAGTTTTAATTGGTATCTATAATTGAAACCAAGGTATTACTCACAATTTTCTCCAAGAATATTGCTCATGATTAACCCATGGAAAGTGTTTATTTCAGAATCTTTATTATTTTCATCCTTTAACCTTTCAAAAGTCCATCCGAGATGTTGCCCACAGTGTGGACATGTACAAATGCGCCATGTGTGGCCA
The DNA here is from genome assembly GCA_963935595.1 of Schoenobius gigantellus. NCBI lineage: Eukaryota > Metazoa > Arthropoda > Insecta > Lepidoptera > Crambidae > Schoenobius > Schoenobius gigantellus. Next base: position 15,417,880 of record OZ012544.1, on the reverse strand, counting down.
GGAAACCAAGAATCTGCACCTTGTGGCTATGGGTAAAAAAGAAAAATAATTTGATGTAGCCTGTAGACATACAGCACACAAACATTTGTTATAGATGAAGGCCAAGAGGTTCTCTGTCATCATTAAAAAACATTTTTTTTTACAAAGAACAGGGAAGATCTTTGCCTTCATCCCATAAGTGACGATAAGACCGGGGGAAGCGAGCTTCACCTGGACTCCTCAATAACCGAGGAACTGGCTATCTTACCTGTAATTGTCAGAACACAACAATGCTATTAACATTGTTAACTTAGGTAAGACGGTGGTAGCTAGCCAGGCGGGCTCAGGAGACCTATACACACCCGGTAGTCTAAGCCACTAGACTACGGAGGCGATTGAAAAAGAATTGTATATAAAAGCATCGTATATCAAATGGATAATAATATCATAAGAATCATATCTAAAAGCGCAAGTTTATACTTCTAAACGATTCAAAGTTGTCCTTGATTGTATCTAACTTATTGTTGGTGTCTGTCCTCATGGACTGATAGATGTAATGTAAGAGATCCAACTGATGTCATATACCTCGACTATGAAAAGGCATTCGATAAGGTACCCACCAAAAGACTCCTACAGAAATTGGAATATGTTGGGATAAGAGGCTAATTTCTATCTTGGATTTCAGCATTCCTCACACAAAGAACCTTCCCAGTTAAAGTGGGAGAGATACTTTCAGAGCAGCGAGAGATCTATAGTGGTATCCCTCAGGGCTCTGTCCTGGACCCAGTGTTGTACATAATTTATATGTTTGGGCAGCTTATGATGCAAATCTCTCTTTTTTGATGACAATACCTAATGCTTAAGACGTAATGTTTGTTATTTTAGTTAAAAGCTGTGTGCATCACAAAACAACAATACGTATTTAAACTACTCCAGATGATAGCTCTCGCATAGAAAGACATGAAAGAGGACAACAATCAGCTACCGAACAAACAGTGACAGAAAATTTATATACCGCAATGTCTTGCTTGAATATGAGTATTTCAAACCAGTAAGTTAAAGAAATAAATACCGAAGTTTTTGTTAATTAAGTACATTAATGTGAAGTATAATAAACTACACTACTACTACTATATATAAAAAATAATAATTAATTTATTTGAGTTACCATAGAAATTTAAAAAAATGTATTTTTGCAAAAAATACCAAAGGAAAATTGGGGGACTAGAAACATGTCGCGGGCCGCACAAATAGTCGTCACAGGAGCGGCCCGCGGGCCGCGGTTTGGACAGCCCTGGTCTAAGGAATGGCTAGTGGGCTTGAATGTTTCAAAATGCTCAGTACTACATATTGGAAATCGTAATCCACGCATGACTAGGAGATGCTCAATTGTGTAAAGTCAAAATGCAAATGAACCTTGGAGTAAAGGTAACAGAGACTCGGAAGTGGGAGGAACACATAACCTCAATTACCAAGAAAGCTATAAGCCTAATATACCTCCTTAGGAAAGCTTTTGGGACCCTGACACCAGATAATATAATGTTAAAAATCTGTAAAACTTTTATCCGGTCTATCCTAGAATATGCATTCCAGGTGTCGAGTCACTACTTTGCTGAAGATATTAGCATGCTAGAGAAAGTAAGTTTTGACGACACGGTTAGCGCAGAGGTCGAGTGATCGCCTACTGCGCAACGGGTCGCGGGTTCGATTCCCGTACGGGACAAAAATTTTGTATGGCCTACAGAAATTTGTTCCGGTCTGGGCGTATGTGCATGATGTGATATTCTAGGTTTGTAACTGCACCCACAACACAGAAAATCCTAGTGTGGGGCGAAATTTATTTTTAAACTAATTTTTAACTACGAGTAAAGTGCAACGCAGTTTTACTAAAGTTCCTAGACAGCTGAAAAGACACACATACGAAAACTACGACTGAGTTGAAACTTACAACTTTAGAGGATCGCAGAGATCGCGGAGACATAATTGAAACATTCAAAATCTTTAATGGACACTATGATATACCACACTTTGCTAAGTTGTTCAAATACGACAAAAATAAACATTTAAGAGGTCATCTAAAACTGCAGACTAGCTCCTCACATAATAACCTGCATAAGCACAATAACTGGGTGTACAGAAGAATCCTCAAAATATCGTGGACTGACAGGGTGAAAAATGAGACTGTTTTGCGGATGATTAATAAGGAAGTAGAGGTTCTGAATACCATCAAATTAGAATACTTCGGCGGCCACATAATGCGTAACAACAAATACACACTCCTCCAGTTAATTATTCAGGGGAAGATTCACAGAACACAGAAAGAGGTTAGAAAGGCAATCATGCACCGTTTGTACGGGAACCGCTGTCGCCAGTTTTGCTCCCACTTCTTTTCCTTGCACCGCCCATGCAAAGTCGCGCGAAATCGGGCTGAACCAATCACAACGCTCACTGGGCTCCTCATTCACAGAAATTCACTGACGTCCAGAGCCGCGTGTACAAATAACATTATTTTAGTGATTGACATCGATTAATAGCTATCGATATTAAATATTGCCAGCAATTTAACCATTTGAAATATTTAGAAAACCAAAAAATAATTATTACTTTCATTATACGTTTATAATTAATAATATTCAAGTAATATTTTGTTTCTATGTAACAAAATTAAAGCTTTTTAGCTCGAAAATGTTGTAGGTTAGACGTAAAATAAAAGAAAAACTATAATACTATAATGCACCGGTCTGAAAGCATAAACTAGAATGGATAATCTGACAAACGTACGTGCGGTAGTTTAGTTGTTAGGATATTTTAAGTTGGATGGAGAAGTAAATATTTGTAAAGTAAATATTTACCTATAAATTTGTGTTTTTTTAAGTACTCAAATCTTCATGTCTTGCATGGCCACCTACCTATGCTAAAATAGTCATATAAATATTATGGTGATATTAAAAATTCTAAGTTGTAAAATTAGTTTAGAATTTGTCCATAATTTTTTTACTAATCGAACTAATTGTATCGTGAAAATTGAAATTAATTTTACAATTTTAATCTTTGATTACATCGCCGTACTTATATGAATAGGATGTTAGAAAGGGTAGGTGTTAGCTTCGCCAAACATTCTGTATTATCGATAAGTAATAATTGTTATTATGGCATTTTAAGTGAGAAATAATATGTTATTTTTACTTTATACAAATATTTTAAAATATACATTTATCGATAAATTGTAATGCGTGCGTTTTTTGAATCAGCACGGCACTATCCCTTGTACTGCGACTACTGCGTTAACCCTCATTAAGCCAAATGCGTCACTACCGAAAGCAGTGTACTACATTACGCGCTCTAAGTAATATGGCAAAAATCGCGGGCGTACATTGCCGGTAATGTATATTTTTTAGAAAAATATTATGTAACTTATCGTAACGATCAGTTTTGGTGGATTTTGACATTATGATCTATGGAATATGGTCATTATGATTAATTAACTACTTACCGATGAAAAGAAATTCCTTCTTTAGCTACACTTGACACCTGACCTCATGTTTTACAAGTAATTATAGCACAAGAAGGCATTTTTTTATATTTATAGCGCCGCGCTTCACGATACACTCACTGTTGTTGTCCGTCAGTGATTAAACAACGCGTTCGCGTTGCGGGGCCACAAGTATGAGCATTTAGTCATAGTTGTGGCTACGCGTGCCCCGCCCACATAGCCCTTCTAACCTCTTTCTGTGTTCTGTGGGAAGATTCAAGGACGCCGCAGACCAGGCAAACGTAAAACCTCATGGCTCAAAAATGGGGGGTGTCGACAAGTGCAATAATTGGAGCCCCCAGACGGCGGGCAGGCCAGGGGTAGAAAAGTATCTCCCGACCGGTTGTCGGCCGGCCAGTCATTTCATCCCACAGAACAGAAAAAACAAAAACTGTTTTTTCTGTTCTGTGTTTCATCCCCAGCTTGCTTAAGGCGCATAGTGGTCCTAATGACCTTACTCGATCGTACCATACTGATTACATTAACGAGTGAGGGGAATATTTAAGCAAATCTTTACGCGTAAGATGAATTATTTCAATTAAAAATTAATAAAGGCGAATAAGAAAAATCTAAAAAGACCATGCGCTAGAATATTGTTCACTTTATTTATTGAAAACAAAAGTACCATATGATTTAACCCACATTTAACCTAATATTTACGACGCGATTAGGTTTAAAGTTTTAAAATCCAGGCATGTTTGGGCCACATTTTAACCAAGTTTTAATTAATTTCTCAAAAAATTAAAAATACCATCCTCTAATGAATGCATTGAATAATAACAAATCTTTTTTAAAGATTTTTTTATCCAATATTTATGAAGAGAAACTTTTTTTTCTGCAGTGATTTTTTTATGATTAACCCTACTATGCGCCTTAAGGGAATTGGTGGCGCGCGTTCGCCTCCTCCTACCCAACCGCCTGCGCCGGAGCGGTACGGCGAGAGGGTCAACCTTTCGCGCCCGCTCCGCCGAACTTTTTCCCCAACCAAACCAATCCAACCTTCTCCTTTCCTTTTAAGGACTACACGTACTGATATGTGTTGTAATCATCTTACTGTGACTACCATTCCAACTTAAACTAAGAAATGTGGCAACTCATTTCTATGTCGCACTTCTGCCTTCCTATAATCCCAGATACTTAAGATGCATGAAAAAGTACTTTGCAGGTAGGCAAGGTGAAGGTGACTAGTGCAGCGTGTATTCTCTTTCCTGTACTAGCTTGCTTTACATCTGGAGTCTACTTCCACTTAGACCGACTATAAAAAAATAGAAGGTTATTATAAGTTCTTTTCAAAGCGGAGTTTCGCGGCGTCCATTATCGCTATCAGCTGTTTATTTCATTCATAAATCATGATCTACTTGGCTGCTCCGCACGGTGCGTAGACTGCCCAATGAGGATAATTAGTTTTTATCATAGCTCTGTAGCATGTTTGGGGTGTGCATAAGTTCTGTTACATGCTGTTTAAACAGTGACCTTATCAAAATCACTATGTCATCGAATAATATTATACCCAAAGATCACACGCTTCAAAATAAGTGAATAGTGATGCAATGAATACGATTATTCGTTTTCGCTGAATAGTGGTTATTTACCAAAGATTCGTATTTGCCGAATATCATCACGAATATTAAAAATTATCTATTTAAAACTGAATTACGGTTTGGCTATGCACCATGTAACCGAACGCACCTACGCACTATATTACCTGTTATACACGTTATGCACTATACCAGAATGTACAAACAGAAAAAAAGAAATCATCTAACTCCTGAGAAATTACAAATATGGTGCTTTTGAACAAAAATTTGTCACTAGTGAACTTTAATCATTAAATATCTTGGTAAATGAAAAACAGTAGAAATAATTCAGCAAGGTAATAAATAATAATAGCCAATTAATTACCTTGCTCAATTATTGGCATTCATATTCGTATTCGCCTAATAGCAGGTTTGACATTGCGATTTGTATACGTTAAAGTAGTTTTTGTTGCATCACTACTTAAAATACTAGCTACAGATACTTAAAATAACTATTTTGTTTATTTATATGCAGAAGGCATATGTGTGAGAGGTATTCGGCAAATACGGTGCTAAAGAGAAGGCTAGTTGTGAACCTCCATATAGTAGAAACAGCACTTGTGGAATCATGTTAACTATGGTTAGGCAGGCCATTTTCGCCTGACAGGAGTAAATTTCTCCCCGCCCCCAGTTCGTTTATTGTTCTGTGATCTGTGGTTAGCTGATTTTTAAGTTTGCAAATGATAAGTAAAGCTTTGTGTAGTTGTAAAATAAAGCAAGTTCGCATTGCAAAACACAAAAAAATGAGTTAGTGCTAAGCACTGATGAATTTGTGCAAGTTATTTTAGACTTTATCTATATCACGTGTAGATTGCTTTTGCACCGCATATATGCCGAAGGTCGCGACCGAACTCTGGCGTTATTGCGCCTACAGTTCTATTTCAATTGCTCAGTGTGAGTGAGGGAAAGGGTTACCCTAACCCGAACAATAAGCTGTTAAGCGCATAAACACTGAAAACCTTTAAGATTAGGTAAGCAGTAAATTATTTTTGTGGGTGGTAACTCGTTATTTTACGGGTTATCGTTATTGTAGGGAAACCTGTTGAACAGCTTACCGAACCCACTGGGTTACCCTTTCAAATGGCTCAAGCAAATAAATGGGTTTTCCGGCCCCTGGTCTCATATCTCCCCATAAAAATTATAATATTTAATTTTATTTAAACTATCAAAAATGCCAAAAACTGTTGTAGAATAAATTTGACAATTAAATTTTAAGTTATTAAAAGTTATTACGGGTGACACTTTTCGGTTAAATAAATATTATCATTTTTATGGGGAGTTATAAGACACGTATAAATAAATTTGTTAAATATGCAATGAAACAGGACTTACAGATCCTATGTTATCACATCTTGCTTTTTCAATTGTAATCACATCAAAGGTAACACCAAATGGGTTTACCAAAGTTTGCACAGTTACATTGTGTTTACCAAACATATTCTGCTTTTCAATTTTTCGGGCGCCCGGACTACTCTTACTAAATATATAGTGAGAATCTGCCACATCCGCTCCACATTTACGACACAGCAGAAGTTCTAAAAAAAAACAGCCAGTGTTAAGGTTTCTGCATATTAATAAGCATAAAAACTGGACCGCTTTCTATTTTACCTTGTCCACTCCTCTCAAATTGTTCAGTATGCTCACTTGATGCCGAATACAATCCCAAATATGCATTAGCGATTAATATTTGAAGAGTAATATTAATAACCATGCCTTCAGCTTAGCGTTTTTAGACTATAAGATTAGATTATTTACAAAAGCTTTTAATTCTTCAATTTTATTCTATTCTATTCTTTGGGTGGTGGCGCTGTCCTTAAGAATTCCGCCAACTTCAAGTAATTTGAAATTCACACGAACGTAACGTAAACTTAATAAAAACAGAGTTATTAAAATACACTAAATAAAAATCTTACGCCGAAACGTTTAAAAAACAAACAAAACAACCCAAATAAAAACATTATATGACATTGACCATTGACATCATGACATGACGCGGTCCGAAATAGACAATGACTAAACAAATACATGGACCGGCCCTACCTACAGAATCAGCGTGACTACCTACAAAACTTTGGCACATAAAATGGCTACCTTTACTAGTGATGTACTCAGTATTAGTAGTGTAATATCGATAAATTTAAGTTTAAACAAATTCATCAATCCACTTATCTGCGACATATCTAGGGAAATAGATCTTAGCTGAACAGCCCTCCTAGACAAGATGCATTTCGATAATCGCTAACGCAATCACTAGTAGGAAAATATATGGGATTTGAAATAAGCCCTCGCTTAGCTTTCGAGTGCAATTGTTAAATCTCATACATTGTCCATTTAGCGATTGCGTTAGCGATTATCGAAAGACATCTTGTCTAGGGGGGCTGCACATTACGGACCTAAATTGTAATAATTTGATCGAAAAGTCGTGTTTCAGAAATATTTAGGCAGTTTCAAATTGTGGAACTACGCAAATTCTAAGAAAAACTTATTAAAGATCATTATTTAACTTAAGCGGTACAAAGTTCGCCGAGTCAGCTAGTATGACTATAAAGTTACACCAATAGACGTGTATTTTCTTTGTATAAATAAGTGCGAGAAAATGTTATTGTAAAATAAATAGGAATAGTTTTTTTTGTAAAAAATTATTTAAAGGAGGCGATAAGTACTTACTTTCAAGTAGGTAGGATAATTTGGGTGTAATTTAAATATTTTTTTTTAGTTTTGTACGGTAAGTTACTAATCAAAGTTTATGACAAACTTTGTCGTAGGAACCTTATATGTTCAATTATTATGAAAAATGGAGGTTTTAAAAAACTAAAATTAATTGACAATAATAATAATTCATCAATTATTAAGCTTTCCAATTTTAATTAATAATAATTTCCTATTACTTTAGTCACTGCATGTGAGCTAGGCTTAGGCACGTAAGTCTGTCTGTTTAATATTATATATCGATAGACTAATTAAATTTTCTCTTTAGGTATCTTCACTATCGCCCATTAATAGTAGCAAAATTCACACGTTCGTTCGGCACTTAAAATGGCGGACTGGTCACGGTAGGCAATTTTTGTGACGTCACAGAAAATACATGCCACAGACGAAACAGTATGCATCTCTTTCTACAAATGTATTTTCACTTTTGTAAGAAAGAAACAAAACGATATTTGCTAGATTCGTGTCAAGATATCAAAGAACAGTTTAACGGGGCATCTCCATATGTCTATCTCAATGGAAATAGATAACCGAACCGAGGCGCGTTCAGCACAGAACACACCTCTGGGTGTAGTTGTCCGGTTGTTTTTTAACTCGCTCAGCAGGCCTATTCTGTAACTTCGATTGCTAACTAAAACTGTCATTTTTGAAAGGAACTTGACATCCATTACTGCTATCATGAACGCTGCCGTAACACATAAGATCACTAAACCAGTAATGGATATAATGTGTCTTTCAAAAATGACAGTTCTAGTTACCAATCGTAGTTAGCGAATAGGCCTGCAGAGGAGGCGTTGAACGCATTGCAGCAACCAAATCTTTAATCTCCCTCTTTCACATGATTTTTTATTTCTCTCTCTTTCTAGTAGAAGACATAATAGAATATGGCCGCCAATATCATCCAATCACGTAAGAGTATTTCAGTAATAAACGTCAGAGCGTTTTACAACCATCAAATTCGATGGTTGCTCGGTTGTAACTCGCGCCGACACTCTAAGGTCTTGAACGGGCCGGTTGTTTCACCCGGTTGTCACGCTCGAAGGCATTGAACGGGGTTAGAGCGAAAAGTTGTACTTCGCGCGAAGGCTCTGAACGCGCCTCAGCGCTCACCTCACAGTGCTGACGATTATAATCACTCGGTCCGAATTACAAAGCTTACTAAAAGTGCTAGCAATGCTATCAGAGGGGCAACCGCACTATTTACAACGTTTCAACCAAATCAGAAACGTTACCGTTCCCATACATTTTGACAACACCTTGATATCTGTCAGATGTCAAATTATATGGGAACGGTAACGTTTTGGTTTTGGTTGAAACGTTCGTAAATAGTGCGATTGCCCCTCTGCATGCTTACGATTTCAGACTGGGGTTTTAGCGTATCAACTTTTCAAACCAAATGTCTAGTTAAAACTTGGTTAGGCTAGGTCTTTTGTTTTCAATTGCATCTCAGTACTTTTGTTTTGTGGATTTTTAATCAAAGCATTGTTACTCCGTTGCTCATTTAGAACAGATAGGTACATTAATATTTAACCGTAAAAACAATTATCAAATGTCACACTGACAGTTCGCTTACAGTGATTTCGCTCCAGAGCATTAAGGGGTTCCGAGACGGTCAAGCGGCTTGAAACAAGCACGTATTTGCTTGATCAAGCAGCGTGTTGCGTGTCAAGCGGCTTGAGATAAGCTAAAGGCACTTTAATTCATTTCCTAACCGATCGTCCGCTTAGGTGGTCGAGCAGTACAAAGCGCTATTAGCTCTTACATTAGAATTAAGTTTAAACAAAAAGAAGAAAAAGAAACGTATTTGGTGTCAATTATTTTTATCATAATAAAATGGTAATTTTAATTTCCAAAGTTCTGGCGCGTCTCGATACAATGATATCAATAATAATAGAAACTATTTTTCGTTCTGTTGCTCGTTACTATTATTATTTTTTTGCTGTCGCCTGGCACAGAGTCGTCCGCCATGATGGCTTGCTAACGCGCGACTGGGCTATGCTTGATCAAGCCGGTCGCGAACACTATCAACACGTAGTGTCAAGCCGTCGCGTCAAGCAAAAAATATAAAATCACATCAAGCACGTTAATGTTTGATTCAAGCATCAAGCAAGTTTTGTAAACGTTCAAGCATGCTTGCCTCAAGCAAAATTCTACGTGCTTGTTTCAAGCCGCTTGACCGTCTCGGAACCTCTTTAGCGCCGTAAGTCCAATATGACGTCAATGCGGCTCTCCATGCCGCTTATCGTTAGCGCGCTCACAGCATTTCGGGACGCGTTTGAGCGCGCTAATAGCGCTGATAGTGACTTTTATTGATTTTCGGACCGCAACCCAAATGACACATTAACATTTTTTTGACCATTTTCCCATTCGCAAAGGGTACTATGCGAAGCATACAGCCAGTTCTTTGGTCGTTTTTGTTGACAGTTGAGCTGCGTTCAGAGCCTCTGGGTGCAGTTGTCAGGTTGTTTTTAAGAGGTCTTGAACGGATTGCAGCAACCAAATCGTTTATCTCCCTCTTTCACGTGAATTTTTATTTGTCTCTCTTTCTATCAGATAACATTTTAGATTATGGCCCCCTATATCATCCAATCACGTAAGAGTATTTCAGTAATAAACGTCAGCGCGTTTTACAATCATCAAATTCGACGGTTGTTCGGTTGTAACTCGCTCTGACACTCTTGAAGGTCTTGAACGGGCCGGTTGTTTCACCCCCGGGTGTCACGCTCGAAGGCAATGAACGGGGTTAGAGCGAAAAGTTGTACTTCGCGCGAAGGCTCTGAACGTTTCGTTTCACTGACACAGGCAAATGCATAGCCAAACAGCCATCGTCACTAAGATTATAATAGGATATCCTGTAATTAAATTTTTTAAATTCTTATAGTTGTTGCTCTGACAAAATTGAAAATGAACTTGTAAGTGTTATTGTTTTGCACAATTATTTTCATACCTTTTGGTATTTTATCGGGCGCTGCGAAAATACTGCAAATCTACGCTTAAGTGGAACGCGCCTAGAGTCTGGCTAATGAAAGTTGAACACAGCAAAACGCGGGAAATTTCAAAAAATGAAGTTGATACTTTTTTAATGAAATATTAATGTTTAGTTTCAATGAACTTCCAGCATCGAAAAATATTATTTGGATTTAATGAAAATAGAATCGACTTCAAAAACACTGAAAACTTAAAAATAATCTTCTTCTATATTGAAGTCGGCGCCAAACGATGATCTCCTAGAAAGTGTTAAAAGTCACCGACTTCAATATAGAAGAAGATTATTTTTAAGTTTTCAGTGATTTTGAAGACGGTTCTCTTTTTGTAAAAAAAAAATATTTTTAACTTTTTAGTGAATGAAATCTTTTTAGTGAAAGAAACCCTAATTTATAATGTATTAAATTAGTGTTTTCCTTGATTTTCTATGGGATCCCATCATCCGATCCTGACTTTGGTGACCATGGGACCACCCTTGCAGTATACTCTATCAAATACAAAAAGAATTTTGGAAATCGGTTTAAAAATGACGGAGTTATGAGGTAACAAACATAAAAAAAATACGACCGAGTTGATAACCTCCTCCTTTTTTAAAGTCGGTTAAAAAATTAAAAATTACCTAATTTCTGACATATTTGGACAGAATTTAAGAATAAGTATTATGAAATGTTGAAAACTAAAACTTAAGTCAGTTGGGTACATAAAGTTGTTAAGAATCAAAGTACATTTAAAAAACAAATAAATAAAAAAAAAATTTACTCACTTTAATAAAAATCAATTTCCAAAACTCAACACCTTCTAAGCTGTTGCGCTTGTGCTTCTGTACCGAAAACCGAAAGAACAAAATGGTGTGGTTAAAGTAATAATTTTACTTTTAAATTGTCACTGGTAAAACAAATTATGAAGTGGACTGTATTTTTATTTGGAAGAATGTAAATAATTGAATCAAGCCAACAGTTCATGGACAATATTATTAAAGGGCACTTGTAACGACCTTTAGATGGAAATCAACCGTTTTAGGTAATTAGGAACAATAAAATAACGATTACAAAGAAACAAGTTTTCACAAAGTATCAAAATCGCCGTGTTCAACTAAACTACAAAGGGGCGTTGTTGACTTTTATGATAGTGCAACACAAAAAACACTGGGTTCAGCTTTCGCTATTGTAATACCGGCTCCAGACTCACGAGATACCGGCTCCAGACTCACGCGAGAAGTCTCGGCGAGAAGTCTCGCCGAGAACTTGCGCGAGAACCGAGAAGCTATCCACACTCAGCGATCTTCTCATTTACATTCTCGGTCGTGATCCGGAATGGACGACAGTGCTACTGCCTTGGTATTGTGTGCGTTAGCACATTATAATCTCGTTAACACGAAAATTAAAAATAATATTAAGAAAAAATGGCTCAAACGATGGTGGTTATTGACAAAGTACTTTTTTATAGAAAACGTTTTGCTTCCCACAAAATGGGCTCTGTGTGAAAATATTATTTAAACTTTAACTCTGTTTCATTTTTCCACATTTTTTACTCGTATGTCTAAAATTACTGAACTATAAAGACTAACGAAATATCTCAAAACAATTAAAATCTTCGTGAATTTAAATTATTTTCTTAATATTTATCACACATTATTTTGTTAAGCACTGATAGCACAGATGAGAGACTATGTTAAATGAAAGAGTATACAATAACTGTGAAGTTATCTAAATGATACTGATATGCATCAGACACCACAAAGTATTTTTTTTATAGAATAATTGGCACGAGATAACATGCGATCTACGCCACGGTCGCAGTCGCACTGGAGAACAAACGAGAGTGTGATAGTGTTCTCTTTTCTCGCCCGAGAAACCCTTTGAAGCGGGAAAAAAACCGACACCGATCGGAGAACAGGCGAGCCCGAGAACGAGAAGCCGAGAAACCCATCACATTCACGCTTCTCGGGTGTTCTCGGGGGTTCTCGGCGTGAGTCTGGAGGCACCTAGAAGTCTCGGCGAGAAGTCTCGCCGAGAACTTGCGCGAGAACCGAGAAGCTATCCACACTCAGCGATCTTCTCATTTACATTCTCGGTCGTGATCCGGAATGGACGACAGTGCTACTGCCTTGGTATTGTGTGCGTTAGCGGGGACCTTTCATTTGGCATAATGTTGTTTGTCATAAAGACGCTTGGCATAAATCACTAAGCATAATAATCAATAGGCATAACATTAATGTCACATAATTTTTTCTTTGCATAATTTGTATAAGGCACAATTATCCAAAGGCATAATGTTATGAAGCATAATTAATGAAATCCCTAATTTCTTTTGACATAATATTTGTTGACGACAGTTCGCAAGTGCCGGGGACCCAGAACTAAGCAGCGGGCGTAGTCTAAGCTTATGCGGGCCAAGTCCCCATGAATGAACCATATCGTAAATAAATTCGGCCCCTTTTGATTGGTCCGCGGGCGGGATGTCCCCCCGCGGACCAAGGGATAGTGTATAAATATAGGGCCGAATACTGATAAATTGTAGTCAGTTGTAGTCGGTCAGTGGAAGTCGTCTTGCAAGAAGTAAATAAAGCTCCAAATATTATCACAAAGAAATCAGCGTTTAACTCAAGTACCTAAATACAGTCCATTCTCAACAATATTGGTAGTCCTAAAATGTTTTGCCATAATTTGAAGTGGCATAATTAATGATATCCCTAATATTTTAGGGCATTTCTTATAATTAGAAATCATTTTATTTTAGAGGCTATAATGTTCATTAGATACAATGTTTACTCTGTTTTACTAAACTTTTTATAATAACATTTCATATATTATTTTATTCAAATATGATACTCGAATATTCTATATTTTCATTTGATATAATTTTTTCATAGTATATATAGAGTTTTTATTTAAACTAGTGACAGAAACGAATCGCTGCAAAATCGACTTCACGTAGTCTTGTTTGTCCTACCCCTAGAGTGTAATTCAAACCCGCGTAGGCGCGGAGGAGCGAGGCGGCCCGCGAGCTGAGGAGCAGGTGGTTTTAATGCTCGCCACCGCGGCTGAGGATGGCCGGCGAAGCCGGCCTGCAATCCGAAGCTGCGGTGGTGAGCGAAAACCATCTGCGACGATAAGCTCGCGTGGGACCGCCGGAGCCCCGCAGCGTCGGAGCCGTGACAGAAACCATGCATGTGCATGCTTGCTTGTAAGGTGCATGCTTGTTTGCGTGGTACATGCTTGCTTGCACTGTGCATACTTGCTTGCATGTTGCATGCTTGCTTGCATGTTGCATGCTTGCTTGCATGTTGCATGCATACTGCATGTTTGCTTACATTGCTGCATTGCTTGAGCGCAAGTTTATGCCTAGAGAAATTCTGCGTAATCGTATTGTTTGTTGTGATTAATATGCTAAACATTAATTATGCTTTGAAACATTATGCGTCAAGTTGTTCTGTGTTTCGAGTTTATGGGTTTTAATACTTATGACAAATGATTTTCTGCCACACAATATTATGCTTATTACCATTCTGCTTCCTGATTATTATGCCTCTTGACGATTATTTCAATCGAAATTATGGAATATGATTTTATGACAATAATTTTTATGCCTAGAAATAGAGAGCCGTGCGTTAGCACATTATAATCTCGTTAAAACGAAAATTAAAAATAATATTAAGAAAAAATAGCTCAAACGATGGTGGTTATTGACAAAGTACTTTTTTATAGAAAACGTTTTGCTTCCCACAAAACGGGCTCTGTGTGAAAATATTATTTAAACTTGAACTCTGTTTCATTTTTCCACATTTTTTACTCGTATGTCTAAAATTACTGAACTATAAAGACTAACGAAATATCTCAAAACAATTAAAATCTTCGTGAATTAAAATTATTTTCTTAATGACATTTATCACACATTATTTTGTTAAGCACTGATAGCACAGATGAGAGACTATGTTAAATGAAAGAGTATACAATAACTGTGAAGTTATCTAAATGATACTGATATGCATCAGACACCACAAAGTATTTTTTTGTAGAATAATTGGCACGAGATAACATGCGATCTACGCCACTGGAGGCGCCTTAAGGCGCCTCCAGACTCACGCCGAGAACCCCCGAGCAGCGTGAATGTGATGGGTTTCTCGGCTTCTCGTTCTCGGGCTCGCCTGTTCTCCGATCGGTGTCGGTTTTTTTGCCCGCTTCAAAGGGTTTCTCGGGCGAGAAAAGAGAACACTATTACCGGCTCCAGACTCACGCGAGAAGTCTCGCCGAGAACTTGCGCGAGAATCGAGAAGCTATCCACACTCAGCGATCTTCTCATTTACATTCTCGGCCGTGACCCGGAATGGACGACAGCGCTACTGCCTTGGTATTGTGTGCGTTATTTCGTTAACACGAAAATTTAAAATAATATTAAGAAAAAATGGCTTATACGATGGTGGTTATTGACAAAGTACTTTTTTATAGAAAACGTTTTGCTTCCCACAAAATGGGCTCTGTGTGAAAATATTATTTAAACTTTAACTCTGTTTCATTTTTCCACATTTTTTACTCGTATGCCTAAAATTACTGAACTATAAAGACTAACGAAATATCTCAAAACAATTAAAATCTTCGTGAATTTAAATTATTTTCTTAATATTTATCACACATTATTTTGTTAAGCACTGATAGCACAGATGAGAGACTATGTTAATGAAAGAGTATACAATAACTGTGAAGTTATCTAAATGATACTGATATGCATCAGACACCACAAAGTTTTTTTTTTTATAGAATAATTGGCACGAGATAACATGCGATCTACGCCACGGTCGCAGTCGCACTGAGAACAAACGAGAGTGTGATAATGTTCTCTTTTCTCGCCCGAGAAACCCTTTGAAGCGGGCAAAAAAACCGACACCGATCGGAGAACAGGCGAGCCCGAGAACGAGAAACCGAGAAACTCATCACATTCACGCTTCTCGGGTGTTCTCGGGGATTCTCGGCGTGAGTCTGGAGGCACCTTATCACATTCTCGTTTGTTCTCAGTGCGACTGCGACCGTAGCGTAGATCGCATGTTATCTCGTGCCAATTATTCTATAAAAAAATACTTTGTGGTGTTTGATGCATATCAGTATCATTTAGATAACTTCACAGTTATTGTATACTCTTTCATTTAACATAGTCTCTCATTTGTGCTATCAGTGCTTAACAAAATAATTTGTGATAAATATCATTAAGAAAATAATTTAAATTCACGAAGATTTTAATTGTTTTGAGATATTTCGTTAGTCTTTTTAGTTTAGTAATTTTAGACATACGAGTAAAAAATGTGGAAAAATGAAACAGAGTTAAAAGTTTAAATAATATTTTCACACAGAGCTCATTTTGTGGGAAGCAAAACGTTTTCTATAAAAAAGTACTTTGTCAATAACCACCATCGTTTGAACCTTTTTTTCTTAATATTATTTTAAATTTTCGTGTTAACGAGATTATAATGTGCTAACGCACACAATACTAAGGCAGTAGCACTGTCGTCCATTCCGGATCACGACCGAGAATGTAAATGAGAAGATCTCTGAGTGTGGATACCTTCTCGGTTCTCGCGCAAGTTCTCGGCGAGACTTCTCGCGTGAGTCTGGAGCCGGTATCAGAGCCTCAACTTATAAACATGAATTTCTTTTATTAATACCTACCAACGTTGCAAAATTGTACCTACTTATTGGAATTTTATTTTATTTCTATAATTCTAGATACCCACAATTAGATTTCAAAACCCATATCAAATAAAAATTACCAAGGGAAATGGCTGTGTGAAATAAATTATTTTGTCTCTTATTATTAAAAATATTATTTTGACAAGTTTCGTTTCGTGTTTTGTTTTGCGATTTTCGCGAAAAAATATATACAAACAAATTGTGTAAATTATATTCAATCATGTCTTTTTTTAAAAGTGTTACTACTGGTTTCAACATACGCAGTCGTGATACAGTGCTAAAGGAATCAATCATAAACAATTTATCAGAATGCGTAAAAGATATTCAGTACAATAGCCAGTTTGAAGAAAATTTTCATAGTGTTTTGGGGTCAACGGATTCAACTAACACTTTATGTATGGCTTTAGAGGCGGTTTTCCTTCATGGTTTGAAGGATACATTCCTTAGAAAGGCCAAAAATGCTTTGTCTGGCGATTCTGACCACAGGCCTCAACCGAATTTTTGGCCATTGATTTTGGTGTTATCTCACAGGCAGAACATAGATCAAATATCATCTTTACCACAAATCAATACAGAAATAGGACAATGTCGAGCTTGGTTACGCATTGCACTTAATGAAAGCCTTCTGTCATCCTACATGTCTACACTTTTGAAAAACATATCTGCCATTAAGCCGTTTTACAATAGAGCTGCTTTTGTTTCCGATTGCGAAATCCTTGAAGTAGCGCAGAAGTTAATCGAGGGATTGGAGTCTTGCATACAGTTTAACCTACCCATAAACTCTAGTCTCCTTAATCAATGGCCTGAACAAGTGCTGATCCTGGCTGGAATTTGGATTCCTAAAATAAGACTTGCTCCTATTAGTACTGCTTTGGATGTAGCCAGTACGATTACAGATGTAGAAATAAAACCAACATTAGCATCTACTCCTACACATACATCTAATATTACAGGTTTGGGGAGGATGCTTGCACTAAACGAGGATGAAGCTTTGGACTTTATACTATCACAAGATTCCAAGGATGTAACAGTCAAATCCCAAGAAATATCTGAAGGGACTAATGAGGGAGCGTTAGCACAAAATGCAGAATCAATTTCTATGCCAACAGAAATTGAAAACCCATCAACAAGCCACGAACACAAAGAGGTCACTTCCATATGTTCATCACCTATTGATTTGGAGGAACTTACTGCTCCTACTGATATTATTGTGACTGGCAATTCATTATGTGGCAAAGGGTGGTCTCATGATGATGAGCTCAATACGTCTGTACATTCAAATTCTTCACATGGCAGTAGTATGATTAAGACTCCAGAATTAAAAAGTTTGTCTTCACTTATAGACCACTCCAATAACTATGCAGAAACACACAGCACACCTACACTAAAAGATATTATCAAAGATATAGAGAAAGAACTCAAATTAACAGATGACACTGACATCTGTGAATTAACTATAGAGCATGTACCACCAGAGGACCCTATGTCGCAGAGTTTTGATTTTGAAGTAATTCCTAATTCTACCTCAGGTTTATTTACAGATCAGGAATTGAAAAAAATGATAAAACAGTTAGGGTCATTATCAAGAGAACAAGGCTTGGATCACCAGAATTATCAGTGCAAAGGCTGTCAAGATTTAGTAGGCAGTACTATATCAAAAGCCAAAGTGTGCGGTTACACTGGTGAATATTACTGCTTAAATTGTTTGGATCCAAATGTATTTATTATACCTGCCCGAGTAATACACAACTGGGATTTTAAAAGATATTCAGTTTCCAAAAAATCTGCCATATTTCTATTAGAATTTCAACACCATCCACTAATAGATATGAAAAAGTTTAACCCAAAGATTTACAGTGGTGTTTCAGATATGGCACATCTACAAGAGTTAAGAATACAATTAAACTATTTGAGGGCATACATATTTACATGTAGAGAACATGTTATTGAGGATTTGCAGAAAAGAGTATGGCCTCGTGAATATCTATATGAACATGTACATTTATACACTATATCAGATTTAGCCCAGATCCCAAATGGATCTCTAATCTTGCAGTTGGAAAAAGTTGTGAATTTTGCAAAAACACATGTGTTAGAATGTTGGTTATGCAGTCAAAAAGGTTTTATTTGTGAGGTCTGTAGAGATCCAAAAATCTTATACCCATTTGACACCAATGAAACATATCGCTGTGAAGAGTGCTCGAGTGTTTTTCACAGCAAATGTCTCAATGCTAATATCCCTTGCCCTAAATGTCAAAGAAAGCATAATAGAACAGGTAATATATCATTGAGTGATGCTGTTCATGCTCATTTTCAGAAGTAATTTGATACAACATAGTATGTTGTGAATATAAGGTAATAATATTAAACTAAAGACAGCTACTGCAATGCCAATATGTAATATGAAGAATGTTTATATGTGTTACATATATAAACAGAAAAATAGTATAGAATTATCCCTTCGGAGCATAATGTACAATACGCAAAATGTGCACGACACGCAAAATGAGCAAAACGCAAAATGTACAATACGCAGAATGTGCAACACGCAGAATGAGCACCACACGCAAAATGAGCAAAACGCAAAATGTACAAGAGGAGCTGTGTTCACATCCTCTCGGCAGTTGGCACAGTTCCAATTCACAACCCTTGGATATACAAAACCCGAATTAACTTCAAAAACAAATTAATTTTTATCTTATGTAAGTACCAACTTAACAAAAAAAAATCTATTTTAGCTTAAAGTTAAATAAAATTTTATACATTGTCCGCCCTGTTTTCTACAAAAAAAACAAAATCAATTCTAGTAGTGTGTAGTGTAGTTGACACTTGTATTATTTAAATATAGATGACGGAAAACCTAAAGTGCCAGTATTAGATATGAAGAAGAGAGAAGCCTTTCAAAAATCTTATCGGACTCCATTGTTTAATAAGAGTTATAGCAGAGGCAGTTACTCATACTCAAGAGCACACAAATTCAAATTCAAAAATCTTTATTCAACAGGCACTTATTGACGTCAAAACAAAGCAAAACATAATCATATATCAAAATAAAGCAAAACATAATCTAATTTAAAGAAATCATATTAAACTTGTATGTGCATACAACCTGAATATACTCAAGATGTCTGCAAATACAAGTGGGAATGAAAGACTCTACACTCTACATCTATACAGACGCTCCTATCAAATAAAACAGAGAACAAACATGAAAATAAAACCCCTTTGTCTTGCGTCATCATCGTCGCCGTGAATAAGGCCTTAGGCCCGTCTCGTACATTTTGCGTTTTGCTCATTTTGCGTGTGGTGCTCATTCTGCGAGTTGTACATTCTGCGTATTGTACATTTTGCGTTTTGCTCATTTTGCATGTCGTGCACATTTTGCGTATTGTACATTATGCTCCGAAGGGAGAATTATTAGGTTAAATCAAATGTGATTGATAATTAATTCATGAATATTGATAGTAGGTACATTGAGTAATGTAAGTTTTTATAAAACCCAAATGTGACATCTTTTGTAAAACGTATACTGATTGTGTCATACAACATCTAGTAATCAACCATTTAAATATTCAATAGATAAAAGAATAATATAAATGCTCTTTACTCCCAAATTTACTGTGGCCATCGCCGTTTGGTATATCTAGCAGATTGCAATAAAGAAAATATTACACTTATTGTGTGTCTAATGACCAAATATGACTGCAATTGCGATATGCCTATTCTGACGATGACACACACACACCACATACTGTCTATTAGGCCGGATTTATATTTCTCTGATGTGACATGTTGTAGCAACGAGCAACTCGAGTTATATAACTCGGGCAACTCGGGTTCATCATCCAGCCCGTTGACCTGAGTTGATTGACTCGGTCATTCATTACGAACTCGGACTACTACGGCGCATGGTGCCGCTACGCGTAGCAGTTGGCGAGTCGAGTTGAATACATAATTTCGTTTTATTACAAAACACAAAAACATGGGCGCCGCTAGAATTATTTTCAGGGAGGTGCATCTGCATCTACACATACCATTTACCAATATCAAATGATAAACCCTCTGATCTGAACTTAACTGAACTTATTTCAACTCGAGTTAAAAAATTGCGACTCGACCCATCACTAACGTGTTGTAATGCATCAGAACGGTATGAGTTTCATACATTTAGTATGGTAAGATTTATATTAATGTGACGCGATGTGTTGTACTTGTGGCGGGTGTTGTGTCGCAACAGAAGTTATCCCGATCGTGTCAGAGTACCTGGAGTGGGGGAGGCGAGGAAGGCGGGGAAGTGGCGGCGCCCGCCAGAGCAGTGTGCAAAGAGAATAGTAATACTACGGGAAGGCGACTACTGGCAGTGTGCACGCGCCTGTGTTGTGACGCGTCAGATGCGTATTGCGCGTGTAGTCTTTTCCTTTCATATTAATTAATAATTCATGATACGAAATGTAGAGAATATAGACATCAGTCCAATAGAGTTATTGTCTGGGAGAATCAGAATCGGAGTCGAATGATTTGTGTAAAAACATTGTGCACGTGTGAGCTTGCCGTGAGCTACAACTGTAATACCGGCTCCAGACTCACGCGAGAAGTCTCGGCGAGAAGTCTCGCCGAGAACTTGCGCGAGAACCGAGAAGCTATCCACACTCAGCGATCTTCTCATTTACATTCTCGGTCGTGTTCCGGAATGGACGACAGTGCTAGCTACTGCCTTGGTATTGTGTGCGTTATTTCGTTAACACGAAAATTAAAAATAACATTAAGAAAAAATGGCTCAAACGATGGTGGTTATTGACAAAGTACTTTTTTATAGAAAACGTTTTGCTTCCCACAAAATGGGCTCTGTGTGAAAATATTATTTAAACTTTAACTCTGTTTCATTTTTCCACATTTTTTACTCGTATGTCTAAAATTACTGAACTATATTATAACTATATTAACGAAATATCTCAAAACAATTTAAATCTTCGTGAATTTAAATTATTTTCTTAATATTTATCACACATTATTTTGTTAAGCACTGATAGCACAGATGAGAGACTATGATAAATGAAAGAGTATACAATAACTGTGAAGTTATCTAAATGATACTGATATGCATCAGACACCACAAAGTATTTTTTTTATAGAATAATTGGCACGAGATAACATGCGATCTACGCCACGGTCGCAGTCGCACTGAGAACAAACGAGAGTGTGATAGTGTTCTCTTTTCTCGCCCGAGAAACCCTTTGAAGCGGGCAAAAAAACCGACACCGATCGGAGAACAGGCGAGCCCGAGAACGAGAAGCCGAGAAACCCATCACATTCACGCTTCTCGGGTGTTCTCGGGGGTTCTCGGCGTGAGTCTGGAGGCACCTTAATGATTCAAAAAATCATCATAAGACATCAGAATGCGACACATTGATGTGAGCGCTGGCCGTCACGTTACAGAGCATTACAACACAACACGTCAGACAAATATAAATCCAGCTTTTCAACTTGACACATTTAAGAATTATTACCATGATTCAATTTATTGACAATTAAGTACTGTTGATAAATAACCACTTTATTATCATGACATTTAAAATAGTATAATATTTATCATATTTTCAAAGATGATTTTAATTTACGATAAGAAAACAAATAATTTGAATGTGATACTAAAATGATTTTATAGGATGTAAAGTACTTTACAATTAAGTTTTAGATTTAAGTGCAAAGGTATATTTTTATGTATAAAAATTTATAAGTTCAATATATTAAAAAAAATTATGTGTTTGAACTGTTCAAGATTGTTCAAAGTTCCTTATTAAGCATTTTATTTGATTTAGCAGCATTAACATTATGGTGTACTCGTACATATAATATGTTTCCGTCAGCTGTTAAAAACTTACTATTCCACGATTACTCTAAGCATTAATCCCATTAATCCATTGAATTCAGCTCGTCAGACAACTCAACAGTGGCGTTATAAACATTTAGTAGGTAGTCGTCGCTTTCTGCTGGGGAGTTCCTCACAGTTCCTGCCGCCTGGCCATGCGCAAGTGCATTCCACCATTATAACTTGAAGAAATGATGGAACGAGAATATAATCTAAAATAGAGTAAATATTAGACTATATTTACACTTGAGATTTCATTGTCCTTTTTGGACGTCCCAAGTAATATAAAATATCCACATCAACTTCTACATACGTCCCACGGCATGGGTCTCTCCTTAGACAAGGAGGAATTGACCCACTTAATTGTGCTGGCTAAGGCCCAGCACACACCGCTTACGGTCAATAATTGCATTACACGAATACGCGCGCGGATATCGGAGCGCCCACAAGAGCATGCGTGCATGTAATGCAATTATTGACCTATGTCCAAGTCGTTACGGTTTATATTAAATTGTTGTCTTGAAATGCGCTTCGCCGCGCTTCGAGCAGTGTAGCTGGGCCTAAATGGGTTGATGTTGGATTTTGTTCTGTACTTTCTATCTCTTTGGAGGTGTGATTTTAGTCCCTCGGCTCCTACGACATCTTCAGGAGTAACGAGGGCGGCACGGATGAATATATGTTGTAATATATATTGGATATATATCATATGATATTTATCCTAGTGGAAAGCAAAACTATAATAGTCTGTAAGACTGTTTCACTTTTATTGTTTCACAGTTCTACTGCAAATTATGAATGTTTCCATTGACAACCTATATCAGTAATAAACAACGTAGGTATGTAGGTACATATACATAATAATTTATTATAAATCCGATGTTGATCTTATGAAAAATTTCATAACAATATGTTTTATTATAATATATTTTATATGATTTTTTATTTATATTTATTGCATAGTCTGTTTTGGCCAATTTTGACATACTTTGGCAATTATATACTCCGTACAGTACAATTTCTAATTTGTTTAGATAACTCATGTAACATGTAATCGTATTCTCGTGGTGTTAATTGTATCAACTAACAATTGTTTTATAATGTAAATAAACGTGAAAATATTGGAATTACTGAATGAAAGTGTTTTATTGTATAGAAGAAAAAATGCCTTTATTATGCTTAAAAGTGACGATTGAACGTAAAAGCATCAACTATAGGGGGAACTATATTATTACCTCTCATTCACGGAGTAAAAGATACTGTAAAAATATGTAATATCGTTTCTATGTGTGGCTGACACCAGCTGGGCCACAAAAAAAACTGAAAAATAGACTGTTTGAGTATGCCGCTATAATGTCTAGACTTCTAGAGTTTGTCAGAGTTTGTCGGCAAGTTTTAGAGAGTTCGTAGTTTGCGCGTTTCAGAGATATGTGTGGCTCAGCTGGGGCAACGTTACCCCACCCAGCCGGGCCACACGGATCACGAAAAAACACAGTGAAAATCTATTTGCTGATATACACTCGCGAGCAAAAGTTTGGAATCAGTTACTCGAAATTGGTTCCGCGTGATCTTGCTTACTAAATAAATTTTTAATAATCATAAAAATGACATCATGTTAAAGGTGCAACTGTCCACTTTAAATCGATATAAAATTAATTCATATCGAGCCCGTAATTGTGGAGTTATCCCGGATTAAGTGAAGGAGGTAGGAAAACAAGGAAATAGGGAAAAATAATGAATGAATAAAACAACAAAAATTATTAAATAAAAATTTTATTTATCTTTAAAAATAAGTGTCAATATTTTGTGTTCCCTCCCTTCGCCCTAATAACTGCTCCAAGACGATTCTTCATAGACCTGATCAGCTTCTGAATTGATTCTTGTGGAATACCTTCCCACTCCTCAATCAACGCTGATTTCAGCTCATTCAGACATGAAGGAGCAGGAATTCTGGAACGAACCTTCCTCTTCAGTTCATCCCACACGTGCTCAATGGGATTCAAGTCAGGGCTGAGCGCTGGCCAGTCCAATGTGGCAATACCGACTTCTTCGAGGTATTCCGTTGTTACACGGGCAGTGTGACAACGAGCGTTATCGTGCATAAGGAGGAAGTCATCACCGATGTATCCTGCATAGGGAACGACATGTCCCAGGAGAATATCGGAAATGTACCGGTCCGAATTTAGACCGCCTCCTCGTCCCCCGCCAGGCACGAAGACAAGCTCGGTTTTACCATCGAAGGAAATGCCAGCCCACATCATACAAGAGCCGCCCCCATAAGCCACTGTTTCAGCGACACAGCATTGTGCAAATCGCTCCCCAGGCCGCCTGTAGATCCGTTCTCTTCCGCTACCGTGCAAACACATCCTGCTTTCGTAGGAGAACAGGACTTGCCTCCATTGCTCAACCTCCCAATCAAGATGGGTGCGAGCAAACTGAAGGCAGCACGCCTTGTACCTTGTCGGTGAGCTGCCGTGAGTTTCGGGCCTGTGGCAGGCCTTTTTGGAGTCAGATTCGCTTGCTTGAGTCGTCGACGAACTGTCCACTCGCTGGCTGCTACCCCACGAACATCTCGGAGCTCCTGTTGGACGTCGACACCGCAGTCAAATTCCGATTTCGGAGAGAGGTTGACACGATAAAACGGTCATCCCTCTCCGATGTGCTCCGGCGCCGTCCAGATCTTGGTCTCGGGATAAAGCCACCAGTCTCCCGAAAGCGCTTATAAACTTTCGAAACACAGGATTGGCTTATGTGGAGCCGACGAGCGACAACCCGCTGGCTGAGCCCTTCTTGCAATAGGGCTACGATTTGTGCTGCTTCTGTAGGTGTTGTCTCCATTGTCGTACAAGGTAAAGGGTCAAAAGTGGCGGAGATGTGTACCGGTCAACGTGTGAAAGTCGACTGATAAAGAAAATCCGATAACAGGTGCTTTTATAGGGGGTCAATAGGTCGCAACTCGTGACGTATCAAACAATTGAAACACGTCTTTTTCGATAGACCTTCACTTAATGCGGAATGGCTCCATAAATACTGGCTTGTTTTTAATGAATTCGGTATCAGTTTAAAAGTAAAGAGTTGAACCTTTAAAATGATGTCATTTTAACGATTATTAAAAAAGTATTAACTACTCAAGATAACGCGCAACCAATTTCAAGTAACTGATTCCAAACTTTTGCTCGCGAGTGTTGTAGATAGGTGGCAGTTTGTTTGCCGGACAAGTTTCAGTGCTCATCGGGCTGTGTGGCCACACGGATCTGGTAAACGGAACGACATAGCCAAAATATGTTTACTGATATAGATAGGCGGCAGTTTGTCGAAGTTCGTCAGACAAGTTTCAGAGTTTGTCGCTATACCGTTTCAGAGCTCACCTGCTGCAGCAAAGTTGTTGCAACTGAGCCAGCTGGATCTCCAAAACAAAGCGATGCAGCGAAAATATGTTTGCTCGAATGTTAAAGCAGTAGTTTGTAAGAGTTTGTCGGAAAATTTCAGAGTTTGTCGTCTGCGCGTTTCAGAGATAGTTGTGGCCCAGTTGTGAGGTACGCTGAGCCACACGGATCTCGAAATCGAAAAGACAGCGAAAATCTGTTTACTGATATATACCTGGTAGTTTGTCGATACTTTATTCAAAGATTCAGAGTTTGTCGAGCCCCAATCCAAAAATTGTAGGCGATTGTACATTACTTCGTGTAGATAGACTAGGAGACCAGATACTACTTAAATGTTGCCTAAATAATACCTTGACAATATATTAATCATTCATCGAGGATGGTGTTGAGGTTTGATACCTCTCGTAATTTATGGTATTTGAAAATTCCTACATGTCTTGTCTTTTTGATTAATTAGTGTCTGTTAATAAATTACATATCGCCCACGTAAGGTTTTTCCTTGTTTTTCCCATAAAATAAACTATTTGGAAGCAAGGTCATAATATCCCGGCACAACTACGAATCTCTCATTCATAACATCTGGCGACCGTGAAGGCAAATTATTCTTACGCCGATGGTATAAGAAACTTCCGGCGTGGTTTTCTTGGCCTTAGAAGCGTTTTCAGCAGCCTGAAAACGCAGTTCAGCGCGTTTCAGGAGGTGCTCTATCCATGGAATTATTACTCAAACAGGAATGAGCACTTAAAAACATTGTTGTTCAAATTTGGACTTTATTTCTATGTTTTAAAGGCTAAACGCTTGAAAGTGCAAAAGTGTTCCGAGAGAGATAGCAATAACTGTACCTTTTATCCCTTTCCCACAGTGTTGCTACTGTTGTATATTTTATAATTTAGTAGTTATGAAACAACTATTGGTAGATGAAGATTTTTTAATATTGTTTATTATAATTACTTTTAACGCCCAAAATACCTAAATTGTTTTTTTTTGTAATAATTATAACATAAAATAAATTTAATTACCATGTTAGCCTACTATTAATAATTATAACACTATGATTTTACGTCCAGGAAATATTCTAGTGGTAGTATTAACAAAATGTTATATTGCAACAACGATTCTTTGTCAATGTCAGTAATTTTCGTTGTCATTGTAGTAGGGTGACCACATGGTATCTACCTAACCTAAATATTATCGCAATTTTTAACATTTTTTAATAAAAGTAATTTATATTAGTTATTTATTGTTTAGCTAACACGATGCGATGTTAAGTTATTAGAAAAAAGAATTGGCATTAACATTCTGTTCAAGATATTGGCGAAACCACAAACGTTTTAAATATTGTTAAAACAGTTCGACTCACACTGATGTGTTTTTAATTCTTTTCTTCTGAAAATATTACTTATTCTTTTACTAGGTATGTATTAAAATATCACAGAGAGAGTTACACTAGTGTTGACTCATTTGTGACATATTTGATTATCTGTTATGTGGCGGTGGGTTCAACATAATATACCGATTGGAAAGACCCATCTATTGAAAGACAATAATTGACATTCATTATTTTTTAAATAATTATTATATTAATAAAACCGATCTTGTATTGATAAGCAGATATAAAATTCTTTTGCGCAACCCATTTTGAAATAATAAAATAGAATATAATATTCTTTGTTGTACAACACCAACCAGCTTAAAGTCAACGTATAAATAATACACTTAACACTAATTGTACAAAGGGCGACCTTGTCGCTAAAAGCTATATCTTCCTTAACAATCATGATTATTAAGCATATTATGATTTTCAAAAGCATCTTTCAGGTTGAATGTTATTGTTTTTAAGAAAAAAATCCTATTTCATAGAATTTGTGGTCACAAAATTACGAAAGAGACAAACGGTACAGTTATTGATCTCTCGCTCGGCACACTTTTTCAAGCAAGAGCTCATTCCTGTTTGAGTAATAATTCCATGGCTCTATCACATACTAGAATATCAAAATTTTACCCAAGTTTAGTTGTTTTCAGGCGCCTGAAACATGTTTTCAGTCCGTTTCAGGCTACCCTCTATCGAACCACACCATAACCTGAAAACCCGTTTTAAGGCGTTTTCAGGACCCCTTATGGGCCTTTGAAGCACACTTCGATATATGACTAAATTTTCAATAGGAGTGAGTGAGATAGCACTATAAGAAAGAGACAAAAATAGTGAGCACCTTCCAGAGATAAAAGATAGATCGAGATGCATCTAGAAACTTCTAGGCGTGCTGACAGAGAGAAATAGAACATGCTCATAGAGACAAATATAATCGGGATTGCGAGGGAATTATCTAGAAAGAGAAACGATCGATCGGGTATGGAATGTTCTAGAATAGAACCTTCTCGAATGTCTCGGAAGTTCACTGGTTCTACTGAAGAAGCGCAAAGGCATACACGGAACTTTCTAGAAGACAAACGATCGATCGGGTACGGAATGTTCTAGAATAGAA
This sequence comes from Schoenobius gigantellus, assembly GCA_963935595.1. NCBI lineage: Eukaryota > Metazoa > Arthropoda > Insecta > Lepidoptera > Crambidae > Schoenobius > Schoenobius gigantellus. The sequence goes on along the minus strand of OZ012544.1, from coordinate 15,389,682 downwards.
CCTTCTCGAATGTCTCGGAAGTTCACCGGTCTTACTACATAAGCGCGAAGGGTACCACGGAACTTTCGAGATGAGAAGATAAACAATCGACTGGGTACGGAATATTCGAGAATGGAACATTCTCGAATGCCCCGAATGTTCGTCGACCCTACTATATAAGCGCGTAGGCGAATGCAGACGAACAGTTAATTTTCAAGAGAGCGAAACGAGCGGATCAAGCGATACAAAGTGACTTGGAAGCGCTTCATAGTGAAGAATTCTGTGTGTTCAGTGCTTAGTAACGTTTTACAGTGTGTCCGTAGAGCTTATAGCGGTTTTCAGTGTTAAGTAAAGTGACCTAATTAGTGCTTAATTAAATCTTATCTCCTAATTGTCGGTGTTTTGCGAATTTTCTATTGAACACCCACCCCACAAACGTAACATTTGGTGTCAGAAGTGGGATAGAAAATGCCGATTACGCCGCGAGATAAGGAGCCGGAGAGGGTCCAGACGCGAAGCCAGGCTGCTGCCGAAGCCCATGCGGGAGCTGCAAGTACCTCTACAGCGACTCCGCCGCCACCGCAAGTTGATTTGAATACGATCCTGCTTCTGATAAAAGGACAAAGCAAGTGGCAGGAAGAACAAGCCAAAAGGCAGGAAGAACAAGCCAGACAACAGGCGGAACAACTATGTGCCCTTCGGGAGGAGCAGCCCAAGAGGCAGGAAGAACAAGCCAGACAACAGGCGGAACAACTCCAGGCCCTCCGGGAAGAGCAGGCCAGGAGGCAGGAAGAGCAGGCCAGGAGGCAGGAAGAGCAGGTAAAGAAACAGGATGAGCAACTGAGCGTCCTCCGAGAAGTTCAAGAGGCCGCAAAGCAATGGAAGAGGGAATTGTCGGAGGTCCGTGAGGATCTCTCCAATTTGGAGACCAAGTTCGAAACTCGCCTTCATGATTCCAATGAAAAGATTGAGGAACATGAGAACCGCCTTCAGGCCATAAGTAACAACATGAAGAAGCTCGAAATAAAAGTAACCAACGGAGTGGCCGGTGGAGTAGAGGCACCAGCACCAATGGGTGGGAGATTTAAAGTGCCTCCGTTTGATGGTACCTCGTCATGGACCGCATACAAGCTCCAGTTTGAATCCATTTCCAAGGCTAATGGATGGAATAAGGAGCAGGCCAAAACGGTACTGACTTTGGCGCTGCGAGAAGGAGCTCTCACAGTCCTGGAGGCTCTTGGGAACGACAGGACTTATGACCGCCTTTTAGAAGCTTTGGAAGCCCGTTACGGTGACAGCCATTTAGAGCACGTCTTCAGAGCCCAGCTGAAGGACAAAACCCAGGGTCGTAATGAATTATTACAACAGTGGGCCCTGGAGATTGAAAAGCTAGTCAGGAAGGCATATTAATCTGCATCGGCCTCTTTCGTGGACAGCATGCTGGTGCAGGCCTTTATTGACGGGATTCGGGACTTGGAAGTGAGAGCTGCTGTCAGGTTGGGTCACCCTGGGAGTCTGAAGGACGTAGTTGCCCATGCCCTGGAGGTAGAAGCTGTGCGTCAGGACTCTAGGACATATAGGTTACGGGAAGTTTCCACCAAAGAGCCGGCTGCACCCCGCCGCGAATTTGGCCCGAGATGTTACCACTGTGGAGAACGCGGCCATTTACAATCTCGTTGCCCGAAAAGGAACAAGACGCAAGACACGGGCTCAACGGTACGGCAAATAGCCTGTGATGAGCCGGAGCCGCAGCAGGGAAACGAGTAAAAGCCAGGGCTGTGGGACGAGTGCTGGCTAGTAGTCAAAATGTCCCAGTTATGATCTCACAGGCGAGTGATGGAAATAGTCTGGTCATCAGGGGAAGTGTTGAAGGAATACCATGCCACCTCACAATCGACACTGGAGCCTCTCGTACCGTGATCAGTCCTCGGCTGTTGAAACACCTGTCTAGAGATCAGCTAGTCCGACCTAAGCATCTCCAGCTGCAAACGGCTACCGGCCAGCACATTTCCGTCCTGGGGGAGCGAGAGGTGGCAGTAAGAATTGGAGAGAAGAAATACTGGCACGACGTCATCGTTGCGAACATCGTCGACGATTGCATCATCGGGTTGGACTTTATGAGAAGATTCGGCTGTAACATCGATGTGAAAGGTGGGGTCCTAAATTTTGGAATTGAAGAGATCCCTATGGAAGGTGGAGTGAAAGGTAAAGTCTACTGCGCAAAAAGGACTATTCTCCAACCAAGATCGCAAGCCCTAGTCCCAGTAAAATTATCATGCAATACGGGTCGAGGATCTCGTTGCTGTGTGTTAGTAGAGAACTTAGCTGGAAACAAATCGTGGATAACAGCTCGCACGATAGTGACAACGTCATCTGCAGCATTTGTACTGGTTCTAAATTTAAGTAATACTAAATACGTCCTTAACAAAGGAATGCTAATCGGGTCTTGTGAAGAAATCTCTTGGATACGGAGCTGTAAGGGACCCAGTAGGAACGAAAAACATGTATGCACGGATTTGGACATTAAAAAGTTACTGGATGAGTGCAAGGATGACCTCACCAAAGAAGAACTTCTCAAGGCACGCCATTCTCTGATGCAGTTTATTTTTCTCTATGCACGATGGTGACATCGGAAGAACTGGGCTAGTGCAGCATGAAATTAACACTGGTGACGTTACGCCAATTCGTCAACGACCTCGACGAATACCAGTAGCTAGGGAGAAGGAAGTTGAGGACATGATCGGTGAAATGAAAAGGAATAATGTAATTGAGCCTTCGACGAGTCCATGGTGTTCACCAGTGGTTTTGGTCAAGAAGAAGGACGGATCCATGAGGTTTTGCGTCGATTACCGTCGACTCAATGACGTTACCAAAAAGGACAGCTATCCACTGCCACGAATTGATGACACTTTGGATACGTTGAACGGTATGAGATGGTTTTCAACGCTGGACTTGAAGAGTGGTTACTGGCAAGTGGAAATCAAGGACCAGGATAAAGAGAAAACTGCATTTTCTACTGGAAAGGGTCTTTGGCAGTTCAACGTAATGCCATTTGGGTTGTGCAACGCTCCTGCGACATTTGAGCGACTGATGGAGCAGATCCTAGCGGGCCTGTTGGGAGACACCTGCCTGGTATACCTGGATGACATTATCATAGTTGGGAAAAACTTCGATGACCACCTCAGGAATTTGGAGCAAGTTTTATCCAAACTAAAAGCTGCCAATCTGAAACTAAGTCCGAAGAAGTGCTCGCTTTTTAAGCGCAAAGTTAATATTTGGGACAGGTCATTTCAATGGATGGTGTTCAGACAGACCCAGAGAAGATTAGCGCTGTTAAGGACTGGCCAACGCCGAAAGATAAGACTGGAGTTCGTGCTTTTTTGGGACTTTGCTCATACTATCGACGGTTTGTGAAAAACTTTTCGGATATAGCAAAGCCTTTGCATCAATTAACGGAGGAAAAACGACCATTCATCTGGAATGATCAGTGTGCAACGTCATTCACCGAGCTCAAGCAGAGACTTTGTGAGACACCTATATTGGGATACCCAGATCCAGAGAATGACTTTATTGTCGACACAGACGCAAGTAATACTGGCATTGGGGGAGTATTATCGCAAAGGAAAGGGGACCAAGAAATCGTGATAGCTTACTTCAGTAAATCGCTGTCAAAACCGGAGAGGAATTACTGTGTCACTCGAAGAGAGTTGCTGGCGGTTGTCAAAACATTGCAACACTTCAGTAAATATTTGTTGGGACGCAAGTTCCGTATCAGGACTGACCACGCTGCTCTCAAGTGGTTATTAGAGTTTAAAAACCCTGAAGGTCAAGTGGCGCGATGGATTGAACAACTCCAGGAATATGATTTCATCATTGAACATCGCTGTGGGAAATCACATGGCAACGCTGATGCTCTCTCCCGAAGACCGTGCCAGGATGACTGTAAACATTGTCAGAGACAAGAGGCCAAAGACTGCGTAAGGATGTTGAGAACCGACACTGTTAGCGAAGAGTGGAGTGATAAAGTCATGCAGGAAGCGCAACAGGAGGACCTTGACATCAAACCCATTTTCGATTGGATCCAGGCGGGAGCACCCAAGCCAAGGTGGTGTGAAGTAGCTCCGATGAGTACAGTCACGAAAACCTACTGGGCTCAGTGGGAAAGCTTAAGACTGTTGTAAGAAATGTACGAGCTGCTCGTCAGTCAAAGGTCCTCATACGCGCAGCAGAGGAGCGCTTAAGCTGTACAACATTGGAACACCTTGGGAAAGGATTGCCTTAGATGTTGCAGGCCCATTTCCAACATTAGAGTCTGGAAACAAGTACATCTTGGTAGTGATGGATTATTTCACCAAATGGCCTGAAGCGTTTGCCATTCCTAATCAGGAAGCTGTTACAGTGGGGGAGAAGTTGGTAATGGAGGTGTTCAGTCGATTTGGAGTGCCACTCGAAATTCACAGTGATCAAGTCAGAAACTTCGAATCCCAGGTTTTTCAAGAGATATGTCGAATCATGGGGATTCATAAAACAAGAACTACACCATACCACCCACAGTCAGATGGAATGGTTGAGAGATTCAACCAGACATTGGAGAGACATCTGGCGAAGGTTGTGGAGAACCATCAAAAAGACTGGGACAGGCGTATTCCTCTTTTCCTGATGTATAGATCGGCAACTCATGAGAGCACAGCTGCCACGCCAGCAAGCGCAAACTTCGGAAGGGAACTTCGTTTACCTGCTGACCTGTTAACAGGGCGACCTCCTGATACCCCAAAATGCATCACGGAGTACGTAAGCGACTTAAGAAACCGAATGGAAGGTGTTTACCATCACATTCGTGAAAATGGACTTCAGGCTAATGCAAAAATGAAGTCGCGATATGACCGGAATTCTAATCAAGCGAGATTTGAAGAAGGTTCGTTGGTGTGGTTGCACAATCCGATGCGACGTAAAGGGAAATCCCCGAAATTGTCTCCAGATTGGGAAGGCCCATATAAAGTTGTCACCAGAATCAACGACGTCACCTACCGCATACAACGGAATAAGCGCAGTGCAAGCAAGATTGTCCATGTTGATCGACTGGCTAAGTATCACGGTTCTAACGATGCTCGGGACGAGCATATTTTAGAGGGGGGTAGTGTTACGCCGATGGTATAAGAAACTTCCGGCGTGGTTTTCTTGGCCTTAGAAGCGTTTTCAGCAGCCTGAAAACGCAGTTCAGCGCGTTTCAGGAGGTGCTCTATCACATACTAGAATATCAAAATTTTACCCAAGTTGCCGTTGTTTTCAGACGCCTGAAACATGTTTTCAGTCCGTTTCAGGCTACCCTCTATCGAACCACACCATAACCTGAAAACCCGTTTTAAGGCGTTTTCAGGATCCCTTATGCCTTTGAAGTACACTTCGATATATGACTAAATTTTCAATAGGAGTGAGTGAGATAGAAAGAGACAAAAATAGTGAGCACCTTCCAGAGATAAAAGATAGATCGAGATGCATCTAGAAACTTCTAGGCGTGCTGACAGAGAGAGATAGAACATGCTCATAAAGACAAATATAATCGGGAATGCTTTTCGGAACGGAACTTTCTAGGAAGACAAACGATCGATCGGGTATGGAATGTTATAGAATAGAACCTTCTCGAATGTCTCGGAAGTTCACCGGTTCTACTGAAGAAGCGCGAAGGCATACACGGAACTTTCTAGAAGACAAAAGATCGATCGGGTACGGAATGTTCTAGAATAGAACCTTCTCGAATGTCTCGGAAGTTCACCGGTCTTACTACATAAGCGCGAAGGGTACCACGGAACTTTCGAGATGAGAAGATAAACAATCGACTGGGTACGGAATATTCGAGAATGGAACATTCTCGAATGCCCCGAATGTTCGTCGGCCCTACTATATAAGCGCGTAGGCGAATGCAGACGAACAGTTCATTTTCAAGAGAGCGAAACGAGCGGATCAAGCGATACAAAGTGACTTGGAAGCGCTTCATAGTGAAGAATTCTGTGTGTTCAGTGCTTAGTAACGTTTTACAGTGTGTCCGTAGTGCTTATAGCGGTTTTCAGTGTTAAGTGAAGTGACCTAATTAGTGCTTCATTAAATCTTATCTCCTAATTGTCGGTGTTTTGCGAATTTTCTATTGAACACCCACCTCACAAACGTAACATTATTATGAAGCGTGCTAAGATGGAAAGGGCGACTGCACGGCGGCGGTTTTTCCACAAAATAAACTATTTGGAAGCAAGGTCCAAATGTACAAATTCCAATTGTACAAAAAAGATTGAAGAGTTAATCGTAAGTACAAGAAACTCTGAGGAAATTAAAGTAGAATTTATAAAACTATCCTCAATATACAATGATCTCACGAGAACACAAAATAAAGTATTAAACTTATGGCTTGATGATGAAAATAGGGACGAGGTTCTGTTTGATCAGGATGTGGATGTGGCTGACGGCTACATGACTCAGTGGTTTACGATAGAGCAAAAGGTTAAAAACTACATTGAGGCCAATAATGATTCCACTTCCAAATGTACAGTCAAAGAATTAAATGATGAACAGATTTCTTTGGCGAATGATCGTCATCGGCATTATCGTCTCCGGAAACTTGAGTTGCCGTCGTTTAAGGGAGAATTAAAAAGATGGATCACTTTTTGGACGCAATTTAAAAAAATACTTAATGACGAGTCCATTGCTAAAGACGATAAGTTTCAATATTTACTTCAGTGCATGGAACAAGGTTCTGTTGCTAGAGAACTCGTGGAAAGTTTCCCACCCTCGGGTGAGAACTACAATAACGCCATAGAGCAATTACAACAACGATTTGCTAAAGATGAACTTATAATTGAGCATTATGTACGAGAATTGTTACTTCTGGTGCTCGCGCAAGCAAAAGGTGTAGAGAAGACCTCTATTAGACAACTGTATGACAAAATAATTACTCAAATTGTTAAAGTAATGATTTTATATACAAACTACTTAGATATATCAATTTGGTTGTCTTTCATCTATGATACTGAGTTGACATAAATTCGAAATCTTGGCTGTCACTTCTACTGAAATATGAATATTGGTTGAATTATGTTTTAATGTTTGCTTATAAAATAAAATGTGATCTAAAGTAAATAGATTGAGCTGATAAATGTCTATCTTTTCGCGATCCACTTTTATTAACATGGTAGCAGAGCGTGGTTAGGTCCGTGGTTAAAAAGTTTAAGAAGATTGAAAAAAATACGAAATAAAAATACGACAAAAATAAACGGAACAAGGAGGTACGTAAAACATGGAGGTGAAAGTAGGAGAAGTTGGTGTTCAAATATTTGATGGCTCGAATTATGAGAAATGGAAATTTAGACTAAAATTATTTCTGCAAATGAAAGATTGTAAAGAAGCTGTAGATAGTAATACCAAACCGGATAACATGAAAGACGATGAATGGAGAAAAGTTGATTTGAAAGCAAGAAATATTATTGTAAATAGCGTAAACAATACTCAGCTTGATATTATAATTAATGAAATTACTGCTTTTGACATGGTTAAGAAATTTGATGAGATATATTTACTAAAAGGCAGCGCTAACAAACTACTCATAAAGCGGAAAGTTCTCGAAACAAAATTTAAAGATGGCGACGATATTATAGAATTTTTGCAAATATTTGAAAAACAGATTAATGAATTGAAAAATGCTGGAGAAGCTGTTTCGGAAGAAGACAGGCTTAATTATTTATTGCTTGCATTACCTGAAAGCTTCGCACATATTGTAAATATTGTAGATGCGATGCCCAAAAAGGATCAAACAGTTGAATATGTGAAATCAAAACTATTGCTTGAAGTAAAGAGAAAACAAAATGAACAACAAGGGCAGACATTTAGCTCACGAGCTAATTCATACCAAGATGGGTCCAGAAATGATAACTGCTTTGAATGCAACCGCCCTGGACACTACAAGAAAGATTGTCCCAATTTAGTACGTCGTGGCCAATATCGTGGTAGAGGACGTGGATATGGAAGTGGACGTCGAGGAACACAGAGAGGATATAGAGGTCATAGAAGAGGCTACAACAATAGAAGTGTGAATACAGGTCAAACTAGCAGTACGAGTGATGCATATGGATTTAATGTAGAAGTCGAGGCATTGACAGCTGGAGCAAATGAAACGAAAGCAGATATAACTTGGTTGTTGGATAGCGGTTGTAGCGATCACATAATAAATGATGAGAAGTTGTTTAGTCATTATAAGACATTAGAAACGCCAGTAAATATTAAGGTAGGTGATGGATTCTGCTTAAAGTCGGAGAAGATAGGAAATGTTACAATGTATTGCCATACAGCAGGTAAGTTGAATAAAATTGACATTGCGAATGTATTTTATGTACCAAATATGAAGCGAAAGGAGATGTTTCAATTTCGGCCATGAACATGTACAGTACATTAAAAAATGTAAAAAAATGAATAAAACTACTACAATTTACATTGCCTGATATTTTCAGCCGTTAAACCGTGTACAAAAATATTTTATAGCATCGAAATAAAACCAAACCTGGCAATAAAGGATGCCATACTGTTTCTGTAATCTGTGGCTGTGTTCTGTGAATAAGCGCGAGTACACACGACCGATAATCGGTAACCGATTTTTTGTGTGGTAACGTATACATTTACGAACGTTCCATTTTTCATCGATAATCGGAGTGGCTGCGATACACCGATATTTTTATGACCGACTTTTTGTAGTTTGCGTGCGTTGCAACGTAAAAATCCATGTCTCATTTTCCACCGTCAATAAATCGGTCACCGATAGTCGGTCAAGTGCGAACGCGCCAAGTCTGTCAGTGATATATTTCTTGACTTGATGACCTTTATGGCTTTATTTAGTATCTCTAATAAGTCTGTGCTTTATTTATTATTTTGGACTTTTGTATGCTGCTAACTTGTTTACCACGGCTTAAGGATTATTTCAACGAACTACGATATAGCTCTAGCGACTTGGATTTTGACGATTATCATCATTTCCTTTAGCTTTAAAACGGTGAGTATTCTTGTGTAAATGTGTAAAAAAGTTAACAAATACTTGACCACAATAGTTTCAAAACGTATTTAAGTTTTATCTTAACGATTTAATTGCGATTTCAAATAAATATTCATTACTCTTTTTAGTTCATGTACATAATTAATAGATATTAACGTTTAATATTGGTGGGGAGTTTAACGATAACTACTACATGTGTTTATTTTCAGGCTCACAATAACTCGCTGTGTGAATTGTGACTCCCTTTTCAATGAAAATGGTAACCAACATATTTATCTTCTGACTGATATTGGAGTAGAATTAGTTTCCATCATAGAGCAAAAAATGGGTCATGAGGTAATTAGTGTTTACTAATCACCCTTAATTTTTCGAAATATGTATAATATTAAAGTGTATCTGAAAAAATGGTTCTTGTTTTTTTAATATGACATTGCTTCATTCTTTTATTTTTAGATCGATCTTGCTGGTGTTTTGTCTGAAAACTGTTTTAATTCGGCATTACAAGAATTGCAGACTGTGCAACAACATCTCACACACATCAATTGCCTGAAGTGCAGTCTGCACCAGTATATCATGACAGATATGTTTGTGTTTGGTGCAGGTCAGTCATCATATCAGAGAAGAACTCGATTCTCTTTTAAGAAGGCCCAGAGAGAAATGAAATCACTTCAAGGATATATCCTATAGTGGTCAGTTGACTTATGATAGCATTGCCTGCAATTCTTTGCAAGATGTCACACATGTACAGTAAGCTCCTTATAAAGCTGTTTGACCTTTGGACCGTTCTTATGTCGCTTGTAATAGTGGCGGTTTTTGTAGGGTAAATGTATGCTTGAATGGGAGCTTACTGTACCTACAAACAAATCTGTATCTCAAAATATTAATCATGTATTTGTGCAAATTATATTAATTTTATAAGGTTTTTTTTCTATTAATAGATTCCAGATAATGCATATATCACGTTGGGTCCGAGTTAGATGAATTGTGCAGCAACACATGAAAATTGAATCAACATCAAGTCAATATTCAGTCAGTTACACCAACTCATAATATTAATGTATGTGTATGTTGTGGAGTAGCACTAGTCAATGGCGATCACATGCTCTGCCAGATGGCTCTGAGTGGAATCTAATAGCATCAAGAATTTATCCCAGAGAGGTATGGGGTAATTTTAAAAAAATCATGCATGCATGTGTCTGCTCAGCGGAATGCTCATTGATAGACTGTCCAAAACGAACAGGGTAACTAGAGTCCACTATAATAAGATCAAAATAGGAATAATTGTGTTTGGTGGAGGTCTTCATTGATTCGAAGGCGTACACATTTATTGCGACCTGGACTTGAGATAGATTACCTTGCCACAAGGATTTTTCCTAGAGAGGTAACACTGTTTAATTTAGTCTAACCAAAACACTAACATTGCCAAATAACTAAAGAAACACTGTACTTATACTATACTTTTGAAATTCACTTTGCCTAACATTAAGTTCGTTAAGTTTTTAGATGTCAGTTATTAAGGAATGTCATTTATTTCACAGATAGAAGATAATGCACTTGCAAGTAGTGAGTGTTGGACCCAAGCTCAACAAAATATACTTCTTCACAATGTGGCACAGGAGGACAATATACCCACAGATTATATTGATTTGGATGAGTTCACACACGCCTGATTCCAGTAGCCAGTGTTTTATTCCTGGGTGTTTACAACCGGAAAGATTAAATGTTCCAGATTATTTAAGAAAGAGAGTTGACCACAAATAAAATATTTATTACTAAAACTGCTAGTCTATGCCGAACATCAGTCAGAGTATAATTGGAACATTTTGGATGAACATATATTTAGTAATTCTTTCAGTAAAAATACTTTGGAGGCAATTTTAAAATTAAGTATTTAAGGGGGTAGATACTTATCTTTAAAATTGCCTCCAAAGTATTTTTACTGAAAGAATTACTAAATATATGTTCATCCAAAATGTTCCAATTATAATATGCAATGATTTGATGAGTGACAGTATTTTGGTGCTTTGGGTGGGCTCGGCATCAAGCTAACATAGAAGGGCCGGCATCATTTCTAGATGGAATATTAATAAATGAAATAGAATAAACATTTTTAAAACAGTGTTTTATTTATCAGACTGAACCCTAACACTTTACACACTTTACTACACTTAAAAGGCAATCACTCGACTTCAACTTTAAACCTTCCCAATAACACAGGACATGCAAACAACTTTTAACAAAACTGAATATAATCAACACAATCTGCCTGTTGTGTACCATATTATTATAATATAAGGCTTCTTTAGCATTCACATACTTTAATTAGAACTTTGGTTATTGGGTTCAAGTTATGCACTAAAAATAGATTTAAGTACACTTTTCTGAGTGCTGGATCATTACTTGATCTTTTACAGTTTTGCGCTATAACTTTTAATAGAAGCACAAGCTGCTTTTCTGTAGACATAATATTGGCTAAGGTGCTTTTGAATAACTAGTCCTATTTCATCATAAACACTTTTTACTACACTTGAAAGGCAATCACTCGACTTCAACTTTTAACCTTCCCAATGACACAGGACATGCAAGCCACTTTTAACAAAACATTCAATATAATCAACACAATCTGCCTATTGTGTACCATATAATATAATGCTTCTTTAGCGTTCACTTACTTCACTTGGAAGTTTGGTTATTGGCTTTTGGTTATGCAGTATAAATAGGTCTAAGTTCACTTTTCTGAGTGTTGGGTGATTACTTGATCTTTTGCAGTTTTGCACTCAAACTTAATAGAAGCTTAAGCTGCTTTTTCGTTCACATATCGTAAGGTTGTTTCGTATTCGTAATAGTCACAAGAACTGTTTAGTCATATTTCAGGAAGCTCATAAAGAAATCCGTTGATATAGGTATTGATAATGATTAATTATATAAATAATTGTATCTATTTACGTTCAATTCAGTTCAATTATACTGAATTGTTTGTAAACCTCGTCAGAGTATTATTTTCTTTGTTGTAAACTCTGTAGTGTCGTGTGTTAGTTTTTTTTTCCAATTATTTTTTTACGTTACTGTGTTGCCATTATATTGATGTTATAAAACTGTCATTGATCATCAAAAAGTATAATGTACACGAAAACAACAAAAAAATAACAAAAATTAATTGCAAAGTAATGTTTTATTTTTATTTCCCTAGCATAAAAACCACTGTACATACTCATGGCCGGGACTCCATACAAACCTGAAACATCTCCTTTATTAAGTGTTTCATGTATTGTAAATAGAAATAACACAGTTAATTTTAAAGGGGAAGTAGCTAGTATATATAATAAAGATATAGGTTTAATGGCTGTAGCGCGAAAGAGAAATAAATTATATGAACTTGATGGTAAAGTTAATGTAAATACAGGTAAGGTAGCATATGCGAGTGGTAATATTATGTCAGAGAAAGAAAAATGGCATAGAGTCTTAGGTCATCCTAATTTTAAAAAGCTCAAAACAATGTGTAGGTACAATGCAGTAGAAGGGTTACCAGAAACATTAGATGAGGGATACGTGCAATGCGAAATCTGTTTAATGAATAAAATGACCAATTTACCGTTTGGAATTCAGAGACGACGGGCAACTGACTTGCTAGAGATTGTCCATACCGACGTTGCAGGCCCGATTACGCCTACTGGATATAAAGGGCAGCGATATTTTGTCTCATTTATAGACGATTATAGTAGGATAGCTTATGTATGTGTAATTAATAACAAGAGTGACGTCTTTACCTGTTTTAGAGATTATGTAAATATGGTAGAGAATCAGACAGGCAAAAGAGTAAAAGAAATTAGATGCGACAATGGGAGAGAATATATAAATGATAATTTCTATAACTTCACAAAACAAAAAGGTATTTATTTGAAACCAGGACCAGCGTACACACACGAGTTGAACGGTGTAGCTGAACGTTTCAATCGAACTGTTATGGAGAGAGCGAGATGTCTTCTTACGGAATCAAAGATAAGTAAAAAATATTGGCCTGAGTGCGTATTAACGGCAGTGTATTTGGGAAACAGAACGTTAACTAATACTTATGAGAGGAAAACACCGTATGAAATTTTTATTGGCAGGAAACCTAATGCAAATAATTTAAAAATTTTCGGTTCACAGTGTTATGTACGAATTCCAGATGAGCTGCGAACTTCAAAATTAAATCCAAAAGCTACGAAGGGTATATTGGTAGGATATACTGATACAGGTTACAGAGTGTTAGTAGATGACAAAATAGTAATAAGTCGACATGTAACTTTTATTGACGCAAAAGAAGGACAAATAATTAAGTCAGTAAGTATTGAAGATTCCACTTATGATTCTAATGAACGATTTTATGACAGCATAGACGATAATGAAGACGAAAAAAATAAGACAGTGACTGAGGAGGTGACTGAAAGTGATATAAGACCAAAAAGAGACAGAAAGATGCCAGAGAAGTATAAAGATCATGTTGTATATATTAATTTTAGTGATGCATCAGTACCGGAAACATATGAGGAAGCAATTAAAAGTGCAGACGCAAGAAAATGGAAAGATGCTATGCAAGAGGAATTAAATAGTCTCGAGAAAAATAAAACATGGATCATGGTTGATAAGCCGGTAGATAAGAAAGTCATAGATGTGAAATGGATTTTTAGGATAAAGTCAAGTGGAAAGTATAAGGCAAGAGTAGTGGCACGAGGATTTCAACAAATGTACGAAGAGCATGAAGAAATTTACTCACCGGTAGCACGAATGACGACAATGAAAGCCTTATTATCAGTTGCATGTGTAAGAAGATGGAATATTGAACAAATGGATGTAGAGACGGCATTTTTGAACGGAAACATTAAATCAGAAGTTTATATTCACCCGCCTGATGGATACAGCGCAGATGATAACAAAGTATGTAAATTACAGAAAGCGCTCTATGGGTTGAGGGAAAGCCCACGTGACTGGTATGAATGCTTCCATGAATTCATGATAAGTATAAATTTTAAAAGATCGGATTATGACAATTGCTTGTATATAGGATGTTTAAGTAATGTAAATATATATCTTTGTCTGTACGTCGATGATATTTTGATTTGTGGACAAAAGTTGAAAGCTATAGATGAATTGAAACAATTACTAAATAAAAGGTTTTGCATGAAAGACCTCGGAGAGATAAAACAGTATCTTGGAATAAATGTAGAATTTAATAGTAAAGAAGGAAGAATGACCCTGAGCCAGGAAAAATATATTGTTAGCTTAGCAGAGAAATATAATGTGGTGGAATCGAAGAATTTTGAAACACCGATGGAAATGAACTTGTGTATAGAACCAAGTAAAGATGTGAGTGCAACTTTAAAGTATAGAAACTTAATTGGAGCTCTTCTGTATGTGGCAAGTGGAACTCGACCAGATGTATCATATAGCGTAAATTATTTAAGTCGTTTCCAGAATAGCTATTGCGAAACTCATTATAAGTATGCATTGCGAGTTCTTAAATATTTATATTGTACAAGACATTTAAAAATGAACTATAGCATGGAGTATGAAGTAGAATTGGATGCTTATGTAGATGCTGACTGGGCCGCAGATAAGTGTGATAGGAAGTCAACAACAGGAATTATAATTAGAGTTTTTAATAATCCAATTATGTGGAAGTCGCAGAAACAAAAAATTGTGTCAAGAGCATCAACTCATGCTGAATACTATGCACTGGCAGACTGTGTTGAAGAGATACTTCCTTTGATAGGTGTGTTAGGTGATTTAGGAGTTGAGATTAGGAAACCTGTTAAAATTTACGAGGATAATAGCGGTGCTATTGCGTTGTCTAAAAATGGGAAATTTTGCAAAAACTCTAAGCATATTGACATAAGCTACCACTTCGTGTATGACTACGAGAAAAAGGGTATCATTAATGTAATAAAAATACATACAGAGGAACAGTTAGCGGATATGTTAACCAAAGCGTTAGGGAGAATTAAATTTCAAAAGCTTAGAGAACTTGCTAATGTTAAATGAACAGATTAGTTTATGTTGATTGAACTATTTAAGTCGAAGCTAGAATAAGTTGATAAGAAGTTAATTTTATGTTGTGTTTATGTTTATTGTTTTTCTATAAAATCAAGGAGGCGTGTTAAAGTAATGATTTTATATACAAACTACTTAGATATATCAATTTGGTTGTCTTTCATCTATGATACTGAGTTGACATAAATTCGAAATCTTGGCTGTCACTTCTACTGAAATATGAATATTGGTTGAATTATGTTTTAATGTTTGCTTATAAAATAAAATGTGATCTAAAGTAAATAGATTGAGCTGATAAATGTCTATCTTTTCGCGATCCACTTTTATTAACACAAATTTTAGCTCTTGAAAGCATGAACGTAACTCAAGACAAATTTGCTGCCTTCCTCTACCCACTTGTCGAATCAGCTCTACCAGAAGATCTTCTGAGAGCGTGGCACAGGTCTAATTTCAACTTAGAGAAAACGTCTAACCCACTTTCAGAGCTGCTAGCATTCGTTAAACAAGAAGTAGAATCAGAAGAACTAATCCGGCTTTCGCGAACAGAATTCTCAAAGAGTATAGTTGCACCAGCAATTCCATCAACGTCGTGTTTTACAACATTAGAAAAACAGAGTTACAGCAAAGGTAACAAGGTACAGGTTTTAGAAAACATGGTCAAACCCTGTCTCTTTTGCGAGAAGACCACGCATGCCAGTTCTGAATGTGTTACAGCCGTCAATAATCTTTAGAAGAACACATAGATATAATAAAGCGTAAGAAGGCATGTGGTATATGTTTAAATACTGGACACTTTTGGAAAATATGTAGAAAACATCCTAAATGTGTTGCATGTGGTAAGCGCCATTTTCCTATTATGTGTAGCAATATGAAACGGACAAATGATGATGAAAAAGCTAATATGAAAGGTGAGCAAGTAGCTATCACTCAGTCAATAAGTTCGTCTAGCTATAAAACCGTTCTATTACAAACGTTAAAAGTAAAGATTGTAAGTGATTCTGGCGTTCTAAAGATAAGGGCTCTATTAGATTCCGGCGCACAGCGTTCCTTTATTAAAACTGATATCGTTAATAAATTAAATATAAAGGAGAAAGGTCAGCAGACACTTAGTCACAATTTATTTGGTGGAACTGTAACTAAAAAGCAAGTGCATAAGTTATATAATGTAAATATAAGTAGTTTAGATGATAGTTATTCTTGTAATATAGACACGCTGGAGCAAAATATGATTTGTGGATACTTACCTCAGTTAAGACAGGGCGAATTGTTGTCGCAGCTCAGTAATCTAGGTATTTTTGTAATAGACTGTACTGATGAAGTCTCTGAAATAAGTTTACTTACCGATTCTGACTTTTTAGGTTCTTTGTTTACCGGACGGGCAGTACGAGTAGACGAGAACTTACTTGCGGTCGAGACCAAGCTCGGGTGGACAATTTTTTCTTAAAAACAGTTTGTATAAACAAAGAGAATAGATACGAGGTAAGATTGCCCTGGAAAGATAGACTGGGATCTTTGCAGCCGAATTATGAAATGGCATTAAAACATTTAAATTCGACTACAGCCCGACTTACTAAGCTAGGTATTCTAAAAGAATATGATTTAGTTTTTAAAGAGTGGTTGAAAGACGGTATTATTGAAGAAGTGAGTCAAAATGTCGCCGATACTGGTCATTATCTACCACATCATGCGGTTGTCAAAGAGGCTAGTTTAACAACCAAAATAAGGCCAGTTTTTGATGCATCTTCAAAAGACTTCAACAATTTGTCTATTAATACGTGTCTCGAGAAAGGCTTAAATTTCATAGGGCTGATACCGAACTTATAGATAAATTTTCGGCTTAAGGCAATAGGTATCACGGCCGACATGAAAAAGGCCTTTCTACAGATTTCTCTACATCCCGACGATCGTAATTTCTTAAACTGTCAAAACTTTACAAACTTTTAGGCATCGGCGCGTGGTTTTCGGTGTTACCACTAGCCCTTTTCTTTTGTCGGCCACAATTTTATATCATCTCAACAAGTATGATTCACCCACGGCGGCGATTTTAAGAAAATCTTTCTATGTCGATAATTGCATCGTTAGTGTTAACAATAAAGATGAGATAAATAGTTTTATTACAGAAGCCAAAGATATTATGATGGATGGACATTTTGAATTACGTTGCTGGGTTACCGAACCAGTAATAACGAGCAAGGAAGTAGCTACGATTCCAGTTCTAGGTCTTATATGGGATCCGCACCGCGATGAACTATTCTGTAAGGTATCATCTTTAAATAATTGCCTTCGTAAGGGTTTCACAAAGAGAACCGTACTTTCACTAGCGCAAAGCATTTTTGATCCCATTGGTGTTCTTTCACCTGTGGTTATCATACCAAAGCTTATAATACAAAAATGTTGGATCATGAACATTGACAGGCCTTACCGCAAGATTTAGTAAAGATACTAGATGACTGGGTTTGTCAAATCCATTTGTTAGAGTTATGTCGCATCCCAGATGTAATGTGATTTGGCTCGAAGTGAGAATACACTGCACGTTTTTTGCGAGTTTGCCTATGCTTATTATTTGCGTTCTGTTTATAATAATATAATTAATGTACAGTTAGTATTAGCAAAGTCGAGAGTAGCTCCGACAAAATCAATCACTATGCCCAGACTTGAACTTCTTGCTGCCTTGATAGGTACTAGGTTAATGATTGAAGTTAAGAAAAGCCTAAATATAACATGCAAAGAGTTTTACTGGATAGATTCAAGCATAGTATTAGTATGGTTGAGACGTAAAGAAGGTTTAAGTGTCTTCGTGCGCAACAGGGTGTCAGAAATATTAAGAGGAAGTAATATAGACAATTGGCGTCACGTGCCAGGTAATCTGAATCCCGCAGACCTGCCGTCTCGCGGTTGTAATCCTGAAAAGCTCTTACAGAGTGGATGGTGGACAGGCCCGGAATGGCTTCGTTTGCCACCACACAAGTGGCCAATGCACGTAAAAGATCCTGACAAAAATGAAGTACAAAAAGAAGTTATGAAGAGTTGTATAATTGTAAATAATGTAAATAGTAAGCATTTTTCTGAACGTATTTTATACTTTAGCAAATATTCAAGAATTGTCCGGCTAGTAGCTTGGTGTCTTAGACTAGTAAATAATTATCGCGATAAGTTCAATAAGAAAGTAGCGGACATATCTGCTGAAGAATATATAAAGGCAGAGAAGCGGTTATTACATTTAGTGCAGTCGGAAGACGCGATTAGCTTAACATCAAAGGTGCAAAACTTTGTTGGTGATGATGGTCTTTTACGTGTTAAGACTCGCCCTATAATTAATGATAATCTTTTACCAAATTTTAAGTCACCTACTTTGTTATCGGCTAAAAATATAATTGTTCAAAGACTTGTCGCACAAAAGCACATAGAACTTTTGCATGCGGGTTCACAGACAAGCAATCTTCGCGAGACATACTGGATTGTGAACATTCGTAGACTCGCCAAAAAAGTAAGTGATTGTGTCACCTGTAAAAGGTTTAAAGCAAAGGCATGTACAGTTCCTCCAGCTCCGCTACCAGTGGACCGTGTTAGTTGTGGTTCTACCTTTGAAGTTACAGGAATTGATCTTGCGGGACCACTACTTTTGAAAACAAAAGAGAAATGCTGGATTGTGCTATATACTTGTGCGACATACCGCGCTATCCACTTAGGGCTTACAACTTCACTATCAACTGAGGATTTCATGCTGGCTTTATGAAGGTTTTTAGCTCGAAGAAGTAAAATAAGAATTATTTACAGTGATAATGGCACGAACCTTCGCGGGGCCAGTGATATACTTAGCAGCGCTGATTGGCAAGCGATATCTCAAAGGTTATCTATTCAGAAGATCGAATGGCGCTTTATCCCGCCTTCAGCGCCATGGTGGGGATGGTTCTGGGAGAGGATGGTGAGAACTTTAAAGAAGATTATGCGAAGGGTTCTTGGTAAAGCGGCCTTGCATGAAAAAGAGTTGCATACAATTTTGTGCGAGACTGAAGCGGTTATCAACTCACGCCCTCTCACATATTTGGTGGATAACACGGAAAATTTAAAACCACTCACACCTTTCATGTTTCTTAACATGAGTGGTGCAAGCAATGATGTCGATATAATGGATGACATCGATGACAATATCTTAACTTCGCGATGGAGATATGTGAATAGCTTAACCGAACAACTAAAACAACGTTTTCACTATGAGTATTTGTCTCTTTTGGCAGAGTACTCTAACAGTCGGAACGGCAGAACCCAACAAGTCGGTGATGTTGTTCTAATTGGTTCTGATGATGTGAAGCGTATAAATTGGCCTTTGGGTCTGATTTTGGATATCTTCCCTGGGGCCGATGGACACGGAAGAGTAGCTCGTGTCAAGACTTCGACAGGGGAACGGGTTAGGGCTCTCCAGCGTATTTATCGGCTAGAAGTATCATGTAATGATCCGGTTGCGTTAAAGGGTTCTGATGCAATAAACACCAATCCTGTTCCTATAACAACTAGTACTGGTTCGGATGGTAAGCAGTTTACCCGTACTGGTCGTCAGGTAAAGGTTCCGCAAAGACTAGATTTGTAGCAAATCTTTATAAAGGAGATTTGTATTTAGTTGTCGATTTTAATATAATAATAATAGTTTTAGATTTGATATAGGTAATGTTCAATGTTTTGCATTTGCCCTTCATGTTAAAAGGTGCAAGGCGGGGAGGATGTTGAGGTTTGATACCTCTCGTAATTTATAGTAAAATTCCTACATGTTTTGTCTTTTTGATTAATTAGTGTCTGTCAATAAATTATATATCGCCCACGTAAGGTGTTTCCTTGTTTTTCCCATAAAATAAACTATTTGGAAGCAAGGTCATAATATCCCGGCACACAACAACGGATAAAATTAAATTGTAAAGGTTACTGTTTCATCATTGAATATGATTGACTATTTAAAATCAACTTCTTGTTGTAAGAAAGTACACAACATTTAAAAAAATAACGAAAACTCGTGCATTCGGGACTCCTAGCTCCTGTACTATTTACCCAAATAAAAAACTCTTTCATTCTCTGGATTGGGGCGTCGACAAATTCTGAATCTTTGAATAATGTATCGACAAACTACCACCTATCTATATCATTAAACAGATTTTCACTGTCTTTTTGTTTTCGAGTCCGTGCGGCTCAGCTGGGGTAACGCTCAACTCCGCTCCATACAAATGTTCAACATTCACTGAACCTAAATGTATGGATCAGCTGATTTTTTTTGCGATTTCAAAGTTGGTGCCATAGTGAAAGTTGTTCAGTTTGCTTGTCTGAACAAGCACACAAAATTTTTGTCATAACTAAAAAATAACCTTGTATAGAGATTAAAATTAACAACAGTTTCGTACAATTTAATATAACACGCATCAAACGTTTAAACTTAATCCTTGATAAATAAACAAAACTTTTGCCAAGGAATTTTAAAAGAGCGACATCAATATTGACAACCCTACTAAGCCAGCCACGCGGCCGACTGTCGGTCAGTGTCGGTCGATTGGGCCGGCCGGGACTCGCCGATTTATTTTACGGCCGACTTTTTGTAGTTTGTGTGCGTTGCAATACAACTCCATATGTTTCATTTTCCACCGTCAAAAAGTCGGTCACCGATAATCGGCCGTGTGCGTTCGCGCTAACATAATGTCCTGGGGCCCGATTCTCAGTTTTTTAGAGATATCTCTAATTCGACATATCTCTAATACTTTGCATCTCTACTAAAAATCTCTATGATATGAAAAAAATGTCGATTGCTATCTACCACTAGGCATAGACATTTCTCTATCGTGACATTTTGAGAATATGGAAACTGTGAAATATTCGACATCCGCCATTTAATTTCGACATATGTCGAATTCGACATTATGTCTATGGCTTGAGAATCGGGGGCCTGGGGCCTTATTCTGCTAGCGTTAATGCATTTGTGGCGTGTCAATAACGCTTGAATAGCATCGTTTTTTGAGACAGTTATTGTTGGTTAACCGAATACTAACTAAAACATTTGTAACTATTGACTTATTAAGAAATTGTAGTACAAATAAATTGTAGCAGAAAATGCGCATAAAAGCGACAAAAGCAGTTTTATTGAAACGCTATCACGACGTGACAACGATGTTAAGATTAGCGGAATTAGGGCCCTGCCCCCTAACCATGATCGGCCAAAACAATATTAAAACTGCGCTGAGAGCGGGATGGCGCTATACGTAGCTAGAACGGTGTCTCTGTTTCAATATTGTTTTAATCTTGCTATAAGTGATCATGGTACGGCCCCTGGTCGGTGGTTTTAGTTGATTTGTTTACTGAAAATCTGATAATTTTTGGCTTTGGTGCCCGTTTTGTGTAGGCGACAGGCTGGAGTACTGTATGTATGGCCCATACTGCCAGATGTGGCTTTGAGTGTAAAACCTAGTTTTAACAGAGTGTTATCTATAGCTCTCGTAGACCCCTTTTGGGATTATAAGCGTGATTTTTTGCATATATGTATGTAAACCTATCTATGAATGTTACCGTCACAAAGAATGGTTACATTTTTTAATCTGGGCGTGCAGCTTATGGCGATGAAGCCGTAGGTTAGGTGCAAGTAAAGAGAACTGGCCACATTGTGCACTGTTAAGTGTTAAAGCCAGAATAACGTCAGAACCCAAATAGATTAGATTCAGTAGATAATTATACGGTCTAATATTGCATGGACTCATACAACGGTTAGTCTCTCTCTACTCGTTTATTGTAGGCACAGAATAGATAATAGTACTACGTACAGAACGGCCACTCACCTCCCCGCACTCATTTCAAATACCTCGTCCTACCCGGCACTTCGTTGTAGACATCACTGACACATAAACAAGGGCGTGCGCGATCGCTCGGACGAATAGACGCGAGCGCCGGGCGATAACAGAGACAGCGCTATGCGGGTGAAAGAGAAGGCAGTCGCTGCACTTCCCGCGTCATTTCGATTGATAACCGCGCACTCAGCCCTACTAGATTCCACGCACACATTTGCGGGTGTACGAACGTCATTTGTTTATGTAGTAGTAATAGGTAATTGATTTGCGAACGTTGTATGCAGTGTCCGGGGTGTGCTGTAGGTAGGATACAAGTCTCCCTGCCTGCCACAAAGAGAGTTTTGTTTTTTTTCATTGATTGTAGCACTAAACAAGAAAACATTCAACCTTACTTAAAAGAATAATAATAAACGATTTATTGCACACAAAGATATAGAAACAGATTTTTTTCAAAAACAACACAGATGTTCAGCACAGGCGGCCTTATCTATACTAATACTAATCTATACTAATATTATAAAGAGGAAAGATTTGATTGTTTGTTTGTATTGAATAAGCCTCGAAAGTACTGAACCGATTTTGATGAAAATTGGTATAGGGATAGTTCGAGACCAGGGGAATGACATAGTGTAATTTTCCTACGGGAAAATGTAAGATTACTACGGGAAAACAAAAATAACGCGGACGAAGTCGCGAGCGGAAAGCTAGTAATATTATAAAGAGGAAAGATTTGTTTGTTGGTTTGTTAGTATTGAATAGGCTTCGAAAGTACTGAACTGATTTTGATGTAAGTTAGTATAGGGATAGTTCGAGACCAGGGGAAGGGCATAGGGTGATATTCCTACGAGAAAATAAAATTCCCACGGGAAAACAAAAATAACGCGGGCGAAGCTATGAGCGGAAAGCTATTGCTAATAAGCAATCTCTTCCAGGCAACCTTGGACCAGGGAAATACATAAAGGAAATTAAAAAAAACACCATATTCTATTATGTAAGTTGGGTAAAGGATACAAAAACAACTGTTGTCGAAATTTCAAGATCGCATTAACAAAACAAGCCGAACGTTTTGTAACTAAAAATTCAACATGGCTGAACGGTGCATTAGGTTCGAATAACGCATATATGCAAGAATTGAGAGACGAAGGCGGGTCGGAAAAAGCTTCGATTTTTGCCATAATGCGAAGCTCTAATACAAACGAGAAAAAGGTGATGAAGAAAAAATATTTCATGAAACCATCAATATGAAAAGTTTCTCTGCAGATGAGTCTTTGGCCCTCTACGGGGATTTGGATCTGTCAAAAGCTAGTACACATTTTTAAGATTTTGATGTCAAAAGCTAGTACACATATTTAAGATTTAAAATTTGTAGAAAAGAACTCAGTCATGTTTCCGTCATTATTATAACATATCGAGTATCTGACGCAAAAAAAACGTACTATCTGCCTGCTTCGAGTATTGAAGTAACAGACACAAGTGCTGAAGTAAAGCTACAAGATTTGCTGGGTCATACTATTGGCCGTGTTTTGATGATAAAAGGTGTTTACAAACCTTCTCAAATCGTCGTCGGTGGCGCTGTGGACTCGGCACTTGTCTTCCAATCGGGAGGTCCGGGTTCGAGACCGCCATGTACCACTGTGTTTTTCGTTTCGAATTTCATATGTACATTTGTCTGACGCTCCTACAGTGAAGGAAAACATCGTGAGGCAACCTGCATACATCTGCGAAGAAATTCAAAGGTGTATGTGAAGTCGACCAATCCGCACTGGGCCAGCGTGGTTGACTAAGGCCTAATCACCCTAACATAGGGTAGGCTCGAGCCCCTCGGTGGGGACGTATATGAGCTGTGATGATGAAACCTTCTCAAATACGTCTCAGGTTTAGCAAATGGGGATGTGTTGGTTCATCGGGGCAAAGTGAATACAAACAACGATAAACTTTGAGGTAATATTATATTTAACTTTATAAATTTTGAGGGAAACATGTCTCCTGAATAAACAGAACTGAATAAAAGATTCTTGTAGGTCCATGCTCTTATAGTGTATTTTAGTCAACTATCATGTCATTTAGTGATATAATAACAATATTATATCATTATTTCCTTTATAATCACCTTCATATTCTCGTAATAAGCAAACAATGAAACGGAAAAAGTAATTTTGTATGGAAAAGTAGCGATTTTATATTTTGTATGTTTTTATGTGTAATAATAAATTAAATATATAAAGATTCTAGTATTATTTCATAGCTTATATATTGGAGATCATGTATGCAAAATTTTGTATTCGTAGGTGTAGTAGAAAAAAAGTTGGAGATTTTTGAAACGCAACTCACGCTTTCATCCCATAGTGTGGCGCGCGGCGGCGGCGGATAGTGTCGACTGACGTCACAGTCTGTCCGTAGGCAGCGGCGGATTTAATAAAATCAGTTGATGCAAATTGGTTTAAAACTTTACATCGGATGGACCGATTTTGGCGATTTAAAAAACATATTTATTGTGATACTATAAGGAATGTTACTATGTATGCTGTATTATGAAAAGCCATACCATTACGGGACCTCATTGTTAATTACGTACTGGATTGAAATAATGTCGGCACTTTCGAGTAGAGCAAAAATTCGGGCTGAGTTGCGATGGCTAACAACAGCCGCGGCCTTGTTGGATAGACCAGCCAGACAGACAGGAAGTCTTGCTTAATAGATACAGCGATCTTCCGATTCGTATGGCAGTTGTTGACGAGCAGTATGCGTTGTTTTTGGAAAAGAGCGGCAATATCGATGAGGTTGTCCGAAAGGAGGTCGAAAATGATGTTGACCAATGTTAGATCTCTCGGACCGTATTGCCGAGGTTGCTCGACCCCTTCTCCAGAGTAGGGAAGCTAATCCGGAAGGGACAAAATCCTTTTCGAAGTCGACGCCCGCTTTGTGGTCGCGTCTACCACCCCTTGACCTTAGGCACTTTTCAGGTAGACTTGAAGAATGGGAAGGCTTTTCGAATTTATTTCATAGCCTTGTAGCCTTGTTGATGCGCGGGAGGATTTGACCCCGGGACAAAAATTAGCCTACCTTCTCACCGTTTTGGAAGAGGCGGCCCGTGAACAGGTTCAGCACCTGGCCCCTACGGATGAGAATTATAAGGTGGCTATGGAAATTATTACCCAACGGTATCAAAACGTGAGGAGATTAGCCGACACTCACGTGGCCACTATTTTAGGGCTCCCACGAGTTACCAGCGTGTTGCGTTTGCGGGTTGACGTTTTGAACCCACTCCTGGTGGCCGTGAATGCCTTACGCAGTTTGAACCTGCCTGTCGAGGAATGGTCATTTCTTTTATTACATATTGTTCTGGCCAAGTTGCCCGATAATTTGAAAGTTAGATTTGAGCAAAGATTTGGTGGGGATATCCACTCCACTTATCTACCACCCTTTAGTGACCTCTTGAAATTTATGGAGGATGAATGTAGGCTAGCGGACAATTGATGTGACCGATAGGTTTGAAAATTACAATAAAACACACATTAAATAAGAGCTATGGTTATGTACATGTCAATAGTTTTTGTTTCATTAAAATCGATGCAGTATTTCCAAAGTTATTAACGCCGGAAGTTACGGTCGCTATTTAAATTTTCAAGTACGCGCGCTCTAGGTAGGTGACGTCACACATCGACAGCCGGCAGTCGCTCGCTCGCTAGTTGCAGTTGCTCTGAGTTTTGTGTCGTACATACCTACTGCGCTCCGTGTAACTTGACTTTTATTGTTAATTAGCCTTTTAATTACAACACTGGAGAAAGGATTTCCACATGGTCAATCAGATAAATTTACCAAAAGTAGACAGTTTTATGGTGACTCAATATTTTTCCGAAAAAAGTGATTATATAGCAGCGGAAATGCGAGGACTCAAACTGAAACAAAATATTTCCTCAATATGTTCGGAAGTGATCGGATTCGGTATATCTTCATGGAGTAAGTATCTTGTGAATCAGTTCTTTTTGCCTACATTTTTGCACTGCAGATCGTTAATTTTTTTAACTGTCTTTTGCTGACAAGAAAACTTAAGAGGGCAAGCATCTTTTTTTTAGTACTAGTCTTCCTCCAACCAATTTATATTTGACCTAATTTTCCATGTCATTTTCAATCTGAAATAATAGTTACATGCATAGTTAAATATATTTTTTTGTAGCTCCTACAAATGTATGTTCTACGACTCATGAAGTCAAACAGTTTAGTGTACATACCTACAATCAAGTGTATTTTATTTTATTTTATTTTCATGGAAAACAAACAGCATACAATTATCGGTAAAATATACATATAAATGTAAATCTAACATGCCTTAAATAGTTTTCACTTATAAAAATGGTACTTAATCCAAGTGATTTTATTCCACTATTTATTAAATTTTATATAGGTAATTATTGTGCTTAGGTAAAGTAAAAAAAAATATATATTTTTTAATGTAATATCGATGCAAAAAGGAAGCCATATTCACGTTATATCTACTTTTCAAAAAATTGGGAATTAATTTTATTATTAAAATAATTAGAATTTGCCACAAAAAGGTCAACATGCATAGAATGTTTGCGATTGAAATTAATAAAGATTCTATTTAAGTAGCAATTTTTTCTATAATTTGTACGTGCATCGGTGTGAAGTTTGAGGTAATTTCTTCTGGAATTGGCGCGATTTGGTAATTGCATATTAATTTTCGACAGAAGTTCACTGCAGTCAATTTTATTGGTAACAATATTCAGTAAGAATTTTAAGTCTGCCACCTCTCTCTTGAGACCCAAAGGTAAAATATGATGATGTTGGCAATTTTCGATATAAGTTGATTTAGAATTTATTTTGTATTTATAATTTACGTATCTTAGGATATTCTTCTGTATTTTTTCTATGTAGACATTATATTGGGGGCTCCATACCTGACTCGCATACTCCAATTGACTTCTGACCACAGAACACAGAAAGAGGTTAGAAGGGCTATGTGGGCGGGGCACGGTAGCCACAACTATGACTAAATGCTCATACTTGCGGCCCCGCAACGCGAACGCGTTGTTTAATCACTGACGGACAACAACAGTGAGTGTATCGTGAAGCGCGGCGCTATAAATATAAAAAAATGTATTCTTGTGCTATAATTACTTGTAAAACAAGAAGTCAGGTGTCAAGTGTAGCTAAAGAAGGAATTTCTTTTCATCGATAAGTAAATAAATCATAATGACCATATTCCATACATCATAATGTCAAAATCCACCAAAACTGATCATAACGATAAGTTACATAATATTTTTCTAAAAAATATACATTACCGGCAATGTACGCACGCGATTTTTGCCATATTAATTAGAGCGCGTAATGTAGTACACTGCTTTCGGTAGTGACGCATTTGGCTTAATGAGCATTAACGCTGTAGTCGCAGTACAAGGGATAGTGCCGTGCTAATCAAAACACGCACGCATTACATTTTATCGATAAATGTATATTTTTAAATATTTGTATAAAGTAAAAATAACATATTATTTGTCACATAAAATGCCATAATAATAATTATTACTTATCGATAATACAGAATGTTTGGCGAAGCTAACACCTACCCTTTCTAACATCCTATTCATATAAGTACGGCGATGTAATCAAAGATTAAAATTGTAAAATTAATTTCAATTTTCACGATACAATTAGTTCGATTAGTAAAAAAATTATGGGCAAATTCTAAACTAATTTTACAACTTAGAATTTTTAATATCACCATAATATTTATATGACTATTTTAGCATAGGTAGGTGGCCAGCTTGTTATATCATGAATACTAGACACGCCGTTAGGACGCCGCGCCGCCGCCCGTGGTAAAGTGGTCAGTAACGGAGCTTTACATCAAGCAGTCCAGGTTCAAATCCTGGCGGGAACAAATGTTTGTGTTAGTCTTGTTCTTATTCCTACGTTAGTTTGTGTGATAAGCACGAATATTTGTTCACGAGTCTGTTGGTGGTTTTTGTATTGATTTATTTATTTTAAATATATTTTACTATCAATTATACCCTTTTAATAACTGTTTTTGGATATATTATTTTAGTTTTCCTAAAGATCCGGATATACGTAAAAAGTGGATTGACGCAACAGGTAGAGAAGAATGGATTCCTACTAAGTCAAGCACCATTTGCTCAAAACATTTTAGTGAAAATGATTTTGATATAAAAAAATCTGGGAACAAGTAACGTAATTGCACCAATTATGGACACTTTAAGGATGAAAAGGTGGGTTTTTGCAGGATTATTCCTAATATATCAGGATTTTGTTTAAACATCAATGTTGAGCTTAATGTCCGTCTTTTTTCCTTTATGCTTATGCCGAAAAAGTTAGAAATAACCGCATAAAAATGAGAGATATCATTAAAATATAAACACGGTTTTTTAAGCTAGTAATGGACAAGGAAAATCCTTTAATGGACATCCAGTGATGAACATGCACCAAATATGGACATCTAATAATGAACACAATTTAATAATGGACCCCCACTAATGGACCAGCTCGTTGAATTTAGAATAAGAAGTAGTTCCCTATATCTAAGTAAATAAAAACATCAACAACTTTATAATCAACTAGACATTTATTATATTTTTATTTTTTAAAGCATTTATTTGCTAGATGTTTAAATCTAAAGAAAATTTTTACTAGAAAAAATTCCACGCGGTCCAGGCAGCAGACGGGTCTCGAAACTGCACCCTCCGCTATCCGGGCAGATGCACTGACCATTATGTTACCGCGACCTATGCCTTGCAGCCTAAGAAATACATGCTGAAATTCGACACGGTTTAATAGGTCGCTGTAGCATAATGGTCAGTGCATCTGCCCGGATAGCGGAAGGTGCAGTTCCGTCTGCTGCCTGGACCGCATGGAATTTTTCTAGTAATTTTTTTTTTAGATTTAGACATTTAGTCATAGGCAAGTTTTTATCACAAAGTTATAATTTCTAATTAAATGGCACTTGACAGTCTTATATAGTTTGAATTGAACTTACAACTAGTTACCTACATAAGTTTAAAAAAAGACATAATCTAATGAGATCTTATTGAACCTGTAAAATCAATAACAAAGAATCGGTAAATACTTACAAGTTTTTAAGATAATGTAGCCAATCGCCATACACTTAAATGAAAAATAAAAAAAAATAACAAATTAGAAAAAATAATCAAACAATGAAGGAAAGATATTTACTCATTTCCTTAACTGCGAAGAATCCTCTTTTATTGCAGAGGATAGGAGCATCAATAACTTCTATGATGTCCGTTTGTTTATACCAAATTTTATCGGGTTTTTCGGGCCACCTAAAGGTGTTGCCTGTGGAGAATGTCATAGTGCTGACTTCAAAAGCACTATTATGGACAGATTCGATGATTCCAGGGAAATACTCTCCTTCATATTTTACAATGACGTAAGCACCCTTAAACAGCTTTTTCTGAAAACATATTTTGCTTAGAGGTACATCTTCTGTTTCAGAACTACCAGAATCTTGCAAAGTATCCTGATTATATAAACCACTTTCATCACTAGCATCAGATTCCGCGTAATTAATCTCTGTATCCGTGTCATCTGAAGAGTCACTTTGTTTTTCTGCTTTCTTTACTACTTTTGGCTTTTTGACTTTCTTTTTGTTTCGGGCATTATTTTCTTTTAATAACTTCTTTTCTTCCCTTTCCTTGGATTTCCTTTGTTTCTCTTCCAATTTAAATTTCTTCTCGTTTTCCTTTTTTTTATGATATTCTCTCCAAGCATCACTGGTTACAACAAATGGTATCTTCTCTCTTTTCCGTTTCTTTCCCCGTTTACATTCTTCCTCTTCTGGCCAGAATAAATTCCTTTTAAATGGAGACGGTATTACTTGGTTTGAAGTATTGGTATTATTTTGGCTTTTTGACGGCCCAGCTAATCCGGCAGTGCAAGTAAAAGATATTTTTATAGGAGTCTTTTCATTATTAATAGGATTTTGATGTGAGTTTTTGAGAGGTATTTCTGGTTGAATGACAGCAGATGCTATAACACTAGGGTGAGTCGAGCTAACAATTTGAGTCAAAGATACGGGAACTTTGTTAAAGCAACCAGATGAATTTTCATTTGAATTTTCGGAAACATCTTTGTCGGAATCAATGTCAGACCTCTGCGTTGATGTTTGGGCACTAATTATTTGATCGGAAACGTTAACTACGGTTGGCATGTTAACAGTATGTATAGTTGTTAAAACATCCGGTGTCAAATTATCTGGTACATCATCAACATGTGAATCGGGAAATTCAAGATTATTTTGGAAATTTACCAAATTTTCAATTACTTCTGTTTCTGAGCGTTCTTTTGTAAGGGCATTTTTATCACCAGTATGCGAGTTTTGAATAGCAGTGGAGATGCTGCTACTCGGTATTCGAATCAATCCTTCAGAAGTGGTAGATGTATCTCTGAGAACAGGGACTTCGGGTGTGTTTTCTTGTAAATTGTCAGAAGCAGTAGAGGTGCTGCCACTCTGCGCTTGAATAGATCTATCAGCGGTGTTAGAAGATGTTGTAGTTTCTTGTATGGCATCTCTTGTAGATGTTGAAGAGTGCTTAGCACTTGCCCATATTACGTAAAGGGCCGAATCTTCGATCGGTAAACGATCTTCAACTTGGCTTCTAACCAAGTAGTACAGCTCTCGAAAAAGTTTTAATTTATCAGAGTTAAATTTAGTTTTTATTTCGTTTTCCAGGTGTTGGAGAAAACAGAGGTCATAGGTTTGTTTCGACATAGCCTGCTTTGATTTGAATTTTGAAAGGTCGATGTAACTTGAACCAAAGGGGCATATTCCGCCGCAACGAAATCCGTTTTTAATAGTGCCTGGACTAATTGCTTCGAGAGCAGGCTTTAATACAGGTGCAAAGTTTTCTCTTTTTAAGTTATGTCCGGAATTAAGTTTCCATTTTGCAACAGCCTTGCGCCACAACACTTTTAACGGCCTGAACACTGCTATGTCCATCGGCTGTAAGATGTGAGTACTATTCGGGTTTAGAGCTATAATCGTTATTTGATTCTCTACACAGAAATCAGATAAGTGCATGGTCATGTGTGATTTATGTCCATCTAAGAAGAACAAAATCGGTCTTTTGATGTTTTGTTGTAACAGCCAAGGATGAAATATATTAGCCATATATTCGTAGAATGTGGCCCCATACATCCATCCACTTGGAGATCTACCCAAAGCCCAATCTGATGGAAAACTGGAATTTATAGCTGCGGGGACACGTTCATAGGGGTAGATAACCATGGTTGGTGCTAGTTGGCCGGCAGCATTTCCAGTCACTAAGACCGTCAAATTTTCTTTATCATCCCCTGAGGACGAATAGACGTGTTTTTCACCTTTTTTGGCTAGTACTTTTCCCGGTTTTGGAGACAAAAAAAAGGCGCTTTCGTCAGTGTTGAACACCCTCTCCGGTTCCTCTAGCACTGACATTAAATCATTATCTTTCAAATAGTCTTCTACTTCCTTGAACCATTTTTCAATGTCGTCTTGTGTTACATTATCACGAGCTCTGCATAAATTTTCAGCTGTACGTTCAGCAATGATAGGGTGCCGTTTTAAAAAAAGTTCGTACCATTTCTTTCCTGGTTTGTTGTCCTTAAAAGGGGTTTCTTGTTTTTTGTCCACGATTATTTTCTGCACGCTATCTAATAACTCTTCTTTGGTTATTGGTATATGCTTCTCATTCATCAACAATACCCAATGTACTAACACTTCTTCTTCAACTTTGCTCAAGTAGGTTGCGGGACCCATGGAGCATACTGCTGGACTTATACCTTTTACCTTATTACGTAAAGTTATTCTTGGCACACCAAACTTTTTTGCAGCAACAGATATCTTTTCGCCCTTATGTACAGCTTCCATGGCGTAACCCATCTGTTCCGGGGTATAATTCTTTTTTGGCGCCATTTCTACAATAAAAATAAAGACCAAAATAACTCGCTGGCTAATGGGCTAAGGATATGCGCCTTTAAGTAAAGGTATTTGTGAAATTGAGACAAAAGATGGATAAGTAAATGAATCAGGAATATATGTAGAACGCTGCCTGAAATATACTGATAAGGTAAAGTAAGATCAAGGCTTATCATCATCAAATTTCTTCTCATAATAACCTCCTGTCCATCACTAGATGTATGGAAACCCAATAATAAACACTGGTGTTCATTACTGGCTTCACTCAAATGATTTCAATAATGTTTAAACGTAGGTGCACAAAAAATTAAACTTAATAAATTGATAACGATTTTGAAATGCGGATAAAAAAAAACTATTTTGGACACTTTGTCCATTAATGGAGATAATCATTACCAAGAGAACCAGTAATGGACAATGGCATAACTACAAAAATTGCAATGTTGGCGAATTATGTCGATGGCAAATATCTCTCTAATCAATTAACAAAACGATAAAATAAAAGGAAAATACGAAACTTTAATACAAATGCGAAAAAAATGGACGATTCTGTACTCACCTCCTTAAGGATTTGCTTAATAAACATGGATTTTAATTCAAACCGTCTGAACAACACATTCCTTCCTACGCCATTTTTTAAACAAAATGGCCGAAATCAACAAACGTCAAAATATGACAGCCCAATGACCCAAAGTCTATGGTAAAGTGATACCAGTTCCAGGATTTAAATTCCTATTCTTATTTTTGACGTTTATTTACGTTTTGTGTCCATGAATGGGGAAATGTCCAAGACTGGCATCTTTACGTTAGGTATTTAAAAAGCAGTGTAATACCACATGAAAAAGTCGTGTATTTGTATTCTGCAGTATGTATTATAATTTTTTAATGATATCAAATAATGATTGCAATATCAGTAAGCCAACTCTTTTATGTTTAAGATAAATGATGCGAGAAGTTCTACTTCGTCGTTAATCAAAGAGAAATTAAACAATGGTAAATCACGAAAACGTAGTATAGTATTACCATGGTCTTACAGAAGCGAGAAATAACATAAACAATACTTGATTTATTCTAGGACATTTTATATTCAATAACATCAACCTCTTTGATAATAAAAGACAGCCCCAAAAAAATCTTACAGGTAAAAATAACGACAACATAAAAATTTATTTAAAATGTAATAGTCAATTAATAAATCCGTAATTATTTTCAGTTCAATGTACCGTCAAGTAATAGCTCAAATGCATCAACACCCAGGAAAAAAAATAAAAAAAAATACTTGTTTCTAAAGAGACTGTTATAAAACGACAAAGAAAAAAAAATACAAGCACAAAATCGACGTTTGAAAAAAAAAGTATACAAAATGGAAGATATTATTAACGATTTACAGAAAAAGTTTTCATTAAGACATGAAGATTTGAGTACTTTAAAAAACACAAATTTACAGGTAAATATTTACTTTACAAATATTTACTTCTCCATCCAACCAAAATATCCTAACAACTAAACTACCGCACGTCCGTTTGTCAGATTATCCATTCTAGTTTATGGTTTCGGACCGGTGCATTATAGTATTATAATTTTTCTTTTATTTTACGTCTAACCTACAACATTTTCGAGCTAAAAAGCTATAATTTTGTTTCATAGAAACAAAATATTACTTGAATATTATTAATTATAAACGTATAATGAAGTAATAATTATTTTTTGGTTTTCTAAATATTTCAAATGGTTAAATTGCTGGCAATATTTAATATCGATAACTATTCATCGATGTCAATCACTAAAATAATGTTATTTGTACACGCGGCTCTTGACGTCAGTGAATTTCTGTGAATGAGGAGCCCAGTGAGCGTTGTGATTGGTTCAGCCCGATTTCGCGCGACTTTGCATGGGCGGTGCAAGGAAAAGAAGTGGGAGCAAAACTGGCGACAGCGGTTCCCGTACAAACGGTGCATGATTGCCTTTCTAACCTCTTTCTGTGTTCTGTGCTTCTGACTAGTGAACAGTACAGAATTTTCAAAGATTTTACAGTACGAAAGTTTTTGGTACTCCTCATGATAAAGCCTAAGGTTTTTGTAGCTTTAGATGTTATGTTGTCAACATGCAAGTCAAATAGGAGCTTTGGATCGAGAATTACACCTAGATCTTTTATGTATTCGACGCGTTGGAGTGATTGCTCGTTTAATTCGTAATCGAAACACAATGTGTTTTGGCTTCTACTAAATGTAATGCAATTACATTTAGATACGTTCAAGTTTAGTTTATTAACGAGACAATAACTATGCAGCCTGTCGAGATCTTGCTGTAAGCAGACAATCATTCAATGAATTGACTTTCCTGTAGATTTTCATATCGTCTGCAAATAATAGATAACGGGAGTGATAAAAGCACCTGTGAATGTCGTTTATGAACAAAAGGAAGAGAAGGGGCCCCAAAATTGAACCTTGCGGGACACCGGACGGTATGGCACTGAACTGTGAATGCGATGAAAAACCATTGAGTACTACAGTCTGAGACCGATTTGAGATATAAGAACTTAACCACCTTAGTAGATCTCCATGTATACCGGCTGATTGTAACTTTTTTAGTAAGATCACGTGATCTATTCGATCAAACGCCTTAGTATAGTCGGTATATATGACATCAACCTGTCCACCCGATTCCATTCCCAAAGAGACATCCTCGGTAAAAACTACAAGGTTACTAGTTGTTGATCTACCCTTTAAAAAGCCATGTTGTTCCGGCATAAAAGTGTGCTTGAGGGAAGCACATATTTGCTGGTGAACTAATCTTTCCAGAACTTTAGCCAATACACAAAGCTTTGAGATTGGTCTGTAATTTGCGACATCAGTTTTGGAACCTTTTTTATGAATGGGCGTAATAGTAGCCGATTTCCACATTTTTGGTACGATGCCCTCCTTTAGGGAACGCTGAAATAAGTAGCTAACAGGGGAAGTCAAGCTGCGTGCACATTTAGAAATTAGGATCGGATGCAAATCATCTGGTCCAGCCGACTTACTACAATCAAGAGATTTTAATATCTTATAGATTTGATCGTCTAATATCTCGATAGAACCGATATCAGCACAAGAAGTGGATGCCATGTTTGGTGAGTGTAAGTCAGATGTACAAGCTATAGACGCATCCTGCTCTTGGAAGTTTGAGTGAAAGTATTCAGCGAACATGTTACATATGGACTTACCACTCGTTAATATAATGTCATTGGAATTCATAGAAGATGGATATAAATTATGCGGTTTAAAAGCATGGGTATAAGACCAGAAAGCCCTGGGATTTTCACATATCATGTTTTCAGTGTAGCTTATATAATTATCAAAACACTCTTCCTCTACTCTTTTGGCTCGCAGACGTAAAACTCTAAACGCTTCAAGATCAGCTCTATTACCGTATTTTTTTATTTTTCTGTGAATCTTGTTTTTTTCCTTCAAGATCTTTTTTAAAGCAGGTGAATACCATACTGGATGGCGACCAGCGTTAACATACTTAAAGGGTATGTATTTATCCCTTAGGGTACGCAAAATACAATTGAATGTCTCCACCGCATCGTCCACCGTCCCGCATGACAAAATACTGTGCCAATCGTGGTCATTAAGATCGCTGCATAAAGCTTCATAATTTCCCTTATTATAAAAATATTTCAGTTTCGATTGAGCCTTCAGGCTCGGTAACTCTATAAAATTCAACTGACACAATAAGGCTGGATGATAAGAGTCTTCGTTTACTAATGGCTCAGTGCAGTGATGTACATTCAAATCACCGTTATAAAACACTAAATCAAGTATGTTAGCTTGGTGGTTTCTAATACAATTAAATTGATTCAAATCGCATAAATTCATAAAATCCTGAATCTCGCTGTGATTTATGTTTGAATTATGAAACAAAGGGCTAAGATAACTGACGCCTTCACTACAACTCCATAGTATGTCACTTAAATTGAAATCGCCAGCTATGAAAATTTTATCATGAGGATTATTAGAGCAAATTGATACTATTTTTTCAGAAAAGTTTGCTAATTGCGTATTAAATCTTAGACCTTGGTTTTGTTCGCAAAGATAAATGCATCCAATATGCAATGCAAAAGGTGAAACGTTATTTTTCGCGCCAATTTCAAGAGAAACCCAAACATCCTCAGCCGTAGAATACCACTCGGGCCGCCCGTGAGCCTCAAGGTCACGGCGTATAGCTATGAGTACACCACCGCCGCGCGTTTGCCCGACGCTCGAGTAGTCCCGATCACGACGCCATACAATGTAAGCGTCACCAAATAGCTCCTCATCAGTGATACCGTCCAGTAACCACGTCTCCGTCAGCAAAATTATGTCGTATTTACATAAATCAATATTTCTCCTAAACTGTAGTGATTTTGTTCGCAAGCCATTTTTTTATGTCAATCCAACCCAGAGGAACACCTCTGAGTTGGACCGAACAAATGAAAATTAAAAAATATATTATCGTTAAAAACGTATCAGAAGCTCGCGTAACAAAACAACACATTCTTAAATTACATTTGGCACAGTGAGAAATTAATAGTGTTATTACGACGACGTGATCACAGTAAATATACAAAATATCACTGAGTGAGTTAATAGCACAGAACACAGAAAGAGGTTAGAAAGGCAATCATGCACCGTTTGTACGGAAACCGCTGTCGCCAGTTTTGCTCCCACTTCTTTTCCTTGCACCGCCCATGCAAAGTCGCGCGAAATCGGGCTGAACCAATCACAACGCTCACTGGGCTCCTCATTCACAGAAATTCACTGACGTCCAGCCCCCCTAGCACGTCCACCAAAACACGATATGATAAAGCGGTTTATCGCGGTGAACTGTCAAAATACAATAGGGTTTCGTCGTATTTTGACAGTTCACCGCGATAAATCGCTTTATCATATCGTGTTTTGGTGGACGTGCTACGGGGGCAGAGCCGCGTGTACAAATAACATTATTTTAGTGATTGACATCGATTAATAGCTATCGATATTAAATATTGCCAGCAATTTAACCATTTGAAATATTTAGAAAACCAAAAAATAATTATTACTTTCATTATACGTTTATAATTAATAATATTCAAGTAATATTTTGTTTCTATGTAACAAAATTAAAGCTTTTTAGCTCGAAAATGTTGTAGGTTAGACGTAAAATAAAAGAAAAACTATAATACTATAATGCACCGGTCTGAAAGCATAAACTAGAATGGATAATTTGACAAACGTACGTGCGGTAGTTTAGTTGTTAGGATATTTTAGTTGGATGGAGAAGTAAATATTTGTAAAGTAAATATTTACCTATAAATTTGTGTTTTTTAAAGTACTCAAATCTTCATGTCTTGCATGGCCACCTACCTATGCTAAAATAGTCATATAAATATTATGGTGATATTAAAAATTCTAAGTTGTAAAATTAGTTTAGAATTTGCCCATAATTTTTTTACTAATCGAACTAATTGTATCGTGAAAATTGAAATTAATTTTACAATTTTAATCTTTGATTACATCGCCGTACTTATATGAATAGGATGTTAGAAAGGGTAGGTGTTAGCTTCGCCAAACATTCTGTATTATCGATAAGTAATAATTGTTATTATGGCATTTTAAGTGAGAAATAATATGTTATTTTTACTTTATACAAATATTTTAAAATATACATTTATCGATAAATTGTAATGCGTGCGTTTTTTGATTAGCACGGCACTATCCCTTGTACTGCGACTACTGCGTTAACCCTCATTATGCCAAATGCGTCACTACCGAAAGCAGTGTACTACATTACGCGCTCTAAGTAATATGGCAAAAATCGCGGGCGTACATTGCCGGTAATGTATATTTTTTAGAAAAATATTATGTAACTTATCGTTACGATCAGTTTTGGTGGATTTTGACATTATGATCTATGGAATATGGTCATTATGATTAATTAACTACTTACCGATGAAAAGAAATTCCTTCTTTAGCTACACTTGACACCTGACCTCAGAAGGCATTTTTTTATATTTATAGCGCCGCGCTTCACGATACACTCACTGTTGTTGTCCGTCAGTGATTAAACAACGCGTTCGCGTTGCGGGGCCACAAGTATGAGCATTTAGTCATAGTTGTGGCTACGCGTGCCCCGCCCACATAGCCCTTCTAACCTCTTTCTGTGTTCTGTGGTTAATAGTGACGGTTACTAGATAAATAAATAAAATTGAATTAGGTATGTGAATGATAATATGGTATGTAATTAGTTTCTTGATTGTTATTTGGAAATAGGCTAAATCAAATGTTTTTTTTTAGTTCGAAAATTATGAGATATATGTCTGTTTGTATTTAAACTATAAAATTGAATTTCAAATGCAATGTCTGAAGACATATTGACTTTAAGTTTCCGTATTGCATGTTGGCCCTTACTATAGCAATATGAAATAATAGAACTGTGATACAAAAATATATTTTTAATTAAAAGTTTATTACGACTGTGTTTAGTGGAATTTCTAAATAAAGTGACGTCGATTCGTGCAAGTAGAAAAAGTAATAGTACGTACCGACTTCCCTCATTTGCTTCAATATTTTGATAAAGCTTGTAAACAATGTATAGGTAAGACATAATAACAGTTAGGTAATTAAACACAACCATAGAACAAATGGTATTGTGATAGAAGGTAAAATAAATAGTCACTTCATTTTTGTAAAGTCACTAATACTTTTGATATTTATGATTGGCGTCTTATCATTTTTTCTGACAAGAATCTTGCAGTTCTGAACCCAGACGTAACTGTAATTAAATTCCTCGGCGACTTTTTTTGTTTTGCTAAGTAGGGTAGAGGTACCCCTTTTCGGCCAGTTAGCAGTACTCTGCAGTTTAGGCATGATTCCTAGTATCAAAAAGTGCATCTACGTTATTAATTAGAGATAGAATGGTTACATAATCTAATACACTTTCAAATTAGACGAAAAAAATAATGCCATAACTTAAGAATAATTTACTAATAAAAAATATATCAAACAAGGGCGATTTCACCGGTTGTCGGCCATTTTAACGTGTTTTCGACCATTCATATTCTAGTTTTCGGCCACTAAAATAATAATTGGAATTTCAGTCTTATTGAATTATATTTAAGGTCCAATACAAGTTTTTAATCAAACGAAACTTATTTTAAAGCCACGTCATTATAAAATCTACGTCTACTAACATAATAAACATTATTTTTAAAGAAACATAGGTATTATGAAATTAATAATCATTAACCCTGAATACGGAAATAAGTTTCAAAATATCTTCCTTAGCAAGTTCTGCACCTTGGTATAGGTCACATTTTTCGTAATCATCATCATCATTTCAGCCAAGAAACGCCCACTGTTGGACATAGGCCTCCCCCAGGGATCTCCAAACTGATCGGTCTTGAGCCTCCCGCATCCAGCGGCGTCCCGCGACCTTCACCAGACCGTCGGTCCACCTTGTGGGGGGCCTACCAACGCTGCGTCTCCCGGTACGCGGCCGCCACTCGAGGACCTTTCCGCCCCATCGGCCGTCAGTCCTATGAGCGACGTGTCCTGCCCACTGCCATTTAAGGTTTGCAATTCTTTGGGCTATGTCACGGTGACTCTAGTTCTTCTACGGATCTCTTCATTTCTGAAGCGATCGCGTAGAGAAACCCCGAGCATAGCCCTCTCTATTGCCCTTTGAGTGGCATTAAGCCTTTGGATGAGACCCATTGTAAAACATTCTTTGTCTCTCTTATTATATATTTTTTGGTTTTCTGTTCTGTTTCTTCTTGTTTTATTTTCATAGTAATTACGGTAAGCTTCAGATGGCACTGGGATATGAAACCTTGGGAGTTCTCTGTTTTTTTTATGGTAAATGTGTGGGATATTTATTATATTTTCGAAAAGGGTTGAAGTTGAGAATTTTTACAGTTTCCAGAACCTCTTTTTCTAAGTCTACACGAATATTTGAGTTATTTTCTCTGGGTTCGTTAGCTTCAAATTGATCCGGTTTCAGCGAAGACATCCTGGACATCAGTCTGTACGAGATTACTGTGGCTCCCAAACAGCTCAAGAACAACAAAGCGCCGAGTGATGATGGTTTACGGCAGAGCTTTTGAAAGCGGGTGGACTACCAGTCCGGAAAGTGCTGCAGAGGCTATTAATCTCCGTCATACTCGAAGGCAAAACGCCTAAAGCATGACACAGGGCCGTGGTGGCACTTTTCTTCAAAAAGGGCGACAGGGCCCAGTTGGAGAACTACAGACCCATCACGCTTCTAGGTCATGTCTACAAGCTGTTCTCGAGCGTCATTACGAATCGTCTCCCGCGCAGGTTTGACAACTTCCAGTCTAGCGAAAAAGCCGGATTCCGTAAAGGCTATAGGCAACATTTATATGCTGCGGCAGGTTATACAGTAGACCGAGGAGTATAATCTGCCATAGTGGCAGCATTGTAGACTATGAGAAAGCCTTTATATCTGTCGAGATCTGGGAGGTGCTTAGGTCACTCCAGAGGTGCATCCAACTGTTGCAGTCATTGTACGAAAACGCCACTATGTCAGTCTGCCTTCAGGAGGAAATCTCGAAACCAAAACGACTTCAAAGAGGTGTGAGACAGGGTACGTTATATCACCGAAACTGTTCACAGCTGCGTAGTATTCACTCCTGTGAAAGTTGGAGGCTCTACACTGGAAGTTGTTGACAAATATGTTAACCTGGGGTAAATTATCCAACTCGGTAAGTCCAACTTCCAGAAAGAGATAAATCGAAGAATCCAACTTGGCTGGACAGCGTTCGGGAAGTTACGAAACTGAGACGTGGCCGTTTACATGGAGTCTCATCAGAAAGATGAGATCCGAAGAAGAACTAGAGTCAACGACATAGCCCAAAGAATTTGTAAACCTTAAGTGGCAGTGGGCAGGCCTGACGACCGTTGGGGCGGAAAAGTCCTCGAGTGGCGGCCGCATACCTCGTACCGCTCAACGTTGGTATGCCCCCCACAAGGTGGACCGACGAGCTGGTGAAGGTCGCGGAAAGCCGCTGGATACAGGAGGCGCAGGACTGATTCTGAAGGAAGCTAATGTCCAACAGTGGGCATCTCTTGGCTGAACTGATAATGATGATAACAAAACAGTAGGTACCAAATATTTGGATTTTACTTGAGTAGTATCATGGTCTGAAATTATAACTTTATATGGTCAAAATCAGGTATTTTATATTGGGATCAGTTTTTATGTTATTACTTTTTACTTGTTTCTGGCCGCTTAGAATTATCTATGGCCGAAAACTGAATAATTATTTCTGGTTGTCGGCCGTCTCATTATCTATGGCCGGATACCGGTTTTAATCAATCTGACCATCGATTTTTGTTAACGATATACCCAGAATATAGGTCACTAGACAAATACGACAGTGTTTTTATTTTTTTGATATCTTAAAAAGTGACCGAGTTATAAGCGTTCAAAGTTGCCGTGCCGTCCGGATTTATAAAGCGAGTCGCGGAACGTTGATGACGTCACAAATCGACAGCGGGGAGAGGCACGCGCGGCCTGACGTACTTCGTTAGCTCTGTGCTACTGGTGCGCGCGATTTTACGTGGCTCTAAGATGTGAATCAACATTATGTCATATAATAAATACTATGTAGTACCTATGTGTACAAATTCAACTATTAAAACGCCTACAAAACTATTTTTTGAAGTGCCATTGAATGCCAAAAGGCGTAAAAAGTGGATGAACGTTATGAAACGGGCCCTAAGACCGTTGGATTTTGTTGTGATGACCATTTTGATGTAAGTAAAATAATAATAATAATAATTTTTATTTATATCTTCACAATGGCTTACATTATAGGTACTACATCTTATTCTCTAACAACTATATTTTATTTAAATGACAAGCCTGTGTGACAACATTCCGGCCCTCCACCCTCTAGGATTAACTCAAACTAAATAAACATATTAAATACTTAGATAATAAACATAATAAAAACATTTTCATAATAAATTTATACATATTACATTATTATTTTTATTATAATATGTAATTAGATATTCTAAGCTTCGGGGTACCTATTACCTACTAGAAAATAACCTATAACTAAGTTGTATTACGAGGTTTTTTGGTGTAATGTCTTCTTTTCGTCACTTTTTAAACCACATAGGTATGTATGATTAAAATATGTTGACTTTTGTTGACGGTAAAATGAAAGGTCACAAAAGGTTTTACCGTCAACAGAAGTCAACATAGGTACCCAATTTTATAGAAAAACTAGCGGCCGCCCGCGGCTTCGCCCGCTTGGTGTTTGGTTTCTTT
Organism: Schoenobius gigantellus; assembly: GCA_963935595.1. Lineage (NCBI taxonomy): Eukaryota > Metazoa > Arthropoda > Insecta > Lepidoptera > Crambidae > Schoenobius > Schoenobius gigantellus. The sequence goes on along the minus strand of OZ012544.1, from coordinate 15,347,579 downwards.
ATCGCGCCACAGCAGCGCCTTTGGCGACGCGATGAATAGTAGCTGAGCTGCTGAGTGTTTTACGTGAATCCTGATGGAACTATAATTTTTTGCTGGATGAAATTTCTCTTTCTGTACCTCTGACATTGTGTATATGCAAACTTTCAAGATGATCGGTTAAGCATTTTAGGTGTGAAAAAGTAACAAAAATAAATCAACAAACTAATTCACTTTCGCATTTATAGTATTAGATGGGATTAGGATACGATTCATGTTACCTAAATATGTACACCTACCTATAGACACTCACCCGTTAGTACGCACCTACTAACTTTTGAATGAGTATCTTAGACCTGCGGGTATTTGATTTGCTTGTTGGTCCTATATAGGTACGTCTATAGTATTTACCATTTCCCAGCTGTTTTTTTTACCAAGCTGAACGCTTTTTAATAACTCTCCCGCCGTTGGGTGCACGACGAGATCTCCTGGGGTTCTCCACCCAAAAGGACTCATCCTAGAGTAAGGCCTACCCGGGTAGAAACCCCTTGGATGTACTCTCTGTCTCCGGAGGTCCAGCGGTAGGTAAACGGTACCGATGGTCCATGGCGGTGATTGCGCCGTGGACACCGTTTGCCTACCTACCTAATCCTAAATAGGTGACACCTACGTATCTATTCTGTTGATTAGTTTTTATTGTAACTTCATAAACTTGTTAACTTTCAAACCGTTGACCATTTTTTGCCGAAAGCATCGGTAAATATTTGGCCTTGACATTTTTTGTATGAAAGTTGCTAAGCGCAACCTAGGCAATACCACAGAACACAACTGGCAATCTGGTGCATCCCCTTGGCGTAACCTGGCGGCTAGTCCGCCAGAATCGTCCCCGGTCTGATGGCTCGGAGAAGTGACCTTCCCAATCCCGAGTTATTTTACCATATGGGGCGTAAATATTCCGGCGGAGACATTGAATTAGTGAATTAGCCACCGGCGAACCGGAGACCGGCTTCGGGTACACGGGGCTCGTCACTCTTTGTGCCAGTATCGATAATCGCATTATTCCGCCTCAAAAAAAAGGCAATACCACAGAAAATACACTTGATTGTAGGTATGTACACTAAACTGTTTGACTTCATGAGTCGTAGAACATACATTTGTAGGAGCTACAAAAAATATATTTAACTATGCATGTAACTATTATTTCAGATTGAAAATGACATGAAAAATTAGGTCAAATATAAATTGGTTGGAGGAAGACTAGTACTAAAAAAAAGATGCTTGCCCTCTTAAGTTTTCTTGTCAGCAAAAGACAGTTAAAAAAATTAACGATCTATAGTGCAAAAATGTAGGCAAAAAGAACTGATTCACAAGATACCTACTCCATGAAGATATACCAAATCCGATCACTTCCAAACATATTGAGGAAATTCGGTTTGAGTCCTCGCATTTCCGCTGCTATATAATCACTATTTTCGGAAAAATATTGAGTCACCATAAAACTGTCTACTTTTGGTAAATTATCTGATTGACCATGTGGAAATCCTTTCTCCATTGTTGTTAATTGGAAATACTGCATCGATTTTAATGAAACAAAAACTATTGACATGTACATAACCATAGCTCTTATTTAATGTGTGTTTTATTGTAATTTTCAAACCTATCGGTCACATCAATTGTACTAGTAATCGGCCGTGTTTTATTCTCTATGGCCGCATTCTGGTAAAAATTTTACTAGTAGTCGGCCGTCTTTCGTTACCTATGGCCGAAAACCGGTAAAATTTGAATTAGTTTTCGGCCGCTTATAAATAGATACTTTGAAAGATCATATCTTTAAAAATTGAAAACATAATGGCGGCCGAAAACTAGTTTATAATTCGTATTAATGTAGGTCTACTGAATTAAAATAAATTCAATTTCGGCGAGTTGAAAGATTCCGGAATTGACACTAATAAATAAGTCCATTAATAATCGTATTTTCGGCCACCATGCCGAAAACCCAACAAAATGCATTTCTAGATACCTATTTCTCGGCCATTAAATATATTAAAAACTATCATATTTTAGATTCATTTAGCTATTGAATATTAAACTAGAATAGTATTAACACGTGCAGTCCAAAATTCAGCAAGAAATAACAAATATCACTTCCAAAACTTGTCATAGAAGTATAAACTACTTGCTATTTTTTTCCTTAAATTTGACGCATTTCTGCACTGCTGATTTTCAAATGTCGACTAAGAGCACATTGATACACTTGAGAGGTTCTGCTTTCAAAGTGTTTAGCACGAAGTTTGTCCAGATCAAATAGTGCGAAATTTGAAGAGAACTTTTCTTAAATTTAACTATTAATCAAAATAAATCGTGAAATGGCCGAAAAGGGGTGCTGGCCGGCGAACCGGTGCGCTTACCCTAACTGCTTATTTTCTTTCGTAAGGTGGTCATTTACATATATTTTGCTCTCGTCTCCTGTAAAACCTAGATCATTTGCTGTTAGACCTGGCTTGCGCGACCTGGCAGCAGCTACAAAATCATCTTTTTTGTATCATACTAAAAAACCCACTATTATTGGCTTTGGCTGTGTTACGGAGCGCGCACGAGTGATAAAATTTATGTCAGATTTTTCAATCTATTGACCAATAATGTTTCCAATTTCCATATGATGTCGTATAGATTTTCGTTCTTTTTCACCGGGAATCCCTTGACCTCAATATTATTTAATCTAGACATTTGTTCTTTGTTTATAAGATCATTCGTTAGCTTTGATAGTTCATCCTGAAGGAGAGGGTAGTTTGAGTCTGCTGGAGATTGCTTTTATAAATTGACCATCCTTTCTTCAAGTTTGGATATTTCGAGGGTGTTTTTGGTCACGTCTTGCTTTATACCACTCATAGTTGCTTCTAGACTATGTAGATTTTCGTTTATGTTTGTTATTTCAGAAACAATTGAAGGCAATTGCTCGAGACGAACATTGATTCCTTTGATACCACTGCGTAGCTCGTGTAGAACTTGGTCCAGGGTCACAGACGGCACTCCAGAGGACACCATAGGTGCTGGCGAATGGTTGTTTTTGCAGCTAGTGCATTTGTAAGGCAGCTTGCCTCGCCGGTCCAAGTTTTCGATAATTAGCTTCTGATATATTAGCACACGTAAAACAATACAGCACCGTGCACTTGGAGCAACGAACACCATCAGAGCTGTTAGCATTACACATCGGGCAGGCAAACATTTTGAGGTTTTAAGTTAAGGATTAAAATTTGGACTAGTACTAAAATAATTTTCGCGCTTCGGGTGACGAAAAAACGGCGTGCGATTACACTGCGTGTGCTCGCGTGACGATCGCACGGCGCGAACTGATTTTCTGTGGTATTGTCTTTTTTTTTGAGGCTTAATAATGCGATTATCGATACTGGCACAAAGAGTGACGAGCCCCGTGTACCCGTATGCCGGTCTCCGGTTCGCCGGTGGCACAGAATAGATAATAGTAGGTGGCTAATTCACTGATTCAAAGTCTCCGCCGGAATATTTATTATATTATATTATATTAATATGGTAAAATAACTCGGGATTGGGAAGGTCACTTCTCCGAGCCATCAGACCGGGGACGATCCTGGCAGACTAGCCGCCAGGTTACGCCAAGGGGAGGCACTAGATTGCCAGTTGTGTTCTGTGGTATTGCCTAGGTTGCTTAGCAACTTTCATACAAAAAATGTCAAGGCCAAATATTTACTGATGCTTTCGGCAAAAAATGGCCAATGGTTTGAAAGTTATCAAGTTTATGAAGTTACAATAAAAACTAATCAACAAAATAGATACGTAGGTGTCACCTATTTAGGATTAGGTAGGTAGGCAAACGGTGTCCACGGCGCAATCACCGCCATGGACCATCGGTACCGTTTACCTACCGGTGGACCTCCGGAGACAGAGAGTACATCCAAGGGGTTTCTACCCGGGTAGGCCTTACTCTAGGATGAGTCCTTTTGGGTGGAGAATCCCAGGAGATCTCGTCGTGCACCCGTGCGGGAGAGTTATTAAAAAGCGTTCAGCTTGGTAAAAAATACAGCTGGGAAATGGTAAATACTATAGACGTACCTATATAGGACCAACAAGCAAATCAAATACCCGCAGGTCTAAGATACTCATTCAAAAGTTAGTAGGTGCCTACTAACGGGTGAGTGTCTATAGGTAGGTGTACATATTTAGGTAACATGAATCGTATCCTAATCTCATCTAATACTATAAATGCGAAAGTGAATTAGTTTGTTGATTTATTTTTGTTTTTCACACCTAAAATCGATCATCTTGAAAATATGTTGACTTTGGTTGACGGTAAAACCTTTTGTGACCTTCATTTTACCGTCAACAAAAGTCAACATATTTTAATCATACATACCTATGGGGTTAAAAAAGTGACAAAAAGAAGACATTACACCAAAAAACCTCGTAATACAACTTAGTTATAGGTTATTTTCTAGTAGGTAATAGGTACCCCGAAGCTTAGAATATCTAATTACATATTATAATAAAAATAATAATGTAATATGTATAATTTATTATGAAAATGTTTTTATTATGTTTATTATCTAAGTATTTAATATGTTTATTTAGTTTGATTTAATCCTAGAGGGTGGAGGGCCTGAATTTTGTCACACAGGCTTGTCATTTAAATAAAATATAGTTGTTAGAGAATAAGATGTAGTACCTATAATGTAAGCCAATGTGAAGATATAAATAAAAATTATTATTATTATTATTATTTTACTTACATCAAAATGGTCATCACAACAAAATCCAACGGTCTTAGGGCCCGTTTCATAACGTTCATCCACTTTTTACGCCTTTTGGCATTCAATGGCACTTCAAAAATATTGTTTTGTTGGCGTTTTAATAGTTGAATTTGTACACATAGGTACTACATAGTATTTATTATATGACATAATGTTGATTCACATCTTAGAGCCACGTAAAATCGCGCGCACCAGTAGCACAGAGCTAACGAAGTACGTCAGGCCGCACGTGCCTCTCCCCGCTGTCGATGTGTGACGTCATCAACGTTCCGCGACTCGCTTTATAAATCCGGACGGCACGGCAACTTTGAACGCTTATAACTCGGTCACTTTTTAAGATATCAAAAAAATAAAAACACTGTCGTATTTGTCTAGTGACCTATATTCTGGGTATATCGTTAACAAAAATCGATGGTCAGATTGATTCCGATGTGGCTAGCCCATCCTGGGTGAGGGGTGAAAATCAAGGTGTACCGTCGTCGAACAGATTTTTTCGATCTGGACGGCAGGAACCCAAACAGCCCAAACGGTACGCTTTGGTACAGGGAGCATCAACCTGTACGTACTGTGCATCTGTGCATCTCTGTGCATCAAACGCCCAGTTGTCGTAAATTTATTGGACAGCGTGTACAGGGTCGTAGGGCTATAGCTCGCCAAAGAGGTTGGTGCTATTCGTATTTGGGCTCACACTACCAAAGAGAATGTTCCCAAGCACAACCTTGTAAATTTTGTAGTGGCAAGCACCATCCGACTTCGTGCATGAATAGGAATGGACTTGATAATACTTCAGATCGTACATGTAGGCCAGCCCCTTCGAGGCAATGTACGGCACCCCGCACGGGCGGGGGCGGCTTTGTGCCGAATGAGTGTGTTGAAGACCGTACATTTAGGGCTGCCCCTTCGAGGAATTATATTGCACCCCGCACGGGCGGGGGCGGCTTTGTGCCGAATGATTGTGTGCCCGACCGTACACGCAGGGCTGCCCCTTCGGGGCATTGTATGTCGCCCCGCACGGGCGAGGGCGGCGTTGTGCCCACTGATTCTTCGCCGAACTGTGATGGTGAAGCGCGTGGGGACTAGGCGTTCCCCGGAGCGATTGAACCCCTGTAAGGGCGGGAACCCCAGGAATCCCCCACCATCTGCAGATCCTAGAACAGCTGCACATTATGGTGTCATTGAGGGCGGGCGAGTTCTGCCGCCGCTTGCTGACCGTCCACGCTTAGAGCAGCGCCGTAAATGTCAACCAGGATGGAACATGCTTGATCGCTACGAGCGAACGTTTCCGTCAGTTGACAGTTGTTAACGATTAATATCGCCTCAGCTTTCTCCAGAGACAGTTCTTCTGCCGACGGCCTCTGTGATTGTTAGAGGGCTGAGAGGCGAAAGTGTAAAAGCACGGGCTTTGTTGGATTCCGGTGCTCAGGGGTGTGTTTTGTCTTCTTCGTTAGTTGCACAGTTAGGTCTTAAGATTCAACCTCACCCTGAGGGGTTCAGGGGTATTGGTGGCGTGAAAGTGCCCAAATTGATTGGTGAAGTTGAGCTTTCAGCCCCACTTTTTGTTCATACCCTAACATCACAGCGTCAGCCATAGTGTTGGATACGGTAATCGGCAGACAACCGTCGGTCGTTTGAAATAAATCCGTTAATTTCTATGTTAACGTCTGGTCTGATACTGGCAGACCCTTAATTCTACGCCCCAAGTTCGGTTGACGTACTGCTGGGAGCAGACGTCCTAGGGCGATTGTTGTTAAAGAACAAACATGTCTTAGACCCAGGTGGTTTGGTTGCGGTAGAGACGGTCCTGGGATTTGTTGTGATGGGTCCCGTACACCATGATTACCTCGCCCCTATTGAGCTCGGTGGAGCATTACTTCCTTCCCCATCATGCGGTATTGAAAGGAGGTAATATTCGAGTAGTTTTGATGGTCATGGTTCAGGGTAAAAACATCGCGACTGTATGCATATTGGTGTGTGTTTGTTTGTCTATCCACCAAGGCAATGCATTAAGAAATTGTGTCGGAATTGTTTACTGAAGCTTTCATAGCTACGCTTAGCAGATTTCTTTCCCCCAGGGGACTGCTGACATTAACTCATTCCGATTGTGGCACCAATTATCAGAGTGCGCACAATTTCTTGAAAGATGTTTGTAAATATTTAACGGTAAACCAAGTAGACATTGGAACCGCCCTCTCTCAACGTGGGATAAGCTAGAAGTTCAGTCCTCCAGCTTCTCCGCACTGGGGTGAAGTATTTGAGGAATTGTAAAGGCGGCCAAGACTCACCTGTATCGCGTTTCCCGTTTACCCATAGAATATATAGCGTACCGTTCGTAACGGTCCGGGACGGGGGGATGTTCGGAATTTGGGGAACGAGTCAGACCCTCCCCCCTCCCGTGGAAGTAGCCCCGTGAGGGGAGTCGCCTCTGGGCTCGCGCGTTGAGAGGTCGTCGGTTACGTTGCGCAAGACGAAAATTGCGCCCGACTCGCGTATTGTGTTGAAAAACGAAGTACCTAGGTACTCAGGGAGCTTGGCTGCCTGATTAGGCACCAGTGGGTGTGAGTGTAGTAACATTACTGTGAGCGTGTGAAGTGTTCAAGAGAAGCAGATTTGATTCCCGCAAGAGTGGGCTTTCACCAAAGAGGGACGTCCCTCTCTTCTCTCCGCAGACGGTGCAGGTGATTTGTAAGGACACTAGCTCAAGTGAGTGTTTATTCATTAATGAAAGTTTTGGAATAGACGAATTGACAGGGCTACTTCGACAGCTCCGTGTAACACGGACGAAAGTTTGGTTAGTGTTCAGGGCGAGGGTTTTCTGCCCCCCAAAGAGCCGGCCGTGTACTATTCACTTGTAGTAGTGGCTTGCGAACGGGAAGCTTTGTCACTGTTCCGTTTCTATACTCATGAGGTTCGAAGCGCGTTCCATTCCACATATGAAGTGCGTTCGCTTGCGTTTGTATCTATACTAGCGCACAAGCGCGTTCGACTTGCGTTTGTATCGATCTAAACGCATACAATCTGCTAATACGCGCTGATAACGCGCAGAGAACGTGCTGATCAAAAACGGGCGCTGTCGGCGCATAAGAAAAACGTCGTGTGCAAAGCTCACAGGTTGAATGGCTGGTATATGTCTAGACTTTGTTTAGTTAAGTGCCAAGTGTTATTGTTTAGTACACTGTTTAGGATTTACCAACATGAGTTAACTATAGGAAGGAGAACACTATAGGATTTACCAACATGAGTTGGTTAATGTTAGGATTATATCAGCCATCAGCCAGTACCTTACAAATTGTTAATTATCGTTATGATAATACATTTGTAATTATAGTTATTTTTATTTATTTTTTAGTAACTTATAAAACATAATTTTTCATTACTCATACTCTGAAAGTAGGTCTGAAGTTGCCTGAGAAGCGGGTTGAAAGTAATACTTTTCGGCCCTAGGGAGAATCACTTTCAACTGACAGCTGCTGTCAAATTATAAAAAAGAAACTAGTTCTTATTTCACATTTTTATTGAACCATGTTCCGACTTTCTATACAGCCACTCAATTACAGCGCGGTGTAAAATTGAAATAACATAATGTTAAGTATTTAAAGAATATATTTTTTAAATGACTTTATTATATTTATTTTCAACTATTTCCTTAAAATAACATAGATTTGGCAAAATATTTATAATTTTCTTAATTATGAAAATGAAAAATAATGGCTGAATAGCTGGCCGGCACCAGAAAAAAAAAACAAAATAAGCGGGAAAGCGGAAATGCGATCTTTATTTGTTTTTTCCATTTGTAGAGTTTTGTTAATACTTCCGTATATCAGAGTTTTGTATTAACTGTTAATGATATTTGTATAGCATTGTGTTAATAATTAACACAATGAGTTCATCTGATTCAGATATGGAGTTAACGCCTGATTTTATATGAGAAGCGGGCTAAAGCAGAAATTGTTGATTTATGTAAGTAAAATAAAATTTACACGTTTTTTCTTTAGCTAATTCATTGTTTCATTTTTACTTTCCTTGTATTCGTAATGAAAAGCACAGTGTTTACCTCGGGTTAAAGACTTATTTAGTCCCTCGAACACCGTCTCGGGACTAAATAAGTTACTTTCACCCCTAGGGTAACAATGTACTATTAAAACACCTTTAAAAAACAAAACAAATCGAAAACGTAAATTATTTTCTTACAAATGCCTACGTTGGCCTGTGTCCAACATTATGAATGTGAATCATTATTTACCATATTATTTGGTATTTTATAAATTAATTAAAATATTTGACAAATCTAAATAGTCCCACGTTTTATGCGTCTTAAGAGAAAACACTAAGGTCTGGAGAATTCAAAAATAGGATTTTTTTAAATGCTGTTTTGTCAAGTATTGCTGTCGCGCTGTGCCCCCAAACAAACGAGCGCGATAGAGACAACTGAAAATTACACAAAATAGATGTTTCGTAGTCCCCTGTTTTCTCCTCTAATTACTTTTTGCATTAAAGGAAAGGTTTTGGTTATTTTTCTGTGCTTTATCTTTTTTCATACAAACTCGTCATATTTGTTTGCAAATTTTTAGGAATTTGAAGGATTAAATCGCCTTTAAGAGGATTGTGAAGCTGTAAATTTTCATACAAAAAGCGATAACGCTTTTCTCCCTCTAAACATAGTCCAATTTTAATAATTTTTGGAAATCTTGTAGATATAATGAAAAACTAGGTTTGTACGTTTTGATTTTGAAGAAATATTGCTCAGAATATAAGTTATTAGCATCTAAATATCTATATTTTCGACTTAAAAACTACCTTGAGCATTTTTGTCTTTTTTTGACTAAATTATACTGAATTACAAAAAAAGCAAAACGTACAAACATAGATTAAGGAATACTGAATCTAATGAGACCAAAAGCGTCTAATTTCATAAAGGTTTAGGGGGGTAAAACAGTTATCGCCCGAAACAATATTTCAAACAGGAATTGTAGGCAATTTCGACAATTTCTTGCAACTCTCTCTATCGCACGATACGGGTCGGGGGCAGGGGTACAGTGTAGTGATAGTGATGTGACATAATCTTTAATAAGTATTTTAGGATTTCATGGAAAAACTTAGATTTGCTTTTAGTAAATATATTACAAGAACTGACAATAATAGATATAAACAAGCGTTGCTATGATACAAAGGTAATAGACAATATCAAATATAAAGAGGTATACAGAACCTCTTAACATCCCATCTCCTTTTTGCTCAAGCCAACTTGTTCATATAAATTTCTAAGTCTTGGCTTGAATAGCGGCTTGGTCATGAAATCCGCTAATTGACTTTTTGTATCAACCTTGAGTACTTGTAAATGTCCATTAAGAACGCATTCTCTAATAAAGAAATGTCTTAGTTCTATGTGTTTCGTTCTTTGGTGACATTCAAATGGTGGATCATGAGCTAACTTTATAGCCGATTCATTATCGAGGTGTAACTTTGGAATGGATTCTTCCTCTAACATAAAATACAATAATCTCTTCAACCAAATTATCTCCCTTGCAGCTTCACTCGCAGCTACAATCTCTGCTTCTGTAGAGGATATTGCAACAGTGGATTGTCGCTTACTTTGCCATGCTATAGCTCCTTCAGAGTACACACATATCATGCCTGATGTTGAGTGTCCACTGGATCGGTCGCCACCATGGTCAGCATCGCTGAAGCATGAGATAGTTTTTGAAGTTGTATTAGGTTGGTACGTTATGCCATAATCGATCGTACCTTTGACATATCGTAAGATACGTTTCACTCTCATTATGTTATCTGGAGTCGGTTTATCAAGTGTTCGAGAGACAACACTGACTGCAAACGCAATGTCTGGACGGGTACCTGTCATCAAATAAGAAAGTGCGCCTACTGCTTGACGGTATGGAAATGGAGTAAGTTCCTTCTCTTTCTCTGATAATACGGTGTCCTTTACAATTGGAGTTACAGCAGCTTTACAGTCTTGCATGCCGAATCTTTCTAATACCCGTTTACTTTAATAATTTAGGATTTCATGGAAAAACTTAGATTTGCTTTTAGTAAATATATTACAAGAACTGACAATAATAGATATAAACAAGCGTTGCTATGATACAAAGGTAATAGACAATATCAAATATAAAGAGGTATACAGAACCTCTTAACAATAATGTTATCGTAGTTATTGTCGCCTACGGAGGAGAAAGTAATATCGATATATCGATCAATAGTGAAAGTTATTACTCAAGTCGGAACTATTAATCTTCACAAATACCTTATACATGAAAAAGTAAATATCTTTTTGAATACGTTTATTGATTTTAGTGTTTTATTAAAGATTTTATTTCAATACAAATTTCCTTATTTAAGGGTTAGCAGCCTGTAGCCTGTTAACTTTACTGTAAATTCCCAAAACCAAAAAAGGAAAAAAATGTAAGTATGTAAGTAGTTGTTTGTTATAATAAATATGTGCCCTATAGAAACCAACTCAAAATAAATTCGTATTTTGTTTCTTGTGATAGGTATTTGTTATGCAATGTATGAAGTTGGAGCAGCTAAAAACGTGTAATAGACTATGCAAGAAGCGTTATTTTTAATATTATTTTATTTGAATTTTATTCCTCTAAAGCTGGGCTCTAAGGTTTTACTCGCGTTATGGAATCTACGATTGTATAAAAAATACAAACGATAAAGTACCTAAATAATATACGAGAATGTAGGGTAGGCATATATGGGAAGAAGGCACCCTTCGTACGGTTTTGAAGTTTTTTTTTTCATTTTAACTATAAAATTTAAAGCAGCTGATTACATATACTAATAGGTATTTTTTAACCGACTTCAAAAAAGGAGTTTCTCAATTCGATGCGTATGTTTTTTTTGTGTATGTTACGCGATTACGCCGCCAATTGCAGACCGATTTTCAAAATTCTTTTTGGTATTCTCAAGATTATACTCCAATGGTGGTCCCACAGTTACCAAAGTTAGGATCTGATGATGGGATCCCATAAAAATGGAGTGAAATCCTTAAATTTTTAGGTGCGTCCAACGTATTTTTTTTTTAATAAAAACGTCGCCCCACACTAGGATTTTCTCCTGTGTCGTGGGTGCAGTTACAAACATAGAATATCACATGCACATACGCCCAGACCGGAACAAATTTCTGTAGGCCATACAAAACATCTGTCCCGTGCGGGAATCGAACCCGCGACCTGTTGCGCAGTAGGCGATCGCTCGACCTCTGCGCTAACCATGTCAACTGTTTTGTGTGTATGTTACGCGATTACTCCGCCGATTGTGGACCGATTTTCAAAATTATTTTTGTATTCGGTAGAGTATACTCCTGGGGTGGTCCCTAGGTCACCAAAGTCAGGTTCTGATGATGGGATCCTATGAAAATCGAGGGATACCCTAATTTAATTAGGGTTTCTGTCACTAAAAAGTTAAACAAAAAAAATATTTTACAAAAAATAAAAACTGACTTCAAAAACACTGAAAAGTTAAAAATTGTGTAAGAATAGGTACAGACAACATTACATTTCCTTATTGAAGTCGGTGCCAAACGATGATCTCCTAGAAAGTCTTAAAATTTGGCACCGTCTTCAATAATGATGTGTGATGTTGTCTGTACCTATTCTTATATTATTTCTAACTTTTCAGTGTTTTTGTAGTTCGGGCGAACCCGACGAATCGAACCCCGCCGGACGGACCTCCCGATCAACATCCGGTGGCCTCAACCACTAGACCACGGAGGTGGTAAAAATTAGAATTCTAAGACTATTAGTATAACTACCCAAGATTAGTGTATAAAAATAAGAGGTATTTTTTATTTGGTGCATAATTATTACTTTATATTTTTTAAATCCCTGCTCCTATTTAGTTTGTATGTAAAAGTATTAATTTATCTACCTAAAATAATAGATTTTTGTTATTTATTTTTAAGTTAACAAGAGGTCTGTTCTTGTTTAAACAATTGTAAATGTCATTTTATGTTTAGTGTTTATTTTTTTCATAAAAAGATCCATTATTGATTCACATCTCAAATGAAAATCATTTTAATTCAGTATAACACTCATCTTACAAAAAGTAATTTTCTTTAGACAGGTAAATGTACGATAGATAGGTACTTTCATAACAAATAACAGCTCAGTCCTATAAAGTAGGACTTGGTAGGGATACCAAGTAAGTGCCTACACTATAAATATTTTACGAAACTTATCTACTAAAATATTATAAAGAAAGAAGATTTGTATTTTTGTTTGTAATGAAAAAACTCAAAAACTAGCTCACTGGGAAGTCTCGGCGTAATTATTGTTAAAATGATTTTTAGAAATAAAGCTATTTTTTATTATATTTTTTATTTTTAAAAACTACAAGGCTGATTTAAAAAAAATTTTGACTAATAGAATGCTACATAATCACTGAGTAGGTAATATAAGGTTATAAAATAATGTTTCATACGGGAAAACAAAATTCCCTCACGAAAAACGAAAATAACGAAGGCAAAGTTGCGAGCGGAAATGCAGTCAGGAATACCTAAGCAACGCAAAACATTACAAACGGTAAAATAATGATCTCGAGTTCTCGCGCCGAGGAGTCGCGCGCTGCTGTCGTTGTGTGCGTGAGAATTTGCGGGTGTTGTATTTGTGGTGAGGCCGAGCGGTGTGAAACAGATAGCATTTTAGAAAATACCTACTCGCGCCGCGCACGATTACTTCACAATCCTCTTAATAATTAATGTATCGAATTGAGTATCGAATTGAGAACCTTCTCCTTTTTTGAAGTCGGTTAAAAATAGAGCAACCATTGCCCGATAGTGGCAATGGTTGGAGGAAGAAAACAGGGGACTAATGGCCGATTTCATCAACCATAACTTAGCTTAGGAAGCCCCTAAGACATATGCTGTCACTTTTTGTCTTTAATGAAAAGAATGTGACAGCATGCTACCTAAGAGTCACCTAAGCTAAGAAGAGGTTGGTGAAAACGGCCATAAGTTTGTATGGTAAACAGCCCGATTTCCTCTTAAGAATATTTTCAACATTGACCGCGTCTTGGTGGTAAGTTCTAAGATTTACCGGGTGTATACCTAATGGTAAAAGTCCAAAATAAACAATGATCACAGAACAGTTCGGACTTTTACCATTAAGAGTTGCTAAATCTTAGGTTTTACTGGAAAATGTTAGAATTTACCGTAGTTCGGGCTTTTACAGTAACAATTATACAAAAAACACGTTGATAATACCTATAAAATTTAAGGGTTTCCCTCGATTTTTATGGAATCCCATCGTCAGATCCTGACTTTGGTTAGCTTGGGACCACCCCAGGAGTATACTCTATCGAATACATGCAGAATTTTGAAAATCGGTCCACAATTGGCGGCGTAATCGCGTAATATACTTACACACAAAACACGTTGGACACACCCAAAAATTTAAGGGCTTTCCTCAATTTTTATGGGATCCCATCATCAGATCTCAACTTTGGTGACCATGGGACCACCCTTGGAGTATACTCTATCGAATACAAAAAGAATTTTGAGAAGTTTTTCAATAAAAAGATTTCATTCACTAAAAAGTTAAAAATAAAAAAATATTTTACAAAAAATAAAAACCGACTTCAAAAACACTGAAAGTTAAAAATAATGTAAGAATAGGTACAGACAACATCACACTTCTATATTGAAGTCGGTGACAAATTTTAAGACTTTCTAGGAGATCATCGTTTGGCATCGGTTTATTTTATGTAAAATATTTTTTTGAAGTCGGTTAAATAGTGCTATAATATGGTCATTGGGGGCCCATTATCCTAATGTGCCCAGAGCCTCTAGTAGGTGAAAGACGCCCTGATCATATATTTTTTCTTTGACAATGACCCCAAGTGCTCGTGGTAATAGATAGTCGCTAACACAAGCTGCTAATAAATATTTCAAACTCATACACAAACCGACCCCTTGATTGTGTAACAAAATTCTATCGCGATTGATTTTAATTTTGACAGTTAAAATGCATCCATTACTATTTTTTATCAGGCAGTCGACACAGAGTCTCGTATTGACACCGCAATGACTAGTAACAAGGTGATCGTGATAGATTTACTGTTTGATTTAAAATTAAATAAGCTCCAAAAGTTTTACTTTGAGTAAAACCTGTAGGAGCGTTCAAAAATATGTAACGCACCATGGGATAGTTACAAATATTTGAGTAGATAGGACAGACTTTGTACATAATGTCTTTGAGGCGTGTTTCATCAATCCAACTTATATGCCAGTCGTTGGCAACAAACGTAAGCGCGAACTAACTGCGTAGAGCGCTACCTAGTGGTTCTTTGTGGAACATTTCATCCAGAAGTTATAGAACCTTGCTTTGCTTACTTGGTGTATCAAACACCTCCGCTCGCTCACTCGTTTCGGATTTTTTAAAGAACATTAAGAATAGTGGAACCCTACTGGCATTATAATCTTATATTTTTGAAATTGGACAGATAACAGCAACCCCTTTGTTGTGTAACTCAATCACAACCGCTTTAAATTTTGAAGTTAAGAGGAAATCGTACAGTCCGTTTTTTCATACAAACTTAGGCCCTTGTTTCCTTCCTGGAGACCTATTTTTGAATTACGTATGCGATTTAGAAATCACCGCTGACTAAATAGTCAGCGATGACTTTGAAGTCACGAATTCCTAAACATCCTATTTTTGAAAGTCGAACGCAGAGCTGCCAACATAGATAAAGTACACTCATACGTAAGGGTTCGGTTCCACGCAGAATGTAGCCGTTTTCGGTATATTAATTATAAATTATATTAATATTATAATTCGGTATATTAATTATTATTAATATTAATAAATTCATTGCAACTAGGCCAAAATATGTATAAGAAAATACTGGTCTAAGTTTGTTTGTGACACAAATTTAAAAGATTTTAAACTTATACACGGTTATTTTTTTATCACCCTGGAAAATGTTAGGGACGCTTCAGGACACATCCAATATTATATAAAAAAAATGAAATAAAAAAAAATATATAGGTAAGTACTTATAAAAAAAAACTAAAAAAATCTAAAAATGCTGCTCTCAACTAGTGCAGCATTTTTTGTATTTAAAAAAAAAAAAAAATTAAGTGAGTTATTTTTTTTATTTATATTTAAATCATTCTAATACCATGTCGTGAAGCGTCCCTTAAATTTTCGGGTGATAAAAAATAACCAATATTTACTTGACAAATTTTAAACATTTTTAATCCAACTCAAAATCAACACATCAACTTCAAACTTGTCAATATGTTCTCTAAACAAAACACAGATAACGTTTTATGTATGACTTGTTTACGAGTGGGTGAGGGCACTCGTAATGAAATCACATCCGTGACCAAGGTAGTCACATAAGTGATATTCAAAAATAAGAATTATTGAAAATCGGTGATTATTAGTCACATCGGTGATTTCGAAGTCGCATACGTAATTCAAAAATAGCTCTCCTGGATAATGGAAACTAAAACACTAGTTGCTCTGTTTTTCCAATAAAATGGCCACTATAAGCATGTTCCTGTATTTTCCTATATCAATGTATCTATCTATCTATCTATCCTTTTTTTATTCAGTTAATTATTAAAAGAGATAAAACCTTCAAAATTTAAACGTTCAAAAACCTAAAAAATCGACCTAATTTTCTGCCGTATTTAAACGTCCAGCAAACAAATTGAAGAATATTATATGAAAAAAAGCAAAACATAGGAACACAGAAAAAGCCTTGCTTTAATTTTTAACGCAAAAAGTAATAAAATCGGTCAATTTTTCGCGGAGAAAACAGGGGACTACGAAACGTATATTTTGTGTACTTTTAATAGGTCTTTTCGGTCCCAGCTGCAGTTGTCCCTATCGCGCTAAGTTCAGTTGTTCGAACCATGGTTCGGACACAGCGCGACAGCAATACAATTTACAAATACCTATTTTTGAATTCTCTTGACCTTGGTGTTTCCTCATAACCCGTCCCTGCTATCACGGCCGCTGCAAATTTTAAAGTCAATGTTGACACGTCATTGGTTTAAAGGCTGTGTTCACAGTACTGAATTGGTTCTGTAATAAATGTCGAACTGTAAGTGACCATGGTAGTTTTTGCGTTACATTATGAACAACCCTTAATCTGACGTTGTTATGTCACGTTGATAGTACCTATACCTCACTATACTATTACCGTGGTTATGTCAAATGTGGTTTCCATAGGTGGAGAAGATAAATGCGATGGACACAACGCGCAGCAGCGTGCACTCGTGCTCACAAATTTATAACTGTTCTGCCCGTGCGAAGCTGCGCGCTCCAACAGATCCGGTTGGAGCGACAACTCTGCGCCCAAGTCCAATGGGAGCAGATGTTCCAGGTCTTCTAGAGGTATGTTACCTTGTGACAATCACTTTTTTTATGTACGAAACGAACGTTTCGTTTTTGTTTGCCAGCGAGAGACTCAGAGGTAGTCGTCTGCGCGGGTCTGCGTGTCGGTCTCTTACTTATTTCTGTCGCCAAGCAGCTTTGCTTGCATCGCAAGTAGTTCCCTACAGAGCCATCCTGTATTACAGGATGGCTCTGTAGGTAACTACTTAACAGGGATTGAATTGTCGGAAAATTATGGTAGCTTTTTAAAACGGTATGACGTCATACCTTTTCAATTCGCTAGCTTGAAATTTTAATACTTACTTTAAAATTTCGCTACATAAATATAACGGTACCGTTAAATTTCGGTTATTCTAACCTATATACAATAAAGGTTTTCTTTGTTAATTTGCCGCTCTTTCCACTCGTGTTCTATTCTAACAAATGTGGAAAAATATTCAGGTCAAAGTTGCAAAAATATGTATAATACATACACTACCTTAATGTTAAGTCAATAAAGTCGTATATACTCGTACATACATATTTTTGTAACTTGGACAGTATCAATCTCTTTGATATCAACAAATAAGAAGGGTAAATTAATGTGCCAATTTGGAAAGCTAAATAATGGCGTATGAATTCATAACTTTTCTAACCAAGCGGGGTTTTAAAATAAAATACAGCCATGATTGATTGAATTTTAATTTTTTTTTTACTGTAATCAATTCAAAGTGAAATATGAATACTTTAAGCCATAAAATTCTTAACAATAAAAATTAAGTAGAATATAAATTAAATAAAATCAATTTGAATAATACTGTTACGCTGATGGTATAAGAAACTTCCGGCGTGGTTTTCTTGGCCTTAGAAACGTTTTCAGTAGCCTAAAAACGCATTGCAACGTGTTTCAGGAGGTGTTCTGTCACATACTAGATAATGGAAATATTACCCAAGTTGCCGTTGTTTTCAGGCGCCTGAAACATGTTTTCAGTCCCTTTCGGGCTAACCTCTATCGAACCACACCATAACCTGAAAACCCGTTTTCAGGCGTTTTCAGGACCCCTTATGGGCCATTGAAGCACACTTCGATATTTGACTAAATTTTCAATAGGAGTAAGTGAGATAGCACTATATGAAAGAGAACAATAGTGGGCATCTTCCAGATATAAAGATAATTCGAAATGCATCTAGCATATTCTAGACGTGCTTGCTGACAGAGATGGAACATGCTGACAGAGACAGAACATAATCAGGCGTACCACGGAACTTTCGAGTAGACAAACAATCAATCGGGTACGGAATATTCGAGAATAGGGCATTCTCGAATGCCTCCTACGTTCGCCGATCCTACTATATAAGTGCAAAAGCGGTACCACGGTACTTTCGAGAAGAAAAAACAAACAATCGATCAGATATGGAATATTCGAGAATAGAACATTCTTGAATGCCCCGAATGTTCGCCGGCCCTACTATATGGCAAATAATAATAATAATAAAGGTATGGCAAATAATAAATACAGTGTGTGGGTACGTTTGTAAATCGATCGATCATGTGATAACTAAACATTTTAAGGAAGATACGAAATCTTTATGTAATATTTTTGCAAATGGCTTTAGCAGTAATGTGAAGAAAGTAATTTCAAATAGTTGTAACTCACAATGATTACCAAATCAATCCCATCACACTCTTCCAGTTGTATCGATGAGGCTCAAAAGAGCTACATATGATGTAATATACAATATAATTAGGCATTTAAATAAGAAAAAGAGTCCCGGTCTAGATAATATTAGAGTAAGAGATTTGATGTGTATTGTGACGGAGATCACACCGGTAATTACCCACTTGATCAACACGAGTATTTCCACGTCCTTATATCCAGACTCGTTGAAAGTGGGCATCATAAGACCCATACATAAAAAAGGTAGTTACTGTGAAGTGAATAATTACCGGCCCATAACCATCTTATCGAACTTGGATAAGATCGTTGAGAGGTACCTCGGCAATGAAATATGTCAATTTCTGTCGGAAAATAAATTGATAAACGAAAAACAATACGGCTTTCAAAAGGGCAGAAGTACCTCTCAGCTGTTATCGAGTTTTGTGAACGTGGACAACCAGCACCTGGACCACCGTGAACAGGTGCTGGTTGTCTTCGTTGACTTTAGTAAGGCTTTCGATGTTTTGGATTATGATACACTTTTTGCCACGCTTCAGCAGATTGGTATACAGGGCCCTCTACTGGAGTGGTTCCGAGACTACCATAAAAACCGTAAAACAGTAGTACGTATAAATGGATGTGATAGTGCTCCCATTAACACGGATCGAGGTACAGCCCAGGGCTCTATTCTCGGTCCAACGGTTTTGCTTGAACCGAGCCATTCGGTGTGGTAAGCGTTAAAATCGCCAAGTATCACGATCTCTGCGATTGGGATCTGTTGCTGCACAGAGTCTGCAGTCATTTGGACGTGCTCGATGAGTCGGTCAGTTTCGGTATCACCGCTATGGGACCTATAGAGGCACGAATAGACGCGGGGATGGTCGTCGCTGTCTACACGGAGCCATAAGGTGGAGAGGTGCCCACTTTCAAGATGACTGAGGCGCCGAGAACAAATATCGTCTCTGACGTACACGCACACACCGGCCTTAGGTGCAAAGAGGTGTTCCAGTCCGTACCCAGGGTAGGCGAGATATGAAGTGTCCGCCGGGGACGATATCTGCGTCTCGGTCAAAAAGAGCAAGGCCGGCTTTGCTGTCTCGAGGTGGTGGTGGACAGCATTAGGTTGGAGTGAAGCCCCCTGATGTTGCAGAAGTCCACAGACAGTCTGGCAGGGGATGCCGTGGTTTTGCTCTTGCCCCAGGTATGGTTGAGCGCGGTTTTGCCCCCCCCAGAATACGAGGGGCGGCCTAGGCGTCCACGCCCAGATATATTGCGTCCTGAAAGTGGACGTCCAGAGAGGGATTCTCCAACGCTAGCGCAGTTGGTACCCTCCTGGGGTAACAATCTATTGAACTGCGCCATCATAGGGGTAGGGGGGTTGGGCCTCCGGTACCCTCACTCACTCGACGAAACACAACGCAAGCGTTGCTTCAGGCCGGTCTTCTGTGAGGCCGTGGTATTACTCCGGTCGAGCCGGCCCATTCGTGCCGAAGCATGGCTCTCCCACGGACAAAAGCTGAGAACAAAACCCTAATATTATTTTTTACTTACTTACCTACGTGTTTAGCGCGTATTTTTGCCTTTTTCTTCTACGCCCCCACGGCTTCCACACCCCCTCTGCGCCATTTTAATGCGCCCTCATTTTTTTCGGGTCTTCTAATGTACCCCGCAAAGACTTAAACGTCCACAAGGGGGCCATTATCATCCACATTCAGAACCTTTTGTTTATCCATTCAAAGCCCTACACTCGGTTTTGTTTTGAGTTTCTCAACTCTGCAGAGGTGTAATTATGTGAAGACTCCCTTAGCCAGCTCCTATTACATCCACGGGAAGAAAGGGAGCAACGACAAATATTATTGTACAGCCAATATATAAATAAATATTTAAAATGTTTGTGAATTACTGTAATTTCGTCCATAAACGAAAATCCTTATTCATTCCACAGGTAATTAGCTAATAGTCCATGGACGAACACCTTTACTTAACACTCGAAAATAAATATTGAGTAACGAGCTTTCTGCCCGCGTTATTTTCGTATTTCCGTGGGAACACATTTCTCAATAGTAAAAACAGTTTAAACTATAAACAAAATTACAACCCCTATTTCACATTTCTAAGAGGGTAATTTTCGAAAATTAAGCAAAAATGCTTAAACTGGTGTCTATTTATTTCTAATTATCAACTTCGTGTACAAAATTTTATGCTTCTAGCTTCAATAATGACTGACTTCCATACAAACTCAACTTCTTTTTCACCCCGTTGAGGGTTTTATTTCGTAAAATCTATTGACATGTCCCATCCATAAACTACCTTCCTGCCCACTTTCATGTTTACAGTTCAAATAGTTTTCGAGATATCGCGCTAGTAGTAGGTACTGTGGCCCCTTAACTTAACTAACATATGCTAGGGACAAGATTCCTTAAAAAAACTCACCGTATGGTGTCTTGCAAAACGCCTTTGTCGTTTGTACGAAATCATTCAAAAATCCAACAGGACGTAAAAAAAGATTAGCATTTATGTGTACATGCTTATAATTACGTGATCACAGGCACTTTCACTTATCGTTAAGGTTGTCACCTGGTTCTATTAGAGTTCAGAATATCACTGAGGTAACTTTCTATTTCTTGTTTCTTCTGCACGTTTCCTTTCTGCTTATACGAGGTCTCCCGATTTTTCTTCTCGAAGTCTGCGCCATAGTCTGGTCCCTCCAAGGAGTACTCCTCGAAGCATTGGTCTAAGATTTTATCCGGATCTTCCACTTTTGCCTTACATTTCTTCTTAGATTGATAACTGAGGGCCTCCTTGTCGAAATCTAACGGCACTATACCCAGATCGCCACTGTATCGGTTCTTAGCGACTTGTAAATATTTCTTTCCTCGCACCGCTGTGAGTCGTTTGTCCTAAAAAATAATTACGACCTAATAAACCCAGCTAATCTGTGTATATAGCAAACTGCATACTTTGATGACAAACTATCATTAGTTTTCTCTGATGACAGTGATTACGAAGGTGAGGTACTTAAAAACCTATAGTGATCATGTTAACACTTTACATACTCATATATTTAAATCCACAAAATTACAGAATTACTTCGGAATAATCTTCATATAGGACTAAATTTTTATACATAACATATACACGGTGTTTCATAATAACCAATAAATAATAATCAATGCTTTATCGAAAACGCATTATTAAAATGTGTTTACACGTAATATGACATGATGGTGATACTATGATATACATGAGCATTTTGGGTTGAATTACATTACGTGTAAACACATTTTAATTATTAGTTTTAGATAACGCATTGATTATTTATTGGGTATTGAGAAACACCGTGTATATTTATAACATTAAAAAAATACCTGAACAATCAGAACGTTGTCTGCTTCTTGAGATGCTTTGGCACTGCCAAAAATGGAACTTGTGGATAGGTCTTCGGATTCTCGTTCCTTAAACGATAAAAACATGGTATCAATGGCAACTAACTCAATGGAATAGAGTACCAATACCACAACCCGGACACTCCATACAATGTTCGCAAATCAGTTACGTACCTATTACTACTACTTAAGCAAATGACGTTTGTACACGCGCAAATGTGTACGTGGAGTTTAGTAGGGCTGAGTGCGTGGTTATCAATCGAAATGACGCGAGAAGTGGAGCGACTGCCTTCTCTTTTACCCACATAGCACTATCTCTGTTATTACTATGCGTCTACTCGGTGAACGTGCTGCGCCTGAGAGATCGCACGCGCCCTTGTTTAAGTGTTAGTGATGTCTACAACGAAGTGCGGGGTGGGGTGAGGCATTTGAAATGAGTGCGGGGAGGTGACAGGTCGTTCTGTATGGAGTACTATTATATATTCTGTGCCAATTCTATAGTGTGTCTAAACTCATGATTCACTAATCAACAAACTATAAGACTCAAGCCTATTTTCATATATTACTAAAAACATTGAGATATTTTTATAAACAATGTTAGATGTATAAAAGCGTAATTTTAAGCATGTTTAATAAAATCAAATAAAAAAGTGTCAACAGTACAAAAAAAATGTTTTATTAATAAAGAAAAGAATTGGTGCAAAAATGAATACAGATAGACATTAACAAATGATTATTTTTAATTTTGGTGTTTGAAATCGTTAAACAATATGTAGGTGATAAATCAATAGTCAGTTGGACTTCCTTAAGCATTGGCTAAGGCTCTGCATCGTTATGTCGTGCTGAATATCAGATTATCAATAGTAGCCTGGGGTATTATGCTCCATGTTCGAGAAAGATGTAAAAAAAGATCTTGGACTGAGTGTAAATTCTGAGGAAGTTGTTCAAAAGCCATTCTTCCAAGCAAATCCCAGGCGTGCTCAATAGGATTCATATCGCAGGACTGGGGAGGTCAGTCTAAGAGTGCGATATCCCGTTCACGAATAACATTCATCACTGATCCTGCGGTATGTGCGCGAGCATTGCCTTGCATGAAGATGAAATTCGCCCCCAATTGGATTCGGTGTGGAACAACAATAGTTTCCACCACCTCGTTGCGGTTTTTTTCGGAATTGATTTTGCCCCATATAAAAACGAGGTCCGTTCTACCGCCAACGCGAATACCAGCCCAAACCATAATTGTTCCACTGAAAACTTAAAAATAATATAAGAATAGGTACAGACAACATCACACTTCTATATTGAAGTCGGCGCCAAACGATGATCTAGAAAGTGTTAAAATTTGTTACCGACTTTAATATAGAAGTGTGATGTTGTCTGTACCTATTCTTATATCATTTTTAACTTTTCAGTGTTTTTGAAGTCGGTTTTTATTTTTTGTAATTTTTATTTTTATTTTTAACTTTTTAGTGAATGAAATCTTTTTAGTGAAAGTTTCCTCGATTTTCTATGGGATCCCATCATCAGATCCTGACTTTGGTGTACATGGGACCACCCTTGCGGTATACTCTATCGCATACAAAAAGAATTTTGGAAATCGGTTTAATAATGACGAAGTTATGAGGTAACAAACATTAAAAAAAATACAACCGAATCGATAACCTCCTCCTTTTTTGAAGTCGGTTAAAAACGATCTTGTCTTTAGGTGGTTATTTGATATCTACCAGGATGTCGTTCAGCCGTGTTTCCATTAACCCTATAGCGTTCCCACAATCTCCGGGTAGCCGACTGGTTGGAGTGGATGGCATCCGCAACTTCACGTTGGGTACGCCCGGCTTCAAGCATACGGCATCAAGCACGTAACCTTTCATTTTGAGTTAAATGCTGACGTGGCATGATGTCTGATAAACCAGTCTTTAATTAACTCAAATCGTATCCAGAAATGAAGAAACTTAAAACAGGAATAACGTTTTGCCGCGAATTCATGCTAAAATGAGTTAAAATTATGGAATAATGTTTTTGAAATTCTAAATTTAGAAAATTATTTTATCACGCTTTTATTTTTTTCTTAAATTTATTCGTGACCTATAGTCGTAGTCTTGGTGGTTGAGTCTTAGACTTTGTTGATTAGTGTATTAATCCGAATGTAAAATTGTGATCGTAAATATTTAGCCTTACCTTTTCAAAACCTGAACCGCCGCGCGGGCTGAACGGGCAAGCCCGTTGACGACCAGACACTTGACGCCCGGCCTCATTTTTTTGCTGCGCTTTGCACTTAGCGCTTTGTTTACATTCGTACGGCCAAATGTTTATACTTACAGCGACGTCAGTTACATTTCTGGGAAGCCAATGAATCAGACTAAGAACTTATCGTTATTGAACAACTCTACGACGTGTTTTGTTTATATAATCTCCGCTTGAAACCGATACTGTTAGAAGAACAAAGTAAAAATGTGTCCGCTTGGAATAAAATGATTGTTACATTTATATTAGAGATAACAATTTAGCACGTTTATATATATTTAGAATCTACATGAAAATCGCTTTCAAATAAAGGTAAAATATAATTATGTGCTGATAGTAAAAATTCAATTAGTACACGTTTGAATTTGCGTAATTTTACTGAACAGCGCGCCAATAATGGCGCGCGAAGTAATGATTTAGAAATTTTATTTTGATTGTAATATATGCCTTACGAATGCAATTTTACTTTTGTTCTTTAGGTAAAGTATCCAAGATTGATGATGTATTTTTTTCTTGTTCGTAGAATAAAAAGTGTATAGAAATAAAAAAAAAATAAACTAATAGCCGCACAGAACATGTAAAGAAATAAGGTTGCGTTTGATTTGTTGTACATAATTTAATATTTATCCAAACTCATTTCTAAATACACATTAGTTTAGTGTATAAAATTACCTTTCGAGTGATATAAATAACATTAAATTTAAATTTACTTGTCGTACAGGAATAGTCGTAGAAATGAGTGAAATATTCAGAAAATCAGACGGAAAACGAGTCAGTTGATGCGAGCTCGCTGCGACGTACACCGGAGGTCAACGCCGCGATAGTGGTGCGGTACTGTCGATTCTATCGACACTTTTTATCGATGGAATACATATATACCTTTGTGTGATGAAATGTATTTTGTTGTTCAAATAAACATTTTATTATTATTATTTTATTATTATTATTTCATTAGTAACAGAGCGTCGTGGCACTGTGGACTCGGTATTAGCCTTATAACCGGGAGGTCCTTGGTTCGATCCTGATTTGTACTAATGTTTTTTTTAAATTTCATATGTACATTTGCCGACGCTCCCATGGTGAAGGAAAACATCGTGAGGCAACCTGCATACACGTGCGAAGCAATTCAAAGATGTATGTGAAGTCGACCAATCCGCACTGGGCCAGCGTGGTTGACTAATTTCTAAAACACCCTAACCTATGGTAGGCTCGAGCCCCTCGGTGGGGACGAATAAGAACTGTGATGATGAACTGGTAATAAAAATTCATTTCCTAATTTTTATTACCAAAAATCTTACCATGCGATGATCAAGCAGATGTATAGAGCCGAATCGTGGCGGGATATTACCCAGTCTTGGATGCAATAAAGTATTTTGATTATTACATTTGGTAAGGACTAAAAATAAGCAAAAAAAAAATAAAAGATATTTATTAGTTCACAAATACCTACTCACAATTATATAAATACTTTACATTTTGAAATAATATACTTTTCTATAAGATATTTTCATACAGTTTACACCCATACGATAACTTATTTACACAATTTATTTATTTATTACAAGAATGCAACCTTTAACTCCCAATAAAAACCATAGGACATTTATTCATGATAAAAATCATCATAATAGAACCTACGTAATATAGATGAGTATTATGTATAACACATTTACAATTGGGAAAATAAACAAAATTGTTCCTCCTCAACTATTCTTATAAATAAAGTTACAAAAAACTTTAAGAATTTACAATTAGGAAAATAAATAAAATAGTTCCTGTAGGTTGGTACAATAATGGGTTTTATTTTTTTACATAGAGTTTCTCCTCAACTATTCTTATAAATAAAGTTACAAAAAATGGTAAGAATTTACAATTAGGAAAATAAACAAAATTGTTCCTGTAGGTTGGTACAATAATGGGTTTTATTTTTTTACATAGAGTTTCTCCTCAACTATTCTTATAAATAAAGTTACAAAAAATGGTAAGAATTTACAATGAGGAAAATAAACAAAATTGTTCCTGTAGGTTGGTTATAAATAAAGTTACAAAAAGATAATATAGATCCTCAATTTGATTCACAAATCAGATACAAAATCATGAGGGGTAATGAAGTACACAAACAAATAGTTGAGGAGGTTAAACGCCCGTGATCACACATACATTCATCACCATTCAGGTTGAAAAAAATGATCTGGAGGTCCATGATTCGATTCCCATGCCTCGGTGTAAAAAAAGATCTGGAGGTCCGGGGTTCGATTCCCATGCTCGGTTTGGTTGGTGGTAAATACAGGAGAAGTTCGCTTCCACCCGGCCTTATCGTCACTTACCATAAGGTGAGATGAAGGCCAAGAACTTCCCTGTTGTATGTATCGTCACTTACCATCAGGTGAGATAAGACCAAACCTTCCCTGTCGTATGTATCGTCACTTACCATCACGTGAGATGAAGGCTAAGGCAAGAGCCAAAAAAAGATAAAGAAAATTACAAAAACTAAACCTATTTTGAACTACTTTCAATGAAATTCACTTACCATAAGGTGATATGAAGGCTAAGAGAAGAGCTTCTCTGTTGTATGTATCGTCAGTTACCATCCCGTTAGATGAAGGCCAAGGCAAGAAGCGACATCACATTGTCACTTACCATCACGTAAGATGAAGGCAAAGGCAAGAAGTGACATACACTTACCATCACGTGAATGAAGGCCAAGGCAAGAGGTGACATATCGTCACTTACCATCACGTAAGATGAAGGCCAAGGCAGGTGATATCATATCGTCACTTACCATCACGTGAGATGCAGGCCAACGCAAGCGGGTGACATATCGTCACTTACCATCAGGTGAGATGAGGCCAAGGCAATCTCAAGCTGTGACATCATATCGTCACTTACCATCACGTAAGATGAAGGCAAGGCAAAGTTCAAGGACCCTTCAAAGATCACACCCTCTCAAGTGTCTCAAGTAAAGCTGTAAAGGCCATCGATGCGCTCCAACGACAATTTTTGTCAATTTTGTACGACACAAAAAACGGCATATGCATATTTATAACCTATTGTGTGGTCTTTGAGAGTGTTATTATACCACAGCACGGTGAGTTCGATGAGTAGCACGATGAGGATGCAGCAATCGCTACGTCAGACGGAAACTTGTATTGTTTATTATACATATCCATCACAAAAAGTTTGCTAATTTATAGCCGTACGAGGGAGTGGTACTCTGACCAACAGCGGCCAGGGCACAAGGGCACGTCACAGTATGAACACTTTAACATGACCATTGTGCGCCTGCCCGCTGCTACGCATCGCGCGCACCTTTGTTGGACGTGGCCTGGTCGGCTAAGTGACGGGTCCTTGAGCGGCGTGCGATCCACGTAGTGATCCACATTTTTGTGGAGTCGCCTTGGTAACCCAGCCAAAGGGCGGGTAGAAACGGTCCTGATGTTGGACGTTGAGGTGGAGAACCTATTAAATAGGCCCTCTACCACAGCTTCGCGAAATTGCCTATGTGTTAAATTGCAATCAGGGGCTTGCCTAAATATTATGAAGGCATTCAAAAGGCTTGTGTTCAACAGCCTTTTGAACACCTTCATATACCATTTTCGTCCCCGCTTACGCTCCATGAGGTACCCCGACAGTTGTTGGTCTTTACTGTCGACGCCACCCATGTATTTATTATAGTCCACAATTGATTGTGGCTTATTTATGGGAACACCTGCCCGTGAAGCGGAAACCTGTTCGTCTCCGTGAAATGTAGACACTGCGGTGACTAGTTTAATATCCTTCCAGGCTACTAAACTAATGTCATCGCAGTGTCTAGCAATTTGCTCACCCCGAGCCATTCTGTTGGCGTTGGCTTCTTTGATTTCATTGGGAACATGAATTCTACGAGAGCTCATGGTCCCAATGACATCAGTGCACCTACGCTTTAAAAATCTCGTTAAGGACAATTGGTTGTACCAATTGTCCTTAAACAATAAAAATGGTTTCGCACCTAAACAAGAATTAATATACAAATGGTTGAATTCCGATGAAATGCAATATAACACCTACAGAGGCGCGTTCAGCTTCAGAGCCTTCGCGCGAAGTACAACTTTTCGCTTTAACCCCGTTCAATACCTTAGTAAGAGCGTGACGCTCGGGTGAAACAAACGGCCCGTTCAAGACCTTAGTCACAGAATATATAATAGTCATTGATTTACTACCAAATTGGTAGTAAATCAATGATAATCGTACTCCATACAGAACGGCCACTCACCTCCCCACACTAATTTCAAATACCTTATCCCATCCCACCCCGCACTTCGTTGTAGACATCACTGACACATAAACAAGGGCGCGCGCGATCGCTCGGACAAATGGACGCGAGCGCCGGCCGATAACAGAGACAGCGCTATGCGGGTAAGAGAGAAGGTAGTTGCTGCACTTCTCGCGTCATTTCGATTGATAACCGTGCACTCAGCCCTACTAGATTCCACGCACACATTTGCGCGTATACAAACGTCATTTGCTTAAGTAGTAGTAATAGGTAATTGATTTGCGAACGTTGTATGGAGTGTCCGAGGTGTGCCTTAGTGTTAGTACCAGTTACAACCGATTAACCAAAGATTATAAGAGTAGACCAACAATGCAAACGAAATGTATGAAGTGATATGTTCAACCAATTTTGATATGATAATAGCTAAATAAATAAGCATAATTAAGACTCATCGGTAATAAATAATGTTACAATGTGATTTAGTTTTTATTACTGTTCGTTTTTTTACACTACAAAACGAAGTTATTTGGGCATGTTTAAGTATTTTTATAACTTGACGCGCGCTCGACAGTCGAACGCAGTACAAATACAGTATGAGTAGCGGCCGCCTGACCGCTGTTGTGGTTGAAGGGGGTTTCTTAGAGGCCGCGCGTATTGTCGGTCTATCTCTTATAATGTCTTTGCGATTAACCATCGAATTTAATGGTTGTAAAACGCTCTGACGTTTATTACTGAAAAACTCTTTCCTGATTAGATGATTTTGGGGCTTATATCTATTACATCATCTGCTAGAAAGAGAGAAATAAACATTTATGTGAAAGTGGGAGATATTATTGCTGCACTGCTGCAAAACAACCGAACAACTACACTCCAAGGCACTGAGCGCGTTCCAGTGCGAGCGCGCGCGAACTCGAGGAATCATAAGGAATGTTGGCTGTGATGTAGTCGATATTACGTTATCGATCTTCAGCCTCCCCGCGCGTGAATTTAATAAGATAAGATATTTATTTCCATAAAACAATAAAATAAAATTCATACAAACAACATTATTCTAGATCAAAACACTAATTTACAATTATCTACTTCTGGAATAAAATCAAAATAATATTTGCACTGTACAATAATATTCAATATTACTAGTGGGCCCCCAAACTAGGCTAAGCCTGTATCTTGGTGACCTCAGTTTTTAGCGGGTTACAGATAGAGTGCGCGGCTACGTGATCGTATTATTCTTAAATACTTTAATTACTTTACTTAAGTCGTGATTAATCGTGACTGAAATAAAATAAGTTAATACTGCACCGAGGATACATAAAGTTATGCAATGATAGCATGCTGCAAGTATTTAGCAACAGAAGTTACGAAAAGCTGCGCCTATTGTGTGTATGTGTTTGTAGTTTGTCTATGTGTGTGCATGTATATATGTATGTGATAGTTAGTGTGTGTGTGTGTGTGTGGTGTGTGTGTGTTTGTGTGTGTGGTTCACCTGTAAGGTACCTGACTTACACTTGAAAACTCTTTTAAAATAAAAATGCAAAGTTTAGGCCAAGCATTAGAGGAGTAAGATAAGTAAGGGAGCTTTTCACTAGGCAGTGCGGTCATAAACCCTAACGAGGGCCTCTGTTTCTTCGTATGTTTTGCTCATCAACCAGATCTTTACCCTGGCTTGTGCTTTTCTTTTCGAGCACTCTTGAAGATCACATGTCTTGGATATTGCATTGTGAGCAAATGTATGAATAATTTATTACATCTCTCATGTTCGGTAAGTAGGTCCTTATTACCCCCAAATGGGGCTTGTAGGTGACCAATTAGCGCTCTAGGGTAATAATGTAGCTAGAAAAGCCTTAGGGCTGTAAGTAATTTATTGCCAGTATGATGGTTAGATGTACGCGAACTTTTTGAAATAGTGAAGTGTTTTTTTTATTACTTACCGCCCTAGGGCTTTCCAAGCTACATTATTACCCTATAGCGCTTATTGGTCACCTACAAGCCCCATTTGGGGGTAATAAGGACCTACTTACCTCACAATCGAGATGTAAAGCAGAGTAGTTAGCTCAGGTGTAAGCACCAATTGCACCCTCGAAATATTATCTCGGGCTGCAATTGATGCCTTACAGCCCTTAGCTACTAATCTACTATTAACCTCGACTACGCCACTTAACCTGCGAGCGGGTCGCCTCACTGCCTCTCATCCTGTCAAGTGAGTTTTATTATTCCAACATTTACCCATACTACACGCTAGATATTTGGATCTCGATATTTATCGACTGTATAGTATACACTGTGTTTCATAATAACCAATAAATAATCAATGCGCTATCTAAAACTAATTATTGAAATGTAAGTTCAATTATTCGGCTACGATTCGAAAATTATACAGAAATAAATGTCAGGATACAAACGCGGTCCAAATTACTCCAAATATCGATAAAAGTCACTATTACCGCTGTTGGCATGCTAGAACGCGTTCAGAAATGCCTTTATGCTTGCTGGTAGTGACTTTTATAGGTATTCGGAACGCGGCCCAGATAGTGAACGTTCATTCGCGTTAGTGCTCTTTGACAACGGTTTTCATACAACCTAACAATACCTATACGAAATAAATAGGAACACAGATACATTTAGGTTTTCTGTATCCAATTATACATGAGGATTCAGGATACACAGATTATAAAACTCGTCCCTTAATTATACAGTTTTTGTATCCAATTATACAATCTGGCAGCCCTGAGTGTGTAGCATCTCCTCAAATAACTTGGATAACTATAATATCACACCGAGAGTGAAGCATGTGACACTATAGCGCAATGTGAACGGAGTGTTACCTTTCTCGGGTGCATGACCAGCGTGACGTGGCAATGGCGCGCCGTGGCAAAGGTGCGGAAGGCGGCGATGACCGCGTCCTGCCGGTGATACCGGTCGCCGTCGCGCTCCTCGCCTAGTCCCAGCATGAACTGCACGTTGTCCACGATCACGTGGGATATGTCGTGCATGTAGCGCGCGTGCTCTACTGCCTGTGTGACAATAGTAAGTCGTTCAACAGAGATCAAAATCATATTTTGCGCCAGTGATGTCTATGAACTGGAGATGTGCAAAAAAATCTGTGAATTTTGGACAAGAAAAGGTCATTTGGTGAGCTGGCGGCAGGTGCCATCTAATGCGTATGTCGCCCACATTCGCGTTCGATTACGAGGTGTCGCAAAATGGCGACGCAGTGAGTGAGCCAATTAAGCGACAGGGTAATGGGAAGAGAATGTTTTGAACAAGGAGAAGGGGAGAGGGGGATGATCTTTTCCATTTCTTCACCGTTTAGGACGACAAGAATGTAGGGCCAGCGTTACAAGTTGTTTCAAATGAAACTTTTTCATTTTATTTTGGCTATGGTTTATCTGTAAAATGGCCATCTCTTCTAACATCTCTGAAGGTGCGTTCCGAATGGCCATCATATCGATGTCAGCGCGCTAAAAGTCGTTTCGAATCACCGTGAGTGCGCTGACAGCATCCAACCTGACGTCATCGATGATGTCATTACATTCGCCATCTTGCGCTTACGGTGACCATGCCTCGGATCGTAATTGTTGTGATTGTCCTGTTATAAAACTGTCGAGTGTCATTGTCAGCTATTGGAAACATCAACGAAGATAATACAGTAGTGGAGTAATTTTCCTGTTATCTACTTAAGTGGCCATTAAATAATCGTTGGGCACAAAAATTAGGTGTTGTTGCGGAAAATTAATTTTCAAGCTAATTGACGTCAACGTCTAAGGAAACATCAGTGTCGTTCCGAATGGCCAAATGTCATTTGTCGATGTTAGAGCGATATCCCATTAGGAACAATTGTGAGCGCTCACACCGCTCTCATTCGGATCATATGCTCATTCGGAACGCATCTTAAAAAGAACGGCAGATTGACCAAAGGACAAGAATGAACACTGGGGGCAAAATTTCCATATAGAACATAGAGATAGATGTTTTGGTTACAGGATTTTAACAAATAAAAATATTAAAAACTTTGTGTTAAATAATTACCTCCATAACAACTTTGATCGGTTGCTGTCCATGGAATGCTAAATAAAATATCGGCAGCTTCTGAAAGTCATCCGCATATTTTTGGAAGTCTTGGAGATTCTGCTCCAGCGACACACCGGCAAACTGTTGCAGCATCGTTCGTGCCAATCTCGAGTTGCGGATCTCGAAGCTGCCCCATAGCGTCTTGACCTGAGACATTAAAATATACCGTTTTTATCGCGATGATAAGACCGGGGAAGTGCGATACAACAGTGTTAGTATAGGGATCTCTGTCGTTAAATTCACATCAAAGAATTATTATCCGGAAACATTTTTTTTTTGATTTAGGTATCAAACTTATTTCTATTTATTTTTTGTAAAATCCAGCTTACATCAAAATACACTGTCATACAGGGAGATAGAATGTAGTTTTATTTAGGTAACAACAGATGGTCTAAGTATGCGTAGCGTAGTATGCATACTTGTTGCACTTGCACTGTTTTCTATACTAATATTATAAAGAGAAAAGATTTGATTGTTTGTTTGTTTGTAATGAATAGGTTTCGAAACTACTGAACCGATTTTGATGAAAGTTGGTATAGGGATAGTTTGAAACCACGGAAAGGACATAGGGTAATTTTCCTACGGGAAAACAAAAATAACGCGCGCGAAGTCGCGAGCGGAAAGCTAGTTTTATATATATCTACTAAAGGCCTTATTACTAATAACCATTGTATAAGCCTGATTTAGTTAAACAGTGTTTTGTCACGTTCACTCGAATGACATTTCAAATTCGAACAAAAGAGACAAAACACTGCTTAACTAAACAAGGCTTATACAAATGGTTATTAGTATGGCCCTTACTGTTTAAAATATTTCATGCTCTAATTAAAATTGAGATATCAATGCATAGATCATAACTAAATGTTATAATGTTACGTGCTGTGCAGGCGAACTACATTTGACCAGTCAAATACTGATATCGCTATTAAAAATGGGGATTGGTGGTAGGGGGGTGAAAATTTTGGGTTATAAGTATACTTTTGCCGAATTATTAAAAAAAAGAAAAATTGAAAAAAATAACCTGGAGAGGGCCATCCTTATCACCTACGGGTATAAAAAAATGGCCTACTACCTATTCTCAGACCTACTCGTACCAAATATATACAAAAAAATTCATAAAAATCGGTCGAGCTGTTTTGGTGGAGTTCGATAACAAACACTGTGACACGAGATTTTTATATAGTATTACATGAAAATCATATCAATCGCCGACGACATTGTTTTGCTTGAAGAAGATCCAAAGAAACTAGAATATATGATGAAAGACCTAGCAGTAAAAAGCAAAGAAGTTGGGCTAGAAATGAACGGAAGCAAAACCAAGGTGATGACCATGTGATGACTAACTCCAAACCGGTCGACATAATAGTTGATGGAACTGCTTTTGATTATGTTGATGAATACATATACTTGGGCCAAATAATTTCCATGACTGACCAAATGACAAAGGAAATAAATAAGAGGATAGCTTACGGTTGGAAGAAATACTGGTCTTTGAAGGAAGTGATGAAAAGTAGAGAGATTGGAAGCCAAGTCAAAAAGAAGACTTTCGATGTGTGTGTTCTACCGTGTTTGACTTACGGCTGCGAGACCTGGTCTCTAACAAAAATACAAAGGGAGAAAATTGCTAAATGCCAGCGCGCAATGGAACGGAGCATGTTGGGTGTGAAATTAAAAATAAGATCCGTAACGATGTTATTCGGAATAAAACAAAAGTTACCAACATACTTACCAGAATTGACCAACAAAAATAGAGGTGGACTGGGCACCTACTGAGGAGCAACCATGATAAGTGGAGCAAACGTGTGACGCTCTGGTATCCTAGAGATGGCAAACGCAAAGGAGGACGCCCAATAAGAAGGTGGGAAGATGAGATTCGCCTCACTCTAGGGTCACTGTGGACACGAGTGGCGCTGGATAGACCCCAGTGGAGACAGTTGGAGGAGGCCTTTGCCAGGAGGCACACAGAAATCCGCGACATTATTTAAAACGAAAAAACAAAGTATTTAATTTGCACCTATTTGTTATTTCTGTAATAAAGGCAATTTTATTTTTATTTTATTTTTTACATGAAAATCATAAGTTGTAAGACGCATAGCGTTAGCTTTAGTTAGCTACTTATTTTGTTTTACATACCCCTTGCTGTGCGAGATCCAAAGACATTTCAGCGCAAAGTGTGGTTTTGCCGCATCCTGTGGGACCCGTGAGGATTGTGAGTTCTCCCCGCCTGTGACCGCCCAAAAGCCGAGTGAGTGCTGGGAACCGACGCCATTTCACACCTCGGACCTAAAAATATGACCGATATGTTTGGTCTTAATTAACCGAAGAACTAAAAGAACTAATGCATATAGAATTGAAATTCTAATTTTATTGATTACACATAAAAACTCCGCCTTACAGTTTTAAAATTAATTTCTTTAAGTGGAAACGCAACACTAGTCCATATCGTAACACATTTTTTTATTGTTGTTATACATATTATGACGCACTTGCGTATTTAGCTACATTACATGTCGAGAATTAATTTGTATGTTCAGGCGGCGAAATTGCTGAGGTGTCTTAGTAAATAATTTCTACTCAGTGAGAACCAATCAATAAGAAATTCTGAGGGAACTGTCCTATTACAATATAAAATTTTAAGTTAATGAAAATTGCATGCCATTTTTTCTTGTAAAACAAATTTTTGTGTGTACATAATATTATAAGGCCAATGTGTACAATGACATCACAGCCTATGTCGAGTTGTCTGTCTGGCCGGCAATTAAAAAGCTTTATAGCTTTGTTGTTTTTGCGTTTTAATAATCAACTATTTTCCTGATATTCACCTTATCTATATTAGTTATCTCAGCGTAAACGTCGTCGCGCAAAGCTGCGAAAGTAGTGATGGATCGGTGGGCGGATGGTTTTGCTTCGGAGACTAGATTTTTCAGAGATAGCTGAGCGTTTGCTGCCTCAGTGGCAGTTACCAATCCCTCTGTAGGTCTGCATGTAAAAAAATATAAGATCAATGAAAAAGCACACACTTTTTTCAAGGTATCCAGCCGTTTGTAACCACTCGCAAATAAATTGGGAAGACAGAATGTTATCTAGAATTTAATAGGTCAACATCCGAAGTTCTACAAGTGACTGTTATACATATACCAATTTATTTAAATCAAGAAACTATTTCTTGATTTAATTAAATTAGTGTCTCCTAACAGGGCGGATTTATACATAATTTCTCTCAGATCTATCACTGATATCTATAGTGTGAAGAAGTAAATAATTTTTAAAGTTTTTTTAGTTTGTTTATGTAAATGTGATATAAGTATTATAATTTTATCTTATTCATCTAAGATAAGATAAGATTATCATCTTAGCATACCTGACAAATCTGCAACGGACTTCACCTAATTTTTCGGCAACGGATCGCATATTTTCCCAATCTCCCCATAGGCACAGTCTTTGGTAGCTTTCGAGTGTAGGCAGAACAATTGGTGGTAAACTACAATTACTTAGCCATATTAGAGTGCCTGTTAAACAGATGAGGGTAATAGTTCAATCAAAACCAGTGACTCTACCAATAATGGGTATTGAGTTATAGGAAATGATTCTACAGGTAATATTAAAATAGTGAATAACATTTGGCTGAATAAATAGAAAAAAGCAGAACCTCACATGCAAATACTGATATGCGAGAGTCAAGTTAAGCCATGCAATAATCAACATCACATATTTATTTGTATTCATATCTTTAAATTACTGCTAATTTTATCACATTTACCAGGTATTTTCTGTGCAGCTAAATGCAGAATATCCTGAATAGTCGGCACAAGTATTGCTTGATCAGTGCGGTTTGCTTTTATAGCCCGGCAGTAAAATAAGCCAGCAGTGTGGTGTCCATGGCTGATTGTCTCATCCTCTCTACCTGCCTGAACTTCCCGATATCCCACTATATTGTCTAATGAGTTCTTTAGTGGAAAATAAAGTACTGTGTGGTCTGAAGAAACTCTTACTTCTGATAATATTTTATTAGCATCATGATGGTACTGAAAAATAAAGCTACATTTAGGAAGAAGTTGTTAAATATAAATCATGTGAAACCATCACATGGCTTTTTTAACAGAGCCAACTATTTATATGGGGGATTGCAAAATTAATTTTACAATTTTGACTTTTCAATGACGCCAAAACATTTATAGGACTATGTTAAGATGGGTAGGCTTCGGCTGGATAGGGTATTGAGCAAACATGGTGTATAAATTAATAAATTGAATTCGCATGGATTATTTACGAAGGATTATTTAAGAAGATCAATTTTACTGTTTTGCTGCATTTCATGTAAACTTGAAAATCTATGGTCACGACCTGCAAGTACGATGTTAGCGCTTAAAGCCATCGCACGGCCAATAAAAGATAAATAAGATAGAGTTACTTATGTAAAATAAAAATGCAGTGTAGTTGAAAATTTAATTTTGGATAAAATTTGATCTTTATTTATTATTAGTGAAATTGATTCTACTTTAGTTAACTTTAAGGTTTTGGACAATTTTATTAACACATTGTATATTATCAGGTGAAGAAATACACTAAAATAAATTGAATAAATCCATGTTGATACTCACAGGCAATTCAAACAACCTAAA
This sequence comes from Schoenobius gigantellus, assembly GCA_963935595.1. Classification (NCBI taxonomy): domain Eukaryota; kingdom Metazoa; phylum Arthropoda; class Insecta; order Lepidoptera; family Crambidae; genus Schoenobius; species Schoenobius gigantellus. Next base: position 15,310,242 of record OZ012544.1, on the reverse strand, counting down.
TAAATCTAATAAATCTGTATCCTTGAGTTCTGATAATGATACAGTATTTGTTACAATACTTTGCCAATCATTCTGGAATTGCACTAAGCTATTTTGACATTTTTCTATGAACTCTTTTACAGATGTTTCAATTTTTACTTTTTTTTGTATTCTCTCCATTATATTCCAATCTCCATGGACCATGCATTTAGGACACAAGAAATAACCTAAAAAAAATGATTGAAAATAGATACAAAGAAGGAAACAAAGAATGAAAAACATTTATTCACAGCTTTTACACATTAGTAAGTACTTAAGTAGGTAACGTGAAAATAGAAGTTAAGAGTAGTAATAATATAAATGGGCTGTTTCATCAGTAAAAAGGTGACATTATGACAATGCAACACCAATTTTCACTCATACCTTTACAGGCAATCACAGCTTGGTCCAGGCCAAGACACACACATGACGGATACGAGTTTATTAAAATATTAAAAAAGAAATACATAAATCCTTTACATTAGGTCAGTAACAGGTAGCATTGCCAGATGTCCTAGGACGTCCCACATTTTAGGCATGGTTTGAAATGAATCTGTTCCGTATTTGAACCATGCTCTATTTTTATTATGAAGTCGATTGCGAATTATTTTTAGAGACAAGCGAATAATGTATGAAATAAATGTACCCTAATTGAACAAAAAGGAAGTTGATGACAGTTTTTAAATAATTGTATTGATTTTTAAAAGTATTGTAAAACATTGAAATTTATATAAAAACAGACTTGATTTCTGGCAAAATATTAACAAAATAAGTTAAAAAATGTCATTAAATTGTTGATCCTTGGTAAAAAACTGAAATCCCGTATTTTTTGGCCATTTTAGAATTTGTCTCTTATAGGCTGGAAAAAATCTGGCAGCCCTAGTAACAGGTGCCAGTACTGGCGCGAATACTAATTTGCACTGTTAACATTGTTAAATGAGTCTACTCCATGTCAGAAGGGCAAGCTAGCAACATGTAGTGCTTAAATCACTTCTGTCTTCAATTTGAACCAATTTACATAATGACATCAAGATTGACTGGTGTTATCTTATCCAATGTAAATGAAGCTTTAAAGGCATAAAATCTTATAATAAACTAGCTGTGCCCGCGAACTACGTTTCGCTTTAATTTATTTTTTCCCGACATCTTCAACAAATATTGTTAATGTACACAGAAATAAATACAAAAACTTAACAAATTATATACTAAAACCTTCCCCGAGAATCACATTATCGAGTGGTAAAAACCGCTTGAAAATCGGTGCAGTAGTTTTTGAGTTTATCGCGAACGGACAGACAGACAGACGCGGCGGGGGACTTTGGGGATACCAAATATATTTATATACAAATAATATTTTTTACTACAAAGTGTTTGCCGAATAATGTTTACATAGTCTAAACATACCAGTTGTTTTGTTTATATACATTTTTCCGTCCTTAGATTTATCATCAGAAGAGCACATTGAGCATTTTGTGGACACCGATGTATATCCGTCTTGCACCGCGAAACCTTTTTGCCTCAATAATTTACGAATATCTGTTACTGTGATCCTCGGAATATCTTCTAGACCTAAAGTATGAATATATTTATGAATACAACCGCAACTAGTAGCGTTCAAAAGTGGGTTAACGGTGGGATGCCTCATTATTCTTAATAAGGAATTCATTTTAATTTTAAGTTCAATATAAAAATAGAAATAAATTTAAAAACATCGAAAATTATTTTTCAAAACATAACCACAAAAACCAAAACAGAGGGTTGTTTTGTTTATTGCCTTTGACGGCAGCTGTCATTTGTAAAATCCCTGAGGCGCGTTCAGGGCCTTCGCGCGAAGTACAACTTTTCGCTCTAACCCCGAGGCGCGTTCAGGGCCTTCGCGCGAAGTACAACTTTTCGCTCTAACCCCGTTCAATGCCTTCGAGCGTGACAACCGGGTGAAACAACCGGCCCGTTCAAGACCTTTGAGTGTCGGCGCGAGTTACAACCGAACAACCATCGAATTTGATGGTTGTAAAACGCTCTGACGTTTATGACTGAAATACTCTTACGTGATTGGATGATTTTGGCGGCCATATTCTATAATGTCATCTACTAGAAAAAGAGAGAAATAAAAAATCATGTGAAAGAGGGAGATAAAAGATTTGGTTGCTGTAACGCGTTCAACGCCTTTGAGCGAGTTAAAAAACAAGCGGACAACTACACCCAGAGGCTCTGAACGCGCCTCGGAGCCTTCGCGCGAAGTACAACTTTTCGCTCTAACCCCGTTCAATGCCTTCGAGCGTGACAACCGGGAGAAACAACCGGCCCGTTCAAGACCTTTGAGTGTCGGCGCGAGTTACAACCCAACAACCATCGAATTTTATGGTTGTAAAACGCTCTGACGTTTATGACTGAAATACTCTTACGTGATTGGATGATATTGGCGGCCATATTCTATAATGTCATCTACTAGAATGAGAGAGAAATAAAAAATCATGTGAAAGAGGGAGATAAAAGATTTGGTTGCTGCAATCCGTTCAACGCCTTTGAGCGAGTTAAAAAACAACCGGACAACTACACCCAGAGTTGCGTTTGTTTTTCACACTCGCTCCGAGGTTCAGAACGGCTCGGTTGCTATCTTTTTTTTTAGTTTGTAGCTTGCCGATCAAGATCAAGCAAAGGGCAAAATATACTAATCCTTACTATGAAATTAACAGTCAATATCCATTTTTCTGCTTAAAAATAATTACAACACATAAAAATCTCTATATTTCCCTTGTATTAGGCTTAAAAGAGTTCAAAGTAGTGTTATTTAATAAAATAATAAGTTATTAGCGTATTTTTGACATCGACTTTGACATAAAAGCTGTCAGAGTGTTTTTCACCCTACGCTCAAGTTGGTTGTTTGGTTGCATCACTCGAAACTTCTGAACGGGCACAGAGTGTACTAACCGCCTGTCAGAGCGTTTTTTACCCCGAGGCTCTGAACGGGTCGGTTGCTGTCAGAGTGCACTCGGAGTGCACTCGAGCGTAGGTTCTGAACGCAGCTCTGAGGCGCTGAACGCGCCTCTGAACGCGCCTCTGCGGTCCGAAAGCAGTGCGTTGAGAGCCTTTGCGCCAACTAACCTAACCTAACCCAACTTTTCGCTGTAAGAATCTCGTTCAATTTGGGCTTAGAGAGAATTTGGGTGAAACAACAATGGGCCTAGACAAAAGCCACACGTTTATTTTTCCGCAGAAAAAATGTATAGAAATGACATTGCTGCGGGAAAATTTGCGTGAGGTTGTCGCAAGCTAATTTCTTTCTGAGTAACGATTGCGGAAAAATAAGCGTGTGGCTTTTGTTTAAATGTTCTACGGCCGTAGAGTCTGACACACGAAACATGAACCTGACATTTTTTCAAGTAGCAACACTGATACAATGTCCCCATGTAGTTTAGTTCAACATGGTGATTTTGATACTTTGTAATAAACAATTTCATAATATTTTTTTCTTAATTTCTGTCGAAATATTACAGATATTAAGTAATTTTAACATTCATGAAATCCAAATACAGCGATTTCTTATATAAGGTTCATTGTTGGAAGTTCATTGAAACTAAACATTACCTAATATTTAATTTTAAAAAAGTATAAACTCCTTTTTTTCCTACTATATTCAAGGAAAAAAAGACAATCCTTTCACAAATTTAACATTCTAAATTACTACATAAATAAAAAAATATTAGAATATTTCAAGTATCAAAATGTATTATACCTTCTGTTGACAGTATTACCAGAGCTAGAATTTTTGAATTTGCCGCTTTTTTCCAAGCTCATATTTCGTGTGTCAGACTCTACAACCATCGAATTTGATTAAACCTTTATCACTGATGATAGATAGATTATTAGATAATGTTGGGGCCATAATTTATTTATTACATCTGCTAGAAATACAGAGAAATGAAATTCATGTGAAGGCGCAGCCGAGAGCCACAAAACTTCAGAGGTAGGAATCGGACTTTCTCCCAAGTGCAACACTACAGCTACGAGGAAGATTTAAAATCTTGTTTGATTGAAAGAGTCATTTAGTAACAAAGTCGGCAATATCCTAACTTTGAATTTTTTCGGGAAGCGGTAAAATATTATATGTTAGATTTAATTTGTCCCAGAACATAGATTTTTTAAATAGGGACAAGTCAATGAAACCAAAAAGGCATTTTTATTTTTTAGAAAAACTGTGCTTTCTATTTTGATTATATTTGTTTAGAACGATCAACAACGGTTCATAATCTACATATTAAGAACAAAAATACGTTAAAAAATTAACCTTAACCTATAAAAAATGCGTTTTTGCTCAACGCCTCTTCTGTTTGAATGAGCCCCAGGTCTGGGGTACAATGAAACGGTGTCTGGGGTACATTGGAACAAGGCTAATAAAGTAAAAAAAAAAGAAAATTCTATATTCACTTCTGCGTCTCTATCTCCTGCTGCTTTGGTTCTTTTAACATATCGATGCAATTTTACTGGACTTGGCATTTTTAGGTTAGCAGCAGTTCGCAAAAATCATGCAAGAAAATATAACATACCTCTTATTCATACTTTTCTTGTGAAATCGAAAATTCTTCGTAACGAAATTACAGCGTTGGAGCCCTCAAAACAATTTTTTTCACATTGAACCTTTGTTGTCGAAGACTGGTCATGTTGCACTGCGCTATCATATGCCGCATGAGACGCTCTTATTGATCGAAGCAAAAGTGCGTGAATTTGTTTTAAATTACAATAGTTATCGTCTTTGTTTTATTGTACCCCGTGTTCCAATGCGCTCCACTTGTCCCTACGATAAACTGACTATAACAATATATATACCATACCTGACCTGACCATATTAGATAATACCGATAAACATATAAGTTTATCTTAGTTTAAGCATAATTCTGTGTTGTCAAGGTAAAAGGGGATGAGTCTAGAAACACAACTTTTCACCAGGGGCTAACAATAAATACGCTTGTTTGTTTTGTAAGATAAATGCAGTTTAATCAAAAATATACAGAAATAATTAATACAAGTCTGTTTTAATTTCCATTTAATAATTTAGTCGTCTTTTATATGTAACCGAAAAATATTTTTATTTATTAATTATTAAAATAACTGACATATCTCTTTTTCCATAACGCGAAACAAAATAAAAAAAATCTTTAAACGACTCGTCCCTTTATTTGCTAATTATTTACGTATATAAAATTGAGAGTTTTTAATTAAATATTCATAAAAATTCACACCTGACTGCCGTGTCAGGCCAATATCATGCAACTCACGAGGTCGTTATTTGAGAAAATGGAGCGTAAAGATTTTAAGCAATTTTTCATCATAGGTCATAAAATTAACACGTATTTTATTAACAAGTATTTCAAAAATATTAGTATGAATAAGTTTTAATTAACTGTGTTGATTTTTTTTGCATATCTTTATTAAGTAATATTATATTCAAGTTAAAGGATTTACGCGTAAGCACTTTTCAAACAATTTTCTATACTAACGTGGTTACGCGATGTCTTGCAACTTAACTTGCATGGATTTCGTTAGCCACTCATAACATTAAATAAATGTAACATCTCTTGTAACGATATGATTAGTTATGATTGAGTATGCGTATTTTTTATTAGCATTATTATTATATTAGCGTTATTTAATTGTAATTATGTGGAAATATTAAAATTTTATCGTGGATAGTAGAAAAGAAAAACAGTAGATGATTAATTATTATTATGTTTTTGTATTTCCATATCAAATAAAAGCAACATGATTTTTGCTTACCCAAGTATAAAAAAATATTATCACATTATTTAAATCAATCAATAAAACAAAACAAACTTAGTTATAGAAGCTATTCAATAAAATAAAGTATTTTTATATTGAAACTAAAGAGTCGATTAATAAAATAGTGTAGATGACTGTACATTTTAAGATATTTTGAGATTATTATATACTGCGAATATGATATTTTGAGAATAGAATGTTTTGCGAGTGTCATGTTTTGCTAATATGATGTTTTGAGAATATGATGTTTTGCGATTATGATATTTCGATAATATGATATTTAGAGACTGAGCGTGTTATACCATTTACCTCAACCACATGTACCTACTCAGCACCGGCCCCATTAGACACATGAAGACACGAGGCGCTGACGCTGCACAACGTAAGCCAGTGACGTGCCGTTTAATTGTAATTTGTAGTAATTAAATTTATTTTAATAAAATTGTTTTTTTTTGCATCCTTCGGCTGTAGCAATCGTAATTGGCGCAGTCGGTAGGATATTCGCGGTCGGTTTCGCGCTTCAAGAGGAAAATTCCCGTGAGCCGCCCGAGTGGCTATCAAGTCGCATCCCGAATATCCTGAAAGAACCACGAAGAGCCGCAGCCAAGGAGTATCCAAAAATCGATACCGCAAGTAACCAATACAGAAATGAAATTGTAAGTACACTTAAATCGTTTATGTGTTACTCTCCCTTAGCCTTAATCCATTTTTTTATAATCGTGTAATCCCTAAACCTTCAAAATTTTCCATCCCAGGCAATCGAGGCCCTGCACCCCTAAGATAGATAGATATAGTAGGCAAGACGCAAATAGAAATTTAAGTGAGGTAGTTATGTCTGACGCTATGGATAGTATTCCTTATAGCAGTCCTTAAGACTTTTACCGGAGTTCGATGGTAACCCGAATGTGCTCACTCGGTTCATTCATTTATGTGACCAACTTGTGATCAGGCACGTGTCACTAGAGGCTGGCTGCACGAACTAGAAAACCAAGCCTTATTAAACGGCATACTTAATAAGGTCACGGGTCCTGCCGCTCGCCTTATAAATTCCAATGGAATTCCATGTGAGTGGCAAGGTATTAGAAATGCACTAATAAATAACTTTGCCGATCAAAGAGATGAAACGGCATTATACAATGACTTAGCATTGTCATCGCAAGGTAATAGTACTCCACAGGAATTTTATGAGCGCTGTCAAACATTGTTCAGCACCATCATGACATATGTAACCTTGCATGATTCAGTTAGTACTACAATTGAGGCCAAGCGTCAATTATATAAAAAATTAACTTTGAAATCATATTTACGCGGCCTTAAAGAACCGCTGGGTTCGCGTATTCGATGTATGCGTCCCCAATCTATAGAGCAGGCGCTTGAATTTGTACATGAGGAAATGAACACTATGTACTTGCAACAACGTGTTCATCAATCACCTGACACAAAACCATCACCGCATGTTTCAACCCCCATGAAACCCATGTTCAACCCTCAAGCATATATTCCACATAACAAACCCTTCATGTTTAACAACCCAGGTCCTTCAAAACCCTTCCTGATACCGCAACCTTCCCAGCAATGGAAACCTATACCTATTCAATCACAACCTTACCGTGGACCGTCTCGCACGCAGCAGATGTTCAGAGCGTTACCTCCAAGCTATAACCCACAGAGTAATGTATTTAGAATGCCAAATAGGAACCCACCAGTCAACTTGAGCCCCCAAGGCCCAAAACCAATGAGTGGCGTCAGTAATTACGTCACTAAGCCACTACCCCCTTCTGGGCATGATTGGAGGAAATTTGGGAATCCACCACCCAGTAATTATTTCAAAACAAGAGAAATAAATTTTAACGAGTGCAGTGACTATGAATATGGCCCCTATTGTTACAATTACTCGGATTATTATTACACCGAGCCAGACTACAACAATGCTGACCCAGACTGTTCCAATTATAACTTTAATGAGTACATTTATTATGACTATCCGCAATGTAACGATCGAGAATATTCGTACGAAAATTTAGAAGATTCTAGAAGTAACGTTAATACGGAAGGTGAGGATTTTCGAAGTCCCAGCCGGTCCGACAAGCCAAAATAGAGCTTAACTTACAAACACAGAGACAACTTCCATTTATTCAAATCTCAGAACCACCACTAAAGTTGCTTATTGATACCGGGGCAAATCAGTCGTTTATAAGTCCAGATGCTGTTAGAAATTATTTCTCTAATATAAAATTAAATTATGAACCGTTTGAAGTAGTTAATGTGCATGCTGTAAGTACATGTAATTATTCCATTTCATTGCCATGTTTTCAGAAATTTAATGACCCTTCAGATATAACTTTATATGTGTATAAATTTCATGATTATTTTGATGGCCTTATAGGATCAGATTTGTTAGATAAATGGGAATCATCTATTGATTTCAAAAACAAAAAATTAATTGATTTCAAAAACAAAAAATTAATTACTCGGAACGCTATTAATTTGATTCATGTTTATGATTCGCGAAACATCAATCTTTATGAAGAGATTATACCAGCCCGTTCATCAAAAATTGTAAAATTACCAATTAATACATATGACGGAGATGCGTTCATCCCGGAACAGGTTTTATCGAATTGCATAATAGAAGAATGTCTCACAACAGTAAGGAATAATCGCGGATTTTTTGAAATTACGAATCCCAGTCAACATGACGTCATATTTTCACTCGACCGACAGGTCAGCGCGGAGATTCATAATGTGGAATCATTTCGTAGTAACTTAACATACTTGCTATCAGTCTACGGATCTTAATGCGATGTCTACGGATAACATACGTCACGCAAACATCACGCGTAGCAACTCGACCGCTACGACAACGCTACAAAGTACTGATCGCGCTACGGACGTTTTGTCTCGACTACGGACCGAACATTTAAACGCTGAAGAACGAGCTAACTTAGAAAATTTATGCGCTAGATACGCCGACGTATTTTACATAGAGGGCGAACCTTTAACATTTACAAATCAAATAAAGCACTCTATTAAGACTACCGATGAAATACCAGTGTATACTAAGACTTACCGTTATCCATATGTACATAGACAAGAAGTTAGAGAACAAATTAGCAAAATGTTAGAGCAAGGTATTATTAGACCATCTCAATCAGCATGGAGCTCCCCCATCTGGGTAGTTCCTAAGAAAATTGACGCATCAGGTAAAACTAAATGGCGAATAGTAATAGATTTTAGAAAATTAAATGAGAAAACTATAGATGATAAATACCCTATACCCAATATTGCAGATATTTTAGATAAATTAGGTAATTGTCAGTATTTCACAACACTAGATTTAGCCAGCGGGTTTTACCAAGTCGAAATGGATCCTGCAGATATTTCGAAAACAGCTTTTAACGTAGAACATGGTCATTACGAATTTTTAAGAATGCCGATGGGACTTAAAAATTCACCAAGTACTTTCCAACGAGTGATGGATAATGTACTCGTAGGACTTCAGAATGTAATATGTCTCGTCTATTTAGATGACGTCATCATCTTTAATACGTCAGTTCAAGAACATATGATTAATTTAGAAAAGGTATTTCAAAGATTACGAGAATCAAATTTTAAAATACAGCTTGATAAGTCAGAGTTCTTAAAGTTAGAAACAGCATATCTAGGTCATATTATCAGTAAAGACGGCATAAAGCCCAATCCTGACAAAGTAGAAGCTATAAAAAAATATCCGTTGCCAAAAACGCCTACAGAGATTAAAAGATTTCTTGGTCTCTTAGGTTATTACAGAAAGTTTATACCAGATTTTGCTCGTTTAACTAAACCACTTACACAATGTTTAAAGAAAGGTTCTAAAATTACACTAGATCAAAATTATACTAATTGTTTCGAAAAATGTAAATTGCTACTTACCAATGATCCTATCTTACAGTACCCGGATTTCAATAAAGATTTTATTTTAACAACTGATGCATCTAATTTAGCAATTGGAGCTGTATTGTCACAAGGCACAGTTGGTAGTGACAAGCCTATAGCATTTGCATCTAGAACGTTAAATACTAGTGAAATTAACTACAGTACAATAGAGAAGGAGTTATTGGCGATCGTATGGGCTACTAAGTATTTCCGTCCATATCTATTTGGTCGCAAATTTAGAATTATTACCGATCATAAGCCCTTACAATGGGTAATGAACCTTAAAGAACCCAACTCTAGACTCACTCGATGGAGATTAAAGCTTAGCGAATACGACTTTACAGTTATTTATAAGCAAGGCAAATGTAACACAAATGCTGATGCTTTATCGCGTATAGAGATTCACAATGAAGAAATTAGTTCAGTGGCAGTTAACATATCAGAGAAAGCTCCATCTTTAGACGATTCAAATACTGTAACTGTGCATACTGATGCTGAGAATCCTATCTTAGAAGTCCCCATAACAGATGAACCACTAAATAAATTTCATAGACAGATTTGTTTTACTGTAGTTGGTGATATTAAAGGTAAAACCACAGTATCTAAGCCCTTTGAAAGTCATACACGAACTGCTATTCAATTGGCCAAGTCAAATCTTGAGCAAGATGTAATTAACGCAGTTAAAGAGTTTGTTAATCCTAAAGTAAAGACAGGAATTATTATTCATCCCCCTTTGGAGATGTATTCAATAATACCTATCATTCAAAAGTATTTTAAATGTTCCGCTATGCACCTAGTTGTAACTAAATCTGAAGTTGAAAATGTCAAAGAGTATTTACGACAGCAAGAAATAATACAGAAATACCATGACGGTAAAACCAACCATCGCGGTATTACTGAGTGTTATCTCGCACTATCAAAAATATATTTTTGGCCTAAAATGAAAGAAAGTATAACTAAGTATATAAATGAATGTAATATATGTGGTCAAGCAAAATATGATCGCAATCCTGTCAAGCAACAATTTCATATAGTGCCACCCCCTAGTAAACCTTTCAAAATTTTACATTTAGATCTTTTCACAGTAGAAACTGAAAAATATCTTACCTTAGTAGACGCGTTTTCAAAATATAGTCAAGCTTATCACCTAAGAGATGGTACCGCTATTAGTGTAGTACAAGCCTTATTAAAATTTTGTACTCATCATGGTGTACCTACAACCGTTGTAACAGATCGTGGAACTGAATTCATGAATCAGCTATTTTTAGAGTTTGTAAGAATCCATAAGATTCAGCATCATAAAATCTTAGCTCACGCACCTAATGAAAATGGAATCGTTGAACGTTTTCACTCGACTATATTAGAACATTTAAGAATATTAAAGTTACAGCATCGTGGCCAATCCGTCATAAATTTAATGCCTTACGCAATATTAGCATATAATAGTTCTATACATAGCTTAACTAAATGTAGACCACTAGATTTAATAACAGGCCATTTTGATCCCCGAGATCCTATAGATATAGATATTACCGAACATTTACTACAACAATATATTATAGATCATCGTTCTAAAATGACAAAGGTATACTCTATGATACAAAGTTCGTCTCAAAACCGTCGTACCGAAATTATGGAGTCTCGTAATAAGAACAGAGAGCCCGAGCAAACTTATAGCCCTGAACAAAACGTTTTTATTAAAAATCCTATGGCTAGCCGTCAGAAACTAGCACCACGATATACAAACGACACCGTTTTAGCTGATCTCCCTATACATATATATACCAAGAAAAAACGTGGCCCTGTAGCTAAGTCTAGATTAAAAAGAGTCCCTAATACCAGGCCCTTGTTACAGGATAATACTAACGGTTCTGCTGGAAGTAGTAGCAGCGCAAGAGATAATACTTGATAGTCTAGATGACGGTCCAGGCATTCTTCCTTTCAAACTAGGCCCATCCAAAATCATATCTCACTATCATTCATTCCTACAAACTATCGACATCTCTAGTATTAAATCTAAAGTTAACACAGTAACATCGCAGTTAAATGATGTTCGGTCTCAGTTAAATAATTCAACTTTGTCATTGTATGAACCACATCTTGATTATCTTAATAATAAACTTAACAAAATTTCTGAACAGTTAAACACATTCGAAGTCAATCGAGTAAAAAGAGGTTTAATAGATGGATTAGGATCAATAGTAAAAAGTATATCAGGAAATCTAGATCAAACTGATGCTATACGATATGACAATGCATTAAAATCATTACAAAATAATGAAGATAAATTAGTCGCAGAATTAAATAATCATATAAGTTTAAGCAAAGAATGGATGTCAGAACATTCAGCTGTACTAGACTCTATTATTAAAAATCAAGAAAAGATTGAAAACATACTTAATCTTATTGTGCCCGAAGAAAGTTATTTAGATAGTGAATTAATTAAATATGCCCATTTGGCTCAAATACTTTTAATATTAAGTGATAATATAGATGAGTTAGGTGAAGAAATATTAAAGATAGAAAATCTTTTAGCTTTTATACGTGCATCGAGCACTCATCATGCTATGTTAAATTTAAGAACGTTAAAATCTATGTTAGAAAAGTTAAGATCACTATATAATAAAGATGAAATAATAGATTTAAATTTAAGAGAATACTATGATATACTTAAGTTAGGCTCCTATTATAATAGTAATCAAATAGTTATAGTATTTAAAGTGCCAATTGCCTCTCCTTATACCTATGATCTTTATAGATTATCTATTGTTCCAAACAAAAACCACAGCATACTCATCCCATCCTCTCCTTACCTCGTCATACACAAAAATGATTTTATGTACATAGAGGCAGAATGCCCGAAGTACAACTCTTGGTATCTTTGCGAGACAAATCCTAATTACAAGCCACGTGATCAAGTTGACTGCGTGCACCATCTCATCACGACACAGAAATTAGACGCTATCTGTGACCCAATTCATGTTCATCTCAATAAAGAAGCAATGGAACAGTTGGACGATAAGCATTATGTCGTCTCGTTCCCGAAACCTACTGAGGTACAAACCTTTTGTGGAAAAACCACTTATTCCACTCTTCAAGGAAGCTATTTGGTTACTATACCCTCTGGATGTCACCTGCAAACGTCAGCACTTACCATTTTCAACAGCAACGACCGCACCAAGGGAAGTGCAATCAGAATTATGAACATCCCTCCACGAGAGAACATGTCATTTTCAAATAAACCTGTAATTAAACTAAATTCAATTAACCTGGAAAACTTACATGCCAGCAACAATAAGATATCTCTTAGGAGGCTTAATCGAGTGGCAGCAGGTAAACGGAGATTAGGCACAGTCAAACACCAGACGACTTGCAAAACAATTTATTAACTCTAATAAAATGTATACAAGCGAATCGGCACTTTAAATAAAATACAAATCTCATTAGCTAAAATAATGCGTCCGGCCAGTCCGATGACAGACAGGAAGAAGGAAAAAACAAAAAAGGAACAAAGTTGCCAGCATATCAAAAATATGTCTTAGCATAGTCGATTAATATTTAAGGTATACAACACCAATCATCATAGACTATAAATCTAACACTTCCCCTTATACCTTACAATATAGTCAAAAAAAAAAGTTATTATTATAACATCATAAATAGTGTCATTACTCTACAATGTAGAATCATTAGGTGTCATTCGAATGTTCATATTATCAATAAACCTGTAATGCTTTTGTTTACATAAAGGTTTAGTTAACACGTCTGCTATCATTTCATCTGTAGAAAGGTACTTTACAGAAATAAAGTTCTTTTTAATTAAATCTTTTACAAAATGATATCTTATATCTATATGCTTAGTTTTCTTATGACAAAATTCTTTACATTGCAAAAGTTTTTGTGCACTCTGGTTGTCATTAAAAACTGTACAATTAATTTTCTTAAAAGATAGTTCTAAAAGTAAACTTTTTATGAAAGATAAGTCTTTACATACGTCACTTATAGCAAGGTATTCGGCCTCCGTACTAGACAGTGCCACACACTTCTGTTTTCGTGATTCCCAGTTAATGCAGTTATTCCCCAGCTTTATGACAAAACCAGTATATGATTTTCGGTCACTTATGTCATTACCCCAGTCGGCATCGGTATACGCCAACAAATCCAAATTAACACTTTTTATGAAACATAAAGAGTAATTAATGGTACCGGCTAAATACCGTAAAACTCTTTTGGCCGCTAGCCAATGAGATCTATCAAAGCTACTGTTGAATTGGCTCAACTGGCTACAAACAAAAGATATATCTGGTCTAGTACACACTGACAAGTACATTAAACTACCTATAAGTTGTCTGTAGTGATAAACATTCTCTTCTAATTGTGTGTCTACATTAACAGAGTTCAATTTAGAATTTAACATCATTGGTGTACTGATATATTTACAATTTTCCATATTAAATCGTTTTAACAATTTCTTAATATACTCAGTTTGATCCAAACATAAAGTACCTTGTTCTTTATTTCTTATGACTCTCATGCCTAAACAATTTTTCAATGGACCTAAGTTTTTAACATTAAATTCCTTTTGCAAAATAGTTAACAACTGCATTTTCATTAAACTCTCTTTAGAATAAAATACATAAAAATCATCTACATATAAGGCAACTATGACAATATCATTTTTAACAATATTTGTATAAATACAAGGTTCACATACAGATTGTTTAAAACCATTTTCAGTAAGAATTTTATTTACTTTTTCATTCCACATTTTACTAGCCTGTTTCAAACCATAAATACTTTTCTGTAGTAAACAAACTTGATTAAAACTATCATTATTAAACCCTACAGGTTGTTCCATATAAATGACTTCACGCAAATCTCCATTTAAAAATGCAGTTGTCACATCAAGGTGATCTATCTCCAAGTCCATATCATTAGCCAATGAAAATAAAATTCTCAATGATGAATGACGAACCACAGGAGAAAAAGTGTCATTATAATCAATACCACGTTTTTGGGTGAAGCCCCTAGCAACAAGACGTGCCTTGAATTGATCAAATTTACCATCACAATCATGCTTGACCTTAAATACCCACTTACACTTAACTATGTTTTTGTTAGTAGGTCTATCTACAAGTTTCCATACCTGATTAGCCATCAATGAATCATATTCTCTCTGCATGGCGGCTAACCAATCTTGATGCTGTGGTGAAGTCATAGCTTCATCATATGACTGTGGTTCCTCAAAAGCATGTCGAGTCAACATCGAGTAATCGTATTCTCCATACCTTTGTGGTGGACGTGTAATACGAACAGAGCGACCTGACACCCGCGTCAAAGGTTCCTTCGCAACTGCCATCTCTTCACCGGAAGCTTGGCCAGACGACGTCAAGCGCTTAAGGCGCTCGTCATCGGCAGACTCTTCATCGGAGTCGGGCTCGGGTTCACTGCCTGTGCAGAACTCTCCTTCACTGCCAGCATCTGAAGATTGAGATAAATTATTATTACTATTTATATCATTATTCTCTAAAATATCATTATTCTCATTATTTAAATTGCAATTTGAACTATTAACACTATTTGGAATATTAAAATAATATGAATTATCACAGTCTTTGTTATTTAAATTATTAAAATTGGAAAATTTATTTTCAATAAATATCACAGTCCTAGACAATATCACAGATGTAGGTTTAGATGGCTCAATTAATCTGTAACCCTTGCAGGTTTCACTATATCCAACAAATATAGCCATTTTAGCTCTTGGGTCCAGTTTTTGTCGCTTTTGGGATGGATTGAGATAGTAAGCCAGACATCCAAAGACACGCAAATGAGTAAGATCTACTGATGACCGTGTCCACAGCTCTTCAGGTACACAACCTGACAAGGCTGCGGAGGGAGATCTGTTTTTGAGATATATTGCAGTTTTAACTGCCTCTCCCCAGTACCTCATGCATAGTCCTGACTCTATGAGCATACATCTCACTTTGTCCATCAATGTGCGGTTGAGCCGCTCACTAACACCATTTTGTTGTGGACAATAAGGGATTGTACTTTGATGTACAATGCCTTCCTTTAGTAAATAATCAGAAAATTTTTTACTAAAATATTCACCACCATTATCAGATCTGATAATCTTAATAGATAATCCCAACTGCTTTTCAACACATGATTTAAAGATAATAAAATGGGTCATTACCTCAGATTTTTGCTTCATCAGGTAGCCAAAAGTTTTTCGTGTGTAGTCATCAGTAAAAGTAACAATATATCTTGCCCCACCCCAGCTTGGCTCTGGCATCGGTCCACAGACGTCTGTATGTATCAGTGACAGAGGTTCATTAGCTCGACTTGCCTCCTTGGGATAAGATGCGGCCGACATCTTCCCCTGAACGCAAGGGATGCAGTTCTTCAATTCTTCCTGAAACATAACACCACATGCACCTTCCCGTAACTGTTTCATACCTTTGATGTTCAAATGTCCCAGGCGTCTGTGCCACAGCTCCGTATTTGAGCAAACTGCTACTGCGGCGCTCGGTGATTCCTGACTATCACTCAGGAACAAAGAGTGCTCCATAGGCAAGTCAGTTTTGTTAGTTTTTACACAGACACTCACACTTACTTTATAAAGACCTTTCACACATGCAAAACATGCAATAGGATTACTAGTGGTTTTGCCTCTGTCATAAATTAAACAACCTTTCTTATTGAAATTAACTGAGTAACCTTGTTCAACCAATTTTGAAATTGAAATTAAATTACTAGACAATTGTGGAATGTACATAACATTGGATAAAGATAATGGACTCACCTCACTACTCAGACTCAATTTTAAATTTCCTACTCCTTGACACTTAATGATTTGATTATTGGCAACCTTTACAGATGAACAAGATGGTTTTATTTCATGTAAAAGCTTTTCATCTTTAACCATATGGTTACTTGCACCACTATCCAGGTAGAAGTCCATTTCATTGTGATTTGATGTCAGAAATGCAGATACCAGGTTGCTCTTCTCTTGATTTTTCTTCTGTCGTTTAAGCTTGTAGCATCTTTGCTTTGTGTGTCCCTGCTTCTTGCAAAAATCACATATTATTAAATTTTTCTTTGCTACATAAGAAGTCTCATTGCATAATGTTGACTTTCTAGAAAATTCTTGTAACAGTCTAGACTTGACTAATTCACTAGTGATTTGCTTGGTGACAGTTGCTGTAGCTAAGTTTGACACCAGAGTATCATACTCGGAGGGCAGTCCGCTTAGGAGAATTTCGGCTACTTCTGCATCCTCTATACTCCGTCCTATATCATGCAGCTGCTGCACAAGAGTTGTCACTTCATCAATATATTTTGCCATATTATTAAAATCACAGAACTGTATGCGATGCAGCTTCCGTAAGAGCAGGACACGGCGATATAAGCCGCTGTCTTCGAACACCACAGAAAGATTATTCATCGCCTCCTGAGGAGTCTTCGCATTTCTCACATATTGATAAAGATGAGTCTGAAGAGATAGGCAAATACGGGCTAGGGCGCGCTGCTGGTTGCTGGCATCCTCATCACGGCCTTCTACCGAATTCCACAAACCCTCCAACACTAATAAATTCTTAATGCTGAATTTCCAATTGTAATAATTTGAGCCATCCAACTTTTCAATGTGACCCGCATGAGACGTGGTCGTGACACGGCCCACATGGCCGACCGACTGTTCCGTCGCGGCCATTTTCCAACAATTTTCGCTCTAAATTGGTTACCTCAATCTTCTCAGGTTTATTTCGGCATCCGACGCAATTCTAAGAATTCGATTAAGTATTTCCAAAGACTGGCTCTTAATTTTCCGTTTTTGTAACATACCACGTTGCTGGTCCCATAACCTCTTAGGAGGCTTAATCGAGTGGCAGCAGGTAAACGGAGATTAGGCACAGTCAAACACCAGACGACTTGCAAAACAATTTATTAACTCTAATAAAATGTATACAAGCGAATCGGCACTTTAAATAAAATACAAATCTCATTAGCTAAAATAATGCGTCCGGCCAGTCCGATGACAGACAGGAAGAAGGAAAAAACAAAAAAGGAACAAAGTTGCCAGCATATCAAAAATATGTCTTAGCATAGTCGATTAATATTTAAGGTATACAACACCAATCATCATAGACTATAAATCTAACAATATCTCTACAGCATCCTGTGGAATTAAGAACATCCTTTGAAACTAGTATATATCATACCACCATTCCTCTTTACGTGGTAATAGCATGTATCTTTGTTCTCATCGTAACTCTATTACTTCGGAAATTTTACAAGAAACGACGAGTAATCTCCGCTCCGCAAGATGCATCTCAAGAAATATATGTAGAAATTCCCAATAAAAAACGAGATGCACCTAACATCGTCTCAGCAACGTTTTCGAAAAAAATTCTTCAATAGTTGCTGATCTATGGGGGGAGGTGTTATACCATTTACCTCAACCACATGTACCTACTCAGCACCGGCCCCATTAGACACATGAAGACACGAGGCGCTGACGCTGCACAACGTAAGCCAGTGACGTGCCAGCCATCGCCTTCCAACGCGGCACCACGCAAGACAACTCACTTCAGTTCTAGCATCGAACATAGTCACATGTTTTAATTGTAATTTGTAGTAATTAAATTTATTTTAATAAAATTGTTTTTTTTTGCATCCTTCGGCTGTAGCAATCGTAATTAGCGTAAAGAAGTTTATAATAACAAATAAAAAGAACAGTAGTCCCATATTTTGTGTGAAGATAATCTTTGTTATAAAAATCAACTAACTTACATTATATAAACTAAAACCAAAAAGCCTCCTGCCCCTAGGAAAATAATTTGCTAACTACACTCGCGAGCAAAAGTTTGGAATCAGTTACTTGAAATTGGTTGCGCGTTATCTTGAGTAGTTAATACTTTTTTAATAATCGTAAAAATGACATCATTTTAAAGGTTCAACTCTTTACTTTTAAACTGATACCGAATTCATTAAAAACAAGCCAGTATTTATGGAGCCATTCCGCATTAAGTGAAGGTGTATCGAAAAAGACGTGTTTCAATTGTTTGATACGTCACGAGTTGCGACCTATTGACCCCCTATAAAAGCACCTGTTATCGGATTTTCTTTATCAGTCGACTTTCACACGTTGACCGGTACACATCTCCGCCACTTTTGACCCTTTACCTTGTACGACAATGGGGACAACACCTACAGAAGCAGCACAAATCGTAGCCCTATTGCAAGAAGGGCTCAGCCAGCGGGTTGTCGCTCGTCGGCTACACATAAGCCAATCCTGTGTTTCGAAAGTTTATAAGCGCTTTCGGGAGACTGGTGGCTTTATCCCGAGACCAAGATCTGCAGGCCTATTCGCTAACTACGGTTGGCAACTAGAACTGTCATTTTTGAAAGGAACTTTATATCCATTACTGGTTTAATGATGTTATGTGTTATGGAGGCGTTCATGATAGCAGTATTGGATGTTAAGTTCCTTTCAAAAATGACAGCTCCAGTGAGCAACCGAAGTTAGCGAATAGGCCGGCAGGACGGCGCCGGTGCACATCGGAGAGGGATGACCGTTTTATCGTGTCAACCTCTCTCCGAAATCGGCATTTGACTGGTGTCGACGTCCAACAGGAGCTCCGAGATGTTCGTGGGGTAGCAGCCAGCGAGTGGACAGTTCGTCGACGACTCAAGCAAGCGAATTTGACTCCAAAAAGGCCTGCCACAGGCCCCACAGACTCACGGCAGCTCACCGACAAGCACGCCTTCAGTTTGCTCGCACCCATCTTGATTGGGAGGTTGAGCAATGGAGGCAAGTCCTGTTCTCCGACGAAAGCAGGATGTGTTTGCACGGAAGCGACAGAAGAGGACGGGTCTACAGGCGGCCTGGGGAGCGATTTGCACAGTGCTGTGTCGCTGAAACAATGGCTTATGGGGGCGGCTCTTGTATGATGTGGGCCGGCATTTCCTTCGATGGTAAAACCGAGCTTGTTTTCGTACCCTGGCGGGGGACGAGGAGGCGGTCTAACTTCGGACCGGTACATTTCCGATGTTCTCCTGGAACATATCGTTCCCTATGTGGGATACATTGGTGATGACTTCCTCCTCATGCACGATAACGCTCGTTGTCACACTGCCCGTGTAACAACGGAATACCTCGAAGAAGTCGGTATTGCCACATTGGACTGGCCAGCGCTCAGCCCTGACTTGAATCCCATTGAGCACGTGTGGGATGAACTGAAGAGGAAGGTTCGTTCCAGAACTCCTGCTCCTTCATGTCTGAATGAGCTGAAATCAGCGTTGATTGAGGAGTGGGAAGGTATTCCACAAGAATCAATTCAGAAGCTGATCAGGTCTATGAAGAATCGTCTTGGAGCAGTTATTAGGGCGAGGGGAGGGAACACAAAATATTGACACTTATTTTTAAAGATAAATAAAATTTTTATTTAATAATTTTTGTTGTTTTATTCATTCATTATTTTTCCCTATTTCCTTTTTTTCCTACCTCCTTCACTTAATCCGGGATGACTCCACAATTACGGGCTCGATATGAATTAATTTTATATCGATTTAAAGTGGACAGGTGCACCTTTAACATGATGTCATTTTTATGATTATTAAAAAAATATTTAGTAAGCAAGATCACGGTCAATTTGAGCGTCGGTGGCGCAGTGGACTCGGCACTTGCCTTCCAATCGGGGGGTCGGGGTTCGAGACCCGCCATGTACCAATGTGTTTTTCGTTTCGAATTTCATATGTACATTTGTCTGACGCTCCTACGGTGAAGGAAAACATCGTGAGGCAACCTGCATACATCTGCGAAGAAATTCAATGATGTATGTGAAGTCGACCAATCCGCACTGGGCCAGCGTGGTTGACTAAGGCCTAATCACCCTAATATAGGGTAGGCTCGAGCCCCTCGGTGGGGACGTGTATGGGCTGTGATGATGAAGCAAGATCACGCGGAACCAATTTCAAGTAACTGATTCCAAACTTTAGCTCGCGAGTGTATAATCAACTTATATCTTATACCTATTTTTATGTATACAACAGTTAATAATCTTTAATACTGTCAAGATCACAAACTTCTGCATTGACTTGTAGGTTATTGAAAAAAACTGCTTTAAAATCTCCTTCAAAATCATTTTTTGCGAAAATACTAACAGAACCTTTTCTAAATTCTACAACTTTTATCACCTGAATACTTACTATTTTTTTTTTGGAAAACGTGAAGAACGTAAAAGTGATTTTAGAAAATGAAGTCACACATATCTGTGAAACGCGCAAGCGACAAACGCTGAAACTTGCCGACAAACTCTGACAAACTCTAGAATGTCTAGAGTTTGTCAGAGTTTGTCGGCATACTCAAACAATCTATTTTTCACAGTTTTTTTCGTGGCCCAGCTGGGATTAGCCACACGCTACATCGAATAACTAAACGGTTATAAAACATGGTTTCGCAAATCTCCTGCAACACTAAGATACAGGAGTTTGTAATTGCTTTAAGCATGCCACGTTGATCGCGTTAATATCGCGTTCATCTACATCATGTTAAATTGGAATAGTTTGGCATATTTGACGATGTATTTATGCAAGTTGCATGAATGTGGCAAGGCTTATATTTTTAAAACGGCTTGTCGTATTGAAAAGTTCTTTTGAACATAGATAAATATGATTAAATAAATGTGAATGGCACTTGTTAGGCGTATCTCGTGCAAGTTAAAGGACTTTCGCGTGACACGGCAGCTGAGTCCTATTGAGGTAGGTAGAAACTATGGCACCTAGAGGACCGGGGGCCGGACTTGGCTGAGGACCAGTTCGGCTTTCGCACAGGCCGGTCCACGATGGACGCGGTGGCCTACCTCAAGGGGTGGACTGAGGAGGTCACAGCTCGTGGAGAGACTGTTGTTGCGGTGTCTCTTGACATCCGCAGCTTTGAACAGCCTGCCCCACGAGTGCATAAAGGAGGCACTCCGCTTCCACCGGGTGCCTCCGTACCTCCGCGCCTTCGTGGAGGATTACCTGCAAGGCAGGTCCATCCTCTACGAGGGTCCGGATGGGCGCGTCCATACGTGGGCAATGGCGGCAGGTGTATCCCAAGGTTCCGTACTAGGTCCTCTACTATGGAACCTGGGGTACAATTGGGTCCTGCGAGGCGACCTTCTTCCACGAATGAAGGTCGTCTGCTTCGCCGACGACACGCTCGTCGCGGCGAGAGCTAAAACGGAGGAGCAGGCGGCCCACCTTGCGTCGGTCGGCACCTCTTTGGTTGTCCGACGCATCCGCCTCCTGGGTTTGGATGTGGTCCTTGAAAAAACGAAGGCCATGAGCCCACCGGGGCTCCGAGTCCGAGTGGAGGGGGTTCGTATACCGGTCGAGGTGCATCTCAAATACCTCGGCCTGGTTCTGGACCCCCGATGGAGTTTCGAGGAGCATTTTAAGCTCCTCGCTCCTCGGCTGTGTGCCGCCGCAGCCGCACTTGGGCGGGTCCTCCCTAATGTGGGAGGGCCAGGATCAGCGTGCCGTCGGCTCTATCACGGGGTGATAAGGTCGATGGCACTATAAGGAGCCCCGGTATGGGCGGAGTACCTCTACCTCCGTACGGTGGCCCTGCTGCGACGTCCGCAGAGGGTCATAGCAACCCGGGCCGTGCGAGCTTATCGCACGGTCAGCCACGGGGCCGCCTGCGTTCTTGCGGGCCAAACTCCGTGGGATGTCGATGCACGCGTCCATTCGGAGGCATATCGGCATCGTTCGAGAACGGGGGGGACGATCCGCTCCACAGGAGGTGCAGCGGTTTCGGGTTTTCGGAGGCAGGCGAAGGCGGGCATTTGCACAAGCGATGCCCGCCTAGTAACCCTGCCGTGGAGGCCTGCGCGCTGCGCTGGGAGGTGGACCTCTCGCTGCCGAGCATGGTCGTGGCCATGCTACGCAGCGAGGCGGAATGGGGGGCTGTCGCCTCCTTCTGCAAGTACGTCATCTCGCAGAAGGAGGCTGCGGAGAGGGAGCGGGAGGCAGATCCTCAAGCCGCTCCCATCCGTCGCAGACGGATAGGCAGGCGAAGGCGGGCATTTGCACAAGCGATGCCCGTCTAGTAACCCTGCCGTGGAGGCCTGCGTGCACGGTTGGCCCCGTGCACGCCGCCGTAAGGCCCTCCGTCTGGGGATTGCCCTGGTGTTCTCGGGCAATCCCCCCTTGGCGATAGCCCGACCAGTTGGTCGGTCTTACCCGGGCGCGTGGGTAGTGGATTCGCAGTGTGGACCTTACCTACCGCGCCCAAAAGGGCAGGGAGAACACCGGGGGGTTTTAGTGGGTAGGCCTGGCACTCTGCCGGGAGAGCCCCACACACGCTCGCCGTCTAGCCAACTAATCTAAACCACTTTACATCATGCCATATGAATTTCTCGCTAGATGTATCTACTTTTCGTAGCAGCAAGTTCAGAAACATATTGTTATCCATTACCACGACAGAAATGTTTGGACTCGTCATTCTGACTAAGTTGTACCTAGGGTTGCCAGATTTTTTTTCAACCTATAAGGGACACATGGGTAAATGGACAAAAAAATACGGGATTTCAGTTTTTTACCCGGGACAAATAAGAAATAAATTATTTCGCGACTTTTTTTATATTTACCGAGGATTGGAGTCAGTTGGGGCAAAGGTGGTCAATTTGAATGTATCATAATCTACTGTTTACTAACCTTTTGCAATCTAAACTCCAAAAATGGAGAAAGGTTCAAATACGGGACAGAGTCAGTCCCGCCGGGACATTTCAAACTGTGCCTAAAATACGGGACGTCCCGGGAAATACGGGACGTCTGGCAACGCTAGTTAGTTTTATCATTACCAAAAATGGCAACATTATCTTGGCGACGTCACAGAATACAAAACTGCGGCCGGTCGCCATGTTTTGTCACAGAACTCACAGTCAACAATAAGTACATCAGTTGTCATCGCGACTTGTTTGTTTCAGTGTTTTGAAGAAAATTTTGTTATTAGGTGAAAATTGTACTTGTTTAAAGTGTTGAACTTGCATAATACTGCATTTATTATGGGTAAGTGCTGAGGCGCGTTCAGCGCCTCTGGGTGTAGTTGTCCGGTTGTTTTTTAACTCGCTCAAAGGCGTTGAACGGATTGCAGCAACCAAATCTTTTATCTCCCTCTTTCACATGATTTTTTATTTCTCTCTCATTCTAGTAGATGACATTATAGAATATGGCCGCCAATATCATCCAATCACGTAAGAGTATTTCAGTCATAAACGTCAGAGCGTTTTACAACCATCAAATTCGATGGTTGTTCGATTGTAACTCGCGCCAACACTCTAAGGTCTTGAACGGGCGGTTGTTTCACCCGGTTGTTTTTTTTTTTTTTTTTTTTTTTTTTTATGGATGGCCCGGCAAATGACCTCCTCCCGCCTGATGTTAAGCGGTGAAAGAGGCCCAAATGAGTTGACAGATAGAGTAGGGACGACATCCACTCTCCTACCTGCCCGCCCCTTGCCGGCCCAAAAGATGCTTTTTCACGCCTCTTTTGAAGGAACCCATGTTGTAGGATGGGGGAAACACGTGCGCAGGTAGAGAATTCCAAGTGTGGGATGAACGACAGAAGAAGGAATCTTGGAATTTCTTGGTACGGTGTGAAAAGGAGGACACAGTGTACGGATGACTCCGAAGGCCCTTACGCGTGTTTCTGTTAAGGAATGGAGAGGGAGGGATAAGGTTAAAGAGCTCCTCAGAGCATTCCCCATGGAACATTCGGTAAAAGGCGCTAAGAGAGGCGATGTCACGACGAAGTTTTAGAGGCTCGAGGGTGTTAGTTGCCTCTACATCGCCAATTATGTGAATAGCGCGACGCTGCAATCTGTCCAGAGCATCGAGGAGGTACTGAGCGGAGCCTTCCCAAAGGTGCGAGCAATATTCCACGCAAGACCTAACCTGAGTTTTATACAACAAGCATAGTTGGTCCGGCGCAAAATACCTACGCACCTTGTTCAGGACACCGAGTTTCCGTGAGGCAGTAGTTATGACGGATTCGATGTAGTCTCTGGGGTTCAGATCGCTGCGAATGTTCATTCCGAGCAAGGTGATGTTGCTCTGTGTGTGAAGGGTTGTGCCCTGAAGAGAAGGAAGGGGGAGGAAAGGTGACCTTTTCGCCGAGAACACGCACACCTGTGTTTTCTTAGCATTGAACTCAACAAGATTGTTGGAGCCCCATTCGGAGACGAGGTCCAGCGTCCTGTTGAGCTCAATGATAAGATTCTGCCTTTCCCTACCAATATCACCACGAGCAGCCCCCGAGGCTCCGTGATATCCCCCATGCACTGTACTGTCGTCCGCATAGCAATGTATAGCTCCCAAGGAAAGCATATCATTGATATGCAGAAGAAACAATGTGGGGGATAGAACGGAGCCTTGCGGAACACCAGCGTTCACTGCCACGAACCGCGAAGCGCAGCCGTCAACGACAACGCGAATTCTACGCTCGTGGAGGAAGCTGGCAATCCACGTACAGAACTGCGCGGGTAATCCGTATGCCGGAAGCTTGGAAAGAAGAGCCTTGTGCCAGACTCTATCAAAAGCTTTGGCGATGTCGAGACTAATAGCCACCGATTCGCCGCGCTTATCGATAGATTCACCCCATTTGTGCAAAAGGAACGCTAGAAGGTCACCTGTTGACCGTTTAGGACGAAACCCATACTGTCGGTCATTAAGTAACGAGTGACCTTCCAGGTAACGGATCAGCTGTGTATTAAGGATCCTCTCCATGATTTTACACAAAATGGAAGTGACGGCTATAGGACGATAGTTAGCCGGATCAGAACGATCTCCCTTTTTGGGAACCGGCTGGACATTGGCCTCTTTCCAAGATTTCGGCACACAACCAGCAGAGAACGACAGACGGTATAGACGCGTAAGGACCGGAGTCAACTCCGCTGCACACTTCTTAAGAACAATCGCAGGAATGCCGTCTGGTCCACTTGCTTTTCGAGTATCGATCGACTGGAGCTCCGCCCGCACATCACGCTGTCTGATACGGATATCGGGCATGGTGCTGCCACAATGGGACAGTTTCGGAGGTTGTGTACCACAGTCATCGACACGAGAATGAGCCGCAAAGAGTTTTGCCAGGAGGTCGGCTTTCTCCTGCGGCTGATGAGCAAGTGAGCCATCGGCAAGTCTCAGCGGTGGCAGCGAGGGTTGGCAGAAGTTTGATTGCACAGCTTTGGCCAGGCGCCAAAAAGAACGGCTACCCGTAGGGTGCGATAGCAGTTCCTGGCCCACTTGTGCAATGCGCTGAGTCACGCTCAAAGGCATTGAACGGGGTTAGAGCGAAAAGTTGTACTTCGCGCGAAGGCTCTGAACGCGCCTCAGTGTGTTAGGCTGCCGCATGAGCAAGCAAGCCGCCATCTTTGTGCCAGACTCACATTTAGGTATGCACGTTTTTTTCGTAGGTATTTCATGTCTATTCTTTTTCCTTAGTCTGAGAACCAAACAACCAACTCGAGCGTAGGGCGAAAAACACTCTGACAGATTGTATGTCAAAGTCGATGTCAAAAATACGCTAATTATTTATTATTTTATTAAATAACACTACTTTGAACTCTTTTAAGTCTAACACGAGGGAAATATAGTGATTTTTATGTGTTGTAATTATTTTTAAGCAGAAAAATGGATATTGACTGTTAATTTCATAGTAAGGATTAATAATATTTTGCCCTTTGCTTGATCCTGATCGGCAAGATACAAACTAAAAAAAAAGATAGCAACCGACCCGTTCTGCAGGCTTATTCACTAACTCAACTGACAAGTAGAAATGACTATTAACCACTCAGAACAATCACTACAGCATAGAAGGAAGATTAAAACAAGAATTAATTGTGTGCTATTTGTCTCTTTCTAACATATGGCACAAAACTGTGTAAATGTAAGAGATGAGTAATATTTGTCTTTTGGCATATCACAAGGTGGTCACTAGATGAATTGATTGAATTGTCATTTTGGTTAAAAATTAAAATTGGTTAAAAATATATCACACGGCTAAATTCTATAGTACCTTGTATCGAAGATAGACCATCCGAGTTTGAACTATTTGAATTGTTCATATAATATTTATTTGTGCGTCCCGTGGCTAATAATATTTTGATGATATTTTATTAATATTTAAGTGATTAGAAAGCAAGAATTCTTTAGGTATTTACAAATAGTGTGTGTTTGTGCACTCCGTAACACAATGTCTTGTGTAGTTTGGGGCTGCAAAATACCTACATAATATAATTATCGACGTTGAAACTAGGTGAGTGATGAGCACGACATCACTGGGAGAAGAACTGACAAGCGAGAATTAGTGACGACCTACAAAATTTCGAAACATCTTGCATATACGTGTCTCTGTCTAACTTCTATTAGCAGCGCCTAATGTCAAAGTGAGTCAAATATATTAAGTTCAGTAGCTATTTTTGCTACGTTTCTATGCTTTAGTTATTCTTCTGAGATTAACCATCTATAAACATGACGTTTTTTATCTGGGGCTTAACAAAAAGCCTTTTTTGGTATTCACTAACACCGGTGTCTAACGAAAAATCACTAGGCTCACTGTTAATCACTAGGGTTGTATTGATAATCACCGAACGACAATTTTCATCGATATTTCACCTAATTGGTATTCTGTATCGTTCAGTGTCTAACGTTTGACGTTTTGAATGCCTTATAGTGAAAATCACCGTAGGTTCGATTAATCACTATTGGTAAGCAGTGTTTTATTTTAATCCACTCTAATTATCAAGCTTAAAAGTAGGACTATTAACATTTTTAAGGTAGTGAATTGTTAATTTGGTTCAATTAAATCAAAACTAGTATGTTACATCAATATTCTATATGGAATTTTGAAATTATATATTTTTTGAAACTATATTTTTCGAAACATCATATTTTTGTGATACTTCGACGAGTATGATTTTATCATTATAACAAATTGACGCATTTAGGGCTTCGAGGAGTCAAATCTTCATTTAGCTCCGTACGCAGATAATTGAGTATTTATATGGACACTTTGTAATTTTACAAAATTCATTAGAGGAGAGAAGAAAGGTGTCCAGCAGGCGTAGCACGAACCGTGGATAAAACGGGATAAGAGACAAATATCATGTTTCTTCTCGCTCTCTCGTATCACGATGAAGCGAGACGGGACGAGGGTTAGTCACTTTCTCTGCTATAGTTCACGCGACAGAAGATATAATAGTACTTCATACAGAACGACCACTCACCTCCCCGCACTCATTTCATATACCCCACCCCGCACTTCGTTGTAGACATCACTGACACATAAACAAGGGCGCGCGGGATCGCTCGGACGCGGCGATACTTCACGTTCAACGAGTAGACGCGAGCGCCGGCCGATAACAGGCAGTCGCTGCACTTCTCGCGTTATTTCGATTGATAACCGCGCACTCAGCCCTACTTGATTCCACGCACACATTTGCGCGTGTACAAACGTCATTTGCTTAAGTAGTTGTAATCAATGACTTAACAAATACATGGACCGGCCCTACCTACAGAATCAGCGTGACTACCTACAAAACTTTGGCACATAAAATGGCTACCTTTACTAGTGATGTACTCAGTATTAGTTGTGCAATATCGATAAATTTAAGTTTAAACAAATTCATCAATCCACTTATCTACGACATATCTAGGCAAATAGATCTTAGCTGAACAGCCCTCCTAGACAAGATGCATTTCGATAATCGCTAACGCAATCGCTAGTAGGAAAATATATGGGATTTGAAATAAGCCCTCGCTTAGCTTTCGAGCGCAATTGTCAAATCTCATACATTGTCCATTTAGCGATTGCGTTAGCGATTATCGAAAGACATCTGTCTAGGGGGGCTGCACATTACGGACCTACATTGTAATAATTTGATTGAAAAGTCGTGTTTCAGAAATATTTAGGCAGTTTCAAATTGTGGAACTACGCAAATTCTAAGAAAAACTTATTAAAGATCACTATTTAACTTAAGCGGTACAAAGTTCGCCGAGTCAGCTAGTATGACTATAAAGTTACACCAATAGACGTGTATTTTCTTTGTATAAATAAGTGCGAGAAAATGTTATTGTAAAATAAATAGGAATAGTTTTTTTTTGTAAAAAATTATTTAAAGGAGGCGATAAGTACTTACTTTCAAGTAGGTAGGATAATTTGGGTGTAATTTAAATATTTTTTTTAGTTTTGTACGGTAAGTTACTAATCAAAGTTTATGACAAACTTTGTTGTAGGAACCTTATATGTTCAATTATTATGAAAAATGGAGGTTTTAAAAAACTTAAATTAATTGACAATGATAATAATTCATCAATTATTAAGCTTTCCAATTTTAATTAATAATAATTTCCTATTACTTTAGTCACTGCATGTGAGCTAGGCTTAGGCACGTAAGTCTGTCTGTTTAATATTATATATCGATAGACTAATTAAATTTTCTCTTTAGGTATCTTCACTATCGCCCATTAATAATGTATGTAAATTATCAAAAATATAAAAATTCTTACACAATTAAAGAAAAATATTACTGCTGAACGCTTCTTCAAGTAAATTGGCAAATGAAATCAGAATATGAAACCTTAACTACATATTCCTAATTATATTTTTCACAATTTGGTTTACTTATTTGTGAAGAGTTAATTGCGGTGTATTTTTGTTTTTTCTCGCACTGCATTGTATAATATTGCAAGAAGGCATTCTGTAGTCTTTTATTGTGGCGCAATGTTAAAATATTACTGTAAATTACTTCGAGATTATGGAAAATAGTCAAAATCCGAAGCAAAATTCACACGTTCGTTCGGCACTTAAAATGGCGGACTGGTCACGGTAGGCAATTTTTGTGACGTCACAGAAAATACATGCCACAGACGAAACAGTATGCATCTCTTTCTACAAATGTATTTTCACTTTTGTAAGAAAGAAACAAAACGATATTTGATAGATTCGTATCAAGATATCAAAGAACAGTTTAACGGGGCATCTCCATATGTCTATCTCAATGGTTGTAATAGGTAATTGATTTGCGAACGTTGTATGGAGTGTCCGGGCCTACTGATGAAGGACTTCGATATTTGGTGTAACTAAAAAAAGTAAGTTCATATAGGTATTTAAATGCAATTATATGGAATATTCACATTACGACAATTCTGTAAAATATTCTTACCGTTGTGGTTTCGTTAGGGAATTGAAAATATGTATAGGTAAGTCTTAGGTAAGTATTGTTTTTTTCAAGAACAGCAGTTTTTATTTCAATATATCATGCACTTTGATCGTCGTCGATAAATAATCATAAATTTCAACAGTGATCGGCGGAAATGTTTGCTCATCTCCTTATCACATCGTATCTTATCAAAGTAACGTCACCGGCTTGGATAATAATTATGCTCGCTGTTTCAACAAAATTTCAAAATGGCGGTTGTATCTAAGTATTTTGACGGTTCATCGTGATAAAATGCTTTATCATATCCTCTTTTTGGTGTTCATGCTAGGGGGGCTGGGTATTTGATGCTAAGTTTTCGTGGCAAAAGTGTTGATATGGAACACACGAAACTAGTCTAAAAATGTTGAAAACGGTGCTTATCTGGAACGCTCCTTTGATAGTCTTATATTATCTGTGGGTTCAATGACAGAATTAACGAGCCAATTTACCTCAGACTAAGGAAAAAAGAATAGACATGAAATACCTACGAAAAAAACGTGCATACCTAAATGTGAATCTGGCACAAAGATGGCGGCTTGCTTGCTCATGCGGCAGCCTAACACACTGCACTTACCCATAATAAATGCAGTATTATGCAAGTTCAACACTTTAAACAAGCACAATTTTCGCCTAATAACAAAATTTTCTTCAAAACACTGAAACAAACAAGTCGCGATGACAACTGTGGAGCTTCTGTTCAAAAGGATATAAATCCACCATAACAGAATTTTCAGAAAACATAAATTACTAATATTTTGTTAAAATTAGCTCATAGTTTATTATTTTTAACGGTGATGGGTAAGTATAGGTACAATAGGTTCAGAATCATGATAATTATTTTTTTTGTACATTGTATTCTTTTTTTTTAAATAAAAATGTTTGGAAATATCGCTTTTTGGTTAGAATTTTAAAATATAACTCCTTTTGTTCCAAATACTTGGTAAATATCTCTTTTTGATTCAGATGACTTGATCAATTCTAATAAACAGTGCTATCTTTTATTTTTGTGAAAATATTGAATTAAAACATTAATGATTGTTCAATTTCTTGTATTATTATTATAATAAAAAAAACACTAAAAATTACACTCTCACATGCCCCACATCAGGCTCTAGACAAATACAGCAGCTGTCGCTGTGATCATCACAGTCTGGATGTTGATCTGTTTCATCAATAGCATCAGTTGTATTAGCATTGTTTGTTAAAATACTTTTATACCAAGACAATTCACTCAATTCAGACCAATCGTCTCCAAATTGCTTTTTTAGGAGATTATCAACATCTTTTTTCTTATTAGCACTTAAAACATTTTGAACTGCCTCCATACTATCCATACTCAAGGCGTGTCTCTTTCCTCTTTTTAGAACAGACTCTGCTTCACCACCATCGTCAAATCTGTAAAATTCTGAGGATTTTACTTTGCAGTCTGCCACGTTTCCTCTTTTTGGTTTAATTTTTTTTATAATGATACTCTTCTGTTTTTGTAGACCTGTTATATTTTTGTAGTGGCTTTGTAACGATTTTATCTCCTTTTGTACAGATAATTTTGGCATGGTGAACATTTTGTATGAAATTTAACTCTTTTTGTTTTAGACATTTTATTTTGTAGTTTTTCTAATAATATTCTTCGGAAATATCTCTCTTTGTTTGAAACTGTAAGGTTGAACATCGGTTTTTAATTGGAATTATCGCGTTTTGAAGCAAAATACAAGCGCATACTTGTGTATTCTTACACAGAGAAAAATAATAAAAAAATATAAAAATAAAAATGGAAAGTGGAAATATCTCCTTTTGAACAGAAGCTCCTCAACTGATGTACTTGTTGTTCATTGTGAGTACTGTGACAAAACATGGCGACCGGCCGCAGTGAGGTATTCTGTGACGTCGCCAAGATAATGTTGCCATTTTTGGTAATGATAAAACTACTGTTGTCCTTTTTTACTTATGATTATCCTCATAAGTTAAAAAGAGATGCCAATATGTCAGTAACTATGCCGTCGAAATACATCACATTCCTATAACTACGTTCGTTATGCCGAGTCCTCTTTTTTTCTATAGTCTGAGCAATTTACGAAGTTACTGATTTCTTTTGGGGAAAGTCCGTTAACTTAAGGCTACTAAAATTAGTCGGGTAATGCACAGTGACGTGTTGTGATTTATCGATATCCAATATGGAACTTTCGTTGTACACCGATAGACCACGTGATTCAAATGCCTTACAGAATAGCAATTAGTAGTTTTGATGGGTTGTCCACTTTGGACGGTGGACAACTATAAACAGTTGGTCACTTCGAACTGTCAAATTAGCGAATAAGGCTGCACAGCCTCGGGGTAAAAAACGCTCTGACGGACGGTTAGTACACTCTGTGCCCGTTCAGAAGCTTCGAGTGATGCAACCAGAGCTGCGTTCAGAACCTACGCTCGAGTGCACTCCGAGTGCACTCTGACAGCAACCGACCCGTTCAGAGCCTCGGGGTAACAAACGCTCTGACAGGCGGTTAGTACACTCTGTGCCCGTTCAGAAGCTTCGAGTGATGCAACCAAACAACCAACTTGAGCGTAGGGTGAAAAACACTCTGACAGCTTTTATGTCAAAGTCGATGTCAAAAATACGCTAATTACTTATTATTTTATTAAATAACACTACTTTGAACTCTTTTAAGCCTAATACAAGGGAAATATAGAGATTTTTATGTGTTGTAATTATTTTTAAGCAGAAAAATGGATATTGACTGTTAATTTCCTAGTAAGGATTAGTATATTTTGCCCTTTGCTTGATTTTGATCGGCAAGCTACAAACTAAAAAAAAAAGATAGCAACCGAGCCGTTCTGAACCTCGGAGCGAGTTTGAAAAACACTCTCGGTTGCATTACTCTGACCCTCGGAACGCAACTCAAACAACCAACTCGAGCGTAGGGTGAAAAACACTCTGACAGATTTTATGTCAAAGTCGATGTCAAAAATACGCTAATTATTTATTATTTTATTAAATAACACTACTTTGAACTCTTTTAAGTCTAACACAAGGGAAATATAGTGATTTTTATGTGTTGTAATTATTTTTAAGCAGAAAAATGGATATTGACTGTTAATTTCATAGTAAGGATTAATAATATTTTACCCTTTGCTTAGTCTTGATCGGCAAGATATAAACTAAAAAAAAAGATAGCAACCGACCCGTTCTGAACCTCGGAGCGAGTGTGAAAATCACTCTCGGTTGCATTACTCTGACCCTCGGAACGCAACTCTGGTTCTTGATTTTACATGTGATTTAAATATTGGCTTGCTAACTGCAGGCTGATTATGTAACTTTGATTGAAATTGTTGCAATCAAAGTTTTGTTGCTAACAGAGAAAAATTTCAATCGATGAAGTGCGATCACGTAAGGGTATTCCGAAAGTTTTGTTGCAATTGCTATCGATAAAACACTGACGTGAAGTTGCCGCGAAATGTGGATAATCCGACTGATTTAAAAAGTCACATACAGTCGGTTGTTTATAGTTTGTGGTGCGTACTTTGTCATATAATATAGGGGAAACATGTATCTCTAATTAGTCTGTGAAGGGAAATATTAAATTTAGCAGTGTTTTAGTACTCATTATTGTTTTGAAATTGCATCTGTCATTAAATTACTTGATTTAGACCTTTATTTTTTACATTTTTATTAAAATCTACTACAGCAGCAATATAGTAAAAGTAAGTGTACTATTTTGTACATTTTTTGTTGTGTCAACTAATCATTCACATCTCAAAGATTAACTTGCATTGTTTGTAGGCTCGCCATGTCTGGCACCGGCAGCTTGAAATGCTGATAGTTTGCCGAAGCAAACAGGCCAAAACCCTAAGACAATATTGGCAAGGGACCCTTTGCTCAGCAAAAAACCAAGAAGACTTGGGAGGGGCTGGCCCACCGACTCAATGCCATTGGTGGGAGTGTTGTAAAACTCCAGTAAATTGGAAACGAGTAAGTAGTTTCTGCTTCTTTCATCTATGAAACTGCTAGGAAAATTGTGTTGTGTGTGTCTGAGCTATTGTCCATTTGGTTTTGCTTCTCAAATATGTATGGTACCTATGTATTGTTGTTGTTATTCAATTCAGTGAATTTTTAGGGTGAATGAATCCTACTTTTAACCTAATTTCCAACATTCTAACATGTTTTAGGTTAATGTTTTAAACTCATGTGTGTGTACTATGATTTATTGTGTAGTGGGCTTGTGGTTCACATTATATTGACACATATAAAAGTGAAAAACAACAAACATTTAATTGTAGATTGATATATTTATCAAAAAATTCCCATGTATGAATTTGTGAATCTTAAAAACATGGTAATTTTAAGATTATTTTTTTTTTATTTAAATCAATATTCAAATTATTTCATGTTTCTGTCATTATGCACCTAAACCTGAAACTGAGAAACTACAATCTAGCCACAGCTCCAGTCTACAGCTCATGCTTCATGTTTTCATTGTATGCATTTGATGTTTATTGTAATGAATATTTTATAGAAACTAACTGGTTGTTCCAGTTTAAATATAAATTGATGTCGATTCAGACACACAACTAAACTAGTTTGACAGGATTAAAACTATTGCCATCTTTTTTTTTTCTCCAAAGGATTAAACGTGACGGCTTTGTTTTTAGACCTGTCAAATTAGTTTAGTTTAATTGTCTTCATCAACACCATTGTTGAGTTTTAATATTATTAGTATATAAATGTATATAACTCTATTGGCAAATAAGCTATATTTTTGTATTTCTAATGTTATTTTAATCTTTTTAATAGGAATGGAGATTGGGCTGGATTATTTTAATGTGGATACATTGTTGGAGAGTGAGGAAATGTAATGTCAGGAGTTTGTTGAATGGAATATCAGCAGATGTTTTCCTGCCAAGACAGCATCTTCTGCTGCACAAGGTTGGTACACTGACAATTTTTAATAAAACTCATTGCCTCATGTCAAGTATACCTAACCAATGTAATTAAACTTTTTGGAATTATTCCAAAAAGTTTAATTACATAGTTTTGTTTTTTTTTATTCTGAACTAGCTGTGCCCCCCATCGTCCGCGTGGAATAGTAACTTTTGTTGAAGTTGATAAAAAGGAGCCTATGTTATACCTTATATAATTAGCTATCTATTAGTGAAAGTTCCGTGAAAATCGGTCCAGCCGTTCCGAAGATTAGCGGTAACAAACAGACAGACAACAATTTTTAAAATTGTGTTTTTGTTATTGGTATCCGATATACATTCATACCCATTTAGTAAAAACTTGTTATTTTAACATTACATTTTATTTATTTGTATAGATGTATAGATAAAATCTATAGACACTGACCCATATTTTACAATAAAAAATGTGTGTTATACTTTCCAGAGCCACTCAGAATTTACTTTGTTTCCAAATAACCCCCACAATATGTATTTTGATTTTGAAAGTAAATTATTAAATTTTATGCGCAGGCGTCTACAAGTGCCGTCTTCTATTTCGCACTCTTATAGTAAAAAATTAATGTTTTTTTTCTCCAGATCTAGGCGACCCCCTGGCTGCCGCCGGTTGCACCCAAACTATCAAAGTGGTGTATCGTGGTCAAAGAACGACTGGTTGAAGAGATTGCTGGTTTGGGAGCAATAGACCAAGCCATATTAGGATGTCTGCAACAGCTTGTGCAGCTTGAATAAGAAATTTTTGGGACCTTGACGTTTTAGAAAATATTCTTGTCAAATTTTCACTCAACAATTTTAACAAATACATTTATTGTTATATCAACATTCCATAAATTCAATTTATAAAAATATTTGCATTTTATTTGTGATTTTTATACATATAGATGTTATATTATTGATGGTAATAGTAACAATTAAATTTGATTTAAATGTTTGCTTCTCTTTTAATTAAACACCTTTGTCATCTATTTATTTTTACAGCCAACAACAAACGGTCCAAAGGTGAAACTGTAGTCACAGGCTTTGAGCAAAACTGGAATCACCTAAAACAAACAATAACATCAGTCACTTATTGCCGTCTCACTATCACTTCTGTCTTCATTTGTCACATTTACATACCCAATAGCCAGCATCTCTCTCTCTGTTCTGACGCAGTTGTTTCATGAATGTTTTCTCCTTGCTTTGTTCCCAAATAAAACTTTCATGAGCTTCTCCCCATATGAAGCAACTTTGTGCATTATATTTTAAAACATATTACATATCTGAAACAAATGTACTGTATTAATGTTGATGTTACTGGATAGGTTACAACCCCTAAGAAATTGAATGTGATGAAACTATTTTGGTGTTTTTTTTTCTTCAATTTATTACCTTAATCTTTTATGAAATCTTACCAAATTGTAAAAAAAAATCTTTTGATGAGGAATAATTTATTATGCCTTCTTGTGGACCGCTGCTGGCTGAATAATTGCAATATGGGTCCCTTATGCACCCAATTGTTTCAGACATTTCCATCATGTTCATAAAACTAGAAGAAAAGGATAAAAACATTTATTTACATGGTTGGTACTTAAGTAGGTACCTATTTAAATTCATAATAAAAAATCATTTTTGAAACTAATCCTGTTTCTAGTTTATCTATCCTTTTATTTAGTTATTTATGTAGGTAAATACATATTTTTTGGTGGCAATTGCATACCTATACATATAGGTACATTAAATTTATATGTAGGTAGGTACCTACTTTGAACAGTAGTTAACTGACTCTGTCATTATTGTCTCCTTTCTTTGACTTTGTGACTCTCAATCTATTTCCTTAAAATTGATGCTGAGTTTAAGGCGTTTGTTTGTAACATTATTAGTACATAACTCTGTCTATGACTTGTTGTGGAAAAAGATATGAATCACGTCTAAGGAAACTCAAGGCTGCAAGGACCTACACAAAAATGAAACAAAACAAATTATGTCGGTGTTTTAAGTAGGTAAGTACCTAGAGATGGATAAAGACGACTCTAACTAACTAACGACGAAGCTTATCACGAATTATAGTGCTTCTTTTGGGAACTCTCAGAAGTGGCATTATTTCGCGATATAGCTCACCAAATCACCAAAAGATTCTTTAGTGAAGTGGAACTTCGCCACAACTCCCTCTGCGGTAGTACTAGAGGATTGCTGCAATTATGTTCTGTGATTCCGTCCTTCGTGGGACGCCAACCAACTGATTTTCAGTCAGCTACTCAGCTCTCTTTTACGCCTTTCCTCCTCCATGTATCTCCACAAAATTGCGCCAGCCTTTGTTGCTGCAATTGAGTTGTATTTATTTACTTAAAAGTTTGTTCTTATATACAAATATAGAAAATAACGTTATATTTATTTCCGATACTTACATTTTAAGGTTTTGATCACAGAATAATAATATAATACTTTTTATTGCACAAAACAGTAGAAGGAAAAGTATAGAAGGTAGGAGAATAAGAAATAACAAAGGTTTAATACAATTTATCACAATTTAACCACGTTTTTCATAATTGGAAACTGCATAGAAGTCAATAGAAACAGCTTTCTAATTGTTTCAATTGCAATGAGAATTGTTGCTAATGGGAGCTGTCACTTTGATTGCAACAACCTTACATAATCGGTGTTTCATACGAAAAATTTCTATCGATAAGTCAAATTTCGGTTTCAATTGCAATCGCACAATGTTAGCAACTGAACCTGTCAAATCATCCATAGATGATCGCAAAAGTCACCTGAAAGAAACAATTTCATTGATTTCAATCGAGAATTGTTAGCAACAGAGTTACGTGATCAGCCTGCTGGACTAAGTTTTCTCGTAATTTGAACGTACGAAGTAACCAGACCCAAGAATTGAACAACAAAATGTTATACTTCCAGGTTACAGACGCACTCCTGATACAACTTCTCATTTTTTTGGTACCAGAGTGCTATAATTTGGAATGTCGAATGGTACCATTATATTTAAGAAAGAAGATCCTCGAGGATTGTAATATGATTTTGCATTTTTACGGTAATATAAGTTCACTGTATTGTTTACACCAAATAATTCATGCTTGACTTACTAACAATAAAATCAAAGAACAGAAACTAATTGAATTTGAAAATATAGAAAATTCCACTGATATAGTATGTAAATACTGGACAGGTTTAACAGTCACACAATTTGTTTTATTGTTCTCTTGCTTAACTCAATTAGGTGAGGTTTTTTCAAAGCCTAAAAGGGCCTTAGGTTTATATTAAGTCAGACTATGGGCCAAGGAATCCCTTTGCAGAATTGCTTCTCGGGTATACATTTCAAAAACTCATGTTTACTTATATAAAAAAGTGTTATTGCTTCAAAAATCAATATGCACCTTTACATTTAGGTATAGCCCATATAAGCAGGGAAAACCTGTCCAGTAGAAATCTAACTATACGTTATACTCTTTTGGCCTTACAAATAAAAACTTATACCGAGGATAATCCTCGGAATAATTTATTCTGTGTTTTGTCTTGTTTTAGTACATGTCAGATGTAATATGTCAAAATAAGACAAAACACGGAATAACTATTCCGAGGTATAAGTTTTTTATTTGTAAGGCCGTTTGGGTCTGATTCAAACAATTCCATTGTTTTATTAGAGGTTACTAAAATTGTACTTACAAAAGTCCTCTAATTACCTATTTCAAAAGAAATCTTATAACTTACACTGCTAGCTGCAGTAAGCGACCAACCAACCTAGTGGTCAATCTATTTTAAATAGGGCATTAGAAGCCATCTTTGTACATATTGATGCTCAAATTCCACACTTGAATGTTCCCCAGAATGAAAATATTCAATTTAATTTTAATCAGTCTTGGAACATATTAAATTAAGCAAGCTAAGTCATATTTTGGAGAACATATTCAAGAAAATGATCTATCACATGAGACTGCTGATAAGAGGAAAAATCAAATAAAATCCATGAATTTAGGATGGGCTCCGCACCAAACTCATATAACATCACTGGCTCAATTTTGAAATGACGTACTAATGAGGGAAGATGTTGAAATTGAATAAATAAAAATTACATAATTTCTGGGTTTTATTTCATACCTGCAACCAGTTTCTATATTACAACTCTTTCACATAGTTTCCACCATTATAATTATTCAACACTTCATATTACATATTTAGTACCCATGATAAAATCGAGGGTATGTAGTCATATAGAAGTAAATATTTACACTTTGAATTAGCATTATAGTAATCTTAGAGAATTTTGCACTTAGTTCATTATAATGACTTCATTAATTAGCATTTGTTTTGTAAAAAATCTTGTTATTGAAATAGTAAAACTGTAGCGTTCTTAAGAACAGACCAGTATATTTTATTTATGTTGATATTTCATTACTGTGAGGTAGGTGCTTATCCTAAGAGTAGGCAGAGTAAAACAGGTATCACACACTAGACACTACAGCCAGGGGCTCATCCTAACAAATGCTGCACAAACACACTGCTACAAAGTAAAGTATAGACGTCATCTGCCACCAACCAATGCATTTATTGTGCTAGATTTCATTTTAATAGCATGGACCTATTGATTACATGTATCATTTTTTTGGTCAGAGTCAGAGATGCTTGTTTGTTACCAACAGTGACCTGCAATGCTGCTAATTTGCAATCCAATTCAATATGTGGTCACCTGGGGGTTTATTGTCGAAGGAAAAATCTATAACGTCTGCGCTGCCTTTAATTTGACAGTCATTGCGGCAACAACACAAGATTGTGCACTTCTTAATAAAAAGTATTGTGATGTATTGTGATTGCTTAGATTAAAAGCGATCACGATCACTAAAATCATATAAAACTACTCTTTGCTAAAATCACAAAATTTTTTTTTTTTTTTTTTTTTAGTATTTCACGGCCACGGTAGCACCATTTTGGCCTGTCATTATTTTATGTTTTTCAGTTTTATAATTTACCAAATGTAGACATTATATATTCAAATATTGTTTTATAAGTGTCTTCGTTCTTTATGATAGATGGCAAATGACTGGGCAAACTCTTATTTTTATATATACTTAGTAGGCCATCTATCATAATCATTCTTTGCAAGTTAAATGCATTACAATTCAGTATGAGATGCTCAAGGGTCTCTGTGCTTGAACCACAATATCGACATGTATCCGAATCATCCAACTTAATTCTCTTCAAATGCGCTCTGAACTGACCATGTCCTAACCTTATACGATTAATTGTAACAACATACTTTCTAGAAGGGTTACGAAGCTTGAAGTACCATGGCCTTTTGGGTATTTCTTCTTGTATATATGCATACCATGTGCCTTTTTCCTTTAAAGTCTCTATCCATTGCTTATGCCACATCGAGTACATTCTATTCTTCAAAATGGAAAAATAATCAGTAAATGGTACTTTAAACCCAAGGTGTATTGGTACATTACTTAATTGAGTTTTCATTAATGAATCTGCAATTTCATTTCCAGTTATACCGGAATGCGAGGGAACCCACATAAATTCTATTACTTTAAAGCTTTTCTGTAGATGTCGCAAAAATTCTTTTATTTTATAAATGTATATATTGCATTTGAAGCTCAACATGGTACATTCTATGCTTTTCAATGCACTTAGAGAGTCAGTAACAATTAAAAATTTTGTCTGAGGTGCATTTTGAATATACTTCAATGCTTCATGTATGGCATACAATTCAGCTGTGAAAATAGAAGATTCTTGGTGTAGATAAAAACATCGCCCAATTTTTGTTAACGAGTCATAAAAAGCAGCTTTTACTTCATTCTTAGTTTTTGAGCCATCAGTGTATATTTTCCTATATTCCCCTTTTTCCCCTGTCTATATATTCTAGAAACTCCATGTTGCTATAAACTTTGTCATTTGAACAAACGGGTCTAGTCAATTGTACTTCTAATGACCCCAAATCCCATTTGTCAGATTTGTTTATACCTTTAAACTCATTTTCCAGTTCTTCTTTCTGTAAGTCTTCTAAAAATACCTTATTATCTTTAAACTTTTCATAATACTGACAGTTAGCTAACACTTTTACAAAAAACTTTTCTGATAAATATTTCGCCCTAATAAGAATAGGTGAAATTCCACTTTCAATCTCTAGGGAATTAATAGGAGTTGAACACATTGCTCCTGTAATTATTCTAAGTCCTTTATTTTGTACCACTTCTAATTTGCGCAATAAAGGATAAGCTAAAAACTTACTATATACAATTAAGCCATAATCGTAATGGCTTCTAACAATTGCCTTATAAACCATATTTACAATTTTAGGGTCCATTCCCCAACTAACATTTGTTAAATACTTCAAAATATTTACAGAATTTTGCATTTTAACAATGATATTATTTACATGTGTCTTAAACTTTAATTTTATATCAAAAACTAATCCAAGAAACTTATGCTCCTCAACTTGCTGTACACTAACAGAATCAATTTTAATTTGAATCAAAGTATTGTCTTCATTTTTGTTAAATACCATAACACTACTTTTTTGAGGATTTAAGTCTAATTTTAATCTAACCTTATAATGGGGGTAATTCTGAAGTTACCTGCACTAAAACTAAAACTAAAATTAAACATATAATTTTAAATTAGTTTTAGGTAATTCGTATTCTGAAACGCCGGACTCTCTAAATTTAAACTGTATTTGACAATTTCTTAAATTGAATACACAGATTATAAATACACCTAGTGCTGTAGAAAAACGGGATAATTTAGAAACATTGAAAACAGCTATATTCTCCTAAGTTTACTATCAGAAATTGTTAATTTAAGATTTGATCGTATTTGTAAATAACAGAAAAGAAATTTTATTATTTATCATTCATTTTATCACAAAAGAAAAATTATTCGACATTTATTCTGCGATTGTGATGGCTTCGCGCCTGTGCCATGAAAGAAAAAATTGCGTGGTAGTCTGTAGTTGTATAGATAGGTAATTCGTGACTTCCTCTGAATTTTAAAATTGCGTATTTTGTTTCATTAGTAATTTTTGTTTTCTTTTCATAATAACCGCTGTTATTTATTAACAAATAATAGTAATTGCTAGGCAACAAATCTTAGATAGGCATACTTCTATCTGCAGATAGAATATTAATTTCTGTTGTAAGAGTAAATACATACATAGATAACCTACCTATCATCTAAATGTCGGTACTATTAGACTACTTGGGAACAAACAAATTACAACTCACGACTTGGCAATTGATGCTATAAAAGCCTTTCCTATTGTATAATAAGTTTCCTGGTGCTGTAGGGTGTGTCAGTGGTGGAGCAACAATACCAATATGTGTACCATTTTTTTTAACGTTGGGAAATACGTTACGCATACCTCGCGCTTGGGTAGGCGCGAGGTTATGTCGGACTCTCCGCGGCCACTGGGGGCAGAGCGCCAGCCAGAAACTGCGGCCTACCGACTAAAACCCAACGATGCCCCCTCACAAACGCCTTGGCACGAGAACGTCCATCACCGCCGCATCCTCCCCGTCATCTGACGAAGAGGATACGACGGGGAGGGACGCCCCGTCGCCGGACAAGGCCATGGGAACCGTTTCGGACACTTCCATGACCTCGTCAGCGTCTGCTCGCCTATGGCGAGCCCCTCTCACCTCCCTAAAATGGGAAGGCCGGCGATGCTCCTGGGCATTAGGAGTATCGACGACTGGCGGTGGCCTGTGCAATGCAGGACTCGGGCTTCCCGGGCCCGCGTCAGGAGGAAGAAGGCGGGCGAACTGCCGCCTCCTCCGCCCCGTTCTTATGCGGCGGCAGGGATCTGCCGCTGGATCATCTTTTCTGGCCCGTTCTGCCACCTCCTTCTGTGTGATTACCTCCACGCAGAAGGAGTTTGCTGCATTCCAGGCCTCGACCAATATGTGTACCATCAACAGCTCCAAGTGTGTTTGGCATTCCATATAGATTTGTAGAAACCTAAATAGAAAAAGGACGGAGAATATTAATGAATTTCTTAATAATTATTTCAAAATATTTTATTACAATGTAAGTAGGTGCTCGCTCACTCTGCCTTGACAAGGTCCTTTTCTATTGCTGTTTTAGGAATTTTTTTTTGTGGAGTTAATTTGCGCAATATTAAATCAGTGACAACAGTGACAGCTCTGCATGACCGAAGGCTGGCTAAAACCTTTAAATGTTCCGGTAAGGAGCCAATCTGTACTTCAGTGCGGTCTATATATAGCTTCTATAAAGTTGCGAGCGGATTGGCGAGGAAAACGAAATATTTTTCTAAATTTACGTTCGGGCATAGTAAATGGGTCTGATTTGTCCCTCAATTTTACTTTTTCTTCTCCTATTCTATAACATAAATAAGTCGACACTTTACAAATATATTTTAAAACTATGAGGCAGGTATTTATCTAATTTCTTATATAAAACAAATATTTTACCTTTCTGAAGACTATTAATGCCATAACAACCAATTCATCATCCATTTGGCAAGTTCCACAAAAAAAATTGCCTTCGGTAATGTTAGAAAGAAAATCGTTAAAAAGTAACAAGATAAATTTAGACGGCACCTAAAAGTTCACCTCCTAAAATTAGTTTGACATATTTAAAATTATAGGAAAAATTAGATTTAGGAAGCATGTCAGAATACGAAAATAACATCTAACACTAAATTGAGTAGTTTAATAACGTCACTCTTAATTTTAGAGTTAACTTGTGAGTTCTGAATACCAAACGGTGATTGACATTTCTATCTCTAATTTTATTTAGTTATAGTTTTAGGTGGTCGCTTCAGAATCACCCCCAATATGCATATAAATCATTAAGTGTGCTATTAAGGTCACTCTGGGCCTTTATTAAATTCCTGTTTGTTGTATATACTACCAAGTCATCTGCGAATTGC
Organism: Schoenobius gigantellus; assembly: GCA_963935595.1. Taxonomy (NCBI): domain Eukaryota; kingdom Metazoa; phylum Arthropoda; class Insecta; order Lepidoptera; family Crambidae; genus Schoenobius; species Schoenobius gigantellus. The sequence continues at coordinate 15,266,454 of OZ012544.1, read as the reverse complement.
AACATACTTACTCCTTGCATTCTAACAAATCTATAAATTTCGGCAGTATACAAAGAATAAAGCAAAGGCGACAGAGTAGCTCCTTGCATAACACCTTTGTGTACAGTGACTTGATCATAAAACTTATTATTAAACTTAACAGATATATTACGACCATAAAATAGATTAAATATAAACCTAAGCATCTTACCGGGTATATGATACGAATGAAGTATTTTCACGAGTGTAGCCAAATCTATATTGTCGAAAGCGCCTTTCACATCTAAAAATACACTAACTAAACTAGAGCAATTAAAAAAAGCTTTTTTAATTTCCCCAGCAAATTTTACTAGACTGTCCACACTTCCCATCCCCTTACGGAAACCATACTGTTCAAATGGAATAATATTGATTGACTCGACATAGTATTCTAATCTATTCTTAATTATATTTTCAAAAATTTTCCCTATACAAGAACTTAGTGATATTGGTCTATACGAATCGGCTAATAGCGGGTTTTTATCAGGCTTTAAAATTGGTATTACAGAAATCATTTTCCAACTTGGAGGAATTAAATTTTCTTCCCATAATTTATTAAAAATATTTAATAACATAGTTCTACAGTTTTCATGCATATTTTTAATTAACACATAAGGGATATCGTCAGGGCCAGGGGTTGAGTCCCTCCTACTATCTAGAGCCAGCTGAAATTCTGATTCAGTGAAGGGTTTATTTAAATGTAAATTAATTGTGTTACTATCAAATAACTCATTTAACTGCTCAGGTAGACCTGAAACCTGTTCTGAAGACATTTTAGCTGCAAATGAACGCACCCAACTATCATCTCTGATAATTTCTTTAGGTCTTTTACTATTGAACTTTTTGATAAAATTCCATATTCTAGAAACCGGAGTGGTACGATTAAAACTTGAACACAAATGTCGCCAACTTTCTATCTTTTGCTCTTTAATTATTAATTTCTTTTTTGCATCCAATTTTCTATATATAATATAATTTTCTAAAGTTGGATAATGATTATACATTCGCAGTGCTAATTTGCTTCGCTCTACCACTTCTGAACAAGTTTCATTCCACCAGGGTACAGTTTTTTTACGTACATTCGTTCGCGGATATTTTACACGTTTCGGAACGCACCTTTCTTTCAGTTCATTGACAAATTCAATAAACATGTCATAGTCGTGCATCGGGTTTTGATTTGTAAAAAAATTGTAATTGTGAATTAAATCTTGTGATGTATTCTTGTAGAATTTCCAATTAGTATTTTTATAAATAAACTTTTCAAGATCTCCCATATCATAATACTCTGGCTTAAAATCAAAGGATACTAAAGTTGGGAGATGATAACTTCCTAGTGAATCCTCATTGAGTACTGTCCAATTACAAGAAGGAATGCGATTCGCTGTTAAAAAAGCAACGTCTATAGCTGAAGGCATATTACCAGGTCTATTGACAGTAGTGTGCGAACCATCGTTCAGAATGCAAAGGTCAAATTCTTCCAACATATCATAAACTTGGATACCTCGTGGCTTATTATTAACACAACCGAAGGCAGTGTGATGTGCATTTAGATCACCCATGAGTAATAAAGGAGACGGTAGCAGTCTAATAATGTTTTTGAGGCTATTAATTGGAAATCTGTTACTTCTAGGGGGACAGTAACAACCTAAAATCGATAAAGGTCCTTCAGCTGTCTCCACAAAAACTGCTATATTTTGTATGCTATCTGTGAAAGTTGTATTTATGAGTTTGCATTTAATGTGTTCCTTATAAAATATAGCTACACCACCATAACCATTGTCTGAGTCTTTACGATGAATTCCATAACCAGATATATATATTTTATCAGTCTTTTTTAACCACGTTTCGTTTAATATTAAAATATCAATATTACAACTGTATAATAAATTATGCACTAAAGACAATTTTGGTTTGAGACTTTGTATATTATGCTGACATACTTTAAAATTATTTAGGTTGTTACTATCCATTATTTACTAACACTTTGAATAAGAGTTTCCTTAATTGTTTGACTATTGATAGGTAATTTATTATCCTTACTGTATAAAATTGTAAATGTTTTGACAAATGCATTCAAAATTGTTTCGTTATTAATAAATTCTATCAACAAATCTTTATGGTCTTGTTTCTTAGCTTTAGAATTATTGGTTCCTTGTGACAAAGTTTTGGCAAATGTATCTTTACTGATTTGCGGAAATTGAGATGATACAGAAAGCTTACTTATTATTCTACGTCGATTTTCCTCTAACTTTTGCTTTTTAACAGGACATAAATTAGAAATTGCAATATGGTTTCCTTTGCAATTCACACATGATGGATTTTCAGAATTGTCACATTCTTTAAATGTATGAGGACCACCACAGATAGAACAAATTGTATTTTTCTTACAAAACTTAGAAGTATGTCCGAAGTTCATACATTTATAACATTGCAATACTGGTCTAACATAAGGATCTACACGCAAAGCACAAAGTTCATATACTACATAGTCAGGAAGCGAATTGCCTGCAAATGTTATGGATACAGTTTGTAATGGAATGATGCCCTCTGGTGTCTTTTTGGTGAATCTTCTGATGGCTAATATTTCTTGAGAAGAGACTAGCTTATCAAAAAGTCTTTTATTACTAAGTTCAGTAGGTACAAATCTGACAACACCAATGCATTCAGCATCAGATGCTGGGATATAAGCTTTCAATTCGTGACTCGACAAAAAATTAAAATTACTTAGTAGAGCATTAGCATTTTTTGGGTTATCAAACAAAACTCCATACTTTATTGCACTTACTCTTTTAAGTTGCTTTACTCCTTTTATATAACGACTAAATATGTTATTTAAATAAATTGGGCTCTTATTTCCAAACTTTTCTTCAGCCTTTATACTCTCTAAATAAACAATAAAATTTGTACCTTGAGCATTGTGTGGGTATACCCGGACATGGTCAGTTTTTATATATGGAGCATACTTATTTTCAGATTCATCATCCGATGATAATGACCCCTCAGATAATATGTCTTCTTTTTTTCTTTTACATGGTTTCTTTTTGCTGGAATTCATACCGCCACTTTCCATTCCCATCTTATTAAAGGTATTATTCCAAAAATATCTCTTAACTTGCCACTAATTAAATTTATTTAATATCAGCTATGAAAATTTAAACTTCCAACTTCAAAGTTTTCCCGCCAATCCAATCACAAAATTAATTAAACGAGGCTTTTTTTGACGTTGTCACTTCTGCAAGAGAAGGCAAAGGGAGCTAAGTTCATACAGCCATGTTTTTCGTAAATCTTGATAAAACATTAAAAATGTAATTTATGTGAATTTTAGTCAGAAAGTCACTCACTATCACATCGTTTGTGCGCTTTTGTTACTTATTTATTCGTTTGTGACACGTTTCAGTAACTTGTCATTGGTTTCCATACAAAAATCGCTTTGTTTTACATACTATGAAAGTCAATCATAAAATTGCTGTTTTTTTGAATTTGCAGGCCTAAAAAAACCTAAATTTTATTCTAAACCCTAGATTTGTGAGTACTCTTTACAATAATACCTGAAACATGTTGGTTAATAAATAATTATATTCTTAGCCCAAAAGTGGACATGTCCTTTTTAGTTACATCATATAATAAAAATATTTTGAATAATTTTAAACTTACTACCCCTTTCCTAGTGAACGCGTAGAGGTATTAAATTAAAATTCTGGTTTCTGATAGATTAGGAGTTCGGGAATAATTCCTTTGAAACTGTTTTGAGCAAAAGACGTTTTATTTTAAGTTATTCTGGTGTTTGCCTTGGCTCAAATTCTTATATGTATACACGGTGTTTCATAATAACCATTAAATAATCAATTCTTTATCGAAAACTAATTATTAAATTGTGTTTACCCGTAATGTCAATTAACCCAAAATTTTCATGTAAATCATAGACATGATGATGATACTGAATTTTGGGTTGAATGACATTACTAGTAAACACATTTTAATAATTAGTTTTAGATAAGGAATTGATTATATAATGGTTATTATGAAACACCGTGTATAGATATATTAACAAACAAAATAGTAACAGAATACATGCAACATCACAGTTTTATATTGAAGTCGGTGCCAAACAATGATCACTGTGAGTCTTTTAAAAAAAATATATAAAAAATTAATGTAGTTACTTAAAATTTAGCACCGAATTTAATATAAAACTGTGATGTTGTATGTAGTCTTTTATTATTTATGACTTTTTGGTGTTATTGAAGTGGGTTCTATATTTTGTGAAAAAATCTAAGTAAGTATTCAAAATGTCCCGGTCGATGGTTCAGAACTTATGTCCCTAACATTGGCAACACTGTCTCCGACTTAGTTAATCAGGTCTGCGGCTGGTAAGCGACTGTAGTAAAGAGAGCCGATTAAGTTGTAAAAGTAAACAATTTAGATGTTCGATAGTCGGCCAACTTAAAATTTTATATGAGTGGGCTTTCGGTGGTAGCTAGAAGGCGGTCACCACCGTTAGCGTCATTCGTGACGTCACATTGCTTTCGCTGGCTGGCACGCAACCATTCTGGACCGGCGGCGGAGTAGCTCAATTTGGACCAAGGTGAATAATAAGGGAAACATCAGGAAGCAAGCTCCAAGTTCTTTTGTAACGTACCTATGTAATTGTGCGTAATATTAAAGTAATAAAAGACAGAAAATTAAACAACTCCTTAAAAATTTTGTATTTTACTGTATAGTTACACTAGTATTTACAATCAATAAACTTAAATATAAAATGTGTATGTACTAATCATACTTAAGAGTTAAATATGCCAATTACAAATAACTTTAATGTTAAAATAATAAATACAACGGACATATAACGACTACTAGTAGTAGAAACTCAAATTAAAATGGGGATATATAGCGTAGAGCGGAATCAATTCATTATTCCCTTGCATGACGCTTTCAAAAAGATTTGAGGGTTTAGTTTAGTAAAAGTCACTTAAAGTCATCAAACCAGTTGCACAAAGGTTCATTAAAAATAATGGAAGTTTCTGCAACTGCCTGTGAGTTTACTACCGTACAAGTTTTTGAGAGTTAAAGCCGTGGAGTACAAGTGGATACCCGGAGAAATGCAGGAGAGTGGCAGAGAAAAATAGTTGTTAGTACAGGTGTTATTATTAAGATGGTGGTTCTCAATATGCTATTGGGAAAGACTATACTTGCAATCATTAGAAAGGATAGGTAGATACCTACTTAACAAAAAAAAAATGTATATCACGTAAACAAAACACGACCGTAAATAACGACAGTGTTTTTAGTCTGGCTAGAAGGACCATCAAGATAAGCTGTTGTACTCTGGATAAATTACATACAAGACCAACTGTAGATAACACGGTAATGATGAGTACAAGAGTACGATTTGGCAATATGACGTATTTGCAAACAAGATCTTAATCTTATAAAATTTTAATTTATTTGTGTTTAAACTATTTTGTACACGTTCACCGTAGAGTCCCAGTGTACAATAGTGTTGACTACAAGATTAAAATAACAAAACTACACAAATTGATTGTGTCGTCCTAATATTGATGTGTTCTATGCTATCAACCTACATTCCAAGCATTACGTTGATTTCACGATTTCAATATGTTATGCAGACCGACCTAATACTAATGATACAGTTTAAACTTTTTGGCATACCAAACATTCTATACAAAAAAGGGTCTCAAATTTAGTTCAACATGCCAAATAATTAATATGAGGTCAAACAAATAAATAGCAATAAAAGTGGACTGTAAAAACAATATTATCGTGATTGTGTTTTTTCATAAGTACTAATGCTTGATCACGAAATATTTTTTGTGACAAAATAAACAATAAAATAATAATAATACTTATGATTTGATTCACGTTGAATTTGCATATAGGGTTAAATATAAAAAATGTATTTTTGTAAAAAGTTACAACTCATAACATTTAACGATAAAAGCTTATTTTTATCTTGTTATCTAACTGAAATATTAGAAAATTGAAACTAAAGAAAAATCATAGCGTTTTTGAAAATTACATTAATAAAAAATCGAGTTCTGCATTTTTAAAACAAACAAGATAATATTTACTTGTTTTCAAACTAGAATAGATCCTTTTTTATAACGAGGTAGCATATCTGCTATTTAGATAAAGAATGTTGATAAAATTAAAGTTCATACTCTTTAAGTTGTAGTGGGAAATCCATAGTTGTGGCCTCCTTATGTTGCTGCACCGGCACATCGTGCTGCTGCATAGTCAGCATATGCTGCCGCATACACAATCGCTTGTATTCATGCGAAGTATGGTAGACAAGAAAAAGAAGCTTCACTACCCCAGCGGCCTCCAATCACTGTCACACTTACTGCTGACTCATCTCTTGCTAACGCTGTTTGCTGTAGTTGCATTCGAGTGATGGATGTTCGTGAATGTCCTAATACCTTAACAATTACACAGTTTAAGATGGTTGCTATTCATTATTTAGATTTGAGGCAGACAAAATAAAATTTCACGCCGAGTATGGGACGAAGACCAAACGAGAAGAGACAAAGAACAGGTTTTCCCTCTTTCCTAAAACAATAAAGCCACAAGAGTGTCTCTTCTCTTCTATTGTCTGATGCTTTTGCTGGAGCCTAAGTAAGATGGGAGATCCCCACTGGTGTTAGTAGGGTGGCTGGTAGGTCTGCCGCTGTAAGTGCTGCACCAGGGGCCCCTGCTGCTGCTGCTGCTGCATGGCCAGCATCTGCTGCCGCATGCGCTGCTGGTTCATCTGCTGTTGGTACTGCGCGCTCTGCTGCGGCTGCATCCCGCGCGGGTACGGCGGGGCGGGGCCGCCCATACCGCCCATCGTCACGTTGGGCGCCTGCTGTGCAACGGTTCGGTATAAATAAGAAGAACACAGCACGGAAGACGACGGGGGCTTTGTGGCGCGAGTTCCTTTGTGCCTTCTTTTATTAAAAAAATAAAACAGGGCAGGTGATTTAGATATTAAAAAGCTTAGCTTAGCCAAAAATAAATTGCGAAGGCATTTTAAACAACAGAAATGATTTTTTTAGGCATCGGCAATCAAAACATTGCAATTATATCGTTGGTCGTAGGAATTTTAGATATAATATTAGTTTAATTTAATTATTTTATTTGTGTAGTAGAATTTTATGTTATATGCATGTAATATGATATTCTTAATAAGCTGTTCAATTTCTCGGTACATCTACCGCATTACCCTTTTCTGCGCCACCCTAAGGTTGACTGGAAGAAAATGCCACATGCCTTAAGTCCGCCTTTGTACGAAAATTATGTACATAAAGAATAAATAAATATGGGAATATAATAACAGGCGTTATTGGCTCTTACTGTAGGAGAAGATAACGAAAAAAAAACTAATATGAAAAAGCTAATATTTCCAAGTCTAGATGATCATAATTATTATAATGTGATAAGTATAGGACATGCATACCTGCATATACTGTGGGCGTGCGTTTTGCCTCTGCTGAGCCAAATAGGCCTCTTGTGATGACCTGCCACCCATCATATTCTGTGAACAGAAAAATATTAGTAAATACGTGTCCATGCTGCTTTGCAAATTGCAATCGAGAATCAAGGTGCTAGTGAGGGATATAATTAGTAATGGTACACTGCTACATTATCGTAAAATATTCATGTTCCGCTCTCGCAATCAAGTAAATACTGATTGTATTCATCGTCTCCGACACAGCATCAATTGCTAGGCAAAGCCTGCACCAGAAAGTGTGGCCAAGTGCGGGCTGCTATGGCCATATTAATATTATTATTATTAATAATAATAATTTTATTTAGACAACACTGACAGTTTACAAAGTACTTACATATTATATACACTTGCGACATGCCAAATTGTATGGCAATACGTGTCGCAACTGACAACACAGCCACAGCATATTAAAAAAAATACAAAGTATGATTTAGAGATGTTTAACTAACATTTCGCCTACTGTGTGGAATCTATTGGAAGTGTTTTCAAATAACAGTTATCAAAGAGATTTTCAAGTACGCAATTGCTCAAGGAATCCTTTAGGTTTTGGTAATAGTAGTAGAACAGTATAGATTTTGAATTTTGATTTTTTCAAGTATGCCTGGATGGCCAAATCCGAAACTATTACAGGAATCGAGCCCTCTGCTTTGAAAAAAAGCACCTCGTGTATGATTACACCAACCAATAGTGTCATTTATAAGGACCGAATTCTGGGAAGTAATGACATATTGCAAACTATAGGCAAGGGCTCATTTTTGACTAATTCATCCATTCAAAAATTCATCCCTGCATATACCTGTTGAAACGACTGCTGTCCAGGAAATCCGCCCATCGTGCTGCCTCCTTGCGGACCCATGCTGCCACCTTGGCTGCTCATAGCGGCCATCCCGCCGCTCTGGCTCATCTGACCCATCTGGTTCATGGGTTGGCCCATTTGACCCATGCCCTGGCCCATCTGGCCCATGCCCTGCGGTATCTGCGTCTGTTGTCCGACGCCTTGGCTCATCTGTCCTACGTTCTGACCTATCGTGTTCACTCCTTGATTCATCGCGTTGACCTGTTGGCCCATTTGATTGACCCCTTGGCCCATGCCCTGCAATAGAAAGTGATTTCGAAATCTCATACTTTTGTTTGAATAATGACTATTTGACTAGTTTGTTTGACATTATAGTGTTATACAACACATGTAAAATATGCATTTTCTACTTCGACTCTTGATTATATTAATTATAACATCGCCATCATTTTTTATCGCAAACGAATGGAATAGAGCACATGCAATATATCAAGCAAAATCATTCACCAACAAATATAATAAAATTAAGTCCTCCAAAATCGAATATTTTTCAACTGTGCAATATTATATAACTAGCTGTGCCCGCAAACTATGTTTCGCCATAAAAGACTTCAACGCTTTCTTAGTTATATCTATACTAATACAAACTTCCAACCCCTGTTTTACCCCCTTAGGGGTGGAGTTTCGTAAAATCCGTTCTTAGCGGATGTCTACACCCTATAAGGAACCTACCTGCCAAATTTCAAGTTTGTATGTGTTATAGTTTCTGAAATTTCGTAATTAATCAGTGAGTGGTATTTCGCTTATAATGATTATTTATTGCGCATAAAATATTTACAAAAAAACATATAGACAGGATATGTACAGTACAGTAGCAAAGGTGGACTTATTCCTAAAAGAGGCTTGCTGACCGTTTCGTGTCGAAAAGATTATTATGGAACAAAAAGGTCGATCTATAAAATCGATCAACATCAGCATCTAACCTGATTCATCATCTGTTGCTGCGTGCCTTGCATCATCTGCTGCTGGTAGCCGTAGCCCTGCTGCATGCCACCGTACTGCCCGCCAAACATCTGCCCACCCATGCCACCCATCTGCCCCCCTCCCATCTGGCCGGCGTTCATTTGACCCGCGCCCATTTGACCTCCCCCCATTTGACCAGCACTCATTTGACCGGGCATTTGAACTCCGCCCATCTGACTCATCGGTCCCATGCCACCCATACCGCCCATCGGATTCATTTGGCTGTGTAGAAATATGTGACGTGATGAATTGCTTTGGCAAAATTAATTTGTATATTTTTTTATAATATTGTCCCAAATTCGTACAACAATAAACATCAAGTTTTTAATGAAACATAATATTCTGCATCTCCTTCTATCTAAGCATAATGGCATGTGAGCAAGCGAGACACAAAGGAGGTTTTAAGAAAAAATAAATTCACTTACGAAGGTTGCATCTGTCCCATTTGGTTTGGTTGCATTTGTCTCATGCCTTGTCGCGGGAACGGCCCTCTGGCATGCGGTGCGCCTGGATATCCAGTTCCCTAAAATTAGTTTTATATAATCGATGCTTTTGCATTGTTTTCTTGTAAATACTTCGTTGTTCATATCCAGTCAGTCCGTGTTTCCAAAAACATATCCTATCCCAAGATTCTTTAAGCACATGTGGACTTTTACTGCCTCAGTGAGAGATATAGAGGTAATGGAGAAATTTACTAAGTTTTTATTCGTTTACATTAAGCCATCGAGCCAAATAAAACAAAAGTGTGAAAGAATTATGAAAATATCTCTACAAATAAAGAAGTTGTAGGACATTAAAGTTGCGCTTGCAAAAGCAGTTTCGCTCCGTGCGACGGTTCAACGTGTGACGTCACACGACTAGGGTTCATTGTAATTCATTTATTTGCGCGTTAGAGTCGCAGTGATTTAGCTATTTCCACAGATAATAGTAACATATCGAGACAACTCACACAATTGACACTAAAAAGCAAGCGTAATTTGTCGTGCGCTGCATCGTTGCGACACTTGAGTGGTCGTGTAACGTCACGGTCAATGAGCGATCAAATACATATACAATACGTGTACAACCCGCGCAGTAAAATTTCTCACTAATTTATTGACTGATTTAAAAAAAAACACAGGCGTTATTAGTTTGGCCCTATATTTTAATTCTATTGAGTTAAATACAAGGTTATTTTTTAATTACCACAAAAATGTTGTGTGCTTGATCAAACAAGCAAACTGAACAACTTTCACTATGGGATCAACTTCGAATCGCAAAAAAAAAAATCAGCTGTTCCATACATCTAGGTTCAGTGAATGTTGAACATTTGTATGGAACAGCAGATTTTTTTTGCCATGTTGACCTGTCGCGAACTCTATAAAAAACTTGTCTTACCTGCATTTGAGTCATTTGGTTGAACGGCAATCGTTGTCGCAACATATTGCTCAGCGCTTGTTTCGATGGGGCGTTGGAAGGTGGCGCTACGCCTCGAGGACTTACGCCGGCTAGTAAAAAAAAATAAATACTGTATTTACAGCCAAGGAATTTAATGGCCTTATTCATAAAAATAATATTTAAGCAATATTTTTGCTGTCACTTTCAATCTCATTACAAAAGAAAGGACATCAAAAGAGACAGCAACATTACTTAACTTAAACATTGCTTAAATATTTTTATGAATAAAGCCATAAATGTTTAACGGGTTGACGACCAATACACGAACTATCGGTATTTTTACAGTTTTTTAATGTAATTTTTACGGCTCTGGTATCACCCATTTGGCCAAACTTTAGTACAAAAAAATGTTAATTCGAATGTTCTTCACTTTCTTGGATAAAATCTGTAGTTAAATTTCTCAAACGTATTAACAACATATTATTATTCAAAAATTGTTGGATAAGTTTTACAGTTTGTTGTGTTCCATAGAGCTTATTTGTTTTTATACGTCAAAATCGAAAAACCTGCTTTAGCCAAATTCACATTATGATATTACTCTTGCGCCTACATGTATAAGCTGTTTGGTTGGTTACCGGGCGGGTTGTAGTAGTTCTGTCCTGGCGGCGGGAACCACTGCTGCTGCTGCTGCATGAACTGCGGCTGCTGCGCGGGCGCCGCCGCCATGCCGTTGGCGCTACCGTTGCTGCCCGGTCCGGCCGTGCCGTTCGCCTGAGAAACACAATGCAGTATGCACTGAAATTACTGGGTACCGTGACTTTACATCTTAGGTCACAAGTTGGCAACGTACACTGTGGTTCTTGTGGGGGTTGCAGTCTTTCTGCGAATCTCACAGGAACCACATGTATTATAGGTGACTGTTACCACTTACTTACCATCAGGTGGTGGGTGGTTTGCTTGTTTGCCAACTTAATTGCAATAAAAAAAGACTCATTTTCAAACTCATCCGATTCAAGGTCATCTCATTTCAAGGTCGTCCGAGGTCTCGGTCTTCTCGGCTATAAATTCTACCGGGAACTCTATCTCGATTCTAGGCTAAAAATAGCTGAGTTTCTCGGCCATAACCAAGACCGTTGTAAGTAGGTACGGTATAGGATAATGGGATTCAAATTTACCGCGCGTGCACATTCGTCACTTGGTGTCAGTGCGTGAGAGAGCTGACGATTGTGATTGGTCGGTGGCGGCGAGGCGAGTTGTTACATTGATTTCACTACTTTTGTAATCAAACAATTGTAGGTAGTTAAAGGAAGTTTGCTTGAATTTTGTTCGTAGTAGAAAACAATAAGTTCATTAAGTGTTGTTGCGATTAATTATAATTGTTCTCGGTCTCGCACGAGATTTTATTTCATTCGGTCGACCTATCTCGGCCGACCCTTAATACATACTTGCACCCCAACCATAATTTAAGATGTATGCAAATTCTAGAAACAACAAAGTGAAAAAAAGTTGACACTACACCTGTTCGGAAATTGGGAGAGCCTTCTCAAGAAGACAACTGACCAGTAGTTACTGTGCGAGGTCGAAGACCTGCACTACCACTGTGGGAGTGATCTATAGATAGCGATGCGCGTAAGGTGCAGGCGCTTGAGATCGGTCCGGTCTTCTATCACGATCTCATGGGAATGGAGGCGAATTTCCTGAGGCAGAGGGTCTCACGCATCGGTGGATAAAACGGGACAAGAGACAAATGACATGCTTCTTCTCATTTTCTTATACTACAGCAAAGCGTTATGTTGTATTTCTGGGCGTGAGTTTGCCGGGGGAAAGCATCATGTTGTATTTCTGGACGTAAGTTTGTCGGGGCAAAAAATCATGCTATATTTCTGGACGTGAGTTTGTCGGGGCAAAACATCATGCTGTATTTCTGGACGTGAGTTTGCCGGAGCAAAACGTCATGCTGTATTTCTGGACGTGAGTTTGCCGGAGCAAGGCGTCATATATTCCTGAGCGTGAGAGTGGCGAAGCTCTTTTTGAAGACATTGCCAGTGCACTTTAGGACTCCAACGATTATCGTAAATATATCATATAGGTAATGCTTGATAAGGGAAGGTAGCTGTTCTGGTCTTCATTGGTCTACTTACTGGAGGAGAAACTTTCTGCTTCTTGATTTTTTTACACGGCGCTGAGCGTGACCGTCCCTTTCCAGCTCCGGTCGGACTCGAGTCTAAGCTTCCATTATCCTGTGCAGTAAAGAAAATCTTATTTAACATCCTATAGTTGTATAATTTCTTTTCGGCACGTTAAGTTCTATCACCGGAATGTCCAGTCGGTTCTTTCGTCGTCTTCCTTATTTTAGATCGCTTCTTAAATGTGAATAAAACGAAAACATTACAGAGTAACACGTATAAACAAGCGAACACACTCAAACTTGGATTTTTTAATTATGATAGTCGGCCTTCAGAGAAATTCTCATAAAGATTCAGAATGTTCCCCTACCTGTTTGCTGTCATTTGTCTCCAGATCTTCAGGTGGCAATGGAAGTGGTTCTAAATAGTAGCTTAGCGGTTTGACTAAACTGTGAGTGTGAAATTTGAGTAACCTGAAAACAAAATACATATTACATGACATACATACTAACTATAAAATTAAATACGATGCCTGCCCACGTCAGACAGTTTGTACGCCCGATAATCGGACCGATTTCACCTCCATTTTATTTCTGACCGACGTTTTGTAGGGCACACGTCCTACAAAAAGTCACACACAGTCAAGTTTCACTATTGCAATCAGTATGTTTCAGGTTTCCCTTGTCACTGTCGGTTGTGTGGTTCGTCCTCCGACCTCCGACCGACCCTATCTAACTGGAAGTATATATAGCTGTATTGATTAAAAATATTATAAATAATTAGGTACGCAATAAAAAGGAAAAAGAAAAGATAAAAAATACCTATGAGCATTCTCGTATGTGAGCGGTTTCCTTTCGATTTTGGTGGCTGCAAACCACGCCCAAGAGAGCGGTGCCGGGTTTCTTCCACCTTCTAACAATTCCCACGACGACACACGCTGCTTGTCCGTGAGTCGAAGACCCTTTGGTGATCAGAAAATTATAATATCTGATTTCTCAAATTTCGATTACTTGCGATCGATAGTTATTTCAAATCTATTATACATTGTAGAATCAGAATATAAAGTAAATGCACAATTTAACACTTTCTACAATCGTATACATTACGTATAATTGAGCAGAAGAAGTTCGAACGTGTAAATACCTGTTTCTTATCACTATCAAATCCTGTGATTTTGTTCCCCTTTTGATCTACCAAGCATCCTAGTGGTTCACAGGCTATGACCTGGAAAAAAAAGGTACATAAATGATGCAACACAACTTTTATGAAACCACAATGGAAATGAAACTTTTTTCGGATCGTACAGGCATTTAACCGAAAATTTTCGGAAAATTATTTTTTAATCTTATCTTAAATCTTTTTATTCTGAAAAAAAAAATTATAAATAAAAAAAAATAATAAATAAAAACAAAAAAGCATTAAAAGAACAACGCTCTACACCAGGATCGAACCACTGCCACACAGATTTGAAGTCGAAGATCTAACGCATAGACCAATTTTGACCTACATGATGCAGTGAAATTAAGATCTCATATTTTTGTGTAATGCGACGTGCGATAGATGGACGAAAAAGAGTTATAAATAAAAACGATTAATTTTCATTATATTTAAATTTAAAACGCGAATAAAAAAACTAATTTAACGTATCGCCTACAGTGTGATGGCTGTTTGTGCACTAATACAATTTCAATAAGTCTAACCTCAATTATAGTGTTCTTCGACAACGGCAGCAGCTGCCGAACGGCTTGCACAGAGGGCCCGTGCCTGTCTCCCAGCTCCTTCTTCAGTTTCTTCATCAGATTCTGATAGTGCTTCCTGTTGTTGTCGTCACCGCCCTCAGCGAGCGTGGAATGTATGAGCGTGGCGAGCATGTCGATCAATGTCGTGAACAGGTTGCTGCGACACAAACTATATTAACGTATTGTAGATACACCGCCCTGACAGCCAGGCTACGCAACAAGTCGTTATAGCAAACGCACACTTCAAGCGTATGCCGGTGATTGTGAATTGTGAAATTAACGAATAATGGGGAGTCCTCTACGAGAGTTTATCGACGAGGTTGTCTAATTTACTTACGCGTGCAACAATGGCATAGTTTTCGATAAAATTGTTTTTTTTTTTTAATTGAATATGTTTTTGGAAGCACATTTGAACACATTTTACAGGAACCCCTTGCTTTTACTCTTGATTAATGGATTAATGGACGAATTAGATAGAATGATTACGTTCTATTTATTTCATCACCCGCCAATCGCAATGTTAATTTTAAAGTTGCATATTGTGCAGTTAATTCATAAGTATACGAGTAGCCGTCTCATAGAAAACCCCACATTATTCTACGGTTACGCAATAAGCTGAATAGTTAACGACTTGGTGTGTAGTTACGATGAATGTTGCAAGCTGTAGCAGTCCTTTCGTTGAAACTAAAATGCACACATAAACCCAATGTCCCAACCACATTTAGAGCACCCTATAGAATGAGAGCGAACACTCATAACGGATAGGAGATAAAGAGCCCAAAATATTTATAAAATCACACGATTTTTTTTACTGGAATGAAAGGTGGTTCAAGATGATCCTCAGCTGCCACCGTGACCTATACAGATCTAAAGTGATCGAACCTTAAGGTGTTAGGAGAAGAAGGGAAGATTTTATGACTGTAATAAGCAGAATATTGTATGGGGAATTACCTTCACCTTATTAAACACCGCCAAGTGATACTTTGTTTCTGCACACCAGTGTGATTGTCAATGCTGAGTATAGTGACGTTGTAGGGTAATGCCATTGTGCATGCGGCGTCGGGTTTTAAGTTTAAAGAACCTGATGAACTCGTGAACGTCACGTTTAACCGAATTTGTCCCGAGATCGGCAAACAACAAAGGCTTCGAGATTTATCATCAAATTTTTAGTTCTTCTCTGAATCGCACTCGTTCTTGTTTATTAGGTAAGAGTGCAATGTGAGTGAATCAAAGTAATTAATTTTGATAGCTTTTTATTACTAAATTAATTATTATTATTTTCGTAAATCTGTTTGTAGTAAACGATTTATGTAAATCGATTACTACAAACAGATTTACGAAAATTTATTACGTTACAATGAAATTTTTGGTTGGGGTAATTATGCATTAAAAACATTTTCTTGAAAATTACTAATCGAAAACGCCCTACATGATAGGGTCACACTTTATAAAGAAAGAAACAACATTCATATTTATCACATAAATTTAAAAAATTACAATGACTATGCCAATAAATCATCATTGAACGTTCACAAGCACACACAAACCTCCACCGTCGCAACAGCCCCCTAGTAACCTATTGTTGTACGCGTCGATGACTTGAAATGCCACAAGTTATGTGAGTAGCACCGCCCAGTCTGAGATAAGTTGGCACGAACGGTGAATGTTGTCATCATTGGACATCTACAAACACATACTACCCTCCACAGTGACAAGAACCCGCTAATTACCTATTGATATAACATCGATGACTTGATGTGCCACTAGTTGCGTCAGCAACACTACTCAGTCAGAGAAAAGTTGGATGGCGTCATCGAGGGATGTCTAGAAGAACACATAAAACTCCACCGTGGGAACAGCTCCTTATTGACCTATTGTTGTACGCGTCGATAACTTGATGTGCTACTAGCTGCGTGAGCAGCACTGCCTTGTCGGATATAAGTTAGTACAAGCGACGTATATTGTCATCATAGGACGAACACAAGCATTTACTACTCTCCATCGTAGCAACAGCCCGCTAGTAACCTACTGTTGTACGCATCGATGACTGAATGTGCCTCTAGTTGCGTGAATAGCACCGCCCAGACTAAGATAAGTTGGCACGAGTGGCGGATGGTGTCATCATTGAAAGCCTAGGCAATTAAGTACATACCTACTACCTTCCACCGTGGCAAGAGCCCGCTAGTTACCTATTATTGTACATCGATATCTTGATGTGCCACTAGTTGCGACAGCAACACTACTCAGTCAGAGATGAGTTGGAACGAACGGCGGATGGCGTCATCAAGGCATGTCTAGAAGAACACATAAAACTCCACCGTGGGAACGGCTCTTTATTGACCTAATGTTGTACGCGTCGTTAACTTGATGTGCTACTAGCTGCGTGAGCAGCACTACCTAGTCGGAAATAAGTTAGTACAAGCGATGGATAGTGTCATCATAGGACGAACACAAGCATTCACTTCTCTCCACTGTAGCAACAGCCCGCTACTAATTTAGTGTGGTACGCGTCGATGACTGAATGTGCCACTAGTTGCGTAAAAAACACCGCCCTAAAATGAGTTGGAACGAGCGGCAGATGGAGTCATCATTAAAAGTCCACAAGTAGACACTACCCTCCACCGTGGCAAGAGCCTGCTAGTTACCTATTGTTGTACGCGTCGATGACTGAATGTGCCACTAGCTGCGTGAAAAACACCGCCCAGTCTAAGATGAGTTGGCACGAGCGGCGGATGGTGTCATCATTGAAAGTCCACAAGTACACACTACCCTCCACCGTGGCAAGTGCCCGCTAGTTACCTATTGTTGTACGCGTCGATGACTTGATGTGCCACTAGTTGCGTTAGCAGCACAGCCCAGTCAGAGATGAGCTGGTACGAGCGACGGATGGTGTCGAACATGCCGCCAGCGAGGGAGAACCGCAGTTGCAAAGCTTCGGGCGCCGCCTCGTCTTGCCATGTGTCGCTGCAAGCGGACCTCTCATGGTCCCGCGCGTGGGTTAAGTAGTGCTGTAGCTGAGCGTGGATCGAACTCAGTAGGTTTTCTTGCTGTAAAGGAACACGTATTTCCAAGTATTCAGTCAGTACCGCCGTTTTAGCCGTATTAATTATACGGGGCCCCTGACGTGCCCCCTTCATATTCAAATAATATAGAAATATCTTTCACTTAAAAAACATATAGTGGGTAGTCAACGAGTTCCGTATTGACCAATTTTAAGGCTGGTCATCTTTTTGAATGTTTCAGAGATGCGGTTTTATTTTTAACCATTGTTAATTTAGTGAAATTGTAAGTACCTTGTAAGAGCTTTCGCTAGTATAAGGAGTCAATTGAAAAACAAAAAATGCAATAAAATTTAACTTAAAACTTATTGCTGCCTGAAATTATCTTATTATCAGGGACGAACAAGAAAAGATCTTAAAAATTAAATATTTTGAAAATGTTTCGCATTTTATATCCAAAACGGAATGTAGGCTTAGCCGCAGTCGTATAAAAAGGCCCAAGAAAATGTTTGATACAGGGCTAGCTATGCCACTGGTCAGTACCCAAAGTAGTAACACGTATTCGCTAACACAAACAAATATAACAGTACAGACCAGTCGGGTGGACGCGACGTCATTCCTTACAAATATCACCGTTCTATATATTTGCATCAGCCAGTGAGTGTGTACTCTTGAAGTTACAACTTTAACCAGTTTCTTATATACTGACAAGTGACAAATGCGCAGAGTACGCGTCGGCACTACTAGACATAATGGCCGGTATACACTTTGTTTATTTAGGTGCTTATGGCCTTATTCATAAAAATATTTAAGCAATGTTTAAGTTAAGTAATGTTGCTGTCTCTTTCGATGTCCTTTCTTTTGTAATGAGATTGGAAGTGACAGCAACATTATTTAACTTAAACATTGCTTAAATATTTTTATGAATAAGGCCATTAGTGTTTAGTGTTAAGTGATTAGTAGGTGCTGTCCCAACACTGTTTAGTAAACGGTGTTTAGTTGAGATTGTTTTCCTTGACAGAAAAAAATAAATAATAAATATGGATAATCATCACATTCGAAATTTAATTAAAGAAATAGAGAACGTGCTTATGAGATATATTCGAGATGAAATAGAGATGGAATTGAGGAGACCACCTCGATTATGGGTGAGAAAATGGATAGCTAGGAGAGAAAATCTCGGCGCAAGCTTCCGCCTTATACGAGAAGTAGCTCATTAGGATCCCGCAGAGTATTTCGGTGCACTTAGGATGACTGAAGACTCGTTACATAAATTATTATACTTTGTTACTCCTGCTATACAAAAATCTGACACATTTATGAGATGTGCTCAACCAGCAAAGGTGAAATTACATGCTATCCTATACATGCTTGCCACTGGATGCAGCTTAAGAACTGTGCAACATTTGTTTAGGGTAGCAAAAACGACCCTTTCGGCGATTTTTCTGAAACATGTGATGCTATTTACGATGCACTCAAAGGATACATACAGGTAAGACAATCATTTAAGTAATACATAGTTGTTCATGTGGAGACAACGTTTTAAGATTTCTGCTGGACACTGCCGATGAAAAGGTAGCTTAGTCTTGGCTGCGGATGGTGGCTGAGAATCTTATGTTGTAGCCACTTAACGATAGGATAATGAGTTAAAGTCAATGCGAGAGCTATGTTCAGCTGCAGACATCAACGTCTAACTGATGATGATGATTGACATAGTTGTTGAAATTACCCTGCACATATAAAGAAAACAAAATTCGCTCTCTTTAGATTATGTCTCACCTGTGCTATGAGACATCTTTATAAAGTGGTATTTAACTAATTTCAGGTACCTGACAATCACGAAGAATGGAAAGTTATTGAACGAGGCTTCAGAAACTCATGGAACTTTCCTGGTTGCTGTGGAGCAATTGATGGAAAACACGTTTTGATTAAAGCACCAATTGAAGCTGGAAGCTATTATTTCAACTATAAGAAACAAAACAGCATTGTCCTTATGGCTGCAGGTAGACCACGACTATTGCTTTACATACATAGATATTGGTTGCAATGGTTGAGTGTCAGATGGTGGAGTTTTTAGTCACTGTAGCCTTAGTCACGCCTTGGAAAATAATCTTTTGCCTGAGGGTTACCTGTTTGTCGGCGACAATGCATTTACTTTAAAAAAATACTTGATGAAGCCATACGGCGGTAACAATTTAACACATGAGCAAAAGAATTTTACCTATCGCTTGTCACGAGCAAGAAGAATTGTCAAAAATGCCTTCGGTATATTGGTAGCTCGATTCAGAATTTTCGAAAAACCAATCCCATTTGAACCCAATAAAGTTGAAAAGATTGTGAAAGCTTGCTGCGCTATACACAACTGGGCAAGAAAGACTAAAATTCCTGTCCACGTGGCAGCAGTTGATACCGAAGATACTGAAAGAGGTATCATTCTTAACGGTGAATGGAGAAACGTGCCGTCAGATGGTATCGTGGGTATTCAATGGAGAATACAAAATCGGTCTTCACAAACAGCTCAAACCATTCGCAATAGTTACGCTGCCAATTTTATAGGAGAGGGAGCGGTATCTTGGCAAGATAGAATGATTTATTAAGATTCAAGTGTTTGGTGCTAATGCATGCATTATTTTAATCTTAAATGATATAAAAGTATAGGAAATTAATGAAACTAAGTTGATCTATTAAACATTTATTGATCCCACACCAAATTGTTTTACCTAGTTTGTTAATAATATTACATATAGATAAGTAAGTACTCAATTTATTTTGAAAAAGAAATGCAATTAGACCCGATTATTTTCACAATATGAATTGACTTAATCAAAGTAGTCATTCGAATAAATACAACCACCGTAATATACAAAAAAAAAAATATTATGAACGTTCATATAAAACTTCTTGAATTGTTTACAAATTTGTACGAAAATTTACGAATTTCTATACTGAGCACCTAAATCTGTGCTGAGCACGCTTGGCTAGCTACCAGTCTTAAGAGGACTGTGAAGTGCCAATTCATGGCTTGAGTATGCACTTTCAAAAATGCAGCTTGTTGCACACCGCTTAGAGTTGAAAGTCCGAGGCAACATTTCTTATTGAAATATTGTTTCGGGCGATAACTGTTTTACCCCCCTAAACCTTTACGAAATTAGACTCTTTTTGTCTCATAACATTCAGTATACCTTAGTCTATGTTTGTACGTTTTGCTTTTTTTGTAATTCAGTATAATTTAGTCAATAAAGATAAAAATTCTCGAGGTAGTTTTTAATTCTAAAATATGGATATTTAGATGCTAATAATTTATATTCTGAGTAATATTTCTTCAAAATCAAAACGTATAAACTAGATCTTCATTATATCTACAATATTTCCAAAAAATATGAAAATTGGACTATGTCAAGAGGGAGAAAAGCGTTATCGCTTTATGAATGAAAATTTACAGCTTCACAATCCTCTTAACTAGCTTTGTCGCCATAATATCAATGTTAATATCATTAAGTTCTGACAATTTAGAGATAAGATAGCCAGTTCCTCAGTTGTTGTGTCTAGGAGAAGCTCGCTTCCACCTTAGGCCTTATCGTCACTTACCATCAGGTGAGATGAAGGACAAGAGCTTTCCTGTCAGATGTAAAAAAATATATTTTATTATGTTACTTATTTCTAATTAACACTAACACAGCAACAAGATGGCGGCAGATTTTTTGAAGTAAGTAGTACTAAAAATTGCGTTACGTAATTGCTAGTAGATAAGCTACTTATGTGAACCACTATGAATTAGGTAGTAGTAGTACTACTAGAATTACACACACGTTGGGTTAGCAAATTATACTTAGCTTTTTTATTATTATGATTAAACTAAAAGTTTCTTAGTTCTACTAACTAGGTACTAAGGATTCGTTTGAAATTTGCGCAAAAAATACTAGCATTATGCTATACGCTAAAAGGTAATTAAAGCGACTGGCAACCAGTCATTCTAAAATTATAATAAACTATAAAATAGCTTTCCGCTCGCGACTTCGTCCGCGTTATTTTTGTTTTCCCGTCGGAATTTTATATTTTCCCGTATATCATATATCATATCATATCATAATATTTATTTTATTTATTTATTTAAACTTCCAGTACAATTTGTGTACAGAGGCGGACTTAATGCCAAAGGCATTATCTGCCAGTCAACCTTTGGGTGGTGCAGAGAAAAGGAAGTAGATGTAGTACTTTAATGGTAAAAACAACTGGATAATGGTATATATATAATGCTATATACATAATATACTAATACATAAATATTATAAATAAAATAAACTAATATATATGTGCCTACTATTAATTTACAAAACTATAGAACGAAAATGACATTCGAAATGATATTTCGAAGATAATATGCATATCCTTAATCAACAGGAGTAAAAAGATTCTCATGGTACAGCTTTCGTAATTTCTTTTTAAAACTTAGTTTGCTTGATGACTTTCTGACGTCAAGTGGGAGAACATTCCATAACAAGATTGACTGGATTAAGAAAGAAGAGTGTATGATATCAGATTTGTGGGCGGGGCATTTGAGGAGACCATTAAAGGTAGAACGAAGGGATCTATCATGTGAGGAACATAGGAACTCAAAACTATTGTTAAGATAACTGGGCTTGTTGGGACTATTAAGTAATGAATGGAGTGTAGTCAAAGTTCTCATGTGCCGAATTATGAATTATAATATTAGTATAGATAATTATAAAGAGGTAATATTTGATTGTTTGTTTGCATTGAATAGGCTTCGAAACTACTGAACCGATTTTGATGAAAGTTAGTATAGGGATAGATCGAGACCAGGGGAAGGACATAGGGTAATTTTCCTACGGGAAAATATAAAATTCCCACGGGAAAACAAAAATAACGCGGACGAAGTCGCGAGCGGAAAGCTAGTATAATAATAAATAGGGACCTCTAGCAGCAAATTGTGTGCTTAGCGAGAAAAAAATTATTGCGACACAGAAGAGCCTGCTAATGCCACAGCTTCTTCATAATTTGAAGCATATAATGTGATAGTATTGTTTTGGGATTCGGAATTCTCGGACTAGGAGATAACATATTCATAAGTCTCGGAGGGGCTATGTATCTGATTGGTTGGTGATACGGCTGGAGAGGCAATACAATTCTCGTTTGGAGATGGCTGATAAGTCGGTGGTGCGGCTGGTGAGGCAATAGGGTGATGTGGTGTCAAAGATTGGGAATTATCACTAGAAAAATATGGAGAATTATTGCGGCTTATAGATTGTGTTGGGGAGGAAATATTTATTAATTGCTGTATACGTAAATCGCATAAAACATTTTGAATTTCTTGTTGGGCTCTTAAAGCTAATGATAACGGCATAGCCTTCAATTGACTTGCTACACTTTTCCCAAAAATGTCGAACTCATTTTCCAGGTTAGGAGAGTTCGCAGTTTTTGTAATTTTATCAACTTTGTCCACAAGTGATTGTAATTCGTGCAATCTTTTTTTTCTTGTTGCTGCTGTTGGTGTTGGTGCAACGAATTCCTCCGTTGTCTGCGATTGGTGCTGTGATGACCCTTCCAACTGCTGGATGCTGTTATCATCACAAGTTTGTGACTGGTCACTCGAACTTTCCTATAAAATAAAATGAACATTGAGTCAAATATTTTTCACCTTAGTTAAATACTGAACTTATGTACAATCGGGGTCTCTAGTGAATGACCACTTTCTGCAGTAGGTACAATCCAAAAGTACTCATCCAATTGAGACTCCGAATGAAACTATCACATCTACACTGCTATTGTTTGTTAGAGGTTATTTTGCAATTGCTGAATCAACCGTATGTGTGGACACATACGGAGCAGCGAAAACAGCCAAAAAACGCCACCTAAACTTTTTGTACCTATTAGAGCTTGAATAATCCTAATAAAAAATACAAAAAAATAAAACCGACTTCAAGAACACCAAAGAGTCATCTCTATATATATAATAATAAAATCGTAGGGGTACAAAAATCTGTAATTGCGAAATATTAAGAAAAAAAAATACACAGGTCGCCTTAAAATCATTAGCAGAACACGATAGAATAGTTTAAAAAAAATTGTTTGTTTGTTTGTTTATTTGTTTGTTTGTTTGTCTGTTTGTCCGGAAAGATCTCCGAAACTACTGGACAGAATTTCATATGGCTTACACCACAATGCTTAGAATTTTCTGGAAGAACATTTAGGCATAATTTCATTTGTTTAAATTCACTTCTTATTTTTAGTGAAAAAATACCATATAAAATTTTCGAACAATGCTTATGTAGAAAATCAATATGGCGCACGTACTTCACGTGCGCCATATTGATTTTAACAAGTCTGTCACATAGTGCAAAGAAAAAAAATATTTTCTGTTAATGGCTGTGCCTATCTGGATTTCGCCAACCAAGTACCTTGGTGGTAAGGCAAAAGAAACAAGCCATACAACCAATGTATAAAGCATTTTTATGACAATATCACGTCACAAATTAATATAAAATTTGTAGGTTGGTTTAATTTGAAAGGTGTTATTGTTTTTACATTATGACCAAGGAATCAAACTCTTTCATTCATTTAAAACTATTAAAAGTAATTGATTAATATTGATAATTTAAAAAAAAATATCTGACTGCAATGATTCTGGGTTACGCGTAGACGGGACTCTTGATCCTAATGTCGGATCGCCTTTTTTTCGGATCTACCCAAGGAACACGGTATCAAACGGGGACTTAAAGAGTAGAACACATTGAACCTAGCCACGTTGGCCTAATTCGACATGACTGCCGATAAAAGTTCGTTTCCAAACCCAGCAATATGGATATCAAATGAAAGGCCTTGATGAGTAGAACACAATGAACTTAGCAACACTGACATAAATTCAACATGGCCGCCGCTAAAAAAAGGTGGATAAAAGTTCGTTTCCAAACCTAGAAATATGGGTATTAAATGAAAGGCCTTGAAAAGTAGAGCATTAGGTAACTAGGAAAATCGACCTAAATTCAACATTGCCGTCGCTCAAAAAAAAGGATAAAAGTTAGTTTTCAAACCCAACAATATGGGTATCAAATGAAAGGCCTTGATCAGTAGAGCACTATGAACCTAGCAACATTAACATAAATTCAACATGGCCGCCGCTTAAAAAAAGATGGATAAAAGTTCGTTTCCAAACCTAGCAATATGGGTATCAAATGAAAGACCTTGAAGAGTAGAGCATTAGGTACCTAGGAAAATCGATCTAAATTCAACAGGGCCGACGCTCAAAAAAAAAGGATATAAGTTCGTTTTCAAACCCAACAATATGGGTATCAAATGAAAGGCCTTGATGAGTAGACACTATGAACCTAGCAACACTGACATAAATTCAACATGGCCGCCGCTCAAAAAAGGTGGATAAAAGTTCGTTTCCAAACCTAGCAATATGGGTATCAAATAAAAGGCCTTGAAGAGTAGAGCATTAGGTACTTAGGAAAATCGACCTACATTCAACATGGCCGCCGCTCAAAAAAAAGGATAAAAGTTAGTTTTCAAACCCAACAATATGGGTATCAAATGAAAGGCCTTGATGAGTAGAGCACTATGAACCTAGCAACACTGACATAAATTCAACATAGCCGCCGCTCAAAAAAAGGATAAAATTAAGTTTTCAAACCCTACAATATGGGTATCAAATGAAAGGCCTTGATGAGTAGAGCACTATGCACCTAGCAACATTGACATAAATTCAACATGGCCGCCGCTCAAAAAAGGTGGATAAAAGTTCGTTTCCAAACCTAGCAATATGGGTATCAAATAAAAGGCCTTGAAGAGTAAGCATTAGGTACTTAGGAAAATCGACCTACATTCAACATGGCCGCCGCTCAAAAAAAGGATAAAAGTTAGTTTTCAAACCCAACAATATGGGTATCAAATGAAAGGCCTTGATGAGTAGAGCACTATGAACCTAGCAACACTGACATAAATTCAACATAGCCGCCGCTCAAAAAAAGGATAAAATTAAGTTTTCAAACCCTACAATATAGGTATCAAATGAAAGGCCTTGATGAGTAGAGCACTATAAATCTAGCAACATTGACATACATTTAACATAGCCGTAGCTCAAAAAAGGTGGATAAAAGTTCGTTTCCAAACCTAGCAATATGGGTATCAAATGAAAGGCCTTGAAAAGTAGAGCATTAGGTACCTAGGAAAATCGAGCTAAATTCAACATGGACGCCGCTCAAAAAAGTTATAAAAGTTCGTTTACAAACCCAGCAATATGGGTATCAAATGAAAGGCCTAGATGAGTAGAGCACGATAAACCTAGCAACATTGATATATTTTTACATGGCCGCTACTCAAAAAAGATGGATAAGAGATCGTTTCCAAACCTAGCAATATGGGTATCAAATGAAAGGCCTTGAAGAGTAGAGCATTAGGTACCTAGGAAAATCGACCTAAATTCAACATGAACGCCGCTCAAAAAAAAGGATGAAAGTTTGTTTTCAAACCCAGCAATATGGGTGTCTAATGAAAGGCCTTGATGAGTAGAGCACTATGAACCTAGCAACATTGACATAGCCGCTGCTTAAAAAATATGGATAAAAGTTCGTTTTCAAACCTAGCAATAAAGATATCAAATGAAAGGCTTCAAATAGAGTATTGTGAACTTATGAAAATGCCATAAATTCAACATGGCCGACGCTCAAAAAAATGGATAAAAGTTCGTTTCCGAATTCAGCAATATGGGTATCAAATGAAAGGTTTGGATGAGTAGAGCACTATGAACGTAGCAACACTGACATAAATTCAACATGGCCGCCGCGGTGGATAAAAGTTCGTTTCCAAACCTAGCAATATAGGTATCAAATGAAAGGCCTTCAAGTGTAGAGCACTATGAATCTAGGAAAGGTGCCCTTAATTCAAAATGGCCGCCGCTCAAAAAAGGCGGAATAAAAGTTCGTTTCGAAACCCAGTAATATGGGTATCAAATGAAGGCTTTGGTGAGTAGAGCACTATGAACCTTGCAATATTGACATAAATACAACATGGCCACCGCTCAAAAAGGTGGATCAAAGTTCGTTTCCAAACCTAGCGATATGAGTATCAAATGAAAGGCCTTAAAGAGTGGAGCACTAGCAATATCGATGGAAATTCAACATGACCGCCGCTCAAAAAAGGCGGATAAAAGTTCCATTTCAAACCCAGCAATATGGGTATTAAATGAAAGGCCCTGAAGAGTACCTAGAGCATTCGAACCTACGAAAATTGTCCTAATTTCGAAATGGCAGCTGCTCATGAAAGGCAGAATAAAGTTGAATCATTATGGAATAAAATGGAGGAAAAAACTAAACACTGTGTTAAGCATTTTGATAGCGAAACGAAGTTCGCGGGCACAACTAGTAAAGGATATAAGAATACATACAACATCATTTTATATTGAAATTGGTGCCAAATTTCAGATAACTAGTTATGTATATTTTTTACATACGACTGGGAAGCTCTACGTCTTCATCTCACCTGATGGTAAGTGATGATAAGACCGAAGGTGGAAGCGAGCTTCGCCTGGATTCCTCAACATCTGAAGAACTGGTTATCTTATCTCTAATTGTCGGAACACAATGCTATAAACATTGTTATTATAGCAAAAAACTTAGGTAAGACGGTGGTAGCTAGCCAGTCGGGCTCAGAATCCCTGCCACCAACTATACCCAACAAAAAAAATTCTGCTCCCAGTGGGAATCGAACCCCGGACCTCCCGATCAACACCCGGTGGTCTCAACCACTAGACCACGGAGGCGATTAGATATTTATTGTTCTTATATTTTTTTTAAACATTCAAGGTGCTCATTTCTTGGCACTGACTTCAATAAAACTGTGATGTTGTATGTATTTTTATATTATTTATGACTTTTTGGTGTTTTTGAAGTATTTTTTTTTTGTATTTTTTTTTGTCAATACATGCGTATTATAATTGGAGCTAAGACAAACATCAAAATAACTTAAAATAAAACGTCTTTCGCTTTAAACAGTTTTGGAAGAATTATTTCCGAACTCCTAATCTACCAGAAATCTTCCATCGTCAGCTCAGTAACATGACATCCAGGCGCAAATACCTGAATAGCTTAAGAAAAAACATGAAACACGTTGAACGTGCCTATGGAATTTAAGGGTTTACCTTGATTTGCCTGGGATTCCATCATCGGATCATGCCATGGTGACAATGGGAACACCTCGGGAATGTACTCTTTCGATTACAAAAAGAATTTTGAAAATCGGCCCACAAATGGCGGAGTAATCGGTGAACATAAAAAGAAAATAGATACAGTCGAACACAGAACCTCCTCCTTTTTCGAAGTCAGTTAAAAACAGATCTAGCTAAAGAAAACTTTGATCAATATGTATCTAGGCATTCGTTGTAAATATTTAGGCTATATTTTTACGGTATAAGTAGGTGGGTACTCACCAGATTACTTTGTGTGTTTCTACACTCTACGTTGATTGCACCCAAAGCGTCATCCAAAACTTTGAACCATGACATGTGTGGCACATATATGTTACCACCGGCCCCAGAGCGTGTAGATGCTTTAATTTTCTTCAACTCTTGGGAATAAGTGGAACGCAACGTTCTGATTTTGGCGTAGGCCTCCTTCACCCCGAAATTTTCATGATGCATTTCAGCAGCTATGGTTTGCAGAGCTGCGTCTCTGGCTTGTTTGTTTTTGTATTCAGGGCATTTCATGTTAAATAAACACGCATGTTGAATATATAACTCCACAAATTTGAGGGTTTCGGATTCAATCCACCTGTTAGTAGACATTTTATTTGTTGCTCACAACAAAAGAAACAGATACACGAGGCTTTGTTGACACAAACTAAACACTAAACAGGTATGTACAGACGTGTTTAGTAAGTGTTTAGCTGCAAGTGAGGGCGAAGGCGGGATGCGCGGGAGGGGCGACTCGCCGAAAAAATAGGAACGCGTTCTATTCGCTAAACACTAAACACTTAACACTAAACACTAATCACTTAACACTAAGCAGAAGCTGTCCGCACGTGTTTTTTACTAAACACTAAACAAGCCACTCGCACTGAACACTAAACAAAGTGTGTACCGGCACAAGATAATAACGGTTCAGTCAAGGTTCAGTCAGACAGCGGGCGGGGCGGGACGACGACGGGGCGTCGGCGCGATCACGCCCGCCTTTGTATTCACGCCGGGCGGGACGGCGCTGTGTGACGTCTTTCATAATAACTCATATATTACAACTGCTTATATTCAAATTCAAATTCAAAAATCTTTATTCAACATAGGCCTTTACAGGCACTTATTGACGTCAAAACAAAGCAAAACAATCTAATTTAAAGAAATTATATTAACCTTGTATGTGCATACATCCTAAATATACTCAAGATGTCTGCAAATACAAGTAGGAATGAAAAAAAAAAAGTTGACTCTACACCTGTTCGAAAATTGGGAGAGCCTTCTCGAGAAGAACAGGCAAGAAACTCGGAAGGTCTTAACAATTTTGGTTTGTTACAGAGTCGTCAATTGGAAGCTGACCTCAAAGCAAAAGTTTGAGCTCAACTTCCATTACAAGAATAGATGTGTTAATTCACATTATATAAGAGAGAAGTGCGTGAACTTAGCTTATAAATTGCTCTCACTGAACGTTTCTTTGAAACAAAACGCAATACATTGTTTAATATTAGAATTGAGAGTTCAAACCCAAGCTTTTTTGTCCGTCATGTAATCAGACAATTTATAATATGCTTTTTTAATAAGTACATCTTTGATTGCAACTTTAAATTTGTTTAAGCTAAGTTCTTGTATACAACTTGGGATTTTATTGTAGAAAAACGTATACACAGGCCTCTAAAAGAATTATTAATTTTTTGGAGCCTGGTATTTGGTAAAGCTAACATATTCTTTTGTCTAGTATTAACTGAATGAATATCACTATTTTTACAAAACACATGAATATTCTTACGAACATATATTAGATTCTCATAAATATATTGCGACGCTACTGTCATAATACCAATTTCTTTGAACTATTCTCGCAAAGAATCTCTCATTTTAAGGTTATAGATTGCTCGAATAGCCCTTTTCTGCAGTATAAAAACAATCTGAATGTCGGCAGCATTTCCCCACAACAAAATACCATACGACATCACACTATGAAAGTAAGAAAAGTATACAAGTCTTGCTGTATCAACATCAGTCAGTTGACGTATTTTCCATACAGCGTGAGCTGCAGAACTAAGTCTCTTTGACAATTTATCGATATGTGGGCCCCATTGCAGCTTAGAATCAAGTGTAATCCCAAGAAATACTGTGGTGTCCACAGGGTCAACACCTATATCCTTTATTTTTACAGTGGTGTGAACCTCTTTGACATTGGGTAAAACAAATTTTATACATTTTGTTTTCCCTTCATTAAGTGACAGGTTGTTCACATTAAACCAATGAACAATTCTTGAGATAGAATTATTTACATCGTCATTAATTTGCACACCTCTTTTAATTTTAAATTAAAGTGAAGTATCTTCTGCAAATAATACCATCTCATGTCTGTCCTGTATAAAATCAGGGAGGTCATTGACATATATAAGAAATAGAAAAGGACCAAGAATCGAACCTTGCGGAACTCCCATTTTAACTGCAGAACCTTGAGATCTTTTTCCATTGATGTCTACTTTTTGAATCCTCCCACTTACATAAGAGATTAGAAGATCTAGTGCAGTGTCACGAAACCCATAGTGGTGTAATTTTCTGATCAAGATTTCGTGATAAACGCAATCAAATGCCTTGGACAAGTCACAAAAAATGCCTAACGCATCGTGTGAGTCTTCCCAGGCTTCGAATATATGTTGTATTAACTCAACACCAGCATCGGTTGTTGAGCGACCCCTCCTAAAACCAAATTGTTTACTGTGTAGAAGATTATTCCTATTAAAATAACTTTGCATTTGCTCCAACATTATTTTTTCAAAAATTTTGCTAAAAGTAGGTAGCACAGAGATAGGTCTAAAATTACTGGGGTCTGATGTGCTACCAGATTTATGTAAAGGAATAATTTTACTTAGCTTCATTAGATCAGGAAATACACCACAGTCAATGCAATCATTAAAAATGTTAGCAAGTATTGGAGCTATTGTTTCAATTACGGATTTAGTAACATCAGCGGAATTGCCCCACAGATCCGCAGTTTTCTTTTTATTTAAAGTTTTAAATGACTTTGTTATATCAATTCCACTAATGTGTACAAATTCGAATTTATCATTACAAACTTTAACATGATCCTTCACTATAGATTCAGCAATAGCGGGGGATGAATCCAAAGACTTTGTGATTGAGACTGGAATATCAGTAAAGAACTTTTCAAATTCTGCAGCTACTTCTGTGTCAACTGTTACCTTCTTACCATCAACATTCAAACAATATTGATTTTTAGTAGTTTTAGCTTTTCCAGTTTCATTATTTATAATATTCCATGTCATTTTAATTTTATTATTACTGTTTTTTATTTTTGAACTAAATTAATTAAGCAAGATGATTTAGCAAGCTTGCAAACTTTTTTGAACACTTTGGAATAAGTTTTTACATAAAGTTTAAATTCATCACTAGTATTGAATGAGCGTTCATTGTAAAGTTCAAAAAGTTTTATTCTGCTTTTGTGAAACCTGGTGTAGCCCATTCACTTAAAGCTAAAGTGCCATCAACCGATATAGTCTTTGGAATAAAAATATTTTTAAATTCAGAACAAAATGTATGAAAAAAAAATTCATATAATTTATTTGGATTTTCTTCATAACCTATATAATTTAATTTAATACCAATATTATTTTTCAGCCGTTCTAAGCGACCAGCAGTCTTTGGTACAACAGTGATATTCTTTTTTCCATGCGTTTACATTTAAGTGGAATGGTAACAATTTGCCCAGAATGGTCAGATTCTAAATTATTAAAAACTTCTTGCTAAAGGAACAATATTTGTATAAATATTGTCAATGCATGTGGCAGACGATTGAGTTGTTCTTGTTGGCTCCAAAAATAAATTTCCAAGGTTATATGACCAAAACAGATTTTTAATCCTAATAGATAAACCAGAATTTTCTAATAAATTAATATTAAAATCACCACAAACAATGGTTTGTTTTGTGGAACTACACACTTTTTTCAATACTTCATCCATAGTATCTTCAAAAAGGTCATATAATTCTGAAGGAGGCCTGTATATACTTAATACAATAATCTGGTCCAGCTCCACGCAGGCTATTTCTATTGTTCGCTCAATCGAAAGACTCACAATATCCTTACGATCCTTAAATTTCAGCTTTTTATCTAATATAATTAAAGAACCACCACGAATTGATTTTTCTCGACTGAACGAACTACCAACCAGATGATTGCTGAAATTAAACATGAACTGATAACTTTTAAGCCAGTGTTCAGTTACACAAAAGATGTCTACATTACTACAGTTCAAGAATAATTCCACTTCCAGATCCTTGCCTAACATTCCTTGAATGTTCTGGTGCACCAGGTTGATAAGATTTACTTTATTTTTGTTTTCAAATGGGTTTTGCAATACATTTACAAAGTTTTCAGTATCTTTTCTACCTAATGATAAGCAAGAGGATGTCTCTTTTGTCTCATTACTTAATTTAAAGAATCGCGCCGACGCCCCGTCGCCGTCCCGCCACGCCCGCTGTCTGACTGACTGAACCTTTAATCAGAACCCTTCGGCAGCCTACGTAACTATTGCTACGTAGCCAGTATCGTGTGAAAATGACTTACTACGAAACCAGGTACGTGAATGAATACATTTCACTCTTTGTACGTTTGTTTGTTGCCAATCAATTAATCAACGTAACCAGTATCGTGATCCGTAACATTAGTTACGTAGGCGGCCGAAGGGAATTACAGCTCCCCATTTAGTTTTTTTTACATCAGCAAGCTCAAATGTAACGTCTTCTCTAAAGTCATATCAAGCCTCGGTTTAAGAAATCGACCAGAGTAGGAGTTCGAAATTTACTGCGAAAGTTCGAAAGTGGGATACTGTTAACATCGATTTTCTGTCGAATGCAACTAAAGTATTATTCTATTCATTTCTCATTTTCACAGTTCTCATAAGGAATTTCGAGACGAAATAATGTGTCGATCCAAAAAACTCGTGAGAGTTGCTAATGTCATCATACCTTTTGGTCGTCCTGGTGCCTGAGGCAGGTGAGTACGAGCGACAGTAGCGGTTCGTTGGCGAGACGCACATTGCCGCCGCCGCCGCAGCCGCACACGGGGGCGCATCCGCTAGACCCCACCCCGCGTTTGCCACCACCCCCGCCACCCGATGACCTTTTCAAAATTACTTTGGATATACAACATGGATGGCAAGGGAAAATATACGGTCCACTTTATGTGGTGAACCGGTGATTTTAGTCGATTGACGTTTGCAGCTAAAATATTAGCACGTTGCGGACCCAAGATCTGTACCGTCAACACGAGCACGTGGTTGACTTAGGTCCCGTAAAGTATCAGGGGGCACAATTGGGGAATGGCCAACGCCGATCCCGATTGTGTCTCCACGGAGGTAGAAGTATCTAGAGGGTTTTTAGCCCGTGGTGGGTCTTCTACCCGAGTCCTGCATATCCTTGGGGTGGCCTAGTCAGCTCAATTCCCTTGTCAAATACCGTAAAGACTGTATTTTCCCTCTTGTAAAAAAAAAGGTCCCCTAAAGTATTGTCGATATGGATTCGGCCTTATCGACATTTATCAGGAAGACCAAAAGCTTCCCCGTTGTAAATAGAAGAAGTTTCAGCGGTACCAACTACTATTGGTTATTGTGGTATACTCATAAGAGACTACAAATAATACTTTACGGGACCTAAGTCAACCACGTGCTCGTGCTGACGGCATATAGGAGCTTCAACTGGATTCCTCAATAACCAAGGAATTGCCTGGGGCTCGTTCAGTACCTTGGATTGAAGTCGTTCGGTTGTTATATAACTCGTTCTTATGTATTGAACGCATTGCAGCAATAATATCTTTCATATATTTCTTTTTCACGTCGGATTCTTATTTTTCTCTCTTTCTAACGGAAACGAATAGATTATGGTTCCAAATTATCCAATCACCTTAGAGTTTGACAGTCAAATGTTAGAGTGAACATCTGTACCTAGCACGACGGTTCTAAACGCTCCCCTGTCATGCCTCTCTTATAATAATTACAACGATGTTTAGTATATTGTGTTGTAATGCGGTGAAAGCTAGCCAGGGGGGTTATTGTCTAAGAAAAAACCTATAACAATCACCTTGAAATTGCTAGTCATTGCGGCGTCAACACAAGACTCTGTGTCGACTGTCTAATAAAAAAAAGCAAAGGATGCACTCTAACTGGCAAAATTGAAAGCGATCGCGATAGATTTTTGTTACACAACCAAGGGGCAGGTAGGCTTAGAAGCCATCAGCCCCCATGAGATTCCTTCATGCAATATTTGGTTTTGCCATACAGATCTTACCCCTTGTAGCTGGGGCTTTGGTGGCTCTTGCAGTCTCGGTGCGAGCCGCCGCTGTTGCCGCTGCCGCTTGAACAGTTCCCGCTGCAGCCGGCGCCCCAGCCGCTTTCCAAGATCTTCGCGACGAATAAGCGATAGATTGAAAAAGAGCTCGCGCATTTGCTAGTCAAAGGCTTTTTCACTTCTCATGCTTGTAAAGTTGTTTATTTATGTCGTACGAAAGCTGCATAAAATGGGTTTTTAT
Organism: Schoenobius gigantellus; assembly: GCA_963935595.1. Lineage (NCBI taxonomy): Eukaryota > Metazoa > Arthropoda > Insecta > Lepidoptera > Crambidae > Schoenobius > Schoenobius gigantellus. The sequence continues at coordinate 15,232,126 of OZ012544.1, read as the reverse complement.
GCTATTGTGCTTAAAATAATTAAAAATAATTTCTTCTTTTAAGACTAAGGCCTTACAGCCAGATACACAATACACCTTCATTTAATAGGTATATTTTTATGAGATTAAGGTTTTATCTTAATTTAATTACGATATATGTATTGGTATCTAAATACAAATATAAATACGGGCGTGTACAGAAAGCTACTTGTCAATCTATATCATGTCATATTTTTGTACCTTTGAATGTTTGTTATGGTTCCACTGAAAACCAACACCGTGGCATTCTATGTTATCGGCATAAAGCTGAGTGGCGACCAATTGGTCATGTTATGTGTATTATTGTTTTGTATTATTGTATTTAATGCATGTTATACATGTCCAATAAACCATTTTCTTTCTTTCTTTCTTCTATATTGTTTGACCTTTGGACCGTTCTTATGTCGCTCATAATAGTGGCGGTTTTCGTAGTGTAATTGTATAGCTTGAATGGAAGCTTACTGTACAATGTCTACGAGTAGTGACAATCAAATAATGATTTCGCCTGACACTTTAAAGGAAAGAACTGCGAACAATATTTCCTTGCAATCGAAGTGAAAAGCAGAGTGTAAATCTCGACTATGAAGCCCATTTTACGCACTTGCTGTACAATCTACTATTGTAGTCAGTCAACTGTATTACGTAGAAGCATAAACCACCGACGATATACAAAAAATGTAAGCCGGAGGAGTCATTGTCTCCTTCAGGAGTGTTATTTCTTAGGAACTGATCAATATAATATCAACGGTCGCCTTTAACCATCGCACTGGGTCAATGTTGGCAGGAAATTTATATCCACCGTCTGGAATTAAATAGTCACATACTAGGCAGTTTTAATGTATTTTCTCCAGAGTACAATCCAGTTGTGGTGTGAGGATTAAAAATGCAATTGGAAACAGCAAGTCAACAAAAAATTGAATGCTTCAAATATTAAAAACAATTTTTTTTCGCAACCGAAAAATGAAGTATATCTAAGTACATATAAATTGAAAATATTTATTTTACATAGGTACACCTACAATAAGGCAATAAATAAATTCACCTGTCCGGCTTGTTTGAGCACTCTGCCTTGTACTGCTGGCGGCAGTTTGGCCACCAGCGGTGCAACCAGCCAAACGGACTCCGACCATTTGCTGGTGCTCACAACGCTTCTGTCTGTTCCAGTTCTGGGAGCAAATGTGAATTTGTTTGTGAATCTTTGGAATAGGGTTGCTTATTGATCGATTAAGTATTAACGATTGGAGAGGATTTGATTAAGATGTTGGCATGCAACATCTTTATAATTTGTATCGCGTGCAAAATAATACAAACAAACGAAGCATCCACCTGGGACGATACTTAATCAGCCCAGGGGAACTGAAATCTCTTAAAGCCAGAGCCATCTTGGATTTCCTGGTAGCGGCCAGGCTAAAAGAGATATTGTAATGAATTGAATTTGTACGGCATAGCCCCAACAAAGCAAATAATAACAAGAAAATAATACATTGAATGAATTTATGGCATTTCGGTTCTAAAAATTATACTTTCCGACGAATCAAAATTTATTATATATTATTAATTATTTGCAACTTTAGCTTATTCAGTTATGATTATCACAATCTGTAGATTTACATATAGTAAACTTTATTTTGAAAAAATGATGAAAATATATCAAATACAAGAAAAAAATCGTCTCGGGCGGGACTCGAACCCGCGTCTCCAACATACCGTTGTAGTATCTCCGGTAAATGGGTGTTATTTGTGTGATGTTTGGTGAGGAATAAAAATGTCCAAACACTTACGGTGAACAATAATGTAATATCCACATCCACAGGAAAAGTCACAATAACACAGTCACAGTTATTACAGTCACAGAAGGAGAAATAGAATTATACGCGCACAGACGGTAACGACAGATATACAGCACAGTACGGAGAATAAGAATGACAATAACAGATAGGTAGATTGCAAGCGAAAGCGTAGGCGAGAGCGACAAGCGAGTCGTGAATGCGTCTCGACTGGCGTACGTGACTTGCGAGTCCGCTCGCGATGACCAGCGCGTCACCGGCGAACAAAAGGTTTACCGTTAGCCGGTGTAGCAGTATGCGTTTTCATTGTATCGCGCGCCTTGCTATGCAACGAGTTGGTACGACATTGTGTTATTTATATAAATATGTAAATAAATATTTAAGTGTAAGTATATATGTATATATATTAAATTATTATTATAATTAATTATGTTGTAGGTTTTTAGTATATTATATAAATTATAACAGTGTAAATATAAAATATATAATTGTGTATATAATTAAGTTACTTACAAAATATAAATAAAGTTGCCTACACCACCCCCCTCCAGAGACCGTCATGGTCGATAATAGTCGGGAAATCGTACCTGTCGTCCCGAACGTGTAGTGATGGAACTACGTACGGCTTGTGGGGGATCTTGATCTGAATCAGACAGAATGTACGCTGGTTTTAGGCGGTCGATCGTAACGGAGACTTCGTGACCTTTACATAAAATTTTAAAAACTTTATCACCGCGCGACAAAACTTTATGAGGACCTGAATATGCAGGAGTAAGGGTACCTCGTGAAGCATCTTCACGGAGAAGACGTACTCACTTGTGGCCAATTCCTTAAAAACAAAAACTTTTTTATTGCCGTGACGTGAAGTCGGTACGGGTCGTAAATTTTGAGCGAATTTTTGAATTCGAGTGGAAAACTCGGAAATGTCGGTAGTTCCGACAACTGTAGGCTCAAAAAATTCTCCGGGTAACCTTAAGGGCTCTCCGTAAACTAACTCAGCGGGTGAAGACTGAAGGTCTTCTTTAAAAGAATTTCTCACACCGAGTAAGACCCAAGGCAACGATTCGCTCCAACATCTGTCTGCGTGGCAAACTATAGCTGCTTTAAGCTGTCTGTGAAACCGCTCGACGAGGCCGTTGCATGCCGGATGGTAGGCAGTGGTACGCTTGTGTTCGAAAGCAGCAATTTTCGACAAAGACCGAAATAATGCTGATTCGAACTGGCGGCCTCTGTCTGTAGTTATAGATATTGGACAACCGAATCGGGCGATCCACGAGGAAAGCAATGCTTTCGCAACAGTCTCGGCGGTTATGTCTTCAATCGGTATTGCTTCTGGCCACCGCGTGAAGCGGTCTATGGCAGTTAGGCGATACCGATAACCTTGAGATATTGGTAGCGGCCCAACCAGGTCAATATGTATATGCTGGAACCTGGCTCGAGGTAATTTGAAAGTACCTAAAGGCGCACTGACATGTCGACTGACTTTCGAGCGTTGGCACGAAATACAATTTCGAGCCCATTCTCGACAGTCCTTCCTGACGCCTGGCCAAACAAATCGTTCGGCAACCAATTTGGCTGATGAATTGGCGCCAGGGTGACTCAGCGAATGGATGCTGTCGAATACCTGCTTGCGAAAGTCTTTAGTGACAAAAGGCCTGGCAGTCTGTGTACTGACGTCGCAGTACAGGGGTAACAGACTTCCAGGTACTTGTCGTTGCTCCAGACGAAACGAGGAACCTTCCGCTAGGAACTTCGCAAGCTCAGTATCTGAGGCTTGTGCTTGGGATAGCTGTTCGAGGCTGACTGGCACGCTCAATTCATCGATACGTGACAAGGTATCGGCGACTACGTTGTCCTTGCCAGATATATGTCTGATATCGGTTGTGAATTGAGCGATGAAGTCTAAGTGCCTGTATTGCCTGGGTGAACAGTTTTGCTTTCGTTCGTGAAAGGCAAAACTGATAGGCTTGTGGTCTGTGTAGACGATAAAATGTCTAGCCTCAAGCATATGCCTAAAATATTTTACGGCCTCATAAATCGCCAATAACTTGCGATCGTATGGCGAGTATTTGGTCTGCGACGGGCTGAGCTTGCGGGAGAAGAAAGCTAATGGTCCCCAAGCGTCGTTATTCAATTGCTGGAGAACGGCTCCTATTGCTTTGTCGGAAGAATCAGTTACCAACGCAAGCTTCGCAGAGCAATTTGGGTGTGCCAACATTGCAGCGTCACAAAGACTGGCCTTACAGGCCTCAAATGCTGCTAAAGTATCTCCCTGTAGACTTACTGGGCGCGATCCTTTAACAGTACCTGTGAGTAATGTGTGCAGAGGCGCTTGAATTTGGGCTGCTTGAGGGAGAAATCTCCGATAAAAATTTAGCATGCCCAAAAATCGTCGGAGCTGCTGCACGTTGGTAGGAGGTGGAAACTCCTTTATAGCCTGCACCTTCGAGTCGAGTGGAAAACTTACTTCGTTGGCTCCAAAAACACACTTCGATGTGTTCACCAACATCCCGTAATCCCTAAGTCTGGTGAAGATCTGGCGTAGGTGGTCTTCGTGGTCTGCTGGTGACCTTGAGAACATGATAAAGTCGTCTAAATAACAGAACACGAAGTCTAGTCCCCTGGTGACCTCGTCCACGAACCTTTGGAATGTCTGTCCCGCGTTGCGTAAACCAAAGGTCATGAACGGGAATTTAAAGAGGCCGAAGGGCGTAGTGATCGCCGTTTTCGGGATGTCCTCAGGATTGACCGGGATTTGATTGTACGCCTTCACCAGATCTAGGGTACTGAAGACTGTACAACCATGGATGCTGTGGGAAAAATCATGTATATGCCTGATTGGGTAGCTGTCAGGTATGGTGCGAGCGTTCAGCAGTCTATAGTCGCCGCAGGGACGCCATCCGTTGTCCTTCTTCGGCGCCAGGTGCAGGGGAGAAGACCACGGGGTCTCAGAGGGCCGTGCTGTCCCATTGGACAACATCGCCTGAAATTCCTGCCGAGCAATTTTTAATTTGTCGGGAGCTAAGCGTCGGGGTGTGCAAGTAACTGGAGGGCCTGGTGTCGTGCGTATATGGTGTACGGTGTTGTGTGGTGTAGTGCGATGTGTACCAGCTGGTCGTGTTATCTCAGGAAATTCGTTGAGCACCTTGTGATAACGAGTTTCGCCAGTCAAGACCTTCACTGAATGCACATTTTTACAATTAACAAAATAAGCAACAGCTGATATAGCGGTAGTATTATCTATCAAGCGCTTATTGCGACAATCAACAAGGTGATAATATTTTAAAAAATCCACGCCAATAATTGGTTTAACTACATCGGCAACTACAAAACGCCAAGCAAAAGTTCTACGTAAACTAAAATCTAATTCTAAATGAACGTAACCATACGTAGCTATAGATGAGCCGTTGGCGGCGCACAACTCGAAGGTGGTCTTCGCACGACGATCTCGTAGAGCTGAGCGAGGGAAGACACAGAGGTCGCTACCTGTATCGACCAGGAACTGCATCTTCGAAGATCGGTCAGTCACGAACAAGCGACCAGATGATGATGGGCAACCGTCCGTCGCCATTATCGATTGCCCCCGGCATTTCCCGCCTTAAAGTCGCATGGTCGTACGCACTTCTTCGCCTTGTCCCCATATTTGTCGTGATACCAACAAAGCGGGAACTTTCTATAGTTGGAACTGGACCGCTGTCTGGACGAAGATCTACCATTGTTTCGCCGGGATCCACGATGTTGATTCCTTCCACGGCGGTCTACTGCGAGATTCTGGATCTGCCGTTTTAATTTAGCTATTTCATTTCTCGCTGAGAACTGAGCCTGGTACAGCTGCAGCGTCACTTACGGCGGTAACTCGGGGTGTTGCAGAAGCGAGATCGTTGACGCGATCTGCTAAATCAGCGAGGTCTTCGATTGTTGCTGAAGATGGCTGACCTGCTAGCACTGTCTGGACACCGTGTGGGAGGCGACTTATCCAGATTGTCTTCAAGAAGTCGTCTGGCACGTCGTAACCCGCGAGGCCCTTCAGGTGTCGAAGAAACTGCGAAGGCTTTCGATCGCCCAATTCCTCGTGCATCAGGAGTTGTTTCAATTTCTTCTCGTTCGAAGCTGTCAATCTCTTGATGAGCTCTGTCTTTAGCTTGCCGTATTTGTCACTGGCTGGCGGGTTAATAATAATATCCTTAACCTCTCGCGAATATTTATTGTCCAACTGACTTATGACGTGGTTAAATTTTGTCGCGTCGCTAGTAATGCCCGAAATCGCGAACTGACCTTCAATCTGGGCGAACCATATCTCCGGTTCTTCTGGCCAAAATGGTGGAACTCGAACACCAATCTTATAGATTTCCGATTGACTACTATGTCCTCGTCCGTCATTTTTATCGTCGGCGTCAATGGAAACGCGTCCGTGGGCGGGGCCGTGTGCGTCTTGAAATTCTCGGTCCATGTTCAATGCGGGGTCACCAATGTCAGAAGGTTGCGTGTTCAAATCACGTCGGGGTCACCAATGTAGTATCTCCGGTAAAAGGGTGTTATTTGTGTGATGTTTGGTGAGGAATAAAAATGTCCAAACACTTACGGTGAACAATAATGTAATATCCACATCCACAGGAAAAGTCACAATAACACAGTCACAGTTATTACAGTCACAGAAGGAGAAATAGAATTATACGCGCACAGACGGTAACGACAGATATACAGCACAGTACGGAGAATAAGAATGACAATAACAGATAGGTAGATTGCAAGCGAAAGCGTAGGCGAGAGCGACAAGCGATTCGTGTCGTGAATGCGTCTCGACTGGCGTACGTGACTTGCGAGTCCGCTCGCGATGACCAGCGCGTCACCGGCGAACAAAAGGTTTACCGTTAGCCGGTGTAGCAGTATGCGTTTTCATTGTATCGCGCGCCTTGCTATGCAACGAGTTGGTACGACATTGTGTTATTAATATAAATATGTAAATAAATATTTAAGTGTAAGTATATATGTATATATATTAAATTATTATTATAATTAATTATGTTGTAGGTTTTTAATATATTATATAAATTATAACAGTGTAAATATAAAATATATAATTGTGTATATAATTAAGTTACTTACAAAATATAAATAAAGTTGCCTACACCGTGTTGACGCCTTAACCACTGGGCTACCGAGCACTTACCAACCGTAACGAAATTTCCAACAGTAGGTACTGATACCTATTGTACTTTGTAAAGTTATTTCTTGTATTTGATTTATTTGCAAAATTTTTTCAAATTATTTATCATTTTAAAATAAAAAGGCAAAGTCACAATATAAAACATTATTTTTCCAGAAAAATAAATACAATAAATTATATAGGCTTTCCAATGATAAAGAGCAGATAGCTGGAGAGGAGACCCAATTTCGGCAGTTGTGAACGAAGAAGTTTGGTATATAGAAAACATACCTGTCCTTATCGGGAGGCGGCGGTGCAGGCTGCTGGAATACATTAATCACTGCTCGCGCTACTGTGTCCAGCCACGCGCTGAGTTCGGACGAGCCACTGGGGAACTGCTTGAACATCAGCTGCAGGTCCAGCCAGGACATCCGCAACGACCACTGCTCAAGATTCTGTGACAAACGCCGTTTCATACAACATCGGTGCGCAACAAGTAAAGGGTTCGCCCAATGTTAAAAGGGAAATCGTACAGGCAGTTTTTCCATACAAACGTAGTCCCCCGTTTCCTTCCTGGATAATGGCACTAGTTGCTCTATTTTTTTCCAATAAAATATATGGCCACTCTAAGCATGCTCCTATGTTTAACTTTTTTTATTAATTTAATTATTAAAATTAAACCTTCAAAAACCTAAAAAAAATACCTAATTTTCTGCTGTATTCAAACGTCCAGCAAACGAATTGAAGAAGATAATATGAAAAAAGCAAAACACAGAAAATGTCTTGCTTTAATTTTTAACGCAAAAAGTTAATTAAATCGGTCAATTTTTCGCGGAGAAAACACGGGACTACGAAACGTATATTTTCCGTACTTTTCATAGGTATTTTCGGTCCCAGCTACAGATGTCCCTATCGCGCTCAGTTCAGTTCTTCGGGCATACAGCGCGACAGCAATACATTTTACAAATATCTATTTTTGAATTCTCTCGACCTTGGGCGGTTACCACAGCATATGGACCCATGATGCGTACTAGCAGCGTATAACCACACGCTGCTAGCGCAATAGTACCGACAGCGTTTCCCCAATAGGCTATGTGGTTTTCTGTGAGATGGGGTACATCCCCAATCAGACTTCTTATTGGAGCGACAAACGCTATGCCATACCTTTCTCGACCTATCTATCACAACTTAAATGAAGTACTTAAACAGTTTGGTTCAATCTAAAGCTCTCGTCATCGTCAAGTCTAAAATACCCAAAAAAAGGTTTCATCTGAATTCTGAATTGTCATACCTCCAATAAACGAGTTATCATCGTTTTCTGATCTAGATCCGGGTGAGTATGGCTGGCAGAGTCAGGATAGCAAATCATGTGCAGCAGTCTGTAACAGGAAATGGAAGTTAAAATTACACTGCAATGTGCGGTGGAGAGTCCGTGCGGTGAAGGCGTTTTTCAAGCTCAAAGAAGGGCAACTTCTGTACGTAGTACTATTATCTATTCTGTGGCTGGGTGAGGCGTGGTCCGGAAACGTTCTCGGCTCTAACGTAAGAGTAATAGAGACGGCAATATTATGGTGACCGTCGAGCGTATTATGCAGTTTTGGAACCATTTTCTTTTGTTTTAATCAAGATAACATTAGGCGGTTATGACATTGCCGCCGCATCCCGTTGCGGTGTACGGAGGGACGAAATTCGCATGCGGCTGCGGTGACACGGAACCGTACCACCTTTCGGTTTGCTCCGTGTCTCCGTCCGGGGCTGCGGTGCACAACGCCCCGCATTCATTTCCAACCTACGTTCATTTAACATAAAAACTAGATCCTAGTGGTTGATATATGGATACAGAACTCATTCAAAACGCTGCGCTAATCCATTATGCGTATGTACGTTCTTTCTACACAAAAGTCTGTACGATACTGCGGAGTTCAGTGTGGCATACCCCGCGGACCGCACCGCATCTATGTCCGGGAATGCGGTACCGTCACGCGCGCGCCGCACACCCGCAAGGAGATGCGGTGTGCGTGTGTTATACCCAGCGGTTTTTGTATGCAAATCTAGATTCTACAGTCAATGTTAGAAAATGTGATAACCGCCTTACTCGGTAATACCCACAGAACACAGAAAGAGGTTAGAAGGGCTATGTGGGCGGGGCACGCGTAGCCACAACTATGACTAAATGCTCGTACTTGTGGCCCCGCAACGCGAACGCGTTGTTTAATCACTGACGGACAACTACAGTGAGTGTATCGTGAAGCGCGGCGCTATAAATATAAAAAAATGCCTTCTTGTGCTATAATTACTTGTAAAACAAGAAGTCAGGTGTCAAGTTTAGCTAAAGAAGGAATTTCTTTTCATCGGTAAGTAGTAAATTAATCATAATGACCATATTCCATAGATCATAATGTCAAAATCCACCAAAACTGATCATAACGATAAGTTACATAATATTTTTAAAAAAAATATACATTACCGGCAATGTACGCCCGCGATTTTTGCCATATTACTTAGAGCGCGTAATGTAGTACACTGCTTTCGGTAGTGACGCATTTGGCTTAATGAGCATTAACGCAGTAGTCGCAGTACAAGGGATAGTGCCGTGCTAATCAAAAAACGCACGCATTACATTTTATCGATAAATGTATATTTTAAAATATTTGTATAAAGTAAAAATAACATATTATTTGTCACTTAAAATGCCATAATAATAATTATTACTTATCGATAATACAGAATGTTTGGCGAAGCTAACACCTACCCTTTCTAACATCCTATTCATATAAGTACGGCGATGTAATCAAAGATTAAAATTGTAAAATTAATTTCAATTTTCACGATACAATTAGTTCGATTAGTAAAAAAATTATGGGCAAATTCTAAACTAATTTTACAACTTAGAATTTTTAATATGACCATAATATTTATATGACTATTTTAGCATAGGTAGGTGGCCATGCAAGACATGAAGATTTGAGTACTTTAAAAAACACAAATTTACAGGTAAATATTTACTTTACAAATATTTACTTCTCCATCCAACTAAAATATCCTAACAACTAAACTACCGCACGTCCGTTTGTCAGATTATCCATTCTAGTTTATGCTTTCAGACCGGTGCATTATAGTATTATAGATTTTCTTTTATTTTACGTCTAACCTACAACATTTTTGAGCTAAAAAGCTTTAATTTTGTTACATAGAAACAAAATATTACTTGAATATTATTAATTATAAACGTATAATGAAAGTAATAATTATTTTTTGGTTTTCTAAATATTTCAAATGGTTAAATTGCTGGCAATATTTAATATCGATAGCTATTAATCGATGTCAATCACTAAAATAATGTTATTTGTACACGCGGCTTTGGACGTCAGTGAATTTCTATGAATGAGGAGCCCAGTGAGCTTTGTGATTGGTTCAGCCCGATTTGGCGCGACTTTGCATGGGCGGTGCAAGGAAAAGAAGTGGGAGCAAAACTGGCGACAGCGGTTCCCGTACAAACGGTGCATGATTGCCTTTCTAACCTCTTTCTGTGTTCTGTGGTAATACCCACCATAAATAAAAAAAATATTCACACGTACACAACTACTTACAGTGATTTATTATGGTCACACTTGTTTTAGGATATAATTTATGCAAAATTAACGACACAATCTTTACGGCGCAGCGGCTACGTCTCACGTTCGACCGCGATCGACTTAGCGAGATGGTGCCGATGGCACCACTTTAGTGAGCAATTTACACCGAGCAGCGCGTGTATCACATGAATGGTTGTCATCTGTAAATTCATCATACATTTTTTGTTTTAGTCACTCGTATTCGTTCGGAAACCTTACACACAGTATGCATTGTTTAACAAGGAAGTCGAATTTTAATTCTCTATCACAAGTAGGGGTACTATCTCTGAAGAAATCTATGCCTGACTCTCGATGTAAAAATGACTCATTTTTAAGAAAACGCCATTTTTCTTTAAGGATAATAAAACAAATGCACAGTAGGAAGAAAAAAGACATTACTGAATAAAATTTTAATTTAAAACATCGATGATATTTCTCTGACGACGCAATTTTTTGTGATAAGTTTTTTTGAGTTAAAATGTCGTATGGACTTGCGTGCATCATGTGGCATGCATGACGTACGCAACTGGCGCGGAAGTTCAAAACGCTTAGAATAATGCCGGCCGGATGCCTGATCGAGTTCTACAATGGCTGACAAATCAGGCGAAAGTCTGGCGTATGGCGTATGGTTACCCTAATCACAAGGTACGTATGACTGACTTTACCTTTGAGCCTGTCGTGGCGTGAGCATAGAGTCAAGGAGCATATCGGGTTGGTAGAGCTCGTCGGGGTTTTGCAAACATTTCTGAAGAACCCATTCCTCGGAGCATATTTCGGCGAGGACCCGGCGAGCGAGCGAAGACAGTGACTGCGACGAGTCCAGTAACGTTGAACCCACTCCGCCACTGCCTCTGCGATATACATATTATGTTTATATGACTGAACAGGGTGGACGGGTCGGGATACAAAATCTCATTTCCCCATACGTATTTCATTGTTTAACTTTATCTGCTACTAGAAAATGACAAATGATTTTCGACGGAGATATTATCGATTCTTCAAATATGAAAATATTACGGCGTCCGCAGAAAATATGATTCTTGTAGTTTTTTAAAATATGTATCAAGTTGTACACATTAAGGCTTGGTAAATTCATGTATTTATTAAAGCATGTTTGGATAAAGGTATAAATATTAAAATAATACTAGCCTAGAGGGCTAAATTACAGAGGAAATAGCTATTAAAATAATATAAAATTCGTCAAAAAATCAATAAAAACACACATCGTTTATATTTTTAGTTACCTTACGAGGGCGGGTCAAAAAGTTCGCGGAATGAGGGGCATGGAGGGGGGAAAGGTGACTTTTTACTACCTGCACTAGTTGTGACACTCATTAAGAGTATAAATACTAAGTTTCAAAAAAAATTGGTCATAATTACCAGAGTTACACATCAATCAAAAAGTCAACCCGGAAGAAAATTTGCAACATGGAGAAAATTGAGTTTCGCGCAGTCATCAAGTTCCTTGCCAAACAAGGAAAACCTCCCCAGACTATTATGGAAGAGATGTCTTCTGTTTACGGAGACTCTTGCCCTGGTAAAACCATGGTTTACAAGTGACACAACCTGTTTAAGCAAGGCAGGGATTCGATTGAAGATGATCCGAGGCCAGGGCGGCCTGTCGAGGCAACCACGGCAGAAAACGTCGAAAAACTTGGAAAAAATCATATTGGAAGATGCCTGTATAAAGAAGAAACAGCTTGCAGAAATGATTGGAGTATCAGCTACAACCATTTTGAACATCCTACACGACCATCTTGGCATGTCAAAGGTGTGTGCAAGATGGGTGCCGAGAATGCTCACGCCACACCAGAAGCAGCGGCAAGTTGAGTGTTGTCGCGAGTTTTTAGCGCTCTGTGGTGAACAAAAGGATGAAGTTTTGAACCGAATTGTGACTGGAGATGAAACTTGGGTTCATCATTATGAGCCTGAGTAGAAACAAGACTCCATGCAGTGGCACAAAATGGGCACACCACCTCCGAAGAATTTCAAAGTGTGGAAAATTCATATCTACTGTTTTCTGGGAGTCAGTGGGAATCCTCCTTATTGATTATAAAGAAAAGGGTGTCTCTATCACTGGAGAGTACTACGCTGCACTATTAGAACGTCTGCGAGATGCTGTGAGAGAAAAAAGACGGGGAAAATTGACTAAAGGTGTGCTCCTTTTGCACGACAATGCACCCGTGCACAAGGCGCAAGTTGCGATGGCTGCTGTTCAAAGAGTAGGTTTCGAAATCTTGGAACATCCTCCCTATAGCCCAGATTTAGCCCATCACTTGGGGCTATTATTTGTTCCCAAAAATGAAAAAAGAGCTTCGAGGGAAGAAATTTTCCAGCGATGAAGAAGTGAAGAGCGCAATTTCGGCCTATTTTGACGACAAAGAGAAATCATTTTTTTTCGAAGGTATTAATAAATTAATTGATAGATCTAATAAATGTATTAGAGTTAAGGGGGAATACATTGAGAGGAAAAATAATTTTGTGTTTTATTTCTTACTTTTTACCCTCCATTCCGCGAACTTTTTGACCCACCCTCGTAGCTAATTACATTTCACCTTTATTATAAAAATGTGTGCTCTTGGAACACAATACTAATAATAGTCCACAGAACCACACAGGAAACAAGTGCTGAAGACCTTATATCAAGATAAACGCCCATTTACACACCACAACCTATTACAGGGGCAAAGTAAAACTTGATATGCAGCCTTACAAAAACACATAACGATTAAACACAGTGTTATTAATAACGATAATGCCGAATTAGTAGTGAGAGTGAGACACGACGACATAAAGCTGTTCCATTGAAAAAGGATAGGGTTACGCACCACAGAGAAAGAATGAGCTGTAAATTTGATGGCTGTAAATGAATGGAGAGGGAAAAGAACCTAAAATCGACGAAATTTAAGTCTTGGAAAACTAGCTACTTAAATGTAATTAATAAGAGAATAATCTAAATCCATATTAAATGATTTGTTACATTTGGTCATGACCATCTTATCCATAAAGCGCGAAATATTTAATAAATTAAAAACTTTCAAGGTTATTTCATTTAATTATTTATTAATAAGTATTATACAGGTATTTCTAGTTCTATACATAATTATTTTCTTTTAACATAGCTTCCACAAATAAATACAGCCAAACAACGATGAAAGTAAAGAAAGCGAAGCGTGTGAGGGTAGTGATAGAATGGCACAGTCCATTTGCCCGGTGACTCATCGAGGTAGGTGAGGTGACACAGTGCAGTCGTGAAACTGAATAGAAAAAAATAAAACAAACCTAGGCGTTCTATGGCCCCCACTTATCTCTGACTCTACCGTCCTAAGAATAAAAAAATTATGTTTAAAAACGACAAAATAATGCATCAATCGCAAACGATCGATGGAAAGCTCATGTCAAAAATACTTTAAAAAAAATTAAAGTGTCGGACAATATAAATGAACTTACGACATTAGATCGAGTTGAGCGTCCGTGGGCACAGTGTCGCTGGTGCCCAGAATGTGTGAGAGCTCACACGACTTCTTCCCCCCAGGTTTACCACCGTCGCGTGCGGTGGAATCACCCACCACTACACAGAATAACATATGTCATGCGTACACTTAATTAAGACAAGAGTAATAATAATTTTAAAATGTTTCATATTTTTGTTAATAAGACCACTATAAATACATTTTAATACTACTCATGTATGAATTACAAGTACAAACCGAATGTTTATTGTATGAAATCACAAATTGCAATAAATCAATATTTAGGGGCCGTTCGAAAACTCGTGAGGTATTCATTCGGTAAAAAAGAAAATATAGATATATTGCGGGAAAAAGTACTTTAATTGGTTTTGAAAGGCTATAGAGTGAATTTAGCAATTCAAGGTGTTTTCAAATGGGTTCTGTCAGTTAAAAGCGAAGCGAAGAGGTCAGATTGTGTTTTGCAACGCGAGCTTGCTGTATTTTACAACTGCACAAAGCTTTATTTATTATTTGCAAACTTTAACTTCTAGAACTGTCAATGTCAGGTAAAATTTAACGCTGACTGGGGGCCGGGAGAAATTCACTCCTGTCAGGCGAAAATTACTCTGCGTTAACTTTTATGAAAGCATTCAGAAATACGATCGGTTATCTTCGGTTACACTCGGGTGGTTATCAAACACTATCTGGTGAAATTCATTCTACCCCAGGTAAGAATTACTCGTTGTTGAACATCTTATTATAAATTATAATGAATCACATTATAAATTGAAAGGAATAACAAAATCCACGAATGTAAAAAAAAACATTTAAACTACTCATTTGTTTCTTCCACAGCAAAATGGCTCGAGGCAAAGAAAAGTTAAATGTTTACAAAAAATGAGTATAAATTTTACGCTCAGCCTGCTATTACACTTTTGTATCTATGACTCATTATGTAAATTACTTAACACTCTACGTAATAAGATCAGTTTTGAAAATTTAGCAAACATTTAGCAAAAATAGGAAGCAGCAAAATACACACTGAGTATAGCTTTGAGGGTCGCCAGTACAGGTCCCACGCCGATGTTTTTATGCGCGGCCGCCAACAGATGGCGGTCGCAAGACAGCCGCACGCCGGCCGCGCCGCCTCCGGGGCCGGGCGACGTGGACACCGAGTAAAGACCTAGAGCACATTTTTCAAAATTTATTTTGGACCATTGTTTAGTCATCTGTTCATTTTGACATTCACACATTTGTGTACTTTTTGCCTGGTGAGCCTGGCGCCGGTGTCGGGGGAGGGCGCGCTGGCCACTGCCGGGCGTCACTCACCTGGCTGCGGCGTGTCCACGGTCTTGAAGAGCCGCAGCAGCAAGTGGCAGGTGAGCCTGGCGCCGGTGTCGCGGGAGGGCGCGTTGGCCACTGCCGGGCGTCACTCACCTGGCTGCGGCGTGTCCACGGTCTTGAAGAGCCGCAGCAGCAGGTGGCAGGTGAGCCTGGCGCCGGTGTCGCGGGAGGGCGCGTTGGCCACTCCTGGGCATCACTCACCTGGCTGCGGCGTGTCCACGGTCTTGAAGAGCCGCAGCAGCAGGTGGCAGGTGAGCCTGGCGCCGGTGTCGGGGGAGGGCGCGTTGGCCACTGCCGGGCGTCACTCACCTGGCTGCGGCGTGTCCACGGTCTTGAAGAGCCGCAGCAGCAGGTGGCAGGTGAGCCTGGCGCCGGTGTCGGGGGAGGGCGCGTTGGCCACTGCCGGGCGTCACTCACCTGGCTGCGGCGTGTCCACGGTCTTGAAGAGCCGCAGCAGCAGGTGGCAGGTGAGCCTGGCGCCGGTGTCGGGGGAGGGCGCGTTAGCCGGCGTGGCCGCCACGCCCGCGCCGCCGCACGCCTTCACCAGCGACGGCAGCGCCGCGTGACGGACGAAATCCTCCAGCGAGAAGCAGTGACGGGCTGTGGTGGAAATTATCACTGTTAGATAATTGAGGTTTGGACACAATGTATGTATATGATCATATCTTTTTTCAGCCGCTGGGGCGGGAAGTATGCGGCATTTCGATATTTATGCTCTATAAGGTAGAAACGGTAATTAACGACAACGCGCGAAGTGATTACTTTCCAGTCGAAATCATTAATAGTGTGATTGTCTCTCTGTTCGTCAATTGTTGATGTGCGTGAAGACGACGCATACGTTATAGCTACAATACAAAGCGACCAACGTCAGAAAATACTCGTCGATGTACGTGAAGATGGCGAGTACGTCGCCCTTGGTGACGTCACGCGCGTCACGCGACGTGCATACGTACGTCAAGACGGCGGATACGTTGTCGATTCGAGATGAAACTCACCAACAAGTATGCACGTGAACACAGCGAGCGCGTCATGCGCGGCGGCGTCGTGCAGATCGCGATGGTGCAGTAGGTCGGGGTAGAGCGGTGGCGGCGCCGCGTGCGGTGCGGGCGGGCAATGCTGCGCCCCGCACAGAGCCACTAGCGCCCCCACCCACTCGGCCGCCAGGCTACTGCACCACGCAGTCATTTCCGCGCAGAGCACGCCCAGCTCGTTCACCCTGAGCGACATCAAACATATCGTCGTTGAAGTTCTAACACCGCGTATGTCAAAATAGCAACTTTTACAAAGAGTGAAAAAACTGCACAATTATACATAAATATACTATTATAATGCCATTCCATTACTTACATACATTTCATTGGATCCATTAGGAAAAATAAAACCGTTATAATGTTAGTACGAATTTGTGATTAATGCGAAGTATTCGAAAAATGTCGTGTGGTCTTTTTTCCGACAAAAATGACTTACGTGGTGTTAGAACTTCAATGACGATATACAAGTTTATTTTCTAATTACCAAAAAAATTTTGTGTGCTTGTTCAGACAAGCTAACTGAACAACTTTCACTATGGGACCAACTTTGAAATCGCAAGAAAAAAATCAGCTGTTCCATACAAATGTTCAACATTCACTGAACCTAGATGTTCAGCGTGCATGAAGGATAGTAGGGAGAGCTAGAAGAGTACGGTTGGATGGCAATAAGTGGAAAAATATAAAGCAACTAGCTGTGCCCGCGAACTACGTTTCGCCATAATATATTTTTCCCGTTTTTGTAACATTTTTCATTGATGCTCAACTCCGATTAGTCGTAGCGTGATGTTATATAGCCTATATAGCCTTCCTCGATAAATAGATTATCCAACACAAAAATAATTTTTCAATTTGAATCAGTGGCACACTCCAGACACTCCATACAGCGTTCGCAAATCAATTAGCTATTACTACTTAAGCAAATGACGTTTGTAAATGCGCAAATGTGTGCGTGAAATCTAGTAGGGCTGAGTGCGCGGTTATCAATCGAAATGACGGGAGAAGTGCAGCAACTGCCTTCTCTTTTACCCGCATAGCGCTGTCTCTGTTATCGGCCGGCGCTCGCGTCTACTCGCCCGAGCGATCGCGCGCGCCCTTGTTTAAGTGTCAGTGATGTCTACAACGAAGTGCGAGGTGGGGTGAAGTATTTGAAATGAGTGCGGGGAGGTGAGTGGCCGTTCTGTATGGAGTGCTATTATATATTCTGTGTCAGTGGTTCCTGAGATAGATTAGCGCGTTCAAACAAACTCTTTAGCTTTACAATATTAGTATTAGTATAGATTTAAAATTAAGGTTTGCATTCATACCGATCGTTGTCCACCTCACGGCAAACAGCCAACATGGCCGAACAGACGAAACTGTATCTGTTGGCGGGAGACTCCGCTACCTGTCTTGCCCATGCTATCTCGATTTTGCCTGCGACAAGACTTGTGTTATTGCATGTATTTACCGCTGGGAAACTTAAGCTGAGTTAAATACAAACCTTTGCGAGGATTCGTGAAGAATTCGCTCAAGAATTGTGGGTTGTACGAGTAATTCGATGGTGTGGGTTGTAGTGGCGAGTATAGGGCTTGTCTGTAAGAAAATAAAAATTTATACATAAGTAACCTACCAGATGAGATGCTGAACAACTTTTACACATACATGTTTGCAATCAGTTTAAATAATCAAAACTTCATTGCTTTTGGGTTTGCTAGTGAAAATAAAATAAACTAAAGAGAACGTCGGCGTCGCGATAACTAATTACAATTTATTCAAACATTCATGGCACTGATATATACAACGTGACAAAAATTCACACCATGAAAGTAGTCGAGTCAGAATTCTGAATCGATTCCAATGAAGCAGAAAAATAAGACCGAAATTAATTTTAGTAGTACAGTCTCCCTTCGGTAATTAATTTAATTAAAATGAAAATAATTTATTCACAGTCATCCGTTCGTTCAACACTCTAACCAAAAGAGAGTAATACTTAATACACGGTAATAAGAGTTATTTTTAAAGGCGGATTTTTGGCGGCGTGCGTTATCGCTATCATCTGTTTAGGTCATTCAAGCGACACGCTCTACTCGGCTGCCCCGTGCAGTGCGTAGATTGCCCATGCTATACGTTTGTAATAATGATAATTAGTTTTATAACATCTCTAATGATACAGATAAAAAAATAGTTTTTTAAAATATCTCTGTTAAAACAGATTATTTAAAAAAAATTGCTGGTATTGATTCACGAGCACATTTGTAACAAACTACTTTCAGGATGTGCGTTATTTCTGTTACACGTTGAATATACAGTGTGTAATAAAAACCCCTTAAATCATTTTAGGAGCATGTACAGAATCGATATATAAAAGATACGGCGTCATTCGTAATAGTGAAATTAATTTCATAATTCCTCATACATTTTTTCTTCACAGACCCAACTATTTGTATGGTAATTTAACAAAATTGTTAAATTAAATATGAATTTTCAACGAGACGTCATAACTTTTTGATTCTGAACATGCTCCTAAAAGGGTTCACAGGTTTTTTGTTATACACTGTATAGGAGCATACAGGACACGCTTCTCATGAATTTTGTACGATCCTATGACTTATGACTGTTGGGAGGTCAATGTCTGTCCGTAAGCATTGGCAAGGTAATAAAAGCTAAACAAAACCGCCACTCACTTGATCTTGGGGTACGCGTTGGCGAAGGTGTCCGCGTGCGGCGCGTGGCAGAGGTGCGCCGCCGCCTTGTACAGGTCGTGCAGCTGCGCCAGCACGCAGCGCTCCGCGGACCCGCAGTCGCCGGGGTTCACCACGCACTTCACCAGCCGGCACAGCTGCTCGAACACCGCCGACGTTTGCTCCACGCAAACTGAGCGACGGAGAAAAAAATCCCGGCCAAGTGTGAGTACCGCGGATTCCGGACAAACTTATACACGGTTATTTTTTTATCACTCTGGAAAATTTTAGCGACGCCTGAGGACACATCCATTATTATATAAAAAATAAAAAAATGAAATAAAAAAAATAAAACAATCTCTAAAAAATGTTGCTCTCGACTAATGCAGCATTTTTTGGATTTTTTAGAAAATTAATATAAAATTAAGTAAGCGAGTTATTTTTTTTATTCATATTCATATCATTCTAATACCATGTCGTGAAGCGTCCCTTAAATTTTCCAGGGTGATAAAAAAAGAATTGATTATTTATTGGTTTCAAAATAACCAATAAATAATCAATTCTTTATCGAAAGCTCATCATTAAAATGTGTTTACACGTTATGTCGTTCAACCCGTTCACGTTATTTTCATGTTTATTTATTTATTACAATAACATGTTTAAGCTTATGGTGGTTAACACAGGTGCAAACATAAACTTTTGCAAGTTTTACCGTGCACCAGAGTCGTCAATTGGGAAAAATTTTACATTAATGGGTAAAAAAAAAAATATTACTAGAAAT
Source organism: Schoenobius gigantellus (assembly GCA_963935595.1). NCBI lineage: Eukaryota > Metazoa > Arthropoda > Insecta > Lepidoptera > Crambidae > Schoenobius > Schoenobius gigantellus. The sequence continues at coordinate 15,212,293 of OZ012544.1, read as the reverse complement.
TATGGTTGATACGCCATACTACTCTTAACTTATGAACATTAATTTTTTTTATACAGCTATTATATGAATATAAACCCATAAATACAGAGACATCATACCTTTTATCCATACATCCATATATTATACAGCCACTCCACAGAGCCGTGACATCCACTCTGTGTCATAAAAACTCAAACAATATGGTACTATTTATTACAAATGAATGCTAATAACGAAAACTATTCTACTATATTACTGTAACATTAAGTAAATGCGTACAGGTACTATTTTTTTATATAAAGTAAAGTAACCAAAAAAAAAAATCATCTACCCTATTAACAATTGCTGTGTCTGCGATCGAAGCCCGAAGGCAATGAATATGTTTGTCTCATTCGCTATCACAGAACCAACGCATATTGCCTCCTTGTTGATAAAAATGCAATAACGTGTGTTATACAGAGTGTGACCCTAGTTTGATCTTATTTAACGTTGGTTTTATTCAATACTTATTTGTCCATAAAATCATATATAATTATAAATGAAAATTAAATTAATTAATTATATTACTTATAAATATTGTTACATACCTATTAGAATTGATTACGTACAATTAATTAAAACAATTACCTACACAGATAAATTCTCAATTAACTACTTTAAATGTGTAAGTTTAGTATGAAACACACGCATACTATTATAAATTTATATTTATTTGATGTCATAAAGGGAAACAAGCATAAGGCTTGCCTGCAATGCAGCACCAACGGTGCTACTTACGCCCTGCTAGTTGTTCCCACCCATAGCATGGAGTTTTCCATTTATGGATAATGGATGCATATATGATTATTATTATAATAAGTGTTTCATTATTATTATGTCCCTTTTTTTAATTAGTTCGTAGGGTTTGTAGGAAATAATGTTTTAATTTATATTTTAAGTTCAAAACCGTGAGTTGCTCCTTTAATGAAATTGGCAACTGGTTAATGAGATAAGGAACAATGCAGTTTAATTTACGTTTTCCATACAAATTCGTATAGGTTGGCAATACTAACACTGTATTTGTAGTGCTACGAGTTCTCATACTATTAGGATTAAATTGCTAAATATTTTTTATATTTTTGTTGAAGTATTCTTCATTTAATAAGGTAAGTTTTAATTTTTCATGGATGGGTAAGATGTTACAATATTCAAATAATTTATTATAATCATTATTGATTTGTTTCTTGATGTGATTGGGTACAATTTTCTTAAGGATTCGTAACTGAAGCGTGTAAATTTTGTCAAGATGCGTTTTAAATGTTCTTCCGTAACTTGATAACCCGTAACTTATTATTGATTCAACCAATGATTTATACAATAAAATTAGTATTTGTAATGGGATTTTCCATTTGAGGATAGAAAATTTTGCAAGTATAGCTCTCAGTTTGTCACAAACATGATTTATGTATATGGACTTTCCAATTGAATCGGCTGTCAATAACTAGCCCCAGATAGGTTTGCTTATCAACTACGTCTATAGTCTCACAGTTGCAGATGATTCTCTTTGTGCTGTTCATATTTTGGTGTAGACAATCATGTCTATGTGCTATTAAACGGGGTTGGTACTGGGTCCTATTTTGGCTTGTGCTGACATACATTATTTTAGTTTTACATTTATGTATATTTTGTGACTTTATATATATAGTATTTTGATATTAAATTTTTTTGTTGTTAGATGTTAATTATAATCGTAACGTATATTAACTATTTCTTAGAACTGTTTAGCACTATTCCCGTCACTTACCTTAGCAAGAGCTTTCCTTGACCCCAAGGTTGCCTGGTAGAAATTGCTACCTTAGCAATAAGGCCGCCTATTGTTACTGTGTCTCTTGTATTGTTGTGTCCTGTTTATGTATGTTTCGTGTACAATAAAGTGTTCAATCAATCAATCAATCAATCAATCATTCAGGACTATACATCATGTGACCATTTAACTAAAATATCGAAGTCTCTTTGAAGTTTGTCGAGAGCTTCTTTCGGATTTTCGCCCTCAGCTACGAGGCATGTATCATCTGCAAATTGGAATATTTCACATTCAGAGATTAGATTAGGTAAACTGTTGACGTAAGCAAGGTAGTGTAGTGGCCCTAACACAGAGCCCTGTGATGTACCTTCAGTGACAGAAACCGGGTCGCTATACATATCATTAACTTTAACAGTGAATGTTCTATCTTTAAGATAATTTCCACACCATTTTAAAATATTGCCTCTGATTCCACTAGCATGTAGACTTTTTAGTAGAATGTCGTGTCTCAAAGTATCAAAGGCTTTACTGTAGTCGATAAAAACAACCATGACATGCCTTTTTTGGTCTAGTTGATTATAGATCTTATCTGTGAATGCAGTGAGTAGCTGAGTAGTATTTTTGTGTGCTTGGAAACCATACTGTTTGTTGCTTAAAATATCATTACATTTGTAAAAGTTATGAATTTCTTTTCCAATGTACTTCTCAGTTATCTTATTGATTATGGGCAATATTGTGATTGGTCTGTAATTTTCATAGTTCGTAACACTCCCTTTTTTATGAATAGGTCTTACAATACCAGTCTTTAACGCAGATGGGTATGAACCCTTTGTTATACATTTGTTAATTAAATCAGCTATGAGAGTATTTATTTTTGTACTGAGTCTTTTTATATCTATTGCTCTAATACCATCAATTCCTGGTGATTTGTTTACATTAATAGATTTGATAATTTTTTCTATACTTTTTGAGTTGGCAGGCCTAAATCGCATAGTAACATTTGCAGCATTTGTGTAAGTATTCACATTTAATAATGGTGTAGGGCAATTTGGTATAATAGCTTTAACACTGTTGTTAAAAGCGTTAGCAAAAGTGTTTGCTATATCTCTGTCACTATAACCTTGTTTACTAAATGCATTAACAATAACGTTATCAACTGATTGTTTTATTCTTCCTGTAATCTGGTTTAAAATTTGCCATAGGTGTTTTATATTACTTTTGTTATGTAGAATTTCTGATTTTAGTGTTTTGTTTTTAGTTTTTTGTATTAACATGTTTGTGTAATTTCTGGCTTTATTATAGTCAAGTTTTTATTGTAGATTGTTAGTGTCTTTAATCCATTTACGAAATAATTGGTCTCTTTGTAAACATGATTTGATTATTTACCCAATGATTCTGGCTTCTTAAAAAATTGTTTTTTTTTTATTTGTGATTTTGATTTTATATAACATTCCATGAACTTCTTGTGTATAAATTCATTGAGATTTGTAGGGCAAGATATGTTACGTCCTTTCTCCCATTCTACTTGATCCAAAAGTTTATTAACAAGAACATTATTCAAACATGTTTTGTATTTTGGAGCATCCTGTATACTCCAGGATAGAGACTCCGATGCAAGCAAGGATCACAGCGCGTTGGTCGGCCAGTGTAGTACCTATCGCCGCCGTGTATAGGTCTTGCGGGCGGGAACGAGCGTAGATATGATCGATACATGTTTTACTTAGTGACCCGTTACGTAATTCGATCCTCGTATGCTCTGTTATCGCACATACAAGGCCCAACTCATGCAAGGTGTTATTATATTGATGCTTTATAGGAATATCTAATTTTAGATCCAAATTAATGTCTCCTAGTAAGTATAGGTCATTGTTTTTAGTGAAGTAAGTGTTCTTAATAGTTCATCAACAAATATGCGCTTACTGGAGCTTGGTGGCCGGTATATTGCACAAATACTGGCAGAGTAATTGTTTTGTGTTGTTATTGTTAATAAAATATTTTCAAAGTGTTCTACGGTGACACTTTTAATTTTACATTTATGTTTGTTGTTAATATAAACAATTATGCCACCACCTCGCCGTGAATTTCGTAATACTGAGAACATTTGATAGCCATTAATGTTATAAAGACAGCTAATGTTCTCAGCGATATTTACTTCAGTCAATATACACACATCTATACACTTTTTGGAGGACAATATGCATTGTTCTAGAGCTGAGAATTTTTTTATTATTGATCTTATATTGATATGCATGCATAATAGATTTATATTACAGTTAGGTATTTGACTCAAAAAATCATTTATATCCACACAGTCTGTAAGTTCGTTAATATCATTTAGGAATATATTACTACACATATTAAGGTATTAGATTGTTTGTTAAGATTGAGGTGTTGACCCTAATGATTAGTTAGAAGGTAAAGATTTGTTGTTACTTATGGCAAGTAAGTCATGCATGTTTCTTAATATGAAAGGTTTTTCACTGTCATCCCTGCGAGCTCGAACAAACCCTTTCTTGAACCACACGTACATGAAGTTTTGATTGGATTTCAGCTCTTGCTTAGCATTCCAAAATAATTGTTTATTTAATTTGGTCATAGCTTCTCTAATGTATACTATGTCTTTGTTTTCGTTCTGTGTAGGGTGAACGTCTGCCACTATTGTCTTAGTTGCTTTGGCGGCTGCAATCCAGTTCTCTTGTGTTGCCTCATCTCTCAATTCCACTAGCATCTTTGAGGGTTGGTCACTTTTTCCATGTAGTCTTCTTGTTATTTTAATCCCATCCTTTGATTGGTTGAGTTTCGTTGCTATATTCTCCATCACTTGCTTTGCTTTATCCATTGTTTCAGTGCTAACATTTGCGACTTCAATGAACCTAATCAACTTTTCTTGCTCCAATTCCTGTAATCTTTGTTCCACAGCACCTATACGAATTTCTAAGTTACTATTTTTGTTAGTGAGCTCCACGTTTTTGCGTTCCAGAGTCTTGATAGTTTTTTTGAAGATCTCAACGCACTGCACCACCTCATCCAGTTTAGTACTATGAAATTGCAAAGACGTATTCAACTCTCCCATTTCCTTTTTGATGGCTTTTTCTACCTCCTTCTTTATGTCACTTAATAATTTCTTCGAATTTATTTGGATAGTAGTGTCTTCCTCATCGTCATCATCGTCATTATTTGGTATTATTATGGACGAACTACGTCTAGGTGTTTCGCTTTGACATTGAAGACATGTCCACTCTAGGCTAGTAGCGGCTTTTAATGCAGCAATTTGCTTATTGCTCAGCAATTTGCTAGTGCAGGACATTTGGTACTAAGATGTACAATTCGCTCACATTTGCTGCATTCCACTCCTGGTGTAGATTTAGTGATAGTTTTGCTACAGTTATCGCACTTATTCGACATTGCGGGTAGTTTAAGAACGGGTAATTTAATTTAACAAACACAAGTTGTATGCGCGATTGTCAGAAGACGACTGAATGTAAATCATAGTATCATCATCATGTCTATGATTAACATGAAAATTTTGGGTTGAATAACATTACGTGTAAACACATTTTAATAATGAGTTTCGATAAAGAATTGATTTATTTATTGGTTATTTTGAAACACCGTGTGTATATCTAATTGTAATTACCTTATTATAATTGCGGTTTACAAATTCTAGGTCTACGGGAAGTAGCCTATCGGTTCTAATTACCTTATGAAATTGCAAAATTTGCGAAAATACGGGCATGTCTTTTGTACGAAACATTGTTTTTTCATTCAAATAAAACATTGTTTTTTTATTCAAATGTTTTATGTTACGTAATACTTGAATACTCACGTAACAAGCAAGAATGGTATCTCCGCAGAGCGCCGACGGTGTACAGTGCCAAAGCGGATGTATACGCCCGCGGGGCAGCCAGGCCGCTGCTCGGGGCGCCGCGAGTTATCAGAGCCCCCTCCACTTCCGACAACTCCTTCAAGATCTGTCATGTATAAGCATTATTAATCGAGATAGTGGCATCTTTAATTGGAGCACCAGTAAAAAAATCCTTTTTTTGAGGTATGTCAGTGTTTTGTTTGTTTTCAATAAAATAAAAATAAAACAGACTGCTTTTACAGTTACTGGTGGGTGGAGTGAGTTCGATTAACGGCTAGGGAAATAAATATTTCCAAAATCGAACGATATTTCAGTTTTTATCAAAATCGGTCTAGAAACCTCCTTGAGCATTTTTCGATATCTGTAAAAGTTTCGGTTTTGACCATCCAGGCACACTTGAAAAATTCCCCCTGTACACTTAGGTAAACTTTAAAATCTACAATTATTATTTAATGTTGAATATAATCAATTTACCTATTTGTTACAAACATTGCATAATACATCAAAAGCTTTGAAGTGTACATCTACGTTTGCAGTTCACCTGTATGCACGTTTCGATAAGCCCGTGCACGTTGAGCGCTATCTCCATAAGGTCTAGCGCGAACGCAACGTGTTCGGGCTGCGGCAAGTAAGTGGTAGCTCCGGCGGCGTACGCCGCTAGGGCTTCGCAGACGGCGCCACCCACTGCCCAGGAGACCGCGCCTTGTTCGTACATTGACATTGCCTATCACAAACAATAACAGAACAATTGTCAATCAAAAATGAGACATACAGAGCAAAAATGGATGACATAGCACTGTAACTTTCGCACCCTACCCTAGGCTGGGGGTAAAGCGCGTTTGAACTACCCTACGGAACGCAGAGACCCCTGAGATGTAATTTCGGTTTCAAGAATGATATATTTTTATTTTTAAACATGAGAAAGGTAATATTTTTTGGAAATTTACATCTTGGCAAGCAACATTTAATCGTTTGATTAAGCGGTCCACAAAGAACCTTAAACTATTACGTTTTAACAAAAAAATTATTATGGTCATTTACATACAGTATTAAAAGACATAAAATAAAGTTAATGTGACATAAGATTAATCAGAGCTATGAAACATGAAATATAGTTTGTAAGCTAAAAAATATAAGATCTTGTCTAATAACTAGCAAAAATAGTAATTTTACCTGGAATTTCTGTGTCACAGCTTCAAAGTTGAACTCGCTCCGAGAATGTTTCTTAATTTTACCACCTTCAGCAACATCAATCGAGAATTTCTTGGAGAATAACTTACATATTTCTGCAAAGGAAATATTTATTTCTGCATTCACCTTATACATAATATACCTATAAACGTCATATCTTTTACTACCAATTAATAATAATAATAGTGCGAATTCGACAACATGATATCAAATATACCTTTGGTCATCTTCTTGACTGCGTGTTTGGCCTCGTCCCGTTGCCTGCCCACGCCGTACAGCAGAATATGCCGTTGGTTCGCGTCGTGAGGGGTGTGTTCCGGTTCCGCGGGGGGCAGGGGGAAGTGCATAGTGTAGTTGTAGTGACGGGACACTGTGTTGGTGGCCGCGCACGCGCTCGACGGACCTGCACTAGTCGTCCGTATACCTGGACGACCGGGGTCAAATTTTAATAGTGTTTAGGCAGTCGAATAGTTGCATGTGTTGAGACAGATATAAGTCTGTTATTCTCACTATCCTGTATAGTGAAAAAAATACAGGAAGCAGAAAACGGTAGTTGGAAGAAAAGAACTGATGATAGCAAACATTACAAGGAAACATTCGTTGCCAAAATGAGCAAAAGTGCATTAAGTGTTTGACTAAATTACTAGCTTCCACCGAGAATCAATTAGACTAAAATAAAATAAAAATACATCCTATACTTTAAGCAACCGGTTTAACTATGTCAGTAACATGGGCTGTCTCTAATGTTAGAATTTGCTACGTCTATGATCATTATTCAGGATAATTTATCTCCGACATATCATATTTTTCTTCAATCTGTATATTCGGGTATGGGCTAGCTAGAGAAATTATATTAACGACGCGACATCTAGACATGTCTATGGATGTCTATCCAAGAGAATGATTGTCTTATATGTTGTAACAACTAGTCACTGTGACACGAATTATACTAATACTAGCTTTCCGCTCGCGACTTCGCCCGCGTTATTTTTGTTTCCCGTGGGATTTTTTTTCTCGTAGGATAATTACCCTATGTCCTTCCTCTGGTCTCGAACTACCCCTATACCAACTTCAAACAAACAATCAATATCAGTATAGATAGATAAAATAAAGTAATTACCTGGGACAGACATAGGCCCCATACCTATGGTTGGTATACCTGGTATACTCATTCCCCCAGGTCCCATCATTGGTGAATTGACACTGGAAAAATTGCATAACACAATGAGATATCAATATTTCTTTGAGCAATATTAGTAATAAGGAGGCAACATACCTGTGTGAAGGCTCTCCAGGATCTTTAGGACTATCTGGAGCATCCATTGAATTTTGTTGATCAACTTTAATATTTTGCAAGAGCTTGTCCAAATCATCGTCTATTTTGGAGTCATCTAAGTCCATGCGTACATTTTCCTTGAAAAATAATAGTAAATAGTAATTAATGTCCAATTAGTTATAATATCACTCATAATATAACTGTTTTGCATTACAACAAAACAGATATTATGTGTGTGAGAAAACACACAGCGTTGGTTGAAGAAGCATCCATAGATTTTACCGTCTTAAGTATTAAATTAAGGAACTTACCAGAATTATTTCTATGTATCAATAATTTTTCTTTCACTCACCAAGGCTGCATGTACTCCATTCCCTTTTACATGTAGCTCAGTAGTGACATATACCAGCTGTCACTGTCATAGTCTTCAATAAACACCTGCAAGCCCTTGCTCAACGCTGTGTGTTTTCTCACACACATAATATCTGTTTTGTTGTAATGCAAAACAGTTATATTATATGTGTATCTAAAACACACAGCGTTGGTTGAAGATCTGTTTGATATCTGCTGGTGAAAGAAATTCTACAAATGCTATGTGAAATCTCAATAATAAATAATATAGACATCATAACTTGAAATCAAATCAATTATATTCCTTTACAAATCAACAAAAATAATTAAATTAGGAAATATATAAAAAGTATAGGGTCAACAAATTTTGGTTATATACACTATTGTCTTTCCTTTTTACTTCCTTATAATAAATTTATAAAAATTCTAGGCATTCTTCTAGATAGATCTGTTCATAATATCCTCAATAATAGCTCTATTTTCTATCCAACCTTTAGATACTACTACAGAACAGTTACTGGCCGTTCAAATCAGATTCTTATTTAATCCAGCCACCAATTATTGTTCTAATGACTGGTTTAACTACTCCAGCAATAGATATAAGTATCCAAGATATGTTCACATTCCCTGTACTCTCAGTTAATGCATTATTTTTCTCACATGATGAAATGGACAATTGGACATATTAGATGGATCAGGTACTGTTTCATTAGCCACCCTGATTGTCTATTAGTAGCAATATCAGCCCTTGAGCCAAACTTGGACCAAAAACATATTTCTTCTTAGGTTATCTATTCAGGTAGTTCTAAAAGAGTGAATACCCTTCTGCCGGGGCCAAAAGTAATATTATCGCTGTTCTGATTCCACAATTCTACTTCTATCTGAGTTTACAATTGGTGTCTCAATTTATTAATAATTAATTCTCAATTAACCAATCAAAAAGTATCTTGGTATCCTAAATTGAGTTTTTATTGTCTGTAGCTAGCTGGCCAATTTATTTATTTTTTATCTTGTCAATGTTAGTTGCACAGTAATATTATATGTATATAGCTGACTTGTGTAAAAGTCTGATATGATATGACAGCTTGTCCTCTAAATAAAATTTTGCTAAAAATCTAGCTACATCTTGACCCTGAGGTGATTTATGGTCAATATCTGTATGTTGCACCAATCAGTCCACCTCCTGCTTGGGGCCTTGTAAGTTGCCACTGTTGAGTCGCGGCAACTATTTATAAGCAGTTTCTTTTCCGGCGTTGACCTGTGAGCTATCTTTACTAAATAGCCTCAATTTTCTAAGCAAACAAAACTTCTGTGTCTGTGGTGAAGTCTTGTTCGTTGTGAAATCTATTTAAGCTGATTTTTTTATTATTATTAATCAGTTCCTCTAGAGCTCTTGTCTCCAGTTCTGCCAGCCAAAAAACACTGAAACCACTGAGGTGCTATCAGACTGAAGGTTACCTGAGCTGTGTTGTGCTGCCTCAGTACTCTGGGATTTAAGTTGGGCATTGAAACCTCCAGGTCAAGCTGAACCGCTAAAGACGACTTAATGGGTCGCAAAATAGGGTGGAGTCTCTGCAATCCCAGGTTATGCAGGCTCAGGTTACGTGGCACAACTGCGCGACGTGATGCGAACAAGTCAACATCTGGCTCGCCCCACTTTTTAAATATAGGCTCCAAGGCCTGGGGCAACAAATGCCATTCCTGCGCCGCTGGTCAGGCTGCGCTTTTTCGAGACGCGAACAATTCGACATGTGGCACACCCCATCTTTCGAATAAAGCCTCCGAGGCCTGGGGCAACAAGTACCATTCCCACACTGGTTGAACTGCGCTTCTTCGAGACGCAAACAAGTCGACATCTGCCATGCCCCACTTTTTGAATATAGCCACCGAGGCCTGGGGCAACAAGTACCATTCCGGCACTGGTTGGACTGCGCTTCTTCAGGACGCAAATAAGTCGACATCTGCCCTACCCCACATTTTGAATATAGCCTCCGAGGCTTGGGGCAACAAGTGCTATTCCAGCACTGGTTAGTTTCTGGACAAGCGGCCGGCAATGCCTGTACCTCCCCGAGAGATACGCCGCTAAGTGTGGTGTTAAATTTGTTCGATCATCTCTAACAATTTCATTGCTAATTCAAGCAAGGTGAGCAATAGCTTGGAATGTGTGCTACAAACGTTCTGCTGTACAACTGTACAAGTTTTGGCAGCTGACTGCTTATAACATATGTACACAGCAAATATCCCTTTTAGGTTTGGGTGCCAACACTTTGTCTTTGAAACCATGTTTCTGATAAATCCGACTCACCGTTGAGTTTTGTGACTCAGACCGCTACTAACTTTTTTTAACATAAGTTACAACTCCCCAGTGTACAGTGGGATTATACTGTGATCAACTGACTGATCTTAGCCACCAGCTCAGAACCTGGTACCTACCTCCCTAGGTAAGATTTATTTCATTTTGAGGTGGTGCTGCCTGAAACGTCTGAGAAACATGTATGTATGACGACAATAGAGTATGTATGTATGAAACATGTATGTATGACGACAACCCTTTCAGAGTTGTTAAGCTTGAAAAATTCAGTAAACTTAATTTGCTTTATATCTGTTGTAAGATAGCTTGTCTTTTGTTGAGAATCTAGGTTATTGCTAGCTTTATTCTTGTGGCTTTGTTTATATAGCAAGGCCATTGTTCTTTCCTGAGTATTTCAGCGGAGACTCAGGTACTCTATTGATTGGTAAGGTTCTAATACTGACTTTTTGTAACTTATATGTCAACCTAGCATCTCCAGTATATTTAATGTCGCAGATATTCTGCTATCCAATCTGATATCGCAACAAAAATCCGGCAGCTTTAGCTGGCCAAATGGAAAGGATGTTCATTCCTGTAAATCTATTTTAACCAACCAGTGATTGTCCTGCAGAAAGTCTACAATATCTCTCTGAGAAATTAGTTGAAAAGGTATTGTTGTAACATTTCTGTTCAATCAAAAATTGGCCATATTCCTCCATCTGCCTTTTGTTTTTTTAAATATATATATATTATATATAGAATTTTTTAAAGATATCCCATTCTTACTTTTGTCAGTCCTTCTGAAATGCCCTTCTCCTTTAGACTGTAAATTACCAGATTCATCTGCGAAGAAGTTTCTATACAATATTTGTGAAAACTGAATCTGCTTAGATGACAAGAAGTAGTTTCTGTTTGCCTGGAATTTGGCTGTTGGTTATTATTTTCATGTTAAAAGAATTTGCACCTAACTGCTTCCAAGCATTAGCTAAAAATTATTTTTGTGTGGTGTTAGATTAGAAATGTCTTGTGCTTGGTTGCTAAAGGGGCTAAAATTACTGGTTCTCAGGAGAATATCCTTGACAACTCTTTATCTTTCTTTGTTCAGTCGTATTCTCTGAAGCATGAGCATGGCATAGCTGAAAGCTCTTGCAACCTGCCTGAGTCTTGTTTCTCAATTATGTGGGAGTGTATAACCACATGTGGAAACCATCTAATGATTTGATAATAGGCTGCAAAGCCGCCCAACTAAACAAGTGTTTATGCCTTAATGAAATAGAATAGAAAACATTTATTCAACACATGTTTTGAGGGATGACTTTAAATTCATCTCTCTTTTAAAATTCTTTCTCTTCTTATTTCAATACATTCACTACAACTCCCACCTATTATCTGAAACTTTATGCAAAGGAGAGCCTGGACCATGCAAGGTCCATTTGATCAAATAAGGATTTAACTCACACGGATTAACTGCTGCCCAGTTTACTAGAACTTGTAAAAACTGTCTTAGTGGTTTACATTGTTCTAAATCAGCATTTGTTAGGCCGGTTTACATATTTTCTGCAGAAGCTAAATAGTCCCTAATTTATTAAAATAACATCTCATTAACTTTAAACAGTAGACACCTGAGGTGTTTTCAGAATAACCTCTTAATGAACATTATCAACAAATGCCTTTCAATGACTGTTATTCAAAATGCTGTAACTTATTAACCTTTAAATCTCGCTTCTCTCTGGCAGAACGGATAACCTTTTTATCATCCTACTCATTTTATATCTTGCCTGTTTTTTTTTTTTTTATGGTGTACCCTGATCTCACTTTGAGTATTAGGTATTAATGAAGAACTGGGCAGTAGGCAAGATATTGATGGTATGTTGGGGATAGAACTAACGTACTGCGGTAATCTTAATTTTTAGATACTTATTTCGAAATGTAAGAAGGTACCTAATTCGATTTACCAAGGCAGAGATTCGTGGATCTTCTTGTCTGTGAGTTCGCTTTCTCCTATTATTTGGAGATAGTAAAACGAAACTCTGTTCGTCTTCCGAAGAGGAAGAAATTTTGTCAATACTAGCACTACAAGAAACAAACACTACAAGAAACAAACACTTCCTCCGAAGCAGCGGCATTCGAATTCCAGGGGTCGAAACAGGTTCAGTGTTCAAAAATACTGATTTTACTGACCAGAAATCTAAAAAAACTGACTTTTACTGACCATCTGAACTAACTTAGGACTGTGAAGAGCCAATTCACGGCTCGAGTATGCACTTGTAAAAATGCAGTTTGTTGCACACCGCTTAGAGTTGAAAGTCCGAGGCAAGTGCCTACATTTCTTATTGAAATATTGTTTAGGGCGATAACTGTTTTACCCCCCCCCCCCCCTAAACCTTTACGAAATTAGACACGTTTGATCTCATTAGATTCAGTATACCTTAATCTATGTTTGTACATATTGCTTTTTTTGTAATTCAGTATAATTTAGTCAAAAAAGATAAAAATGCTCGAGGTAGTTTTTAAGTCTAAAATATGGATATTTAGATGCTAATAATTTATATTCTGAGCAACATATTTTCAAAATCGAAACGTACATACCTATATCTTCATTATATCTACAACATTTCCAAAAATTATGAATATTGGACTATTTAAAGAGGGAGAAAAGCATTATCGCTTTTTGTATGAAAATTTACAGCTTCACAATCCTCTAAAAATAAAAGATTCATGTGGAATACAAAAAATACTATTACAAATATTGGCCTCCACCATCCCCATAGCAAACCATCACCACCTTTTTATTGTTAAAAAGTTTACAAATAATTAACAGTTTTTTTTATTATTAATATGTGTTTAGTTCGAGAAAAAATAGTAGGATTTGACTATTTGTCCTCGAAATAATAATGCTACAATATTAAGTTGCCACAAGACATCATAATAGAGCATCAGTTGTTTGTTGCCCTCAAACCATCACTGGGCCCGGCTAAGAAAATGAGAAATGACTAAAATTTGGTTTTAGTTGACACAATATATTATGAGATATTACTTAAGCAAAATCTAGATTGAAGAAGGTAGGCGGATATAGGAACGACACAGGTACAGACAGACAAAATTGTATCAGTAAAATATTAATAAGTTTCCAAAAAAAATTATAGGGCAATGTGTGTTGATCTCAAAAAACTGAAAAAACTGAAAATTTTCTCAAAAACTGACATTTACTGACCATGCTCAAAAAAACTGACTTTTACTGATTTTACTGACCAGTTTCGACCCCTGGAATTCCGAACATTAAGATCCACAATCTCTTTTCACAATTTATTTTGTTAAATAACAACACCCCGATACTGCTCATCACTATTTTTACTGTTTTAAATAGTAAAATAGAGCAATTGAAAAATTTTGTGCGTAATCGCGGCAAAATCTACAAACGCTATAACAGTGACAGCTGGTATATGTCACTACTGAGCTACATGTAAAAGGGAATGGAGTACATGCAGCCTTGGTGAGTGAAAGAAAAATTATTGATACATAGAAATAATTCTGGTAAGTTCCTTAATTTAATACTTAAGACGGTAAAATCTATGGATGCTTCTTCAACCAACGCTGTGTGTTTTAGATACACATATAATATGGCGATTTCCATATTAATATAAGTAATATTGTACTCATTTAAATCCTCATAACTGTTTTGTATATTAATAAGATTTTGGAAAATAATTTTAAAGTAAACACTACATTTAGATTGTGTCAGAACTATATTTATATTTAAGTTTTTTAAATAACTTACACACATCGACTCAATCTCATTTTATGATTCTTACTAAGAACTAACACCAAAATGTATTAGCACCTTTTTGAAACCTCAGAATGTATCTCTTACACACTAATCAATTTTAGACACAGACTTAAATGACAAAAGAACAAATTCAAGCACTACAAGACTAACCTCCATTTTGGGAGGCTTGAGATCAATGCCAGCGAATATGTCGTCGTCCATGTTGTGATTGGTACCGGTGCTATTAGCGGGCGGTGCCACTGTATGACCGGAACCAATAGTGCCCGTCGAGGTAGGTTCCGTTGGGGATATTAAGTCACCTGCGTCAAACAAATCAATTCCGAATAGCGCAAAATGATTCTTTTTATAACCCTCATAATAAAACTATTAAATAACATTTTCATACCTTAATTAATTAATACAAGAGAAAATCTATCATCTATCTTCACCACATAGGCCACCGAGGACTTGTCGATCGCAAGTGAAATTTCAATTTTTACTTTGTCTATTCAAAATAGATTTTACTCAGTGTCAATAACTACAAATCAATTTCCGATTTAGAAATCTCAACAGGTTTTGTGACAAATTGGTTAAGAATAAAGCAAAAGTACAATATTTGTATTGTGTAAAGTTTTCTAACTTGAGCCAATGCCAAAAGTATAAATAAATAACATTTATAGATCGAACGGAATCATTCATTTGCTTGTGATACACTTTGCCAATCAATAGACGAGGCCCTTATACTCCCTACCAACCTTCACAATGTTAAGGGATTTGGTTCTTCAGAACACCAACATTGGGAGAATGATAGCCGAATTTGACGAGAGGCGGAATTTTAAATGCTTAAAATTAAAAAAGTACCAACCTCTCGAAATCAGGGTGCACATATAGGCATCATGCGAGAAAACATCCCGCCTGATCAGTTCTCCAAAAAGGTGCACTAAGTTTGCAAACTGCTGTCTATTTCCAGGCGGAGCGTTTGGACTTTCGTCTGAAACATTAACATTAATTCATTGATCTATGTATGCAATAACTTAATTAAAATTTGTATAAAGAATAATGGCGCATGTATTACCTAAAACTGGAGCATCGTTATCTAGGAAACGCAATAATAGGTTTTGAAAAATTGGAGGTCCACTGTACAATCCAGTACTAGAGCTGATAGATTCTTTGTCATCAGATCCTGAAAAATCAAACAGATATTCATACATTCATTCACTTTATTGCGCACATTTCAATTTGAATTACATTGATTACCAGCTGTGCCCGCGAACTACGTTTCGCTCTACTATTTTTTCCCGTTTTTGAAACATTTTTCTTTGATGCTCAGCTCCTATTCATCGTAGCGTGATCTTATATACCCGAAAGCCTTCCTCGATAAATGGACTATCCAACACAAAAAGAATTTTTCATTACTCATACTCTGAAAGTAGGTCTGAAGTTGCCTGAGGAGCGGGCTGAAAGTAATACTTTTCAGCCCTAGGGAGAATCACTTTCAACTGACAGCTGCTGTCAAATTTTAAAAAAGAAAATAGTTCTTTTATCACATTTTTATTGAACCATGTTCCGACTTTCTATACAGCCACTCAATTACAGCGCGGTGTAAAATTAAAATAACATACTGTTAAGTATTTACAGAATATATTTTTTAAATGAAAGTCATTATAACTTATTTTCAACTACTTATTTCCTTAAAATAACATAGATTTGGGAACAATTTTCACTATTTTTTTTAAATTATGAAAATGAAAAATAATGGCTGAATAGGTGGCCAGCCACAGAAAAAAAAACCAAAATAAGCGGGAAAAGTGCGAAAGGCAAGGCGATCTTCATTTGTTTTTTCCATTTGTAGAGATTTGTTAATACCTTCGTATAGCAGAGATTTGTATTAACTGTTAATTATATGTGTATAACATTGTGTTAATAATTAACACAATGAGTTGATCTGATTCAGGTATGGAGTTAACGCCTGATTTAATAAAAAAAAGCGAGCTAAAGCAGAAGTTGTTGATTTATGTAAAATAAAATTTACACGTTTATTCTTTAGCTAATTCATTGTTTTGTTTTTACTTTCCTCGTATTCGTAATGAAAAGCACAGTGTTTACCTCGGGTTAAAGACTTATTTAGTCCCTCGAACTATTGGTGCCCTCGCTACGCTCGGGCGCCAAACACCGTCTCGGGACTAAATAAGTTACTTTCACCCCTAGAGTAACAATGTACTATTTCAATTTGAATCAGTAGTTCCTGAGATTAGTGCGTTCAAGCAAACAAACAAACAAACAAACTCTTCAGCTTTATAATATTAGTATAGATACAACAAGCTACTTTCTATAGGTAAGCTTTATGAAGTTTTTCTTCTTGGTTTGGTGGTTGTCATATAATAACAATGTTAATAACATTTGTTGTGTTCCGACAATGCCAGGCCGGCAGGTCTGATAGCCAATTCCTAAGACGTCGAGGAGTTCAGGTGAAGTTTGCTTCCATCTTCTATCTTCCAACCTTATCGTCACTTTCCAGGTGAGATGAGATAAGGGTCAAGAGCTTTCTGATTGTGTGCAATAAAACATACCCGTGTGCTCGTGGTGCTGATGCAGCAGCTGTTGCTGCCGTTTGTCCAGCAATGCGGCGGCGGCCTGGGCCCGGTGCTCGCCGAACCGAGCCCCGCACACTGCCCACTCACAGAGCACCTTCACTACTGCGTACGAGCACGCCCATTCCTATGGCGGGATGTAGTCCTTCTTTTTAAACTGCATGTTTAGTCTTTGAGCGATGAGAGATATCGAGGTAGACGAGCAATAATAAAATAAAATGAAAATATTTTTATTTCACCTACGAGTATATTATAATTTCAATGTACCCTCAGCCAGTAGAGCATGCCAAAAACATGCAGTTAATAGAATAGTCATCTTTGATGTGTATTTATTAAATCAATCAACTTCTAATAATTTTATTTATTTATACAGATACATCATCGACAGTATCGATTACACTGTACAACAAAAAACATCAAAAGAGACTCAGCTATACAAGATATGTCATTACAGGTGTTCACAACATTGACAATAAACAACTATGACAAAAAAGTAAAAACAAATATATTATAATTCCTAGTTAATAATGTAATAATTTATTAACAAAATAAATTCGTTTGTGCCATATTATTATGATTTACTCTTTTAATCAGAATAAAATGAGACTTACGAATATACAGTCAGTACCTTAAAAGCTAAATTACAATAAAGCAATATATTACGAGTTTGAATAACAAATAAGATGCTTGTTTTCTAAACGTCCACCCAATTCCCAAAAAGGGTGACCGATCCGACCCGTCAAATTACAGGCCAATAGCGATAACGTCCTTGCTCTCCAAGATTATGGAGCGGGTCATCAACTCCCGCCTCCTACGGTACCTAGAAGTACACCAGCTGATTAGCGACCGACAATACGGCTTCCGTCACGACCTTTTAGTTTATCTGACCCACCATTGGGCGGAAACCTTGGAGGGCAAAGGTGAGGCTCTCGCCGTTGGACTCGATATCGCTAAGGCGTTTGATAGGGTCTGGCATAGAGCTCTTCTCACGAAGTTACCATCATATGGAATCCCCGAGGGACTCTGCAAATGGATAGCCAGCTTCCTGGATGGTAGGAGCATTAAGGTCATCGTCGACGGCTGCTGCTCCGAAACCATGCCCATAAACGCTGGTGTTTCACAAGGTTCGGTGCTCTCCCCAACCCTGTTCATTCTGCATATCAATGACATGTTGTCAATTGAGAACATACATTGCTATGCAGATGACAGTACGGGTGATGCGCGGTATACCGACCACCAGAATGTCCCTCGGAGTTCGTTGCTAGAAAGGCGGTTACAACTTGTCTCTGAAGTCGAAGACTCTCTAGGGCGAATTTCCGAATGGGGTGCAAAGAACTTGGTTAAGTTCAACCCCACGAAGACACAAGTGTGCGCATTCACTACGAAGGACCCATTTATCGTAGTGCCTCAGTTCCAGGGAGTTACTCTTCGTATGTCCGATGGTATTGGGATCCTCGGTGTGGAAATTACTGCTAAAGTGCAGTTTGGGAGTCATTTGGAGGACAAAGCCAAATTGGCGAGCAAAAAGCTGGGCGTCCTGAACAGAGCCAAGCGGTACTTCACTCCAAGCCAGCGGCTAATGCTCTATAAAGCACAAATTCGGCCGCATATGGAGTACTGTTCGCACCTCTGGGCGGGAGCTCCCAAATATCAGCTCGACCCTCTTGACTCCCGGCAAAGGCGTGCATTCCGCATCGTCGGTGATCCCAATATCACGGCCGCAATGGAGACGCTGGAGCAAAGGAGAGACTTTGGTTCTCTCTGCGTGCTCTATCGGCTCTTTAACGGAGAGTGCTCTGAGGAACTGTTTGCAATGGTGCCCTCTTCACCTTTTTACCATTGCACCACCCGCCATCGCAGTAGAGTTCCATCGCATCCATTCGCATCCATATTACCTGGAACCAATCTCGTCTAGTACAGTTCGGTTTCAGCGTTCATTCCTTCCACGTACGTGTAGGCTCTGGAACGAACTCCCAGCTGCGGTGTTTCCTGAGCGCTACGATGACCATGAGCGGTGGTTACCACTTAACATCAGGTGGGCCACTGGCTCGTCTGCCACCGTTAGCAATAAAAAAAAAACATTCTTCACTTACCGGATCTTTAGTGTCAATCGTAGAGTCCTTCGAAGGCGACGTGCAGTTTGCAAACACCTCCTTATACAGAGTGTCCAAGTTGTTATTTGGATCGACGCGATCGAAACAGTGCCTGTCCAATGCCTCCAATACGGCGAGTACCCGTGCTAACAATATATAAATATTTGTAGTGTTATTAAAATTCAAATTACAATTTATAAACTGTGTAATATTATGCGAAAAAGAAAGTTCCACGCTATCTCTTTCTATAATGCGAACAGAAGCAACGGCATATGCTCTCTCACCATATTAGTTAATGATATTTTATGGAACGAAAATAAATTTTAAAATTTTGTGAGCAGGAATAAAGTAAGGAGTATAAAGAATTCAGTAAGTTGAGGTTTAGACCTCACCTTGGGAGCTTGTCTGCCATTTATCCGTGCACCACTTGCTTTCAGCTTTTTTACTTCTCGCAGCAATTTCTTGTTCCGATTCATAAACCTAGCACAAAAAAAGTGAATCATAATCATTTTCACATAATCACATATATTTTCGCGCTCCCAGTCGTCGATTTCGTGAATGATGACGTAAAAAGTTCTTGAGCATTCAGACTTTATGAAAGCCCTGGAATAAGGTCTAACATTCCCGAACATTGGCGAATATTCGAGAAAGTATCAGAAAGGCCAAGAAGAGAGTGTTCAAAGTACTAGAAAGTTGCCTAACCTACTGGAAAGTTCTATATAGAAAAATGTGGAATATTTTAGTTAGAACTTTACGAACCAAACGAGAAAAGTTTTAGAAGGAAAACTATGGGGATCATAGTAAAGCCGACTTACGTGAAGCCCGTGCGTGCGTGAAAGTCGATTCAAAGCGATAACTACGAGCGATAACCAGTCCGATCTACTGCGAAATAAGGAGTGTACAGTGTAGTGCGTTTTTGTGTTGTTTGTTAAGTTTAAGTGTTTGTTGTCGAGGGCGGTAGTACCATTGATGGTACTATGGCAAATAAAATTTTCCGTAGTACCATTAATGGTACTATCTAATGGTACTACGGAAAAACAAGTTGATTTTAAACTTTTAAAGTGATTTTATATTTCAAATTAAATGGTTTTTAAATTAAGGTATTCATACTATAAAAAATCATTCAGAACAGATCTCCAGCCTCGTTATTTTAGTATAATGAAGATTGTAAGGAGTATTAGAATGACGTCAATTTTCATAAAATGATACCAATATCTTTCATAGATACAAAATTTTGTATAACATAGAAGACCTCCAGTGAACAGTCAATCATACTCAAAAGTTGTATGTGTATGTAAGTAATAACCATATAACTTATAAAGCTTATTAGATAACCATCATACCATTCTCCTATGTTCTTCTGTAATACTAGTGTCCATATGTGGCATGGGTAGTGCCGAGGGCGGTACAGGAAGCAGATCTAGAGGCGAACCTTGCAGCGATGACCCACATCCAGACCATATCATAGCTGTAGGGCACTCAATGCAGATAATCTAAAAAAAAGTTACAGAGCTGTTTCTTGTAATCCTTAGACTTGACTTGCAATTATAAATATTTGCACGCCATTTGCATATGGCAGACATGTAATGGAATGGATTTTTTTTTACTACCTATTGTTATACCACATGTTTAGCAAATAAATCATTTCATTTAAGAAACAAATGTAAAAATGAAATTGACCTTATCAATAGGTACCTCAAAAATCTTATAAAGTGTTATTTTAACTATACATTTATATTTCTTTACAGTACCAGTCACAATATTATCCTGATGTTTTTTTTGTAGTTTTATGACTATGAGTAATAATATTTCTTTTCAATTGAACTTTTGTGCGTAAACGTGAGTAACATGAATCGATGACTAGCAGCAGCAATGTTTGTTACCCTACATACAACTTACTTGCAAAATTGTTGCCAGTTGAATGATAACATCTCTATGGTACTGGCAGTTCAAAATCTCCCCAAAGCCCACTTGCACTGGATTGAGAGATGCATTTATCACCGATGTCAAAGTAGTCTTCTGGTCTCTGGGGGGCGATTCTATCTCCTCTTTGACCTGCACGTCCATCGGTTGCTGCGGGTTCGGGGTGCCAATAGAGTGGTTAGGGTTCGGTGTGCCAATCGACTGATTTGGATTAGGCGTGCCCTGACCCTGGTCGGCCGGTGTGGCTGACCTCTTTATCTGTGATATGTTCGGTTTGACGTCACCATTAGTTTCTGGCGATGGAGACATAGGTGCACCGTTTTCTAAAGACAACAAGTTTTTTTATCAGAAGACGTCTAGTCCAGTTTAATAATTTAATTTGTAGATAGTTAATGAACATAGAAGAGCTCACTTACATCAATTATAACGAACGTTGCTAAATATTATAATTGGTTGCTAGTGAAGTTTTGATAGATTGCGTTTCTACAAAAAATAGATCAGTCAACTACTCAGTATTAAGTAGTACTGATATAGGTATTTCAGATTTTTTGAGCTATTCAGGCATATATTAAATGTATGTATAGGAATAATCATAATCCGAATTATTGCTCAAAGTGGCCACTTTTTTGTAGAAACGTCTTTCATCATCATCATCATATCAGCCAAGAGACGCCCACTGTTAGACATAGGCCTCCCCCAAGGATCTCCATCCATACCGATCGGTCCTGCGCCTCCCGCATCCAACGGCTTCCCGCGACCTTCACCAGATCGTGGCTCGTAGGACTCACGGCCGTTGGGGCGGAAAGGTCCTCGAGTGGCGGCCGCGTACCGGGAGACGCAGTGTTGGTAGGCCCCCCACAAGGTGGAAACGTCTTTAATTAATAAAAACAAATGGCGCCGCTAGTAGTAGGTACTGTGGCCCCTTAAGGTTGTTGATTAAAAAAAATGTTTTATGACTATTCCTTGTATTTTTATGATATACTTACCTATTTTCGATTTAATACGCTTAACTGTTAAGCGTATTAAATCGAAAGTAGGCATATAATAAAAAAATACAAAGAATAGTCATAAAACATTTTTTTTTGTTAATCTACAACCTTAAATATTATGTCGGTATTCCGTTACCCCCGGTATAACTATTACGCTATAAAAAAGGCTAAGCTGCCTAGAGTTCTCTCTTGAGTATGCCGTAGAACTCTAGTCTACCAGTAGTTATTCTGCTAGCTCCCCCATACCCCGCTAAACCTCCCTCCGGAACCCCTCCACTCCACCCCCTATGGAAGGAGGTTGAGTAACATTAAAATTTTGCATATTTCTAGTTTTATTATTAAAAAGTTATTATTAATGTACTTTTACTCATTGGGTATTACATTGAAATGTCAGTTAAGGTTTTTGATATCTCTTAGTTTATTTACTTTAGTTAGTTTATCTCTAGTTTTAGTATTAGTGTTGACATATGTCAGAAATACTAAAATCATTTAAAAAACAGTTCATATTTATTTTAATTCATACCTATTATTGTATTATACTGATTTAAACTGAAAAATATTATAACTTTATTTATTTCCACTTAACAGACCGCAGCATTTAGATCTCTTGCACACTAGCAATTATTATTGGATAAAAAACCGTGCGCTACGCCCGGAAGATGTCATACTATTGATCGCATAAATAAAATAAATACTGATAAAAAATATATGCATAAAAGTGTTTTTTGATACAAATCTGTTTGAGTATAAGTTTGCTAAAATAATAAGATAATTAAAATGCAAATCATTTTCTTTGTAGCACAATGTTTACTGATAGTTAAAAATGGACATTGCCCTTTTAAGCCACAGTGAGAATTACTTGCTTAATAAGTTTTCATTTAAACATGCATACGTGCACTTAGTAAGTTTTCATTTAAATATTATATGTGGGGTTAATAAAAATAAATCTTTAAACAGATTGAGGTAGAATCCCTTAGTCGCCTCTTATGATACTCTCGGAGTGAAATAGGGTGGTCCTAGTATTAATGGTAACCGGTACCTATTTAGGTGTGACGAAAAATAATAATACTATCTGTCCTCACATCTAATATGTCATACGAACTGAAAAAAATAAGTTTGTAATCCATTTCTTTTATAAGATTACAAAGTTTTTTATGCAGTTTGTATATCTAGAAAACTGAAAATGTAGGATATTTTAATTTTACCTTGCTTTATAGGATAAACAGTAGTACCTTAGAGTTTTGGTGAATAGTGAATGAGTAACAAAATTTAGGAATTTTGAATAGTTCTTAAGCTACAGGTTCAAATTGAATGCAAATCGGGCAATCGAGCAATGCAGTTGTGTCATTTCCTCTTGATTAATTCTAACCAATTTCTTCATTGTGTTCTGTGGTTTTATTTATGTTAATATGGGAAGATAGCGACCACGATTAAGTCATGACTACTCATGACTTATTTTAGACAACTGTTAGATAACGTTTTGTACTTGGACAGATTTTTTGTTATTGCTTTTCATTTATATATATTTCTTACCTGCCGATCTGTCAGCAGTTTTGACTTTCGTGAACAGGGCAGGCTGGTTCAAGGTTCTCAGTGTACTTTCCGACAGCACTGAGCAAATTGCCGCGGCCTTCTTGGCGCAGGTGGTTGCCAAACGACGGGACAGGCCCTCACAGCCCACGAACTCGCTCATGTGTTGGAGGGCGAGTGGCAAGAACAATCTATTTGGTGATCAATAAGAAGAAATTATATTTCTTCACTGTTATTCAAATTAAACCGGCAAAACCGATTTTTTCAAATACAAGGTGTATTGACATCAAACGCAAATATAGAAGAAAATACATCACACATTCGGAACGAATGTGTGATGTATTCGTTCGAATACGAACGGATACGAACGAATACGAACGAATCCGTTAAATTCCGTTAAAAGGTTTTATTGAAAAGAAAGATAGTAATAATGTACTAAAAAGCATACAGCTGAACAATACATAGACAGGTCCTAGGCACCAGTCATCACACCACTCTCTTCATTTATCTAGGGATCTGCGGCAATGATCAGACGCAAAGATAAAATTTCTATCAGCAGTCAACTGCTCATGTCATTATAAATGCAATTTACATATTTAGTCAATTTTAAATACAAGAGAATGGGTCTATATCGCGGTAAACAAGAACTATATTAACTTAAACGTCAGTGTGTCAGCGACAATTATGATAAAAATAAAAATGAAAATTCTGAAGATAAGTGGAAGGTAGTTGTGAAATCCGCGCTTTACGAAGACGTCGCAATCATCCCGTAACCCCGGCCCGATGCAATTCGGCCGAAACGTTGCGAAATAGTAAGTTAATATAGTTCTTGTTAACCGCGATTCTATTGTATTTAAAATGTGTACAAATCGCGGAAGTCTAAAAACTTTGATATATAGTCAAGTTACGCTATACCCCACGATTTAATTTTTGCGTCTATTCATTGCCTTAGATTGATGAAGAGTGGTGTGACGATTGGTACCTAGGACATACCTATTAGTTTTACATCACATTATCTACATCACTGCTATCTTTCAATAAAACCATTTAACTTAAAAAAATACATATTTTTTATGGTGTTCTGTAGTCTGTTAGTCACGCCTTTTCATTGGATATCCATATTGCAGGATATGATTTTTATCAACTGTAATCCGGCATTTTGTGGTGGCGGCCATCTTGGATTTACAATATTTAACATACATAGTTGTATTGTCATCAGAGTTCAAGGTGTGTATCAAAATACAGATCAATAGGTAGGGGGTAAAATTTTAATTAATAAAATTGACCTAAAAACAACAAACACGGCGAACTAAACAGTTTCAAAATGATGAGTAGCATCATAAGTCTAGTTTGTTATAATGAGATCTTAAGTGTAGGTGTTTAATGAAACACCTCTGTCGGTGTTTATATACTCTCAGGTAGAACTAGTAAAACACTATTTTTAACAATATTTACCTGAGTAGTCCATCCTCAGGGGTTCTTTTGTCAAGTAGTTCTATAATCCAAGTCAGGAAATCATGGCGGTCCAAAAGACCCTCGTCCAGCAAGTACTTGGCAAGCCTACAGCAGTAGTTCCACAGTTTAAGGGATTGGCGCCAGTCAGTGTTTTCAGAACCAGGTGTAGCAGAGCCCATCCCTGAATAACATAGGTATATACAAATATAAAAAATATAAATCACTTCTATCCGCAGTTTGATTGTTGGTATGTCAATTGAATGTTAATATGACTTGCAAATAGTAGGAAGTCACTATTTCCTTGGATTGGAGAGGACTTTATATAAAACTGTTATGAACAATTGTTATTTAATGCATCCCATTTGGTTTTTTCTGTATGGTACAACTATTACATGTCCTCGTAGATATAGATAGAGAGATAAAACTTTTCAGCAATGAATATTTTATACCACTGGAAGTTCCTGGTGAGTGCATTGAATTTGGCACTGTTGAGTTTGGTGTGGATCCTCCAGGCAAACTGCCAGATGAATTATGATTAGGTGTGCCTTGTCCTAGAAAGGTAAAAAGCATAAATAGTAGTAGAGATAATGATAGTCGTAACCTAAAAATAAAATTGCAATATAAGTTTAAAGTACCTGATTGTGAAGGTGGTGTCTTATCAGATATACTGCTAGGAACTGCAGTTTGGTAGTGTTCAGATAGTTTTGGTATTAGATCTTTTAAAAACTTTATTAAGGTGGTTGTCCATTCTGAAACAGATGAAATTAAATAAAACGGTTCCAAAATAACTGCGAATGCAAATGTTGATAAATATGAAATAATAATTGAGGCGAGTGTTCTGGTGATCTCGGACAATCCCCACTTTGGCAATAGCCCAACCAACTGATTGGGCTAGTGAGTAGTGGTATCGCATTGTGGACCCTACCACACGCGCCCAAAAGTGCAGGGAGAACAACGGGGGGTTTTAGTGGGTAGGCCTGATACTCTGTTGTAGCCCCACATATGCCCGTTGTCTAGCCAATGGTCAGGTATGGTGCGGTAATGCATCTCCCCCCGAGAAAAAAGAAAGGTTATTTTTAAAACTTGTCAATAAGAAAAAACTAAATAAATATACAATCATTATTATTCTAACTCAACTAAACTATTATTCTAGCTAGTTAATTGCGTGTCAATTTAGATGATACAAACATAGTTTTTCCTTGGTGTCGTTTTTTAAAACAATTTGATTGTGGACATAGATTGGTCAATAATTTTTTTATTTGATTGCACTTTCATTTTTGGTATGCTTATAACTACACATATACTCTCCATTTAGGAACTACGGGGACATACATTAACAATCATTGCAAATTGAGTATTACCTGTAGTAGGATCTGGTAGTTGTCTCTTCTTGATTTTTGCCTCCGATACAGCAACAGTATATGCTGAACTAAGTTTTATGAACCATGCTGCTCTAGGCATAGATACTTGAAACTCAGTAAGAGTGATAAAAATCTCTTCTTTTTTATTAAAATTTGGTGCCTTTCTGGCCAACTGTGAGAGTGGTTTGTTGCCTGCAAACACATGCTTATTTGAAATTTGATTTTATAACAGACTATTTATTTATTATTCATGTACTGTGTACAAAGGCGGACTTAATGCCATGGGCATTCTCTGCCAGTCGACCTTGGGGTGATTCAGAGAATCCAAGGTAGATGTTTAAACAAACAACATTATTCGGAACAATAAAATTAAATTAAAAACAACATTATTCGGAACATTCGGAAGACTAGCTTTTCGCTCGCAGCTTCGCCTACGTTATTTTTGTTATCCCGTGGGAATTTTATATTTTCCCGTAGGAAAAATAATTTATAGCCTATGTTCATCAGGGATATCATAGGATTTTCAATGTGAAAGATTTTTTCAAATCGGTCCAGTAGTTTCGGAGCCTATTCATACAAACAAACAAACAATCAAATCTTTTCTCTTTATCTATACTAATATTATAAAGCTGAAGAGTTTGTTTGTTTGCTTGAACGCGCTAATCTCAGGAAATACTGGTCCGATTTGAAAAATTCTTTCAGTGTTAGATAGCCCATTTATCGAGGAAGGCTATAGGCTATATATCATCACGCTAAGACCAATAGGAGCGGAGCACCAATGAAGAATGTTTCAAAATCGGGGGATTTTTTTCCCTATTGCGAGCTTCCGCTGCGTGCGCTGCGTAAACGGTTAGAGTTTCGCAAAAATCATGTATGACAGAATTATTCCCCTTTAAAAGTTCAAAAAAAAGTCCGCGACAGCATATGTCATCTTTTAAGGTTAGCTCACTATAACCTTTTTTATGCTAACCAAATTTGTTCTAAAATAATGCATTATTTGCGAAGGTGTTTTTATAAACATGATATTAATCCTTATCCAAATAAACACGTTATTCATCACAAGTATTTAATTTAAAACAAAATTGCCCTTTACATCATTCGATTTAAATGAATATCTTAGGAGATATAGCAGTTTTAAAATAACATCACAGCAAAATAATGATCGAGTACTGCGCGCACAATGTGCAAAGCCTACTTCTGCTATCTACTTCTGCCGGAAGAAAACAAAACTAAAAATATAGTGTACGCAGAAGTACTTTTAAATAACATTAGTTTAGTTTTTTTGAGAATAACCTACAATCTACATGATATAAGATTATAAGACCCAGTATTTACTCACCTATATAAACAAAGTCGCGGGTTAAAGTTAGCGTTAGCCCAAAGTAACTATTCCACGCGGACGAAGTCGCGGGCGGAAGCTAGTAATATTATATTAGTATAGATTTCCGCACCTTTAATAATCTGAGTTAGTTTCAACTTAATCATTATCCTGTATGTTCACTTATTGCAGTGTTAATAATTGCAATAATAATTAATGCATTAGTATTTAGATTTTAATCAGGCACAACAGATTCTAGATAAAGAAACTAAGATTAAGCTAAAACAAGACTTTTAATCAAAGAATCAATAGTATTATGAAAACACAATTATATTCTAAAAATTTCATAAAAGCAGTTAATACAATTGCTATCCCCATCCTAACTTATTCCTTCGGCATTTTAAAATGGACTAAAACAGAATTAAAGCAAGGGTATAATTTAAATGGTTACCAGAAATATTTTTAGGATCCTAAGCCGAAGTACCAAATAAAATAAATAGCCTCAAAAAAATTTTAATGACTTTATAAAAAGGGTCCTAAAATATATGATATTTTGGTCCAAAATAAATAAACACACAAACAAATAATTGCACGTTTTGTACAAATATTCTTTATGCTTCCCAAAATGGATAAATGGTAACCAAATAATGTCTTACAAAAAGATTAATATTACTGCCAAAAACCTTACTTCAAATTTGTTTGACTGTCATTCAACATTTTATTTATTTATTTATTTATTCTTTATGTACAAAAGAAGTACAAAGGCGGACTTAATGCCTTAGGCATTCTCTACCAGTCTACCTTAGGGTGGTTGAGAGACTATCGAGGTAGATGCACACGTAACAGACATTTCTGAACGACATAAATTATAGAATAGGTATGAAATAAATATTTATTAGTGAACCTAACTTATGAACCTTTTAATAATTATAATATAATAATTATAATTTAATATAATATAATAATATAATATAATAATTATAATGTAATAATTATAATAATTTTAATATTTTAAAATTAATAAATTAAACCCAGATTACTTTAATGTAAAACTAAAATTATAATTGCTTCCCTTTATTACTTTAGTACAAATTAATGTACCTACGAATATACCTAATAAAACATATTTTCATTCGGAGTGGCTATCCGACCCGGGTCCCTATCGAAGTCGATTACTTTGCGGACCCGATAGAAGCGTAATCAAAAAATAACTTAAAGGATAAAACTGAAAACTCTAGGTTAGGTTAGATATTGTGACCACACACAGCGAAGCGAGCGAAGCGTGCGGAGCATGAAACCGAAAAGAAACTGTATTTAAATATAATATTTGACTTCTCATATTTTAATCAATTTCATATAACTATAAACGAGTGATATATTTTTGGGAACCACAATATAATATCTGGTATTAAAAAGAAATTCGATAAACCGTCAGTTTTTTTAGCTCTGAAAAAAATAACAAATTAATATTCGTAACATAAAATATTGGTAACATCTATTTAGTAACAATGTATAATATTTGGTAAAAAATGAATTTTATAGGCATTCATATATTTTTATGACATTCAATAAAAAGAATAATTGGATCTATTTTAGAATATTTTAGGAAACACAATTTGGTGACCATTTATCCGTTTTGGTAAGCGTTTAGAATTTTTTTGGTAGTAAAATAGGTACATTTTTGGTAGGCGTTTACACAAGCCTTAAAGCAACTACAGCGTAACATTATTACCACTATGACAAGAAATAGGAAACACCACCCTAGAACCAGTGTCCAATGTCAAGTATTACCACGCAATGAAGGTGGAAGAGGTATTATTGATATTTATAACCTTCATAATAGTCAAATAACAATTCTTCGTCAGTATTTTTATAATAAATCAAACACTTCAGATCTTCACTTAGCAATACTACAAAGTGACAAAAAATTTAAACCACTCAATCTACAGGACTCCAGTAGCCAAAAAAATGAAGAACAAATTACCAACCACCTTAAAATTTGCGACTGGACCCGTAAAGCTTTACATGGAACACACCACCACGATTTATGCCAGAGTAATGTCGACAAAGTAGCGTCGAACGCATGGCTGACTCGAGGCGAACTCTTCCCTGAGACCCAGAGTTTCATGATTGCAATTCAGGATCAAATTATTAAAATAAGAAATAACCAGAAGTTTATAATAAAAACACCAAATTTGACAACAGATTTATGTAGACGATTACAGGGGCATGCAGAGCAATAGTGCGGATGGGTTATAAATATAGACATGACCAAGCTGCAAACATCATACACGAACAACTAGCTTTGAAGTATAACCTGATCCCTTTAACATCAAATGCGCCTTACTATAAATATGCACCCAATTCAGTAATATAAAACAATAGATAGATACAAAATGTATTATGATAGAGCTATTTTAACCGATAAGACAGTTCACTATAATAGACCGGATATAGCACTAATAGATAAAGTAAATAAAATAGCAAAAATAATTGACATAGCCATCCCAAATACTCATAATTTACAGAGTACAAGTGAAAAGCTCACAAAATATTTATAATTAAAAGATGAAATTATATGTATGTGACATCTACAGCACGTAGTCATAGTACCAATAGTTCTTTCAGCTACTGGAGCTATATCTAAGCAGTTACAGCAATCCTGAGATGCTCTAAATTTACCGTTCACATACATCAGTTTATAAAAAGTCGTAATTTTAAATACTTGTTGTAGGATAGTCCGAAAATGTTTACAAACAGAAACAGACAGAGAATCGTTCGCTTATAATACAGTTAACAGCAGTAGTTAATATAATTATCTATTTTCTTGGTATAAGCCCGTAATAGATAATAATCTCCGGTTAAAAGCCGAGATAGAAAAATATATAAATAATATAATTCATTTATTTGCAAAATTGGAGAAAGTTTTGTAATTAACAACTTGTGTGTACCATACATACAAGTTGTTAATTACAAAAACTTCTCCAACATATTTTGACAAATATTTCGATGTGCAAATTACATTAATCATATTTACCAGCTAAATCTTTAAACCAGGCATCTATTTGAGGTTTAGTGCGTGCCGTTGCAGGCCAAAAATTGTCTTTTGGATTAACTTGTTGTCTTTTGCGCCCACAGTCAGGCAGAGTATTCAACTCTTCTTTTTTGGATAGTATTGCAGAGAAAAATTGTCCTATCTGAAAAAAAACAGATAATAAGTGCACAAACTTTAGTGCAGAAACTTTCATGATGATTTTCTCACTCACATCATTCCCAGTTGAAGCATCTTATGATTAGGGTACTGCAGGGTTGACATAGATAGACTATTGTGAGTATGAATTATGTAAATAATAATCATCTTTCTCAAAATCACTTTATACGGCTTAAATAAAAAAAATACATTTTGAACAAAAAAAAAGGTATACACAGTTACTTTTATGTCACCCTTTTTTTTTTCTCGCGGGGAAATGCGCTACCGCACCGTACCCACCGTTGGCTAGACGGCGAGCGTGTGTGGGGCTCACCCGGCAGAGTGCCAGGCCTACCCACTAAAACCCCTCGGTGTTCTCCCTGCCCTTTTAGGGCGCGTGTAGTAGGGTCCACAATGCGACAACACTACTCACAAACTTTTATATCACCCTGGGTAATTGAAGGGATACTTCATTTAGTGGTAATAGAATGATTTAAACATTAATAATAATTTTAACTAACCTATTTAATTTTATGTTAACTTTCTAAAATTTCCAAAAAATACCAAACATTGAGTGAAATTTAAAATGGTGACTTAAATTTATTAATGTTTAAATCATTCTCATACTGCCTATTGAAACATTCCTTAAATTATCTGGGGTGATAAAAAAGTAACTGTGTATATTGGATTACCTAATTGTAAGTAGCTCACAAATTTGAAACCTATAATTTTTTACATAATTTTCACTTGTCCTAAATGTGTTTAACCTATTTTCACTTCGCCTAACCTTTTAGCAAAATATTTTTACTTTCTAAATTCAACATAAGGCTAAACAATTACAATTTCTACTATTTACTTTAAAAAAAAATTTATTGCAATAAGTTGGTAAACAAGCAAACTGCCCACCTGATGGTATCTGGTAACAGTCACCTACAATACAGTGGCTCCTGTGAGATTCACAGCAAAACTGCAACCCCCACAAAAACCACAGTGTATGTTGCCAACTTGTGACATCAGATGTAAAATCACGGTACCCAGTACTTTCACTGCCATATCTTACCCTTCAAACTGGAACACAGCAATGCAAGCACTGCTGCTTTGAGGCAGAAATAGGTAAGAGGGAGGTACCCATGCAGACAACCCTGGTACAGTCTCCCTCCAGTATTACTAAATAATAATTCCTATGAAATGAAAATGTTCAAATGATGTCAATGTTTTTTTCTGTTAACAATGTTGTGCAAACAAGCAGCCATGTATACTAACTGACTTCCGTGACCACTCCAGCACTGAGGGGCTCTGGTGGACCCCAAGTACTAACCTTCATAGATGGCTCGCTCATATTAAATTAATATTAAACTCTTAACTGAATACTATAATTACTAATAAATTTTGGATATTGTAATTGTGAAGTTACATAGTTTGTTACTAAATCTGAGTGAAACCTTTAGTCAAGATAGCAATATAATTATTATTACATTAGTATAATTAATTATGTGATTTTGTTCATTTTGTGGATTTGCATTTTTTTACATTCAAAACATTACAATGAAACATTACTATTTATTTGATTATAAAATAAAATAATTCCATGAAAATACCTTAGCTGTTGAATAGGTGAAGTTCCTGGCTGTCCCAAATTCATCGCTTGATTGAGGGGTTGTCGAGAAACCATGTTTAACGTTAGTAGACGTAAGCTCATCTTCCTTCTGCTGGGGTTCTTGGGGGTACACATCCGGAGGTCCCAAGCGGGACCTCTTCAACGGACGCTTCTCATACATAATCCCCATTTTATCAGGATACATTTATATATCTTTTATTGATTCAAAAGAAAAAATTGTTGAAAATACACAGCAATATAGTCGTTATCATAGTTAGCAAAATATTTATTAATGCGATAAAAATTAAACTACATACCTTTCACCTAAATATTGTCTAAAATGCACATAGTTTACGTAAAGAATGTCATTTTAAGAGTTCAAAAATATTAATTATTTTATGTATGTAACAATAAACTAAAAAAATATGAACACAACACAGAACACAAACGAAGATTAACAGATTTGTTTGACAGCGTATTGACATTGACATTTTGTTTGTTTTTTTTTTAAGTTTTTTTAAAGAGTGCAGAGGCGCGTTCAGCGCCTCTGGGTGTAGTTGTCCGGTTGTTTTTTAACTCGCTCAAAGGCGTTGAACGGATTGCAGCAACCAAATCTTTTATCTCCCTCTTTCACATTATTTTTTATTTCTCTCTCTTTCTAGTAGATGACATTATAGAATATGGCCGCCAATATCATCCAATCACGTAAGAGTATTTCAGTCATAAACGTCAGAGCGTTTTACAACCATCAAATTCGATGGTTGTTCGGTTGTAACTCGCGCCGACACTCAAAGGTCTTGAACGGGCCGGTTGTTTCACCCGGTTGTCACGCTCGAAGGCATTGAACGGGGTTAGAGCGAAAAGTTGTACTTCGCGCGAAGGCTCTGAACGCGCCTCTGCCGTGCGTTCAGAGCTGCGTTCAGAACCTACACTCGAGTGCACTCCGAGTGCACTCTGACAGCAACCGACCCGTTCAGAGCCTCTGGGTAAAAAACGCTATGACAGGCGGTTAGTACACTCTGTGCCCGTTCCGAAGCTTCGAGTGATGCAACCAAACAACCATCTCGAACGTGGGGTGAAAAACACTCTGACAGATTTTATGTCAAAGTCGATGTCAAAAATACGCAAATTATTTATTATTTTATTAAATAACACTACTTTGAACTCTTTTAAGCCTAATGCAAGGGAAATATAGTGATTTCGATGTGTTGTAATTATTTTTAAGCAGAAAAATGGATATTGAGTGTTAATTTCATAGTAAGGATTAGTAATATTTTGCCCTTTGCTTGATCTTGATCGGCAAGATACAAACTAAAAAAAAAGATAGCAACCGGCCCGTTCTGAACCTCTGAGCGAGTGTGAAAAACACTCGGTTGCATTACTCTGACCCTCGGAACGCAACTCTGGGTGTAGTTGTCCGGTTTTTTTTTTTTTTTTTTTTTTTTTTTTTTATGGCAAAAGAGAAGTTTTGTTTTTTAACTCGCTCAGCCCCCCTAGCACGTCCACCAAAACACGATATGATAAAGCGGTTTAGCGCGGTGAACTGTCAGAATACAATAGGGTTTCGTCGTATTTTGACAGTTCACCGCGATAAATCGCTTTATCATATCGTGTTTTGGTGTACGTGCTACGGGGGCAGGGCTACGTTCCAAAACATCACCCGGAGTGAGTAGGTGGTGGGGGGAGAGTGGCCGGTTAGGGTGGTCGGAGTGTTGGTTGTTTTAGAACGGCAAGAGTGTTGTCTGCTTTGTTTACATAACCAAATATACAAAAATAATAAAATATATAATTCATCGGCGCGTCCGTTCGCTTTAATGCATGGATTACATTCCTCTGTTTCATCTACGAAAATGCTAAAACCAACAGAATATGAATTCTGTTAAATGAATTCTGTTAATAAATAAATAAGCGGCCTAACCTAGCTTCAGCGGAAATGAAGGCCAATTTTACAATCGTGTCACTTACGATACCTATAGTCTTTGGAATTTAAAATTAACTTATTGTCGACGTTACGAAGCGCATCCTCGCTCTCCGAGATGCACACTTTAAAATCCACACAATTTCCCGCCAAATCCAATCGAGTGAAATTACACCTTGCTATATTGTGCGGGTGAGATTCTACTCGATCGAGTGCACTCCGTAGCGTTTTAGGACACGCCACTCCAACACTCTCGAGTGCACCCGAAATGTTTTAGGACATACTTCGGGTGACCGAGTGCACTCGGGTGATGTTTTGGAACGTAGCCCAGAGGCGTTGAACGGATTGCAGCAACCATATCTTTTATCACCTTCTTTTACGTGATTTTTTATTTCTCTCTCTTTCCAGTAGACGACATTATAGAATATGGCCGCCAATATCATCCAATCACGTAAGAGTATTTCAGTAATAAACGTCAGAGCGTTTTACAACCATCAAATTCAATGGTTGTTCGGTTGTAACCCGCGCCAACACTCTAAGGTCTTGAACGGGCGGTTGTTTCACCCGGTTGTCACGCTCGAAGGCATTGAACGGGGTTAGAGCGAAAAGTTGTACTTCGCGCGAAGGCTCTGAACGCGCCTCGGTTCATAATTTGATATCAGAATTCATATTTCTCCTCGGTTCATAATTCTACCGCCTAACCGTGCGTTTGCACTGACGAAACATCTGCATAAAAACAATCTTTTTAAACATATTTCTGTCAATGTTTATAAATGCGTTTAATACCCCAACAAGTTACAAAACATGTACCTATTAAGACTTTGGTAGTTTTCCAATTACAGCACTAGAGCGCATTATGCGGCATAATGCTTAACGTTGAATGTTCCAACTACAGCAACACTTCGCACAATCGAGCACTCTCAAAAGCAATGTTTTCGTGTGATGCGTGCAATCGATACCAACTCAGTGACAGAAAATTAACAAGTGTTTTTTCTTTAAGTTGGCATTGATCGAAATGTTTTATTTATATATAATCGTTAGTAATATTATTTATTGTTGAAAAATGTTTAAAGCTTTCGTTTCATTGTAGTTTTTTTGAAATAATCAAAGTTAATTCAAACTGTGTTAAAAATAAATATAAGTATGGATGAAGGTACAAAAATTACTCAAAACAAAATATGGTAATGAAATAATCAAAATTCAAATTACTTAAAATAACCGTAAATAGTTTTCAACCAATTATTATGTATACCACATTATTTACACATTAATGAGGTTATTGCTAACTCTATGAATATTTCTTTTTTTCAACACTGAACTTAGCGCACTCTGCTGGTGCATTTGAAAACTAATTCACGTTCCAATTAAGCATCAGCATAATTCGGCATTGTGCGCCACTGAGTCGCATTATGCTCTGTAATTGGAAAAATACCAGAGTGTTTGCGTTGTTGTTGTTGTTTTCCAAGTGTGGCATTTTTATGTCTAAATCACAGATAACATAATACTAGCCGGTTGTCACGCTCAAAGGCATTGAACGGGGTTAAGCTGGACATTGACAATCAGTTTTTCGCGTCAGTCTAGATGTAAAACTGTGGCGTCACTCCAATGGTTTTATGCCAACTAGATTTGCCCATTCACGGGCGTCACTCCGGCTCTTCAGTTTTCGACCGGCCGGGCTGTTTAAAGAACGTGTACTACCTATTTGTGTCGAGAAAAAAGTGGATTCTGATTCTGAAGAAACATAAATTCTTACTGCGATTACTCTTTGTTGCCAAATACTTACCTAAAAGCAAAAAAGAAAGCAATGGATGAAGGAATGACTTAAAAAAAGAAATCAATTAACTCACGTCAATTAAAATAGGAAGCAATTCATCTAGAGCTTTTTGTCGATGCTGTTTTGTTTTATAATTTTTGTCCGATACTTTCCACAAACATTCAGAATTTTTATATTTTTCAATAAATTCTGTCATTATGACACGTCTAGAGGACAGCGACGCCGTCATTGTATCAACAAAATACCATACACAGCAGCACAGCACGCTAAATCACCGCGCGGCGCGGGCGTTGCGCACGAACTGACGCGATTGGCATGACGATCACACACTCACGTTCAGTTTGGCGCGACGCGCCGGGTTGGATTTATGGTAGCCCCGGAAATTTCGTGCAGCGTCGTCAGTTAAAACTCTGGAGTGATTCGACACTCACGATCAAATTTTGGATGGATGTCAGTTCAACTGACGCGCAAAACTGATCGTCAATGTCCAGCTTTAGAGCGAAAAGTTCCTTCGCGCAGCTACTATATTGTAATCTGTGCTTCGCGCAAAAAGGCTCTGAACTCTGAACGCGCCTCAGTAATATATACGTAGTATCTCTAATAAGTCTGTGGTAATATAATAATAATTTGTGGATAGGAACGTGTGTTTCAATTTGAAATCTTATTACTTTGAAAGTTTCAATCAGTAATATAATTTGTGGTTTCAATTATCTCCAAAATTATCAGCAAAATATCATTTAGGTGACAAATGCCACCAAAAAAACAACCGGAAAAGGGAGGGAAAGGTGGTGGAAGCGGTAAAAGTGGCAGCGGCGGAAAATCTAGTGGCGATTCTAAGGGTTAGGTTAATTAAGTTAATTTTAATTTGTGTCGAAAGAGGTTTGTAATGTGTAATCAATGAACTTTACATTTAACCTTTTATTTGTATTTAGAATCTGGCAGCAAGGAGAAAAAAGGAGGGACAGCTGTTAAAGTACGTCACATTCTCTGCGAGAAACAATCAAAATGTTTAGAAGCATTGGAAAAATTGAAAGCTGGTCAAAAATTTCCAGATGTAGCTGCAGCTTATAGTGAAGACAAAGCTCGACAAGGCGGGGATCTTGGCTGGATGACTCGGGGTTCTATGGTTGGCCCCTTCCAGGATGCTGCTTTCGCATTGTCTACATCGTCAATAACCAATCCAATATACACAGATCCTCCTATAAAAACAAAGTTCGGATATCACATTATTATGGTAGAGGGGAAAAAATGAAGACTCTTGCGCTTGAATTTGAATATTTCTGGGCGATACTTTTGTTATTCATAATGGAAAGAATATGTTGCCTTCAAGAGCAATTTGACATGGATTTTACAAAGTTGCCTGACCCTGAAATGTCTCAGGAATCCCTAAACTCTGGTATTGAGGATTTCTCAAGTACAGAGTAAGTCATGCTATTATTTGTTTGGGAATCAAATCTTTAGAAACTTAATGCATATTCTATCTATCTCTTGACATGGCATGGCATGAAATTTTTAGTTGGTCCATAAATTACGTGAGATGTTTAAAGGGGGGAGGGGGTCGAGTCAAATCTCATCTAATCTTACGTTGGAGAGTCTCGGCAAATATCACACAATTTTTTTTCTGATTGAAACAAAAAAACATTATACTATTTTGGTCCATTTAATCCATTGTGCATGCTTAAGACTTAATCTTAAGTGTAATCGTGATATGATTAAGATCATTCACTAATTCGTTCGAAAGAAAATAATTTCACTCATACTTCGACGTTATACATCTACTGACTGTCAAACTACCATATTTGTTTTATACCAAATAGCTCAATTTAATCCAATAGGTTCTAATAGTCCCCCATTAGACCGCGCATGAATCTCCATGGACTGAATTATAGTAGATATTATTTTTTTTAATCACAGTAGTTACGATTTAAGTATTCTATTGTTAAATTTTTATTACACATAACTCTCAGCAATATTGATTACTAGTCTTAACTTGTCGTAAATAAAAGCACAAAGCAATCCAACGCGTTTACGTAAGAAACCCACATTTTGAAAAATCTTACATGAGATTGGGGAATGGGGGAGGGGGTTAAATAAAATCTCACGACATCTCACCAGGCGGGGAGGGAGGGACAGAAAATTTAAAAAAACACCTCGCATAATTTATGGACGCCCCCTTGACATATGACTCATTCGCTGTTTCGTCCCACGACCCTTTCGTCCCATGGGAGGGATGACAGAAATTGAATAATGTTATTTTTTTCATTCAGTTATTCTTCCCATTGCTTTATTCTTATGAGATCTATTTTTTTGATACAGTCGGCAACGCAATCTTAATTAGCTAAATAACGGGTTCAATAAAACAAATTAAGTAAAAATATATTTTATTTAAAATAAAATCATCTATGACGCAGTATAACAGTTTGATATACAGGTGTAAAAAGACCGAACGGGAAGCCGAAACCCATGTATTGAACCCATTGTCAATATCATTTTTGTTTTCTAGGCCATACTTGGCCATAAATCGTTACCGAGATTAAATATCTCTCGCAAAAGTGACAATTATTTTTTCAGGGTTTTTATATCAAACTGTTAGGAAAATTATTTGTTAATTTTCGTCCAAAGAAACATTAAAGAAAAAATCAGTATTTATTAAGATTTGTTGGCTAACAATAAAAAAAATAGGGTAGGCTCGAGCCCCTCGGTGGGGACGTATTTGAGCTGTGATGATGATGATGGTGACTATCAGTCTCCCTCTCACTTCCAAAATTAACTCTCCCTGGCTCACTCAAACAAGAATCTTAAAGTTACGGCCTTGAAAAAGCCATGGACACTAGAATAATTTGTTAAAAACTGGATGATTTGCAAAAATAAAATATTGTCCACAAGGCCAGAATATGAAGCATTATTCAAGATTATTCAAGAAAATATTTAGAAAAGTAAAGATTTATAGCAACAGGAATGAAAGGCTGTCAGGGTGTAGGTTTCTTTCATGGATTTAATAATCAAACCTTAATATTAGGTTTTGATTGTTAAGTCCATGGTTTTTTTCGTTTTTTTTTCTAACAACTATCACCCGGTTTCGGTTTGACGTTGACATCTGGGAAATTTTTGTATTTTTTTTATTTTTGTATGTTTGTATTGAATAGGCTCCGAAACTACTGGACCTATTTGAAAAATTATTTCACTAATACAATGCTACAATGTCCCTTAGTAACATCGGATATGGAATATTTTCTTACGGGAAAATATGGAATTCCCACGGGAAAAACTAAAATAACGCGGGCGAAGCTGCGAGCGGAAAGCTAGTCCTGGGGCTAGCTTTCCGCTCGCAGCTTACCATGATCGCTTAAAGTTTAAAGCAAGGTCAAAACAATATTGAAACAGAGACACCGCTGTTGCTGTGTATAGCGCCATCCCGCTCTCGGTGCGGTTTTATTATTGTTTTGAGCGATCACGGTTAGGAGGCTGTATAAGTTAATTTTAATAGCCTGAATTCGTTATGGGTCTTTTTACATCGTGTATACCTACCTATATTATGCTTTTTACTAAACATTAAAACGGCTTAGTATTTAATATTTTATTATTATTTACCTTGGTGCAATATCAGAGTAATTATCACAAAATCAAAAGAGTACACAGTAATTTCAAATCAGTGGAAACTTTACTGGTGTATAATATTATCCTAATGTGATTATAATAAGCAAAATGTTAACTGTTTGTTTCCCACATATAAATAAATATATTAATTACGTTGCCGACTGTACTAAAAAAATAGATTTCATAAGAGTAATGAAATGGGACGAATCACTGAATGAAAACAATAAAGAAAATCAAATTCTGTGATTCATCCCATGGGACGAAAGGGTCGTAGGACGCAACAGCAAATGAGTCTGACATATCACCTATATAGTATTTTATTCATCATCATTATCACAGCTCATATACATCCCCATAGTATTTTATTATTATTATTATATTAATTTTTATATTAAGTATTTTATATTTTAAAAAAAATTGAAATTTCAGTTTAAATTCTGGATGGCAGTTATTTTTGAATGATAAGGTAGTAGTTATCAAATACACTTCAAATGACAACCTTATTTCTTATGACAACTGAAAAATCCCCTCTATAGAGGCTGTGTCATAATGTTTCCGTTTTTTATAAATAATGTATATTGTTAATATTGATAAAATTGTTACAAAAAAGCACAGAAAAACAACTTTGTGGGAATGATATTTATCTCCATACATGTCCATCTCATAGTTCTGAAATAATTCACTCTTTCTTTTTCGTACAATCCATTCTTCTCCGGAACGCTCTGCCTTTAGATATATGGAAATCTGTCAACAGGTTAAGTTTCAAAAACAAACTGAGGAAATATGTACCACAGAACTGTATGTCATAACATCGCTTTTTGTTGGTTGTATTACTCTTGCAACTTGTTATTGTTGGTGAATAATAATATGTATTAGTTTATTATTTTGTCATATTTATGCACTAGGTTTAAAAATTGTAAATGATTTCGATGTGATTTTTAATTATGTTTTTGGGTACATCTACCACATTTTCCCTCTGCACTGCCCGTTGGTCGATTGGTAGAAAATGCCTCAGGAATTAAGTCCGCCTTTGTGCACAAGGTACATAAAGCAGAAATAAATATTTGTTTTTATTTGAATTATCTTCAGTATCACAAAGCAAATATTTATTCAGATATTAGGTAAATAAATAAGTAGGACAGACAATATAAAATAATGAAGTAAACAACATCTTTAAAATATTTTGTTGTATAAATAGTCCTTGCAAATATTCCAAAATCTTTTTTTTATTATATTTGTTTTGAATATTGCTAATTTCTTTACAGCGCGGGACTTAAGCTGAGCTTCTTACGTCTCTGTCGGTTGATGCATGTTACAATGCTCTTAAGCCTTGTGTACTTCTGCAATATCAGCTTGTGGTTCATGATGACCAAAAAGACATTGCCCAGAACTCTAAGATATTCATTCATACTTTCTATACCATCCCAATAGTATTTTGTAATTTTTGTGATTTATAAAAAATAAATAAATAAATGTAAATACAGTTTTAAAGACAAATATTTTATTGACTGTTTATATTCCTTATCTAATTGTTTTATTGTAATTTAACTGTTTTATACTATACTTTGTCTCATCATTTCAATCAAGAGAGGCCCACTGTTGGACATAGGCCTCTCCCAGGGATCTCTAAATTGGTTAATCCAGGTTACCTCTTTCTGCCGCAAAACAGCAGTACTTGCATTGCTGTGTTCCAGTTTGAAGGGTAAGATATGGCATTGAAATTAATGGGTACCGTGACTACATCCTAAGTCACAAGTTGGCAACATACTCTGTGGTTCTTGTGGGGGTTGCAGTTTTGCTGTGAATCTCACAGGAGCCACATGTATTATAGGTGACTGTTACCACTTACCATCAGGTGGGCAGTTGGCTTGTTTGCCAACTTAGTTGCAATAAAAAAAACCATTGCTGCATCACCTGCTACGCGGCCGCTACAGTGACAGTCCTGCAAATAATGTGTCCTTCCTGCCTGCCCACTGCTACTTAACCCAGCTTCCCCTGAAACTATTTTTTAATTCCTTTTAGTGTGTTTATACATATGTATAAGAGTAGAAAAAATAATGAAAAAAATCCAGATGACCTGGTTTTTTTTGGAAATGAGTGGTCGTTATAACGCCCAGTAGGGGAATCCACGACTAGGATGAGTTGATTATACTCAGAAAAAAATAAAACAATATGAATGGAAAATATTCTTTAATAATAAAAATAAAAACCGACTTCAAAAACACTGAAAAGTTAAAAATAATATAAGAATAGGTACAGACATCACACTTCTATATTGAAGTCGGTGCCAAACGATGATCTCCTAGAAAGTCTTAAAATTTGGCACCGACTTCAATATAGAAGTGTGATGTCTGTACCTATTCTTATATTATTTTTAACTTTTCAGTGTTTTTGAAGTCGGTTTTTATTTTTTGTAAAATATTTTTTATTTTTAACTTTTTAGTGAATGAAATCTTTTTAGTGAATTCGATTTTCATGGGACCCATCATCAGATCCTGACTTTGGTGACCTTGGGACCACCCTAGGAGTATACTCTATCGAATACAAAAAGAATTTTGAAAATCGGTCCACAATTGGCGGAGTAGGTAATCGCGTAACATACACACAAAACACGTTGGAAACACCTTAAAATTTAAGGGTTTTCCTTGATTTTCATGGGATCCCATCATCAGATCCTGACTTTGGTGACCATGGGACCACCCTTGGAGTATACTCTATCGAACACAAAAAGAATTTTGAAAATAGGTCCACAACTGGCGGCGTAATCGCGTTACATACACACAAAAAAAACGCATCGAATTGAGAACCTCCTCCTTTTTTGAAGTCGGTTAAAAAAACATACAAATTACGATACTACATTATCCACTGAAGAAAAGAACGCCTATGAAACTATGAAGCATTTCATCTCACTAATTGTTACATTGGCCATTTTGTTTTTCTAATTTGCATATTCATTATTAGTCTTTACTAAGAGTTTGAAGCAGTTCTCATCAAACATGCATTCAAAATAAAACAGCGGTGACTCTAAGTGTTTCAGGGCCTGCATATGACGCCATTCTGGAAGTGGAAGGGGATTGTGAGTGACTCTGGCTTCAATAACCCTAAGTGCTTCGAGATGGAGAAGATGTGACCTCAAATTCCACAAATCGTTTTTTACATAGGTAGTAATGATATTAACGGGTCGTGCTCAGAATTCTCATCGTCATCTACAACAGTCGCTTGGGTTCTCAACTAGAACCTGAAAATCAAAATACACAAATAGTAATAAGTTCACATAAGTATTAGTTGTATATATGTTTAGGAACATGGACAAGGGCAAGCCACATATTATGTAGAAGGGAAGATGGCCGTTGCAGCCGGAAAAGCACTGCCAAGCGTAACTTGAGACGCCCCCCGACAAGATGGTGAAATTTCCTGCCCAGCCATGTTGGCCTCAAATGGATACGCACGGTAGGGAGGGTTGACGCAGTTTTGACGCAGCTCGGGTGGGGGGAGGGAGACATATCGAGTACTGCACGAAAACGGACTGAATTGAGACATACAGCATTAAAAATAATGATTTCATAAACAATCGCAAACCTGGAAGTTTGTGCCATGTCACAACCTCTTCGCCGCCAGAATCCTCATCTGTCACGTCCGCGATGGCATTATCAGGAGGTAAAATTAACACACTGCTTGGCAACTCATCATCCTCATCAAGGCATTCGAGTTCCTCTATGATTGTTGTATGCGATATCTGGGAAAAGAAGTAAGACGGAATGACTGACAGCCGATTTTCGATGATTCCTCCATTTCCATTTTTAATTTTTACTTGCGTCGATATAGGTACGGAGTGGGTGGAAAGGACAACACCTTTTAACATGAAAGCAATGAATTCGTAATAAACTTTATGGATGCAAATAAAACCTCATAAAACTTACTATGCGTGCACTTATTCAAAACGATTTTTAAAGAAAGTTGTACGCGACTGTACATTACTTCATATAGATAGACAAGGAGGATGCCAAATGTTGCTTAAATAATAAATTTAAATTAATCACTCATCGAGGATTTACATTAATTTAAATATTAACGGTTACTGTTTCATCACTGAATTCGATTAACTATTTACATTAACTTCTCATTGTAAGTAAGTACATAAAACATAAAA
The DNA here is from genome assembly GCA_963935595.1 of Schoenobius gigantellus. Lineage (NCBI taxonomy): Eukaryota > Metazoa > Arthropoda > Insecta > Lepidoptera > Crambidae > Schoenobius > Schoenobius gigantellus. The sequence continues at coordinate 15,168,306 of OZ012544.1, read as the reverse complement.
AATAACGAAACCTTGCACATTTGGGACTCCAGGCTCCTAGAGTATTTACCCAAATAAAGAATTCTTTCGTTCTTTGGATTGAGCCGTCGACAAACTCTGAATCTTTGAAGAATGTATCGACAAACTACCTTAGTGAAAATCTGTTTGCTGATTTAGATAGGCGGCAGTTTGTCCGACAAGTTACAGTTTTCATCGGGCTCGCGTTTAAGGGGGCTGTGTGGCCCGGCTGGGGTAACGTTACCCAAGCCGGGCCACACAGCACAATATCTTTGAAACGCGCAAGCGACAAACTCTGAAACTTGCCGACAAACTCTGACAAACTCTAGACATTATAGCGGCATACTCAAACAATCTATTTTTCACAGTTCTTTTTTGTGGCCCGACTGGGGTCAGCTCGCCAGTGTATGGATGCTCAATATTTCTTTGTAGCTAGTTTTTTGAAAATATTATCAAAATTATATAGGTATATGTTACAATATTCCGCGGTCCGCCTGTTGCTGATCGCTGTTCTATACTAATATTATAAAGAGGAAAGATTTGTTTGTTTGCATTGAATAGGCTCCGAAGCTACTGGACAGATTTGAAAAAAAAAACACATTTAGAATCCTACGTTATCCGTGATGAACCTAGGCTACAAAATTATTTTTCAAATTCAAATTATTTACTGTAAATAGGGTTACATTTCACAATTTCTAAAAAAAGATCTTATAGATCTTACTGCCTATTTAGCTATTAGTTTATAGCATGCAAATGTCAATATTTTATTTTATGTACAATTTTATCAATTAAAGTTATACATGTCTACGATTTATTACAATTCTATGTCAGGTATTATTTATTTTCAATCATTCATCAATAATATTAAATATATTCTACAGGAAATATTATATTTAAATATACACATAATGTTAAGCCTTATGTTTGAAAAAATCTTCAATTGAATAAAAACTCTGTTCAATTAGCCATTTCCTCAAAACAATTTTAAACCTACTGAAGGGTAGCAGCTTTATTGCTTCCGGTATTTTATTATAGATTTTGATGGCCATTGCATAACCATTCTTATTGAATCGTCTAGTTTTTGGAATTATATTTAAAATAAGCCTGTCCAAACTTCTCAAATTTCTGCTGGTAGTATCTTTTGCTGTCTGATAGAGGTGACTGTTCTGTTTCACAAACTTACCTATTTCAAAAAAAAAAAACAAGCACGGAAATGTTAAAATATTCAGTGACTATTTTAATTTGTCATGGGCTTTAAAATTCCATTGGACTAGTAAAATGAAAGGAAAAACACTTTTATGTTGGAACTAACTGTGCCCGCGAACTGTCTCGCCTTAAAAGTTGAAAAAGACTGTCGTTCCGCGGGAACTACTTTTCCGTAATAATAAGTAGCCTATTATGAAAAGAACCGGTTTTTTCTGCAGTGATTTTTTTATGATTGACCGTACTATGCGTACTATACGTATTTCTAAATTGAGTAATCGTAAAGTTACGGTCTGTTAAACTTTATATTAGATAATTATATATATATAATAGGTAATTTTCGAAATAGCAGAATTGTAGATTATGGATAGGACATAGGGAATGTAGTTTATGATTTTAAGAAATTCAACCCGTTACCGCGGTAAAATACAGAATTCCCATGGGAAAAGAGAAGCATAAGCTAGCTTTCCGCTCGCAGCTTCGCCCGGTTTTTATTTCGTTTTCCCGTAGGAATTTCCGTAGGAAATAGGATCCGTAGGATCCAGTTTAGAACACAAACACACTGGAGTACCACAAGGCAGCATAATCGGGCCACTGTTGTTTCTTCTGTACATAAATGACATAACTAATAATTCTGATAACAAAACATTATTCGCGGATGATATTGCAGTGCTAGTCTCTACTGCTAAGGATTATACAATACTACAACATAAAAATGATATTATTAATACATTGACATATATAATAGAGTGGCTTAATGATAATAATTTAAAAATAAATTTAACTAAGACGAATATAATAAATTTTAATAACTTTAAAAACTCTCTTCCGAATATCGACATTATCGGACATGTTCAGTGGTCTCCGAAGGCCGAATTCTTAGGTCTGGTTATAGACACGAAATTCTGTCTGGAGAGACCAAATTGAAAAAGTAGTTGATAAAATAAATAGCTTTTTGTTTGCTTTATACAAACTTACCAAAATAGCAAACAAACAGACGGCTATTACAGCCTATTTTGCATATATCGAATCTGTCCTTAGATATGGGCTTATAATATGGGGTAATGGTACAGATAATCATAAGAGTATTTATTGCACAAAAAAGGTGCATTAGAGCCATCTGTAATTTAGCGCCAGATGTTTCATGTAAGCCTTTCTTCAAGTCACTGAATATTTTAACATTTCCGTGCTTGTTTTTTTTTTTTGAAATAGGTAAGTTTGTGAAACAGAACAGTCACCTCTATCAGACAGCAAAAGATACTACCAGCAGAAATTTGAGAAGTTTGGACAGGCTTATTTTAAATATAATTCCAAAAACTAGACGATTCAATAAGAATGGTTATGCAATGGCCATCAAAATCTATAATAAAATACCGGAAGCAATAAAGCTGCTACCCTTCAGTAGGTTTAAAATTGTTTTGAGGAAATGGCTAATTGAACAGAGTTTTTATTCAATTGAAGATTTTTTCAAACATAAGGCTTAACATTATGTGTATATTTAAATATAATATTTCCTGTAGAATATATTTAATATTATTGATGAATGATTGAAAATAAATAATACCTGACATAGAATTGTAATAAATCGTAGACATGTATAACTTTAATTGATAAAATTGTACATAAAATAAAATATTGACATTTGCATGCTATAAACTAATAGCTAAATAGGCAGTAAGATCTATAAGATCTTTTTTTAGAAATTGTGAAATGTAACCCTATTTACAGTAAATAATTTGAATTTGAAAAATAATTTTGTAGCCTAGGTTCATCACGGATAACGTAGGATTCTAAATGTGTTTTTTTTTTCAAATCTGTCCAGTAGCTTCGGAGCCTATTCAATGCAAACAAACAAATCTTTCCTCTTTATAATATTAGTATAGAACAGCGATCAGCAACAGGCGGACCGCGGAATATTGTAACATATACCTATATAATTTTGATAATATTTTCAAAAAACTAGCTACAAAGAAATATTGAGCATCCATACACTGGCGAGCTGACCCCAGTCGGGCCACAAAAAAGAACTGTGAAAAATAGATTGTTTGAGTATGCCGCTATAATGTCTAGAGTTTGTCAGAGTTTGTCGGCAAGTTTCAGAGTTTGTCGCTTGCGCGTTTCAAAGATATTGTGCTGTGTGGCCCGGCTTGGGTAACGTTACCCCAGCCGGGCCACACAGCCCCCTTAAACGCGAGCCCGATGAAAACTGTAACTTGTCGGACAAACTGCCGCCTATCTAAATCAGCAAACAGATTTTCACTAAGGTAGTTTGTCGATACATTCTTCAAAGATTCAGAGTTTGTCGACGGCTCAATCCAAAGAACGAAAGAATTCTTTATTTGGGTAAATACTCTAGGAGCCTGGAGTCCCAAATGTGCAAGGTTTCGTTATTTTTTATGTTTTATGTACTTACTTACAATGAGAAGTTAATGTAAATAGTTAATCGAATTCAGTGATGAAACAGTAACCGTTAATATTTAAATTAATGTAAATCCTCGATGAGTGATTAATTTAAATTTATTATTTAAGCAACATTTGGCATCCTCCTTGTCTATCTATATGAAGTAATGTACAGTCGCGTACAACTTTCTTTAAAAATCGTTTTGAATAAGTGCACGCATAGTAAGTTTTATGAGGTTTTATTTGCATCCATAAAGTTTATTACGAATTCATTGCTTTCATGTTAAAAGGTGTTGTCCTTTCCACCCACTCCGTCATGGGTAATATCGGATTTTCGCTGTATTGTACCGTATCTATATATCGGTTTTGAATATCAGATATTGAAACTATATATTTCAATATCTATATATTGGTCGGAATCTACGTTACTCTGAAACCTAGATATACCACACAATGTCACATCGTACACATATTTTTAAATATTTCGGTTTTGAATGATATCTATGAAATTCGACCGTCGACACTGAGAATTTACGTTGCAAAACATAAGGTCTAAAACTAATTTGACATTCATTGAAAGATTATCAAGGTAATAAATAAATAGTTTCAGAACACTTGAGTCAAAGTAATACCATACTTTTTTGCAAATAATTAACTTTAGATTAAACCTTATTTTGTTGCTAATAACGTTCAAACTAAAAAAACGATACGCTCATACGTTCTGCCAACATAACAATATTTCTCGCTCGCTCATGTATATATTGTTAAACTGTGGCTCAGTCGTATCAGATAAAGATGGAGACCACATTTCACACAACAGCTTGAATCAAATACCTACATATCTCGATCTCGTTCTCTGTGGTCTGACCTCTCTTTTTAGTGTGTGGTCGGTATTGCTACTTCTTTATTTAAATCTCCCAGTAAAAACATTAAAAAAGGTAACACACTAGCCCACAATCATTAGATTGTGGGCTCAATCAAATAGTTTATATTTATTAAAATTTTTCAACTACAATTACCGATTTCAAATACAAAGTTACATTAGATGATGAATTTATAAATGAGTCAATGAATTATTATTACATATCCTGCAGACTTGGTAATATCGTCGGTCGGAAACAGTAGGTGCCTAATGGAACATTTCAAAATCACATGTTCTGAGTAATTGAGGTTTTAAGTTTTTGACAATATTCAAATCTTATTTTACTTTATCTTGAGACTTGTATTCTCTTATCTGTGCTTGAGATCATTTTGTGTTTTTTTTATTTACTAAATAATATGAAGATTATAGTCTAGTTTAAGTTTATTGTGTGTAACTAAGATTTAGGATGTCATGTGTAGTTTTTGAGTTATCAGTAATTTTGTGAAATATTCTAATTATTAAATTAAATAATTTCTGAAAATCTAAGATGTAGTTAATTGGAATATTTCTAAATAAACCAGTAATGAAATAAAAATACAATCAATTCAGAAATCTTTTAGGTATAGAATTTCAGTCATACTGGAACTTTGAGAAATATTTCATTATTAAAGCCCGGATGCACTTTAGAATTTAGTGTCGCAGCGCGGAACATTTCAAAATAAATTGATACTGAAAACGAAAAGAATACAAAATTTTTGTTTTCTTTATTGGAATTAATAGTTTTCTGTCAATTAGAACTAAAATTTAAGTTGTACCGTTGATGATTTCGAAAAAAATATTTAATTCCTTACCATTCTACATAGTTATCTCAAAACGTGCTCAAAACACGTAATTTGGAAATATTCTGGTAATGAATCCGACCGACGATATGGCAACATTGGCGCTGTTATGTCAATATAAATCGGCTAAATATGGCGGTTGTTTACTTTGCAGTTCACGACTTTGTTCAAGATTTTTCGCTATCGTTACGCTAATCATCGTTGATTGATATTGAAAAATGGTGCAATCTTGTGTAGTGATAGTGCGTGGTGTCCAGGAGGTGATATAAAATTTCACGCATAGATTTTTAAACCGTGATTTTTTAAATTGAATCATTGTAATCTAAGAATCATAGTTTTGTTCGATCTTCCAAAAATACTCGTTGGTGCTTCCAACAAAATATTAGTAAATGATTGATAAGTCAAGATCATATATAGATATACGTTGAATTTCATTGAATTTGTGTAACGTGATTTTGTTTGTTTACAAACAGTCGTTTTGATGTAGAACGACCAAAATGTAAATGTATCTGAGACTTTCTTTGATACAAGATTTTGTACGAGATGTGCAATGCATACATTTCATGATTATGATTCTTACTCGTTATGTACACATACTCTTAATATAATCTCTTATTCTTTGTTATCTATACATTTTAGTTTTTTTATACAGTTATGTAATTGTTAACAATATTTTTCCTTTTTAGATTTCCTAAAGACAGTACCCGGAGAAAATTGTGGCTATCAATTATAACACTGAAGACAAAATTAGATGGACAAAAATGGAAGTGAGGATTTGCAATTTACATTTTAATGAATCTAATTATGACACTACAACAGGGCGCTTAAAACAAACAGCAGTTCCTTCTTTAAGGCATACAATATCTCCATTAAAGGTAAAGATTTTTAATTAACAATATATTTGTGAATGATTGGTTAGTAATACATTTAGTATCAAATTTCTGGCCTATATATTTTTTATGTATGCATACATTTTAAATACTTAGTATAGAAAATAATACTTTATTGTGAATTTTTATCATGTGCCACTGCCATCTGGATATATAATTCAGTTTGTAATTAGAATTGCATATCATCCCATTGATGAATGATTTATATTACATGTTTAGAATTTAAGTATTTTAAATATATGACAAAAATGCAACATTATAATATGTTTTCATCATAATGTTAACATTATTATTAATTTTCAGACAACAAGTGCCTTACATAAAGAGTAAATGTTCCAAATAACTGAAGTTGCTGTTCCAAGCACCAGTTGTGGCATTTACAAAAGTGAATGTCCGTTTAAGGATACAAGACTGAAACGTGCTAGTTGCGATTTGGAAGGTCCAGCAAGTAAAATACAATGTCGCAATATCCTGGAAGACATAAGCAACCTTAACAAGTTAATTAATGTGGTATCACAACATTTTACGCCTATGCTTCAGCAAATGTTTAACCACTCGGTCACGGACTCAATATTTTGTACTGATTTGCATGAAACTACGATAGTTAAGCAATTAACTAAATCTTTCTTTTAATATGCGTATACGAGCTCACTTAAAGAGGAAGACAGAAAATATATTCATAAATTACGTGGAAATAGACAGAAATTACACAGAGCTGTGTAATATAATATCAACATTATAATAAATGATATTGATTTTAAAATGTTTTTTTTTGCACATCATCATTCCCCGAATTTTGTCCCATATAGTCGTAATATACTTTCTTAAACAGATGTTTTTAAAGTGATCCAAATTTTTTATGTATTTTTATTTGAAGTCTTTTTAATCTTATTAATAGTTAAATTAAATACTTATATTAATAGTTTAATTTAAACTACTTAATAGTTTAATAATCAATTCCGATTTTGATTGGAAACCCTGATTCATTTTGGGAGGCTTAAATCTATCAGTGGTGACTGCTGAGACGACGATTAACCTATACATTATACGTCGACGTGACGACGTGGTCATGATAATCAAAATTTCATCATACAGAATCTGTACGGCTAAATCGAAAACGGTAATTACGAATAGCGTAAACGGATACAAGGATTTATTTTATTTATTTATCTGTTGTATGTAGCGTAAACGGATACAAGGATTTATTTTAATTAATAAAATGTTAAAAAAAGTAAAAAAATATATATTTCGATCCGGTGGATGTGTGGGATGTGTATTATTTAGTGTGAGTGTGTGTTGAGTGTGATGCTCTGTTTACTGGGATGATTCACAAAATTGAGGCAGTCTCCGCACTACATGTGAGATAGGTATATTGGTTTCGTTTTAAAAAGAAAATATAGACGTCGCTGAATCTCTCTTCAAAAGTGTGCACGATTCTGTGCAGGACAGTGTGAGCAGCAAAGTTTGACCTAACGGTTTCAGTGTAGAAATTAAAGGATATTGATATGCAACATTTATACAGCTATAAATAATTCCCGATTAAAGTATAGCGATGTCCTGAAAAAAATAAAACAAAGGTTACCCTATTTGAAAGAGACGGTAAGCCCACAGAGAGTGAGATAGCGATACTGAGGTATTGCCTCAAATAGGTATTCAAGGCGTGGTCTCCATCTTTATCTATAACTTCATGGTCGTATCTATGTTTTTAGTCAGATTTCCGAGTATCATAGATTTTTTGGGTATATGCGTATTGTTTATTACTTGGTTATGGCCGGTCGGTGAAGTCGTGCGATATCCAATATATAGTTTGTTCGCCGAGCGATATATAGATATTAGATATTGTGCCGGTACATAGATATTGTATCTGTATACGATTTGTATCGCCCACTCCTACTCATATCTACTCCGTACCTATATCGACGCAAGTAAACATTAAAAATGGAAATGGAGGAATCATCGAAAATCGGCTGTCAGTCATTCCGTCTTATAGTGCTAACAGACGATCCGATTTGGTTGGATCCAACGTGATCCAACCAAATGAGGAGCCGACGCGCCTACAGACGGTCCGACGCGGTTGGCAATCCTACAGTAGAGATGCCCTGAAAAGTATTATGTACCTATATCGTTATCGATACAAAATACTATTTTGGCCAATACAAAAACACAATTTGTCTTTGCGAAACTCAAATAAATTAACATCTTATTTATATTTTATAAAGTTTATAAAAATAGTTTTTAAAGAATAAATAAATAGGTACAGATAGATTTCATGGTTATCCTTAAGTTTTTGAGGTAATGTTTGTTAGAGATATTTCTTTCCTGTGATCCGACTCCCATCGATCGGTATTATAAAAATACAGGATATTCATTTTCTTCATTTGGCGGGTTCGATTCTCGATCTAGACAGGTGATTATTTAGCAGTCTTTGAATGCGGTTGGATTTGTTTTTGAATTTAAAATTATGAATTCTTTCCGCAAAGTTATATCTACGGTATTTAAGGTACTTTTCCTCCATGTGGCATCGCCGTCGGATGCCTTGTATTGTATCACTGAATAGGTCCATTCGTTCCATTCGTTTGGGAACTATGAAACCACAGCCAGACATCCATATACACAGACACATGTTAAACTTATAACACCCCTCTTTTTCCGACGGGGGTTAAAAAGTATCGTACTCATAAAAATATTGAAACAAAAGTATCAATACTTCAAATTCAAAGTGTAGAGTACTTCACGTCAGTCAGTGACTTGAAAACAGCAACAAATTAAGTAGTTGCGTATAAACAATAATAAAAAAGCAACTGTAAATTCACAAATCAAAGTTTATTATATTAGGTTATATTTATAATCAACTAACAGGATGTACAGTAAGTTCCCATTCAAGCTTTACATTGACACTACGAATACCGACACTTTTCAAGCGCCATATGAACGATCCAAAGGTCAAATACCTAGTATAGCTTGACAAAGAGCTTACTGTACAATGCGTAACTAAATGTGCGAAAATAAATAAATAATGAAACACGGTTGCCCTGTTAAAACACAAACAAAATTTTTGCAATACATTTTTTTCTTCACTTTGTGGTTTGGCAGGACGAGTCATTTTAGTTTACTAAATTATTACTTTTAAGCACACATAATTAAATTAAACCACAAAGTATCGATACTTTTGTCTTTTGTCGTGTCCCTACTTGTCGTATGAGCGATCGTGCCGTCAAGCGCCCAACAAGCTAATAATAATTATGTCGGGCCGACAGCCGTACACACGTTCCAATTTGATCGAGGTCGGGCGGTTGGCTCCAACCAAGTCTGTTATGGCTATTACTTCTTTTCCCAGATATCGCATACAACAATCATAGAGGAACTCGAATGCCTTGATGAGGATGATGAGTTGCCAAGCAGTGTGTTAATTTTACCTCCTGATAATGCCATCGCGGACGTGACAGATGAGGATTCTGGCGACGAAGAGGTTGTGACATGGCACAAACTTCCAGGTTTGCGATTGTTTATGAAATCATTATTTTTAATGTTGTATGTCTCAATTCAGTCCGTTTTCGTGCAGTACTCGATATGTCTCCCTCCCCCCACCCGAACTGCGTCAAAACTGCGTCAACCCTCCCTACCGTGCGTAATTGCGTATCCATTTGAGGCCAACATGGCTGGGCAGGTTTCACCATCTTGTCGGGGGGTGTCTCAAGTTACGCTTGGCAGTGCTTTTCCGGCTGCAACGGCCATCTTCCCTTCTACATAATATGTGGCTTGCCCTTGTCCATGTTCCTAAACATATATACAACTAATACTTATGTGAACTTATTACTATTTGTGTATTTTGATTTTCAGGTTCTAGTTGAGAACCCAAGCGACTGTTGTAGATGACGATGAGAATTCTGAGCACGACCCGTTAATATCATTACTACCTATGTAAAAAACGATTTGTGGAATTTGAGGTCACATCTTCTCCATCTCGAAGCACTTAGGGTTATTGAAGCCAGAGTCACTACTCCAAGTGTACCTAACTACCAAAAGTACCAATAGAGAAAATACCACAATTCCCTTCCACTTCCAGAATGGCGTCATATGCAGGCCCTGAATCACTTACAGTCACCGCTGTTTTATTTTGAATGCATGTTTGATGAGAACTGCTTTAAACTCTTAGTAAAGACTAATAATGAATATGCAAATTAGAAAAACAAAATGGCCAATGTAACAATTAGTGAGATGAAATGCTTCATAGTCTCATAGGCGTTCTTTTCTTCAGTGGATAATGTAGTATCGTAATTTGTATGTTTTTTTCACTTGACTTCAAAAAAGGAGGAGGTTCTCAATTCGATGCGTTTTTTTTGTGTGTATGTAACGCGATTACGCCGCCAGTTGTGGACCGATTTTCAAAATTCTTTTTGTGTTCGATAGAGTATACTCCAAGGGTGGTCCCATGGTCACCAAAGTCAGGATCTGATGATGGGATCCCATGAAAATCAAGGAAAACCCTTAAATTTTAAGGTGTTTCCAACGTGTTTTGTGTGTATGTTACGCGATTACCTACTCCGCCAATTGTGGACCGATTTTCAAAATTCTTTTTGTATTCGATAGAGTATACTCCTAGGGTGGTCCCAAGGTCACCAAAGTCAGGATCTGATGATGGGTCCCATGAAAATCGAATTCACTAAAAAGATTTCATTCACTAAAAAGTAGAGATGCAGCGAATAGTTGTTATGGCGAATAGTCGAATACCGATTACTCGCCATTCCTCATGGCGAATAGTCGAATATTCGTCATTATTATTCGACATAAAAAAAGGAATTTACAGAATAATTAATTTGTTATCAAATAATAATATTACACTTGTTATAGTCTCTTGAACTTACCTATCATTTATATGTTACTGTAACCTAAAAAAATCCAAGATTATGAATATTATAATGGCAACCCTTTTCTTGTAAGTAACATAGCGAGGAATAACTTCATTTTGTTAGGGGATTTCCCGTCAAATCGGTTTCACTTGCACTGCGCGCTGCATTTGTTTTGTTTGTCATTCGTGCTGAGCGTACTTGATGTGACGTCGATAAGTGTTCGAGAACCAGTGCTTATGTAGGAGATTCGTTCTTTAAAATTTCCATTTTCAATTAAAGACTGACTGTAAAGTGTGACACCAAAAGGAAAATAACTATGCCAAATCCCGGGAAAAAATCTCATGTTTGGCGTTATTTTGAGGAGGAAGAAAACAGTGCGAAATGTATTTTGTGTAGTGTAAAAATAAGTAGAGCAGCAAAAAAAACAGGAACAAGGTGCTTGCAGAATCATTTGAAATTTAAACACCCAGGTAATTAATTATTATTATAATTTTATTTATATTTGGTTACGCCTATATCCTTTACATTACAGGGTAGGCAGAGCGTTAATTACCTAGGAGGCTAGTTCGCGCCAATTTTAACTGTGTTTGGTTTGGAGGGTCATGAATGAGATAAACAACATTGGTCTGTCTGTTCTGCGGTGACGAGTCGTTGGCCCATCGCCTTCCGATCCTGTGAGTGACCGACTCTTACGGCCTGCGCGGGAAGAAAAGCAACTATGGGGCACTCTTAAGTTTTTCTTTCACTCCCAGCCCAGGCAGTATAGTTTTACTAATAACAGTTTTACGTTTTATTTATACAGTTGTAGGTACCATTTATTCATTTAACTAGTATGGTGATTATAAGTTTTTTAATAATTTAAGTAACTGCCACTATCTACGTCCCTCACTAAGGGTTTCTTTTATTTCCTTGTTCGCAGATGAGTATGGTCAAATTTATGGAAGCTTAAGTAATGCAAAAACATCTCCAGGTACCTCCGTATCTACCTCTACCCGAGTGTCCAGCCAGCCTTTGGTGCAGCCGTCTCTGAAACAAGTATTTGAAAGGAAAAAGCTCTGGGACATTAATGACTCTCGTGCAAAAAAGTACCATTACTTGATTGGCGAAATGATCGCTTTAGACAATGAGCCCTTTTCCATCGTCGACCATCATATAGGATTTAAACATCTGATTAATAATGCTTTACCACAATATTCTATTCCTAGCAGGACGTACTTCACAGAGAATATCATTCCAGACATGTATGAGAGACTGGTTAGCAAAATAAAGAGCGAGTTAGAAGCAGCTGAAACTGTAGCATTTACTACCGATATGTGGACTTGTGCAGTAAATAATGCCGCATTTCTAAGTTGCACAGGACACTGGATATCTGAAAATTTTAAACTGAATCATGTCGTTCTAAACATGGTGCATTTTCCAGAATCACATACATCAGACAATATCAAAACAGAACTGTTAAAATGTGTAACGAAATGGGAAATACCCACCACTAAAATTCGAGCGATTGTTCATGATAATGGCGCAAATATGGTTAAAGGAGTGAGGGAAACTCTGCTTCCTTCGGAGCGTTGTTTCATACATACTCTGCAGCTGGTGATAAATGATGCTTTAAAAAATAGTCCCCAAATAACAGAAATTCTTACTACTGCCCGCCGCATTGTTACACATTTTAATCATTCAGGATACACAAAACTTCAAAGTATTCAATCTGAGTTCGGACTGCCTCAACATCAGCTGGTTCAAGATATTCAAACTCGCTGGAACTCAACATACTACCTACTAGAGCGTCTACTTGAACAAAAAAGAGCAATTTCAGTGTACATGTTAGAATCAAGAAGCGTGAATTTCGAAAATTTGACGAGTGACGAGTGGGAGATTATACAACAACTGCTAAAGCTCTTAAAACCTTTCGAGGAGATAACAAAATTAACGAGTTCCACATATGCACCTATATCAGATGTGATACCTAGAACAGTTTCATTAACCAGATACCTAACGAAAGATGCGTTGATTCAACAAACTGAACATGTTAATAATTTTAGAAATATGTTATTAGAAAATATGGAAGCTCGTTTTTGCTTGGAGGGTCTGTGCTCTAAAAAGACATATTACTTGTCAACATTTTTAGATCCCCGATACAAGAACTTTTTCTTTGACGCTGCCCAAGCTAACTGGGTACAAAGTGTTGTGCTCAGAGAAGGTATAAAACTTTCTTTCGGTGACGACGAAAGTGATGATTCCGGTCCAGAAATAGCGTTCAAAAGACCTCGCTTAGACAATGAAAAGGGGGATGTCGTTTCAGAAATTCATGAACTATTTTGGGCATGTTTCGAAGAATCTAAATCTATGACAACAGAGCAGCCTAATGAAGAGCAACCCAAAAATTCTATTGCTGATGAAATTGCTAACTACATCAGGATAGCAAAGGCTGACAGAAGTATAAACCCATATGAATGGTGGTCTTTGAGTACTAATAAGAATCGATTCCCAATTTTAAGTAAGCTTGCTAAACTATACTTAGTCACTCCAGCAAGCTCTGTTTATTCAGAAAGACTATTTTCTGAAGCAGGTTTGGTTTACGAAAAAAAGCGCAACCGACTCGATCCCAGTCGTGCAGAAAAATTAGTTTTTTTGCACCACAATCTACCTCTCTTAAACTTTGATTATTAATTAAAAAGCCTTAAGTATTAACTTCCACATGACTGATTTTTGCTAACTTTTTATTTTTTAATGATGATTACTCGTATATTAATACTAAGCGTGCTTTTTTTAAACATAAATACAAATAATTATTTTGTCTATCTCTAGTTTTTCTGTCCATTTAATATAAGTTTATTTTACTTAGACAACTATTCGCCGATTATCGAATAATGAACTAGTATTCGGTATTCGACGAATAACAAAAAAAATGCCGAATAATGCCGAATACCGAATAATAGCGAGTATTCGCGGCATCTCTACTAAAAAGTTAAAAATAAAAAATATTTTACAAAAAATAAAAACCGACTTCAAAAACACTGAAAAGTTAAAAATAATATAAGAATAGGTACAGACATCACACTTATATATTGAAGTCGGTGCCAAATTTTAAGACTTTCTAGGAGATCATCGTTTGGCACCGACTTCAATATAGAAGTGTGATGTCTGTACCTATTCTTATATTATTTTTAACTTTTCAGTGTTTTTGAAGTCGGTTTTTATTTTTATTATTAAAGAATATTTTCCATTCATATTGTTTTATTTTTTTCTGAGTATAATCAACTCATCCTAGTCGTGGATTCCCCTACTGGGCGTTAAAATACCACTCATTTCCAAAAAAAAACAGGTCATCTGGATTTTTTTCATTATTTTTTCTACTCTTATACATATGTATAAACACACTAAAAAGAATTAAAAAATAGTTTCAGGGGAAGCTGGGGTAAGTAGCAGTGGGCAGGCAGAAAGGACATTATTTGCAGGACTGTCACTGTAGCGGCCGCGTAGCAGGTGATGCAGCAATGGTTTTTTTATTGCAACTAAGTTGGCAAACAAGCCAACTGCCCACCTGATGGTAAGTGGTAACAGTCACTTATAATACATGTGGCTCCTGTGAGATTCACAGCAAAACTGCAACCCCCACAAGAACCACAGAGTATGTTGCCAACTTGTGACTTAGGATGTAGTCACGGTACCCATTAATTTCAATGCCATATCTTACCCTTCAAACTGGAACACAGCAATGCAAGTACTGCTGTTTTGCGGCAGAAAGAGGTAACCTGGATTAACCAATTTAGAGATCCCTGGGAGAGGCCTATGTCCAACAGTGGGCCTCTCTTGACTGAAATGATGAGACGATTAAGATGTAAAGTCACGGTACTCAGTAATTTCAGTGCCATATCTTACCCTTCAAACCGGAACACAGCAATGCAAGCACTGCTGCTTTGCGGCAGAAATAGGTAAGACGGAGGTACCCATGTACACGACCCTGGTACAGAGTTTCCCTTCGGTAGCTTCTTCGGTAGGATCGTTAACTTTTAGGATTTATTGACCCTTAGTCGTATTCTTTCAAGTTACTTCGGTGAGCTAGTATCAACTTCACTAAAAAAAAAGCGATTTCAAAAATACTTAAAAGCTAAAAATACATCGGTGCCAAACAAGAAAGTCTTAAAATTTGGCACCAACATATAATAATATAAAAAAATGTGATGTTTGTCTGTAGGTATTCATATATTATTTTTATCTTTAATGTATTTTTGAAATGTTTTTATTTGTAAAAAAATGTCTAGTGTCTCGATTTCTAAAACATATGGTAAAACATATTGTGGGTATATTGTTCTAGTTGAACTTGAAGGCGCGTCTCCTCCAGCCATGCCATTAATAGGGATTTTAAATAGAATTGTTTACACCTTTGTGCACTATCACTTTGATATTTTACTAAAGAATCGCTGAAAAAGTACAAAAACAAGATTATACGGAAAACAAAAAACAGCAATCAATAATTATACCAGTCTTTATTGACAGATCTTAAAAACTTATAAGTACAACCACTGTAACGGCTACATCTACAATAAGAAAATACTGAAAATAAATAGGTGTATGTTACGTTTGAGGTAATCTTAAAGCTAGCACCGCACTTTAATTTAGAAGACAAAATGTTTGTTATTATTAAATTAAAATTGACTTGGGCAGTGATTGTGTACTCGTTTGCGTACGAGTAAAACTATTCAAAACTTTGGGGATGTCGTTCGTCGAGATTCAGACCCTAAGGTTGGGGTTCGTGTAGCGCACGTATTTGAGCAGGGCGTCGTTTTCTTCACAGACGAACGGTTTCCTGTGGTGGCAGGCCACGTCGTGCCAATGGACACCATCGTTGTAGAAATTGTTCAGGATCGCCACGCAATGCTCGGCCGCGCCGCCTTGGATCAGCTCCTGCGATGGAAAGAAATTCGTTTGAATCATGCGCTAGCGGTTTAAAAGAACACCAGCAACACAAAGAAGTGAAGAATAGATAGATGCACAGACTTCATCTGTCTGTGATTTGCATTTTTTTACAATAATATATTAATGGGTGGTTGCATATTAGTTGACAGCTTGTAACTGAGTAATGACTTAGGCTACCGCCTAACTAATAGCGATCACTCGCTATCGCTTTCGTGATAATAGTTTTAATGTCACAGGTGACATTTGAACTATTGTTCTAGAGGTTCTAATGTTACGAACGATTGTTCTAATGTCATGAAAGCGATAGCGAGTGATCGCTGTTGACAGTAAGTTATAATATTGTTTGGTTTTGAGTCATCTTTCTCAAAGGTTGGATTACCAAAGGCTTTCTATGACAGTTTTTAACATCTTGTAGAATTATAAAATACGTCAAATAGCGGGGCCTCTAGGTCCGCGACCAGCGAAAGTGCGCAGGCGCAAACATGTCCTGCGCGCGCGCCGCATAAAGATGAGCTTCCCCTGTAGGCATTGTCATGGCAGCGTCGGCGTCGCTTGTTAGTAGAAAGCGGCCTGGCATACGGGTACGCCCTTCGGCGAATATTTCGCATGCCCATAAATAATCCGTGCCGCTTTCATTTTCATTGCGCGGCACCCGTCAGATGCATGGCGGGTTTATGACAAACATTACTTAACATTTCGCGGTACCGTTGCGTCAGTGTATGGTTGATTTCGTAATGTCACGCCTGCTTATTGTTCGCTTCCATTAAGGAAGTTGGGGACAGGTACTTACAGGTGTGTTCGTGATATCGACAATGTTGCTTTAAGCAGTTTAGTATCTACCTACCAATCTAGCTTTTTAGGTCTATTCAAACCGAGAATGTTGGTGGTTGGAAGTGGGATTTTCCATTGACTTTAGAAAATTTTCATGGGTGTTCCTTATAAATATCTTACGACTTGCTAATATGTAAAAAGTTTGTCATGCTATGTACCTATCTGAAAAGTTGATATTGTCATATTGTGTTTTGCGACATTGGGGATTTCCAGGTAATAGCTAGTGCATAAGGAAATATCAGTTCTGAAGCTAAAACTGGTAGTGGATGCAATGCATTTTTCTCATGTAAGACATGTTAAAAGTTCAGTTATCATTATTACGAAGATACATTAAAAACTGAGGCGACACTCACTCTGTTATCAGGTTGAGGTTTGCCAATGCCGCCCCCCTCGGACCAGTCGTTCTGTTGGCGGTTGGTGGTGGGCGCCAGCTTCTGCAGCTCGGCGGTCCAGAACCAGCCGTTGATCTCGTTCGGGAGCAGGTCGGGCCTATTGCACCCTTTGAAGTCGCACAGACGACCCGAGGTCCAGATGTATTTCACCTGCGAACATCAACATTACACATAAATTTTAATAAGCCTTTTTAATTTCTGAACAAAAAGGAGAATAATAATAATAACGATAAATAAAGTTTGATTAACATGTTTCGATAATATAATTATAAGCGAACATTACTATGTTCATGATTAAGATTCGATCGTATTTTGCCACTGTCTCATTAATAATACTACCATGTGTTACTTCTTTATTTAAATCTTTATTGGACACTACGCCTTGATGTGACGGTGAAGGAAAACATCATGAGGCAACCTGCATACATCTGCGAAGAAAATTCAAAGGTGTATGTGAAGTCGACCAATCCGCACTGGGCCAGCGAGGTTGACTAAGGCCTAAAACACCACGTATAGGAGCTGTTATGATGACGGCTTGATGTTACGGCTAAAATACGGTTACACGTCTAGTTTTAGCCGGCTAGAACTAGGTGCAGCCAGCAGGTTAGGTTAGAAGTTCTGAGTTGGTGACTTTGGGTCACCCAGATTCCAGGTCACCCTAAGACTGGAATGACGGAAACGGAACATCTCGGAAACGATTTTAGTGGGTAGCCTTCGACTAGCGGGAAAGTCCTACATAACCATAAATAGACAGTTCCAAACTCTTGAACAGATATAAAATTATTTCCGACCGGGTCAAAAAAAAGGTTAAAGGTTCTAGCCGGCTAAAACTAGGTGTAGCTGGTAAAAAATAGGAGTAACCGTACTTCGGCTTTTAGTTGTAATACATATATTAACGGCAGACTTAATGTTATATGGCGTTTTCTACCAGTAAATGTATTTTTTGTCCGTGCGGTTATGAATTTAGAATACACGTGTCACCTACTACTTCTTTTCTTTTTGTGGATGTCGTAAGAGTATGCTCATAGACATCATAGGAGATGATTTGCCTTATTTCATTTTGTAAAATTTACATTGACATTGAATGAAAAGATGAAAATGAACACTTTTTAAAATGATAACATTCAAATGAGAAAATTCAGTGATCAAAGATTCAAGGACGTAATACCAGAGAATAACTAATGTAGTAATACAACGATAATATAGAAGTAGAGCAAAAAAATCCAGTCATTTTCGCCGCATTTTGAAATGATTCTTGGTGGATTGCGTCAACGTTGTCCCAGCTCATTTTCAGCTACCTAACAGTCATTGTACGTAGGTAATTGAAGAGATAAAAGCACCAGGCTCATTAAAAAAGTTCGAAGACCATTAACCGGCGAACACGGCGAAACAATCTGCCGATTTCAATACAATGGCGCAGAGATATGCTAATGACTGTGATGATTTGTCGCAATTGGCATTTCTGAGTAGGTGATTTATGTTGCCTCTTTTACCGTTATGCCAAATAACTATGTCCCTCTTTTAAAAGCTCTTGTCCGAGACATCTACTCGTACGTGCACTTGACTGTATCCATTGATAAGAACTTTGTTTTGACTTTATTTACTTTGTCCAGATTCGTCAACCGAATATGATCTGGTAAAACATATTCTTACGTGAAACTATTGTTATAACGTTCGATTAACATGTGTTTGATAAATCGAGAAAACCGAGAAAAGAGCAAAGGTATTCAAAGTTTATTTCCGTACACTACACTCGTTACAATCTCTCCATATTCATACGCTTGTAATCCAATAAAGAAGAATATCCCCCAGCGTTCCCACGGAATCGATGCGCGTTTCGAAGAGAAATTAGTGAAATTCCGTCTGTATTCCGTAGAATTTCTATTGGCGACGTACAAAATGTCGAATTCTAATCAGGCTCTTTCCTAATAGTCACAATGAAACAATGGCCGTGGCGACATGTCGTGTTCGCGTCCTTCAATGGAATTTTAAGAAACACTTTCTCCGTTTTTAAAAACAAACAGGTCCATGTCGCCTTTGTTTGCCTCTTCTCTGTAGTACAATACGTGATAACCGTAACGACATGTACATGCAAATTTTTTGTAAAACTACTTTTCAGTTAGAATTGCTATACTATGTATGAATGGGTCAAGGATTCCGAGTAATTTTTGTTTATAGATATGTATGTTATTGTTTCGTTAATGCCAGCAATAATCTGTGTTTTTATGGTTAAACTGTAGTGTCTAATCCTATATTGAATATCAAAATCTTTTAAATAAACTCAAGCATTATGGTGTCTCCGAAGAGGCAATTAGACTTATTGAGTTTTATTTGTCTAATAGGGTCCAGAAAGTTGTTATTAACAAAACTGAGTCTGCTGGTGCACCTATAGTGATGGGCGTGCCTCAGGGATCGATATTGGGAGCATTGCTTTACCTAATTTACATTAATGACCTCCCACGTTTCACTTATAATCTTTGCGATACAGTACTATTTGCAGATGATACTTCTTTAATATTTAAGACTAGCTGTGCCCGCGAACTACGTTTCGCCATCGAAATGCTTAACACAGTGTTTAATTTTTTCCTCCATTTTATTCCATAACCTCCCGCACGCGCACCCCCGTCTTGGTGACGCTCACTTCGCAACGGGCCGTGCAGCAGAAATCGTAGGTAATATTTTAATTTCGCCATAACTTCAAAACCAAACGTCAAATTTTAATCATTCAAAGACCAAATATTATCTACATAAACTGTACTTAGTGATGAAATAATTTATTTTGATAAGGATTAATAGCACGAGAAAAATAAATGCGTCTATATGTAGTCCAAAAAAAAATGGAAGATTTTTAATTAAAAAAATGGTTGTTGTGCCTCACTCGACATAGATAGGTATAGTGTGTCGCGGACTTTTTTTGTAGATATTTATAAGATCTACAATTAATTAGAATATTTTATGGTTCTATCTTTTATAGTTTAGGCAGCGTACGCAAAATAAGTTACTTTTCTGGTTGTTTTTTTTTACACCTTGTGTCCGAAAAACCCAAATATCTTACGGAACCCTATTTTTTTCCAAAATAAAATTTAATCTATGTTACTCGTGGATAATGTAGATTTCGAGTGGTGAAAGAATTTTTAAAAACGGTCCAGTAGTTTTTGGGCCTTTTCATTACAACCAAACAAACAAACAAACAAACAAACAAAGTTTTCCTCTTTATAATATTAGTGTATTGTAGATATTTATAAGATCTACAATTAATTAGAACATTTTATGGTTCTATCTTTTATAGGTTAGGCAGCGTACGCAAAATAAGTTACTTTTCTGGTATATTTTTTACACCTTGTGTCCGAAAAACCCAAATATCTTACGGAACTCTATTTTTTTCCAAAATAAAATTTAGCCTATGTTACTCGTGGATAATGTAGCTTTCGAATGGTGAAAGAATTTTTAAAAACGGCCCAGTAGTTTTTGAGCCTATTCATTACAACCAAACAAACAAAGTTTTCCTCTTTATAATAGTGTAGATTGACAGGGGAAACGAAAACATTGACGTTGTAAATAGTACTCTCTCTAGAGTATTGCATTGGTTCACAATGAACAATTTATCATTAAACTCAAATATTCAATACATAAAATTCTCATTACCAAATGTAAGGAAAGTGGATACTATTGTAGATATTAATAATCAAGTTGTTGAATTCATCGACTTTACAAAATTTTTGGGTATTATACTAGATTCAAGGTTGCAATGGGATCCACATATTGAGTCCTTGGCAAACAGACTTAGTTCTGCTGCATATGCAGTAAAAAAGATAAGACAACTTACTGATGTTAAAACGGCAAGATTGATTTACTTTAGTTATTTTCACAGTGTCATGTCATATGGAATACTCCTGTGGGGATCGGCAGCTAGTATAGAAAGTATTTTTGTACTCCAAAAAAGAGCTGTTCGCGCTATTTATAATTTACGAGCAAGAGATTCTCTAAAAGATTTATTTAGAGAAATTAATATATTGACTTTAGCAGGACAATACATTTATGAAAATTTAATTTATGCCCATAAAAATTATAATACTTACATTTTCCAAATTTCCAAATTCAAAGAAATAAAAATAAACTTGCCGTTCCAACATACAGGCTTCAAAAAACTAGAGGCTCGTTTATGGGGAAATGTATCACTTTTTACAACAAAGTCCCACAAAATGTTACTGATTTGCCTTTTCATAAGTTTAAAAAGCGCATGTAAAAAAGACTCTAATGAATAAAGGATATTATAAAGTCAAAGATTATTTGAATAATGCTAATGCCTGGTGTTAACCTGAAGATAAAGAATCATGTTGTTGTGTATAACTATTTATGTAAACAAATATTATTTTGGTAACGACACATTAAGAAGAAAACTGACACACATCTTGTAATGGAAGTTGAGCTCAAACTTTTGCTTTGAGGTCAGCTTTCAATTTACGACTTTGTAATAATACAGGGAGAAAAAAATAGCCCTTGCTGGCTCGTAGACTTGTGAACCATTGGCGTAGCTGCATTGACGTTCAAAAGCGATTATGTAATCCTAATTGAATAAGGTATATTGACTTTGACTTTGAAAAATCTACGGTCTTACAGATTACAACTATATACCTATGTATTAGGTAATAAGTTGGTTTACCTCTGCAATATACACAACCCCGGTTTTAAAACTAAAAGAAAATACAAAAGTGTCCAAAGAAAATACAAACCTACGTGCTAGGAAATTTTATTTTTGTTTGCTTGGAAACAGTATACATTCTCACAATAATTATTTTAGATTTATTATCACTCAAAAGAATTGATAGATCGATGATGTTGTTAAGGAGATCGTTAAGTATACTTAACGATCTCCGAAGCGAAATGTTTATCACTATTACTACTATACGTACTTCATTACACCACGATCCGAGGCATGTTAATTAAGTAAAGTGTTAGCTTAACCAAGTCTTAGCTTAGATTACTTTAGTACTATTATCTATTCTGTGCTTAGATGTCCTATTTTATTGTACCAACTTGGATCTGCTACATTATAATCCCTCTCCGAAGCGAAATGTTTATCACTATTACTACTATACGTACTTCATTACACCACGATCCGAGGCATGTTAATTAAGTAAAGTCTTAGCTTAGCCAAGTCTTAGCTTAGATGTCCTATTTTATTGTACCAACTTGGATCTGCCACATTATAATCCCTCTCCGAAGCGAAATGTTTATCACGATTACTACTATACGTACTTCATTACACCACGATCCGAGGCATGTTAATTAAGTAAAGTCTTAGCTTAGCCAAGTCTTAGCTTAGATGTCCTATTTTATTGTACCAACTTGGATCTGTTACATTATAATCCCTCTGCTTATCAGCTACAGACAAC
Organism: Schoenobius gigantellus; assembly: GCA_963935595.1. NCBI lineage: Eukaryota > Metazoa > Arthropoda > Insecta > Lepidoptera > Crambidae > Schoenobius > Schoenobius gigantellus. The sequence goes on along the minus strand of OZ012544.1, from coordinate 15,145,726 downwards.
AACCGTCATAATTTGTCGAAAGATAGGGCGAAGCGTGGATTTCACTTCACTAACAACATATTTCTGAAAAATCCCAAGAATATCATTCGGGAACGTCTATTGGAATACATAATATATCAATTTCCGTTTGCTAGTGCATCGAAAAGTGAAGAAGCAAAAAGTAGTGTTACTGTTGCAAGTTTGCAACGTAGGTAAGTAGGTACAGTGTGGTTCTTACAGCGGTTGTTTTTGGTTTAGATTTGCGAAATTTAGCAAAAACTTACTAAAGGTGACTACTGCCATTTATTTTCAGGTGTGCAATCTGTTTGTTTACTAGGTTTATTGTAAGAGTGGGTTCTTGGAGATTATATTCGGAGACCCACCGATGAGTTCAATTGGGGGGCCCTGAAGACAAAGCGAAAAATCATACCTTGTCCTGAACGATTCGCGCCTTCACCCACTCGTTTTCGTCACTGGTCTCCAGGGATACTAGGTCCATGCACCGCTGTCTGCAGTAGTTCCTCGCGCTGAGCCAATCCTCCTCGACGCCCCTGAGGGCTGGGTCTCTCCACGAGAAGAAGTACCCTTTGTCTGTGGAAGAACGATGTTCTTTATAATAGGTTGTCACAAAAGAAGAAAAAAGATCATAATCTGAGCAACGGAAATCAAAGATTTTTGTTGGAAATACTAGTCTGGCCATCAAGGGGAAACAATCGTATTTTTGGTATTAATCAAAGTGTTTATGAATAAGTATTTATTACTTACTAGCTAACCCGGATAATTTCGTACCGCCATATTTATTGAATGTTTGAGTTTATCATGGATTTATTAATAAAGTCCATGGTAAACTCATGGAAATACTAGTCTGGCCATCAAGGGGTAATCGTATTTTTGGTATTAATCAAAGTGTTTATGAATAAGTATTTATTATTTACTAGCTAACCCGGAGAATTTCGTACCGCCATATTTATTGAATGTTTGAGTTTATCATGGATTTATTAATTAAGTCCATGGAGTTTATCATGGACTTAGTCACTATTAATAAATCCATGGATTTGATTAATAACTTAATGTATGTATTTAAAACCAAACCAAAAAACCAATTGTTTTTAACTTTTTATTTCAGTATTTCTGGGGTGATTTTTTATTTTCTGTAAAATATTTTTATGTCATTATAATTATGTCTTGCAAATTGATTATGGTTGAAATTAGACATATGTCTATTTACTTTTTATTATACTAGCTTCTGCCCGCGACTTCGTCTGCGTGGACTTCAATTTTGAATAATTTTAAATTTTCCCTCGGGAACTACTTAAGGAATCGGAATAAAAGGTAATCTATGTTCTTCTCCATGTCAAAGGCTACATGCATGCCAAATTTCATCCAAATCCGTTCAGCTGTTTTTGCGTGATTGAGTAACAAACATCCACACTTTCACATTTATAATATTAGTAGGATATATCTACGCTATCTCACAGTCTTTAACAAATAAGAGAACATAGATACGGTTGAGAAATTATACGAGAGGCTATGGGAAATTATTAAGAGAATAGTTTGTGTTATCTGCTTTCGATTAAATTACTATAGCTACTGTTTACACTTATCCGCGTTGATGTAGCAACATATTTGATAGAGTGCCTTCTCGAAAGTCTGCACAAACCAATCCAATATCGTTTGAATGAATAAAATAAATATAGTAAGCATTTCATAAAAATAAAACCGGCCAAGTGCGAGTCGGACTCGCCCATGAAGGGTTCCGTACGATTTATGACGTATTAAAAAAACTACTTACTAGATCTCGTTCAAACCAATTTTCGGTGGAAGTTTACATGGTAATGTACATCATATATTTTTTTTAGTTTTATCATTGGCTTATTTTAGAAGTTACGGGGAGGGGGGGGGGGGGGACACATACATTTTACCACTTTGGAAGTGTCTCTCGCACAAACTATTCGGTTTAGAAAAAAATGATATTAGAAACCTCAATATAATTTTTGAAGACCTATCCATAGATACCCCACACGTACGGGTTTGATGAAAAAAATTTTTTGGGTTTCAGGTCTATGTATGGAGAACCCAAAATTTATTGCTTTTTTTCTATTTTTGTGTGAAAATCTTAATGCGGTTCACAGAATACATCTACTGACCAAGTTTCAACAGTGTAGTTCTTATAGTTTCAGAGAAAAGTGACATACGGACGGACAGACAGACAGACATGACGAATCTATAAGGGTTCCATTTGGCTTCGGAACCCTAAAAATGGTGATTCTAAAGTGAATCTAATTTTACCGGTTTTAGATACATAAAGCAGCTCATAAAACACGCGTGTATTATTATAGCCGAGGCACGCATCACAGAGCCCGGCAAGTGCAGCATGCACTTGCCGGCCGCGCCAGTAATGTATTATATTTTTTAAAAGCTAAAGGTAATATAAAAGACATCAACGACAACATGATTTTTCAAATGATTATTTTCATACCATTATTTAGTTTGACTACAAATTAACAATGATTTGTGTTATTTAATCAAAAAATTCGGTATTTTTCCTTACAAGTGTGTGTTGAAATATATATATATATATATATGCGTATCCGTATATTGGTTACACACACTCGGCTTTATTACGCCCTCGCCTTCGGCTAGTGCTGAAATTTCGCCTCGTGAGTTATTATAACCAACATACCGCACTTATATCGTAATGTACTATTAAACGCTTTTTCCGGGATTGGAGTTCAGTTCTCGCCGCGAATTCTCCTTTGTCTTTTACCGAATGAAAACGAGTGCCACGATGTGGTAAATTGAGTTTAAGGCAAAGAAAGAAGTTCGCTGGAGCCATATCTATACAAATAAATAAAATTGAAGTGTCTGTTTGTAATGTCAAAATAACACGTTTTTACTAAATTCGTATGAATGTATATCGGGTACCAATACCAATAACAAAAACATATTTTTTTTATTGCTGACGGTGGCAGACGAGCCAGTGGCTCTCCTGATGTTAAGTGGTAACCACCGCTCATGGACATCTGCAATGCCAAGGGCACAGTTCAGTCACTGCCTACCTGGAGAGAAATGCTCTTCTTAAGCCTCGTTTGAAGAAGGACATAATATCGTAGCGCTCAGGAAACACCGCAGCTGGGAGTTCTTTCCAGCGCCTACACGTAGTTATTTACGTGGAAGGAATGAACGCTGAAACCGAACTGTACTAGACGAGATTGGTTCCAGGTAATATTGATGAACTCTACTGCGATGGCGGGTGGTGCGGTGGTAAAAAAGTGAAGAGGGCACCATTGCAAACAGTTCCTCAGAGCACTCGAGCATTGAAAAAATTTTTGTCTGTCTGTTTGTTCCCGCTAATCTCCGGAACGGCTGGACCGATTTTGACGGTACTTTCACTAATAGATAGCTAATTATATAAGGTATAACATAGGCTACTTTTAAAATATATAAAAAATAAAAAAATTAAAATGCTGCTAAAAGTTACTATTCCACGCGGACGAAGTCGCGGGCACAGCTAGTAGTGAATAAGATGGTTGCTCGATGGTATTTGTTGTGTTTTTGGTCAAAAATTCCATTTATTGCCCGTGGTCCAACTACGTAGTCCAACTGTGGTAGTACCACGGGCATTTTATTTTGCCCGTGGTTCTATCAGTAGGACTACTGTAGTATTATATTATCTGTGGTAGGACTAAAACAATAAAATAATTACATTACATGGGCATTGGACCTACTGTTCGGGTAGTACAGTCATCGCCAATATCATTGAGTTTATTGGTTCTGAGCTACCATACCAGAGCCCCATTTCTTGAAATATTCATACTAGCCTTATTAATAGTAGTATGGTAACCAGGGTCTGATGCTGAAGCTAGAAGGTGACCATAGGAATTCCGCAATTAAAACCACACAAACCCATCGAGTTTGGGCTCGTTTGATTCGTCTTGATGAGTACTTTGGTATTTTTTTGCTTTAGAAGGTAGACGCGCAAACGGCCCACCTGATGGTAAGTGGTAACCGCCGCCCATGGACATTATGAAAAAACGTTAAAAAAAAACTTTTTAAAAAACACGCTTTTACCAAAAAGACTAAAAACCAAAAAGTTGAAAATAAAATAAGATCACACTTTTAGCAAATCAGGATTTTAAAAATTTTCTTGAGACAACTAGAAATGTAACACAAAAATTTTCTCAAAATTTTAGCGATGTAGTACAAGAACACAATGACTCTAAAAGCGTGGGGCTTTTAGATTTTACACTTCTCTTGCTTACAAACTTAGTTGAACTAAGGAATACATCCTTTAAATTACGCCCCACGCTTCACGTGAAAGTGATTTGCTTCGGGAACTGGATTTCAGCGAAATCATCAACGATTTTTCGGCGAAAAAAGCTCGGAATAATTCTTGTTTCCGATTATATTTATATGTTCGTTAAATAATAAAAGAATCTATACTTGGTTTCACAATAAATTATTTATTGGAAAACTCGACTGAAAAAAATTGTTCATTTTATTTGGAAAATAATTTGGGGCCAAGGGGCCTCCACTCCTTTGTTGCCCCGAGGCCTCCAGACCTTTAAATCCGGCCCTGGTTGGAAGGCACCACTCCGAAGCTTGTTGACTAGTTTCAATCTCAAACTCGTAAACCCATGGACTTGTCGCGACAATAACAATGCGGTTAATGAATGTTGGGTTGGAATTTCGACTCTTATGCGTTTAAGTTTATGGAGAAAATTCAGATCTTTTGGGACTAGTCGAGCGGCGAGATGTTCAATACCCAAGTGATTATTTAAAATGGTATGGATCGACTTGTGAAACACAGAAAGTTCAGCGGCTATCTCTCTCAAACTTGAATGAGGATTTTCAGTCACTATTTCCTTTACTTGTTGAAGACGTTGATGCGATGTTTTTCAGTTGAAGACGTTGATGGCCTACCAGAGCGAGGCAAAGCTTCCCTCACATCTCGACCGCTTTTAAACGCCTTGTTCCAGTCATAATACGTGTTTTTGATAGTCGATTCACCGTAAGCTTTCTGTAATATTTTCAAGGAATCGAAACACTAAATTCCATTTGCGATACAAAATTTAAGACAAACTCTTTGTTCGACGGTATTTTTAGGCCGTACGTCCGAATAAAAAAACGGAACCCTTATAGGATCACTCGTGTGTCCATCTGTCTGTCGGTCACAATCAATTATCTCCGAATCTACTAGACCGATTAAGTTAAAATTTGGTACACGTATCAATTTCTGTGACCCAAACGCAGAAGTGTGACGTATATAGATGAAATCTATATATGGGAGGTCATTTTTGGGGGGAAGGTGAAAAAATTTAAACAAAAAATTGAAAACTGCATCGTGTGACATATCAAATGTAAGGTCTTGTTGTGAAGATCTTAAATGTATTTTTTTTTGTAATTTTCAATAAATAGTTTCCAAGTTATTCAAGAGAATAGAAAAGTCTGTGATATTAAAATAACATGGTAAATCACTCAATATAGGTAACATCGTACGGAACCTTCTTCACGCGAGTTCAACTCGCACTTAGCCGGTTTTCATTATAAAATTCGTTATTATATTAAGTATAGGTAAGTACGATCTATGTAAAACAGCACTGTACCTATTTAAATTACAGATGCAATGCAACTCAAACTCCGCGCCAAAATTGAAATTTGTTCTGCAAATCTGACAACAACAAAAAAATAATAATTTGGAACCATAAATTCAAAATTTCATTTCCGATACTTTTTGGCAGAATGTAGCAGGTCTATGTAAGTAGCAATGTATATTTTCAGCGGGATTAGTACCAAAGACTATGGGTATTAAGAAAAAGATATTAAAAAAATATGTTTTTTTATTTAAGTGAAATTTTTTTTTTCGTATATTTAAATTATATTAAAAGTAGGTATGGTACGGTAACAGTACATACCCGTATTTTTCAAATATGAAACAAGGAAAAATAAAAAAGTTATGAAAATGTGACTAAATCAATTTAACATTGAATAGAAAATAATTTTTTTAGCAAATTTGAGTTGCTGTTTAACATAAAAAAATATTATAGCAACAAAAAATAAACCGCCCGAACAGGGACTTGAACCCTGGACCCTTGGATTAAAAGTCCAATGCTCTACCGACTGAGCTATCCGGGCCATGGTGACATTGTTGAAATTAGCATTTACATTACGAGATAAATTTTGTATGCGATCGGATATCTATTTGAGTCGCGTCCTTTTTTTTACTAAATATCTTTTATTTCAAAAATCTGTTTTAAGTTCATATTTGTTTGTTTGTCAAGAGTCAAGACATAGTAATATAATAGCTATAGGTATGGTTTTAAATATTAATGTAATGAATGTTGAATCTATTTATACCTATCCTTCGTATTACATTGTTATTATTAAACAGCTTAGGTAATTTACTATGAGTAGATATAGCATAGGCATTGTTAAACTGTTAAAAGTTACAATACTTATTAGATTTCTCTAATTGCCGCTATTTACTTTGAGCTTTAATACAAATGTGTATTTGTGCAAACAAATCAGAATTAATCGATGTCAAAAATGGCAATGAACTTTATAACTTTTCGAAAAATCCACAACTTATTGATTATCGCAATTCATATTATTAATTATTAGTGAGACACATGTTTTATGAAAATTCTAAGTGTAATACTGTCGTTTAAAAAATTAATTTCGTAGGTTTGATTGAATATTCGTACTTACTCGTATATTTATAAGTATTTCATGATCACCACAAAACTACTAATACTAGATACGGCACCGACATGACTTTCCTAAACAGCTGGGTATTTCTTCAAACAGAGATTGTTAAGCAAAAATCATAACATAAGTGTAAACCAAGAAAGAGATAAGAAACAGCTATTTGGAGGACTTCCTTTTTTGTGCATAGTTTTAAAAAATATATTATCTCGAGCTTTATGAGTCACGGAAAGCTTTTATGTGATGCTTGGAAACGTGGTGCTGATTCTGATAACTGTTCAGTGCCCCGAATAATGAGGTTGTTTACCTGTGAATTATATTTTGCTGTTGAATATGGAATAATTTTATATTGATTCAAATAAAGAGGTCGGTGATTTCTTTCACCTGACTATAGGTAATACATAAAGTTAGATTCTATCATTTGATTCATTCCGATAGACAACTTAAGTGTAGGATGTAGGTAGGAAAGCTCCTTATCAAGTTATACTGTTTGACCTTTGGACCGTATACTTACGTCTCTCGCAATAGTGACGGTTTTCGTAGTGTAAATGTATAGCTTGAATAGGAGCTTTCTGTACGATTATATATTATGTAGGTAGGTACCTATAAACTATTAAACTGACATGAGTTTGGATTATTTCGGGAAAAGGGTTCGTAAACGGAATAAAACCAATATCTTTCTCAAATTCTACGTGATTTATAGAAAGTATGCTATAAACTGAAGGCTGTTTATAATTAATTTGAAGGTCGTATGTGTTATGAAGAAAAAAGAAATGTCAAGAGTCTTTTCTACACAAAAATGTATCTAGGTAAGCGTTGTACCTATTTCAGGGGTGGTTCGGCAATCGCCCCTATCTCGGATCACCCCCTTGAGATAAAATAGACACGTAGGTTTGGTTAGTAGATTGTCTTCCACTTCGTCAAAAGTGTAAGTAAAACGAAAATTGAACTAGATAAGTTCGTATGAGCAAATACTCTGAGTCTTTTCGCAAAAATTCAATTAAGTAGGAAGCTGTCTTACCTGAATTTATGAGAAAGTAATCCAGCACTTTTGACTGACACACGTTAGGTAATACAAAATATCGCTAAGGTTTATAACCTTTGTGTCAATATGCTATTGCAAGGGATAATCAATTTTGTTGTAAGGTATATATATCGAAAAAAGTCAACTAATTTTTTCGTATTCCTGTAGGGTGGGGAAATAAATCATGCAATACTGTATGTACATCAATTTCAACTATGTTTCTGAACTGAGTGTCATGGGCAGATTCTTCTTTCTTATACATATATTATGTAGTGTCTCTTTCTGCGTCTTTATGTTGGAAATTCCAAATTTTATCTTACTTTGGGTCACACAACATTTTAATGTTGATTTTTACCATTTGAAAGATAAATATCACATAAATACCGATTATTAGTAATTATATAAGATACCCATTTATTATTCTGATTTTGATGTACCTAAGTATTATATTTGGTATTATTAGTAATTTTTTCAAAGTGTCTAGCATTTGATATGTGTATCTCAAATTATTTTACAAATTTAGGTTTTTATCCTGAAAGCTGAAATATAAAGCTGACCTAGCAAAATATTCTAAGTTTTAGATCATAAGTAAGAATTATTACCTAAAAATGTATGAAATACTATTTATAGGTATATAATATGTCTAAGTACAGGGTACTTATCATGATCGCTTATAGAAAGGTTAAAACAATATTGAAACAGAGACACAGCTCTTGCTGCGTATAGCGCCATCTCGCTCTCAGTCTGGTTTTAAGCGACCATGGTTAGGGGCTCTTAAAAGCGCCGCATATAAAAGTCTAAGGTAAATAATAAATATACTTACTGTCAGCGTATCTCTCGTGAATCACCCTCTGCACACATTGCGACGGTACCGGAGGCTCGAGGATGCGGCCGTTAGGGAACTGCGCGTACGCAACCGACAGTGTCGCCAGGAACAGTACGCTCAGCTGCTTCATTGTCTGCGGAGAAAGCGCTTATTGTTTGCTTATTACTACACAATTAGCTCTGAGTCTGACTAATTGCAGAGTACATATTACATGTGTTTGTTGTAAGTAATTATCTAACTATGCTTTCTGGGAACACTTCGATTGGACAATACATCTCTACTATTTCTTTATAAATTTCAAAAGGGGAAAACTGGGCATTTATATATGCATTTCATTTAATAAAAATAAGTTGTATTGTTTGTTGCGTGTTTTTCAAATTTAAAAGAATTTCAAAATTAAATGTAGGTACGTAGAAATAAAATTCATCATATAAATCGAAAATCATTGAGCGTCAAAAAAGCAATTTGTTTTTTTTTTGAAATACGATATCTGTTCGTGGGTTCATTTAGTTAAAAAATATTCCATGGAAAATGTCACGCTATTTTTCATGATAATGATAATGAAACAATGTTTATCAAAACATTGATCTAGGTACTACTAATTATGTTAAAATCATTAATTATAAAGTGACCAATAATTTTCACCAGAACTGACATTCTTAGTTCTTCTGTCGTAGGTAAGTGTTTGTCATACTGAACATTTACGACTCGTATATACCTACCTAAAGTAAGTGATGTGAACTTGTGAAGAAAGTAAGTGAAAACTTTTATTGAAAATAAGTATTCAATAAAAAAATTTGCATTAAACTTTATTAAAAGTTGAAAAGGTAGTCTTTTTTTTTATCGCAATCAAGAATTTACATCGCTCGGATCGCGCGATTATTTCATGTTATGTAAAATATAACCTTTATAAAAAATTGTGATACACATCAGCCATGTCAAGCAAATGCCCACCAATCACATTTTATACGATATTTGATTTCAAAAACTAACAAAACTATCAAAAAGAATATACCGGCATGTCGCCAAACTAGTTTTTATTTTAACCGTAATTTGGTTGACATTGGGTTTTTCCGTCGAATTTGTTTAAATATTACGACATTATGACAGTACAACAAAATGACAAGATTATTTATATCCGTCATGTTGCGAAGGCTATAAACTCATTAAAAATTAGGACGTAAAATTTACATATTGTAGAGTAGGGCTATATCAATAAAATAAAAAGTTGCATTAATATCACTTTGCAACTATTTTCGATGTTCATGATCATGATTATCTTTCGGTTAAATATAGCAAAATATTTTCAGGTTGCTTGTGAATATTAAGTTTACATATTTATATGTTTATAATTTTTTGTTGTTGTAAGTAAAATTTTTTGCTCTACTAAAAAATATATATTTTCTCCTATTAATGTATATTTTGTTATGGTAAAATACTATTTCATTATATCAATAGATGAGTTTTGTAACTTTAATCATAAGATAGGAGAATAAGATGTAGTTGTAATCATAAAATATTTAATAAATAATTTTTTAATCCCCAAAATAATTATAAGTTTACATTTAATGTTTTTTGTTAAATACTACTTAATTATTATGCATTCGAAAAATTTATTTCAGAAGAAAAGATGTTGTAAGCACGTAAACGGTTAATAAAAGTCATAAGCAGATGTCGCTCCGATAGGAAATCCTATCATGCAATTCAAATAATTATCTAGATTAAAACGGGAAATATTGAAATGATAATGTCTGGTTGCTGAGCATAATGCTTATGTAATTTACAAAGTATGCTATTTATGAACTTTCCCTGGGACCCTATGAGACCAGTTCAGGTATAGAAAGCGACCTTGTCCGGAAGATGGGTCATTCATCCCAAATACAGTGTTATAGGTGTTAAGGGTCACTGGTTTTTTTCAAGATCCAATTAATAATCAACATTGTTATAGTTAAATCATCGCGAACACTTAAATATTTAAACGTTACACTGTAACATTAACGGATAGAGTTCTCTCATTGTGTTTAGTTTAATATTAGTTTTTTTTTAGGTTCCCGACGAAACTAGAATTAAGAATTAAAGGTTTTATTATTTATATTTTTTTATCAACAAACAAGCACTTACTAGAAATTTTAGTAAAATAAAGAACGGTTTTCCCTATTTATATATGGATAAATATTTACTTAATAAAAAAAAAACAATCTTAAGAACTAAATATAACGATAGTTAATTGTGAAAAATTAATGCATAGTAATAAAAAAAGCATATTGAAAAATAAAAAAATATCTACAAGGGACGTAGAGATCACAAAATATTTAAAGTCAACCAAGATGTAAAACAAAAACTAATTACCTTTAAATGGAATCAAAACTATTTGAAGTTGAAGTTCAAACTGTCGAATTTAAATAGGACCTAAGAATAATTTAAAGTTTTACGGTGAAAAAAAAAGCACAACTCACAGTATTGTGATTCCCCCGTGGATCGTTCACAAACTGATGCGCGTGCGCAAAGCGGCCGTTTTATATGGAGGAACTACGCGCGTTCCGGCCGATTCGATGCGCACCCTTGTCTGCTCACGTCGAAGTAACAAGCTCATCTATCCACAAATTTTTTATCCATTCTTAAATTCTTAATTTAAATCAAATTATTATTAGAACCAGAAAAAAAAACAATTTTAACATCGCAACTTGCTGTCGAGTACCAACCTTATTTGTGCCTTTTTTCATTCGGTTTTACTATATGGACGGAGTAATATCATTGACTATAGGTTTATAAGGATATTGTAATAATATGACAGTAATTTTAATTTGAATGAAAAATCTTGTAAAATGAATAAATTGTGCGTGATTTTGTCTTGTATTGTTTTATTCATATTTCAAGTTATTTAGCATTTCTAAAGAAAATGCATATGCAAAGAAAATGTGCGGTGATAGTTTTATAATACATGTTCTGTTACCCCCTTTCTTCCCGTGGATGCAATGACATCTCTCACCTACATATCTGACCAGGCTTGCCAATACCTCCTCCTTCTCCAGGTTAAGACCTCCTCTTCCAGGTTTATAATTACCTCTTTTTTTTCTAGGTCAATATCTCCTCTTCTGAGGGAAGACCCGTGCTCGAAGTGGGACGGGTTGAAGTGGCGACGAACCAGAGGTCCTAGATTACGATGTGAGATTTTGTAACTTTTTGCAGGTTTTGCCGAATTCCAGCGTATTCTGTATGAATGTGATTAGATTATATCCAAGTTTTATATAACATGCTACAAACATATACAATTAAATAGAAATAAAATAATTGTTATTGATGTACAACCCTATTTTTGATTCTTCTGTTAAAATCTCTGTAAAATAATCCATGTGGATAGACCGCATGGACATAATAACAGTTAACTTGTCAGCTGAAATGACAGCTTAATTTAATAAGGTTGAAAGTAGAATTTGGCATTTTCAAATAATTTATTTTTTTGGGTATTTTTCTTATACGTTGTACCTACCTACTTTGGGGTATACTGAATCAATTAACTTGACAAAACAGTTTCTATTCAACGTTAACTTGTTATGTTATTGATACTAAATTGCTTCTTATTAAATTTGACGGAACAAATTTCCAATTATGCTTTTTGTAATGATTGATACTTGTCGCTCCTAGATTGTAAAATTGGCACTTTACGACTATGGTGCAAAGTTTAACGTATTTTCGGTTGTAAGTAAGGACATCAAACATTTCACAGCTAGTATGTTCTGTGTATTCTGCATAGGCCAGCCCTTCACCTTCGTCTCATCCGATGTTACGATAAGGTCGATGGAAGCGAACTGCTACCGACCAACAATTCAGAGGATCTAGCAATTTGGTATCTTATCTCGAGTTTGACTATTTTCATATCTATGCAAATAGAAAGATGGGTTGGTCGGAATCATAAAAAGAAAAGACAGAAAATAGTTAATGTTGTTTATTAATAAAATAATTTGTTCCGGTCTGGGCGTATGTGCATGTGATATTCTATGTTTGTAACTGCACCCACGACACAGGAGAAAATCCTAGTGGGGCGACGTTTTATATAAAACAAATGTGAACAGCCTTCTGAAACAAAAGCCACACGCTTATTTTTACGCAGTCGTTCCGCAGAAAAAATGTATGGAAATGACATTAGCCTCTGACAACCTGACGCTATTTTGTCCGCAGCTAATGTCATCTCCATTCATTTTTCTGCGGAACGATTGCGTAAAAATAAGCGTGTAGCTTTTGTTTCAGGCTTTTTAAGGGGGCTGGACATTGATTTACTACCATAGTAAATCAATGGGGCTGGGTGTATACTTATACAGGGTGGCCCATCCATAGGCGTCCAAAAGAAAAATTTTGAAGCTCTATGCTATGGGGTATCCGAATCACCCCAATGTATGTTCAGCGATTTTTTGTAGTTTAGGAGCTAGAATTATTTTTAGATTTTTTTCAGTAATTTTCTACCGACATTGGTTTTCCTTTTTCATCTTTTTTTTCCTTACGTTTACAGATGTTTTTTTTTGTGTAATTAATCATCATGATAGTAGCTAACACCTGAAATAAAGCGGTTTGGCTAAGCATTGCAGAACTTACATAAAATTTTATCTGAAGTTCAAAATTACTGTTAGAGTTCAGTAGTCAAAAATGTTAAGGGCTTAAAAAAATTTAGTAAGGGGTGCCAGAGGTTTCTAAGCATTCTTAAAATCTGCTAAGAACCTGTAACAATGAATATCATTCATAAAAATCAGACCTTAATAGTGGTTTTTCTTCTGTAACTGGCCTTGAGGTAAACAAAGGTCGACAAATTGAAAAAAAAATGTTTTTCTTTAGGTGTTGTTGAATTGTAACGTGTCTAGTATTACTTAATAATCGGTACTCCATGGCGGTCATGTTATCGGCTTCAGATGATTTTTGAATTATGCAGATAGCCGTAGTCTTCTCGGAATATCTGTTTTAAACCTTAAAATATCTACACAGGTAAAGAAATCCTTTACCTGAGTCGTGGTTTCGGCGAGCGCAAACAATGAAACCGGTTTGTGCGAGTGAGACAGCTAGCGACGCCAGCAGCGCAGAGGACCGCAAACTCAAGAAACGCCTCAGTCGTTCTCACACTGTGTTTACTGCTGCTTGTTACGTCGTATCATATCGCTTTACTCACGAACCCTGCTACCTCATCGGATTCTGTTTTCTGTTATCGACTTGGACTGTGCGCTCGTTATTGGACTCCGCTTTACATATCGATTTGGACTTGTTACTTGTGGTAGTGATGAATTACTCGCTAAGCGAATATGCAGAAATGCATTACTATTACGGCGTTGCTCAAGGTAATGGCCGTGAAGCAGCAAGATTGTACAGAGAACAGCTTCAACGTCGAGGAGGACGACAACCTGATCGTTATCCTGATCATCGCGTTTTTATTAACACCCACAACGCGTTGATGGCAGGCCGGATTCCTGGTCGCCGTGGTGCTGGAGAAGGGATCCCTACAGCTGATCCTGATCGCAGGGAAAGGGTTGTGGAGGTAGTGCAAAGGGATAGTGCAACAAGTACGAGGAGAATGGCTCGTAGACTAGACATTCCAAGAGTTTCCATTCAAAGGATTTTGAAAGGAGAAGGATATCATCCGTACCACATTCAGAGGGTCCAGGCATTACAGCCCACAGATTACCAACTAAGGATTGATTTTTGCCACACAATGTTAAGAAAAAACGCAGAAGACCCCAATTTTTTCAATAATATTTTGTGGACAGACGAGTCTCGATTCGAGCGATCTGGAGTGTTCAACATTCACAATTACCATAGTTGGGCTATCGAGAATCCACATGCGGCAAGACCATCAACATTCCAACACCGCTTCAGCGTGAACATGTGGTCCGGCGTTCTCAACGGCGAATTTATTGGCCCTTACGAACTTCCATCCAGGCTCAATGGAGCCGTCTACAGAGAGTTCTTGGAGAATCAGCTTCCAGATTTGCTGGAAGATTATTGCTGCGCTGTCGAAACATGATTTTGCAACATGACGGGGCGCCATGCCATTACGCAAGTCAAGTGCGAAGCTTCCTAAATGAAAACTATCCTGGCAGGTAAAACACGATAGTTGATTTACATTTTTACAATTTAAAAGCTGTGACAAATTACTAATTACACATTTTTTATCTGATTTTCAGATGGATCGGAAGAGGTGGACCAATTTCCTGGCCGCCACGGTCACCTGATCTAAACCCAATCGAATTTTTCATCTGGGGGTACTACAAAGAAAACGTATACGCGCGGGAGTCTAATAGTGAAGAAGAGCTGAGGCGGAAAATTGAAGAAACGGGAAACATAATAAGAAGCAACAGAGAAGCTTTTAGACACCTCAAACACAATTTCTTTAGGAGATGTAGATTGTGCATTTCTGTGGGAGGACGCCAATTTGAAAACCTTTTATAAATGGCACTTAAATAAAATTTAGGAACTAACAACTGTGTTTTATTTAATTAATCATAACTCTTTAAAAAAATACATTAATTTATTAAATTTAATTCAAAAATCATCTGAAGCCGATAACATGACCGCCATGGAGTACCGAATATTAAGTAATACTAGACACGTTACAATTCAACAACACCTAAAGAAAAACATCTTTTTTTTCAATTTGTCGACCTTTGTTTACCTCAAGGCCAGTCACAGAAGAAAAACCACTATTAAGGTCTGATTTTTATGAATGATATTCATTGTTACAGGTTCTTAGCAGATTTTAAGAATGCTTAGAAACCTCTGGCACCCCTTACTAATTTTTTTTAAGCCCTTAACATTTTTGACTACTGAACTCTAACAGTAATTTTGAACTTCAGATAAAATTTTATGTGAGTTCTGCAATGCTTAGCCAAACCGCTTTATTTCAGGTGTTAGCTACTATCATGATGATGAATTACATAAAAAAAACATCTGTAAACGTAAGGAAAAAAAAGATAAAAAAGGAAAACCAATGTCGGTAGAAAATTACTGAAAAAAATCTAAAAATAATTCTAGCTCCTAAACTACAAAAAATCGCTGAACATACATGGGGGTGATTCGGATACCCCATAGCATAGAGCTTCAAAATTTTTCGTTTGGACGCCTATGGATGGGCCACCCTGTATATAGCGAAAATATCATTCGAGTTCGTTTTGTTTACGTTATACCATTGACAAACATCCTTGGTTATACGTTCCGAACGGCAATGCGTTAAAATGATTCGTGATGTGGAATCGTTCTCATGCATGCATTTTATTCTTTTCTAACTACGTTATCGTTTTCGAATCGTTACCTTGTCTTGGCCCCTTATTATTTCAGTGAAATTAATGAACCATTCATCCATTGGCGTATCTTTTTATCCAGGCCTGCCCCCCTAGCAAGTCCACCGAAACACGATATGATAAAGCGGTTTATCGCGGTGAACTGTCAAAATACAATAGGGTTTCCTCGTATTTTGACAGTTTACTGCGATAAATCGCTTTATCACATCATGTTTTGGTAGACGTGCTACGGGGGCTGGCCCATGATTTGTGTGAAGTTATCAGTAAAATGCTGCACTAGCATTTATAGAGATTTTTTTTATTTTTTAAAAATTATTTTTAAATTTTTTATTTCATTTTTGTTATTTTTTATATAATAATGGATGTGTCCTGAAGCGTCCCTAAAATTTTCCAGAGTGATAAAAAAATTACCGTGTATACCTATGCATTCATCATGGACTCATTGTCTATACTAATATTATAAAGAGGAAAGGTTTGATTGTTTGTTGGTTTGTATTGAATAGGCTTCGAAACTACTGAATCGATTTTGAAGAAAGTTGGTATAGTAATAGTTCGAGACCAGGGGAAGGACATAGGGTAATTTTCCTACGGAAAAAAAATAACGCGGTCGAAGTCGCGAGCTGAAAGCTAGTTGTATTTTACTATTGTGACTAGTAAATTTTAATGTTTAGGAAAAATTTTAGTTTTTTGTTTCTTATATGTTTCAGTATCACTTGCAACTGAAAGGCAGTTAGTAAAGTAGGTAATTTTGATAGATTTTTAACCACGAAGAAAATGATCATAGATTATATTTTTGACAAAGCTCTTGTTCCTTTCATCGCAGTGTGGAAGTAGAAGCGAGTTTTCCTTTAATCCATTCAACTAATTTCCCTGTGTCAGGCAATATGATTTTTGTCGTACTTTTGGTTGTAAAAGTTATAAAAACTAATCTTCGTTTCTAATAAAATAAATAGATTGAGGAATGTTTAATAAGTCGATGTAAGCTTATGATGTGGAAATTATCCTTTAAAATGAGGCAAAAAAGAATTTTCTCGTTTTCGTAACGAGTTACACTATAATCAGCTGGCGCCAAATTTATGAAAACGCCTCAGTGTTAGTACCTTAATCAATTTACGTAGAAATATAATAATTTTTTGTTTGGTCTTTAGAATGCGTGTAATAATCTAATTTCATTCATTAAACATACGGGAAAGCTAGCGAAATAAGTAGGGCGACGGAACAATTCTCCCTGGAGCACAAAAATTTGTCAATAGCCGTTATTATGACATATTTTTGATATTTTGAAATGCATTAGAGAAGTATTAAGGGTAATTATTATTAATAATAACAAAAATAAAGGCAATTTACTTTTATATTCATACTAGCTGTGCCCGCGAACTACGTTTCGCCATAATAATTTTTTCCCGTTTTTGAAACATTCTGCATTGATGCTTAGCTCCTATTAGTCGTAGCGTGATGCTATATAGCCTATAGCCTTCCTCGATAAATTGACTATCCAACACAAAAAGAATTTTTCAATTTGATTCAGTAGTTCCTGAGATTAGCGCGTTCAACCAAACAAACTCTTCAGCTTTATAATATTAGTAAGTAAGTAAGTATTGGTATAAGTATAAATCTGAATAAATTCAATGGATATACAAGTTCGCTCAAACAAAATAAAAAGTCAATAATCACGTTATTAGGAACAGGGCATAGGACGAAGTGTGCGAAATATGGTAATTATTAGGTAATCTCGTTTGTGCTTTTTCAAACAGAAAGCTGTGTGTGATGTGTCATTCATTAACGACCCACGGTCACGTCAAGATAATACGGCTATCCATATTGGCAAAGAGCGAGTAACGTTTATATACAGGATGTTAATGTTGTGTCGGTTCGGTCCAGAATAATGAGCGTCGGTGGCGCTGTGGATTCGACACTGGCCTCCTAATCGGGAGGTCCGGGGTTCGATCCTGCCATGTACCAATGTGTTTTTCGAAATTCATATGTTCATATTTCTTTCATCCGACGCTCATACGATTAAAGAAAATATAGTGAAGCAACCTGCAATACATCTGCGAAGAAATTCAAAGGTGTATGTGAAGTCGACCAATCCGCACTAGGCCAGCGTGGTTGACTAAGGCCTAAACACCCTAACTTAGGGTGGGCTCGAGCCCCCGAGCCCCTCAGTGGGGACGTATATGAGTTGTGATGATGATAATAATGTTATGTGACAAGGTGATTGTTTGGCATCAATTTAGTGATATGATAGAAATTGCAATGAATATTTTTTTACAAAATAAGATGGTTAAAATTGTTAGATATTAAATGGATCCTAGGTGCTTGACTTAGATCTGGAAACGTATCTACGTACTTTTCGAGTTAATCAAGTTTTAACTGAGATCAAAAACTTTTAAGCAACAACTATAACCCAGCTGATAATGGGATTAACACAAAAGAAATGTAAATACTTAATTAAGACATATAGGTACGTTGATGTAGAGCTGTCCACAATTAGAATCAAAAAATAATTTATTTAGTTTGTATGGAAAAAAGTGGCTTGGTTACACCCTGTATTTTATATAAGAAAACACAAAAAATCTATTAGAATAATTATTTTACTAGCGGGAATAAAAGTGAACAAAAAGTGATGTTTTAAATTCCAGCATTCAGTATTTTCTTGTAAGTTAGGATCTCTTGTTTTTTCCACTTGTTTAATTGTATGGACAGTATAATTGGATGTAATTTAATTTAATAATAGATATAATATTTACGTATGTTTTATTTAAAATGATTATTATTGATTAATTATCATGATATGAAATCAACTTAATAAAGCAACGAATAGCTAAATCAAACATAACCTTTTAACAAATAAGTACCTGAAAAACGAGTCTAATTCTGATTCATAAAAAAAATTTAAATATACTGTGCCAAATTTTAAGACTTTCTTAGGAAATCATCGTTTGGCACCGAATTCAATATAGAAGTATGATGTTTTCTGTACCTATTCTTATATTATTTTTAACTTTTCAGTGTTTTGGAAGTCGGTTTTTATATTTTGTGTCTTGTTTGTTCTTTACGTCCATTACAAATCTAGTAACTAGGTTTGTTATGGTGCCGTTAATTATAGCAGTAATGGATTATGAAGTGTGGGTATATTGACCATCAGAGTTTCTTGTCTGCTCTTTTATTAATTTATTTGAGTCACCTACGATGGAGTACACTATTATATTAATTATAATATGCACGAAGAATTATATAAATAACATGGGTGGAATATTACTTATAGATAAGCACCACATGCAAATTTAAACAAAATAATCAAAAATATTAAAACTATAATGTAATAACAATAAAAAAAAGCGCTGGAGACTTCTCTTGGTATATATTCCCAGTATTTGCATAACAAAGCAGCCAGTTAAGATGTTGATAAGCTAAATCAATCTTGTCACTAAACTAGTTTTAAAATTTGCACATCCTAAAAATCAACCGAATATTGTTCTTCTTGGTGGACGGAATAGTATGATTGGCTTGCAAGGGACTCTTGATAGATCGCGCAAATTAAGCTGATCTTCTCAAAATGGCTCTTCTAAGTTCCGGTGCCTCCGGTGGTACAATTATCTACAATTTCGAGTTTCATTATAATCTGTTTATTAATTTTTCCTTGATAGAATATATTCATGCAGCTATCCCCACAGATAAACTTGGCACATGCATCTCCATGACGCGTTCGCATGCGCAAAAGAAAGCCGGCATTAGCAACGCTGGCACGTACTAAACGAATGTTCTAGCGCTCCCGACGGTGTCGCAGTTGCTGTAACACGCCATTGTTGTCGATATAGCGTAAAAAACTTGATGTCTCGGTGACTCTTCGAACGATTTCCAATCGACATTTTTAGTGTAACTGCAATGTCTCCAGTCTACCCACACAATGTTAATTACCTATACCCCTGACAAAATAAATTGCCATACATTAAGGGTGAGATGCTCGTACGGTGAGGAAAACATCGTGAGGAAACCTGTATTCACCTGCGAAGTAATTCAAAGGTGTATGTGAAGTTAACCAATCCTCACTGGGCCAGCGTGGTTTGACTAAGGCCTAATCGCCCTAACTAGTTCGTGGTAGGCTCGTGCCTCTCGGTGGGGACGTATATGAGCTGTGTCGATGATGATGAAGGGCGAGTTGCAAAATGCTCACTTAATACGTTTAAAATATAGTTCTGTGATTATTAATTTTAAACAATTAATGACGGAGACAAAACAATTAATGAAGTGGCGAGCACTCACTGGCGTTCTGTGTGACCAGAAAATCCCAATTAGAACAAAGGGCACAGTGTACAAACGTGCAGTAAGACCAGCCTTACTCTACGGGTCGGAGTGCTGGGCAATGAGAAAGCAGACGAACAAAAGCTTCACGTAACGGAGATGAGGATGCTGCGCTGGTCGGGCGGTTTCACCCGGATGGATAAAGTGAGGAACGACTATATAAGGGGTACATTTAAGGTTGCCGATATTACCACCAAATTACAGGAGAGTCGCCTGCGCTGGTATGGGCACGTAATGCGCCGCGAAGAGGACCACTTAACACGGACGGTAATGCGCATTGATGAGGGCAAGAGAGGCCGAGGACGCCCACCTATGACCTGGATGAAGACCGTTAACAACGACCTTCAGACGACGGGCCTTACGCCCGAAATGACAAAACAACGCCCTGAATGGCGAAAACATATCAGGAGAGCCGACCCTTAATAATGGGATGGAGCGAGGATGATGATGAATGACGGAGACAAAAGGATCGCATACACATTGCCTGCAGTCCCCGCCATCCCATTTTAGCATGTCCCGTAGACTTATTAATTAATAAACCCATGGCCTGTTCACTTCTATAACAAACTAACCATAAACTACGCCGTAAATGACATTACCTACTTGTCATAAACAACAGTATTGAGATGGCAATAATCGAAGTTAGCGAACGGGAGCTAGTGGGTTTTACATGGGTTTCACAGGTTGTCTGATGTTAAGGGATTGCTTGGTGAATTGGAATCCTAGTCACGGAGCACCCTGACAATGAGACAACTTGTCTCGAGATAGGTTTAATGAGAGACCCTAAGGCGCATAGTGGTCCCAATGACCTTGCGTCGATCGTCCCGCACTGATTACATACTGATTAATATTTAAGCAAACCTTTACGCGTAAGATGAATTATTTCAATTAAAAATTAATAAAGGCGAATAAGAAAAATCTAAAAAGACCATCCTCTAGAATATTGTTCACTTTATTTATTGAAATTTAACCTAATATATAACGACGCGATTAGGTTTAAAGTTTTAAAATCGAGGCATGTTTGGGTCACATTTTAACCAAGTTTTAATAAAATCAAAAAATTAAAAAGACCATCCTCTAAAGAATGCGTTGAATAATAACATATCTTTTTAAAATATTTTTTTATACAATATTTATGAAGAGAACCGGTTTTTTCTGCAGTGATTTTTTTTATGATTGACCCTACTATGCGTCTTACCATCGAGAAGAGTCCGAAATCTAACGCAGGGTATAGGTGAGTAAAATTGCAACTTCTTGAAAAAGAACAGAAGTTCAGTAAGCTTATGAATATATAGCGTAAGAATTTTTATCGAACTAAATTGATACACGCAAGCTGCCCACCTAATGGTAAGTGGCTTGGTTCTGTAAGATCTAAGATGCCAAGTCACAGAACCCGGTTGTTTCATTGCCTGTATTATCATTCAAACCGGAACACAGCAATGCGAGCACCGCTGATTGATGGTAGAAATATGTAGATAAAATAGTGGTACCAATGCAGACAACTCTACTTAGCTGTGCGAGCATGGACTTGTCGATCGACATATTATATCGATCGACATATTATATCGATCGACAAAAGCATCTGTCCTTTTCATTGCTTAAGAATATCTGTCTTTATCGATTTTAGCTCTTATGCTCGCACCGCCTAACTGTGACTACCATTCAAACGCGTACCAAGAAATTTGGTAACTCATTTCTATGTCGCACGATTAAGAAATGGAACTCTCTGCCAGCGCATGTGATTCCTCCTTCCTATAATCCCGGGTCCTTTAAAAGAGGCGTGAAGAAGCATCTTGCAGGTCGGCAAGGTGAGGGTGGCTAGTGCGGCGTTTAACCTCTCTCCCGCACTAGCTATCTTCGCATTTGGACTCTACTTCCACTTACCACCAGGTAAAACGGAGTTATTTGCTTGGCCTTCTATATAAAACCGCAGGTAGAGTCTCCATTTGGTAGAAATCTATACACGGTTATTCGACAAGGAAATTGAGCTGACTAGGCCACCCGAAGGATATGCAGGACTCGGGTAGAAGACCCACTACCGGCTATAAACCCTCTAGATACTTCTACCTCCGTGGAGACACAATCAGGATCGGCGTTAGCCATTCCCCGATTGACTTTTTTATCACCCTGGAAAATTTTAGGGACGCTTCATCAGGACACATCCAGTATTATATAAAAAATTCAAAGAAATGAAATTTAAAATTTAAAAAAAATATTAAATAATAAAAAAATCTCTAAAAATGCTGCTCTCAACTAGTGCAGCATTTTTTGGATTTTTTAGAAAATTTATATAAAATTAAGTGAGTTATTTTTTTATTCATATTTAAATCATTCTAATACCATGTCGTGAAGCGTCCCTTAAATTTTCCAGGGTGATAAAAAAATAACCGTATATACACACGATGTTTCCCAAAATTTTCATGTATAATCATAGTATCATCATCATGTCTATGATTTACATGAAAATGTTGGGTTGAATGACATTACGGGTAAACACAATTTAATAATTAGTTTAGATAACGCATTGATTATTTATTGGTTATTATGAAACACCGTGTATACTATATAAGTATATGAGAAAGTCGTGTCAGTTACACTATTTATAACTCAAGAACGGCTGAACCGATTTGGCTGAAAATTGATTGGGAGGTAGTTTAGAACCAGGAGACGGACATAGGATAGCTTTTATCGCTGAAATCACCCCTTAAGGGGGAGAAAAAAGGGTTGGAATTTTTATGGGGAATCAATAACCGCTGAACCGAAATTTGGAATGGAGATAGTTTGAGTCGGGGGGAAGGATAAAGGATGTAAAAAGGGTGGGGGGTGGGGAATTTTAAAAGGGAATCAATAAAAAGGATTTCCACGCGGACGAAGTAGCTAGTATTATATAGGTAAACAGAAAGAAATAAAAAGAGCATTTTTTATTTTTGTTAAAAGTTGTTTTAAAGACTTCTATGAGGTCTAAAATATACGGATATTGAATTAACTGAAAACTAGATTGAATAACAAAGGTTGCAGATAGTCCAGAGAAAGCAGAATAGGTTAAAGTTCAAGTAAGTAATTAGAAATTCGCAGCCTTATTGTGGACGTAATTTTAGTTATACTTACCTAGACAAGAACGTGGTACCGTACCAGGAAGTATGGATTACCTACTATCCCATATGACCCACTTTTACGATATTACATACCACACAGATAATGTTTTCTATTGGAGATCTCCTATGATAAGACAAGGAGATAAGGCCTTTTTGTATTTATGGTATGTGCATTTGTAAGAAATTGTGAGACTGCAGAGACCGACTAACTAGTGTTTGGTACATCTGTGTTCTGTGGTACATACTCTATCAAGCCGAAACCTACCCATGTAGCATAGTCATATAAAAATTATGGTGTTATTGAAAATTCGAAATTCTAAATTTCCATACTTTTTTTTCAACGTCTCCTACGACCGGTTTCAATATCCTGCTGTCTATCTCTGGATTTGTTAATTATAAACTTTGACGTATTTTGTATGGAGCTTAAACCGCCTCCGTGGCTAAGTGGTTCAGTCAGACCACCCGGTGTTGAACGGGAGGTCCGGGATTTTATTTCCGATAAAGATTTTCTGCTGGTTCAGACCACCGGGTGTTGATCCGGAGGTCCGGGATTTTATTTGGCCAGAAGATTTTATTTGGCAATGGGCCAGAAGATTTTCTGCTCGTTTCGGTCAGTGGTAAGGCTGCCGAGCCCGAGTACCTTTGTTTGTCGCCATAATAACAATGTTGATAGCATTGTTGTGTTCCAGAGTATGATACCTATCGCTAATAATCAAATCCACAGGTAGTTTTTTGAAAAATCTGTGTCGGAGCTAGGGTTGCCGTTGCCAACTTCTTTTGAATGATATATAGTATTTTAGAAACTCTTACCTCTAAAAATATAGTAGGTGGCAAAAAATTTAAAACAAATATACTAATAGTATGATCAAAATCATAACATAATTCATAAATGAAATTTTCAACACACTTGCTCGTGAAGTGGGTCTAATTTTACCGGTTTTAGATTCATAAAGCAGCTCATAAAACACGCGTGTATTATTATAGACGAGGTACATTGATTTACTACCAAACGTTTGGTAGTAAATCAATGCCGAGGTACGGCATCACAGAGTCCGGCAATGCTGCACTTGCCGGCCGCGCCATTAATGTACTATATTTTTTTTAAAAGCTAGAGGAAATATAAAAGACATCAACGAACTACATGATTTTTCAAATGATTATATTCATACCATTATTTAGTTTGTATACAAATCAGTTTATTAGGTATTTTCCTCACAAGTGTGCTGAAAAACGTCGTACGATATACGTGCGTATATTGGTTATACACACTCGGCTCTATTACGTCCTCGCCTCGCCTTCGGCTTGGGCTGAAAATTCGCCTCGTGAGTTATAACCAACATACCGCACTTATATCGTAATGTACTATTAAAATATTGTGAAATTCTGACTCCATTCTCTTCTGACGTATAATATAGAAATATAGTATTTGACCAACAAATATAGTAGGATATATTATACACGTTGTTTCAAAATAAATAATCAATTCTATACCGAAAACTTATTATTAAAATGAGTTTACACGTAATGTCATTCAACTCCCAATCAATACCCATTTAAAAAAAAATTAAATGGGTATTTGACCGGGTATTTGATGCTAACTATTCGTGGAAAAAATGTTAAAGTGGAACCCACGAAACTAGCACGAAAAGTTTACACCAAAAGCTAATGAAACGTGTTGTTGCAATAAATGTTGATAATGTTACAAATCCGTTCTTATACCTGGATCCCGCCTTAAGTAAATTAAAATATCATCTGAAGTTTCTGTTCTGCTGGCGAACCTTGATGGAAGATCGTGTAGGAATTCACTCAATATTTCACGCCTCATAAGTATTACATAACCCAATTAGAGCGGCGGGTAAATATTGGTGATATACCATAAACGAGTACGCTATTTAATCAATTAATATTAAGTCAATATCGATAGCTGTCATCCATATAGCGCGCAAATTAATAATATGTGCTAACTTAATTATTGGGCAATGATTTGTTTTTGATCTGTTTCAAGAATTCCTCGGATGAATATTGAGGAAGACTCCTATTATAGCAGCTCTACTTGAAAATAAAAGTGATTGGGTTTGAATAAATTCTTTTTAGCATGTTGGGTAAAGCTCACAGCCGGGAGGATGGAAATGAAACAACCAGTGTGGCGACCAAGAGCAATAGTTTATTAAGATTTGCACCTTACATACAAATATTTTATTATGTGCGTCAGTATGAATCGCGAGCGTGTGTTGTTATAGATTAGTCTTCTTACAAACCGTCACTTACCGTCAGGTGAAATTAAGGACCAAGAGCATTTCCCATCGTTTGCAAGTTTTACATATAAAAGCTTGTAAAAATACCTTTAGTTTTTTTATACAACTAAGTTGGCAAACAAGCACTGCACACCTGATGGTAAGTGATGGATAAGTCACCTGTAGTACATGTTGTGGTTCTTGTGAGATTCGCAGTAAATCTGCAACCCACACAAGAACCACAGTGTACGTTGCCAATCCAGTAATTTCACTGTCATAATATATCTTACCATTCCAACCGAAACCCAGCAATACACGCACGGCTGCTTTGCAGAAATAGGTAAGACAGAGGTACCCAAGCAGGCGACCCTGGTAAAGCCTCGCTCCGGTACACCGTACATACGTAGTATACATATCCATATTTATTTGATAAACAGTAGATAGATAACTACTACCAATAATTCCCGGAAACAGATTTTTAATCATTCTTTTTGTAATTGATTGTATATAGATACATTCTTTTCATAAGTTGCCCACAGAGTTAATATAAGTATGTATACTTAAAACCGTTTACTGTAGCCACTGTAGGTATTCCCTGCAAGGGCTGCAAGATATAAAAAAAATCTGCGACGAATTCAGAAGGGTCAATTCTAAAGGAAAATGTGTAACGGTATTGTAGTAATGCTGCTTGACCAGATTTGCACAACAAAGTAGTTCCTTTGTTGTTCAGAAGTTCAAAAGTATTTTAGAGCTTTATCTCTTAATGAGCAATACAGTCATTACCGCAAGGTAATGAAGACATACTCAGCAATGCGTTGGTAATCGTAATTGAGTTTTGCATACTTACAAATGTTTTGTTTGGAAACGCGAAAGAATTGAGAAGTTCTAAGGTCCGTAATATTTTCAGCAAAATGCTTAAAAATACAGAGCGCTATTTCGATAGTTATTAGTATCAGATGGTATCAGCGATGCGGCGGTGACCTCTCATTGCCAGTCAATGTAAGCAATGCTGGCTGGTGAGAGGGAAATTGGAGGTGTTGCCTCCTGCGAGAATGTAGTCTCCCAGAAGGATGAAGCGGAGAAGGAGCGGGAAAATGTTCCAAAAGCCGCTTTCCTTCGACTGGGTGCTTGAACTGCTGTCCTTTGCAGCCTGTCAGACATGACCGCCCAGCCCCTGTAGCATGACCACCAAAACACAATATGATAAAGCGGTTTATCGCGGTGAACTGTCAAAATGCGACAAAAACTTTTATATTTTGACAATTGACCGCGATAAACCGCTTTAACATATCGTATTTTGGGGGGATGTTCATGCTAGGGGGGCTGTCCGCCCTATGTGTCTTGCACGCTAGGTTCGCTTCAGATTCGATTGATTAGGCCCCACGTCTGGGAATTACCTCTCTGTCTCCGGGCTGTCCCGTAGTGGTCCGGAGAATTGCTCCCGCGATTGATGTCATGGAGATGAAATAAATCTAAATGGATAGCAAAACAAAAAAGTAGTGAAAAATGTAGAAATCTTGTGAATGAGTAATGTTTGCAAAAAATAAGTTTCGGTTTTTCTTACACGGATTGATGGATGGTTGTGTATCTGTGACGTCACGTGAAGATGGATTAAGTTTAAGAAGAGCTAAACAAATTGGAGTCGCTTCATTTAAACGGTCCAAACCATATCCAAACATTCGTGTTATTTTATGAAACTTGCAGAAGAAAGATTGATTGTCTCATTATAAGGAGGAGCATGAGTGACCTGCCTTTACAAATAAAGGTCTCTGTCGCACCACAACATGAAAGTCGTTATTATTTTAGTACTGTGGTTAGAGTTCAGAACATCTTGGTCACAAACATCTATAAGCCGCCCTCCCAGCCATGGGGAGGTGGTCTTCCTGTGCTTCCGCACCCTTGCGTCTATGCGGGTGACTTTAACAGCCACCACACTTCATGGCGCTATAATAGGATCGACCTGAATGGCATCGAATTGGTTCAATGGGCAGAAGACAACAATTACCATCTAGTGTTTGATGCAAAGGAAAAGGGATCCTTCAGATCAGCTCGCTGGACCAAGGATTATAACCCGGACCTTACCTTCGTATCGTGCGATCCTAACGGTGTTCCCTTTCCAATGACGAGGAAAATCCTTACAAACTTCCCTAATAGCCAACACCGTCCTGCCCTGATGACAACAGGAAATCGGATTTCATTGACACAGTCGATGCCCCTGCCCAGATGGAACCTGCAAAAGGCGGACTGGTTTAGTTTTGCCAAGGACATGGACGCTGCTACCAGATGGATTCCCCCAAAAGCCGAAAACTACACGCGTTTTGTGGGTCTTATCCTTTCAATAGCCAAGAAACACATACCACGAGGCTACAGGAGAACGTATGTCCCCGGCTGGAATGGTGAAAGTGAGGAGCTGTACCAACAATATATACAAACAGGGGACCAGGAAATAGGAAGAAACCTACTGGAGTCGCTGGATGTGGAGCGGAGAAGCAAATGGATAACTACTGTAGAAGGAATGGATTTTAAGACTTCAAGCAGGTCGGCATGGAAGGTTTTAAATAGACTAACGGGCAAATCTGGTTCTAGAAATGGATGTACATCCCAAAAGCTGACAGACTCAATTGCAAACCGAATCGTGGAAACGTCACGCGTCAAAGGAGACCAAACCCACACTAAAGCCGTAAAGAAACAGGTCCAAAATCTAAAGAGAGCGCTTCCCGTCGATAACGTCATCTCGAAACCTTTCTCTGTGGAAGAAATAACCTGTGCTATTCAACTTCTCAGGCCAGGTAAAGCGGCAGGACAGGACGGCATCTACAATGAATTCATTAAGAACTTCGGACCCAACTGCAGAAAATGACTGACCGCCTTCTACTCTGACATCCTAGCCAGAAATAAACTGCCTTCCGCTTTCAACTATGCTAAAATAGTGGCCATTCTTAAGCCGAACAAACCTGCCGACGACCCGAAGAGCTTTCGACCTATAGCTCTGCTTAGCTCTCTCTACAAACTTCTGGAAAAACTACTTTCAGCCAGAATCACACCGCTCATCGTGCCCGTGGAGCAGGCCGGGTTCAGAAGTGGTCGTAACTGTGTCGATCAGGTATTGTCCCTTACGACGCATATAGAGGCTGGCTTCCAAAACCAGTTAAAAACTGTAGCTGTCTTTGTCGATCTATCTGCCGCTTATGATACAGTGTGGCGACATGGCCTATGTCTGAAACTGATCAGGGTTGTTCCTTGTCGACGAATGACAAACCTAATTATCAATATGCTTAGTAACCGAAAGTTCGCTATCCATCTTGGAGATAAGGAGAGCCGTCCTAGAATTCTTCACAACGGCCTCCCTCAGGGATCCGCACTTGCTCCACTACTCTTCAACCTTTACACCCACGACATACCGGAAACAGCATCCAGAAAATTTATTTATGCTGATGATATCGCCCTAGCCCCCCAGCATAAATCCTTCGACGTCTCGGAAGCACAGCTCACTTCAGATTTACAGCTGCTAAATACCTATTTTAAACAATGGAGACTGGTACCAAACGCGTCCAAAACGGAGATTTCGACTTTTCACCTGAACAACAAACTGGCTTCATACAATCCCACAGTATCGTTTGATGGAAAGGCGCTTGTGTACAACCCACAGCCCAATTATCTTGGTGTAACCCTTGACCGCTCTCTGACATACTGTGCTCATCTAAGTAAGCTAAGCAAAAAGCTCGGAACCCGTAACAATATCCTGCACAGGTTGACTGGAACAACATGGGGAGCCACCGCTGACGTACTTCGGACTACAGGCCTCAGCTTGGTTTACTCTGCTGGGGAATACTGTGCACCCGTTTGGCTTAATAGTGCCCACGTGGAGAAGGTAGACGTTCAATTGCGGAAGGCCATGCGCTGCATATCTGGCACTATACAGTCGACCCCAATCCAGTGGCTGCCAACTCTGAGCCACATTCCTCCACCTCACCTCAGAAGGCAGCAAGCTCTGTTAAACGAAACCATCAAAATTTATAAAAATCCAGAACTACCAGCCTATCCTGAATTCATGCACCCCCCCAGACAACGCCTAAATTCCCGCCACCCACCTTACAGAACGGCACAGGAGCTAATAAAGAACAATTTCAGCATCGAAGATAAATGGATAGAGGAATGGAATTCCAACCTGCCTACAGCCTACAGCGACTACAAGCCTACTGAAAAGCCCTAAGGTTTCTCGGCCCCAAGACGGGAATGGTGCCAGCTTAATAGACTTCGCACAGGGCACGGTCGATCTGGCGATTTCATGTTTAGGTGTGGGTGGAAAAACTCACCGGAATGTGATTGCGGAGCACCTATACAATCTATCCACCATATAATTCACGAGTGCCCAAAGCGAATGTACCCTGGTGACCCTCTGGACTTAATAGCGTTAAGTGAGAACGCAGCCCATTGGGTGAAGAATTTAGATATTAATCTGTAAAAACTGTGGAACGACTCATAATGCCATACGAATAAAAAAAAAACAAATAAAGGTTATTTAAAAAATAATAGACAAAAAATATGACTAGCCTTTTTTAGGGTTTCGTAGTTAACAGGGAACCCTTATAATTACGCCATGTCCGTCTGTCCGTCCATCTGCTTAGCTAAGAGACTAAGTAGGTACTAGAAGGCTGTAATCTGTAATGTGAAATTATAAAAAAATATAACCATAATAACTAGTAATTACCCGACTGCGTGACGCAAAGGAGTGGTAAGTGTTTATCAGCCTATTATGTATGTGTATATATGTGGCACTCTAGAGACTAAACGCGTGGGCCGATTTTGATGGTTCTTACGTCTATCAATTCGTCAATCTTGCGAGTGTCACTGAAGATTTATGACATTAATGAAAATTCAATATGGCGACTACCAGCCGCCATATTGTGAAAAAAAAGTTTCAAAACTAAGTCATATATGGGATCGTATCGTTAAATAGGTAGGTACCTACCTATTTCAAAATCATTATTATGTTTCTTTTATTGTTTTCCATTTACTTAGATAGACCATATAAAATCTATAACGATTTAAAAATTACTTAAGGGCCCATGGCGCGAAAAATAGCAAAAAGGCCGTTGGCGTTTTTGATATTTTACGTTAACGTTCCAGTTAACTGACCGGGAAAAAATAAATTTAAATTCTTAAATTATGTGTCTACACAATCACCGTCACCATTTTTCCAATTTACATACCATTTCGTTAAAAAGTAGCATCAATTTTACTTAAAATTTAGGTTACACCCACATACCGTTCGTGATTTTTAGCTTCATTAATTAACCCTATTATATTTTAGTTTAACAAATATATAGAACAAAGGTAAGCAAAACACTGACACCGTGGTATTTTTTTAAATTATCGTACATTGATTTTTATATGAATTTTTTAACATACATTTATCGATTTTCTTACAATTACTTGGCTCGGGCGCGTCGAAATTCAGTGTGCAATCAAGACTCGAAGTGAGAGCACGTCGCTTTGAGCTAGCTCCCGGTCACGTAATTATTTGTGTATGTATACGACGCGAAGTCCTACGGAGTAATCGGAGAAGTTGATAACTAACAATTTTATTATTTGTGGCTGCCGTACGAAAAACCTTCAACCTTTTTACAAGCTTTTATTTATCTTTTGCATGTTCGGGTCTAATCTTGCGAGCTAAATTTGAGTCACTTCCCGGTTTCCGATTAAGCTGAAATTTTGCATGCATATGTATAAATATATTATGATGACGACATGGAGCTGATCTGATGTTGGAGCTGAAGGGTGGCCATAGGAACTCTGCAATAAAACAACATAGCCCCATCGAGTTTGAGCTCGTTTGATTCGTATTGACGAGAACTTTGATCCTATATGGTAACCAGGGTCTGATACTGGAACTGGAAGGTAGCCATAGAAACTCCGCAATAAAACGACACAATCCCATCGAGTTTGGGCTCGTTTGATTCGTATTGACGAGTACTTTGGTCCTATGTGGTAACCAGGGTCTGATGCTGGAGCTGGAAGGTAGCCAAAGGAACTCCGCAATAAAACGACAGAACCCCGTCTAGTTTGAGCTCGTTTGATTCGTATTAACGAGTACTTTGTTCCTATATGGTAACCAGGGTCTGATCCTGGAACCGGAAGGTGGCCATAGGAACTCCGCAATCAAACAACGCAACCCCATCGAGTTTGGGCTCGTTTGATTCGTATTGACGAGTACTTTGGACCTATGTGGTAACCAGGGTCTGATGCTGGAGCTGGAAGGTAGCCATAGGAACTCCGCAATAAAAGGACACAACCCCATCTAGTTTGGGCTCGTTTGATTCGTATTAACGAGTACTTTGTTCCTATATGGTAACCAGGGTCTGATCCTGGAACTGGAAGCTGGCCATAGGAACTCCGCAATCAAACAACGCAACCCCATCGAGTTTGGGCTTGTTTGAATTGTATTGACGAGTACTTTGGTCCTATGTGGTAACCAGGGTCTGATGCTGGAGCTGCAAGGTAGCCAAAGGAACTCCGCAATAAAACGACAGAACCCCGTCGAGTTTGGGCTCGTTTGATTCGTATTAACGAGTACTTTGTTCCTATATGGTAACCAGGGTCTGATCCTGGAACTGGAAGGTGGCCATAGGAACTCCGCAATCAAACAACGCAACCCCATCGAGTTTGGGCTCGTTTGAATTGTATTGACGAGCACTTTGGTCCTATATGGTGACCAGGGTCTGATGCTGGAACTGGAAGGTGGCCATAGGAACTCTGCAATAAAACGACACAACCCCATCGAGTTTGGGCTCGTTTGATTCGTATTGACCAGTACTTTGGTCCTATGTAGTAACCAGGGTCTGATGCTGGAGCTGGAAGGTAGCCAAAGGAACTCCGCAATAAAACGACAGAACCCCGTCGAGTTTGGGCTCGTTTGATTCGTATTAACGAGTACTTTGGTCCTATATGGTAACCAGGGTCTGATCCTGGAACTGGAAGGTGACCATAGGAACTCCGCAATCAAACAACGCAACCCCATCGAGTTTGGGCTCGTTTGAGTTGTATTGACGAGCACTTTGGTCCTATATGGTAACCAGGGTCTGATGCTGGAACTGGAAGGTGGCCATAGGAACTCTGCAATTAAACGACACAACCCCATCAAGTTTGGGCTCGTTTGATTCGTATTGATCAGTACTTTGGACCTATGTGGTAACCAGGGTCTGATGCTGGAGCTGGAAGGTAGCCATAGGAACTCCTCAATAAAAGGACACAACCCCATCGAGTTTGGGCTCGTTTGATTCGTATTGACGAGTACTTTGGTCCTATATGATTTTTCTTGATGAGTACTTTGAGCCTAACCTAGATAATATCCATACGCAACCCCATCAATTTCTTTTGTGCGACCTTCCCCAATTTAGTTGTCAAATAAAAGAGCTTGAATTGTAGAATGAATTGTAGAGTGTAGTATATTCTGAGAGATAATGTAATCCAAGATGGCCACCGTCACAAATTGACAGATTATTTTTATGTATATATCTGATCCCCACATATAATCCCCACAATATGGGCCTGTATATGGGGTATCAAATGAAAGTTCGTAAAATACAGTACACCATGAAAAAAACTAAAACAAGATGGCCGCTATCACAAAAGATTTTTAAAAACAAGCTTTTATTTTAATGCCCTAAATAAAGAAAATAAACTTTAATTTATTTTTTTATTACAATCTAGCGAATGGCTTCAATGCACTAAAAAGTGCGTTGAGCACAAGAAAATATTCATTTCATATTTGTTTATTACAAAATTATTATATGTATATTATATAAAAGAATTGTAGATACAACTAACAATAAAGAACTCGGTAGTCATTAAAATGCAACCCCCACAAAGGCCACAGTGTACGTTGCCAACTTGTGACTTAATTTCAGTGCCATATCTTACCCTTCAAACCGGAACACAGCAATGCAAGCACTGCTGCTTTGCGGCAGAAATAGGTAAGACGAAGGTACCCAAGCACACGACCTGGGTACAGAGTCCCCCTCCGGTAAGTCTTCTGTCGTTCATCCCACACTTGGAATTCTCTACCTGCGCACGTGTTTCCTCCATCCTACAACGTGGGTTCCTTCAAAAGAGGTGTGAAAAACATCTTTTAGGCCGACAAGGGGCGGGCAGGTTGGATAGTGGATGTCCTCCCTCCTCTATCTGTCAACTCATTTGGGCCTCTTTCACCGCTTAACATCAGGCGGGAGGAGGTCATTTGTCAGGCCCTCTATTAAAAAAAACTGTTTAAGTAGCCCGTATGTATTTACTTGGTGAGCCTTAAATAAATAAATATTGGTAATTCTAAGAAAAAAATATTTGTTTTTTATAAAATAGGTAAATCTTGCGACAAGCTTTTATATTTTATTAAAAACTAGCTGTGCCGGCGAACTACGTTTCGCCATAATAACGGCGAACTTACGTTTCGCCATAATAAAAAATAGTTTAGGACTTATTCTCAGACCTACTGAATATATACAAAAAAATTCATAAAGATCGGTCAAGCCGTTTCGGAGGAGTTTGGTAACAAACACTGTGACACGAGAATTTTATTAGATGTATCATGTAATAAATTAAAATTTATTTTCGTCTTATTAAGGCTTTAAAATAAAATCCTAGTGTGGGGCGACGTTTTTTTTAATCTTTTTACTATTATTTTATATTTTATCATTTTGTAACCGCATGGCCGCCATTACGAAACTCGACCAAATTTCATTACGAAACAAACGAGCCCAAAACTCGATGGGCTTGTGTCGTTTTATTGCGGAACTCCTATGGCCACCTTCCATTTCCAGCATCACACCCTGGTTACCATATAAGATCAAAGTACTCGTCAATACGAATCAAATGAGCCCAAACTCGATAGGGTTATGTCGTTTTATTGCGGAGGTCCTATGGCCACATTCCAGCTCCAGCATCAGACCCTGGATATCATATAGGACCAAATTACTCGTCAATACGAATCAAACGAGCACAAACTCAATGGGGTTGTGTCGTTTTATTGCGGAGTTCCTATGGCCACCTTCCAGCTCCAGCATCAGACCCTGGTTACCATATAGATCCAAAGTCTTCGTCATTACGAATTAAGCGAGCCCAAACTCGATAGGGTTATGTCGTTTTATTGCGGAGGTCTTATGGCCACCTTCCAGCTCCAGCACCAGACCCTGGTTACCATATAGGACCAAAGTACTCGTCATTACGAATCAAACGAGCCCAAACTCGATAGGGTTATGTCGTTTTATGGCGGAGGTCCTATGGCCACCTCCCAGCTCCAGCATCAGACCCTGGTTAACATATAGGACCAAAGTACTCGTCAATATGAATCAAACGAGCCCAAAATCGATATGGTTGCGTCGTTTTATTGCGGAGTTCCTATGGCCACCTTCCAACTCCAGCATCAGACCCTGATTACCATATAGGACCAAAGTACTCGTCAATACGAATCAAACGAGCCTAAACTCGATGGGGTTGTGTCGTTTTATTGCGGAGTTCCTATGGCTACCTTCCAGCTCCAGCATCAGACCCTGGTTATCACATAAGACCAAAGTACTGGTCAATACGAATCAAACGAGTCCAAACTCGATGGAGCTGTGTCGTTTTATTGAAGAGTGCCTGTTCACGCTCGAGGAAGAGCGAGTGGCGGCACTGCATTCTAGTCTGTGCAGTGACAGCTTTTTTGGCGGCCGGCCGCATGTGATATGTCAGTTGAGTCGAGTCGAAATGTCATGACATGCTTAGAGGTTATGTGCGGGCCGGAATAAAATATAATACACAATATTCAAGCAAATAGTGATTTGCGCGGCGCACCTAATATCGGGGTGCGAAAGCCCGCTTTGTGTTGTGCAAGGTATCAAAATCGCGTGTGTGAGTCGTGGTGGCCTAATAGGCCTTTGTAGTGCTCCGGTCTCCACCGGTGGATCCACTGCAGAACTTCAGGAGCCGCGACTTCCTTCGAGCTAGCTCAGGAAGTCCACCGGCTACGGAGGAGACGGACGGAGACAACGGGAATCGGGGTAAGCCACAATACTTTCTATGAGCGGGTAGTAGGGCATCAGCAATCAACCCAAAATTCCTTACTCGGTGAAATGCCGACGTGGTGGAGTCTACTTGGGGCACCACCATCTCTTGGTAGCAGAGCGTGGTAACAGATTTTGCTGCTAAATGACTTTGCTGTTGTTGTAATACACTATATTGCTGTGTTAAGTTTTAGCATTTACATTTGATTTTGTTTTGTTTGCCTTTGAATATTATGTTTGTCAAGTTATTGACTTAATACTTGAATTTAATTTGTTTGAAAAATTCTGTTGTTAAATGCCTTGTTGTTCTAGTTAAGTTCTAGCATTTATACTTGATTTTGGTTTGTTTATATATTTTGTTCTGCCTTTGAAGTTCCTCCCGATCTGTTTTATTGTCTGCGGTTGTCGGTCTGTTTGTCCGTGTATTATTATAGTGTTTATTAATTTTGGTGCAAAATGGTCCCGCCAGTCAGCCCGCTTAGTGGTGCCCGCGCGGGTGCACAAAAGATTTTGAGATGGTTTGCTAGTGCCGTCGCTTTGGTAGACCGACCAGACCGAGAACAGGCTTTGTTAATTCGGCATGAGGGAGTACCTGCTCGCTTGAAGGAATTGGAGCAGCTTTTCGTTCTTCATCAACAATATTTGCTCGACCACCCAGCCGAGGGTGCCGCTGAGTTGCGGGCAGTCGACCAATTTAATGCCGATTATGATCAGTGTTTTGAACAGGCGGATGTGATTATAAACAAGGCTCAGGCAATCCTATCCGCCCGGAGGGGTGAGTCGTGCACGCCCAGGGAGGTCAAGCCTACCCCGGCCGGCTTGCTGGGCAGACTGCCCACTTTAGACATCCCAACCTTTGATGGGAACCTGGCTTCTTGGATGGGGTTCATTAACCTCTTTGATAGCCTGGTTCACTCGAGGGACGACCTGTTCCCTAGCCAGAAATTGGCCTATTTGCTCTCTGCCTTACGTGGAGAGGCTGGTGTACTTGTCCAGCATCTACCTGTCAATGATGACAGTTATGATATTGCAAGGGCGTTGTTGACCGCCCGGTATCAGAATGTTCGCTTGCTAGCGGACACACATGTGGCTGCCATTTTAGGGCTGCCACGAGTATCGCGGGTCTCCTCATTGAGGAAGGAGATTTTGAACCCGCTGCTGAGCGCTATTAACGCGCTCAAACGACTTGATCTACCGGTGGACCAGTGGTCCTTTATTTTGCTCCACCTCATCCTCGATAAGCTTCCCATGGAGATGAAGGGACGCTTCGAACAAAGGTACGGGGGCAATAGTGCCTCGTACCTCCCCCCCTTCTCGGATCTCCTCAGATTTTTGGAGGATGAGTGTCGGATGACCGACCACTTGGATCTGGCTCCTATACCGGGACCGAGTACAGGCCGCTATGAGGCGACCCGGGCAGCGCCACGGAGAGAGCGCCGCCCGTACAAGCAGTATACTGCAGTGCGGCAGAGCTCTCCACACGGGGAGAGGCCGAGGCCTTGCAAGTGTTGCAAGCGGGATGGCCATCGTTTGCCGGCCTGTCCCAAATTTGTTGGCCTACGCACCGAGGGGCGTAGAAATATGGCCAAGCAGCGGAATTGGTGCTACCGCTGCCTGGGGGCTCATATGGCATCGGCTTGCCCCCACCCACGAGATTGCCACTGTTGTGGAGGGGCCCATCACCCCCTTTTGTGCTTCGACAATAGAGACACTCGTGAGGTGGTGAGAGAGAGGGACTCGCACACGGGCGGGGGCCCTCCTAGGTCACCCACATCTCCGAGGAGATCGGAGGGGCGTGCCACCCCTCCGCGGAGATTGGAGAGGCACCCCCCCTCCCGTGAGAGGATTGGGCGCCAAACCGCCCCTACGGGCGGGGGGGATCGACGCGCCGTTTATGAGGCGCCACCGCGGGATTGTGCCGCGGTTATTAGGGAGCCACGTCGGGAGCCGATACGCTTCTCTCCCCCTCTGATGGAGAGACCCCGGTTGTCACGGGCTCCCCCAACTTTCGCCCATCATGGGCACCGCCCGGCCCCTCGATGCAGCTTTGGTCGGGGTGTGTACATGCCGGATTGGGACCCGCTCGAGCGCATTGAGCGCCCTATTCCTCCGCCGCGCACGCATTTTTCTTCGGACCCCCCTTCCCCCCCGTTGCGGGGAATGCGGGAGGATTTTCACTAAACCAACTGTCGGCTGCAACCCCCCCACAGGAGCAGGTGCTGTTACCAACAGCCTCCGTACAGGTGTGGGGCCCGAGGGGCACCTTTGTTTTAGTTCGCGCCCTTTTGGATACGGGAGCTCAGGGTTGCATTGCCTCCAGCTGGCTGGTCCGGCAGTTGAGTTTGAACACATCTCCATACCTTGAATCGGTACGAGGAATCGGAGACCTGCGGATCCCGGATCCGATCGGTCAGGTTTTGTTCTCCTTCTCCCCCCACTTCTCTTCAGCGCCCAAAATAGGCGCTACCGCGATTGTTTATGAGAAGGTTGTTGGTCAGCTTCCGCAACAGCACGTTTCGCGCGCTGTCGTTGATGCGACATCAGGATTGACCTTGGCTGACCCTTCCTTCCACCGAACCGGTCCGATTCACTTATTGCTCGGTGCCGATGTTCTAGGCCGCGTGTATTGTGGGAAGAGGAGAGAGTTACAGAAGGGTGGGCTGGTAGCCTTATCTACATCGCTTGGGTTTGTAGTGATGGGACCAGTTAGGCATAACCCACCATCTCCATCGGTGGACAGTTACATAACTGTTAGCTCCACCTTATCGGATGTCCTTCAACGGTTTTGGGAGGTGGAAGAGCCACCTACCGTGAAGCGAGTGAACCCCTTGGACGAGGAGTGTGAGTTGTTCTACCAGAACAATACAGGTCGCCTTCACTCGGGACGGCTGATCACTCGTTTGCCCTTTTTGTCAGTTCGCCCCTCACTTGGCAGCTCCCGGCCGTTGGCCGAGAAGCGGCTGCTGTCCATGGAGCGTCGTATGAGTAGGAACTCCGACCTCAAACAGAAGTTTGTCGACTTCATGCGAGAATATGAGCAACTGGGGCACATGTCGGTCTCGCGACTGGACTGGCGAAACGAGGAACATAATTTTCTTCCTCACCACGCGGTTTTGAAACCTTCCACCGGGAAGATACGCGTTGTTTTTGATGGGTCAGCTCCTACGTCTACCGGAGTTTCGCTGAATCAATGTCTGCATGCTGGACCGAAGTTGCACCACGAGGTGGGTGATGTATTGACCAACTTCCGTCGCCATGCCGTCGTCTTTGTGACCGATATCCGGATGATGTTTCGGCAGACTGTGATTCACCCGGACGATAGACGATATCAGCTCATATTATGGAGGGAGGATCCCAGGGATCCCATGCTGGTCTACGAGCTGAACACCAATACATACGGTTTGCGTTCGAGCCCCTTTGTGGCAATTCGCTCACTTGTGGAACTCGCTGAACGTGAACGATTACGATACCCTCGCGCATCCTTGGTTCTCAAGGAGGATGCATTTGTTGATGATATTTGTACGGGCTCCTCTAGTGTCGAGGAAGCCTTGATTTTGCGAGATGAACTAATTGCTCTTCTCGGGGCTGGTGGTTATGAACTGAGGAAGTGGATGTCCAACTCACCTCAGCTTTTGTGTGACTTGCCAGACGACCACCAGCAGGAGCCTCATATTTTTGAGAATGCCAACACTCCAGATTTACTGTCTGTTTTGGGAGTGCAATACAGACCTGTCCAGGACACGTTCACCTATCGATTGGAGCTGCCAAGCCCCAAGGTCTGGACGAAACGGTTGGTTTTGTCTACAGTAGCTCGTACCTTTGACCCAAATGGCTGGATTAGTCCCGTAGTGTTTTGGATGAAGTGCTTCCTACAGGAACTTTGGTCAGCCGAAGTGTCGTGGGATGAGCCCCTCTCGGGCCGTTTGCTGCGAGATTGGGAGTCCTTCATGTTGTCTCTCCCCGACATTAACCGTGTTAGTATCCCTAGACATATACTGCCTAAGGGACGGTTTACGGCCAGCCTTCATGGCTTTTGTGACGCGTCTGAGAGTGGATACGCAGCCGTCGTATATATCCGGACGGTTGATGATAGAGGAGCTGTTAAGCTCCACTTGCTAATTGCTAAGAGTAAGGTTGCTCCACTTCGGACTCGATTAACGATTCCGAAGTTAGAATTGTCTGGAGCTACTCTTCTGGTTCGGTTGATGAACCACGTTGTTGACACCCTGGGACGTAGTGTGGACTTTGAGTCGCTCTTTGCTTGGTCCGACAGTCAGGTTGTCCTGTGTTGGATTAAGAACTCCGTCCACTCCCTGGAAGTATTTGTGGCCAATCGGGTATCCCAAATACAGGCCTCGAAGGCCACGTTGATTTGGCGCCACGTGCCAGGTGAAATAAACCCTGCTGACTGTGCATCACGTGGCAGCGAAGCCCCTCAGCTTATTGACCACACTCTGTGGTGGGGTCCCGAATGGTTGTTACAGCCGTCTTGGCCTTCCACACCAGCTGTGGTGAAGGTACCAAATCCGGGCTTGCGTGTTCACGCTGTCGAGACTATGGCGGCTCCAGAGCGGGAATTTTTATTAGACCGCTACAGTTCTCTGGACAAGTTGCTCGGCGTGACCGCTTGGATAAGAAGATTTATTCGAAATTGTCGCCGGCCTCAGGACAAAGATTTGTGCCCGGTCCTCTCACCGCAGGAGCGCCAAGATGCTCTTCTGCATTGGGTGCGTATGACCCAGTCTAGAGCGTTTGAACCGGAACTTAAGATTTTCCGTACCGGGACGTCCAAATTGAAGGGACCCTTGGTGCGTTTGACTCCCTTTCTGGATGATAAAGGATTGTTGCGTGTAGGAGGCCGATTGAGGCACGCTAACTTGCCTTATAGATCACGTCATCCCCTGTTGCTCCCCAAGGACGGACCATTGGTGCGATTGTTGATCATTGATCGCCATGTGAAGAATGCTCATGCCGGATGTAATGCATTGACCGCGCTCCTCCAACGGGAGTTTTGGATTTTGTCAGCGCGAAGAATAATCCGATCTGTTATCTTTCGATGTCTGCCCTGCTATCGTTTACGCCCCGAGACGATGCAGCCCCAAATGGGTGATTTGCCTGCTGATCGTGTGAATGAATCGATGACCTTCTTAGGAGTTGGAACTGATTTCGCGGGACCATTCACTATAAAAACGTCGCGACTCCGTAATGCTAAGACTGAAAAGGCTTACTTGTGTGTGTTTGTTTGTTTGGCCACTAAAGCCGTTCATTTGGAGGTGGTGAGTGCGCTCACCATGGACGCTTTCTTAGCAGCGTTAGGCAGATTTGTCTCCCGCCGGGGACTGCCTTCTCTAATTCGGTCCGATTGTGGGACGAACTTCAAGGGCACTGATAGACATATAAGAGAAGTTTGTGAATTTTTAGATAAAAATAATATTGAGATCGGATCCACACTCTCCCGTAGGGGGGTAACATGGCGATACTCCCCGCCGTCTTGCCCTCACTGGGGAGGGATTTTTGAATCTGTTGTAAAGGCCGCCAAGACTCACCTTCGCCGCGTTATTGGGGAGACTATTCTCACGTTTGAGGAACTCGCGACGGTGTTTCATAAGATTGAGGCGGTTCTCAACTCGCGTCCGTTATGTCCGTTGTCTACCGACGCGAACGATTTGCAGGCCCTCACGCCGGGCCATTTCTTGATAGGCAGACCACTTAACGCCCTGCCCGAGTATCCTTATAGAGATATCAATCCCGGACGCCTTTCGCGGTTTGAGTTGCTCCAGCAGCTTACCCAGAGTTTCTGGCGCCGCTGGCACCTTGAATATTTACACATTTTGCAACAGCGCGTTAAGTGGTCAGATAAGACAAACCCACCGAGGGTTGGAGACCTCGTGTTAGTGAAGGACCCAAACCTGCCACCCTTACGTTGGCGTCGCGGACGCATTGTCCAACTTACTCTAGGGTCTGATGGTGTGCCCAGGTTTGCCGAGGTCCTAGTTGGGGATTCTGTTTTGAAGCGCGCGGTCGCTACTCTTTCTCGCCTCCCCTTAGACTGATTTGGCGGACAGTCCGGGACTGTCCGGAGCGGGAGGATGTTCACGCTCGAGGAAGAGCGAGTGGCGGCACTGCATTCTAGTCTGTGCAGTGACAGCTTTTTTGGCGGCCGGCCGCATGTGATATGTCAGTTGAGTCGAGTCGAAATGTCATGACATGCTTAGAGGTTATGTGCGGGCCGGAATAAAATATAATACACAATATTCAAGCAAATAGTGATTTGCGCGGCGCACCTAATATCGGGGTGCGAAAGCCCGCTTTGTGTTGTGCAAGGTATCAAAATCGCGTGTGTGAGTCGTGGTGGCCTAATAGGCCTTTGTAGTGCTCCGGTCTCCACCGGTGGATCCACTGCAGAACTTCAGGAGCCGCGACTTCCTTCGAGCTAGCTCAGGAAGTCCACCGGCTACGGAGGAGACGGACGGAGACAACGGGAATCGGGGTAAGCCACAATACTTTCTATGAGCGGGTAG
Source organism: Schoenobius gigantellus (assembly GCA_963935595.1). Taxonomy (NCBI): domain Eukaryota; kingdom Metazoa; phylum Arthropoda; class Insecta; order Lepidoptera; family Crambidae; genus Schoenobius; species Schoenobius gigantellus. The sequence continues at coordinate 15,103,723 of OZ012544.1, read as the reverse complement.
TAGGGCATCAGCAATCAACCCAAAATTCCTTACTCGGTGAAACGCCGACGTGGTGGAGTCTACTTGGGGCACCACCAGTGCCTGTGGCCACCTTTCAGCTCCAGCATCAGACCCTTGCTACCATATAGGATCAAAGTTCTCGTCAATACGAATCAAACGAGTCCAAACTCGATGGGGTTTTGTCGTTTTATTGCAGAGTTCCTATGGCCACCTTCCAGCTCCAGCATCAGATCCTGGTTAGCATATAGGATCAAAGTACTCGTCAATCCAAATCAAACGAGCCTAAACTCGATGGGGTTGCGTCGTTTTATTCCAGAGTTCCTATGGCCACCTTCCAGCTCCAGCATCAGATCCTGGTTAGCATATAGGATCAAAGTACTCGTCAATCCGAATCAAACGAGCCTAAACTCGATGGGGTTGCGTCGTTTTATTACGGAGTTCCTATGGCCACCGTCCAGTTCCTTCATCAGATCAGCTCCATGTTATCATAATATTGCATTGTCACGATATACATTATTATTATGTGCAAAATTTCAGCCCAATCGAAAACCGAGAAGTGGTCAAATCTACATACATACATACAGTGCAAGCTAAATAATAGCTTGTAAAAATAAAAGTTGATCAAACACATCCCTGTATTTACTATAGTACAACACAGTAAATAATAAACACCTATTATATTCAAAATTAACATCTACGATATTTTACTAGGCGGCCGTACCGATTGCGCGACCGAGTGCGCTTGTGTGCGTGAGCGACGCACACAAACAGAGACTAGAGAAATTTACCTAAACTAGCTCGGGCTCGCGCGGATGGTGGGCCCTTAACAACTATTCTCACATGAAAGGTCAATTAATGATATAGCTGTCATTTTTACTTCATATTATCATATTTTTACCGTCAAACTAAAAGACAAAAAAAAACCCGACTGCGTAAAAATGAGAATAAATACTTAATTGAAAAGAAACAAAACAAGTCCAGTTGTCCTGTAAAAATAAATTCTAACGCAGAACATACAGATTTCAACAAGGGAATCTTTGAGTTTTAGGAGTTAGAGGTTAATTTTTTAAATAGAATAGGCGCGTATTTACCCTCTGTTGTATTCTTGTCAAGTTACTTCGTTGAGCTGGTATTATTTTTTAATACAACTAAGTTGGCAAACAAGCTTAAGGGTAGTTATGCTTGTTTGTCAACCTGATAGTTAATGGTAACAGTCACCTTTATATCGTATAGTTCCTACCCACCTAAATGTGGTCCAGCCATGGACTTAATTATTAAGTCCATGGGTCCAGCAGGCCTATTCTCTATCTTCGGTTGCTAACTTTTAAAAGAAACAACATCTATTACTGCTTTCATGAACGCCGCCGTAACACATAAGATCACTATACTATAGTAATGGATATAGTTTCTTTCAAAAATGACAGTTCTAGTTACCAACCGTAGTAAGAGAATAGTCCAGTTGATGAAATTCGCAGGAAATCTGCAACCCCCACAAGAACCACAGTGTATGTTGCTAACTTGTGTGTGACAAAAGATGTTATGAAGAAGGCTCGGTATCCAGCAGGAGCGGATCCAGCCCTCATGATTGTGATTACAGCCGACCAAAAATCATTTTCAAACGACGGCTTCGCGGACCACTTCGGCTGCTTCCAGGGACTACCAGTGCTCTGCGGACCACCGGTTAAGAACCACTGACCTATCGCTGTCGCATTACAGCTGTTGCGCGGAGTAGGGGTAAACGGGTAAAGAAGTGAAAGGCGCTTGGCAAAGCAGCCTTTTTTTTCGCAGACAGGGTGGAGCCTACCTGCGGGTTATGTGGGAGTCGACCCTACTGGGCATACCCACTAAAAACACCGGGGCGTTCCGGCCTTCGCCTGCTCGACACGCACAGGGAACTCTTCGCAATCGCTGTGCGTGTCGAGGGCTGACAAAGCAGCCTAGGCCAATATGGCCTTAATAAATTTTCAGTTAAATGCCTACGATCCGAAAAAAGTTTCACTTGCATTGTGGTTTCATAAAACCACAGTGTTTTAGTCATATTAAATGGAACGCGCTTAATTAATTCGTGATTCATTCATTAGTAACCATAGATTAACCTGCGTTCCGTAAAACGATAAAAGTGATAATATCGCGAATCCGACCAAAGTCACAATATAACCTACTGATTCAATAGCCCTTATATTTTGTGACGATTTAATTTGGTCGGATCCGCGATATTATCGCTTTTATCGCAATTCGGAACGCACCATATACGTGACATTCATTCAACTGCCACTGTCAAATTTGTGGAAGTATGAATGAAAATGACGTAAAATTCATTCATTGTAACAACAACAATAATTTTTTGTAATAATATTGATTGTGTATCTAAGCTGTAAAAAAATTTGATCATGTTTTGCTGTTTAAAAAGTTGCATCAATGGGTTTAGTCTTTCCCCAAGCGTGCCAGTTCGTATCAAGGAAAACCCAGTTCAACTAGACACATTGCACATGGGTAAGTCCTCACCTTTTAGCAATAATCACTTCAAAGATAAAATGCATATTATTCATTTATTTACTGAAACTGTGTTTGATGTTCACATACAAATGGTTGTTTTATTAAATGTACACGTGTCACTTTAGTAAGCACAACATGCTCCAATCATAGAAACAAAGAAAAATCTAATTCAGATTAAATGATTTTCTATTAAAGGACATGAAGTAGTGATCGTCAAAGGTGGTCAGCGAGTCTGTGGATCAGGTTGTGCTCTTGGAAACGCCCCTCTTGTGCAGAACAAAGCTTATTTCGAAATAAAACTACAGCAGGGAGGTGTGTGGGCTGTAGGCCTTGCTACAAGAGAAACGGATGTCAACAGAGTTCATGGTATGCATAGTTAACATTAAAACTATATTAACAAGCTCCTCTGATAGTATAAATTCTTAAAGTAATTCATTTATTTGCATGTTGTTATGTCAAAATTGTCAGTAACAAGTACTTCTTTATTATACTGTCATTGCTGTTCAGAGACATGAGGACATAATAATAAATACATGAATAAGTTGTTCAAATTTATAAAAACAATAGTTATTCCAGCTATTTCGAGAAAGTATTATTTTGAAAAAGTAGAGAAAGTATGTTTGAAAAGGAGTAATATTTACTCGGGGTAGAGTGAATTTCACCCGTTCGATAGCGTTCGAGAACCACCCGAGTGAACCTGAGAGTAACCGACCAATTACTCCACTCGTATTTCTGAACGCTTTTGTGAATGTAAATGCAAGGTAATTTTCGCCTGACAGAAGTGAATTTCTCCTGGTCCTCAGTCAGCGTTAAATTTTACTTGACATTGACAGTTGATTGTTCTCTGAATGTAGCTAGCTGTTTTTGTTTTATGTCGAAGTTATAGTTTGCAAATGAAAAGTAAAGCTTTGTGCAGTTGTAAAATAAAGCAAGTTCACGTTGCCATACAAAAGAACTCTTCTTTTCGTTTTAACTGACAGAACCCGTTTGAAAACTCGTGAATTGCGAAAATCACTTGCTAGCGTTTGAAAACTAGTTAAACTTCTCTTTCTCGCTATATATCTATCCTTTTCTTTTTTACCGAGTGAAAACTTCACGGGTTTTCAAACGGCTGCTATGTATATTTTTTTCTTACCCTGAAGAAAATTGATTTGCAGTACAATTCCAACTTTTTCAAAGGATTTTATTTATCACTAGCTGTGCCCGCGACTTCGTCCGCGTAATATAGTAAGTTTTGTTGAGGTTGATAAAAAGTAGCCTATGTTATACCTTATATAATTAGCTATCTATTAGTGAAAGTCTCGTCAAAATCGGTCCAGCCGTTCTGGAGATTAGCGGGAACAAACAGACAGACAGACAAAAATTTTTTAAATTGTGTTTTTGTTATTGGTACCCGATATACATTCATATCCATTTAGTAAAAACTTGTTATTTTGACATTACAAACAGACACTTCAATTTTATTTATTTGTATAGATGGATCTTAATGTAAGAAGTAAGAAACATCCTCATTTCCATCAACATTGCTTCTTTCTCCCATATTTAATATCCATCTATCCATAGTAAAAATGCAGAATTCCTTCTTCACAGCAAAATATATTTACTAACATTTGAGCAGCTTTAGTAACAGTTTGGTTCAAAAGTATGAATATTCTATACATGAAACTGTTTTTATATTCATTAAGGGTGCCTGGGTCAATGTTGGGGCAGTGAGTGAGTCACTGTGATGTAACTGGCTTCTTTTGGTTTAATACTTGGAAGTTAGCATAACAATGCATTTGCTTAGCCTTCAGCAAATACAGTTTGGTGAGGTTACTCATATATGGTTTGTTTTCACCTGTGTCATGTGGGTTAATAGGGCAAGCATGATAATGTTTACAATTATATTTAAAGATAATATTCTTATGTCATATCACGGGATTGGAGGGGGAGAGCTAAAACCAAAACAGAAACAAGTGTTGAGGACAGGCAAAGGTCATGGTTATACAGCCGGATCACAAAATGTGTATTTCAACGTCTTCTGGGTCACTCTTAATGTGGGGCTCATAATACCAGCGCTTTTGTGGCATACACCACAAAAAGAAGCAATAACTGAGAGAATGCTTTATTTGGCGTTAGTTGTTATTTATATTTAATTGAATTTTTGTTTGTTTTTTCTGTATTATTATTACTCTTGATTGTATGTTTTTGTATAAATTTTGTTTCATCAATTAAAACAATTAAAATACCTATATCAAACTTCTATATTTGTTGCAACAAAATTAGAATGAATACAAAAAAACAACCTAGTCAGTTACCAAACCTGTCTTCAACATACTGTATTGCTTCCAATTATTTTAAGATAATAATTGTTGAGCAAAGAAGAATACATTATAAATAGTTTGTTCATTGTAAAACATGTAAAATATTTTTATTCTATAAAATTCCAGCTTGGGTTTTTTTAAGCATTGTCTTTTATAGTTCCTTGTAATAATATCTGGTTTCATTTATGTTTTCAGGTGGGGTGGACAAAGAGTCATGGTGTCTAAATAGTGATGGCACAGTGCGGAATTGCAATGAAGAGCTATATCAGCTATCAGCCGCGCCCAGAGATTCACCGACAGCTGACCTGTTAGTGTCTACCGGCTCACCAGATCATACTGAGTCTGGTAAAACAGATGGTGAAAGTATACCAATGTCTGCAGCAGTGATGCCAGTAGAAGGCGACACAATTGGAGTGGCTTACGACCACATAGAGTTAAATTTCTATTTGAATGGCAAAAATATGGATATACCTGTAAGAAATGTTAAAGGGACTGTCTACCCAGCATTATATGGTAATTTTTATTTTATTTCATGTTATTGTTTCTGTTTTTCTTATTTCAAAAAAAAGCGAATTGCACTGTAATATTAAAATTGCTAAGTGTACAAAAAATTATTGTCCTACAACATCGACTTACTACATAAAATTAAAAAGAATATCTTTTGATTTTCCATGTTGTACAATTTTATACAACATGGGAGGCTTTCGAAACCCACCTGGTGATAAACAGTTATTGTAGAAGATGGACCTCTAGCAAGCAGTATCTTGCACATTATCAATCTAATACCAAACGCTACCAACACGAGAGTACTGACAGCATTCCCTTCCCCATTGAGCTAAGAATAGCACAAGACATTTTTTATACAAAGTTTTGTGAGCTGCTCTTTAAAACGATAAATGCTGTGCTCTACATTTAAATTGTCAATTTTATACTAAATCTCCAAAAACGATGGAGAGTTAATGTTACAAAATCTTGTTTATTTCAGTGGATGATGGTGCAATTTTAGATATAAACTTAGACAATTTTCTTTACCCACCGCCACCGGGATATGAGAAGATTATGGTGGAACAAAGCTTGCTTTAACAAAAACCAGTGAAATGATAAAGGCGCTGTGGACGATGGACCTGTGCTTATGGCGACTGTGTGAGCTTTTGAGATATAATTGTGAAATTAATCCCTAAATGTTGTGATAACTGTACCCTGATCTTGTAGTACCTACTCTACACTACATTGATCATCGGTAAAATCACAATTTTTTTCACAGTCATAATTTTTTTTCATTAAGCAATAAAAATCACTTTGTTCAGTTATCTAACACACATCACAAAATAATTTTAAATGATAATACAAAAATATTTTTAAATGTAAGCTTCTGTAAAATAGGATACTATTTTAGCATAATGTTAACTTAATAATTTGCTATCTCTGTTTTAAGAACTATTTTGATACAATGAAAGCTTAGACAGGTGACTATTTTGAAATCATCATGGGGTACCAATATTGCATAATGCATTATGGTATTGTCACCAGAACTTAGGACGGGATTTTTTAAAATTTAGTTTGCATTATTTGAGTCAAACCTGCAATGTATTGTATGTAACATTATATATTTATAAAACATTGTGAATAATACTCCTAAGTGGATGCGATCAATTAAATTACCTATAAAAAGTGTCTATTAACAATTTTTATCAAAAGAAAAGTTATACTATCTGCTGCTAGTCAATGAACTTTAGAACACTGTATGAGTAGTGGGTAATAAATTGATAGGTTTTTTATTTACCCACTAAAACTATAATATTAATTTATACGATGTGTTAATGAACTTTCGCAAGACTTAGAATTAGTTTGTTCAGAATTAAGAGTAGAATTGATTCCACTAATCTATACTTTTATAATTACTTACTTATTTATACTAATATTATAAAGCTGAAGAGTTTGTTTGATAGTGTGTTTGTTTGTTTGGTTGGATAGTCCATTTATCGAGGAAGGCTTTAGGCTATGTACAAGCGTTGTCCCAAAAATAAGGAAATCCGGGAACACTGTCGTGTTCCTTGGTCCCCCCTCTACAATTCCCTACCCAGTGAACCTCGCTACGACGCTCAATCTTGGCACAGCAGCCATCCGTGATGGACATGGTGATCGCCGCTGCCGCCAAGTGCGAAGTGCGCTCTGTTATTCGATTTTTGCACCACAACAGGACTTCACCCATCGAAATTCATCGGCAACTGACCTTTGCGTAGGGCTCAAACGTTATGGACATCGGAAACGACTCTTGCACGACAGCACCCGCCCCCATGTTGCCAGGAAGATCCTGGAGCTAAGCGCCAAATTCAGATGGGACCTCCTGAATCATCCTAGCTACAGCCCTGGCGTTGCCCCCAGCGACTATCACCTTTTCCCGGCCCGAGACCGACGAGGAAGTCATGGAAACTGTGAAGAGTTTCCTAACTGGAGGCGGCGGCGGAGTGATATGACACGGGCATCAAGAAACTCGTGCACCGACTCCAATTGTGCGTACGTTGAAAAATAGAGGAAGGATCAGGTTTCTGACAGTGTATTTCATTTTGGAAATAAATGTTGTTTACTATAAAAAAAATTCGAGACCTTATTTTTGGGACAACCCTCGTAATATCACGCTACGACCGATAGGAGAGGAGATAGGAGAGGAGAATCAATGAAAAATGTTGTTAAAACGGGAAAATATAGAAGATATAACTAAGAACGCGTTGAAGTCTTTTATAAGGCGACACGTAGTTCGCGGGCACATAGCTAGTAATAAATATGGCCTGGAATTATAAAAAAAATTAAATCGCACCGCTTTTCAAATTTACTTAACTCTATCTCACACTACACGGAACACTTCGCGATTGTTTCTTTAGATCTGTCATCTGTCAAGGGGATACGAAGTTCACTTACCCTGCGTTCCGTAAAACGATAAAAGTGATAATATCGGGAATCCGACCAAAGTCACAACATAACCTACTGACTCAATAGCCCTTATATTTTGTGGCGATTTAATTTGGTCGGATTCGCGATATTATCGCTTTTATCGCAATTCGGAACGCACCACCGTCAACTAGTAAAATGTATAAAAATATCTGTTTATTTTAAGTGTATCTTTGGGGATTTTACATACTTATAGTGTGACGAGTAGTCAAAGAAGGAATATACGTATATTAGAATCACATTTTATTTTAGCAGTAAGTGAATATATTTTCGTTTAAAATAATTTAACAATGCGTTTTTTTACATAGTATTATGTTAGTTTGATGGAAAGCGGACTATCTCTGCTGTATTTTGACTACTTATACTGAATCCTCAGCAATTTTAAGAATTTTCTTGTGCTTTTTTTAACCTGTAATACATAATACTTAATCCATGTATGCTACAAGCGAGACTCACTATACCAAATTTCATCTACCGGTGAAACTGAAAAACTTTCCCCGTGGAACAAATGTTTAAAAATGACAAACTTTTCTCACTACCCATACAAAAAGACCTTTTAACTAAAGAAATAAAATTTTTATGGAACGTCTAAATTTTTTTTGCGTGTTTAGTTAGACACATTACGTAGTAGTACTTTGAAAACGTACGTACGAAACCCACCTACCCGAGGTGATGTTTTAATTAATTGCATTGATTTCAATGTTGTTTTAAATAAACTTAAGTTAAAAATAACTTTACTTCTATAGAAACAAATTTTCTTTGTAAACCATACTTTTTAATTTGCAGTCGACAGATCCAGGTGGGCTTCTCTATTCTAATTTGGAGTGGATAGTGCAGTAGTCTCGCTTGTTCTATAGTAGGACAATAGTTTGGAGTCCCGGGAAAGGACAGGGGGGGGGGGGTGAAAAGAGGGTTGGAAGTTTGTATGGGGAATCAATAACCGCTGAACCGATTTAGATGAAATTTGGTATGGCGATAGTTTGAGTTGTGGGGAAGGATCTAAGCAGATTAGAGAAAAAATAAGCCACCCAAATGACTAATTCCACGCGGACGAAGTAGCGGGCAATAGCTAGTAGATTCATAATAAACATTCGAAAAATTACGTGAATTTTGAAATTGAATCATATCGGTATCGAAACGAAACATGTGAATAAATTTTTAATTTCATACATTTTGTTCGACAGTCGTTTCCATTAAAAATCTAAATAAATATTTCGGATTATACAAATCAAAAGATCAATTTGTTTGGTGTATCTAATTTACCTTCACGCCACTGTTTTCCGATGTGATACCATCCTATCTACTAGTTAAGTAATCAAAGCCGTATAACTACTTAGAGTGAAATATATTTTAATCTGTCCCAAAATTAAATATGCTTTTTTTTGTAATGAGTTAATTTTTCTGAACAGTTATCTCAAAAGGCTCAACAGTGCTTGTTTTGTCTGCAAATATCACTGTGTGTTATGTACCGAGACTGCTTAGATGTTTTGTAATGGCTAGTGTTAAGCTTATATCAGTTTAATAGTATGTTTTCACGTGAGATTGTACTGTGTACGGGAGAATGCTGCGTATGACAACATACTGTCGTTAACTTTAATAAAATAATTTAATCTAGAAATTAGTTAATGACAAGCATCCAATGATCTTTTTGTGAATTAATGTGATAATTTGACTTTAACTTTATTAAGGTTAATTTATTAGAAATAGTAAAAAAGTAACAATTCTTGGCGCCATTTTAATAATTTACTGTAAAAATCTTAGCAAGACATTGTTATCTAGCTTTTGTTGGGAATCATTGAATTATTTGAATATTTGTTTAAACTTTGTCAAGCTGTAAATAACCTAAAGAAAAGAACACTGTATCAACTTAAAGATCAGTTATCCTCCAACAGTTGTGAAATTGCATGATATACTGTCCTGAGAGAGCTTTATATATTTGTTTGAGCTTAGAGAGCTAAGCTTTATGCTTAAGAGAGCTGAGAGCGCTAAGCGATATAAGTTACTGAGCTGAGAGATTTGTTTCAATCTATTTAATTTTATTTATTAAAGTACTGAATAAATTGTAATAGATAAATTGGTTATTATTAATGTAGTATATCAAAAGAGAAATTATCTTAGAAATAAAGGTTTTTTATGCTAACGGCTCCACCTGCGTCCTTGCGCATTATTATACGGTATAATTTTGACACTACACAGATGTGATCAACAGACGTTAATATATTTTCATCCCTCCTATTCGAAAAGTGTCGCTTTGTTCCTCTATAAGTGGGCGCAAAGAAGCTCTTTTCTGTTTAATACTTTTAGCGGGCGGGAATGAGATTTGAATTTACAACACGTATCATTCATAGAAGTCGAACGCAAATTGTATGAATTACTGGCCTGGTACATACGTGTTGACTGCATTGCGGCGGCCCCCGCGGTAACTTTCGCGCCTTCAAAACATATCTAGATAAAATATATAATCTACAATTGAGAATATTAAAACAAATCGTACCAATAAAAATAAAAAATAAATTCAAGGAAAACTATAGTAAACTATTTAGTTTCTGCAAAATCTTACCTATACACACTAAAGTAAAATATTCAATAGTCTTGGAAAATATAATGAACAATAAAATGATTACACCTATAAAATTAAAAACCCAAATTAGAAAAATAACAAAAGAAAGTAATGACAATCGGAAGTAACAATCTATACGGAAAAAGAACAATAGGTAACTTATATCTTTCCCCGTCTGTACAATGACCTACCACTCACAGTAAAGGAAACAATTAATAATAAAAACAAAAAATATATGCTAACTAAATATTTTTTCGACTTTATTCAAACTTAAAATATCGAGTAGGTACAGTAAGCTCCTTATCAAGCTATACTGTTTGAACTTTGGACCGTTCTTATTTCGCTCGTAATAGTGGCGGTTTTCGTAGCGTAAATGTATAGCTTGAATGGGAGCCTACTGTACATTAATTCCGTAAGCTAATTCATGCATAATAATGATCATCCTGTACTCGCGCAAACCCCACTAAACGCTTGGAAACCTGTTTTGCCACGGCGAAGACTAACTAGCCTACTATGTTTCGACAAATTATATCATGAATTATGTGTATTGTAATGTAACGCAGGCAAGTTTGTTTGTGAATGAAATGTCTAGACTGGCCATGACTAAGTGTCGAGATAAACCCGATAGGGTTTAACGATGCTTTTACGTTTTAAGACTAACATTACGAGCAAAGACATTATAAGAGTAGACCAACAATGCAAACGAAATGTATGAAGTCCCCTTCAACCAATTTTGATATGATAATAGCTAAATAAATAAGCATAATTAAGACTCATCGGTAATAAATAATGTTACAATGTGATTTAGTTTTTATTACTGTTCGTTTTTTACACTACAAAACGAAGTTATTTGGGCATGTTTAAGTATTTTTATAACTTGACGCGCGCTCGACAGTCGAATGCAGTACAAATACAGTATGGTAGCGGCCGCCTGACCGCTGTTGTGGTTGAAGGGGGTTTCTTAGAGGCCGCGCGTATTGTCGGTCTATCTCTTATAATGTCTTTGATTACGAGTATTGTATATTAATAAATAAATAAAAAAAAAACGAAAAAAAAACAAAAGCGTGCGAATTGAGTCTCTGTTTTTGTAATCAGTACATTCTTTGTTGTATTTTGCAAAAATAATGAGTTCTACGTCGAGTTATGAAAGTGACAATACCTTAGCTCCTGAAACAATAACTATTACTTATATTCACATGTCTTTTTTAAATTAATATATTAATTAATTACATAACACCGTCTCTTATTTATTTTCTCATAGAAAGGGGATGAAAAGTAGAGTATATGACTCGAGAGTAAATAATTTTTACCTCAGGCGATGTGCGAGTATTTTGAATACCTCGCTGCGCTCAGGATTCTACGTTAGAATCCCTCGCTACGCTCGTGGTTTAAAGTAGCGACCTCGCCGTAAAAATACTACATTAATTACATAACACCGTCTCTTATTTATTTTCTCATAGAAAGGGGATGAAATGTAGAGTATATGACTCGAGAGCAAATAATTTTTGCCTCAGGCGATGTACTTTGAATACCTCGCTGCGCTCAGGATTCTACGTTAGAATCGCTCGCTACGCTCGTGGTTTAAAGTAGCGACCTCGCCGTAAAAATACTACTTTGCTCTCTTATCATAAAATCTACTATTGTATCACTCCCTGCAGTTGTGGTCACTGCGTTTAGCCGTTATTTTTAACGCATTCAATAAGACGTGTTACAACGCAGGCGTTAACACTAACATTTACGCAGGTCGAGCCCTAGTATTAGAAAATGTATTGTTTGCTATAGTGTCGGCGAATAAATCTATTGACATATCACTCCGACAGTCAGGATAGCAATGAATTAAGAGAAGGTACCTATATTCAGAATACGTACTGTGAAAGATTGTGTACCTACTTAATTTATCCAATAACGACATATATCGCTTGTTCTGATCAAATGGCGCTAATTTAATTCTAAAGTTTAGGCAGCACTTCTGATTTAATTTATACACTTCGGTTCAATAACTTATTGCTGTATGAAAAACATAAAATAGGTAACTATTTTTGTATTACTTGCGAGTGATCGCTAGCTGTAATTTTTAACTTTTAGATGTAATTAAATATAGAAAATAATTACATCTTAATCATAGATTAAATCGTTAAATTCTCAATAACTGTTTATTTTCATATAAATTTATATATCTTATATACAAAGCTAATTAATAAATAAAAACATACCTTGTATAGAAAAATCATGCATGAACAGTATCGTGCATGGTGAATTATCTAATTTTCCATGGGGGCGTGCACATTAGTCTGTCTGTAGGTATCGGTTTAGGGGCCCATCTGGCCAAATGGGTATCTCCAGCCTTCGCCATGCCCCCCTAGACAAGACGCCTTTTGATGATCGCTATCGCAAATGGATGGAGATTTGATAGTTGCGCTCCGAAAGCTAAGCGAGAGCTTATGTCAAATTATATTACTATATTTTTCTTTTAGTAACTGCGATAGCGGTTATGGAAATGCGTTTTTGTCCAGCAGAGCTGGAAGATTGGCATGTGCAGTGATTTGTCGCAGGCACGTACGACAGCCATTCGTACGCTCCTAAGGAGCACGCGCCCGCTCTGCGTACCACCACAAGCTTTAAGCCCATCACACACAATGAAGAAAATATATAGTATAGCCATTGATTTACTACCAAACGTAGATAACGCATGAACGATTGAAAAGTGGGCCGGTGTAGAACTGCTCAATCGCGACTCGTGCAGTTCTTTTCCATAGTGAGTGATTAGCTGTCAGCACGTAAACATGCCGAAGTACGCATTCAAAAGTTGTGGTAACACTCGTAACATTAGCCAGAAACGGCAGAAAAAAGACGGGATTTCATATTTTGCGTGTGTAAACTCATTACACATCTTGTCGTGTATTCAAATATTTGATTTATACGTAAAAATCAATCAAAAACAATTATTTTAATCATAAACATATCGCTTCGCGTCAGTGTCAGTACATCACAATCGTCTCGCTCGCACGGGCGTCGTATCACGATGTGTTATCTCATTCATGCGTTGTAGCGACAACGCAATAAGCAATTTCAAGCATTATGTTTGAGAGTATAAAGTTGATGTTTTCTTGTAGCAATTACTAAAACGTCGTTTGATCTGTGGCTAGGTATGAAATGATGTAACTTCGCACGGTTGTACTTAAAATAGTTGCCGTAATAATGCAGAATAAGGTTGAATTCGATAAATACGGTATTTTATTTATGGTAATTTTCATTCGGGCGTGCATATTCAAGTATACATCAGCGAGTACAAATGTATAGTCGGTTAGGTGACAGATTTCAAGCGCGTTTTTGTATGAAGCGCTCTATCTAAGTTTGGTAGTAAATCAATTATAGCATCTAATATAAAAATATATTATCTTAAAGGACCACACACAGCAAAGATACGATAGTATATCGCAACTGCATCATTGTATTAGAGGCAGTCTTGCGAGTCGCCGGTTTCGTTCCTTATACAGTGTTTTTTTTTGCCATGAACCGCATACAAATCTGACTGCTGTTACTAGATGTATAAGTACTTGACAGGTCGTCTGATGACGAATGTGACAGTGAATTTCATCATATATATATTGCGTCGAGAAGAAAAAAGCGTAAAATCTGGGAAGAGGACCACTTAAGAAAGAAAAAACAACGCTAGATAGAACATACTGTAATTTATCTTAAGATAAATATCGCCGAGTATATTAATATATATTTCAATATCTTAAGATATCGTTGCTAGGTTAAGATATCTTTCACATATCGCTCAGTATCTTAAGATACTGTGATGTAAAATATATATTATATTAACGATACGTCGCAGATAAGATATATTTTATAGTATCTTCATTGTGTTTGATGGGCTTTAGCGTACCCCCATATAGAGTTTTGAAACAATGAGGCCGTCACTATGACAACCATATATATAACTAAAAATAAACTCTAAAATATACATAAACTACACACGATTAAATCACAATTAAAAAATTAACTAACAATAGTCTCATTACCTTGCAAACTTGTGAACAATGTTGTTTTACCACAGGTTTCGTTTACTAATTCAAGCTGACAACGCGTCAAAATTTTAAGCCAATCTATAAATTCGTTGTTTCACATTGAAAATTTTGTTCTATGGTTCATTATTTATCATTATACACTCGCAGATAGGCAGTTTATTACAAGAGAGTCGGTTTTGACCTTTAATATTTTCTGTGTTCTGTAAAAATATTAAAATGTAGTCAAGTTTGATATGCGTTTCACGAGGTATTGGGAACAAACTCTAAGAGATTTTCTGCCAAAGAATTTCTTAGTCGCGGGACCTAAACATGTTTTGTAGTCCATTTTAGATAAAAAGCAAAAAGTAAACAATTTCTTGTTATTTGTTTACATTTGTGTGAAAGATAACTTAAATAAAACAAACAACTTTATGCTGTCTTAATTTACTTACCAATCCTTATTTGTATAGTACATAAATGTTAATTTCGTTTTATTAACTATTTAACAACAATGAAGAGGATTGTCAGATTATTTAGGTACATTTTGCTTTCTATTAAAGAACTCAACAAATTACTTGATACGTAAATGTTTTATTGATTATTTAACTATCTTAAGCCATTATAACGAGTATAATTTTAATCTATTTCTAACCAAAATTTCAATATGTATATCTACGTGTTAAACTATTCGTTGTTGTCAGTGCATGTAAAAAGACGCTAAAATAGTATTAAAATATTATCATATCTTTATGTACGTATTCGGGATATTGTACAATATTTTCTGTATTATGTATATAGGCGTTTAAGATATTTATTTATAAATAATAAAAAATTGTAATGTGACGAGCAAGGAATTTTTTGTTTTATTTTCGGAAAATATTTATATTTATATATATATATATTTTTTTATTTTTTTTATAATATAATTATATCACCACAGACTCGTGGTCCGTGTCCTTTTAAGGCTGTATTTTCGTTTTGATCTTTTTCTTTTTTAAACTTAATAAGTCCGACTACTCTACTCTATATCTAGGGTGAGTTGCGCATCACCTAAAGTGTAACTATCCTACATGTTTATATATAATACACACACGCTTATACATCATATATATATTTATGCTCATACATACCTATTATATTCCTATTACATTGTATACCTTACATATTACAAATTTTTGTTATTATTTATATTATGTTTTAACATACATTAATTATATATTACATTATATATTATATTTTAACATTAAAATATATTATATATGTTGTATTTTTATTATTATTAATTTTGTTTGTACAGCCGGCTCAAAAAGTAGACAAACATTTTAGTTCCATGTCACACCAACCATTAACAATGAAATATAGGTGTAACCATACTAAATAAATGAATAGTTGGTGTGACATGGCACCAAATTTGCTAAAAAATTGCTATCCACTCTCGGAGCCGGCTGTGCATATTCGATATTTTTATACGTGTTCTTAACTATTAACTTAACTATGTCCATATGTTTTTTTTATATTTTTAACTTATTTCTTAGCCCAGGTTAATGCTAGAGGGACTACCGCAAGAGGGATTCGGGGTGAGGTGGTTCGTTTCCGCATCTAAGTCGCTGCGCATATCTGAGCTCTGACAGCCATTTTTTCATTGTAATCGACGACCTCATGATCCGTTGCCGTGCTAGAAAAGGCAACGAGGCGTCTAATGGCGTCATCCTCCTTCAGCTCCCGGTAGTAATAGGTGCAGGTCACCGTGTGCCTTGTTATGGCGACCACCGCATGAGGAACGCTGTCGTGAACTGGATTCTTTGGTTCCGCTCCTCTGAGCACAACCACGTGGTCGTACGTTAGCCCCTGAGCTTCATGAATCGTGAGCAGCCTAGACTTAACTCCAGTGCCAAATCCATCCCTCTTGTGCACTTCTTTCTCATCTTGAGTGAAGGTCAGGAAGAGAGTATTGGGGTCGCACTTTCTTAGTCTCGCTCCCGAAGCCATTCCGCATGTTAAGGACCTCAGTAGTTGCCGAGATGTGTGAATACCCTCATAAATATCTTGGAGGGCGTACACCACATCCATCGGGCTTCGGTGTGTACAGAGGAGCTTTTCGGTAATGGACGTAATGGCGGCAGGACTTTCGTAACGCATTTCGAATAGGTCGTTTCTGTCGATGAAGGGGATTTGGTTACTATCAGCCATGAGAACCAGTTCCTTTGCCCCGGTCAGCCTTGATGCCATAACTATGGCTCCAAAATGGACCAGGAGAGCCTCATCTACCAAAAGGCGTTTTGAAGCTCTCGCCCCATTGATCAGGACCGAGGCAATTGTTCTTATTTTCCCCTTTGCGACCGCCCCTAGACGACTCGTCACTTCGTCCGACAGTTCCTTTGCCGTTTCGAGTGTGCTGGTGATGATCAAGTCTTCCTTAATTTGGAAGTTCTTAAGGAGCCATGTGGTCTTCCCACACCCCGGCACCCCGTCCACCCACCTGATTGCCAACTTACCCCATGGCTCTGAGATCCAGGTTCCAGTTACGTTTTTCGCCGTTTCCAGAATCCGGTTCTCCAGCATGAAGCGAGTGCACTTAGCAATCACCACTATTGGGTCATCGACTGGTGCATAGAATGTGAGGGCTCCTCTTTGTTCTGTCGCTTCTTGATCCACCAGCACCATTCCCGACGTGCCACTGTACGCCGCCATCTGTCCCTCAGTTATGGGGTGATTCCCCGCCAGCACCGTCCCGGAGTTGTTGTCGTAGACCACAGCCCTCGCCCCGTCTAGAAGCTCTCGCAGCAACACTCGGGCGTTTGCTTGAAATGTTTCAATTATCCTGCTGCAGGTGGTGTGTTTTACCTGTAACGTGGCCCGTAGTGTCTCCACATACTCCAGGTAGGCGTTGACTCGGTCGTCTCCGTCTCGGTCTGATGTTAGTCTTGGCGGCGGTCTCACCCTACCCATGTCAGCTAGTGTGGACTTTGTAGTTTTATGTAGGGAGGGTGCCTTATTTTTGGGGTCCGTGTTCTTTGCTGTCACGCACCCTAGCCTCCGAGGATGGACGTGGCCCAGGGCGGCACATATTCCCCTGACGAGGTCGTCTGTCGGGGATGGCCTTTGAGATTGGAGGCGTCCCCTTTCATGTTCCTCCTGCACCGCCTCCTCATGCCGCCTTTGAGCCCTTGCTGAGCCGCATTCCATCTGGTCGTCGCGTGGAGTCTGCTCTCGATGTTTGAGTAAAAAATCGAGGTTTTCGCCTCTTCCTTCGTACACTATTATTTCGTGTTTTCGGGCGGACTCCAGCAAAGGAGTGTAATCCGACACGTTCCCTTTCTCGAAGCCCACCTTCATGACGTCCACGCTGATGACTCTCGGGTCTCCATCAAAGCATGACAGCAATTCCCCAGCTTTTATGAAGGGCGTCTTATCGTCCATGTCCCAGTTTAAGAGTAGGATGGACTTATTTCTGGCATGCACGATCCTGCATTTTTGTCCGGCAAGCATTATCTCCGGCATTGCATCAAAAACTTTTTTCTTGATGGTCGCCCTGGTGGTGCTGCCTTTGAGCAGTACTGCTAAGCCTGGTGATATGGCTACGTGCTTCCTCGTTCCTGACATGCAAAAACTGATGCCAATCCTCTCTCTTGGGCTATCCATGAAGACCGCCACACCCCTTTTGATAAGGCCTATTTTCCCCCTTTCTCCGCCACTCAACCAGCGATCCCGCGTTATTGTTGGCGCCACACGGGGAACTCTGTTTGGCTCTGCGTTTACTCTAGTTCCCTCAGTTCCATGTGCTGGTGGTGTACAATTCTTGTTCCTTCTTATGGCCACTTCTGCCACTGCTTCCAGGAACTTTAGGGTGATGTCTTTGGTTTTATTGTTCAGCAGCAGAGCATGGATGGTGTCCTTTTTTAACACTAACCCATCCAGTTTATTTTCTATTTCAAAGCGAGCTCTGGCAAACCTGGGACAGTCCAGGATCAGATGCCACACCGATTCAATCTCCGCAGGATCGCATTCACAATGCGGGTGATCCTTGAGTCTGAATCGGTGCAGATATTCTCCGAAGCCCCCGTGCCCCGTGAAGACTTGTACTAGGAGGGGCGAAGGTCTCTCCTTCCGGACCCAGGCGTATGCCTTGACCTGATCCGGAAAGAAACACCTGGTTACCTCTCCTGTGGTCGAGGTTGAGTAACGGTCTTGCCATATTCGGACCGACTCCTCTCTTATTTTCCTCTTCACGTATGACACGGGAACCTCGCCGTAGTCTGGTGTCCCGTTTACTGCCCGAGCCGCTGTTTTGGCCAGTTCATCCGCCCTTTCATTTCCCGCTGTGCCCACGTGTGCCCTCAGCCAGAACAGTCTCACCTCCCCTCCATTCCTTCTGATGCTTCTTATGTCTTCGTGTATCCTCTGCACGAGCTGGTTGTCAGCTTTAGGATTAGCGATTATATCCAGAGAGGATCTGGAATCGCTCAATACTGTTGCTGAGCTTATTCTCCTTCTCTGGACCATCTCTATTGCTCTGTGCAGAGCATACAGTTCCGACTGGAAGACCGTACAGGCCGAATCAAGTCCGAATGTATAGCTGGCAGATTCCTTACCTCCTTCCCACCACGAGATGGCAGCTCCTACTCCCTCATCGATTTTGCTGCCGTCAGTGTAAATTTGTGGGTCTCGGATGTTGTGCTTTTGGAGGTTTTCTGTGGATGTATCCTCTATACATTCGTACTCGACTAGTACTCGCTTTGATGGGTGGGGTCTTTTCAGAAAGGGAACCTCTTTCTCGAGCGTTCGGCCGGGTGGTATGTGGTCTCGACAGTTACGTTTTTTAGTTCTGTGGAGGGTAGCCGTTTCTTGCACACGTAGGTCGAGCGGAAGTAATCCCGATAATGTCAGGGCGGACGTTAGCGACACAGTCCTGTACGCTTTGCAGATCTTTTTGGCAAAGTTCCTTTGGACCGACTCCAGCTGTTTTTTAACCAGTTCTAGGGCCGTGGCCTGGCTCCATGCTCCACTGGCGTAAAGGATAATGGGTTCGATGACCGCCACGTATATCGTCCTGATGATCTCACCGTTTAGGCCCCATGTTACCTTCGCCGCGCAAGCAAGTTGTTTATATATGTTTGCTGCTTTCCTGCACTGTTCTGAGACGTGCTGGGCGAAGTTCAGGTTTTTATCTATGGTGAGTCCTAGCACTTTAATCGCGCTAACCAGTTCGACGTTTATCCCGGACATCGTCACTATGAGGGGTTCGTACTTCAACTTTTTCGTTATCAGCATCGCCTTGGTCTTATGCGGTGCGAACTTTAGTTTGTTACGGCTTCCCCATTCGACGACATCTTCCAGGACCTCATTTGCGATCTCCTCTACTTGTTGAGATGTTTCGCCAGAGAAAACCAGGACCACGTCGTCTGCAAAGGCCTGGCAGTGCACGTTTCTCCCCTCCAAATGTTTGAGCAGGGAGTCGAGGATTATGTTCCAGAAGGTGGGACCTCCTATTGATCCCTGGACACATCCTTTGGTAGTATCTTTCCCTGCTTTTTCTCCCATGTAGTTTACCTCTACTTTTCGATCTCGTAGATATGATTCGATCATGAAGTAGAGGTTTCGGGGGCAGTTTTTAGTGATTAGTTGTTTTTTGAGCGCCGGCCACCATGCGTTGTCGAAGGCACCCTCTATATCCAGCGATACCATCAGAATGAGCTTCTTCCCCTTGAGCTTCATCCTAACGTGCTCTACTAGGTCACAGAGGGCGTCCTCGGTCCCGCGCTGCGGTATGAAACCAAATTGGTTTGCGCTCAATGTGGGGAGAATATGCCATTGCAGTCTATTGATCATTAGTTTTTCAACTATTTTTCCGAGCACCGACAGGAGGCCGATCGGTCGGTAGGACTTTGGGTGTGTGTAATCGTCCTTTCCCGGCTTTCTCAGGATGATCACGTGTGCCACTTTCCATTTGTCGGGGAAATGTTCCAGAGATAGGCACTTATTTGCTATTCCAAGAAACACGCCCCCGTCGTTCCGGATTGCTGTAACGCACACGTCGGCTGTCAGTCCGTCTGGTCCCGGTGCCTTTTTGGGATTTTGATTTTTAAGTACCGATTCCAGTTCTGCCCTGGTGAACGGTGGTTCATCGCGTCCCAGCCGATTGTCCCTCCAGCCCCGACTCTCCGTCGCCGCCCGGATCTTTTTGTGGTACACCGTGTCGGTCTCGAGCATGTCGTCCGCATAGAACATATATATATTATATTTACATTGGTATATATATTATATATATATATATTATATTTACATTGGTACTTACCTACTGTTTTTTAACTAAAAGTTACCTCTGGTGTAATAGATGCTAGTAGCAACATTTTTTTTGTATGAAAAAAAAATTCTGCTAGTTGCGATTTATTATTAAGTATTATATTGCAGATATTTAACAAAAATCATATAACGCTGTATGTAGGCTACAGCGTGAATTTTTCTTATTCCAGTGTATCTCAGCATTTAATGGTTGACTGTTAGCTCACTACACTCTTGTCTTCTACAGACATCCAGTCCACCCTCGGATGTTATTCATCACTTTCTCTACCCCCCGACGTGTTTTTTGTCCCCTCCAATTTTGTTGCCCAATATAATAATTTTTATAAAGCGATATTTTGGATACTTATTTGGATAAAGGCGAACACCAAGAGGAACTTCATACGCTCCTCTTGGTCAAAGGTAACGATCCGGCTGATTCCTATTTCAAGATTGACACTTATTAAGTATTTGTCAGTACAATCGACCTTCTGATGCCTGCAACACGATGGTCATCGAGGTGGGATAGTCTGCACATACTCATAGTGTTACATACAAAGAAAGAGGTACCTGTACATACAAAGAGAGAGGAGGAACTTACTGTTTTATTTTACCACAAACACCTTTTTATTTCTTTATTCATTGATGCTTATGTTGTTCTGATGATGCTGTCACTATAATAATCATAGTTGTAATTTAAAGGTCCTCAATGGATGGAACTAGATTATCAATTGTTGAATGCATCTACTCATAATTCAGCGTGTGGTGGTGCCGGTGGCGGGATGGGTGTGCGATAGTGCCGGTCGTAAATGTCGTGCCAGAAGCGCATGCGCGGTTCCAGGAGCGCTCCGCCGTCGAGCTCCACGGTGCGCCCGAGCGACATGAATGGCGAGCCATCCGCGCCCGCGCTGGGCCAGTTGGGAATCGATATGTCAGATGACACGGGATTGCTGAAAAGTAAATGTATAAATTGTATAATCTTCCATTATATACAATGACTCGGTTTAATTCCAAAATTAATAAAAATAGGATAATTTAGGACATCTGATTTCCTTTTTTCTTACTAAATAATCGCATGATGCTTTATTAAAAACTCACCTGGAAGTAATAAAATTTATCCAAATGTTCCTCATCAAAGATTTCATATTGAGGTAATCTTCTGATAAGTCGCTTTCATCAGAACCAGGAAGCCCAAAACGTCCGTCAAGTACGGCGGCAGTTTGGGCACAATGGTTAGCTCCTTTCACGCTAGTGTGAGGGATCGTTGGCGCAGATTCATCCACAAAATTGTATTCATACAAGTACAAGTTATTGTGGCCAGATTCAGCATGAAATTTAACTGCTCTCATAATCGGAAATATAAATATAACGTCCGAGAAGTAATCGATGTACGATAAAATATTATCATTGCCAACCGGCTTTCCGTCGAAGTAAAACTTCTTAATTTTTTCTATTACTTCTTGTTTTTCCTCTTGAGAGTCAAACTGTAGATCACTTGGTAAGAAGTCTTCAAAGTTATCGTTCATTTTATGCTTCCACGTCTCGTACAGCGGTAAACGCAGCATTCCTTCCATATTAGCGAATCCATACAGCATTGGCATTTTTCGATATTTTCCACTTTTCAGTATGTCATAGGGACTGTCGGTAAGAAAGTTATCTGCTCCCGTTTTTCTTTCAACACACGGCGAGAATACGAATACTGAATCGGTTCTGTTTAAGAAAGTGTCCGCTGTTAAAATATCAAATGATGCCGTTTTGTAAAACTCCTCTAAAGCGTACACATTTTCTACATCGTTGAAACCTAATGACTTAGCGTAGACTTTAGCGTTTTCGAGAGGGTCAATCTGTACGGAAAACGCGGCAAGGTTCGCCCCGCTTTCAGGTATCACTTTACTGAACAAACCTCTTGTTGAAGGTGACAGCATTAGAAGATCTACTGACGACGATCCTGCACTACACCCAGCAATGGTCACATCTTCAGGATTTCCACCGTAACTGGCAATATTTTTTTGAACCCATTTGAGAAGTGCCACCTGATCTTTCATCCCGGCATTTCCCGGTGCATCTTTGGTGCCGAGACACAGGAAACCGTGTATTCCTAGTCGGTAGTTAAACGTGACTGCGATTAATTTCTTACTTTTCACCAGGTGGATGGGCGTAGCAATATTTGAGTAGGCTATTTGAAAAGCGCCCCCGTGAACGTAAACCACCACGGGCAGTTTCTTCTTGTCAGTGTCCGGAACAAATACATTAGCAATCAGACAATCCTCTTGCATAGTTTTATTTTCAAATGCGATTCCTTGAGGACAAATAATACCTTTTTCTACTGCGTCCAGCGTTTCCAGCCATGCTGGAGCGGGATATGGAGCCTGGAAAAAAATATCGAATTCTTATATTTTCTTATCTCAGCATGAAAAAAGTTTGTGCAATACCAAAATAAATACCCGAAAAAGATAGTTTCGTTTAAAGTTCTTCGATTTTCTGGATTAGGACTTTGTAACCAGCTTATAGGTACCTAAAGGCCTAAAGCTAAAGCTGGTGGTCGGCTTCCTATGTTACAAATCAACATGGTACCAAGTTGTAAATTGTGGCTTTTAAAATATTAAGTACCACATACAAGATTATTGTTTAATTAGGAAATACTTATACAAGATTATTTGATTAAAACCACAAACCTTTTACAATTATTATATTGATAAACAAATCCGGTCCATTTTTAATATTTACATTAATAACAACAAATCATCATAAAATATAAAGAGGTACTTACAGCGAATTTGTATTTTCCCTTCGGTACTGTCGCGTATGGAATTCCGTAGAAGACAAAAACTCCATCTTCCTTATAACCTTTGACCGGGCCCTGTGGCGTGCGGACCAAACGCTCCGCTTGTTCGCCTAAACAAAAACTAGGCCCAAAAAATAATAATGGCAGAAACAACTGACGATAAAATACCATTGTAATTAAAAAAATATCACTACTTAACAGCACTAACAAACGACACAACCGTATTTATCCAGCGACAGAAATATTAGCGATAACAACATGATAATTTTTCAGACATTTTGATATACTAATGGCAGACTTTTTCAATAGTCAGATAACTGTAGAAGCCACAGATATAATTGATATATCTGTGATAGAAGCTCTCAAACTATCATACTTATATAAAGGTCGGCTGTAAAATGTAATGATGATCCGTTTTTGTGGCGCGGCGTAATAATATATTGTAGGTATACAAACAACTGATCACCGAACAAAATGACACAAGACACAACCGTTATACTCTAGTCTCAAAGTTCAATTTGTGTTACAAAAAAGGCCGGCCTTCGTATCGTATTTAGTCATTTAGTTGTTATAGGTAGTATTATCAATGTTCACAACAACCTTAGTTTGCCAGTTGACGGTAGGTACACCTATCAATAGATTTTGAACTTTATGTCTGAGTAGTTGTGAGTCATTTGGTGAATAGAAACTCTTACCGTCTTATTAATAAACGTAGACTAAGGCAGGAGTAACTTTACTCCGAGTATTAAGTCAGTAGTAAACATTTTTTATATTAATAAACACGGAGTAGGGAAGGAGTAAGCTAATCCAACTCTACTCTCGGAGTAAATGTTATACCTGCTAGCTACCTAGTTTAGCGACAGATTAAGGTTGGAGTAGCGTTGTCTTTGCGTAAATCTATATAATTTGTCAACTTTGACACGTATCTTGTCATTAGATGGCGACCGTTTTATTTTTCACAGTCGAATTGAGCGAATTTGTGTTTTTTGTTGGTGTGGTTAATTTTGTATTGTATTAAAATGGAAAATGACTATTATTTAGATAATTTGATGTTGATCGACGAAATCGAATAAATTGAAAATAGCGCTACGCGCATAACAAAATAACAATCAAACTGAAAAAGGTAAAAAAACAGAAAAAACTGTCATCCCATGTATTTCTGTCTGTCACACGATGCTCAAATCGTTCACCGACTCATTCTTTTTACTTTTAAATTGCAAGGGTTGCCATAACATACGCGTTAATCCGAGAGTAAGGAAGGCTTTGTTAGTCTAAGCTTACTCCGTGTTTATTAATAATGTTTTAAACACAACGCTACTCCTAGCTTAAACTGGTAGTAACTACTCCGAGAGTACGTTCGGATTAAGGAGGGAATAGGCGATTTTTATTAATAAGGCTGTTAGTGTTGTTCTCGGTGTGTCTGTATATTGCAAAAAGAATGAACAGCAGGTACACAGACGACATATCAAAAGTAACTTAATCATTATAATGTCATTGTTTTGGTTTTCAGCTTACGGCTTGAAATTGTCGATGTCAATGTTACTGAGCTATAAATAATAACAATGATTGATGCTTCTAATTTTGTTTCGATGATCCTTAGTTTCGGCACAGAATGGACAAATTGTACTACGGAGGTTTGGTCGAAACTCGCACGTTGGTAAAACTGCTTCTGAGATCTCAGCAGGGGCATGCGAATGTCAAACTGGGCTGGGGTTGATTTTATGTGACGCCACGCCACGTTATGTGATTGGTCGCGTTAACGACGTCACGTGAGCTAAGTGTAGTGCTAAATAATGATTTTTCATACATTTTCTATTAAGACCGATGTCTTCTGATGGACGTAACATCTAGGGAATGCAAATCTCGCGAGATTGGGGCTCAAGCGAGATCCCGCGAGTTTATGAATAACAATACTGCGAGATCTCGCCAATTTCGAGATCTCGCGAGATTAGCAGTTTGGTGTGTTTTTTTTGCAATTAATCACAATATCTGAATAAATTAGGAAAAAAATAATAAATATTATAAGCTAAACATTTGTTTTCACGAATTTTTTCAATAGACTTTTATGCATCAAACATTGTTTGACATATCTGTCTATAATCTTTATTATTTATTTATCTATATACTTAAATAAAAATGGATCTTCGAAAACGCCCATAACTTTCGAACGACTGCACCAAATTGGATGATTCTTGGTTTTATATATTCGTTATTATTAGGACAAGGTTTGTAATATAAAAATTACAATGATTTAAACAAACATTTCAGTACTTAAGGCGCATAGTGGTCCCAATGACCTTGCGTCGATCGTCCCGCACTGATTACATAGGAGTGAGTGAGTGAGAGTGAGGGGAATATTTAAGCAAACCTTTACGCGTAAGATGAATTATTTCAATAAAAAATTAATTAAGGCGAATAAGAAAAATCTAAAAAGACCATCCCCTAGAATATTGTTCACTTTATTTATGGAAATCGAAAGTATATGATTTATCCTAATATTTACGACGCGATTAGGTTTAAAGTTTTGAAATCGAGGCATGTTTGGGTCACATTTTAACCAAGTTTTAATTAATATATCAAAAAATTAAAAAGACCATCCTCTAAAGAATGCGTTGAATAATAACATATCTTTTTTAAAGATTTTTTTATTCAATATTTATGAAGAGAACCGGTTTTTTCTGCAGTGATTTTTTATGTTTGACCTTACTATGCGCCTTAATTTAGTTTAAAAACATGGCGATACAAAGTACGCCGGGTCAGCTAGTTTTTTAATAAACTTCTAAGTAGTAAGCTTTGACATACGTATTTATCAAATAACAAATGAAAGAAAAAACCAGTCTTCTCTTCTAATATCAAACAAAAATCTTTTAGTAATAAAACAGTTCTTTTTGAAACAAAACAACGAGAAGTCAAAAAAATGAAACTTATTATCTGAGTTGACTATTAAACTGAGATATTATTATCGATTAAATGAAAGTAATGAAACTATATCTACTCTGTAGATTCATTAGATATTACAGATTAATTATCAACATATACCTACTTATTCAGACCTCAGAACAATCACTACAGCATAGAAGGAAGATTAAAACAAGAATGTGTGCTATTTGTCTCTTTCTAACATACGGCACAAAACTGTGTAAATGTAAGAGATGAGTAATATTTGTCTTTTGGCATGCATATCACAAGGTGGTCACTAGTGACTAGATGAATTTTATTGTCATTTGGTTAAAATTGGTTAAAATATAATACGGCTAAATTCTATAGTACCTTGTATCAAAGATAGACCATCCGAGTTTGAACTATTTGAATTGTTCGTATAATATTTTTTTGTGCGTCCCGTGGCTAGTAATATTTTGATGATATTTTATTAATATTTAAGTGATTAGAAAGCAAGAATTCTTTAGGTATTTACAAATAGTATGTGTTTGTGCACTCCGTAGCACAATGTCTTGTGTAGTTTGGGGCTGCAAGTCTTATTCGTCGCAAAAGGAAAACAATCAAAATTTATTGACCTTAAATTGGTATGTTTTCTCATATTGTTACTTGAATGTGAGATAATAAGTCAACATAAATACATACGATATGAATCGCTGAATGATTTTGTAGAAAAACAATACGTAATAGGTATTAACTTCACTTTTATGTTTTAGCGTTTTTTAGAAAATTACTTTAAGGTTATCTTGATCATTCGTAGTGTTGTAAAATTTTGTCGATATTTTTATTTTACAGATTTCCTAAAGACAATGTATAAAAAAAACATATGGATAAAGTGTATTGTCAGACGAAATTGGAGTCCAAGAAAGCATAGTCGCATTTGCTCCAGATATTTTCCATCCGATTAATTTGTATGAACTTAGTAGTAAAACTGAAATGGAGACATCATGACGTACTAAGTCATATTATTTAATGAAAGGAAATCTTTAAACTAAAATATTATTTATGAAAACAAAAACGTATTTAATTTCTTAACTACTTCTTTAAGGAATCCTTGACTTGGATGCCAAGAGAAACCAGTTCAGATGATTTTTTTAAAGAATTAAAATATTAGAGAAAGAAAAGAACTTGAAAGAGTCAAAAAGGTAAAATATCAAAACGCCGCCTTCGGAAAATTTACATTCTAACTAAACCCGGCCGCACATCAAGCGTAATACTTAAGTCTATCGAAAAATGTCGTAACAATAAATTATGGTCAAATGTTAATGTTTTTAGTTTAATTTCCCGGCATATGTACAAATAAAAAATAAAAATAAACTTGAACGTAACGGACGTGATCGTAAATTATCCGCAAATAATAAATAACAAAATGCCTTTCTGTGTCTCATAAATATGATAATCTTATTAAATTGACATCATAATGTCTATACCTAATCAATCTGACCATCGATTTTTGTTAACGATATACCCAGAATATAGGTCACTAGACAAATACGACAGTGTATTTATTTTTTTGATATCTTAAAAAGTGACCGAGTTATAAGCGTTCAAAGTTGCCGTGCCGTCCGGATTTATAAAGCGAGTCGCGGCACGTTGATGACGTCACACATCGACAGCGGGGAGAGGCACGCGGGGCCTGACGTAATTCGTTAGCTCTGTACTACTGGTGCGCGCGATTTTACGTGGCTCTAAGGTCTGAATCAACATTATGCCATATAATAAATACTATGTAGTACCTATGTGTACAAATTCAACTATTAAAACGCCTACAAAACTATTTTTGAAGTGCTATTGAATGCCAAAAGGTGTAAAAAGTGGATGAACGTTATGAAACGGGCCCTAAGACCGTTGGATTTTGTAGTGATGACCATTTCGATGTAAGTAAAATAATAATAATAATTTTTATTTATATCTTCACAATGGCTTACATTATAGGTACTACATCTTATTCTATAACAACTATATTTTATTTAAATGACAAGCCTGTGTGACAAAATTCCGGCCCTTCACCCTCTAAGATTAAATCAAACTAAATAAACATAATAATAACATTTTCATAATATATTTATACATATTACATTATTATTTTTTATTTTTATTATAATATGTAATTACCTAGATATTTTAAGCTTCGGGGTACCTGTTACCTACTAGAAAATAACCTATAATTAATGGTTAAACAAACTTACCTTTGTGATGTTTGACCATAATTATACGAGACGTTGCATCCGAAGAGATTTATATATTAATCAGGTAGTCCACTTTCCAATGTACCGGGCACCAAGCACAATTTTAGAGCGAAGACATAAAAAATAAAAAGATAGGTAGGTAGTCCCAGCATTACTCACCCGCCCGCGCGATGCCACGTCGTTTGACTCATTCCTTTAGAGCAAAATTTCTCAAAAACATTGGGTATTTATTTGCAACACAGCAAATAATGGGTAGGGAGTGAGTATAAATCTCTTCGGATGCAACGTCTCGTATAATTATGGTCAAACATCACAAAGGTAAGTTTGTTTAACCATTAATTATACCACGACGTTGCATCCTCGAGATTTATATATTAATCAGGTAGGATGTTTAGAGTATTTTGAGAAATTTTTGATTAGAAGAGAGAGAAAAAAGAAAGTTTGTCGTTAATTCGGTATATGTTGACTTTTTTTTTTATAATTTATAACAAAATCTAAATAAGTGAATAAGAGTTTTATTACGCATGATAGAATCTTGATAAGAATTTCCAAGGCACAGAAAATCACCTAAATAATTTATAATAGTAAACTAGACTTCTAAGATAAGATAATATGGGTTTCAAAAGCTTAGTGAAAATGTATGAAGCTGAAGCAAGTGCAAAGGGAAGACATTGAAATTCTTAAGTTATTTGCTCAAATTTAAATCTAAGATAATGTTTCGACGATTAATGCATAGTGGCTAAAAAATAGACATCTAAATTGATAGTTCATAACAAGAGTTTCATAGGTGGTGTAACTGGTTGGGGTATTATGGGTGTGATTCCTTTACCAATACCTTGACCTTAGAAAAATCAATCCCTAGTTATAATCGAAGTATATCATTTCTCCTGCTTTTCATTTTATTCAAGAAAAATTACGAAATAGTTTCGTTGGAACATATCAAGTGCACGCGACCTTCGAGGTTCCGTTTCCAGCTCGAGATCAAGGCTCAGAACACGCAATACATATTTAGCTATAAATCTTTTTTTTTTTTTTAAAAAAAAACGTCGCCCCACACTGGGATTTTTTCCTGTGTCGTGGGTGCAGTTACAAACATAGAATATCACATGCACATACGCCCAGACCGGAACATATTTATGTAGGCCATATAAAACATTTGTCCCGTACGGGAATCGAACCCGCGACCCGTTGCGCAGTGGGTGATCACTCGACCTCTGCGCTAAACGTGTCGTCAAAATAATAAGGATTCTCCGAATGATTCATCAATTTGTTATAATAATTTAAGTACTTACGCTAATTACCAAGGTACCTTAGGTATATCTTAATAACTTGAATTTTCTTTTTGATTTAGAACAGATTTTATTAAGTTTTTTGGTAGGTAGGATTTTTTTTTTTAAACACATATTCCCAAAATCCGTCTTTTACATCCCCTATTTCATAAAAAAAACCTGATAGTAAGCGGCATCTTGGTGGATTAATGAACAATATTTACAGATTTCATGTTATAAATATTCTAGATTTTCACCATAGAAAGTTTCAGATCACTCCTTGGAAAATAACTCACAAAGGCTATTTTCTTTGAATTAATGGTAGTAGTTGTACACAAAATAGGTGCTCTCTCCTCCATATGTTATTTTTATAATCCAACAAATAACAAAATATAACAATTTATTAAAAAATATGTTTGTAAAACCCAGTGTGAGAGCCCCGGACCATATGATCATAGACATGTTACATATATTTAACCCAACACTGTACTATGAATCTCCAGGGCAGTTTCCTTAAGGCTTGGCTGTCTAGTTTTTCAGTGAAGGAACTAAGAAACAACTAGTATAACAAGGAAGAATTCTGTGGAATTACATATCTAAAACATATAAAATCTAAGGAATTGGAGTACAGTATCATTGACCCGTGATCGCAAGAACTTAAAGTCGAAGGTACGATCCACTAACCACCGTTACGGGGAAGGCTAATCTTAAAAAAAAGAAACAAAACATTTTCATTTGGTGTATTCCATTACCCAGATTTGTACCCAATTTTTAGATATATTAGTTTGATACCGAGATTGATAAAAAATCCCGAACCATTCTGCCCTTTGATTGTATAGATTTCTGTATCTATTATAATATAGGTACCTGATTCTCTTTAATTTAACTTACAACTTTATGGATATGATTGTATCTGGCTATTATTATGATGGCTGGCTTATGATTGTATTGTTCTCTTATGCTTATGCATAAGGAAACTGTATGTAAACATATAAAGCTTATTATTTCAATAAGTCAAGGATTAAATTTGTTTTCTTTTCCCAAATTTTGACAATTAGCAAGAAAAGAGCATTACAGGTGGGAAATATTATGTTAGTTAGTTTATATATAAATTGATCTAATTCATCATTGCATCATCTTACTGCTCTCATTTAGTATAACTTCTTAATTTCATAACGTAATGTCACAATATTTGACTGTGAAAAAACGTGAACTTATAGGTAAACATCTTTGAGATTCGGTTTCTTAAAAAGAAATTTGTAATCCGTGTTACCCGTTACAACTCATAAGAGAACTGGATCGATTGTATTTTTTTTCAGGTGTGAATAAAATATTTTCATTTAAGTCTTTTAAGTCGTCCCAGATCACTATCAAACAGACACCAGAACTAGGTGCGCATGCTATGATAGTAGCCCAATTTAAGATTAGGAAAAGTAATCCAATACCTAAAATGATTACCTACAGACCATTGAAGAACATTGTTCCGGAGCAGTGGGAGGCCGATTTGAATGCTATTGACTGGGGTGGTATAGAAGGCATGCCTGATGTTGATTCTATGGTTGAGGCGTTTACTCTTTGTGTGAGGGGGCTATTTGACCTTCATGCTCCAATAAAGCAGCAAAGATTTAAACACCCTCCTCATCCCTGGATCACAGACACAATAAAGAGAATGATGAAAATCCGTGATCGCTATCACAAGCAATTTCGACAGTCACATTCAGAAACTGCCAAGGCTTGCTATAAAAATATGAAGCAATTGGTGTCTGCTGCTATAGAGAGGGAAAAGGCTTGTTTCTTTAAACAAAAAATCAACTCCAGCCTGAAAGACTCAAAAAAGCTCTGGCAGACTCTAAGGAATGTGCTTCCTGATAAAAAACAAGCCCCAGAATTGCCACCCAGTCTAGAAGATCCGGAATCAATTAATTTACACTTTCTTGATGTTCCAGGCGCAAGCACCGCCCAAAGCTCACAGATAAACTTTTTTAATTTACATAAGCACAGTACTGCAAGATTCTCTCTGCATACTGTATCGCAAGGTGAAGTGTTGCAAACAATCAAGGGTCTTAAGTCCAATGCTCAGGGAGACGACTGTATTTCACTGGAGATGCTGCTCCTAACTCTGCCTCAGTCACTAAATACTATAACTACAATTATTAACCGTTCTATAAAAGAATGTTTCTTTCCTGGTCAGTGGAAAACAGCGGTTGTAAAGCCACTTCCAAAAAACAAACAACCCTCAGATATGAAGGATCTTAGACCCATCAGCTTGCTCCCATGCATCTCCAAGATATTGGAGAGAATTGTGTGTAAGCAGCTCACTCAATATCTCGAGGGACACAATATTCTTCCCTTTGTACAATCTGGATTCCGGAAGGGTTTCAGCACAGCATCAGCTCTGGCAGAGGTTGTAGATAATCTTCTTGATGCCCAAGACCAGGGAAATGTTACAGCTTTGCTTTTATTAGACTTCTCTCGTGCTTTTGATTGCATAAATCACACTCTGCTTCTAGCCAAATTGAGCTACTACGGCTTAGATGAAAATTCTGTTAAATGGTTTAAGAGCTTTCTCACCAACAGGCAGCAATATGTGGAGTTGATCAAGCATGATGGGTCAATTGCAAAATCACCACCCCTTCCAGTTACTCGAGGTGTACCGCAGGGCTCAATAATTGCACCTATCTTGTTTGTCCTTTATAGTACTGACATCACTAAAGTAATAAACCATTGCAGATTCC
This sequence comes from Schoenobius gigantellus, assembly GCA_963935595.1. NCBI lineage: Eukaryota > Metazoa > Arthropoda > Insecta > Lepidoptera > Crambidae > Schoenobius > Schoenobius gigantellus. Next base: position 15,071,209 of record OZ012544.1, on the reverse strand, counting down.
ATCTTTATGCAGATGACACGCAACTGTATTATCCCTTTGCTCTTCAAAACAGTGAGGATGCAGCGATTAAAATCAATGATGATTTGGCAGGCTTGTCCACCTGGTGTAAGTCCAACTGTCTGGTCCTCAATCCTGCAAAGTCGAAATTCATTTTAATAGGCTCAAGGAAAAATGTTCAAAATTTCAACAATAGGAACAGTCAATTTAAAATACATATAAATGGTGAATGTATAGAGAGAGTCGATACTGCAAAAAACTTGGGCCTGACCATGGACAGCCATCTCAAATTCGAAAATCATGTTAATGAATGTGTTCGGCAATGCTTTTATTGTTTAAAGTTACTGTACCATATTAGACCATATCTATGTGAAGAAGTTAGAATCAAGCTATGTGAATCACTTGTTCTATCCAAGCTCAACTACTGTGACACTGTCTATGGACCATGTCTGTTAGCAAGAACATCCAAATTGATCCAAAGGATACAGAATGCTTGTGCCCGATTCTGTTTTCATATTCCGCCCCGTTCTCATGTAACACCTTTCCATAACAAGGCAAACATGTTGAGAATGGAAGCACGCCGGAAACTTCATCTAGCAAGCTTTATGTTTGGTGTCATGAAGTCAGGGAAACCCCGCTATCTTTATGAAAAGCTTAACTGGGCCTGCGCGCACAGATCGCACCACAAGAGGACATGCACACCAATCCTTTCGGCACCCTCTCACAGTACTGTTGCCTTTCGGGGATCCTTCAGATTTGCCGCCACTCGTTGTTGGAATGACATCCCGCCCCCAATGCGTGATCTTGAGACAAAAAATACTTTTAAACGACATTTTAGTAAATACCTCCTGCAATTGCAAAAGGCAATTACTTGACCTGGCGATTAGCTTTGATATTGTGATGATTCTAACGACACGACAGTGCGTGGAGGGCATTGTTCCCCAGATATTGATATTTTTCTCTGTTCTTCTTCGCTTTGTTATTTAATTTTCATACAGATTTAGCTTTCTTTGATTTGTAAATTGTAAACAAAAAACACAACAAGCACAATCTAACTTGCAGCCACAGACTAGAGATCATGCTTGCATGTTACCACACAGATTAATATTAAAAACTGATCAGGGAGTGATAGTAACAGAAACACACTCGAACTAGATTTAGAAATCACTTTATTTTGAGTATCGCACACACAACTTCACTCGACGATTATCAACGTTCTACTGTCGTGTTCTCAAGAATGCTCGCTTATATATACACGAATAGCACGTGTACGAATCTACGAATGCCAACCGGATGTGCGTTAAAACTATGCAGAAACACATTCACTTGGGAACACGACTAAAAGAACAATGTTTAAATTAATTAACCTATATAATTTCACAAAACAAATAATTATTAAGTGCAATTTGTTTACACGTGTAACAAGCATATGCTAGCAACGTGGACTACCACATGTACGCTAACCGCATTTCCGTTAAACGTGTAAAAGAAGATGAACAATTAGTCTTTAAATTCACGCGACATAATAATCGATATAATATTTCTTACAGTCGGCCTTTTCTGACCATTTCACGTCTCGTGAACAATCAATGGTGAATTTAAAAAAAAAATACAGTTTTTGCTTAGTTCATGATTGATTAAAGGTAAAAATAACAAAAATGTAAACTAATGTAAAACGATAGAAAACACAAATATTGATGAAAGGAAAATGTTTATAATATAAAACATTTCTATTAGCAATTCATGCCTCTACATATCTACAATATTATTAATGTTAGGTCGAAGCCCCTTCATGTCTTCGCCCTAGCTATGTCAAACCTTTTGTGGTACTGCAGCCTCTTAACATCTACAATAACCCCCCCTATAATTAATTTTATAAATATCGGGTCAAAGCCCCTTCATGTCTTTGCCCCTGTCTTGACTCATAATTTGATTTATTTACATTATCAAAACAATAATATTAAATTGTGCATAACATCGTTCTGTAGATATACCACTTACAAAATAATATAACCCTTATATCATCTCATTATAAATCCACACATTATTTTTAACATTGGTTAAGAGTAACAAATATAAAATACTACTAGAATCATCTACATAATTAAATCAGCAAGTTTATTCATCATCATTATTATCTAATACAATATCACGGTGAACATTTTGATCATCATGATCAGACTCACTATTTGTTTCATCTGAGTTTCTGTTAAATACTAGCCAAGGGTGAATCTTATCTACTGAAAATATTCCTTTGAAACAACGACTGCCTTTCCTAGACAAAGGGGTATCCTCGATCATATACCTATCGTTATCAAATTTTTCTATTATACGGTATGGACCTCGGAGTTTCGGAACTAGTTTTCTACTTTGGCCACGAGCAGATACATCTCTTTCAACTCTAACCAAATCACCAACAGCGTAATTAACTTTTTTGCGATGCTTGTCAAAAGTCTCTTTTTGCTTAAGTTGATTCCTAGCTATATGCTCTGTTACTTCACTTCGAATAGTTCCAGTATTATCTTCATTATAAGACTCGTTATTACCAGTATTAAGACTTAAAGATGAATCATTAGTCCCGACAAGATTTAGACCGAATAAAGCATGAGCTGGTGTTTTTCCTATGCCTTTATTAAGAGTATTATTAATACCCCACTGAATTTCTAACACCGACTCATCCCAGATGTTTTCGGGCTTATTAAAATTTTTAGCACTGAGAGCAGAGAGAACTGTGCGGTTGTATCTTTCAATTTGTCCATTTGCTCGAGGAGTTGCTACCGCATTTAAAACATGTTTCACACCTAATTTGTCGAGATAACCACGAAAACTATTCGAAGTGAAAGAAGTCCCCCTATCGGATATAACCCTTTGGGGCACCCCAAATGTATGAAAGTAATTTTTCATTGCCTTTATGGAATGATTACTCTTGGTACTTTTGACAGGCACTAGAATAAGATATTTGGTAAACGCGTCAATGATTAAAAGAAGGTAGGAGTTTTTCTTTTTGCTACGGACAAAAGGACCAAGATGATCAATGTGGAGAGTGTGAAATGGCCTGTCTACTTTTGGTATAGGGTGCAACTCTCCGGACTTCTTACCGGAAGGGGCTTTAGTATGAGCACATTCGAGACATGAATCTACATATTTCTTAATGAATCGCCTCATTTTGGAAAACCAGTACTGACTTCTTATTTTCTCATAAGTCTTTTCGAAACCGAAATGTCCTAGTAGATCGTGATTAGCTTTCAATAAGTGCCACCTCACACCTTTCGGCACAACCCAACGGTCGCCTTCAGTCGTTTTCCTGTACAGCAAGCCACGTTTAATAATAAAATTTTTCTTTATCTCTATTATGTAATCTGAATTTTTATCATTTAGTATGTCAATCATTCTTTGTAGTTCAGCATCGTTCTGTTGAACAGTAATAACCCAGTTTGTATCAATTAACCTAACTTCAGTATAATCGTCCTGCTGTACAGGATTTCGACTAAGTGCGTCCACGTGACTCATTTGTGACCCTGGTTTATAAATAATGTTAAAATCATATTCTTGTAGAATATTCCACCACCTGGCAACCCGCGGTAACATATCTCTCTTTTCAAACGTGGCACGTACTGAATTACAGTCAGTGACTACTGTAAATTTTAAACCCAGAAGGTATACACGAAATTGTTGAACTGACATTACAACCGCTAGAGTTTCTAGGTCATAAGAGGTAAAACGGGCTTCTTCAGGAGAGGTTTGCCTACTGTAGTAGGCAACGACACTAAAGGGAAGATCTTTATTTTTTCTTTGCATCAGAATGCCAGCTATACCTAATTTTGATGCATCTGTGTGAACTTGTGTCTCATATAAAGGATTGTAAAATGCAAGAATAGGTCGTTTTATCAATTCTCGTTTTAAATTATTAAAAGCCTCTTCCTCTATACTACTCCAATGCCAATTCGAATTCTTTTTTAAAAGCTAAGTTAAAGGTCTAGCAATTGCAGCGAAACCCCTAATAAATCGACGAAAAAAACTAGCCAAACCAATGAACTGGCGTACCCTATGTTGGTCTGTGGGACACGGAAAATTTTCGACAGATTCAATTTTTCTCTTTCCGGGCCTCACACCTTTTTCATTAACCTCAAATCCCAAATAATCTATAGACTTCATAAAAAAGTTACATTTGGCTAGTTTCAAAGTTAAACCTGATGCTTTAAATAAATTTAATGTCTTACGCAATTTATCGAAACCATCGTCTATACTTTTAGACGGTATAATTACATCATCCATGTATGCGAAGGCGTCTTTAAAACGTGCGTTTCCAAGGATATTATTAATAACACGTTGAAAATTAGAAGGTGCGTTTGCTAGACCAAATGGCATCCTATTAAATTCGAAGTGGCCATCGGGTGTTACGAAAGCAGTTAAATATTTTGATGTTTCTGACATAGGAATTTGGTAATAGCCAGAAGCAAGATCAAGTGTTGTGTAATATTTGAAACCTGATAAATTGTCTAATTGATCGTCAATTCTTGGCAGCGGGTAGTGTTCCTTGACGGTTTTTTTATTTAGAGATCTAAAGTCTATGCAAAGCCTATAATCACCGGTTTTTTTCTTTACCAAGATTATTGCAGATGCATAATTGGAAGTAGATGGACGAACTATTCCGGAGTCTTCTAACTCCTTAACCATTTCCCTAACTACCTCACGTTCCGAATGAGCCAATCTATAAGGTCGGTAAACTACCGGAGTCGTATCATTTAATTGAATTTCCATTTCAGACCCCTTTATGCATCCCAATTCCTTAATTGAAAATGCAAAACAGTCCCTATATTTGTTTAAGAGATCTAGCAGTAAATTTCTTTCTTCTACATTAATATCGGTATCAACATTTACTAATGAACTATCTATTGAAAAGGTATTCGAAGTTACATTGTTACCTATAATCCTTCTAACACAGTAAGATTCTTTTTCTGGAAGGAGGGTAGCACGAACCAATAAAGTATCTTGTTCCAATCTGAATCCTAAGGGATTTAAGCTCCTCAACACTACCTTGCCTCGACCATCTGTAAGTCGAACTAGACCTTGGACAAGTTCATATTCTTTCAAGTGTTCATGACATAGACTAGGTTCAACAAATAAGTCACCACTGATATTATTATTGGAATGGACGTCAACACACGTATAGCTTTTAATATGTGTGTCACTCGAAACATATAAACATATTTTCTTAACCATTTTGTCTGAAATTTTCAGTATTTCGTTATTTTTGAAAACTAATATGTGTTCTTGTTCTGTAAACGTCTGACCCAACAGTAATGGAACCTGGAGTAAGTGATCAGGGACAATGAGAACTGGTACGGTAGCTTTCACGGAATCAACTTCGATTTCAAAATCACTTTTACCTAAACAAGAGACGACAGAGTCGCCGAAACCCCTTAGAACAGGCAAGTCATCTATTGACCACGTATTAATTATATTCTTTGCGACTGATTCCTGTAACATAGTACATTGGCTACCAAAATCAATAAAACAATTGAGAACAATACCATTCACAAGCGCAGGTTTGAAATATTTGACATCATTGTTTCGCTTTTGGGTGATACACAAGACAGTCTTGGAAACAGTGTTTTTGGTAATGGGACAGTCAGTAACAAGATGTCCTACTTTACTGCATGTAGTACATCTTTTAATCGGTTGCTTACATTTATAATATGCATGACCTTCTTCGCCGCAATTGTAACATTTAGACTTAAACTCTAGTGTACTACCAATCGGCCTACTTCTTATACGTTTATTGTCAGCTATGCCTGCTTGTCGCACAGTGTTATCCATCCTTTTATTTACTTTTACTCCTTTTAAATAAACCAATAGTTTATCGGTATTTGTGTACTGGGCAGCTTCTGCGCTGGTCCTAATGGAGCGATCTTCAATTCCGAACAGTATACAATCAATTGAGTTTTTTCCAACAATGTTACATCTATTTAATAATCCAATTTTTTCGTAAAAATATTCTTCTAATGATTCGCCTATTCGTGCCCTACAAGCAAGCATTTCTGTCAATAACTGAGCATAATTTTCATCACTAGGAAAAGCTGTTCGTAGTTTATCTTGCCATTCAGACCAGGAAAACATAAGGCTTGGAAGACCTTGGTACCATTTTTGTGCCAAACCTACTAATTTTGGCAAAGCATAGTGAATGGTTTGCCGTTCTGACCAACTATACATTTGTGCACACTCATTCACCTTTAATAGCCACATGTCTATGGTTTGATTACGTTTGCCTGGATCAAACTCCGGAATGACATTTAAAATTGGAAACCGTTCATTATTTCCATCACTTTTCATGGTCTGAACAAGATCTTTTAAAATTTGTGTAAAAATTACCTGACTTGTATCGGACTTATTTGTTACGGTTATAACAGGACTTACGCTTTTATGGTAAGACTTTGAACGGTCACGTCGTTTTCGGCTATGGCTGCTACTGCTCGGTGTCCGGTTGAGCGGCGCCTGGCTACGTCTGCTAGGTGCTCGGGCTCGGCTGCGGGGCGCCCGGCTGCGGTCGCACGAAGCTCGGCTGCGGCTACGCGGTTCACGGCTGCGGCTACGCGGCTCCCGACTGCGACTACGCAGCTCCCGGCTGCGGCTATGCGGCTCCCGGCTGCGGCTACGCGGCACCCGGCTGCTGCTGCATGGAGCCCGACTATGGCTGCGCAGTACCCGGCTGCGGCTGCAACGTGCCTTGCTGCAGCTGCGGCGTGATCTGCTGCGGCTGTGACGTGTCCTGCTACGGCTGCGACATGCACGGCTGCGGCTGCGCATAGCCCGGCTGTGGTTGTGCAGCGCCCAGCTACGGCTGTGCGGTGCCTGGCTGCGGCTGTGCGGCTCCCGGCTGCGACTGTGTGGCGCCCGGCTTCGACTGCATGAGACTAGACCAAGGCTGCTCGCTTCCTTTGATGGATTAGACTTTAGCAACTCTATATCTGGTGTATCAGAGTGCCTAAAGTGCTTTGATTGTTGCGTGTTCATTGGTTTTCCTGCGATTACAAATAACACAACAAGTAAATGTTACCTCAAAAAGCCTGTATAGTTTGCAAATAAATGTTTAATTTTTAGGTGGTTTCATTTACACTTTTACGAGATGTGGTTGCTTGCTAAGGTTAGTTTCAGGTTTAATGTGTTAATTAGGTCATTCAGAACACTATATTTAACGGATTCATGAGATGAATATTTAATTCTATTTAAACGCAATAAAACAGTAAAAAGGAGAAAAAAAAACGAATGATATTGCCATTATTTTGTTTTCTATTCAAAAAGAATAAATCACTGTACAGTACCTTGATATTTCTGCGCAGATGTTCACCAAAGATTCACAATTTATGTGATTTTTCTTCAGTTTTATCCCACTTTTGATCTAAAAACTGATCAGGGAGTGATAGTAACAGAAACACACTCGAACTAGATTTAGAAATCACTTTATTTTGAGTATCGCACACACAACTTCACTCGACGATTATCAACGTTCTACTGTCGTGTTCTCAAGAATGCTCGCTTATATATACACGAATAGCACGTGTACGAATCTACGAATGCCAACCGGATGTGCGTTAAAACTATGCAGAAACACATTCACTTGGGAACACGACTAAAAGAACAATGTTTAAATTAATTAACCTATATAATTTCACAAAACAAATAATTATTAAGTGCAATTTGTTTACACGTGTAACAAGCATATGCTAGCAACGTGGACTACCACATGTACGCTAACCGCATTTCCGTTAAACGTGTAAAAGAAGATGAACAATTAGTCTTTAAATTCACGCGACATAATAATCGATATAATATTTCTTACAATATCAACCAACGCCATTATACCACAGACGACTAATTAAGTATCTGCGACACGTCTACACGACACCACAAATTAAAATGAGCGCGCTCCATAATTTCTTGGAAATTTTTCATTTTTGTTGGAATTTTTCTTTTTTAGACAGTAAGGTTTTTTTCTTTTCTTATAACTTGTATTTAACTTTTTTTTTTCTTCTTGTTCTTGTCCACTGGTTCCAGCTGAAAACCAGCGCTTTTGTTACAGTGATGTAACAAAAGTTTTTAGCTGAGCTGGAACCATTTGGCCTCCTTATCTGTTTTGTTTTGTTCTTATGTTATTTACTCAAAAGGTCAATAAACTTTCTTTCTTAAGTACCAAAATATTTTTTTTTTTTATTATGTTTTGATCGGCGCCTTTGGTCGAGACTTCGTTGTCTGATATCGATCTACTACAGGTGCTTTCCTCGGAGACTAATGGTACGAGTGACTCCACGCCTAACCACGTCTCTGCGTGCGTGGCATTTGACGCGGTGGAGCTTTGCAGTTTCCCTGCTGGCTGACTGAAGGCCTATTAGAAGAAGAAGTACTCGCCGCTGGAACTTTCTTGATTTGGAGTCGATATTTCTGCCAACTTCGATGCTTTAATTTTATTAGTGAGATTCCCGCCAAAGAGAAATGAATCACTTCGTACACGTGCAATATCTTTTTAAACTTATAATCTAATGAATACATTATTAATTTCCTTCGATTAAGCGTGTTTTTATAATGAAGGTCCAATATAAGCTGATTTCTTTGAGTAACACAGCAGTGATTTCAGGATTCGATTTGGGTGTTTTAACTAATTGAAAGTTTTCAGGTATGAAGATGTTGCCCTCTAACTCTTTCTTTTAATCCTTATTTAAGCCTCCGCACAATATATGACCCCAACGTTCAGAGATTTCATCCTGGATTTTTGTTCCGAAAAGCTCGTGTTTCCCTTTTGAGGTCCCTAAGACCTCTAAAATATTCTCAAATAAATTGGTTGCTGGAAGGTTAACATCATTTACACGTACCTGAGAGCTAGTGGGTGGTATGGGACACTTGGCTGATGCTTCTGATATCATCACCACATCAAATATGACCAAAAACCATGACTACAATCGCATTGTATGTAGTACTGTGTGTGTCTATAATCGCATCATAGTTCCAAGGCACACAGTTCTATAAAATATAAAGAAATAATAACATTCTGTTGAAAAAATAAGCTAGGTCATTATCGCATCATGACACGAAGTGTTGTGATCGAGACCGTGATCGCGTCACGGTACCAATAAATCTGACCAAAAAACATGACTACAATCGCATCGTAGTACTGCGGCCCAATTCAGCTAATAAACTACAGCCGGATCGAAACTGAACCGTTGCGGTCGACCAATCGGAGCGCTTATATTGCCTTTCAACTGCTCGATGACGTGATAATATGGCGTTCTGATTGGTCGATCGCAACGGTTCAGTTTCGATTCGGCTGCAGCTTATTAGCTGAATTGGGCCTCTGTGCGTGACTATAATCGCATCATAGTTCCAAGGCACACTGTTCTATAAATATAAAGAAATAATAACACTTAAACACGTGTACAAGGCGTGTTTCAAAGTGCCGATTCGCCGTTCTTTAGTAATTATGAATTATTGCTTGAATAGACGTATATTTGGTACAAAAAATACAACACACAATGTAACAAAAAAATATAAATATATATTCAGATAGATTTTAGGCCAAATAGGCCCCGCATGCAGAGGCACAGAGTGCTTTGACGCTGGTATTCTGCGGATACCATTTTATTAATTTAACACTGTATACAGAATATTTTCTAATTAAACAGTAACGTTAGGCAATGCGCAAATAGCAAGGCTCTTTTTGTTGCTCAATAAATTTCAAAATGAAATTAATTAGTGAGCTAAATATAATCTACTGATTCGAACAAACACGAAATAAAGTTTTGCTTTAAACGAACGAAATGCAAAGATGAGAACGTGTCGAAAAATAGTACAATATAATAAACAATAAACACTTATAATTTAAACTTACATAGGTACTTCCAGCACCATCAAAATGCTCGCAGCGGCGGCAGCGGTGACGCAAACGTTTCTCTAGTTTACGAATCTTTTCCTTAATATATTGCTTAGAATACTTACGTTTTCATTTACACATATTGATATCTATAACAACTACACAACACACTAAAAATAAAGTTATAAAATAATAAAACTTTGATCTTTAATATTCCGATGCTGTGATGCCCGCACAAAGAAAGCGAATGAGTCAAACGACGTGGCATCGCGCGGGCGGGTGAGTAATGCTGGGACTACCTACCTATCTTTTTATTTTTTATGTCTTCGCTCTAAAATTGTGCTTGGTGCCCGGTACATTGGAAAGTGGACTACCTGATTAATATATAAATCTCGAGGATGCAACGTCGTGGTATAACTAAGTTGTATTACGAGGTTTTCTGGTGTAATGTCTTCTTTTTGTCACTTTTTAAACCACATAGGTATGTATGATTAAATATGTTGACTTTTGTTGACGGTAAAATGAACCTTCATTTTACCGTCAACAAAAGTCAACATAGGGACCCAATTTTATAGAAAAACTAGCGGCCACCCGCGGCTTCGCCCGCTTGGTGTTTGGTTTCTTTATCGCGCCACAGCAGCGCCTTCTGGCGACGAGATGAATAGTAGCTGAGCTGCTGAGTGTGTTACGTAAATCCTGATGGAACTACAATTTTTTTCTGGATAAAATCTCTTTTTCTGTAGGTACCTCTGACAACGTGTATATGCAAAATTTCAAGATGATCGGTTGAGTATTTCAGGTGTGAAAAAGTAACAAAAATAAATCAACAAACTAATTCACTTTCGCATTTATAGTATTAGATGGAATTAGGATACGATTCATGTTACCTAAACATGTACACCTACCTATAGACACTCACCCGTTAGTAGGCACCTATTAACTTTTGAATGAGTATCTGCGGGAGAGACCTGCGGGTATTTGATTTGCTTGTTGGTCCTATATAGGTACGTCTATAGTATTTACCATTTCCCAGCTGTTTTTTTTTACCAACCTGAACGCTTTTTAATAACTCTCCCGCCGTTGGGTGCACGACGAGATCTCCTGGGGTTCTCCACCCAAAGGACTCATCCTAGAGTATGGCCTACCCGGGTAAAAACCCCTTGGATGTACTCTCTGTCTCCGGAGGTCCAGCGGTAGGTAAACGGTACCGATGGTCCATGGCGGTGATTGCGCCGTGGACACCGTTTGCCTACCTACCTAATCCTAAATAGGTGATACCTACGTATCTATTCTGTGGATTAGCTTTTATTGTAACTTCATAAACTAGTTAACTTTCAAACCATTGGTCATTTTTTGCCGAAAGCATCGGTAAATATTTGGCCTTGACATTTTTTGTATGAAAGTTGCTAAGCGCAACCTAGGCAATACCACAGAACACAACTGGCAATCTGGTGGCTCCCTTTGGCGTAACCTGGCGGCTAGTCCGCCAGGATCGTTCCCGGTCTGATGGCTCGGAGAAGTGGCCTTACCGATCCCGAGTTATTTTACCATATGGGGCGTAAAGATTCCGGACGGAGGCTTTGAATTAGTGAATTAGCCACCGACGAACCGGAGACCGGCATACGGGTACACGGGGCTCGTCACTCTTTGTGCCAGTATCGATAATCGCAATATTCCGCCTCAAAAAAAAGGCAATACCACATAAAATACACTTGATTGTAGGTATGTACACTAAACTGTTTGACTTCATGAGTCGCAGAACATACATTTGTAGGAGTTACAAAAAAAATATTTTACTATGCATGTAACTATTATTTCAGATTGAAAATGACATGGTCAAATATAAATAGGTTGGAGGAAGACTAGTACTAAAAAAAGATGCTTGCCCTCTTAAGTTTTCTTGTCAGCAAAAGACATTTAAAAAAATTAACGATCTGTAGTGCAAAAACGTAGGCAAAAAGAACCGATTCACAAGATACTCCATGAAGATATCCCAAATCCGATCACTTCCGAACATATTGAGGAAATATTTTATTTCAGTTTGAGTCCTCGCATTTTCGCTGTTCTATAATCATTATTTTCGGGAAAATATTGAGCCACCATAAAACTGTCTACTTTTGGTAAATTATCTGGAAATCCTTTCTCCATTATTGTAATTAAAAGGCTAATAAACAATAAAAGTCAAGTTACACGGAGCGCAGTAGGTATGTATGACACAAAACGCAGAGTAACTGCGACTAGCGAGCGAGCAGCTGCAGGCTGTCGATGTGTGACGTCATGGTGACGTCACCTACCTAGAGCGCGCGTACTTGAAAATTTAAAAAGCGACCGTAACTTTCGGCGTTAATAACTTTGGAAATACTGCATCGATTTTAATGAAACAAAAACTATTGACATGTACATACTCTTATTTAATGTGTGTTTTATTATCATTTTCAAACCTATCGGTCACATCAATTACAATTTGTGTAGCGAAATATGGAAGTGAAATGATAAAAATGTAAAGTGACAAATAATGGTGGCGGTTGGAGTGTTAAATAGTTCAAAATATTGGGTATGTTCCTAAAAATATTATAGAAAATAGTCTGGGCATGACTAAAATCCAGAAACCAAAACTCATGAATGAAGCTTTGATGAAACATTGACAGCAGACAATATTATGAAAATTACAAATTCGTGACTGTTATTACTATGAATCTGAGGTAACAAGAGTGTGACAATTACAGGAGGTGAGTTGTTATATGTATGGTCACGGGAACCCATCACGAACAAAAGTAAAATAATTCGATAAAATCATCAATAGATGGCGCTACTTTAATCGATTTTTGTAATGACTTTTTAGTGAATTTAGTAAAAGTCAACAAGGAGATTCAGAAATATTTTGATTATATTTTAAAAAATCACTTAGCACGTGGGAAGTATCAAAATACGTTTTTAAGTCATGCTAGAACGGTTTAACATTTCTTTTTACTATAGCACTCCTAGCGACAAATTGTCTGAACTTCAATGTATCTCTCAAAAGCATAGCTCAAAGTAGTACGCAATGTCTGCTTTAACTATTTGATTACATACTGCTCACTCATAGATGGCACTACTTATGTATGCTTGTTCGTATGGTCACAGATTGAGTTGAATTATTTTATTTTATTATATTACCTACAAGGTGTTTGGTATGTTGGTATTTTGACATAATCATAATAGTAATGGCGTCATTGAAAATTCGAAATTGCAAAATTAATTTTCTAATTCCCATAAATTTGAAAGTGTAATGTCGAATTATGGTCGAATTACACAAAAACATGACATCTTAAATTTCACCACTTCTAATAGGTCAGGATTGGTCTACTTGTTAGATCTTCGTTTTTAAATCTGTGTGGCAGTGGTTCGATCCTGTCCTGATGTAGTTATTTTTAAAAAAAATTGCTTGTTTTATTATTTTGTTTTTCTTTATTGCTTTTTGTTTATTAGGTATATCAATTCCTTTTATTTATATCTCAATTTGTTTTTTATTTATAATTTTTATTTAAGAACACAAAGATTTAGGTTAGGATTAGAAACGCGATTTTAATAAGTAAGAACTTACCCTATTAAATAATTTTTCGGAAATTTTCAGTTAAATGCCTACGAACCGAAAAAAAAGTTTCACTTGCATGTTGGTTTCATAAAACCACAGTGATTTTTTCACTGACCTAACTATTTTGTATGGGGGATTTCAAAACTAATTTTACAAATCTGAATTTTTAATAACATCATAAGTATTATTCAACTATGTTAGGTTAGGTTAGGTTAGGATGGGGTGCGATGTCAGACAACCTCCTTGTGGTGCACCCTGGGCAACCCGGCAGATTCTCTGCCGCGGGCTAATAGTCTGACGAGAGGACCCCCATATGGGGCGTGGGATGGCCGGGTTCAACCCGGCGGGCCACTTCGTGTGGCCACCCGCTTCATGCGGAGAAGGGCGAAGTCCCCTCTTCTTATGTTAAGAAGAGGTGTGGCTCTCGCTGGAAGCCGATTCCGGCGGCTACCTCTAGTGGTAGTAGGGTCGAGGCGAGTTTCTCGCTATGGCGCTTCGCGCCCGTTGGGGATTTCCCCGAGCTTCGGCTCACCCGCGCGGCGGTGGATCCAGTGGGATCTGCCGTCGGGCAACCCGTTATCCGCACTGAGCGGGCCGGGGGCCCGGCGCACTGAGCGTCGGGCCGCGTGGAAGACAACCACAGTAAAAAACCAGTTGCGGGGTGTTGAGCGGCGCAATTCTGCGCCGCTCCACAAAGCAGCAGAGCTAGGCGGAGAGTCCGGCAACGGACATGTCACGGGTAGGGGGTTAGCGGGAATAAGGCCTGGCTGTTGTCCCCTTCCCTCTGTCTTGTGACCGACGGAGGAGCTGCTGGGGGGTTTTTAGTGGGTAGGCCCGGGCCGGGTACGGCCTAGGGAGTCCCACATATCCTCGTGGTTTGGCTCGACCACGAGGAATGCGTAAATGCATTTTCCCCCCTCCCAAAAAAAAAAAGGTTAGGTTAGGATACATAGTCATAGATAATATAGGTAAGTAATACGTAAAGTACAGTCAGCAACACGTCAAGCTTTACATTTGCATTACGAAAGCCGCCGCTATTACGAGCGACATAAGGGCAGTCTTAAGGTCAACATTTAAAGCCCAGCGTGAGTATTAATGAAAGAAAGAAAAATGGTTTATTCAATGGCACTAACACAGAATAACAAATAAAAAAAGGGAAAACACTAATAGATGTGCCACGGAAAGGGTATCTACTCGCAGACTCCCCGGCGCTGGTCTTCCGTAGACACCCTGAAGACGCTCTAAGAGGCACCACTATGGCACACACACACTAAGCTATAAACAACAACAAAAATCTTAATATCTACGTAATACACTCAACATGGAATAATAGAAATATACAAATCAATACATATAGGTACATAAAGCTCCACGTATATACATTGTATCAACAGCATGACGTGTCATAAATTGTGACAGGTTACATAACATAGTGTCAGTAATACAAAAACTTAGAGGTAGTTTACAAACACAGCAATATTTTTTCTTTACATACACAATTTCTGTAAGTTTAGTAAATACTTTAATGGACATAAGTTTCCTGACTATAAAAAAATAAATAAAATTAATGTAGGTACTACTTGAATTATTTTTTATTCTCAATGGTGATTAGGTATATTTTGAATTTTGCCAAATAAAATATTATAGGTAGTGTTTTATTAGATTTTACCATTTACACAGATAATATAATACTACAGTACAGATGCCCCATCCCATACAACGAAATGGGACCTACTTAAATCGGGCTATTCTTCGAACTATTTTATTTCACCATTTCACCGCGAGATGACGCACCAGCAAGCTCGGGCCATCGAGCCTTTGCTACATTGGGCTCAGTAGTTCTCGCACGCACTCAACAGATGGCACTTTGTGAACTGCTATGCTTATTATGCTTTGTTTAGTTCATGACTGCGTAAATTTTTCAGTTTATAATTTTAGTTTTTTATATAAAATAAGTGTTTATTTTTATATTTATACATACTTACCTATAAAAAACTAAGCAATTTAATTTCTCAGTGATATTTTATAATATAAAATATCATTGAGAAATTTAATTCTTAATTACTTATATTTTATAATATAAAATATAATTGAGAAATTTATATTCTTATAGCCGGCTGAAATTAATTTATTCGACTGTTTTATCAAATATCGAAATTATATAATTTAGTACTATTTTTTAAACAAAATTTTATTTTTCCTTGTTCTTTCTTACCAGTTATCTAATTTTCTGTTTCATTTTAAGAATGTTTCTGTGGTATGGTTTAAGTATTACAGACAGAATCACTAGTACTGATTCGTCTTTGACACATTCACATACTAATTTCAACAAGAATATTTACCACACTATACAATGGATGAACAATGTGATAATATAACATTTCGTAAGCGAACGAATGGTAACACCGGATTAATTAGTGATAAATCAATGTTGGATATTTCATATCAAAGCTTGCCAAATATAAGTACCAATGACTGCATGAGTTAAAGCTCTCAATAGAAAAATTTACTATGGAATTAAGCAGTGCACATAACGAGGTTGAAAAATTGAGCTTGGAGAACTTCACTTTAAGGAACAAATTGAGTGGTGTTGAAAAGAAATTAAAGCTTTATAAATCAGTGGATGCTCAAGATTTTGGAAAGTCAATCATGGGTTCTCCTATCAAATTGTACTCACCACAATACAGAAGAAAAAAACAATTAAACATGTTGACATGCTCCACAGTTTCATCACCACAGTAGAGAAAAATAGATACTACGGCACTATCATCAAATTCCACGCCATGTAACTAAGGAACTTGGGAGCACCAAAGTTGATTCCAATTCTTCACCACTTACTTCATTACTGAATAGCACAATTAAATCACCAGGCTTAAATCTCAGCTTCACTATCACGGAAGGCAAAAATGACTTCAAGGGCTCTCATCTTAGTAAATCTGCCGAAGGCTTGGCAACTGTAGTGGACACAATAAACTATAACAGCACACCGAATAAGATACAAACAGCATGCTCGTTTGAGGTAGATGGCGTTAGGAGTTCCGTGGACAGGATTGTACCGACTACAGAGATAAGGAATTTGACATCAAATTGCAACACACTAAAGCACAAACACCGGGTGATGATTGTTGCAGATCAAGCTGGTCGTGGACTCTGCCATAAACTACAGCAATTATTAGGGAATAGTTATTTTGTTTGTTCTTACTTAAAACCCAATGCTCATATCTCTGACATATTATATTCTTGTGATGTACTATGTAGATATTTTTGTAAATTTGATTATTTAATAGTATTGGCTGGATCTAATGATAACAATTTAATGGAATTGCAATCATTTTTATACCTTAAGCTACATTCATTAAAACACACTAACATTTTAGTCGGTGAGATCCAGGTAAACCAATTTTTCAATGAAGTCAAACTTAATCTATTTGTGAAATCAATTTGTTGCAACTTCAGAAATTGTATATTTGTTACTCTAAACAATGCTAGAACAGTTACTAATATTGCAAAGTACTTTTGGAGGGAAATACTGAAAATTACTTATAAGAATAACTATGTTGAATTTATTACCAAATTACATAGTACTTAATTGATCAAATAAGACGTCCATTAATAATGCCATACACTGTAAAAACGGCTCAATACAGGTGATAGCACCTCAACACCAAAATTGTACCATAGGCACGCAAACTGATGAAAGTTTGTTTTTTCGTAAATTATGAATCGGAGTGCATTGTAAATGAGTTTCATATGAAATTTAATATTTTTTACCAGAATATATGCGGTTTAAACAACAAAAAAGACGAGTTGGAATTATATTTAAATACATGTTTAAGTCAATATCATTATTTGTGTATAAGTGAACATTTTTTGAATAAGGACCTCATTAATTTATTTAATCTATCTGACTATAAAATTGCCTCATATAATAGTAGAATTAATAAAAAAAAAGGGGGGGGGGGGACACTCATATTAGTTATTAAAAATAGGGAATTTCAAGAGAAACCGATAGCAAAAACATTATATAAAAGAGATAGATTCGAAATATGTTGCGTGAGAGATGTTGTAACCGATTTGTATATCTGTTGTTGCTACCGAACGCCAAATAATAAGAATTTTGATATTTTCATGACACAACTAGAAAAATTGTTAGAGTACCTATTTTTTCAACAAAAAGTGTATTATTTGCGGAGACTTCATTGTGGTCCTTTTGACTGAAAATAGACGAAAATGTGAATTCGTAAACCTCTTGACATGCTTTAATTTTAGACCACTTGTTTCGGATGTCACTTTTATTAGGAATGACTCTCATTCATGCTTGGACAACATTTTGACTCATCTATCTGACATGAGTAATATTGATTGTAGTATTGATCATAATGGACTATCAGATGGTTATGTTGGGTTGCTTTGTAGTGCTGATGTAGTTAATAAAAATAAATATAATAAAGATACTTTCATTTGGGTCACAAAAAGGATGTACACTAAAAACAATTTAATGAAATTTAGACAGCATCTACTGAGATATGACTGGAATGCTATGGGTATAAATAAATTTTTAAAGAAATTCTGTCAAATCTTTAATAAATGCATAACAAAGAAAAGAAGAAAAGTTAAGCTACATTGTAAGCCACAACTCAAATGGATTACGAAGGGCATCAAAACATCTAGTCAGATGAAACGCCTTTTATGTACAGGGAAATCACTATGCAACGATGAATCAGTAGTCATTTACAGAAAAAAATATATTAAACATACAAAAAAACTAGCAGTACAAGGGGAAATAACTCTCCAATAATTTGTCCAAAAGTATATGGAAATTAGTGAATAGGCATAGGAATAAGGTAGGTGATAGGCAGCCTCCGCTAATGCTCAAAATTAATAATAAAGTAATTAACGAACCAGAGGCAATTGTGAAAACCTTAATTGAGCAATTCAAACAAAATGGTAATAAGACTCCTATTGTAGACATAGACAAAGCAGTTGGTGTTATTCATCAGAATGTAACGCAAGTGGTGGATGAGTTAGTATTGAGACCCATCACTGCATATGAAGTGAAAAAGATCGTACAAAAAATGAAATCTAAATTATCCTGTGGCTATGACAAAGTACCGATAACAATTATCAAGGACAACATAGATATTTTGGCAGAACCACTTAGTAATCTCTTCAATAAATGTATGGAAGAAGGTGTCTTCCCTGATCAATTTAAAATTGCGAAGGTAGTACCTGTTTTCAAAAAAGGCTCTAGGCTAGATCCAAATATGTACAGGCCCATTTCAGTGCTACCAACGAAGTCTAAAATATTTGCAAGAAATATTAAATCTAGGTTGGTTACACACTTCACTATGAATAAAGTACTCAATAAATGTCAGTTTGGTTATCGTAACAAGGTTGGTATACAGGATGCAATAAATACACTTGTCAATGATATCATAAGTAGAATGAATGAAAAAGAAAAGGTAGCTGCCATTTTCCTTGATCTAAGCTCTGCTTTTGATACCGTGAGTCATGAATTGCTCCTGGAAAAGCTAGGATACTATGGAGTTCAGGGTAAGGCATTTAAACTCCTGAAATTTTTTATTTTTATTTATAACTCTTTACATAAAGAATTATAAATCTTCAGGTGACGCAGAGAAAAAAAAGAGGTAGATGTACAAGTGATAATAAAAACCTTGTTTAATATATATATATATATATATATATATATCCCTTTGGGCACTTTGTGGCTCCAACGTGCCGTATAGGTAGTAATTTGTTGATCCATTTTCACTTGTTGATCCGGGTGTCTTTTGTTGATCCAATGCCAGCTGACCATAAATATGTAGCTCCGTTCGGAGCCACAAGTGTCACGATGACTAATAATAATAATTAAGGGATTTTTATACAAATCTACCTTTTTGGCGTATGAGCAGTTGTTGATCCAATTCAAATGGGCCAATCAGGGCACAGCATTTGCCAAGGGCTTCCTCATTGGCACGCTTGGGCTACTATATTACTGGCTACAGTAACTTAATAATGTCTAGCTAGTATTAAAATTCTCCTCAAATTAGTAGAGAATCTTGTCTTAAAAAAAGGAAAACTCACAAAGAAATCAGTCTGGAGTAACGTGACTCCAGATCAAACCTCAATACTTGTTATTTTTTAAACGGGACTCTTTCCTTTTGTAACAACGTTACTGAGCGAGTGAAGGGATAGTACACAAAGGTGCAACAGCCACAGCGGAGTGGAGCGAGTGAACTAGAAGATGATGCTCGAGTGAGTAGTGAACTAGCAAAATATGTATGACGCATTGACTACAACGGAGTGCAGCAAGTGGTATACGAGGCAGCGATCGACTAGAGTGGAGTGCAGCGAGCGAATTACCAGTGGAGGACGCATCGTTTACAGAAAATGCCATGAGAAAAGAACCAGAGGATGGTGACGCAATAACCACAGCAGAATGGAGCGATTGGTAAACTAAGGGACAAAATAACGACTACAGCGAAGTGCAACGAGTGAAAACTGGTTCATCACTCACTCCACTCCGCTTTAGCTGTTGCGTTGTCATGTTGCTTTTTCATTTGCTCCACTCCGTTGTAGCTGTTGCTTTGCCATTCAGTTGTTCTTCACTCACAGCACTTTGCTGTAGTCGCTGCATCGTCCTCCATTGGTTTACTTGTCTCTCCTCTCCACTTGCTGTTGCATTGTCATTCTCTGAACGACATGATACACTGAATAATAACGCAATAGCTACAGAAGAGTAAAGTAAGTGGTGAACTAGTGGACGACGACGCAGCGGTTACAATGAACTAGATTGAATGAAGAACCAACAATTACAAAGGAGTGAAATAATGAACAGCATACGCCGACGACGCAGTACCTATAAATGAGTGGAGCGACTGAATAAGCAGTCGCTCCACTCATCTGTAGGCATGAAAGTGCTTGTGTTTATTTTGTTATGTCAAAATCCGATAAAACTTAATTTAAGTTTTAAATAAAAACGATTTAACAAGATTATACATCAAACTTCGACGAACCACGTATTTCAACAATACATGAGACCTATAAAATTGCAAATTAAGTTGTGAAAAAATTTACTCAGTAAGACATTAAGGTAAGTCAACAAAAACTTAAAAACTACAGAGATCAATATTATGTTAACCAGTACCTTTTTTAAATAAAGTTGACCTGATAGTAACTACTTTATATTTGTATTCACTAATAATTATTTAAGTATTAGAATTGCAAAAAATTTTACGATTCTTTAAAGATTTGCTTAAGAATCGATATAAAGATTTGATTCTTATCTTGTTTTAGTTTGTTGCACATAATAAGTGCAGAGGCTGCAATAGCGTCTTCAGGCTCGATGGAAATAGAAGGAACACTTCGTGCTTGGAGAAATTCTTCAACTAATTTCAGGAATAAATATAAGAAATCAATTTCAATCCTATCCTGAAAATCCCGGGATTTGTCAAATTTAATTCCAAAATTTTCGGGATCCCGAGATTCGTTATCCTGGGATTGAATCCTTTAGTTGAGACACGAGACTCGCGCGCGCATCACTTGAATGGTGGACGCACGTTCACATAAATAAATACGCGATAATTCGCCACTAAAGTGACTTTCTGTTATTATCCCTTTGGAATGGTTCAAAATTATGTTTGGAATTAATGTTAGTGCTTCTATTTGCCAGAATTAACATTAAATACGTATTTTAGGGAGTAATTATTTTTTTCCATTGTACTTGTAAAGCTTTTAGAAGCGCCGAGAGCCGGAACTCGAAAAAGATCTCTGAATAACCAGAAGCCTTATAGATACTAACATGCTTTTAATATACCTAGGTAGCACGCAATATTCACAATTTATGTATTTTAAGTCACACACGTAAATGTCTCATAATCCAAACCCAAACTTTGAAAGAAAAGAAAGAAAGAAAATGGTTTATTCAATGGCACTAACACAGAATAACAAATAAAAAATGGGAGTACACTAATAGATGTGCCACGGAAAGGGTATCTACTCAGCATAATGCCGGGGCGTCGCAGACTCCCTGGCGCTGGTCTTCCGTAGACCAGCGCCGGGGAAGCTTTCCTTTGCTTTATATTACAAACCATAAATTGACAGACTTTCGACAAAACAGGTAGGGTCCTTAATTTTTCTGCAACTTTGGTCTGGAAACCTTGTTTTTAGGAGGGAAAATCCTTCTTAGGGATTCGACAAGGGGCCGACTGACGAGGACACCCCAAGGATATGCCGGACTCGGGTAGAAGACCCCATACTCGGCTAAAAACCCTCCAGATACTTCTACCTCCGTAGAGACAGAATCGGGATCGGCGTTAGCCATTCCCCGATTGTGCCCCCTGGAGGGTTGCCTCCCGCAAACGCCAGGACTTACCTCTACGGGGGGGTCGACAAGTATCTCCAAATTCGACCCCCCAGGCGGCCAAGCTAGGGGTGAAAAGTGTCTCCCGACCGGTAGTCAGCCGGCCGGGCCGTTTCAGTCCCCAGCTTGCTAGGGGAGTTGTTGGTGGCGCGCGTCCAGTAACGCTCGCCTCCTCCTCCCCAACCGCCTGCGCCTTGGTCTGGATACCTAGTTCAACTAAAAATATTTCAATATTTCAGAATAGTTGGAACGACGTGTATACAGGATTATATAGCAATGTTTTAACAGTAAAATGGGCTTTTTCAAAATAGGGTAAGGTAATGTACCTCTTTAACTTAAGGCGCATAGTGCTCCCAATGACCTTGCGTCTATCGTCCCGCACTGATTACATAGGAGTGAGTGAGTGAGAGTGAGGGAATATTCAAGCAAACCTTTACGCGTAAGATGAATTATTTCAATAAAAAATTAATAAAGGCGAATAAGAAAAATCTAAAAAGACCATCCCCTAGAATATTGTTCACTTTATTTATTGAAATCGAAAGTATGTGATTTAACCTAATATTTACGAAGCGATTAGGTTTATAGTTTTAAAATCAAGGCATGTTTGGGTCACATTTTAACCAAGTTTTAATTAATTTATCAAAAAATTAAAAAGACCATCCTCAAAAGAATGCGTTGAATAATAACATATCTTTTTTAAAGATTTTTTTATTAAATATTTATGGAGAGAACCGGTTTTTTCTGCAGTGATTTTTTATGATTGACGTTACTATGCGCCTTAACTTAATTTCCATCTTCATGCATTTTTAACGAAGTTTAAATTGCCAGCAATGTACCAACAGCAGATTTAATTGACAATTAAATGTAAGTGACAGCCCTTCAAACTTAATTGAATTGGGCAGTTAATTCACTGTATTTTATTATGATTTGTTAATACATGCAAATAATTGCTAAGGGAGCATATATTATTATCAGATTAAAAAAATGCCAGCTTGAAAGCGATAACAAACTGTAAAGTCCCCGTCACGAGAAGCTATAAATTTAGTAAAAACCCATTCAAGGATTCACAACCTTATTTCGAACAGATAGAAATAACAAGTTTAAAAATGACAACCAATAGAACCTATTCCGCGAAAAAAATTCAAACTATGACGCTGGAACGAAACGTTCCATGTGTCTAACGCGTTCCAGTACCTACCACAAATCATTAGAAAACAGCGCTTTAAATCGCTAAAATATAACGCGACTAAGTGAAATTATTTTTTCATTACTCATACTCTGAAAGTAGGTCTGAAGTTGCATGAGGAGCGGGTTGAAAGTAATACTTTTCAGCCCTAGGGAGAATTACTTTCAACTGACAGCTGCTGTCAAATTTTAAGAAAGAAACTCGTTCTTTTTTCACATTTTTATTGAACCATGTTCCGACTTTACTGCCACTCAATTACAGCGCGGTGTAAAATTGAAATAACAATGTTTAGTAAGTATTTAAAGAATATATTTTTTAAATGAATTTATTATAATTTATTTTCAACTATTTCTTTAAAATAACATAGATTTGGGCAAAATATTTACCATTTTTTAAATTATGAGAATGAAAAATTTTGGCTAAATAGCTGGCCGGCCACAGAAAAAAAAAACAAAATAAGCGGGATAGCGGCGATGCGATCTTCATTTGTTTTTTCCATTTGTAGAGTTTTGTTAATACTTCCGTATAGAAGAGATGTGTATTAACTGTCAATTATATTTGTAAACATTATGTTAATAATTAACACAATGAGATCATCTGATTCAGGTATGGAGTTAACGCTTGATTTTATAAGAGAACGCGGGCTAAAGCAGAAGTTGTTGATTTATGTAAAATAAAATTTACACGCTTTTTCTTTAGCTAATTTATTGTTTCATTTTTACTTTCCTTGTATTCGTAATGAAAAGCACAGTGTTTACCTCGGGTTAAAGACTTACTTAGTCCCTCGAACTATAGGCGCCCTCTCTACGCTCGGGCGCCAAACCCCGTCTCGGGACTAAATAAGTTACTTTCACCCCTAGGGTAACAATGTACTATTGTAATACACGTAGGTATGTTACTTTGAGTATATTGAATTTCGAATTGTTTGAATTGTCGCTACGTAACTTGGTATAAGTTCTTTACTTTAAAAATTATAGCTTCTCGTGCCGGGACTTCAGATAGAAAAACTTTTTAACAAAAAATTGAACCGCCGAAAAAACTAAAAAGTAGTAAAAAGCAAAAACACTGAAAAGTTAAAAATAATATAAGAATAGGTTCAGACAACATCACACTTCTATATTGAAGTCGGTGCCAAATTTTAACACTTTCTAGGAGATCATCGTTTGGCACCGACTTCATAATTGCGGTTCCCCGACGTGACGAATAAAGGGCCAATCAACATATTTTATTTTTTACTTTTTGGAGGTTTTTTTTGGGGGTGTTTTAAATTTTTAATTTAATTTTTATTTCGTACTTTTTAAACGGCCTAGCATATTATTTTATAAAGTGCACGTGATCCGCTTTGATTTGAGACCCCACTCGAGTATATTTGCAGACATTCGGTTATTCTTCCCCACTTTCACCCTCATAACTTATAAACGGCTTAACCGATTTTCATCAAACATGTCTAAGAACACTCGCCCGTAAGTCAACTTTAATACAAAAAAAAACTAAATTGAAATCGCTTCATCCGTTCGGGAGCTACGATGCCACAGACAGACTGACAGACACACACACAACCGAATGTCTGCAAATATACTCGAGTGGGGTCTCAAATCAAAGCGGATCACGTGCACTTTATAAAATAATATGTTAGGCCCTTTAAAAAGTATGAAATAAAAATTGAATTAAAAATTTTAAACACCCCCGACAAAAAACCTCCAAAAAGTAAAAAATAAAATATGTTGATTGGCCCTTTAGTCGTCACGTCGGGGAACCGCAATTAATATATCCAGTAACGCTCTACGTATTCGGTCAGTAAGTAATTAAATAAATAGATATATTAATAACGGTCCCCCGACGTGACGACTAAAGGGCCAATCAACATATTGAATTTTTTACTTTTTGGAGGTTTTTTTTCGGGGGTTTTTTTAATTTTTAATTTTTGTATCTCAATTTGAACGCGCTAATTGAACTGTGCTTACGTCGACATTATTTTAAAGTCGTCATTTGAATTTGTTTTTGAATGAAGAATGAATGAAGACAAAAATGAAGGTCAAGGTATGTATTTTATATTTAGTACCTAGTTAAGCGATTTTTTACCGACGAAAAAACGGAGGAGGTACTCAATTTGACGCCTATATTTTTTTTTATGTATGATCACGCCTAACTTTTTACAGAGAACACCGATTTTGATGATTCTTTTTCTATTGGAAAGGGTATACCCCGAGGGTGGTCCCATATAAATTTGAAAAAACAATTCCAACCCTAAAGGTACAAAACCGGGAGATAATTGATGATTCACTCACTGATTGTAAAATTAATACATGAAAGTCACAAAAAATATAATTAGGTAGTTTGCGTTTCGTTCCAGCGCCATAGTTTGATTTTTTTTCGCGGAAAAGGTTCTATTGGTTGTCATTTTTAAACTTGTTATTTCTATCTGTTCGAAATAAGGTTGTGAATCCTTGAATAGGTTTTTACTAAATTTATAGCTTCTCGTGACGGGGACTTTACAGTTTGTTATCGCTTTCAAGCTGCCATTTTTTTAAACTGATAATAATATATGCTCCCTTAGCAATTATTTGCATGTATTAACAAATCATAATAAAATGCAGTGAATTAACTGCCCAATTCAATTAAGTTTGAAGGGCTGTCACTTACATTTAATTGTCAATTAAATCTGCTGTTGGTACATTGCTGGCAATTTAAACTTCGTTAAAAAATGCATGAAGATGGAAATTAAGTTAAGTTAAAGAGGTACATTACCTTACCCTATTGTGAAAAAGCCCACTTGACTGTTAACACATTGCTATATAATCCTGTATACACGTCGTTCCAACTATTCTAAAATATTTAAATATTTTTAGTTGAACTAGGTATCCAGCCCAAGGCGCAGGCGGTTGGGGAGGAGGAGGCGAGCGTTCCTGGACGCGCGCCACCAACAACTACCCTAGCAAGCTGGGGACTGAAACGGCCCGGCCGGCTGACTACCGGTCGGGAGACACTTTTCACCCCTAGCTTGGCCGCCTGGGGGGTCGAATTTGGAGATACTTGTCGACCCCCCCCCCCCCCCCCCCGTAGAGGTAAGTCCTGGCGCTTGCGCCAGGCAACCCTCCAGGGGGCACAATCGGGGAATGGCTAACGCCGATCCCGATTGTGTCTCTACGGAGGTAGAAGTATCTGGAGGGTTTTTAGCCGAGTATGGGGTCTTCTACCCGAGTCCGGCATATCCTTGGGGTGTCCTCGTCAGTCGGCCCCTTGTCGAATCCGTAAGAAGGATTTTCCCTCCAAAAAAAAAGGTATCCAGACCAAAGTTGCAGAAAAATTAAGGACCCTACCTGTTTTGTCGAAAGTCTGTCAATTTATGGTAATATAAAGCACAGTTTGGGTTTGGATTATGAGACATTTACGTGTGTGACTTAAAATACATAAATTGTGAATGTTGCGTGATACCTAGGTATATTAAAAGCATGTTAGTATCTATAAGGCTTCTGGTTATTCAGAGATCTTTTTCGAGTTCCGGCTCTCGGCGCTTCTAAAAGCTTTACAAGTACAATGGAAAAAAATAATTACTCCCTAAAATACGTATTTAATGTTAATTCTGGCAAATAGAAGCACTAACATTAATTCCAAACATAATTTTGAACCATCCCAAAAGGATAATAACAGAGAGTCACTTTAGTGGCGAATTAGCGCGTATTTATTTATGTGAACGTGCGTCCACCATTCAACTGATGCGCGCGCGAGTCTCGTGTCTCAACTAAAGGATTCGATCCCAGGATAACGAATCTCGGGAACCTGAAAATTTTGGAATTAAATTTGACAAATCCCGGGATTTTCAGGATAGGATTAAAATTGATTTCTTATATTTATTCCTGAAATTAATTGAAGAATTTCTCCAAGCACGAAGTGTTCCTTCTATTTCCATCGAACCTGAAGACGCTTTTGCAGCCTCTGCACTTATTATGTGCAACAAACTAAAACAAGATTAGAAACAAATCTTTATATCGATTCATAAGCAAATCTTTAAAGAATCGTAAAATTTTTTGCAATTCTAATACTTAAATAATTATTAGTGAATACAAATATAAAGTAGTCACTGTCAGGTCAACTTTATTTAAAAAGGTACTGGTTAACATAATATTGATCTCTGTAGTTTTTAAGTTTTTGTTGACTTACCTTAATGTCTTATTGAGTAAATTTTTTCACAACTTAATTTGCAATTTTATAGGTCTCATGTATTGTTGAAATGCGTGGTTCGTCGAAATTTGATGTATAATCTTGTTTTTATTTAAAACTTAAATTGCCAAAAGAAAATAATTTTAATTTTGGCAATTTAAGTTTTATCGGATTTTGACATTGATTACTAACTTTTTTATTGCTATTTCCAATATAAGTTCAATCCCGGGATTGGAAAAAAGGCCCGGGATTGAATCCTCTAGTCTCAACGCCCGCGCTGCTGCCGATGACAATAGCATCATACTAACCAGTATACGGTCAAATCACGCACGTACACGTACTTACTAACATACCCACATACAGTCGCACTTTTCCCATACGAGTTACTAGTCGCATGTGGTACTTAACTTAATAAACCCTTATAATTTTGGTAGGTACCTAATGGTTTTAACAAAACTAGTATATTTGTTTGGGGACGTCAGAATTTAGCTGGCATAGTGGTTCAGGGTACGTATGCTTTTCATTCCAAAGGTTGCAGGTTAAAATCCACGCATGTACTAATGACATTAATAGTACATTACTGCAGCGGCCGGCAACTGAGGCATCGATGGACGAACGTGCAAATGTGGGCCGAGGCGTAGCCGAGGCACACATACGTGAGTCCATCAATGCCTAGTTGTGGTCAAGGCTTGTATAGTACTTTTCTCAAACAATGCGTGGAAATCAAAAACACAATTTTACTTTTTAAGTTCAATGACGAATAACGAACAATAATAATTTTTCACGCGCCATAATGTACCTTTGTTTTTTTTTCAATAAACAGCTTTGTTGATTAGATATTATGAAAAGCCCCTTTCGTGTAGCACCTACTTACATTTATGAGATGATTATGAATGATTCTTTGCGAGTTACTATTATAAACATCAACACTACAATAATTACTTTATTATTTTTCGAAAACGAAAATAATATCTCTTTCGATCAACATAAAGCTTTTTATTCGAAATCAACAAAATAAACACAAGCACTTTCATGCCTACAGATGAGTGGAGCGACTGCTTATTCAGTCGCTCCACTCATTTATAGGTACTGCGTCGTCGTCGTATGCTGTTCATTATTTCACTCCTTTGTAATTGTTGGTTCTTCATTCATTCTAGTTCATTGTAACCACTGCGTCGTCGTCCACTAGCTCACCACTTACTTTACTCTTCTGTAGCTATTGCGTTGTTATTCAGTGTATCATGTCGTTCAGAGAATGACAATGCAACAGCAAGTGGAGAGGAGAGACAAGTAAACCAATGGAGGACGATGCAGCGACTACAGCAAAGTGCTGTGAGTGAAGAACAACTGAATGGCAAAGCAACAGCTACAACGGAGTGGAGCAAATGAAAAAGCAACATGACAACGCAACAGCTAAAGCGGAGTGGAGTGAGTGATGAACCAGTTTTAACTCGTTGCACTTCGCTGTAGTCGTTATTTTGTCCCTTAGTTTACCAATCGCTCCATTCTGCTGTGGTTATTGCGTCACCATCCTCTGGTTCTTTTCTCATGGCATTTTCTGTAAACGATGCGTCTTCGACTGGTAATTCGCTCGCTGCACTCCACTCTAGTCGATCGCTGGGTCGTATACCACTTGCTGCACTCCGTTGTAGTCAATGCGTCATACATATTTCGCTAGTTCACTACTCAGTCGAGCATCATCTTCTAGTTCACTCGCTCCACTCCGCTGTGGCTGTTGCACCTTTGTGTACTATCCCTTCACTCGCTCAGTAACGTTGTTACAAAAGGAAAGAGTCCCGTTTAAAAAATAACAAGTATTGAGGTTTGATCTGGAGTCACGTTACTCCAGACTGATTTCTTTGTGAGTTTTCCTTTTTTTAAGACAAGATTCTCTACTACTTTGAGGAGAATTTGAAATACTAGACATTATCAAGTTACTGTAGCCAGTAATATAGTAGCCCAAACGTGTCAATAAGGAAGCCCTTGGCTAATGCTGCGCCCTGATTGGCCCATTTGAATTGGATCAACAACTGCTCATACGCCAAAAAGGTAGATTTGTATAAAAATCCCTTAATTATTATTATTAGTCATCGTGACACTTGTGGCTCCGAACGGAGCTACATATTTATGGTCAGCTGGCATTGGATCAACAAAAGACACCCGGATCAACAAGTGAAAATGGATCAACAAATTACTACCTATACGGCACGTTGGAGCCACAAAGTGCCCAAAGGGATATATATATATATATATATATATATATATTATATGTATAATGTGTTATATGTATAATTCGAATTCAAATTCAAAAATCTTTATTCAACATAGGCGTTTACAGGCACTTATTGACGTCAAAACAGAGCAAAACAATCTTATTTAAATAAATTATATTAACCTTGTATGTGCATACATCCTAAATATACTCAAGATGTCTGCAAATGCAAGTAGGAATGAAAAAAAAAAGTTGACTCTACACCTGTTCGGAAATTGGGAGAGCCTTCTCGAGAAGAACAGGCAAGAAACTCGAAAGGTCTAAATATTTTATCTCCTCTTTTAAATCGCCATTTACAATTTTGGTTTGTTACAGAGTCGTCAATTGGAAGCTGACCTCAAAGCAAAAGTTTGAGCTCAACTTCCATTACAAGAATAGATGTGTTAATTCACATTATATAAGCTATCTCTGAGAGAAGTGCGTCAACTTAGCTTATAAATTGCTCTCACTTAGTCCAGTAGTGGGACGGTGTTTTTAACGCAAAAGTTATGATAATTCTAAAGTTGTTTATTTTGACATATATCGTCAGGGACATGTTTATAGACACTTTTGCAACTTTTTAGAACTTTTCTACATCGGCGTTAGGTATTATTTAGGTATTTGCAACATCTCTTAATAAAATCAGCAATATAAAATTTAAGTGCAATATTTTGATTTCATCTGCCATTATACGTTAGCAGCTGTATATTTTATAGTTTTTAGAAATTTTAGATACTTGCTATACTGTTAGGTAAAAAATTGTTACTTATTTTAGCGATATTGAATTTAAGTTTCTAAAATTCATTGAATCCGCTGTAAGACTATATATAAATGTTGTAATAAAGATATTAGAAAAATGAAGGTTCAGCTTTCTTTGTAAATTACATTTTATGTCGCAGTGAGCCTAATACTGTATTAAAGTTATTAAAGATGAGTTGACTATTCTATGCCAACGCGTAAAGCAAAAAATTAGAAAATTTTGTTATAGGCTTTAGAAGAAAACAAAGAATTTATAAAAGCGCGCAATTTTCTAATAATTGCGGACAGGCGGCTATGTTAACCCAGCGCGAGCCTCGCGCTCGTCGCGTACCTACTCGTGTGTCCGTTCTCGATTACTTCCAGGTTTACAGAAAATCTACTCACGCACGAGACGGTTACTTTATTGCAGGGTAGTACAGTTGATAATTGCATAGCTTCTAATGTCGCTTACGCGCTGTGATCGAAAGAAAACGTTACTTTTTAATACGTTTTATCAATTTTTGGAAAACTGGATTTCAAAATTATAAAATGTGTTTATACATTTTCAGTCATATATTATTATGTATATACACGGTTATTTTTTTATCACCCTGGAAAATTTTAGGGAAGCTTCAGGACACATCCAACATTATATAACAAATTAAAAAAATTAAATAAAAAATAATAAAAAAATATAAAAAAAAATAAAAAAATCTCTAAAAATGCTGCTCTCAACTAGTGCAGCATTTTTTGTATTTTTTAAAAATTAATATAAAATTAAGGAAGGGGGTTATTTTTTTTATTTATATTTAAATCATTCTAATACCATGTCGTGAAGCGTCCCTTAAATTTTCCAGGGTGATAAAAAAATAACCGTGTATATACATATTTTCTGATTCACAGCTGTTTTAAAATAATGGAAAGAGTGATTTTTGTATCGAGTGAAATATTATTAATCATGTTTATGTCTTTAAAAATGTTTAGATAATACGTTTAAAAATATTCTATACTAATGTTTGTTTGCTTGAACGCGCTAATCTCAGGAACTACTGGTCTGATTTGAGAAATTCTTTCAGTGTTAGATAGCCCATTTATCGAGGAAGGCTATAGGCTATATATCATCACGCTAAGACCAATAGGAGCGGAGCACCAATGAAGAATGTTTAAAAATCGGGGGGATTTTTTCCTATTGAGAGCTTCCGCTGCGTGCGCTGCGTAAACAGTTAAAGTTTCGCAAAAATCATGTATGACAGAATTGTTCCCCTAAAAAAGTTCTAAAAAAAGTCCGCGACAGCATATGTCTATCTTTTAAGGTTAGCTCACTATAACCTTTTTTATGCTAAACAAATTTGTTCTAAAATAATGCATTATTTGCGAAGGTATTTTTATAAACGTGATATTAATCCTTATCCAAATAAATACGTTATTTATGACAAGTATTTAATTTAAAACAAAATTGCCCTTTACATCATTCGATTTAAATGAATATCTTAGGAGATATCGCAGTTTTAAAATAACATCACAGCAAAATAATGATCGAGTACTGCGCGCACAATGTGCAAAGCCGGCGGGCAGTCATGAGGGGGAAGGGCGGTGGCCCCAGTTAGCTATCTACTTCTGCCGGAAGAAAACAAAACTAAAAATATAGTGTACGCAGAAGTACTTTAAAATAACATAAGTTTGTTTTTTTTTGAGAATAACCTTTTTTTTTCTCGGGGGGAAATGCATAACCGCACCGTACCCGCCGTTGGCTAGTCGGTATTTTTGAGAATAACCTACAATCTACATGATATAAGATTATAAGACCCAGTACTTACTCACTCACCTATTTAAACGAAGTCGCGGGTTAAAGTTAGCGTTAGCCCAAAGTAACTATTCCACGCGGACGAAGTCGCGGGCGGAAGCTAGTCATATATATGAATTTCAGAACTCTATGTTTTATATTTGTGGCGGTAATCAAATCAAAAACGAAATTGTTCGAAAACGGGAAAGTAGCTACGCGCTGCAGTCGCTGCACTGATATTAGTCTTAATCAGTAATAAAGCATATGATTTTTATATGGGGTAAAAAAGGGATGTCTTATTTATGGACTTCATCTTGGAAAAGTAAGTAAAAAGGCGTGCGATTTCGAGCGCTTGGTATCCCCCAGTCAGTGAGGTGAGAGAAATGACGGGGCGAAGAATCTCTTGCATGAAAGACTAAACATTTATTTGCACCAAAACTTGTAGACCGTAAAATTTAATCTGGAGCCATATTAGTAATAAATTATTTCTTGACCCTGCCGAGATTAGCCGCCGTGATGAGAAGTCAGTTATCGAATCTTATAACTAACTTGTGCTTTTCGTGTAATGAAACACCCAACGGAATATTCAAGAAGGAGCAAATTAAATTCTCTATTCTAGACAGAATGACAATATGCACAAAATACAATTATATGATGTAGTAAGTCATCATACAAGATTCAAAAACTGTGAAGAAACTTCTTATAACAATAAAATATAAATGAAAATTCCACATTTGACGTCACGCAGCATGTCGGATCTCTCTGTCCTACCGGTAATTTAAAACCTTAATAACTTTCTTGCTTTTAATGTTATAAAATAACTGAACTAAGTTATTTTTAATAGAATTAAAAATTCAATATGCATCTTCCTATTGTGGTAGCATGGAGCCATCGCGGGCCAGCCGTATCGCTATACCCTTTGTACCTAAGAGGGGAAACGGTGGATACTTATTATGCCCCAACCACCCGGGCGGAAAGAGTGGTGCTCCAAAGTCAATTAGCTCAAGAGGGAGAGGCCAGTTCAATTCATCAATATTTATATCTCGAATAAGGCCCTATCTCTTTCTCCATTCTATGATGTAAAGGCCCACAGGTATTCACAAGCGAGCGCTTCTAACTCAAGTTCCAAAATCGTTTAGATTGCTTAGACTACTATAGCAGATCGCCTTCAGGACCAAAACTGGAAACCAATACGACTTCAGCGAGTTTTGAGACATGGCGACGTAATATCGCCGAAACTGTTCACAGCTGCGTTAGAGGATGTATTTCAGCTTTTGTAGGTATTAGAGAGGGCTCGGCTTCTACATGACTCACCTTCGTTTCACTAATGGTATTGTAGTTATAACTGAGACCATGGAAGATCTAGGCACAATTCCTGAAGACCTCTGTAGAGTTACCCAAAAAGTCGATCTTAAAGTGAACTTGGACAAGACTAGAATCATGTCGAATTCCCACGTATTCGTAGTTCCCACTCCTGTAAATATTGGAGGTTCTACTGTGAAAGTTGTTGACGAATATGTTTACCTGGAGCAATAGTCTAGCTCGGTAAGTTAAACTTCCAGAAAGAGATTAATCGACGAATCCAATTTGGCTGGGCAGCGGTCGAAAGCTACAGCTACGCAGCATATTTTCGAACAATCTACCTAGATTGTTCCTCTCAATACTTGCGTGTTGCCATCTGCCAGTGGTGATGTACGGACCTGAGACGTGGTCTTTTACAAAGGACCTCAAAAGAAGACTTATGGTCACTCAAAGAGGAATGGAGTGAGCTGTGCTCGGGTTTTCTTTACTTTGTCAAAACAGAATGATGGGAACCGCAGGAAAATGAAAGCCAAATGCCTTAAGTAGCAGTGGTCAGTGGCCGTTGGGTGGAAAGGTCCTCTAGTGGCGGCCGCGTACCAGGAGACAGCGTTGGTGAGCACTTCACAAGGTGGGACTGAACATCTGGTAAAGTTTGCGAGAAACCGCTGGATACGAGAAACGCAGTACCGATTCGATTTGGAGATCTTCGGGGAGGCAATCGTATGTCCAACAGAGAGCGTCTCTTAGCTTAAATGATGATGATGACTAACCACGCGTTTCTTCCCCATATTAGGTTTTAATTAAGCCAGATGAAACGTTCATTTATAACAAATGCAGTGCAAGTCTCCTAGGATAAGTGCACTTCCTGACTTGAGGGTACCGGGTACTCTTCTAGACACTTGTTCAGCAATATACTGGTGAAATCTATCTCATTTTTTCCTTCCTTCCTTCTTCCTTAACCACTTCGATGGCCACTTCGTCTTCGCCAGAAGCTTTAACATTCTTCATTTACTAAGAGCTGTTCTGATTTCAGAGTTCTTTGGTATACTTTAGAACTGAGGTATACTTGAAGCTTTGGAGTTCAAGAAGAACTACAAAGTTTAGATTCCTAACAGAGATGAATTAGATAAGGACATCCCTGATCCCTTTAGGAAAACTAACTAGGTATGGTACACTGACGGCTCCAGAAGAGAAGGCAGAATAGGTGCAGGTGTTTTCGGAGTTATTGCGAAATACAGGAGAACTATGAGCTTGGGCGCACATGTCACCATATTTCAAGTAGAAATTTATGCCATCATCGACTGTGTTCACGCGAACAGTTCGAGTGAGAGTAAAACATTCTCATTCTGTTGGAGAGCCAGGCTGCTTTAAAGGCACTTGCTGCTGTAGAATTCAAGTCCAAAATCAACTTGAAGTGCACAAAGGCCTAGAATGAATTCGGGACCTCTGTAACGATTGCGTTCCAGGTCACTCCAATATCCGAGGCAATGAAATTGTCGACGAACTAACGAGGGCTGGCTCTAAGAATGCTCTCATCCGACTGAAACCAGCTTGTGGCGTTTCGAGGGGGATCAAAAGCAGGGTCTTCAGGAAGTGGGTACAAACACAGGCCTATCTCCAGTGGGGTCAGTGCCTATATAGGATTGCAATGCAAAACCTCCAACTAAGCAGATGCCAACTAAGGGCACTCACTAGAACCTTAACTGGTCATTATAAACTCAACAAACATCTGCACAGAATGGGCTTGACTAATTGTAGATTCTGAGGCGAGGATGATGAGCCACCAATTCACATACTTTGTGAGTACCATGCTTTTTTTATTTATTTATATATATTTATATAAAAAAGCGGATCGGCGGAGCGGCTTGAGGATCATCCTCCCGCTTCCTCTCCGCGGCCTCCTTCTGCGAGATGACGTCCTCACAGCCCCCCATTCCGCCTCGCTACCGAGCATGGTGGTGGCCATGCTCCGCGGCGAGGCGAAATGGGGGGCTGTCGCCTCCTTCCGCGAGGACGTCATCTTACAGAAGGAGAGGTCTCCGCCTCCCAGCGCAGCGTTGAGTTCGCTGCGCTGGCAGCTCTGGGTGGACCTAGTTTGCCACCCATCAATACGAATGCTCCGTCTCCAAAGAGGGTTATTGATTACTTTACCGCTGTGAGCCTATTAAGAGACCATAGACCTTAAAAAAGAGGATCTGTACAGATCGCTGTGGCTCGCTGGGGGACGCTCTTCGGCCGGCCAAGTCCTCCCTCGGAATGCAGATTATCTATCTACTGTATACTGTAACATTATTACTAATTCAGATGAAAACATTGCGATTCGCGACGAAATGATGAAAGTTCTTAAAAAAGAAATTCAGAAACTGTCAAATAGTACATCTAGGTTCAGTGGATGTCGAACATTTGTATGGAACAGCTGATATTTTTCACGATTTCAAGATTAGTCCCATAGTAAGGGCGCTTGCGCACTTATACGTATTCGGTTCGTGTTCGATACGTGAAAAAACCGAACGGGAAATTTACGTCCTAACGTTTGCGTACTTATTCGTATTCGATTCGTGTTTGAGACGGTTGTGCGATAAACGTCAAGAAGGCGGGATCACTTCCTGTAGTTCCTGTTTTTAAAAAACTTACTGCAATTTAGTACTCATTTGGTACTATTTGATACCAAACATTATAATTTTGGTAGGTACCTGCTTAGCTTAGACAAAATCCGGCTTTCATTATCAAAATGGTGGAATCATGCTCTAACATTAAAGTTACTAAGAATTTAATGTAACAGATTAAACCACAATTTAATACCTAACTCCAAAATTAATAGTAGTTTCTTTTAAAATCTAATATTTAAATTCTGATGGCACAAAAAAATTAATGGAAAAGGAACAAAAACAGTATGGAATATTTTACAAAAAAACAGACCAGTACAAATAGGTCTTATTGCTAAAAAGCAATTTCTTCCAGGCAACCTTGGGCCGATAGAATGAGACAGCATATTCAATAGGGGTAAGGGTACAGAACTAGGACTAAGGAAATATTGTTATAATATGGGAATGGAATTACGAGCAAAAGTTCCAGCTTAATTAATTGATATTTGAATAAGCTGTAGGTGTTTTAACATTCCACTTCTAACATATGCTTTCCAGTATAAATTGCCATTTTATATTTAAAAAACCGGCCAAGCGCGAGTCGGATTCGCCCATGAAGGGTTCCGTAGGATTTATGACGTATTAAAAAAACTACTTACTAGATCTCGTTCAAACCAATTTTCGGTGGAAGTTTGAATGGTAATGTACATGATATATTTTTTTTAGTTTTATCATTCTCTTATTTTAGAAGTTACGGGGGGGGGGGGGGGGCACACATTTTACCACATTGGACGTTTCTCTCGCGCAAACTATTCAGTTTAGAAAAAAAATTATATTAGAATCCTCAATATGATTTTTGAAGACCTCTCCATAGATACCCCACACGATTACTCGAAGTGAGAACTTACGGATCGAACATGAACCGAATACGTATGAGTGTTCAAGCGTCCATACAATCACTAGGACCGGCCAAACCGGATCAAAACCGAACACGAATCGAATACGAACCGAATACGTATGAGTGCGCAAGCGCCCTAAAAGTTGTGTTTGTGTTCCTTGTCATATCATCTTATGCTTTCAATTTGTGTATGGTTGAAATTAATAGTACCTAATGAAAATAATAATTATATCTGCCAGTTCTGGGGTGGATACACTCCAGAACTGGCAGATATGTTTTCAAAAAACTGGAACCGGGACCGGTTTTGTATGCTCTAGATACAATGCAGATGTAAATTTTTATCTAAATGATATCAATATTATTGATTACATTAGACAATGTTATTTGTTACAGTTATTATCAAGCTTCCAATTCTGGAGACGCATTTTTGAATAATAATTCAGAAGTGAACCTGGAATTCAAACACGAATATGCGAATTATTTTCTACTGTTGCCAATTTAAAATATTTTTAAATAACTCGCATTCAGTGTTGTCATTAAAAACAAATTCCTGCGAACCACGTTTCGCCATAATAAGGTTTAACGCAATAATAAAAATTGACGTCAATAATCAAGATAAAAATTAATCTTCTATAAGAGGTTGGACCAAATTACCTACATGCAGTCAGCCAAATTTCTTCAAAATCGGTTAAGTAGTTTCGAAGTTTCCCACATTCCGTGTATTCTGTGACGAGTGAGTAGTACCCACGCGATACAGAATGCACGTAATGAATATTCAAAAATAGTGAATTTGTATTCCAATATTACGATTTCGAATTTGAATTCTATTATTTCAAAAATGCGTCTCCGACAATGCAATGTGAGGCTAGCCTATGCATTTGTGCACGCTAAAACGTAGCTTACGCGGACATCCGATAGTTTTTTGTTGCGCGAAGCGGTGCGTGCGCTATTTGTGCCTGCGCGCGGTGCCGCGCTCGCTTGTAGGTCACTTTATTCGTATAACTTAATATCTGTTATAATTTATTTTGCAAAGATGCTACACTTCTAATTTTTTGCGTAGTTATAAATAGCATTATTGTGATGAAGTGGTATTATCTTTAAAAACTTAAATACAATATTAGACCAAATATGACAATAAAACTGAATTACTAAGAATGCATAAATTCTAGATTTCTAATCTTTTATAAGGAAATTCGGTAGTAAGTTTTATTACTGTTTTCCCAATATCAGAAAATTAAATGTTATATTGACAAAGTTATAAGCATTTTTAAGTTTCGGTATGAAGCAGGTACATAAAATTTCTAAAAACTTAATACTATTATGATATCATTATTTCATACTAGATCCTGTATATTTCTTCAACTTAAATTTTATAATCACAGATTTTTTTACGAATTATATAAATACCTAAATTTTACCTAAAGCAGCCATTAAAATTTTCAAACTTTTTGCAAAATAACTCTTAAATATCTATTACATAAAATATCAAAAATTTGGAAACTTTAAGAATTTCATAACTGAAACTTCTTCCACTACTGGACTACACTGAACGTTTGAAACAAAACGCAATACATTGTTAAATATTAGAATTGTGAGTTCAAACCCAAGTTTTGTTGTCCGTCATGTAATCAGACACTTTATAATATGCTTTTTAATAAGTACATCTTTGATTGCAACTTTAAATTTGTTTAAGCTAAGTTCTTGTATACAACTTGGGATTTTATTGTAGAAACGTATACACAGGCCTCTAAAAGAATTATTAATTTTTTGGAGCCTGGTATTTGGTAAAGCTAACATATTTGTCTAGTATTAACTGAATGAATATCACTATTTTTACAAAACACATGAATATTCTTACGAACATATATTAGATTCTCATAAATATATTGCGACGCTACTGTCATAATACCAATTTCTTTGAACTTTTCTCGCAAAGAATCTCTCATTTTAAGGTTATAGATTGCTCGAATAGCCCTTTTCTGCAGTACAAAAACAATCTGAATGTCGGCAGCATTTCCCCACAACAAAATACCATACAACATCACACTATGAAAGTAAGAAAAATATACAAGTCTTGCTGTATCAACATCAGTCAGTTGACGTATTTTCCATACAGCGTGAGCTGCAGGACTAAGTCTCTTTGACAATATATCGATATGTGGGCCCCATTGCAGCTTAGAATCAAGTGTGATCCCAAGAAATACTGTGGTGTCCACAGGGTCAACACCTATATCCTTTATTTTTACAGTGGTGTGAACCTCTTTGACATTGGGTAAAACAAATCTTATACATTTTGTTTTCCCTTCATTAAGTGACAGGTTGTTCACATTAAACCAATGAACAATTCTTGAGATATAATTATTTACATCGTCATTAATTTGCACACCTCTTTTAATTTTAAATAAAAGTGAAGTATCATCTGCAAATAATACCATCTCATGTCTGTCCTGTATAAAATCAGGGAGGTCATTGACATATATAAGAAATAGAAAAGGACCAAGAATCGAACCATGCGGAACTCCCATTTTAACTGCAGAACCTTGAGACCTTTTTCCATTGATGTCTACTTTTTGAATCCTCCCACTTAGATAAGAGATTAGAAGATCTAGTGCAGTGTCACGAAACCCATAGTGGTGTAATTTTCTGATCAAAATTTCGTGATAAACGCAATCAAATGCCTTGGACAAGTCACAAAAAATG
Organism: Schoenobius gigantellus; assembly: GCA_963935595.1. Taxonomy (NCBI): domain Eukaryota; kingdom Metazoa; phylum Arthropoda; class Insecta; order Lepidoptera; family Crambidae; genus Schoenobius; species Schoenobius gigantellus. The sequence continues at coordinate 15,031,807 of OZ012544.1, read as the reverse complement.
CCTAACGCATCGTGTGAGTCTTCCCAGGCTTCGAATATATGTTGTATTAACTCAACACCAGCATCGGTTGTTGAGCGACCCCTCCTAAAACCAAATTGTTTACAGTGTAGAAGATTATTCATATTAAAATAACTTTGCATTTGCTCCAACATAATTTTTTCAAAAATTTTGCTAAATGTAGGTAGCACAGAGATAGGTCTAAAATTACTGGGGTCTGATGTGCTACCAGATTTATGTAAAGGAATAATTTTACTTAGCTTCATTAGATCAGGAAATACACCACAGTCAATGCAATCATTAAAAATGTTAGCAAGTATTGGAGCTATTGTTTCAATTACGGATTTAGTAACATCAACGGAATTACCCCACAGATCCGCAGTTTTCTTTTTATTTAAAATTTTTAAATGACTTTGTTATATCAATTCCACTAATGTGTACAAATTCGAATTTATCATTACAAACTTTAACATGATCCTTCACTATAGATTCAGCAATAGCGGGGGATGAATCCAAAGACTTTGTGATTGAGACTAGAATATCAGTAAAGAACTTTTCAAATTCTGCAGCTACTTCTGTGTCAACTGTTACCTTCTTACCATCAACATTCAAACAATATTGATTATTTGTAGTTTTAGCTTTTCCAGTTTCATTATTTATAATATTCCATGTCATTTTAATTTTATTATTACTGTTTTTTATTTTTGAACTTAAATTATTAGATTTAGCAAGCTCGCAAACTTTTTTGAACACTTTGGAATAAGTTTTTACATAAAGTTTAAATTCATCACTAGTATTGAATGAGCGTTCATTGTAAAGTTCAAAAAGTTTTATGCTGCTTTTGTGAATACCTGGTGTAGCCCATTCCCTAAAAGCTAAAGTGCCATCAACCGATATAGTCTTTGGAATAAAAATATTTTTAAATTCAGAACAAAATGTATGAAAAAAAATTTCATATAATTTATTTGGATTTTCTTCATAACCTATATAATTTAATTTAATACCAATATTATTTTTCAGCCGTTCTAGGCGACCAGCAGTCTTTGGTACAACAGTGATATTCTTTTTTTCCATGCGTTTACATTTAAGTGGAATGGTAACAATTTGCCCAGAATGGTCAGATTCTAAATTATTAAAAACTCTTCTTGCTAAAGGAACAATATTTGTATAAATATTGTCAATGCATGTGGCAGATGATTGAGTTGTTCTTGTTGGCTCCAAAAATAAATTTCCAAGGTTATATGACCAAAACAGATTTTTAATCCTAATAGATAAACTAGAATTTTCTAATAAATTAATATTAAAATCACCACAAACAATGGTTTGTTTTGTGGAACTACACACTTTTTTCAATACTTCATCCATAGTATCTTCGAAAAGGTCATATAATCCTGAAGGAGGCCTGTATATACTTAATACAATAATCTGGTCCAGCTCCACGCAGGCTATTTCTATTGTTCGCTCAATCGAAAGACTCACAATATCCTTACGATCCTTAAATTTCAGCTTTTTATCTAATATTATTAAAGAACCACCACGAATTGATTTTTCTCGACTGAACGAACTACCAACCAGATGATTGCTGAAATTAAACATGAACTGATAACTTTTAAGCCAGTGTTCAGTTACACAAAAGATGTCTACATTACTACAGTTCAAGAATAATTCCACTTCCAGATCCTTGCCTAACATTCCTTGAATGTTCTGGTGGACCAGGTTGATAAGATTTACTTTATTTTTGTTTTCAAATGGGTTTTGCAATACATTTACAAAGCTTTCAGTATCTTTTCTACCTAATGATAAGCAAGAGGATGTCTCTTTTGTCTCATTACTTAATTTAAAGATTTATTAAAAATATCATCAGTAACATTACTGACAGTCGTTTCACTACCACAGTATTGCTCAATAGGAGCAATTTCAGTACTTTGAGTGGGCTGCTCAATAAAAGCATTGTCAGAGAAAGAATTTATAGCCATTTTTTTGGCTAAAGTTTGTAAATAAAATCTTAGCGAAATAGCTAATTGTTTTTTATAGAATGTTGATAGATATAATCTATCTTCTGTCAAATAAGCTTTAATACATGTCAGTTTGTTGAAGTCAATAATATGGAATTTTTTCGAATAATTTGTCATTAAATCTAATGTCAAATTAAGTTTGTATCTAATATTATTTTCATGTTGTGACAAACGATTATGGTAGGGAAGGGTAAACATTATTATTTGATTAACATGTAAATTATTTAAATGAGAACAAAAATGTTTTAGTACTTTTTTGTTCAAATTACCCCTATTTCCCAAGATCATAACCAGTTTGTCATTAATATCAAACTTATAACTATTAATTAAATAATCAATATATATCTATGTATAAATAAAATGCAATTACATACAATATAAATACTAAAAAACAAAACCTGGGGTAAGAGCAAAACCATATCGTCTCCGGCGGACACTTCTTACTTCTCCTACCTTGGGTACGGACTGGAACACCTCTGCACCTAAGGCCGATGTGTGCGTGTACGTCAGAGACGATGTTTGTTCTCGGCGCCTCAGTCATCTTGAAAGTGGGGACCTCTCCACCTTATGGCTCCGTGTAGACAGCGACGACCATCCCCGCGTCTATTTGTACCTCTATAGGTCCCATAGTGGTGATACCGAAACTGACCGACTCATCGAGCACGTCCAAATGGCTGCAGACTCTGTGCAGCAACAGATCCCACTCGCAGAGATCGTGATACTTATTACACCACACCGAATGGCTCGGCTCAAGCAAAACCGATCATGCGAGGAGATCTGTTCACGCCTTCGCTCTTGCATATGGCTTGACGCAACTGGTCACTACGCCCACACGAATTCCCGATGTGGAGAGCCAGGAACCTTCACTGTTGGATCTTCTGCTTCTCATCCTGATGGCTACCTCATATTTGTCGGCGCCCCTCTTGGCTCCTCGTACCACTGCCTTATAAGGAGTACGGTGCTACTCACGTACTTGCAACGACCTCGAGTTGCACGTAGTCGCCGTGTGTGGCACTACAAGTCAGCAGACTGGGATGGGATTCGGTCCTTTTTTGCGTCCTACCCTTGGAGGCAGGTTTGCTTTTCGCCGGATGATCCCAACATTGCCGCTGAGTCTGTTGCTGATGTGGTGTTGCAGGGTATGGAAATTTTTATTCCATCCTCAGTAGTCCCCATTGGTGGCAGGTTCCAACCTTGGTTTAGTCAATCCTCCAAAAAGGCTTCTCGCTGGAAACCTACCAAGCCTGGGCAAATGCGATGACGTCTCGGGATGGAAATACCAGCGCTTTAAAAAAGCAGTATAACTATGCCTCCAGATCCTTCAAAAGAGACATTGCAAGAGCGAAGTCGGAGCACATCAGTAGAATTGGCGAGAAACTAGAGCGTCTTCCTTCGGGGACTCGTGCGTTCTGGTCTCTTGCCAAAGCTATTCAGGGAAATTTCTGCACGCCATCCTTTCCACCACTGCACAAGGATAACACATCGTTAGCCCATGATGCAAAAGAGAAAGCCGAAACTCTTTGCCTCCAACTCGACTTTGGATGACGGGGGACAGGAACCGCCGACCATACCGCAGTGCAAGAGCTTTATGCCAGATATTCGGTTCCACCAAAGCTCAGTGCGTCGAGCACTATTCGCCCTGGATATACATAAGTCGAGTGGGCCCGATGGTATCCCTCCTATCGTGCTGAAGACGTGCGCTCCAGAGTTGGCACCGGTTTTAACGCGTTTATTTCGGCTCTCTTACTCATCTGGCGTAGTCCCAACTTCATGGAAGGCAGCTTTAGTGCATCCGATCCCTAAGAAAGGTGACCGCTCGAATCCGTCCAACTACAGGCCGATCGCTATAACCTCTTTGTTTTCAAAGATAATGGAATCGATTATCAACCGTCAGCTTCTTCAGTACCTAGAGGATCACCAGCTGCTTAGTGACCAACAATACGGCTTTCGTAGGGGTCGCTCTGCTGGTGATCTTCTAGTTTACTGGACACATCATTGGGCAGAGGCAATTGAAGCGAAGGGGGAGGCACTGGCAGTAAGTTTGGACATCGCGAAGGCCTTCAATCGGGTCTGGCACAAAGCGCTTCTTTCTAAACTTCCTTCGTATGGGCTTCCCGAGAAACTATGTGGATGGGTCACCAGTTTTTTATGAGACAGAAGCATGAAGGTCTTAATTGATGGTGAATTCTCAGACTCACTGTCTATAAATGCTGGTGTCCCCCAAGGATGTGTGCTATCACCTACACTATTCCTTTTGCATATTAATGATATGCTGCAAATCAGCGGCATTCATTGTTATGCAGACAGCACGAAAGACACCTCCTATAACGGCCGTGCGAATATTTCTCGGGAAAACGTCATTGAGTGCCGGAATAAACTTGTGTCTGAAATTGATACATCATTAGAGAAAGTCTCTCACTGGGGTCGACTTAATTTAGTCCGTTTTAACCCTACAAAGACACAGGTTTGCGCGTGCACCGCCAAGAAAATGCCATTTGTCGTATCTCCTCGCTTTCAGAGCATTCCCCTATCTGCCTCAGCCAATATTGAGATCCTTGGTGTCGACATATCGAGCGAAGTCCAGTTCCGTGACCACTTCGAGGATAAGGCTAAATTAGCCTCTAAGAAGCTTGGTGTGCTAAATAGATCGAGACGGCATTTCAGTCCAGCGCACCGCCTACAGCTTTACAAGGCGCAGGTTCGGCCTCATATGGAATACTGTTCTCACCCTTGGGCAGTGGCGCCCCAATACCAGCTTCTCCCACTGGACCGCATTCAGCGGAGAGCGACTCGAATCGTCGACTGCCAGGAAATTTCTAATCGGCTTGATACCTTGGCGCTGCGTAGAGATGTCGCCTCACTATGCATCTTCTATCGCATATATTACGGGGAATGCTCCGAGGAATTGTTCGATCTCATACCTGCCGCCTCCTTCCGCCATCGTTCCACGCGACAAAAAATCCATGCCCATCACTTAGATTGTTGGCAGTCCACAACTGTGCATTTTTCTCGCAGTTTCCTGCCTCGTACAGTCAAACTTTGGAACGAATTGTCGCATTCGGTATTTCCGGACCGATACGACCTTCCAACTTTTAAGAAAAGAGCGTATTCCTACCTTAAAGGCCGGCAACACTTGTAACTCCTCTGAGGTTGCGGGTGTCCATGGGCGACGGTAATTACTTACCATCAGGTGATACGTTTGCTCGTTTGCCCCCTACCCCATAAAAAAAAGTTGTGATAAAATCAAACTTCTAAGTTAACATAAAAAACTATAAAATGTGTGAAGTTATATAGTCTTACACTACAAGTACATACAGGGAAAAATCTCAAACTCCACATTTGTAATTAAATTATAAAACATTTAGTCTATATTTAAAGAATAACCTACAATTTTATACGGGACCCTCGGTGGGTGAGTCCGACTCGCACTTCCCGCTTTTAGTCTCGTGATAGGCCAGCCTGACCATACCAAAGAGACACAGCTATTAGCTGGATAAGTTACATAAAAAATCTACCCTTAATTATTTATGTTATATTTCTCGTAATAAAGACATTTTTAACCGACTTCAAAAAAAGGAGGTTATCAATTCGACCCGTATGTATGTAATATTTCCAGAACTGCCCAGTTTTCGTATATGTTAGCGCAGAACAAATGTGCCAAATTTCTAAAGTTTATGTATGTATGTTTTTATGTTTGTGTTTGTATATCTCCTGAACTACAAGTCCGATTTAATTCTTTGTTTGGTGTACTAGGTATTGTTCAACTTAAGGAATACTGTAAGTTTCATCAAAATCGGTTCAGTGGTTTTTGAGATAGGGAATTTTAACCGACTACAAAAAAAAAGTTACAAATAAAAAATTATTTTACAAAAAATAACAACCGACTTTAAAAAAGTTAATAATATAAGAATAGGCACAGACAACATCACACTTCTATATGGAAGTCGGTGACAAATTTTAAGATTTTCTAGGGATCATCGTTTGGCACCGACTTCGATATATAAGTGTGATGTTGTCTGTGCCTATTCTTATATTATTTTTAACTTTTTTGAAGTCGGTTTTTATTTTTTGTACAATATTTTTTAAGTATTAGGGATCTATTAAATACCTACATAATATAATTATCGATGTTGAAACTAGGTGAGTGATGAGCACGACATCACTGGGAGAAGAACTGACAAGCGAGAATTAGTGACGACCTACAAAATGGGATATTATAAATTGCATATCAAATAAATAATCGTCTATCAATACATACTCATCATTTATATTCTTTTTCATTACTCATACTCTGAAAGTAGGTCTGAAGTTGCCTGAGGAGCGGGTTGAAAGTAATACTTTTCAGCCCTAGGGAGAATCACTTTCAACTGACAGCTGCTGTCACATTTTAAGAACTAGTTCTTTTTTCATATTTTTATTGAACCAATGTTCCGACTTTCTATACATCCACTCAATTACAGCGCGGTGTAGAATTGAAATAACAATGTTAAGTATTTAAGGAATATATTTTTTAAATGACTTTATTATAATTTATTTTCAATTATTTCTTTAAAATAACATAGATTTGGGCAAAATATTTACCAATTTTTAAATTATGAAAATGAAAAATAATGGCTGAATAGCTGGCCGGCCACAGAAAAAAAAATAAGCGGGAAAGCGGCAATGCGATCTTCATTTGTTTTTTTTTCATTTGTAGGGATTTTTAATACTTCCATATAGCAGAGATTTGTATTAACTGTTAATTATATTTGTATATCATTGTGTTAATAATTAACACAATGAGTTCATCTAATTCAGGTATGGAGTTAACGCCTGATTTTATGAGAGAAAAAAAAAACGGGCTAAAGCAGAAGTTGTTGATTTATGTAAAAAAAATTACACGTTTTTTCTTTAGCTAATTTATTGTTTTATTTTTACTTTCCTTGTATTCGTAATGAAAAGCACAGTGTTTACCTCGGGTTAAAGACTTATTTAGTCCCTCGAACTATTGGTGCCCTCGCTACGCTCGGGCGCCAAACACCGTCTCGGGACTAAATAAGTTACTTTCACCCCTGGGGTAACAATGTACTATTTTACATCAAATAACTTACTTCACTACAAATAAACTAAATGTATAACAAAACTCAAACTGCAGATAATTCGAAATTATACATCAATATGACATTACTTTTTTCCTCATAAGGCAATACAGTTTAATTTATTTTTGTACAAAAATACTACATACATAGCATAAATACTGACTGCACAGCAAATTTTCCATATTTCATAGCAAAATAACTATCCCAGTCGCATATTAACCAGTAAGTACAACAAAACCTGTTCATCATATTTGTCTTAATTTTCAAGAAGCCATGCTCGGCAAATTTTATGATTATGATAGCAAAAAAATCCTTTTACATTGCATTATTTCTAAAAGCAGAACAAATTAACTGAAAAAGGGTTCGCGGCTTCGCGCGCTTTTTCGTCACTGGAGTGCAGAGTGGCGCGAGCGAGTAAGATAGAGATAGGGAGATTTTTAAATGCATATCTGTATAATTTTTCAGCACACTAGGTAACTCCACTAATTAACTGAATGCATACCAAAAATACTGAATTGCACACTAAATTAAATCAGATTTAGTATACTGTTTAGAAACGTCAAAGCGTATGTAAAAACTGTAGGTGGGTCAAAAATAGGTAGCGAGGAGCGAAGCGACGAGCGTAGGTTTGAACATGAACCAAGTGCACGAGCCGAGCGAGCGAAGCGAGCGTGCCGCGGCAGCGGCCGGCGAAGCGCCAGAAACGACTTTATGTGTATTCTCGACTTTATGCATATTTATTGCTTGTGGAAACTTTTTTTAAGAACTATATGTGCAAGCATATCATCGGACTTGCGATCCGACTCAAGTAAGTGGCGCCACCTGCAGAAGCTATAAATGTGACTATTGGGCAAAAAAGGAAGCGTGGATGCCCCGTGGAAGCAAGACCCGCTTTAATACTTCAATAAATTACAATTTTGTATCTAATTTTAATTTTTTTCTGCTGATCTCATTATGTGGTAATTAATAAATAATAAGAAGACTGTGACTAATAAAATGCTGTTTTATTTAGAAAAACTGCTGTAAATAATATAAAAATAGAAGCTATATTTAAAAGAAAAAGAGTTAACATTTATCATGTGCATTAAGATTATTAGCTGTGCATTGATGAAAAAGCTTTTGCTTTAGGAAAAATCGCTGTACGCTGCGAAAATAAATTGTAGTGTGTTTAGTGATATTTTATGTTGAATATTTTGCTGTTCAATCAGTAATTTTGATGGGAATTCGGAATTTTATTGCATAGAAAAAGGATATTTTTTGATTTGCGTTTAAATACTACCCCTACAAAATTTCGAAATATCTCGCATATACGTATCTCTGTCTAACTTCTATTAGCAGCGCCTAATGTCAAAGTGAGTGAAATATATCGAGTTCAGTAGGTAGCTATTTTTGCTAGGTTTCTATGCTTTAGTTACCTATTCTTCTGAGAGTCAGACTATTAGAAATTACAGATTAATTAACAAAATATACCAATCAAATGAAAGATTTGTTCAGTTCAAATCACAAGCCATTATTACGAATTATTTTGAAAGGAGCTCCTTAAGAAGCACAAAATGTCCAAAGAATCGTCTGCTAAACTCGCGAGATCTCGTTTTTTTTCATCCGAGATCAATCTCGCTAAGAAAGGCCGAGATCTCGCGAGATCTCGTTCTAGAGACGCATTCCCTAGTAATATCACATACGAGTACGTGACTCACATAAGCCCAGTTTGTTTGCACCTTTATTCTCGAGTTGATTTTCAATACGGCGTTCTCCAAAGAATATTTTCTACTAACATGTAATCAAAAACAAAATTATTAATTATATTCATTTAGAAGCTCTTATAACATAAATCAATAAATACATTTAGAGTTGAAGTTGGGTAGAAATATAGATTTGTTGTTGCTGGGTCATAAATAATTTTCAAGAGTTGCATTTTTAAGAATAGGTATTTTTTCCGCTTCTTCCCTACTGCTCAACTAGATAAACAGTTGAGCAGTAGGACATAGTTTGTATCACCGAACGTTTTTGCGCTATACAGTGTGTCCCCGGATAAGGTGCACAAACGAAAATGGGTGAAACTAGACTACAATTTATCGATAAAAAAGAGAAAAAAAAATGAAATTGTATTTCATATTGATTTTTATATTTTCATTCTCTTTTTAAGATCTTTTGTGTTTGTAACATTTTAACCACTGCGTGGATTTTGTTCAAATAAAAACAATAATGATGCCAAAAGATTAACACTGTATTACGGTAAATAAAAAAAGTACACAAATCTTCTTTTCTAGTCCAGTTAATCTTGTTATGGAATGCTCTCCCACTTGACGTCAGAAAGTCATCAAGCAAACTGAGTTTTAAAAACAAATTACGAAGGCTGTATCGAATTGAATAATCTCTATCTCTATATATAATCTCTATCTCTATATATAATAAAATCGTAGGGGTACAAAAATCTGTAATTGCGAAATATTAAGAAAAAAAATACACAGGTCGCCTTAAAATCATTAGCAGAACACGATAGAATAGTTTTTAAAAAAATTGTTTGTTTGTTGGTTTGTTTGTTTGTTTGTTTGTTTGTTTGTTTGTCTGTTTGTCCGGAAAGATCTCCGAAACTACTGGACAGAATTTGATATGGCTTACACCACAATGCTTAGAATTTTCCGGAAGAACATTTAGGCATAATTTCGTTTGTTTAAATTCACTTTTTATTTTTAGTGAAAAAATACCATCTAAAATTTTCGAATTGGCTTTAGGTAGAAAAACAACATGGCGCACGTGAAATTATTTTGACAAGTCTGTCACATAGTACAGAGAGAAGGTATTTTCTTCCACGAAGGAAAGGCAATGGAACTACGCCATACAGCCTGATCTTAAGTAATTGGATTTCGAAAATTGAAAGGCAGGAATGAAGTGTTTCACATAGTACAAATAAAATCTAATATTTTCTGTTAATGGCTGTGCCCAACTGGATTTCGCCAACCAAATTGTCTTTTTCTTATTAGCCGTAACAGACGATCCGATTTGGTTGGAGCCAACCGCCCGACCCCAACCAAATTGGAACGTGTGTACGGCTGTCGGCCCGACATAATTATTATTAGCTTGTTGGATGCTCGACGGCCCGATCGCTCATCCGACAAGTAGGGACACGACAAAAGACAAAAGTATCGACCAATTGCCACATATTAAAAAAGAAGAAGAAGAAGACAAAAGTATCGATACTTTGTGGTTTAATTTAATTATGTGTGCTTAAAGTAATAAATTAATAATTTAGTAAACTAAAATGACTCGACTGCTGTCCTGCCAAACCACAAAGTAGAGAAAAAAATATGTTGCAAAAATGTTGTTTTACTTTTTGTTTGTGTTTTAACAGACATTACCCTATTTATGAGTACCTACCTAATATAATAAACTTTAATTTGTGAATTTACAGATGCTTTTTTATTATTGTTTATACACACCTACTTAATTTGTTGCTGTTTTCAAGTCACTGACTGACGTTGAAGTACTCTACACTTTGAATTTGAAGTATTGATACTTTTCTTTCAATGTTTTTACGAGTACGATAATTTTTTGGATCTTTTGGATTTTATGTTCGGGATTTTTATGATACCGATCGATAGAGTCGGATCACAGGAAATAAATATTTCTAACAAACATTACCTCAAAAATTTACCATGAAATCTATCTGTACCTATTTATTTATTCCTTATAAACAAATTTTATAAACTTTATAAAATATTAACAAAAGGTGTTAATTTAATTAAGTTTCGCAAAGACAAATTATGTTTTTGTATTGGCCAAAATAGTATTTTGTATCGATATCGATATAGGTACATAATACTTTTTAGGGCATCCCTAATGTTGGATTGCCAACCGCGTCGGACCGTCTGTAGGCGCGTCGGCTCCTCATTTGGTTGGATCACGTTGGATCCAACCAAATCGGATCGTCTGTTAGCACTTTATGTCGTACCGTGGTGGTAAGGCAAAAAGATCAAGCCATACAACCAATGTATAAAGCATTTTTTATGATAATACTTATCGAGTGACCATAAAATTTGTAGATTGGTTTAATTCTTGACTAATTTTCACAAAATCGGTACAATTTTTGAAATATTTGAAATGTTGAAAAATGAAGATACTCTTTTCAAGGTATTTTGAAAGATGTTATATGTTTTTACATTAGGAATCAAACTCTTTCATCCATTTAAAACTATTAAAAGTAATAGATTAATATTGATAATTAAAAAAAATATCTGACTGCAATGTTCTGGGTTACGCGTAGAGGGAAGGAACGGGACTCTTGATCCTAATGTCTAAAATGACGGATCACATTTTTTTGGATCCACCCAAGGAAAATGGATATCGAACGAAGAACCTAAAGAGTAGAACACATTGAACCTAGCCACGTTGACTTAATTTGACATGACTGCCGATAAAGTTAGTTTCCAAACCCAGCGATATGCATATCAAATAAAAGGCCTCGATGAGTAGAGCACTATGAACATAGGAAAATCGCCCTAAATTCAACATGGCCGCCGCTCAAATAAAACGGATAAAAGTTCGTTTTCTAATCTAGCAATATAGGTGTCAAATGAAAGGTCTTCAAGAGTAGAGCACTATGGACCTTTTTTTTTTTTTTTCTTTTTTTTCTCGGGGGGAAATGCGTAACCGCACCGTACCCGCCGTTGGCTAGACAGCGAGCGTGTGTGGGGCTCTCCCGGCAGGGTGCCAGGCCTACCCACTAAAACCCCCCGGTGTTCTCCCTGCCCTTATGGGCGCGCTGGGTAAGGTCCACACTGCGACTCCACTACCCACGCGCCCGGGCAAGCCCGACCCACCGGTCGGGCTATCGCCAAGGGGGGATTGCCCGAGAACACCAGGGCAATCCCCAGACGGAGGGCCTTACGGCGGCGTGCACGGGGCCAACCGTGCACGTAGGCCTCTACGGCAGGGTCATTAGATGGGCATCGCTTGTGCGAATGCCCGCCTTCGCCTGCCTATCCGTCTGCGGCGGATGGGAGCGGCTTGAGGATCTGCCTCCCGCTCCCTCTCCGCGGCCTCCTTCTGCGAGATTACGTCCTCGCAGAAGGAGGCGACAGCCCCCCATTCCACTTCGCCGCGGAGCATGGCCACGACCATGCTCGGCAGCGAGAGGTCTCCGCCTCCCAGCGCAGCGTTAAGCTCGCTACGCTGGAGTCGCCCCCCCCCCGTTCACTAACGGCAACCCGATGTCGATACACCTCTGCATGTACGCGTGCATCGACATCCCACGGCGTTTGACCCGCTAGAACGCAGGCCGCGCCATGGCTGACCGTGCGATAAGCTCGCACGGCCCGGGTTGCTATGACCCTCTGCGGACGTCGCAAGAGGGCCACCGTTCGGGGGGAGAGGCACTCCGCCCATATCGGGTATCTCCGTAGAGTATCTCCGTATCTCCGTAGAGTGCCATCGACCGTATCACCCCGTGATACAGTCGACGGCACGCCGATCCTGGTCCTCCCACATTAGGGAGGACCCGTCCGAGTGCGGCTGCGGCGGCGCACAGCCGTGGAGCGAGGAGCTTAAAATGCTCCCCAAAGCTCCATCGGGGGTCCAGAACCAAGCCGAGGTACTTGAGATGCGCCTCGACCGGTATACGGACCCCCTCCACTTGGACGCGGAGCCCCGGTGGGATCCTGCGACGAGGGGCGTGGAAAAGCATGGCCCTCGTTTTGTCGAGGGCCACGTCTAGGCCCAGGAGGCGGATGCGTCGGACGACTAGTGAGGTGCCGACCGACGCAAGGTGAGCCGCCTCCTCCCCCGTTTTCGCCCTCGCCGCGACGAGCGTGTCGTCAGCGAAGCAGACGACCTTCGTTCGTGGCGGAAGGTCGCCTCGCAGGACCCAGTTGTACCCCAGGTTCCATAACAGAGGACCTAGTATGGAACCCTGGGGTACACCCGCCGCCATTGTCCACGTGTGGACGCGCCCATCCGGCCCCTCGTAGAGGATGGATCTGCCTTGCAGGTAATCCTCCACGAGGGCGCGGAGGTACGGAGGCACCCGGTGGAAGCGGAGTGCCTCCTTTATGCACTCGTGGGGCAGGCTGTTAAAAGCGTTGCGGATGTCAAGAGACACCGCAACAACAGTCTCCCCACGAGCTGTGGCCTCCTCAGTCCACCTTTTGAGTAAGGCCACCGCGTCCATCGTGGACCGGCCGGTGCGGAAGCCGAACTGGTTGTTAGCCAAGTCCGGCCCCTGGTCCTCTAGGTGCTCGATGATGCGGGAAGCGAGAATCTTCTCGAAAAACTTCCCGGCTTCATCGAGCAGCACCACCGGCCGATACCCAGTCGGGGAATCAGCGGGGCGGCTCTCCTTCCTTAACAGGCAGAGCCTGCCCGCTTTCCAACGACTGGGGAAGCGGCCCGAGGCGATGCTTAAATTGAGCACCGCCCGGAACCGCTCCTCGAGGTGTCCCAGGGCGAGGGCCAGAACCCTGCTTGGGACACCGTCCGGTCCCGGCGCCTTCTTTTTGCGCCGGAACCGTTCCCTCACCATGTCGAATTCCACGTTCGACACGGGAGGGATGGCGGCAACCACTTCCACCGGAGGAGAGTCCGGGGGGACCATTCTGGGGGGCTGGAAGGGACCGGGATCGGGAAACAGAGTCCCCAGCACCCGATTCAGCAGCCCTCTGTCCAAAGCGGAGGTAGGGGGAGCGGAAGATTTAAACTTCCCCCTCACCATCCGGTACGGACGCCCCCACGGATCATCGTCCAGGAGCCGTATAAATTGCTCCCTGGACTCCTCCTTAGCCCTGCAGATTTCGTTCCGCAGGGCCTTCTTGGCTGCCGCATACACCCGACGAAGTTCAGCTTCCTCGTCGGGTGTAGTTCTGGCGCGCCTACGACAACGCACGTAGGCGCGCCTGGCCCTCATACTGGTGGGAGCACTATGGACCTAGCAATATTGACGTAAATTCGACATGGCCACCGCTCAAAAAAGGTGGATAAAAGTTCGTTTCCAAACCTAGCAATATAGGTATCAAATGAAAGGCCTTGAAGAGTAGAGCACTATGAACCTAGGAAAATGGCACCAAATTCAATATGGCCGCTGCTCAAAAAAAAACTGTTAAAAGTTCGTTTCTAAGCCCAGCAATATGGGTATCATATGAAAGGCCTTGGTCAGTAGAGCACTATGAACGTAGCAACATTGACGTAAATTCAACATGGCCGCCGCTCAAAAAAGACGGATAACAGTTGCTTTTCAAACCCAGCAATAGGGGTATTAAATGAAAGTAGGCCCTGAAGGGTACCTAGAGCAGCCATGTTCTAAGTGTGTTCCACAATACCCCTATAAGAGTTCCGTAATAATTTAGAAAAATCAAAACACCCTCTCTGGTCGTACTTTTATTATGCTTATTAATAAAGAATACACTTTTAAAAACTATTGTTTTATTTTAGGGTTCCGTCAAGTATTTCGCTTTCCAAAAGGGTTCCGTCACCAAAAAAGTTTGAGAACCGTTCCGGGGCCTATTGGATGTTCGATGTTAGATGTTACCTGTGTTTAGTGTCCTTCGAGACCGTGATAATGCAACGATCGTGAACTAACTAACGATAACTCCAAGTTTGTGTGTTGGATGTTAGTCCTCACGGCGAGTTTACTAATCGAACTATGCCAGCAACACCAACACTATATCGCACAGTACACGTTACAAAAACGGAAGTCTCAATACATTTTAAGGCTAACCGCATAAATACGTTTTTTCGCATTCGTTTTCTGAATGCGGGCATCCGAATGCATCAAATCTATACAAAATACTCATTGACTGCCGCACACGTTCGTTTTTATTACGAACGGAACACGTTCTGTACGTACGTTTAGGTAGAATGGTAGAAATCCCGAATGAGAAGAAACGAACGTCTGCGCTACGTTCACGAAACTCCGTGTCTGTATTCCGTGATCGGATATCGAATACGGAAAACGTATTTGTACAGTAACCCCCCCATTCATGCTATACATTAACTCTACGAAAACCGCCAGTATTACGAGCGACATAAGAACGGTTCAAAGGTCAAACAGTATAGCTTGACAAGGAGCTTACTGTACGACCAGTCAAAATTGGCCAAGTTGTCATATCCAAAAAATATATTTTGTTGGTGTTACCAACACCCATTATAAAATCTAAACTTTATTCGTATACAGTTCTAATTTATTAACAATTGTTTATTTTAATTCGAAACATGAATACGATAAAGATTATTCTTGCAACTGTGTAGTTCTTTCTACTGAAGAAGAATTTATTAATATCAATAATGTCTCTAAAACAATAATTATACTTAGTGTTTATAGTAATATGTAATGTATTTAATTTTGTGGACTGTTAGAAAAAGAGCATTACGAACCTACGAAAATTGTCCTAATTTCGAAATGGCCGATGCTTAAGAAAGGCAGAATAAAGTTGAATCATTATGGAATAAAATGGAGGAAAAAACTAAACACTGTGTTAAGTATTTTGATGGCGAAACGTAGTTCGCGGGCACAGCTAGTTATCAATAAATTATGTCTATGTCTATGTCTAAATTATTATAGGGGGCATTTTATTTTTTATTTTTATTTTATTAGGGACAACAAACAGTTTACATAACATATCTTAAATATAAGGTATTACAACACTTAACGTGTAAGTTTATATTATTATGAAACCCACACCGTTATCCACAGTTTAATTATAGGATTGTGTAACTCGATACAATTTATAACAATAAATGTGAGTATATAATCTTAAAACTAACATTTAAAAAAAATGCTAGGTATTACAAAAATACATTAACAATACCTGAATATTCTGTTAAAGAATTTAACAGGCGCAAATGTAAATGTGTATATTTGTAAAAAAAAACTATAATATTTATTTGCTAAATTAACATATAGTTAAAGTGCATTAGAAAAAGCACAGCAAAAACAACACTAAGTACTTTAAGAAGACTAATTGTACTTGACTTATTGTAACAAATAAACTCCTTTGTGTTGTAACAAAAACAAATAATAAAGAAAAAGTTAAGTCATTAATAAGGTCTTAATCGACATTCTTTTTAACTTAGCTGTAGAGGTAGCAAATATGTCTAAGTCAGGAAAGGTCTTATTAAATATTTCAACAATATGTCGCAATGGGGCACGCTTGCCAGCGTATGTTTTACTTATTGGCGTGTAAAATAACCACTTCTTACGCACACTACGGAGTTGTACAGTACGTGGAACACTGTAACATATATTTTTACATAAATCAATGTAGTCAAACTTATTATTGCATATGCCATGTAAGGTCAAACATAACACAGAGAAGCATGCGCCTATGCTCAAGGCTAAGCAGATTGTATTTATCCAGCAGCTGTGTGTATGACTGGTGTGAGCGACAACTTTTATAGTTAACATATCGCAAAAATTTACGTTGAATATGCTCAAGCGCATTTTTATATTTGTCAAACACAGGGTTCCATACGGGTGCGGCATACTCGACTTGGGGATGTATAACTGTTTTGTAAAGATAAAGTAGGTACAGGGGTGCTTCAAATCACGACTATCCCTATAAATAAAACCGTACATCCTGAAAGCTCTCTCTCTAATGATATCTATATGAAAATCAAAATACAGTTTAGAATCTAAGTGGACGCTGTGTGGGCGAGCGGTAAAAGAAATAGTAAGGAGAGCACCGTACCTTTAAAAGCAGCAACACTCACTCTTCAGCCGGTCGGCACTATAGCTCGCTATTTCTTGTTTCTTCGATAGCTTTATTATACACACAAGTCGCTACTTATTTATTGAGTATAATTAAACACTCGCGGCGAAATCAAATAGAGATTTATCAACTTTGCGAATTTTTATTGCGGAGCGGTGCGTTTGCGTATAGCAAGATCGGTACTCGAGAGAATGAGAGGAAGGGTCGGGGAAGAATATTATATAAGGAAAGTTTTGTTGTGTGCGTGTGCATGTGAGGGTGCGTGTATTTAATTGCGTAAATTTTATAAAAAATCTACCGTCGTTCAACGGCGTTAACAGACGCCCAGATCTTTGACAATGTCAACTGAAGTTAAATAATTGTCACATAAGTAATATTTGTAGGAATTATTGTTCCTTAATTTAGAAAAGGTGATTGTATGACATTTATCTATACTTAACTGAAGCTTATTATCAGTGCAGTACTTAGAAAATCTATTTAGATCTTCTTGAAGTAAGATACAATCATTAACGTTGGTGATAGTTCTAAAAATTTTAAGATCATCCGCATACATTAAAAATTTTGAGTTTAAGAAACAGTTTTAATGTCATTTATGAATAGTATAAATAGTAAGGGCCCAAGGATGGAACCCTGTGGAACACCAGAAGTAATATTGACAGTATCTGATTTGTAGCCATTAATTACAACAGTCTGGAGTCGCCCTGTAATATACGAGGTAAACCTCATAAATTACTTGGTAAAAATATCTACAGGTAATTATTTGGTAAAAATAAACATTTACTCAAAATTTAACACTTTTATGTTCAAAATTAGTGAAAAAAAATGTTTTTCTTCCTATTGACTGCTTTTATGTACTTTTTTTTATTGACCATACAGTATTAATCCTTTGCCATCATTATTCTTTTTATTTGAACAAAATCCACGCCGTGGTTACAATGTTACAATTTTACAAACACAAAAGGTCTTAAAAAGAGAATTAAAAAATAAAAAATCAATATTAAATTCAATTTAATTTTTTTTTCTTTTTTTTATCGATAAATTGTAGTCTAGTTTCACCCATTATCGTTTGTGCACCTTATCCGGAGACACACTGTATATAGCTCAACATAGTTGATCGGGGGCCTTACCATGATCGCTTATAGCAAGGTTAAAACGATATTGAAATCTGATATGATCTATCTGATATGATAGATATGATCTATGATATGATATGATCTAATAACGATAAACCATTAATTTGACTCAAGATGAAAAATTCAAACACGATAACGTTTATTAGAAGTAACGCTCTTATAATCATCAGCTTAGGTTAAGGAAGCGGCGTGGCTGTTGGCGGGATGGGCGTGCGATAATATTGGTCATAAATGGCGTGCCAGAAGCGCATGCGCGGTTCCAAGAGCGCGCCGCCGAGCTTCACGGTGCGCCCGAGCGACATGAATGGTGAGCCGTTTGCGCTAGCACTAGGCCACTCCGGAATAGACTTGTCAGATGGTACTGGGTCTCTGCAAAGTTGAATAAATTCCTATTAAATAACTATTTTTGGCAAATCTTTTTACTAGGTACAAAAAAATAGTACAGCTGGTGAAATGACAAATTACATAAAGTATGGCTGGATAATACTCGTATAAAAAAAAACAATTCAAAATTCCCTTCCGTTTCGGAGTTATTAACATTCTAATCACTAAGTCACTTACTTAATTAAAATTTAACCTATTAAACTACCTACTAACCATTTGAAAGGTTCCGGGCCCCGTACTGACCTAAGGCGACGACTTTTATCACCGTTTCAATATTTTAAATTTAATAGGGATAGCATATAATAAATGTTGTTTTTATTTAACAATTTCTTTTAATTAATTATTTGGCGAAAAACACATTCGCACAAGGCGGGTCTCGAACCCCGACCCCCCGATTGGAAGGCAAGCAAATTTCATATGTACATTTGTCCGACGCTCCCACGGTGAAGGAAAACATCGTGAGGCAACCTGCATACATCTGCTAAGAGATTCAAGCATGTATGTGAAGTCGACCAATCCGCACTGGGCCAGCGTGGTTGACTAAGGCCTAATCACCCTAACATAGGGTAGGCTCGAACCCCTCGGTGGGGACGTATATGAATGAGCTGTGATGATGAATTATTTGGCGATGAATTATATTGCGAATCCGTTGTAGTTTCGATATATTACTAGCCCACTAAATCAGCTGTTCCATTCATCTGTACACGCTGTATAGAAAGATTCTTTTTTGTACAAGTATTTAGGTAAGTATATTCAAAAATTCGCTAAGGCTGCTTCTGTACGTATGAAGTACACTTAGGAATATCCCTCTAATGTCCTTTCGATGTAGGTATACCTACATAACAAATTAAAATTAACAAATACTGCACTTTGATTGACACACCTAAAAACAGACTTCAAAAATACCAAAAAGTCGTAAATAATATAGGAAGGAATACATACAACATCACAGGTTTATATTGAAGTTATATACATTAATTATTAATGATCTTAAAATTTTTATGACTTTCCAGGTGATTTCCATTGCTTGGCACCGACTCGACTCCAACATAAAACTGTGATGTTGTATGTATTTCTATATTATGACCTTTTGGTGTTTTATAAGTTGGTTTTATTTTTTGTAAAAAAATATATTTCAGTCTTTACAGTTAATTTAATAACACGTATTGGAATTTGAACCAAGGCAAACACCAGAATAACTTAAAACGTTTTTCGTTCTAAACAATATTGAAAGAACTATCCCCTTTACTCCTAACCTGCCAGAAACATTCCATCGTCAGCTCAGTATCATTAATATGATGACTACTAGATTCAAATACCTGAATATCTTCAACAGCGTGAAACACGTTGGAAGTGCCTATGGAATTCAAGGATTTTCCTCGATTTTCATGGGATCCTATTATCAGACATGGTGACATGACATGGTGACAATGGGACCACCACACCACGGGTGTACACTTTTTCGATTACAAAAAGAATTCTGAAAATCGGCCCACAAATGGCGGAGTACCCAATCGGTGAACATACATTAAAAATAGATAGGCGCATAACACATTGCACCGGACACCGCTGCTGTGTACGGAGGGACGAAAACCGCATGCGGCTGCGGCGGCACGGAACCGTGCCACCACCGTACGGTTTGCTTCGTATCACTGTCCGGAGCTGCGGTGCAAAACGACGCCCCGCATCACCGCATTATCTATGTTGAGATCTATTAAGCGTATGCACGTCCTTTCTACGTGAAAATCCGTGCGATACTGCGGCACAGTGTGGCATACTCCGCGGACCGTACCGCATCACCGTCCGGGAGTGCGGTGCCGTCGCGCGCGCCGTACAACCGCACGGTGATGCGGTGCGAGTGTGTTATATACCCTGCGGTTTTTGTATACAAATTAAGATTCTCCAGTCAAAATTAAAAACCGCAGCACCGCACACCGGAGCGGTGTCCGGTGCAATGTGTTATGCGCCCAGTCGAACATACTCGTAAAACCAAAGAACACGTGCGTAGAACCTCCTCCTTTTTCGAAGTCGGTTAAAAAGCGCCTGTAGATTCCCTCAGACCCGTTTTAAAATATGACCTTAATGACGTAACATATATGATTTTAAACTATAATGAACGCAACTAAGTACGTACCCAGTAATAATAAAGCTTATCCAAATACTTCTCATAAGTGCCTTCATCTTAATATATGCTTCAGACAAATCTTTTTCATCGGAAGAACCCTGCCATAAATGGCCATCTAGTACAGCCAATGTTTGGTCGCAATGGTTGGCCCCTCTTGTGTTATTAGTATGAGGAATCACTGGTGCAGATTCATCTACAAACGTATACTCATACAAAAAAATATTACTGTGGTCATCAGCTTCAGCGTGAAACTTAACTGCTCTTAACATGGGAAATGTAAATAAGACATCTGAGAAATAATTTATGTAAGATAAAATATTGTCATCCCTCACAGGCTCTCCATCAAAGTAAAATGCCTTAATCTTTTGTATGACTTCATGTTTATCGTCATCAGAGTAAAATTTCAAATCTGCAGGCAAGAAATCATCAAATTTTTCATTCATTTTATTTTTCCATGTTTCAAATTGCGGGAGTCGAAATTGTCCTTCCATTTCAGAAAATCCATAAAGCATTGGTACCTTTTTGTATTTACCACTTTTCAGGATATTATATGGACTATCGGTAAGAATATTTTCATTATCAGTTTTTCGCTCAATGCATGGTGTAAAGACAAAAACGGAATCAGTTCTATTCATAAATGTGTCTTTTGTTAAGAGATCGTATGGTGCTGTTTTATAAAAATCCTCTAAAGCATATAAATCATCAACGTCATTAAAGCCTAACGCTTTGGCGTAAGTTTTAGCGTTTTCGATAGGATCCATCTGAACAGAAAACACAGCGATATTCGCTCCACTTTCAGGTATGACTTTATTAAAGAGACCTCTTGTTGATGGAGAAAGCATAAGAAGGTCAACAGATGATGAGCCTGCACTGAACCCAGCAATGGTCACATCTTCGGGGTTGCCGCCGTAACTTGCAATATTTTTTTTAACCCATCTGAGAAGTGCTACTTGATCTTTAAGTCCAGCATTTCCCGGCACGTCATTGGTTCCAAGACATAGAAAACCATGGACCCCGAGTCGGTAGTTGAATGTGACTGCGATTAATTTCTTACTTTTTACTAAGTGGATAGGGGTTCTATAGTTTGAGAAACCAATTTGAAAGGCACCGCCGTGAAAGTAAACCACCACAGGTAGTTTCTTCTCGCCAGTATCCGGAATAAATACGTTAGCAATCAAACAGTCTTCTTTCATAGTTTTGCTTTTAAATGGTGTTGCTCCTTGGGGACAAATAATACCTTTGTCAACAGCGTCAAGCGTTTCTTGCCATGTTGGAGGAGAAAGTGGTGCCTAAATAATAAAATTTAATCAGTAAGGTTACAGGCGAACGATTCAAAATGAAAACGTTTATCTACAAAAAATGCCAACGAAAGTTTAATATCAATTGTAGTACCTATCTAGGTAGTTTCTAGATATAATGTATCATTAAAAATGAATAATTTTTTGCATCATCTGATAATAATCCAGCTTTATTTTTACGGTTTTCTTTTATTACATTCGGCTACCCTTTAGTATAGTTTTAGTATAGTAATCGATATCATTTACTGTATTGGTTTAGATCTGACGGTCAGTGGTTTGATTCCCTATGTTGTTAAAAAGTTTGGTTTGGTTGTTAATTAGAATTTCTAAGTTCATCCAACTGGATTGTACCATTCATAATAACATAGCCCACGTTAAACATAGGCAATAGGCATTCATTAATATCGTCCTATTTGTGGGTTCTACATGGAACGATACCAAATTTGAATTTAGTTATTATCTTATTTAGTCCATCAGTATTTTGCATTAAAAAACTGATGGACTGGTATATCAGGAAAAAAATTCAGGCGGGATAAAGGACGAAGAAACAGGATACTCACGGAGAACCTAGCCTTTCCCTTAGGTCCTGTCGCATATGGAATACCGTAGAAAATAAAAATGTCATCTTCCTTATAACCCCTGACAGGTCCTTGAGGTGTTTTAATGACACGTTCTTCCCGTTCCGCTATACATGAAGTCTTGAAGACAATGAATAGCAGAAATATTTGAAAATAAAACGTCATTATAATAAAGGTCTGAAACAAATTGTTAAGTTGTAATCTTTGATGGGCACTTATATTATTTTGCTTTGACTATATTGCAATACAAGTATACCTACTTGTATCGCAATATATTCAAAGATTGAAAATTGATGTTATCAAGTAGATAATAATTAGGACCGATTATATTTTTCGGTTATAAAAATTGCAGTGTATCTATGAAGAACTTATGCTGAAGTAATATTTCTGATATTTTGATGATAAGAAAAGAGCAAGGATGACTTTGTAGGATCATTATATTGTACATTGTTTACTAAGTGAACTCTAGGATTTACAATAGGAAGCAAGATGAGGTGACGCGAGTGAGAGAGCGTGGAGTGTCTTCTCGGAAGATCTTAACACACTCATGTCCATGCATCTAGGCATATATAATATCGTCTTTCAAAAGCAGAGTACATGGGTATTCTGCTGATGGCCAGAGAAATTATAGCCAGGATGGTAACTAACTGTAATATAATTATACACTCGGATAGTAGTACTGCACGCGTTGGAAAGTGCAGTCACCACTGCGAGATTGATACACGAATGTCAAGTAGTCCCAAATAGTTACGACAAATAACCATTCACTGGATAAAGGGTTACAGCGACGCGAGGGGCAACGATGCAGCAGATGAAGTTACTTGTAGGGGATCGAGCATGACACTCATTGGAGCGGAGCTAATAGTCCCAATTCCATTGATTGGCTTAAAAGTAGGGTATGCAAATGCACACACTGTCTACACGAGTAATACTAGAACACCTTGGAAGAACGCAGATAAGCAAAGCTCTACCCCAAATCGATTTTCGTCTCTCCAAGGTCCTAATACGGCTGAACAAACTTTTGCGCCTAATCACAGGTTTACTAACGGGAGACAGTAATTTTAACAGACATCTCAAAAAGGTACCACGGACAGTCCTCTTTGCAGATCAAGCACGCATGGAGGCCGAGGAGATAGCCGCCTACATCTTGCTGGAATGCAGAGGGGTGGCAATGTACCGGGCGAAGTAGAAGTCCTTGGTGACGCTAAGTGGGCTGGAGTAATCAAGTAACCAACCTTCCGACGCAAAACATTAATGAGTAATAGCGACATTTATAAAATCGAATCTTCCAAAAAACAATAATTAACTTACAAGTTTGTACAAATCAGAAATAGAGGAGAGAAGGGCACTACGCCGTTTGTACGATAACCGTTGTCGTTGGCTTTCCCCAATTTTCCATCACTATTTGAGCTGCCGCTGACAAACAAGCGTATGCACACTTTATGCAGGTTTAATAACCAACCAACACAGCAAAACCACGACCGTGGCAATATGTGTAAAAATAAAATTAGCCCGGCTACACGTTCTCGTCTCCTGCGCTGCGAGCGTATGCGTGCGGACGCCAGGACGGTATCAAATGTGTAGAAAATGACTGCATAGTTGCAAGGCCGGCATTGGACGAGTCAACGATGACGGTTTGTTATCAAGTGATTATTGATAACGATTTTTGGCGAGTAGTAGAGGTGCAATAATAAATAATAATAATTGTCCGTCGGTTTTTCTCCATGCCACCCTGAGCCTTCGCCCGTATGGTCTCCCCTGGCGGAGGTCTGATTTTCCCGCCCCTCTTTCCAGTAGGAAAAATGTGTAGCGGAGAAATTTAAATTTAATGAATAGAATAATAATAATAATGTTTTTATTCATAGAAAAGTTAGTTGTAATGGTTGTAAAAGAAAACTTACAAAAATTGTCAATTTAGGTTAACAAAGTTGTTGTTATAAAAGTTCTTTTTTTTTGCTTCGTGGCGTTTCTCTTTAGGATTTCGTTTTTGCTCAGTTTTCGTTTTTCAAATGGGTGGTATTGCCCTTGTAAGACTGCTTTCTTGACATGGATCGTGAAAGGTGTATGAACACTGGCAGCGGCCATTACACTAGACTCTAGGCCTGTGTTGCAGGAACCGGTACAATTACTTTTTACATTTAATTGGTTTAATGGCTTGTTCCTTTAATAGACTTTTATGGATAGGAATACATAATCTCAACTTGCAATTAAACTTGCTCATCAGCCGCAGGAGAAAGCCGACCTTCTGGCAAAACTTTTCGCGGCTCTTTCCCGTGTCGATAACTGTGGTGCACAACCTGCGACACTGTCCCATTGTGGCAGCATAATGCCCGATATCCCCATCAGACAGCGTGATGTGCGGTCGGAGCTACAGTCGATCGATATTCGGAAAGCGAGTGGACCAGACGGCATTCCTGCGATTGATCTTAAGAAGTGTGCAGCGGAGTTGACTCCGGTCCTGACGCGTCTATACCGTCTCGTCTGTGGTTCTCTGCTGGTTGTGTGCCGAAATCTTGGAAAGTGGACAATGTCCAGCCGTTTCCCAAAAAGAGTGATCATTCTGATCCGGCTAACTACCGCCCTATAGCCGTCACTTCCATTTTGTGTAAACGATATTGGAATTTGAACCAAGGCAAACATCAGAATAACTTAAATTAAAACGTTCAAGTAGGTATACATAACCAAAATAGTCAGACTTCCGATGAACGGACACATGAACCTAACGACAACTCAATCGACTTCAAACAGATAATGAATACCTATGTTCAAAGAAATGATGCAGTCAATGACCGTTATGACAAACCTACTGAATATCATGTCCCGACTGCATCCACATTCCGACCACTAAAAATTGCTATGTGGAATACCAATGGGCTATCAAATCATGCTCTTGAAGTAAAATGTTCTTAAACACCAACAATATAGATATAATGCTTGTTAGGGTGTTGGTTTGTAAAGAAGTGGACTGTATATTTTAAGCTGGTTTAATAACTAAAATACAAAATAATAATAATATTCGTTGGTCAGTTAATGTGAAGTGCAAAAGGTCAGCCCCCGTAGCACGTCCACCAAAACACGATATGATAAAGCGATTTATCGCGGTGAACTGTCAAAATACGACAAAACCCTATTGTATTTTGACAGTTCACCGCGATAAACCGCTTTATCATATCGTGTTTTGGTGGACGTGCTAGGGGGGCAAGATGCGAAGTGCCGTTGATCGCGCCAAAAAATGTATCGTCGCATCCGCTCGTAGCTGCTCGGATGGCCTCGGTAAAAACGTTTTGTTTCTTCATGATGAGATAAAGACCAATCCCGATGAAGCTGGGCGAGAACTGACGCAGATAGGGCAAAATTATTTGCTGAACATTTGTCTTGCGTATTTACTTCAAATCCTATGTTAGGAACGACTAAAATAGACGAAGTTAGGAAAAGCATGTCCCTGACTCATTAGCTATCACTTCCCATCAAATGTTTTTCCAAAAGTGAAGTATACGGAGCTATAAGCTATTCGTAAACCAGACTCAAAAAAGGCTCCAAAAAAGTACTCGTGGGCACCTTCGCAGATAATACAGCAGTATTAGCTACTCATGAAGACCCGGAAATCGCATCCAATATGCTGCAACGAAGCCTTAATAAGATGTCTGTATGGCTGCGCGACTGGCGCATCAAAGCGAATGAGTCCAAATCTGCACATTAGACCTTCACACTTAGACGTGATCATCCTTCCAGTCATACCGAATAACATTCAAATACCTCAGTGCGAGGTAGTGCGATAGAGCGAGCGAGCGAGCGATATCGAAGAGCGAGTGGCAACAGGGTATACTCATGGACAGAAGACTGACATGGAAAAAACATATTTTCAATGAAAGAAAAGCACTTGACATACAACTCAGAATGATGTATTGGCTAATGCCTCGACATTTAAAATTATCACTGCATAACAAATTACTCCTATACAAATGTATATTAAAGCCAATGTGGTTAAAGTCAAAGCGGGGTTAAGTTATGGGGAACTGCATCAAACTCAAATCTTGAAATCCTGCAACGCTTTCAGTCTTAAATATTGCGGATCATAACCAATGCACCTTGGTATATCACCAACAATCAACCTCACCGCGACCTGAAAGTCGAAGTCGAAGACCTATGCTTAACGTATCAAAGCTCCTTCCCCAAACGCACTCGCCACAGCAGCCTGATGAATAAAAGTTCTTTCAACAGACTAAAGAGAAAAGCCCCTCAAGACCTTATAATTAACGTCCTGGCATTAAGAAAATGGATTGGTCATTGGACTGATACCATTTCAAGACTAAATTGAAGTATATAACCTCTAGCTAAATGCCAAACATATAGGCAGATTGCAAGAGACGAATGAATAAAAAAAAATAACAACTAAAAACATTGAAATATTTTTTTTATAAGAAAATAAAATCAACTTCAAAAACACCAAAAGTCATAAATAATATAACAATATCTCTGACAATACATACAACATCACAGTTTTATATTGAAGTCGGTGCCAAGCAATGATCACCTATATATAATAATATAATAATTTATATAGTTGCTTACTTATAACTTCAATATAAAACTGTGATGTTGCATGTATTCTTATATTATTTATGACTTTTTGGTGTTTTTGATGTCAGTTTTATTTTTTGTAAAAAAATTTTACTTGCAGAGTTGAGTTGAGAGAATAGGATTGCACCTGGTGTCACATGAATGTATGACGAGCGCTGGAAGTAGTAGTGACGTGGCGTAGATACTTGCGTGTTTTTGGAAAGCCATATACCTACTACTAGTTTTTTTGTAAATTCAGAGTAAAAGGTTGTTATTTAGCCAGATAATATTGGACATCAGGTAACATTGGACATACACACATTGGCTAAGTTAAAGAACTTCCAGGCATTTCCACGGAGGGGTGCGATGTTAGACCACCTCCTCGTGGTGCACCCTGGGCAACCCGGCAGATTTTCTGCCGCGGGCTAAGAGTCTGACAGCTGTCCCCGTGGAGGGGGGCGTGGTGTGGCCGGGTTTACCCGGCGGGCCACTTCATGTGGCCATGTGGGCCGTCACCTCTCCTTCTTTTCTAAGATGGGGTTGTGTGTCGCCCGGGGAACTGAAACAGATCAACTATTTTTTTTCTCAATCATACAACTTTTTTTGTTGGTCCGATAGGAATCCCCTTCAATGTAGAAGCTCGTTTGACCAGCTTCGGCTGGTCCCTGCGTCTACCAGACGAAGACTTCTACGGGTGTAACCCCTTTGTGGGTTTTTGGTGAGCGGGGTCCGTCTGCGGTTGCGTGCCCAAGGTGATCTTCAGGTGTTTCGCGCCTGGCACGCGCGCAGGGGGACCGGCGCTTTGGGTGTAAGCCAGCGCTATAGAGGTCAGCCCTATTATGGGCGCTCTATTTGGTGGCTGGCTGGCCTACAAGGCCGGTGACGACGCCAGTAGCCTTAATGGTTTCTGGCGTCTGGTGCCAGTAGCCGCTTCTCTCTAGAGAAGCGGTTTGCTGACACCTGTAATTGGTGCCATGGTAAGCCTTGACGGGTGGGCGCTGGTGGCGACTTGGTGAAATGTTTAGCACAGAGCCCGGGTCGCCTCCGTACAGCGCAAGGGACTCAGACCGGGAAGGATGTTTAGTGGGTAGTCGGGAACGCCTTTACCGGAGTCCCACATACCTCTGCAGTTGGCACCAACACGCAGGAAGATGCATGAAAGCATTTTACCTCCTCGCAAAAAAAATGGTCCGATAGGAATATTTTATTAATTCAAATTTGTTTCCATCTACACAATTTAGTATCAAACCTGTAGGTTATATTCACTAACCTGTTGGTTTATTGATAGAAACGAAGAATGCTTGATTGAATAAAACGACTGTGTTAATGATAATCCTAATAGTATAGATATTAAATTATTAATTATCTTTTATAAATGGCCAGTTCATTAAAAAGGTTTAATACCAAAGTTGTGTGGATGGGGACAAATTTGAATTAACAAAATATTCCTATCAGACCAACTAAAAAGTTGTATTGTTGAGAAAGAAAATAGTTGTTCCGTTTCAATTGGTCGGTTCAGTTGGTCCCTTTGGAATAATATTTCTCAAAATAAAATAAATGATCAACTAGTTGGTTAGATTGGAATAAAACCCTTTATCGGGTTCCATTCTGCACAACCAGTTGGTCGGTTTATTTGGTCAGAGTGGAAGGACAGGCTTTTTTGCATTTCAATTAATTACTTAAGCTGTCGCGGGCCGGATTGATGGCACTGGCGGGCCGGATTTGGCCCGTGGGCCGTAGTTTGGAGAGAAGCTCTAGGGGATTATGCTAGGAGATCATGGTAGACTAACTCAATGTTTACACGGAGCAGTTTAGAGGGAAACAAAGAAGGAGGAGGTCGCGGAAGTTGAATTAGTGCGTGTGAATGAAAAAACTTAGTTAAAAAGATTCTAAAATAAACTCACATTTAAACTTTCTTGTTCATAGATCAATACAGAAGGGAACAGTTTGGGGAAGTTGAATAAGTATGTAAGGAAGAAGAAGCCTTTATTAAAAACTAGCTGTGCCCGCGACTTCGTCCGCGTGGAATAGTAACCTTTGGCAGCATTTTGATTTCTTTTGATTTGTAGGAATTCTTTTAGCCTATATTATACCTTATATAATTAGCTATCTATTAGTGAAAGTCCCGTCAAAAACGGTCCAGCCGTTCCGGAGATTAGCGGGAACAAACAGACAGACAGACAGACAAAAAATGTTTAAATACTGTTTTTGTTATTGGTACCCGATATACATTCATACCCATTTAGTAAAAACTTGTTATTTTGACATTACAAACAGACACTTCAATTTTATTTATTTGTATAGATGTAGAGGAGCCTGGTAGACAACATTGGATTTAAAAGAAAAATCAAAAAGGTACCGCAAGACATAATGTTGCATTTGTTTACTTAAGAATAATCACAATTCATTGATTAATAATAATGAACAACGAATTAAAAAAATAAAATAAACAAAAAAGGATGGAAATAATCAAATAAAAATTTTCCTACATTATATTTTTACATCTATCACAGTCTCGTTTTCAGTATAAAGCTTACACAGTATTAATATAAAATTAAAGTTAAAGATAATTATTATAATCTGGTAGTACCCTCTACGAGCGCTTATATTGTTACTGTACGTAATAGTTCATAAAATAATAGTAAAATAAAAATATTTTTAAAAACAAACTTTTTTATTGCTCCTAAAAGAGGAATATAAGCTTTGATTTAGTCTCAGTTAGGCAGTGACAGAACTGTGCCTCTGTCATTGCAGATATCCATGAGCGGTGGTTACCACTTACCATCAGGTGGGCCACTGGCTCGTCTGCCACCTTTAGCCACGTCCATGCCTTTAGCAATAAAAAAAACATGACAATTTTTTATGATAATATAAAAGTTTGTCGCTAGAATTTGGATAAACTATAATACCATACCTATTTAACTTGATCTTGATATTGCTTTGATATTTTGAATTCTAAGAAAAAATATAATATATATCATAAAAAATTGTGTCATGTAATAAATTAAAGATTATTTTCTCCTTTTTAGAGCATTAAAATAAAAGTAATGTGTAGTGTTTTCAAACACTCATCAGAATCAGTACATCTATAAAGAAGTAGTATAAAGAAGATAGTGAGCTGACGATCAATATTCAGTATAGCCCATAATGAGCGTCATTTTTTAATTATTCGTTTCTTGACGAAATTGAGAAATTATTTTTTCTGAGTTTGAATATGTGTCCTTGTTATCATCCGTCAATAACACTTATCATGTCATTGTCGGACCTAGCTACAGAGTATTTACGCCGCAAGATTCCCACCCTCAGTAACAGAAGGCTGATACTCAAATTCAGGGGCGGAGGTCCAGTCTGCATAGCTGAGTCGCCGGTCGTCTGTAATGTCCTTGCGCTGTCTTCACGTCTGCCACTTGCACAAGTTTCACATGTCCGTCTCTACCTGGGTACACGGTGACAAGGCAATAGGTACAGTCGGCACCAAAAGTCGATGACCACATCCAGATTTCCAAAACCCCTATACAGCATAACACATTTAAATCGTTAAACAAGAAATATGTCATAATTTGATAAACATCCGTAAAGGTCAAAATTGGCTAAACATCGATCCTTAAAAAGTAGATAAACACTGATAATTTCGAAACACGTGAACATCATAATTTACAAAAATAGCTGAACAGACACCAAAACCCCTAAACACCGTAACACACATAAGTCGCTGAACAAGATCAACGCCAATGTTAGGTGAATACCGTATGGTCAAAATTATCTAAACGAAATTAAAAGAGTTTTATTAAATATATTAAAAAGAGTATAAAAATATATATTAAAATAGTTTTATTAAATATTTCGGAAGGAGATTCGCCATTCCCCTACCGAAACTTGCGCCGCGGTGGAATTAATGTAATATTTAACCGACTTCAAAAAAGGAGGAGGTTCTCAATTCGATGCGTATGTTTTTTTTTGTGTGTATGTTACGCGATTACGCCGCCAACTGTGAACCGATTTTCAAAATTCTTTTTGTTTTCGATAGAGTATACTCCTAGGGTGGTCCCAAGGTCACCAAAGCCAGGATCTGATGATGGGATCCCATGAAAATCGTATCGTATTGTATTTAATTAGGGTTTCTTTCACTAAAAAGATATCAGTCACTAAAAAGGTAAAAATAAAAATATTTTACAAATTGTAAGACTTTCTAGGAGATCATCGTTTGGCACCAACTTCAATATAGAAGTGTGATGTTGTCTGTAGGTACCTATTCTTATTTTATTTTTAACTTTTCAGTGTTTTTGAAATCGGTTTTTATTTTTTGTAAAATATTTTTTTTTACCTATTAATATTATAAACGCGAAAGTTTGTATAGGTGTCTGGATGAGTGTTTGTTACTCTTTCATGCAAAAACTACTGAATAGATTTGGATGAAATTCGCTAGGTAGGTAACCGGTGTGAAGTTAGCAGCCAAAAGTAGCAGCCGATGTATAACCCAACCAATTTAAGAAGTAGTTATAAAATCTTCAAATAAAACTAATTAATTCAGCCTTTAAAACATTAGAATATATATCACATTGCCTAAAGAACATAAAATAAGATAAGATCATTAAAAATTCCATTCTAACACTAATATAAATGAAAATAGTATTAAATCAATGAGATGATATTTTCAAACATGAAAACTGTGGCGCCTATCAATTTGTAGGCTCCTAACTATCTTGATATGCTCAAAACCTTTCAGAAAAGCCTAAATTTATTATTTTATGATACCTATATCACCCAGAAACCAAGTCCATTAGCTAAAAAAAATCAGAGTAAATGTATGAAATATCGTGTCACAAGGCTTGTTAACGAAATCCTCCGAAACAACACGACCGATTTTTATGAATATTTTTGTGTATTTTTGTCAGGCCTCAGAATAGGCCATAGGCTATATTTTATATCACTAAGTGATAAGTCCGGCCCTCTTCAGATTTTTTTTGGTTAATTATTATGATGAAACGTATTTTGCGGGCACATCTAGTATATTATATAACAAAGGCGACTGTTGATTAGCTTCAAAATGATTATAGGGAGCGTACCAATTAACGACTTACTTATCAGTCTAAAACGTCTAAAAATCGTGTAGGAAAAAGTATATTTATAGTAATATTCAGGGGTTTAGATACCCGTTCAGGCTGGCAGACGTATCTTTGCAAGCGAATATCAAAATATTGAAACTGTGGTATCTGTGCCATAAAAACCAAAGCGCGTACCACTTTGTGGCCTACTTAGTATTCAAGATATGCTTATGTTCTTTTATAAAAGCGTAAATTTATTGGAATAACTAGGGGACAAGATACTTTTATCACACAGCAGCCAAAACAACAACTAGCAAAATATTGGAGTGAATACATTCAACAAAAAACGCGAATGTTGGTTATTTTTTCAGTTGATAAAGCACATGTACCATTTGATGATTTCTTCTATAGCCTAAAACAGTTCAAAATCTTTCCAGAACATGTATACTTAAAGTTGTGTTGAGGGGTTTTTACACCCGTTCAGGCTAGCAGCCGCATCTTAGCAAACCGGTACCAAAATATTGAAACTGTGGTCTCTACCATAAAAACCAAGGCGCGTACCACTTTGCCGTCTAGTTAGTGAACTAGCCATACTCAAGAGCTTTCAGAAAAGTCTAAACAGTAAGGCATATCTAGGGGATTAGATACTTCTATCACCCAGCAGCCAAATCATTACCTAGAAAAATGTGAGAGAAAACATATTAATTTTTTAAGATGAAAGGTAAAAATATTTATAGTAAAAGAAGGAAATGTACCGCTTTAGGACTTACTCCAAGGTCTAGAATAGCTCAAAACCTTTATAGAAAATGTAAATTTGTACATGTTTTGAGAGGTATAAAATTTTATTTAGGCTAGAAGCCGCATCTTTGAAAACGAGTATGAAAATATTGAGACTGTGCTCTCTGCCATAAAAACAAAGGCGCGTACCACTTTGCGGCCTACTTAATATTCTAGACATGCTAAAGGGCTTTCATAAAAACCTAAATTTATTGGAATAACTAGGGGATAAGATACTTTTATCACACAGCAGCCAAAACAATAACTAGCAAAATATTGGAGTGAATACATTCAACAAAAAACGCGAATGTTGGTTATTTTTTCAGTCGATAAAGCACATGTACCATTTGATGATTTCTTCTATAGCCTAAAACAGTTCAAAATCTTTCTAGAACATGTATATTTAAAGTTGTGTTGAGGGGTTTTTACACCCGTTCAGGCTAGCAGCCGCATCTTAGCAAACCGGTACCAAAATATTGAAACTGTGGTCTCTACCATAAAAACCAAGGCGCGTACCACTTTGCCGTCTAGTTAATGAACTATCCATACTCAAGAGCTTTCAGAAAAGTCTAAACAGTAAGGCATATCTAGGGGATTAGATACTTCTATCACCCAGCAGCCAAATCATTACCTAGAAAAATGTGAGAGAAAACATATTCATTTTTTAAGATGAAAGGTAAAAATATTTATAGTAAAAGAAGGAAGTGTACCGCTTTAGGACTTACTCCAAGGTCTAGAATAGCTCAAAACCTTTATAGAAAATGTAAATTTGTACATGTTTTGAGAGGTATAAAATTTTATTTAGGCTAGAAGCCGCATCTTTGAAAACGAGTATGAAAATATTGAGACTGTGCTCTCTGCCATAAAAACAAAGGCGCGTACCACTTCGAGGCCTACTTAGTATTCTAGACATGCTAAAGGCCTTTCATAAAAGCCTAAACTTATTGGAATAACTACGGGATAATATACTTTTATCACACAGCAGCCAAAACAATAACTAGCAAAATATTGGAGTGAATACATTCAACAAAAAACGCGAATGTTGGTTATTTTTTCAGTCGATAAAGCACATGTATCATTTGATGATTTCTTCTATAGCCTAAAACAGTTCAAAATCTTTCTAGAACATGTATATTTAAAGTTGTGTTGAGGGGTTTTTACACCCGTTCAGGCTAGCAGCCGCATCTTAGCAAACCGGTACCAAAATATTGAAACTGTGGTCTCTACCATAAAAACCAAGGCGCGTACCACTTTGCCGTCTAGTTAATGAACTAGCCATACTCAAGAGCTTTCAGAAAAGTCTAAACAGTAAGGCATATCTAGGGGATTAGATACTTCAATCACCCAGCAGCCAAATCATTACCTAGAAAAATGTGAGAGAAAACATATTCAATTTTTAAGATGAAAGGTAAAAATATTTATAGTAAAAGAACGAAGTGTACCACTTTAGGACTTACTCCAAGGTCTAGAATAGCTCAAAACCTTTATAGAAAATGTAAATTTGTACATGTTTTGAGAGGTATAAAATTTTATTTAGGCTAGAAGCCGCATCTTTGAAAACGAGTATGAAAATATTGAGACTGTGCTCTCTGCCATAAAAACAAAGGCGCGTACCACTTTGTGGCCTACTTAGTATTCTAAACATGCTAAAGGCCTTTCATAAAAGCCTAAATTTATTGGAATAACTAGGGGATAAGATACTTTTATCACACAGCAGCCAAAACAATAACTAGCAAAATATTGGAGTGAATACATTCAACAAAAAACGCGAATGTTGGTTATTTTTTCAGTCGATAAAGCACATGTACCATTTGATGATTTCTTCTATAGCCTAAAACAGTTCAAAATCTTTCTAGAACATGTATATTTAAAGTTGTGTTGAGGGGTTTTTACACCCGTTCAGGCTAGCAGCCGCATCTTAGCAAACCGGTACCAAAATATTGAAACTGTGGTCTCTACCATAAAAACCAAGGCGCGTACCACTTTGCCGTCTAGTTAATGAACTATCCATACTCAAGAGCTTTCAGAAAAGTCTAAACAGTAAGGCATATCTAGGGGATTAGATACTTCTATCACCCAGCAGCCAAATCATTACCTAGAAAAATGTGAGAGAAAACATATTAATTTTTTAAGATGAAAGGTAAAAATATTTATAGTAAAAGAAGGAAATGTACCGCTTAAGGACTTACTCCAAGGTCTAGAATAGCTCAAAACCTTTATAGAAAATGTAAATTTGTACATGTTTTGAGAGGTATAAAATTTTATTTAGGCTAGAAGCCGCATCTTTGAAAACGAGTATGAAAATATTGAGACTGTGCTCTCTGCCATAAAAACAAAGGCGCGTACCACTTTGCGGCCTACTTAATATTCTAGATATGCTAAAGGGCTTTCATAAAAACCTAAATTTATTGGAATAACTAGGGGATAAGATACTTTTATCACACAGCAGCCAAAACAATAACTAGCAAAATATTGGAGTGAATACATTCAACAAAAAACGCGAATGTTGGTTATTTTTTCAGTCGATAAAGCACATGTACCATTTGATGATTTCTTCTATAGCCTAAAACAGTTCAAAATCTTTCTAGAACATGTATATTTAAAGTTGTGTTGAGGGGTTTTTACACCCGTTCAGGCTAGCAGCCGCATCTTAGCAAACCAGTACCAAAATATTGAAACTGTGGTCTCTACCATAAAAACCAAGGCGCGTACCACTTTGCCGTCTAGTTAATGAACTAGCCATACTCAAGAGCTTTCAGAAAAGTCTAAACAGTAAGGCATATCTAGGGGATTAGATACTTCTATCACCCAGCAGCCAAATCATTACCTAGAAAAATGTGAGAGAAAACATATTCAATTTTTAAGATGAAAGGTAAAAATATTTATAGTAAAAAAACGAAGTGTACCACTTTAGGACTTACTCCAAGGTCTAGAATAGCTCAAAACCTTTATAGAAAATGTAAATTTGTACATGTTTTGAGAGGTATAAAATTTTATTTAGGCTAGAAGCCGCATCTTTGAAAACGAGTATGAAAATATTGAGACTGTGCTCTCTGCCATAAAAACAAAGGCGCGTACCACTTTGCGGCCTACTTAATATTCTAGACATGCTAAAGGGCTTTCATAAAAACCTAAATTTATTGGAATAACTAGGGGATAAGATACTTTTATCACACAGCAGCCAAAACAATAACTAGCAAAATATTGGAGTGAATACATTCAACAAAAAACGCGAATGTTGGTTATTTTTTCAGTCGATAAAGCACATGTACCATTTGATGATTTCTTCTATAGCCTAAAACAGTTCAAAATCTTTCTAGAACATGTATATTTAAAGTTGTGTTGAGGGGTTTTTACACCCGTTCAGGCTAGCAGCCGCATCTTAGCAAACCGGTACCAAAATATTGAAACTGTGGTCTCTACCATAAAAACCAAGGCGCGTACCACTTTGCCGTCTAGTTAGTGAACTAGCCATACTCAAGAGCTTTCAGAAAAGTCTAAACAGTAAGGCATATCTAGGGGATTAGATACTTCTATCACCCAGCAGCCAAATCATTACCTAGAAAAATGTGAGAGAAAACATATTCAATTTTTATGATGAAAGGTAAAAATATTTATAGTAAAAGAAGGAAGTGTACCGCTTTAGGACTTACTCCAAGGTCTAGAATAGCTCCAAACCTTTATAGAAAATGTAAATTTGTACATGTTTTGAGAGGTATAAAATTTTATTTAGGCTAGAAGCCGCATCTTTGAAAACGAGTATGAAAATATTGAGACTGTGCTCTCTGCCATAAAAACAAAGGCGCGTACCACTTTGCGGCCTACTTAATATTCTAGACATGCTAAAGGGCTTTCATAAAAACCTAAATTTATTGGAATAACTAGGGGATAAGATACTTTTATCACACAGCAGCCAAAACAATAACTAGCAAAATATTGGAGTGAATACATTCAACAAAAAACGCGAATGTTGGTTATTTTTTCAGTCGATAAAGCACATGTACCATTTGATGATTTCTTCTATAGCCTAAAACAGTTCAAAATCTTTCTAGAACATGTATATTTAAATTTGTGTTGAGGGGTTTTTACACCCGTTCAGGCTAGCAGCCGCATCTTAGCAAACCGGTACCAAAATATTGAAACTGTGGTCTCTACCATAAAAACCAAGGCGCGTACCACTTTGCCGTCTAATTAGTGAACTAGCCATACTCAAGAGCTTTCAGAAAAGTCTAAACAGTAAGGCATATCTAGGGGATTAGATACTTCTATCACCCAGCAGCCAAATCATTACCTAGAAAAATGTGAGAGAAAACATATTAATTTTTTAAGATGAAAGGTAAAAATATTTATAGTAAAAGAAGGAAATGTACCGCTTTAGGACTTACTCCAAGGTCTAGAATAGCTCAAAACCTTTATAGAAAATGTAAATTTGTACATGTTTTGAGAGGTATAAAATTTTATTTAGGCTAGAAGCCGCATCTTTGAAAACGAGTATGAAAATATTGAGACTGTGCTCTCTGCCATAAAAACAAAGGCGCGTACCACTTTGCGGCCTACTTAATATTCTAGACATGCTAAAGGGCTTTCATAAAAACCTAAATTTATTGGAATAACTAGGGGATAAGATACTTTTATCACACAGCAGCCAAAACAATAACTAGCAAAATATTGGAGTGAATACATTCAACAAAAAACGCGAATGTTGGTTATTTTTTCAGTCGATAAAGCACATGTACCATTTGATGATTTCTTCTATAGCCTAAAGCAGTTCAAAATCTTTCCAGAACATGTATATTTAAAGTTGTGTTGAGGGGTTTTTACACCCGTTCAGGCTAGCAGCCGCATCTTAGCAAACCGGTACCAAAATATTGAAACTGTGGTCTCTACCATAAAAACCAAGGCGCGTACCACTTTGCCGTCTAGTTAATGAACTAGCCATACTCAAGAGCTTTCAGAAAAGTCTAAACAGTAAGGCATATCTAGGGGATTAGATACTTCTATCACCCAGCAGCCAAATCATTACCTAGAAAAATGTGAGAGAAAACATATTCAATTTTTAAGATGAAAGGTAAAAATATTTATAGTAAAAGAACGAAGTGTACCACTTTAGGACTTACTCCAAGGTCTAGAATAGCTCAAAACCTTTATAGAAAATGTAAATTTGTACATGTTTTGAGAGGTATAAAATTTTATTTAGGCTAGAAGCCGCATCTTTTAAAACGAGTATGAAAATATTGAGACTGTGCTCTCTGCCATAAAAACAAAGGCGCGTACCACTTCGTGGCCTACTTAGTATTCTAGACATGCTAAAGGCCTTTCATAAAAGCCTAAACTTATTGGAATAACTAGGGGATAAGATACTTTTATCACACAGCAGCCAAAACAATAACTAGCAAAATATTGGAGTGAATACATTCAACAAAAAACGCGAATGTTGGTTATTTTTTCAGTCGATAAAGCACATGTACCATTTGATGATTTCTTCTATAGCCTAAAACAGTTCAAAATCTTTCTAGAACATGTATATTTAAAGTTGTGTTGAGGGGTTTTTACACCCGTTCAGGCTAGCAGCCGCATCTTAGCAAACCGGTACCAAAATATTGAAACTGTGGTCTCTACCATAAAAACCAAGGCGCGTACCACTTTGCCGTCTAGTTAATGAACTATCCATACTCAAGAGCTTTCAGAAAAGTCTAAACAGTAAGGCATATCTAGGGGATTAGATACTTCTATCACCCAGCAGCCAAATCATTACCTAGAAAAATGTGAGAGAAAACATATTCATTTTTTAAGATGAAAGGTAAAAATATTTATAGTAAAAGAAGGAAGTGTACCGCTTTAGGACTTACTCCAAGGTCTAGAATAGCTCCAAACCTTTATAGAAAATGTAAATTTGTACATGTTTTGAGAGGTATAAAATTTTATTTAGGCTAGAAGCCGCATCTTTGAAAACGAGTATGAAAATATTGAGACTGTGCTCTCTGCCATAAAAACAAAGGCGCGTACCACTTTGCGGCCTACTTAATATTCTAGACATGCTAAAGGGCTTTCATAAAAACCTAAATTTATTGGAATAACTAGGGGATAAGATACTTTTATCACACAGCAGCCAAAACAATAACTAGCAAAATATTGGAGTGAATACATTCAACAAAAAACGCGAATGTTGGTTATTTTTTCAGTCGATAAAGCACATGTACCATTTGATGATTTCTTCTATAGCCTAAAACAGTTCAAAATCTTTCTAGAACATGTATATTTAAAGTTGTGTTGAGGGGTTTTTACACCCGTTCAGGCTAGCAGCCGCATCTTAGCAAACCGGTACCAAAATATTGAAACTGTGGTCTCTACCATAAAAACCAAGGCGCGTACCACTTTGCCGTCTAGTTAGTGAACTAGCCATACTCAAGAGCTTTCAGAAAAGTCTAAACAGTAAGGCATATCTAGGGGATTAGATACTTCTATCACCCAGCAGCCAAATCATTACCTAGAAAAATGTGAGAGAAAACATATTCAATTTTTAAGATGAAAGGTAAAAATATTTATATTAAAAGAACGAAGTGTACCACTTTAGAACTTACTCCAAGGTCTAGAATAGCTCAAAACCTTTATAGAAAATGTAAATTTGTACATGTTTTGAGAGGTATAAAATTTTATTTAGGCTAGAAGCCGCATCTTTGAAAACGAGTATGAAAATATTGAGACTGTGCTCTCTGCCATAAAAACAAAGGCGCGTACCACTACGTGGCCTACTTAGTATTCTAGACATGCTAAAGGCCTTTCATAAAAGCCTTAACTTATTGGAATAACTAGGGGATAAGATACTTTTATCACACAGCAGCCAAAACAATAACTAGCAAAATATTGGAGTGAATACATTCAACAAAAAACGCGAATGTTGGTTATTTTTTCAGTCGATAAAGCACATGTACCATTTGATGATTTCTTTTATAGCCTAAAACAGTTCAAAATCTTTCTAGAACATATATATTTAAAGTTGTGTTGAGGGGTTTTTACACCCGTTCAGGCTAGCAGCCGCATCTTAGCAAACCGGTACCAAAATATTGAAACTGTGGTCTCTAACATAAAAACCAAGGCGCGTACCACTTTGCCGTCTAGTTAGTGAACTAGCCATACTCAAGAGCTTTCAGAAAAGTCTAAACATTAAGGCATATCTAGGGGATTAGATACTTCTATCACCCAGCAGCCAAATCATTACCTAGAAAAATGTAAGAGGAAACATATTAATTTTTTAAGATGAAAGGTAAAAATATTTATAGTAAAAGAAGGAAATGTACCACTTTAGGACTTACTCCAAGGTCTAGAATAGCTCAAAACCTTTATAGAAAATGTAAATTTTTACATGTTTTGAGAGGTATAAAATTTTATTTAGGCTAGAAGCCGCATCTTTGAAAACGAGTATGAAAATATTGAGACTGTGCTCTCTGCCATAAAAACAAACGCGCGTACCACTTTGCGGCCTACTTAGTATTCTAGACATGCTAAAGGGTCTTTCATAAAAGCCTAAACTTATTGGAATAACTAGGGGATAAGATACTTTTATCACACAGCAGCCAAAACAATAACTAGCAAAATATTGGAGTGAATACATTCAACAAAAAACGCGAATGTTGGTTATTTTTTCAGTCGATAAAGCACATGTACCATTTGATGATTTCTTCTATAGCCTAAAACAGTTCAAAATCTTTCTAGAACATGTATATTTAAAGTTGTGTTGAGGTGTTTTTACACCCGTTCAGTCCAGCAGCCGCATCTTAGCAAACCAGTACCAAAATTATAAAATTGTGTTCTCTACCATAAAAACAAAGACGCGTACCACTTTGCCGCCCAGTTAGTGCGCTAGCCATACTCAAGAGCTTTCAGAAAAGTCTAAGCATTTAGGCATAAGCAGGGGATTAGATACTTCTATCACCCAGCAGCCAAATCATTACCTAGAAAAATGTGAGAGAAAACATATTCATTTTTAAAGATAAATGTTGAAAATATTTATAGCAAAATTAGGAAGCGTACCGCCTTAGGACTTACTCCAACATCTAGAAAAGCTCCAAACCTTTTTAGAAAATGAAAATTTGTACATGTTTTGAGAGGTATACAATTTTATTGAGGCTAGAAGCCGCATCTTTGAAAACGAGTATGAAAATATTGAGACTGTGGTCTCTGCCATAAAAACAAAGGCGCGTACCACTTTGTGGCCTACTTGGTATTCTAGATACGCTTTAGGCCTTTCAGAAAAGCCTAAATTTATTGAAATAACTAGGGGATAATATATTTTTATCACACAGCAGCCAAAACAATAACTAGCAAAATATTGGAGTAATTACATTAAATGAAAAACGCGAATAATGATTATTTTTATAGATAGATTGGTACATTTTTATTTGCACAATACAACACACGATTAAATACAACAAACAAAAACAAAAACTATCACAATACAACAATACAAACAATGGAACAATGTATAAAATATTGCGGCACTAGGTCGGTAGATGACCAGCCCTCCACAGGTAGATAGGGTTCGAAATAAATAACCACGTAGGGAGGTACTGTTATTTATTTTTTTGCCATAAGATTCTGTGGCCGCCTCACGTCTTGATTGAAGGTAAAAGGTAGGTAATTGGTGTGACACTGGCCTGAAGGTCCTGCCGTAGGTGCCTGACCGCCGCAGTCCAGATTCGAAGACCGGTTTCGCTCCGACGCTTCCCTTTCGCTTTAAAATTCAGTTGCGATTTTCTTCAGCCAGCGCTGGTAGTTGGAAGGTGTACGTGCCTATGCGACACTATTCTGTGCGAAGTTCCTGGAAGCCCAGAGGAATGGCAGCTTTAGAAAGGCTCAGCGACCACGTAGCACGGTCCAAAGGTCAGTGTCACTCAAGGACGATACACGACCAAGGAAAAGCAGCGTTAGAAGAAGTTTAAAAATACAAAAGAACCACCTTACAATTGAACACTTCTAATAATTGCATGGAAACTTACCCCAGCGGGATTTCAGCAGAATTTTATATTTTTGAAAAGATCGCAAATAGCAGCTCTTGGATCGATGGACACAGCCGTCCCGTTCAATGCGTTCAAATGGTCTGACGGTTGGGAAATCCGACGGCTGCCGAGCGCCTGCTCCGCGTAGACCGTCGCCGCGTCGGCTGTTTTCGCCAGTAATTGGAGATGCGCGAGCGCATCATCGCGAACCATTGCGACCGCCCGTACTTGAAGGTTCCGTAGACTAATATTTTTTGTTCAAGAAAATATTTAATTTAATTTAAAGTTTTAGGTATTTTGACATGATGTAGTT
The DNA here is from genome assembly GCA_963935595.1 of Schoenobius gigantellus. NCBI lineage: Eukaryota > Metazoa > Arthropoda > Insecta > Lepidoptera > Crambidae > Schoenobius > Schoenobius gigantellus. The sequence continues at coordinate 14,989,810 of OZ012544.1, read as the reverse complement.
AAGAAATAGCTTTAATGTTTGTTCTTTAAGTTAATTAATAATTTAGTTTAATAAAAATGGTGATTATGTAGTTTTTTTTTATATTTTGATATTTTTATTTACGTTGTTTAAGTACAACGTTACAATATGCATTTATAAACGCATGTACTGTGTCCTACGACCGCTGTGTGCTTGAGTGGTGTAAAAGAGCTCACAGCTCAGCATACGATTTGCTTATGCAGATGAGCAAATCACTGGTATTCTGCTGTAGCACAGAGGTTCAAAATGAGGTATCAAAAAGCCAAAACACCTTCCGATGAACGTTTAAAATCGAGAAATGTTTACAAAATATATTTAATATCTACATATTCATCATTTATTCAATATATTGCATGTATGTTTAAACACATACAAACATATTACATATAAATATAAGATTGATAGGTTTGTTAAAAGACACTTACTACCAGAAAAATAAATATTTGAAGGATATTCGATTATACATACGAAAATGTGTGCAAACATAGGTCTGATGATGAAACCGATGAGTTCGTTGCACATATGAAAAAGAGTCAACTAATGTACACATTTGCGTATCCTTACATTACACGTTGGCACTACGGTCACGAACAAGCTAAATTTCTCAATAAATACCCATCAGGTATACCCAATCGCTGTTTTTCAAGATGTGATTTAAAAAGTTTTTTAAATATGGGTTTCGAGGTTGATATACCTAAAGGTGGCGGTAAAATTGTTCCAGCACTTGGCCGTTTTATGCGGATGGTACTCCAGTAGGCAACGTCTGGTTCTGGTGTTAGGCCTAGTATGATAAAACTTTAGTTTTGTGTAAAGATAACTCGGTTTTTTATATTTAAGTATATCGTACAAGAGGCTCACAAGATGAAGGTGCCTACGCGAACTCATGTTGAGCAGAGAAGCGTTGTTCAAATAAGGTGTGATGTGACTAGGAGTCACATCACACCTTATTTGAACGACGATTGGTGGTATATGGAAACTGACATGAAGTCTTTTCTCAATATCTATTTCTATATCTATGATTATCTTGTCATTGTGAGTTTGTCAATCTAACAATATTTATCTTATATTTGTATTTAATATGATGTCCATTTTTAGTGAATAAAAACCTTACATTATTCCAAGGTTTTGTCAATTATTTCAATTTTATTCACTAAAGCATTATCATGGATAAATATCTACGACCCGAAAGATTCGACGTTGACCCAACTGCGGCAAACGCATCTATATAATGGGAACACTACAAGAAGACATTCTTAAACTTTCTTGCGACGCAACAATGTGAACTTCAAGAAGGTAAGCCGAATGAAGATCATTCTTGCTTAAGCTTTTCTCAATTAAAATTACAACTATTAATTAATCACGTCTCTCCTAATGTCTATGCCTATATAAGCGAGTGTAATAGTTTCGAAGATGCAATGACAACTCTTGATAGAATATTCACCAAACCAAAGAATGTCATTTACGCTAGATACATATTGGCTACTCGGAAGCAGTACAGCACAGAGACTGTAGATACTTATATGCAAGCGCTTAAACAACTGTCAAAAGATTGCGATTTTTGTAGCGTTGATGCGGAGACCAATCGAAATGATTATATACGTGATGCGTTTATTTCGGGATTAGCCTCACAAAATATAAGGCAACGCTTACTGGAGAATTTGTCACTTACCATAGACCAAGCCTATAACCAAGCATTATCTCTAGAAAGTGCAGAAGCTAATGTTAAATATTATGCTAACTCCACGGTCAACTCGATTCAAACCATCGAGAATAATAATGAACCCCGTAGCAGCAACGAAAGAAGTCAGTCGGCTGCAGTTAATCTCACGAAGAGAAAATGCTTCTTTTGTGGAGGTCTTATTCATCAAAGGAAATATTGTCCTGCATTTGGAGCAATTTGTCAAATCTGTAATAAGAAAGGACACTATGCAATTGTTTGCCGAAGTAAAAACCCAACAAGAAGTGCTGCTGTCACGGAAAAAGAAGAAAACACAATAGCTTGTATAATAGCAGCTTCACCGTTATCATTACGTAAAGCTATGCTCCCTGCTTTTATTAAAGGCGTGAAAGCTGAAGCACTTTTGGATACAGGCAGCTCCCTTAGTTTTATTAATGAGGACTTTTTTAGATTATGCAACTTAAACATGAAACCTTGCAATCAAATCATTTCAATGGCATCCACTGATCATACATCTCCGGTAAAAGGCCAAACACAACAAACTATAAAAATTGGAAACAATACTTACGATAATATAAATTTATTGGTTGTAGAAAAATTATGCGCCGATGTTATAGTGGGTCACGATGTGCTACAAAGACACCGCTCGCTGGAATTTAATTTTGGTGGTCCTGAAGAACCACTTCGAGTATGTAATGTCACTGAAGCTACTGTCCCAGCAGTCCCATTATTTTCTAATTTAGACCCACATTGTCGACCAATTGCTGTAAAATCGCGTAGATACAGTAATGAGGATTTAACATTTATTAAAAATGAAATTTCAAATTTACTGCGGGAAGGCATAATTGAAGAAAGTATATCTCCTTGGCGAGCTCAAGTGCTTATTACTAAAAATGCGAATCATAAGAAAAGACTCGTCATCGATTATTCTCAAACTATAAATAAATATACCCTATTAGATGCTTACCCACTACCCAATTTAGAAGATTTAATTATCAAGGTTTCCAGATATGCCATTTTTAGCGCCATTGATCTCAAATCCGCATACCATCAAGTGCCCATCTTACAAGAAGAAAAACCATATACTGCTTTTGAAGCTGCGGGTAACTTATATCAGTTTGGTCGCATTCCCTTCGGAGTCACAAATGGAGTAGCTAGTTTTCAAAGAACTATCGATTGGGTGATAAGGGAAGAAAATCTTCAAGGTACATTCGCGTATCTCGATGACATCACCATCTGTGGCAAATGTCAAATTGATCACGATACAAATTTACGCAATTTTCTATCAGCCGCGGAGAAATATGGTTTGACAATAAACAGAGAAAAAAGCAGATATTCGTTAACATCTATTAATATCCTTGGATATACCATCTCTAACCAAACGATTAAGCCCGACAACGACCGGTTGAAACCATTGATGGAGCTTCCTCCTCCACAAGACATAGCTTCTTTACGAAGGGTACTGGGATTATTCGCTCATTACTCAAAATGGATACCTAATTTCTCTGAAAAAATATTTTTTCTCTCAAAATCTAAAACATTTCCGCTTAGTGATGATCTAAAAAGCAAGTTTGTGCAATTGAAGTCTGATGTTTTAAAATCTGCTGTTTATGCTATTTCTGATGACATCCCCTTTACTGTTGAAACAGATGCATCAGAGCATTCGATTGCTGCAACACTAGCACAGGCCTCTAGGCCAGTTGCGTTTTTCTCTAGGACGCTCAATGTAAGTGAACAAAAACATTCAGCCATTGAGAAGGAAGCATACGCTATCGTTGAGTCCCTTAAGAAATGGCGACATTTTCTTATCGGGAGACCTTTTCAATTAATTACTGATCAAAGATCCGTCGCATTTATGTTTAATAACAAACACAGCAGTAAAATAAAAAATGAGAAAATTCAACGTTGGTGCTTAGAACTTAGTCCTTACAAGTACAACATCATATATAGACCTGGCAAAGAAAACTGCGTCGCCGACACATTATCAAGAGTTTGCTGTACGATGGATACTGAGTATAGAATGAGAAAATTGCGGTCTTTACATGAAGATTTATGTCATCCAGGAGTAGCTAGGATGTTCCATTGGATAAGAACTAAAAACCTTCCATATACACTTGAAGAAGTACGTAATACCACACGAGACTGTCAAATATGTAATGAAATCAAACCGCAGTTCTTCAGGTCAAATATCGAAAATCTACCTAAGCTTATTAAATCAACGAGCCCATTTGAAAGATTAAGCGTGGATTTTAAAGGCCCTGTGCCTTCAAGTACAAAAAATCGATTTATACTGACGGTCATAGATGAGTTCTCACGATTTCCCTTCGCATTCGCATGTTCAGATATAAGTGGCAGCACTGTAATCAAACATTTAAATAACTTGTTTATGATTTTCGGGATGCCCTCGTATATTCACTCAGATAGGGGCACATCATTCCTATCTGACGAAGTTGTTCAATTTCTTCATAGCCGTGGAATAGCTACTAGCAGAACCACGGCATACAACCCTCGTGGAAACGGGCAAGTGGAGAGATTGAACCACACTCTGGAAAACTATCCAATTAGCACTAAAGACAAAAAAATTACCTATAGAAAATTGGGAGCAAGTTTTGCCACAAGCTTTACACTGCATACGTTCTTTACTTTGTACTTCTACGAATAGTACGCCGCATGAAAGGATGTTTAAACATTTGCGAAGGTCATCAAATGGCGAATCATTACTAAGTTGGCTCTCGAACTCAGAAAAGGTACTTATGAAGAAATTTAACAGAACTAACAAATATCAACCTATTGTTGAAGAGGTAGACATGATACACCCGAATCCTCATTACTCATTAGTAAGATTGCAAGACGGCCGAGAAACAACTGTATCTAATCGACACTTGGCGCCTAGAGGTGAATGCTCGGGTAGGATAATAGATGAGACTAGTGATTTTGATGCACCAGATACTAATAGTACTGAACTTCATTCAGGCACGCGCACTGATATAGCTTTTGAGTTACCAGAGTTACGGAATGTGGTACATGAAGAAACAGCTTCCGAGCAACCTGAGGCCAGGGACTTAACAACTGACCAACCTTCAACTTTTCAGCCGCCTTCGCTAGTTACCGATCAGGAGGTACGAAAATCCAAGAGAGATCGAAAGTTTCCGAACTATTTAAATGACTATTGTATGAAATAAATTCAGCCGGGAAGAATGACGTGAAGTCTTTTCTCAATATCTATTTCTATATCTATGATTATCTTGTCATTGTGAGTTTGTCAATCTAACAATATTTATCTTATATTTGTATTTAATATGATGTCCATTTTTAGTGAATAAAAACCTTACATTATTCCAAGGTTTTGTCAATTATTTCAGAAACAGAAACGGCAACAAGCATTTTGAATACGTTGGATTAAGCGACGTGATCTCGAAAGCATACGCGGCCCGTAAACTATATCACCGTAGTTTAGCTTAGACAAAATCAACGCCTCACATACCCTAACATGCATATCTTCATTGAGATAATTACGAATTCCATATAGCACCATAAGTCTATAAAATTATATGAGATTCGTAAAGCAAATGGCTATCTATGACTACACCTAAATCCCTAGCCTCCCCCACTTGCTCGACCATTTGACCACCCATCTCAATGCCAGGTTTATGCCTCAAAATTTCGCGTTTTTTGTTGAATGTATTAACTTCAATATTTTGCTAGTTATTGTTTTGGCTGCTGTGTGATAAAAGTATCTTATCTCCTAGTTATTCCAATAAATTTAGACTTTTATGAAAGGCCTTTAGCATGTCTAGAAAAGTAAGTAGGCCACAAAGTGGTATGCGCCTTTGTTTTTATGGCAGAGAGCACAGTCTCAATATTTTCATACTCGTTTTCAAAGATGCGGCTTCTAGCCTAAATAAAATTTTATACCTCTCAAAACATGTACAAATTTACATTTTCTATAAAGGTTTTGAGCTACTCTAGACTTTGGAGTAAGTCCTAAAGCGGTACACTTCCTTCTTTTACTATAAATATTTTTACCTTTCATCTTAAAAAATTAATATGTTTTCTCTCACATTTTTCTAGGTAATGATTTGGCTGCTGGGTGATAGAAGTATCTAATCCCCTAGATATGCCTTACTGTTTAGACTTTTCTGAAAGCTCTTGAGTATGGCTAGTTCACTAACTAGACGGCAAAGTGGTACGCGCCTTGGTTTTTATGGTAGAGACCACAGTTTCAATATTTTGGTACCGGTTTGCTAAGATGCGGCTGCTAGCCTGAACGGGTGTAAAAACCCCTCAACACAACTTTAAATATACATGTTCTAGAAAGATTTTGAACTGTTTTAGGCTATAGAAGAAATCATCAAATGGTACATGTGCTTTATCGACTGAAAAAATAACCAACATTCGCGTTTTTTGTTGAATGTATTCACTCCAATATTTTGCTAGTTATTGTTTTGGCTGCTGTGTGATAAAAGTATCTTATCCCCTAGTTATTCCAATAAATTTAGGCTTTTATGAAAGGCCTTTAGCATGTCTAGAATACTAAGTAGGCCACAAAGTGGTACGCGCCTTTGTTTTTATGGCAGAGAGCACAGTCTCAATATTTTCATACTCGTTTTCAAAGATGCGGCTTCTAGCCTAAATAAAATTTTATACCTCTCAAAACATGTACAAATTTACATTTTCTATAAAGGTTTTGAGCTATTCTAGACCTTGGAGTAAGTCCTAAAGCGATACATTTCCTTCTTTTACTATAAATATTTTTACCTTTCATCTTAAAAAATTAATATGTTTTCTCTCACATTTTTCTAGGTAATGATTTGGCTGCTGGGTGATAGAAGTATCTAATCCCCTAGATATGCCTTACTGTTTAGACTTTTCTGAAAGCTCTTGAGTATGGCTAGTTCACTAACTAGACGGCAAAGTGGTACGCGCCTTGGTTTTTATGGTAGAGACCACAGTTTCAATATTTTGGTACCGGTTTGCTAAGATGCGGCTGCTAGCCTGAACGGGTGTAAAAACCCCTCAACACAACTTTAAATATACATGTTCTAGAAAGATTTTGAACTGTTTTAGGCTATAGAAGAAATCATCAAATGGTACATGTGCTTTATCGACTGAAAAAATAACCAACATTCGCGTTTTTTGTTGAATGTATTCACTCCAATATTTTGCTAGTTATTGTTTTGGCTGCTGTGTGATAAAAGTATCTTATCCCCTAGTTATTCCAATAAGTTTAGGCTTTTATGAAAGGCCTTTAGCATGTCTAGAATACTAAGTAGGCCACGAAGTGGTACGCGCCTTTGTTTTTATGGCAGAGAGCACAGTCTCAATATTTTCATACTCGTTTTCAAAGATGCGGCTTCTAGCCTAAATAAAATTTTATACCTCTCAAAACATGTACAAATTTACATTTTCTATAAAGGTTTTGAGCTATTCTAGACCTTGGAGTAAGTCCTAAAGTGGTACACTTCGTTCTTTTACTATAAATATTTTTACCTTTCATCTTAAAAATTGAATATGTTTTCTCTCACATTTTTCTAGGTAATGATTTGGCTGCTGGGTGATAGAAGTATCTAATCCCCTAGATATGCCTTACTGTTTAGACTTTTCTGAAAGCTCTTGAGTATGGCTAGTTCACTAACTAGACGGCAAAGTGGTACGCGCCTTGGTTTTTATGGTAGAGACCACAGTTTCAATATTTTGGTACCGGTTTGCTAAGATGCGGCTGCTAGCCTGAACGGGTGTAAAAACCCCTCAACACAACTTTAAATATACATGTTCTAGAAAGATTTTGAACTGTTTTAGGCTATAGAAGAAATCATCAAATGGTACATGTGCTTTATCGACTGAAAAAATAACCAACATTCGCGTTTTTTGTTGAATGTATTCACTCCAATATTTTGCTAGTTATTGTTTTGGCTGCTGTGTGATAAAAGTATCTTATCCCCTAGTTATTCCAATAAGTTTAGGCTTTTATGAAAGGCCTTTAGCATGTCTAGAATACTAAGTAGGCCACGAAGTGGTACGCGCCTTTGTTTTTATGGCAGAGAGCACAGTCTCAATATTTTCATACTCGTTTTCAAAGATGCGGCTTCTAGCCTAAATAAAATTTTATACCTCTCAAAACATGTACAAATTTACATTTTCTATAAAGGTTTTGAGCTATTCTAGACCTTGAAGTAAGTCCTAAAGCGGTACACTTCCTTCTTTTACTATAAATATTTTTACCTTTCATCTTAAAAAATGAATATGTTTTCTCTCACATTTTTCTAGGTAATGATTTGGCTGCTGTGTGATAGAAGTATCTAATCCCCTAGATATGCCTTAATGTTTAGACTTTTCTGAAAGCTCTTGAGTATGGCTAGTTCACTATTTAGACGGCAAAGTGGTACGCGCCTTGGTTTTTATGGTAGAGACCACAGTTTCAATATTTTGGTACCGGTTTGCTAAGATGCGGCTGCTAGCCTGAACGGGTGTAAAAACCCCTCAACACAACTTTAAGTATACATGTTCTGGAAAGATTTTGAACTGTTTTAGGCTATAGAAGAAATCATCAAATGGTACATGTGCTTTATCAACTGAAAAAATAACCAACATTCGCGTTTTTTGTTGAATGTATTCACTCCAATATTTTGCTAGTTGTTGTTTTGGCTGCTGTGTGATAAAAGTATCTTGTCCCCTAGTTATTCCAATAAATTTAGGCTTTTATAAAAGAACATAAGCATATCTAGAATACTAAGTAGGCCACAAAGTGGTACGCGCTTTGGTTTTTATGGCACAGATACCACAGTTTCAATATTTTGATATTCGCTTGCAAAGATACGTCTGCCAGCCTGAACGGGTATCTAAACCCCTGAATATCACTATAAATATACTTTTTCCTACACGATTTTTAGACGTTTTAGACTGATAAGTAAGTCGTTAATTGGTATGCTCCCTATAATCATTTTGAAGCTAATCAACAGTCGCCTTTGTTATATAATATACTAGATGTGCCCGCAAAATACGTTTCATCATAATAATTAACCAAAAAAAATCTGAAGAGGGCCGGACTTATCACTTAGTGATATAAAATATAGCCTATGGCCTATTCTGAGGCCTGCCAAAAATACACAAAAATATTCATAAAAATCGGTCGTGTTGTTTCGGAGGATTTCGTTAACAAGCCTTGTGACACGATATTTCATACATTTACTCTGATTTTTTTTAGCTAATGGACTTGGTTTCTGGGTGATATAGGTATCATAAAATAATAAATTTAGGCTTTTCTGAAAGGTTTTGAGCATATCAAGATAGTTAGGAGCCTACAAATTGATAGGCGCCACAGTTTTCATGTTTGCAAATATCATCTCATTGATTTAATACTATTTTCATTTATATTAGTGTTAGAATGGAATTTTTAATGATCTTATCTTATTTTATGTTCTTTAGGCAATGTGACATATATTCTAATGTTTTAAAGGCTGAATTAACTAGTTTTATTTGAAGATTTTATAACTACTTCTTAAATTGGTCGGGTTATACATCGGCTGCTACTTTTGGCTGCTAACTTCACACCGGTAGGTAGGTAGACATATTACGACATGGATTAACATGTAGGCTTCTTTTTAGTCCGGAAAAGTAAGTAGTTCCTGCGGGAAAGTCGATTTAAGGTTTGTTCTTTGAACTTTTTAAATCGAAAAACTTACTAGGTGTGCCTGTTAACTACGTTTCATCTTTTAAGGCGTGTAATTATATTAATTATACTCAACGTGGAATTATGTAAGACCTCCTCTGTAATCTTTCCTAGTAGGTAGTAGATAGCAAAAGTGTCACGTTTAGTACTATACTATCTACTTCTAGAATGATTACCGAAACTATATCTTTACAAATTTCACATTTAGTATATACCTACTAGCTTTCCTCTCGCGACTTCGCCCGCGTTATGTTTGTTTTCCCGTGGGATTTTTTTCCCGTAGGAAAATTACCCTATGTCCTTCCCCTAGTCTCAAACTATCCCTATAGCAACTTTCATCAAAATCGGTTTAGTAGTTTCGAAGCCTATTCAATACAAACAAACAAACAAACAATCAAATCTTTCCTCTTTATAATATTAGTATAGCTTAAAATGTTTGGTATAAATAGGAAATATTAATTTATATCTACCGCGGCGCTAGTTTCGGTGGAGGAACCACCTTAAATAAATTGTGTATATTTATGTTAAAACATTAAAATATTTTATAAAATTAAAAAATCGTATTGCATTATTATCACTACTATTGATATCAATTACTATTCATTACTAATCAATCACACTCTAAAGTAGAATAACGCTGCAAAGTACGCATAGTAAAATATTTTTACAAAAAATTATGAATACCGACTTCAAAACCACTTAAAAGTTGAAAATAATATAAGATAACAAACAACATTACATTTTTTTACTAAAGTCGGTGCCAAATTTGATTACATTTTAGGCACCTTTAGGCAACTTTTCGGTTTTAGATACGATTACTTAGCATTCCATGGATTCCCCGTGCGGTTGCCGGGTCCATCGCGTTGCAGAAAAAAGAGCCAAGAGCGGTGTCTGGGGCTTACGATCCAGCAGCAATGTGTATAGGGATTTTGCCGGAATACCTCTGGCGCCTACTTCCACCGCAAACATACAAGTGAACATAATAGCCGGGTTTAGATATACAAACATACAATTTTTTTTTAAAGAAAAGCAACATACAGTCGAATAGAGAACCTCCTCCTTTTTTGAAGTCGGTTAAACAAGTGTATCCACTATTTCGACGTTTATGTATTTGATAATATGATTGTATCTAAAATAAAATCTCCTTGCAATACCTATTTCATAAATACAGGTAACTACAAACTCATTGGGGAATCACTATAGCGCTACTGTAAAAGCGCGTCTTTTTCGCGTCAATTGGAATGAAAAACAAATGAACAGTGAAAATGTATTCGTTTGTTTTTTTCATCGATTTGCAGCAGATTTCGAAAAAAATTTTTCGTTTGTAATTATTGATATCCTTTATTTATATTAGTGTCAAGTGACAGATAGAACGATAATGTCATTCAATGCACATATTAACGAACACGAACGACATAAAATCGTGTCATTAAAAGAAGATGGACTTTCTATAGCTGACATTGCCAGAGAAATGGGAGTTGCTGTAAGTTAAAGTTTTGTAATATAAATGATCACAGTTTTACACTACAATACCAAAGGTCCTGAGCTCTTGTTCCGTAGCCAGGGCATGAGCTAATACTTTGTGCCTATACACCGTGATTTTATATCATACAAGAAATTTTAAGAAGTGTATTGTGACGCTCAAAACAGATATTTTTTTCTATGGGAGCAACTTCGAAGTCGCGAAAGCAAATCGGGTTGATGGTCTCAAACGCTTTTAAAATTTTCTTGGATGATAAATAATCACGTAATAAATAATTAAATTAAACATTTATAATTATAACTGAATATTAACGCAGTCGTATCTGTAGATAAAATATTGTTAAAATTAAAAAATGCAATGAACTCTTATCGATATCTATAGGATTGCCTACTGAGTTCAAACATTGTTAGTTTGATTTTTATTGTATCGATCACGTAAAAATAATTTTGAAGTAGATATCTTTAACTGATTGAGCTGAAATTCTGTATAGATGTTCCGGCAAACTACCTGGCAACAATGATGCGTTGAATGAGATGAACAGACTGAGAAACGTGTCCATTGATAACTAAAAAGTAAAAAATAAATTAAATGCAAAAAAACCTTTTTAAAAACAAGCCTTTATTTAAATGCGCTAAAAAGAAAAAATAAACTTTACACTAAAACTTTTACTTATAACGTCATTTCACATTTGACACAATTTATATGACATAAAAGCTTGTCGCGAGATTTACTTTTGTAGTTAAACAAGTAGGTAAATTAAATAATTTGATGTGAATAATTTTATACATTTGAATTTTCAAACTAATTAAACACGAGTAGGTATTTAAAAGTTCTATTTTAAGTACTTTTAAGTTACTACACACAAGTAAATCTCGCGACATGCTTTTATGTCATATAAATTGTGTCAAATGTGAAATGACGTTATAAGTAAAAGTTTTAGTGTAAAAGTTTATTTTTTCTTTTTAGCGCATTTAATTTAAATCTAATTTGGCGGCTGCCGCTGCCACGAAATGGCGATTTCTCATTTCTACTTTAACCCGTAATGATATGGGTATCAAATTAAAGGGCTTGGAGAACAGAGCAAAGTAAGGAAAGTTACGTTATTCTAAATCCAATGTGGTGGACGTCACAAAATGGCGACTTATCATTCCACTTTAACCCTTATGATATGGGTATCAATCAAATGAAAGGGCTTGATAAGCGAAATATTATTTAACATCATAGATAAATAGTAGAAAGTAAAAAATAAATAAACGAAAAAAATATTTTTTTTAATAAGCTGTTAATTCAACAATATTTCAAAAGCACTTTTTTATAATTTATGTCGAAAAACTTGCAGATTTCCGGTATAGAAACAGTACTTAGTTATTAATGTATGTCGAAAAACTTGCAGATTTCCAGTATAGACCAAAGATTTAATAAGTCTAATATATAATTATTTTAATACAAATTATACAGGGTTAATTTTGAGGTACCGGCAACCTCGCAGGATTAGATAAAGTCTGACACACGAAACATGAACCTGACATTTTTCAAGTAGCAACACTGATACAATGTCCCCATGTAGTTTAGTTCAACATGGTGATTTTGATACTTTGTAATAAACAATTTCATAATATTTTTTTCTGAGTCTGACACACGAAACATGAACCTGACATTTTTTCAAGTAGCAACACTGATACAATGTCCCCATGTAGTTTAGTTCAACATGGTGATTTTGATACTTTGTAATAAACAATTTCATAATATTTTTTTCTTAATTTCTGTCGAAATATTACAGATATTAAGTAATTTTAACATTCATGAAATCCAAATACGGCGATTTCTTATAAAAGGTTCATTGTTGGAAGTTCATTGAAACTAAACATTACCTAATATTTAATTTAAAAAAAGCATAAACTCCTTTTTTTCCTACTATATTCAAGGAAAAAAAGACAATCCTTTCACAAATTTAACATTCTAAATTACTACATAAATAAAAAAAATATTAGAATATTTCAAGTATCAAAATGTATTTTACCTTCTGTAGACAGTATTACCAGAGCTAGAATTTTTGAATTTGCCGCTTTTTTACTTTATACCCGTCTAGGTTTATAAATAAATTAAAAAAGTAATGATCACTTAAGTGAATTTATTTTCCTTTGGAGAATTTATGACAATGAGTTTTAATGTATAATGTCAATTTTCAACTTTCCATTGTCTGTGTACCTATACGGGCAAATTTTGAGGTACCGGCAACCTCGCAGGATATCTAGCATCATTAACTACGACGTTTGTTCTACGACTTTTGATAATTCGTTAGATTTTACTTGCATAAAAAAATAAATATTCATTTAATATACCTCTAGAATGTTTGTAACTCTACGCACACAGCGCGCGAGCATAGCGTTGTCTTCCGTCGTCGTTTATGAATGAAACATAGACATATCAATGTCACGACAGTGAAATAAAAACTTGAACATTTTTTTTTGTTCAACGTATTGAGTTATCTTAAAACGAAAATGTAAGCACTGAATGAGTATGCCATATTGGATTAATAGTGACATCACTTTATTTTTTCAAGTTATTCTTAGCAAGACCTTTTATTTGATACCCATATTGTAGGAGTGCATTAAAAATAATTGGTCCGCCATCTTGGGTATGCCGCCATCTTGGATTTCGAATGACGTCAGACAGTTAACCATCCATATTCATCCAAACTGTTTGTGTATACAAAATTTCAGCTCAATCAGTTAATGATATCTACTTCAAAATTGATTTTCAAGCTTTAGAAGTCCGCCATATTGTACTAATAGTGACGTCACATTATTTTTCGAGTTACTCTTAGCAATACCTTTTATTTGATACCCATATTGTAAGGGTGCATTAAAAATTATTGGTGCGCCATCTTGGGTATGCCGCCATTTTGGATTTATAATGACGTCACATAGTCAACCATGCATTGTCATCCAAACTGAATGTGTATACAAAATTTCAGCTCAATCGGTTAAAGATATCTGCTTCAAAATTGAGTTGCAAGATTTCACGCGAACATACATACTTACATATTTACATACTTACTTACATTGCAAGTTAAATAAAAGCTTGTAAAAATGGCGGATGTTGGGTAATCGTGCAATGTCTCGGGTAACAAATAAATTGAGCCGATCCAATTGAGCTAAAATGTGCCAAATTTCAGCTAAATCGGACACTGGAAATATGGGTAAAATTAAACTAAAGCTTGTGAAAGGGGTGTTAAGCTATTTTTGCATAAAGTGTATACTCTAGGTACGAACTTCTGTAAATATGTTTATAAACCAAGTGTTCCGCTAATTTTGAACTTACGATGTTCATTTAGCTCTGGCGTTGATCTCGTTCAGCGACTTATGTGTGTTGCCGTGTATAGGAGTTTTGGTGTCAGTTCAGCTATTTTTGTAAATTATGATGTTTAGGTGTTTCGAAATTAACAGTGTATATCTACTTTTTAAGGACTGATGTTTAGCCAATTTTGACCTTTACGGATGTTCATCAAATTTCGACACAAGTCTTGTTTAACGATTTATGTGTGTTATGCTGTATAGAGGTTTTGGAAATCTGGATCTGGTCATCGACTTTTGGTGCCGACTGTACAATCGCGCGCAGCTCCGCCTGATCACCGCTACGTTCATTTTCGTTTGCACTAGCGCTCTCTAGCCCCAGCCCGTCGACCTCGAATAGACATGGAATAATGAAATAAAAGATCATGCTTGGCCGTTCGAACACTTCTTCGGCCTGCCGCCGAGCCGCCGAGGAACCCCCCAACGCCGATTAGAGAGAGAAAGAGTATTTCTTTTCTAAAAAGGCCAAAACTCAAGGGGCGTAGCCCGGCGCTTCCGCACGATTCAAGCGAATAAAATTTTAAATGGTCAGGCGGAAGTGCTCGCGATAGTACATGTATACGAAACTTGACCACTCATTGCTGGATATTCGCTCATTACAAGATAAGATTGAGAAATATCTTTTTCTTTATATTTGACTTCAACGAGTGCTCTAACAAATCTGCATTAGCTAGTGCGTGCGTAGCGTAAGATAGATGGAAAATTATATGTTTAGAAATATTGGTAGTACTTCCTATACAGCCAAATAATACAAATAGATTCCCTTAATCGGTAATGGTAGTGTTAACTTTTAATTGTGAAACGGATACAAGGCATGCTCAAAAATTGTAGTAGGTAACTCAAAAATATTGGTCTCGTCACATTTTCATACCGAGTATATGATTAAATAAAAATAAAATTATTGTTAACCACAATGAGCTTAAATAATTTAATACACTGGTACCGTTACCAGGTGAGATAGGAGCTCGATAGTACTTTTCATATATTTCATCCCATAGTTTACTACGTTCGTAGTATAATGGCCCCTGGAGTGAGATTTCTGCCCCAAAGGACATGTGTGGAGTTCTGTTGGAACTTGCAGGTTGCCAATCAGGCAATGATGAACCCTCTGATATCGGATTCCTGAAAAATTAGACATAATTCATGATTTATCAGATCTCATACTAAATGAGATATCAGACAGATATTTAATAGCTCATAACTGTCATATCAACGTATGGCATAATATTGCTAAATTTTTAACGCTAATGATTTATTTACATGTTGCATAAAAATGCATGTAATTATATACAAACTATTTCTGTGAATTTATACAATTACTCACCCAGTAGTAATGAAGTCGATATACATTCTTCTCATTACATTTTTAAATTTTGTATATTCTTCCGTAAGATTAGCTTTATCAAAAAATTCATCATAAATAGCAGAAAATTGATCACAATGATTAGCACCTCTTACGTTAAAGGGATAGTTTTGTTTCCTTTCATCTATAAATGAATATTCATACAAATAAAATTTACTTTCATTGTTCGCTTCTTTATGGAACTTTACTGACTTAAGCATTGGCTGCATAAATAAAACATCTGAAAAATAATCGATATACGACGATATCGTATCTGAACTAACTAATTTATCACTAAAATAAAATTGTTTGAGTTTTACTGCCACAGCTTCTCTCTCCTCCTTAGTTTCAAATTGTAAGTCTGCCGGAATATATTGTGAGAAATTTTCGTTCATTTTAACAGTCCATTTTTCAAAACTGTTTATACGTATTAAACCTTCCATATTAGAAAATCCGTAAAGAGTTGGCAAAGGCTTTATTGCGTTTTTCTTTATTAAATTAACTGGTACCTCTTCAAGAAATCTTTCCACTCCTTCCAGTCCTGTATTTCTTTCAACGCATGGTGCAAAAATAACAGTTGAATCTGTTCTTCCTTGTATTAAATCTTGTCTTGAATACAGAGTCTTATACGACGATGTTTTGTAAAATTCTTCCAGAGCATTCAGATCATTGACATTTCTGAACCCAAGGGCTGCCGCATATTGTTTTGCATTTGCTATTGGGTCCACCTGAAGTCCAAACGAGCCCACAGTAGCACCACTGCCAACTATGACTTTTTGGAAAAGTCCATCCGTAATACTTGCTATTCTCAAAAGATCCACAGATACCCCTCCAGCACTGCACCCAATTATTGTAATGTCATCTGGATTCCCACCGAATGATTTTATGTTTGTTTTAACCCATCTTAATAATGCTAATTGATCTTTCATGCCTGCGTTACCTGGCGCACCTTCTGTACCTAGGCATAAAAAGCCATGTACTCCTAGACGATAATTGAAATTTACAACGATAATATCCTTTTGTTTGATAAGATCATTATATGTAAACAATCTGCCCATGCCTATTTGAAATGCACCGCCATGCACTTCAATCATTACAGGCAGGTTAGTTTTGTTTGTATCTGGAACGTATATGTGAGTGATCAGACAATCTTCTTTTGTAACTATTCCTGCTAAATCTTGTGGACAAACAATTAATTCGTCTTTGTTGTCATAAGTCTCCGTCCAGTTGCGAGGTGGTAAAGGCGCCTGGAAATAAATGTTAGTTACAACTACAACTCAAATACAATGTGAACGAAAAATGAGCAATCAATGATAATTAGTGAATGATTATGAAAACAATCGCATTTGTTTTAACGATTTTAATTAAAGGTTTTACTTTCGTCAGTAAGTGAAATTGTATATGTAAATATGTATACACTATTAGTAGGTATAAGATGAATATCAGAGAAACCGCATGACATCAAAGTTGATATTTTAATTTGTATACCAAAAACTGAAGAATTTATTAAATACGTTTTGAAGGTAAATAATCCTTAATGTTTTCAACGATTATGAAAATTGAACGGTTTGGTTAGAAGGCTATAGTAACGATTTTATTTTAAATACAATATGTAAACTAATGAACCTTAAATTTATCCTTGCCGGTTGGAGCTGTGGCGTAGGGTATATTGTAGAACCCGAATACTTTACTGTCATCTTCTCGATATCCACGCACAGGCCCTTGGGCAATCGTCACTATTCGTGTAGCGTCCGAAGCTGAATTCCCACTATTTGGAATAACAGCGAAACTGATTAGAAAAATGACACACAGACACACCCCTTGCATATTGAACATTTTGAATAACACCATCATCGAATTATACTTATGACATATATACGTCGAAAGCTATCGTGAATACTAGCGATTATTAGCTTTAATCATATAAGATTCTAGATATAGGCACGCACACAACGATGTTTCTATACACAACTCTTCTGTAATAATAAGATATTGTCACTTGCAACATTCTTATAGATTTATTCCAAATACTTACGACGTTGTCAAAAGCTTATCTTTTATCAATATTTAAGAACCGCTAATGGATATCTGAGTGAATTATAATGATAAAAATAAAATATTTTTTATGTATAATCTACATTTAAGCCATCAGCATCACATTATAAATGTGTCGATAAAAACTGTTTGTTAATTACTTGTATTTGCTATATGGCCTTCATCATTTCAGCCAAGAGACGTCCACTGTTGGACATAGGTCTCCCCCAGGGATCTCTAAAACCGAACGGCCCAATGCCTCTCGCATCCAGCGGTTTTCCGCGACTTTCACCAGATCGTCGGTCCACCTTGTGGGGGGCCCACCAACGCTGCGTCTTGCGGTACGCGGCCGCCACTTGAGGACCTTTCGCCCCAACAGCCGTCAGTCCTGCGAGCGATGTGTCATGTGCACTGTCACTTTAGGTTTGCAATTCTTTGAGCTATGTCGGTGACTCGAATTCTTCTACGAATCTCATCATTTCTGATGTGATCTCGTAGAGAAAATCCGATCATAGCAATGGAGAGGCATTTCTCTTTGAGAGACCTTGAGCCTTCTAATGGGACCCATTGGCCACGTCACAGCACTATCTCATGATTCTTTCAAGAGAGCTATAAAAACACATCTTCTGCAGCTACAATGTTTTTTTTCCTTTCGTTAGGTATGTAGTATATGTAGTTTATGTATTTTGTAGGTATATTTACTTATTAAGAACAAGTAGAATATGTATTCTATTATTATGTTATAATTTCACGGTCTCGTCGTTTTATGTCTCCAATTAAAGTTTCTTCTTCTGTTAGGTTGTCTGGTAGAGATTGCCACTTTGGCAATAGGGCCGCCTTTTGTTATAAGGACTAGTTTTTAAGGAAAATTCTTGTAACTATTTCTATTGCAATAAAGTTGTAGGTACATACATACAGTTCCGAACCTTATCATCACTGGCAACACGCACGAATCGAAGTCTTTCGTCTTCAGATACTGCGGTAGATGGGCCGAGAATATGCTGCGTAGTTTCTCGAATGCTGCCCAGCTGAGTTGGATCCGTTCTTTTTCCTCTTTCTGGAAGTTGAAACTTACCGAGCTGAACGATTTGCCCCAGGTAAACATCGAATATGTTTCAACAACTTTTTATAATTTTAAGTAAGTATATTGAATCAGTAGGTATATTCTAAAAATATACTTTAATAACCTGCGTTCAAAACATTATTTTTGTTTGTTTTACTTCAATTTATGGTTATTTATTTTTGAAAACAATGGCTATGCCTCTATATGAGCACATTGTAACTCGTTTAGATATTGCTATTATATATTGCTGTCATAGTTAGAGGTTTTCAATAACTCATAGATCTATAAAAGTCATAGGTATACATGAGTCTTTTTCGCCTGTAATTTTGGATCTTCAAGAGTTAGTAGAGTTTTAATAAGCACCACAATATACCTAAGGCCGTCAGAATTTACTACTATACCTAGAGCTTTTGGTAATTTATGAGGAATTCTTATTGCCAGTGTAGAACTTTAACAGTTATTAGTGTCCGTTTATTTTCATAATACTTAGATGTCAAAAATATAAAATCGTCTAAAGCTAATATAAAACAAGAGACTTTACCTGCATAATAGTCAATCTCTGTGGACCTGTAAACCTTAATGTGTCTGACCACCTTGGAGTACTTGTGAACCTTAAAATAATTATTAATAATGTAAAAATAATTGTATTGTAAAACGACTATTTTCTAACTTTCATGTAGGTACATAACTTTATAGGAAAGTTTCGACTTATATGACTGGAATAACCTGCTAAATAAATTTGTCTGTCCCGGTATGAAATATGAATCTGTAATTTTTACAATAGTTTATTTTTATGATATTCGTTTTCCAAAAAGAAAGTAGTAAACCTTTAAAAAATTATGTTGACGCAGCGCGGGAGGCGAGGCAGTGGGACGCTCGATGTGCTGACGAGCTGCGCCGGTGCGTGCGCGAGCGGTGGTTGCAAGCAGGGATGTTATGGAGCTCCGTAACCGTAACCGAAACTATCGGATATCCGAAATAAAATACACGGTTATATTTTTATCACCCTGGAAAATTTTAGGGACGCTTCAGGACACATCCATTATTATATAAAAAAATGAAATATTTTTTTTAAATATTAAAAAAAAATAAAAAAATCTCTAAAAATGCTGCTCTCTACTAGTGCGACATTTTTTGGATTTTTTAGAAACTTAATATAAAAATTAAGTAAGGGAGTTATTTTTTTTATTTGTCGTGACGCGTCCCTTAAATTAATTAACCGTGTATATCCGTAACCGTAACCGTATTAGTCTAGTCGAGAAGTCGAAAACCTGCGAAAAATAGTTGACCGTCTCCTAAAAATATGGTTGATAGCTTAAACGATCCGGAATGGCATCTAGAAAAAGACGTTATTTGGATTTTTTCTGCCGAAGAAAATTACAATTGTTATTAACAAAAATCTGAAAAAAAATAGTTGTCCAGCTTTTTGGCTAAATCTCAAAAAGTATAAGTGATACCTCAAATAGTGTAAAAGTTTCTGAAAGAGCAGGAAATTTTAGTAAAAGAGTTGTCGACTCCCGGAATTGTAGCTCCAATATTTATAATTTTTATTTAACGTTGAAAATAGGCTTCCGCGCGGCAGTTTCGGCATGCGCGCGTTTCAAAAAAGAAACAAAAAAAATGCTTGTTTGTCTCTAAAAAGTAATGAAATCTAGACCTTAGTTCTAGTAGATTCTAGTTCCTTACTGCGATTTCTTTATTATTATAGTTAATGTTGTGTGACTTGGTCGTTGAACATTCTTTATACGTTAGTTAATACAAGTCACTTCTTTTTATAGAAACGTGAGCTTATTGATTTATTTTTTTAGATTTTCTTATTTGACACAGTTTTTTTCTTTTTGGGGGTAGTTTTTTATTATTACAAATCTTTCTTTTCTTTTTTTCTTTTCTTTATTGGAAGCGGCCCACCAAGTTGAATATTTTTTGTAAATGCGGTATGTCGATATCTCTAATAGTTTGATTGGGCTCTTGAGTTTTCTAATCAGGGTCACCAGGTACCGTCGATTATCCTAGTTTTTATAGTTTTCCCTTTATGTGGCCATTAAACCCTGACTTGAAATTTTGGATTTTAAGTATGTGATTATAGCTTACTAGATGACGAAAATATCTGCGTTTGGTCTTATCCAGAGGTTCTCAAATAGGGGCCTGAAAATGCGGCGAAATGGTTCCAGTAATGGCTGTAGCACACCTCCGCCGCGAAACCAACAAGGCGAAACCTCTATGATCCAATGAGTCACTTCAAATTTAGTGCGTACACAATTGATGAGGTAGTTAAATCTATAAAAAACACTACAACCGCTACAATTAAAATTACTACAGATTAGTCTGGGAAGCGTTCACAAGATTCTACACGAGCACCTCCGCGTGAGGAGCTGAGGAGGATAGTTTCGCACTGGGTGCCGCACAACCTTACCGAAGCTTAGTGAAGGGACATGATTAGTAAATTTGAAGCAGACTCGTCTCGGTGCGTTTATGACATTGTGACTAGGTGATGAATCCTGGACTTATCAATACGATCCAGATTAGCGCCAGTCGACACTTTGGCGTTTCAAAACGAACCAATGCCTACCAAAATGAAACGACCAAGAAGCGCAGGGAAAATTTTTATCGCTTCTTTACGTTGACGGGGTATCTGGTATCAATTCCATTACGAAATCAAAACAGCATCAACGCCGAATGGTAATGAGCCACAAACGACCGAACACCTGGGTACTGCTTCATCAAGACCGCATCCGTGAACTCAGCGATCAAAACGAGGGACTTCCTGGACACCACACCGGTCAAAGTCTTAGGTCACCCTCCTTAAAGTCCTGATCTGGCACCGTGCGACTTCTTTTTATTCTCTAAAATGAAAAATCAACTGAAAGGGATACAGTTTTCACCACCAAAGAAGGTCGTATCGAAGAGGAGATACCTCTTCTATACGGCCTTCTTTGGTGACTGGAAAAAGTTCTTCGAAAGTTCCATGTATAAGTTGGATTGGAACATTACAAATTCACAACGCTAAAAATTAATCAAATTATTATAACTTTTTCAAATGTCAACAACGAGACATGTTATTATGAATATTTATTATATACATCTTTAAACAATTTTGTAATCATTCTGACTTCATATCTTAATAACCATTTCTGTTTTGTTTTCGAAATAGAACGAACGTCCTAATTTTGGTCATTAGTGATGGTCTAAGGTGGTTGCAAATATAACCGGCCGAAGAGAAGACTCTTTCGGGTCCTTGTGGGAGGTAAAGCAAGAAAATATTTATATGGCATCGATAAATATGGTGGCCTCGACTGCCACTATTTTCAAAGAGAGCCAGTGCAATTCTTATCGTTGTAGATACTTGTACATCTTTATTATCTTCCATAGCCGGACTTGGTACCATTTTTTACTTTTATTGAGAACCGGGAGAACCATTACTCAGTCAGCACCGGTACCAGTATATGTATTTCAGTACCGGGAATCGCGGGAAATTTCAGAACCGGGAAATTTATGAACCGGGAATTCCCGATAGCATATACCCTAGCTCAAATGTTTGCCGGGTACCTACTAACTGTACCCGTGTACGTAACAAATAGAGGGACGAGCACAGTTACTTTGGCATTTATAATTTAAAATCAAAATAGTCATTATTCAAATAGGTTTCACTTGAAAGAAATCACATTTGAATCGTCCATTCGTTTACCTATCACTACGTATCACCCGGACGTCTTTTAGCTGATAAGAAGAATAAGTGCAAAAAAGTTATCAGCTTATCAGCTTTATTAGGGGGGCGATTTTGTAACTCATCGGCAATCGGCCATCGTATATAGATTTGATAATTCTGTTTGATTGAAATTGATTTATAAGACGTTTTACATGTTGCAACGTCATAGTTCGAACAGTCTTGACATAATTGTCGAAATAAATCAACCAATACTTATAGCCAATGAATGAACATAATTTCGCTTTGCTCCATTAAGTCGTTCAATTTGATAACGATTGCCGATCAATCGATGAGATATAAAATCACCACATTTCCAAAAAATTATGTCTTTACCATACACAATATTTATAATTTGTTACCATAAATAATAATACACAATAACATTATAATGAGTGATGTCTTCTAATTAACACCAAGCATTGGCATTGAGGTATTATTTTTGTAATAATAGTGCCTGCAAACTACGTTTTGCCATAATAATTGTCAAAAAAGCAAATTCTGGAGAGGGCCACCCTTATCACTTAGGGCAGGGTTGCCCAAACCGCGGCCCGCGACATGTTTATAGTCTATCACAAGCCTACCCAATTTTCCTTTGGTATTTTTTGGTAAAATTACATTTTATTTAATTTCTACAGTATTTCAAATAAATTAATTATTATTTTTTAAGGTCTTCGGTATTTAATGTTTTTTACGACTGGTTTGAAAAACTCATATTCAACGCACTAAGTCATTTCATTATAAAAGTTAGATTATAAAAGTTTTCTGTCACTCACTATTACTCGGAAATTATCGAATTGTGTTTGTTCAGTAGCTGACCGATTGTCCTCTTTCATCTGTTGTTCTATGCGAGAAGTGCCTATCGTCTGGAGTACCTAGTTTAAATACGTATTGCTCAAACTCAAATTCAAAAATCTTTATTCAATATCGACCTTTACAGGCACTTATTGGCGTCAAAGAAAACTCAAACGCTGCTAGCGCTTCTTCCGGCGATGAAAACTGTTTCCCTTTGAGCCCTTTGAGCCAAATCAGGACTGTAAGGAGGGTGTCCCAAGACTCTGACCGGTGTGGAGTCCAGGAAGTCCCTCGTTTTGACCGCAGAGTGCGCGGGCGCGTTGTTGTGGTGAAGAAGGACCCCGCGGAGCCCGGTGTTCGGTCGCTTGTTGTTCATTGCAGAAAAAACTTTTGGCAGGCATTTTGTGCTATACCATTCGGCGTTGATGCTGCTTTGGTCTCGAAGTGGAATTGAAATTAGGTACCCCATCAAAGTGAACAAACTAGCGATCAAAATTTTCCCTGCGCTCCTCGATCGCTTCACTTTCGTTTTGAAACAGCCAAACTGTCGACTGACGCTTTGTTTCTAGATCGTATTGATAAATCCAGGATTCGTCACCTGTCACATTATCGTAAAAGCGCCGTGACGAGCCTGCATCAAATTTTTGTATCATATCACTGCACCAATCCAGACAGGCCTGCTTCTGAGCTTCGGTGAGGTTGTGCGGCACCCAGCGGGAAACTATCCTCCTTACGCGAAGGTGCTCGTGCAAAATCTTGTGAACACTTCGTGAACCAATCTGCAGAGTATGCTGAATCTCTTGGTACGTAATTCGTCTGTTTTCTTGAATTAATTTTTTTTACTGCTAGCACACTTTCTTCGGTGACAGCCGTCGTAGGACGACCACTCCTTTGTTCACCCCCCAAAGTAAGACGACCGCGTTTGAACTCGCTACACCAGCGGTAGATGGTTGCTTTTGAAGGTCCTTCATCCATTAAAGCAGTTCGAAGTCGATCAAATGACTCATCAGGGTTTAGGCAACATTTAAAATCGTAAAAAATCATAGCACGAAAATGTTCTCGATGCAGAAAAATTGAATTGGCTCTCGAAAAACAATGCGGAGGAAAATTTGAAAATCGAACAGTGGTATTTTTACTAAATAATTACAAGTGGCCAGTGTCTTGTACATAAAACCTTTTTTTCGCAAAATCTTTCTGAGTGGCCTGGTAGATTAAGATCGTCCGCAAAAAAGAGTAGTGACTATGGTTGATAAAAGATGCGATTGATATTAACCGACCCAAGTATGATTCCTGTGGTACCCCGGACTCAGCGGAAAGTAAGTCCTAGATAAAAAAAACCATTGATAGTTACGATTAGTGATCTATTTTCCAAATAATACTTTAAACACGTAAGCAGACTTTCATCTAACTGTCAATGTTTTCTAAAATTTCTTTTTCCATTTCATCCAAGTGAGGATGCTGTGAAGATATCGCTCACCACAATATTCGCAGACTCTTTGGTCGTTGTTAACTTATGACCAAGAGAATAATTTGATGAGAAATGGTTTGCGAAAAGATCAGTAAACAGGACCGGCTGTTGATTGTTGATATACGTTTGATACGGCAAGAAGGATTCACTTTTACCGCTTAAAAGCCTTTGGATCTTTCTGCATATTGAGTTCAATTCTATATTTTTTATATTCAGTGTTCGTGTTTTGTATTGATTTGAGGAAATGAGATCTTTATGTTCACTACCTGTGCCCGCGAACCACGTTTCACCATAATAAAGTTTAACGAGATATTTAAGTTCAGAGTGACGATTATTTTTTTGGAGTTTTTATACCAAAGTGTTGAGAAGATTAACAAATTTTCGTCCAAAAAACATCAAAGAAAAACTGCCCACCTGATTGTAAGTGGTGACAGTCACTTATAGTACACTAGCTTTCCGCTCGCGACTTTGCACGCGTTATTTTTGTTTTCCCGTGGGATTTTTTTTTCCCGTAGGATAATTAGATACCCTATGTCCTTCCCCTGGTCTCGAACTATCTCTGTATCAACTTTCATCAAAATCGGTTCAGTAGTATCGAAGCCTATTCAATACAAACAAACAAATAAACAAACAATCAAAACTTTCCTCTTTATAATATTAGTATAGATTTGTGGTCAGGTGTGGTTCTTGTGAGATTCGCAGCGAAACTGCAACCCCCACAAGAACCACAGTGTACGTTGCCAACTTATGTGACATAAGAGGTAATGTCACGGTACCCAGTAATTTCACTGCCATATCTTACCCTTTCAACCGGAACACAGCAATGCAAGCACTGCTGATTTGCGGCAGAAATAGGTAAGACGGAGGTACCCAAGCAGGCGACCCTGGTACAGTACAGAGTAATTTCCTAAACAACTAAAAGAACCAAACCATAGCCGTACCGGTTAAATACGTTTAGGGGTTCGTTTTTATTATGTTTGCTTGTAAACATGCTTTTGGCATGTCGTTTCATTTTCATTTTCCATATTCGTTACGCTTCACAGAAACGGTTTATTGACGCCGTTTAATGAAAACTGCAATAACGACCCAGCCGCAGTCATATGAATCTGTGCTTTTTGATCGTCACAGGCTAACGTTAGTTTGGTTTTATTTGTAGCTTTGCGGGTTGTTACTTTTATAGGAAGGTTTGCATAAAAGCTACAGCAATACATTACAGGGCGTCAATGAAATTCAATATTTTTTTCAGTAGGTATTTACCTCTTACCTACGCTTAGTTTTCACCTGTATCTAAACGCGTTAATAAACGCAATAATTATGACATGACATGCATTTGCATATACATGCGCGTTAATTGCTAGTTATGAGGCACTCTAAGGTCAAGAGAATTAAAAAAAAGGTATTTGTACAATGCATCGCTGTCGCTCTGCCCCCGTAACGTGACCACTAAAACACGATATGATATAGCCATATAGCGGTTTATCGTATCGTGTTTTGTATTCATACTGCGGGGCTGTGCTTGAACGACCGAGCAGTAGGCCTATTCTCTAACTTCGGTTGCTAACTAGAACTGTCATTTTTGAAAGTAACTTCACGTCCATTACATCTATCATGAACGCCGCTGTAACAAATAAGATCACTTGACTAGTAATGGATATAAAGTTTCTTTCGAAAATGACAGTTCTAGTACCAACCGTAGTTAGAGAATAGGCCTGCTGAGCGCGATAGACAACTGCAGCTCAGACTGAAGATACCAGATAAAAAGTTCACAAAATAGACGTTTC
Source organism: Schoenobius gigantellus (assembly GCA_963935595.1). Lineage (NCBI taxonomy): Eukaryota > Metazoa > Arthropoda > Insecta > Lepidoptera > Crambidae > Schoenobius > Schoenobius gigantellus. Next base: position 14,963,420 of record OZ012544.1, on the reverse strand, counting down.
GTAGTCCCCTGTTTTATCCTCAAAAACTAAGACCGATTTGATTACTATTTGCATTAAAAATTGGAGAAAGGCTTTGGCTGCGTTTCTATGAAGGATTAAATCTCTTTTGATTATTGCTTAATAAAAGTCATCGAACGACCTTTTGATAATTAAGTTAAAAAAGGCAAACATAATAGATGTTTTTGGAGGAAATAGAGCAACTAGTGCCGTTATTCCAGGAAGGAAACAGGGGACAACGTTTGTATGGGAAAAAGGCCCCTACGATTTCCTCTTATAGGAACCTCACGCACTAGACGGCTACTCACCCTACCAGTCTCTATTTCACTAATTCTGACAGGCGTGACAATTGTCAAAATATATTACACTAGCTTTCCGCTCGCGACTTGGTCCGCGTATTTTTGTTTTCCCGTGGGAAAATTACCCTATGTCCTTCCCCTGGTCTCGAACTATCCCTATACCAACTTTCATCAAAATCGGTTCAGTAGTTTCGAAGCCTATTCAATACAAACAAACAATCAAATCTTTCCTCTTTATAATATTAGTAAGTATAGAATATACTCATACGGCCTTACAAATAAAAAACTTATACCTCGGAATAACCTCGGAATAGTTATTCCGTGTTTTGTCTTATTTTGACATATTACATCTGACATGTGCTAAAACAAGACAAAACACAGAATAAATTATTCCGAGGATTATCCTCGGTATAAGTTTTTATTTGTAAGGCCATTATTCACTATCTCTGACAGGGGCAATAATTGTGAAAATATACTTATATTAAAATATATTAAGTATATATATTCTGACAATTGTTGCACCTGTCAGTGGTGGTGATATAGTGACCAGTCGTGACAGCGCGGGCCTATTGTTTTGCGGCAGTTGGTCGCTGCGTTCATATGGTTCTAAGTTACTATCTTTTCACTATTGTTTTAACCTGGTTAAAAGCAATCATGGTAAGTAGATCATCCAATCACGTAAGAGTATTTCAGTAATAAACGTCAGAGCGTTTTACAACAATCAAATTCGACGGTTGTTCGGTTGTAACTAGCGCTGACACTCTAAGGTCTTCAACGGGGGGGGGCTACCGCCTAACTCATAGTGATCACTCGCTATCGCTTTCGTGACATTATGATTAGAACAATAGTTCTAATGTCATCTGTGACATTAAAACTATTGTTCTGATGTCATGATAACTATAGCGAGTGATCGCTATGAGTTAGGCGGTACGGCCGCGAGCCAGAGATTTAAATAAATCTCTGCCGCGAGCCGGTTGTTTCACCCGGGCGTCACGCTCGAAGGCATTGAACGGGGTTAGAGCGAAAAGATGTAGGTAGGTACTTGGCGCAAAGGCTCTGAACGCGCTCCAGCTATACACGACTCTTATGTCGCTCATTCTAACAGATGACCGCTATAAAACTTTATCCCAAAAATGTCTAATTTCGTAAAGGTTAAGGGCGATAAAACAGTTATCGCCCGAAACAATATTTTAATATGAATTGTAGGCACTTGCCTCGGACTTTTAACTCTAAGCGGTGTACAACAAACTGCATTTTTGAAAGTGCATACTCGAGCCATGAATTGGCACTTCACAGTCCTCTTAAAGCAACTTATTACGACCATCGTTTAACATTATCGTCGTAACCAAACGTTTATGTAACTTATTTATGACGTCTAAAGGACATCAAACAGGGTATAATATTGGCATTTCTACACATTTTTCACACACACTCCATTTAATATACACATCACACCTTCACACACAGACACACCTCATACAATATATATTCAAACTACACACATACATACACACACACACATACACACACACACATACACACACACACACACACAGAAACAGGCGCAAAAAATTATGTAACATTCTATTGCTTGGTGCAAGGAGTTTTTGGAATCGGTCTAGTGATTTTGAATTCGTAATTACATAATATACAAAAATGCAAATCTCTAATCTTTATTATTTTTATTGAATGGCATTATTTAGTATGGAATATATGTTTGATCTTAAGTATATTGATACAGCACTTTGTATAAATTTTTCCATACTGTGTGTTATAAAGCGAAAACACTGGTTCCCGAAACACAGTTTTAACTAGTTCGGGAATCAGGGGACTCACTAATTTTGTATGCTGTTACTATGCCAATAAACATTATTATTATTATCTAAGTAATCACAATATGACTGGGATGTCGTAAAATATGGGCCTTATTCGCGTTTTATAAACGTTTAAAATAAGTTTATGTAACAAATCTTATAAGTCCATCAAGAAACGTAAAACGTTTTATTAACTATTAAACAACGTTCATTTGCTAGTTGGGTTCTTACGAGGTGGAATGCTGTTGCGCTGTTGCGCATCGTGCCTGCCAATGGCAAGTCGATAGGCATGTGTATGGACTTACCTGCGAGTGCGGGGCATACCAAACCCCTTACTGCATGAATTATTAAAGAGATCGAATAAAAATTCTTTTTATAAAAATAATATTTTACTAGGCTTACATAATGAAATGAAATAAAAAAAAATATAAACTTATATATTAGAAGTTATTACACGACTCCACATATGGCTTCGTATGCATTCTAGTCAATTAATATGAATCCATTTATGGCTTCGTTTGCATTTTAGTCAACTAATATGAATACATATGGCTTCGTATGTGTTTAAGAAAACAATATTATTATATTATTTTAGTCACTTGTCAACCTGTGCGAACACAAAAAGCAATTCATTGGCTTTGATTAGTGTTAGCAGCAGATCCAATGATCAGTTCCTTTCATAATTTTTAGGTCCTGGTTGGTTACTCTGAGCGTTTTATTCTGGAATCTCTCAAAAATCTCTGTTACTGTCACTAGTAGGCAGTAGGTACATGGATCTCATTTTTGTGTCAAATTGTTTGATGAGCCTGTATAAAGCAGATGCAATCGGAGGATCCTCGTGTACCGAGAGTACGACCGCATAGTAAAAGTATCTGTGTGCAAAGGCAAATCAGCAGTGAATAAGTACAGTATGGAGTTCAGCAAATTTCCCTGCGTTACTCCTGAGGATATTAAGTTCATCTGACATATTTCGTAAAAATCATCACCCGAACTGCCATCACCAACCACCATATTAATTTGGAGGTTCCACAGAAGCGCGAAGGATCCATTTTTGACATAAGCAAACAGCAACCGTGATCGCATACAAAGCCAAATATGACTGCAGTATGTTTTACTGTAACGCATACGAAGCCAAATATGGCAGACAGATAAAAGGTATAAAATAAATATGAAAAAAGCTCAGCAAACAAACAAACTGTTTTCGTATTTTAGAGGGTATTTTATTGTGAATTCAAAAAACTTGCACCTTTTGTCTGTCATCGGCCGATCACACGTGTTGCAAATAAGCTCAAATATTGCTGCCAACAATTGTCATTGACTTTAAACAAAATTAACCTTCAGTTTAGTGATAAAACGCTTATTTTAATTTATTTTCTTTTTTTAAGATTGAGTTTCTCATTCGGCTGAAATAAAATCATGAACTTTTGTGTCTATATATGGCTTGGTATGCGGTAAGGGGTTAAACCAACCTCTAAGTATGTCCATTTTGTACATGGTTACTACTAAATTTTAAGGATTCTTCCATCATCAGCTCGGTTCATGGCTACCAGATGCAAATACCTGAATAGCTTCGGAAAAAACATAAAACACGTTTGACGGACAATGAGACCACCGCAAGAGTATACTCTATCGAATACAAAAATAATTTTGAAAATTGGTCCATAATTGGCGGAATAAACGCGTAACATACAAACAAACAACAGGAAAAAACATACGGATCGAATTGAGAACCTCTATTTTTGAAGTCGGCTAAAAACTATAGGTAGGTAAGTAGGTACCATCGGATGGGCAGCTTTCGGGAAGTTACGAAAAATCTTCGCGTCCAAATTACCTCAGTGTCTCAAGACGAAAGTCTTTGACCAGTGTGTGTTGCCAGTGATGACCTATGGAATCGAAACGTGGCCATTCACTATGGGTCTCGTCCGAAGGCTCAAGGTCGCTCAGCGGGCAATGGAGAGAGCAATGCTTGGGGTCTCCCTGCGTGATCGGATCCGAAATGAGGAGATCCGCAGGAGAACTGAGATAATGAAGTAGGTACTCCATGTTCAGCGGTGATGGCGTAGTGCGTAAGGCCGTCGCCTTCGATTCGGGAGATAGCGGTTCGAACCCCGCCACGTAGCAATGTGTTTTCAAATTTTGAATTCATACCTACGTTTATTCGACACTTTTACGGTGAAGGAAAACATAGTGAGGAAACCTGCACACACCTGTGAAGAAAGAATTTCTTTACAGGCTGTGTGTGAGTAAAGTCGACCAACCCGCACTTCACCAGAGTGGTTGACTTAGGCCTAATCGCCCTAGTTTGGGTAGGCTTGAGCCCCTCGGTGGGGACGTATATGCGCTGTTGATGATGATGACTCTATGTTGACTACGAGTACAGAACTCCAGAAAGGAGTTGTTTGAATCGCAAACTATCTCAACAATGGTACTCCATTAGAATTTTTTTAAAATAAAATTTAAATATAATATTTCGACCAACTTCGCCTGCGTTATTGTTTTTCCTGTGCGAAACCCATATAGGTATGTCAATGGCGACTTCTATAGTGTCCCGCAGTAAAAACAATCCAAACTATAAATCGAAAAGCGAAAGTCTTGTAGAAACACGTATGGAATGCCCTCCCTCAAGAAGTGAGAAACTCCCCAAGCAAGCTTAGTTTTAAAAATTGCGCAAGCTTTTTAGGCTATTTAGGACAAAGGTAGACTATAAGTTTGTCATTTTTCGTTAACCTTTAAGTATGGAAGACATTTTTTCATAACACTATCCTGGACGTGTAGTCTCAACAGGCTCCTATATTAACTAGGTAGTATTTTTTATAGCAAAATTATTTTAAATAGCTTGAATACTATATTTAACTTAAAGTATGGGTTATTTATAGTAGAAATAGGTAATAGGCTAGTTGACCCTTTTTTAAAGTAGGGCTTAAAATGTTCATAATTGTTGTATTAGACCATAGCACATGAATATTATTTTTTTCGATTGCTAAAAAGTGCAAAAAATCTATTTTAAATTAAGATTTTCAATTTTGGACCGAAAACACGGTCAGCCATGATAGTCTGTTCATTATCTGTGGCAATGACGTCAGTCTTATAGTAAACATAGCACGGGGGCGAAATAACCTCACAAAAACAATGCTTTCTATTAAATATCACAAAATATAGTAAAACTGTATATGGAACGGGACAATAGAACAGGAATATAATAACCTCTTTAAAGACTCCAGGAAATCTGTGGATTAGACGTACCTACCCAGTGATATAGACATGCGAAATAATTGGTTAACACTCGCTTAAAGAAATCCTGTAACTATCTACTGAAACTCAAATGTATTTTTTCGAAAATCACATTAATGTAAGTACTATAACTGAATAACTCAATCTGTGTAGGTACTTCAGTTTCAACTTAAACAAAATAGAAGTTTTTAGGTTGTATGTAAAATTAAATCTGTATGTAAATTAATTAAATTTTTATCTTTCAGTTAGAATGAAAACTGACTGCAGCCAACCAACCAAATTTTAACTTGACCAGAAAACTGAGAGGAAACTTGACCATTCACGCCTTTTTGATTTAATTTAAGTTATACACTGACACTAGATGATGTTTCAAAGAAAAGAATATGTACTTATGTCCAATTGAATAATGATGTAATTGAATATTAATTAAAAAAGTATGTATTACAAACAAAAATATCAGAGTTTCATAATGAATATATTTATCTAAACAACTTTTACTTGAATTTACTGAGTACCTAATTAAAATTTGTTGCTTTTAGTGGTTACTTAAAGAGAACTATTGTGTACTAACCTGTTCTCCTCTTGACAACGAGATTGATAAGGCAGTAAAAGTTGTGCAACATAATACAAAGCAGTGCATGCTCAGCCACAACATCAAAATGTGACCCGTCAACTAGAACAACATTATGTCAACAAAATAACTCAAGTATTCATATACCAAAGCACCATAGAAGTAAATAGGTCCAGTTTGGTAAAACTGAAAGATGTTATGTCTTCACTGATTAAACCTGCTGGCCACTATGGCTGGTAAATTTCAGAACAGCTTACGCAAGAATATGCAAGTTATTCATTTTAAAGCCGTATACAAATATATTAAATGTGATTGCTGTGTTGTCAGCCTGTGCTCTTCCTAATTTACAAGACCCTTCTTATTAAATAAATAATATAAAGAAATTTTTTTTCTTTACTTTATACATAACTAACATCTAAAGATGACATAATAAATTTTTGTACTACTTTAGTCATTGTTCTTCACAAAAAAAAATGTTCTATGTTTATTTGACAATAATGACTTGTAAAGGTTTAAGTTGAATCAAAATATTTTAATTTGAAATACATGTGTTTTATTTTTCCGTTACACCTTAAAAGATTTATAATATTTTATAGGTTTATCATTGTTACTCAAATATATATGTTCCAAAAGTACAAATAGGTTGAATAGAGTTAGATCATATATTGCCTTAAGGTCGCAGGTAATAAAAGTCAAAATAATAGTAGTGATTTATTATGAAGTAATACTTTCATATAATTTAGGAAAAATGTAGTATAGTTTCCAAAATGGCACTATTTGATCAAGAAGTTTTTTGACATACAGATTTTTAGAACAAATACCTATTATAGCTAATATTGTCACCTTTTGAGTGTTTTCAAAATTACATACTGCTAGCAACACAAAAGTATATAAATTTTGCTTTAGCACAAAACATCTGCATCTATACTTGAGCATACTGTTCACAGTTTTCCGTCTTTAATAATTAACATTTTCTTCAGTAAAAGAGCATGACAATTTTGTATTAATCTAATTTTATGGATACCATTTGTTGAATAGACTATTACAGGGTATTAATTGGAAATGAGGTCACATTTTGCAAATTTCAACCCAAATCTTCATCTTTCAACTTTTATCCACATTTCATTATACTCGTAGGTGTCTGCAAGATTTCCCACCAAAAATCTTCCCAACAAAAGAACCATCATGTGTTATGCACTGGCTGACTTTATAGCAGATGGAAGCTGTTATTGTTTATAACGAAGCTCGAACTAAACAGCACTTCTGTATTGATGATTCGTGATTTAGTTTTCTATGCACTTTATTCTTTCTTCATTGAAGAGGTCTTTTATTTTTTAAGAAATATGTCACAATCTGTGTCTGTGAATGTATATATATTTTTCCTCCCAGTAATTTTCTTCATGCTTGACAAATGAACAACTGCCAATCTTTCTCTTTTTATGTTCATTTACAAATTCTTGCAGTACTACACTGGTATTTGACACATGATCCTGATGTTTTCTTTTCAACATTTCTCTTGAAGTAAATACTTTTAGTGTTTATTTGACTTTTCAGAGATAGAATTCTATCCAATAGCATTCAACTGCTGTACAAAATAGCTCCTCAGTGTGATGGTGCAACCACACCAAAAATGCATGTTTGCAACTCTCTTCTGCCGCGTGACAATCTTGACAAGTACACTTGTAACCTGTTCTTCATTATAACAGTATTGAAACTGTACTTATATTGTTTAGAGCGATACACAAAGAATCTCCTGACCATCAATCTGTCGATTTTCGGAAGATTTGTACTATCTGCTCTCACAAATCCAACATCGATGGTTGATTTTGCTATTAATACAAATAATTTACGATATTTACACATATAATAACGGAGATTTGGACGATTTTTTGCCAGTTTTAGGAAGGAATAGTGCAAATCGACGAGTTGTTGAATCAAATTTGACATTTCTTTGTTTACTATATGAGTGATGTCACGGCCCTGACCACAGGATATCAAAGCGTTTACGGCGTGAGATAAAAAAATATTATTTCTAGCATTTTCAAATTAAAATTTTACAGTAATCATTCATTGTTATTTATTAAAATCGGTATATTGTGGAACCTTATGCCAAATACTGTTAGAAATAAACAATATTTTAATAAATTTTGATATGAGTCAACTACCCTATTATATAATCCACTTTTTAATTATAAATGTAGAAACATTCAAAATCAAAATATTATGGCACTTTTTGGTTAATTTTAAGTACAACTACGTTTTTAACCGGTAATCAACTAAAAATTATAAAAAATAAATATTTATCATACTCCCTTTTATTTTATTTTTTACTATTCCAACATATTTTTATTTTATTTTCAAAGAAAACTTACGGCTATTACCTACACTTATATGTTCACAGTTAAAAATGGTTATTCATTAGCTAATAACAAGTTTTCACACATAACTAACACATGTGTAGTTTATGAGAGTAACGTGGATTCCAGGCCTGCGAATTGTATTCCAAGATACTCCGAACCGACGAGCAATATAAAATTTTGATGGTTTTAACTTTTTTAAATTGTGAGCAAGATCTGATTAAGAAACCTAAGGCTTTTGATGCTTTCTTAACAATAGTTAGCACTTGTTGGTCGAAAAGTATCTTTGAATCCTGGATTACACTCCGATCTCGTATACTTGTGACTTTATTCAGTGCTTGACTTCTAAGTTTGTAAGTGTAATCAGTATTGCAACGCTTACGTGAGAATGTCATCGAATAACATTTACTAGTATGAGATCAAGTTTATTTGCCTCGCCATAGGCCTCGAATCTATGTAAGTCTTCTTGTAATAAGAGACAATCAGCATCATTTGTTACCTAAATTCTTTGTAAATTTTAATATCATCCGCATACAGAATGACCCGAGAATGCTGGAAACACGTGGACACATAATTTATGCATAAAACAAAAAGTAAAGGTCCCTGAATCGACCCCTGTGGAACCCCGGATGGTATTGCCCCCCAGGAAGATATATAACCATTCATGGCTACTGCTTGTGATTTGTTTTTAATATATGAGGCAAGCCAACGCAACAAGTTGCCATGTATTCCAGCAAAGTAAAGTTTTTGATGTAGAAGATGAAGAATCCTTGAACATTATCAAGTTAGAGGCTGCGAACCGCTTTTTAACAAAACCATGCTGAGTATGTGTGACAATCGGACTCAATGCGGCATAGAACTGGTGATCTTCTCAAATATTTTAGTAAATATGCACCTTTGTCACCTTTTTTGTGCACCGGAGTTATAAATGCACTTTTTCATGTATCGGGTACTTGCAAAGATTTGTTAAAAAGTATGCACACTGACTCGATCAAGCTTGGGGCGCAATTCACTATGAAGATAGGATGAATACCATCTGGGCCTTTGCTCACACCCAAATCTTTCAGTAAGCGCTCAGCTTCTATAGTTGTGGTGCAATGCGTAATCGCCCCGTACCCGCCGTTGGCTGGACGGCGGGCGTGTGTGGGGCTGGCCCGGCAGAGTGCCAGGCCGACCCACTAAAACCCCCCGGTGTTCTCCGTGCCCTTATGGGCGCGCATGGTAAGGTCCACACTGCGACTACCACTACCAGCGCGCCCGGGCAAGCCCGACCAGGGGTCGGGCTATCGCCAAGGGGGGATTGCTCGAGAACACCAGGGCAATCCCCAGACGGAGGGCCTTGCGGCGGCGTGCACGGTCATTAGACGAGCATTGCTTGTGCAAATGCCCGCCTTCGCCTGCCTGTCTATCTGCGGCGGATGGGAGCGGCTTGAGGATCATTCTCCCGCTCCCTCTCCGCGGCCTCCTTCTGCGAGATGACGTCCTCGCAAAAGGAGGCGACAGCCCCATTCCGCCTCGCCGCAGAGCATGGCCACGACGATCATGCTCGGCAGCGAGAGGGCGGCACACAGCCGTGGAGTGAGGAGCTTGAAGTGCTCCTCGAAACTCCATCGGGGGTCCAGAACCAGGCCGAGGTCTAAAAATGAGAGAGGGGGCTGTGCCACGCGCCACCCGCATTATGGCGGCGGAACCATTCGCCGCCACCAACCAATTTGAGGACTGTGGCGGAACGTAGTACGGCTCCGACACAATCGCCAAATCCACTCTCCACTCCGCCGCAGCCTGACACAAGAGGTCCTGTGCCGCGGCGCAGTGGTTAATCTTCGCTTGAAGGAGCTTAATAGGACCACTAAGCATTGGTGGTCTCCATGGGCTCCTCATGGGCCGCAACTGCGGCCGGTGCTGCCTGCGGTGCCGGGGGTGACGGTGACGCCGGGCTCCTTGGGGTCACGGTTAGTTTCACCGGGGCCAAACGGCCCCTGACCGGCGGGGGACTACAATTAATCCCCCCCATGCGGTGGCCGGCCGGCCTCTTAGCGTCTGCACAGACGGCGCAGTTAAGCGACGCTGTGCAGTCCACCGCTTTGTGGCCCTCAGACCACCGCAACGGAAGCACAGTCCGCTGCGGTCTTTGGCGGAGGGGCACCGTTGGATTGGGTGACCTATACCCATACACCTGAAGCACCTCATAGACTTTTGGATGGAGGCAGAACTCCATCCAACGGAAGCGAAAGCCACCCCGAATCCCCGTGTGCACTCGGCCCACCTTAATATGGTGGGCCGGACACTCACCTCACCGACACGCGCCAGGATCTGCCCCAGCTCCTCGGCGGAGACCGAGTCGTCCAAACCGACAACCCGGATGTCCGCCGTTTTTACGGGACGCGTAACCTTTGCTGCGTCCCCCAGGGCCTCTCCCAGCTTCGCCGCCAGGGTATCAGCCTGGGACGGGGACGTCTCCTTAGGGAGTTCGATGATGCGAGCCCCGGTGATCCCCGTCCTAAATTTGGCGGGCCCAATTCCCAATGCGCCACCATCTCCGGCTCTTCGTCGCACTCCGACTCGAGGTCGGTGTTGACCTCCGACTGTAGGAGCTCCCGCCTGGTCTGGGAAAGGCCTACTGCATGCGACATGCCTCCTCTACCCCTACGAGTTCTGGGAACTTTCGGGGCGTACGGCGCAGTCACCTCCTTTGCCTCGGTTGTTGCCTCCAGGTCCGTAACCAACGGATCCTGGAAAAAGCGGCCCAGGTTCGACCGCTTCCTCGCAACAACCTGTTTCAGGCGCTCGATTTCCCTGTAAGCAGCAGGGCGAGTCTCGGGCGTGTTGTCGACGCTTCGGCGGGGCGCACTCCCACCGGTGCTCTTCAGGAACGATACGGGGGACAACCCCCCAGCAACCGCTTTATTCGCACCACCATTGGCCTGCGAGCGGCCTCTCAAATTGCTGGATTCCCCAGGGCATACAACTTTAATTGGGTCCCCTCTCTCCAGCTGTGTCCGTTTCGGACATTACGTCCGAGTCGGACATGGCCCAGTCGTGGGCCCAGCCCAGCAATGAATTTGTTGGCGAAAACAGGTTAAAAAATCTATTTTCGAACAACAACCAGAAACATCAGTTACGCTGATCCGAAGCCAGTTCAAACACAAAAGTCGTCAATGTAAATATGTAATTATAAAAATAAAATACATGAAAAAAAAATAACCCTAAACCTACTAAAAACCACTTATATCTTTAAAAAATCCATAAAAAATATTAAAAACAAAATAAACACGCCATTTAACCCGAATTTTTGAACCGAAAAGTTTGCGACTAACAGCACCGAGGTGATGTCGGGACGCCCAAATTTCGATCCAAAAACTCCCAGACACAAAATTTGACCCACTGGCAGAGCTACCAGGACACCACAAGTGGTGTCAAAAGTTGCGTCCAAGGGAGATCTATAAGGTTGCAGAAGACTCGAAAGTTCTACAGCCGGTAGATCTCGAGATAAATGGGAAAAACAACAAAGAAATAAAATCGACGCACTCACGTAGAATGAAAAAGTGAAAAATGCAAATAAAAAGTATTAACCAAAAATCAGGCAAAATGCCACCAAAACTAAAAGATGCGCAAAAAAATCTAGAATTTTTTTGCGCAGACAAAACAGAAAAAGACCTAAAAACAAAGAAGCTATTACTAATGAACAGAAATTTGCTATTTCGGCCGGCAGGCGCCGAAAAAACCGAAAACCGCTCCTTAAAATTTTCTGTACCTACATCTACCATATTGTTTTTCTTTATCACCCGTAGGTTGACTGGCAGAAAATGCCTCAGGCATTAAGTCCGTATATCAAACATGAATATTTGTACATAAATTATTAATAAATAAACAAGTTGTACAGTTAAAAATGTAAAAACCTTTTTAAAAACAAGCTTTTATTTAAATGCGCTAAAAAGAAAAAATAAACTTTTACACTAAAACTTTTACTTCTAACGTCATTTCGCATTTGACACAATTTATATGACATAAGCTTGTCGCGAGATTAACTTAAAAGTACCTACTCGTATTTACTTCGTTTGAAAATTCTAATGGATAAAATTATTCCAACAAATTATTTAATTTACTTGTTTATCTACAAAAGTTAATCTCGCGACAAGCTTTTATGTTATATAAATTGTGTCAAATGTGAAATGACGTTATAACATATAATAGGGTTAACTTGGTAAAATCATTAGAAGGTCTTCAATAAGAAGACCTTCTAATGATTTTACCCTACTTAAGGCCACGTATGCTTGACCAGCAGCGAAGAGCTTTGAGCCTATTTCAAGTTATTCTTAGCAATACCTTTTATTTGATACCCATATTGTAGAAGTGCATTAAAAATAATTGGTCCGCCATTTTGGGTATGCCGCCACCTTGGATTTAGAATGACGTTACACATTTAACCATGCATTTTCATCCAAACTGTATGTGTATACAAAATATCAGCTCAATCGGTTAAATATATCTACTTCAAAATTGATTTTCAAGCTTTAGAAGTCCGCCATATTGGATTATTAGTGACGTCACATTATTTTTTGAGTTACTCTTAGCAAGCCCTTTCATTTGATACCCATATTGTAGGAGTGCATTAAAAATAATTGGTCCGCCATCTTGGGTATACCGCCATCTTGGATTTAGAATGACGTCACACAGTCAACCATGCATTGTCATCCAAACTGAACGTGTATACAAAATTTCAGCTCAATCGGTTAAAGATATCAATGCTTCAAAATTGAGTTGCAAGATTTTACCCGAACATTACATACTTATATAGTTACTACATACTTACATTGCAAGTTGAATAAAAGCTTGTAAAAACCGGTTGCTCTGGTTCGAGGCTCGAGCCTACCCTAAGTAAGTGTGTTTAAGGCTCAATTTACACCGCCGCGGAATGGAATGGAAGCAACTTTTTGCAACGAAATTGTACATTTTTTTTGACCTGGTGTGAAAGATTTTATATTTACCGCAGACAGGGTGGGGCCTGCCTGCGGTTATGTGGGACTCGCGCCTACTGGGCATACCCACTAAAAGCACCGGGGCGTTCCGTCCTTCGCCTACTCAACACGCACAGGGAACTCTTCGCTATCGCTTTGCGTGAAGAGGCCGGTGCTGCTTGGCCGTGCCGGGCCCCTTTCTAGGTTAGGGAGTGCCTGTGGAACATACAGGCACCCCTTCAGCATTAGGATCTTTGTTGCGAGCAACGGGAGCCCCACTCCCGTGAAACAGGCTGGACCGCATCTGTGGTCCGGAGACCGGCGGTGGGCTCTTCCAAACGGTCGAGCTACCTGTCAAGGGTGCGGAGCTGCGCGGACTTCCACTACCGCTCCACCACCGCCGGGGGCACACGCCGCAAGCCCTCCCTGGCTCTGAAGGCCACCCTCCGCTGGTGCACGTCCGCCAGGACCGTGGCATCCAGGTCTCAGGGCGGAGTTCCCGCCAAAACGCACGCCGCCTCGAAAGAGATCGTGCGGTATCCGCGTATTACTCTGACGGCCATGGCTCGCTGTGGGGCACGCAGAAGAGCCTTGTTAGCGGCCGTCAGAGCGTCGGGCCATACGGGCGCCCAGTAAAGGGCCATGGATCGCACGACGTAATGTAAGTTTTTGCAAAATGTTTCATATTGGCCAAAACATTTTCGTTTTTTCCATAAATCATGAGCCCACATACGTCTCTTCCTTATTACTATTATCATATGCGTATTCTTACCATTTTCTTCTTCTTCTTCTTCTGTCAACCATTCTTGTCAAGTAAAAGATGTAGACTAACAACCGAACATTCCTAAAGGCGCAATCCTTTCCATTCCGCCGTAAATTGAGCCTTAGGGCCTTGTTGACGACAGTTCGCAAGTGCCGGGGACCCAGAACTAAGCAGCGGACGTAGTCTAAGCTTATGCGGGCCAAGTCCCCATGAATGAACCATATCGTAAATAAATTCGGCCCCTTTTGATTGGTCCGCGGGCGGGATGTCCCCCCGCGGACCAAGGGATAGTGTATAAATATAGGGCCGAATACTGATAAATTGTAGTCAGTTGTAGTCGGTCAGTGGAAGTCGTCTTGGAAGAAGAAAATAAAGCTCCAAATATTATCACAAAGAAATCAGCGTTTAACTCAAGTACCTAAATACAGTCCACTCTCAACAGGCCTTATCATACTAGCGGTTTGCGAGCGGCTTCGGGGCGGAGCGGGCGGGTAGCGGATACGTTGCGAACACGCCGCGGCTGCGCAGCGAGGACGTCGCGGACGCGTGGCGGATTCGCAACGTTATCGTCGCGTGTTCGCAGCGGGCTTGCGACGTACAGTACATTCAGCAACAAAATTGATTCCGACAAGGAAACACTACTGTTGGTTTTGTTACTTAGAAAACGCAGGGGACGAAAACGAAAGCATCGAAGATTTTGGGAGGATCCATTATCAATTAATCGACTGGAAGAGAGTGATTACTTTGTTGTTTTGCAAAGGAATAAAAAAATAATCAATTTATTATTTTTTTAGATTAAATTTTATCTTCATTTACATTACCTATTAATTGCTCAAATCATACTTTGAAATTTTAATCGTTTGTTTTATATATTTATATTATTGTATTTCATGTTTCTCCTTGACTGTTTTTTCCGTAAAGCCTTGAATAAATAAATTGCAAATCTCTTCCCATGCTTTTTTTAACTCCGTATCAATATCTGAATCTCCCAATGATGCCATTATGATATGTCCACTAACATTCGTATCTCGTTTTGAAATGAAATGAAGTGAGGCGAGGCGGACGGGCTGGCATTTGTACGAAAGTGTACAAAATGGCGTCCACGCTGCTATTCGCGGCGATTTCGTTGCGCGTCCGCCACGGCTACGCTGCGCATGCGCGGCGGGTTCGTTGCACGTCCGCGACGTAGTCGCGACGTGCCCGTCCCGCCCCGAAGCCGCCCGCCAACCGCTAGTATGATAAGGCCCTTAGTCAACCACGCTGGCCCAGTGCGGATTGGTCGACTTCACCATACACCTTTGAATTTCTTCGCAGATGTATGCAGGTTGCCTCACGATGTTTTCCTTCACCGTAGGACCGTCAGAGAAATGTACATATGAAATTCGAAAAACGAAAAACACATTGGTACATGGCGGTCTCGAACCCCGGACCTCCCGATTGGAAGGCAAGTGCCGAGTTCACAGCGCCACCGACGCTCTAATATAAAATATGGCTTCTTGCCTATTTTCCTGATTCTAGATTCTAGATCAAAGGGAAGTATCCCATAGGCTTTAATTCCCCTGTGCAATCGCAAATTTGAGAAAATATGCGACATAAATTGTCATCTTTTGATCAAATATGATCTTTTGAATTGAAAGTTGATCGCTGAAAGAGACCGTAGAGTCGAGTATTTGATATTGATTTCAATTTGATATCGCTACGCGTTCCCGAGAAGAGGCGGAGTAGTTATGTCCTGTCCGTACCTCAAAAGGAAAAAAACGGAACCCTTGTAGGATGACTTCATTATCCGTCTGTGTGTCTGTTCCTCTGTCTGTCAAGACAAAAAAATTTGAACACAGACGGATAATGAAATCATCCTACAAGCGTTCCGTTTATTTACTTTTGATTGACATACGAAACCCTAAAACAAAGTAGGTATCTAATAAGGGTAGAATTTTCAAAAAGCTGAAAGTTTGAATGCTCTACAATTTTTATGTGACCTGTTTTTTGATTTGAAATTTACGATTGGGCGGTAAAATGCAAAATTACTTAATAAAATGCATTTCCGTGACCTTAAATAAAAATTTCGCCTATGTGGGATCAATGGGGACCTATCACCTAGCACAGTTTAACAATCATACATTGTTAAACTGTGCCTATAGATATCATGTTATTGAGAACAGTGTTATTATACCAATCGCTTGCTCAAAGCAGTCTAAGGTGACCTGGGAAATTGTTTTTATTCAAAATCTGTTATTGAAGTCAGCCAGTCAGAACAAGTCAGTACATTCACCTTTATAATGTTACTTGTGCCTTTGTATATTTTTAAAGGTAAAAATGGTCAGTGTTTATAAAAATCACGGCGGTTAGCGAGCGAAGTTGTCGTTAATTAAAATTCATTATGCCCACGATTCACGTAACGAAGGCTAATATAATTTCTCCCAGCCAATATTAATTTCCAGGCTCGCCACTTTATATTTTACCATGAAATATTTTCATTACTTTCCTTTTAATAATTACTTAGCAATTACTTCCCACAGACGAAAACACTGTGGATGATGGATTTGTGTATTCTCATTCGCGGGGATAGGCAGGGCTGGGCAGTATTTGAAATACGTATTTGAAATACAAATACGTATTTTGTATTTGTATTTCAAATACTTGCTCAAAATGTAATTTGTAATTGGTATTTCAAATACACTAAGCATCAAAATACATCATATCAAATACATTTATATGATCAAAAGTAATAAATTTAAAAAATGTTTTCCTTTTAAAGTGACAAAACAAATCAAATGAATAATAAAGCGGGCACTTTGGGATTTACTCAAGCGTGGTGTAATAACATAAGAGAACAATTTTTACACCCTTTAAAAAAACCTTGCACCATGTTCAATACCCCCATTATACATGAACCGTTTATATAGGATCGTGCGTTTAGAGCAGCCGATTAGAATAGTAAAAAAATAAGTCGCTAGAAAAATTTGTGAATGTCAGATTAAGGCGAGTTAATTATGGGTTTTATTTGTAGAGCGTGAAATAAGCAAAGGAGAGTCACAAACAATTTATTTTAAACCTTTCGAATAAGGAAATTGCTTTACTTAGTTTTCAAATTATGGATCAGCATGACAAGTATTTCAAGCTGAACCATCTGTTTATTAATCTGACACGATCGATCATTTCAATATCACGATTTTTTTTGCATTTTCAAAAATCGCTCCTGAGTTTTGGTCGCATCTAAATCGAGTCTTTTGAATAGGAGCTCCTTCTGAATATCTCACTATTTTGTACCCCGTCGTACAACCACTGCCATCATTCAAACCGGCAGACTTAATATAATACCGCAATCCTAAGCCGGTAGATTATTCCTCCGTTATCAGAAACACTTGGGGCGCATACGCTGAAGTAATATCTGAAGATTCTGAAGCACCCAAAAATATGTTTAATTTTATAACATTATTGAAAATGCGGAAATGAATTTCGAAACACGCTTGAAGGGATCACACCATATAACCTTAATAGTTCCCCACGACACTCGAGTTGAGCCCCAGCCTCTTGGCCTTCCTTACTAAAGAGTAGTAAGGCAGCCAGTAAAGCACTTATTTTGACCCAACAGGATTATTGACATTTACAGGAGTTTTTGGCGCAGTTTCCTGACAATTTGGAAGCTTCTCTTTTCCTAGATAACAAACCAATGCTACTATAGCCTATTTCATCAAATTACAAAAGTCATAAAATGAAGCCAGCTGTACCTAAGACAATACATGTGTGTCTTTCAATATAAGCTGTCATTTAGTGACGGCGGCCAACTTTGATTTGATTGTTTTTCATGGTGTTAAGTACTGTATTTTAAAAGTCAAGCCCTTTCATTTGATACCCATATTGTAGGCATTGTACAAACATATTACGAGTATGTAATCCGCCATTTTGTGACGGTGGCCATTTTGGATTTGAATTCTTCTTCATAGTTTTCGGGCCAAAATTAAAAATTCGTATTTACGACTGTAAAATAAATATCGTGTTTTTGAATAGTAGGAATTTTGTTTTATAAGAATTTTCAAAATAATAAGATTCGGAGTTTTTAAAAACGTAATATTCATTTTCACCATTTTAACGTACGTATATGTCAATGTAGGCGTATATTTACAAATTATATAAATATGACCCAAGTATCGTGCAATATTTAAAACACATTACGATTGTAAGAATCAAAAGGTTTAAAGTTGAATGTATTTTGTATTTAGTATTTTATTTTGTATTTTAAATACAATAAAAATTGCTCAAATACTGTATTTTGCATGCAGCAAAGTATTTTGTAATTTGTGTGTATTTTGCCCAGCCCTGTGGATAGGTACTATTTGCGCTCATTACTCGCACGATTCGTGCGAATAGTCTTTTGTGATTGTGGTGACCCACGAGAAGGGCGACCGGAGACGCATTTTTGAAGCGATAGTAGGTAAGTACCAGCGTTGCCAGATTTTTTTTTTGGCAAGTCGTGATTTTGAAACTTTTTGAGGTAAAAAAGCGGGATTCTTTCGTCGAAAGCGGGACGTAGTAAATAAACGTATATAATCAAATGTTTTTAAATATTTATCTTGTTATTTGAGTTTTAAATTACGTTTATTTAACAATAGATATCAAAAATAGCCATAGAAAATGTATTTTAATAAAAATACACTTGTCTGTGCCACCCGGCTGTTCTTTCTCAGCACGCTGCACGCACAGCAGAGTAATCCCCGAAAAGCGGGACTGAGCCTGTCCCGCGCGGGACATTTAATTTTGATTTAAAAATCGGGACGTCCCGCCAAAATCGGGACGTCTGGCAACGCTGGTAGGTACAGTAAGCTCCGTATCAAGCTATACTGTTTGACCTTTGGACCGTTCTTATGTCGCTCGTAATAGTGACGGTTTTCGTAGTGTAAATGTAAAGCTTGAATGGGAGCTTACTGTACGTATTCGCATTCGAAATCGAAAGATAGGAACACTATTATTGAATATTCATTCCGTGAATTCTGCAGCGAGTGGTCCGAGGGCCCGAGGTACCAATTAGTTTTTGATTTTTACTGGTATAGAATATACGTAATTTTTATACCTACCTACGTTCCGTTTTATGTACGATTCATTGCCGGTTTTTTTTAAATTAATGAGGTTTTTCGTGCTGATTTTAATTTGTTCTACGTGAAACGGAATCTAATATAGAATTTGTTTTTAATGACTACGAGTGAATCAAAAATCTTAAAAATTGAAAAAAAAATAGATAAGTAGGTACCTAATAATTTCGCACAGGATTTCGAATTCAAAATTCACTTCTGTTAGCCTTACTCTTTTCCTTAAGTTGAGAAGTAAAATAACTGACAAAATACTGCTTGTAATGTTATTTATTCATTCGAGCCAGACAGTTAACTTATTAAATTCAATCTTGAAATTGCCTTAGAAAAACCCAAATGAAAAGCTTCACCTCAATCTCCCACAAAATCTCGTATTACGCATAACCTCCACGATACTTCTTTTTTTTTTTCTTTTTTTTCCTCCAACCGCGCTCCATAGATTATATGTCATCCACTTTTGATTCCATAGATTATATAACTTTTCTGTTCTTTCGCCAATCAAATTTGCAAAATATGTATTCATTGTAATGGTAATTATAAAAATTGCTAACAGACGGCCGTCCTGGGTAATGGAATGTCCCTATTCCATCCGGCCATCCGAGAGGCTATTAAATGTGAAAATCATGTTCACATTTAGTAATCATTTTCCATTTTGCAACATGTTACATCTCTTTAAGACATTCCTCAATCATCACTGAAATATTATACAAATTATAGTCCTTGCGTCACTATTCCTGATTTTAATTTTCAATTCAATCATTTATCAAATTCTTTATCATCATTTCTTTCCTGTGAATTGTAAGAAAAGTCTATTAAAACATATTAAGGACATAAAACATAATTACCTATGTTTTTAATCTGACTTTATTAATCACTCAATTTTTGTTAAAATATGGACAATATTATGAATTCAAAATTACTTCAATAAGACAATATTTTACATTCAGTGAGAGCCATCAATGAGTAGCATATTTCACATCATGTGATCACTACAATTAATAGTATATCTCACGTATCATGTACTGTGATTGACATGCAATACAGTAATGTAAAATATCTGACTTAAAACAGAATTGATTACCACTTCAGTGAGCACTACATTAAGTAGCATATTTCACACAGTTTCATCAAGAAAAATATTTAATTTAACTCCTATTGCAGTGAGCACTACAATAAGTAGCATATTTCACATAATTGCATTTAAAGGAACACTGGATTTAACTACCATCTCAGTTAGGACTACAGTAAGTAGCAATTTCTCACATTAAAAATATGTATCAATTTCAATAATCATTTCAGTGAGCACTACAGTAAGTAGCATATTTCACACATAAAAAAATATCAGGTTTAATAATCATTTCAGTGAGCACTACAGTACAAGTAGCATATTTCACACATTTAAAAAAATATTAGATTTAATAACCATTTCAGTGATCACTACAGTACGTAGCATATTTCACAGTTCTATTAAGAATATGGTTATTAATTAACAGTTTGTGATCACTATAATATAAGTAGCGTAGAATGTAGGTAAGTATATTACAATTTAATTCCTATCAATTAGTGTATATGCATACTTCAAAACATAATATTTAACTAGTCGTCATATAAAATTTTCATTCCTACTTTTAAAAAAAAATCAAATTAGTCACTTTTTGTATTCATAAATACATCTTTGACATTTAAATCATCAATAATTGTTTTTAACATTATATTTATATTTCTATAAATTAAATACTCTTTAGGCATTGTTTGAATACTTACATTATTATATCCGTCTAAAACAACGTCATAAGCCCATACAAAAGTGTCGGCATTCACGCTAAATATTAAAGATCTGTAATGTATTTCGGACTGGGACTTTTTAATCGAACTTTTTTTAAAAGAATAAGGGTTAATACAAGGATTTACTAGAAAGGGAAATGTTAGTAAAGGATTATTAATACTTAGAGGTCGATTTCTGTACAGTCATCATCAGAATCTTCTGTACTTGTAATATGTTTATCATTCTCATTTTCCTCGTGGGTAAAAATTATCCACCTTTTTAAAGCATCTGCAGGATAAGTACTTTTATATTTTCGTTTTGAATGTCCATCTATGCTTGAAATTTCATAGCGGTCATTCTCGAGGACAGCAGTCACCCTAAACGGTCCTCTAAACTTTGGGCATAGTTTTTTACTTTTACCGGTTGCTGGAATGTGGTAATTAGGTATCATCACAAGATCACCTAATGCGAAAAATTTCGTAGGAGCCATTTTACCGTCATATTGCTTTTTCATTATAAGTTGACTATCGGTAATATTTTTTTGCGCTGATTTACGAATTTCTTCACGTGTTGCATTGACGTGGTTATTATCCACTAATTGAATTGCGTCATTAATTGTATTTTGAATAGAGTTTAGAATATGTCCCTCACATGGGTTTGTGGTATTACGTCCGAAGACAATTTCCGATGGAGTGGTACCAGTACTCTTATTCCGGGTGTTATTCAGACTCCACTGAACTTTGTTAATGTGAGTGTCCCAATCACGTTCATCTTGGTCATGATTACAAGCTGCTAGCGATTCAAGTATAGTGCGATTATACCTTTCAATTTGTCCATTGGCACGAGGTGTCGCAACAGCATTCAAAACATGTTTAGCGCCAATATCTTTAACATACTTTTTAAAAGTACTAGATGTGAAACTAGATCCTCTGTCGGAGATAATTACTTTAGGGCTGCCTATAACACTAAAAATATCTGTCAATATTTTGATTGTCGTTTTACTTTTTAAGTCCTTTACGGGTTTAACAAAAATGAATTTACTAAAACCATCAATAATGCCTAACACATATGTAAATCCACGTTTGCTCTTGACGAACGGTCCAAGGTGATCCATATGAAGAGTGTGGAATGGAGTATCACCTTTCGGAATAGGGTGTAAATATCCACTCTTTTTGGAGGTTGAAGCTTTATTGTATTGACAACTGAGACAAGCTGCAACATATTTACGAACAAACCGGTTCATTTTAGGGAACCAATAGTCCCGTTTCATTTTAGCTAAGGTTTTGTCAACAGAGAAATGACCTGCTTCGTCATGGCACAATTGACAGATACGCCATCTTGCGTTATGGGGTACAACCCATTTCAATTCCTTAGATACTTTTCTGTAAACTTTACCATCTTTTAAAGCATAATTGCCTATTATATCTTTTATATTTTTGCTATCACTACTTAAAATCGTTTTGATGAGTTTTATTTTTGGGTCAGTTAATTGTACTGATTTTAACCATTCTGTGCAAGTAATATTCATAATTTCGTAAGCATTGTCGTTGTCTATGTCACTACTTAGGTTTGTACTTGGGGCAGGATTCCGACTTAAAGCGTCTACATGTCGCATGCAATCACCAGATCTATACTCGATACTGAAATTGTATTCTTGCAATAGAAGCCACCATCTGGCTATTCGAGGAACCAAATCTCGTTTAGTTAAGGTTGTTCGTAATGCACTACAATCAGTATATACTTTGAATGGTATTCCTATTAGATATATACGAAATTTCTTAAGCGACAGGACTACCGCCAGTGTCTCCAGCTCATAGGAGTGCAGGTGTTCCTCATCTTGCGATGTTTGCTTACTAAAGAATGCAACCGGTCTAAGTGGGGCTTTTTCATCTGGTTTCTGCAGCAATATACCACCTACGCCCAATTTACTTGCGTCACAATGTACTTCAGTCAAATACGTCGGATTGTATAGTGCTAGGACAGGTCTGTCTACTAGTTTAGATTTAATAGTCTGAAAAGCAACATGTTGATCTGTACCCCAATTCCAAGGGGTATTCGCCTTTGTGAGTGTTGTTAAAGGTTTGGCGATGCTCGCAAATCCTGGTACGAAACGCCTAAAAAAACTAGCTAGTCCTATAAATTGTCTAACCTGGTGTACATTCGTGGGCGTAGGAAATGATGCTACCGCTTCCGTCTTTTTGGATCCAGGTCTTAACCCATCGGCCGATACCTCATATCCTAAGTAATCTAGCTCCCTTTTAAAAAAATAGCATTTCGATATATTTAGTGTGAGATTAGCATTACGTAATAGAGTCAAAATTTTTCGCAAATTAACTAATCCTATTTCAATACTAGCTGATGGTGAAAGCAAATCATCCATATATGGAATAGCTAACTCAAATCTCTCTTTGCCCAATGCCTTATTAATCATATGCTGAAATACAGCCGGAGCATTCACCAGTCCAAAGGGCATACGCGTATATTCGTAATGCCCATCAGGCGTAATGAATGCTGTAAAATGTCGAGATTCCTCGGCCATCGGAATTTGGTAGTATCCCGATTTGAGATCTAAACTGGTAAAATATAGCATTCCACTCAGGCGATCTAGTTGGTCATCTATAACCGGCATTGGGTACGAATCCTTCACAGTCTTTTTATTCAATGCCCGATAGTCAATACACAAACGATGCTCGCCATTTTTCTTTTTAACTAGTACTATCGGGCTTGCATAAGATGAATTAGACTCTCGAATTATGTTTGATTCCATAAGCTCATTTACCATGTCCCGCACAATTATTCTTTCACTGTATGGTAATCGATAAGGTTTGTATGAAACTGGGAGATTGTCTTGCAATTGTATATGCATTTCAGTTATGTTAGTTAGTCCCAATTCATTCAAATCTAGCGCAAAGCAGTCACGAAATTCATTAAGTAGAGTTAATAGTTCCTGTTCTTGTATATCTGTCAAATTACTTCCTAGATTGAGCATGTCTAATGTTATTGGCTGCATGCTTCTAATGTTATTGCTCTCGTTTACTAGAGTCAATTTATTTATTTCAAATTCTGGAGGTGGACGCGCAAGTAGTGAATCAATTTGCAATGGTAACAGAAAAGTCCTACTAAGTAACCTATCTTTGACAAGGTGAATGGGCTTAGTAGCAAGATTTATAATAGGGATATTTCCCTTGCTGTTTTGCATATAATAAACACCCGGCAGGATCATTATTTCCTCTTCGTTTTTAAAAGAAATATTTCCGGGTATATAAATAAATCCTGTGTAATCAATATCACTGAAACATACTTTGATAGTCTGCATTCCTTGAATATATGTATCCTCTGAAACATATAGTTTTATTTTCTCTGCGATTGAACTGTTTGAGTAAAGAATCAAAGAGGAATTTGTCTTAAAAACAACAACATCTGGCATTTCTGTGACATTTTGTCCTAGAAGTAGATCTGTGCTAAGAAAGCGATCAGGTACTACGAAAGCTTCAACTTTTACATTTATAAAGTCAACAGATATATTAACTTGCACTTTTCCTATTGGTGTTAAAGTTCCAAATGCAAATCCTTTTATTACAGGTAAATTGTCATTCAGTATTGCCAACTTTAATTCTTGTGCCACACTTTGTTTGATGACCGTACATTGGCTTCCAAAATCGATAAATGCCATTTTTGTTTTATTATTAATTTTAATAAACTTGTTGTATATATTATCACTTTGATTGTCATGGGCCACGATTTGTTGCACTTTACTTGTATTACTATTGTCATCATTATTGTATGTTTGCTTTCGGTTTTCCTTAAGCAAACAATATTGAGTTAAATGTCCCAATCGGTTACATTTAGAGCATTTTTGTGTTTCCTTACGACATTTAGGTGCTATATGTCCTACCTCAGCACAGTTGTAACATACTCGATGTAATGTATGGCGATTCGCATTATTATTTTCAATGTGTCTTGCTCTTTTTAAAGAAAAGTTTGATTTCTTAAGATCTTTATTATTATTGTTTACATTTATACTGCGTAAATACTTGAGCAGTTTCTCAGGCGTTTTAAAATTAGCACCTTTAGCGTTCAATTTTATATTATTATCATAGATCCCATGAATTATACAGTCGACTGCATCTTTTCCTTTTATTTTGCAGTGACTTACTAATTTAGACTTTTCATAAAAATATTCTTCCAGAGTTTCTTCTCTGTGACTTCTCCTTGCCAACATTTCTGATAATCGGTCAGCATAATTGCGATCATCTGGAAAATTACGCAATAATTTTCTTTGCCATTGTCCCCATGTTAGATTCACTGATGACAAGCCATCATACCACTGACGTGCTAAGCCAGTCAACTTTGGCATAACGTCATGAGCACCTATCATCGTGCCACGACCATGATTTTCAATGGCATCAATAAAGCGATGCATTAGTTTTGTCTTCTTATTCTTTCGAGTACACCGATGAGTATAATATTTTGTTTGATTTTGTCTGGACCTTATTTCAGAGCTATCTGTATTTAAGGATGTGTCTGAATTACTGGTTGGACTTGACAATGCACTGCTATCCAAATTATAAGAACTACAAGTACTGGGACTTGATGAAATTGGAGACCTGTGACGGTTTCTACGAGACACATGTGAATTCTTAGTATTTGATCGGTGTTTTTCTTTACATCTGTTTTTATGTTGTCCATATGTGCTGCATGATTCCCGATTCTGAAGTCTTCTTCTTTTTCCAGACTGACTGGATGAGTTTAGTGACTGTTCTTGATCACCAGTTAGTCCCTTACCTTTTGAAATTTTTCTTTTCCGTGACACTTTAATAAGGGGTGGTGTATATGTACTACGTTCTGAATCACTCATTGTGATGCAAAATTCTGGGTCGGTGGGCAACAATCAAAACTATCCCACTTCTGAAATTGTTAGCCTTACTCTTTTCCTTAAGTTGAGAAGTAAAATAACTGACAAAATACTGCTTGTAATGTTATTTATTCATTCGAGCCAGACAGTTAACTTATTAAATTCAATCTTGAAATTGCCTTAGAAAAACCCAAATGAAAAGCTTCACCTCAATCTCCCACAAAATCTCGTATTACGCATAACCTCCACGATACTTCTTTTTTTTTTTCTTTTTTTTCCTCCAACCGCGCTCCATAGATTATATGTCATCCACTTTTGATTCCATAGATTATATAACTTTTCTGTTCTTTCGCCAATCAAATTTGCAAAATATGTATTCATTGTAATGGTAATTATAAAAATTGCTAACACTTCGAATAATTAAAACATTCGTCTCCTGGTTAGGGCCATATGTTAGTTCGAATGGACTAATGCCTTCCCTGCTGGCTAGGGAAGTTGAAGCGCGCCTACGAAGTACGCCTCCTTCCACCTCGCCGCGCGCCGTCGCGCGTCGTTGTCTGGGCTCATCTTACCTAATACATAAGTGTTTCATTTTGTGACCATTTGCAACTTTGTTTGCATTTTAACTAACTTTTCCCGTCAGATTTTTCCCGTAGGAAAATTACCCTATGTCCTTGCCCTGGTCTCGAACTATCCCTATACCAACCTTCATCAAAATCGGTTCAGTAGTTTCAAGCCTAGTCAATAATTCAATACAAAAAAAACAAACATTCAAATCTTTCCTCTTTATAATATTAGTAAGTATAGATTGGTTGTTTGTTAATGCACATATTCGTGCGAATAACGTTGTCTGCAAAGACGCACGATGGCGCATGTTACTCGCATGATTCGTGCGAATAAGCACTATTTTTGTGTAATTAGGTACGTAGGTACCTACTTATATAAATGAAAAATTAGATAGAAGAGGTCAGTGCCAAGCGATGATCTAGAAAGTCTTAAAAATTTGGCACCGACTTCAAAATAACTATGTGATGTTTGTATTCTCATATTATTTTTTAAGTCGGTTTTCATTTTAGGTTAAAAAATGCAGTACGTACAAGTGATAAGCTGTGTGTTGTCGACTTGAACAAGGCAGAGCCTTTTGCGTCTTTTGATTGTCAGCATCAGAGATTTAAATCTCTGGTCAACATTCTCAAACACAAAGAAGGCGGCTGATATCCAGTTACATCGTCGACGACCTTCCCCCGTGATGTGGCTCCCTCTGTCCACCTCTTGAGGTGAGCCATGGCATCCACAGTGGACCGGCCGGTTTAGAACCCATACTGACATTCGACCAGGTCTGGTCCAGTAACTTCTAAGTGCTGATGCTATTTAGGAGGCGAGAATTTTCTCAAAGAGCTTTCCGGATTCGATGAGCAGTACATTAGACGCCATGACAAGCTATACTGTTTGACCTTTGTTGGACAGCTCTTATGACGCAGAGATTTAATCTCTGTTATGACGCTCGTTATAGTGGCGGTAATGTAAGGCTTGATGTGACGTCCACTGTACAACCGGCTGGTAGCCCGACGAGGAGTCAGCGGAGCGGCTCACCTTTTTAGTAGGCAAAGCCTACACAACTTCCATTTCCTTAAGTAGTGGCCACTGGCGATAAATTTACCAAGATTTATCAAGCACCACTGGGAACCATTTCCTTAGAGGCCCCAATGCCAAACATAGGACCTTGGCAAGGACCCCGATGATTTTTTAAATTTTGCGCCGAGACCGTTCCCTCGCCGCATTAAACTCCTAGTCCGACACGGGCCTTACGGGAGGACTGCTGGGTTGAATCTCCTATAGGAGATACTGAGAGGAATCATCCTAGGAATTGGAAGGAACCGGGGCTAGGAAAAAGTAACCCTAAAATTACCCGATGGCGCCCTGGGTCCATATGGGGTATCGAGGGGGGGTCGGATTTAAATTATATTCTTTATTGTACATTGTACCAACCAATGCAAATAAATAGTGACAAACATAGGTTCAAAGGCGAGCTTATCTACCGCCAAGAGATTCAAAGCCATTTCAGAGATCTCTTCCAGCTAACCCTAGATGTTGTATGATAAGTAGACATCGGATTATACTATGCACTATCAAAATGCTAAAATATGCATGCATATATGCACTAAAAAAGTGCGAAATATGCATAAAATATGCACAATCAAAAAACATTTACAATTAGAATTTACGTTTATCAGTATTATCACATTATAATTAAAAATTATTGATATTTTTAGTTATTATAATTACTTATATAATATTTAAAAAACTGTAAATTATTATTGCGTAAATAATAAACTTATTTATTATAATTCTTGTGGCAGTAAACAATATATTTTTCATCCCCCCATCTCGGAAAGAGTATTTTTGCTATTCGATATCTGACCACCAAAGCCGTTTTTATCCGCTTGAGGTTAAAGTTAATTTGAATTTAGAACATCGCGTGCACTAAGTATGTGATTTTAATACATTATTAAACCTATTTACTTCCATCTCCATGGTGCCGAATTTATCATACAACTTTTTTTTAATTTCTTAAAAACTCAGACTCTGAACCTCCTTGGTGTACTTTAGGTTCTAATTTGCTTTGCGCGCGGCATTTTGTTTTGACGTCGTATTGTTATAAATAAGAAACTTGAAAACAGGTAAAAAAAACGTATTATTTGTTATACACAATAAAAATATTTTTCTGTAATACTTACCTACCATAATGTTGTAGTAAATATGTACCTAAACTGAAATAAAAGTATCTTGTGATTGTAAATTTTTTATTTTCATTTAGTCATTTCCTCGCTGAGGGGGGATGAAAAGTTACGTGTTGTCCTCGAGTGCAAAGATTTTTGACCTTGTGCTCTTTTGATTCCCTCGCTAACGCTCAGGATTCTAATTTTAGAATCCTTCGCTGGCTCGGTCATCAAAGTTGAGCACGCGGTTAAAAAGCAACTTTGCACTCATGTATAACAAATAACTATTTCCAGGTTTTCTGCAGCAAACTTGTGACGTTTGTTACTTAATATTAATTTATAGGCCGAAAATGACCTTTCAACGTCAACTGATGGTACCGGACAAAACTTAAAATTGGGCGCCATTTCTGCAGAGACCTCTTCAGACAGAGTTTGTCCGGTGCCGTTGATAAACGCGTCAATTTTCTTTATGCCTTCAAAACCGGGGTTTTTATACAAAACTGCATTTAATTTGCCACGAACCTTTTGCGATAGTGAACTCGGAAGGGCGTTACTCAGTTTAATCATTTTTTCTATTATTTCCAAGGACTGGCACAAAGGAAAGTTTTTAGTTTCTAGTTTCTCAATTGCATCGAGTACATAATACAACATGCCAAACACGTACTTATACCTAACTATTGAAATAAGCACTATCAATAAAAAGTACCAAAATATGCAATAACGCTATAAAAATAGAATTATATGCATTTGCATATGCAAACATGCAAATGCATATAATCCGATGTCTAATGATAAGTATACCTATTAGCCGGAAGATTGTGAACATTGTATAAAGATACACATATAAAGAATATATTTATAAGAAACACATTAAATAGTGAGATAATATCGTGAGATACTTTAAGATACCTGGACGGACAGCTTTACACACGTACTTATCTACTCTCCCTGACGAAGGTGGATGGACCCCGATGGTCTTGAAACTAGCCGGACAGTAACCGACATATTTAGGTACGTGAGTAAAGCCGTCTAGATGTCTCAAAACATATAAAATTATACTACCTGGTCACCCTATATGGATCAGCATCTAGGAGTGCTATGAATCGCTCCGCTCTCAAGATTCAGTTTACTCCCTGCGGATTTCATTCACCCGTATGTCCTCCGCAAAACATCCCCTGCCAGGTAGGAGAGCATTTCTATCCACCCCGTACCTCTACCGCCTCAACCGCAAGCTCCAGGGTGGAGCTGGGCTACAGCTCCTCGTAGAAACTGTGTGGGACCGATCGTGGGGTGTACTACCACAGTTTAACAATTGTTAAACTGTGTTACTACTAACCCTGAGCGGGCCAACGAGATAAGTGGTGGTCCATATCTATCCACCCTTTTTGAAGAGGCCTTAGGCCTTTAGTGGTCTTTTCTTAACCCCGGATAGAGATGATGAGTTAGTTATAGCAATAAGTATTGAACTATTGAATAGTGTACTACGAGTATCTTTAGGTACTCTGCCCGCTATGTCTCGATTACGTGAAATATTCTGGGTAAAAAGTGTTTTCTGGATATTATTGCTTTAATAATAACTGAGTTTCGTTATTATTATAGCGGCTCAATATTACGTTTAGTCTTAGAGTTTGGCTATTACTTAAAACAATTACAAGACAACAACACGATTATAAACACCATTTTGTAAAATCTAAACATTTATTACAAACCCGATTGAAATTGAGGGTTTTAGCAAAAAATAAAAATAGCAAGTAGCACATACATGACATGCCGTCATAATAAATTCATGTAGGTGGTACTATTTCGAATTTTCATAAGACGCCATAACTTTTATATGACTATGTTAACAAGGGCAGGTTTGATAGGCTATTGACCAAACACGGTGTACCTATAATATAAATCTTTAGAATGTCTAAATCCGTGCTTGTTTCCTGGCTGCAGAGTTTTGTATGTACAACACGCGCCAGCCGACGATCCGCGAGTGACGTCATCGATGAAAGCTGCCGTGACGAATGCGGCGGACACGCGGAAAATTGGAAAAGGAACGGCCGCGGCTGGCGGCGGCCATTTTGTGACTCGGCCACACGGAATGGCGGCTGATTGGAATTTTTGCCAATTTATCTACAGATTAGCTCTCATTTATCTACAGTGTGGTAAAACGTGGATAGTTTTAAATTAAAGGACTAGGAATTAGGTTTTTATACGAAGAAGTCCTCAAGATAATTTGAGTGAAAAAAACTATAGAAAACTTAGAAGCTGCGATGTGAGAAAATGTATTTAACGTTTAGTTAGTTTACTGATTATTAGTAACAAACGTGCTATTATTGTTATTATAATTACAGTTGAGTTCAGGTTGAGCAAAAATAATAGTACCTATTACGTATTTTCCTTTTTATTATTACGATTGGTTTTTTTCATATTTCCATCAGGGTAGGTATAGTTACCTATGTTTCGTAAATAAAAATGTGTCATTAATACCTTCTTACATATATTATTTTTAAGTTTTTTATTTGTATAGAAGTTTAATTTTAATGCAGAAACTTTTTCTAACAGAAATAAAACTTTAAATTCATTACAATACAATTTCGAAATAAGATAGTTTACGGAGTTAACTTTATGTAAGTAGTTACAACACGATTTCAATTCTAATCAGCCAAGTCCCAATTAATAAATAAAATTGTTCGCTTATCTTTATTAATAACTTAAGTAATGAGTTTCAATGTCCATACACGTTTGCTTCCATACATTATACACGTTTGCGTTACCTACCGAATGCATATTGTGACTGCCTAGACTCTCTCTAGGCAGCCACAATATGCATTCCGTTTCCAGATAGAGCCCCTAGTAGAGCTAGAGAGTAGAGGCCCTCTACTACATTTTTCGCTAGAAAGAATTATCGCGTTCACGAGTCATTTCACTAAAGCATTGACCAGCGACATAATGTTCATTGTGGCTTTTGTGACCATTCGTACAACATTAATCATCTACTTTCATACAAATCGGCAGAAGGAATATTGCCGATCGTAGCTTCGTATGTCAGAAAATATACATTCTTTGGTTTTAAATAGAACTGTGTATAGATAACTAGCTTTTGCCCGCGACTTTGCTGCGTGGAAGTTCTTTTTTATTGATTCCCTTTACAAATTCCCCGCCCTCCCTTTACACCCTTAAGAAATGATTTCGGGGACAAAAACTATGTTTTATCTTTCCTCGTAACTAAAACATCCCGATACGAGATTTCATCTATGTACATCAATTCAGCGGTTATTGATTCCCCATACAAATTTCCACCCCCCTTTTCTCCCCTTTAAGGGGAGATTTCTGAGATGAAAGCTATCCTATGTCCTTTCCTGAGACTCAAACTATATCTATACCAAATTTCATCTAATTCGGTTCAGTAGTTTAATTATATTTAAGTAAGGATTAGGATATAAAATATAATTAATAATAGGATAGGATAATAATAGGACAGGATAGGATATAAAGTATAATTATTAAGTAAGGACTTAAAACTAACCCGTATTATAAACTCGAAAAGATCTTTACCTGACAACCTGTAAAGTTTTCATTAGACTTGCAACGAATAGTATATTCGGCCGTACGCCGAATACCAAAAATATTCGGCGAGCTTCTTGGCCGAATAGCCGAATATTAGGCAAAAGTTGTTCACAGCCCTCACACCCCGTTCTGCTTCTCGCGGTCTATTGCAATGGCCAATGATACTACGTGTTTTGACAAGTTTAGTTTGTGCATATCGTAAATACGACAGAAAATGCAAATTTATGGGACATCCGTGAAAAAATCCATATCGTTATTTATGATAATGGGTGAAATAAAATAAAAGCTGTTAGTAATGCAGAGTTGGAGTTGGCCTCAGCGCTTTGTTGAATTCATACTCTCCAATTAAAATACCAACGATTGTCTGAATGCTTCTTAAGCAAGCCGCATACAAGGCTTGGTGGTGGTGCCCCAAGTAGACTCCACCACGTCGGCGTTTCACCGAGTAAGGAATTTTGGGTTGATTGCTGATGCCCTACTACCCGCTCATAGAAAGCATTGTGGCTTACCCCGATTCCCGTTGTCTCCGTCCGTCTCCTCCGTAGCCGGTGGACTTCCTGAGCTAGCTCGAAGGAAGTCGCGGCTCCTGAAGTTCTGCAGTGGATCCACCGGGGGAGACCGGAGCACTACAAAGGCCTATTAGGCCACCACGACTCACACACGCGATTTTGACACCTTGCACAACACAAAGCGGGCTTTCGCACCCCGATATTAGGTGCGCCGCGCAAATCACTATTTGCTTGAATATTGTGTATTATATTTTATTCCGGCCCGCACATAACCTCTAAGCATGTCATGACATTTCGACTCGACTCAACTGACATATCACATGCGGCCGGCCGCCAAAAAAAAGCTGTCACTGCACAGACTAGAATGCAGTGCCGCCACTCGCTCTTCCTCGAGCGTGAACATCCCCCCGCTCCGGACAGTCCCGGACTGTCCGCCAAATCAGTCTAAGGGGAGGCGAGAAAGAGTAGCGACCGCGCGCTTCAAAACAGAATCCCCAACTAGGACCTCGGCAAACCTGGGCACACCATCAGACCCTAGAGTAAGTTGGACAATGCGTCCGCGACGCCAACGTAAGGGTGGCAGGTTTGGGTCCTTCATAGAGGTGAGCGTTTAAACGAAAAGCACTTAAAAAAGTTTGCTTTTGTACAAAAGTACAAAAGCAGACTTTTTCTAATCAAAACATTACGCTTTTACTTACGCTTTGCTTTTTACCGACATACATTAGTCCCGTCCTCCCGCCATCTGTACTCCCGCAATAAAATTACCTACTTTGAAAGCATGCTCTGTATACATGCATCGGAAATAGAACGTTCGCCGCTAGATGGCATTATACTGCGTGCTGGAGTTATAAAGCGACCAAAACGCATCCCGAAATTGGATGGCTTACCACGCTTTTCGTTTAAAAAAGTAGTAAGCTTTTCACTGTCGAGAGATAAGTACGCGTTTGTTGTGTTGTGGCTGGCTGCTTTTACGTACGCTTTCGTTTTATTTTTTTAAATACGTGTATAAATAAGCATTGTATTTACGTTTGTTATGCGTGTGTGTATAAAGTACGATTAAATAAAGTTTATAAATATATAATTTGATAGTTTTAGTGTCGAGAGGTGGTAATAATGTAATGTGGGACTTTTTTGAAAGGAACTTGGTCAATTAAGTCGCGTGATGCAATATTTGTAGAAACATTGTTTATTAAATAATAAAATAAGAATATTAATATTTCCATCAATAAAAATATTTCATTTGATTGATATGAGAGCAGTTTTTTCGTTTAAATAGTATAAAGCTATCCCTATAGTGTTTTTGTCATTAGCAATAGAACGGTGCATACGTTGTACTTAAACGTTTTTGCAAACATAATTATACGCAATAAACAATAAGCGTTTAAACGAAAAGCTTTTTTACAAGCGCGCTTATTGAAATAAGTACAACGTTTAAACGTTTTAAAATTTTAAGCCGTTTTTTCCACTTCTAGTCCTTCACTAACACGAGGTCTCCAACCCTCGGTGGGTTTGTCTTATCTGACCACTTAACGCGCTGTTGCAAAATGTGTAAATATTCAAGGTGCCAGCGGCGCCAGAAACTCTGGGTAAGCTGCTGGAGCAACTCAAACCGCGAAAGGCGTCCGGGATTGATATCTCTATAAGGATACTCGGGCAGGGCGTTAAGTGGTCTGCCTATCAAGAAATAGCCCGGCGTGAGGGCCTGCAAATCGTTCGCGTCGGTAGACAACGGACATAACGGACGCGAGTTGAGAACCGCCTCAATCTTATGAAACACCGTCGCGAGTTCCTCAAACGTGAGAATAGTCTCCCCAATAACGCGGCGAAGGTGAGTCTTGGCGGCCTTTACAACAGATTCAAAAATCCCTCCCCAGTGAGGGCAAGACGGCGGGGAGTATCGCCATGTTACCCCCCTACGGGAGAGTGTGGATCCGATCTCAATATTATTTTTATCTAAAAATTCACAAACTTCTCTTATATGTCTATCAGTGCCCTTGAAGTTCGTCCCACAATCGGACCGAATTAGAGAAGGCAGTCCCCGGTCGTGCACTCACCACCTCCAAATGAACGGCTTTAGTGGCCAAACAAACAAACACACACAAATAAGCCTTTTCAGTCTTAGCATTACGGAGTCGCGACGTTTTTATAGTGAACGGTCCCGCGAAATCAGTTCCAACTCCTAAGAAGGTCATCGATTCATTCACACGATCAGCAGGCAAATCACCCATTTGGGGCTGCATCGTCTCGGGGCGTAAACGATAGCAGGGCAGACATCGAAATATAACAGATCGGATTATTCTTCGCGCTGACAAAATCCAAAACTCCCGTTGGAGGAGCGCGGTCAATGCATTACATCCGGCATGAGCATTCTTCACATGGCGATCAATGATCAACAATCGCACCAATGGTCCGTCCTTGGGGAGCAACAGGGGATGACGTGATCTATAAGGCAAGTTAGCGTGCCTCAATCGGCCTCCTACACGCAACAATCCTTTATCATCCAGAAAGGGAGTCAAACGCACCAAGGGTCCCTTCAATTTGGACGTCCCGGTACGGAAAACCTTAAGTTCCGGTTCAAACGCTCTAGACTGGGTCATACGCACCCAATGCAGAAGAGCATCTTGGCGCTCCTGCGGTGAGAGGACCGGACACAAATCTTTGTCCTGAGGCCGGCGACAATTTCGAATAAATCTTCTTATCCAAGCGGTCACGCCGAGCAACTTGTCCAGAGAACTGTAGCGGTCTAATAAAAATTCCCGCTCTGGAGCCGCCATAGTCTCGACAGCGTGAACACGCAAGCCCGGATTTGGTACCTTCACCACAGCTGGTGTGGAAGGCCAAGACGATTGTAACAACCATTCGGGACCCCACCACAGAGTGTGGTCAATAAGCTGAGGGGCTTCGCTGCCACGTGATGCACAGTCAGCAGGGTTTATTTCACCTGGCACGTGGCGCCAAATCAACGTGGCCTTCGAGGCCTGTATTTGGGATATCCGATTGGCCACAAATACTTCCAGGGAGTGGACGGAGTTCTTAATCCAACACAGGACAACCTGACTGTCGGACCAAGCAAAGAGCGACTCAAAGTCCACACTACGTCCCAGGGTGTCAACAACGTGGTTCATCAACCGAACCAGAAGAGTAGCTCCAGACAATTCTAACTTCGGAATCGTTAATCGAGTCCGAAGTGGAGCAACCTTACTCTTAGCAATTAGCAAGTGGAGCTTAACAGCTCCTCTATCATCAACCGTCCGGATATATACGACGGCTGCGTATCCACTCTCAGACGCTTCACAAAAGCCATGAAGGCTGGCCGTAAACCGTCCCTTAGGTAGTATATGTCTAGGGATACTAACACGGTTAATGTCGGGGAGAGACAACATGAAGGACTCCCAATCTCGCAGCAAACGGCCCGAGAGGGGCTCATCCCACGACACTTCGGCTGACCAAAGTTCCTGTAGGAAGCATTTCATCCAAAACACTATGGGACTAATCCAGCCATTTGGGTCAAAGGTACGAGCTACTGTAGACAAAAACAACCTTTTCGTCCAGACCTTGGGGCTTGGCAGCTCCAATCGATAGGTGAACGTGTCCTGGACTGGTCTGTATTGCACTCCCAAAACAGACAGTAAATCTGGAGTGTTGGCATTCTCAAAAATATGAGGCTCCTGCTGGTGGTCGTCTGGCAAGTCACACAAAAGCTGAGGTGAGTTGGACATCCACTTCCTCAGTTCATAACCACCAGCCCCGAGAAGAGCAATTAGTTCATCTCGCAAAATCAAAGCTTCCTCGACACTAGAGGAGCCCGTACAAATATCATCCACAAATGCATCCTCCTTGAGAACCAAGGATGCGCGAGGGTATCGTAACCGCTCACGTTCAGCGAGTTCCACAAGTGAGCGAATTGCCACAAAGGGGCTCGAACGCAAACCGTATGTATTGGTGTTCAGCTCGTAGACCAGCATGGGATCCCTGGGATCCTCCCTCCATAATATGAGCTGATATCGTCTATCGTCCGGGTGAATCACAGTCTGCCGAAACATCATCCGGATATCGGTCACAAAGACGACGGCATGGCGACGGAAGTTGGTCAATACATCACCCACCTCGTGGTGCAACTTCGGTCCAGTATGCAGACATTGATTCAGCGAAACTCCGGTAGACGTAGGAGCTGACCCATCAAAAACAACGCGTATCTTCCCAGTGGAAGGTTTCAAAACCGCGTGGTGAGGAAGAAAATTATGTTCCTCGTTTCGCCAGTCCAGTCGCGAGACCGACATGTGCCCCAGTTGCTCATATTCTCGCATGAAGGCGACATACTTCTGTTTGAGGTCGGAGTTCCTACTCATACGACGCTCCATGGACAGCAGTCGCTTCTCGGCCAACGGCCGGGAGCTGCCAAGTGAGGGGCGAACTGACAAAAAGGGCAGACGAGTGATCAGCCGTCCCGAGTGAAGGCGACCTGTATTGTTCTGGTAGAACAACTCACACTCCTCGTCCAAGGGGTTCACTCGCTTCACGGTAGGTGGTTCTTCCACCTCCCAAAACCGTTGAAGGACATCCGATAAGGTGGAGCTAACAGTTATGTAACTGTCCACCGATGGAGATGGTGGGTTATGCCTAACTGGTCCCATCACTACAAACCCAAGCGATGTAGATAAGGCTACCAGCCCACCCTTCTGTAACTCTCTCCTCTTCCCACAATACACGCGGCCTAGAACATCGGCACCGAGCAATAAGTGAATCGGACCGGTTCGGTGGAAGGAAGGGTCAGCCAAGGTCAATCCTGATGTCGCATCTACGACAGCGCGCGAAACGTGCTGTTGCGGAAGCTGACCAACAACCTTCTCATAAACAATCGCGGTAGCGCCAATTTTGGGCGCTGAAGAGAAGTGGGGGGAGAAGGAGAACAAAACCTGACCGATCGGATCCGGGATCCGCAGGTCTCCGATTCCTCGTACCGATTCAAGGTATGGAGATGTGTTCAAACTCAACTGCCGGACCAGCCAGCTGGAGGCAATGCAACCCTGAGCTCCCGTATCCAAAAGGGCGCGAACTAAAACAAAGGTGCCCCTCGGGCCCCACACCTGTACGGAGGCTGTTGGTAACAGCACCTGCTCCTGTGGGGGGGTTGCAGCCGACAGTTGGTTTAGTGAAAATCCTCCCGCATTCCCCGCAACGGGGGGGAAGGGGGGTCCGAAGAAAAATGCGTGCGCGGCGGAGGAATAGGGCGCTCAAGACGCTCGAGCGGGTCCCAATCCGGCACGTACTGGCCCCGATCAAAGCGGCATCGGGGGGCCGGGCGGTGCCCATGATGGGCGAAAGTTGGGGGAGCCCGTGACAAACGAGGTCTCTCCATCATAGGGGGAGAGAAGCGTATCGGCTCCCGGCGTGGCTCCCTAATTACCGCGGCCCAATCCCGCGGTGGCGCCTCATAAGCGGCGCGTCGATCCCCCCCGCCCGTAGGGGGGGTGGGGCGCCCAATCCTCTCACTGGAGGGGGGGCGCCTGTCCAATCTCCGCGGAGGGGTGGCACGCCCCTCCGATCTCCTCGGAGAGGTGGGTGACCTAGGAGGGCCCCCGCCCGTGTGCGAGTCCCTCTCTCTCACCACCTCACGAGTGTCTCTATTGTTGAAGCACAAAAGGGGGTGATGGGCCCCTCCACAACAGTGGCAATCTCGTGGGTGGGGGCAAGCCGATGCCATATGGGCCCCCAGGCAGCGGTAGCACCAATTCCGCTGCTTGGCCATATTCCTACGCCCCTCGGTGCGTAGGCCAACAAATTTGGGACAGGCCGGCAAACGATGGCCATCCCGCTTGCAACACTTGCAAGGCATCGGCCTCTCCCTGTGTGGAGAGTTCTGCCGCACTGCAGTATACTGCTTGTACGGGCGGCGCTCTCTCCGTGGCGCTGCCCGGGTCGCCTCATAGCGACCTGTACTCGGTCCCGGTATAGGAGCCAGATCCAAGTGGTCGGTCATCCGACACTCATCCTCCAAAAATCTGAGGAGATCCGAGAAGGGGGGGAGGTACGAGGCACTATTGCCCCCGTACCTTTGTTCGAAGCGTCCCTTCATCTCCATGGGAAGCTTATCGAGGATGAGGTGGAGCAAAATAAAGGACAACTGGTCCACCGCTAGATCAAGTCGTTTGAGCGCGTTAATAGCGCTCAGCAGCGGGTTCAAAATCTCCTTCCTCAATGAGGAGACCCGCGATACTCGTGGCAGCCCTAAAATGGCAGCCACATGTGTGTCCGCTAGCAAGCGAACATTCTGATACCGGGCGGTCAACAACGCCCTTGCAATATCATAACTGTCATCATTGACAGGTAGATGCTGGACAAGTACACCAGCCTCTCCACGTAAGGCAGAGAGCAAATAGGCCAATTTCTGGCTAGGGAACAGGTCGTCCCTCGAGTGAACCAGGCTATCAAAGAGGTTAATGAACCCCATCCAAGAAGCCAGGTTCCCATCAAAGGTTGGGATGTCCAAATTGGGCAGTCTGCCCAGCAAGCCGGCCGGGGTAGGCTTGACCTCCCCGGGCGTGCACGACTCACCCCTCCGGACGGATAGGATTGCCTGAGCCTTGTTTATAATCACATCCGCCTGTTCAAAACACTGATCATAATCGGCATTAAATTGGTCGACTGCCCGCAACTCAGCGGCACCCTCGGCTGGGTGGTCGAGCAGATATTGTTGATGAGCAACGAAAAGCTGCTCCAATTCCTTCAAGCGAGCCGGTACTCCCTCATGCCGAATTAACAAGGCCTGTTCTCGGTCTGGTCGGTCTACCAAAGCGACGGCACTAGCAAACCATCTCAAAATCTTTTGTGCACCCGCGCGGGCACCACTAAGCGGGCTGACTGGCGGGACCATTTTGCACCAAAATTAATAAACACTATAATAATACACGGACAAACAGACCGACAACCGCAGACAACAAAACAGATCGGGAGGAACTTCAAAGGCAGAACAAAATATATAAACAAACCAAAATCAAGTATAAATGCTAGAACTTAACTAGAACAACAAGGCATTTAACAACAGAATTTTTCAAACAAATTAAATTCAAGCATTAAGTCAATAACTTAACAAACATAATATTCAAAGGCAAACAAAACAAAATCAAATGTAAATGCTAAAACTTAACACAGCAAAATAGTGTATTACAACAACAGCAAAGTCATTTAGCAGCAAAGTTTTTTAAACAAATCAAATTCAAGTATAAGTTTACAACTTAACAAACAAAATAGTCAAGGGCAGAACAAAGATATGAAAAAACAAACCAAAATCAAATATAGGTAAATGCTAGAACTTAACTAGAACAACAAAAGACATTTAACCCCAATTTTTCATATACAATGACAATTAGTTAAGGAGATCGGTCCACAAATGAGCTGGTAGTCGGTTTAAAATCAGCAATCAAAACCAATTAATATGTATTGCCCGTTTGGACAACCAACAAGATTACAATATTAATTGTACAATACTAATCAAATACTCAAATCTAAGAACCACTCAAATCTAAAAACCACGCTCTGCTACCAAGAGATGGTGGTGCCCCAAGTAGACTCCACCACGTCGGCGTTTCACCGAGTAAGGAATTTTGGGTTGATTGCTGATGCCCTACTACCCGCTCATAGAAAGCATTGTGGCTTACCCCGATTCCCGTTGTCTCCGTCCGTCTCCTCCGTAGCCGGTGGACTTCCTGAGCTAGCTCGAAGGAAGTCGCGGCTCCTGAAGTTCTGCAGTGGATCCACCGGGGGAGACCGGAGCACTACAAAGGCCTATTAGGCCACCACGACTCACACACGCGATTTTGACACCTTGCACAACACAAAGCGGGCTTTCGCACCCCGATATTAGGTGCGCCGCGCAAATCACTATTTGCTTGAATATTGTGTATTATATTTTATTCCGGCCCGCACATAACCTCTAAGCATGTCATGACATTTCGACTCGACTCAACTGACATATCACATGCGGCCGGCCGCCAAAAAAAAGCTGTCACTGCACAGACTAGAATGCAGTGCCGCCACTCGCTCTTCCTCGAGCGTGAACACTTGGACCACGGCTCGTAGGACACATGACCCCAATCTAACTGATGTGAAACGCAAGTATAATGCGGCCTCGACGGCCAGTAAAAAATTTATTGCCAGAGCTAAATTCAATTTCGTCGGCAGAATTGGCGAGCGGCTCGTAAGCTACCCCTCGGGTAGTCGTGCTTTTTGGTCGCTGGCCAAAGCTGCCGAGGGAAACTTCGGTCGTCCTTACCACCACTCCGAAATGACAGTAACAACTTGGTCCACAGCGCTAAAGAGAAAGCCGATCTCTTGGGTAATCTCTTTGCCTCAAACTCGACTATGAACGGTGACGAAAGCGCCACACCACCTACCATCCCGTGGTGTGGTCACTCCATGCCGGAAGTCAAGATCACACAAAGTGAAGTTCGGCGGGAGCTGCTTTCTCTCGACGTTCAGAAGTCGAATGGGCCAGACGGCATACCGGCAGTGGTGCTAAAACAGTGTGCTCCTGAGTTGTGTCCTGTGCTAACGCGACTTTCCACACTTTCCTACCGCACAAGGCAAGTTCCGTCTTCGTGGACTGTTGACTGCAAATGTACACCCGGTGTCGTTAAGCAACCTGTTGCATAACGTTTTGGATGAAAACCAAATTATGCGTACCTGCACACACGGTGCACACGCATCTGACTGTCTGATTGGTAGAACCTGTCATTAAGCATCCTTTTGCTTAACAAGTTAGCTGAAAACCAAATATGCGTACCTGCACACACGGTGCACACGCATCTGTCTGTCTGATTGGTAGGGCCTGGACCCAAACTACGATTACACGTAGTATCTGAATATGGGGGTTAAACAACCCCCGCAAGTTACACATAGTGTCTGAATATAGGAGTTAAACAACCCCGCAAGTTACACATAGTGTCTGAATATAGGGGTTAAACAACCCCGCAAGTTACACATAGTGTCTGAATATAGGGGATAAACAACCCCGCAAGTGGCCTCCGACCGCCCCTTCTAGCCACCCCTGACCTCACGGTCCTGATCTGATCTGTTCATCTGATAACCTGATTACACTGATACAATCGCCGCAGCGATAACACAATAACAACACATTATATTTCTGATCTTTCTCTATCTAAATATCACACATGATTAAAATAGGCAATGTGAATAAAGACCAAAGGAAACTTACCAATGGAAACTCCAAATGCCCACACGTCACACCTGTGCAGTCTGTTCGCTCCGCGCGCCGCCGACAAGAGCAATGCTGCGTTCACTGTTGTCAAGATTCATTCTCCGTCTTTCAATTTATCATTCAGTCTCATTCATCACAATGTTTTGGAAATCGAAACCAATGATCAGTCATAATTTAAATTCGCGTGATTTCGCGACACCCGGTGCCCAAAAAGGGCGATAGATCAGATCCATCGAATTACAGGCCTATTGCTATAACCTCCCTTCTCTCAAAGGTGATGGAGCGTGTGATTAACACAAAACTCCTTAGACACCTAGAAGATCGCGATCTGATCAGCGACCGCCAATACGGCTTTCGCCACGGTCGCTCGACTGGTGATCTTTTAGCGTATCTCACACACCGTTGGGCCTCTGCCATTGAGAGTCAAGGTGAGGCCTTGGCAGTCAGCCTGGATATAGCGAAGGCGTTCGATCGGGTCTGGCACCGGGGTCTTCTATCGAAGTTGCCATCATACGGGCTCCCCAAGGGATTGTGCAAGTGGGTTGCTAGTTTTTTATCCGGGAGGAGCCGTAGTTGACGGTAGCTGCTCCGAAACCAGGATGATAAATGCTGGTGTCCCACAAGGCTCCGTGCTATCTCCAACACTGTTTCTGCTGCATATCAATGATATGCTGTCGCTTGACGGCATCCATTAGGCAGACGGCAGACGATAGCACTGGAGATGCATTTTACACGGGCCGTGCAAATATCCCTCGTTCCATTGTGGAAGAAAGTCGTGAACAACTTGTGTCTCAAATCGAGAGCACTCTATCCAGAGTCTCCAATTTGGGTCGGGACAATTTAGTCCGATTTAACCCCTCTAAGACACAAGTCTGTGCGTTCACCGCTAAGAAAACCCCATTTACTGTAGCCCCACAATTCCAGAACACACCCTTAACCACCTCAAAGAGTTTAGGGATCCTCGGTGTCAACATCTCCAGCGACGTCCAATTCCGAAGTCACTTAGATGACAAGGTCAAGTTGGCGTCCAAAAAACTAGGTGTGCTTAACAGAGCCAAGCGGTACTTCTCTTCAAGGCAAAGACTGTTGCTGTATAAATCACAGTGCAGGCCTCATATGGAGTACTGCTGTCATCTGTGGGCGGGAGCACCTCGATACCAACTTGGACCTTTTGATTCGGTCCAAAGACGAGCTGTGCGAATTGTTGACGATCCCAAACTCACAAGAGGTATTGAGCCGTTAAGTCTGAGGAGAGTCTTTGCCTCATTATGTGTGTTCTACCGCTTGTACAACAAGTTGTGTTCTGAAGAATTGTTCGACATGATGCCAACGGCCACCTTTTATCATCGCACCGCTCGCCATCGGCAGGGTGTTTATCCTCACACGCTGGAGCCTAAGTGGTCACGCACAGTGCGGTTTGAGAGAAATTTCCTCCCACGCACGCTCCGGTTGTGGAACGAGCTCCCTGCCGAGGTTTTCCTCGGGGAATACAGTATGGGGTTCTTCAAGAAGGGAGTAAATAGGTTTTTATCTACACTCATGTTTTAATTCTAATATTAAGAACTCAACACTAATATTTTAAAGGCATAACTTAAAGCCCTTGGCCTTTTACAAATTACATTATAATACAGGTTCGCCATACAAAACCAGTACTTTAATGTAACTCGAATTCCAATACAATACAGTTCGATTGACGAAGCCCGTACAAGGAGGTTTTGTCACAATTTTCTTTTGTGCCAGTACATTGTCTATGGCGGCGCGTGCAACAGCGCATGCGCGGTAGAATGTTGGTGTTGGCGCCATTTCTCTGAATTTTTCATTCATTATTTTGCTGTTATTGGTTAAAATAATAAATAATATAAATGTATGTAGTTTTAGATTTCTGTATTAGTTTCACAATTGTACTGTTCAAAATGCAAATAATTATTAGAATAAATGAGTTTGATTTTGTTTTAATTTTGTGTCTTTTATTTAATTTAGGTAACCACTGATTGCATGAGTGTAGATAAAGTAGTGTATGAAATTGCACATAATTAGGTCTTAAAACACTCGTGTGGTACTATTAAA
This sequence comes from Schoenobius gigantellus, assembly GCA_963935595.1. Lineage (NCBI taxonomy): Eukaryota > Metazoa > Arthropoda > Insecta > Lepidoptera > Crambidae > Schoenobius > Schoenobius gigantellus. Next base: position 14,919,652 of record OZ012544.1, on the reverse strand, counting down.
ATTCTCGGCAAGCCTCGAATTTTAAACACACACTAGTGTTTTAAGACCCCCTATTATGTGACTATTTCATAAACTACTATTAAAGGGTCGGCAACGCGTTTGTGATGCCCCTGGTGTTGCAGGCGTCCATAGACCACGGTAACTGCTTACCATCAAGCGGGCCGTAAGTTTGTTTGCCGGCATCGTAGTATAAAAAAATGAATCAATAATTTCTTGTCATTTTACCTCATTATCTCACTACAAAAAAAATCGAAATATATTACATAAGTATTCCGTATTCGGCCGAATATAATAAAAGCAGCCGAATACCGAATGTTACGATATGATTAATAACGAATATTCGTTGCAAGTCTAGTTTTCACACCTAAGTGGGAGGTAAAAGACTCGAAGGGATGAAATTTTGTACTACACTTTAATTCTAGAACTCACTGCGGAGCCACCATACCACTGGCGGACTGGCATCAAATTTTGGAGAATCAAACACATGATTCAGCGTTTCACAAGAGGTTATTACGGGCTTATATATTTTTTTTGCCTTATAAACACTACGTACGCAAATAAACATTTGAATTTGAATTTTTTATGCTTTATGAATCATCATCATCATCACAGTTCATATAGGTACGTCCCCACCGAGGGGCACGAGCCAACCCTAACTAGTTATATTAGGGCGATTAGGCCTCAAACCACGCTGATGGCTCAGTGCGGATTGGTTGACTTCACATACACCTTTGAATTGCTTCGCAGGTGTAGGGTAAAAGCCGGATAGTAGCCACACATTTTAAAAAGCTCCTTTAAAAAATGTGTACCAATACATTTTTTATTCAAAGTATATTCTCAAACATAGTTCATTAATCTTCTAACATGCCCTATCTATAAAAAAAAATATAAATATTATAAATTTTAAGTAAATCCAGTTTAATATGACCTCTAAAAAAGAGGATAGTTGCCTACTATAGCGGATACTAGCCTAACGTTAAAAATGGTTGGGGGGATACTTGCCCAATGTGAGGATAGATGCCCGTCTCTTTTTTTTTCAAATAAAAATGAACCTATATTAATTTAAATAATCAGTTTTTATTATAAAATTATAACAATAATAGACTCCAAAATAGTAAATAAGTGTCCAAAATAAAAAGGTAATGTTATTATTTATTTTGAAAATAGAACAATAAACAAAATTAGAATTAACTTTGGCATTAGCCTCTATTAAGTAAGTATTCAGTCCTTATAACTTACTGAGATCCTTTATTATGTACTAAGTACTAAGAGAAATTAAATTATTACCTAATCAACACTTAAAAATACTAAGGTTTTAAATTGTAAGTTAGTGAACATGTAATTTTTTAATTAAATATTCGTATTTATCTTAAATATTAAAAATATGGTAATCAACTTTGGCATTAAGAGAGCAACGCCCACTCCCGGTGGCCCCAACCATTACAGAGGAGGCCTGGACCACGGTGGTGAAGCGCGGCCAGCGGAGACGAAAGAAAGGGGATGGTATAGCGGAATCTACGCCGAAGCAGCCTCCTCCGCCCCTGAAAAAGAAGGCTCCTCCTCGGCAGCCTAAACTGCACACGCCGAAGTCGGCGGCAGTGGTACTGACATTACAGCCAGGCGCCGAGGAGAAGGGCCACTCATACGCCAGGGTGATTGCGGCCGCCAGAGCCAAGGTAAGCCTCGCGGAGCTGAACATAGAGGGTGTTCAGTTCCGCAGGTCTTTGACTGGGGCGGCCGTAATTCTCATCACAGGTAATGAGAAGGAGGTAAGCGCGGTCGACCTAGCTGTCGCCCTTAAAAGAGTTGTTGACCCGACCGTCGTGCGTGTTACAATCCCCACTAAGACGGTGGAAATGTTGGTTTCCGGACTGGACAAGTCCGTCCAGACGGAGGAACTAAAGGAGGCACTCGCAAAGACCGGCGAGTGCCAGGTCGAAGAGGTTCGGGTGGGGGAGATCCGCCAGGGCCGCTACACCATGGGCACGGCGTGGGTGTGCTGCCCGGTGGAAGTGGCCAAGAAGATAAGCCTCTGCCAAGAGGCTGCTGGTGGGGTGGTCCGCTGCGAAGGTAAAGCTCCTCCAGCCCCGTGAAATGCGGTGTCTCGAATCGGGGCACCTAAGGGTTGACTGCAGGGCGAAGGTAGACCGGAGCACGTTGTGCTACCGATGTGGGGCGGCAGGGCATAGGGCGTCGTTGTGCTCAGCGAAGCCCAAATGCCCTTTGTGCTCGGCGTCCGGGAAACCGGCGGACCACCGCCTTGGGAGTAAGACATGTTCTGCCCCTAAGACGCCTATGGACAGGAGGAGGAGGAGGGCGGCGCGAACCCGCCAGCCCGAATCATCAAGAGTAGAGGCGGAGATTGAGGTCACCTAGGACATCGTCAGTACCCCATCCTCCAGGAGGAGGCGACAGCGGGAGGGGAAGTACCCCGCAAAATAAATAGACCCCAGCTCCAGGGCACCTAGTGCCGGGACATTCCGGGGTGTGAAGCGGCGCACAACACCTGCATCGCCAACAAAGCAGCAGAGCCACGCGCTTTTCTGGCGTAGCGCGAGTCCGGCAACGGATCATACACGGACAGGGGTCAGTGGGAATAAGGCCTCGCTGTGGTCCCCTTCCCTCTGCCTCGTGACGGACGGAGGAGCTGCTGGGAGGTTTTTAGTGGGTAGGCCTGGACCGATATGGCCCGGGGAGTCCCACATACCCTCGTGGTTTGGCTCGACCACGAGGGATGCGTAAAGGCATGTTCCCCCTATCAAAAAAAAGGGCAACAATCCGCAAAAGACAGTAGGGCAACTATCCGATTTGATACGGATACTTGCCCTTTTTATTTACGAAATAAATAAAACATATTTAACAATAAAACCTAATAAACAGTGCAATTTAAACTCTAATGCACTCAAAGAAATATATTTTTGACTGAAATCGCAATCAGTTATAAAAATATTTAACAGAGATTACCTACCAATATAATTCTGGCGCTCGTCAAAGTATCGCCGCGGAAGATGTTTTCTCACACGGACAAAACAAGTGCGCCTAATTCAACGGCTTATGCGGCACTGAGGCCTGCGCGGGGGACGCTTTTAATAGGGTAGTTGACTCATATCAAAATTTATTAAAATATTGTTTATTTCTAACAGTATTTGGCATAAGGTTCCACAATATACCGATTTTGATAAAAAACAATGAGTGATTACTGTAAAATTTTAATTTGAAAATGCTAGAAATAATCTTTTTTATCTCACGCCGTAAACGCTTTGATATCCTGTGGTCAGGGCCGTGACGTCACTCATATAGTAAACAAAGAAATGTCAAATTTGATTCAACAACTCGTCGATTATTAGCACTTTTCTTTCCTAAAACTGGCAAAAAATCGTCCAAATCGCCGTTATTATCTGTGTAAATATCGTAAATTATTTGTATTAATAGCAAAATCAACCATTGATGTTGGATTTGTGAGAGCAGATAGTATGTACAAATCTTCCGAAAATCGACAGATTGATGGTCAGGAGATTCTTTGTGTATCGCTCTAAATAATATAAGTACAGTTTCAATACTGTTATAATGAAGAACAGGTTACAAGTGTACTTGTCAAGATTGTCACGCGGCAGAAGAGAGTTGCAAACATGCATTTTTGGTGTGGTTGCACCATCACAGTGAGGAGCTATTTTGTACAGCAGTTGAATGCTATTGGATAGAATTCTATCTCTCAAAAGTCAAATAAACACTAAAAGTATTTACTTCAAGAGAAATGTTGAAAAGAAAATATCAGGATCATGTGTCAAATACCAGTGTAGTAAGTACTGCAAGAATTTGTAAATGAACATAAAAAGAGAAAGATTGGCAGTTGTTCATTTGTCAAGCATGAAGAAAATTACTGGGAGGAAAAATATATATACATTCACAGACACAGATTGTGACATATTTCTTAAAAAATAAAAGACCTCTTCAATGAAGAAAGAATAAAGTGCATAGAAAACTAAACCACGAATCATCAATACAGAAGTGCACTTTAGTTCGAGCTTCGTTATAAACAATAACAGCTTCCATGTGCTATGAAGTCAGCCAGTGCATAACACATGAAGGTTCTTTCCTTGGGAAGATTTTTGGTGGGAAATCTTGCAGTCACCTACGAGTATAATGAAATGTGGATAAAAGTTGAAAGATGAAGATTTGGGTTGAAATTTGCAAAATGTGACCTCTTCATTTCTGATTAATACCCTGTCTATTCAACAAACGGTATCCATAAAATTAGATTAATACAAAATTGTCATGCTCTTTTACTGAAGAAAATGTTAATTATCAAAGACGGAAAACTGTGAACAGTATGCTTAACTCAAGTATAGATGCAGATGTTTTGTGCTAAAGCAAAACTTATATACTTTTGTGTTGCTAGCAGTATGTAATTTTGAAAACACTCAAACGGTGACAATATTAGCTATAATAGGTATTTGTTCTAACAATCTGTATTTCAAAAAACTTATTGATCAAATAGTGCCATTTTGGAAACTATACTACATTTTTCCTAAATTATATGAAAGTATTACTTCATAATAAATCACTTTACTATTATTTTGACTTTTATTACCTGCGACCTTAAGGCAATATATACAAATTAATAAATTTGATCCAACTCTATTCAACCTATTTGTACTTTTGGAACATATACATATATTTGAGTAACAATGATAAATATGAACAACAAACCTATAAAATATTATAAATCTTTTAAGGTGTAACGGAAAAATAAAACACATGTATTTCAAATTAAAATATTTTGATTCAACTTAAACCTTTACAAGTCATTATTGTCAAAAAACATAGAACATTTTTTTTGTGAAGAACATCTTAATGTCTAATGTAGTACAAAAATTTATTATGTCATCTTTATATTATTTATTTAATAAGAAGGGTCTTGTAAATTAGAAAGAGCACAGGCTGACAACACAGCAATCACATTTAATATATTTGTATACAGCTTTAAAATGGATAACTTGCATATTCTTGCATAAGCTGTTCTGGAATTTACCAGCCATGGTGGCCAGCAGGTTTAATCAGTGAAGATATAACATCTTTCAGTTTTACCAAACTGGACCTATTTACTTCTGAGGTGCTTTGGTATATGAATACTTGAGTTATTTTGTTGACATAATGTTGTTCTAGTTGACGGGTCACATTTTGATGTTGTGGCTGAGCATGCACTGCTTTGTATTATGTTGCACAACTTTTACTGCCTTATCAATCTCGTTGTCAATAGGAGAACAGGTTAGTACACAATAGTTCTCATTAAGTAACCACCGAAAGCAACAAATTTTAATTAGGTACTCAGTAAATTCAAGTAAAAGTTGTTTAGATAAATATATTCATTATGAAACTTTGATTGTATTGCATACCTACTTTTTAATTAATATTCAATTACTTACATCATTATTCAATTGGACATAAGTACATATTCTTTTCTTTGAAACATCATCTAGTGTCAGTGTATAACTTAGATTAAATCAAAAAGGCGTGAATGGTCAAGTTTTCTCTCAGTTTTCTGGTCAAGTTAAAATTTGGTTGGTCGGCTGCAGTCAGTTTTCATTCTAACTGAAAGATAAAAATTTATTTATTTATTTATTTATTTCTTACATCTACTTATACTACATAGGGCTATCTAGAATGTTTATAAGCCTAAATAAGGCTTGTCTAAACATCAAGTTCTCACTAAGAATACAGAATCAAGTAAAGTATTGATATCTTAAGCTTATTAGGTATACAAATCATAAAGTGAACTTAATTAATGATTTTACATACAACCTAAAAACTTCTATTTTGTTTAAGTTGAAACTGAAGTACCTACACAGATTGAGTTATTCAGTTATAGTACTTACATTAATGTGATTTTCGCAAAAATACATTTGAGTTTCAGTAGATAGTTACAGGATTTCTTTAAGCGAGTGTTAACCAAATATTTCGCATGTCTATATCACTGGGTACGTCTAATCCACAGCTTTCCTGGAGTCTTCCTGTTCTATTGTCCCGTTCCATATACAGTTTTACTATATTTTGTGATATTTAATAGAAAGCATTGTTTTTGTGAGGTTATTTCGCCCCCGTGGTTTGTTTACTATAAGACTGACGTCATTGCCACAGATAATGAACAGACTATCATGGCTGACCGTGTTTTCGGTCCAAAATTGAAAATCTTAATTTAAAATAGATTTTTTGCACTTTTTAGCCATCGAAAAAAATAATATTCATGTGCTATGGTCTAATACAACAATTATCAACATTTTAAGCCCTACTTTAAAAAAGGGTCAACTAGCCTATTATGATCAAAAAGAAAGACTGTCAATACGTCTAACCCCTCGTTTACACCAAGGTATATTACATGTATTTGACAAGTTTTATGCAATGTTTTCGTTTATTGTTTACACTCGTATACATGTATAAAACTTGTTGAATACAAAACATGTATACAACTTGTTGTATGAAATTGTTTCTGAACTACTAGTTGTCTACATGTTTATGATGTCACGTTTTATACTTGTTGTAGATAAACTTGTAGAAAATGACACGCCAGTCCGGTAGTTTCATTAATATTTTCTACTCAATTGACTATTCACAATGGAAAGTAAAGATGCTGAGGAACTTTACTTCATGAGTGCAGGATACTTGTTTATACGGTTATTTTTTTATCACTGGAAAATTTTAGGGACGCTTCAGGACACATCAATTATTATAAATAAAATAAAAACAATGAATTAAAAAAAATGTTATAAAAAAAAAATTTTTTTAATTAAAAATTTTTTTTTTAGTAAAAAAATCTAAAAATTCTGCTCTCAACTAGTGCAGCATTTTTTGTATTTTTTTGCCCCCGTAAAATAATACGGTCCGTCCGGTAAAAGTTTAAAACTTTATCCAACAAGCATGGATAGAGTTTAAAACATGTTTTAAATTAGTATGAAACATAAATTTCAGTGAAATAAACAAAACTTGTTAAAAACACGATTGCTTTTTGTAAGTGTAAACGCTGTCAATGTATCAGACTAGTTTGAATATGTCTTAGATCTAAGTGTAAACGCAGATGTGGTTTATACTTGTTTAGAGACTTGTTGGCAACACAGTATGAACGAAAGAATGTTTGAGACAGTTGCAATACATGTATAAAACAAATAATTATGTTTTGACAAGTATTCTACAAGTATTGTATGAAACTAGTATTTTACTTGTTTCTTGGTGTAAACGAGGGGTAACATAGAGCATTTGAAACTGAGGCATGTATCCGTCCGAGGCAACTATCCGGCTTTTACCCTATGTAGATTTCCTCACGATGTTTCACCGTAGGAGCGTCAGATAAATGTACATAATATGAAATTCGTGAAACGATAAACATATTGGTAATTTGCTACATGGCAGGATCGATCGCGGGCCTTCCGATTCTACTCGGGGCACAGTCCAGTGCCGAGGCCACAGCGTCACCGAAGACGCCGACTTTATGAATAACGTGTGCAAAAGCCTTAATGCATTGGGCTTTTTTAATAAATACGAGTACACCGTACCTATACGAAAATGATACCTACGCCAATGATGTAATGTAAACATTATTTTTGAAAGAGTGAGAAAATTACCCACAAAGGTGGAAAGGCCGCCGTTATTTTAGAGCCGCCGAGATCACCGAATTTAAATCCCATGAATTTTTTTTGGGGTGTCTAAAACACCTCGTGTACGCGATGCTAGTATCCTCTTTTGCAGAATTGCTGACTCGCATCCAAAATGCAGCTGCTTACATCAAAACGTTGGATTACGCGTACCGCATTAAACATTCTTCTATTAAAAGGTCTACTGGCGCCGACTCAAAATTACTTAGGTATATACTTACATTAGTTTAAGAACTTAATTATTATTAAGGTTAAATAAAGGGTTTATTATTTTTTGCTTTTCTGTTTTTTCGGCGGTATTTTTTTTTTTTTGTTAAAAGGATTTTATTTTAATAATTTGTACTACTAATCACTTAGCATTAAAATCTGTGAAGTAACTATAAATCACCCGTATTTTCCCACCCTTAGGGGAGAATTTTTTTACAAATTTATATGCGATCAACTTAGAAGTATATCCTATCTATTAAAAACAAATTATCAAAATCAGACTACTCTGTAAAAAGTTATGCGGTAATACATCACGGTCCAAATGAGAAACCTTCTCCGATTTTTCGTCGGTTAAAAACTCAGGGTCTCCTGGCCCCTGCCAACATTTTGAGCTCCATAGTCGTGACCAAACATTATCAGTGATCGAATTCACCATCTAACCAAACAAGGGATCACGTTCTCTACATTCAAATTTATATAAGCAAAATTAGCAAATGATAGATACCTTGGTAAAATCATAAATTCGACACGTAGTACCTACTTACAGCTGTTATAACATTCAAAGCAATCATTTGCTGATGTTATTGTATTTTATCGCTATACTTACGTCTGTCTGAATTCGTAATTTTAAAACGTAATTTGTACAAATCAACGTGCCATACTCACGCATGTTGCAGAAATATGTTAAAAACAGAACCTCGATAAAATGTTCAAGACCTGAATACGTTATATTAAGGACTAGCTGTGCCCGCGACTTCGTCCGCGTGGAATAGTAACGGCTGGACCGATCTTGATAAAAAGTTATACCTTGTATAATTAGCTATCTATTAGTGAAAGTCCCATCAAAATCGGCCCAGCCGTTCCGGAGATTAGCGGGAACAAACAGACAGACAGACAGACAAAAAATTTTAAATTGTGTTTTTGTTATCGGTACCTGATATACATTCATACCCATTTAGTAAAAACTTGTTATTTTGACATTACAAACAGACACTTCAATTTTATTTATTTGTATAGATGTATAATAGACTAGCTGTGCCCGCGAACTACGTTTCGTCATTAAATTTTTCTCGATTTGCAGCATTATTCATTGCTGCTCGTAGCTCTATTAGTCGTAGCGTAATGTTATATAGCATAGATAACATTACGCTAATAACATTACACGGTATCCATACTAAAATTATAAATGTGAAAGTGTGTGTGTGTGTTTGTTTGTCCGTCTTTCACGGCAAAACGGAGCGACGGATTGAAATGATTAAATAAGTGGAGATAGTCGAACGGATAGAGAGTGACATAGGCTACTTTTTATCTCTTTCTAACCCCCCACTTCCCTAAAATGGGGGGTGGAAGTTTGCATGGAGCATTTCGCAATTTTCAAGGTAGAAAGCTAAAAATTGGTATGCGAACTATTTGTGACTAACAAAACAATCGTGCATCATTTTTTTTTTGGAAATCTGCCCCCAACCCCTTAAAAGAGGGGGTGAAATTTTATATGGGACTTTTTGAAGTTTTCAAGGTAGGAAGCTAAAAATCGGTACACAGATTCTTTGTTACCAACGAAAAATACGTGCCTTATTTTTTTTTTAAATCTTCGGTGTTACCCCGAATTTAACGCGAGCGAAGCCGCGGGCAAAAGCTAGTAGGCTATATAACAGTCCTCTTGACACGTACTCCAAATCCATTGGGAGCGCCTTCTCCATGACCGCTACTATTATTGCTCCAAGGTCCGACCCATACTATATTTTCTACTCCAATGCAATGCAATTCACCATAAAAAATATGGATTTATTTTTGTACTGCGTCTTTGGGCCATCGCTTTGAAAATGAATGGTTTTAAGTTTTCTAATTTTCGGAATCTCTTTTAATTTGTTCCAAAAATAGAGTCAAATGAGCGCGGATTAGAACAGCGTCATGTTTCAGGTTCTTGGACAGAAACTTCTTATTGGGTCTCTGTTCTCTCCATATATTTTTAAGTATAAAACGGAAGTGTGTAACGAAATTTTTAGTTTTAATGCTCCAAAATGAGCAGATTGCACTTGTGCAAAAATGCACAAGTACTTAGTTTTCAGCAAAGTTCATGTGAAGGAGGGCCTTTTCTGTCTTTTCGCCTTCTCTTTTCTTATTTATCTTCAGTCATATTTGTCCTCTTTTTTCAATCTTTCTCTTTGGTGTCACCTACGCCTTTCCTCCTTTCTTTGTCTCCTAATTTTATTCTGGACATATAAAATTAGGAAAAAATATAATTGAGAAATAAATACCTATAGAATTAAACGCATATTTGCTATAGCTTACATGTCTAGTAAATATACCCTATACGGGTGTAAGGGAACATGCGATCCAAACTAAGGCTATGTTATCTACTATAATAATGTAAATTTTATGCCATACACAATTTTTTTTAAATCAAATATTCCAAGATATCATAATTTGCCAACGCGCAATGTAATACAATATCCGAAAAACTCGCTCTCGCCGTTACTAACAACAAAACACGCACCGCGCGAAATAAACGGCCGCGGCTGGCGTTCGGCTCAAAAAATAATCGCCTGGTCAATCGTAGACACAGTACCCTAATTATCCTATTTGAAAATGACTATAATGTCACCTACCTTTTTAAGAATTCTTCTTATGAGGTGCGGTTCAAAATGCGCTCCATCCAACTGCACGCGAACACGAGCCCGTCGCAGCATGGTCTTCGTGGAGGCGCGGCATCAGCGTGCTGTCCTCGGCGCAGTCCGTACGGAGTCCGTCGAACACTCTTATAATGCAAGATCGCATCTCCTCTGCACTATCACATTCAAGATCAAAAACCCTTTCTTTAACATAGCCCCATAAAAAAAAGTCCAATGGGGTTAAGTCAGGAGAGCGAGGTGGCCAGGCTTGCGGCCCTAACCTTCCAATCCATCGATGGGCAAACAGTTCACTCGAACGGTCTCGAACGGGTCGTATAACATGCGGCGGAGCACCATCGTGCTGGAACCATACTCTGCGATATTCGGCCAGCGACATTTCATCCAGCATGTCGACTAGTTGCTGGTTAATAAATTCTAAATATCGCGATCCGTCGAAACGTTGCGGCAAAAATACGGGGCCAAGAATTTTATTCCTATAAATATCAGCCCATACGTTTACAGACCACCGAGTTTGATGCCCGGTTTGCTGTGTAACGTATGGGTTGGTTTCAGCCCACACGTGTGCATTCCTGCGATTCCATAGCCCGTTTCGCGTGAATGTGGATTCATCTGTCCAAACGACGTGTTGCACGAACCCGGGCTCCCGCACTTGTTGGTCAAGTAGCCATCGACAAAACGTTACACGACGATCACGATCTCCTACTTGCAATGCTTGCACCTTATGTATTTTATACGGCCGCATTCTTCTTCGCTTTAAAATTTTGTGCACTGTCCAATGAGAGATTGTTGGTCCTCCCCCACGCCGCATTAGCCTCGCAACTGAGCGTGTACCTAGGCGAGGATTCTGGCGAATAATGTTCATCACGCGGTTTTCGGTCCTCCAATGGTGGTCCGCCACCACTCCCAGAAGCTAGTACCGGGGCTATGGGTTGGTTTTCCAGGACACGTTGATATGCCGCAGTAATTATTCGGCCATCAGTAGCGTGCCGAAGATGTGGATACCTATTGCGGTAAATCCTTAAGGCACGAGAAGCGTTGCCCCCAGCTTCACCAAGGCACATTAACATTGCTCCGTATTCACGAGCACTGTAGCCGTAATTGGGCATTTCGCTAATTTAAATTAAATACACTTAATCACTAAACACACACACACACACAAACACAACCACTTAACACACAGGCTTGAGAAGGAATAAAATTAACAATACAGCTATCGTAATTGCGAATATGAACCGCGCACGTGCATTCGCTCGAAGTTCGTAACGCACTGAATTTAGAAACCGAAAAGAATGAAAAGGTATTACCGGCTCCAGACTCACGCGAGAAGTCTCGGCGAGAAGTCTCGCCGAGAACTTGCGCGAGAACCGAGAAGCTATCCACACTCAGCGATCTTCTCATTTACATTCTCGGTCGTGATCCGGAATGGACGACAGTGCTAGCTACTGCCAGAGAGAAGATAATCACTACGTTTGTGCGTTATTTCGTTAACACGAAAATTAAAAATAATATTGAAAAAAATGGCTCAAACGATGGTGGTTATCGACAAAGTACTTTTTTATAGAAAACGTTTTGCTTCCCACAAAATGGGCTCTGTGTGAAAATATTATTTAAACTTTAACTCTGTTTCATTTTTCCACATTTTTTACTCGTATGTCTAAAATTACTGAACTATAAAGACTAACGAAATATCTCAAAACAAATAAAATCTTCGTGAATTCAAATTATTTTCTTAATATTTTTCACACATTATTTTGTTAAGCACTGATAGCACAGATGAGAGAATATGTTAAATGAAAGAGTATACAATAACTGTGAAGTTATCTAAATGATACTGATATGCATCAGACACTACAAAGTATTTTTTTTATAGAATAATTGGCACGAGATAGCATGCGATCTACGCCACGGTCGCAGTCGCACTGAGAACAAACGAGAGTGTGATAGTGTTCTCTTTTCTCGCCCGAGAAACCCTTTGAAGCGGGCAAAAAAACCGACACCGATCGGAGAACAGGCGAGCCCGAGAACGAGAAGCTGAGAAACCCATCACATTCACGCTTCTCGGGTGTTCTCGGGGGTTCTCGGCGTGAGTCTGGAGGCACCTTATAAAGCGAGCCGCCTCGCGCTATCTAGGCTTTCGGCTCGCTTGGTATTTGAAACAGTTGGCTCAGGAGTGCACTCTACCATTCGCGCTCTGGACGCCGTCGAGAGCACACGCGCCCACCGAGACGCTTCGTCGGTCGTATGCAATAGATTGCAAGTGTCGGTCTCACCGGTCCTGGTCCCGCCGGTCCTGGTCTCGCCGGTCCTGGTCCCGGTCCCGCCGGTCCTGGTCCCGCCGGTCCTGGTCCCGGTCCCGCCGGTCTCGGCCCCGGTCCCGTTGGTCCTGCTGGTCCCGTCGGTCCCGGCCCCGGTCTCACCGGTCTCGGCCCCGGTCCCGCTGGTCCCGCCGGTCTCGCCGGTCCTGGTCCCGTTGGTCCCGGTCCCGGTCTTGCTGGTCCTGGTCCCGGACCAGTTGATAAAATTGGTGTGGTTTTGTTGTGAGACCCCCGAACACAAACTAAGTGTCGTGGCGAACACGTAAAGTGAAGTGCTAGTGTCCTTACAACTTCGACAAGTGTTGATCTCGCCGAAGATAGGAAGAACGGGCCAAGCGTTGGTCCTGGTCCTGGCCCCGGTCTCGCCGGTCCTGGTCCCGGTTCTACCGGTCCTGGCCCCGGTCTCGCTGGTCCTGGTCCCGCCGGTCCTGGTCCCGCCGGTCTTGGTCCTGCCGGTCCTGGTCCCGGTCTCGTCGGTCCTGGTCCCGGTTCTCCGTGCTGGTGTTGGCACTTCCGGTGCCTAATAGTGCTGTGCAGTGTGGTGGCGACCCCGGCGCTTTTGCGTCGGGCGAACGCGGTGTTTTGTGTGGTGTGGTGCTGTATCGTGTGTGCGCTGCTGTGCAAACAGGACTGCAGTGCGGCCGCATCGTGCGCATCAAGACTCCATATAGACCGTAAGTGTTAGTCTATAAGGTAGTTGTAAGGACAATTTTGTGGACCCTAGTGGCGTAGTTTTTAAGTTACAAACACTAGAGTGCTTAATTTTAAGGTAGGTTAAGTTTTATCTTTAAGTTGTATATTTGTGTATTGCTCATTTGTACAATTTTGTGTGTCACGGGCTAGGCCCGTAGCTTTGTCCCACTATGGACAACTTTAGCGTCTCCGAAGCCTCAGAGGCGACGGACGTTGAAATCAGGGACCTGATGGTGAGGCCCCTTTCGGGAGTTAGTGTTCAGGTGGTGGACGCCAGTGTGACTGATGTCAGGACCCAAGAATGGGTACTAAGGTACGGAAACGCCGGCGAGCCGGAAGAGGCCCTCCTTGGGCAAGTTCTTCAGCGCCAGCTCTGGGACTGACTCAGAGCTGGAGGTAGAGACTGAGGTCGAAATGGAGGCAAGGGCTAGGACCCCGTTGCCGAAAGTTGCGCGCAAGGCCCGAAAGGCCAAGAAGAATAAGGGCGTTAGCACCCCCGATGACGCGGGAGATTGTTACCTCCACACGACCGGACTCTCCCAGGCCCGTAAAGAGCTGGAGGAAGGCCCGGCTGAAGCAGACGTCCCCAAGCCCCCAAAAGGGAAAGGCAAGGGGAAAACCTCAAAGAAGGAGAGGCCTCCCTCACCAGAGGGCCTCACCAACGAGGAACTCCTACACAGGGCGGAAGCGAGCGCCTCGCTTATTACGGAGGTTGCCAAGAAGTCTGGCAACCTCAAGGGTACGTGCGTGAGGGACCTCAAAGAGGCTTCTACATCCATCCTCGGAGTTGCCAGAACTCTGGCTGATAGGAAGACCTCCGAGGAGGTTCGCCGCCTACAGGCCGACAACAGCCGGCTGAAAGGGCAGCTCGACGCAATACAGTCAGAGCTATTGGCCCTAAGAAGAGACTACTCGGAGCGGGGAGGGGGGGCGAGCCCACGCCAGAGGGCGAGCCCACCGCCAGTGGCGGTACCAGCTGCAGCAGCAGCAGAGGCCCCGAAGGGGGACATCGTGACCCGGGACGAGTTCATGTCATTCATGGACTCGTTCCAATCGGACATGATGTCCCTCTTCGGGAACATGTGTGCGGCCAGGCTGGATGGCCTGGAGGTGGACAGGCGCCTCTTGCCGGCCAAATCGCACAGGCCCCCATTGGCTAGCGACAAGGCTGCTGAGAGTCAGCCCGCGAAGCAGGCACCCCCCACTGCTGATGCGGAAGCAGCGCCAGCACCCAGCGGGGGTAGGAAGAAGAAGGGAGTGACCACCCTGGCCCCCGAGGCGAACCTACCGAAGAATGCCAGGGAGGTAAGGCCGAAGAAGGCCCCGGCGGCTCCAGCCGCGACTCCTGAGCCGGTGGCGGGCCCTTCGAGGCCTGACACCTCCAAGCCCCCCGAAAAGGAGGGCTGGAGCACGGTGGTAAGGAAGGGGCGCAGGAAGCCAGCCAAGACGGCTGCGGTGACGGCCCCGGTCAAGTCCGCGCCCCCTCCACCCCCAACCACCGCCGCAAAGCCGAAGATGCCTAAGGCACCCAAGACTCTGGCGGTGGTGATTAGCCTGTCGCCCGAAGCGGTGGCAAAAGGCGCCACATACGCCGCCGCCATTGCAACGGCGAAAGGCAGCATCAAGCTGGGGGAGATGGGAATTGTGGGGAGCCCCACGTTCCGGACTGGGGTGACGGGAGCTCGGATCATGGAGCTCCCGAAGGGCACTTCGCCGGAGCAGGCTGACGCGCTCGCCACACGCATAGCGGGGGTACTCGGCGACGCCGCCAAGGTGGTGCGTCCGACCAAGACTGCGGACATTCGAGTCACCGGACTGGATGACTCGGTGACCGCAGCGGAGGTATGCGAGGCCTTGGCCGCGTTGGCGGAGTGCCCCCGCTCTGCAATCAGGGTGGGCACTGTCCACCCTGGCCTCAGGGGCATGGGAGCCGCCAACGTGTCAGCTCCCATCGAAGTGGCCAAACGCCTCGCAGGCGCTGGCAAAGTCACGGTCGGATGGAGCAACGCCTCCATCCGCCTGCTGGAGCAGCGCCCCATGCGCTGCTTCCGCTGCATGGGGATCGGTCACCCTGTGCAGCGGTGCCCCTCCGCCAAGGACCGCAGCGCGCTCTGCTTCCGCTGCGGTTCGGAGGGGCACGCAGCCGCCACCTGCCAGGGGCAGATAAAGTGCGCCGTGTGCGCCGACGCCGGCAAGCCTTCCACTCACCGGATGGGGGGCCTCAGTTGCAACCCCCCGCCGGTGAGGGGAAGACTGATGCCGAGGGCTGCTACAGTGGCGGCTACCGGGCGGGCAACACTGTCCGCCAGGGAGGAGATTTCCATGGACATCGCCAATGGCCAGTAGGTCCACAGGGAATCTCCTCCAAGCCAATATCAACCACTGCGCCGCGGCACAGGATCTTCTGTGCCAGTCGATGGCGCAGTGGCAGATAGACCTGGCGGTGGTCGCCGAGCCGTACGCGGTGCCTCAGTCCACGAGATGGGCTGAGTCCACCGACGGCTTGGCGGCCGTTGTGGTGCCGCCCACCAGCTCGGCCCCCCTCATCTCGGTTAGAGAGAGGGGGCCGGGTTACGTGGCCGTCAAGTGGGGAGAAGTGGTGGTGGTGTCCACCTACTTCTCCCCGAACCGCAGTCGGGCAGACTTCGAGGCCTACCTGACTGCGGTCGAGGGGGTGGTAAGGAGGGCGGCGCCCCTGCAAGTTTTGGTGGCGGGCGACCTCAACGCGAAGTCGCGCGTGTGGGGCTCGCCCGCCACGGACGTCAGGGGTCGTTTGGTCGAGTCCTGGGCCACGAGCCTGGGCCTTGACGTCCTCAACCGAGGGACCACCCCGACGTGCGTGCGGTGGCAGGGTTCGTCGATCGTCGACGTGACCCTAGCCACCGCACCCCTCGCCGCAAGGGTGAGGGACTGGAGAGTGGAGGCAGAGGAGGAGACCATGTCGGACCACCGGTACGTCCGATATTCGGTCTCCCCCTCGCACGCCTCCACGTCTCCAGCGGGGACGGGTGCCGCCTTCCGCCGGTGGGCGGTGACGCACCTCCAGCCCGACGTGGCGCTGGAGGCGGCGATAGTGCGGGAGTGGTCTGAGCTGCCCCCGCACCTCGCCGGCGACGCTAACGGCATGGCGGTGCACTTCGCAGAGGACCTGAGAGTCGTCTGCGACGCCGCCATGCCGCGGGCGAAACCTGCCGCCCGGAAGCGGCAGGTATACTGGTGGTCGCAGACCATCGCGGATCTGCGCGCCACCAGTTGTAGGGCGAGGCGCGCCTACCTGCGGTGCAGAAGGCGCGCCACCAGGAGGACGCCCGACGAAGAGGAAACCCTGCGTCGGGCGTACAGGGAGGCGAATAAGGCCCTCAAGACGGAGATCTCGAGGGCCAAAACGGAGTCGTGGAACTCTTTTATAGAGCTCCTCGACTCCGACCCCTGGGGACGGCCGTACCGACTGGTGAGAGGGAAGTACCAAAACGGTGCTCCCCCGATACACCAGTTGGACGAGGGGCTTGTACAGAGGGTTCTAGGGTCGCTCTTCCCCGACCCTGGACCCTTCGAGCCCCCGAGGATGGTCGCCCCCAGCGCCTCCCTCGAAGTGGAGCAAGCGGGCCCTCCCGTGTCGGACCTCGAGTTCGACGCGGTGAGGGAGCGGTTCCGGCGCAAGGGGAAGGGGAAGGCGCCGGGACCGGACGGGGTGCCAGCGAGGGTCCTGTGCCTGGCACTGGACCCCCTGGAGGAGCGGTTCCGGGCGGTGCTCAATACGAGCATCGCCTCGGGCCGTTTCCCTCAGTGCTGGAAGGTGGGGCGACTCTGCCTTCTGCGGAAGCCGAATCGCCCCGCCGATGCCCCGTCGGGGTACAGGCCGGTGGTGCTGCTCGACGAGGCCGGGAAGTTTTTTGAGAAAATTCTCGCTTCCCGGCTCGTCGAGCATCTGGAGGGCCCGGGACCGGACTTGGCTGAGTGCCAGTTCGGTTTCCGCACCGGCCGGTCCACCGTGGACGCCGTGGCCCACCTCAAGAGGTGGACTGAGGGGGCCACGTCGGCGGGGGAGGTTGTCGTTGCGGTGTCATTAGACATCCGCAACGCATTCAACAGCCTCCCCCACGAATGCATAGAGGAGGCACTGCGTTTTCATGGAGTGCCCCTCTACCTCCGCTCCCTCATCACCGATTACCTCCGCGGGAGGGAAATCGTGTATGAGGGGGCGGACGGTCGCGTCCACAGGTGGCCGATGGCGGCGGGAGTACCCCAGGGTTCCGTGCTGGGCCCTCTGCTCTGGAACCTGGGGTACAACTGGGTTCTGCGGGGCAACCTCCTGCCGAACATGGAGGTTGTCTGCTTCGCCGACGACACCCTTGTCGCGGCGAAGGGGCGCACGTATGAAGAGGCGGTCCACCTGGCGTCGGTCGGCGCGACGATGGTCGTCCGGCGCATCCGCCTCCTCGGGCTGGACGTGGCCGTCGAGAAGACGACGGCCATTTCGTTCAGGCCGCCGCGTCGCCGCAGACCCCAGGCGGGGCTCCGTGTCCGAGTAGAGGGGGTGCAAGTCCAGATCGAGAGCTCGATGAAGTATCTCGGTCTGGTGCTGGACCCCCGATGGGATTTCGGGGAGCACTTTAAGCTCCTCGCCCCAAGGCTGTGTGCCGCCGCGACAGCCCTCGGACGGGTCCTCCCCAACGTGGGGGGACCAGGCGCAGCGAGCCGTCGACTTTATCAAACGGTGATAAAGTCGATGGCGCTGTACGGAGCCCCGATTTGGGCGGAGCGTCTCGCCCCCCGAACGGTGGCCCTCCTGCGTAGGCCGCAGAGGGTCATTGCCACCCGGGCCGTGCGGGCCTACCGCACGGTCTCTCACGGGGCGGCCTGCGTTCTAGCGGGCTCGCCTCCGTGGGATGTCGAGGCACGCGTCCTTGCGGCCGTGCACCGACATCGGGTGGCAGCGAGGAGTCGGGGGGAGCGCCCCCTCCCGCAGGAGGTGGCGCGCACAAGGCTCCTGGCGCAGAGGGAGGCTCTCCGCCAGTGGGCCGAGACGCTCGCCCACCCAGCTGCCGGCCACTGGACGATCGAGGCCGTTCGTCCAGTGTTGGAGGAGTGGGTTGGGCGCCGGCTGGGCAGCCTCACCTACCGGATGGTGCAGATGATGACCGGGCACGGCTGCTTCGGCCATTATCTGCACCATGTCGCACGGAGGGAGGAGACGCCGCAGTGCCACCACTGCGGCGCTCCCGACGACACGGCCGGACACACCCTCTCGGAGTGCCCGGCCTGGCGACCCCAGCGCGACGCATTAGCCCTCGCGCTGGGCCTAGGTAGGGGTGCGCCCGTCGTGCTGGCCAGCGTCGCACGCGAGATGCTGACCAGCGCGACGGCGTGGGAGGCTGTCGCCTCCTTCTGCGAGGAAGTGATCTCGCAGAAGGAGGCAGCGGAGCGGGCGCGAGAGGTTGACCCTCTCGCCGCACCGCTCCGGCGCAGGCGGTTGGGTAGGAGGAGGCGCGCGTTCCTGGACGCGCGCCACCAACTCCCCTAAGCAAGCTGGGGATGAAATGGCCCGGCCGGCCGACAACCGGTCGGGAGACACTTTTCTACCCCTGGCCTGCCCGTCTGGGGGGTCGAATTATTGCACTTGTCGACCCCCCCGTAGAGGTAAGACCTGGCGCTTGCGTCAGGCCTACAATCCAGGGGGCGCACTCGGGGAATGGCTAACGCCGATCCCGAGTGTGTCTCTACGGAGGTAGAAGTTGCTCTGGAGGGTGGTTTAGCAAGGTATGGGGTTACCCAGGTAACCCGAGTCCAATGGCATATCCTTGGGGCGGCTTTGTCAGCTTTCAGCCCCTTGTTGAATCGTAAAGAGATTCCCCCGCCTCAAAAAAAAAAAAAAAGGCTTTCGGCTCGCTTTGTAAACTGTGTGGCTGCGCCGCCGCCGCAAAGTCGCTCGCCGCCCCTATTCAGCCATAGTACAGAGTACAAGATAGTAACAGAATACGCATTTTAAGGCAACAATTGGGCTTATTGATACATTTTTCTGCACGTTGTAAACAAAAAGCAACCGATATTAACGTTCTTAAGATTTTATTGAAAATTGAATTGCTGGGTGTGTTATTAATTTACCCACTGATATTTATTTTTATTTCTCTACTTCCAAACTATGTATGCAAAGATAAGTGAAGTGAATTATTTCAATCTAAAACTACGCACGCAATCAGTTCCTAAAGAAACAAATTGACTGATGACCAGACCACCGAGTGTGCTCGGTGGTCCAACAAGTAAAGTCGGACTCTTTTTATTAGGTACCCATCCATCCATCTAAAACTATGCGTACTCTGTGTTCGATTCCTAGGTAGCTGCTGTATGTAGCTTTGCCGCCGAAAAGACGTCGAATACCAACTATGCGTAAGTATACCTATGTGCCGTTTTATTAGTTAGATGCAGAGATTTAAGGCGGGGATTTCCCAAATTTGCCGATCTTAGAACGTCTAGATCTGGATAATATTAGAACCCACAATTCTGAAATTCACACACCTTAAACTTGAAGATATAATCTAGTGAACTGTGAAAGCAGAAACACGATTTACTCCATTTCACTCGATAGAAAAAAAATCCAAACATAGGTCTAAATCAAAAACTAAAACCACGATTTGAAATCGAAATATACATAAAACAGTATAAAAGTTATACCAAAACATGTAGTTCGTTATTATCTAGTGAACTGTGAAGACAGATTTTTTGATGTCATATAAAATATTTAGGAAAATGATGAAAATTCTATAATTTCGCTTGGTTGCAATCGCGCTCCATATAAGACAGTACTCGCCAAGTCGTCTCAGGGTATGGTCATGTCGCTTCGTGTCGCGGGCGCAAAAAAATATATTACGTGTTTCTTTACGATCGAATTTTAATTTTGCAGTTTGCGTTTATTTTATTAACTTTCATTATTATTATAGATTAGTGTAGTAATATGGTGAATAGTGTAAATAATGGATTAGGTATTATAAAGGAGAAAACTATTTTAATCCTTCTTCCTAAATTATTTTATGTGTGAAAAAATATGTTTTTCGTTCTTTTTTTCTATAAGTTATTTTATGTGTAAAAATCGCTAATAAAAGAAGTCAAAGACGAAATTTTAAATCAAATGCATACAAAAAATGCTGAAAGAAAAGTGGTAAATATTTATTTCCCAAATGTTTATATTTTATTGCCGCGGCCATATAGCACAGTGCAGTGTTAATAAACCAGTATGATAATTTCTTCAAGTAAATATGCAACGATTTATAGGTTCAAAATAATGTTTCCTATAAAACTTTATTGCTGAATTCCTTTAAATACTTAATGTTACCCCCTTTATTCACAACGCCTTGCATCAAAGCTTTAGAAGGTAGAATCAACAGCACATTATACATGTAGCTAAATAATAGAGTTTTATTCGAGCCTATGTATTATATATGATTATGAACAGTAAAACAGTATTTTAGGAATCTTTTAAATTTCGTAACATTTATGGTCAATCGTGAGTTGATTATAAAAAAGTAAAAAATAATTAACATAAATTTCCGTTCGATTTATGTAAAGATCACTTCATTGTATTAAAAGAAAATATCTGATCAGCGGAATTTTGTGAAACTTTATAAAATATTTGCTTTTGCCCGCTGCTTCGCCCGCATAAATGTCATAGAGGTTCCATACAAACTATTATTTTTTAGTTTTACCCCGTTAGATGGCGAATTTCCAACATACATGTCAAATTTCCGCTTTTTGTGCCTTTTAATTACGGCTGTGCGTAATCTGTCAGTCACTCAGTAATGAAAGTGTTTTTATATAAATACGTCGGCCCACACTAGGATTTTCAACTGTGTCGTAGGTGCAGTTTTTTTCTTTTTGAAAACGTCGCCCCACACTAAGATTTTCTCCTGTGTTGTGGGTGCAGTTACGAACATAGAATATCACATGTACATACGCCCAGACCGGAAAAAAATTCTGTAGGCCATACAAAATATTTGTCCCGTACGGGAATCGAACCCGCGACCCGTTGCGCAATAGGCGACCCTCTGCGCTAACCGTGTCATCAAAGTTACAAACATAGAATATATTACATATCACATGCACATACGCCCAGACCGGAACATATTTCTGTATTCCATACATAATATTTGTCCCGTAACTACAAAAAAATATTTTACAAAAAATAAAAACCGACTTCAAAAACACTGAAAACTTAAAAATAATATAAGAATAGGTACAGACAACATCACACTTCTGTATTGAAGTCGGCGCCAAACGATAATCTCCTAGAAAGTGTTAAAATTTGTCACCGACTTCAATATAGAAGTGTGATGTTGTCTGTACCTATTCTTATATTATTTTTAAGCTTTCAGTGTTTTTGAAGTCGTTTTTTATTTTTTGTAAAATATTTTTTATTTTTAACTTTTCAGTGAATGAAATCTTTTTAGTGAAAGAAGTGTGTTTTTAGTGCTTTCCTCGATTTTCTATGGGATCCCATCATCAAATCCTGACTTTGCTGACCATGAGACCACCCTTGCTCTATACTCTATCGAATACAAAAATTTAAAAATGATGGATTTTGGACATCGGTTTAAAAATGATGGAGTTATGAGGTAACAAACATAAAAAATACAACCGAATTGATAACCTCCTCCTTTTTTGAAGTCGGTTAAAAATATTTGGGAATCGAACCCGCGACCAGTTGCGTAGTAGGCGATCACTCGAACTCTGTGCGCTAACCGTGTCGTCAAATGTAAAGTCATCATGGTAAAGAACGCTAGCTGTGTAGTACTTCCCGAGTTTTCTTACAGGCCTAAGGTGGTAGAATATTAATTAATATTTAAAAACCAGTTTGCTTAGAAACTAATACGGTTGCTTGATATTCATAGCGATTTGTGGCTATCTTCTTGATAATCTTGTTTAGTACATGCACGCCCCTGTCACTCACGCAATGCAGCGTTATAAATACCTACCACTAAGTAGCGCGCCGGCGCGCCGACCGCTGCACACACGTGTAAAGAAATTCTTAGGTTGTGAAGTCGACCAACCCGCACTTGGCCAGCGTTGATGATGGTAGCACATCAAAAACAGGTTTGAGCTTGTTTCGAATTCATCTAATAATAATATGATGGGTGACATACCTGTCAGAGATACCTGTCACAAAAATTGGGATATAATTAAAAACAAAAATACTATCGTTTTTGATGCTTGCTAAGGCAAGGATAAAAAAACCTCCGTCTTACCTATTTCTGCCGCAAATCAGCAGTGCTTGCATTGCTGTGTTCCGGTGTGAAGGGTAAGATATGGCACTGAAATTACTGGGTACCGTGACTTTACATTTGATGTCACAAGTTGGCAACGTACACTGTGGTTCTTGTGGGGCTTGCAGTTTTACTGCGAATCGCACAGGAACCACATGTATTATAGGTGACTGTTACCACTTACCATCAGGTGGGCAGTTTGCTTGTTTGCCAAATTAGTAGCAATAAAATAAAACACACAACATTACATTTTTATTTTGAAGTAGTTTTTGTTTTGAAGTGGTGTCGGTATTTTTGTAAAAAAAATATTTTTATTTTTTCGTGAAATTAATAATAGCTCTCTAAGTCAACTTGAAAGAATATACCTAACTGAGAGTCAATACGTACCTTTTATATCTAAAGTCTAACTCCCTAACTCCTTAAAGTTAAGGATCCATCGTAAGCTCAGCATAGTGGAAGAATCCTTGAGATGATGTCTTTCAGACGCAAATACCTGAATAGCTTCAGAAAAAAAACAGGAAAGACGTTGGACGTGCCTATTCTCTCGATTTTCTTGGGATTCTAATACTAGATCCTGACTTGATGGCATGGAACCACTTCGGGGGTATACTTTTCTGAATACAAAAAGAATTTTGAAAATCAGTTAATAAATGACGAAGCTATGAGGTATGTGTTACCTCATAACTTCGTGAAGTCAGTGAAGTCGGTTAACAAATCAAATCGAAATAAGTTATAGTACTTATTTATTCAGTACTGTATTAAAATACCTACATATATCTATTAAAATATTTTTCTTCAAACTACTCATTAATTTTACTCTAATCATCGGAAAAGGCAACACTAAGTAATACATTACTACCCTGGAAAACGGCAGTAGTATTGTATGAAATTTCATTAATGACCCGTTCAACATAATTGCCCTGTTGTTTGTTTTTCTAATTTAAAAAGAAATTACAATTCATATTCATACAATTCATACAAAATGTAGGCATTTTTCCAAAGAGATTTGAGTGGTTGTATAACATGTGTTCAGGCCACGGAACGCCTGATTATTTTAATGCAGCAAAACTCACACACGACGGCACGTCATCCAATACGTGAAATCATTGCGGTTTGAGACTCCATTTGCAACGCATCATCTGTCCTAAATTATTTTGTATTATTTTATTGCAAATAATTGCATTCAAGTAAATCCAGTTATCAAGCAGTTTTTGGGTCTCATTTCTACATATAACCTATCGCAATCATTTGGTGACCCCGACGTGATCGAAATAAATCAAGTTGATCGAAACCTGATCTGCAAAGTGACATCCAGATCAGAAGACGGACTATCCTTCAGGAACTCGCCAGTATCCAACTGCAGCCATCATTCCGAGGGAAGTGCGTGAACATTCCTATAATTTTACCTATTCCTTCTACTTCAATTTGCGTGAGTAAAGTTTCTTTCTTTGAGTGCACGAAACCACCCGCGCGTAAAAAATATTTTACAAATTGCATCTTTTTCTTTAAATTTCATCTTTATTATTATATTTCATTGTTTAAAACGGTGTTTCGTTGGACATTGAAACATAGATATCCACTTCTTTTAAACAATTATTCATTATTTTACAATATTAAAATATTGTGTTGCACTGTAGGTACCTATTACACAGTGTCACACAGTGTCGAGGGCAAGGTCATATTTTGTCGTTACCTAATAAACGGGCACTGCCTAAAATACAGAAATTATTATATTATTATTGTTATTTAATACAGAAGTGTCCCCATAAAAATAAAGTAAATACAATATTTTAAACACAATTGCTGAACAATTTCAGGTGCATAACGGTATTCAATACAGGAAATTATTGTGGGATTCTGCCGAGTGTTGCGGCCGCGCATTCTAACAAGCGCGCACAGTGCCTGCCAGGGCTGCGAAACCGGTTTGTTGTCTTCGTTCCCGGAATTCAACGTAACGTACACTATTCAGTATTCACTATAATTTTTTATTTCATCTAATATTTGTAAGCATATTGGGATTTTAGTCGTTGTTTCGCCGGCAAAATGAGTAACCTTAAGGATCTTATTAAGCAAAGGGGACAGATAAGGTCTCGATTAACATTATTTGAGAAATATTTGTCGCCTTTGTTGAATTGCAAAGAAACCACTGCGGTTACATTGAATGAACTTCGTTTGCGTTGCAGTAAAGTGCGTGACATGTCTTGCACCTTCGACGAAATTCAATCGCAAATCGAAATGTTGGATGAAGATACCACTAAACAAATGCAAGAACGGGAAACAACAGAAAATAGCTTTTTTAATTTGATAGCACAAGCACAATCTTTGTTGGAATTCTTTGAAAGCCAACACAAAGTGGAATCTTTGTCCAATGGAAGTTCTAAGTGTAACAATATTAAATTGCCGCCGTTAAAAATTGCTCCTTTCAATGGAAATCCACACCATTGGTTAGCTTTTCGGGACATGTATTTATCTTTGATACATCAGAATGAAAATATAGATAATATTAGCAAATTTCATTATCTTAAGTCATATTTGGAAGGTCCGGCTGCTTCGGTGATTAATTCTGTTATAGTGTCATCTGATAATTACACAATTGCATGGACTGTACTTTGCGAACGGTACAATAATAAGCGTCTTTTGATTAATGAGCATATAAAATGTTTGTTTTCAATTGAACAACTTACTAAAGAATCCCACAGCGGTATTCGTAATCTAATTGATGTCTTATCTAAAAATTTAAATGCACTAAATTCATTAGGTGAACCGACTGACAAATGGGATACGCTTATTATTTATATGGCCTCAGGGAAGTTGGACAGTGTGACTTCTAGAACATGGGAGGAATATAGAAATAATAAGGATTCTCCCACTTTAGAAGAATTTAATTCTTTTCTTCGTCAACGAGCTACAGTGTTAGAAACTGTAAGTGCTAGCAAGATTTCAAATAATAAACATGAAAAACGGCACAGTCTTCCTAATATGAAATCTTTTGTTGGCTCCGCTGTTAGCTCATCTTCTCCAGTTAGACTTTGTCCCATCTGCAAACAAAACCATAAATTATATGAGTGTACTATATTTAAGTCCATGCCCGTTAATGAGCGAATTTCTAAACTTACCTCATTAAAACTATGCAGTAATTGTTTTCGTAGTGGCCATCAGGCCTATTTTTGTAGACTAGGTGGCTGCAGAATCTGCTATAAAAAACATAATACACTCATACACAAACAAAATTCGTTGCAATCGTCACAAGCAAATCACTTCATCATCGAAGGTAAACATATAAATGAAAGCGACTTACCTAGTCCTGCCATTGATCCATCTCCATCTACCTCTACTTCTGTGACTATGTCTGCTACCTCCGCTGGTCAAGCACTCCTCTCTACGGCATTAGTCAAAATAAATAATAATAATCAAACTTACACTCTCAGAGCTTTGTTGGACTGCGGAAGCCAGTCCTCATTCATCAGCGATAGGGCTCAGAGGAAAATTGGCTCTCTACGAAACGAAAATCGTTATAAATGTGTTTCAGGCATAGGCAATGCTGTTTTAAATGTAACAGAACATTGTCAGTTAAATCTTCAATCAATTTACAATTCATTTAACGTAAGGGTCAAATGTTTTATATTACCTCAGATCACTGACAAATTACCTCAAGTTACCGTACGTATACAAGATTTAGGAATTCCTAGTTATGTCGAACTTGCCGACCCGAATTTCCACCAATCATCTGACATTGATATATTACTAGGCGCCGATATATTTTGGGAACTTTTGAAACCGGGTAAAGTAACTTTAGGGCCACAAAGGCCCATATTACAAGAAACAGAATTAGGGTGGATAGTGGCTGGTCCCACTGCGAAAAGTTACTACGACACCAACAATAAAAAAATTCATTGTAATTTTTCAAAGGAAATTAGTCAACAACTTAGAAAATTCTGGGAACTTGAGGAGGTACCGTCTAATTTAGAAGATGATACTGACAATTATTGCGAAAAATTATTTTCTTCCACTACCCATCGAGAACATGATGGTCGATTTTGTGTTCAAATTCCACTCAAAGATTCCGTCAAGAGTTTAGGTGACTCATACAGCATTGCTGAAAAACGATTAGTACAAATAGAAAGAAAACTAAATAAAAATCCACATTTGAAACAACAATATCATGATTTTATTAATGAGTATGAGCGCTTAGGACATATGACGGAGATCTCTCGCCCAGTGTTTGGTTGCTACCTTCCCCATCATGGGGTAGTACGAGAAGCTAGCGAAACTACAAAGCTTCGTGTTGTCTTTGACGCCTCTTCAAAAACCACTACTGGTGTGTCGTTTAACGATATTCAGCACATCGGACCAGTAGTGCAGGACGACTTATTTTCAATTTTATTGCGGTTCAGGCAACATAGCTTTGTAGTGTCGGCTGACGTGGAAAAAATGTATCGCCAAATACTAGTCGAACCGGAACAACGTCACTTGCAACTGATTTTATGGCGTGATGATCTGACGGGCAGCATCAAAACGTTTCAATTGAACACTGTTACTTACGGGACTGCGTCAGCACCGTTTCTAAGTACTCGGTGTTTAGTGCAATTGGCCAAGGAATGTAATAATCCCATATTGTCGCAGTTAATTAAAAATGATTTTTATGTCGACGATTTTCTGTCAGGGGCCGAAACAGAAGACGAATTAAGTACCATAATTCATTCTGTGACTTCTACACTTAATTCGGCTTGTCTTCCTTTACGAAAATGGCGAACAAATGCGCCAAGCATCTTTCTAGAAGAGGCAGACACTTCTCAAACAAAAAACTTAGATTTGTCATCACAATCAACTGTTTTAGGTTTAAACTGGGATCCGTCAGAAGACGTTCTACAATTTTCAGTCGATATGGAACAAAATCGACCAATAACAAAACGAACCATCCTATCCAAATCGGCTAAACTCTTTGATCCATTAGGCTTACTTAGTCCGTGCACCATCATTCCAAAAATGATTCTACAAAGACTATGGTTGTCGAAGCTCGACTGGGATGATCCAGTGGATGAAGCGTTAGAAAAGGAATGGCAAGGTTTTGCAAAAAATTTAGATTCCATAAAAGAATTTCAAATACCAAGACATACTCTTCTTCATCAATCTGTAGAAATTGAACTACATTCATTTTCTGACGCTTCTCAATTGGCATACGCTGCTGCCATCTATCTCAGGTCCATTGATAGTTCTGGTCAGGTCTTAGTTAGGCTACTTTGCTCCAAGACTAAAGTCGCTCCAGTGAAGGCAACTACCATTCCACGACTCGAGCTCTGCGGTGCATTGCTTTCAGCACGTTTAAGTGCTAAGGTTTTACAAGCTCTGCTTTGCAAAATTGGGTCTGTGTTCTATTGGACCGACTCAACAGTGGTCTTGGGGTGGTTATCGTCTCAGTCATGCGATCTGAAAACCTTTGTTTCGAATCGCGTGAGTGAAATCCAAGACTTGACCACACATGGTGTTTGGAGGCATGTTCCTGGAGATAGAAATCCGGCAGATCTAGCATCTCGAGGAGTAAGCCCCAGATCTATTCAATCTACTCGTCTATGGTGGGAGGGTCCATCCTTTTTGACTGAGGACCCATGTGCCTGGCCTCAGAACATAGGATCACGAAATATTCTGGATCTCCCTGAAAGAAAAAATGTCAAAAACATTAAAATTAATGCTAATCAATTATTGACACTTCAGTGTACACACAAAATATCTGCGGTGGATGTCTGCGGGATTGTGGAGTTTGATAGATATTCAAGCTTCACAAGACTGCAGAGGTCCACTGCCTATGTCTTGCGTTTCATTCACAATTTGAAAAATACAAATAATAAATTTACAGGTCCTTTAAGTCCTGATGAACTACAAAGTGCTCTTAAAGTTTTAATAAAACAACATCAGAGTGAATGCTTTGCAAACGAAATCAAAATTATAAGAAACAAACAAAGCTTACCTTTAAAATCTCGAATTTTGTCTCTCAGTCCATTTCTCAACAACGATGGCATCCTTTCTGTAGGAGGACGTTTGCAAAATTCTGATGAATCTTATGAAAGAAAGCATCCGATTCTATTAGATTCTAATCACAATTTTACCAAAATACTATTTGCACATCAACATGTAAAACTGCTTCATTGCGGCCCTCAACTTTTATTAAGCGACGTACGCTATAAATTTTGGCCTTTAAGAGGCAGAATATTGGCACGAGGGACAGTAAACAATTGCAAACATTGCAAATTAATGAAAGCGAAATCAAATAATCCCATAATGGGAAATTTACCATCTAGCAGAGTGATTCCAAACCAACCTTTTCACGTCAGCGGCGTCGACTTCGCTGGGCCATTCTACATTACCGATCGCAAAGGACGCGGTTGCAGAATAACTAAATGCTACCTATGTCTCTTCATTTGTTTTAGCACTAAGGCTTTGCACCTCGAAGTAGCCAGCGACCTGTCCACTGATGTCTTTATTTTATGCTTACGGCGATTTATTTCTTGCAGAGGTAAACCTTTGCAACTATATTGTGATAATGGTACGAATTTTGTCGGCGCTAATAACGAAATCACCAACTTTTTAAAATTAAACGGTGAAAACATAACTGGTTTCGCATCCGATGAAGGAATCCAATTTAAATTCTCCCCGGCTTACTCTCCCCACTTTGGAGGACTATGGGAGGCAGGTGTCAAGTCCGTGAAACACCATTTAGTTAGGATTTTAGGCGATAAACATCTAACCTTTGAGGAGTTATCAACTTTATTTAAGCAAATTGAAGCCATCCTCAATTCTAGACCACTAACCCCTCTTTCCTCAGATCCTAATGACCTAGATCCTTTGACTCCTGCGCACTTCCTGATCGGCAAATCACTTACATCTCTGCCTACTGAGAATCTGTTAGAAGCCAACCTGAACCGACTTGACCGATACAGACTTCTGGAAAAGATGCGCCAGCATTTTTGGGAACGCTGGCGGAACGAGTACCTAAATGAATTGCAACAAAAGTCCAAATGGCGAATGCAGCAAAGAGGATTCCAAGAAGGCGATTTGGTGGTGATCAAGGAAGCTAATCTACCTCCTTTGAAATGGCGTATGGGACGCATCCACAAACTTTATCCTGGGTCCGACGGAACATCCAGAGTCGCAGATGTCTACACATCTAAGGGCATCGTGCGCAGAGCTATACACAACATCTGCTCTCTACTCGCATCAGAAGCAACTTCTCGAAACCCTGAAGCTTTCGAGGGGGGGAACATGTTCAGGCCACGGAACGCCTGATTATTTTAACGCAGCAAAACTCACACACGACGGCACGTCATCCAATACGTGAAATCATTGCGGTTTGAGACTCCATTTGCAACGCATCATCTGTCCTAAATTATTTTGTATTATTTTATTGCAAATAATTGCATTCAAGTAAATCCAGTTATCAAGCAGTTTTTGGGTCTCATTTCTACATATAACCTATCGCAATCACATGTCACAAAAAATACACATGCGCAAAACAAGTTAGATAGGAAAGCCAATTTTATTTAAAAAAGAGAGGCCATTGGCTTTAATGGCGAAGATTAGCTTTTATTTTAATAAATTAAAAATTGTATTCGAGTGAATATTGTGCAGTGAAAGTGTTGTTTTTTGGTGCACATTCATGTTGACGGCAAGAAATAAGGGTTTTGTGGTGTACATGACAGTGAGTTTTTTTTTTTTGGATTTTCCACTTCCGTCACCACCGTCAAGATAAGGTTTGGTTTCTTAATAAGAACAATTTGCATTTTTTTTGTCATAAATAGGTAAGTTTTTCTACAGTCAACTTCAGTTTTTTATTATTTTTTAATAAGTTGAAGGAAAAGCAGATTACACACCTCGCAAGTGAGCTATTAATGCCCTCGGGTTATTAGTGCCCTCGAGCAAGTGCTCGTGCACCAAACATCCGCGGGCATTAATAAGTCACTTAGCGCTCGGTGTAACAATCTACTATTTCTAAATCAAACAATATAGCCGTCGAAGTCAAACAAAAAAATTTAACAGAGCTTTATAACATATATGCCGCCGCGTCAGTCATATTCTTAGCTTTTGTTTTAAATACTACTTCTAGCTAATCGAGCATTTCTTGTATTCTAGTGATGCATTCTATACTGCACAAAAGAAATATGCATAAAATTTGAATTTACATTTTATTAATAACACATCATAGAAACATTTAAAACCTTTGAAATTGTGAAGAAACGGTCTAATTATGATGAATCTTGAAAAAGTCTAATTATTGATAATTGCTTTACGTCTCTTTCTTATAAAATATATGTTTGTATCGGTATTATAATGGTGGACGAGTACAATGACGTCACTAGCAAATAAAAGCTTTTTAAACTTTGTTATTTTTTAAGTTATTAAAAAAATCACGTGGTTGTTTGTCAAATAAAAATACTATGTAATGTAACAATTAAAAAGTGTCCATATTTACATACAAGTAAAGATACAATAAAAAATAGCAATAAAGTCATAAAGCTATATCTTTATTGGTTGTATTACTGTAGGTACTTACCTCAGTTTATAAATCAATACTTATTTGTAACCTAGCAAAAAGTATATTGCATACGATATAAAACCTCCTTGTTGTACTGTTATATTTTTACTGTGCGGCACATGATGTTGGCGCCTGTTCAGTGGCCGCGTCCGCGCTAACGTCATGTACAAATGAACGGTGTGAAGTGCGGAACATATGGGCTTGCACGTGGAAATTCCTCGCCTTAAATCTCTGGTTAGATGTAGTTTTCTCTTCAAATAAAAAGAATTTAATTGAATTTTGATGAAGACGATACTGCTTTAATGCAATGCGATTCCATTTTATATCGAAACATTTTGTATGATTAAAAGAACTATTACAAGTTGTCAGATATCACACAAATTACTCAAATGTGCATACAATTACTATGTAACTGTTTGTCCGCGTTAGTGTTATTTCACACACCAAAACTCGCAAAGACGTAGACCAGGTAATCCATTGACGTATACCTACCTACGTCAATGTCTTAGGTCCTTTGAGTGTAAAGCCGGGTCCGCAGCGCCAATTTTTTAACAAAACATGGCGCCTGTTTTTAAAATGTTTTTGTCATTATTTATCAAGAACTAAAAATTTATGATAGGTTCGGTATAATCTATTAATGTAACATCCCACAGCACCGGTCCCTCTCTTATTAGTTGTATTAAAAACGAAATATTGTCTTTATTTCACTCAAAAATAAACCAAAGAGCCTTCAAGCGATACGTGTTCCTCTAGTGAGCGCTAACAAAAAATGCTTAGCTTCCCCTCCCGCAGGCGAACGCGGGGGATGTTATCCATTCGTCGCGGAAAACATGTTATCGTATTTTTCTAACAAAACTGTTAAACCACGCCCCTAATCGGTTAACTAAACAATGTTTTCGTGTTTACAAACATGAAAACATGGCGCAGCGGACCCGGCTTAAGTGTGACACGACACCCACCCACAATCGATTTAAAAACTATGAATTGTAGGTATGCTAAAGTTGGGACCTAGGTTTAATACCTAAATACCCACCCTATCTTACGTAATTTGTAGAATGCAATTGGAAGAAAATTACTTGTTGCCGTTTAATTAATTAAATCGACTGCGGGCTATTAGCCGATTGGCAAAATTGCCACAAATTTAATAACAATTGATGCTTTATTAGGTGCTACTTATTGCTAGCCTCATTTAAGCCAGATTAAGAAATGGTTATGTAGGTAACATGACAATGTGTGTTCCACCGTATGTAAGCTGTTTGTGAGGATAGGCACATGGCGTAGGTTTTTTTAAGCTAAAATGCGCGGGCGTCGTTCGATGCTAGATGCTAGGCCGAATCAGCTGTGGGTTCGCGTGAGGTCATGACCTCGGCGTCGGGCGGGCGCCGCACGTTGGTCCTTTTTGGCAATCTAGGTGTGCAATAGGTATAAAATTTATGAGGCCAAAATTTAATAAAACATATTTAGCTACATGCTCAGATAGCCAGGCAAATCAAAACACTCATTGTTAAAATGAAACATGCGCGTAGGCACGAATTGACAAGTGTGCAAGTTACGACTTGTCGACGCGCTCGATTTCGCAACTGTGAACCGGCAGTCAGCGTCGAACATTTCAAAGAAGAACTTGTGTTGTTGTGAGAGAAATATCTAATAATTTTAACATGGAAATTAAACGGACAGGTAAGGCTTTGCATATTTCGTATTATTTAATTTGCGACCTGTGTCATAACCAATTTTATAGAACATCATAAGATTCATAAGTAGGTATAATTTATTGAAGTGTAAAAGAAGAAAAATATATTTCTGCAGAGTAGAAATTCTGTGATTGGGGCGTATTGGTCTTAAAATATTTTTTTCTTGTTTCTTTGGTTTTTGTAGTTGATTTATATGGCAGTTTTGTGTGCCGCTTTCCGCCGTAAGATTTTGAATATTTTTTTCAGATATGGCGGACGGTTTAAAACGTTCCGAAGTTTTTAACGTTTGGCGTAAGGAAGTAACCACTGGTAGTAAAATTGATACAGTTATGACGCATTTTATGAATACGACCAATTATACCCATTTTGACGTGATTTCTTGTGAAAAATTTGACAAGATCATAAAGAACCTGTGGGGTCAGTTTGCTTATAAGTAGAAAAAAGTAACCGAACGCTCAACACTTTAATTCATAAAAAAGAATGTCTGGATAGCAAATTGACTTTCACTTGCAACAATCCTTCGTACAATTTGCTCGGGTTTTGCTGTAAATATATCCGCATTTGAACAATTTGCCATAGAAACGGCTAATCATATCAATCAGCGAGCTCTCGGAAGAAGCGCAAGAGCATCGTAATAAGGACATCAGGAATTTTCGAGAATTTCACGCTCTGAAATTTTCAAGGAAAGAAAACATAGAGGACATGTACATTATTCCCGAACTCATACAACCCGGAAATCTTCAAAGCAAGAGTGAATAGGCACTTTCTGGGCAAACTCGTCCCACCGTAGAACTCATCCTTGCCTCAAGGCTGGATTGGGATCAAAAGAATTCATAATAATAAAAAAAAATATGTTTCATTTACTTATGATTTCATCACATCCATTAATATCATCCCTTAAAAGAATTAAACTGAAGTTTAGTGGCAGCCTCCCCCTATCTGTGTTGAATTTGTTAAAGGCACCTGATCAACCATAAATGTTTATTAAACCTTGTTAGGAATAGTTTAAATAAGAAATGGTTTAATTAAACCTATATGTTTTTTGTTAGGTAAAAGTATGTTTAATTTTTTATTTTTTATTTTATTATACAATTTTTAATTATATAATCAAATTTTAATTATCAATTTCTAATTTTTAATCAATTTTAAATAATAATAATCAATTTTTAATTTCATTTTTAATTTTTGTCACATTACTAAGAATCATTGTTACTAACAAAATATGGGTGTATGCCCGAAATAAATGATTACCTATTTAATTTGATTTAATTTAAACTATTAGTTAAAGTAAGAAACTGATGCACTGATGATTTTTTTCACATATATAAGCACAGAATAAAAACTTGTTCAAAATTGTAAAAATCTGTTTGAATGCAATATTATAGAAGTAAAAAACAGTTTTGCACAGCTAGATTGCCAAAAAGGACCTACGTGCGCCGCCGGGCGGCCGCGTAGGCTCGGCTCAGCTGTTGTAGTGTAGCGTGCCTTTGATCTTGCTTGCTTGCTTGACGAGTCTTATTCTACGGTTTAACTTACATTGCGCGTTTCTTAAAAAATCGTTCTTTTGTTTTGACACTTTAAAATATCGTTTTATGATCTTGTGTTTACACAATGCTGTTAGAAAAATGCGAAAAAAAATTGACAAAAAATCTATTTTTTTTTAAGTTTTTTCTATGTAGTAGTGTTAAGTATCACTAGTACTATCATCTGACTCAGTTTGGGTTGCATGTTCACTTACACCCGGTATAATACTGTAAAATTATTCTTGTTTGTAATATAAAAATGTTAAAACTAACAACCATTAGTAATGTAGTCACTCCTGTCAACACGCGTCACTTATGTTAACAAGGAAATCTGAAAAAGCAAATCTTCATTTACTGGCAAAATTATTGTACTTATAAGAAGACCATTAAATACATTTTTCATACCCCCATCTCGGAAAGAGTATTTTTGCTATTCGATATCTGAACGCCAAATCCGTTTTTATCCGCTTGAGGTTAAAGTAAATTTGAATTTAGAACATCGCGTGCACTAGGTATGTGATTTCAAAACATCATTAAACCTATTTACTTCCATCTCCATGGTGCCGAATTTATCATACAACTTTATTTAAATTTGTTAAAAACTCAGATTCTGAACCTCCTTTTGTTTTACGTTTCCAAGAAGTTTATTTAAAGCCAACCGAATTGACAGAAACTGTTAATATTATGTACCTAAACTGAAATAAAAGTATCTTGTTGTTGTGGGTAGTTGTGTTTTGATATACAATAGGTATCAAGTGAGAATAAAATCAGTTGTTGTCTAGACGTCGGCGGTTTCATTTGTCATTCCCAAACACGACATGGTGTCAGGTGTGAAAAAGATGAATCGATTTTGAAATTTTTAAAGAAGTAGTATAGATATAGTTAAATAATAGTGTGTTTGTGACTATTGTTGTTAGCGTTGTGACCGTGAACTTGTTAAACCTGTGAGTGATATACCTATTCGTTTCTGAAGTGATTAAACGAATAGAACGATGGAACACGCACGACCACCACCGGAGCTGAACTTGGACGGTGGCCCCATCAGCAGGGCTGATGCGTGGAGGAAATGGAGACAACAATTCCTTTTGTTTACAAAAGCGTCGGGGGTACATTCTGAGTCGTCGGCAGTACAAGCGAGCTTACTTATAAATCTGATCGGCCCCGAAGGTTTTGATATTTATCAAACATTTACGTACGTCAAGCAGAGTGATCAAGAGGACGTTCAAAAGTTACTAGAAAACTTCGATGAGTACTTTGGTACAAAATTGAATATCACATTGTTGAGATACAAATTTTTTACTCGCAGTCAAGAAGACGGTGAATCTATTCAACAATACGTGACGTCATTACGATTACTGAGTAAGAACTGCGGCTTTGGAAATTTGGAAGAAGAGCTCATTAAGGACCGAATTGTTTGTGGTATACGCAGCACGACGGTGAGGGACCGTCTCCTGAGATGTGATGATCTCAACCTAGATAAGGCTGTTAAAGTATGTCAAGCCGAAGAGGTATCACAGGAAAGCGGTCGTCAGATCTGTGGAAACAGTACGGATACATCGGGCGGACGGGTCGATGCTGTGAATTGGAGAAGCCGAGGTGGTACGCGAGGCGGCACTTGGCGCGGGTCGGGCCGCGCGGCCGCTGCGCACGCCGGGCGCTCCCGCTGGGCGGACGGCGGCGGCGGCAGCGGCGGGCGAGCGGCCTCGAGCGGCGCCGGCGCGCGCGCCGCCCCGTGCACGCACTGCGGTAGGCCTGCGCGATGCCTGCCGGGACAGTGTCTCGCGCAGGATGTCACGTGCTTCGTGTGTGGTAACAGGGGACACTTCGCACGTATGTGTAAGTCGAACATTTTTAATAATAGAAACAACGTAAGACGCGTGTATGAGATTGAGCATGAATCGGACCGATCGGAATCGGACGAGTGTGAATTGTTTTATATATCTATGGTGAAAGAATCTGAAACTTGTGATAACGATTGGTATGAAGTACTATTCTGTAATAGTGGCTTTGAAAAATTTAAATTGGATACGGGAGCTGACATAAATGTGATTTCGTACGACAATTTTGTGCGCTTAGGGTTTAATAGTAATATAATAAAAAATAAAAACGTTAAATTGGAATCTTACAGTGGAGATTTAATACCTATTATGGGTGTTTGTAATTTAGAATGGGTGTATAAAAATATTGCATATAAACTGAAATTTGCTATTGCTAAAATACGATGTCAAAGCGTGCTGGGCAGGCAATCATGTCAACAATTAGGACTAGTACAAAGAGTTCACTCAGTAGATTTAGCGCGATATAATGACTTATTTTGTGGTGTTGGATGCCTTCCAGGTAAATATCGTATTATTGTAGATCCTTCAGTAAGACCTGTAATATGCTCATCTAGAAAAATTCCGCTAGGATTGCGAGACCGTTTAGCCAGTGAATTAAAGAAAATGGAAAATTTACAGATAATTAAAAAAGTTTATCATCCCACACAATGGGTTCATCCACTGGTGTTAGTTGCAAAAAAGAATAACGGCATTCGAATATGCTTAGACCCGCGAGAATTGAATCGAGCGGTGCAACGCGCGCATTTCCAATTACCAACAGTAACAGAACTAGCAACTCGTTTCCACGGAGCGCAATTCTTTTCTGTTCTTGATGCTAATTCTGGGTTTTGGGCCGTACAGCTGGATGACGATAGCGCAAACTTGTGTACGTTCGCGACGCCGTTTGGACGATACCAATTTTTGCGATTACCGTTTGGAATAAATTGCGCTTCGGAAGTATTTCATGCTAAAATGCGTCAACTGCTGGAAGACCTGGAAGGCACCGATAGTTTCATCGACGATATAATCGTGTGGGGCCGTGATAGGTCCCAACACGATATGAGATTAAAAGCGTTGTTAGAAAGAGCAAGGTCAATTAATTTAAAATTTAACAAAGAAAAATGCAAGATAGCTGTTCAGGAAGTCACCTATTTAGGTCACATTTTTGATAAAAATGGAATGAGACCCGATAGCAACAAAGTTAGGGCGATTAAAGAGATGCCAGAACCGACCGATAGAAAAAGTTTGGAAAGATTTTTAGGGGCTGTAAATTATCTATCCAAGTTCATACCGCGCTACTCGGATATAGCCTTGCCGCTGACTTCTCTACTCAAAAAAGAAAGTACATGGCGTTGGGAGACAAGTGAGCAAGCAGCTTTTCAAACGTTAAAGCAATGTATTTGTTCGGCACCGGTGCTGGCCCTGTACGATGTAACGCGACCAGCCGTGCTGTCGGTGGATGCGTCGAGCGACGCATTGGGCGCGGTATTGCTACAGGCCGGCCGCCCGGTCGAATACGCCTCGCGTACTCTCACTGATGCGCAGCGACGTTACGCACAAATTGAGAAGGAATTATTAGCGATTGTGTTTGCTTGCGAGCGGTTTCATCAATATATTTTTGGTAAAATTCGCGTAGTAGTTGAGTCAGATCACAAACCGCTCGAGAGTATATTTAAAAAGCCGTTAATGTCCGTCCCAGCGCGCTTGCAGCGTATGATGCTCAGAATACAAGGTTACGATTTAGTAGTTACCTATAAGCCCGGAAAATTTATGTATATACCTGATGCTTTATCACGGGCGCCATTACCAGAATTATATAGTGAAGAAATTCATCAAAATGTCATATATCAACTTAATATGTTTGTAAACAATTTAAATATAAGCAATAAAAAACTCACACTTGTTAAAAAAGAAACCCAAAAAGACTTAGAATTAATGCAATTAATGTGTTATATAAATAAAGGTTGGCCCCAAAACAAGAATGAGATAAGCTCAGATACAAAAAAATATTGGTACATACGAGATGAATTATTCGTGATTGACAATGTAATATTTAAAGATAAGTTAGTATTAATACCTGAATCCTTAAGATTAGAAATGTTAAAAATAGTCCATGAGGGTCATTTAGGCATAGATAGATGTAAACAGCGCGCGAGACAGGTGATGTACTGGCCGAACATGTCACGTGATATTGAGAGTTTTGTTAGGCGATGTCCTACGTGCCAGGAGTGCTCAAACACTCCCGCGAGGGAGCCCATGGTACCGGTGGATATACCACATCTGCCATGGTACAAAATCGGTTCGGACATATTCGAGTATAGAAAAAAATATTTTTTAATAGTTGTAGACTACTATTCGGGATATGTAGAAGTAGCTAATTTACCAAATATCACTTCAAATGTAGTCATAAGGAGTATGAAAGAAATTTTTTCTCGACATGGTATACCGGATACTCTCATTAGTGATAATGGTTCACAATATACTAGTCGAGAATTTAAACAATTCGCTAATGATTGGGGATTCAATCATGTAACCTCATCACCGAACTATACTCAGTCAAACGGAAAAAGTGAACGTGCTGTTCAAACTGTTAAAAAATTATTAATAAAATGTATAAAAAGTAACGACGATTTTCAGCTAGCGTTACTTAATTTTAGAAATACACCACGCGAGGGTTTGAGCTCTCCGGCACAATTGTTAATGAGTCGTACTTTAAGATGTAAGCTTCCAGTACATCCACAATTATTAAAACCATCACTTGCAGATTCCCAACAATATAGCAAAATGATAGATAAACAAATGTATTACAAAAAATGTTACGATAAAAATT
Source organism: Schoenobius gigantellus (assembly GCA_963935595.1). Classification (NCBI taxonomy): domain Eukaryota; kingdom Metazoa; phylum Arthropoda; class Insecta; order Lepidoptera; family Crambidae; genus Schoenobius; species Schoenobius gigantellus. The sequence continues at coordinate 14,880,516 of OZ012544.1, read as the reverse complement.
GTAAAGTAAGACCAGATATTAATGTAGGTGACCACGTCGTATGCATTAACGGAAAGGATAGAACGCGTGGTATTGTTGTTAAAAAGGCCGATACCCCGCGTTCTTATATTGTTCAAAATAATTTAGGAGTTCGGTATAGGCGAAACCGGCGGCATTTAATTAAATGTGAATCTAGAGACGTTAATACAAATGTGTCTGTTACCGACACCGGTGATGCATGCGACGACACTCCTAATAAATGTGAGAAGGACACAATGCCAGTTAATGTCACTTTCAAGGATTGCATTACCGATAGTGATAATACTACTGGCGACAACAATAGCCGCGACCCACAATCTACACATACTACAGGGAGAATGTTTACGCGCAGTATGAAAAAACTTGGGTTATAAAATAAGTTTGAGTTATTAAAAAAAATATATATATATTAATTCCATACACAGTAAATACATACATTATTATCACTAACGGAGTATTTGAACACAAACATGTTAACTAAAAAAAAAAAAAACTATTAAGCTAAATCATTGAAAAAAAATTTAATTAATGTATTGTATGTGTGAGGTGGGTGCGTGTATTGGTGTTATCATTTTCTTTTGCATGCTTTATTAGATAGATGTTTTAGTATTTTTTTTATGGTTGGGATATTGGGAGTTTTTGTGGCTCAATATATTCTAACTTTCGTTTGAACTTTATGTATTCAGTTATTTAAAGGGGAAGATGTTGTGGGTAGTTGTGTTTTGATATACAATATCAAGTGAGAATAAAATCAGTTGTTGTCTAGACGTCGGCGGTTTCATTTGTCATTCCCAAACACGACACTTGTGATTGTAAATGTTTTATTTTGCATTTAGTCATTTCCTCGCTGAGGGGGGATGAAAAGTTACGTGTTGCACTCGAGTGCAAAGATTTTTCACCTTGTGCTCTTTTGATTCCCTCGCTAACGCTCAGGATTCTAATTTTAAAATTTTAGAATCCTTCGCGTGCTCGGTCATCAAAATTGAGCACGCGGTTAAAAAGCAACTTTGCACTCATGTATAACAAATAACTGTTTATTGTTAAAAAATATTTAAATATTTATCACGTATACAACTTTAACCTAAACACTACAATAATCATGTAAAAGTCGCTTCCGTCGAAATTCTGTCACATCTGTCGACATAATTATAGACATGAGTGACATCGACAGAAGTGACAAAATCAAAATAAAACGACTCAGTGCCTAAAGTTTTGAGGTTGTGTATACCCGGCATAAATGTAAACATAAAAAAACGAAAATAAACAAGGCCATCAGGAGAGAAACACTGTGACATATTACATACCTTTTTTGTGGACTTTTAAGAAGTGACACCTCAACTTTGGTACACTTATAGAACCAATATTGAACTTATTTTAACATCTAGTCCTTTTTTTATGTTAAAAAATAAAATTGTGAGCTGAAATAGATGGACATTGGTGCTGCCAAAACAGGGAAAAAAATGTTGTTAGCATCAAAATTTCGTTTTTTTACGGGCCAAACATTACTTGTAGACAGATGTGATGAAATTTTGTTAACGGTTGTAGAATCTTTCATATTTTCGGGGTTTATAGTAAAAAATTAATTTTCACTTATTAGTTAAGGAAACACTGATATTAATGGTTAACATTTATGAAGGAAATCTTTAATTATGATTTAATTTTATTTTTATTGGTCATCATAATTGGTAGGCAGTTGATGCGAACAGTCGACAGTACAGTACGTAATGTGTCACGTATTGTCGACTTCTTTTTTTAAATTAAATGTATTTATACATTATTGTTTTATATTTTCCGAAGACCTAATATGCCTTATTAAGTTTAAAAAAAAAAAGATCAAAACGAAAATACAGCCTTAAAAGGGCACGGACCACGAGTCTGTGGTGATATAATTATATATAAAAAAAAAAATATGCCACGATGTATACTTTACTTTAGTTGCTTTCATTCTGATCTTGCATCTCTCAGTTTTCCCCTATTATCACAGTACTTTACATATTACTTCACATACGAGTATATGTACTAATATGAAGGCTGCACTAAGTGCAGTCCTGATTTTTAACTTGACACCTTTTATCTTAAAAATTAACAGTTGCGTCTGACATCGATCTTATAAATAATATCGATAATTTTAATGTTAGGGCCGCCTCTTCTTGTGACCCACAAGAAGTTCGAAGTGCTCTCGCTATTAACAATATGCTCACTGTAAAGCCACTTTATATATTTAATCAAAAGATCCGTAGCATATCGGCCAACTTTAACAATTTTTCAACCTTGTTACAAAGCACAAATATAGTCCCAGATTTTATTATATTGACAGAATGTTGGCTAAATAGCGAGCCGGTTATTCCCAATCTAAATGGCTTTTTTTCCTATTCTTCGTCATGCCCCGTAAATCAAAACGACGGCGTCATTATTTATTATAATTCTTTAATATCCAGCGTGTCTATTTCAGAACCAAACATTACAGAGGCCAGTTGTATTCTCTTAGAAATTCAACAAGACATCGCAATCTTGGCAATCTACCGCCCTTGTGCCTTCCGTAATCCCCTTAACTTTATCAATTCACTAAACTTAACCTTAACTTCATTAAATAAATTTAAAAATATAATCATTACGGGCGATCTCAATATAAATATATCCCCTGCCAATCCAGATCCCAACGCCCAAGAGTACTTGAATATGCTAGCTTTTCATGGCCTCATCCTCCCTGCCCATACTCTCCCTACGCGAAAGTTAGCTTGTCTCGACCATGTTATTCTCAAAACCTTACTCCCGGCACAATGTCTTGTAATTCAGTCCTCCATTACAGATCATGAAACTGTCTTGCTCGCTATTCATATGAAGAGACCCATGCACGTATCTCCCTCGGCAAAAAAAAGAATTAACTACCCCGACCTTTTGGAGACCTTAAAAGAGTCGACTTTTCCACGGTTCTAGAACTTAATGATCCAAACTTGGCAACCAATCTTTTTATTGACTTATTGCAGGCAGCAATAGACCGGCACTCAAAGTGCGAGCAACTGCCCCGCCGTCGAAGGATCCTCAAGCCATGGATAACCCCTGGGTTATTAAGATGTATCCGAAACAGGGACGGCATGCATAAAAAACTTAAAAAAGACCCGGATAATGACATTTTGAGGAAAACGTATTGTCGTTATCGTAATCACTGCAACTCACTTTTAAGACAGATTAAGATGACGTATGACAGAGAAGAAATAAATAAAGCTGGGAAAAATAGCAAAAGATTGTGGAATGCTATTAGAGATGCCACCAACATGAAAAAACAGCGTTCCGACTGCAGCGATCTCCTCATGTCTACCTACTCCTACCTGCCTACTCCTTCCCAATCCCTAAATCACATGAACGCTTTTTTTGCCGGTGCTGGAAAATGTCTTGCCGAAGTGATATTTCGTAACTCACCCCCCACTAACTCACTCCCTCAACGAGCTGCTATCTCTTCCCCTAAACAGTCTTTTGTGCTCCTCAACACCACATCAGCTGAAGTTGACTCCCTCATCTCATCCCTAAGGGAAGACTGTGCGGTTGGGTGGGACAACATTCCCACGACCATTCTCAAACGTGCAAAGGAACTGCTTACTCCCTCCATCTGTCACATTTGCAACATCAGCCTTTCTTCGGGATGTTTCCCCGATGCCTTCAAGAAAGCCCTTGTCCCCCATACATAAAAGTGGTAATCGATGCCTTCCCAATAATTACCGTCCCATCTCCGTCCTGCCTGTCTTATCCAAAATTCTGGAAAGAATCATTAATACACAACTGATTGGTTTCCTGGAGAAAATGAACTTACTCTCTCCGGGGCAATTTGGGTTCAGATCAGGCAGATCCACAGCTGATGCTGTTCATGCTCTCACGGACCATGTAGTAAAAAACCTTGACAAGCGCAACAAATGTTTGTCTGTCTTCCTTGACTTGGCAAAGGCATTTGACACCGTTTCGATACCCATCCTTTTAACTAAGCTGGAGGAGATCGGTGTTAGAGGCTCTCAACTCTCCCTTTTCCGTAGCTACTTTTCTGGCCGCAGCCAGGCAGTTATAATCAATGGAAATCTAAGTTCCGATTTACCCATAGAGTACGGAGTCCCCCAAGGAAGTATCCTTGGCCCCACCCTCTTCCTGATCTATATCAATGATCTCTGTTCCCTCAAAATTCCTAGCTGCAAAATGATTTCTTACGCCGACGATACCGCTCTTGTCTTCGCCGCCAAATCATGGTGTGAGACCTTTTGTCTGGCCCAATCCGGGTTAGATTCAGTTACCCACTGGCTGCGTACCAATCTACTCACCCTCAATGTCAATAAAACCTTGTACCTAACCTTTTCCATCAGTAGCACTCCTCTTCAAGTACTCGACAACTTTCGCCTAACTGCCCACTCACACCCCCCTGTCTTAGCTCTCTCTTCATGTTGCTGTCCACCTCTTACCTCCACGGATTCTACAAAATATTTAGGAATCATTATAGACAACAGACTTACCTTCCAGCCCCACATTAATCTTACTGCTTCTAGACTCCGCAAACTTATGTATATCTTTAAAAGTCTTCGTCAAGTCGCTGATCCGTCCTTGGTTAAAACAGTTTACATCGCTTTGTGCCAATCGCTTATAGTTTACTGTCTAACTTCTTGGGCCGGAGCAGCTAAAACTGCTTTAATCAAGCTTGAAAGAGCACAGAGAGCTGTTCTGAAGGTTTGTACTTTTAAGCCCCTGTTGTCACCAACATATGACCTTTACCAGTATTGTGAAGTCCTTTCCGTACGCCAACTCTTCATCTTGTTAACTGTTCTAAAACAACACGGCTCCAGCATTTTCGATACAGTTAGCTTGACTTCCCGACGCAACCGTCTCGTAGCACCTTCTGCTTCATTCAAAACGTCTTTTTCTCACCGCTTTTATTGTTTTCTAGGTCCGTTCCTCTATAACAGATTGCACGGCAAACTTGACATTTTTCATCTCCCAAAATTCCTCTGCAAATTGAAGCTGAGCTGACCAAGTACTTGCAGGTCTTAAATTACTTCGAAACTGAGTGTTTACTCCTGTCTGATAGGTAAGAAATATCTTTGGAGCAAACAACACTATCACACTGACTCACGCGCGCACACACACACACACATACACACACACACACATGTACACATAAATTTACATCCACACACACGCTCATATCTTGTTCTCGCTCACATATAAACATAAACATACCATCAATTGCTATAATTGTATTGTAGTAGTGTAATTCCTTAGTTTAATTTTTATTTTCTTTACTATTTATTTAAATTTGCTAAGAAATAACAATTGTACTCCACCTGTCCACATCCCGAGAGGAGAGTCCTGGTGCTCTGTAATACAGGCATTCTTGCCTAGCTCAGATGCCAGTCTCTCACAATCTACACTCCGTATTTTGGTGCTTATTGCAACCCTTGTATTAGATTAAGTTAGATTGTAGAGAAAATAAAGAGATTTTATTATTATTATTATCTGGGCTGATAGAGTAACGAGCATATTTGATTGAACAAATAGTAACCCTTAGAATTATAGTTCTGAAGTTATGACCAACGAACAGAAAAACACGAGGATTGTAGAGTGACCAGCTTGTAACATTGTTTGTCTAAGCAAAAAATATAGTTTTTTTGACGAGATGCAACTTTTATTGATCTATGCCAAAGGCCAACAGCTGCAGATGACTGTTACAGCATCACCTGGACTTATATTAGAGAAGGCGAGAACTTTGGTGGGTTCTCAAGCTTTGCTGGCAAACCGATCCTATAGGATAGTGGATTTCTATCGTATGTACACAATTTTATTTTTGCGACCGATCTATGTCTTAGATTGACGAGGAGATGACTGGTTTCTAGGACCTACTTTATATTTGTTTTAGCACTTGGCACATCATCTATATCTTCATTTATCTTATTTATCAATAAAAACGTTTTACTTATTTCTTTACCTATTGTTTTCAGTGAAGGGGGCCTCGCGGGTGATGCATAATCGCTGTGCTTGTTCACTGTCCGTTCACATTTATAAGAAAGATGGGATACAATGATAATTTAATAAGAGTGATAGAAACAATAGAGGTGAAATCTCTGTTTGGAGAAAAGCCTCACTCCCATAAGTGTCAAATGAAAGCGTCGTCGGATCCATGAATGGTCTTACTGCTATGAAGTGCACAATTGGAGACATGAAACTTTACTATATTGTGACGGGGTGACCCGGCTAAGGGTCGTTTCGTGACATTAAAGTGTTAATGTTGCTCTATCAGGGTTGCCTACGGGGTCAGGTGAGAGAAACAGCGAGGAGAAACAAATAAGAAGTTTATTTACAATACCACAAAATCAATTCTTAAATAACTTACTATTTACGATTCCGGGCGCGCAACGCGCGTAACTTAAAGTATGCCACGCAGGGCAAACGATCGCACTTATTCACTACACAGGGGTTGCCTGGGCACGACAACCAATCGGGGCGGAGCGACGACGCCCGATTTAAAATACGCTTCACTAGGGTTATGCACTGTAGTACCGTTCCGAAGGTGACAGAGTACACCCGTGTCCACTCCAGTACGGTGCGCCTGAATTTTGGTATAGCAATCTGCGCTAAAATTCTCCTTTGTTTTCGCTGTATTTTCGTTGGTTTTTCATTTTCGTTTTTGTTGTTTACTTAGAATATAGTGCTCGTTTCGGGCTATTTTGTGGTTCTCCTTTGTATTTTTAGATATATATTTGGTATTTTTAGTTAGGGTTTTTGTTGTTTTTTTTCGTTCCCTGAAGGCCGAAATAGCAATCTTGCTATTTTTTCGGTTTTCACTTAATAACTTTATAGTTATTAAGTTTTTTCTGTTTTTCTTTTTCTCTAAAAATATTAGCTTGTAAGGCCTTTTGTTTAGTTAGGGTGGCATTAGGCCAGATTTTTGTTATATATTTTTAATTTTGCTTGTTTAGTTTTCAAATCTCGCGTAACTGCGTAATTTTTGTGTTTCACTTTTTAGTTTTTGTTTTTTCCATTTTTCCTGAGATCTATAATTTGTAGGACTTTCGGGTCTCTTGCAGCTTATAGATCTTCCCTAGGCGCGTCTTTTGACACTACTTGCAAAGTCCTAGTAACTCTGCAAGTGGGTCAAATTTCGTACTCGGGAATTTTTGGGCTGAAAATTGGGCTTCCCTATATCACCTCGGTGCTGTAGGTGGCACTCTTTTGGGCCCAAGAATCCACACTTAGAGTAGGTTTTTCCGTGTTTTTGTTTTTTGATGGTTATTTTTTGGGTATTTTTAGGTGTACATGTAGGTTTAGGTTAACGTAAGTTTAATATTTCTTGTTGTGTTTTTCAAAATTTTATCACGACGATCGCGTCATTTGTGCTGTCTTGGTAATCGTATCAAAGAAAAGTCGTCGAGATAAAATTTTGTAAGTAACTAAGGTTAGGTTAGGTTTTGTCATTTTTTCTCCCGTTTTTGTTTGTTGTTTGTGGCGAAGGTGGTTTTAAGGCTGTTTTCGCCAACAAGCTCCCTGCTGGGCTGGGCCCACAACTGGGATATGTCCGAATCGGACATTATGTCCGAGACGGACGGTGCCAATGAGGGGGGGCCCGTTAGGGCCGTCACTCACAAACTCCCGGCGGAACCCGCAAGGGCGAAGAGCCGCTCGCCGATTGACGGTGCGGACAAGGGAATGACTGGGGTAGTATCTCCAGTGCTCTCGCTCAAGAGCGTCGGCGGGGCTGCACCCCGTCGAAGCTGTAATGAGACTCTTCCCGTGTATAGGGGAATCGTCAAGGATGGGGTGCAGGCGGATCTCCCGCCGCTCCCAAAAAAGATTGCGAAGAAGCGGCCGGTATTAAGTCGCTTCTTCAAGGACCCCCTTGCCACGGACCTCGAAACCGAGGCGGAGGAGGTAACGGCGCCGTATGCCCCGAAAGTCCCCCGAACACGAAAGGGCAGGGGAGGCCTGTCGCACAGCGTTGGGCTCTCGCAAGCTAGGCGGGAGCTACAACAGCCTGGTGAGGACACCGACTCGGAGTCGGAGTCTGAGATGGAGCTGGTGGAGGTAGCGGCCTCCTCCAAAAAGAGCAAGGGGAAGCGCTCCCCTGAGCCCACTGCCGAGCTGCTATGCGGCAGAGCGGAGGCGAGCGCAAAGGCGTTGACGGAGGTTACACGCAAATCCCGGAATCTTAAGGGGACTTGCGTGAAACAGATAACGGAAGCCTCCGACTCTCTAGTGGAGATAGTACGCACATTGGCGACAAGGAATACCTCGGAGGAGGTACGTCGGCTTAAAGCCGACAACAAACGCCTCCGGGGTCAACTTGACGGTATCATGGGGGAACTGAAGGCCCTTCGTCGGGCCTTCTCTGAACGGGGGGCGGAATGCCCGAGTGGCCGTAATGTCGCGACCCCTCACTCCGAAATTGTGATGACTGTCGAGTCGGAGGCTGTTGCCTCCGATGACGAAATAGAGGAGGAATTGCCGAAGGTGCAGCTCCCGACGGCTCAACCGACTGTGACCGCCTCCGCTGAAGTACTCTCCAGAGCAGAGTTTTTGGAGAGCATGGAGTTCCTCCAGCGGGAGTTATTAGCCCAGGTGGGCTTTATGGTTTCGGAAAATTGGGCTTCCCTATATCACCTCGGTGCTGTAGGTGGCACTCTTTTGGGCCCAAGAATCCACACTTAGAGTAGGTTTTTCCGTGTTTTTGTTTTTTGATGGTTATTTTTTGGGTATTTTTAGGTGTACATGTAGGTTTAGGTTAACGTAAGTTTAATATTTCTTGTTGTGTTTTTCAAAATTTTATCACGACGATCGCGTCATTTGTGCTGTCTTGGTAATCGTATCAAAGAAAAGTCGTCGAGATAAAATTTTGTAAGTAACTAAGGTTAGGTTAGGTTTTGTCATTTTTTCTCCCGTTTTTGTTTGTTGTTTGTGGCGAAGGTGGTTTTAAGGCTGTTTTCGCCAACAAGCTCCCTGCTGGGCTGGGCCCACAACTGGGATATGTCCGAATCGGACATTATGTCCGAGACGGACGGTGCCAATGAGGGGGGGCCCGTTAGGGCCGTCACTCACAAACTCCCGGCGGAACCCGCAAGGGCGAAGAGCCACTCGCCGATTGACGGTGCGGACAAGGGAATGACTGGGGTAGTATCTCCAGTGCTCTCGCTCAAGAGCGTCGGCGGGGCTGCACCCCGTCGAAGCTGTAATGAGACTCTTCCCGTGTATAGGGGAATCGTCAAGGATGGGGTGCAGGCGGATCTCCCGCCGCTCCCAAAAAAGATTGCGAAGAAGCGGCCGGTATTAAGTCGCTTCTTCAAGGACCCCCTTGCCACGGACCTCGAAACCGAGGCGGAGGAGGTAACGGCGCCGTATGCCCCGAAAGTCCCCCGAACACGAAAGGGCAGGGGAGGCCTGTCGCACAGCGTTGGGCTCTCGCAAGCTAGGCGGGAGCTACAACAGCCTGGTGAGGACACCGACTCGGAGTCGGAGTCTGAGATGGAGCTGGTGGAGGTAGCGGCCTCCTCCAAAAAGAGCAAGGGGAAGCGCTCCCCTGAGCCCACTGCCGAGCTGCTATGCGGCAGAGCGGAGGCGAGCGCAAAGGCGTTGACGGAGGTTACACGCAAATCCCGGAATCTTAAGGGGACTTGCGTGAAACAGATAACGGAAGCCTCCGACTCTCTAGTGGAGATAGTACGCACATTGGCGACAAGGAATACCTCGGAGGAGGTACGTCGGCTTAAAGCCGACAACAAACGCCTCCGGGGTCAACTTGACGGTATCATGGGGGAACTGAAGGCCCTTCGTCGGGCCTTCTCTGAACGGGGGGCGGAATGCCCGAGTGGCCGTAATGTCGCGACCCCTCACTCCGAAATTGTGATGACTGTCGAGTCGGAGGCTGTTGCCTCCGATGACGAAATAGAGGAGGAATTGCCGAAGGTGCAGCTCCCGACGGCTCAACCGACTGTGACCGCCTCCGCTGAAGTACTCTCCAGAGCAGAGTTTTTGGAGAGCATGGAGTTCCTCCAGCGGGAGTTATTAGCCCAGGTGGGCTTTATGGTTTCGGCCCGCCTCGAGGGCCTTGAAGTGGACGGGCGCCTAATGCCGGCTCAGACTCGTAGACCGCTGCTTGCGTCGGACCGTGTGGTCCAGCCGCAGCCGCAGCCCTCGCAGCCCCATCAGCAGCAGCCAGTGAGTTCCATGGTGGTCAACACCACCCTTGCCCCGCCGGCTAATATGCCAAAAGCGGCAAGAGTGGTCAAAAGGAGGGCTGCGCTCACAACACCTGCGGCGGTCCCCTCCTCGTCGGGGGTCACGGCGCCAGCCGAGGACTCTTGGACCATGGTCGTGCGGCGCGGCCGCAAGAAGCAGACAGCAGGTGAAGTGGCGCCCAAGAGGGCTCCCGAGGCGCAAAAGGCGCCAAAGTTACCGAAAGCACCACGTTCCCTGGCGGTGGTTGTGGCGCTCAAGCCAGAAGCGGTGGCAAAAGGCCTCACCTATGGTGAGGCCATCGCCAAGGCCAAGGCTTCTGTAAGCCTTAGCGCATTGGGAATTGGGCCCGCCAAATTTCGGACGGGAATTACCGGAGCTCGAATTATCGAGCTCCCTAAAGAAACATCCCCGTCTCAGGCGGACTCACTGGCTGAGAAACTAGGGGAGGCCCTGGGGGACGCAGCGAAGGTGTCGCGTCCCGTAAAGACAGCGGACATCCGGGTCATCGGGATCGACGATTCGGTGTCCGCTGAAGAGCTGTGCCAGGTTCTGGCACAGGCCGGTGGTTGCCCGGTCCACCACATAAAGGTGGGCCGCGTGCATACGGGGGTGAGGGGTGTCGGTGCGGCCTTCGCCTCGGTGCCTGTGGAGGCTGCGAGACGCCTGGCTGATACTGGTCGACTCGAAGTTGGATGGAGTTCTGCCTCCATCCAACTTCTGGAGCAAAAGCCCATGCGGTGTTTCCGCTGCATGGGCATGGGGCACCCTATACAGCGGTGCCCCTCTGCCAAGGACCGCAGCGGATTGTGTTTCCGCTGCGGATCCGAAGGGCATAAGGCGGTAGACTGCATGGCGGCACTAAATTGCGCCGTTTGTACAGACGCCAAAAGGCCAGCCAGCCATCGCATGGGGGGTATGAACTGCAACCCCCCGCCGATAAGGGGGCGTTTGGCCCCGGTAAAGGTGATCGTAGCCCCACGGAGCCCGGTAACATTGGCACCGCAGTCAGCACCACCCGCCGCAGTGGCCCAAGAGGAGCCCATGGAGACCACCAATGCCTAGTGGTCCCATAAAACTCCTCCAGGCGAATATTAACCACTGCGCCGCGGCACAGGACCTCTTGTGTCAGACCGCGGTGCAGTGGGGTGTGGGGTTGGCGATTGTGTCGGAGCCGTATTACGTTCCGCCGCAGTCGCCCAACTGGTTGGTGGCGGCGGACGGTACCGCCGCCTTAATGCGGGTGGCGCGTGGCACAGCCCCCTCTCTCATTTTAAGAGAGAGAGGTACTGGCTACGTGGCCGCCATGTGGGGGGGAATGTTGGTCGTATCGACCTACTTCTCCCCCAATCGCAGCCGGGCGGACTTCGCCGTCTTCCTGGCTGCGTTAGAAGGGGTCATCCGGAGGACGGCCCCGGTACCGGTGCTGATCGCGGGGGACCTCAACGCGTGGTCTACAGCGTGGGGGTCCTGCAGAACCAGTCCGAGGGGTGGAGATTTGGAGTCCTGGGTTCTGTCCCTGGGGCTCCAGATCTTGAATAGGGGCTCCACCCCTACCTGCGTCCGGGTACAAGGCACGTCCATAGTGGACGTGACCTTCGCTACCCCCTCACTAGCCCGTCGAATTAACGACTGGCGTGTAGAGGAAGAAGTGGAGACCCTGTCGGACCATCTATATGTCCGATATGAGGTCTCCTCTGCATCCCAAGGAGCCCTGAGCCGCAGGGGCTCTGCGGTGAGCGCCTTTCCAAGGTGGGCGCTCACCAAGCTCCGCCCGGATGTGGCGGAGGAGGCAGCGATGGTGCGGGCGTGGGCAGAAGTACCGCCCCACCTTGCCGGGGATGTCGACGGCATGGTGGAGCTCTTCGCAGACGATATGAAGGTCGTCTGCCAAGCCGCCATGCCAAGGGCGCAGGCCTGCCCCGAAAGGGGGCAGGTATACTGGTGGACGCAGGAGATTGCGGACCTGCGGACCACCAGTATGAGGGCCAGGCGCGCCTACGTGCGCTGTCGTAGGCGTGCCAGAACTACATCCGACGAGGAAGCTGAACTTCGTCGGGTGTATGCGGCAGCCAAGAAGGCCCTGCGGAACGAAATCTGCAGGGCCAAGGAGGAGTCCAGGGAGCAGTTTATACGGCTCCTGGACGACGATCCGTGGGGGCGTCCGTACCGGTTGGTGAGGGGGAAATTTAAAGCTTCCGCTCCCTCTACCTCCGCTATGGACAGCGGGCTGCTAGACCGGGTGCTGAGGACTCTGTTCCCCGATCCCGGTCCGTTCCAGCCCCCCAGAATGGTCCCTCCGGATGCTCCTCCGGAGGAAGTGGCTGTCGCTATCCCTCCCGTGTCGAACGTGGAATTTGACACGGTGAGGGAACGGCTCCGGCGCAAAAAGAAGGCGCCGGGACCGGACGGTGTCCCAAGCAGGGTTCTGGCCCTCGCCCTGGGACACCTCGAGGAGCGGTTCCGAGAGGTGCTTGACCTATGCATCGCCTCGGGCCGCTTCCCCAGTTGATGGAAAGTGGGTAGGCTCTGCCTGTTAAGGAAGGAGAGCCGCCCCGCGGATTCCCCGACTGGGTATCGGCCGGTGGTGCTGCTCGACGAGGCCGGGAAGTTTTTCGAGAAGATTCTCGCTTCCCGCATCGTCGAGCACCTAGAGGACCGGGGGCCGGATTTGGCTAACAACCAGTTCGGCTTCCGCACCGGCCGGTCCACGATGGATGCGGTGGCCCTCCTTAAGGGGTGGACGGAGGAGGCCACAGCTCGTGGGGAGACTGTTGTTGCGGTGTCTCTTGACATCCGCAATGCTTTCAACAGCCTGCCCCACGAGTGCATAAAAAAGGCACTCCGCTTCCACCGGGTGCCTCCGTACCTCCGCGCCGTCGTGGAGGACTATCTGCAAGGCAGGTCCATCCTCTACGAGGGGCCGGACGGGTGCGTCCATACGTGGGCAATGGCGGCAGGTGTGCCCCAGGGTTCCGTACTAGGTCCTCTACTATGGAACCTGGGGTACAACTGGGTCCTGCGAGGCGACCTCCTTCCACGAATGGAGGTCGTCTGCTTCGCCGACGACACGCTTGTCGCGGTGAGAGCAAAAACAGGGGAGGAGGCGGCCCACCTTGTGTCGGTCGGCGCATCACTCGTCGTTCGACGCATCCGCCTCCTAGGCCTGGACGTCGCCCTCGATAAAACGAGGGCCATGATGTTCCACGCCTCTCGTCGCAGGATCCCACCGGGGCTCCAAGTCCGAGTGGAGGGGGTCCGCATACCGGTCGAGGCACACCTTAAGTACCTCGGCCTGGTTTTGGATCCCCGATGGAGCTTTGAGGAGCACATCAAGCTCCTCACTCCACGGCTATGTGCCGCCGCAGCCGCACTCGGACGGGTCCTCCCTAATATAGGAGGGCCAGGATCGGCGTGCCGTCGACTGTATCACGGGGTGATACGGTCGATGGCACTCTACGGAGCCCCGGTATGGGCGGAGTGCCTCTCCCCCCGAACGATGGCCCTCTTGCGACGGCCACAGAGGGTCATAGCAACCCGGGCCGTGCGAGCTTATCGCACGGTCAGCCACGGCGCAGCCTGCGTTCTTGCGGGCCAAACGCCGTGGGATGTCGATGCACGCGTACATGCAGAGGTGTATCGACATCGGGTTGCCGTTAGAGCACGGGGGGGACGATCCGCTCCCGAGGAAGTGGAGCGGGTTCGTACCCAAGCGCAGAGGGAGGCTCTGCGTCAATGGGGTGAGGCACTCGCATTCCCAGCTGCTGGCCACCGGACGATCGAAGCGATACGTCCGGTGTTGGAGGAGTGGGTAGGGCGCCGGCAGGGCAGTCTCTCGTTCCGCATGGTGCAGGTATTGACCGGACATGGCTGTTTCGGTCACTACTTGCACCGGGTCGCGCGTCGGGAGGAAACGCCGCAGTGTCATCACTGCGACGCTCCCGACGATACTGCCGAGCACACTCTGTTGGTGTGCCCGGCCTGGCGACGCCAGCGCAGCGAACTCAACGCTGCGCTGGGAGGCGGAGACCTCTCGCTGCCGAGCATGGTCGTGGCCATGCTCCGCGGCGAGGCGGAATGGGGGGCTGTCGCCTCCTTCTGCGAGGACGTCATCTCGCAGAAGGAGGCCGCGGAGAGGGAGCGGGAGAATGATCCTCAAGCCGCTCCCATCCGCCGCAGACGGACAGGCAGGCGAAGGCGGGCATTCGCGCAAGCAATGCCCGTCTAATGACCCTGCCGTGGGGGCCTGCGTGCACGGTTGGCCCCGTGTACGCCGCCATAAGGCTCTCCGTCTGGGGATTGCCCTGGTGTTCTCGGGCAATCCCCCCTTGGCGATAGCCTGACCAGCTAGGTCGGGCTAGCCCGGGCGCGTTGGTAGTGGTAGTCGCAGTGTGGACCCTACCACGCGCGTCCAAAAGGGCAGGAAGAACACCGAGGGGTTTAGTGGGTAGGCCTGGCACTCTGCCGGGAGAGCCCCACACACGCTCGTCGTCTAGCCAATGGCGAGTACGGTGCGATCACGCATTCCCCTCGAAAAAAAAAAAAAAAAAAAAAAAAAAAAGGGTTATGCACTGTGACCGACCGCACGAGACGAGGGAGGAAACGGGAAAAACGGGGATACAGGAGCCGTCACGCCTGTGACGACTATCGGGGTACTGGAACCTCCGGCGGCTGGGGCCGTCACTCCTGTGACAACCAGTGAAGCGCTGGAATCTCTGGTGGCTGGGGCCGTCACTCCTGTGACAGCCAGCGGGGTGCTGGAATCTCTGGCGGCTGGGGCCGTCACTCCTGCGACAGCGTGCTGGAACTTCGGGCGACTGGATCGACTGGGTTACTGGGAAACTGGGATGCGGGGATCGCGACGTTACGCGCCTAGTGGGGACGTGGACCGCTGCCGGATCAGGCAGTCCACGGAGCCACTCTCGCACACCGAGACGCAGGGACTCCGCCGGGTTACGACTACCACTCGGTCTATGCTTGGTGAGCCTGGTTACGCGGGATTATTTCTACTCTGCGTTCGTGCGACTGACGAACTAGGCTAGCTTCAAGAGAGACCTGCTTGACCGAACCAATCGAAAGAAACGTCGCGCTCGCTCGACTGACGAACTAGGCTAGCCTCGGTGGGGCCTGCTTGACCGAACCAGTCGAAAGAACGCCGCACTCGTCCGATTGACGAACTAGGCTAGTCTCGGTTGAGGCCTGCTTGACCGTACCAGTCGGAGGGACGCCGCGCTCACTCGATTGACGAACTAGGCTAGCCTCGGAGGGCCTGCTTGACCGAACCAATCGAGGGAGCGAGTTATCTATTTAATCAAAACGGGAACAATTACTAGCTCAATGTACCAAACAAAAGACCGGACCTAAACTAGGACCTACCTCAGTATTCGGTCTAGACTATTCTGGCTGGGCGGAACGACGCGTACGCTTGACGATGTTACCGGGGCGGCTGCGCGAGTGTGACTGGCTCTCCGGCCGCGGCGGCGGTGCGCTCGCATATATCGCCGGTTCGAGTGGCCGCGGCCAGGCCCCCGTCACTCGCGCAATGCAACGTTATAAATACCTACCGCTAAGTAGCGCGCCGGCGCGCCGACCGGCAGAGGGCCGCCGCGCCGCCACCCGCCGCGCCGCACGCGAGACTTTTATTTTTATTATCAAATCTTGTAACTTATTTTTTTTTCAAAAATTTTAATTCTATTTTAGTAAAACTGAATAACCGTGAGCTCAAACATTAAAAAAAACATCGGTCATGTATTTTTCATTATAATTCGTAATTTTTTTAATCATTTGTAATTTGACAAATGAATATAATCAATGAAAAAAAAAATTTCGCCTCGGGCGGGATTGGTAATTTTTTAATAATTTGTATTTTTTTAAATAATTTTTAAATGTGTTAATGACGATAAAATAATATTCTATTCTCTTATTTTTTGACGTAATATTTTTAAATATTTGCGCACTGCCAATTTAGAAGTAGATTATGAGGAATAATGTATATAATTTAACACCAATCATGTATTTTACCATATTCTTGCAAATAAAGAACTATTATTATCATTTTATAAAATTAGAGCACATTTGAGTCAGGGGCATTCCTTGCAATCCCTTTATTTCATTAATCCTACGTATACCATTTTGGTTATTTTGTTCTTTGTACAACCCTTAAGTTTTCGCTCGATGACGCAATCAAGCGGTGTATGCGGGAATCTCGATTCTCGGCACGCGTTCATAGAGACCTTTTCTTCTTGCAGCGACTTTTGTCTGTCGGCTTTGGCTATTATTATTACAGCGATTCGAGCGTTTCTATGGGAGTGATGTATCTGTTACGTAGTAACTATTATCTAATCTGTGCCGCGGCCACCGACGTGCCACAGTGCAAATAAGACGCCACAGTGCATATCGAACCGCAGTATTGTAACTTTGTTACATTCCCCCTCGGCTTCCCGAGATTTTTCCTTATGGGAAAAATCACCGAACATGGGCTCCGGGCTAAAAATCCCACGTGTTACTTATTACTATCTGGTACAATTCTTATATCTATTACTACATGGTACAATTCTTATCTTCAAACTATTGTAGTTATGTTACGATTCTATATATTTTTTTACAAAAACTTATTTATCATATCATTATTAAAATCTGGAAAAAGTAGCTACATTCTGGATTATCAATTTATTATCATATATACATCGTGTATGCTCTGTGTAGATTTCATATTGAACTTTAATTCTATTTGATGAAGCTATATAACTTATTTTCCTAATAACTATTTCGTCTCTGGTAGGCATATAATATTCCGGACGGGATTATGTTAATAAAATATACACGTACTGGATGCTATTAGTAATTCACTTATTGATTTTTAAAATTAATTAATGAGATCATATAAGTTATTTTCCTAATAACAATTTTTCTGGAATCTCTGGCTGGAGTGTATATTCATTCATTAACATAAAATGTTTATTACTGGATTTTCCGGGATATATGCATATAATATAGCTATTTGTTTCTGGAAAATAATACATTTAATTTCATCGATGCCGCAAGGAAATATCTGTTAGGTGACCTATTGTTAAAACATTTACTATAAGGCCCCTTTTTTCCAACTAGGATATACGCATATCGCCGTGCTGCGGGTTAGCTTGTAATGTTTTCGTGATATTGCTTATTCAAATGATTATGTTTAACTCATTCTATTATGGTTTTCAGGTGAATGCGATATGTTTATATTTGATTTTACTTGCGTTTACATTAATAGTGATCTGGAAATACACGTGTCTAAATGACTTATTTACGGAATTCTTATAGTTAAGCTGTTTCTCTCTTAATTATTTACATGTTATATATTTTGTCGTAACGAACTGGTTTACACAAAACGTTCGTAAGACATATTTTATATTAACTACTCTGGGATACTGGGTAAAGGTTTTTATACATCGGGATGTGTTAAATCATATCGGATAACAACAAAACGTTTTAATTACTTTCCTTAATAATCCTAAACGAAACAACAATGACTATTAAAAAAAACTTAGCACTTTATCACTTTAGAGAAGAAAAAAAAATTGGACTGGAATGCTTATCTTCGGTCGTGCTGGTGTGGAGTGTATTCTTTTCTTTCCGCATTTTTCCTCATTGCCCTCCTTTCTGCCCAGGTCTAGTGGCTCCGCTTGTTTTTCTTCTTTTTCTTTTCATCTCTGGGATTCTCCGGGTTGAAGAGCAGGTCCCAAGGGATGTTTTCTAATTGTGTAGAGGCTGAAGATTCATATTCATCTGTTTATCATTCGGCTTGTTGTATTTTTCCTGGATGATTTTTTCGTATTCTAGGCAGTGACTTATTAACTCAGGCAGGTTTCTGAGATCTTGTCGCTTCACATATAATTTGTTTTCGGTGCTTAAGTTCTCGTAAATTCTGTCTACGGCTTCTTCCGCATTCAATTTGCCATATCTCCTTATTAAGGTTTGTATGTCGGTCAAGTAGTCTATAAATTTTTCTCTATAGCCCTGTTTCCTATCGACTATAGTTTTATACAGGTTATTCTCGTAGTTTCTGGGGTAAAAATATAGTTTGAATGTACACACGAACTCCTCCCACGTGTGCCATGAGAAGCAGTTGTCTCTGTGCCATAAGCTGGCCTTCCCGGTAAATAGGCACGGTAAAAATGGCAGAAGCATTTCCTTCTCTACATCGCACGTACTGGTCAACTCATCTAGTCTCTCGAGGAATTCTACTGGGTCTTCGTATGTACTATATGTTAAATTCCAATATGACATCAGCTTGGACAAGTCTCTTCTCTCTTTGGGATCTTCGGTTTTCGTTGCCATTGTCTTTACTGTCGGGTTTTCTGGTTTTGCTTTTAATCTGGTACTGGTCTGGTCTAAAGTTTCTGGCCTGGTATGGTGCTACGGGTTTGAGACTGTATCCTCAAAAGATTCTTCGGTGTCTCTTGTTTCTGAGTCAGAGTCGGAATTTCCGGTTAGCGTTAAGTCGCCTGGGTCGGTACTGGTCTAATGTTGGTCACGGTCTGGTTTTGTGAGAAATTTCACTAGGTTCTCTCTTAGCTGGTCTCTTGTCAGGCCTTGGATGGGCAATTTATGTTGTAGGCACTCCCGTTGCAGTTCTGCCTTTCTGAGCTTCTGCAGCCTTGTGTCTATGTTCGACATAAAGATGGGTAGGTCCCTACCTATCTAGCCTACCTTGTCCCTACTTCCTATCTTTGTGCACTGAAATTCTGGCTTCTACTTTCTGGAAAAATTTCATGCAAAGTTAGGAGTTTATTATAAACCGACTACAAAACCTAAATACCTGGACCCTACCTTGATTGAGCAACTGATTAACTTTAAAATTTTAACGTTGGGCGCCAAATGTGACGGGGTGACCCGGCTAAGGGTCGTTTCGTGACATTAAAGTGTTAATGTTGCTCTATCAGGGTTGCCTACGGGGTCAGGTGAGAGAAACAGCGAGGAGAAACAAATAAGAAGTTTATTTACAATACCACAAAATCAATTCTTAAATAACTTACTATTTACGATTCCGGGCGCGCAACGCGCGTAACTTAAAGTATTCCACGCAGGGCAAACGATCGCACTTATTCACTACACAGGGGTTGCCTGGGCACGACAACCAATCGGGGCGGAGCGACGACGCCCGATTTAAAATACGCTTCACTAGGGTTATGCACTGTGACCGACCGCACGAGACGAGGGAGGAAACGGGAAAAACGGGGATACAGGAGCCGTCACGCCTGTGACGACTATCGGGGTACTGGAACCTCCGGCGGCTGGGGCCGTCACTCCTGTGACAACCAGTGAAGCGCTGGAATCTCTGGTGGCTGGGGCCGTCACTCCTGTGACAGCCAGCGGGGTGCTGGAATCTCTGGCGGCTGGGGCCCTCACTCCTGCGACAGCGTGCTGGAACTTCGGGCGACTGGATCGACTGGGTTACTGGGAAACTGGGATGCGGGGATCGCGACGTTACGCGCCTAGTGGGGACGTGGACCGCTGCCGGATCAGGCAGTCCACGGAGCCACTCTCGCACACCGAGACGCAGGGACTCCGCCGGGTTACGACTACCACTCGGTCTATGCTTGGTGAGCCTGGTTACGCGGGATTATTTCTACTCTGCGTTCGTGCGACTGACGAACTAGGCTAGCTTCAAGAGAGACCTGCTTGACCGAACCAATCGAAAGAAACGTCGCGCTCGCTCGACTGACGAACTAGGCTAGCCTCGGTGGGGCCTGCTTGACCGAACCAGTCGAAAGAACGCCGCACTCGTCCGATTGACGAACTAGGCTAGTCTCGGTTGAGGCCTGCTTGACCGTACCAGTCGGAGGGACGCCGCGCTCACTCGATTGACGAACTAGGCTAGCCTCGGTGGGGCCTGCTTGACCGAACCAATCGAGGGAGCGAGTTATCTATTTAATCAAAACGGGAACAATTACTAGCTCAATGTACCAAACAAAAGACCGGACCTAAACTAGGACCTACCTCAGTATTCGGTCTAGACTATTCTGGCTGGGCGGAACGACGCGTACGCTTGACGATGTTACCGGGGCGGCTGCGCGAGAGTGACTGGCTCTCCGGCCGCGGCGGCGGTGCGCTCGCATATATCGCCGGTTCGAGTGGCCGCGGCCACCGACGTGCCACAGTGCAAATAAGACGCCACAGTGCATATCGAACCGCAGTATTGTAACGTTGTTACAATATACCTTACACAATATACGATGAACTTAATTTTTTTATTACATCATTTATAATTTGATATGGCCACCCCTATAGCTATTACTTTTTTTTTAACTTGCAATATGCTGCCTGGGTATAAAAGAGAAATTGGTCATTATAGGTACTCAAGTGTCATAAATTCAACATGGCTGCCGCTACAAGATGGTGGATCAAACATTTTCATAACTGGAAACAGCGACATATTAATCAGAAATACCGACAATACCGTACCAGTTATATGTTGCAAAACGAAGACATTTTATTGACAATTTAAATCTTTTCATGAGCGAAGAGACATTGTACTACCAAATATCTGAACAAAATGTAATAAAGAATTGGAAGTAAAGCCGTTAAACAGAATACGTTCAAAAGCAATTAAAGTAGGTGAGTTTAAGTAAAGCAAGAAACTCGTCATTTCTGATTAATTATTAACTTTTTCTTGTTTAATCTGCGAAAATGTGAAGTATCTGATTATGATAATTCAAAAGAATGTAAAACAATGGGGTCTGTATTTATAATTTTTTTTTGTTTTCAATGATATGTCGCTCATACAATTTAATTTGATTTTTACTAGTGCTATACGTACGTTTCCAAACATAATGTTCGTTATTTTTGACTTGATAATTTTATTCTAGCTAGACATTTATGAAGTATTTGCTTATATTATATAGCTCAACATATCACTTGCCTTTGAATGACATAGTGAGTATAATTACACGTGTAACAAACACATTTAAGCAATACATGACGAGGATAAATTGATCATAAACACTAGATAAAAACAAAAACATCAATTTTTATCAATGAAATTTAATTAAAAACAAACTTTCTTTAGAAAGGATTACACCATCTCTGATAAAGCTTAAACAATTATTTTCTTATACGTTTGTGATAAAAGTAATATTATTTTGATCTATATGCGATTCTCATAAAAGTAATACGATTTCGATCTGTATTGTTACGTCATAAAATTTTTCCATTCTTGAAAAACAGTAACTTTCCATCAGTTGTATTTTGTAGTAACCAATAAATCAGGTGCAACTTTAACATTATTACTAGACATCATTGACGAATACGTTACTGTAGACACAGTACCTACCCATTGGCGTACATCTAGAGTTTTTTCCATGACGAAGATTTCAGTATTTTGGCGTCCATCATTGAATTTTAAATTGGTAACCTAACATCCTGGGGTGGGCACGCTCCCCCCCCCCCCCCCCCTCTATACAATACAGGGTAAATTTTGAGGTACCGGCAACCTCGTAGGATTAGATAGCTAATATCATTAACTACAATGTTTGTACGTTTTACGAGTTTTTAAGATAACTCAATACATTGAACAAAAATAAATTTTTAAGTTTTTATTGCACTGTCAGGACATTGATAATCTATGTTTCATTTATAAACGACGACGGAAAACAACGTTACGCTTACGCGCTGTGTGCGTAGTGTTACAAACATTCTAGAGGTATATTAAATGAATATTTATTTTTGTATGAAAGTGAAATCTAACGAATTATCAAAAGTCGTAGAACAAACGTTGTAGTTATTTAGCTATCTAATCCTGCGAGGTTGCCGGTACCTCAAAATTAACCCTGTATACGCCCATGACAGTACCTACGCTACGCTACGAGCTAACCAGCGACGCATAAAAGTAGTTTAGTATGACGCCGAGTATCCTAAATATTCTAATCTATTTTTTTGAAAAATACCTCTTTATTTGAAGTGAAAAATAACTGTATTTTTAAAGATATTTTAAACGTCTCTTACCAGGGGACCTAGACAAATGGCAATCGTGTCATAGCAAAACGATATCTAAATTCGCTTAAAATAAACTTAAAGTAAAGAATTTGTCAATTGTTTTGAAATATTAGTTTTCAACACACTTGCTCGTAAAGTCGTAAATTTCAACGGTTTTAGATACATAAAGCAGCTCATAAAACACGCGTGTGTTATAGCCGAGGCACACATCACAGAGTCCGGCAATGCTGCACTTGCCGGGCGCGGCATTAATGTACCTATTATATTTTTTTAAGGCTAGAGGTAATATAAAGGATATCATCGAACTATATTGATTTTTAAAACGATTATTTTCATACCATTATTTAGTTTTGTCTACAAAGTACAAATTAACAATGATTTGTGTTATTTAATCAAAAAATTCATTTTATTAAGTATTTTTTCTCACAAGTGTGTTGAAAAACGTCGTACTGTTATGAACGGTAATAGTAGGCACAGAAATGCTTAACTTGCAATTTCAATTTCAATAAAAGTAATTGCAGTCATTTACAGAGTAGAGTTGTCTTTTAGCCGCGTCCGCGTAAGGAAGTAAAAGTGAGGTCCCTAATATTAGTTGTAACAGTTTTCGGGAATAAATCCCTGTGTAATAATTGTGTTTTTTTTTAAAAGACTTCCACGCCTGACCGCTTAACAGTACGATATACGTGCGTATATTGGTTATACATCATCATCATCACAGCTCATATACGTCCCCACCGAGGGGTTCGAGCCTACCCTATGTTAGGGTGATTAGGCCTTAGTCAACCACGCTGGCCCAGTGCGGATTGGTCGACTTCACAATTCACATACATCATTGAATTTCTTCGCAGATGTATGCAGGTTGCCTCACGATGTTTTCCTTCACCGTAGGAGCGTCAGACAAATGTACATATGAAATTCGAAACGAAAAACACATTGGTACATGGCGGGTCTCGAACCCCGACCCCCCGATTGGAAGGCAAGTGCCGAAACCACAGCGCCACCGACGCTCTTATACATACTTGGCTCTATTACGCCATCGCCTTCGTCTCTGGCTGAAATTCCGCCACGTGAGTTTTAACCACCATAGCGCACTTAGATCGTAATGTACTTTTTCAACACACTTGCTCGTAAAGTGGGTCTTATTACCTTGCATTTAGACCCGTTATTCAGTATATTAAACACGTGTGCTTTTCACATTACATAATCGCACAAGTGCGGTAATCTTAACACGACAAATTCTAATTTGTTCAAGATTGCAAAGTAAATGTATGTCCAGTACGCATTCCTAAATTAGTCGCTTAATACTTTTTTTAACACGACTTTATGTAGCTGCCAATTCAGGGGCGGATCGTGAATTTGTGGGGCCCTGGGCTAGTATACTCTCTATATCTGTATGGGCTAGTAGTATACTCGAGGATCTATTAATTATTCAACGAATTGTCATTATGTCAAGAAACTATTTTTCATAGTGATGTATATGCACAGTAAAGGAAAACAATTAAAATTTTAAAAATATTTATGTATTAAGAGTTCGTGTTTATGTGCATAAATCAACCTTTTAAATAGACAAGCGACAGGGAAATTCCGTGTTTCGTTTGATAGTCGCGCACACGGGTTGACCTATCTGGGTTGCCAAACTATGATAGTTTTTTTTAATTTTACATATTTTTCTTTACTTAGAAACAAGTATCGTCTATTGTTTTTAAATGGGAGCTGGGGGCCCTTTGTATCCACGGGGCCCTGGGCTGTAGCCCAAAAAGCCATTAGGTAGATCCGCCCCTGTGCCAATTGGAAACAAATGAACAGCCTACTACAGGTTACTTAAATTGATGGCGCCTAAAGTCGACGCAACCAATTCGGCGTTTCGCCGATTAATCTTGGCTGATTTTGTGACCGAATACACTCTCCTAGAATACAATATTGCTTACCTCTAAGCCGGTCCGGTCTCCGTATGTAGCCGGTGGACTTCCTGAGCTAGCTCGAAGAAAGTCGCGGCTCCTGAAGGGCTGCTGTCAATCCACCGAACCACGACCAGTTGTTACACTTGCCTATTAGGCCACCAGCACCTTCGCCGACAATCAACACTCACCAATAAACGGACATTCGCGACAATAACTATTTCGGAAAACAAGCACAAGCGGACTTTCGCAACCATAAGAATTAGGTGCGCCGCGTGGTAACTAGTTCAATGTCATTACAAATTCGACTCGACTGACATGTCACAGCGGCCGGCCGCCACACCGCATGTGCACAGACTATTAGCAGTGTTGCCCCTCGCTCTTCCTCGAGCGTAAACATGCCCCCGCTCCGGACAGTCTCGCTCGGACTGTCCGCCAAATCAGTCTAAGGGGAGGCGAGAAAGTGTAGCGACCGCGCGCTTCAAAACAGAATCCCCAACTAGGAGCTCGGCAAACCTGGGCACACCATCAGACCCTAGAGTAAGTTGGACAATGCGTCCGCGACGCCAACGTAGGGGTGGCAAGTTTTTTCCTCACTACACGGCTGTGTGCCGCCGCAGCTGCACTCGGACGGGTCCTCCCTAATGTGGGAGGGCCAAGATCGGCGTGCCATCGAGACTGTATCATGGGGTGATATGGTCAATGGCACTCTACGGAGCCCCGGTATGGGCAGAGTGCCTCTCCCCCCGTACGGTGGCCCTCCTGCGACGTCCGCAGAGGGTCATAGCAGCCCGGGCCGTGCGAGCTTATCGCACGGTTAGCCACAGCGCGGCCTGCGTACTTGCGGGTCAAACGCCGGGGGACGATCTGCCCCACAGCAGCTGGAGGTAGTTCGTACCCAGGCGCAGAGGGAGGCTCTGCGCCGGTGGGGTGAGGCACTCGCCTTCCCAGCTACCGGCCACCGGACGATCGAGGCGATCCGTCCGGTATTGGAGGAGTGGGTTGGGCGCCGGCAGGGCAGCCTTTCATTCCCCATGGTGCAGGTACTGACCGGACATGGTTGCTTCGGTCACTACCTGTACCGAGTTGCACGTCGGGAGGAAACGCCGCAGTGTCATCACTGCGACGCTCCCGGCATTGCACAAGCCAAGCAATCGTCGATGCTCCAAATGCCAAGGAGCATCGCCGAATTTCCCGTTTTGGGGAAGCAAGATGGGTTCGCCGTAGGCGAGCAGACGCTGACGAGGTAATGAAAGTGTCTAAAAGGGTTCCCATGGCCTTGTC
Source organism: Schoenobius gigantellus (assembly GCA_963935595.1). Classification (NCBI taxonomy): domain Eukaryota; kingdom Metazoa; phylum Arthropoda; class Insecta; order Lepidoptera; family Crambidae; genus Schoenobius; species Schoenobius gigantellus. Next base: position 14,855,140 of record OZ012544.1, on the reverse strand, counting down.
CGGCCACGAGTCGTCCCTCCCCGGCGTATTCTTTTCGTCTGGTGACGGGGAGGATGCGGCAGCGATGGGCAAGCTCGTGCCAAGGCGTATTTGAGGGGGCATCGTTGGGTTTTAGTCGGCAGGCCGCGGTCTCTGGCTGGCACTATGCCCTCAGTGGCTGTGTAGAGTCGGACACACTCGTAGCCTCGCGTTTCCCCATGCGCAAGGTATGCGTAAAGCATTTCCCAACGTAAGAAAAGGCTAGACACACAGACAAACTTATCTTATGTTTGTAGTCGGTGAAAATTAAAAGTGCATTGATAAAATTGACAAAATATATGACGTAACGTGTAAGGAAAATTCCGTGTCTGAGGTAATAAATATTCGCTTGGTGGCCTAATCTTACCTTCGCTTAGATTAGGACATTTTTACACTGCGATTTTTCCGCTGCGACAACTCTCTTATAATGCGTTGTTTTGCATTAAAAATAAAAATTATTCGCAGCCAAAATAACTACACATGTTAGATATAAGGGTGGATCCAAGAAGGGACATGGAGGTAATGACTCCTGGGGCTTTGGACCGGAAATAGTCTAAGTCGACGAGTAATTCTTTTCATCTAAAAAACTGATAAATATCTATCTGTAGGTATACATAGCTTTACTTTACGCAGCTTCGCCCGCATTGTTTTTGTTTTCCCGTGGTAATTTTATATTTTGCCGTAGGAAAAATAATTTTGTAGCCTATGTTAATCAGGTATTATGTAGCATTCTAATGGTGAAAGAGTTTTTGAAATCGGTCCAGTTGTTTTGGATATTCGTTATATACATACATACAAATCTTTCCTCTTTATAATAATAGTGTTATCTACACTAGCTAACAAATCTTTCTTCATAATAATAATGTAGATAAAAGCGAAAGGTCACTTATCACGTTATATCGAAAACCCGTTTGGTAGTAAATCAATGCGAAACCCGCTTGACGTACAATAGACCAGTGTAGATAGGTTTTGAAAGGGACTCAAATTATAGTAGGATGAATTTTCTTGGAATAGTAGGGGAATATAACGTAAATGAAAGGAAAAATAAATTTCGGGCGATCTGAGTTCGGGAAGTGGTGGGGGGTGCGTTTTTAAGGCTAAAAAACGTTTTTTCTTGATTTCCGACAAGACTACAAGTCCTATAGAAAACAATTAAAAATTGCAGAGTTGTAGGTAATAAAAAGATCTACAACTTTTGTATCTATACTTTTTACATAACCTCAAAGTTTATGTAAAAAATGCAAATAACCAAGTTTTTGGTTTTAAATTTTTATTTTTTATAATAAATTTTTATTTTTTACGAAATTTAGTGAAATTTACGTTGATATGACTCAAACATACTGTATTTTTTTTTAATTTAAAATATTCATTATTTAACGTTATTTTCACTTGCTATCAGAAAAGGACCCTTATTTTCAATCGAAAAATCTCACGTCAAAATTTTTGATTTTTTTAAAAAATCGGTGCGTTTTGTTTTCGTTGAAATCTCTACTTCTTGATGGTGTAAAATAATATATACATCACTATGATAAATGTTGTCAGAAAATGCAAAAAACAGAAAAAACTCGAATATAAAAAATTTACACTTTCATTAGTCGGAAAAAGTAAAATTTTATATTACATTGATAATAAAAAAAATACATAAGTATTCATAAAATATGAAGATTGCAAAAAATATGCGAAAGTTGTTGTTGTAAATATTAAAAATAGGATTGAAACGGGATTTTATATAAAAATTGTGACTGCTGCAATGTGCGCCCAAAGCCCCCGCCACCACAGGCGATGCTATTAAAATCGTCGTCCCAGATGTCAATTCTTTCAAGAGCCTCACCGGGCTCCTTACTCACCACAAATTACCCTACCACACTTTCGCGCTCCCCGAGGAGCGCAAAGTGCGAGCAGTCTTTTGCCCGCCGAACTCCCTAACGAGGCCATTAAAGATGACCTCGTAGCCCAAGGCTTCCCCGTTGAGGCTGTGCACAAAATGCACAGTCGCTGGGGAAAGGCTTTCCCATTAGCCCTGGTCGTTATAACCAACTCTTCACATGCCCGGGACATTTTTAAGTTCCCCAACCTTGTTGTGTGCGGCCTCTCCGGGGTTAAACTCGAGGCGCCGCGCGCAAAAGGAATCCCTGGCCAATGCCACCGCTGCCAACTCTACGGTCAAGCGGCGGCGAACTGCCACGCCAATTTTAGGTGCGTTAAGTGCCTATAAAGTCCCCCATCCCACTAGGGAGAGTACCAGCACTTGGGACTCCCCTACCCCCCCGGCCTGTGTGCTGTGCGGCCAATCCGGTTACACGGCAAACTACAGGGGTTGCCCCAAAGCGTCCCGTCCTTTCAGAGGGTCGAAGCGTGCCTTTTCATTCGTCTTATTTTTTGTTAATATAAGTATATTTCATTATTTTTGTTCTGTTTTATTGTTAGGTTTTTAATTCCAATGTAAATGCAGGCGAGCTTATTGATGGTTCAGAGTTAAGTGTGAGAAAATTTTCCATATGGGAAACAGAGACTTCATAGAGAGAGAGAACTTATTTAATACACAGCTTAAGTAAGAAACCGTTGATATCGTCAGGGGTATGAAAATTGACGCGTTTAAAGACCGACGATGGTAGCCTCACCACCACACTCATTGCGTCCAAGCATGAAGTTCTCAGGGGGGTTAAGAGGTGCTAAGGGCACATAATCACCTCAACACAGGAACCGGCTTATACTACGCAAAGTGTATAGTGAAAATCTTAGTTAAAGCGGTAACGTATACGTGAATGGTTAAAGCTAATGGTGTGTGGCGTCTGAAACGCAAAACAGGTTTTCGACGCGTTGCACTGCCCGCGGTTCTATCGACGGTATCGATCTAAACGCAACATTCTTTTTTTGGTCGCGAGCGCGCGTTCGTAAAACATGCGACTAAATTATGCCGTGTGAACTGTGAAAAGGCTCTTAGTTTTACAGTCCTACGATTGTTTACTTTCGAATGCGGCCCGTGATTTACCTAATGATAAACTAATCATGAATTCTTCAAGAATGTATAAATCCTAATCGGTCCGCTATCGCGTTAACTTATACATGACCCTTTCAGATTATCTGACAGATGGTAGTGTATTAGTGATATATATATGTCAGCGACCGCTTCATTCAACTCAAGCATGTCGTGGGTTACGGTCAATATGAGTATAAGCGTAGTGACTTGTATATTACTATTGCTTTTATCGTGTAAAGTATTAGCGCAGAATGATGACCAAGAATCGCAAGTTGTAGAAATAGCCCAGGGACCCGTCCGCGGATACAAAGATCCCAACGCTAATGTGTTTACTTTCTACGGAATCCCATACGCGAGTGTACCCACTGGAAAAGATAGATACAAGGTAAAAAAAAACTAATTTTAAATCATAACAGTGTTAAACCCATAAAAAACTTCGAGTCCTGTAACAAATGTAGTAGAAACATGACTTAGCACGCCCTCCACTAAAACAGTTTCTTAAAATAATTTCAAACATATTAATAATTTTTATGTTTAATAATAGAACCCATTAATTAGTATTTTTTAGGGTTTTGTACCTTATTCTCAGACCTACCACATAAAAAAAAGTCCCTAAAAATCGGTCAAGCCCGGAGGAGTTCGGTTACAAACACTGTGATACGAAGATTTTTTTATACATATCTAAATTAAGATATTCAGCCCCTTGATTGTGTAAGAAAAATCTATCGCGGTCGCTTTCAATTTTGACATTCAAATTGCATCCATTACTATTTTTACAAGCTTTTATTTAACTTGCAATGTAAGTAAGTATGTATGTATGTTCGGGTGGAATCTTGCAACTCAATTTTGATGCAGATATCTTTAACCGATTGAGCTGAAATTTTGTATACACGTTCAGTTTGGATGACAATGCATGGTTGACTGTGTGACGTCATTTTAAATCCAAGATGGCGGATCAATTATTTTTAATGCACCCCTACAATATGGGTATCAAATAAAAGATCTTGCTAAGAGTAACTCGAAAAATAATGTGACGTCACTATTTATCCAATATGGCGGACTTCTAAAGCTTTAAAATCAATTTTGAAGTAGATTTCTTTAACATTGAGCTGAAATTTTGTATACACACAGTTTGGATGAAAATGCACGGTTAACTGTGTGACGTCATTCTAATTCCAAGATGGCTGCATACCCAAGATGGCGGACCAATTATTTTTAATGCACTCCTACAATATGGGTATCAAATAAAAGGTCTTGCTAAGAATAACTTGAAAAATTAAGTGATGTCACTATAAATCCAATATGTCGTACTTCTAAAGCTGAAAATCAATTTTGAAGTAGATATCTTAAACCGATTGAGCTGAAATTCTGAATAGACGTTCCGACAAACGACCTTGTAACAATGATGCGTTGAATGAGATGAACAGACTGAGAAACGTGTCCAGTGATAACTAAGAAGTAAAAAATAAATTAAATGTAAAAAAACCTTTTTAAAAACAAGCTTTTATTTAAATGCGCTAAAAAGAATTAATAAACTTTTACACTAAAACTTTTACTTATAACGTCATTTCACATTTGACACAATTTATATGACATAAAAGCTTGTCGCGAGATTTACTTTTGTAGATAAAAAGAAAATTAAATAATTTGATGTGAATAATTTTATACATTACAATTTTCAAAGTAAATACGAGTAGGTACTTGAAAGTACTCTTTCAAGTACTTTTAAGTTACTACACACAAGTAAATCTCGCGACATGCTTTTATGTCATATAAATTGTGTCAAATGTGAAATGACGCTATAAGTAAAAGTTTTAGTGTAAAAGTTTATTAATTCTTTTTAGCGCATTTAAATAAAAGCTTGTTTTTAAAAAGGTTTATTTTACATTAAATTTTTATCAGACAGGTGACACAGTCTTGTATTGACGCCGCAATGACTAGTAATTTCAAGGTGATCGTAGTAGATTTTTTGTGTGTGTTACGCGATATCGCAGCCAATTGTGGACCGATTTTTGTATTCGATAGAGTATACTCCAAGGGTGGTCCCATGGTCACCAAAGATAGGATCTGATGATGTTATCCCATCAAAATCGAGGAAAACTCTTAAATTTTTAGGTGTGTCCAACGTAGTCGCAGTGTGGACCTTACCTAGCGCGCCCATAAGAGCAGGGAGAACACCGGGGGGTTTTAGTGGATAGGCTTGGCACCCTGCCGGGAGAGCCCCACACACGCTCGCTGTCTAGCCAACGGCGGGTACGGTGCGGTTACGCATTTCCCCCCGAGAAAAAAAAAAGGTGTGTCCAACGTGTTTTGTGTGTATGTTACTCCGCCAATTTTGGACCGATTTTCAATATTCTTTTTGTATTCAATAAAGTATAGTCCTGTGATCCCAAGGTCACTAAAGTCAGGACCAGGTGATGGGATCCCATAAAAATCGAGGGATACCCTAATTTAATAGCCGCTCACAGCGCGTAAGCGACATTATTAGAAGCAAAGACATTATAACGTCTTTGATTAGAAGCTATGCAAATATCAACTATATTACCTTGCAATAAAACAATCACCGCACTGCACAAGTAGATTTCCTGGGATACCTCACTCCTTCAGAAGTAGTAATTCTGTAGGAAACATATTGGGGCTAATCAAGCTCCTTTTCATTTTCTATACAATTTAATAATTTATTGTTTGATTCTAAATTTCCACACATTAATAGCGTACCTTTGTTTATTATTCAGTGTTAACATGTCTATTGTGTTAAAATTCTATAGTTAACTGGACTATAGTTGCTTGCCACGTGTCTTGTAAGTTTGTGCTTTCAGTTGAAAGTCGATTAACACGGAAAGTATTAGGTTTCCAGATCATGACCGGACATGGTTGTTTTGGTCACTACCTGCACCGGGTCGCGCGTCGGGAGGAAACGCCGCAGTGTCATCACTGCGACGCTCCCGACGACACTGCCGAGCACACCCTGTTGGTGTGCCCGGCATGGCGACGCCAGCGCAACGAACTCAACGCTGCGCTGGGAGGCGGAAACCTCTCGCTGCCGAGCATGATCGTGGCCATGCTCCGCGGCGAGGTGGAATGGGGGGCTGTCGCCTTCTTTTGCGAGGACGTCATCTCGCAGAAGGAGGCTGTGGAGAGGGAGCGGGAGAATGATCCTCAAGCCGCTCCCATCCGCCGCAGACGGACAGGCAGGCGAAGGCGGGCATTTGCACAAGCGATGCCCGTCCAATGACCCTGCCGTGGAGGCCTGCGTGCACGGTCGGCCCCGTGCACGCCGCCGCAAGGCCCTCCGTCTGGGGATTGCCCTGGTGTTCTCGAGCAATCCCCCCTTGGCGAGAGCCCGACCCCTGGTCGGGCTTGCCCGGGCGCGCTTGTAGTGGTAGTCGCAGTGTGGACCTTACCATGCGCGCCATAAGGGCACGGAGAACACCGGGGGGTTTTAGTGGGTCGGCCTGGCACTCTGTCGGGCCAGCCCCACACACGCCCGCCGTCCAGCCAACGGCGGGTACGGTGCGATTACGCATTTCCCCCCGAAAAAAAAAAGGTTTCCAGATCTAAGACAAGCACCTAGGGCTTACCTAATTATTTAACAAGAGTAGAGTTGGATCAGCTTACTCCGTGTTTATTAGTATGAAAATTGTTTACCTACTACTGATTTAATACTCGGAGTAAAATTACTCAAGCTTTAGTCTACGTTTATTAATAAATAACTATTATTTCGGTGTACAATTATACCCGGTAATGAAAGCTTGAATACCATGATAAGATATAAATTTTATTTCTATTTTAAATATGATTAATGTTTGATTTATTGGTTTAGGTACTTATATGTATTCTATAGGCGAAGTTTTGTCAAGCTAAAATTGAATTTTAAACTTTTTCTTAACATTTTCTTACATTTAATTTAACATAATAACCCCAGAGTGTTTTTTCACTTGTTTATATTATTTATTTAACTAAAGATCGTTAATTAATCAATAAACAATTACTCACAGCTCGCAAAAAGCTCATTGGGTCACTTGCGAAATAAATTTTAAACTTATAACTGCATTATATGGCTTTCAAAGAAATAGCAGTTACTATAAGAGTACTTACGAGTATGCTTGATATTCTTGGTAACTACATATTTTGTGTCTTTTTTTAAAATATTAGTATATTTTTATATCTGTTATAATAGATCAACGCACCGTGCAAATTTAAGAAGTTTATTTATATTTCCGTTTTATTTATTTAAGGCGCCACTGCCACCTCAGTCCTGGATAACCACTTTCGACGCCAGGGATAGGGGCATTATATGTCCGCAAGGTCAAGCTGCAGACAAACCAGCTTTCTACGCTGGTAAAATGATTCAAGAGGATTGCTTAATTGCAAACATTTACACACCCTGTACAAATGACACGAATTTGCCTGTGACAGTCTACATTCAAGCGGGCGCATACCAAGGTGGCTATGGGACCATGACTTTGCCGACGAAACTGGTGGAGTTAGAAAATATCATAGCAGTAACGTTCAATTATCGTCTCGGTATCCACGGTTTCATATGTTTGGGCACAGAGTTAGTCCCTGGAAATGCTGGTTTGAAGGATATGGTGGCGCTACTTAAATGGGTGAAGGAGAATATTGCTAGTTTTGGTGGAAATCCTGATGACATCACCGTAGACGGTTACAGCTCAGGCAGTTCTTCCGTAGAACTAATGCTGCTGTCTCCTGCCGTGCACGGCTTGTTCTCCAAAATGATACTTGAAAGCGGCAGTAGCCTTGCAGCGTTTGCGGTTCAGAATGATCCTATAGCTGTCGCAAAAGGTTTCGCACTGAGAAACAATGTTACCAATGTAGACGACATTGATGTCCTGGAAAATTTTTATACGACAGCCTCACTGACGACGATCACCAGCGATCTGTTCCGGGACCAAAAGGATCAGACTTTTTTGCTTTCGCCATGCGTGGAATCGAGTTCATTGCCAGGAGGCGTCCTACACGACAGCCCCTATAACATCATAAAGGGTGGCAGTTACAAAAAAGTGCCGATGATGTACGGATTTACTAACATGGAGGGGCTCTTACGGATAGGCTTCCTAGAGCAATGGTCCGAAGCTATGAATGAAAATTTTGCCGACTTTTTGCCCCCTGATCTACAATTCGATTCTGACGAAGAGAAAGCGGATGTTGCCGACACCATTAAAGAATTTTATTTCGGCAACAGCACAATTGATAACAATACCACATTGGAGTATGTGGCCTTTTTCTCGGATATTATGTTTATTTATCCCATGGTGAGAGCGTCCAAATTGATGGTGAGCACTGGTCACGAGAGAATATATTTATATGAATATTCATTCTACGACAACAAAACCACTCCTGTGCCCTTTACCGACGTCCGCGGAGCAGGGCACATGGCTCAGACTAGGGCAGTGCTGGACCAAGATGAGAGCAATTTAACAGACGAATACAAGAATATGAAATTATTCCTAAGAAATACATGGGGGCGCTTCATTAAAACCGGGTAAGAAAAATTTTAAAATTGAAATAGTCTAGCATCAACCCGAGATTTTAATGTACTATCGAGGACACTGGCTCCTTACCAGTCCTACGTCGAAAGTCGCTTGCGCACTGCACGATGACAATCGCGTCAGACCACTTCCCGCTCCATTCATTCACCAATAGTAAAGCGTAAAGCAGACTGACACTAAGAGCGATTTCAATGAAACCAGATGTCTGTCTATGATTGGCCGTAGTAAATCGTAGTAAAAATACGTAGCCAATCAGGGATAGGTACGGGTCGTGTGGTTGTGTCCGATACGATCCGCTTTTAAACGAATATTTCTACAAAGTGGTAAGGCACGAGAGACCTCGATAGCACATACCTAACATTGAACACTAAAAAATGGTGGATAACTATTCAAATTAAAAGTTCGATTTAATTAGTTTGGTTATGGAGAATTTTAAAGTTTTGAACTTTAACTTCTTATCTATTTTCTTACTAACGACAGGGAAGCTCTTGGTTTTCATCTCACCTGATGGTAAGTAACGATAAGGCCGAAGTTGGAAGCCAGCTTCACCTGGACTACTCAACAACTGAGAAACTCAGCTGTCTTACCTGTCGCAAAAAAACAAATATATTAACATTGTTATTATGGCGACAAACTTAGGTAGGACGGCGGTATAGCTAGCCAGACGGGCAGAGCAATGATGAGGTTGCCCCCTGCTATTGGCCATACTCTCAAACATATATTCAATGCTATCTACTTTATATATGTATAAATAAAATAAAATAAACAAGTGTTATCGTCGGGATAAGTCACACGCGATATTTATGATTTTAACTTTTCATCTCTAAGCGGTCGCATGCGACCGGTGTGACGTGACGCTATGTTTTTTTAAATACCCTCAAAATCTTTCTTTCTCAAAAAAAATATTTCACAGCCAAAGCATATATTTCATTCTGTAAAAAGCAATGCATTAATTTATAAATTTCCTTTCGTGAGGGTATTTTTCAATTATTACATAGCGTAAAGCCACACCGGTCTCATGACTTGAAAATAGGTCCAGGTTCGCCTTCCGTTTGTGGTCTCATTAATTGGTATGAAGTCTATAAACAGCGTACTCCCAGTCCAAAGTATAGATAGACAATAGACTGCAGTTTACTTATGTGCGGTGGAAGTATTTTCTTCCTGAGTCAGGTTGCTAATTCGGTTGATAAACGCCCTCTGGCGTACTAAGGACGCAGACCATTATTTAAAAAGTCCGTCTGGCAGATTGCAGAAAATTTTGCAAAAAGTTTTTTCATTTAGGGTTCTGCATCTCAAAGGATAAAAACGGAACCCATAGGATTACTTATTTATTTTATTAATTTATTCTTCATGTACTGTGTACAAAGGCGGACTTAATGGCATGGGAATTCTTTGCCAGTCAACCTTGTGGTGATTCAGAGAATCCAAGGTAGATGTTAAAACAAACAACATTATTCGAAACAATAGACAACTAAAAAAAATACGCTAATCAATTTAAAAGTTATAAATATAATAAATGTTAACAATTTATATTAATATATAAATAAATAGTAATTAGTATAAAATATTACAATATACAAAATAAACATATATTTATTTTATTTATTATTTATTTATTTGTTATTTGGAAGACCAACAGCACATAAAACGTACAATTGACGATAAATAGATACAGTTGGCCAATGACAGGTCTCCACGTTTAAAATCAAGAAATTAAATAATTTTACGTGTGGACAAGATAATGAATTAATTATGTTCTGCTAATGATGAAAGAAAATTTACAATTAATATCGTGAGTGCAACAAATCCCTTTTTATGCTTTAGAAAAGAAATCTTGGCTTAATAATTGCCTCGCTGATGTTATGCTAGAATAAAATATATCAAAGTCATAATATGTTTTGCAAAACTCGTTTAAGCTTCTGCTTGCTCGCCACAGAAATGCGTTTTGACAGTAATTTATTGAAACTGCCGGCAGATGAATTGGAATGTAGTATCTTATTGATCTTGATGGAATATCAAAGTAAATTTTGGAAAGAAGCTCAGGTGAATCAATTTTGTTTGTAATTATCTTTAGCAAAAATACAATATCTGACATTTCTCTTTGCTTTTGCAAAGGAAGAAGGTGAAACCTCGAACAGAGTTTAAGATAGTTTCTTAGAATTGTAAGGCAACTTGAGTCGGTAACATAAAAAATTTACAAAAATTTGTTAAATTAAATTTTGGAATTTGCTCAATGCGATGAATATATTTATTATAGCGCGGATTCCAGATCTCTGACCCATACTCTAGGACGCTTCTTCTTACAAAGGTGCAGTATAATATTTTGATTGTTTTGATGTCATTAAAGCTAGCCGAAGATCTCATAACAAATCCCAGTGCCTGAGAAGCCCTCTTAATAATTCTATCAACGTGCCCGTCAAAAAGAAGTTTAGAGTCATGGTGAATTCCAAGGTCTCGCATTTCAGATAACCTTTGTAACTTTGTGCCTTTCAGTTTATAATGAGACAAAATATTGACTGTTTTGCGACTGAAAGTTACAACGGAACATTTGGATGGATTAAGATCTAATTTATTTGCTTCGCAATACCTGTCTAGACGCGTCAAATCAGACTGAAGATCTATTATATCAGATGCACATGAAATGGATTTAAAAAATTTCATATCGTCTGCGAAACAAAGCAACTTGGAGTGATGGAAACAAGAGCCGATGTCATTTATAAAGATTAAAAACAAAAGTGGACCAAGAAGGGAACCTTGGGGCACTCCGCTAGGTACAACAACCCAGCTAGAAATATAATTGTTAATAACAACAGCCTGGGATCTGTTCGAAATATATGACTTAAACCATCTCAACAAATCACCGTTTATCCCAATATGTTCCAGCTTGCTGATTAATAGAGTGTGGTGGATTCTATTAAAACACTTGCTATAATCCGTATAAATGACATCGACCTGACTACCGTTTTGCATACTAAGAGTGATAAAATCATTAAGTGACACCAGATTGGAAATAGTGGATCGTCCTCGAAGAAAACCATGCTAAGATTCGGTAAAAGAGTTTTGTAAAGAAGAATATAATTCATTATAAATGATTTTTTCGAATATCTTAGCTATAATGCGCAGCTTTGAGACTGGCCTGTAATTAGTTACATCAGTTTTTACACCTTTTTTATGAATTGGTGTTATAAAAGCAGATTTCCATATAGATGGTAAATTGCCTTCTTTAATTGACTTCAAAAATAGCAGGCATATGGGCGTAGCAATCGGCTTAGCGCATTTGGTCAGAAAAATCGGAGACAAACCATCAGGTCCAGCCGACTTAGTGACGTCCAGTGTCAAGAGTAACTTAGTACCACCTCTTCAATATTTATTTCAATATTAGAAATACTGTGCTGTGTCATGCTGACATTGGTAGTTAAGTCGGTTGGTCCAGGCGAAGCAGAAGGTTGTAAGAAAGTCGAGTAAAAAAAGTCAGAAAAAGGTTAGCAATAGAACAACCATCGTTAGCAACATTATCTCCGTATTTTATGGTATTCGGTATATTTGATGACTTATAACGTATATATGTATTTTCTCGACAAATTTCTTGAAGAGTAATAGAAACTGGCAGCTTGTTCGATATCTTTATGTAAAAATTCAGTTTGCCAATCGATCATTCCAATTTTTGAATTTATTTGACTATAGTCTCCCTTACTAAAAACGCGTTTGATTCTCGTTGCATGTTGTAAATATGAATAACTAAAGGATTTGAAATAAATTAATATAGCCTTATGGTGAGGATCGAGGGGAACTAGTGGGTCGCAGCACTCAGTAACAGTGACGGCAGAATTACATAATACAAGTTCTAGTAGTTTACCACAAATGTTTAAGACGCCGTTATACTGAGTTAAATTATACGTGAATAAATCATCAATTAACAATTGTTCGTCGACGGTAGTCATGTTTATCGCTGAATACGAACCATCCTCTTTATATATCCAAGATATTCCACTCATATTAAAGTCACCAACGATAAGAAATATATCATCGGGACAACGTAATATAAATTCACCAAGCCTTGATAAGTGATTATTAAGTTGCTCAGAGAAAGACAAGCCCATGTTCTGTTTACATAAATAAATAACGCATAAGTTCAAACTCACGGTTTGTTACCGTTATTTTGCTTAATTGGTAGTGATAACCAAAGATCTTCCGCGGTAGAATTAAATTGGAATTGGGGTGTAGCAGGTAGATTTTTCCGCACAGCGATAAGTAGGTACACTGCCGCCACGAAATTGCCTAGTTAAATCATAATTTCTGTCCCGACGCCAAACAATATACCTACTGTCGAATAGTTCGGAATCACTAACACTTTCCAGCAACCAGGAATTAAGGCATATATTACGATAGAATGTTGAGGTTTTAGAACGCAATCCCCTAACGTTCTGATAGTAAATATTCAGATTAGATTTATTCACTGTATTTGCGTTATCCATATCCATCAATTAATTACCATTAACACGTAAAAACTGTTACAAACATCATAATAAATACTACACACATATATTAAATTAATTATTAAACAATAATAAAATGAATGAAAAATGTCAGATAGGCAATAACTGATGAATAACGAAAGCAACAAAGCACTCAACGGACGGCGAGCGTATGATGTGCATAGCAGGGCGTTCAAGGAATAATGACGATAAGCTAAATAAGAGCGAGAGGGTGCGAGATTGCGATTAACCGCTGCGCGTAGTGATAACTGTGGCAGAGCAAGCGAGAGCCTCGTATATTTACTATATGCTACTCGTAGTTGAATGGTGCAAGTTAAACAATAGCAGGGCGGTCTCAACGGAGGTAGCGAGCCAGGTGTGTCAAACATTAAGCAATAGGCAAATTTACATCTGATTTTACGATTATGGTAAATGTATATAATTCCAATTCGAAACCATTGACAATGAAAGACGCAAACAAAGATTGTTAGAATAGTAGTGAATAAAAGTGAACTAAATGACATGACTAAAAATAAAAATGAATCATTTAAAATATAACAGTCTATACGAACTTGTTTAAATCACTTAATTTGTTGATTATAAATACTCCCGATGTATCACTCTTTCTTACGTGTATATTTCCAAACTTGACCAAGACGTAGCTGTAATCCTTTTCCTTGGCTAGTGCTTTGGCCTTATTTAGTAAGAGTTTGGATTCCGAATAAAGATGGTCATTGATGAACACACGTTGCTGCGATCCATGGTACCCTATATCCCCTGCTTTTAATGTTTTATGTGTACGCGCTGTAGATACAAAGTCCTCTTTTATGTAACGATTGATGAAACTAACTACTATTGATTTGTCTTTCGAATTGTATGTAGGCACTCTTGAGATATAATTAATCTCAATTTTCGGGAAGTTATAGCCGATTGCCTTACATAGTATCTTCAGCAGCAAATAGTTTGCTCTCCAGATCAGCCACCTTCCCGTTGGTGTCAGAAGACTTAGTCTTCAGGTCATCAATCCAAGCAGCTGAGAATTCACATGACTTTTTTAACTCATTTATATCTTCCTTCATAGATCTAATCTCCTCAACTAGACCCGGAAGACAGGCCAGCTTGGTCTTGATTTCCTTAAATTCTGCTAGTTCAGTTTTAATGTCACGGATCTCCTGAAGTATAATTGATGAAGAAGCCAACTCGTTCGAACTTGATGGAGCTGCACTTGCCGTTTTACAAGTAGGGCATCTCCAGGTCGATCTACGGTCCGAACCCAGTTTCCTCCAGTCAGCTTCTGTTAGTCCAGCACAGTTAAAATCTAGTTGTTTGCCACAAGCAAAGCACTGGACGCCATCGGAGAACTGGTTATTGCACATAACACATTTAATCATAATGAATAAATAATTCAATCTACAAATTAAAGAAATCACAAGAAAAGGTTTGCTATCTATGATATTAGCAGAAGAAGACGTACGGTTAATTAAGTTGTCCACGTGCGACTGCGCGCGATATGAATATATATAATATATATAAGTACCTATATATAAATATCTATTGCTAAATAGAGAGATTGCTGGTGACTCTAGAGATAAAAATAAAGGGAAGGCTCTTTTCGAGATTCAAATTATCGATGGTCTTCTGATAGCAGCCTCCGTAGCCCCCTCTTGAATGCATACAAGCTGGAGGCCATTCTAATTGCGGGAGGGAGAGTATTCCAGAAAAAAATCGACTACACAAAGAATGAAGAATGGAGAATATCAGAGTGATGAGATGGACATTTGAGCAGTCGATTGAAGGACGAGCGAAGGTTTTTATCATGGGAAGTACTCAAGTATTGAAACTGAGATTTTAAATAAGGCGGGGAATGAGGGGAATGTAGAAGGGAAAACAGAGTTGTTAGGGATCTTATCTTTCTTCGCTGTCGTATAGGCAACCATTTTAAGGTTTGACGATGAGTAGATACATGGTCATATTTACGAAGATTAAAAACAAATCGAATGCAGTTATTTAGAAGTCGATCAAGTTTATTGAGAAGATCTGCATTTAGGTCGAGATAGCACACATTGCCATAGTCGATTAAGGAGAAAATAAGGGTCTAGATAATCATAGTCTTTGTTTTAGGTGGAAGATAATTCTTAAGCCTGTATAGAGATCGCAACATACCAGTGACCTTCCTACAGACATTGGTCACGTGGGTTTGCCAAGATAAGGTGAAATCAATATGTAAGCCAAGATCTTTTACGTCGTTAGTGATGGGAACAGCATTGCCATTATAAACTAAAGTCTTCCAACAATCAAAGCTTGGCACTTGGAAGGATTGGCAGTAATTCCGAACTGTTCAGACCATTCTCATGGTTTGCAAGTCAAAATTCAATCTGTCGATGGCATCGTTCAAGGTGTCTACTTTTGCCCGACAGTAAAGCTGCAAGTCGTCTGCGTAGAGATGATACGAACAGGAAAGTTTGTGCGTGAGAAAGTTTATAAATATAGAAAATAGAAGAGGAGAAACAATGCCGCCTTGAGGAACACCAGAATCTAAGTAACACCAAGAAGATGACAGATCGTCATAAAGAACCGATTGTTGGCGTCCCTGAAGATAAGATGAGAACCACTATAACGCCTCGCAAGACTAGATAAATCGGATTTCGTGATTTACGGCATTAAATGCATTTGAAAAATCTATTAACACTAAAACAGTGGCGTTTGTGGCCTCAATTCCCAACCTAATATAACCAGTCACTTTAAGAAGGGCAGATGTAGTACTATGGCCTGCCCTATATCCTGACTGATACTCACTTAATAGAGTATTCTCAAAGATAAATTTAGATAACAGCTTATAAACACAGGCCTCAAGTACTTTGGAAAGGTAAGGAAGAATGGAAATAGGACGGAATTCATTAAGTTTGGAAGGATTTGATGTTTTCGGTAGCGAATGAATTAAAGCTTTACGCCAAAGAGAAGGAAAGGTGCCAGTTTGGAGGGGAAAGTTAATGATATGGGTGATGATGGGGAGAACTTGACAGAGGATACTGGAGGAGAGGATACTGGAAGGAGACCCTGTACCAGGGTCGTCTGCTTAGGTACCTCCGTCTTACCTATTTCTGCCACAAAGTAGCAGTGCTTGCATTGCTGTGTTCCGGTTTGAAGGGTAAGATATGGCAGTGAAAGTACTGTGACTTTACATCTGGTGTCACAAGTTGGCAACGTACACTGTCGTTCTTGTGGGGGTTGCAGTTTTGCTGTGAATCTCACAAGAGCCACATGGTGACTGTTACCACTTACCATCAGGTGGGCAGTTTGCTTGTTTGCCAACTTTCTGCAATAAAAAATATAAAAAAAAGGATAGGGATAATCATTTGTCGGCTGATGCCATCGCAGCGCAGCCAACAGCCTTTGACTTAATGGACAGGATCACTTTTTTATTTCATCGGGAGAAACCTGAGTAAAGTTAAAAGCAGTGATATCAGGGCGACTCATATTCGAGATGGTAGAAATCGTTTGCGACACGATTGAAGGATCAAGCGTGGGTACAGTTGAGTGTTTATTGTGTGAGTAAGTGTTTATTTAAATCGTTCAAATCGATATTGATAGGAGTTTCATCTTGGCATGGCTTACCAACACCTAACGTACCAAGAAACTTCCAGATAGAAGCAGAAGATGAAGATGAGATATTATTGAGAATGTGGCGACGTTTAGCGTTTTGTATCATCTGATTACAGCGATTTTGTGCAGCCTTGTACCGCTCCCACTTATCAGCGACTCGATCTCTTACAAAACACCGGTATGCACGATCTCTTCGCCTCATAGCCATTCGAATATCATCAGACATCCAGGGCGCAGGCTTATGCTTTAACTTGACCTTCTTGATGGGTGCATTGGTCGTCGTACAAGAGAACCAAAGTGTCGGTAAAAATCTGAACTTATCACCCATAGGATTGTCCGCTTGTCTTGCAAGACCATTTTTTACTCAAATACTAGGGTTTACGGTCTCTTTTACCTATGAAAAAATCATACATGTAAGTCAAAGCGACCAAAACAATGTAAATGTAAACAATTAATAGTTATCAACATAGGTACCCAATGTAATATTGCAGGTAACGCAGGGTATCATTGATTTAGTACCAAACGCAGGGTATGCATACCTATTCTTCTAAATGATGAGCGTGTATCTCGCCAACAAACTGGTCCACCAGTGTGGCAAATAGTGGGTTAGAGGAACAAAATGTATCTTTTAATTAATAAATAATTTAAAAAAATGCTTAATCATTTATATGTAATAAAAAATGCATATTGTTGCAAGGTCTTACTTAAAGCACACGTAAAGGAAAAAACTGAAAATACACAGTTTGGCCTTTTTCTACTAACTTGTGGCGAACCGTGGTACTAGTTATTTGTTAAAATGTGGTAGTTATTTGGCAAAAATACGTGTCCAATATTTATTTTTTACTTCTGCCCGCGACTTCGTCTGCGTGGACTTCAGAATTGGGTCTAAAGCTTCGCTCGTTAACAATTTTTAATCTTCCCACGAGAACTATTTGAGAGATTATTAAGGAATATAAAGTACATGTCCTTTTACATAGCATAGGTGACATCAAAGCTGTCTGCCCGCGGCTTAGCTCGTAAACAATTTTCAATTTTTCCTCGGGAACTACTTAAGGAATCGGGATAAAAGGTAGCCTATGTTCTTTTCCATGTCAAAGGCTACATGCATGCCATGCAACATGCAAATTTCATCCAAATCCATTCCCCCGTTTTTACGTGATTGAGTAACAAACATCCAAACATCCACACTTTTTCAGATTTATAATATTAGTAGAATCTTACTGACGGAGTTATTACATTTGATTTTTTTAAACTTAATGCGCAACCCTATTTACACTTTCAGGGTTCCGTCGAATGACCCCAGCCTGCCTTCCTGGCCAAAAATGACAGCGGAAGAATCTCCATACCTGTCTGTGGGGCAACAGGTTGAGCTCGTAGACGGCCCTCCGCTTGCCGATCGCATGCAGTTCTGGGACAGCATCTACGACACATATTACCAACCACCCATGCCACCCAATTAATGTTCACAAATTATTCATAAATCAATTCAATTATTCATTTTGTTGTTGTTAATCTTGTTAATTATCTATATAAATAAAAATGAATCGCCGAAATGTATGTAGGAACGCGCATAACTTCAAAACGACTGCACCAAATTGGATAATTCTCTTTTCGTTGTGTTCGCCATTGTTTCTACCGTTAGCGGTTACGGCTGTGCGTGCGATTAGTAACTAGGAAACTATGATTTTAATAATATTTTTTTATAATTTAATAATATCATACACATTTTCATTTTTTATACTCATTTTTTGTTTTATTTTAATTTTATGATAGGTAATTGAGTTTATAATTTATTTATTTTATTTATTTATTTCTCCACACTTAAGTATACGCAAATATAAACATAAACATAGCAATTGGAAACAGTATATGTGGAGACTGGTCCCTGCACTAGGTAAACCCTTTTTTTTTTTTTTTCGAGGGGAATGCGTAACCGCACCGTACTCGCCGTTGGCTAGACGACGAGCGTGTGTGGGGCTCTCCCGACAGAGAGCCGGGCCTACCCACTAAACCCCTCTGTGTTCTCCCTGCCCTTATGGGCACGCGTGGTAGGGTCCACACTGCGACTACCACTACCAACGCGCCCGGGAACTAGGTAAACCCTGTACTGCAGGTAACCAGGACCACCCTCACCAACAACCAACGGATCAGCAATGTTAACATCAATAATTAACTAGGTACAATAATAGGTATGAGACTATTACAATAGTAGATTGTAATAATCTCATATTACTGTGACAAACTATGAATAAACTATAATTTAGCAACTGTGAATGACAAAATTAGGAAAGATGTTTTTAGGGACTACTGAACATAATAATGCCCAATACCACATCTTTCCGCAAAAATATAAATGGCGTTAATTACTATAGTGACATCATAGGACAAATTACTTTTAAACTTATTATACTACATAACGATATAAGTGTACGAGTCTACGGGTAGGTATACTCAGGAATATCGAACTAACGTTTTTCAACACACCTGTGGAGAAAAATACTTAATAAACAGAAGTTTTAAATTAAATAACAAAAATCATTGTATATTGTAGACAAAACTATATAATGGTATGAAAATAATTGTTTAAAAATCATTGTAGTTCGTTAGTACTATTTATATTACCTTTAGTTTGAGAAAAAAAATACTACTTCACAAATTATGCGGGAGTACGACTATAGCCGCACTTTTTGCATTATAACATACATGTGTTTTATGAGCTGCTTTATGTATCCAAAACAAATTAAATCCACTTTACGAGCAAGTGTGCTGAAAAAATCAAAACTTAGTTTATAGTTACTTAAAGGAAATATGTGATTAAGGTTATGGAATAATATTATATAGACATACATTATATATATATATATATTTTTTGCGTGAACTTATTAATCTAGAATTGTATTTACGTAAATGATAATTTAATTATTTAACGTATAGGTATTTCATTATTATCCGTACTTCACAACTTTTAGCTACTTTAACTGATGACTTAGGAAACAGGAACCAACAGATTTTCAGTCTGGTAGTAATCAAGATCTTGCAACCACTTGCGTAGTGTAGTTTTACAATTGTTTCTGGGTAGAGGATAGATATTCAGTATACTATTAACTGTGTTATATAAATATGGCCCGAGAAAACAAAACATCTATGGCTAAATTTTGTTTTGAAAATCCGGCGTGGGTCTTCTTATGCTACCATCTTTGTATGAAGGATCATACACTGTAAGTGAATGTTAATTTTGGATCGTGTGCAGAATAAATAATTGGCTAATTGATAAAAACCTGCCAGTTTTTATAAAGTTCCAGTGAGGGATAGAGACATGAACGAAAAGTTGCAACTTTTAGAATGGTTTTCTGTGCAATCTCAAGTTGTTTTTAATGAGTCTTAGCTGCTCCTCCCCAAGTCGTAATGCAGTAGGTGACGATTGACTGGACAAGTGCATAGTATATAGTTTTTATAATTTTAAAATCTGCAATGTGTCTTATTGTTTTAA
This sequence comes from Schoenobius gigantellus, assembly GCA_963935595.1. Taxonomy (NCBI): domain Eukaryota; kingdom Metazoa; phylum Arthropoda; class Insecta; order Lepidoptera; family Crambidae; genus Schoenobius; species Schoenobius gigantellus. The sequence goes on along the minus strand of OZ012544.1, from coordinate 14,835,061 downwards.
AAATGTAAATTAACTTACGGAGCCTGATTTTTAGAGCTGAAATTTGTTTTTTAAAACTCAAGTTTTGGTCTATACAGGGTGTAACTGAACACCCCAATAACATTTAAGGGTATGTATCCATCAGAAGTAGAGATTCTGTAGGAAAAATATTAGGGCTAACAAACCTCCTTTTTTTCCCATACAAACTAAATAAATTATTTTTTGGTATTAAGTGCCGACAGCCCTACGTAAGCGTACGAGGAATACTACGCTCACGTCATACAAACTAAATAAATAATTTTTTGGTATTAAGTGCCGAAAGCCCTACGTAAGCATACGAGGAATACTACGCTCACGTCTGTCACGTATTGTTTGTGTTTAAATTTCTTGTGTTAGGAGCTGATTATGGTTGTCACTTGAAAGTTTTTGCTTTCAGTTTAAAATCAAATAACTCTGAAAGTATTGGGGTTCTGGGTCTCAGAAAAGCACCAAAGGTCCATTTAGTATCTAACTTATATGCCCCTTAAATGTTATTGGGGTGTTCAGTTACACCCGGTATATAGGCCCAAATAATTAATATGAGGTACATTTTAAATTTTAGGACACTTACAGCTGATGTTTGATTGATCACACGAGTGAACCTTAATATTATAGTCATTTATCTTTGGCAGTGATTTGTCTTTTATCCCAAAGGTTAGGTATTTTGTTTTTGTTGCATTCAATGTAAGTAAATTGTGTGTCAACCATCCAACAGCTTTATTAAGGCAATAAGCCTATCAAAAATCTTTTTGGATCTAAGTTAACATTTAAATAGTACGTCAATTGGGCAACGACTCACACCAAACAATCACAGTAATAACGCATTTACAAAAATCACTACTTGTAATTTGTCTCGAAACTAGTGATTCGGTTACATGCCGCGTAGCCAGTTATTGTAACTAGTGACGTGAAATAACGCCCACGTCTACTGTATTTTACAAGTCACGCCCTTTCATTCATGTCACGTCATTGCTTGACTTTGTAAGGACGTCCTGAGATGACGTCCCATAGGCTGTGACAAATTAAGGTACTTTTCAGGACCACCCGACGTCATTTTATGACGTCCGTTGCGTCCTTGACTGACTGTATTGGGACGTCATTATAACGTAGATTTGCTACCTGGGTTGCGGCGGACTGCAATGCGGTGTCAATCCACTGTGGGGAAGTAAGGACACAAACAAAAGAGGTGAGTCACTAACCGAATACCTTTTCCAAACAAACCTAAATATCATGAACAAAGGCATAGAACCAATGATGGTTTGATACCTAGAGCTTTGTAAGCTCTAGGTATCAAACCATCATTGACATTACTTTGGCAACACACACGGCGGTGAACCTTATTAAAGGTTAGCATATGTATCAAGCGAACCATCCTTCGCGGACCACTGTCGAGTGTGTTTTTAATTGCTCTATGAATTACCAGACATTGCTCCTTATCGCAACCCCCGTAAAACAAACATAGCAAGGTACACTAACACATTAACAAAAGCACTAGACGAAATGCATGGCAGCGGCGAAACACCTAGCACGAACAGTATTGAAGAAAAAGTACAACTCCTTACTTCTGCAATAGTCAGAAGTTACGAGTTGGCATGCCCGATGTCTATAGCAAAAGACCTCAACAAGAATCTCTGGTGGGGGCCAGAACTTGAAAAGCTGCGAAAAAAACTTAGGGCACTCTTCAATAGAGCAAAAAATACAAGAATTCCCGATGACTGGGACAGATACAAAGATGCGCAGAGACACTACAAGAAGAGGATCAGATTCCGGACAACGGAAGCCTGGCAAAACTTCTGCAGCAGCATAAACTCAACAAACCAATCCGCCAGAATAAAGAAAGTATTGTCCAAGGGAAACACAGACCTCCTTGGTAACATCAAAAAAGTCGACGGCACTTATACTAAATCTGAAGAAGAAACCAGTGCGGTATTGCTGAAAACACACTTTCCCGGTTGTTAAATCGTGTCACACCTGGAATGGTCTGACGAGCGCTACAGCACCCCGTCAACCGAAGAATGGGAGGCTGCCAGCAAAGTAGTAACTGCGGATAGAATAGAGTTGACTAGCTTAGCTTCAAACCCTTTAAATCCGCAGGACTGGACGGAATATTCCCAGCGCTGCTACAGGGGCAGCCTAACTTGGTAGTAAAACACTTAGAACCTATATTTAAGGCTTGTATAGCCTTCAAATATATTCCCAAACAATGGAGAGAGGCGAAGGTAGTATTCCTACCCAAACCAAGGAAGGAAGACTACACTACGGCGAAATCCTTTAGACCAATAAGTCTAACATCATTCCTGCTCAAAACACTGGAAAGATTGATAGACAGACACCTAAGGGACGGAGCACTCCAAGAAAGACCCTTATATCCCCATCAACACGCCTATCGTAAAGGCAGGTCCACAGAGTCGGCACTACATATGGTGGTCCGTAAAATAGAGTCGGCCATACACAACAAATCCTCAACCCTAGGCGCCTTCATAGATATAGAAGGAGCTTTTGACAAAACAATGCACAATAGCATTAACCAAGCCCTTCAAAAGTACAATATAGAACCAGCAGTAACAAAATGGATCACTGAGCTGGTAAGCAGGAGGGCGGTTCAGATAGTGGGGAATAACACCGTTAGAGCAAAAGTGGTAAAAGGATGTCCCCAAGGGAGAGTCCTATCCCCACTTCTGTGGAACATAGTAGTAGACAGCCTCCTAAGGAAACTAAACGAAAGAGGCTACACTACTATTGGATATGCAGATGACTTGGCAATACTGATAAATGGGACTGCAGAAATCATACTATGTAAAGAAATGCGCGCAGCCCTAGTATTAGTGGAACAATGGTGTGACGAACATCAATTGTCAGTAAATCCAAATAAAACAGAACTTATACTTTTCACCAACAAAAGGAAGTTTCCAGAACTACAGCTACCAACATTATTTCACACCAAACTCTCCCTGTCAACACAAGTAAAATATCTGGGCATTATCTTCGATAATAAATTACACAGAGAAACAATAACAAACAAGGCATGCTTAGCATTTAACCAATGCAGGAGACTCGTTGGTAAGAAATGGGGTCTCAATTCAAAAATCACACTTTGGCTATACACTGCAGTTAAAAGACCCTCTATAACCTATAGAGCAATGGTTTGGTGGCCCAGAACTAAACTGACCACAGCAAAAGCCAAGCTCCAGAGTCTGCAACGCTTAGCAACTACATCGACCAGTGGATGTATGAGAACCACTCCATCAGCCTCCCTAGAATACCTCTTACAACTGAGACCTCTAGATCTAGTCATACAAGAGGAGGCGAAAGCAGCAGCCCTAAGACTAAGATCACAGGGACTATGGAAACACAACATAGGAAAAACACACACGATAATCCTAGATTGGAGTACGAAAGAAATACCTCTTCTCGATGCCCCAATCGATAGAATACCATGCCACCATGTCTTTGGCAGAAGATACGATATCCAACTTACAGCGGAATCAAAAGATTGCTCTGACATTAAAGAAGTTAGGATATACACAGACGGCTCCAAGACCTCTTGTGGAACTGGGGCCGGCGTCTTCTCAAATAACATTAATATCAAATTATCAATAACCCTAGATAGGCAGAACACCATCTTCCAAGCAGAATGCATTGGTATCACCAGAGTGGCACAGGCGATTGCAGCTAGAAATGTTAGCAATCTTAACATACTCGTAAAGATTATCTCAGACAGCGCATCTGTCCTGCAGGCCCTCCAAAACAATACTATCAACTCTGTCCTTATACTGGAATGCCATAACATGCTCCAGGCCATAGCGGATACAAACCGGGTAACTCTGCAATGGATAAAAGGACACAGTGACTCACTTGGCAACGACGCAGCAGATGAATTGGCTAAAAGAGGTTCAAACACAAAAGTGTATGGACCAGAGCCCTTAATGCCCATTCCACAGACCCAAATAAAAACCTGGCTGCGTGATAAAACCGAGGAACAACATCTAACAGAGTGGAGAACCAATGAGGGATGCAAGCGAACAAAAGATGCAATCCCGGTACCATCCAAAAAGCTTGCCCGTTCCCTCATCAGACTAAGGAGAGACAAAATCCGAAAAGTTATAGCTACTATAACCGGACATTGTCTCCTAAACAAACACCTATTCACAATAGGGGTGACAGACAGCCCTCTATGTAGAGGATGCATGGAGGCAGAGGAAACGCCACAGCACGTCCTTATGGAATGCACAAGTGTGGCCGATCAACGGGCGAAACTTCTCCATTCCTCAGCATCCATGCCGGAAGCATGTAGTAGCCCACAAAGGCTGCTGGCATTCTGGGAGGAACTGGGATGGATGGAGTAGGATGGAGGTTGACGTAACGTTAGGACGTACAATGACCCAATCATGAGGCTAAGTGCGAAAGAGCCCAGCCAAACTAACTAACTAAACTAAGCCCTCTTACACAGTTTGGTGGCATTATTGTAGGCTGTTTTCAGTAGGTTAGTATTGGGATCCCTAGAAGCTCGACCTCTGATCCAAGCGCGGTAAGCCAGCTGTTTATTTTCAACAGCAACACAAAACTATTGACTATGACTTCGCAGGTTGAAAATATGTTCTGTCATTATATTACTCAAGCTCATTCCAGACTACGCTATACTATTGTGCTATATAGTATAGCAAATATTTTTTTGCGTATAGTAAACCAATAATATATGTATAGTACAGCTAAGTGTGAACGTGTCCATAATATGTATGGTGCGCGATATTGCTGTGCTATGAACTATATGCTATTATATTATAGCGTAGTATCTGTCTTAACTGAGTTTGGATTAACTTCTTATCAACGACATCTGTCTGTTGATGATACTTAAATTTTTTTGACGAGTTTAGTTTTTAAAATTTTACGGCAATTTTTGGGTTGGCTTCCAAAATGACTAGACTAAAGATTCTCAGTTACTCGTTCAGACAAAGAAATGAATGGATTTTGAACCGCATTGTCATCCATTTCATCATTGGTATAAACATTTGACAATTATCGTAAGCGGTAATTATGTTGGTTAGAGATCCCGCTTTTTTTGACCAAGTCCCGCATAAAAATGTCTAATATCCCGGATAGCTGTGAATGGGAGTTGGTAACTCTATTTAGAACTAAAAAGTGCCGATGCGTTCTCCACTGGTTATGTGCTCAGTGGGTTAAACCCAGCCAACCCACGCCCCCCCCTCCATAGGGGACTACCTCTTGTCGGACTATTAGCCCGCGGTAGAGATTCTGCCGGGTTGCCCAGGGTGCACCACGAGTAGGTTGTCTGACATCGCATCCCCTAGTACAAGCAACTAGGCTAGGCAATACCCTCAATGAAAACTACCCTAGAATCCGTAGACCAAACAAGCAATAAAAATATAATTATCAATTAATTTAAGTATACTTAACACTAATAATTTTGTTTCTGATCAAATGTACCGGTGTTGCTATTTTTTCACAAGTATTCAATTTAACATTAAATTACTAGAAGCCTGACAATGTAAAGAGAAATGAATTTCGATGAAAAGTTCTTCGTTCAATCAATAAGCCACCGCGCTAATTACATCATTATAATAATTCAATTCATTGGAATCACGTGAAATTAAACGTGATACATCCGAATAATTGTGGGGCACATAATTACACATGTACATTATTTATACTGGCGACTGCTTTCTGAAGATTGTGACATTAAAAAGCCATTTTCAAGAATAATATATCATTCTTAGCAAAGATGTCGCCAACGCCAGTCAAAGCCGGAACACGTGTATATGTATTGACAAGTGTTATAGTAATAATTGTATCTTGTGCGAGATTGGCTCAAGGTGATACTCAAGAATCACGCATTGTACAAACAACTCAAGGAACTGTTCGTGGCTACAAAGACCCAAACTCAGATGTTTTTATTTACTATGGGATTCCATATGCTAGTGTTCCTACCGGCGAGAATAAGTTTAAGGTAAGAAAAAATAGTATAGACGCATCAGCGTGTAGTATTCTTAAGAATAGGTGTTTAGGCAAACGGCTATAATACGGTATGCACTGTTTTATTATGCGACCGACAATTTACTTTGAGGTAATTTTACCCTCACGCTTAAAAACATGTATTGATATTGTATAATATCACTTAGAATAACTTTAAACACCATTATATTTACATTCATTGTATCGGTTTTTAGTTCAAAAGCCGCCTGTGTTATATTAGGTGTCCTGTATTTTGATACGGTGGTATAGTTTTCCTTCTTTTACTAACCAGCTTATTCATATTTTTTTTACGTAATTTTCCTTATTTATTGCAAAAATACTGGGTTATTTAATTAATACAGCAATCACGTGTGCATCTGGTAGAACAATGTCGTTTGATATCGTAAATGTAAACACCATGAATGCTTTGTTTTATGTTACTAAACTTATTTTTTATTGCAGGCTCCATTGCCTCCTGTTGGCTGGCTAACAACTTTTGATGCTGTTGATGAGGGCATAATATGCCCACAGGCAATAATTCCTGAAATTCCATTTTTCTATGAAGGCAAACAGGTGCGAGAAGATTGCTTGATTGTCAACGTTTACACCCCAAATACAAATGCCACGAATCTGCCAGTGGTTGTGTATGTGCACGGAGGTGCATTTCAAGGTGGATATGGAACTATGGGCGTTCCAACAAAATTGGTACAGGGCCAAAATATAATTGCGGTTACGTTCAACTACCGACTTGGTATACATGGTTTCCTCTGTTTGGGTACAGAAACAGCTCCTGGAAACGCTGGTATGAAAGATATGTTGGCATTATTGAAATGGGTAAAAGCAAACATAGCTAGTTTTGGTGGAAATCCTGTTGATATCACAATTGACGGTTATAGTGCCGGAAGTGCAGCAGTAGAGCTTCTATTGCTCTCTCCGGCGGCAGATGGCTTGTTTTCAAAACTAATACAGGAAAGCGGCGGAAGTCTTGCAGCATTTGCAGTGCAAAATGATCCTTTAGCGATTGCCAAAGATTTCGCCAGGCAAAATAATGTCAGCAACGTGGATAACATGCAGGCTTTGGAGCAATTTTATAAAACTGCAACGCTAAAAACGTTAACGAGCGATTCGTTCCAGAATCGGAAAGATGAAACTTTCGTGTTTTCTCCGTGCGTAGAACGGGCAACTCTGAATGGGCCGAGCTTCCTCTCGGACAGTCCGTACAATATTCTTAAGACGGGTAACTACAAATGTATACCTATGCTGTATGGTTTCTGCAATATGGAGGGCCTTATAAGAATACAATTTCTAAGTCAATGGTCGAGTGATATGAATGACAAATTTACAGATTTCTTGCCACCAGATCTGCAGTTTTCAAATGATGCCGAAAAAAATCAAGTCGCTCAGTCCATTAAACAATTTTATTTCGGAAACAACACAATTGGCAATAGCACCTCATTGGCATACGTTAACTTTTTCTCTGACATCATGTTTATTTACCCTATGATGAGATCGGCCAAATTGTTTTTGAGCACTGGTCACGATAAAGTATACTTGTATGAGTATTCATTTTACGATAATGATACTGCGCCGGTGCCTTATACGAATATTCGTGGCGCAGCACACATGGCTCAAGCACTAGCGATACTTGACCAGAATGAATCCATAATATCCGACGACTTTAAGAAAATGAAAGCATTATTAAGAGAAACATGGGGACACTTCATAAAGACAGGGTGAGTTTCACCTATTTACTATTTGTTGGGGGGGGGGGGATTATTGCTACTGAAATATATTTTCACGGTGTTTCAAATTTGATGAGTTAGTTGCGCTCTGTGTTGTTATTGTGTTGTATTATTTTTTTTTATTCTCTTGTCTTTCCAGAATTCCTGCCTCTAGCAGCCCCAGTCTTCCAACGTGGACGAAAATGGCACCAGGAGGTTCACCATACATGTCCTTGGGAAGAGTTGTAGAAGTTATTAATTCTACGCCAGCGGCAGGTCGCATTCAGTTCTGGGATAACATCTATAACAAATATTACCGACCGCCATCAGCACCGAGTCAAGGATTGTTATCGAAATTTCAGTATTTATTGCCCATCAAACTACCATGCACATAAAATGAAATTGGAAAGTTCTCGTCGAAATAAATTATTGAACAATGTGCAAGACACCTTTATCCTTATACTACTAAGGTACTACACAATTAAGAGGACTGTGAAGTGCCAATTCATGGCTCGAGTATGCATTTTCAAAAATGCAGTTTGTTGCACACCGCTTAGAGTTGAAAGTCCGAGGCAAGTGCCTACATTTCTTATTGCCTTCATTTCGGGCGATAACTGTTTTACCCCCCTAAACCTTTACAAAGTTAGAAACTTTTAGTCTCATTAGATTCAGTATATCTTAATCTATGTCTGTACGTTTAGCTTTTTTTTTAATTCAGTATTATTTAGTCAAAAAAGATTGTATTGTCTTGTTCGTCGTCAATATAAAAGTCTTGAATTTATCGAAATGTATTTATTACAATTAAATATATAATACAATGTCTTTGTGTCTCTTGTCTATCTAGCGTCGTCTGTTTCTTCTTGTCAGTCAAGTCATTGTTTAAACCTCCGTCAATATACGTCACGTCGAGTCGTCGTCTTAGTAAGGAGGCTGGACGCCGCGACAAAAGATAAAAATGGACGAGGTAGTTTTTAAGTCTAAAATATGGATATTTAGATGCTAATAATTTATATTCTGAGCATAATTACTTTAAAATCAAAACGTACAAACCTAGATCCTCATTATATCTACAACATTTCCAAAATGAGTCTGACGTCTCTGTAACAATACAAGGAGAAAAATTGCCTTTGCTGGCTCTTTCCAGTACTAGGTCTCCCGCCGTAGATTTGTGAAACATTGGCGTAGCTTCTTTGACGTGAAAAAGTGATTATGTAATTATCCAATTTGAATAAATGAATTTGAATTTATACCCTATAAATTCAAATTCATTTAATCAAATTGGATTGTAAAAAGACCTATCGCGAAGCCGAAACTCACGTATTGAACCCATCGTCAATATCATTTTTGTCTTCTAGACCATACCTGGGAAATATAAAGTTACCGAGATATTTAAGTTTAAAGTGACATCAAAGACAAAAATCAGTATTTATTAACAAATAAAAGTTTATAATTTACAACGCGTAATGTATTCACAACGGACGCTGTCTTCTGTCGCCACGTGCCGCTGATTCACGCAGAGACGATATCCGTACCTACGTCACTGTGCCTACGTAGAAGTGTGCGAACGCGCGTTACATTGCGTAGTACTTTTTGCAGTTGTTTTTTAAAGCCTGTCATTATTAGAAAAATCTTAAAAATAAATTTTGTTTCCCATTTAATTTTTATTATTTATGTTAATTTTCATGGTGTGAATGTCGTGGCTTTAGCCAAACGGGTTCTTATGGCTACTGAAGCCACGGAATCCCATGTTAGATTCGTTACCAATTCGTGGCCAATGCATGCGACGCGCTAGACATCCGCTCTTGTCAGCCGCTATATCAATCGCGTCAGGCGGCTGATCCTTGAAATAAACTACAAAGACGGCCAACCGCTAGTGTGTAGGAGGGCTTAGATCCACAAAACAAATATTTTCCGATAAATTTGGAAAAAAAGTACAAGAAAATTTTATAACCCGCAGCTTCCAGCTACACAAGTTTCATGTTTTATATGCATGGTATAAATATATCATAGATTAGTATAATCTAATTTAACGTGTAGATTGTTATGTAAGCATGAGACAGATAGTGTATATTTACGATAAATTTTGTTACTATATCCCGATTAACATCAATTAGTATCAATTATCATATAGGTAAGTACTTAATGTAATAATGGTATTATTTGGCACTTGACTGTCTGTATTCGCTATCTTTATAAGATGCAACGGCAGTAAACAGGTAAAGATGTAAATAATACCTACTCAATAGATAGGGAATAACAAATTATTTCGCATTACCTTTTGCTGTATCATAGGGACTTATTAACCAATTCAGTAAAAACAACCATAATAATATGGGTGTTTTTACTTACAGCGGCGAATTGAAAAGGTACTGAGATCTGTTTACTGTGTTTAGCAGCACTATTTCTTGCACTGATATGGACCTTTTAAATTGTGAAAGCTAAACCACCATAAAATTGGACCCTCATCCTATAAGTGTACATGTGTTCCTGTAAGATTCGCTGATGTACAACAGCACCCATAAGGACGCAGGTTGCATGAAATGGCGACATGTCCCAGCACTCATTGTGATCGACAAATGCCCATAACATTTAGGCTTATTAAGGGAAAAATCTGCAAATTGATCATCAGGCCTGTCATTATGTTTGAATTTGAATCTTGGGCTACAAAGGAGAGATGGACGAAGGAATAGTTCACGTGTCGGAGATGAGAAAGTTAAGATGGATGGATGTGTAACTATAATGGATAACATTAGGAATATAGACCGAGCTCACTTTGGAGACGACTGAATCACTTTGGATAGAAATTTGATACGTATGAATGTTACTCGTACATGTACACTCGGCCTCAAAATTAGATAATTATTTCAGTACCATGTCACACGAACTATTAACAATGCAATATAGGTGTATGTAACCTTACTAAATAAAAGGAATAGTGGGTGTGACATGATACTGAAATGTCGATCTACTTCTGAAGCCGACCGTACGTACACTTATTTACGACATATGAAAACGATCCGAATTTCTTGGGATTTTACTACACTTTTACACACATGTGTTGAGCATAATAAGACGAATTTAGATAAATGTTTCCTCGTGCGTATATATACCAAGAAACAGGCTGGGGGATATAAATCTTTCAAAATATGATGAAATTCACCGAGTTCATCTCTTTTAAAACATATTCGCAATAATGACGCCGTCGCAATCTCTGGTTCAGAAGATTACCTATTCATCGCATCAAAAATGACTCGACGAACGCGATATCACCGGAGCACTGGCTATTTGATGGAAATAAACGAACCTACCTAGTCAATGTGAGCACTGAGTTTGTACGACCACGATCATACGTTTACGTACGATTTTTTTTAAAATTATTATTTGTATAATACATTGGAGCATGTGATCAAATTATTATGGTATCTACTTTGTTATAATGCTATATCAATACTGTGCCAGAGATAGTGACAGCGCGACCGGTATACGCTGTTCTCTATGATTAACTGAGAGAGAGAGAGAGAGATAGGTTCTGTCCTAGGGTAGCGCAATGCGTGGAGTTGGAAATATGGCTAGTAAGATATAATAGATAATGCTAGATTCAGTGGGATACTTGTGGCTGATTAGGTGAAGTAACAGGAATAATTTAGGGTGTTGTGGTGGCGGAGTTGAGTATAAATATGAGTGATGAATTTAGCGAGGGAGCGGGGACAGTGAGGCTTCAAAAGGAGGTCAGAGATAGAAAAGGGGGGGATATTGTGAAGATGGCAAAAGGACATGTGATTGTGGCGTTGCATAGAAAATATAGGACAGTCTTGAAGGAGGTGAGTGGGCGTCTGTGAAGATGATAGGTCGCATGGACAACAATCAGATGGTGCGATGTGAAAGCGGTGTAAATATGAGAGGTGGGAGCCGTGACCAGTTAGGAACTGTGTAAGGTGGAATGAGGTAGGAATGTAAGTGCGGAAGGTGCTGATAGATGAGAGGGAAGCGAACAATCTGTGCGATACAGTACTATTTGCAGATGATACTTCTTTAATATTTAAGGTTGACATAGGAAATGAAAATACTGACGTTGTAAATAGTACTCTCTCTAAAGTATTGCATTGGTTCACAATTAATAACTTATCATTAAACTCAAATAAAACTAAATGTATAAAAATCTCATTGCCAAATGTAAGGAAAACAGATACCATTGTGGAAATGAATAATCAAATTATTGAATTCATTGATTATACCAAATTTTTGGGCATTACACTATTTGCAATGGGACCCACATATCGAGTCCTTGGCATACAGACTTAGTTCAGCGGCATATGCAGTAAAAAAAATAAGACAACTTACTAACATTGAAACGGCAAGATTGATTTACTTTAGTTACTTATTTTCACAGTGTCATGTCGTATGGACTTCTACTGTGGGGATCGGCTGCTAGTATAGAAAGTATTTTCGTAGTTCATAAAAGAGCAGTTCGCGCTATTTATAATTTACGAACAAGGCATTCTCTAAGAGATTTATTTAGAGAAATTAATATATTGACTTTAGCAGGACAATACATTTATGAAAATTTGATTTGTCTATAAAAATTATAATACCAATTTCCAAGTTCACCAGTTAAACACAAAAAATAAAAATAAATTTGCCGTTCCAACGTACAGGCTCCAAAAACTAGAGGTTCATTTATGGGGAAATGTATAACTTTTTACAACAAAGTTCCACAAAGTGTAACTGACTTGCCCTTTCATAAGTTTAAAGCGCATGTAAAAAAGACTTTAATGAGTAAAGGATATTATAAAGTCAAGGTTTATTTAAATGATGCCAATGCTTGGATTTAATGTGAAGTTATTATTCGTTATAATGCAAATAATCGATTTTGAATTAGACCAACTTACCATATCTTTAGTAATAACAAATTATTGTATAAGTTTTTTTACATTTTAAGTATATACATATAAGCATACAGATTGTATTTTTTAAACTTGTGTAATGACTATGTAACAAAACCAAGATTGTAAATGGCGATTTAAAAGAGGAGATAAAAAAAATGTTTACCTTTCGAGTTTCTTGCCTGTTCTTCTCGAGAAGGCTCTCCCAATTTCCGAACAGGTGTAGATTCAACTTTTTTTTTTTCATTCCTACTTGTATTTGCAGACATCTTGAGTATTTTCAGAATGTATGCACATACAAGGTTAAATATTTTTTTTTAAATTAGAATGTTTTGACGTCAATAAGGGCCTGTAAAGGCCTATGTTGAATAAAGATTTTTGAATTTGAATTGAATTTGCCATTTTTCTTGCACGATTTCGGATGTAGGAGATGGGAAAATGGCAGTAATCCGGACTCTTATGAGATTTCGCTGCCTGGCCAGCAGCCTCGTCAGCAAGCTCGTTTCCTCAGATGCTGGCGTGGGCAGCAGCCAGCAGAACCGAATACTGCGGCTGGGAAGAAGGGATAGGATAATAGAGTGAATCTGGGAGACGATGGGGTGATTGGAGCTACGGTTTTCAAGGGCATTTAGAGCAGAGCGGGAATCTGAAAGAATAAGGATGTCTGCCTCGGGAGTGAGACGTTCGAGGTGGAGGTCAGAAGGGAGGAAAATTGTGTGGCCTTTCAGCCTGCATCTTTCGATTTCAGCGGAGGCGAGAATTTGGAGGTCAATGGGGGGAAATTGGGCGAGTGCGAGAACAGCGTTAGTCGAAACAGTGCGGTAAGCTCGGGTGGCACGGATGGCAAAGCCACGCTGCATAGATGCAAGTATTTTGCGCGAGGTGTGCGTCCTGGCGATGTGTCCCCAGATACCAGCTGCGTAAGTAATGATGGGCACGATTACTTGTCTGTATATTGTTTCAACGTTTTCGGAATGGATGCCCCAGGATGGACGAATGAAGATAGATAGGCAGTTAAACAGTTTTTGGGTTTTATTAGTAATATATTGCAGGTGACGATGAAAATGTAATCGGTGGTCGATTATTATGCCCAGTAACTTGAAGTGAGTGCTGAAAGGAATGAACGTGCCCATCATATTCAACCTAGCATGGGCGGCCCTGGGGGAAAAAGTCAGAGCGCAAGTCTCAATTTCGAGTCCAAAGTGAGTGTAGCCTAGAGGAGATTTAAAAGTTGAACCACTGACAGAGAAGATAAAAAGTAGCAGCTTAGCATAAATAGTGTGGATATTTGATGAGAAGGGATAAGAGACATATTACCAGAAGAGTTATGGACATAAATGTGGGCGGACATAACGGTAAAGGAAGACTGCATGGATATGTGTGCGAAGAACGTCAGTGCTGAGATGACGTGAGATAGAGGTGAATTGAAGAAGAAAGCATGTTGCGCCAATCAAACAGTTACAGAAAGCTCCAACCAATCTCTTCATTGAGACAGAGAGAGGAGAATGAAAAAACATGTAGGTACCTATTGGCAAATATTTGCTTTAGAAGTAGAATAGGGTTACATTTATGGGAAAGTATCAGGATAAAAATACTCGTATGTTTGGTGTAAATGTACTTACGTCTTCGTCACTAGTCATATTAAGTTTTTTGGAGATTTTATAAGTTGACTATTTGGGAAAATGAGGTTTTGACACAGTTAAAGGAATTTTAAGTAATTTATTTATTTAAGCTTTTGTTGTATTTGTATAATTGGCCGTTTGTATTGTTTGTTGTTCGACGCTTTAAAAAAAATCTATTTATAAGCACTCAAAGTTGACTAGCCTTTTTACTACACAGGAGTTCGTCACAAAGTAAACACCGATGCATTTGCCCGACTTCTGCGGCGCATTTAAAAGGCGTGCCGTGACCGTGAATGACTTCAATAGAGGATCGCCGCAACATGTCATTCCTCGCTGCGATGTCGCCGCTGGCGGCCAGCATCGTCTGCGCCGTGCTCGCGCTGGCGTCGCCGGTGGCAGCTGACTCCCGGGAGTCGCGGCTCGTGCAGACCCTGCAGGGCCCCGTCCGCGGGTACAAGGACCCCGTCGAAGACGTGTTCGCTTTCTATGGTATACCGTACGCTACTGCGCCTACCGGAGAAGATAGATACAAGGTAATTAAAATTAATGTTATTGGCCACTTAAGGGCACATGCTATTACAAACGAATCACTTGATATCAAGATAAATAGTAAGTATCCAAAAAAGTGCAAAATGATCTCTCTGTTCCTTGAACGTGTTTTTACTATTGTGACAATGTTTTAAAAGTCATTATTTGGATTCGCATAAATCCCTTTAAATACTTATCGGAAAATACAAAACATTACTTATTTATAAATTTTGATATTTTTTTTATACGCGCCGAAAACGAATTAGAGACACTTATTAGAAATTGTAGATATGTAGCCATAAGATATGGAAGAGACGGCGACATACTCGTATTTCGGTAGCTATGTCGCCGCCGGGACATGTGTGGAAGACTCTGCCAGTTGGTGGGTCCAAAGACGCACGCAGTGAATAGCTCGCGGGACTTTTGATGACCTGAGGGGCAATCGCACTATTTACGAACGTTTGAACCAAAACCAAAACGTTACCGTTCCCATATGTTTTGACATCTGACTGCTGTCAAGGTGTTGTCAAAATGTATGGGAACGGAAACGTTTCTGATTTGGTTGAAACGTTATAAATAGTGCGATTGGGTGTAATACGTAAATTCGACGCACGAAATGTGCGATTGCCCCTCTGGCCCTGTTGTGACTTTAATCCCACGACCAATTATTGAAAATGGAATATTCACTATAAGCTCTCTGGCTTATAATAGGTGTTTTCAGAACTAGATTGAGGGAGATCCACATACCCATGCTTCGATTTGCACTTTTGCAGTCCGTAAGATGGTGCGTAAAAGCATTTTACCCCTACAAATAAAAATACCCTCAAAAGAAATGCATAAAATGCATTATGCTATGCGAGTAGGATTATAGAATTTTTAATGACTTGAGGCTCATTCATCATCACAGCCCATATACGTCCCCACCGAGGGGCTCGAGCCTACCCTATATTAGGGTGATTAGGCCTTAGTCAACCACGCTGGCCCAGTGCGGATTGGTCGACTTCACATACATCATTGAATTTCTTGGCAGATGTATGCAGGTTGCCTCACGATGTTTTCCTTCACCGTAGGAGCGTCAGACAAATGTACATATGAAATTCGAAACGAAAAACACATTGGTACATGGCGGGTCTCGAACCCCGACCCCCCGATTGGAAGGCAAGTGCCGAGTCCACTGCGCCACCGACGCTCATTATTTACAACTATTACTTTCCTTCCTCTTTAAATTTAGCTTCTTTTTTAGGGTTCCGTACCTTAAATGGAATAAACGGAACCCTAATAGGATCACTCGGTTGTCAGTCTGTCCGTCTGTCTGTCAAGCAAGACTCATTTCTCGGGAACGCGTTGAGATATCAAACTGAAATTTATGTCAAATACTCGGGTTTATGGTCTCTTTCAGCCGTGAAAAATCATACTTGTAAGTCAAAGTGACTACATAAATTATATAACTTTATGTCGCATATTTTCCCAAAGAGCAATGATCATTTGCCACGTCTGGCCCAGAAGTGGACAGTTAAATATTGAAAAAGTAATGATTGTTTTAGATAAGTACATGAATAATGTGAATAAAAATAGAAAAACTAAACAAAAAGTCTGTAATTTCCAGAAATATGCGTTTAAGTATTTAATGGTTTGTTATAAAATAAATACTTAATATGGAATCAATGGTATTTTGTTGTTTTACATGATTGAAAATTATCAGGAGTAAGAAAAATGCTCTAATTATTCATCTTGTTTTTCCTCAAAACAACATGGCACATTATCTGAAACATGAGAAACTGCGCGGGGGGTGTTGGGTGGGTTCAAACCTAGCTCCCAACTAATGTACTATCGCGAGCACTTCCGCCTGACCATTTAAAATTTTATTCGCTTGAATCGTGCGGAAGCGCCGTGCTACGCCCCCTTAAGTTTTGGCCTATTAGAAAAGAAATACTCTTTCTCTCTCTAATCGGCGTTAGGGGGTTCCTCGGCGGCTCGGCGGCAGGCCGAAGAAGAATCTTTTATTTCATTATTCCATGTCCATTCGAGGTCGACGGGGCGGGGCTAGAGAGCGCTAGTGCAAACGAAAATGAGCGTAGCGGTGATCAGGCGGAACTGCGCGCGATAGTACCAGATAATTGACATTACGTGAGAACAGCAACCAGCAACCTACCGTACGATTTCCTACAATGCAGTTGGAATAGTACTGTTGGATAACTGATATCCCTTCGTGTACACATAATACATTTATGAATTTTATGGATTGGATTCGATGTGGACTCGACTATGAAATGAAATGAACAACATTTTTCAACCGGGAATTCTATAAATAATTAAATGCGTATAAAATAGTTCTAAATAAATGTGATAAATGACGGACTTTAAAAAAATTATATAAAATGTCACCTAAATTAAATAAAATTACTGAGGGGTTTGTTAAAACAAAAATATGCTGTTCACGGGTGGGCCAAAAATGGGCAATGCTCTTTGCGATTTCACAAGGGAATCAAAACCTATAGGATACATCGCGTTGATCTAGAATCATGAAATTTGGCAAGAATCTAGGTCTTATTGTAAATGCTTGCATGTATGTATAGTTAGACACTTGTACAAGTTAGTACGGAACCCTCGGTGCGAGAGTTCAACTCGCAGTTGGCCGGTTTTTCTATACTGAAATTATAAAGAGTTTGTTTGATTGAACGCGCTAATCTCAGGAACTACTGATTAAAATTAAAAAAAAAAATTGTTGGATAGTCCATTTATCGAGAAAGGCTACATAACAACACGCTATGACTAATAGGAGCTGAGCATCAATGAAAAATGTTGTAAAAACGGGAAAAACATATTATTTTATGGCGTAACGTAGTTCACGGGCACAGCTAGTCTCAATATATAAAATTCTCGTGTCACAGTGTTTGTTACCAAACTCCTCCGAAACGGATTGACCGATCTTTATGAAATTTTTTGTTTATATTCAGTAGGTCTGAGAATAGGTCGTAAACTATTTTTTATTATGGCGAAACGTAAGTTCGCCGTTATTATGGCGAAACGTAGTTCGCCGGCACAGCTAGTATTCTATAAAAAGGACGCTGTTCTTGTTATATGATTAAGGCTACAATATATTTGTGAATGATTTATTAAAAAGTCAAGGTCTGTTTATAATGATGTTTAGAATAATTTCGTATCAATGCTCGATGCGCTCATCGCCTCATTAACATGTTAAATATTATTTAAGTCTTTTTATGTGAATTTCTGGCGCGTGTTTCCGTTTATTTGTAGATAATGGTGATAGATAACGGTTACTTAAAGGAAAAACAAGGCTTTTCTTTACACAAAATAAATAAATATAAATACCTAAATTTTACCTAAAGCAGCCATTAAAATTTTCTAACTTTTTGCAAAATAACTCTTAAATATGTATTACATAAAATATCAAAAATTTGGAAACTTTAAGAATTTCATAACTGAAACTTCTTCCACTACTTCGTGCATTTGGTAGACAAAATATTAAGACGGCGAGTCTTAAATCCATGCTTTTAATACAAACTTTTAGTAATTATATGCAAATTTTCATCATAAGTATTTTAATATTCTTGAAATCTCTGAATGTTTGATTTGAAGATTTTTTACCTTTTTTTAAAAGTTTTTATCAAATGTAAACTTCAAGCGAATGTTTTTGCACCGTATAGATTACATTGATTTTTGTCACAGTGTTTGTTACCAAACTCCTCCGAAATAGCTTGACCGATATTTATGAAATTTTTTGTGTAAGTATATTCGGTACGTCTGAGAATAGGTCGTAAACTAGTTTTTACTTAATATATAAATATATAACTTAATATATAAAATTCTCGTGTTACAGCTTAGTGTTTGTAACCAAACTCCTCCGAAACGGCTTGACCGATTTTTATGAACTTTGTGTATATTCGGTAGGTCTGAGAATAAGTCTTAAACTATTTTTATACCCCTTTTTTCGGGGGGAAATGCGCAACTGCACCGTACCCCTAGGTAATAAGGGTTTTTTTTATAATTGTTATGGCGAAACGTAGTTCGCGGGCATAGCTAGAATTGAATAAAATTTTTTGAGTTTGAGTTATATGTTATAATCTGCTAGACAGTGCCTCATATTAGACATCTATTAGATTTTTTCTTTTTGCAAATATCTTACTGATTATGGAAAAAACTTTGGCTTACATTTCACCATTGAAATAAATCTTGTGTGTACTTAAAAGATAAGTTGTCTTTGATGGTCAGTCACACACGTATAAGCGTTTTCCCCAGATGCGACAATATAATTCCGTTTAATTAAAGAGTTCACCAAAACATGGCTGAGAAAGTAATCATCGACGGATATACGAGTATTAGTTCATTAATAACAGTCTGCTGTCGATATTTGAGAATAGTGAAAATCAGCAGCAGTCGCGTCTCGTGCAGACACTCCAGGGTCCAAGTCCGAGGCTATAAATACCCTGTTGAGTGTTGAGGACGTGTGTCTACAGGATACCTTACGCGACGGCACCTACAGGACAAAACAGATATAAGGTAAACAGGATTTTGGAATACTCGCCTCAGTTAGTTTATGTGCGACTGAGCAGGGATAATCGTCGATGACCTCCCCTTTTTGGAGAGGTGAGGTGAGGTCAATATAGAGTCTATTTTTTAAATGACTGAGCTGCTTTTCACGATGCATTGCTCCGACACGGTTTACAAACATATGTATTACTAATATTCACAAAAACTATAAAATCGCTGTTATATTTGGCTCAAAATCACCAAGGTTGCGAATTTGGAAATTTTGTGAAAATTATCAGGTCATCGAAATCTAAAAAGTAACTTACAAATTACACGCTATTATCAAGAATTCCGCTTCAAAGGGTGCGCGAAAATATTAATATGTTTTTCAGGATTTCAAAGACACTGGGTGTATTATAGCGTCATCCAGGGAACGCAATTCAAAACCTAAATATTTTTGTTAAAAATATATATTTGAGGAAGCTTAACATTAAATGTAACATTAAACAGTAACATTAAATGTGAAATTTTATTAAAATAAGAGAACATAAGGCCATGTAATAAGTACACATTTAATTATTTTTGATTTATTAAACGCATTTCAAAATAGAATCTGTTTATTTAACAAGGATTAAGATACAACGTTTGATTGTTTGTTCCAGAAAATTGCAAGAAATTGTAATTCATTTTAATAATAAATAAATCCGATATATTTTGTCTTGAATTGAATAATAATACTTTTATTACGCTACTCTCATTGACTAAACGTTTAATAAATGATCACCAAGTTCACGAAATGACAAAAGCGTTTCCTAAATGACATTAAAGAAACACAAAATGTATAAGAATGCACTTTATTTTATGTTGAAACTTAAATTTTATCTGATATATTATATTATAGTATATCTCAGATAATGTCTCAGATAGCAAAAACAGCAAAAAACTCCATCTTTGGAAAAATCTATATTTTTAAATAAGTATTTCATTGTTTTATAAACATTTCAAATACGGAAATGCGTATTGGAACGCGTTCCCAAAATGACATTTTCACTAGTTTTATAATAAAAAAATGTGGTTAAGGTCCCAGTGTTATTTTATTAGTGGACTAGCTTTCCGCTCGCGACTTCGTCCGCGTTATTTTTGTTTTCCCGTGGGAATTCTTCTCCCGTAGGAAAATTAGGTACCCTATTTCCTTCCCCTGGTCTCGAACTATCCCTATACCAACTTTCATCAAAATCGGTTCAGTAGTTTCGAAGCCTAATCAATACAAACAAACAAACAATCAAATCTTTCCTCTTTATAATATTAGTATAGATTGGCTCTGAACAACTTGAAAGCCGTGACGTCACTTCCATTTGCCACGATGGTTTCCTTTTCACACAGACTCCGCCACGGAGTCTTGTTATATTGACGCCGCAATTGCTATCGAATTTGATAACGGTTGTCACACATATTCAATAACACATAAAAGGGTGACACCCTGACACCGCCTAGCCTCATGCGTTTTAAGTTCGTGAAAACCCAAACCCCTTGCTGATGTGATGCTATTGTATAAGCTTAAGGCATGATTTAAGTCTTACAAGAATATTTTAAAGCTTTCATTTTATTAGTTTCGAAAGTGGCCCAAGGTTTATAAATAAAGTACTTAAAATCTACTTGTTTCTGTATCATCATTATTATCATCATCAACAGCTCTATACGTCCCCACCGAGGGGCTCGAGCCTACCCTAAACTAGGGCGATTAGGCCTTAGTTAACCACGCTGGCCAAGTGCGGGTTGGTCGACTTCACACATGTTTCTGTATAAAATCTTAAATAGAAACATTTTAAAACCTGGGAGTCTCGGTAAAGCATTTATTCATGGCTGTAAAAAGGTTTTAAGTTGTCATAAAGATACACACCCAAGACTAATTTAGAAAGTAAAATAAAGGTATTGTGATTGAACCTAGAGGTTTTGCTGTAACTCTAAGAAAGGTTCTAAAACGTGGGCCCTTGTTGCACTCAGGAGGTTATTATAAGGTTAATATAATATTATAGAGTCTATTAAGACTTAATAGCAGATATCTATAGTCTATAGTATACCTATAGGTTCTTGAACCTTTTAACCATTCTTGAACCTAAAATGTTTCTTGGGCCACCACCTGTATAAAAATTGCAATTGTCAAGCAGCGTCAGACACGCGGTGACTTGAGAGTGACTCTCTGAGGTAGTCAAATATTCTATAGTTGCAGCTTAAACGACAAGTTTTAAAAGGAAATAGGCAAAAATATTGAAGAAATTTACGATGACGGGGTTTAGGATCAAAGCGAAGATGAGTCGGACCACATTAGTGTCCGTGACGATTTTGACGACTCGGAAGACATCGGAAGTTGAAACTAATGACCCGTGTGCGAGGTTCTTAAAACGCGCTGTCAAAGGGCAACGTTCCCAAATTGCTGACGGCATTGCCATACAACGGGGCAATATGGAATATAACAATAAACATTGTGCTCACACCACTATGCTTCGATGTCACAATTGTTGTTGAAAATTAAATAATGTGATGACAATTCTGCTTTATGCTTTTGAATGCTTACTATAATTTGTGGTGATTAGAACTATCCCCAAATATATACTAATACTTAGTGTTTTGGTGTTTATATTGAAGTTATACTTATATGGATCATGACTAATCCGATAGTTCATACAATTATTATATATATAGTTTTATTATACAACAAAGATGTCAAATAAACTGACTGTCCACCAAATGGCAAGTGACTATATTCACTTGCATATGCGGCTCCTGTAAGATTTAGAACCTGCTTACCAAAGAACGCAGTGTAATGCTATCTTGAGACATAATATAAATAACATATTATATATATAACATTATAATATGTAGTAAATTATTACAGTAACTTATTGAAGACGGTACGCATTTTTCTTCCATGCAATCAGATTCAAACAGTATCTATACAATAAAAATGAATTGCAAAATGTGTTGGATTACGGACGTTGGAAAGAATAAAAAAAAATGGGTGCTGACTCCAAAACCTCGTATAAAAACAAAAAGAAAAAAGCAAAGTAACTCAGATCAAATTTATCAAAATTAACACGTATTAATTCACGGCCGAATCGTATTCCCTGTCTCTAGTTGCTGATTCTGTGTCATTTTGAAATATAACAATTTCGTAAATGTTATCGTTCGGTTATTGATATTATAAAGCAGCAATAGATGTAGGTACCTACAGTAACATAATAACCGACTAAAAAAAGAGGATTTATGTTCATCTGTATATGTTTTTTTGTTCATTGATTTCCGCCATTTGTGTTCCGGAAGGGTATATTCCCGAGGTGATCCCATTAATCCTGTAAATAATAACCCTGTATATTAACTATGACTATGGCTGTTACAGCGATAAAGTGCTTGAGCTAAATATATCTGTTTAAAATGTCATTGTGTTAATCCTCAGCTTATTTCCAAATTGTGACTAATACCTAATGTTAGTACATGTTTGATTACAGCCACCCCTTCCTGGTCCAGTTTGGCTAACAACTCTTGAAGCTGTCGATAGTTCCATATTATGCCCACAAGCCATTTTACCTGTAGTCGCAGACTCCTACCTTGGAAAAAATATGCGCGAAGATTGTTTGATCGCTAACATATACACTCCAAATACGAATGAAACTAATATTCCTGTAGTTGTTATTGTGCATAGTGGTGCATTTCAATTGGGATGGGGCAACTTTAAAACACCAAAGAAGTTAGTACAGAGTCAAAACGTTATTGCAGTAACGTTCAATTATCGCCTCGGTATCCATGGCTTCTTATGCTTGGGCACAGAAGGTGCTCCTGGTAATGCAGGTTTAAAGGACCAGCTCGCACTTTTGCGATGGGTAAAAGCCAATATAGCTAGTTTTGGGGGCAATCCAAATGATGTAACTTTTGATGGTTACAGTGCCGGTGGTGCATCTGTTGAATTACTAATGCTGTCGCCAGCGTCAAAAGGACTATTCACAAAAGCTATACCAGAAAGCAGCAGTGCGCTATCAGCATACGCAGTGCAGATTGATCCACTAGAAAATGCTAAGGAGTTTGCAAGAAGATATAATGTTTCAAACGTGGACAACGTTGTTTCCCTAGAACAATTTTACAAGACAGCTTCGTTTCAAATAATAACCAGTGATAGTTTTCAAGATAGATCGGATTCTACTTTCGTATTTACACCTTGTGTTGAACGAAGGACGGGTGTAGATCCAGTCCTAACAGAGAGTCCATATCAAATTATAAAAACCGGTAACTACAGGAAAGTGCCGGTACTGTTCGGTTTTGATAACATGGAGGGACAATTACGACTGCCATTATTCCAATTTTGGATAACGCCAATGAATGAACAGTTTTCTGATTTTATACCACCAGACCTTCAATTTAGAAGTAAAAATGAGAAAAATACTGTAGCGCAACAAATGAAGGAGTTTTATTTTGGAAATAAGACGATCGATGTGACAAGTGTTTTGTCATTTATCAACTTTTTTTCTGACATTCTTATATACCCATATATAAAAGCTTGCAAACTTTATCTGGAAAGTGGCCATACAGAGATATATCTGTATGAGTATTCATTTTATGATAATAACACCCCACCTGTACCTTCAACTGATATACGTGGTGCTGGTCATACTGCCCAGTCAAAGGCAATACTTGACGAAGCTGAAGGCGGTATAACAGATGAATATAAGAAAATGAAAAAGATAATGAGAGAGCTGTGGGGGAACTTTATCAAAAAAGGGTATGTTTGTTTCAGTTTTTTATTTAATTTTTTACACGGTTACTTTTTTATCACCCCGGATAATTTAAAGGAACTTCATTACACGCTAGTAGTAGAATGATTTAAATATTAATAATAAATTAACTTACGTATTAATTTTCTGAAATATCCAAAAAATACTAAACTAATATGGACACTGAGTGAATTTGTAGAATCAACGCAAACTGGCAACGTCGCTGATTCGAAACAGCGTAAATACAACGTTATAGTATGTATTTCCAGTTATATATAAATGGTTTCATAATTTCCAGTGTTCCAGTCCCGGCTGGGTCGTCTTTGCCTTCGTGGCCACCCTTTGGCGCAGGCGTTTCACCGTACATGTCGCTGGGTCGCACGATAGAGTTGCTAAATGGTCCCATTCTTGAACAACGTATGAACTTATGGGACGATCTGCATAAAAAGTTCTACTGTCCACCATCACCTCCGCGCATCTTTCCATTTTTTGCATAATGAGGAAAGAACTTTTACCTGTAATATTGTAACAAATTCTCGCAATTGGAATCCTTGTCACATAATTGTACAAATGCATGTATAAACTGTTCTTATATTGTATGTGATTGTTTCATAATTCCACTATGCTACAGAAGGTAAATCTCTTGCTGATTCCAACTTGTCATTATGGAATTATAATCAGAAATCTCACGGCAGGGATAATGGATATAAAAATTAATAAATAAAAAGCTAAAACTTCAAACTTTTGAAATCAAGATAAAACTTTGTTATATACTTTGTATCATTTGGAAATCTGTTTCCAAATAAAGCAATAAGAGAGTCTAAGGATGATATGATGCATTCGTGCTCGGCGCTGACTTTGTTTTATGTATTGATGAAATTTTTATTTTGCATCATTATTTGCAATTAGTCACAACCCTTATTTCATATTTAAAGCTGTATCTTACACACAATTCCATGTGAAGAATATGCTCATCGTTTAATAATCATAATGTACAAATCCGAAGTTTTAAAATAACGAACAGTTTTTTTTTATAAAGACGTATATTTTTGTTTATCAAAGTATACATCATTAAGTGTAAGTAACTGTGTTTCTAATGCACTGAAATGTATACACTAAAATCAGAAGTATTGCTCTTTAATAAGAACACAATTTTATTTCTGTAAGATGGTAATGTTTCGTTTGTTTAACATGATATGAAAAAATGCAAATAGAGCAAACACGATAACCAGCATTTTACTCGTATTGACAAGCATGACGTTCGCCTGTACATTCTCTAACCCAGTCAAAATAAAAGTGTAAATATTAGAACATCTATATTTTTTGGGATAAAAATCAATACAGTGCAAAAACATAATCTATGCAAAGTAATAAAACACTTTACCGTGCCATTTGTAATGTGATTTTTCGTTGTATTCCATTCACAGTCACCTCGCTCTGGATCATCATGGCTGGCTACTTTCGAAGCTGTAGACGATACCATTAATACATTATATAATACATTAATATCCTTGTAGTGACATTTAATTGCATAAACGGAGGTTGTTCTAGATGAAGTCGAATATAGTATTGTAGTATTGTATGTCCCAAATTATAATGCCAAATAGGTATATTAAATTACTACGTTGGCAAAAATATCCGAGAAAATTGCTTGATTGCTAATGTGTACACTTCCAACAAAATGAAACTAATATTCCAGTAGTTGTTTATATTCATGAGAGTTCTAGATTTCTAGTTCTAGATTGGATACGGAAACTTTTAGTTCCCAAAAAAAATGGTGAAATCACAAAATATCCTTGTAGTGACATTTAATTGCATAAACGGAGGTTGTTCTAGATGAAGTCGAATATAGTATGTCTCAAGAGTATAAAAATATGAAAAGAACCATGAAAGAGCTATGGGGAAACTTTTTTAGAAAAGGGTGAGTTTTTAAAACTAGTCTTTTCTTATGATATAAAGAAAGTATATATAGAACAAATTGTCTTTATTTGCTTTAGTATTCCTGTGCTGATGGGTTCGACATTACCCGCGTGGCCGCCGTCGGGTATAGACAAAAGCAAGACTTGCACCGTACGTCTGGGTCAAAAGAAGATTAAAGTACAAAATGGACCGATTTTAGCAAAGCGAATGAACTTTTGGGACGATGAGAAACATTATCGTTCACCTTCACCTCATAATTTTTATCTTTATTTTTAATATTTGTGTATATAACAATCGTAATTTTTCTTTTACAAGAATATTTATTAGTTTGATTTCCAATTAAATTTGATCTGGATGCTAGAAATTTAAATTTCATATGGTTGTTTGTTTTACTCTTGTTAAATAAAATCACTACACACTTTACCTATATCTACTTACTCAATACTACGTGCTTTGATAGTTAAGTTCACTTACCTAAAATTTTGCAGAATATGTAATGATTGCAATATTATCTATTTCATATAAATATTTTTTTATATTTCCATGATTTAATTCGTATATTTGTTCATCCGCAGCCACCACTAGCTGGTCCAGTTTGGTCAACTCCCTTAGAAGCAGTTGATGCTACAATTATATGTCCTCAAGCAATGGTGCCAATTGTTGGTGTATTTTTTCACATTGGCAAAAAGATGCGTGAACAATGTCTGGTTTTGAATGTTTATGTACCAAATACTAAAGAAACTAACATCCCCGTAGTAGTTTATGTTCATGGAGGAGCTTTCCAAATCAATGCAGGTATTACGATGTCACCTAAGAAATTGGTCACATCACATAATATAATTGCAGTTACTTTTAACTATCGCTTAGGAATACACGGATTCTTATGCTTAGGCACGAAAAATGCCCCTGGTAATGCTGGCATGAAAGATATGTTAGCTTTACTGCATTGGGTCAAATCTAATATTGCCAATTTTGGAGGAAACCCTAAAGACGTAACTATAGACGGACAAAGTGCCGGTAGTGCAGCTGTCGAGCTCTTAATGCTGTCAAAAGCAGCTAAAGGGCTGTTTACGAAAGTTATACCGGAAAGCAGCAGTGCTCTGGCACCATATGCAGTTCAAATTGATCCTATAGCAAACGCCAAAGAATTCGCAAAGCGATACATTAATGATGTCAATAATATTACCGCACTGAATGATTTCTATATTGGAGCTTCATATCAAATTATAACAAGTGATACATTTTTCGGCAGAAAAGATACAACGTTCTTATTTTCACCGTGTGTTGAGAGTAACACAGGCATACAACCTTTCTTAACAGACAGTCCTTATCACATTCTTCAAACTGGAAATTACAAGAAAGTGCCATTACTTTACGGATTTGATAACATGGAGGGTCAACTGCTTTTACCATTGTTCTTATTTCGAAACGGTCCAATGAATGAGAAATTCTCAGACTTTTTACCTCCTGACTTACAATTTAAAAATGAAAAGGAAAAAGATAATGTTGCACAAAAAGTAAAAGAATTTTATTTTGGCAAAAAACGGATAGATGTAGATACTATTTTGTCATATGTTGATTTTTATACAGATTTTATTATATACCCCATGATAAAAGCTGTTAAGTTGTATTTAGAAAAAGGCCATGATAAAATATTTCTATATGAATATTCGTTTTATGATAATAATACTGCACCGATACCCTTCACTGATGTGCGTGGTGCTGATCACACTGCCCAAACAGCGGCAATTCTTGATCAACCTGAAGGAAAGTTATCCAAAGAATACATCAATATGAAAAATATTATCAGGCAACTATGGACAAACTTCATCAAAAAAGGGTAAGCGTACAAAAGATTAACTGGAAAATTAATTCTAATTACAAAATGATTCGTTTAATGTGTTAGTTGTTAAACTTGGTAATATAATAATTAATTGTTTTTTAACTAGTGTTCCTGTTCCTGCTGGGTCGTCGTTACCAGCGTGGCCGTCTTTGGGGAAGGGTGTCTGGCAGTACATGTCACTCAATCGCACTATAGAATTACTTAAAGGTCCAATCCTCGAAGAACGTATGAAGCTTTGGGATGACCTTCACAAGAAATATTATCGACCACCATCGCCTCCACGCGTATTTCCAAATGCTTTTGAATAAGAATGTTTAATTTGTAAAGAAAACCAAATATTGTGTTATTAAAATTAAAAAACAAACAATAATAAACACAGTTTGTATTTTATTTGCGATCGCACCGTCACCTCTCCTGGTGGAAATATATTAAAAAGCCTGATATAGAAGCTTCTCTTGTGTTCCTCAAGCACTGAAAACTGACCTGAAACTTACCAGAATATTAGCAACTGACAGTGACAACGGTGACAGAAATAGGTTATATGATGTTAGCTAGACAATTAGCGTTGGATGATGCCTAACTTTAACCTGTGAGTGAAAAAATGTTCTTTACATGGAATCGAATTTTGAACCTATAGATCTGAAGTATGCATCTATAACCACTAGATCACAGAGCTGGATTAATAGAAACAAAATAAAAATCATTAATTTCACTATTTTAACATTATTAAAATTTTCCAGCCCCCAATGCCAGGCCCAGTTTGGTTGACGACCTTAGAAGCAGTAGATGATACAGTTATATGTCCACAAAACGTAATGCCGAATATAGCAAACTTGTACCTCGGCAAAAACATTCGCGAAGACTGCTTGATTGCAAATATTTATGTCCCAAAAACTAGTGATACTAACCTTCCAGTTGTGGTTATTGTGCACGGAGGAGGATACCAGCTTGGATATGGAAATTTTATGAAACCCATGAAATTAGTAAAAACCCAGAATGTGATTGTAGTAACATTTAACTATCGATTAGGAATACATGGATTTCTATGCTTGGGAACCGAGGCTGCTCCCGGTAATGCCGGCATGAAAGATATGGTGGCTATGTTACGATGGGTAAAAGCGAACATTGCTAATTTTGGTGGACACCCTAACGATGTAACCATTGACGGTTATAGTGCTGGTGCAGCAGGTGTTGAGCTTCTTATGCTTTCACCAACAACCAAAGGATTGTTTAATAAAATAATAACTGAAAGTAGCAGCACTCTTACCGCATATGCCGTCCAAATTGATCCTCTTGCAGATGCCAAAGAATTTGCAAGGAGGTACAATGTTTCCGATGTGAACAATGTTTACGCTCTAGAGAAATTCTACAAGAGAGCTACATTTCAAACGATAACTAGTGACGGTTTTCAAGACAGAAAAGATTCAACCTTTCTATTCACGCCATGTGTGGAACGATCCAGCGGTGTCGATCCTTTCCTGACAGACAGCCCTTATAACATTCTTAAATCAGGAAAGTTCGAGAAGATTCCTATGCTGTATGGTTTTGACATAATGGAAGGTCTGTTTCGCTTAGTGTTGTTTCCATATTGGAAAGATGCAATGAACCAGAGCTTTGTGGATTTTATACCCCCTGATTTACAATTTATAAATAGTAACGAGAAAAAGAACGTAGCAAAGCAAATTAAGGAATTTTACTTCGGTAACAAAAATGTTAATGAGAGTACAATTTTATTATATATTGAATTCTTCTCCGACATTGTTATATACCCTATGATACGGGCTGCGAAAATGTATGTTGACAAAGGACACGACAAATTATTTTTGTATGAATATTCATTTTATGACAATAACACCGCATTAATACCATTCACTGACGTACACGGTGTCGGTCATCTAGCTCAGACCGAGGCGCTCCTTGATAAAGGTGCTGAGGACAATTTATCTGATGAATATAAGAACAATAAAAAAATAGTAAGAGAATTGTGGGGGAACTTTATCAAAAAGGGGTAAGTCAATTCAAAGTTTAAATTGATTTTATTTTTATATGTAAAGTCATGCAGATCAACTTTTAGTCACAGCAGTCTATTTTATATGGCTTATCGAAGAACACAAATGTGCGAGCATTGGAAACATAGGGGTGTTAAGTATTTGTTCCCTCACTAGTAGGTAAAGTTATCCGACATGATAAACACGTAATCAGGGATCCTTTTTGTGCATCATTTGTCTGGCTTCGAACGTAGTCTGCGCTTGAATTCTATTGATTTTCGTTTCATTTCCAATTAAAATCAAATTAAATCCAAATATTATTAACGAAAATTAATATTATTTGGATTTAAGTCGAAGTAAAGCGAAACGAGAATCAAATAGAGATCCGACGCTCGATGCCTATCGAAAATCGAATGATTAAAAAATATACTCCAGCCAGACTCGG
The DNA here is from genome assembly GCA_963935595.1 of Schoenobius gigantellus. Taxonomy (NCBI): domain Eukaryota; kingdom Metazoa; phylum Arthropoda; class Insecta; order Lepidoptera; family Crambidae; genus Schoenobius; species Schoenobius gigantellus. The sequence goes on along the minus strand of OZ012544.1, from coordinate 14,804,869 downwards.
CCCCGGACCGGACCGCAGACAATTTCTATTCTCACCTAAAGCATACAAGACGCCGTGAACTAAGGGCCTCCGGCCCTAAATGCGGGGATGTGGTGGTTGAAAATGCTTGATAGACAAGTGGTAATTAAATTGCATAAAACCTGAATATAGTTTGTTCAGAGTAGAGAGTGGAATCAATTCCACTAATAAAAATCATTGTGTGGTTTTATGAAACCACGATGCAAGTGAAACTTTTTCTCGGATCGTAGGCATTTAATTAAAAACTTTTGAAAAATTATTTCATTTATGGTATTAAAATCGCGTTTTAATCTTAACTTAAATCGTCGTTACGTCTGAAAATTATTGATAATAAACTAATTAATAAAAAAACAAAAAAGGACTTAATAAAAAGAAATACATACTTAAACAAAAAGTAACAAAAAAATAATATAAAAACAAAAAACAGTGCTCTACTCCAGGATCGAACCAGTGCCACATTGATTAAAGATCTAACCCACAGACCAATCTCGACTTATATGAAGTAGTGAAATTAAAGATCTCATTTTTTTTTGTGTAATACGACATGCGATAGATGCATTTTAAAAATATGGGTCAGATTTTATCCAAAATTAAATTTTCAACTACGCTGCTTTAAAAATTTGTTTACCTCTTGGCACGGTGGGCACGACGGCTAAGCGGCAACATGGTATTCGCAGGTGCGCGACCATAGTTTCAAGTTTGCAAGATATACATATTATTCTGATTAGGCAGAGCCGTGGATGAGTCAGGAATGGTCGCCAGTCGAATGATGACGAATTAAACACTTCCGGGATAATTAATACTGACGATTTATTGACCACAATAAACAATCAATATTATTTTACAACAATGATTACAATGATAATTAAAAATATAATTTACGTACATTTAGCCGGCACAACCTTTCAGGGTGGCCCACAGACTAGAGAAGAGCTCGTTAAACTTTTTTATCTACCGCTGTTTATGGAAAAATAGACTAAGGCATATTTTACACTGTAAATACAATATAAGGCCTGTGTCACACGTTCCAATCTTTAACATATATAACCAAACAGAAAGATGGACATATCTTCGTAAATAATCCGCGAGAATTGAATTTATTAATTTTTATAATCCTTTTATTTATAACAAAAATAATATCTAGTACGATGTGCCTGCGATTATCTAGTAGGTACTAGGTACGATGTTACCGCTAGGCCATCGCACCGCCGCCGCCGATACGAGATAAAGACGATAGAGTTAAGTAAATTCAAAAAGCAGCGGTGTTGAAATTTGATTTTGCCTAAAATTTGACTCTATTTTTAATAAAAAATAATGAAATAGAATCGATTCGAACAAACTATATTCAGGTTTTGCGCAAAATACCACGTTGAATAGTTGGGATATAAATTATAAATTGCATAATTCTGCATTTTGTTATCAGTGTCCCTGTACCAGCTGGGTCGTCGTTGCCAACGTGGTCTTCCTTGGGCATCGGCGCTTTACCGTACATGTCTATAGGCCGTAAAGTAGAGCTCATCAGCAAGCCTTACAACGTGCAACGTATGAATTTCTGGGACAACCTTTACAAAAAACATTACAAGCCACCATCTCCTCCACGGTTTTTCCCATTTTTTTAATCTGTCTATAATCTCTATTCTCTATATATAATAAAATCGTAGGGGTACAAAAATCTGTAATTGCGAAATATTAAGAAAAAAAATACACAGGTCGCCTTAAAATCATTAGCAGAACACGATAGAATAGTTTTTAAAAAAATTGTTTGTTTGTTGGTTTGTTTGTTTGTTTGTTTGTTTGTCTGTTTGTCCGGAAAGATCTCCGAAACTACTGGACAGAATTTGATATGGCTTACACCACAATGCTTAGAATTTTCCGGAAGAACATTTAGGCATAATTTCGTTTGTTTAAATTCACTTTTTATTTTTAGTGAAAATTAACCATATAAAATTTTCGAATTGGCTTTAGGTAGAAAAACAAAACATGGCGCACGTGAAATTATTTTGACAAGTCTGTCACATAGAGTGCGTTTCATCAAATAGTACCTTTGCCGCAATGTTGGCTCCCTTGTCTGTTTACACAATCAACACCAATCAACACGCGAAGATGCTTCTACAGATTTTATGAACTTTCATTTGATTGGAGAACAACACTGGAAAACATTGCTGCCAACATAACGGCAAAGGTACTATTTGATGAAACGCACTTTAGTACAGAGAGAAGGTATTTTCTTCCACGAAGGAAAGGCAATGGAACTACGCCATACAGCCTGATCTTAAGTAATTGGATTTCGAAAATTAAGGCAGGAATGAAGTGTTTCACATAGTACAAATAAAATTTAATATTTTCTGTTAATGACTGTGCCCAACTGGATTTCGCCAACCAAATTGTCTTTTTCTTATGTCGTACCGTGGTGGTAAGGCAAAAAGATCAAGCCATACAACCAATGTATAAAGCATTTTTTATGATAATACTTATCGAGTGACCATAAAATTTGTAGATTGGTTTAATTCTTGACTAATTTTCACAAAATCGGTACAATTTTTGAAATATTTGAAATGTTGAAAAATGTAGATACTCTTTTCAAGGTATTTTGAAAGGTGTTATATGTTTTTACATTAGGACTAAGGAATCAAACTCTTTCATCCATTTAAAACTATTAAAAGTAATAGATTGATATTGATAATTAAAAAAAATATTTGACTGCAATGTTCTGGGTTACGCGTAGAGGGACGGAACGGGACTCTTGATCCTAATGTCTAAAATGACGGGTCACATTTTTTTTGGATCCTAACCTAGATGAACCTAGCAACATTGACATAAATTCAACATGGCCGCCGCTCAAAAAAGGTGGATAAAAGTTAGTTTCCAAACCTAGCAATATGAGTGTCAAATGAAAGGCCTTGAAGAGTAGAGCATTAGGTACCTAGGAAAATCGTCCTAAATTCAAAATGGCCCCCGCTCAAAAAAAAGGATAAAAGTTCGTTTTCAAACCCAGCAATATGGGTATCAAATGAAAGGCCCTGATGAGTAGAGCACTATGAACCTAGCAACATTGACATAAATTCAACATAGCCGCCGCTCTAAAAAGAAGAATAATAGTTCGTTTCCAAACCTATCAATATGGGTATCAACTGAAAGGCCTAAAAGAGTAGAGCATTATGAACTAAGGAAAATTGCCCTAAATTAAACATGGCCGCCGCTCAAAAAATGGATAAAAGTTCGTTTTCAAACCCAGCAATATGGGTATCAAATAAAAGGCTTTGATAAGTAGAGCACTATGAACCTAGCAACATTGACATAAATTCAACATGGCCGCCGCTCAAAAAAGATAGATAAAAGTTCGTTTCCAAACCTAGCCATATGGGTATCAAATGAAAGGCCTTGAATAGTAGAGCATTAGGAACCTGGCAAAATCGACCTAAATTCAATATGGCCGCCGCTCAAAAAAAAAGGATAAAAGTTCGTTTCCAAACCCAGCAATATGGGTATCAAATGAAAGGCCCTGATGAGTAGAACACTATGAACCTAGCAACATTGACATAAATTCAATATAGCCGCCGCTCTAAAAAGAAGAATAATAGTTCGTTTCCAAACCTAGCAATATAGGTATCAAATTAAAGGCCTTGAAGAGTAGAGCACTATGAACCTAGGAAAATAGCACAAAATTCAATATGGCCGCTGCTCAAAAAAAACTGATAAAATTTCGTTTCTAAGCCCAGCAATATGGGTATCATATGAAAGGCCTTGATCAGTAGAGCACTATGAACGTAGCAACATTGACGTAAATTCAACATGGCTGCCGCTCAAAAAAAACGGATAACAGTTACTTTTCAAACCCAGCAATAGGGGTATTAAAGGAAAGTAGGCCCTGAAGGGTAGAGCAGCCATGCTCTAAGTGTGTTCCGCGGAACCCTAGGGCTCCACACTACCACCCCTAAGGGGTTCCGCAATAATTTAGAAAAATCAAAACCCCCTTTCTGGTCGTACTTTCATTATGCTTATTAGTAAAGAATACACTTTTAAAAACTATTGTTTTATTTTAGGGTTCCGTCAAGTATTTCGCTTTCCAAAAGGGTTCCGTCACCAAAAAAGTTTGAGAACCGCTTCGGGGCCTATTGGATGTTCAATGTTAGATGTTACCTGTGTTTAGTGTCCTTCGAGACCGTGATAATGCAACGATCGTGAACTAACTAACGAGAACTCCAAGTTTGTGTGTTGGATGTTAGTCATCACGGCGAGTTTGCTAACCGAACTATGCCAGCAACACTATATTGCACAGTACACGTTACAAAAACGGAAGTCTCAATACATTTTAAGGCTAACCGCATAAATACGTTTTATCGCATTCGTTTTCTGAATGCGGGCATCCGAATGCATAAAATCTATACAAAATACTCATTGACTGCCGCACACGTTCGTTTTTATTACGAACGGTACACGTTCTGTACGTACGTTTAGGTAGAATGGTAGAAATCCCGAATGAGAAGAAACGAACGTCTGCGCTACGTTCACGAAACTCCGTGTCTGTATTCCGTGATCGGATATCGAATACGGAAAACGTATTTGTACAGTAATCCTCCCATTCATGCTATACATTAACTCTACGAAAACCGCCAGTATTACGAGCGACATAAGAACGGTTCAAAGGTCAAACAGTATAGCTTGACAAGGAGCTTACTGTACGACCAGTCAAAATTGGCCAAGTTGTCATATCCAAAAAATATATTTTGTTGGTGTTACCAACACCCATTATAAAATCTAAACTTTATTCGTATACAGTTCTAATTTATTAACAATTGTTTATTTTAATTCGAAACATGAATACGATAAAGATTATTCTTGCAACTGTGTAGTTCTTTCTACTGAAGAAGAATTTATTAATATCAATAATGTCTCTAAAACAATAATAATACTTAGTGTTTATAGTAATATGTAATGTATTTAATTTTGTGGACTGTTAGAAAACGAGCATTATGAACCTACGAAAATTGTCTTAATTTCGAAATGGCCGATGCTCAAGAAAGGCAGAATAAAGTTGAATCATTATGGAATAAAATGGAGGAAAAAACTAAACACTGTATTAAGTATTTTGATGGCGAAACGTAGTTCGCGGGCACAGCTAGTAAATAAATAAACAGCGTTTATTCTAGTTAACGCTCGCTCGAGAACAAAATGTCATCAATATTTCAAAAAAAAAATGTTTGATTGTTTTCACGATTGTATAACAAGAAATAAAGCATTCGAATAGAATATATTGATTTCAGTGGTAAATCATTTTTAATAATATTCACTTAAAATCACTAAGAACATAGTTAATTCCTTGATTTGTTTTTAATTATTTTATATTGAAAAATGGCGTGTGACACACAGGTGTGTAGGTTATATCTGTGTTCTGTGGTTATTGCACACTCGTGACATTAAAAGCCCTTCGGTTCGGGCTTATTAATGACACCTCGTTTGCAATGACCTTCTTTCCACCCCTGTATTATGTACTATTCTTTTTAATTCATATACTAGCTGTACCCGGCATGCGTTGCAATACCAAGTAAATGCCCTTTTTTTTGCTAGGAACCCTCACGGGTGTCCCCATAACACCCTACCAAAGTTTCATTACAATACATTAGTATTACATTAATACATGTAATTGGTTTGCATTACATTAATATTGCAAACCAATCTGATGAATGGTTTCGGAACGCATAGAGGACAAACAAACATAGTAATACATTGATTTTCATTTATATAAGATAACAGAGCATTAAGTTTGTCGCGCCAGTTCGAAATTTGAATAAAACTTACAAATTACGTTGCCGGCCATTCAAGCACGCCAGATAAGAAATTGCTGGCCGCTCTGCCTTACCCAGTACCTACGACAATAACGATTTATCCCAAAGAAGGTTGTGGAAGATTTGGCCGTATATCGTAGCATGTTTGAGTAGGTTACCCATTAAAACTCATACATTTTTCGTAATAAACTAAAAATACATAATGTTAATAGCCATAATCGTAACTTGCCATAAATCTTCATATCAAAACTTCATAACGCATAATATTTTAAGGCTGAAATGCGTAAGGCATAACCATGGAAAAGTATAATCTGAATAAGCATAAGTAACAAAAGGCATAATTAAAGTTTGCCAAAATATTTAAAATGCATAATATTCAAAAGACGTATATTTCATAAACATTATTGACAAAATCCATAAATTCATAATTTACGACAATTTCTAAAAAGCACACTCTTAACACTCAGCAACAGATTAAATCATCATTAGTTATCATTTTGTATTACCTTATAGAGGTAAAATAAATATTACCATTAGATCCGTTATTTTATTTATAACACGATATCATGCAAACATGCAGGCACGCAAGCTGGCATGCAAGCAGGCGTGCAGCATGCAAGGCTTCTGTCATAGCTCCGGCACTGCGCGGTTCCAGAGGTCCCACCCACGCATGCTAAGCGTCGCAGATTGCTTTCGCCATTCGCTCACCACCATTTTGGAAACTAGCTTTGATTAGCCCCCTAACCATGATCGCTCAAAACATTTTTTTAAAAAACGTCGCCCCACACTATTATTTTATCCTGTATCGTGGGTGCAGTTAAGTACAAACATAGAATATCACATGCACATGCGCCCAGACCGGAATAAATTTCTGTAGGCTATACAAAATATTTGTCCCGTACGGGAATCGAAGCCGCGACCCGCTGCGCAGTAGGTGATCACTCTACCTCTACGCTAACCGTGTCGTCCTTAAAACCGTACTGAGGGCGGGATGGCGCTAAAGGCAGCAAGAGCGATGTCTCTGCTTCAGTTTGTTTTAACCTTGTTATAAGCGATCGTGGTAAGATACCTAAATATAATAAAAAAATCATATGGTTGTTTGTTGTTCTCTCGTAAAATGAAATCACCAGTACGCGTTACCTACCTACCTACTTACTTAATACTTCGTGATCCTATAGGTAATAGTTAAGTTCACTCAATATAATTTTGCAGAATACGACGTCATGAATGCAATATGAAATATTTCTTATTAATATTTTTAGTGTTAAGGCTTTTTCAAAATTTAATTCGTGATATTTGTTCATTCGCAGTCACCATTAGCTGGTCCAGTTTGGCTGACTCCCTTAGAAGCAGTTGATGATACAATTATATGTCCTCAAGTTATAGTTCCAAGCATTGATGTAAACGTTGGCAAAAATATGCGGGAACAATGTCTGGTTTTGAATGTTTACGTACCGAATACTACAGACACTAACATCCCCGTAGTAGTTTATGTTCATGGAGGAGGTTTCCAATTTGGTGCAGGTATCGCGATATCACCTAAGAAATTGGTCACTACACATAATATAATTGCAGTTACTTTCAACTATCTCGTAGGAATACATGGGTTCTTATGCTTAGGCACGAAAAGTGCCCCTGGTAATGCTGGCATGAAAGATATGTTAGCTTTGCTGCATTGGGTCAAATCTAATATTGCCAACTTTGGAGGAAACCCTAAAGACGTGACTATAGACGGAGAGAGTGCCGGTAGTGCAGCTGTCGAGCTCATAATGCTGTCAAAAGCAGCTAAAGGGCTGTTTACGAAAGTTATACCGGAGAGCAGCAGTGTTCTGGCAGCATATGCAGTTCAAGTTGATCCTATAGCAAATGCCAAAAAATTCGCAAAGCGATACATTAACGATGTCAATAATATTACCGCACTGAATGATTTCTATATTAGAGCTTCATATCAAATTATAACAAATGATTCATTTTTCGACAGAAATGATTCAACGTTCTTATTTTCACCGTGTGTTGAGCGTAACACAGGCTATGGCGGGATACAGCCATTTTTAACAGACGGTCCTTATCACATTCTTCAAACTGGAAATTACAAGCAAATGCCATTACTTTACGGATTTGATAACATGGAGGGTCAACTGCTTTTATCATTGTTCTTAATTCGAAAGGGTCCAATGAATGAGAAATACTCAGACTTTTTACCTCCAGACTTACAATTTAAAAATAAAAAGGAAAAAGAGAAAGTTGCACAGAGAGTAAAAGAATTTTATTTTGGCAACAATCGGATAGATGTGAATACTATTTTGTCATATGTTGATTTTTGTTCAGATTTTGTTATATACCCCATGATAAAAGCTGTTAAACTGTATTTAGAAAAGGGTCATGATCAAATATTTTTATATGAATATTCGTTTTATGATAATAATACTGCACCGATACCCTTCACTAATGTGCGTGGTGCTTATCACACAGCCCAAACAGCGGCAGTTCTTGATCAACCCGAAGGAAACTTATCTAAAGAATACGTCAATATGAAAAATATTACCAGGCAACTATGGGCAAACTTCAACAAAAAAGGGTAAGTGTACAAAACATTAACTGGAAAATGTATTATCATAACAAAATGATGGAATGGAAAATGTATTATAATAACAAAATGATTTGGTTTACAAATACAACAAAGCAAATGAAACTGCCTTGGTAATAACTAATTGTTTTTTAACTAGTGTTCCTGTTCCTGCTGGGTCTTCGTTTCCGGCGTGGCCCTCTTTGGAGAAGGATGTCTGGAAGTACATGTCACTCAACCGAACAATAGAACTACTTAAACGTCCAATCCTCGTAGAACGTATGAAACTTTGGGATGACCTTCACAAGAAATATTATCGACCGCCATCACCTCCACGCTCGTTTCCAAATATTTTTGGATAAGAATATTTAATTTAAATATTTAGTTTGTGAAGAAAAATAAACATTGTGTTATTAAAATAATAAAAAAAATATAATAAAAAACTAACACAGTTTGTATTAAATTTACTACCAATCTCACCGTCACCAATCCTGATGGTAAATATAATTAAAAGCCGGATAAAGGAGCTTCCCTTGTGTTTCTCAAGCACTGAAAACTGACCTCAAACTCAACAGAATATTATTTAATGAATTTTAGATGGAGATAGTAGTTAGTGGTAGATAGTAGGAGATAGTAGTATAAATGCTAGTTCTAATAAGTTAACTAGTTCTTATTATATTTTAATTATAACACATTAATTATGAATGCGAATACATAAATGTATAGGATTTTATCAACACTTAGAAAAATTTAGCTGGCTTACTGATCGTAGGTTTATACAAATAATTAAACATTTATTGCATTTTCCCGTAGAGCAGCATGGCTATTCCTATAACTGACATCATCATTATTCATCATTTCATTCAAGAGACTGTTGGACATAGGACTACCCACTGTTGAACATGGGACTCGCCCAGTGATCTCCATAACGATTGGCCCTGCGCCTCCGCATCCAGCGGCTTACCGCGACCTTCACCAAATCGTCGATCCACCTTGTGGGGGCTACCAACGCTGCGTCTCCCGGAACGTGGCCGCAACTCGAAGACTTTTCCGCCCCAACGGCCGTCAGTCCTGCGAGATATTATGTGTGCTGCCCACTGCCATTTAAGGTTTGCATTTCTTTGAGCTATGTCGGTGACTCTAGTTCTTCTACATCTCATCTCATTATTTCTCTCTATTGCCCTTTGAGTGACCTTGAGCCTTATGAGACCAATTTTAAGCGGCCTCGTCTTAGTTCCGTACGTCTTTACTGGCAACATGCACGAATTGAAGACTTTCGTCTTGAGACAGCCTGACATGCCATTTAATTTATTTGAGGAAGAGACGCATACATTCCGGATGCGGGAGGAGTGGTGGAGGCACTTTAATTTCTTGACACACCAATAACAAGATTCAGTAAAAATTCTGGAAATCTTTCAGTTTTCGTTAAACATCTGTATCAAAAGTAAGCGGGACAGAAAGGAGATCTTTAAAAAAGATTTTTCAAATCTATTTCGGACACTATTTAATAATAATAATAATACCTTTATTGCTCACTATAAACAATCCAATTGTGCACTTTGACTTCACAAATTCACATACAGATAAAGAACACTATGAAGTATAATGCTAATAAATATTTTAGCAAGCTATTCACACACAATTATCTGATAATGCTTATGGTGGACTAATACCTGAACTAGGTCATGTCCTGTGTCTCAGGTTATTAGCCCTCCACCCTATCAATGGTCAGAATTAAAAAAAAACTTTCATTTAATAAATTTACGTAATTGACTTTGGTAAGTAGAATCGTTTTCCCCCCGAAGGGTAGAAAACGAATATTTAGGTTTCAGCCGTAGCTCGACCCACTGTGAGATTAACCCTTTGAATTTTACCTGTTTGCAGTGTGCATCTACCCTATATACAATTATTCACCTAACATTTTCAATGAGGGTATGTAAGTAAGTGCGGGTGCCATCGCCGACTAGCTTTTCTCTTCAGTACTTTTCTCACACGCCGGCTAGAACAGCAAATTTAGTGGGTCGAGCTACGGCTGAAACCTAAATATTCGTTTTCTACCCTTCGGGGGGAAAACGATTCTATTTAGGTGTTCGAGCCTTCGCTCGACCCACTGTGAGATGTGTTTACAATCTGCCGGCGATGGCTAGACGTACTGTGAAATTGTACAAATCGTTTTTCAATGAAAAACAAAGTGACTTTACGAACTAAATTATTTTAATAATTATTTTAAGGAACAATATGACTACTATTTAATTCAAGATATGCTTGTTTGCTTATATGTACAATTAAGGATTTAGGTATAACAATTAAATCGGAATAAATGATTAAGTTTAGCTAAATGGAGCTTGAGGATTGCCAATAGTCCACTCATTTTTGCCCATGTATGTACACTTTGAGGTGTACATGTGTACCAAACTGTAGAGAAAAATTCGAGAATTCCGAAAATTCCTTTTTTATTAAGATAAAACTAGGTAATAAATAAATAAAAGTGTTAATTACTCGATATGAATTTGAGTTGATTGAGTATTCAATTGCGTTTAGTTTCGACGTCTGCAAAACTTGTAGTAAAATATTTTATTTTTAGTTTATTTTTTCTTATGTACTGATGTATCGTGCACTTAAATAAAAAAACATAACTTAATGGGATTACAACCATCAAAGTAAAAAAAAATAAAAAGAAATTGTAACTTACAATTCATCTGTCTCTACGCAAGTAACAAAACGCTACAAAATGTCAAAATACGATCTATAATGACCAAATGTTAGTGTCACAAACTCTTTGAATGGACGATTCAAAAGGGACTTCAAGTTAGTAAGAAACGACTTTAGTAACAAACAATGCCGCTACCTATCTAACGATGGACTTTGGGACTGCAGGGGCTATAATAAATGTTTTCCATATTCCCATCAAAGACCGCCCAACTAAAAAAGACGAAGAGCATCTTTTATGAATGTTGAAGCATCATATTATTGTATTGTGTGCGATACACTCTTCAATGTTTTAGTCTTCGACGGATTATTCGGTTAAGGACAGATTCTTGATACGACAGATTCACTCATCAGATGCTTCCGATTCGAGTTCCATTTCAACCAGAAAATAAAGTAAGATTTTGGTACCTTATCTGAGAGTTCTTACAACTCTCAGGTAGGGTAGTACCACGGTCTATTATGGTATCGTCCATTTCCATCGTATAAAGTGCATATCAACATTTTCATTCAAACTAGTTTACGTAAACTCGGACGTGTACTCTGTACTCACTTAATATAATCATAGTATCTGCAGTATTAATATAACACTTAACAATGGCAATAAAAATTTCATCATTTCATTTACTGATACTTGTCAAGTTGGAATTGATTAACAGGTTTTTGAGTATCAAAGATTAATTGTTACAGATAAAATGACGTATTTTCTTTCAAACAAAAAAGATTAGTGTATGTACCTCGCGGTACATCGATTAGGCAGATTGAGGCGACGTCCTTTCAAAATAATGTCTGAGAGAAAAAAAAATTGTATAGGTCAACAATTTTTCCTTATAATTAAGACATCTAGATCAAGGTTGCTGTTTATTCAGTTTTCAGAGAAAGGTAACTGCAGCTCTATAGCTGCCGGGTGAAGGGATGATTCCCGCTCTTTTGAATAAAGACTGAAATTAACATGCAATGACGCTTCGCGAGGGTGGTTTAACTTTCTCCCTGGTAGATACGAATAAATTTGTTATGCTTCTACGTCTTGATTTGCTTACTGGTATATATATGTTTATTCATCCAAAATACTAAAATTAGCCTTTCGTCCCTAATAATATTAAGCATCCAACCAGATTGCCTAAATTTTGACGAATCAGACTTGGAACCAAATTTCGGCCATAGTATAATAATAATCATCACTCGATACGAATGTCTTGAGATGTATGACAAAAAGAGTCAACTCGTGAATACGTCTACCTGAAGTACCTGAACACAGGAGGATAAATGTAGCCACATAGCGTGACACTTAGTATATGTTGTTTCTATTGATATCAAAGGAGTAATTAATAATTTGTGTAAAAAAAAATTACAACTAAGACGTTCACTTCTTTCGGGGTCAGCAAAAGTGGCCACTACTGATTTATGAATTATGAACTGCTATGTTTTTGTAATAATATGTGTATGATTATGAAGCAAAAAAATATATAGCGCAATATCATTTGACTTGGGATTATCAGCTATTGGCAGTTGTTACTCTGGGCGCCCCATTCCACCGCTCCGAAGTAGGAATATAAGTCAATTCAATTGACGCCATGACGATTCGAAGAGATTCCGCTTCTCACTTGACTATGACTGCACTGCATGGGGTGTAGTTGAGAGGACAAAAAGTAGTCAAGTCATTTGATAGATTGTATCGTTGTAACAAAATGGGTCTATCTTTACGGGACTTCTTACAGTCCGTGACTACTTACAAGAAATTCTGAAAAGTTTTGACAACCTTCAATTGATTTACATTTTAACATTTTATTTATTTCTGATGTCATATCCTTCGTGATAGAGCAAGACAATTAACTGCATGTATCCAAACTATTATAAATCTTTTTAATTTTATGAGGGTACGAGTATATGTGCACGCCAATTCACACTGGGCCAGCGTTGTTGACTAAGGCCTACTAATCACCCTAACATAGGGTAGGCTCGAGCCCCTCGGTGGGGACGTATATTAGTTGTGATGATGATGACATGTGAAAAGTAACTTATATCCAGATAATATGGATAATTGAGCTTTTCACACCTCAATATAATTTTTAATTTAGCCCGCCTTGAAATCTGAATATGCTCATGTCAAACTTCCCTGTTTTTAATTTTCCTGGCCCTGATATCGAGCAAATGTTTGCTGGCCTTCGTAAAACTCGTTCTGATCCCAATCGTTTAACTTTTTCCACCCTTGGTCTACCCTTTAATGCATATTGGTAGTAGGCGGTAGTGATGGCTAAATCCTCCTTGTTCTTTCAATAAATCTGTCTGTAAAAGTTCAGAGAAAAGGTAAGTTGTTGAATTACAGAAATTGTTGTTATGCGGCTTAAAAATGTTACATCTATGTTTTTTTAAAATTTTTGCTCTCTTCTCGCAACGGGTATTGAAAAACTATATCTGAAGTTTTACGAAACATGGAACCAGCTACCAGAAAGCGCTTACTAATATGGGTTTTACGTTTAAGGATGTATCTTTATAAACATCTATAAAGTGTCTCCCCTGCGGAAGTAGGCCATCATGAGTAATTATAACACCTAAGCATTAGACTACTTTTAGTTAAGAGTTGAACCTTTTGCCATGCAGGTGTAGCCGTTGCGAGGCTACTATTGATTTTTATGGAGGTGAATACATGGTTGGTTTCTAGATATTTTTGTACTTCAAAATAACAAAATATTTTGTCATTTTTCAGCCCCTAAACGTTGAACTTGGATTTCATGCTTAGCAAGTGATTCCTTTGTGTCTCCAAATAAAAAAGAAGTGTTCCTCTCGGTTTGAGGAACCAGGTTCATTATATCTGTATCTGGTTAACACCCTGTATCATTCATTCTAATAGAAGCCGTTATATCTGCTATGATCGAAGGTTGATAGCGAAATGGAGTTTGCCTTCTCAATTTTAACCTCGAGGATACGTGATTCTTCACTTTGGGAAATTAGCTCAGATTTTATCAAGGTGTAAAATCGGTATAGTCACTATCTGTGAGGTGATCTTTTTCATTAAGGCGAATGGTGTTTAAATCAGAGCACAACAGAATACAATTTAACAGCTTTTATTTAATTGCCTTATATTTTTGTTTGCTCAATGATTATATGTATGCGCGTCATCTTCGCTAAAGCATAAGCTAATTGAACTTTACAGATTGCAAATCGGAGCTGACATTCTTCGTCGGATGAAATCTTATCACCAAAGAGGTCTTTATGACAGACGCAGTCAACCATCCATGATCTCCAATAATCCGCATTATTATCGTTTATTTTTAGATAAACTTTTCATGTGGCAGAGCTACCTAGGGATAGGCTCCCAGTTGGCTAGGTCGCAAAGGATCGTGTGCTCCGTAATTTTTAATTGCTAGCCTGCTAATGAAGTAGGCTGCGTAGCTAGTATATTATGTGTAGGGGCAGGACCGGCCCTACCATAGGGCGAACGGAGCGGCCGCTCCAGGCGCCAAGTTCCAGGGAGCGCGTCAGTGGTCAAAAGTTATCCTCGCTTTTTTAATATTTGGGCGCAAGGGGGGCACCATAATTGGAACTCGCTCCATCTTAAAACTTGCCTTGAGCGGGCACTGTGTAGGGGTCGGATCATTAGCCGACGCGCAGTTAAAAAGTGACGGCTTATGACGGCTTTACAGCCGACAGTGAGGACTAGGCAGTCGACAGTGAGGGCTGCGCAGCTGACAGTGAGGGCTGCGCAGCTGACAGTGAGGGCTGCGCAGCTGACGATGAAGGCTGCGCAGCCGACAGTGAGAGCTGCGCAGCCGACACCATGTGTAGGGGTCGGTTCACTGGCCGACGCACAATTTTAAAGTGATGGCTGTGCAGCTGACATAGCTTTGTGATAAGAGTGCACGTGCATGTTTTACATGAAACGCATTCTAGAATGGTGAAGTTGTTCGACCATTTAAGTGTGGAGTCGCAAGTTTGCCGTCCAGAGAGTGACCATTCGTAAGAACAAAAGCTACTCGTACGTGTGATACGAGTGCTAGTTTCTAAAACATGATACGTATGCTAGGATGGCGAAGTTGATTCTCCATTCATGTGTGGAGTAGCGCATCTGCCGTCTGGAGAGCGGGCATTCGCAAGAGTAAAGCACTTTGTGATACAAGTGCTAATTCCTAAGGCATGATATACGCATGCTAGGATGATGAAGTTGTTCCTCCATTCATGTGTGGAGTAGCGAGTCTGCCGTCCGGAGAGCGGGCATTCGCAAGAGGAAAGCATTTTGTGATACAAGTGCTAGTTCCTAAAACATGATACGCATGCTAGGATGATGAAGTTGTTCCTCCATTCACATGTGGAGTAGCGATTCTGCCGTCCGGAGAGCGGGCATTCGCAAGAGGAAAGCACATTGTAATACAAGTGCTAGTTCCTAAAACATGATACGCATGCTAGGATGGTGAAGTTGTTCCTCCATTCATGTGTGGAGTAGCGAGTCTGCCGTCCGGAGAGCGGGCATTCGCAAGAACAAAGCACTTTTTTAACTTGTACACTAAATAAAGGAAGGATCTTACCTCAAAATCTGCAACAGCTATTCTTAAATAATTTTTAATAAATATATATATTTCTTATATCAGCAAATAGCGCACTAAAAAAAAACCTACTTTTTATTGAAATTAATTGTGTTACTTAATTTAAACAATATAGTTTTAACAATTTTGCACACTGCTCACGACAAAATTCAAAAACGTACTGAAGAGAAAAGCTAGTCGGCGATGGCACCCGCACTTACTTACATACCCTCATTGAAAATGTTAGGTGAATAATTGTATATAGGGTAGATGCACACTGCAAACAGGTAAAATTCAAAGGGTTAATCTCACAGTGGGTCGAGCGAAGGCTCGAACACCTAAATAACAGTATTCATCGACGCTTATACAATCCAAAACTACCTCCTTTGTAAAAATAAGGAGTATCTGCGTATGGTGCAAGTCATAGGCTGATTCCAGTTTCATTTTAACTAATGTTAACCGGGTTAATTCAGTATACTATTTTACTTGATATAAGAGTATTAAATATTAAAAATGTGTGAACAGAATAAATAGTATAGAATAATGTACAAATAATATGTTGCTTAAAGATTCTATTTATTCGTTTTTAGAAAATTTTCAGTTTTTTCGTAGCTGAGTTTTAATAATGTATTTTTTAAGGACAACTTAAGTTTATTTCTATTCATTTTATAGCACTGGTGTATATCGTTGAAGTTTCTATATAGGAAGGGACCCGCAAAAAGATATTGGCGTCGTGCAAACACAGAGTGAACCCTAGGTACGCTATTTATCATTATTATATGGTCGTCAACGAAAAATTTGATCTCATTTACTTGATTAATGTACCCATGAATTAATTTGGCAGCTGATATTAATTACACAAAACTTTCAGAGCAACAAAACCTCCCTGATAAGTACTACCTATACCTATTACCACCTATTACGCAAAGTTAAACCGCGGTGTCTAGTCGGCAATATTGCAGACAGACATTTTGCTGTCTCTAATTTTTAGGAGTACCTAGAATCTTCTATGCACAGAGGCGTGCGTTTGTCGTAACGAGACCTTCTGTACTGTTTTTAAATTTGAAAAATAATAATTGAATTTCCAGCGGGCGTAGCACGATCCATGGATAAAACGGGACGAGAGATAAATAAAATGTTTCTTCTCGCTCTCTCACATAACAATGAAACGAGACGGGACGAGGGTTTGTCACGTCTTTCTCTGCTACGGTTAGTCCATCTATTGCTCTCAAAATATTTCCTCCAGGAGCAATACATATTCAAGTATTTCTACTATATTTTCTAAACACCCTTAGTGGTTTTGTAAGCTAAGCTGTTTAAAAAAGTTGGATTACTTATTTAGTTATCTTGATGTTTTGAGTGTGTTTTGTGGATATTGGTATTGTTATTTTGGGCATTATTTATTAAATTAATGTCTATAAAATATGAATGTGGCGTAAGTAATAATTATGCGTCGGCGCCAAACAAGCAAATTAATTAATTAATAAATTTAAGCAAATTAATAGGTACGTAAAGCGCGTTAGTGATATTTGTTCATTGATTGTTTGGCGCCGACTCAAAATTACTTAGGTATACATTACATTTGTTTAAGAACTTAATTATTATTAAGTTTAAATAAAACAAGGGTATATTATTTAATGCTTTTCAGTTTTTTCGCCGTAAATTTTTTTTGTTAAAATGTTTTTATTTTATAATTTTTGTGGCTATAATCTATAATAATCAGCTTTAAAATCTGTGAGTGAACAATAAATCACTCCTATTTTACCATCCTTAGGGGAAGATTTTTTTCAAATTTATATGCGACTAGCTTTCCGCTCGCGACTTCGCCCGCGTTATTCCCGTGGGATTTTTTATTCCCATAGGAAAATTACCCTATGCCCTTTCCCTGGTCTCAAACTATCCCTTTTTTTTTTTTTTTGGGAGGGGGGAAAATGCATTTACACATTCCTCGTGGTCGAGCCAAACCACAAGGATATGTGGGACTCCCCAGCGGACCGGGCCTACCCACTAAAAACCCCCCCAGCAGCTCCTCCGTCCGTCACAAGACAGGGGAAAGGGGACAACAGCCAGGCCTTATTCCCGCTGAACCCCTGCCTGCGACATGTCCGTTGCCGGACGCCCCGTCTAGCTCTGCTGCTTTGTAGAGCGACGCAGAATTGCACCGCTCTACACCCCGAAATTGGTTTTTTATTGTGGTTGTCTTCCACGCGGCCCGACGCTCAGTGCGCCGGGCCCCCGGCCCGCTCAGTGCGGGTAACGGGTTGCCCGACGGCAGATCCCACTGGATCCACCGCCGCGCGGGTGAGCCAAAGCTCTGGGAAACCCCCGGCAGGCGCGAAGCGCCGTAGCGAAAAGTCGCCTCCACCTTGCTACCTTCATAGGTAGCCGCCCAAATCGGGCTTCTGGCGAAAGCCACACCTCTTCTTAAAATAAGAAGAGGGGACTTCGCCCTTCTCCGCATGAAGCGGGTGGCCACACGAAGTGGCCCGCCGGGTTAAACTCGGCCATCCCACACCCCCCCCTCTATGGGGGTCCTCTCGTCAGACTATTAGCCCGCGGCAGAGAATCTGCCGGGTTGCCCAGGGTGCACCACAAGGAGGTTGTCTGACATCGCACCCCTGGTCTCAAACTATCCCTATACCAACTTTCATCAAAATCAGTTCAGTAGTTTCGAAGCCTATTCAATACAAACAAACAAATAAACAATCAAATCTTTCCTCTTTATAATATTAGTATAGATCAACTCAGAGGTAACTAATAAAAAAGCCTAACCCTAGCCAATAAAAAAAGAATTATCTAAATCAGACTACTCTGTAAAAAGTTATGCGTTCATGCGTTGTAATACATCACATAATTCATCACAATCAGTGAGTGAAAAATCAATCATCCCCTGTTTTCCTACCCTTAGGGTTGGATTTATTTTTCCAAATTTATATGGGACCACCCTCGGGGTATACCCTTTCCAATAAAAAAAGAATTATCAAAATCGGCATAAACGACGAAGTTATCAGCGAACACACATAATAATCGAATTGAAAAACCTCCTCCGCTTTTTCGGCGGGTAACAAAAATACGTCGATAAATTTTAAGGGAGGGATCCATCCAAAGATTTTGCCACGGTCCTCAGATGGTATAGTTACGCCACTGATCAACCAATTGTGTTTTTTATCTTTCAATAATTCTAGTATTGTAAATGGCGATTAAAAAGGAGATACAAAGAATATGACCTCCCGAGTTTCTTGCCTGTTCTCGTGATGGCTCTTCCAATTTCCGAATAGGTGTAGGTAGAGTCAACTTCTACTTGTAGGTATTAGCTAGCATCTTAATAATGTTCGGGATATATGGACAAGGTTAAATATGTTTCCTTCCTTCTAATTAGAATTTTGTTTTGATTTTGACGTCATTAGGTCCATGTAAAGGCCTGTGTACTGATGAATAAAGATTTTTGAATTTGAAAAAAGTGATGAATCAAATTACATCAAAATCGTTCTGGAATAGACAGAATAATTATGAACGGTACCTAGGACAACATTTATCGCTTTAATGAGCATCCCCATCATGACGTCTTAATTCCAGGCAGTTTTCTGAATTGCTATCAGTGCCTTTCTTTTACTCATTATACAAAAAGAAAGAAATGGCATTATAACAATTCAGAAAACTGCCTGGAATTAAGATGTCATAATATACCCGCTGGTGCAAGGACTTTTATAGTGGGGATGCTTCCACAATAAACCGCATCCAAGGAAAATTCAGTTATTTTCATTCAAAATACACCTTTACAGGTATGTATTGGTGTTAAATACTAAAAGAAAAGTCTAATTAAATGACAATATGTATCATTTTACTCTGTTAACATTGAACAAAAAATCTTTTTTAGGGGATCCCGATGAAAGAATTAATCGTATGCAAAGGTACGAGTAATGAGAGGAAAAACTACTGTTCTACATAAATTGGGTGAGCTTTCTCGGGAAGAACAGGCATCATCATTGTCACCTCCTCTTAACAGTTATTTCATGTCGGGTATAGCATAGCAGTAACTAAAAGTAAACTAAGTATCATTGCCGTCGCATAGAAACGGATTATTTATAATCATTTGCCAAAGTAGGTAGATATCCACCAAAAGAGGCTGAATAGCGTGACATCATCTGTAACTACACATAGCCCAGCTGTGCGGTTTTAACAGAAATTATAGTGCCATATCGTGTCATTCCTCGCTGCGATGTCGCCGCTGCTCGCCACCATCGTCTGCGCCGTGCTCGCGCTGTCGCCGGCGCCGGCTCAAGCCCAGTCCCGGGAGTCGCGGCTCGTGCAGACTCTGCAGGGCGCCGTCCGCGGGTACAAGGACCCCGTCGAAAACGTGTTCGCTTTCCATGGCATACCTTACGCTACTGCACCTACCGGAGAAGATAGATATAAGGTAATGGTCGAAATTTTAGTGTTATGTCGTTACTAGTCGAAATTAAAAATAATGTTTGGCCATAAGGACGACCACTTGTAAATCTGACCTTCTGAAAATAGAAGTTTCTCTTTTGCCTACGTGATATGGGCCACGTGATATTAAGATAAATACTTAGTAATCAGAAAAGGGCATTTATTGATATCACTGTTCAATTGTTCATCGAGCGTGCTTTCACTAACATTACAAGACAGATAGAAGGTTAATTTTTTTTACCTGCCATCCCTCTTTTTATTCAAAAAATTTGAGCTTAAGAGGCTGAGAGAATTCTATCGCGGTGTGTGTTCGCACAACTGAAATTAGTGCGATAGAGACAATACTGCACTGCAGCTCGGATCAAAAATGAAAACCTGTGAACACGAAATAAACGTAGTCCCTTGTTTTCTCCGATGATTTAATTACTTTTTGCATTACACATTTAAGAAAGGTTTAGGCTGTTTTTCTACGTTTTGCTTTTTTCATATAATCTTGTCAAAGTTTGCCGGATGTTATATTAATAATTTATTTTATAAATCTTTATTAATATTAAACTTAGTAAAAAAAGGAAAACATAGGAACACGCTAATAATGGCAATTGATTTTTTGGAAAAAATAGAGCAACTATTGTCATTATCTAGGAAAGAGACAGGGAACTGCTTTTGCATGGTAAAAAAAGCCAGTATTTATTTATTTATTTATTGATTTTAGGAAGACTATCGACTAAAATATTATACACATAGAAAACTTCGTACATCGCTACAAAGTCATTTACAAGTCTCCACTGTTAGAACTAAAGTAAATAACAAAATTACCTACTATACTTAACTTAGATCTAAGAATACATTTCTATAAATATAAATTAATTGTTTATGACAAGTTAGTGGCTAAGAACAAATGCACATTGCTACTCAGATTTTATTTATTTATTTACGTATATAATGAGCATAAGTATGCCTACTATTACAAATTAAGATATTGGGATTCTTAAAAAAATGTTTTGTTAAGTTTAGATTTGAATAAGTTAATACTGTCGAAACAAATATCGAGGTTTAGGTTTTTACTTAATTCATTATACGTCTTCATAGCACGGTATATAAAACTATTCTGCCGATAATTGGTTGCAACACTAGGGACATAGAATAAGGGACTATTGCGGAAATTTCTGTTAGGGACATAAAAATTGACATTACTTAACAATTCAGGACAGTCCATTGAACAGTTAACGATTTTGTGAAGAAAAATTAAATCAGGAAATTTTCTACGGTATGATAATGGTAATATATGATGTTTTTTGCAAAGTTCAATATAGTTCAAGCGTTTTGATCGAGAGCGGTAGGTTAGGAATCTTAAGAATTTACGTTGAATTTTTTCAAGCCGGTGTGTATAGCATATGTACCTTGGATTCCAAATTTGGAATGCGTATTCAAGGTGACAACGGACATAGGTAGTGAAGAGAATTTTAAGCGTTTTAATGTGTTGAAAGTCCTTAGATACTCTCATAATGAATCCAAGCGATCTGGAGGCTTTGCTAGCAATGGATGTTATGTGACTTTGAAATAATAATTTAGTATCGTGGATAACCCCCAAGTCCCTCATCTCCGCTACACGGTTTAATGTATTATTTTTTAATGAATAATTAAAAACTAATGGATTCTTCTTTCGCGAAAATGTAAGGACAGAGCATTTACTAACATTAAGGTCGAGCTTGTTTTTGTGACAATAATCATTAAGTCTTATTAAGTCATTTTGTAACAAACGACAGTCTTCCAAGGTGTTTATGACTTTAAAAATTTTCATGTCGTCTGCAAAACTAAGTATTTTTGCATTTAAGAAACAGCTTTCAATGTCCGATATAAATATTAAAAATAAAAGTGGACCCAACAGGGAGCCTTGAGGAATACCGCTTGGTACACATATCCATTTGGATATGTAATTTCCTAAGACCACTGCTTGAGAGCGATTTTCTATATAGGAAGTGAACCACCTTAACAAGTCACCTCTGACCCCATTGTTTTGGAGTTTGGCGATTAAGAGACGATGATCAATTCGATCGAAGGCTTTAGTGTAATCGGTATAAATCACATCAGCCTGACCCCCCGCATCCATGGCCTCCGTAACATATTCGTTCAGTAGCACGAGATTACTTACAGTGGATCTTCCTTTCAAGAATCCGTGTTGAGTAGATGGCAATGTACTACCTATCGATGCATACAACTGTTCGTATACAATTCTCTCAAATACCTTGGCTATTATACAGAGTTTTGATATAGGACGATAATTTGTGACTATATTTTTAGCGCCCTTTTTATGAATCGGCGATATGAAAGCTTTTTTCCATATGCTTGGTACGTGTCCTTCCCTTATGGACCTTGAAAATAGGATTTCAAGCGGTTCTGACATATTTTCGGCACATTTTAATAAAATTATCGGTGGAATCAAGTCAGGGCCCGCCGATTTAGATACATCTAGATTTTTAAGCTTGGCTTTAATAAGGGACTTATTAATATATATCGAGTCAATGCTACTCACAATAGCATTTCCTGTGTCAACTAAAGAAGTCTTCGTCCTGAGATCATCATTAGAATTTGAGAAGGTGGAGTTAAAATAATCTGCAAAAATATTGCATATGTCCGGTCCTGTGTTGCAAGTCTGATCATTATATGACATAATACTTGGTATGGAACTATATTTTTGCAATGATTTAATATGAGACCAAAAATACCTTGGATTAACTTTTATAGAATTTTCTACATTATTTATATAAACCGCGTAACACTGGGCTTCTAATAATTTAGTTCGTTTATGTAGAATCTCCATACTAGTTTTATCAGATATCATTCCATAGCGCCTGAACTTGCAGAAATATTTATATTTTTCTTTTATTGTTTTTATAAGGGGAGATGAATACCAAGGGGGAAATGTACGCCTAAGCACTTTTTTTGTTGGAACGTATTCATCACGTAATTTTTCGATCACTCTGTAAAAATAATCCACTGCCTCCTCCAGTGTTTTATTGTTCAATTCGCTCTGCCAGTCGACCTTAGACAAACCGATATTGAACGCTTCAAAATCTGTACGATGAAAGCAGAATTTCGTGCGTGATGCAGGTTTGAGACAGTGCTCAATGTGCAATCACAGCGATACACTTAACGCATTGTGGTAGGGATCCAGTGGAACAAGGGGATCGGAAATGATACTAACCCCAACCTCAAAGTTCGATAATATCAAGTCTAGAATACGACCATGGGTGTTCGAAATAAAGTTTCGTTGAAAGAGATCAAGTAGGTTCAATTCATCGATAAGATCTGCCTCATTAGACCCGTATATGTTGGATGGTTCGAGATAGGTACAAATCTGGTTTACTCCATGCAATTGAACTCATGTTGAAATCACCCATAATTAGAAAATTATCGCCCGTGTTAGATGTCATAATGTCGCGCAAATTTGATAAAAAATTCTGTAGTTGTTGTGAAAAGCTAAAACCATCATTTTGGCGACATAGATAAATAACACATACGTGCAATTTGCATTTGTTCCATTGGATTGTAACTCATAAATCTTCAGCGGAAGAGTTCCATTCTGGCCTAGAAATTATATGCAAATTATTTTTGATAGCTAAGAGAACGCCCCCGCCCATACTTTGGTTTGTAATGTCATATCTACGATCTCGTCTCAACACAGTGTACCTATCATCGAACAATTCCGCGTCCGATATACTGTCCAACAGCCAAGTTTCAGTCACTGCTAGCAGATCAAAGTTGTTTAGTAGCAAGTTCCGTCGAAAACATGCAGTTTTAGTGCGTAAGCCACGAACGTTTTGGTAGTATGCACTGAGATTTTGATTAGCCATGAGAAATGCAGACCAAAAACATAAAAGAGACATCATAAAATACATGTCTGGCTAAGCCTAACCACATATTCAAAAAGATTAAATGAAAAATGGTAAAACATATATAATATTGCTTAAAAACTACCAAAAATTCGTGGCACACACATTGATTATAAGTCCTAAATTGAAGGTAAAAAATGTTACCTGACTGAAAGTTGCTTGGTATTCCAATTACAGCATACATTACTCGACAAATAGTACACAACACTCGAAACACGGAATGGTTTAGGTTGTGGTTGTTATGAGAATTTAACCATTTTAAATGAATTAAATTGAGTAACTTTGATAAATAAAACTTAAAGTAAATCAAAATACATGAACCACATATTATGAACAATAAATTTAACCTATTTCTATTTTTTATACAATGTTCGGCAGTATAAACTAAAACAAAAACAATTGTGTGCATCGATAACAATCGCGCCATGCAACGTGAGTAATGGCGCTGAGAGGCAGGCATGTTGTGTGCATGAATAAGCATAATTGAAAGAGCCGGCAGCGGAAAGGGGACAAAACAATTATTAGTAGTTTCGTTTATGCATTGAGCGCCTTTTTTTTTTTTTTTCTCGGGGGGAAATGCGTAACCGCACCGTACCCGCCGTGGGCTAGACGGCGGGCGTGTGTGGGGCTCTCCTGGCAGAATACCAGGCCTACCCACTAAAACCCCCCGGTGTTCTCCCTGCCCTTATGGGCGCGCTAGGTAAGGTCCACAGTGCGACTCCACTACCCACGCGCCCGGGCATATAATAAGTAGAGTTACAAAAATCAGTTTAATATACTGGTCCCTCGGTGAGGGAACTTTCAGATATTAAGCTGAAAGGCTTTGATCTTAGCCAAAAGGCCGAGAAGCGATGCATGCATTGAGCGCCTACGAATAGACAGTGTATTATGATTATAGAATAGAATATCCAACTTTCGGGTAGAATTGAAATATGAGTAGCAAGTGCAGTCGTTGTCAACCATTTATCATATGAATGCAGAATTATTTGACAGATTATTAAATTTGCGTATGTGCAAATATAAGTTAACAAAATAATGATAACAATAAACAAATTACTTAATACATAATAGTTTAAGACAGTTTGTTTAAATCAAGTTCTGAATTCACTGTAATGACAGGTGACGAATCATTCTTCCTAACGTGGATTTTCGAAAACTTAACCCAGACAAATTCATATACTTTTTCTTTGGCAATCTGCTTAGTCTTGGTGAGTAATTTTTTGTATTCGGGTGATAGATGATCGTTGATATATACACGCTGATTATTCACATCAGCCAATCCAATATCTGCAAGTTTCATCGATTTGATCAAACGTGCTGAAGCGATAAAATCTTCTTTCACGTATCTGTTAAGGAAGCACGCAACTATTGATTTTTCCTTGGAGCTGCCAAAAGAGGGAATTCTACTTATATAGTTTATTTGCTGTTTATTAATCTTGTAGTTAATACAAATTCCTATCTTGTCAACTATATTAAATAAGTTTTCTCCTTTCTTCATTGGCACTCCTTTAATCTCGATGTTATTGAGCCTAGACCACTGATCTCTACTAATCTCCTTGCGCTGAAACATGCTAATGTGGGATTGAAGTTCCGCGTGATCAGATGTCAAAGTTTCTAGACCTGTAATTCTTGTGTCCATCTTGTTAACTTTGACCTACACGATTAGTCAAACACGTTGACCTACACGATTTCTTCTTAAGCTGATAATAACAAACTACTATACTATATTACCGTTGATAATAATTGATGATCCAAACTATTACGAAAAGCGTGCAAATCGCTCAATCTCTTTCGCCCTTAATAAACTTAATTGCACCCAGGAAACAAAGGTCAGGGGAGTTCGTTCGGTGAACTGGGAGTTCCCGATTTTAAACGGGTCCTTCATAGGAAAGGAAAGGTTCCGGAGGAAGGTTAAATCCGTCATCGGGACACCAGTGGTTTAGCCACTGGGATTAGAGTTCATCGACATACCCAAGTGGTTTAGGAGCAAGTGGCTACGGAAGCACTAAGTTAACCTTTCGATGGACATATAATACATTATGTCCCACAGCAATGCCATTATGAGGCAAAGTATACCAATGAGTACCAGGAGGAAAGAACCAGGTGGCATCGCCGTGAAACATTCTGTATATCTAATATAATGGAGATCGTTAAATATACATCCCGAAATGGAACTCTGTACCAGGGTCGTTTGCTTGGTTACCTTCGTCTTACCTATTTCTGCCGCAAAGCAGCATTGCTTGCATTGCTGTGTTCCTGTTTGAAGGGTAAGATTGTAAAGTGAAGTGAAATTACTAGGTACCGTGACTTAACATCTGATGTCAACAAGTTGGCAACGTACACTGTGGTTCTTGTAGGGGTTGCAGTTTTCCTGTGAATCTAACAGGTGCCACGTGTATTATATGTGACTGTTACCACTTACCATGGAGCAAAAACAAAACTTGTTTTGTCGCAATAAAAGGAAAAAAAATAAAGCCTACTCATAAATTAGTCACGGGTAAAAATTGTTTTCGTATCCGGGTTACATGTGTCACTTTTATGAAAATCATATCAACGTGGACAAATGTTATTAAATTAATTGCGGTTACCAACATTTTTTAGGTTATTCTCTCCGTTTTTTACCAAGAGCTCCTCCATAATATGTAAAAAAAAAGTAGTAGGGAATTTTTATTTTTATTAAGACTTACCCGGATGTCGGGCGGTGATTGGGCTTATTCCTTTACTTTGACCCTAAGCCCCTCTGGGACTGTTCTGGTTGTTCCATAACTTTTGCCTTTCATATTTTCCTGATTTCGAATGACCCTCTATGGGGTGAAGAGGTACTAGCACTCCAGGAAGTGGGTAGTAAAAGGCAAGTCTAACATAATTATTATCCCTGCCTAATTATCTCTGCCTAAATAAAGGCATTGCACTTTTTTTCGCGAACGCAAACAGAAGAAATACGGTGTTTGCGTACGAGTGAAGTCCCCAAAACTCAGCCTAACTCCACCTTTACTTATTTCTCAAAAATGACAGTCAAATAACGTTGGATGTGCTATAAGATAGTTGCTTGATATACCCTTGATTTGATTTGAAGATCCCACGAAAAGCATTAGAACATTTATTTATCTTCGGACAGGGTGAAGAGTCAACTTTATTTTCTGTTATTTACTTGTCAGCAAACATCAATACTTCATTTAGTTTGTATGTATATTATATATAGTACCTTGTATAGTATGTACAAGGATTAAGCTTGATTTTAGGGCGATTTAGAAATTTTGGGCGGATTTTGTTTTGAACAGATTCTTGTTTGGACAGATTCATTTTTCACCGGAATATTAAAAATGATACAAAAATACGTGTCTGCTTTGTGTCTGATTATGTAAATTGTGACGAGGTGCTAGAAGGCGGCGGCGCAGACACTGCATTACAAATTTAAAAAAATAAAATACTCCTTTTGTTATTTATAAAACTATGTGTTCATTATTATTATCACCATTTATTTTTTATAAGCATTCAATACACAGCGTAAATGACAATGAATTATATTTAATTAATTTTGTAATATAAGTGCCCAGTGCTACTCATTTTATGTCCCCACCGTGGGGCTCGAGCCTACCTTAAGTTAGTGTGTTTAGGCCTTAGTCAACCACGCTGGCCCAGATGCGGATTGGTCGACTTCACATACACCTTTGAATTTCTTCGCAGATGTATGCAGGTTGCCTTACGATGTTTCCTTTACCGTAAACATCAGCAGTCTTTAACCTCTGTATTAGCATTGAAATTATACCAGATTCATCCCTAAAAGTTACTTTTTTTAGTTTTTTGAGATCACAAATTAGCAGTGTGCCGCAGGGGTGGGTACAGTTTAACCATTGGGAGACAGTGTAACAAGATGGGGTACACCATAATTGTGTAATTTGGAGTCAATCGCAGATCTGCAGCATCCTCGGCAGAACATACCTTAATTTTTTTACGAAGCGATGGCAATTCATTCTCTCGGCTAAGAAAGGCAGCCGAGAGAATGAATTGCCATCGCTGAAAGGATTCCTTTTTCAACCAGCCTTATTGCTTCTTTCATGTCATTGGCATCGTGTTGGCCAAATATGCATGTCTCATTTCAGATTCCGATCCGTTTTCAATACACACTTTAACATGTTATATACTGTACTCCGTTACACTGTAACCTACACCGTTACCATATTGTTTAAATAAAAAATCGTTATAAATGTACCTATAGATAGGTTAGGAATCGCACCAAAATTCTTTGAAAACACCAAGTGATTGAAGATTAAAGGAAATATACTCAATAAAGTTTCTTTCTTTTTCGACAAGAACACAACTTCACTAACTCAAAATCCCCATGTCACACTCTGCCCGTGTTATGTTACACTATCCCTCACTTGGCTGTTGGCTCTAAATCTAACTTACAACACATTACAATTGATCAATTTATATTGGTCTGGATTCTGGAGGCTCAGGGTTCAATTCCCCGTGGGGGGGGGGGGGGGGGGGGGGTGATTTTAAAAGTGATTTTACATTTGGCTAAGTATAAACACCTGTATAATCAGCAAATAAAATAATACCGACGTTACTACCTTGTTTTTACAAGTTTCTATACTTTTTCTTTAATTATGTAAATTACTGTTTGTCGATCTTACGTGTAATAGAACAATGACTTGGTTATGTTTTTTGCAGCAATTACCAGATGTGGTGATGTAGGCCAATTAAATATTTAAAGAAAATATTTCAAACATGAAAGAAATCGATAATGCTTTCAGGCCGTAGGATCAATGTCTTAAATAATGACATCATAAATTATTTTTGAGTTTGAGATAATATCATTGAACTTTTTAAATCAAATTATATATTTTTCTATTTGTGCTGATTAAACTGATAACTGTTAGTTTGAGCGAATAAAATAATATGAACACTTGTATAATCGGCAAATACCGATATTACTACCTTGTTTTTTACAAGTTTCTATACTTTTTTCTTTTATTATGTAAATGACTGTTTGTCGATCTTACAAGTAATAGAACAATGACTTGGTCATGTTTTTGTGCAGCAATAGCCAGATGTGCTGATATAGGCCATTTTAAATATTAAAAAAATATTTTAAACATGAAGGAAATCGATAATGCTTTCAGGCCGTAGGATCAATGTCTTAAATTAAGACATTGATTCATTTGTCATTTAAGACACGCCTTAGTTCTATTATCCTCTGAAAATAATTAATTTTGTTATGATATTATATCGAAATATTTACGATATACAATTTATTACAAAAATGGAGAATTCGGAAATTACGGAATTAACAAAATCAATAACTCAGAGAAATAAGATTTCGTTGAAAATAGTATTTGGAAAATATATGTGTCTTAAACCCAGCATTGAAAACCGTTTCATACCAATTTTAAGTAATTTTATTATATTATCTTTTCTTTCACAGGCGCCTCTCGATGGTCCAGTTTGGCTAACACCTCTTGACGCGGTGGATGATTCAATTTTATGCCCCCAACCTATCGTGGCAAGAGATGCGGCATTTTATCTCGGGAAAAACATCCGAGAAGATTGTTTGGTAGCAGACGTTTACACTCCAAACACAAATGACACGAATATGCCCGTGGTTGTTATATTTCACGGGGGATCGTTCCAGCGTGGTTACGGAAACTTTATGAGACCGAAAAAGTTGGTAGAAACCCAGAATGTTGTCGCTGTGACATTTAACTATCGCCTTGGTGTTCACGGATTCTTGTGCCTGGGCACAGAGGGTGCTCCTGGTAATGCAGGATTGAAAGATCAGTTAGCACTTCTGCGATGGGTGAAGGCTAATATAGCCGGCTTTGGAGGCAATCCTAATGACGTAACTATTGACGGATACAGTGCCGGAGGAGCGTCGGTCGAGCTACTGATGCTGTCACCAGCTGCGGATGGATTGTTCTCCAAAGTTATATCAGAAAGTAGCAGTGCTCTTCAAGCTTACGCCGTGCAAACTGATCCCATCGCTTACGCTAAGGAGTTCGCGAGAACATACAACGTACCAAACTTGGACGATATAACGGCCCTTGAACAATTTTATAAGACTGCTTCGTTTCAAAGTATTATTAATGAGTCATTGCTATATAGGGAAGATTCGACATTCTTATTTGCACCTTGTTTAGAAGGTAAGAAGATCAAGGATCCTGTTCTAACCGAGAGTCCTTATAAAACTCTTAAATCTGGTAACTACAAAAAGGTTCCGATAATGTATGGCTTTGATAATATGGAGGGGCAGCTACGTGTGCCGTTATTCCAGTTGTGGATAGGTCCTATGAATGAAAGGTTCTCAGATTTTATACCTTCGGATCTCCAATTTTTAACTGAAAAACGTAAGAAGCAAGTAGCGTCCCAGATGAAGGAATTGTATTTTGGGAATAAAACAATTGTTGCAGATGCTCCTAGCATTCTATCGTTTGTGAACTTTTTCTCTGACATGATTATATATCCTTACATAAAATGTTCGAAGCTTCATTTGGATAATGGCCATGATCAACTGTATTTGTATGAGTACTCATTTTACGATAAAAATACCCCACCGGTGCCATTAACTAATGTGCGTGGAGCGGGACACATTGCCCAAACTGCGGCAGTACTTGACCAAGCCGAGAACAATCTAACAGATGAATATAAGAAAATGAAGGCGGTTATGAGAGAATTGTGGGGAAATTTTATCAAAAAAGGGTAAGTTGCACTCGGATATAGTAATAATCTGAAATAGTAATAACTGTATTTGACTAATTTGTATTTACACAATATTTAATTTATTTCTTTTGATTATGAAGTTCACATAGATTAAATTGGTTACATAGATATGCATTCCGATAACGTTAGCAATATATACCCTGTCTTTGTGTTTATGTGTAATGAATAATAAATGTTTCTCTACAGCTACACGAACACTAAATCTAAAGCAACATTTTATTTCCAGCGTTCCCGTACCCCCGGAGTCATCATTACCCACTTGGCCAGCACTGAGAGCCGGCGTGACCCCATATATGTCTCTGGGTCGAACAGTAGAGCTGCGCGAAGGCCCCATTTATGAGAAACGCATGACATTCTGGGACAGTCTTCACGATAAATACTATAGGCCCCCATCACGCCCACGCAATTTTCCATTAATTGGATAAGTTTTTGTTATAAAATCAAAAGAATATCGAATCTTTAGTAAGAATGTTCAATTTTGTTTTATCCAGGTCTTTATAAGCTTTGGTAAATCTTGACAAAATATGCTTATCCATAAGTCATCTAATAAGACAAAACCTCAAATATGTCATTATAAAAATGTAAACTAACATAGGAATACTTACGGTTTAAGTCCAGTTTGAGTGTAAAAGTAAAAACTTCTTGCAAGCAGAGTATCTTCTATAAACTTTAAATTAAATCATTTATAGCGGTATACCATTGTGTTTTTTTACTTATATCTCTCCTCAAATCCCAATTCAAATGCTGATATCACGAGCAAAGTCCAATTCGGGAGTTATTTGTATAGCAGGAGACAGTGTTCTTAGCAGAGCAAAGCGGTACCCACATCTTATCCACACCTTGTGCTTTATAAGCTCCAAGTTTGTCCGCGCGTGGAGAACTACTCACATCTTTGGGCAGGATCTCCTAAATACCAGCTTAATCCATTTGAATGCTGCTTGAATGATGGGTGAAGCCAATCTATCGGACTTATTAAAGTCGCTAGCCTCACGGAGGGACTTCAGCTCTCTCTGTGTGTCCGACGTCACCATTTTTTCATCGTATACCACTCGACACCGCAGACACCTTATTACTTGGAAGCGATATTATCCAGTACGGTTCGCTTTCAGCGCACATTTTTATCAGAACGTGTCGGCTCTGGAAAGAACTTCCGACTACTGCTGTATTTCCCGAAAGCTACAACATGTCCCTATTTAAGAGTACCTTACTTTAAGAGAGCATTATACTCAAGGTAGGCAGCGATTTATCTGTGTCCCGCTTACCACCAGGTGGGCCGTCTGCTAGTCCGCTACTTACAGCAATAAAAAAAGTAAGGTAGAGCATCGATTATCCGAAGAAATTGGGGAACATGGGTGTTCGGAAAACCGGTTTTTTCGGATAATCGAACTGTATTGATTCAGCCATACATATTTATGTACGGGTGAATGAAAACGATATTTCTGTGTTTAATGACAAATAGGAATAAACAAAAAAGTGCAGACAGACTTGTAATGAAACATGTATGTACTATAGATACAATTAACGCTTAAAAATCTCCAATTTTCGTCTGCCGGAGTAAGCCTACCCTAGCGCGGGAGGAGGTACACACGTGCGGATCCGGCGGGTGTATAGTAGTTCGGATAAGCGGTCGTTCGGTTGATCGACACGTTCGGATAATCGACGCTCTACTGTATGAAAAGAATTTCTTATTTTTTAAGATTTCTAATAAATTTAAACAGATTGTAAGGAAAAAGTCAACCCATTCTATCGGTTGTGTAACTATAGTGGCAATCAGCATAGAGAAGGCGGGAGAAAGGGATTTCTATAGGAACCTGTAATATCCAGGCAGCTTAATTAGGGACCTCAAAAGGAAAAAACGGAACCCTTATAGGATCACTTCATTGTCAGTCTGTCTGTCTGTGAAGACCCCTTTTTCTCAGGAACGCGTAAAGATATCAGACAAAATTTCTTTCAGCTTGAAGTCAAACTTGTCAGCAACGCGATCAAAAGATACGCGTTTAAGTACTTATACGCATATTTTCGCAAATTTTTCGATTCCACAAGGAAATCATATCTTATTTGACTAAGAATCATGAAGTTTGATAAGAAGAAACCATAATATGTACTTAGCTGTTTTTGTGGAACACTTGTGCGGAAAAAAACCAGCCAAGTGTGAGTTGGATTAGTGCACCTAACCGGTTTTCTTAATTACAAACCAATAGTATTACGTGTTCGTTTGTTTTAGTATTACGTATTAGACTTGAGGCATAATGTGATTAGTTTTTTTTTTTGGTTACCAGTAGGTAATCACCTAATCCACCACGTCACCTAGGCTTTGGTATTCGTACTCCATGATCGTTTATCGTGAAATATGTAAAAAATACTGTAAAAAAGTACCTACACTTTATATCCAACTAACTTTCTGCTCGCGGCTTCGCCCGCGTTATTATTGTTTTCCCGTGGGAATTAATAAATTTTCCCGTAAAATAATTTTATAGCTTATTATATAGAAGACTGTTATTTATATTTAGGAGCTCGAATAATAAATTTCATAAAAATTGGAGTAGATTTTAAATATTTTCCATAGAAACTTTCAACCCCTATTTTGCACCCTAAAGCGGTGAATAAAACCATGAAACACGTTTCTCTACGTGATCACATCAGACATGATGAGATCCGTAGAAGAACTAGAGTTACCGACATAGTCCAAAGAATTGCAAACCTGTGTCCTGCCCACTGCAACTTAAGGCAGTGGGCAGGACACATCGCGTAGGACTGACGGCCGTTGGGGCGGAAAGGTCCTCGAGTGGCGGCCGTGTACCGGGAGACGCAGTGTTGGTAGGCCCCACACAAGGTGGACCGACGATCTGGTTAAGGTCGCGGGAAGTCGCTGGATGCGGGAGGCGCAGGACCGATCGGTATGAATGGAGATCCTTGGGGGAGGCCTATGTCCAACAGTGGGCGTCTCTTGGCTGATATGAATGAATGAATTAATTAAACACGTGTTCAATAAAATGTTTTTAAGGGTATCTCAAGTTTAATCAAAATCATTGCTAATTTAAAAAAAAATCTATACCTACTAACTTGCAACCCCTATTTCATCCCTTCAGGGTTAAAATTTTTAAAAATCCCTTCTTAGTGTGCGTCCGCATTTTTAATTAAAACAACTGTCCAAATTTCACGTTTCTACCATTAGCGGTCACGGCGGTGCGTGCGTCTATAGATAGGAACTTCTCCTTTTATGTATAAAGATATAGATTGTAAAATTCCAAATTAGTTTAAAAGTCCTCAAACACAATGTAGAATATCATAACCACAGATAATATAATATTGTTGCATTAAATAAAACAAATCTTGAGTTAAACTAGGCCTAACCGTAATAGAAAGTTTTTTTTCTTTAGATGACGTTGAATTTAATTAGTATAAGTTATGGTAAAATAGTATAAAATCTTAAAAAAAATAGAAAAAAAATAAAAACAGCAACCAAAAACAAAGTTAGTGCCAAGCAATCATCTACTTGCTAGAACGTCTTAAAATTTGGCATCGACTTCATAATAAAAATGTGATGTTATGTGTATGTTGTATTGTTTTTGACTTTTAAGTGTTTTTTAATCGATTTTTATTTTCTGTAAAAAAATATTTTTTTCGCCGAACTTGAAAGAATGTAATAACTAAGGGTCAATGCGTGACTATTGTTTATTTAAAAACTAACCTCTTAATCCGAAAAGTCGAGGATCCTTCGATCATCAGCTTAAAACTACCGGACGCAAATACAATAAAATAGGAAGTGTCAAATTTTAACCAATCCTTGAATAAAGATCTCATCCACGTATTTGAGTGGGCTGGTAAGTTTGGGATAGCTGTCAACTTTGGCAAATGTCAAGCTATTGTGGTGGGTGGGTAGTGAAACTGCTGTTATTGCTGATTTATTACCTAATATTTTGACATTAGCTGCAAAATAAAAGGCGCGAAGTTTATTGAACGCTACAGAACGCTACGCTAGGTAACCTTCGTACGTAGGTGTACGCCATTTATAGATAAAGATTAAGGCGATCGCATTGATTGTATCTTTTCGAAAAGGAATCGTCTGATAAACAGCTGTGAAACTTAGTAATCAAAAGGGAGGTGTATAATTGACATGTCTTTTTAATTGAGACGACTTGCAATGCAAATTCCGTTACACTCGTGGACGTTACGAATAAAAAACAAAACTGCTGATAACTTGTTTTGCCAGATTCACTCAGTTTAAAGCACAATGCCGGCTCCGGATACACGCGTGTGTAATGTTCTTGTGGTCATTGTTTTGTCAATAGCCGCATTGACTCTCTGTGAAGAACAACCATCTCTTGTCGTGCGGATCTTGCAAGGACCGGTGCGTGGATTCAAGGACCCAGAGGATGGACATTTCTCCTTCTATGGCATACCTTACGCGACCGCGCCCACAGGACAAAACAGATATAAGGTAAAATCTGGTAATTTTCCTTTAGGTATTAAGTATTTGAGGACGTTTGATTGATTAGATAAAATGCTATATGCACAAAATAAATATACCTACTTGTGGTAACTATATGTTAGGAGCAACTGTTGAATCTTGTGCTGCCATATAAAGTAATGGACATACGAGTACCTAAGTACCTATTGAAATGCAATATTAATTGATTAATATTTTATTACATATAGAATAAACTGATTGTAGTTTACAAGATTTTATTTACTTTCACCTGTCCGGTGTCTGTATAGTAATGAAATCTTGGAAGTTAAATTTGACCCACTTCCTGGTCTCCGATTGAGCTGAAATTTTGCATGTACCTATATGTATATCGCGTGACAATGCAATATTATGATAATACAAAAGCTTGTATTTAAAAAAGTTATTTTTTATAATTTTACTTGTTAATTTTCAAAAGGTAAGTAAGTATGTGCTTTTTCTAATAGGTACGCCGTATGTGTAGTTTATATTTTAGTTTATTTGTATTTTAATTGCTTGCTCAAATTGTAATTTGTAATTGATATTTCAAATGCCTTAGTCTGAGGTATATGATCAAAATTCATAGATTAAAAAATTTTTTTTAAATTGACAAAACAAATCTGATTGATTGACAGATTTAGCCAAAGCGGGTATTTTAGGATGTACTCAAGCGCTTAGGATTAACCCACATATTTGGGTCTGGTAATTGAGGCCTGTTGGGGGTTCGACTCCTCGGTGCTGCTGATGTGCTCAGGCGCCTCCTCCTCAATGTGGGAGCCCCGGGCTCCAATGCCTGACAGTTGTACGCTGGCATTGTAAAGGAATACGGCCCTGTATAGTTTTCCTGTTTGGACTGACGCCCTCAGCCCTCGCACCATCACTTGCTCTCACAGGGCACAACGGGCTATGGCGCTAAGAGCCATACAAGGCTACAGAGCCGTCTCATACACGGCGGCCTGTCTAATAGCTGGCACCCCCCATGGGAATTAGTTGCTATATCGTCTTACCGCGTTTGCGCAGACGCAAGGGATGGCAGCCGGCGCTTGGTGCCTAGAGAGAGGGACTCCGTCTTAAAGGAGGCCACAGTGGAAGCGTTTCATCTGTGGTTCGAGGAGCTCGACAAGCAGAGGGTTCGGCCTCAACTTCTGGTACTTGTCCAGGACCTGGGAGACCATGAACCCCTTGCTCGCCACATGGGCGAAGAGGCACCATGGATCGCTCTTGTACCACCTGATGCAAATTATAAGCGGCCCTTTTTCTTTTGATCGCTAATTGCACCGCATTGAGTGAGAAATGACTCCTGTATGCCTCCACTGGTGAAGCAAGCGAGGATACCGGGCAACGCACATTACAGGACCTTTCAGGACGTCGAAGTTGTGATTTGTCGTATCTATCTATCTATCTTATGTTGCCACATTGGCGCCAATTTGGACCCGGATGCCGCGGATTTCGTGTGACTAATGGGAAGCCCAGGCTCTGCATTGCTACCTATTTGGGGGGGGGGGGGGGGGGGGCTCGCCATAGGCAACGAGGACGTGGAAGTATTCGATAGAGTTCCCATGACCTTGTCAGGTTACGACGCGTCCCTCCTCGGTATACTCTGATCGACTGAGATGATGGGGAGAATGCGACGGTGATGGACGTGCTCGCTCGCGCCATGGGGGACATCGTTGAGTTTTAATCGGCAGCACACTGCCTCAGTGGCAGCGGAGAATCATTTCCCAACGATAAAAATAAATGATTTAGGGACAGGTGGGGTACAATGAAACGAAAAAAGCATTTTTATTTTTTAGAAAAACTGTGCTTTATATTTTGATTATATTTGTTTAGAACGATCAAATATAAAATACCTCTTTTTGATACTTTTCTTGTGAAATCGCAAATTCTTCATAACGAAATTACAACTTTGGAGCCCTCAAAACAATTTTTTTCACATTGAATCTTTGTTGCCGAAGACTGGTCATATTGCACTGCGCTATCATGTGCCGCATGAGACGCTTTTATTGATCGAAGCAAAAGTGCGCGAATTTGTTTTAAATTACAATAATTATGGTCTTTGTTTTATTGTACCCCTTGTTCCAATGCGCCCCGCTTGTCCTACTCTGATTTACGCATGCGTGGTGGAATAACATAAGAGGACAAAAGCACCCTTTCAAAAAACCTTGCACCTTGTTTAATACCCATTATATAATAATACCCGCCAATTAATACACAATAGTCTATTTAAAAATACACGCTGCCCTAACCAAGCGAAATGGGTATAATTTTGTTCATTGTGGTCGTTCTAAATCTAACCTATCCTATTTTAACAAATTTTTCCATTCTTTGATATTAATTTTTAATTTGAATATGAAATTGAAATTCGGGATATAGTTTTTCGGGCCAATAACACAACGGCGTTTTAATTCTTTGTACTAATGAAATTCGAACAATTAAATATTCGTATTTACTTACGACTCGGTAAATTAAATATCTTGTTTTTGAGACATAACAGTTCTTGTGGTACAAAACTCCTACAGTTTTGAGTCATAAGAATTGTAATGTTGGTAGTTTCGAAAATCGGAGCTTTTGGGTGTTTGTTCCCTTCTACCGACTATATGCCGTATCGTATATATACAGTATCGTGTAATTATGAGAATAAAAAGGTTTAAAGTTGAATGTATTTTGTATTTTAAATACAATAAATATTGATAAAATTCTGTATTTTGTATTTGATATTTAAAAACATCACTGACGAGTATTTTGTATTTCGTATTTTAATTACATGCAGCAAAGTATTTAATAATTGTTATTTCAATTAAATTAAAGCGTGAACGCCCTTTTTTTTCTCGGGGGGAAATGCGTAACCGCACCGTACCCGCCGTTGGCTAAACGGTGACTTGGGCGCGCTAGGTAAGGTCCACACTGCGACTCCACTACCCACGCGCCCGGGCAAGCCCGACCAACTGGTCGGGCTATCGCCAAGGGGGGATTGCCCGAGAACACTAGGGCAATCCCCAGACGGAGGGCCTTACGGCGGCGTGCACGGGGCCAACCATGCACGCAGGCCTCCACGGCAGGGTCACTAGACGGGCATCGCTTGTGCGAATGCCCGCCTTCGCCTGCCTATCCGTCTGCGGCGGATGGGAGCGGCTTGAGGATCAGCCTCCCGCTCCCTCTCCGCGGCCTCCTTCTGCGAGATGACATCCTCGCAGAAGGAGGCGACAACCCCCAATCCGCCTCGTCGCGGAGCATGGCCACGACCATGCTCGGCCGCGAGAGGTTTGCACCTCCCAGCGCAGCGTTGAGTTCGCTGAGCTGGCGTCGCCAAGCCGGGCACACCAATAGTGTGTGCTCGGCAGTGTCATCGGGAGCGTCGCAGTGATGACACTGCGGCGTTTCCTCCCGACGGGCGATCGTGGCCATATCGCAAAAATGACCATTTCATAATGTGGCTGGCCATTTCATGAAATAACCAACTAAAACGATCTCGCACCCACTCATACCCAAAAACTCATAACTTTAATGTCAACCGGCCTTATTACAACACCTGATCTAAAGTAAACCTAGTCTAAAGTTAGACTTGGTTTAAATCTATATTTCACTTGTGTTAATCAATATACATAGATAGAGACAGCGTCAACTTAGTCCTGGTTTAAACCAGGACTAAGTCTAGACCATGTTTTGTAATAAGACGGAACAAGATTAATGTCAACGTTTGGCCATTTCGTTAATGTAGTATTCATGATATCCAAGGCTTAATAAAAATCCCAAATAAGCATGAAACAAGCCTGCAACGTGGAAGCAAGCATGCAAACATGCAGTTTGAAGCTTCGCTCGCTCCCCCGCGCTGTATGTGTTTTTTTGCGGCGGGGAAAATCTCTTTACGATTCGACAAGGGACTGACAAAAGATGACAAGGCCACCCCTTGGATATGCCATTGGACTCGGGTAAAAACCCCATACCTGGCTAAAGAACCCTTCAGTAACTTCCACCCCCATGGAGGCATGGGGGATGTCCTAGGATCAAGGGAAGTGTTATTGCATGGTATACATATCTTATTCATACTATCGGCAAAACCACGAAAAAATTGATTTGGTACTGTATTAAGATCATTACCGATATATTTTAAAATAATATGTTCTTTTTTATTATTATTTTTCCACAGAGCGTATTAATGATATCCCACATTTTTTTGGGGATTTCTGAAATTTGTACAAATTTCTTTTGAAATATAATTACTTATGAGTGTGTGTGTATCATTTATACAGATATTCACTCACGGAGATGTATCTTTTTTATTTTGTTACATATACATATATCTTCCATCTTTAAAACTTTATTTACAAAGTTTATTAAATGTATTATACAAATAATTCCCTGAAGCTACC
Source organism: Schoenobius gigantellus (assembly GCA_963935595.1). NCBI lineage: Eukaryota > Metazoa > Arthropoda > Insecta > Lepidoptera > Crambidae > Schoenobius > Schoenobius gigantellus. The sequence goes on along the minus strand of OZ012544.1, from coordinate 14,765,409 downwards.
AACATAAAATTTATCTGAGGGCTTGATGATTGTTAAAAATATCAAACACAGAAACTATTTAATAATTATTTACGTGAAATTCGAACTTCGAGATGATGGTGTCAGACCATAGGAGATATAACATTTTTGTAATATATTTTTAAATTTGCATGAATAGTTTACTATTCTATTACATTATATTTCTTTTTCTGTAACGAATATATTAAAAATTAATGTAACGTTTTAAATAAGTACCTAAACAGATATCTCATTTCTAATTTTTAAAACTGAATTTGAGTACAGATATGACAGATAGTTACAATTTGCACCACAAATTAAGATATAAGCGTTATTTAACTTACACATAAGTCTAAATAATAGTCTGTCTAATTAATGGTGTTACTTTGCAGGCGCCTTTGCCGGCTCCTACCTGGACTGATACCCTGGATGCGGTGGACGACTCTATAATATGTCCCCAATTCATATTTGACCACCTCAAAGATATATTGTTTAAGGGTAAACAAAGGAAAGAGAACTGTTTGATTGCAAACGTTTATGTCCCAGATTCGGTAGAAAGGAATCTTTCCGTGCTGGTTTACGTTCACGGAGGTGGCTTTGGATTTGGGCATGGAAACTTCATAGTGCCTAAAATTGTGCAAGCGAAGAATATCATTGTAGTAACATTCAATTATCGATTGGGTGTAAATGGTTTCTTGTGTCTTGGAACGTCAGATGCTCCTGGAAACGCAGGCATGAAAGATCAAGTAGCTCTTCTTAGATGGGTTAAGATGAATATTGAACATTTTAGGGGAAACCCTGACGATGTAACTATAGCCGGATCAAGCGCTGGTTCGGCTTCTGTTGATCTATTAATGCTTTCACCTACAACCAAAGGGCTATTCAATAAAGTAATTCCAGAAAGTGGTGGTAACCTAGGTGTGTATGCAGTCCAAGTCGACCCAATAGAAAACGCAAGAGAATTTGCTAGAGGACATAATGTTACCGACGTTTACGATGCAAAAGTTCTAGAGACATTTTATAAAACAGCTTCAGTTGAAACTATAATCACTTATCCTCTATTTGCCAGAAAAGATTCAAAATTATTTTCCCCGTGTATAGAGCGCTATGTAGGAGAAGAGGTTTTTCTGGCTGATAATCCTTACGACATTATGAAGAAAGGCAATTACGAAAAGGTTCCCGTTCTATACGGGTTCGCTAATATGGAAGGCATTGGATTCGTAGAAGTATTTGATGTTTGGAAAAATGATATGAATAAAATTTTTTCGCACTTTTTGCCCGTTGATTTACAATTCAGCGTAGAAGAAAAGACTGAAGTTGGTTCAAGAATCAAACAATTTTATTTCGGAGACAAAGACATAGAAAATGAAAATGTGTTAGGTTTTATAGACTATATGACAGATACAATGTTCATGGTCCCAGTAATGAGAGCTATTCAACTTCACGTGGAAGCTGGTCATGACAAAATCTATTTGTACGAATATTCATATACTGATGAAACTGCTCCAGTGGTGCCCCACACAGATGTACGTGGGGCTACTCACTGTGCACAATCCATGGCCCTAGTAGACGACTCCAAAAGATTTTCAAACGTAACAAGTGATGAGAATTCCGAAGGATACATAGCTATGAAACGAACTATTAGAGAAATATGGTCAAACTTTATCAAAACCGGGTGAGTATCATTAAAAATACCATGTGAGGATTTTATCGATAATACATTTTTTGGTCACAACTGTTATATGTATAGAATATAGATCAGACCTAACATAAAATTTTCAAAAAGGCAAACTAATACTTAATTATAATAACTTGATAGTATTTTATTTCTCATACAACCTCTTTTCTGTAGACATTGGCATGAATGTTAGAACGGAACTATCATTGGCATATAAACTCGAGTCATTTCACGAATTTATCGTTAAAAGAATCAAAAAATTGTTAATTTGGCATTCACACTACAGAGTCACTTTACTCACAATTTTGTTTAGACTCGATGATAGTCTCATAGAATTTTTAAATCACCCATTTGTTTATAACAAAAACAAATTACAGAACAAAACTTAATATAGTAAAACAAACATAGGTAGGTCATCAAAAACTAAATGATTTGTTGATTTCGGCACTTTCAGTTCTCCTGTGCCAAAGACATCTTCGCTGCCAGCCTGGCCACCGACCGGGCCGGGTGGCAACCCCTATATGTCGCTTGGACGGGCTGTGGAGCTGGTCAGCAAGCCGATGCATGAAAAGCGGTTCCGCATATGGGAGGAATTATACAAGAGTCACTACCGAGCGCCTGTTCCTCCTCCCGCGCGCCCGCGTAACGAATTATGATATGGGCTGTGATGTATTTAAAACAGTACTGTATATTGTAAACCTTTCAACTATTATTAATAAACGCAATATTTTAAAAACTTTTTAATAAACGAAAAGTTCAATGAAATTAGTTTACCTACTGCAGAACCAAGAGAAAAATGCGGAAAAATATGATCATTTTTGGTACTTGATACTGTGCGATGGTTAACTGCGCAGTCACCATTTTATGTAGTCAGTGGCATAGCAAGCAACACATGTACCTCGATATAATTGAAAATAATCGAAAATAGAAAACGTGAAATAAAAGTAACCAGACATTTTACCATCGATCGGCATGTCTGGATCACATTTGTTTTTTTTTATGTAGTGACCTTGAGTAACAGAAACTACCACATCTTTTTTCTACTCGTATGTATAAATTTAAAACTTTTAATATTTCAATATATACTTTTTATGAATATTCATGGCGTAATAAGAAAAAGTAAGATGCCAAGCTCGAGGCTCATATGACTTCGGCCCTTATACAAAAAGAAACATATCATTCGACGCGTATGTACTTAGTATTACTGGAATTTTATTTTAATAATTCAATAACTTCAGCTCTTCTCTTATGAAATCAGGCGTTAAATCCTTATCTTAATCATATGAACTCATGGTGTTAATTAATGTAAATCTCTGCTATAAGGAAGAATAAATTCTATAACTTAAAAAAACAAATGAAGATCGGATTGCCGCTTTCTCGCTTATTTTGTTTTTTTCTGACAGCTGTCAGTTGAAAACAATTTGTCCCTAGGTGTGCACGGCTGTGCCAACCTTTTATAATTTCTATGTTTTTGTCTATTATTATTTTTTGATTGATGTATTGTTTTTCTATTGTTTGGTTGTTATTATACGAATTTGGCTACAAAGGCTGTTTATATTATAAAATCCTTTGAAATATTAATATAAAGGACCAACAGCACAGACTTAGTAGTGATTGGCATACCAACAGTCCGCCAAATAGTGGTCCTTCTACCGTTAAGTTATTACTAGTGCATTGTGTCGTGTTGTTTTATTGTTTCGTAAAAATGGTCATTACACGAAGTCAGTCGCGTTTAGTATCTTCGACGGGCGGCGGTGATAGTGATACACAACAGGCACATCTTGAGTTTGCAGGTGCTACAACTACCCATAACAGTAAACCCTCGCGCCCCGACGTCAACACTACGGCTGCTCCGGTTTCCTCACGAACGCACTCCATATCGTCACGCACGAGCCGCTCATCGGCGACGGTTACTGCAAGAAAACTTGCAGCAGAGGCACAGCACGCCCGTTACCTCGCGCACTTAGAGTTGGCTGCTAAAAAGGTGGAGCTGGAAAGGAGCACGGCAGAGCTAGAGTATCAAGCCCAGCTCGCCGCGATTGAGGCTGATATCGGTGAGCACGGTACACGAAGTGGTCGTAGTCACAATAGCGTAAAACAGTGGTTGGAGTGTAACAATGATGACTGTACTATTTTACCCGAAATCCGCAGAGACAGTCGTCGTGATCTGTCACCTACCAATCAATTTGAGAAATCTACAAGTTTTACAGCCTTTCCTACTTGTAGTCGCCCCCAGACCGGGCCGAATAATATTTTGGATTTTTCTCGGGTACCTTCGCTTAATCATTATGATGTGTGCAATGAGGTCACTGAAGACTTGTCTGCGGGAGGTAAGCAGCCATCGGTGTCCAGGCCCAACATTCGCCGTGACGTCCGCGAGGTGCCCGTTCCTGCCTCCCCGGTGGATCATCCTCATCATAGCGGAGCGGATAGTAGTATTTCATGACTCGTGAACGCCTTCGAATGTTTTTTTAATAAAATAGAGCCAAATAAAACGTCAAGGTCTCATATTAGCCTACCAAATTTTGATGCTAAATCGCCTTTAGACTGGATAGTGTTTAAACGTTCGTTCACAGATTCTGAAAATTATTATACATCAGCAGAAAATCTAGCCCGTCTCTTAGCGTCGCCTTGAAAGGTGCAGCGCGTGAAGCAGTCTGTGTGCTCCTTGCAACAGCCATACATCCCACTATCATTATTCAAGAGCTGGAAAGGCGTTTCGGCCGTCCTGAGGCCCTAGACAAATGCCACACGCTAACTTTTCCGCAGTCGTTCCGCAGAAAAAATGTATGGAAATGACATTAGCTTACGACAACCTCACGCTATTTTTTCCGCAGCTAATGTCATCTTCATACATTTTTTCTGAGGAACGACTGCGGAAAATTTAGCGTGTGGCTTTTGTCTAGGGCCTCAGATCAGATCGTGTTGCGTGAGGTTGCCGCAATCCGCGCCCTACCTAAGATTAATAACGACGTGAGAGATATTTCAGTATATTTGCTTCCCGCGTGCGTAATTGTCTTGAAGTAGTTAAATTATTAAATGAAACGGATTATCTACGTTCACCGGAGTTATTTGGAGCACTAATCAACAAACTTCCTTCACTATTACGCACGCGGTGGGTGGACTACGCCGCTTCACGAACTGCTGAGTCTGCGATATCTAGTAGCGCTAGGGTTGCTATCGGATTTTTTAGCCCGTGAGGTAGACTTGCACGTTAAATTCGATACCACTATCGAAGCAAGTCACGCTCATATGGTGCGGGAACGTTTTCACGCTGTTTCGGAATCGAGCTCAGTTTCACATAAGGAATCGAACCCAGGACTTTGGCCTAAAATCCCACAAAATAATAGTAATGACAAATCATGCCCATGTTGTAAACAAACGCATGACTTGTTATTTTGTGACAACTTTAAGTCAATGTCAGTTGAAGACAGATGGCATTTTATTAAAAAGGACAAAATCTGTTATCGCTGTTTGAAAAAAGGTTCACATAATTTTAGATTGTGTAACAGAAATAAAAATAAATGCGAAATAAAAGATTGCAATCGTAAACATCACACATTATTACACAATCCTGATTTTAAACCAATACTATCGGCTCACATCGATGAACACTTAGATGCCACGCATATTACATCTTCCATTCCTACGCCTCTTTCGGACGACTTAACACACAAAACCACAAGAGAAACAGCCGCTCATACCACTTCTGCCTCAGATTCCTTTAGCGTTATAAGCACGAGGCCACTCTTGAAGATGGTGGCAGTCACAGTCTCTGGCCCTTCAGGAAGTGTAGAGACTTTCGCACTTTTAGATGACGGCTCTACTTCAACATTTATAGATTCCGAGATCACCGCCCGTATCGGATCGACGGGCCCCGAAGGTCATATCTACTTAGATTGCGTTGGAGGTTTATGTAGAGAAACTGCCGTAAAATATGTTCATTTTCAGATAAGAGGTAGACATGCAGCTGAGACATTTTCAGTTCATAGAGCGCGCTCGATTAAGGATTTAGGCATAGTAAGTAATCAGTCTATTACTCACGACAATTTAGGTCGGTACCCGTACTTGTCTGACTTATCTCCTGTATTATGCTACGAAAACGCTAAGCCTATGTTGGTAATAGGAATTGACAACTGGCACCTGTCAGTTGCGACGGCCACGAGGAAAGGCACGAAGTCGCAACCGGTAGCTATAAAAACTGGTCTAGGTTGGGTACTCTTCGGCTTTTCCAGCAGTAAAACTAAACCTGTAGTAAGCATACCACGCAAACGTAGCCGAAACCGACAATCCTAGGTTAGTAGAACTCGAAGAGCTTATTAAAAATCAGTATAGGCTAGATGCCATCGGCATCACTAGGCATGAGCCTCGTAGTACTGATGATAGCCGTGCTCTAGACATTTTAGGCCGAACTGCTCATCGGCTTCCTAGTGGGCGTTTCGAAGTAGGTTTACTCTGGAAGGCAGATAAGATGTTGGCTCCGGTTAGCTACCCTTTAGCTCTGTCTAGGTTTAAGAGCCTCGAAGCCAAGATGTTGTAGAACCTGAGTATGCTGAGCGGTACCGAAAGAATATTCATGATACCTTAGACAAGGGTTACGCGGAGGAGTGTACAGGTGAAAAGCCCAGCGGCGTTTGTTGGTATTTGCCACACTTTGGTGTGACAAACCCCAACAAACCTGCTAAATTACGTGTCGTACATGACGCCGCCGCACGCTCGCAAGGTGTCTCGTTAAATTCCATGCTATTACCAGGGCCTGATTTTTTACAATCTTTGCTCGGTATTCTGATGCGCTTCAGGGAAGGGAAGGTTGCCTTGACAGCTGATATCAAGGAAATGCTTCCACAGGTGAAAATAATTCAATAGGATAGAGATGCCCAACGATTTCTCTGGCGCGACCACCCTTCCGGCACTATTAAAATTTACCGCATGAACTCCATGATGTTCGGTGCTTGCTCAAGTCCATCTACAGCAATGTATATCATGAACCTCGACGCATCAGAGTTCCGAGAGGAGTTTCCCGAGGCTGTAGCCGCTATCAAAATCAACACGTTTACGGATGATTTTATTAGCAGTTTTGACAATGTAAGTGATGCAGCTCGTCTGGCTGCCGACGTCGTTACAATCCATAAACGTGGTGGCTTTGAAATGAGAGGTTGGACATCGAACGAGCCAGCAGCTCTAGCTCTATTGCCGCACGAGCTGTTGTCTGATGTATTTAGTGGTAAAGACGTAGAGTTGTGTAAAGACGCTGTTACCCGTACACTAGGTTTCATCTGGCAACCTGGTAACCTGGCAACCTGGCAATCTTTCAAATGAGTCTTCACCACCTACAACGAAACGACAAGCTTTAACTCAGGTAATACGAATATATGATCCTTTAGGTATTTTGGCACCTATCGTTGTTCAAGGCTGAATATTTTTCCAAAATTTTGGCACCTATCGTTGTTCAAGGCTGAATATTTTTCCAAAATTTGTGGCGGAAAGGCATGGATTGGGACGAGAGGCTATGTGAGGACGACGTTAAAATTTGGATCGAGTGGTTTGGTAGCGTAAAAGCTATTTCTGAGCTACAAATACCCCGCCGATATTATCTTGGTGACGCGGAACACAAGGAGCGTGAGCTTCACGTGTTCTGCGATGCAAGTGAGTTAGCTTATGTTGCGGTAGCGTACTGGAGATACGTTGATGACTTTGCGCACCCCAGGCTGGCTTTCATTGCGAGCAAAGCACCTGTTGCACCGTTAAAGCCGAGTTCAATACCACGCCTAGAGTTGCAGGGCGTCTTAATAGCCACTCGTCTTGCTTCGTTTATCAGTGACTCTCATCGTTACAAGCCCAACCGACGCTACTTCTGGTGCGACTCCATGACCGTGCTGGGTTGGCTACGCAGTGACGCGCGGAAATATAAACCATTCGTAGCCAATCGAGTCGGCGAAATTTTGGAAAACAGCCTTGTTTCTGAATGGCGTTGGGTCCCAACCACTGATAATGTTGCCGATGATGCGACTCGTTTAAACACCAGCGCACTGAGCTTAGAGTCACGCTGGCTGTCTGGCCCTGAATTTTTATTACATTCACCGGCTGGATGGCCTCGCGAGCCAGCACCGAGTAAGTCAGTTGAGTTTTTGGATCAGGTAGAGTTAAAACCATCAGTACGCACTGTAAAAAACTCATCATCAGCACGCTTCAAGTTATCAACATCATCCTGTAATGAAGTTTGTAATTATAATAATGTAAACGAGTTGCCCTCGCCTGTAGTAGCAAATCCCGTTCATTTTAGCTCCTGGCTTAGGATGGTGAGGGCAACTGCTAGAGCTCATCAGCTAGAGCTAGTGCCTTCGCCGTTTCATCGCCCGTCGAGGAACGCCCAGTCAATTTTTTTCAGACAACGGAACCTCCTTTGTCGGCGCAAACCGGCAGTTACGTGCACTATATGATGAAGCTGTGGCTGATTTCGCTTCTACAAATAAAATTGAATGGAGCTTCATTCCCCCTTCGGCCGCGTTCATTGGTGGGGCCTGGGAGCGGTTAGTGAAGAGTGTAAAGACCGCCCTTAAAGTTACCCTCAGAGCTCGAGCCCCGTCGGATGAAATTCTAGCTACAGTGTTGGCAGAAGCGGAGGCTCTGGTGAATGCAAGACCTCTCACGCATGTCTCTCCTGATCCTGGGGACCCAGAGGCGCTCACCCCGTCACATTTTTCGCTTGGCAGTTCTTCAGGCCGACCGATTCCAGCTCGGCTAACAGACTCAGACCTTTGCAGCAGATCCGGCTGGCGTAAGGCTCTGAGACTTGCGGACCATTTCTGGCGACGTTGGGTTAGGGAGTATTTACCACTGCTGGCACCACGAAGGGTTCAAGGCTCCCCAGTTGACCTCAAGCTTGGCGATCCTGTACTCGTTGCAGACGGTGACATACTAAGAGGTACCTGGCCACGAGGTGTTGTAGCGGCAATCTACCCCGGAAGGGATGGCACGATCAGGGTCGTAGACATTAGGACCTCCGCTGGGACCATGAGGCGACCCGCCAAAAAGATTGTTGCCCTTTAAAAAGAGGGAGCATATGCACGACTGTGCCAACCTTTTATACCTTTTATAATTTCTATGTTTTTGTCTATTATTATTTTTTGATTGATGTATTGTGTTTCTATTGTTTGGTTGTTATTATACGAATTTGGCTACAAAGGCTGTTTATATTATAAAATCCTTTGAAATATTAATATAAAGGACCAACATTCCGCCAAACTAGGGCTGAAAAGTATTACTTTCAAACCGCTCCTCAGGCAACTTCAGACCTACTTTCAGAGTATGAGTATTGAAAAAATATTTACTTTACACTTTCACAAAGTCATAAAGTCCTACAGATAAAGCACTTATGTTTAGATTCATTTCATGAGTAACACATAAAAAATTGTACAGTCAAAATCACGCAACAAGCCCGTCACGTCAAGTGTTCTCTTGACGCCACGGTAGCCGCCGCCGTCGCTGCGGAAGGCTGCGGCTTAGATGTAGGCTTGCCATACGTCCGGATTTAGTCCGGATTGTCCGGATATGACAACCATGTCATATCCGGACAATCTCGACTATCATCCGGACTTGTTGTTACGTCCGGATATTTAATATTTTTCAGCGCGCTGTGATAACTGATTTCGCATTTTTATTTTACTCTCACTTTGCTGGCCCGCTCGATTGTTTCCATTGATTTTGAGTATTTCATTACAAATATCAACTATAATATATTGCAAATACAGTAGTTTAACTGCTAGTTTTAATGACTTTAACGTAAATTTAGTAAATAGAGCTATACATTTTTCGTCTTTCTTTTATACGTCCGGACTTCACTTTAAAATATTATGGCAAGCCTACCTAGATGTCACGCCGAGTGCCTGATAAGGGTTCTCCCCAGAGGGTAATTTCTCTTGAAAAAGTCGCCAACCAAAGGAGTTTGCGCGCACCAGAACTATAGCTTTATCTGTTTTTAAATTTTGTTCTTTGCCGCAGCACTAGTTATTTCATTAGATTATACATAGACGATTTCTAACCGACTCAAAAAAGGAGAAGGTTCCCAATTCTATTACTCCGCCATTTATGGATCGATTTCAAAATTATTTTCGTATTTGGAAGAGTTTATTACTCCTGAGTTGGTCCTATTGTCACCAAAGTCAGGATCTGACGATGGGATCTCAGGTCATTCGAAGGGATTAGGAGTTAGAGAATAAGTAGTTCTTTAAATAGTATGATTACGTGTCCCACGAAGTGGTAATTTGAGTTCAGTAAAAACAATTAAGTTTGTAATTCTTGGCTCATACATTACTTTACCGGCCTAGGCTAGGAAACTAAGTATGAAAATTCATTTCTGGCCGCTGCTCAAATGTTTTTTAATTAATCTATAACTTGAATTATGTAACTTGTCATACAGCCAATTGCTACCACATTATGAAAAATGCACTCTTCGAGCCACTCATAAAAATTGTTATATTTATTTCACCGAAAAGAAAGTCTCAAACTTAATAACTTGTCATATCAATCAAAATTTATAAAAATTCCATTTGTGAACAGTTTTAGGTTGGCACTTCTGGTAGTTTAAATAAAATTAGATATAATAATTTTTATGGGGAGATATGAGACACGTTGTATATGACAACAATTTTATTAAAATGTTGGTATAAAATCACACGAAAATATACATAATTTTTGTTGCGAGAGTAAAAGCCATAATATAATTACATTTTTTGCGTAAAATATGACTGGGTTGTATGGGCTCTGTTTCCTTTGCACTAATTGAAAATTAAAAAGTATCAGTACTAATAAATGTTAAGCTACTATAATTAATTGCTTTATTCGTTCTTTTATTCATAGTATACAGTAGGTGTATATTGGGCATTCTAAAACAGTTTTCATCAAAACACCGCAAACGAACGGAGTGAGATTTGAGCTACGCTTCGCTGCGCTCTAGCTCCGCAAATCTCACTGCGTTCGTTTACGGTGATTTGATGAAAACAGTTTAAGATTGCACAATATACATTATATAGGGTTAAATGGAAAAGAAGATTTTTTATTTCATTTCATTTCATAATGTTTCTATTCTTCCGTGTAAACGAGTTGCCCTCGCCTGTAGTAGCAAATCCCGTTCATTTTAGCTCCTGGCTTAGGATGGTGAGGGCAACTGCTAGAGCTCATCAGCTAGAGCTAGTGCCTTCGCCGTTTCATCGCCCGTCGAGGAACGCCCAGTCAATTTTTTTCAGACAACGGAACCTCCTTTGTCGGCGCAAACCGGCAGTTACGTGCACTATATGATGAAGCTGTGGCTGATTTCGCTTCTACAAATAAAATTGAATGGAGCTTCATTCCCCCTTCGGCCGCGTTCATTGGTGGGGCCTGGGAGCGGTTAGTAAAGAGTGTAAAGACCGCCCTTAAAGTTACCCTCAGAGCTCGAGCCCCGTCGGATGAAATTCTAGCTACAGTGTTGGCAGAAGCGGAGGCTCTGGTGAATGCAAGACCTCTCACGCATGTCTCTCCTGATCCTGGGGACCCAGAGGCGCTCACCCCGTCACATTTTTCGCTTGGCAGTTCTTCAGGCCGACCGATTCCAGCTCGGCTAACAGACTCAGACCTTTGCAGCAGATCCGGCTGGCGTAAGGCTCTGAGACTTGCGGACCATTTCTGGCGACGTTGGGTTAGGGAGTATTTACCACTGCTGGCACCACGAAGGGTTCAAGGCTCCCCAGTTGACCTCAAGCTTGGCGATCCTGTACTCGTTGCAGACGGTGACATACTAAGAGGTACCTGGCCACGAGGTGTTGTAGCGGCAATCTACCCCGGAAGGGATGGCACGATCAGGGTCGTCAGGGATGTCACGCCGAGTGCCTGATAAGGGTTCTCCCCAGAGGGTAATTTCTCTTGAAAAAGTCGCCAACCAAAGGAGTTTGCGCGCACCAGAACTATAGCTTTATCTGTTTTTAAATTTTGTTCTTTGCCGCAGCACTAGTTATTTCATTAGATTATACATAGACGATTTCTAACCGACTCAAAAAAGGAGAAGGTCCCAATTCTATTACTCCGCCATTTATGGATCGATTTCAAAATTATTTTCGTATTTGGAAGAGTTTATTACTCCTGAGTTGGTCCTATTGTCACCAAAGTCAGGATCTGACGATGGGATCTCAGGTCATTCGAAGGGATTAGGAGTTAGAGAATAAGTAGTTCTTTAAATAGTATGATTACGTGTCCCACGAAGTGGTAATTTGAGTTCAGTAAAAACAATTAAGTTTGTAATTCTTGGCTCATACATTACTTTACCGGCCTAGGCTAGGAAACTAAGTATGAAAATTCATTTCTGGCCGCTGCTCAAATGTTTTTTAATTAATCTATAACTTGAATTATGTAACTTGTCATACAGCCAATTGCTACCACATTATGAAAAATGCACTCTTCGAGCCACTCATAAAAATTGTTATATTTATTTCACCGAAAAGAAAGTCTCAAACTTAATAACTTGTCATATCAATCAAAATTTATAAAAATTCCATTTGTGAACAGTTTTAGGTTGGCACTTCTGGTAGTTTAAATAAAATTAGATATAATAATTTTTATGGGGAGATATGAGACACGTTGTATATGACAACAATTTTATTAAAATGTTGGTATAAAATCACACGAAAATATACATAATTTTTGTTGCGAGAGTAAAAGCCATAATATAATTACATTTTTTGCGTAAAATATGACTGGGTTGTATGGGCTCTGTTTCCTTTGCACTAATTGAAAATTAAAAAGTATCAGTACTAATAAATGTTAAGCTACTATAATTAATTGCTTTATTCGTTCTTTTATTCATAGTATACAGTAGGTGTATATTGGGCATTCTAAAACAGTTTTCATCAAAACACCGCAAACGAACGGAGTGAGATTTGAGCTACGCTTCGCTGCGCTCTAGCTCCGCAAATCTCACTGCGTTCGTTTACGGTGATTTGATGAAAACAGTTTAAGATTGCACAATATACATTATATAGGGTTAAATGGAAAAGAAGATTTTTTATTTCATTTCATTTCATAATGTTTCTATTCTTCCGTGTAAACGAGTTGCCCTCGCCTGTAGTAGCAAATCCCGTTCATTTTAGCTCCTGGCTTAGGATGGTGAGGGCAACTGCTAGAGCTCATCAGCTAGAGCTAGTGCCTTCGCCGTTTCATCGCCCGTCGAGGAACGCCCAGTCAATTTTTTTCAGACAACGGAACCTCCTTTGTCGGCGCAAACCGGCAGTTACGTGCACTATATGATGAAGCTGTGGCTGATTTCGCTTCTACAAATAAAATTGAATGGAGCTTCATTCCCCCTTCGGCCGCGTTCATTGGTGGGGCCTGGGAGCGGTTAGTGAAGAGTGTAAAGACCGCCCTTAAAGTTACCCTCAGAGCTCGAGCCCCGTCGGATGAAATTCTAGCTACAGTGTTGGCAGAAGCGGAGGCTCTGGTGAATGCAAGACCTCTCACGCATGTCTCTCCTGATCCTGGGGACCCAGAGGCGCTCACCCCGTCACATTTTTCGCTTGGCAGTTCTTCAGGCCGACCGATTCCAGCTCGGCTAACAGACTCAGACCTTTGCAGCAGATCCGGCTGGCGTAAGGCTCTGAGACTTGCGGACCATTTCTGGCGACGTTGGGTTAGGGAGTATTTACCACTGCTGGCACCACGAAGGGTTCAAGGCTCCCCAGTTGACCTCAAGCTTGGCGATCCTGTACTCGTTGCAGACGGTGACATACTAAGAGGTACCTGGCCACGAGGTGTTGTAGCGGCAATCTACCCCGGAAGGGATGGCACGATCAGGGTCGTCAGGGATGTCACGCCGAGTGCCTGATAAGGGTTCTCCCCAGAGGGTAATTTCTCTTGAAAAAGTCGCCAACCAAAGGAGTTTGCGCGCACCAGAACTATAGCTTTATCTGTTTTTAAATTTTGTTCTTTGCCGCAGCACTAGTTATTTCATTAGATTATACATAGACGATTTCTAACCGACTCAAAAAAGGAGAAGGTCCCAATTCTATTACTCCGCCATTTATGGATCGATTTCAAAATTATTTTCGTATTTGGAAGAGTTTATTACTCCTGAGTTGGTCCTATTGTCACCAAAGTCAGGATCTGACGATGGGATCTCAGGTCATTCGAAGGGATTAGGAGTTAGAGAATAAGTAGTTCTTTAAATAGTATGATTACGTGTCCCACGAAGTGGTAATTTGAGTTCAGTAAAAACAATTAAGTTTGTAATTCTTGGCTCATACATTACTTTACCGGCCTAGGCTAGGAAACTAAGTATGAAAATTCATTTCTGGCCGCTGCTCAAATGTTTTTTAATTAATCTATAACTTGAATTATGTAACTTGTCATACAGCCAATTGCTACCACATTATGAAAAATGCACTCTTCGAGCCACTCATAAAAATTGTTATATTTATTTCACCGAAAAGAAAGTCTCAAACTTAATAACTTGTCATATCAATCAAAATTTATAAAAATTCCATTTGTGAACAGTTTTAGGTTGGCACTTCTGGTAGTTTAAATAAAATTAGATATAATAATTTTTATGGGGAGATATGAGACACGTTGTATATGACAACAATTTTATTAAAATGTTGGTATAAAATCACACGAAAATATACATAATTTTTGTTGCGAGAGTAAAAGCCATAATATAATTACATTTTTTGCGTAAAATATGACTGGGTTGTATGGGCTCTGTTTCCTTTGCACTAATTGAAAATTAAAAAGTATCAGTACTAATAAATGTTAAGCTACTATAATTAATTGCTTTATTCGTTCTTTTATTCATAGTATACAGTAGGTGTATATTGGGCATTCTAAAACAGTTTTCATCAAAACACCGCAAACGAACGGAGTGAGATTTGAGCTACGCTTCGCTGCGCTCTAGCTCCGCAAATCTCACTGCGTTCGTTTACGGTGATTTGATGAAAACAGTTTAAGATTGCACAATATACATTATATAGGGTTAAATGGAAAAGAAGATTTTTTATTTCATTTCATTTCATAATGTTTCTATTCTTCCGTGTCGATTCAGATACAGTACTCCGCCACGGATATTATGTTGTCTGTAGCTTTGCAGGTTTTCGCGTGTGCAGGTATTAGGATACGCTTGGGGTGGGCAGGTAAGTAAGTTTTTACTTGCCATCGAGCCGTAGTGAAAGGATCAGCCAGTCTGCGTTACCGAGTCGTCATCCACGCAGTCTGTTGCCCGGGGTGCGCCGGAAGCATATGAAATGCGCCACACTGGGAAGCTCCTTTCCTGCACCCCATATTTCATATTTCAGTATATTTCATTTCATTTTTCAGTATATTTAATTTCATTTTTCAGTATATTTCATTGAATTTTTCAGTATATTTAATTTCATTGTTTCAACATATTGCATTTCATTTTTCAGTATATTTCATTTCATTTTTCAGTATATTTCATATCATTTCATTTTCAGTATATTTCATATCATTTCATTTTTCAGTATATTTCATTTCATTTTTCAGTATATTTCATTTCATTTTTCAGTATATTTCGTTTTTCAGTACACACGTTTTCAGTCTACTAGGCACGTTTTCGTGGTCTTCAACCTCAGGCTAGATTTTAGCAAGGGAAGAGCGTAATAATTACAGAGCTTAAACTGTATGTGGGCTTCCTGAGTATCAGTACTGGTTCCCCTTACAAGTTTCTCCGTATATTATATACACTAACCCAGCCAAAACTTCATCCCAAAGGAAAACACTTGTGTTGTTTGACTGTAAAAAGTATACTTTTGGTTTTGCTTGATTGCGATTTACTTGACACATTTTCAAGGTTTTCTATCTCAGAATATTAAGGCATTCAACTAGGTAGCAGTGCAATAACATCAGAACTTAAACTGGTTGAGGTTTCCTGGCTTCAGGTCTCAATAATCGAATAAGTATCTGTACGGTTATACACTCTGCCTTCGTTAAACGTGTACCCTTATTTCAAAGGAAAACACTTGTGTGGTTGGATCGCAATCGATTTATTCGGCATACTTGAATTCAGTCTACTAGACACGTTTTCAAGGTTTTCTTTCTTAAAATATTAAGGCATTTAACTAGGTAGCAGTGCATTAACAACAGAAATTAAACAGGTTGAGGTTTCGTAGCTTCAGGACTCAACTCTCGAATAAGTATCTGTACCGTTCTACACTCTGCCTTCGTCAAACGTGAACCCTTATTTCAGATGAAAACACTTGTGTTGTTTGACTGTAAACAGTATACTTTTGGCGTTGCTTGATTGCGATTTACTAGACACATTTTCAAGGTTTTCTATCTCAGAATATTAAGGCATTTAACTAGGTAGCAGTGCAATAACATCAGAACTTAAACTGGTTGAGGTTTCCTGGCTTCAGGTCTCAATAATCGAATAAGTATCTGTACGGTTATACACTCTGCCTTCGTTAAACGTGTACCCTTATTTCAAAGGAAAACACTTGTGTGGTTGGATCGCAATCGATTTATTCGGCATACTTGAATTCAGTCTACTAGACACGTTTTCAAGGTTTTCTTTCTTAAAATATTAAGGCATTTAACTAGGTAGCAGTGCATTAACAACAGAAATTAAACAGGTTGAGGTTTCGTAGCTTCAGGACTCAACTCTCGAATAAGTATCTGTACCGTTCTACACTCTGCCTTCGTCAAACGTGAACCCTTATTTCAGATGAAAACACTTGTGTTGTTTGACTGTAAACAGTATACTTTTGGCGTTGCTTGATTGCGATTTACTAGACACATTTTCAAGGTTTTCTATCTCAGAATATTAAGGCATTTAACTAGGTAGCAGTGCAATAACAACAGAAATTAAACAGGTTGAGGTTTCGTAGCTTCAGGACTCAATTCCGAATAAGTATCTGTACCGTTATACACTCTGCCTTCGTCAAACGTGAACCCTTATTTCAGAGAAAAACACTTGTGTTTTTAGATCGCCACCAAGACACGCTCTGAATGCAAAGATAAATACACGGGTTATATATAATAAGCCTGCCATACAGTTTCAAAGCATTCCCACGAAATTCATTTATCAGCAATAAATTTATTGCACATTATTCATATATCCAGTTACGAGTGCTTACTCAAATAATAAGGCTTCTTTCACACGTTAATACTTTTATTTGTTTATTAAATTACTTCAATTAAATATATTCTTTATTATAAAACAAAGTATAAAATTGATGATTTTTGTGACTGAAAGATGTGTTCCAGTCATCACACGAATAAAAAATAAATATTCCAATAATTTAAAAAATGAAAATATAAAAAATATTAAGAACATTTTAACTACCTACCTTGGGTCAACATGGCTGACTAAGGTCTTAACATCCTAATTAAATAGGGTAGTGCGGTGGGAACGTGTATGAGATGCTGCCGATGAATACCACCTATGTATTATTACAATAATTTTCTTAAACTTCTATGGTTCTGTCGTCATGTCGTATCAATATCGTTATGCTAAAGATACATTCGGTTCGCCTAATAGAACGATATACCTATTGTTTATCTGTTTTAAATAGTAGTATCGAAAAATGAAAATTAGAAATCGCATCCGTTATTATAAAGAAGACTTTTTAATTTGGAGATAATATACGTTAGTAATTGTAAATATGTATGTACATGTATAATTTAAATAAATATAATAAACCCGAAATGAAAAAAAATTGGAGCATGCAGCCTTACACGAGATTTCTGCATCAGCAGAATTAAACGGTAAACAACTATTTTGCTGTATATGCACAGTATTGTATTGCAAGTTTGTGGAAATAAACGACAAACAATTAATTTGCTGTTTATTTCCGCGTCATATTGCACATTGGTAGAATTATGGGTAAATATCAAATTTTGCTAAATATCATGAAAGTCAGAGGTGCAAAACGTTATTAGGTTTTATATTTTGAGTATGGGACCGAATTTTTTATACCAAACTATAATCTTCTCTTAGATGTTGTGATTCTGAATAACGATCTACTACTACCTCGAAAATAAAAATCCAATACACGTAATTGCGTCAGTTCGTCGTTTTGTTTCTTTCTTGCTACGTAAGTACTTTTTTTTTATATAGCTGACGAAGTTCAGCCGATGATCGGACCGTTTTTGGATCATACGCAACTGATGCGGATCAAAAATTTTGTTGCAGACCTGAGAACTGCTCCACTGACACGTCCGCGGGACTATGGTCCCCAAGCGCAAATTATGTAAACCGTCCCGGGTACCATAGTACCCAGAGCGCTTCGCGTCTCCTTTGCCTAAAACGCGCGGTGTGATAAAAAAATCACGAAAAAAAAAATATTTTCTCTAAATAAAGTGTCAGTTCTTTAGTGTTTGAAAAACGAACACTGACCATGGAAGTGGAAGTGAATGCATTAGGCATCTCGATAACGTATAGACATCATATCCGTGAATGCATATTTGTTTTCTTATAAATATTTTGTGTGGATATGATTTGGACGGAAATTAATAATTTTGTGATAATATATATAATATTTTATAATATTACTTACTTATTTAACAATATAAAAATTCTTTTTTAGATTAGTCATGTTAAATAAAAATGATTATAAAGATAAGGTATAGGTTGAGAACCTCAGTAAAATTATTACTTGCATTGCACTTTTCTTATATAAAATCCGGAAAAACTGTAGTCACAGTACACTCCAGTGCTATCTCTGACCACTAACAGGAGGTACTGACCTCCTCATCAAAAAATCTCAAGACCAAGACTGCTGAAAAATGTTCGTAAGTTTTTATACTTTATTGCTATACTTTATATCTATTCTTTAATTGTCTATAAGTTGTTGATCATCTTCATGCTTCAACAAATTGAGCCGTTGGACCAGGCTGTATATGACGTGACCTCTCCAAGTGCTG
Organism: Schoenobius gigantellus; assembly: GCA_963935595.1. Classification (NCBI taxonomy): domain Eukaryota; kingdom Metazoa; phylum Arthropoda; class Insecta; order Lepidoptera; family Crambidae; genus Schoenobius; species Schoenobius gigantellus. Next base: position 14,746,832 of record OZ012544.1, on the reverse strand, counting down.
TCTTCACGAGGGACCATCAAGCCCAGCAGTGGCATGCTGATTGACTGATGATGATGATATTTTTTTTATCTTATGAATTGAAGATGTGAATCTTCAACTCGTTTTCTTGTAACCACTCTTAATACTAATATGACATTTACTATTTTCAGGTCGGATAGCAAGCAAAACATAAGGTCAGCCAAGAAGAGCTGTGAATCTGACCTTTTCTTTGATACCGACGACGAAGACATCAGGTACTTTTATTGCTATATTTACATATATCTAAATTTCAAGTGTTTAATGTGTACAATAATCGTGTATCCTTTTTCTATCTCCCTAGTCCAAAGAAGAGAAGCAAGGCGATAAAGTGCCTATCGAAGGCGAAGAGTGCAGAAGTGAAGAATACATCGTCGTCCAATACTTCTGAGTGGTTGTTCGACTCAGAGTCGGACAGCGAGGTTTCGCGGCCGCCAAACCTGCCAAACAAGACCACCAGTATCCTGACACGCCGAGTACCTGGTGGTGTAACGCGTCGGACTGCACAGCTCGACGGCGACTTGCTAGTGGAGCTACGCCTCTACAACCAGAAGGAGGTATCTAATCTCAGCGGCCTTGACCGGTGCGAGCGCGCTATCGTTTGGGTACGCTTGCAAGGCGAAGCAGAATCTCCAGAGTTTTACGCATTAAAAAAAATTGTAAAATTAGCTAAGGCAAAGTTTACCACAGAGGGGATATTTTATAAAGATAAAGTTATAAAATAGGTTCTCTTTTGTTTCTCTCTGCGTAAATTATGTTTTAGCTGGTTTACTTATTGTTTATCGTTAGCAAACTCAAAGATTAGGTACTTACATACTTAAGCCTTTATTACTTTAACTTTGAGAATTTGTACTGTCCAAATCATAATGTCGAGGTCTACTTTCTGTTCAGTTTGTGACGTATCCGTAAATAACAAAGTTTTCTCTGCACATTTGAAAAGTATTTTACATAAGAACAACAGTTCGGTCGTTGATAGTGAGGGGGTTGAAAAAGTTCATAGCGCTTTTCGTAATCGTATAGCATCGTACCGTGTTCGATATGAAGATGAGGGTCATGATAGTGCGCGTGTTCGCCCGTCCGCCGAGTTTTTATGGCACTTGCGCTCTCGCGTACGCCTATTGCTCATAGCGAAAATTCAAGCTCACACTAATGTTAAAGCTAATTTTGAACTTTTCTGTGAATTCTTTCTGCTTAGTAAGTATGATTCGATTTCAATCAAGTCATTTGCAACGGAAAACTTCATCTTGCATCAAAACTTCAATTTTGAAGATATGTTTTCAAAAATTATACACTTAATTTGTAAAAAAATTGAAGAATTTGAAGAAAGAGATAGTGGGTGGGCCTATTTACAAAGCCTATATCTAGAAGTAAATATAAACAAATATAACCCGTTAAGAGGCTCCAGTTTTATAGAATTACCAAAGTCCATAAAATGTAAACGAGCATGTATCAACATTCAAAATTCTGATAATTATTGTTTTTTATGGTGTGTCATAGCAGCACTATTTCCTATAAACAGAAACGCACATCGAACGTCAGCTTACCCACACTTTATAAATGTACTCAATATCAAAAATATGATTTTTCCAGTTGGGTTTGCGGACATCAAAGTTTTTGAAAAGAATAATCCTCGCATAAGTATTAATATTTACGGCATTCAAAAGAGTGGTAACATTGTTGGACCTTTATACAAAAGCGAGATTCGCAAAGATCATCACATTAATATGCTTTTCCTGGAAAACAGAAAACGCACCCATTACTGTCTTATTAAAGATTTATCTAAATTACTTCGTCTTCAATTAACTAAACATCATTCTAAAATATATTTATGCGAGGATTGTATGATATTCTTTGATAGTAATGATAAACTGAAAGCTCATGTTTGTGGTGGTGTATCGACAATATTACCCGGTGATGGAACACGAATTCAATTTAATCATTACGAGCGAATGCATGACATGCCCTTCGTCTTATACGCAGATTTTGAATCATTATTAAAACCAACTGAACTCGATTCTGGATCAGGCTGTACAAAGATATTGCAAAAACACGTACCATCAGCATTTGCTTATTACGTTGTGTGTTCTTATGATAAGTCGCGTAATAAATATGTATCTTATCGAGGTCCAGCCTGTGTAGAAAAGTTTTTAGAAAGTCTATTATTGGATATAACCGATATTTATAACGTTTTGCAGTCGCCAGTGGCTATTTGTTTAACAAATGAAGACAAAACGAACTTTGCTCGGGCTACAAATTGTTTTCTTTGTGATAAAATATTGTTTGACGATAAAGTTAAAGATCATTGCCATCTTATAGGACGGTATCGTGGTGCAGCTCATTCTTATTGCAATATTAGATATCGTTTGCCTAAGTTTGTTCCTATATTTTTTCATAATTTAGCGGGTTATGACAGTCATCTTTTTATACGACAGTTTATTTATTTTATTTATTATTTATTTTATTTGGCTTTTCAACAATAAGTACACCCTTACAACTAGAATTACAATCAATGAGAATTACAGTCTAAGTGCCTTATCACTTAAAGAAAAGCACTGCATGTACCAAAGATGTGTGCATAATGCGTATTTAATATACGCGTTCGCTAAACATGACGTTTATCGTCCAAAAAATATAAATGGGAACTGTAAAACTTTAACTTATTACAAGGCCAGAACAGCCTTTTTGATACCAGGTATTGAAGTATAATTTAAGTCAATAGCAGCTTCATAGACTTTGTACAATGCATACATTCTGGGTAACGAGCTATGCTTCTTTAGGTTAGTGTAATGTTCTGGTATGGCAAACAATTTTCGATTCGAATTGCGCGGTAAGTAACGTGGCAAATTAAATGAAACTCTATTGAGCAAGTCGGGACAATTAAGGAAACCTGCTACAAGTTTTTTAAGGAAAACTAAATCCAACATCTCTCGACGCTTTTCTAACGAATACATCCCAAAATACCTTAATCTATCACTATATGCCTTAAGTTTTTTGCCCATTTTAGATGCATATGTTAAGTGCCACAGGAACCTTTTTTGTAACCGTTCAATTCGTGTTACGTGAACACCATACCCTGGAGACCAAACAACACTACAGTATTCTAGGTGACTTCTGACTAGACAGTTGTACATAACTTTTTTTGTACTGGGTCTGTTGAAATCTCTACACTGTCTAAGAACAAAACCTAACATTTTTGATGCCTTTAACACTACCTCATCGATGTGCTGTATAAAATTTAGTTTCCTATCAAAGCGAACACCTAGATCACGAATATTATTAACTTCTTCTACTATTTCACCATTCAAATTATATATTGTGGGTACAATATTCTTGTTCCTTGTGAATTTTATGTGCTTACATTTCTTTACGTTTACTTGTAATTTATTGGTCTTACACCACTCTGTGAATCTGTCCAAGTCTTCTTGAAATATTAACGAGTCTCTATAACTCGTGATTTTTTTGATCGCCTTAAGATCATCAGCAAACAAATATATATCTGAGTTTCTAAAGCATTTGTAAATATCATTAATAAATATTACAAAAAGGTTAGGACCCAAGTGAGATCCTTGAGGAATTCCTGTAGTAGCTTTATAAAATTCTGAACTAGAACCATTCACCACCACCCTAAGCATCCTTTCAGAAAGATAAGACCCAAACCAACTCAACAAGGGATCCGACACTCCATACAGTTGTAGTTTTTTGATAAGTATTTGATGATTAACAGTGTCGAATGCCTTGCTAAAATCAGTGTAAACGGCATCAACTTGGACTCGGGTATCCACAGCATCAACTATACTCTCAGCGTAAGTCACCAAATTGGTTGCAGTCGACCTGCCCTTTAAAAATCCATGCTGACTTGCTATTAATAATTGAGACATGTGCCACGATAGTATGGGACATATAAGAACTTCAAACACTTTCGCTAGTACCGACAATATAGCTATGGGTCTATAGTTAGCAACATTAGTACGATCGGCATCCTTATAAACAGGTACAATTCTAGTTTCCTTCCAAACAGACGGAAAGATGCCCTGATTTAATGATGTATTAAATATCTGCATCAAAGGATAGGATATGCCACTTGCAACGCTGGACAGGAAAATTGGAGGCAAATCATCAGGGCCCGCACCCTTACCTTTATCAAGATTTTCTAAAGCGTATTTCATTTTACTTTCAGACAGCGTTACATGACTCAGAATAGTGTTATTCAAACAGTTATCAGTATTATCTACCGCATTAACATCTACACGTTCATCCAAATTTGCAACATAAACCTTGGAAAAGAGGGAAGAAAAATATTTATAAATATCATTTGAGTTCTCTGAGCTATCCACACCATCAGTCATTATGCGTGGGTAGTTGCTGGACCCTCCTCTTTTCATCTTTAAATAGCTCCAAAAGTACTTTGGGTTAGAAGAGATTTTAGCCTCAACATCAGACATGTATGCCTTGTAACACGAAACAGCCATGCTGTCACATCTTTTCTTAGCTATACTTAGGGCAAGTGCATCCATCGGGTTATTGTATTTTTTTACTTTTAATCTCAAACAATTTTTTTCCTTTAATCTTTTAATTAAGTCTTTTGAAAACCAACATGGATATCTGCTTTTTTCAACTGTTACTTTTGGAACGTACTGACATATCAATTCGTGCAAAACAGCATAGAATTGCGACACCATATCATCTACTGACGCGCCTGACTTCAGTCTCTCGTCCCAGTTTACTTCACCTAGTGCCATATTAATTGCATTGTAATCTGCCTTAAAATAGTTAAGTTTTGATTTGCCTTCAGACGTTTGTTTTTTTATAGCTTGGGGAAACAAGACCTCGGCGAGCACTGGGGGATGGTGCAGATCTATTTTAGAAATAACGTCCAATGGCGCGCCCACAGTAATATGATCCATGGTGGACAAGACCAAATCCAAAATTCTATTATTTTGATTAACCAAAAAGTTATGTTGCTGCATATTATTAAGTAAGATAAAGTCCCAGAGTGTCTGTTCCAAATTTGAGATAGTGCGCTGCGGAACCCTAATAACTCTACCCTCCGAATCTAGCCAGTTTATAGTATTTAGATTAAAATCACCAAATATTATACAATTGTCAACTTGTTCTAAAACCTTATTTGTGTTATCGGTAAAATGCTCAAGTATTCTGTGGTTGATTGGAGACGGTAAGTAAACTGTACAAAGATAAACATCCCTAGTTTTATTACCAATCAATAGCGACAACTTAACCCAAACATCATCACAAGAACTTTCAAAGTGCGTTAACCTATGAGATTTGAATCTCTTGGCTACGGCTATGAGTACACCACCACCACTGCTTTTACTATTAAAAATATTATTAGTTCGATCTCGCCTATAGATTGTGTATTGCTCATCAGATATTTCTGAATCATAAATATCACCAATTAGCCATGTTTCGGTAAACATAATCACATCATAGGAACAACAAGCAATTTTTTGGTAAACATCAGTTAATTTTGTTCTAATTCCCCTAACATTCTGGTAATATATTTTAAGACCCTCATATTTTAAGCAGTTTAAGACTAATACATGTATGACTTAACCTAAAACATGACTCATTGCAACTTATCTAAGGCTTCAAGGTCTCTGATATATTTGTATTCAGCACCATCCGTTTTTCTAACAAAGATCCTGCCATTGCGTATCCAAACAAATTGGTAACCCAATTTCTTTGCTTTAAGCCTAGTTGCGGCATGCAAATTCTTGTTTGCTGGAGATAAATGTTCGACGATGTAAATATTTTCCTTTTTGCCAGAAATACCAAGCAGATTGCTGTTCAGTTTGTCTTCAAGAGATTTGTTTTTATTGAATTTGATAGATGCAGCCAGAAATGAATCTCGTACTCGTGGGCTACTGAACTGCACAACAACTGACTTCGGGCGACTATTGGTTGGATTCTGTCTTGCAATTCTAGTGACATGATGTATATTACTTTCCGAGAGCTCACAAGATACAATCCTACTGATGTTCATGACGGTTGATACAAGATTTTCGCTTTTGTGTTCTGGTAGACATTGAATCTCCAGGTTCGACGAGCGTGCCTGCTGCTCTACTTGGTTAAGTCTCATATTTAAATCCTTTACACTAGCTTTGAGCTGCTCGTTTTCCTTTTGCACATCGTGAACAATACTAATATTAGAAAATACCTCTGTCCTCATTTCTTCATATTTCTCATTCATAAATTCTATTGATTTCTTTATCTCATCCATATTTTCCTTAATCACTTTTAGTTCCTTGTTGACGTAGTTGGCCAAAGTTTGGTTGAGATGGTGCATCAAGCCACTGATTTCATTTTTGATAATACTGGCGACTTCACTCGACGTAACTGGGGCCTCACCCGTCGCTACCCCCTCCATCTGCGTTCCTTTTCTCCTCTGCGTGACATTGCTATCATGGAACTGTTTGTTGCGAATTGGAGTATGGTCAGCATTACTTGCCCGCGGCTTACAGGTGGGACATAGCCAATTCTGTTGTTCACTTTGCTGGGGTGCATCAGAAAATATAATGCTAAAGCAGGAATAATGGTATGGTTTTTTGCACTGCGAACATTTTACAGCCGCACCTTCCTCCAAAATAACTTCTGAACAACATTCGCACTTCATGTTGACTATAATTCCGGTAAATAAATCTTTGAAGAGTAGACCACAATAAATGCTCCGCAGTGGCACAGTAATAAGGTGCTCCGCTATAGAAGGCGCCTCGGTTGCGAGAAGAAGGTCGTAAGCGCCGTGTATTGGTCGTCGCTTACGCGTTTCACTCAGCAGCGCTGTGTGTCGCGACGAGCCCACTGTTAATGTCGGTATCCAAATATTGTTTTGAATCACTCACGTATAACTACTTCGGATTACTTCGTAAATAAAGATCACAGAGTTGAAATATGCTATATTTTAGTTGCGTACGAAGCTTAACTTTCGAACTTTAGAAAAAACAGCCCGCCTTGATCACTTTTAAAGACGATAAGAATTAATTATTACGGAGTAAACAAACACAGCCGGTGCCGTACACTTTTTGGGAAAACTATCAGGAAAAATACAAGTAATAGCAAAGTTGGGAAAACTATCAGGAAAAATACAAGTAATAGCAAAAAATAAGGAAAACTACATATCTTTTACAAAAATTTTTCAAATTAATGATAAAGATATCATACCTGTTCGATTTGTTGATTCTTTTAAATTTTTAGGCACAAGTCTAGAGAAACTTGTCGCAAACTTAAAAAATGACGACTTTAAACATCTGCGGCGTTATTTTCCTTCTCGTGAGCATTTTGCTTTAATAAAACGAAAAGGGGTGTATCCATATGAATACATGACTACTTGGAGTTCATACGAAGAAAAAGTACTTCCGCCTCAGGAGTTCTTTTTCAGCAAATTACGCAATAGTAATATATCTAAAGTAGATTATGATCATGCAAAAAAAGTCTGGCAAACGTTTGAATTATCGAATCTCGGTGAATACACAGACTTGTATCTTAAGTCAGATGTTCTTTTATTAGCTGACGTTTTTGAAAGTTTTCGCCAGACATGTAAGATGAATTATAAATTAGATCCAGCCTTTTATGTTACAGCACCGAGTCTCAGTTTTGATGCCATGCTATTAAAAACAGATGTTAAATTAGAATTAATACACGACCTGGAAATAATAAGAATGATTCAAAAAGGTATTCGCGGTGGAATATGTTAATGTTCGACAAGGTATTCAAAAGCCAATAACAAGTATTTAAAAACTTACGATCCAAGAAAAAGTAATAACTTTCTAATTTATATCGATTGTAATAATCTCTATGGATATGCAATGTGTGCTTATTTGCCTCATTCCAATTTTAAGTTATTGAATGACTTGGAAATCGCTGGAATAGATTTTATAAATGTGCCAACTAACGGAGACACTGGTTATATACTAGAAGTAGATTTAGAATACCCCGAACATTTGCATAATGATCATAACGATTTTCCATTCTGTGCTCAAAAATTTACTCCGCCAGGTTCTAAAACTTCAAAATTGATTCCAAATTTATACGATAAATATTTCTATGTCATACATTTTGCTCATCTGCAAACATGTATAAAACATGGTTTGTTGTTAAAAAAAATACATAGAGTTATTCAATTTAATCAGAGTCCTTATTTAAAGCAGTATATTGACATGAATACTGAATTACGAAAAAAGCTAAATCTACATTTGAACAAGATTTCTTCAAACTTCTTAACAACAGTATATTTGGCAAGTCGTTAGAAGACACAGAAAAGAGGGTTAATGTGAAATTAGTCAATAAGTGGAATGATGATAGTAACAAAACAAAGAAAAGTTTCTGTGCAGAGCAAATGATAGCTCGACCAAATTTTCACAGTGTTACAATTTTCACTGAAAACTTGGTAGCCATTCAAATGAAGCCTGAAACAATCACTTTGGATAAACCTATATACATTGGTTTTTCCGTTTTGGAAATATCTAAGTCACATGTTTGATTTTCATTATTCTATTATGAAGCCTTTTTATAAGGAAAAGTTAAAACTTTGTTATACGGATACTGATAGTTTTTTACTTTTGGAATAAAAAATGAACGAGGAAAACTTATGCTCGGCCAAACACGTGTTTTCGTCGACGGAAAAATTATAAAAATTGGAAATCGAAGTTTAAACAAAACTCTTGGATTAAAAGAATTACTATTTGAAAAGACACCAAATTTGGATGTTATCACAGATGAAGATTTGCAAAATTATAAAGAGCTTCTAAAAGAAACGAATGCACATAGGCGTAATTGTGATCCACGCAAGCCAATTAATAGTAACAAAGGGTTTAAGTACATGCATATTATTAAACCACTGTTTAAGTTCTCTAGAAATAAGTATGACAGCACAGAAAGTCTTACGGTAGGAAAAGAAATAAATCTTTTAAAAAGTGTAAAGAAAGATATAGATTACGTTTATTGGGATGATCCAAATGAATTAGAAAATATTCACAGTTTAATAAAGGGTATAAATATATTCTTATCGTAATTGACACTTTATCAAAATATGTATGGATCAGATCTTTAAAATCAAAAGCGAAAAATTATGTTACAGATGCAATGTAAAGTATTTTAACTACATCATTACGAAAACCTAAAAATTTACAAACTGATTTAGGCACAGAATTCTACAATGATAATTTTAAACAATTAATGAAAAAGTATAATATTAATCATTATTCAACATATTCTATTAAAAAAGCATCTATAGTAGAAAGAGTTATAAGAACAATTAAATCTCACCTTTACAAACTATTTAGTTTGAACGGAAATTACCAATGGTATAAAAATATTTTAAAGGACGTTGTAGAACACTACAATAACACTTTGCATAGAATAACAAAATTTAAGCCTGTGGAAGTTAACAAAGTAAATGAGCTTATAGTCAAAGGTTATATTATGAATTCTCAAAAGAATAAAACAAGTCGGGGATATACATTTCGTGTTGGTGACTATGTTCGCATAAGTAGATATAAAGCAGATTTTTACAAAGGCTATACGCCAAACTGGTCCACCGAAATATTTCGTATAGTAAAAGTTAATCACACTAACCCAACAACTTATCAAATAGAGGACAGACGCAATCAAAGAATCCTCGGCTCATTTTATGCATACGAGTTACAAAAAACTAAGTTTCCAGACCTATACCTCATTGAAAAGGTTATAAAAAGAAAAGGAAACAAATTGTTTGTAAAATGGTTAGGATTAAGTAATAGCGAAAATAGTTGGGTTGATAAGAATAAATTGGTTTTATGATATAAAATAGCTCAAGATATCTTTATTGATTCACTTTTTGTTTATCAATGAAGAAAGGAAGTGGTATCATAAACAGCTTAATAAATAAGATTCCGTTTGAGTTACATTTACCGGGCTACCAATATTGCGGCCCCGGCACAAAGCTTCAGAAACGATTACTTAAGGGTCAGCGAGGAATTAATAAATTGGATAACGCTTGTATGCACCACGATATTGCTTACATAAACAACGACGCTAACGTAAGGCACAAAGCTGATCTAGATCTATTAAATATGGCTCAAAGAAGATTGAAATCAAAAGACGCTGGAAAGAAAGAAAAAATTGCTTCATGGATAGTAAAAAATGCTATGAAAGCCAAATTAAGAGCTGGTGCAGGTGCTCGGTCGTTTATGACAGCTGTGAAAAAACTCAAATCTAAATTAAAAAAAATAAAATCTAAAGACACAAATTCTACTATTAAATATGCGCTCGCCGCTGCAAAAAAACTATTTAGAAATAAAAATAAAATGAGTTTACCTCGTTGTATTCCTATTCCAAAATGTGGAGGACTGTTACCGTTAATTCCTATTTTCGCGGGATTATCAGCTTTAGGTTCACTGGCTGGTGGAGCACTGGATTAGGTTCACTGATTCAAAAGCAGCTCAAAAAGCTCTTCAAGAATCGGAACGACATAATAAGATGATGGAGGCGGTTGCTCTCGGAAAAGGATTATATATTAGACCTTATAAAAAGGGTGCAGGTCTATATTTGAAACCCTCAAAAAACTAATAAAGCGGCTACGTAGGGGGGCATTAACTAATTGGGATATATTAGAACATGCTAGTGATATTCCATTTTTTCGTGGTGTTTTCATGAAGGATACGTTGCCCTCAAAACCTAGGAAGATAGAATGCGGTATTATAAATTTAGATACTTCAAATAACATTGGAACACATTGGGTAGCCTACGTGAAAGAAAATAAGTATGCTGAATATTTTGATTGTTTTGGTAATCTGAAACCTCCGTTAGAACTACTTGATTACTTAAGAAATGTTTCTTTAAATTATAACTATGAGCAATATCAAACATTTGACTCTGTTAATTGCGGCCACCTTTGTATAAAATTTTTAAAAGAGTATTGGAAAACACATTTATATAAAGCTTGAAATAAAATTCTTTATCAGTAGTAAAATGTCTTTCACTGTGTCTATAACTGGAAAAGGATCCTCTCTGATAACAAACTACTCACCTACTTTGGAATTAAGTGGATACTATGAGTGTGGATTGTTGTATTTTTCAACATTTAATTCTATACCCAACATAGATAAAAGAAATAATAAATTCTACTATGACGATAACGAAGTAATCGAAATACCTGAAGGAGCTTATGAACTTCAAGATATCTGTGATTATTTAAAGACATACATTAGAAATGCAATGTTAAAATTAACTTGTAATAATAATACCTTAAAAACTACAATTTTTTGTACTAAAGATGTTCATTTTAACAAAAGTGACTCACTTGGAAGGATTTTAGGTTTTGGTGGAGAAACAATAAAGGCATTAAAAAGGACCGAATCTCTGTATCCTGTCAGTATATTGCCAACAACCATTGTGCGCATCGAATGCGACGTAGTTAGTAGGTCATTCGTGAACGGATCTGCAAGTCATATTACTCACGAGTTTGTTCCTAACGTACCACCTGGTTATCGGATCATTGAAGTGCCGAAAAATCTAATATATTTTCCTGTAAATAAAAGTTCTATAAGTGCAATAACTATACAATTATTAGACGCCGAGAATAAACAAATCAATTTACGAGACGAAGAAGTACAACTGTATCTACATTTTCGTAAAAATGATAAATTTCAATAAAAATCATGACACAGCTTGCATTCAAGTTAGTACTAGAAGATCACCTCATAAAAGCACACCTGTTGACGCGGGTAGCAAATCCGAAGGACCAGCGTTGGTAGTTTATAAATTGCGGGGTTCGAGGGGCAAATAATACATATATATAATATAAAGGGGGAAAGCCTTACCTTTACTCTTGTGGTTATTTATGGCGTCCGACACTTTCACCAAGCACACAATCACAGCTTACGCGGCCGCGCGGCACTATATTTAATTTTAAAGCGGAGACAGAGTTCTTGCTTGCGAACAAATACAGCGATGCTTCAGAGCGAATTTTTGACAGTCTTGTTTTTCAAGGTAAAAAGGCGTTGTCAGGGAGACGGGGCATAGGCAACCACTCGAACCCAACGAAAACTATTTGCGCGCGAACATTCTCCCCGGCCTTGAGAATGCGTAGCATTTTCAAAAGGACTATTTACTAGCGAGTACATTAAATTTGAGCGAATACATTAAATAAAGAAAAAAAATAATTAAAACGTGAAGTTGAAATAAAATTAAATAAAATTAAATAATATTTATTGCGAGGGAAGCGGATAAAGTTTAACCACTGGCCGTTTAAAAAACACCGTTAACAGTTTTTACTAACGCGACGCGAACCCTACCATCCTTTCCAGGATAGACCTCTTGAATACGACCTAGAGGCCAGCGAAGTGGAGGTACATCATCTTGATGTATTAACACAATGGTATTAATTTTAATGTTATCAGAGTTACATAGCCACTTTTGTCTCACTTGCAAGTTATGCAAATACTCTAATCGCCATCTTTTCCAAAAATCTGCAACCATTTTGTCTAGCAATCGTTTTCTAAGACGTAAAGAACTACAATTCTCAGAGTCACTCAATGGCTCAAGCGGTAAACAAGTTAATGGAGAAGCCATAATAAAGTGAGCAGGTGTCAATGGCTCTGGCGATGGATCTTCAGTTAATACACACAGCGGACGTGAATTGAGGATTGCTGCAATCTGAGTCAAAACAGTTGTCATTTCCTCGAAAGTCAATATTTGAGTTCCAATAATTCGATAAAGATGCGATTTTATGCTTTTTATGTTAGATTCCCAAAGACCACCCCAATGCGGCGCGCGGGGGGGAATCATCCTCCATTCAATGCGTCTTTCCAAAACTAAACTTTGAAGTTGCGCCTTAGCTCCCACAAAATTTGTCCCATTGTCAGAATATAGACAAGACACGGGACCTCTAAGTGCTAGAAAGCGTTTAAAAGCGGCAATGAAGGTGGCTGTAGACAGATCACTGGCCAATTCAATATGAACAGCCTTAGTGACGAGACATATAAAAAGACAAATGTAAGCCTTTTGCGTTCGCTGTCCACGGCGCCTACACGTTATGATCACTGGCCCAGCGTAATCGACACCAGTATGTACAAATGCTTTGGTCTCCTTGACACGATAGTCTGGCAAATCTGCCATTTTAGGGACGAGGTGTGAAGGTGCGTTTTTGAAACAAAAGTTGCAAGCGTGTATACGTTGCCTGATTATGCTACGGCCAGATAGTATCCAGTATCTTTGGCGCAGTAAAGAACTCAATACATTTGCCCCCGTATGACAATGTAAACGATGATAATAATCAATAAGCAATTTTGTCACTTGGCTTTGTTTTGGTAGCAGGATAGGATGTTTTGCTTCAAAAGGCAAATTGCTATTAGACAGCCTACCTCCTATTCTGATCAAACCTTGCTCATCTATAAACAGGTCGAGTTTTTTAAGCGGAGAAGAAGATACCTTACCCTTCTTTATTTCATCAAACAGCTGTTCAAAATGAAGGTGTTGAATTTCGCGCAGTAAATATAGTTCAGCTTTGATCATTTGCGAAGCTAAAATGTAGTTAGATCGGGGAATAATTGCTACAAATCTAAGAATGTATACTATGATACGTAATAATTTATTCCAGGAGGATACTTTATATGCGAGGTCGTGCAATACTCCCGATGGAAGCGAAGCAGAAGCGACATGCGTTAGTGCTGTACATTTAAATTCTGGGAGTTCCTCTGGTTTTACAGAATCTGTAAATGGTTTGACAGGCCATTCATCTACGTGTAATTTCAGCCACTCAGGACCGTGCCACCATAGATTGTGAGAGACAAGCTGTTGGGGTAAAAGACCTCTAGAAAGGCAGTCACTTGGGTTATCTGATCCATTAACGTGATAAAAGTGCCTGGGGTCAAGATTTTCTTGACATTTTGCTACTCTATTACCAACAAAGACATTCCATCGGTGTGGAGATGCGTGTATCCATGATAATGCAATCATAGAATCTGTAAAAGCGAATATATTATTTATGAGCGTACGAGCGCTGAATGTCTCCGTGATCAACTTCACTAACTTTGACATAAGCAATGCGGAACATAACTCTAATCTGGCCAGAGAAACAACCTTAACTGGAGCAATCTTAGATTTTGCGCAGATCAAAGAAACATTTACCTGACCTGATGCATCTACCACATGCAAATACACCACTGCACCATAGGCTTTCATGCTAGCATCAGAAAAAGCAACGACCGTTGTGACACAATCTCTGCCTACGCCTAAATGTCGCGGAATTAGCAGAGTAGAAAGCACAGGAAGCTGTTCTTTAAATTTATAGAAAGCGTGTATAATGTCGATGGGAGGAACATCATCCCAGTCTATGCGTTGAATCCATAACTCCTTAATAAGAAGTTTTGCAAATAATATAACAGGTGCGGCGAAACCAAGAACATCCCACAGACCTGCGACGATTGACAGAATCACCCTTTTTGTACATTTCTCATCTATAGTAGTGGTAGAAAATGTGAAACTGTCTTGAGCGGGCAGCCATTTTAAGCCTAGTATTTTAAGATTGACATCAGACCCAAAGTCAATAAATGCGCGATTCGATTGTGGAACGGTAGCGAGCACTAGCGGAGAATTACTAGACCATTTGGTCAAATTGAATCCACCAGCCTTAAACAGTTCTATCAACTCACTGCTCAAAGTGACGGCTTCTGTTTCTGATTGGACGGATGTAGTTAAATCATCCATGTATAGTTCATGGCTGGCAACCTCCGCCGCGCACGGGTAGCGATTTTGCTCATCTTTAGCTAATTGCCTAACAGTGCGCATAGCTAAAAATGGACTACATTTAAGCCCAAAGGCAACGCGTTTAAATTTGTATTCGCGAACCGACTGAGATGGATCAAAACGAAATAAAATCTTTTGATATTTCTGATCTTCTTCGCGTACGGCGATACGTAAATACATTTGCTGAATATCAGCTGAGAGAGCGATTGGAAATAAGCGGAAGTTTAACAATAAAATGAATATATTAGCTTGCAAATTTGCCCCAGTATGTAATATATCATTAAGTGACACATTATTATTACACTTGGCACTAGCATCCAAGACAATCCTAACTTTGGTAGTAGTTCTGTCCGCTTTGACAACGGCGTGATGCGGTATGAAGAAACCCTGACCGTAGTCGGAATCGGTAGGTAAAACTTCGGTTAAATAGTCTTTATCTAAATAATCTTGGATCACGTCATTGTACCTTTGACGTAATGCACAAATTTGAATTTTCCTTTCAAGAGATAACAATCGCCGGTATGCCATCAACCTAGAATCTCCCAATTCAGTTGGACTGCGAATGAACGGCAATGCTACACAGTACCTACCTGTGTAGTCACGTGATACTGTACCAGTGTACTTTTCCTCGCACTCTGTTTCTTCTGGGCTAAGGAATTTTTTGAAAGGTACTTCCTCTAGCTCCCAAAATTTAGGTAGGAGGTTTTCAATAAGCCCATTTTGCGTATTTATATCGTCCAGTTTCGTAAACAATGTATACGATGTGTGCGAAAGCGAAGACCCACAAGGTTGAGATGTATCCTGAACAACCGGAACTTCTCCCATAAAAACATAACCAAAAACAGTTTCAATAGCGGGAGGCGCGGGTGGAGCTATAATCCTACCACCAAGCAGTATATGCGGGAACACCTGTGCTCCCAGAAGTAATTCAATATCACCTGGTATATGCCACAAAGGATCAGCTAGCGGTATATTAACTAAATGTTTAACTATACGAACGTCTATCTTATTACTCGGTAAGCGGTCCGTTATAGTATCCAATACAAATGCGGTTAAATCTAAATAATGATTTGTATCATTAGCATAAATACGCAATTCAATATATCCTTTAACAGTTTGAGATACACTTCCTATTCCTTTAATGTAAGAGTTTGTTAAAGGAAAAATTGTCAAATTTAGACGTTTACAGCATACAGTTGAAATTATGTTGTTTTGTGAAGCGTTGTCAATAAGACATCTAACTGGATACATTTGTTTATGGGCACCTTCCACCTTCACCTGAGCCGTAGATAACAAAATAGTACTTTTACATGTACTATTTTCCCGCGTACACAAAGCCATTGGAGCATTTACCACTTCGTTTGACGGCTGGGAGCATTCAGGCTGGTTCGAAGGTAACGAAGAAGTCGCGACAGCGTCACTTGTCTGTAAATTATTTGTCAGATGCAAAAGTGAATGATGACGTTTACCACACGTTTTACATGAGTAAGAAGACTTGCACTGTATGGTACTATGCACTAAACTAAGGCAGTTTACACATCCGCGCTTAGACTTAATAAAATTCAAACGATCTTTAGCGGACATAGTTTTAAAATTATCGCATAAATATAACTGAAAATGCGTTGAACTCTTACATAAGACACATCCGATCGTCTGAGTTTGAGCAACCATTGTTTGTGACTGTAAAGCGATGGGCCGATTGAAACTGACCTTTTGGGCGTTAAGCTGGCTGGAGCCAGGAGCGTTGCGCATAGAAGCAAAGGTAATATTATTAGTGTTAGGCATGCGGGGAACATTAGACGTTCTGTCCAATATTTTAACGTGACCTTTGATGAATTCCGAGAATTCCTGATATGAGGGAATTTCTTTGTCTCGAAAATACATCTCAAAAGCTTTTGCAGTACTGGGATCGATTTTGCGTAAGGCAATCGTAAGTAACATGAAATCTTTTAAATCATTAATTTGCAACTGTTCAAGCGCTGAAACAGCCGCAGAATAAGACTCTATAAAGGAATTTAGCGAAGCGGAATTATTAGAGGCGTGTTTCATATTAAGCAATAGCGACAAATAATGCGAACCTAACGCACGTTTGTCCTGGTATTTCTGCACAAGGCTATTCCATAGATCCTGATAATTTTCTGCTGACGGCACGATACCCGCGGTAATTTTTAGTGCAGGACCTGTTAGTTTATCCATCAGATAATGGATCCTATGTCCGTCCGTTAATTCGGGGTTTTCGTGTACGCTTGCCTTAAAACATTCATAAAAAATAGGCCAGTTCTCTGTCTTTCCATCAAAGCCCTTTAAAACAATAGGAGGTAATTTAATTTTATGTCCAAGTGTGACCTCACCTTTAGATTTTTGTGAATTATTGGAGGCGCTTTCAGAGTTTTTTGTAAGATTAGAGCGACATCTCTGAATGCGAGCGTATAGTTCTTCGAATGCACTTAGTGGGCCATAATTGGGAACGTAACCCTCTTTTCCTTCCAGTAAAAGCTCATTAATTTTGTCTAAATTAGAAATAAAATTATCTCGAATTGTTTGTAAGGTTTCCGTTTCAGCCAAGAATGACTCTGCGGCACGCAAACCTTCCTTAACAGATACATATTTTATTTTATCATGAAGTTGCGTAACATGAGTGAAATAAGTTTCATTTTTAGCGGTTAATAACTTAACTTGCGTTTCCATCTTATTAGCCGTCATCAGTATCAGTAGAAACTAGAGACAAAAGTGGTTGTGTAGTCACTCCCTTATTTAACTGTCACAACACAGGTTGAATGAAGTAACGGTAGGAAATTTTTAAAAACAGAATACTTTTCCGACGCGATGAAATAAAAGTGACACGAATAAATCACCGTGAAAATAAAATGTCAAACAAAATGAGAAATTTTAATGATATACAGCGTAATATGAAAAAGAATGCGAATTTAAGCGTAGCCTTTATTTCATGAGCGTAGCATAAGATTTAATCTATATAGCGTAAGCTTAGAGCGTAAGATTCATCCTATATGAGGCGAACGATGCGACACGAGACTAATCTATGTATATAGCGGAAATTTGGTTCAAAATCCGGTTCGACTAGGACCAATGTTGACGCGGGTAGCAAATCCGAAGGACCAGCGTTGGTAGTTTATAAATTGCGGGGTTCGAGGGGCAAATAATACATATATATAATATAAAGGGGGAAAGCCTTACCTTTACTCTTGTGGTTATTTATGGCGTCCGACACTTTCACCAAGCACACAATCACAGCTTACGCGGCCGCGCGGCACTATATTTAATTTTAAAGCGGAGACAGAGTTCTTGCTTGCGAACAAATACAGCGATGCTTCAGAGCGAATTTTTGACAGTCTTGTTTTTCAAGGTAAAAAGGCGTTGTCAGGGAGACGGGGCATAGGCAACCACTCGAACCCAACGAAAACTATTTGCGCGCGAACAACACCGCTTCACATAAAAAAGAAGCTCACCAAAAACAATAAGGAATTTTTGAAGTTGATTGGCTTGTTAAAATGAATATTTTAAATATATCTCAATCAACATCATACGACAATAGTATTGAAAGTTTCGAATATCATTCTTATAAACCGTACGTAACAAGTTTCAATAAGAATGATGAAATAAGAATACCTATTAATCAACAAGATCTATGTCTGTTACCCTCACTCAGCACTTTGTATATTGAGGGTAAAGCCAATGTTTATAATAGTTCGACTAAAGAAAAAATATCAAATGTGTATTTTATCAACAATCCAATACTATATTTATTTCAAGATATTCGATATGAGTTAAACGGAATAGAAATAGACAAAATAAAAAATGCTGGCATAACTACAACAATAAAATCGTACCTCTCGTTAAATGATAATGAATCTAAATGCTCACGTGTATGGGGATGGTCAACTTCTGGTACAAACAATCTTAACGGAGGAATTTTTTCGGCTTCTGTGCCGTTGAAGAAAATTTTAGGTTTTGCAGAAGATTATGAAAAAGTTATAATTAACTCCAAACATGAATTGGTGCTATTAAGAAGCAATACGAATCTCAATGCTTTGAAATTAAATGTCGGAGAGGTGGTCGAAGATATAACTATTAGCAAAGTTGTTTGGCGAGTTCCGCACGTTAAAGTATCAGATCGTGAAAGAATCAATTTGTTGAAACATCTAGAAAAGGACAGGCCTATTACACTAGCATATTGCTTGATTTTAAATGACTGCATTTTTGAGTACAAACCTCTGAGCAATATTGTGAAGAAAATATCTTAACTAAATAAAGTGCAATCAAAAGGTATTTGAAAGAACAAACTTCAACTTTATGTTAAACAGTGGAATACAACGAAACAATGAGTGCTGATAAGAGTTCAATACTTTTTGTTGATGTTCAAGGATTCAAAGACTGCAAAAATAATTTTATTATTAAGGAATTTGCGTTAGCCACAAAAGAGTTTACGCAAGTCTTTTTAATAAAACCTCCATATTCGTATCTAAAATTATCTGCCGAAGAAAAAAGAGCAGTCAATTGGATTGAACGCAACAGAGGAATATACTGGAGTCAAGGCAATATAGATTTCAGAGAATTTAAGAGATTAATTATTCCAATTTTAAAGGACCAAACCATAATAATGAAAGGTGTTGAAAAGCAAAAATGGATTAAAGATTTGTGTTCTGACTGCTTTTTGATAAATGTTGAAGGCAAAGGTTGTCCTAATTTCGCAACATTGCGCAATAGTTATGCTAAAGGTGGAGCTAACTTTAATTGTATAACTCATAAAAAAGAGTGCGCTCTAAGGAATGTTTTATTCATAAAAAAGTGGTACTTAAGCACATGTAATTTATGACTTCAGTAAATTGTACTTGAATGAAAATTTGTATTTAAAGTATTGTTCAAGTTTAGCTATGATGATATTTGTTACTTGCTTTATAATAAAAAAATATTTTTAACAAACATTTCTGCGTTTTATTAATGAAAACAAATATGGTGATTCAATATACTCGCATAACTCTTTATTTATCAAAAATAACAATTTAATGGTATGAATAATTTAACCCTGTATAATGTATATTGGGCAATCTCAAACTGTTTTCATCAAATCACCGTAAACGAACGCAGTGAGATTTGCGGAGCGTAGCGGAGCTAGAGCGCAGCGAAGCGTAGCTCAAATCTCACTGCGTTCGTTTGCGGTGTTTTGATGAAAACTGTTTTAGAATGCCCAATATACACCTACTGTATACCTACTCATTTGTTTCCAGTATTACCTACGTCTTTTATTATTTCCTCACATTATTGAGAAAAGCACTATACATACCTCGGCGGGAATGGGATTGCCGAACTCGTAATGTTGTGCCTTTTTTTTTCATTCATTCCCGATACTTTTTTGACAGAATGTATACAATATAATAAGCGGTACTACTGGTAAGTAGTACTAGTGGTCAGTAGTACTACTGGTAAGACTACTCGGCAAGATTATTGGGAACAGCCCGTTTGTCCGTTATCATTTAATTTGCGCTGAACGCTAGCATGTGCCGCGACCGCGACGGACGGTGGTACCTATTCTACGAGTACAATTACATAATAATATGTATGAGGAGGCTCTGACTGAAAAGGTGATAGCGGGTAAGTTTATGCCGCATTTGAAACCTTTGCTATCAGTCCGGTTTTATAATAATATCTACATCTAACGGTTACTAGCTATTACTCTCAAGCCTCGTTCTTGATATTAGCACTATTACACAGTCATGTAGTTTCACATATGGATTCTCTATTCCATACTATATTTTGGAGAATATAATAAAATAAATCTAAAGATAGGTAAATTGAAAAGAAAATGTTTGCGACACGCCATCTCCCGCGCGGTAGCCCTGATAGATTTTTCACGACACTGGGGTTCAGGCATAAGAATAACTAATAATACGAGTATAGAAGCGAAACTCCCGGCCGTCGAGCGCTCAAGGCCACGTTATTTACCTACCGTTTGATTTCCGTTGAACGGAATCGCCAGTCAAGGCGCGCGCACCGCATCCCGCACGCACGTGATTCTTTCCCGCGCGCCGCTATCTACCTAATCGCCGCGATGCCGACTTATTGTTGCGTTTATGGGTGCAAAAACAATGCCATAATAACCCCAAATTTAAAGTTTTACAATTTGCCCGAAGATAAAGAAAATCAAAAATAGGCAGGTTCTTATAACTACGGAATCAAAAAATTAAATGTAAAAAAACCTTTCTAAAAACAAGCTTTTATTTAAATGCGCTAAAAAGAAATAATAAACTTTTACAGTAAAACTTTTACTTATACATTCGTTGCTTCGTCCTTTGAGATTAGGTAATAATTGTAGTAACACGTATCATGTCGCCTTTCATCCACTAAGTTAAAAGAAGGTATTCACACTTTTTTTTTTTTTTGATGGTGGTACACAAACCTTCCTGGAGACACCAACCGCTCATTTGCGTTTTAGTGCTTCGCCGATCACTACGTATCCTACTTAATTTCTTAGAAAACGTTACTATGCCGAAACGAAGCCATAAGGAGGAAGATAGTGATTACTTACGCAAGAAAATAAGAAAGATAGAAATGATGTTAAAAAAGCGCGAAAAGCGTACGCGCAATCGAATAATTTCAAACAATAGTAGCTCGTCGTGCCAGCCTCACCGGGGCGGTGGCACTTCTGACGCTGTCAGGAAACGAAGGTACGCAGTTGTTAAATAATATTATACTTATTTATTAAAAGTGATTAACATTTGTATCACTTAATGTGATGTAATGTGTTCCTATATTTATATGGGATTATTTAATAACGAAAGACCACCACTGGTTTTTAATATCGTGTAGTGTACATCTATACGGGGATGTTACCGGCACAAAATATTATACCTAATAATATTAAAGTACCTGCCTGTTATCTATAACAGATAATCTTTAGTGATGCGTATATCTATATGGGATATTACCTATTGTATTGTCTTGGGTTCGTCGTCAATTATAAAGACTCGAATTCATCGAAATGACTTTATTACAATTAAATATATGATATAACGTCTTTGTGTCTCTTGTCTGTCTCGCGTCGTCTGTTTCTTCTTGTCCGTCAAGTCCTTCGTTTAAACCTCCGTCAATATATGTCATGTCGAGTCGTTGTCTTAGTAAGGAGGCTGGACGCCGCGACATCCCCACCCCCAGTATCAGATGCCTGATACTCAGAGTTGGGAGCTGACGTCCAGTCTACAAAGCTTCGTCGCCGGTCGGGTGTAAATTCCGTTAGCAGTCTGCACATCAGCGACACGTACCTGGCGATCTCTGCCGGGGTATACCTTGACGATGCGGCCCCGCGGCCACTGGCCTCTAGGTAGCTGGTCGTCAGCGATGACCACAATGTCACCTACGGCTAAAGGCGCTGCGTCGCTGTGGAACCACTTGTCACGTCGCGTCAAGGTAGGTAAATATTCTTTTACCCAGCGTTTCCAAGTCAAATCAGCGAGTCGCTGCGACTCCCGCCACGACCGCCGGAGTAGGTCTCTGTCATTAAATTGTCCGAAAGGTCTGTCAATCACCCTAGTGTCATTCGTCATGAAGTCGTTTGGAGTCAAAGGTAGGTCATCCTTACTGTCTACGGGAACGTGCGTCAGAGGTCGGCTGTTAATTAAACTTTCTGTCTCAGTCAAAAGGGTAAGTAAAGTCTGTTCGTTTGGTACCTTTTCTTTCAGTGTTGCACGCAGACCAGTTTTGACGCTGCGCACAAGTCTCTCCCAATATCCCCCCATATGAGGACTGTTCGGGGGTATAAACTTCCATTCCAGGTTTCTGATGCTTCCGAAACGTAGTAGCGCTTCACGATCCATATTAGAGACCGCTTATCGCAACTCCCGGTCAGCTCCGCGAAACGTTGTCGCATTGTCACTGTATAGCACTGACGGGCAGCCGCGTCTGGCTATAAAGCGCCTTAGACTAAGCAGGGCGGAGCTTGTGGTCAGATCACTTACTAGATCTACGTATACGGCACGAACGGTTAAGCACGTATACAAAACTCCCCACCTTTTTTCTTGGCGACGGCCTATCTTCACCAGCATAGGGCCGAAATAATCGACACCAGTGAAATGAAAAGGTCGATGGCCTTCTTGCACTCTGAAGTCAGGAAGAGCGCCCATGGCAGGTGGTACAGACTTCGCACGGTTTATCTTGCACACAGGGCAGTCATGCCATGTTCGCTTCACAGCATTTCGTCCGTTCAGTACCCAAAAACGTTTACGTACCTCGTTGAGTACCCTTTCGCGTCCGGCGTGCGCCGAGTCTGCGTGGTACCGCTGGAGAAGAAGTCTGGTGAAAGTGTCGGTCGGATGCAGGATGATCGGGTGTCTCGTATCGCTGCCTACATTTGCTGCGTCGATCCTTCCGCCAACGCGAAGAATGTCCTGTGGATCTAAAAACGGGTTAAGTTGACGCAAAGCGCTGGACTTTTCTACGTGACCCGCGGTCTTTATAGCAGCGATGTCATTGTAGAAATGTCGGCCTTGGCTTTCGGCTATCAGAAGAGTCTCAGCGTTCGCGATCTCCGGGGCTAACAGCTCTCCTCGGGTCCAGTCGCGTTTCTTCTTTTTCAGGTTGCTGATACCACGCAGTACCCACCCCGTGCTACGTACAAGCCGCCAGTACTTGGAGAACCGGTTGACGTCAGGTAATTCTCGTGGTACCATGGTCGTCAGAAAGAGGACAGCTTTCACCTCAGCGTCATTAGGATCGAGGTCAGTGTCATGTTTCCTTTTCAGTTCGTCTGGCCATTGGCTGTCAGGCGTCAAGAGAAAAGCAGGACCATTCAACCACTTCTTGTCTTGGCCAGTGGAGGCGCAGTTTCTAGTAGAGTCGTCAGCTGCATTTAGGTGAGTTGGAACCCACCTCCACTGATCGACGTCTGTGAGCTCGGTAACCTCGCTGACCCGATGTGCGACGAATGGCTTGAAGCGGCCAGAGTCCGACTGCAACCAGCTCAAAACGGTCCTAGAGTCAGTCCATAGAACCACCTTTGACAGCCTAGGTATGTCGCTCTCACGTACATACGCAGATAGTCTTGCACCCATAACAGCAGCTTGCAGCTCCAGTCGAGGTACGCTCATTACCTTCAAAGGGGCTACGCGAGCTCTCGCCATTAGGAAGGCGACGTGCCACGTGCCGTCCTTTTGCAACGACCGAAGGTACGCGACGCTTGCGAACGCTCTGGAGCTCGCATCGCAGAAGACGTGCAACTCAGCCAGCTCGTCGTGGTCCTCAGTCAGTACCCAACGCGGTATTTTGATGGTGCTGACCGTTTCCAGTTCCGACAGCCACGTCTGCCAACATACAAAATGATGTGATTCGATTTCGTCATCCCAACCGATTTTACTGCGCCAAATGTCCTGCAGTAATATACGGGCTTTCACGGTGATATAGAGGAGGAAGCCGAGAGGGTCGAAGACGGACATTATTATTTTCAGCACCTCCCGCTTCGTGGGTCTCTTTAAGCCGGTCTTAAGTTCGTCTGAAACGTTTGAGAAATTCAGCGTAAAAATGAGTTTATCATCGTCAGGCCTCCATTTGACACCTAACACTCTCTCTACTAATGTCGCGTCCTTACAGTCAGTAATGACTTTGATGGCGGATGCAGAGAGTCTCTCTTCGGGTATGTGTTCCAGTAGGCGCTTCGAATTTGAGACGAAGTTCCTAATGTGAAACCCACCTGACTCGTGAATGTCAATGACGTCATTGACGAGTTGAATCAAGTCGTCTTCTTTGTCCAACGAATAGATGAAATCGTCAACGTAGTGGTGGTCAATAATGACTTTGCAGGCATGAGGCTTGTCAGCGTCGTACCTGCGAGCATTCAAATTTTTGACGTACTGTGAAGAAGATGGTGAACATACGGCACCAAAGGTCATAACGTTCATAACGTATTCGCCATCTTCCCACAGCAGCCGCTGCGCTTGTCTATCCTCTGGTCTAATAAAAACTCTATGGAACATTTCTTGAATGTCACCCGTCACTGCCACTTTGCCCCTTCGAAAAGCCAAAAGGACGCGCGGCAATGACGTCATGAGATCTGGTCCAGTCATGAGGAAGTCATTTAAGGACTTTCCGTCTGATTTCGCCGCGCAATCCAAGACAAGGCGCAACTTGGGTTTGTTCGGGTTACAGACGGCAAAATGTGGTAACCACCGGCTGCTTTCGTCGTCTCTGCCATTGCTTTCGATTGGCTCCGTGTGCTTACCATGGACTAATTCTGTTAGCTCGAAGGACCACTTGTATTGTCTTGGGTTCGTCGTCAATTATAAAGACTCGAATTCATCGAAATGACTTTATTACAATTAAATATATGATATAACGTCTTTGTGCTCTTGTCTGTCTCGCGTCGTCTGTTTCTTCTTGTCCGTCAAGTCCTTCGTTTAAACCTCCGTCAATATATGTCATGTCGAGTCGTTGTCTTAGTAAGGAGGCTGGACGCCGCGACACCTATCGTCACAAATAATTACCACTGGTATCTTGTATGTAGTGTACATCTATGCGGGATGTTACCGTCACAATATTTTTTATGTACTGTGTACATTTTATATGTTATGTTACCTTCATGACTAATAAAGTATGTGCACATTTTAATGGAATGTTGCTTTTTAAAGTTTCATACGGCACTAAAGGGTTTATCCTCACAAACATTGGTCGTTGATACACAACCGCATTTAAAAAATTAAGCAGCTGTTATGGATATCTGACAGAGGTGTATTCTTCTGTGTCATATGTATTTTTGGTCACACAGTTACCTGTATGCGACACAAACGTATTGCAGGTGAAAGTGAAGTGCAATCAGAGGTCGACATAGTCTCGATTGTAGAAGAGATCAATTCAGATCCATCCACTTCTATGGCTGCAACTGCAACAACAGCTTTACAGCCTTTAGATTCTACCGAACTACCTGCACATGTGAGCAGTGAACCAGTTCGTGTTGAATTGGATGAAGAGATTTTAAGTCTTTTGGGTGAAACACCCTCCAAAAAAAAAAAATATTTTCTTTAGAACATAAAGACCAGTGAGTCTAAAAACTGTAAATCGAGGCCAGCCGTTTAATGTGCGATGCACAATATACCGAGTCGAAAAACAAGACGCTTTTTTACTTGCTCAGCAGTAAAAAATGACATAAAGGAGCAACTGTACAATGCTGAAATTGACAGTTTTCTATTTGGGGGAAAATTAGCCGACACTCTCAAAGCCGCAAAGGCGATATCGAAGTCTGGTGCTGAGATAAAGACTTCATCAACCAAGAAAACGCTTGCGGCGACAAAACCAAAGCAACCTTTAAATCGTCCTTTAAAGCAGAAGCCCCCGTTTCCGAGGTCCAGGCAGGTGGGAGCACCGCGGAGGACGGAGCTGACCCCGCCGCAGGCACCGCGCCCGCCGCGACAACAGCAGCTGCCGCGACCGCCGCCGCGCTCGCAGCAGCACCTAGGCCCACGTCGCTAGATTCGGTATGTTCCGCAGGTCGTTTAAATAATTTTTACGATAATTGGCAACTCTTAACTGATGACCCGGTTATATTATGATGGATAAGATCCCTTTTTCCAGACCTATTCATAAATTATGGGAACCTAAACTGCCGACCTTGTCAGCTTCTGAATCTTTACAATATAGAGTGGCCATTACTGAATTGATTGATTCAGGAGCTATTTCACCTTGTCAACCAAGTGAAATAAACAGTTCTTGTCCAGCTATTTTATTATTAAACAACCAATATGTAAAAACAGATTTTTTTAAAACTTAGAACCTATAAATAAATTCATAACAACACGGCATTTTAAAATTGAAGATTACAGAACTACAATGAAATTAGTTTCAAAAAACAGTTTCATGGCCACCATAGATTTAAAAGATGCCTATTTTTTAATTTCAATCCACCCAGCTCATAAAAAATATTTTGGGTTTATATCTGAAGATAAACTATACGAATTTAACGTTCTTCCCTTTGGCCTTAACACCGCACCATTTGTATTAACAAAGTTGCTTAAGACGGTGATGTACTTACTTCAATCCTTAGGCCATATATATGTGTACCATTTTCTTAGACTATATTTGTGTCATTGCTAGGGATGACCAAAAAATGTCTAGCAAATATTGCTGAAACTAAATATTTAAGAGTCCTTTGGATTTATTATCAACATTGAACGACACGGTTAGCGCAGAGGTCGAGTGATCGCCTACTGCGCAACGGGTCGCGGGTTCGATTCCCGTACGGGACAAACATTTTGTATGGCCTACAGAAATTTGTTCCGGACTGGGCGTATGTGCATGTGATATTCTATGTTTGTAACTGCACCCACGACACAGGAGAAAATCCTAGTGTGGGGCGACGTTTTAAAAAAAAAAAAAGCTGTGTGATTCCTAGCACTAGTTGTAGTCGAAAAAATTTCATATATGTTTATAGTACACAGGATAAAAGAAATATTATTAAAAAGGAATTGCTTTATTTTCAACATAAGACAAATTGTAAAATTCGACGTTTCGCTCGACTGCTGGGACTCCTCATCTCATCCTGCCCAGCAGTACAGTATGGTTGGTTGTATACCAAACAAATGGAGAGATGCAAATACCTTGCTTTATGCAATAACAACAGCTACAACAGCTACAACAATTGCAAACAGATATTTCCTGGTGGAAAAATACCATTGATAAAACATTTAATCCTATTAGACAAGACTATTACAATATCGATTTTTTTTCGGATGCGAGCAAAAAAGGGTTGGGTGTAGCATGCGGTGAGGAGACCGCTAGTGGACAATGGAGTATAGAGAAATCATCCAAACACATAAATTATTTAGAACTTTTGGCCGCTTGTCTAGGCTTTCAAATATTCGCAAAAGGAGAAATTGTCTAATATTATTGCGCATTGACAACACAACTGCTATTTCGTATATCAACCGCATGGGTGGAGTTCGATTTCCACACCTTACTGATATAACCAGGAAACTGTGGCAGTGGTGCGAACCTAGAGGTACATTTGTGTTTGCTTGTTACATAAGCTCTAAAGATAATATAATTAAATAGCAGATGCGGAGCCAAGAAAATCTCACCCTGATACTGAATGGGAGCTAAAAAATCATGCATTTAATCGAATTCTAAAGGCGTTTTGCAAGCCTGACATTGATCTTTTTGCCTCTAGAGTCAATAAAAATGCAACTTGTATGTTTCTTGGAATAAATAAGGATCTAGATTACCGTGTTCAGGGGCTATGGCGGTAAACGCTTTTACCTTGAATTGGAAACATCTTTAATTTTATGCATTTTCGCCTTTTGCTGTAATACTAAAAGTTTTACGAAAAATAATAACCGATCAAGCTGAGGGAATAGTATCGTTGTTCCCTTCTGGCCTACATAACCCTGGTTTCCTTTATTCCAAGAGCTTCTTTGTTCAAAGACTGTACAATTACAGCCCTTCAGATAACGTTTTGTTGTCTGTTTCTAACAGCCTGCCCAAGCTCACATTGATAGCAGGGAAGTCATCCGAAAGGCACTTCTGAAGAGGAGCGTACCACCGTCATCCTTAGACATCATGATGGCTTCCCTGTCAAAAAATTCCATCAAAGAATATTATTCGCAATACATCGCTGGGTAAATTTTTGTACAAAAAAAAAATGTTGACGTGTATGAAGCATAGTGTATGCTTCATACACGTCAACATTTTTTTTTTGTACAAAAATTATCCGCATTATTCTCCGCAGGTTATTTATTTTCTTACACAAATATTTTATTCGCGTTTACAATATGGATGATTAAAGTAATAGTCATCGCTCTGCTCTATCTTTGATTTGGGATCGAGAGTAAGGTCGAATGACCGCATTACAAGACTGTTTAAGGGTTTTTTCAGACTTCGTCCTCCAGCCCCTAAATATGATACATTACCTGGAATCCTTCTCTAGTTTTAGATTACCTGTCAAAAGCTTATCTAAACACCACGTTGAGTTTAGAGCAATTGTCAAAGAAGATTGCAACACTTCTTGTACTCGTAACAGCACACAGAGTACAGACGATTGCAAAAATAAAATTAGATAACATAATTATTAGAGATCAAGTAATTATTATTAAAATTAAAGATTTGATTAAAACATCACGTCCAGGATCAAATCAACCAAATTTGTGTAGGTATTCCATTTTACAAAGACCGCCCACAGATTTATTTATTTATTTAATCTTTATTGCACTTAAAAAACAGTACAAAGGGCGGACTTAATGCAACAAGGCATTCTCTACCAGTCAACCGAGCGGAAAGTAAAAAAAAAAAGACATTTTGATAAGTTTTAAAAGACCTCATAAGGTAGTATCTACCAATATAATCAGCAAGTGGATTAAGGACACCTTATTAACTAGCGGAGTTGATATTTCAATATTTTCTGCCCACTCCATCAGACATGCAGCTATACCTCAACGGCGCATAGGCAGGTGTCAGTATTGACACAATACGCAGAACTGCAGGGGGGAGTGGCAGCCAATATGTTTGCTAATTATTACTATAGAAATATTCAACCAGATGAATCAAATAGTTTTGCATTGTCTATCCTTAATAGCTAACATTATGCCAATAAATAATTGATATTATTTGTTGTTGCCTTGATTCCTTTATAGATTTGATTTTTTTGGTTACAGAATGAATATCATAATATATTTTAATTATTATTTGGTTTTAATATTTCACTTGCTTTCAAAATCTACAATTATTACCTAATCTCAAAGGACGAAGCAACGAATGTATAATTAGTGATTAAACGAACTTACCTGAAGTGAAGCTCTATCATAATTATACGAGTTGCTTCGTCCGAAGAGATTAGGTCCCTCCCTCCCAATATGCCCCCTTTAAAGTGAAATATATAGGTTTTGCGGGACTTTCAACTAAATGAGCGGTTGGTGTCTCCAGGAAGGTTTGTGTACCGCCATCAAAAAAAAAAAGTGTGAATACCTTCTTTTAACTTAGTGGATGAAAGGCGACATGATACGTGTTACTACAATTATTACCTAATCTCTTCGGTCGAAGCAACTCGTATAATTATGATAGAACTTCACTTCAGGTAAGTTCGTTTAATCACTAATTATAACGTTATTTCACATTTGACAAAAGCTTGTCGCGAGATTTACTTGTGAGTAATAACTAAAGTACTGACTCGTATTTACTTAGTTTGAAAATTGTAATGTATAAAATTATTTAATTTACTTGTTTATCTACATGGTGTATACAAAATTTCAGCTCAGTCGGTTAAAGATATCTGCTTCAAAATTGAGTTGCAAGATTTCACCCGAACATACATACTTACATATTTACATACTTACATTGCAAGTTAAATAAAAGCTTGTAAAAAACTAAAAATATGCGTACTATTGCTAAAGATAGTCGCTCGCTCGCTACACTTGAAGTACAAAATCAATAAGACTCGGTGTATGCTCAGTTTCTCATTTAATGTAAAATATGGAGGTACCTACTAATAAAATATTGTACTATAAAAAATATTGTAGTGGTAACCATACGTCCATGTGGTGACCCTAGCGGCGTCCGCAGACTACTGCGGGGCGTTACAGGGGGAAGGGCGCAGTAGGTATGCAAATAGCGGCATTTGGCGCACCCACAAAGGAGATTCGCTTCTATACTCGTATTATTAGTTATTCTTATGGTTCAGGTAAGCTGAGAGGGCGGAGGGGTGCTAATAATTATCTTCGAACGAGGCTCTTCGAGTAATTATGATTGAACTTCATTTAATCATTAATTGTTAGAATATATTGTATGCAATGAATCTTTTTCATCACATTTATTTCTTATTCATTAAAAAAAATACTTTTCGTTGATAGTCCTTTATTTATTTAAGTAAAAAAATTTAAAAATGAGTGTTTAAAAATTAATTACAAGTAACAATTAATCTTTTATTTAAATAATCTAAAAAGAGGAAAATAAACATTAAAGCTTGTCACAAGATTTAGGTATCTAGATAAACAATAATATAATACCTATTTAACTTGATCTTAATATTTCTAAGAAAAAATATGTTTTAATAAAATAGGTAGGTAAATATCGCGACAAGTTTATATAAACATAAAAAAATGTGTCATATAGGTAATAAATTTAAGTTTATTTTTCTCTTTTTAGAGCATTTCGATAAAAGCTTGTTTTTAACCTGCTTTTATTATTAATTTATTTTATATTTTTTTATTGTATGTACTCTTTTTTACAAGTCAAGCCTTTTCATTTGATACGCATATTGTGGGGGTTATACCTACAAAAATACGTAATCCGCCATTTTGTGACGGCGACCATCTTGGATTTGATTTTTTTTCTTAGTGTACTGTATTCCACAAGTCATGCTCTTTCCTTTGACCCGAATTCTAGTTCATCATTCCACATTCTTGCAAGAATACTTTCGGCTTAATGTGTGCCGCAGCAAGAGTTTTATTGAAGGAAATTGGCAGATGGAAAAGTTCCTGTATTGGCCGGGGGCTTGTAAAAAGTTGTTTCATTACTCAATGCTGTGCCGACTGTTCGCAATTTTCTCATCGTACGTCTTCATAACGAAATTTATTGTTTCTTGTGTTTGTTTATTCAGCATTAACGAAAAGGATACCGAAGTTGTTCGTATAGCTATAGAACACGGATGAAGCTATTACCGACGAAATTTTTAGGGTTCAGTACCTTCAAAGAAAAAAAATGTATCCTTTTATATAGGATCAACTCGTTGTCCGTCTATCTGTCAAGAGACTTTTTCTCAAGAACGCGGATATATATGCAACTGAAATTTATATCAAATAGGTACTCGAGTCAAGCGCGATCACAGGATATGACCGTTTATCTCGCATATTTTCGCAAATTTTGCGATTTCTAAAGGGAATTAACATCTATATCTATAGGGTACCTACTTCCTGTTGGCCTTTTTTCGGGGGGAAATGCTTAATCGCACCGTACCCGCCGTTGGCTAGACGGCGAGCGTGTGTGTGTCCCGGCAGAGTGCTAGGCCTACCCACTACAACCCCGCGGTGTTCTCTCTGCCCTTATGAGCGCGCTAGGTAATGTCCACACTGCGAAGCCGCTACCAACGCACCCAGATAATATTCTAGACCAACTTCCCGTTGGTCTAGAATCATGAAATTTGGCAAAAAGCAAGATCTTATAGCACATGTTAACGAAAATATTTTAACTTACTTAGACAAGTTTGAATGGAACCCTCGGTGCTCGAGTCCAAATCGCACTTGGCCGGTTTTTTAACTGACTACAAAAAAAAAGAAGGAGGTTCTCAATTCGAGGCGTATGTTTTTTATTGTTTATGTTACGCGATTACGCCGCCAATTGTGGACCGATTTTCAAAATTCTTTTTGTATTCGATAGAGTATACTCCAAGGGTGGTCTCATGGTCACCAAAGTTAGGATCTGATGATGGGATCCCATAAAAATCGAGGGAAACCCTTAAATTTTTAGGTGTGTCCAACGTGTTTTGTGTATATGTTACGCGATTACTCCGCCAATTGTAGACCGGTTTTCAGAATTATTTTTGTATTCGACAGAGTACCTATACTCCTAAGGTGGTCCCAAGATCATCAAAGTCAGGATCTAATGATGGGATCCCGTGAAAATCGAGGGAAACCCTAATTTAATACCAGCTAACCAAAGGTGAGCTGCTTTTAAATTAAAGTTCTGTCACTAAAAATATAAAAATATTTTACAAAAAATAAAAACCGACTCAAAAAAACACTGAAAAGTTTAAAATAATATAAGAATAGGTACAGACAACATCACACTTCTATATTGAAGTCGGTGACAAATTTGAAGACTTTCTAGATCATCGTTTGGCACCAACTTCAATATAGAAGTGCTATGTTGTCTGTACCTGTTCTTATATTATTTTTAACTTTTTTTATATTAATCATCATTTCAAAACACAGTATAATGTATTAACTAATTGATGTTATACCACACCCCGGACACTCCATACAACGTTCGCAAATCAATTACCAATTACTACTACTAAAGCAAATGACGTTTGTACACGCGCAAATGTGTGCGTGGAATCTATTAGGGTTGAGTGCGCAGTCATCAATCGAAATGACGCGGGAAGTGCAGCAACTGCCTTCTCTTTTACCCGCATAGCGTTATCTCTGTTATCAGCCGGCGCTCGCGTCTACTCGATGAACGTGAAGTGTCGCCATGCCCGAGCGATCGCGCGCGCCCTTGTTTATGTGTCAGTGATGTCTACAACGAAGTGCCGGGTGGGGTGAGGTGAGGTATTTGAAATGAGTGCAGGGAGGTGAGTGGCCGTTCTGTACGTAGTACTATTATCTATTCTGTGGTTATACTTAAGGTATTATAGTGTTAAACAAATATTTTCTAAGCGTAGTTGTCCAGTCCATCTGCCTACGTTTTCAGTAATTTTATTTTATAAAATCATATCAAATAATACCTACGCAACTTTGTACTCCTTACAGGTATACTTCACTCACACTTACCTAAAAGTAAACGCAGGAACAATAAACAAATGTTAATTAAACAACATTTTCCGCACAGCCTACCCTTCCGGCGTTACACAATAAAATATATCTATTCACTGTCCTTGCGAATGGTTATAAATTTAATTGCGTCACCGTCACGGCCTCCGGTTGTTTTCGTCTGAACTCCTTTCAGATGTGTCGAACGTCCTTTGCCGTGAAGGGGGACTTAATGACGTCCCCAAGGAATAATTGCAACTTTAATGAATGCGATCGAGGAAGGAGCTGTCTGGACGGCTATTTTTAAATTTCCCACGTAGTTTCGAGACGGAGTAAGTGGATTAAATGATTTTTTATCGTTCTGATGAATTCGGCTTTTTTCATGGATTTTTTTACCGAGTCGCAAAGCCATTTTTCGGTTCTAATGTGACTTTGTTTCTTTTTCAATCGATAACAATTTTTGTGTCGTAGAAGTCTACATCTTCATTTCTTCACACTGAAAGTCTTTCTGTCCGATTTCATAAACTGACCTTAACGTTAGTTAGATCAATCTGCCAAGCAACTAATTCGATTCGATCACCTAATGCCCAAGTCACCGCAGCTGACAAGATAAATGAATTAGTTAATTAGCTATCCGTTTCTAATAACCATTGTGCTCAGAAGACCGATAGATACCTGTAAACAAGTTGAGAAATTACCGCGTGTTTTCATAGTCTTTAAAATAATCAATAATTCGTTTCTAGACTTTTATGTAAATGTCCCTGGTTATAATATAAAGAAGGCTGCTCTATATTCTTGCTATAAATAGCCCGACAGGTGTTTTTATTTTATTTTATCTATTTTTATTTATACTCGATTTAATTTTCTTTCAATCTAAAGGTGCATCCCCACTAGGGCCGCGCGGCTCCGCAAGGCCTAGCCGCGAGGCTGATGGCCGATTTCACCAACCATAACTTAGCTTAGGAAGCCCTTAAGACGTATGCTGTCACTTTTTGTCTTTAATGAAAAGAATGTGACAGCATGCTACCTAAGAGTCGCCTAAGCTAAGAAGAGGTTGGTGAAAATGGCCACGAGACTCGTAAATGAGGACGCGCCTAGTATTTCGTATTACTCACCAGTATTTTCTTTTAAATTTCCCTCATTCGCTCTTACCCACACTCAAATGATTGTTGCGGGAAGACTAATCAAAGGTCATTATTGCGCATTGTACTACCTTCGTCTGGTTAATTTAAAACTTTAAAGATTTAACCATAATGGGCGGCAAGTATCTCATAATTTTTACTTTGTATTCGAAATTCGAATGTATGTACGTTATTTCCGTTTATTACCCGTGTTACTACCGGTAGTAAATAACGTACCTACATACATTCGAATTTCGAATACAAAGTAAAAATTATGAGAAAAGTCCATTAGGACTTTCAATATGTGTCGATACACTTTTGGTAAATCTTGGGGCTTAAAACCCAAGATACTCTATTGGATTTACAACACAATGATACTGCCGGTCATAACTTATGGCAGTATCGTCTGGTGGCCAAGAACTAATCTGGTCACATGCAGGGAACTATTAAGTAGATTCCAGAGACTGGTCTGCATGGCCATAACGGGAGCTTTCAAAACTACTCCCTCAGCAGCCCTGGAAAGATTCCTAAATCTCGAACCACTGCATTATGCTATACAGAGAGAGGCCACGAGAGCACTCCACAGGCTAAGAACTCTCGGACTGTGGAACGCAGACAGGCCACTCACCAAACACACGGCTATTAAGCCTGAAGGAGAGACCCTGCTGCTGAGTATGATCAGCGACAATATGACACCTAAATACAATTTTAGACGTGTCTTTCAAGTATATATTCCGACAAGGGAGGAATGGGATAAAGGGCTGGCACCCCCTCAGGGCAACAGCATGATATGGTACACAGATGGATCAAAAATGAAATCTGGTACGGGAGCAGGAATATTCTGCAACAAAACCGAAATATCGATCAGCATGGGTAAATTGGCGACTGTGTTTCAAGCTCAAACGTATGCCATTCTTGTCTGTGCGCAGGAGAATCTAGACAAAGGTCGTAAAGGATTGAACATCTACATTCTCAGTGACAGTCAAGCGACTCTTAAAGCGCTTCTGTCATATAAGGTGGAGTCCAAACTAGTGTATAATACAATTGAAGTGTTAAATAAACTGGGTAAGGTAAACACGGTACGTCTAGTTTGGATAACAGGTCACACGGGTTTCGATGGAAATGAAAAGGCTGACAGTCTGGCAAGGAGGGGATCGGAAACACAATTGGTGGGACCGGAACCATTTGTCGGAATCACTGCTAAAACAGTCAGCACAAGCCTAAGAGCTCAAACGCTAAGGAGGCACCAGGATGAATGGGCCAACCAAAAAGGGATAAAACACGCCAAGCTCTTCATGGGCATGGACAATTGGCTCAAGTTTGTACTGAGCTCTAGCAGATCCCAGACTCGTTTAATGCTCGGTGCTCTGACCGGACATTTTGGCACATGCTAACTAGGATGGGACTTGCCGATTCCGAAACCTACAGGGCCTGCATGGAAATGGAAGAAAGCATGGAGCATATACTATGCCACTGCGACGCTCTAGCGGGCAGGAGGTTAAGGCTGACGGGAATTGGTTACCCAAAACAGGAAGACCATAGGGCCATGCCACCAAAGGACATCATCAAGCTCATGGGCATGGTGAACTGGACCGCTGGTGGCGATGGCTTAAGGGACTAATAACTAGGGGAAGCACAAAAGATCCACAATGGGTCGAAGTGCGAGGGCTCACCGCTTGAGTCACCCCACCCCTAAGATAAGATAAGATAAGTACTATAGTAGAAAAATATTTGCCGGTAGTTCTACCGGCCGAGGCGGTAGAAACACGGTTAAATGAATTTTCAACACACTTGCTCGTAAAGTGGGTCTTATTACCTTGCACTTAGACCCGTTATTCAGTATATTAAACACGAGTGCTTTTCACTTTACATAATCGCACAAGTGCGATAATCTTAACACGACAAATTCTAATTTGTTCAAGATTGCAAAGTAAATGTATGTCCAGTACGCATTCTTAAATTTGTCGCTTTATACACTTTTTAAAAAAGACTTTATGCGGCTGCCAATTGGAAACAAATGAACAGCCTACTACTGGTTACTTAAATATTAAATTAACAACGACATTAAAAAAAACAATAATTAATAACTATAACTTAAATAAATTATTAAAAATTCACACAAACTTGTTTTTAAAAACTAAAATATTCGGTTTATTTAGTTTTGAATTTTGGCTGTTTGGCCCTTTTTTAAATGTTAGCTGTTTGAAGAGTTTAGTCATTCCCGGGCAGCGCGCGAAAAAAAAGGCGCGCGGCATTTTCCCGCTATTGAAATTTTTTGCCTTTTTGTTGTAATTGATAATTGATTATCTACAAATATGTCGAGTCAAAGTGAAGAAGAATCCATATTATTAACTCCGCCGGAAATAATTATGGAGGCGCAAAGCGCGAGTAATAGTTTGTTGCCGCCAAAGTCAAAGGCTAAATACTTGGTGGCATACGATACTTTCATGCAGTGGAAGATTGATAAAAAAGCGCAGTCATTTTCAGGAAAATATTAATACTTACCACAAGATCTTTTATTTTCCTCACAAGTGTATTGAAAAACGTCGTATGATACACGCGCGCATTGGTCATTACGTACTCTGCTTTCTTGTCGCGCTCGCCTGCGGCTCGCGCACAATATCGCCTCGTACGCAATGACCGTGCGCGCTATGTCGGTCATTGCGTACGAGGCGATATTGTGCGCGAGCCGCAGGCGACCACCAGACGATACTGCCATAAGTTATGACCGGCAGTATCATTGTGTTGTAAATCCAATAGAGTATCTTGGGTTTTAAGCCCCAGGATTTACCAAAAGTGTATCGACACATATTGAAAGTCCTAATGGACTTTTCAATAGTGAGCTCAACGTGTTCCTTCCACGTTAGTTCTTTATCTAGAGTGACCCCTAGATATTTAACCTTTGTGGATCATTTTATCACATTGCCGTAAAGTTTTACGCATTACATGTTATTGAGCTTCCTTTTTTTCGTGAACGGTATGATCACAGTTTTATTCGGGTTGATGCTAAGATGTGTCCCTTTGCACCAGTGCTCAACCTTTAGTAGTGCCTCCTGCATCAGGCTGGCTACCACACTAGGTACCTTGCCGTTAACTAAGATGACAATGTCATCGGCGTAGCCCCACTGTGTACAGTGGGCCTTTGTTTAGTTCTTCGATCAATGAGTCTCTCACAAGGCACCAAAGTGTTGAAGAGAGGACCTCTCCCTGTGGGCATCCTCTGGTTGTCGTGACGCTCATTGTATCGCCTAGTATACTAGCAGATATTACCCTGCTTTCTAGCATACAATTTATCCATCTTATAATGGTGTCATTGATGCCATGCACTCTTGCCGCTTTGCTGATGGAGTCAAAAGAGGTTTTGTCAAAGGCACCTTCTACGTCGAGAAACGCGCCCAGACACACCTCCCTTGACTCCAGTGCTTTCGATCCTGCTTCTAACGTAGTGTAAAGCAGTCTCCGTTGATTTGCCTGCTTGATAAGCGCATTGCATAACATTTAGAGGCCGCTTCTCAAGTGGACCGTCTCGAATGTATTTGTCGATAAGTTTCTCCATCGACTAAAGCAGAAATGATGAGAGACTTATCGGCCTAAAAGCTTTTGGCTGTTCATAGTCAGCTTTGCCCGGCTTCGGTATAAAGCTAACATTTATGTGTGTCCACACTTTAGGTATGTGGCCAAATGCTATGCATGCTCTAAAGAGTCTACATAGAATTGGGATAAGTGTGGTTTCACCTTGTTGTAGTAACGCGGGATATATCTCGTCACGGCCGGGTGATTTATATGGTTGAAAGCTTCTGATTGCCCATCGAACCTTTTCTTCCGTTACTACCTTTTTGGCCGACGTCCAGTTCTCCCTTGTGGTATGGGTTGTTGGTCTCTCTCTGGGAGTCTGTTCGTCTGCGTTAGAGTCAATAGCCTTAGAGCCAGGGAAGTGCGCATCAAACATAACAGCTAATGCTTCGTTCCCTGTTTCTGTTAGTCTACCATTTGCATCTTTCACTGCTATTAGTGGATTAGCTTTGGTTTTAGACATTGCTTTGCTAAGACGCATGCCTTGTGGCATTGTTTCTATGGATTCACAGAAATCACGCCACGTCCTACGTTTAGCCTTTCTTACTTCAGTGTTGTATATAGTAAGCTTTTTAGCGTATTCCGAGTAGTCCTTTTTGCGTTTAGCCTCGTTGAACGCCTTTCTAGTTTCCCTCTTTATTTTAGTGAGCTCAGGTGTCCACCACTGAACATTCCTAACCTTTACCTCCCTTTCTGGACAGTTCTGTGTCCAGGCATTTACGAGGCCATTGTTGATTCGATTAGCTTCCGCATCTAGTTCTGGAATTGAATTCAACCTATGAGTGTTGGCTGTAGGGCCTTCCTATATGAATCCCAATTGGTTCCTAGAATTTCTCCTTCGTATAGTCCCTAGCTCTATATTGGTTGGTCCCTAAAGCATATGTAGTTATGATCAGATAGCGATACTTAGACTGTAGACTAGAGGTTACTGTAGAGACAGTAAATGATAAAATTGAAATATTATCAATTATTTTCAATTAAATGGGACTTGAAGTGAACACGAATAATGATATTATACTGTTTACAGCGTATAAATTATCTGAAGTAATACTTTACTGTCTCTACAGTAACCTGTTAGAACAGTAAATGTTGTGCCCCAGTAATCAAATAATTTAAAACTGGTGGCAATGTGAGTGTTCTCACGGGAATGATGAGGCGGAACATTGATCATTTGACCAATATTATGAGCGTCA
This sequence comes from Schoenobius gigantellus, assembly GCA_963935595.1. Classification (NCBI taxonomy): domain Eukaryota; kingdom Metazoa; phylum Arthropoda; class Insecta; order Lepidoptera; family Crambidae; genus Schoenobius; species Schoenobius gigantellus. Next base: position 14,707,739 of record OZ012544.1, on the reverse strand, counting down.
ACGCGCAACTCGTGTTTCCGGATGGACGTGAGGGGCCTTACTATCTATACTCATATTATAAAGCTAAAGAGTTTGTTTGTTTGTTTGGCTGAACGCGCTAATCTCTGAAACTACTGATCCGAATTGAAAAAATATTTTTATGTTGGATAGTCCTATTTATCGAGGAAGGCTTTAGGCTATGTAATATCACGCTACAGCCAATAGGAGAGGAGAATAAATGAAAAATGTTGCTAAAACGGGAAAAATATAGAAGATAAATAACTAAGAATGGTAGGTCTTTTAAGGCCAAATGTAGTTCGCGAGCACAGCTATTATAAAGCTGGTGAGCTGGGCTATTATATTCTTGGATGTAGTTTTTTTCCTTGTTTACAGTATATATACACTGGACCGCAAAGAATACTGGTCAGTTACAGAAACTTCATTTTCTTAAACCTTTGAGCTAATTTTTTGAAAAACTTACTCAAACTTATGTAACAACAAAAAAAAAATCGTGCATAAGAATGTAATATATTTTTTATTAGTTAAGTATATGCCAAATGTACCATAAATGAACAATTTTCTTAAGAGGGCACAGTACCCCCTTAACACAGTTGTTATGCAATAATAGTATGTTATAGTATGATTACATCCTTACATTGACACCCATGACCCATGTGCCTTCCCATCTCATTATAGGCACATTTAAGGCTGTTTCCTCGTGGTCCTACCCCTCAAGTAACAGTTGTTTACTCATAGATATATCTCACTAGGTTCCTACTCGGAGCTAGGGTTAAAATCACAAGTAAGGAATTCCTAGGTATTTTAGGAGGCCCTTTTAGGGGGTCTTTTAGGGAGGTTATAGCCCCATGCCGCCGCCCCCCCTTCCGCCAATGATCTGTCTACGATAAGAAGGTACTATTTCGCCGCAATATACATCAAACAGTTAAAGTTTTTTAGAGAGTTCACTGAGTGGCCCGCCTGGGACAAACGAGCGTTCGTGCGTTAAAGTTCCCTAATCATAAATTTATTGTCTATTGAAAACATGACTGCTAATAAAAATCCATCATTATTGCTACTCTCAGCTCATTGGCGTGGTAATACGTAAGCTAAGTAACGCCCACAGTCACAGAATAGATAATAGTACTACGTACAGAACGGCCACTCACCTCCCCGCACTCATTTCAAATACCTCATCCCACCCGGCACTTCGTTGTAGACATCACTGATACATACACAAGGGCTCGCGCGATCGCTCGGGCGAATAGACGCGAGCGCCGGCCGATAACAGAGACAGCGCTATGCGGGTAAAAGAGAAGGCAGGCACTGCACTTCTCGCGTCTCATTTCGATTGATAACCGTGCACTCAGCCCTACTAGATTCCACGCACACATTTGCGCGTGTGCGAACGTCATTGCTAATGTAGTAGTGATAGGTAATTGATTTGCGAACGTTGTATGGAGTGTCCGAGGTGTGCCACAGTGGTCAAGTCCATGACGGGCGACCAAAATAAAGTACTCAAGGAGCATGATAATAAAGTAACAGTTGGTGCACCAGACCTGTTTGCGCACAACACTTGCACGTGAATCTCGTTATATCTCTCGGGTAGAACTTTTTTACTTTCGAGTGGACAGTGCTTCCGAATCGAAGAGTCTCGACAGACAGACGGACAACAAAGTGCTCCTATAAGGGTTCCGTTTTTTCCTTTTAAGGTAGGTACGGAACTCAAAAAGGATTTGCGCTTTTTAACCGACTTCAAAAAAGGAGGAGGTTCTCAATTCGACGCGTATGTTTCTTTTGTGTGTAGTGTATGTTTATACGCGATTACTCCGCCAATTGTGAACCGATTTTCAAAATTCTTTTTGTATTCGATGGAGTATACACCTGGGGTGATCTCATTGTCACCAAAGTCAGGATTGTCACCAGGGATCCTATGAAAATTTAGGGAATCCCTTAAATTTTATAAGTAAGTCTAACGTATTTTTGAGTTTTTTTCCGAAGCTATTCAAGTCTGGTAGTCATGAACCGAGCTGATGATAGAAGGATCCTTAATTTTTAAGAGTTAGAGGTTCATCATCATCATCATCACAGCTCATATAGGTACGTCCCCACCGAGGGGTTCGAGCCTACCCTATGTTAGGGTGATTAGGCCTTAATCAACCACGCTGGCCCAGTGCGGATTGGTCGACTTCACATACACCATTGAATTTCTTCGCAGATGTATGCAGGTTGCCTCACGATGTTTTCCTTCACCGTAAGAGCGTCAGACAAATGTACATATGAAATTCGAAACGAAAAACACATTGGTACATGGCGGGTCTCGAACCCCGACCTCCCGATTGGAAGGCAAGTGCCGAGTCCACAGCGCCAACGACGCTCTAAATTAAATTCACTTAAAAGATGTCATTCACTAAAAAGATAAAAATATAAAACTATAACAATAAAAACCGGCTTCAGAAATACTGAAAAGTTAAAAATAATATAAGAAGGTAGGTACAGACAACATCACACTTCTATATTGAAGTCGGTACCAAACAACGATGATCTCCTAGGTCTTAAAATTTGGCACCGACGTCAATATAGAAACTTATTATCTCGTAGGTATTATATATTTTTAACTTCTCGGTGTTTTTGGAGCCGATTTTTTATTTTTTGTAATTTTTTTTGTATTTACATCTTTGCTTGTGGTACACCTTGCCTATCAACGGAAGAGGCTCTGGCGATCCTTGCTAACCCGCACTGGATCAGCGCTTTCTTTTATAGGTACAACTAAGTTGGCAAACAAGTATACTGCCCACATGATATTAAGTGTTAACAGTCACCTCTAAGTACCTATATGTGGCTCTTGTTAGATTCGTAGCAAATCTGCAACCCCAACAAGAACTACAGTATACGTTGCCAACTTGTCACATCAGATGTAAAGTCACGGTACCCAATAATTTCACTGCCATATCTTACCCTTCAAACCGGAACACAGAAATACGTATGACGGAGGTACCCTAGCACACGACCATGGCCGACGAGATGTTTTAAGCTGCGATATTCTTTCAAACATTAGGCTCATATACACGGTGTTTCAAAATAAGTAATAAATTATCAATTCTTTATCGAAAACTGATTATTAAAATGTGTTTACACGTAATGCATTCAACCCAAAATTTCATGTAAATCATAGACATGATGATGATACTATAATTTACATGAACATTTTGGGTCGAATGACATTACGTGTAAACACATTTTAATAATGAGTTTTCGATAAAGAATTGATTATTTATTGGTTATTTTGAAACACAGTGTATACACACCATTGGATATATTATATGGTTGGGATGATTATGACTGATGATGATGATGAAAGCGCTTTCCATGCTTATTACAATCCCATCCACGGCAAAGGAACCTTAGCAATTCAAACATCGAGTGCCTACCTCATCGTATTATTCACAAACGAGCATGCTTCATTGAGCCAGCCATAATGTTTTCGGCCTCATTACGCCAGCTTATTTTGAACCCGGTTAATGTCCTGTAATGGTTCCGATATAATAAGCTTGACGTGTGTGTTCAAATGGCGAAATAATTTCGAATGGTTATTTTTGTGTGTAAAATTAAGCAGCTAGCTGAGTGCTCTTCTACGGTTCACTAGGAGCTACGAGGAAGTTCTAAATAATTTCCTACAATTTACATTGCTTACAGCTTTATTTATACTTCCTGTAGTAATTATTTTCGTCCGAGCCGAAATTTGCCTAGTGCTGGACTTAAACCTTATACAATAACGGGAGGGGAGGGGATGTCAAATAAAATTAACTATCTTACATTACGTCAATGCTATCTTAAGAAGATATGACTTCGATGACTTTGTAACATATCGATTAATCGGCAATCGTTATCCAACTGGACGACTTAAAAAAGAAAAACGGAACCATGTTTATTGGCTATAAGTATTGGTTGATGCATAAAGCAAATAATGTCAAGACCACTCGGACGACAACGTTACAAAATATTAAACATATTAAAAATCAAACAGAATTATCAAATTTATACGATGGCCGATTGCCGAAGAGTTAGAAAATCGCCCACCATACAGATCGGAATCAAACTCTTAGCAGGATATACGAGTATCTACTGCCGGGTGTAGGTCTTCCTGAGAAGGGAGGCTTTGTGTCGTCTTTCACCATATTGGCTACGGGTTGGTGGGGAGAGCTAGAGTTCTTGTTTTTACCAGACTGCCAAGGACGGGTTAAGTTTACTTTAATGCTTTTTTCGTTTTAGGCGGCAAGCTATACTACGAGCAGATGAAGTTGACATGGCTTTTGTATAATATTTGTTCGGTAAATAAAAAGCTAATGTGGAAGGTATACTTATTGCAAAAGACTATTTATTTCTATTTCCAAAGACTTGTATATCTATGTGTATTAAGACTTCAAACCCAACTACTTATAATGAGATTTACCTAATTAAGTATGAATATGTGGGCGGGTGAGGTGAGATACGATACAGAGTATTTGTAAAGATTAGCAGAGAAGGTGGCAACATACTTCTAGGCGTAGGTAAACAGCACCGTCTTTCAAGTAGAGTGTATGGACTTCTCGTTGGCGGCCAGAAAAATAAAAGCCAGGAAGGCCAGCCAGAAATAACACCTGATTATCATTTAACTACGCACTCGGACAGCAAATTAGTTTTACGCGTGTTGGAAGGTGCAGTCACCACATCGAGATTGATACACGCCCATAGTCCTTAATATGACAGGAACAACAAATAAAATGATCCTTCTCTGGATAAAGGATTACTGCGGCGCGACGGACAACGACGCAGTATACGAATTTATTAGCTAGCACGTAGAGATCGCTCATGGTACCCATTGATGCAGAGACTATCATCCCAATTCCATTTAGTGGGTTTAAAGATAGGGTATACAAAAGCACACACTGTTTACACGAACAATACTGGAAAACCCGGGGAGAATGTAGGCAACCAAAGCTTGCACTACCCCTTGTCAATACTTGTCTCTCCAAAGCCCTAATACAGCTAAACAGACATCATTTAACAGACATCTTTTAAATTGAGATATCACGGACAGCCCTCTATGCAGAAAATGCATGGAAGCAGAGAAGACAGCTGCCCACATCTTGCTGGAATGCAGAGGGGTGGCAACGTACCAAGCATAGTACCTGGGCAACTCAGAGGTACCTTCTGGAATGTCCTTAACGATCTTCAAGAGCTAGGAATCTTCCTGGAAGAGTTAGTATGGCTGGTGTGATCCGAATTCCATCTTTCTACGGAAAACCTACTTAAAGTTATTTGTTTTATGTGTCACTGAATCCAGATTTTTTGCACCACCAACAATATGAGTATTATTTGCAGGTAGACTCCAGTAATCGGCCACCCGTAGTAGAGGCGTTCGCGTGCATTTGTATTCACCTGGCTTATTTCCCACGGGATTGGAAGGATGGCAGGGCTGAAACACGGCTCACGTTTGCATGATTGGCAATCGCGCAGCCGCCTGATTTCGCGCTGAGGCTGAAATGAGTAAAAAATAGTTACTTCTAAGGTTTTTTTAAGGTGGGACTCCACCTGCTTGGATGTTAGTGTTACAACTGCATTAACAATACCACGAGTATTAAGGTGAAGCTGTGCCCGCCATCTGCGGCTAACAACATAGGTCCCTCAAAAAAACATTGACACAAACCATTTATCGCGTTAAACTGCTGAACAAGTATGTATGATGTAAGAACTATCGCGTTTGCTTAACTTTATAACTTAATCATAAAATAGTAGGTAGGTCTCCCGTGCGTTCTTCATCAATGAATCTTTTGAACGGACAAGCAAAATTATCCGGGAACGCGTACTTTAAAAGGCTATTTGGATTTATAAAGCTCCGATTATGACATCAACATTTGCTACTGCGCTATTAACAGCATTACTAAATGCTGTTTAACTGAAGTTTTCTTACTACTTTTCTTCAACCGGCCTTGTTCCCATCTTGATTGGGGTCGGCTCTCCTAATCAATTTTCGCCACAGGTTGCGGTCCTGTGTTGTCTTCGGGTCAATGTTATAGTTCTTCATGTCGTTATTTATGGTCTTCATCCATGTGAGTCGGGGTATACCACGGTTTTTCGGCGTTGGCTCTAGTTCGAGAACTTTCCTGGTCACGTGGTCCGCGGGTCGTCTCATGACGTGGCCGTACCATCGCAGTCGTGTCTCTGTTATTTTGTCTTGGATAGGTCTAACCTTAAAGGTTCCTCTTATTAAATGGTTTGGCACCTTGTCTAGAAAGTTTTCTTACTACTATAATTTTATTTTGTAACCGTTTTAAGAACATATTCCGCAAAAATTTTGCTTAATAAAATCCTTATTCTTATCTATGCTAAAAAAATTGATCTTTTTGCTAATCAATGGCTAACTTAAATGATATTATAACTGATATTGACAATATTTCTGTAGCACAATCTTTTAGCTGTACTCCTGACAGCTGTTTAAAATATATTAAAAATAATTACCAGACTAAAAATTATACATAATAATATTCGAAGCATTAACAAAAATATTAATAGCTTTCTGACTACCTTGCTATTAACTGAATTGCAATTTGATATCTTCGTATTGTCCGAATGTTGGCTAAAGGTCACAGGGCCCCCTCCAGCCATCGACGGTTATAAAGTCTACCATACCTCTAACAACTATCTTCAAAATGATAGTGTGGTATTGTGTGTGTGGCGGTCTTTGTCAGTCCTTGCTAAGTTACTGTATCTCAGTCTGGGGTGGAGCCAACAAAACTACGTTTTTGAAGTATGTGCGTGCACAGCGCGCAGTGCTCAAAGTTCTATCTCACAGGAAACGAACATACCCCACAGTGATGCTCTACTCTGAATGTAAAGTTCTTACTGTCAGGCAACTTGGCATTCTTAGGATGCTGCTTCGCAGCTATCTCAGAATCAGGAGCAGTCGAGATCTGGGCGAAGAGCAGCTTTTGCTACTCCACAAATAACTTACCGTTCTGCAGTGCTACTACCGTGCTACAGGCTAAGCGGCAGTATGTTGCACTTAGCAGCACATTATACAGAAACATTAATCGTATTAGACCATTCAATATGGTTTCCAAATTTGAAGCCAAAAATATTATCCAAGATGTGCTATTAAAACTGGATTACCAGGAGACCGAAAATTTAATGAAATAATTGGGACTTACTTTTGTACATATTCGTATTTCCAACTTCAGTTTTACAGACATGCATAAAAAATGAATTACTCACTCTCACACACACACATACACACACACGCAGTGAGACACATACAAACAAGCACATATGCTTTTATTTATTGAATATGGTTCGTATTCGTAATATTCAGATTGCTTGAGGTCTTATAATGCTAAATTTAAAATGTATTTATCGGCGGAATCACTAGCTCCCAAGATACAGGTTTTTCCTAGTTTGGGAGTTAGGGGTACACTTTGAACTCTGCACGAACACCTTACATCAAAAATTGTAATTATTATTGTATTTTTAATGTGTTTTCCTAGATAATATAACTGTTGGTGTTTTTTTTTTCTTGTTGGCATAATAAATTATTATTATTATTATTATTTCCTGGTCAATTATGGTCTTACAAAAGCATCATCATCACAGGACATACGTCCCCACCGAGGGGATCGAGCCAACCCTATGTAAGGGTGATAGGCCTTAGTCAACCACGCTGGCCCAGTGCTGATTGGTCGACCTCACATACACATACAATAGCATACACAGAATAATTGACTAAGGAGTAACTATTCCAGTTACTAGACTTATGAGCGCTTATAAGAGAATGTCTGCGGGTCGTTATGTTGTTGACTCCTATAAGAGCCAAGAACAGGAGTATAAAACCAAGGATTTGGTTGTAAAACCAAGTGTCTCTAATATAGCACTATGATGCACTTCAACATGCCAACTGCGAAAATGGCAGCTGCCTTGCATAATGTGCTAAAAAATCAATAAATATTTTTATGTCAACTAGCCCTGCCCAGGAACTACGTTTCGCCAGTAAAAATACTAATACCGCAATTAAAAACTAAGGGTTGGTGGCAGAAGGGTGAAAATGTAGGGTTATAGGTTTTTTATATGCCAAATTATAAAAAATAAAAAAAGTTGCCCAAAAAAATCTGGAGCCACCTTCATAATAGAGGGCCACATTTATATCAAAATATGCGTAGTTTGAATAATAAATCCCACCTTTTGGAAGCATTAACAGATGAAATCCCACATCTTAATGTTATTTGTATAAATAAAATATGGTTAAAATTAGAAAAACTTAACTTGCTTAACATTAATGGTTATTCTTTGGGCTCCTCATTCTGCCGTATGACACACGAGGGAGGAGGTGTTTGTATCTTGACCAAAAACCAAATAGAATACCATGCTAGAAAAGATATAGAATCAATGTTATTAGAATTAATTTTCGAGGTTTGTGCTATAGAAATACCCTCTACAAATATGCTAATTATAAATTTATATTGGCCTAACAGTAGTAGAGAAATGTTTTATAGATCTCTTGAAAATCTCTTAAAATACATTTCCCAGAAAGATAAATCAAGGAATATTATTGTAGGCGGTGATTTAAACATCAACTGTTTAGTAAACAGTAAATCCAGAGATATGGTTTTAAATCTAATGTTATCATTTAATTTCCATCAACTTGTAAAAGAACCAACAAGAGTCACACATAATAGCGCTACTTGCCTTGACTTGATTTTTGTAAATTGTTTGCAATGACTATAAATTAGAGGTACGGGAATTTGGATTTTCCGACCATAGAGGTGTTTTGTTCTCTGTACCTTACCTAGTACCGCAAAAATCAAAACAATATTCAATGAGGAAACGAATATTCAATGATAGTAATATGGAGAAATATAGAAGTGAACTGGGTAAAATTGACTGGGAAGAGGTCATTAAAACAACAACAGATACAAATACAAATTATAATACCTTCTCTCAAATTCTTAAAAACATATTAAACAAATGCATACCAACTAAAAACATATATCTGAAAGCGAAATCTAGAACAAGCTACTTAACATAAGGAATTGCTTGAAAAAACGTCTTGCAAAAATAAGAGATTACTGGGGTGTCCCAGAAGTAAAGAGACAAAATGATCTTAAAAATATTTAATAATTATTAATACTATATCATATAATTTTGGTATGCAAATGATAGTAAAACAAATTTATTTTTTATATCTATATCAAATTTGCTCCAGCGATACCTTTGTATCCTATTTTTCTCATATTAATAGCAGCACGCCTCATGACTACTTTTCCAGATGTAGCAGCTACTCTTTTAGCCAATCTAGTCCATCGGTGTTTAAAAGATGTTAACGTTTGTGGTATATCTGTATACTTTTTATACTCTTTTTTACACAGAGCCCAAAATATTTCAATACCTCGAGCTTGAGGAACATTCGGGGCGTTGTTTTGTTTGGTTATGAATTCAACACCTGAAGTCTGTAAATACTGAATAACTTTAGACTCATAATGGCATGAAGCTAAATCCGGCCAAAACAAAACATCTTCTCTCTGATAATACTTGTCTATAAAAGGTACTAGACGTTTGATAATGCACTCTCTAAGGTAAATCTGGGAGTTCATAGAACCTGTACGATAATAGAGTTCGGAAACATTACCATTTTCATCTATAGCTTGCCAAACAAGGTATTTTTTAAAAAAACTTGGCCTTTGGTACAATTTTTTCACTATAATTAACAACGTCACGACTGGTAGCGTGGAAATATTGTTTCCCAGGAACATTGCTTGGGTCAACCGGTACGTAGGTCTCATCATCAATAATCAGAATTTTTTTCAAAGTTTTTTCATAAATTTTACGGCACCCTCGCTTGGCACGCGCCTCTTGGTCTTTAACATATTTGGGGGCGGCTAATTTTACAAAAGCTTTCAAGCCTATATCTTTACATTTTATTCTAGATACACTGGACTTAGAAATTTTTAATTTATTCGCCGCAACTCTCACCGATGTTGAACATGCCTGTTCAAAAAGCTTTTTCACTTTGCTTATATTTGTAAAGGTAGATACTGTACGTGGTCTTCCCGGAATCTTTTTGAAATTAGTCTCTCCCGTTTCTTCGTAACGTTTTATTATTCTGTAAATACTAGTTCTTCTAGCTCCCTCTTGAACAAAATGACGTACTGCCTCAAATTTGCCATGACACAAATAGTATTGAATAACTCTCATTGAAAACAACTCTTGTTCCGCTCGATTCATTTTCAAAACAATGCAAAGATTATTTAAATCCCGCCTATTTTGACAGGTAAGTTATCTGTGGTTACCATGACAACCATTAATTTTTTTTCGAAAACTTTTTAGTGGCCATTTCGATTTTGAGAAAAGTCTCTTTACTTCTGGGACACCCTTTATTAAGATTGTTATTGCAACAAACAAGTAATGAAATAATAAAAAATCACTATAAAATATATACAAAAAAATTATAAGCCATTCAAAAAAAATTAGAAATATTCATAAATTTCAAAAGTCTACCAATAAAATTCAAACAGTTTGGCGGATAATACACGAAGAAACTAATAAAAAGCCGAATAAAAGCCGAGAAAATATAAAAATTAAAACAAAAAGTTCTATTATTGAAGACCCTAAATTAGTTGCCAATAGCTTTAATGAATTCTTTTTGTCTATAGGAAATAACGATAAAAAAATTGAATATCAATCAAAAGAAACAAATAGTATACAAAACACTATGTATCTGAAGCCAGTAGAACCACAGGAAATCTATAAAATAATAAAAGGCCTAAAAAACAAAACTAGTTTCGGCATTGATGAAATTCCTCCGATCCTTATAAGAAAATGTATGAAGGAGCTAGCTGTGCCATATTGTAAGCTAATTAATCAGTCCTTTGAGTTTGTAAAAAACACCAAAATTTGTATTCTCCAGTAAAAGTTATTAAAAGGAACAACCGTGGTGTCCATAAACTAAAAACACAATTCTCCACCTTAAAAATTTGTACATCTGGCCCGCACTCTATGGCTATCAAAATCTATAATCACATTCCAAACGAAATAAAGGAAATTAAGGAACAAAATTTATTTATTAAAAAATTAAAAAAATATGTAATAAATACAACTTAAAAGAATTCTTTGGTGACAACCCCTAGTAAGCATGGAATAAAACATTTCGATTGACCTACAAATTCACGGAATAGTACCTAATTGATATTTTATTTAGAAAATAATATATTGACTTATTTAGATTGAAATTGCTATAAATTAACAAAAATATTATAAAGTAATGAATGTAAACAATTATTAATTAACAATATAATTTAAATGTATCTAAGTAGGTAATCATTAAATAAACACTTGCCCTCTGATTATTGCAATGCCCTCACAGGGCGCTATATGGTAAACCCCGACATCTTTGTACTAGAATATTATTGTCACTATGTACACCAATGTAGCATGCAATAAATGATTGATTGATTGATTGATTATCACCTAGGGGTGTCAGAATAGCCTACGATCTATTCTCAGACCTACCAAATGTACAAAAAAACATCAAATCAAATCAAATCAAATCAATGAGTGTATATAGATATTCCATGTTCAAGCGGCGCGTTAAAATTTTAACAAAAGAAAACGCGATACATTTCGCAAAAGAATTATGTCTCCCTACGTATAAGTATGCTAAAAATAGTAATTCAACAACACAATAACTTATAATTCTAGGTGAATTATAAATTATTGTTTTTAAAATGAACATTACTCACTTTACAATTTCTTTTAATTAATACAAAACTCCACTACACAAGCAATTCAATTGCGCTTTACGAGCATTGCTCAGAACGTATTTATCCTATTTTTACTGTGAGATACCTACTTCAAGTTGGTTTTGCAAGAGCGTTTGGATTAATGAAATTCTATTATATGAATAGGTACTATTAGCATAATTGGCATATCAAGGGGGTTATTATAAATATCTTATTAGTGCAAATTAATAAACTTATAAAGATGGGCCCTTTTGCGCGTTAGTAAGCACTTATACATCCCTTATAATCAAATTAAAATGATGCTCTTAGGATAAATTATTAAACTGTATTTTGCTACTTGGGTAGTGGACATCGCCTTCGTGACCATAGAAATAAGTCGAAAGTACAGTTTTTATACAGTGAAAAAGAAAAAAATAATAATTTCCGATTAATTGGAATAAAAAATTAGGTTGTCGTCCCTAATCCATTTAATAAATGTGATTACACAGATGGATTTAATTGGTAAAACAAAATTTGTTGTAAATACCTAAGCACAGTATCAAACAAGATAATACCATTATTACAGAGGCATACGTGCTCTGTAACAGAACACGTATACCTTGTAACAAGATTTACTTCTTACCACAGGCCTGTTAGAATAAACCAATAATAGTTTTGTTGTGTTGACGCTACCTATATGCTACAAAATGGTGATGCGTATGTTTAAAAACATAAAATTGTACACGAAAATAATATAACAAGAAACAAAGGGCTATGATACAAAAATATCAAAACAGAAAAAATGTGAAAAAGAATATTAAGAAAATGAATGAAAAAAAAAGAAAAATTGTGTGTGTGTGGTTAAAATCCGTTTCTAACCTAACCTAATCTACAGTTTTCAGTTTTATCCTATAACTTTTTTTCGATTTCTTCTAAAGGGACCCGGGTCCGAATAGCTATATCGAATCTAAACCGCAGTCTGAATACGTTTTATTTGCTTATTTTGCTGAAATGGTTACAAAAATAAAACCAAATACTCCTTGGGTAATTATTATGCAATCTTTAAACGATTACTAATTGTTTGGTATGAAAAAGGGTCTGTAAATGTGTCTGTTAATAAAGCATTATCGTATTGTATTATTGTTATAATTTACCCGGATGTTTAAGAATTAAGCACAATACAAGCTTTGGCCACAACCAGAAGATCTACTCTGTTTCTCCGAAACGAACTTTCGTCAACGAACGAAGATTAAACGAAATTTCGCAAGTGTCTCTAAACTATTTCAATTTCGAATATAATTTCGTTTCCATAGACAACTTTCGTGAACGGAGTGAGACCATTGCCGTAAAATGGGGTGGATTGGGTAAAGGCTTTCCGGGGTCAATAGAGTGAAACGAAAACTTTTTCTTTTCTTCGATATATGCGATTTTCTTGTTAATTTGTTAGAAAATAGTGAATTATTTATCAATCTCAAACATTTTTGTCAAAATGAAAACAATCACGATTTCTTGGAATTTGAGTTTGTATAAAATAGAAGGTAAATAGAAGTTCCATAAATGTGTGGTTTAGCAATGTTTTCGAGTGATTTTTTTATGGTTCGCTATCGCGACATATTTCAGTCGCAGTTATATTTTGTGTTGTGTTGTTTGTTTTCAAGTTAAACATTCTAAATTGTAAGTAAGCATCAATTTTAGATTAAAATGACAAGCTCCGTTACCCCATAGCAAAACGATGCTCTTCCTAATTATTACTTATAATTCTCAAATAATATTCAACTGGGTGCAATTTTGCATAAAATCCCAAGACTAACATTAAATTTAAAGTACTTATTTCCGAGGCAACGACGGGTCTTTCTACGCTTTTTACACTCCTCACGCAAAGTATTAGCTTCAAGCAAAAGTATTCCAGCAGCAATTTCACATTAACTTACTTAAAAACTCACGAATATTAAAAGGTAAGTAACACTTTTGTGTTCGTTAATTTGAAATCAAAATTCCGAAAAGTAAACTGTCAAATTCAAATCTTCGTTTGGAACTAAACTAGAGTAGGTTTGGAGAATATATCTGTTACACTATTTTCGGTCGAACGAATATTCGAATCGAAGGGAACCGTGGTAGAAAATATGCGAAATTTTGTTCGAAATTTCGTTTTTCGGAGAAATAGAGTAGACCTCCTGAACATAGCCGGACTCTGTGCTGCGTACTCTCAATCGCCCGGGCAACGCTACACTTGCGAACTACGGCAAACGTGCTATAGGTGAGTTACCTCTAAAGAATAAAAAAGTTCGTTTCATATGACATTGCCTACCGCTGGAGAACGCCAGTTAAAATTGTTGGACATCTTTTTATAGCATGTAGAATATTCTGCATATTTACGAATAAAAAGAACTAATAATCTGTTTTCCTCTATGGCTTGGGGAGAAATATAGGACATACTAATGAATATAATACTTATATCTATAATATAAAATAAAAATTATATTTCTATACCAAAAATTCCTTGTATACTCCTCAAAATAAGTGACACAAATCCAAGCTTTATGTATACCTTCCTAAGTATTAATTTTAACATTTATAAAACTAATAACATTCAATGATACTGGATTCGGAGATGAAATGGACCTTTGCGTTTAACTTGTACGTATGATCAATTTAACTAACGAGTCAAGAGACAGACTTCAAGTATTTTACGCAGATAAATGATCCTTAATTAATTTTACAGGTCACATTGAACAGAATGATGCAAACTTAGAAGCCCTACGCGCCTTAAGGCTTTAATTAAAATCGTTCCTTTTAGTTAATGAAGACGTTTTATTCTATCAAGCAACGTCTAAGCAAGGCATTGTAAGAGCTTTGACCTCGCTTCTTAGGTCGAGGAAACCTTATTAGCAAGCCATTTTGCTCCGAAGGATTAAACATTAGCGTTTCTAATGGTCTCGTACGAATCAGACAGGCTGGGGTCCTTTGTTAGGGAGAAACAAATATAAAAAGTTATCCAGTTGGATAAATCATTTCATCTTGTTTCTCTCTACATAGTAAGAAGTCTCGTTTCCGTAAATTAGGCTAACACCTATAGAAAAATTCGGAAATAAGTGGATGGCGACGCGTAAGTATAATCTTTGGCGTAGTATAATTTTCGATAGGGGGTGCCAGACTGAAGACCTCAATTTACCGTATACGGGGGGCTTAAGGCGCTATATAAAAAAATATTGGTTGTTTTTAATGTAATGTCATAGGTCACAGAGATTTTACAGATCTGAAACTCAATTATGTGTTTTTTTATCTTTAGCTAGAAACGCCAAAAACCGGAAACGCGATTTAAATATTTTGCCTCGCTACATTTTATTTTTTAAATTAGCTCTTAAAAATAAGAAAATTCAGGATTACTAGTAAACGGTATTAGGTAGGTATTCATTAAAACGATCCAAAAATAAGTAGGCATCATCATTATTCAGAATCGTGTAAAAGCATTTTTTTCTAATCATTGTTGTTATTTTTTAATACAATAATTTGTATTTTGTCGCTTACGTCGATAATTTCTAAACGACCAGCCCCCCAACCATGATCGGCCAAAACAATATTAAAACCGCACTGAGAGCAGGATGGCGCTATACGCAGCAGGAGCGGTGTCTCTGTTTCAATATTGTTTTAACCTTGCTATAAGCCATCATGGTAAGGCCCCTGATTGCATACGGGCGCGCAGCGCATTCACAACTTTGATCACATTGATATAAAGACTAGCTACTTGAGCACGGGGGGCGCCCCGCGTTTACGTATAGACCAGCGGGCCAATTATGGATCTTTCATCGTATGACATTGTATAAATTTGAGAAAAAGAAGTCATGAAATGTTGCATTTCGTATTACCGATCTCCAATGATATCATCACTATGGCATAATTTCAATGATGTCATCATTAACTAATAATAATCATCAAAAATCTGCCCGGAAATCGTATTTTTTGTCTTGCACTATGATATCATATGATATCATTTGCAAAACCATGAGATCGTTAATAGGCCCTCAGGCCTCCCATTGTCTTATTCATTTTCGATGTAGCGCCTCAATCAAGTGGCAACAGTGGCAATTGTTATATAGCGAAACGATAACTAAAATTCCGTTCATCGATACGTTGCGAATCAATTTGTCTAAGTACCAACTTACATTTGTCGATGACTTAGATCGATTTGCCACGTTAATTAACGAAGGCATATGTCGATCCCATACATTTTGTTCTTAAGTGATAACGAAGTTCGTTAACTTCGTTATCGTTGCAGAATTGTCACTTTGTCTAGGCCCCCCGACTAGATAAGATAGATAAATAATTCTTTATTGAAATTCTATATTCCAAATTAAAGTTAACAAAACTACACTTTATTAAAGTATTATGGGCGGCTTTATCGCATTGAGCGATTTCGAGGCAACCTTAGAATGGATACCATTTGCGGAAACGCGTAAGTAATTAGGGAAGTGACTAATGCAGAACCTCCTCCCCCCGCACCAGGAAGAGGGCTTTTCCTATAACAAATAGTAAAACACGATTAATTAAGGCACCTATACCTAGTTCGGTATAAGACATTGACTATAAGGACATCTAAATTACTAATAAGTCCCTTACAACTTCTAACTTGGTGTTGAAATAAAATAACATTAAACATATACCCCAATAACCGTAGCCCATTTTCAAGCAAAATTTCACGTTTATTTCGTTTATAACAATTTTACAATGTGTCGGACAAAATTATTAAAACTTCTTGTCTATAGTCTTAACTTACAATAATAATTAATTCGTAATACATAAATCAGAACAATGATTCAGAACGTCAAAAATGTCTAAACGTCTAATAAAAACGCTTTAACTCGACAAGTACCTAAATAGATATCAATAATCCAAGAACATGTGCTTACAAAGGAAATACGCGGAATTATATAGATGTGCTACAAACTGACATGACTATACATACATCCTATATCTCCTTTGGCGCGTAATTCAGAATGTTCGGTTATTTCTTGAATAGACCTCGTATGCAGGATGATTAAAATAATATTGAACCTGAACTCCTCCCAACATCTGAATAGGAAACCGATATATTTACATAGATACGGGCTCATCAATATTTTATTAGAAAAACATGTCTATTGGTTATTGAATAAAGTATACGACCCGGATCCTAGAAGTGATGGCCGCTGCAGCTGGTAGCTCCCGCACTCGAAGTACCTATTTCTGACTGAGTAAATTCAGTTAACCAATCCTATAAATTGCTTTGGCCCACGCACAACGAAAAATAATATGGAAAAAATTCAACTAGCATGCGAATTATAATCCGGCTTTATTGAAAATTGTGCCGCTACTATTGATGGTAGTATTTTTAAAAGAAACAAAAATAGTATAATACTTATTTTGAAATTGATACTCAATGTAAAATAAACAATGCTTTAACCGGAAAAAAAAATTGTCATAAAATTACGTATACTTACCTGTTTACGCTCGAGGAAGAGCGAGTGGCAACACTGCATTATAGTCTGTGCAGTGACAGCCTGTGGCGGCTGGCCGCATGTAACATGTCAGTCGAGTCGAAATGTCATGACATTGATATAGGTTAGGACCGGGCAGCAATAAAATATAATATAAAATATCTAACAAATAGTATTGCGCGGCGCACCAAGTGATTGTTGGTGCAAGGTTCCGCCAAGTTTTAGTGTCGGTGAATAGTGGCAAAGTTTTAGTGTCGGCGAAGTTCGGGTATTGGTGGCCTAATAGGCCTATGTAGTGCTCCGGTCTCCATCGTTGGATTAACACCAACCCTTCAGGAGCCGCGACTTCCTTCGAGCTAGCTCAGGAAGTACACCGGCTACATACGGAGACCAATTGGAATAGGGGTAAGCCACAATGTTTTCTAGGAGCTGGTAGTAGGTTATTAAATTCAGCAGTTTAGTTCGGTGAAACGCCGACGTGGTGGAGTCTACTTTGGGCACCACCATACCTACTTACTTAAAAACTTAAGCCTAAATGGTTTGTTTTATTATTTTTTGAAATCAAAAAAGGCAAAATGCTTTAATCCAATGATTTTTTAATCAATTTTACTTATTCAGCTCGACTAGGAGCGTTCGGGAAGCTATATACGCAGCATAATTTCGGCCCATCTACCGCAGTCTATCAATATTAAAGTCTTTAATTCTCGCGTGTTCCAGTGATATGTGGTCGCTCACAATGGCTTCATAAGAAGGCTCAAGGCTACTCAAAGTGCAATGGCTTTGCCCGGGGTTTCTCTAAGTGATCGAATCAGACATGATGAGATCCGTAGAAGAATTAAAGTCGTCGATACAGCTCAAAGTATTGTGAACCTTAAATAGCAATGGGTAGGACACATAGCCCGCAGGACTTACAGCTGTTGTGGAAAGGTCCTCGAGTGGCAGCCACGTACCGGGAGACTCAGTGTTGGTAGGCTCCCACAAGTTAAGGTCACGGGAAACCGCTGGATACGAAAAGCGCAAGACCGGCTTGAAGGCAAAATCCTTGTGTGAAGCCTATGTCCAGTTTGTATCTCTTGGCTGAAATAATGAGGGGTTTAAAAACTCTATTTTTTTAAAAGATATGTAAACAAGATATTCTTGTCAGTGTTACATTTAGGTTCAGTGGATGTTGAACATTTGTATGGAACAGCTGATTTTTTTTCCCGATTTCGAGATTACTCTCATAGTAAAAGTTGTTAATTTGTCTTGTCTAAACAAGCATACAAAATTTGGCTCCTGATGGAAAAATAACTCGGTATCGCGACCACATCGTTACAACGACACGTAAAATATTATTCTGATCCCCTCATATCCTGTGATTCTGTGGATTTTTTACGACTTTATTTTGTCATCAATTTACAAAACTAACTAAACAATAAGTTTTTTTTTAAATTATTCACTGCACTATAAAACAGAATCTTTCAGAACGGTTAACGTCTTCTAATATTACAAGCAAATATTAATTCCAAACATTTTATACAGACTAGTTAAAATAGAAATACAGTATATTAATCAAATCAGTTATTTGTGATAAGTTAGACCTATTTAGACTACACATACAGCTAAAATAATAAGAATCAATGGAATTGGAATCTTATCACACTTGGATCTATCGCAAACCCACACGTTTATACATATGCAGGCTGATTATATGGAATACCCTTAAACCAATCATGGAAACGAACGACTGATCCCGTAATTGAATCATTTCGTCAAACAGGTAAGTAATTAGTTCAAACATATCCCCGCCACTGAGCTATAGCGTTATGAATTTCACATGTCAATGTCATTATTGGTTTTCGGGGGACACTAATTGAAATTAAGCCTACTTCAAACCCCTAACTATGTTATGGTAGAGTTGACATCAACTCATTATTTTAATAGATACGGCGTATGAGTCAGCCAACGAAAATTTGATAACGAAGTCTTTTAATGACAGGCCTAAATGAAATATAAACATAATTAATCTACAAACGAAAATACACTAATCTACAAAGTCTAATGGCCGATTTCACCAACCATAACTTAGCTTAGGAAGCCCCTTAGACGTATGCTTTCTGTCTTTAATGAAAAGAATGTGACAGCATGCTACATAAGAGTCACCTAAGCTAAGAAGAGGTTGGTGAAAATAGCCATAAGAAAGACTCAAGCCTATTTTCGTGAATTACTAATAATTTTGAAGTTGTTAGATGTTTATAAGCGTAATTTTAGACCTGTTTAATAAAATAAAATAAAAAAGTTTCAACAGTACAAAAAAAAGTTTATTTTAATAAAGAAAAGAATTGATGGAAAAATGAATGAAGATAGACATTAAAAAATGCTTCTTTTGTAATTTAGGTGTTTGAAATCGTAAAAAAAATTGTAGGTGATAATAAACAGAAAGAAAAAATCGGTTTTCGAATAACTATAAAAACAACCAAGATATAAGGTATTAAAGATTTTTCTTCATCTCATTCTAGCAAAGCGACAATTTACATGGAGTTTATATGGTCGTACTCAACAATGACGTCACGGTTGATGTCGGATCTCTCTGTCTAATCGCCTTCAAATGAACAACTTAAAATGCTTGTATCTAATGTATTTCAAAGCCGATTTTAATTCTCATTTCATAGGACTGCATCTTTTTCCACGGAATTTTAATATTTCATGACGAGACGTAAAAATTTGAATTCAGTCATCATCCCAATTAGATTCGGTGTAGAGCAACAATAGGTTCCATCATCTTTTTCGGCACTCATATTGCCCCATATAAAAACGAGGTCCGTTGTACCGCCAACGCGAATACCGGCCCAAACCATGATTGTTTCACCATGGTAGGGATGAATTTCCTGAGGGCAACGAAGCCATTCAGAACGTTCAGAAGCTCGCCACACGCGTGTTCCTCTTGAGTCCGGGTGAAAACCAAAACTGGATTCGTCAGAAAACAGGAACATGAGCCCACTCTTCTTCCGGCCATCGCAGGTGAATACGAGCCCACTGCAAGCGCTGAGCACGATTGCCACGTCGAAGCGCTACAACCCGTAAAGGCCTACGAGAATGTGAACCGATTTCGTGCAGTCTCCTTCTAGCAATTTGAGTGCTGATAGCCACTTGATGTTGAAACCTTAGGCTTTCAACGAGTTGCCGGTAGTTTTGGGCTCCCGTCTGGCAATATTCTGAATACAACGGTCTTGTCTTTCGATGGTTATTCGATATCTACCATAGGATGTCGTTCAGCCGTGTTCCCAGTGAGCCAATAGCGTTCCCACAATCTCCGGATAACCGACTGGTTGGAGTGGATGGCATCCGCAACTTCACGTTGGGAACGCCCGGCTTCAAGCATACGCAGCACGTAACATTTCATTTTGAGTTAAATGCCGACGTGGCATGATGTCTGATAAACCAGTCTTTAAGTTACAAAAGAAATTTAAAACATTTGATTAAAGATTCGATATCAATTACTTAACTCAAATTGTATCCAGAAATGAAGAAACTTAAAACGAGAATAACGTTTTGAAGCGAATTCATGCTAAAATAAGCGAAAATTATGGAATAATGTTTTTGAAATTTTAAATTAAAAACATTTTCTTATCACGCTTTTATTTTGTTCTTAAATTTATTAGTGACCTATACTTTTATTAAAGAGATTTTACAAAAAAGTTCGTCTTGGTGGTTAGTCAGACTTTGTTGAAAGAACGAAAGATTATTGAAAGAACAATTTATTAAGTATACTCTGTATAACGTTATTTTCAATCAATTAAAATAAGCGAAAGCTTGAGGACCGATTTTTCAACCCTCAGATAACTTTTATTTAGAGAATAACTTTTAACAAGTTGACAGTTAATCTGTTGAAAATCTGTCAAAACGTCAACAATTATTCGCTGGTTATATTTTTCTATCTCAGAACAATATTTTTCTATGGGATAAATAACATCTGACGATTGACAAATCGATCCTAAGTTGGATAAAGTTGATAAATAAATAAAACAAAAAATAAATAAAAACAATACAAAAAAAGTTCGCTAGGGCGGGATTCGAACCGGCCTCTTCAACATGCTATTTTGACCAGGGACTTCTTTTAGGGAATCCGGGTGAAATTTCAACCGTATTAATTTTTTTTTTTTTTATTTATAACCCTTTATGTACAATCTAGTATACAAAGGCGGACTTAATGCCTGAGGCATTATCTGCCAGTCAACCTTCAGGTGATGCAGAGAATAAAGAAGTAGATGTACAAGTGATAACGATAAATTTTGAACATGTTTAATATGACTATATATATATATATATCTATGTGTATTTGTATATATATATTATATATGTAAAAATAATAATATATATATATATATATATAAATTATATATATGTAAAATATATATATATAAATAAATTGCGAATACAATATAAATACCTAAATATAACAAGTCAATAGGGATACCTAAATCTAACCTATAATATTAATTTGATGTTGACGAATACTTGTAGCTTAAACCTCAACCTCACTATGTTTCCGAAATTCTTTTCTGGTACAGTTTCCTTAATTTTTTCTTAAAACTTAATTTACTAGACGATTTTCTGACATCTAATGGAAGAGCATTCCACAACTGGATCGATTGGACTATAAACGAGGAATGAATGATCTCAGACCGGTGAGCGGGACATATGAGAAGAGCATTAAAAGTAGAGCGGAGGGATCTATTGTGAGAAGCACTAAGATATTGAAGGTGATTTTTTAGGTAACTAGGGGTATTTGGATCATTAAGTAGAGAATATAGGGTTGTTAAAGTCCTCATGTGTCTTCGCTCCCGTATTGGAAACCATTTCAAACGTAACCGGTAAGCAGAAATGTGATCATACTTCCTTAAATTAAAAACGAATCGAATGCAGTTATTTAGAAGCCGGTCTAGTTTATTGAGAAGATCTGCATTCAGGTCGAGATAGCACACATCAGCATAGTCGACAATAGGGAAAATTAAAGTCTGTACAAGCGTTTTCTTGGTGTCAGCAGGCAGAAAGTTTTTAAGGCGGTACAACGACCTTAGTACACCTGTTACCTTGTGACATATACTGGCAATCTGTGGTCTCCAACTAAGACTGGAATCCAGATGTAAGCCCAGGTTCTTCACTGTATTGCTCAGGGGGATAATTTTGCCGTTATAAATAACAGAGCGGATTCTGTCAGGGGCCACACACGACATAGTTCTGGAGCCACCAATAATTATGGCTTGGCATTTTGATGGGTTGATTAGGACTCCAAACTGCTCAGACCAACTCTTAATACTCTCAAGGTCCAGATTGATTGCCTCAACATTAATCTCTTTTTAAACGATTTTATTTTTTTGTCTGATCAATGAAACGGAAACCAGAGGGTCAGGAAAACGATTCGAATTAATAACGTATGGCTTTTACTAAAATATAACTATAAAACAACGACATTTTCTATTACATATTTACAAGTGACAAATTATAACAGAACAAAAAAGCAACTCGACACGTACCTGACCATAATGTTAAGGTTACGAGTATTTTAAAGAGGTTTTCCAACAATCAATGCCCTAGATTGACTGAGGAGAGTGGTGTCATGACCTAGGGCTTACTGAATTGTTTTTTTAGCTTTTAATACATTATCTACATTATTATCTTTATTTTCAATAAAACCGTTTAACTTAAAAAAAAAAACTTATTTTCTTACTCTGTTAGGCCAAGATCCACCCGCTGTCACCCTACGTACCTATACGATAATAACGATGTGTCAACCATGTATCAACATTCAATTTCGAAATATATACAGATTTCGTGATAATTATGGTTATTAATAAAGGAAACGTACGGATTTTAAGGGAAATGCTAATTCGACAATAAAAAAAACCAGAATTTTCTTATATTTGTAACAACAAGATTCACTATGACAGCAGCTCACAAAGTTCTTAGTTTAAATACGAAGACAAAGTCATAATGCCTAACGCTTTACGGAATTCCTTACTCGGTTACCATTCATGCTGTTTGGATTGTAAAATTGTGGCTGTTCAGAATATTTGGCTTCGAGGACTTAATTTCTAATCCGAAATTGGCGAGAAAGCAGGTATACTTAAGACAAAAAATGAAAAGATAAACAATTCCTTTTTGTGACTATTTTCCAATATTTACAGACGTTCGACAATTACAAATATACCCTTTACATTTCGCCTCCATAGTCTGATGGGTAAGACTACCAGGCCCCTGTTTCACCATCTCTGACAGGTGTGACAATTTCATATATTTTTTGACAATTGATGCACATGTCAATGATGGTGAAATTAATCTCGAGGTCCGGGGTTCGATTCACAATGAGGGCACAGAAGTTCTTTTACATGATTAACAGGCAGTGAAATTACTGGGTACTGTGACTTGACATCTTATGTCACAAGATGACGACGTACTTCGGGCGTCCTTGATGGGGTTGTACCTAGATTTGAAGTCTTAAAGGAACTACATGTACTATCTATACAAATAAATAAAATTTAAGTAATTGTAATGTCAAAATAACAAGTTTTTACTAAATGGGTATGAATGTATACGATGTACCAATAACAAAAACACAATTTAAAAATTTTTTGTCTGTCTGTCTCTCTGTCTGTTTGTTCCCACTATATAATCTCCGAAACGGCTGGACCGATTTTGACGGGACTTTCACTAATAGATAGCTAATTATATAAGGTATCTTAAAAAAATGCCTATAAAAATCAAAATACTGCCAAAAGTTACTATTCCACGCGGACGAAGTCGCAGGCACAGCTAGTTGCGACTATATATAGACCATCAAGTGGGCCAACTTTGTTATTAATATGAAAAATTGCTAGTGGTCAGAGCACTCCTATTCTAAATTAATGTTTTTTTAGTTTCAGTCATCACAGAGAAAAAATATGGGCAAGAGCTGTCAAAACTATAACCGTTGATCAAACTATCATCATCATGCAAACTAAAGTCAATAAAATATAAAAACCGATGCAGTTGTCCCAGTATATCGCAGTGATTTAATAAACTAAATTGGTACCACTGATCAAACGTCGCCAAGTTACATATTGCTTAATACTCAACATTTATTAAATAGTGTCCAAACATAAGCGGCAGCGAGAGCAATATTACAATTTGTGTGCTGGAATTTTAACTGCATTTGCATCGTGTAAGAAGCATTACTAAGAAAAGAACCACACACAATCATTGTAATATTTTTATAGCCTGCCATAAATTATAAAATAATGTTTATTGCAAAGTTTTGTTTCTTAGAAATGGCCCTATCGATCGGCATCATAAAAATGCGGATCCTTATTTTTAACATTCACAGGTTCGATTCCCGCCCTCTAAATTCGGACGTTGATTTCACTGATCCTTATTATATCCTATTGGAGTAGTTAAAACCTGTATTCAAATCAAATAAAACATTATTCAGTTAAGGTACAAGGTGCACTTATGAACGTCAAAAGTCCGAATGCGAGTTCGAAGAAAGAATATGTTCCTAGGGTGTCGCTAGTCGGGGTTTGCCCTAGTGTTCTCGGGAAATCTCCCCTTGGCGATAGCCCGACCAGTTAGGTCAGACTAGCCCGGGCGAGTGAGTAGTGGGGTCGCATTGTGGATTGTACCACATGCATCCTAAAGGGCAGGGAGAACACCGGGGGTTTTAGTGGGTAGGCCTCTGCCGGGAGAGCCCCACACACGCTCACCGCCTAGCCAACGGCGGGTAAGGTGCTGTTACGCATTTCCCCCCGAAAAAAGGGTGCCACCAGCCACCACATCATACAGGTATGAGAGTAAATAGAAAAAAAGGAAGAATTTTGTATGAAACAACTTTTGAAAAACACACGAATCAATGACCAGACCCCGTTTTGGCAGCGTTCAAATCATTCATTGTTGGAGGATGCTTACGTAGTACTATTATCTATTCTGTGGTATTGTGTTAAAGATATAATGAAAATCGCTTTCGTTTATGAATTGACACAGCGTACACACATATATAACTTCGCCGACAGAATGGCTAACGTGCGGACACACCATTTATTACGCTGAACGTTATAAGTTTACGGACTATACTATATCTAATTAGTTTTAATTACGTTCCAATGACATTTTACACCAGAGGGGATTCGGGGCTGAGTCTTCACCTCTGCCATTATCTTACACCTATTCCTGCCGTAAAGCATTGGTGTTTACATTGCCCTGTTTTTTCGTTTGAATAGTAAGATGGGCAGTAAAATGTACTGTTCAGTACTATGACTGGGCTTCTAATATCACACACAAGTTGGCAGCGAATTTTTTGACTCTAGTGAGGGTTACAGATTTGCGATCTTCGACAAACTACATGTAATAGGCGAGTGCAGCCACTTATCATTATTAGGAAGGTTGGTTGCTGTCGCCTTCTGCAAACTGTTATCACGCAGAAGCAGGCAGCAGAGAGGGAGTGCGAAAATGACCCAAATGCCGCTCCCCTCGGATGCAGATTGTTGGGCGGGAGAAGGTGGGTCTTCGCATCCCACCGTTCAAGACAATCCTAGGTCTGGCGCTATGGTGGCACCTGATGCTCGCGATTATAGGATCCCTCGGCTGGGTATTACTCCCATGTTCAGGGTAATACACCCACTGGCGTTAAGAGCAGCCCATAACTAACTGGGCTGTCCCGAGGTGGACCGGAGAATTTGTGTTACCCAGATCCCGGATCACCTTTGCTATGGACAAGAGATGGACATCGTGGTCGGTTTAATAGGTATGCTCCGCACTCAGCAGGGCTGTACACACACCTGTCCATTGGCCATGAGCAGGTACGATGCGCAATAGCATTCTACCTCGTAAAAAAGTATATGGTTCCCAAAAAATCTTCGCGCAATAATAAATATTGTAGTGTAGGTACTCATCCCTACTTCTAATTTCAATCCTAACTAATATAATAAGTGCAAAAGTAATTATGTCTGTCGTCTGTTACGTTTTCCAGGTGGGGATTAAGCCGAGGCCCACAAAAAAACTGTATTCACAGATGGATCACAGAATTCACAGGTGGGTCATTAACCACCTAAAGGAGACGAGTCACCTGTTGGGTACCTCCGTCTTACCTACTTCTGCCGCAAAGCAGCAGTGCTTGCATTGCTGTGTTCCGGTTTGAAGGATAAGATATGGTAGTGTGGAATTACTGGGTAGCTTTACATTTTGTCACAAGTTGGCAACGTACCTAGACTATGATTGCAAATTTGCTGCGAATCTCACAAGAACCACATGACTGTACTCTAGGCGCCTGTTACCACTTACCATCAGGTGTATGCTTGTGTGCCAACTTAGTTGTATAAAAAAATATAAGAACCGTATTCGTTTGCAATGAGGGTATGTAGAAAGTTTGTAGAAAAGTTTAAGCAGCTCGACTGTGATTTATTTGACTTTATCAAAGGAATTCTTATCGACTGTTAAGGCTTTATCGTAAACTTTCACTTCAAAATGGTTCACGGGATCACGATTCGATTTCAAGATCGGCGCTTTTAGAAGTCGAAAAGTAGCTCGGGGTAATTTAATTACATCATTATTTCTAAGGGCTATCTATAAGTCGGTAAGGGTGACAATAAGGGGTTTGTCACTCTCGCCATTTAACCTAGCTAGCTGACTCAAGGGCCATAGCAAAGGGCGGTCTCCTTAAGATAAAACACCAAGTTATATTATTAAACTACTTCATTACATCGAACATAGTGGTTTTTCTTCCTCCATGCAATACATCATCATAGTAATATTATAAATGCGAAAGTGAGTTCGAGTGTTTGTTTCTTACGCTTTTGCGCCTAAACCACTGAAGTAATTTTAATGATATTTGATATAGGTATAGCTTAAGCCTTTGGAAATGGTGTGGGCTACTTTTTTTCCCGACTTTTAATGAGTTCCTTAGCTGCGGGCAGCAGCTAGTTATTACATATTTCACAAAAAAGTATGTTTTGTCGTGATTAATTTATTTTATCAAGCCTAAAAATTAATCAACGATGGCATTCGACGATATCAGACAAGTGAATGAAAAGACGTACTCGTAATTCATAAAAATATTTTAGTGAACTACACACTTACTTTTTTTTTATTGAACTCCATTGATTATTTAGCAACACAGAGGGAAGACCGTTATAGCTAAGCAAGCTGACTCCAGAAGCACTATCAGCAGGCCCAAATTGAAGCTAGCTAGTACGAACCTCTAGATCTGCACCTATGAGCTCTGAAATACACTGACTCCGCTAATAAACCGACATGTTTATCAATAGCTGTTTCGAAGTCACTTTAAGTTTCATAATTTATGATTGCATGAGATCCTCCCGCCCGGATAAGGAAAGCTAGCTACTTTATCTAAACATAAAGTCCTAAAAATGTCGTCAAAACTAACAATGTATTTCCAACGCTGTGATATAAAACAGGAACTACCGAGCGAGTGTTTTATTGAACATAATGTACGGTGCTCACAATATGGACTTGCACATAAAACGATAAAATGTACCGAAATAATAAAGTGTAACTTACAAATGATGCTATGAAAATTAATTGTGTTAAAGTAGTAATGGGCATCAGAGAAGGCGTATACTATAACGGTTCATCAAACTAAATTTTATTTAATTACTCGTCAAAGCAAAGGGGACGATATCCATAGTGACAGTTAATTAGTCAGTTACCTAGGAAATTTTATTAGCATTTAAGAAACTATTCCAGCAAATAATGGCTCGTAAAACATTCCGTTTTATTAGTATGAAACATTAAAGTTCCGTGCAACTTTTAAAAGAGCCCGGAAACTATGGAGCTGTTGTTTTAGATTTTCAATTTCAAGTCGAAATTAAAGTCTGGTCGATTCCCACCAACTTTTTCTGTCAGAAAAAACTTTTAGTTACTTCCGAATAAATACTATAAAATTAATTATTTTGGCATCTGTAAAGCTTTCTGTTAAAAGGAAAAATATCTAGCTCCTACAAAATATTTTTATTTATTGAGGCTGCAGACAACTCTGAGCTGAGCTTATCGAGCCCCACTTTTTGCAAAACCTGTTTAATATACCGTAGTTAAAAAACGAGTGTGCTTATGACCACACGACTGAAGTGAAACTTCTATGAGAGGAAGAGAGAAAGAAAATGTGCGCGCGCACTGCTGTCTCTTGCTTATATCCCCCACTTAACTTCCGTTCGCCTTGCCCGATCACACTTTTCGTAACGCGTTCGCCAGCTTACTCCCCAAGTCAAGCGTGCCTAAAGAAGTTTCACTTCAAAAAATATATGTTACTCTTGACAACATTTTTGAGAATATCAATGTTTCCAAAACAAATTTTAATCAAAATTTCTCGTTAAAAAATGCCAAAGACACCCATCAAAAACGGCTACCAGAATAAATTCGAGTTATTTAACAAAGGTAATTTAATGATTTTCAGGGAATTAACACGTACTTAATTTAATAATATTGATGTTTCATATCTTCAAATAAATTAGTAGTTTCTTTAAAAAAATATATTATTTGATTTTTTCGCTCAATTTAAATAACGCACCGCGCCCGTAATCCAGTACAAATCATGTCTCAAGGTTCCTTTGAAACTTTAATGAATTTATCTACCATGTTAAAGTTTCAAAGAGACTTAAAATTCTAGTGTCGATGTCGCCTGCAAAATTTCCTCTGAAAGAAATAAATCCAAAAATTTTACTGTTAACATCAAATATTTTTCAATCCAGAAATTATTTTTGGAAAATTTCGTTATAAAATAAAAAAAAATAACTGGTTTATTTACAAAATTATTAATAGGCATTAATCAAGATAGTTAAAGCTTATCTATATCTATACATAATATTGACGAAACTTACCTATAGCTATATATTGACATATGAAATTACTTCTCCTCGAAACGTTCGTAGAAAACTTTCCAACGAATGTTTGTCTAACATGTTATGCTCTACCGCTCAAACTTAAAATGTATTTATCTGGCACGTAGAAATAAACACCTGCTTAATTTATAGGCGATTGCCTTGCGCATACCGGCTATTACACATATAAATAAATATTAGTCCGTCGGCGCGGGACTGTTATCTCGGTGTTATAGTCCCCATGTAACATCTAATCTTAACAGCACTGTATTATTTTATCCGAAATACGTATGGCTTACAAATTTTAAACATACATATAAGCCGAAGACATCTAATGTATGTTATAAAAACCATAAATACGCCGATCTTAGCGGACTATTACTGGACGTTTAGATTAGGCAGATTATGGAGCTCACTATTTAAAACGGATTCTTTAAATTGAAGAGGCTGTTAAAATGGGAACAGTTTATTTCATTTCGGGCTATCTACACGATTATAATAAATGCCTCGGCTATTTTAACAGTCATCTCGTTGGTCATTCTATTTAAAGAATACAATGAGGCGATTCTATCATTAAAATTTTGGTTAACAAAAATATGTTAACACTAGCTTTCCGCTCGCGGCTTCGCCCGCGTTATTCGCCCGTGGGAATTTTATATTTTCCCGTAGGAAAAATAATGTTGTAGCCTATTATATAGAAGACTGTTATTTATATTTAGGAGCTCGGTTAATACATTTCGTAGAAATTGGAGCAGATTTTAAATATTTGCCATAGAAACTTTCAACCCCTATTTTGCACCCTAAGGGGGTGAATTCCAATAAACCATGAAACACGTATTCAATAAGTTTTTAAGAGCATGAATCTCAAGTTTTATCAAAATCGTTGCTAATTTAAAGATTTTTAACCGACTTCAAAAAAGGAGGAGGTTCTCAATTCGATGCGTATGTTTTTTTTGTTACGCGATTACGCCGCCAATAGGCTAGATGACAAAAAAAATTTTTGCTTTAATAGAAGCTCATTCATATTATAAACAGAAAGATATAATCGGTTTTCGAATAACTATTAAAAAAACAACCAAGATATAAGGTATTAAAGATTTTTCTCTATCTCTTTCTAGCAAAACGGCAATTTACAAGGACTTTATATGGCCGTACTCAACATGACGTCACGGTTGATGTCGGATCTCTCTGTCTAATCGCCTTCAAATTAACAACTTAAAATGCTATCTAATGTATTTCTAAGCCGATTTTAAATCTAATTTCACAGGACTGCATCTTTTTCCATGGTATTTTAATATTTAAGAGGATTGTGAAGTAACCGTGCGCGGCGCGTGTATGTATTTTATCTATCGCGCGAGTATGCTATCTGTTTCACACCGCTCTGCCTCCGGTCTGGCGTTTACAGCACAAATACAACATGCGCAAATTTTCACGCACTCTACGACAGCCTGCAGCGCGCGACTTGGCGGTGGGCGGCCGTATCGTTCTCTATATTGTGCGGCCGACGCGAGAGCTCGAGATTATTATTCTATAGTTCGTAATGTTTTGCGTTGCTTATTATTTCTGACTTCCTTTCCGCTCGCAACTTCGCCATCGTTACTTTCATTTTTCGTGTGGGAATTTTATGTTTTCACATTGGAAAAATAATTTTATAGCCTATATTACTCAGTGATAATGTAGCATTCTATTAGCCAAAGAATTTTTAAAATCAGTCGGTAGTTTTTGGGTTTATTCATTACAAACAAAAATACAAACGATCTTAATCTTCTTTCTTCATAATATTTTAGTAGATGAGTTT
This sequence comes from Schoenobius gigantellus, assembly GCA_963935595.1. Lineage (NCBI taxonomy): Eukaryota > Metazoa > Arthropoda > Insecta > Lepidoptera > Crambidae > Schoenobius > Schoenobius gigantellus. The sequence goes on along the minus strand of OZ012544.1, from coordinate 14,676,901 downwards.
CGGAAGACAGAAATTTATTGTGAAGGCACTTACTTGGTATCCTTATGGTGTTATTATTCTAAGCTTATAGGATTGAGGGTGAGGACTATTTTTTATGAAAGTATGTATTCTACATTTACCTGTCTAAGGAAAATGCCATTTTTTAAGATGAGTGTTATACTGAATTAAAATGATTTGCATTTGAGATGTGAATCTTTTCGAAAAAAAAACACTAAACATATACTTACATAATACTTTTAGAAACTAAATAGGAACAGGGATACAAAAATAAAAAGTAATAATAAATAATAATAATATTTTATTGATTGGGCTTGGCAGCTTTTGCAAAACTTGGCTTTGCTTTTAATATGGGCATTAGCATAAAACAGAAAGCGCGGATCTTCAACCAGTGTGTCCTACCAGTGCTTACTTTACGAGCATTAGCATAAAACAGAAAGCGCGGATCTTCAACCAGTGTGTCCTACCAGAGCCGAGACATGGGTAACAACTAAGGCCATCGTCCACAAACTAGAGGTGGCACAAAGAGCAATGGTAAGAAAATTGGTAGGAGTAACACTCCAGGACAGGAAAACGAATAGTTGGCTCCGAAAACGGCGTCAGGTCTCGGACATTACACACCGCGTAGCAAAGCTCAAGTGGCAATGGGCTGGACATATAGCCAGAAAGCCGGACTCGTTGTGCAGAACTGTCTTAGAGTGGAGGCCATGGAACCGTAAAAGACCCAACGGGAGACCACAGATGCGGTAGAAGGACGACATCGCCAAGATAGTGGGCACGAACTGGATTAAAGTAGCCCAAAATAGAATGGAATGTAGAAAGTTGAAGGAGGCCTATACCGCCATGGTAAAAGAAAAGGCTTAGATGATGAATAATATTTTTTTCAACACACTTCCTCATAAAGTGGCTCTAATCCCATGGCAATTAGGCACATAATGACACCTATAATCAAACTGTGACTTTTTCATTACTATTATTCACGAGTGAGTAATAGTTTTTTTAAATATTATTGGTTGAGTTACGCTTACACTTGCGCTAAAATGCTATCCGCGAAAAGCCCAAAAAAAAGAAACCTCATTTTTTAGTCTATGGCCGATGCGCGCGCATAGGAAAACTGGTTAATTTTTCCCGCCATTACGAAACATTTTTCACAACTCGTCTCGTTTTCTCTTTTGAAGTTATTTAGTTAGTTATTAATTAAGATGTCTGCAAATACAATTTATGAAGAAAATGATTTATGTTGTACACCGCCCGTATAAGATGTGAAGCCCAGAACGTTATGGAAAGTTTACTACCAGAAAACTCAAAGGAAAAATATCTATTAGCGTACCAAAATTTCATACAATGGCAGAACAACAAGAATACGCAGTCTTTTTCAGAAATTGTGTTCATGGCGTACTTTAAAGAATTATCTTCTAAGTACAAACCTAGCTCTTTGTGGTGTATTTACTCAATGTTAAAAAGTACAGTCCGAACAAAGAATGGAGTGGACTTAAAAACATACTCGAATTTGTCAGCTTATCTAAAGAGACTATCTGATGGATTTAGAAGCAAAAAATCAAAGGTTTTATCATCTGATGATATTAAAAAAATTTATTAAAGATGCTCCAGATAACCAATATTTGGCTACAAAGGTTAGTTAAATTAATTTTAATTAAATATTTAATAGCAGCTTGTGTTGTGTGTTGACCTTAATTATTGTTTCTTTTGTTTCAGGTTGCTTTAATATTTGGTGTAACTGGTGCCTGTAGGATACAAGAATTAACAAATATAACTGTAAAAGATATAGAGAACCATGGCTAGATGCTTTTAGTGAAGATACCTATCACGAAAAATAAAATACCTAGGTCATTCACCATACACGGTCCATTCTATGATCACAAATAACAATAGAACATGAAAGTATTTCAATAAATAATCTATCTGATGAGACCGCTATGTCATCAAAAATAGTTAATTATAATTTTACTAACTGCACATTTACTAATTGTTTCTCTAAGTAAACTTTTTATCTACTATGTAAAATGGTTTTTTATTTAAGTATTGTTTTATTCAGAAGTGTGTTGAAAAACGTTGTATGATACACGTGTGTATTGATGGTTACCGTCCTCGGCTTCTTAAGACCCTCGCCTGACGGCTCGGGCCTCAATGCGCCTCAGCGGTAATCACCAACATTACACACTTGTACCATAATGTACTATTAATAATTATATGATTATTTTTGATGGTAATGTTCACCTCAATTTCTTTAATAATAAGCCAAACGTAACATCATCTGCAACTAGCTCCATCTCCATCCATCTTTGAATTAGTCAGCAGCAAAACAGAAGTGATGTGCGTCGGTGGAATCAGGGTTAACAAGAGGGCTCTGTGACTGATCCCTCTATGAGTTTCCATAATTGATCCTCAAACCCAAGATTCCTCGAAAAGCCCGGAATACCAAAGGAAAAGGTGACTAGATGACATTAAAAAAGTAGACTGGACTGATATATCCACAATTATGATCTAAAAGTCTTTAAATTTGGCACCGACTTCAATATAGAAGTGTGATGTTGTTTGTACCTATTCTTATATTATTTTTAACTTTTCAGTGTTTTTGAAGTCGGTTTATATTTTTTTTCCATACAAACTCGCAACCCCTATTTCATTCCTTCAGGGTTAATTTTTTTTAAATCCCTTAGTGGATGTCCGCATTTTGAATTAAAACAACTGTCCAAATTTCACGATTCTACCGTTAGCGGTTACGGCTGTGCGTGCGTCTATAGATGGGAACTTCTCCTTTTATATACTAGCTGTGCCCGCGAACTACCCGCGAATACCAAAGGAAAAGGTGGCTAGATGACATTAAAAAAGTAGACTGGACTGATATATCCACAAATAAAAAACGCAGCATAGGATCTTACACGTCGGCGTAAGGGCAAGGGCGTTTTATTAAGTAAATAACTTTTTTCAGAAACATTGTAAAAAGTTATTAACCAAAGAATACTTGTAGTCAAGCAGTCGATGAAAAGTCAGAAATACAGGAATAATACTGTATGAAAGTACCCCATGTGTGGGGTAGATTTGTACGAATTTCAATTTTAGAATTACGTCATAATTATGCAACAAATATAAAATACCTCTCATTTTTATACACTAATCTCGGGTACCTAGTTATACTAATAGTTTTAGAATTTTAATTTTTACCACCTCCGTGGTCTAGTGGTTGAGGCCACCGGGTGTTGATCGGGAGGTCCGGCCGGGGTTCGATTCCCCACGGGGACAGAAGCTTATCTGCTCGGTTTGGTTGGTGGTAGGGCTTCTAAGCTCACCTGGCTAGCTACCACCGTCTTACCTAAGTTTGTCGCCATAATAACATGTTAATAGCATTGCTGTGTTCCGATATAAGGCCAATAGCTTCCCTGTCGTATGAAAAAAAAACCTATTAGTAGGATTATATTTAATCAGCTGCTTTAAACTATATTGTTGAAATGAAAAAAAAACGTCGAAACCGTACGAAGGGTGCCTTCTCCACATATATGCCTACCCTGCCTACCCTACATATTTATTAACTTTGTCGTTTGTATTTTTTATACATTCGTAGATTTCATAACGCGAGTACAAATAAAATAATATTGAAAATAACGCTACTTGCATATAGTTTGTTACACGTTTTTTAGCTGCTCCAACTTGGTTATACGAAAAATAGTTTGTGAGCAAGTTAAAATACGACAACGAAAAGACATTTACTTTTTCATGTAGAAGGTATTTGTGTAGACTTGAGTAATACCTTTCAGTATTGATCGATATATCGATGTTACTTTCTCCTCCCTAGGCAACAATAACTACGATAACTTTATGTCACATCACTAGATTATGCCCCATTATACCCCTGCCCCCGACCCGCATCGTGCGATAGAGAGAGTTGCAAGAACTAGTCGAAATTGCCTACAATTCCTGTTTGAAATATTGTTTCGGGCGATAACTATTTTACCCCCCTAAACCTTTACGAAATTAGACAATTTTGGTCTCATTCGATTCAGTATACCTTAAACTATGTTTGTACGTTTTGCTTTTCTTGTAATTCAGTAAAATTTTGTCAAAAAAAGATAAAAATGCTCGAGGTAGTTTTTAAGTCTAAAATATAGATATTTAGATGCTAATAATTTATATTCTGAGCAATATTTCTTTAAAATCAAAACGTACAAACCTAGTTCTTCATTATATCTACAACATTTCCAAAAATTATGAAAATTGGACTATGTTTAGTGGGAGAAAAGCGTTATCGCTTTTTGTATAAAAATTTACAGCTCTTAACGACGAGACGTAAAAATTTGAATTCAGTCATCATCCCAATTGTGGACCGATTTTCAAAATTCTTCTTGTATTCGATAGAGTACACTCCAGGGGTGGTCCCATGGTCACCAAAGTTAGGATCCCATGATGAGATCCTATAAAAATCGAGGAAAACCCCTAAACTTTTAGGTGTGTCCAACGTGTTTTGTGTGTATGTTTGTATTGTGTGTGTGTACGCATTACTCTGCCAATTCTGGACCGATTTTCAAAATTATTTTTGTATTCGATAGAGTATAGTTCTGGGGTCCAAAATCAGGATCTGATGATGGGATCTCATGAAAATCGAGCAAAAGGTTTCTCAATTCACTTTTAAAAGATATCATTTACTAAAAAGATAAAAATATTGTTTTTTTACATAAAATAAAAACCGACTTCAAAAACACTGAAAAGTTAAAAATAATATAAGAATAGGTACAAACAACATCACACTTCTATATTGAAGTCGATGCCAAACGATGATCTAAAAGTCTTTAAATTTGGCACCGACTTCAATATAGAAGTGTGATGTTGTTTGTACCTATTCTTATATTATTTTTAACTTTTCAGTGTTTTTGAAGTCGGTTTTTATTTTTTGTAAAATATTTTTTTTCCATACAAACTCGCAACCCCTATTTCATTCCTTCAGGGTTAATTTTTTTTAAATCCCTTAGTGGATGTCCGCATTTTGAATTAAAACAACTGTCCAAATTTCACGATTCTACCGTTAGCGGTTACGGCTGTGCGTGCGTCTATAGATGGGAACTTCTCCTTTTATATACTAGCTGTGCCCGCGAACTACGTTTCGCGATCAAAATGCTTAACACAGTGTTTAGTTTTTTCCTCGATTTTATTCCATAATGATTCAATGATTCAACTTTATTGTGCCTTTCTTGAGCAGCGGCCATTTCGAAATTAGGACAATTTTCGTAGGTTCGTAATACTCTAGGTACTCTTCAGGGCCTTTCATTTAATACCCATATTGCTGGGTTTGAAAAGCAACTGTTATCCGCCCTTTTTGAGCTGCAGCCATGTTGAATTTACGTCAATACGTTTATTGTGTACGTTCATAGTACTCTACTGATCAAGGCCTTTCATTTGATACCCATATTGCTGGGTTTGGAAATGAACTTTTATCCGTTATTTTTGAGCGGCGGCCGTATTGAATCTTGTGCGATTTTCCTAGGTTCATAGTGCTCTACTCTTTAAGGCCTTTCATTTGATACCCATATTGCTAGGTTTCGAAACGAACTTATATCCACCCTTTTTTAAAGGTGGCCATGTTGAAATTATAGCAATTTTCCTAAGTTCATAATGCTCTACACTTTGAGGCTTTTCATTTGATACCCATATTGCTAGGTTTGGAAACGAACTTTTATCCACCTTTTTTGAGCAGCGGTTATGTTAAGTTTATGTCTATGTTGCTAGGTTCATAGTGCTCTACTCATTAAAGCTTTTCATTTGATACCAATATTGCTGGGTTTGAAAACAAACTTTTATCCTTTTTTTTGAGCGGCGGTCATGTTGAATTTAGGTTGATTTTCCTAGGTACCTAATGCTCTACTACTCCAAGGCCTTTCATTTGATACCCATATTGCTAGGTTTAGAAACGAACTCTTATCCATTTTTTTTGAACGGCGGCCATGTTGAATTTATGTCAATGTCGCTAGGTTCATAGTGCTCTACTCATCAAGGCCTTTCATTTGATACCCATATTGCTGGGTTTGGAATCGAACTTTTATCCATTTTTTTGAGCGGCGGCCATGTAGAAATTATGGCAATTTCCATAAGTTCATAATGCTCTACTCTTTGAGGCCTTTCATTTGATACCCATATTGCTAGGTTTGGAAACGAACTTTTATCCACCTTTTTTGAGCAGCGGCTATGTTAAATTTATGTATATGTTGCTAGGTTCATAGTGCTCTACTCATTAAAGCTTTTCATTTGATACCAATATTGCTGGGTTTGAAAACAAACTCTTATTCTTTTTTTTTGAGCGGCGGTCATGTTGAATATAGGTCGATTTTCCTAGGTACCTAATGCTCTACTACTCCAAGGCCTTTAATTTGATACACATATTACTAGGTTTAGAAACGAACTCTTATCCATCTTTTTTGAACGGCGGCCATGTTGAATTTATGTCAATGTCGCTAGGTTCATAGTGCTCTACTCATCAAGGCCTTTTATTTGATACCCATGTTGCTGGGTTTGAAATCGAACTTTTATCAATTTTTTTGAGCGGCGGCCATGTTTAATTTAGGCCAATTTTCCTAAGTTCATATTGCTCTACTCTGAGGCCTTTCATTTGATACCCATATTGCTGGGTTTGAAAACGAACTTTTAGCATTTTTTGAGCGGCGGCCATGTTGAATTTGGGTCGATTTTCCTAGGTACCTAATGCTCTACTCTTCAAGGCCTTTCATTTGATACCCATATTGCTAGGTTTGGAAACGAACTTTTCCACCTTTTTTGGGCTGCGGCCATGTTGAATTTAGGTCGATTTTTCTAGGTAGGTACCTAATGCTTTACTCGTCAAGGCCTTTAATTTGATACCCACATTGCTAGGTTTGCAAACGAACTTTTATCCACCTTTTTTGAGCGGCGGCCATGTTGAATTTATGTCAATGTTGCTAGGTTCATAGTGCTCTACTCATTAAGGCCTTTCATTTGATACCTACATTGCTGGGTTTGGAAACGAACATTAACCGTTTTTTTTGAGCGGCCGCCATGTAGAATTTAGGGCGATTTTCTAGATTCCTAGATTCTTAATGCTGTACTCTTCAAGGCCTTTCATTTGATACCTATATTGCTAGGTTTGGAAACGAATTTTTATCCGCCTTTTTGAGCGGCAACTATGTTGAATTTACGTCAATGTTGCCAGGTTCATAGTGCTCTACTCATCAAGGCCTTTCATCTGATATCCATATTGCTGGGTTTGGAAACGAACTTTTATTGGCAGTCATGTCGAATTAGGTAAACGTGGCTAGGTTCAATGTGTTCTACTTTAGGTCCTTGGTTGGACATCCATGTTCCTTAGGTGTATACAAAAAAAATGTGATCCGTCATTTTAGATATTAGGATAAGAGTCCCGTACGCGTAACCCAGAATCATTGCAGTCAGATATTTTTTTTAATTATCAATATCAATCAATTACTTTTAATAGTTTTAAATGGATGAAAGAGTTTGATTCCTTAGTCATAATGTAAAAACATATAACACCTTTCAAAATACTTTTCAACATTTCAAAAATTGTACCGATTTTGAGAAAATTGACCAAGAATTAAACCAACCTAAAAATTTTATATTTGTGACGTGATATTGTCATAAAAAATGCTTTATACATTGGTTGGTTGTATGGCTTGATCCTTTTGCCTTACCACCAGGGTAATACATAAGAAAAAGACAATTTAAACTTCCTAAACTTCTTGGTTGGCGAAATCCAGATGGGCACAGCCAATAATAGAAAAGATTAAGTTTTTCTTTGCACTATGTGACAGACTTGTCAAAATAATTTCACGTGCGCCATGTTGATTTTCAACTTAAGCATTGTGCGGAAATTTTATACGGTATTTTTTCACGAAAAATAAAACGTGAATTTAAACAAATGAAATTATGCCTAAATGTTCTTCTGGAAAATTCTAAGCAAGTGGTGTAAGCTATATGAAATTCTGTCTAGTAGTTTCGGAGATCTTTCCGGACAAACAGACAAACAAACAAACAAATATACAAACAAACAATTTTTTATAAACGTTTCTATCGTGTTCTGCTAATGATTTTAAGGCGACCTGTGTATTGTTTTTCTTAATATTTCGCAATTACAGATTTTTGCACCCCTACGATTCTATTATATACATTAAATACGATTAAGATAATTAATACAGAATCGTATCTCTTCAATTCCATTGCACCCCATCAAGGGATGATGGTATTTTGCGTTCGCCATGTTGGATTTTGATAACGATGTTTTTTTCGTAATCTACGACCCAAAAAACCATGAAAACGACAATAATGTCGATATCACATTTTACCACCCTATTTCACCCTATTAGGGGATGAATTTCAATAAAATACGAAACATGTTATCCATCGATTCTATTAACGAATGTTTATGCAAAATTTAAAGTAGATTGGACCAAGGAAATCTAGTTGTCCCATACAAACTTTGCTCCCCTTTTTCACCCCCTTAGGGGTAGAATTTCGGAAATTCCTTTCTTAACGGACGCCTACGTCATACAAAGAACACACTCTCCAAGTTTCAAGTCTCTACGATCAGCGGTTTAGGCTGTGCGTTGATCCGTCAGTCAGTCAGTCAGTCAGTCATTCAGGACAAAGAATTTTATAGGTATAGATAGATATAGAATAGATTACATCGTCAGCTCCTTCGAAAGGGGAACCAGGTCGTTGATCCTGATAAGCTCATGGACACTACATCTCGGATCAGAAGGCTTGCTCGCGCAGCTAAGGATGAGTTGTGACAAAATAAAGTGCGCTTTATTCAGCAACTTGCGGACACCAATCAATCGGGGGAGTTTTTTGGTGAAATACGAAAACTGATTGGGACATTTCATCGATCTGTCGTGCCTCTTAAATCATCAAATGGTACCCTTTTATAACAACAAAGCCAGAGATTCTCAACAGGTGGGCGGAACACTTTAATATGTTGCTTAATGTTGATCGATCAGCCGATCTCTGAGTCTCTGGTCGCCGTGGCCGAAATCGGCCAGGAGCTCAGAACAATTATTCTTCTGAGGCCAGGAGGATTATTATTATCAAATCAAAATTTAATACATTGTCTATGTGTAATTGTGTATATAGGTATCTAGTCTAGACGCGCGTTTTGATTAATTACATGTGGCTATTTAATTTCTGTGAACCACGAAAAACAAAATTCGTTATCCCTGTAATTTCCGCCATATATACTAACCTACTTACCTATATCGCTAAAGAGCCCTGTAAGCCGAGCTGATGACAGCCACGCCTAACCTTAATTAAAGATCAATTTTCATGATAACACAAACCGTTTATTTCGTAAAAAGGCATTAATTAATGTGCGACGGCTGAATTTTCGTAAAAAATCCTTATCACGATAACTGGGATTTGTGTAACAATGGGTTCCGAATCGTACAAATATACAGATATAGTAGGTACTATATAGTGTACCTACATGTCATAGTGTACGTACCTGCGTATATGTCTATACATATACCTACTTATGTATAAATATTTAGATTAATAGATCGATAAGGCTGAAACCCTTTGCAAAGTAAAAGTTATACCTACAGATATTAAAAATAAAAAAATAAAGACCGTCTTCAAAACACTTAAAAGTAAAAAAATATAAGAATACCCACAAATTTTAATACTATCCAAGAGAGCATTGCATTAATATTAATATTATAAAGCTGAAGAGTTTGTTTGTTTGAACGCGCTAATCTCAGGAACTACTATTTATTTAATAATTTATTGTACACTAAAAATATATGTAGAAATATTACTAAGTGAAGACAGTACAAAAGGTGAGCTTATTTCACATAGAAATCTCTTCCAACTCACCCGCAATGGGAGAAGTGCATAGATATATAAGATGTCCGCGTACAATATAAAAAAAAACTAGTAATGAAATAAACTGCATACATACCTAAATAGTGTAATGTATAAATAATATATATACATATATATGTTCTATATATATAACACCAAGAATAAAATAGCTTCTTATGGATAACCAGGATAAACGGATTTAAATTTGTGACAGATAGTGCTCCCTCAAACGCCTTCTGAACGAAATCAGTGTTTGCACATCTCGCACTGAAGACGGTAATGAGTCTAGCAGCGTGAACAGTGAAAGAGTATTTCAGAAAATTCGTCTGAAAAGGCTGACAGGTATACTTTAGGAGTGTGCGTAAATGAGGTCTACAGAGCGTATGAGGGGAACGAGCATACTCAAAGCGCTCACGATGATAAGGTGGATATGTAGGGTTGTGTATGATATTAAAAAGAAGAAAGAGAATACGAGAGTTTCTACGAAGTCGGATAGGAAGCCACCTGAGTTGTGTACGAAATTTGGAGATATGATCATACTTACGCAACCCAAAAATAAAACGAATACAGAGGTTTACTAGTTTGGAGTACTAGTTTGAATTGAACAATTATTTTTCTGTTGGATAGTCCATTTATTGAGGTAAGCTTTAGGCTGTATAACATCACGATATTGTTATTTTCGGACATCCACGCGAACGAAGTCGCGGGCACAGCTAGTTCAATATAAAATGTGATGTTGTGTGAATTTTTATATTATTTGGTTGCTTTTTTTAATATAATATCTTTTTAATAAATTTAATACCAGTTCATGTGATCAATATCCTCAAACTCCTAATCCTAAAGGAAACTGCCATCTTCAGCTCATTATCGTGAGATGAAGACTACCAGATGCAAATACCTGGATAGCTTTAGATAAAATGTACTATTTAGTTTGAAAGTTTCCAATGACTTTGTTGTACAAATCAAAATTACAAAAAATGGCGGCCTTATTGCTGCAGGTGATGTCTACCAGACAACCATTTGTTGAAAGGTTAGTAACACAAATATTAGCCAAATGTAAGTATAACCAACATTCTCAATGTTACACAAATTTATGTAATACACGATTATACAAGTTTATCTTTTAGTTATCACAAAAATTTTGTGTGCTTGTTCAGACAAGTAACTGAACAACTTTCACTATAGGACCAACTTCGAAATCGCAAAAAAAAATCAGCTGTTCCCTTAGAATAATAACGCTAAGGCTGTTCCATACAAATGTTCCACATTTACTGAACCTAAATGTATGGAACAGCTGATTTTTTTTTGCAATTTCAAAGTTGGTGCCATAGTGAACGTTGTGCAGTTTACTTGTCTGAACAAGCACACAAAATTTTTGTCATTTATAACTAAAAAATAACCTTGTATATGTTTTAAATATAGATTTGAATATTTGGACAGTAATATCGGGTAGAGTTATGCGATCGAAAATAAATGATTAGGACATTAGATACGTTTATACTGGTGATTTGTACATAGTTAACTTAGATACAGTAAGATAACTGTTTATTTTTACTATTCATTTCAGCAACATAAAATTACACAGCATATTTAATTCCGGCAGAATCGAAAGGAATCTTCTGTTCATTTTTAGGGTTCCGTTGCCAAATGGCAAAAAACGGAACCCTTATAGATTCCTCATGTCTGTCTGTCTGTCTGTCCGGATGTCACAGCCACTTTTCTCCGAAACTATAAGAACTACACTGTTGAAACTTGGTAAGTAGATGTATTCTGTGAACCGCATTAAGATTTTCACACAAAAATAAAAAAAAGCAATAAATTTTGAGGGTTCTCCATACAAGGAACTGAAACCCAAAAAAATTTTTTTCATCAAACCCATACGTGTGGGGTATCTATAGATAGGTCTTCAAAAATTATATTGAGGTTTCTAATATCATTCACACTTCCAAAGTGGTAATGTGTGCCCCCCCCCCCCCGTAACTTCTAAAATAAGCGAATGATAAAACTAAAAAAATATATATGATGTACATTACCATGTAAACTTCCACCGAAAATTGGTTTGAACGAGATCTAGTAAGTAGTTTTTTTATTACGTCATAAATCGTACGGAACCCTTGATGGGCGAGGCCGACTCGCACTTGGCCTGTTTTTTTACAGAGTAATTGTTTTCAATTGTCGTGTTTTGTCACACCGCACGACTGCAGATTTTGCACGAACTTATTCACTGGCTTAAGAGCTTAGAAGCTTGTAAAAATTAAAATAGTAGTTTATGAAATAGTCACATAATAGGGGGTCTTAAAACACTAGTGTGTGTTTAAAATTCGAGGCTTGCCGAGAATTTTAATAGTACCACACAAGTGTTTTAAGACCTAATTATGTTATATTTAACGATCTCGGATAATAACGATCTGATACGGATAATAACCTTATAACGATCTCGGATAATAATGATTTGTGCACGAGTTATAAACTCTGCTTTTCACTTCGATTGCGAGAAAATAAAACAGTAACATAACATACTAACATTTATTTAATGAAAATTCAATACGAAAATTTCACGGCTTCTTTCCCGCTACTTTACTTTTTTTAATTTTTGTGCATGATTTTCGGGCAAAGAATAAAATATATACAGCCTACTCTTAAATTATTTTGGAATATTGTTTTTTTTAGTGATGAATATGTCTTGATATTTAGTTACTTTTTTGTATTATCTTATTATAAACCAAAAATGCAAATAGGGAAGGATATATTATAAATTAGCAAGTTTTATCCGTGCACAATTTATTATGTTTGGCTGCAATGTCTAAATGGTCACTGCCTTAGTATAGATACATTTAAAAAGCTACTTTTTTGCCCTTGTGCATAAAGTTCAACTTTATGTCGCCTAGATTCTGCATAAAGTAGTACTTTTTCGAGCATGAGAAGTGAAAAAGACCTTTTTATAACAGACACTCTACATTAAAACTTAATATTTACGTTAGGAATTTTACATTTTTTGTCGAGTTTTCCCTTTAAATTACTTACAATTTTCCTTTTTTGTTACTCTCTTTTTATCATATTTATAATTCCGAACACTTTTTGAAATACCTTTGAATAATGGATCATTTTAATTTGTGGAATTATGACACTGCGGACCCACTATACCACTGGGCATACCCATGGGGGTATGGTGGGACTTAACCGTACCACCATAGTAGTGTTGGGATTTCGTATACCTATATTTAGTAATTTCACGAATTTCCCATCGTTAGTTTTTTAATTGAAAATAGATAATTACAATGACAGGAAAACAACATATTTAAGGAAATCATGAGTGTATGGATGCAATGACGAGACTAAGCGTGAGTTCGTAGAAAAGTTTTTATGGCGTTTTTAATCCTAGGTAGAAAAGTTTTTATGGCGTTTTTAATCCTAATCCGTTTTTAATCCTAGAACAGCCGAAGTATTGTCACATCTAGTTTTAGCTGGCTAGAACTCCTAACCTTAAGGGCTTAGTCCACAATAGAGTAATAGAGCTAGACAACTTGGATAATGGTCTAATCTATGTATACTCTCATTTCTACGTAGACGTACTCGTAGAGATCATGAAAATGCCCTATGATAGCTTTTTGCCCTATCGTAGGGTTACTCTATCATAGACAAATCTTAGCCTGTGTACACTACTACATTCCGTAGACTGGGATTAAATGTATTTAAGATACTCACAGTTAAGAACACATCGCGGTCACGATTAGCTGTTGCAGTTGTGGTTGATTTGTTAATGAAAAAGAGAAATAAGGAAAAGGTGAAACGAAAATGTTGGGTCAATAGTTTAATACAGGAATTGAAAGCAAAACACTTTTAGTTTCTTTTAGAACTTATCAGGTCAATAGTAGAAAAACGAGTTACTGTAATGCAAAGAGCAATAACTGTTGAAGAAAGGTTGACAATCACACTTTTTCTGATTCTTCTTTTGTCCTTACATGTTTCGACATTATTAATTATGACCTTGCCCCTTGCCCCAGCTAGACGGGTCCATATTGGCTCACATAATATTCTAAATCCTATTCTTTGTCTTACTACCGATTTGTGTTCATAATATAATCACTCTTCATAATTTTATTTTTAATACTTTTTTTATTCATACATTTTTATTACTACCAACGGAGCTCATAACAGTTAGTGATCATAATTTTTTTATTAATACTGTTACTACCAAGAACCATTATAAATACATATTTTTTTTTTCAGATCTTTTTTCTTCATAACAGCAAAGCAAGCATGCAGAAAGCAATACAATGCTCCGCTCGCTTCGCTCGCTCCGCTATGCGTGGTCACTATCACAAGTCTAACCTAACCTAGGTTTATTTTCGTACTTATGGATTTTCTTTATAGCGGGGGGCCCCCCGCATCCCCCGGCAAGCATCTCGCAGGCAATATTATAGTTATTTATTCGAATGATTATGAGTTTCGATCATTAGTATAAAAAATATATGAAAACAAATATTACTAAAAACTAATTGTATGATTAATTATATTATGAATTTCAATGATTATGTTTTTAATTAAATTTTTTATGAAGAATGATCATTAGGGTCGGGCCTCCAATGATAGGAATTGAAAAGTTATGTAAGAAAATGCGCACCCCAGCCAGACTAATCAAAACGTGTAGATATTTCGAAATAGCTCTATTAATATACGCCCTCCGAGTATGGCCAAGCGTGTCTACGTAAACTATAGTGGTACTCTTACTAGGTAGGGTAGCTAGGGTGTGTGATTTTAATCTATCGTGGACGAGGCGCTTAACCTAACCTGCTAGCTGTACTTAGTTCCACATACATATCGTGTAATATACCTGCCAATAAACTGTTTAAATATCACAGATATCTACATGAAAGTAATTTAACCTACTGAATGAACTGTGCTTTCGCCCCCAACCGATGATAAGATTAGCGAAAATACAATTTGATTTTGTCGACGGTCGGGTGTCTATTGGCGAGGCCAGGACTAAGCCGATCAGATGAAAATTTCCCCGGCAATGAAACTCACTGTACGGAATCGTATCAAACATTTTTATTATTTTATGCTTTCAATTCAAACCTTTTTGGATTATGTTCTTAACATTTCGTTGGTTAACACAAGAGGACATTTGAGTATTACACGAGATTTGTGAATAAAATAATAGCCAATGAATATAAACATACTGTTACGCCGATGGTATAAGAAACTTCCTTCCGGTGTGGTTTTCTTGGCCTTAGAAGCGTTTTCAGCAACCTGAAAACGCAGTTCAGCGCGTTTCAGGAGGTGCTCTATCACATACTAGAATATCAAAATTTTACCCAAGTTGCCGTTGTTTTCAGGCGCCTGAAACATGTTTTCAGTCCGTTTCAGGCTACCATCTATCGAACCACACCATAACCTGAAAACTCGTTTTCAGGCTTTGAAGAACACTTTGATATATGACTTAATTTTCAATAGGAGTGAGTGAGATAGCACGATAAGAAAGAGACAAAAATAGTGAGCACCTTCCAGAGATAAAAGATAGATCGAGATGCATCTAGAAACTTCTAAACGTGCTGACTGACAGAGATAGAACATGCTCACAGAGAAACATAATTGGTAATGCGATGGAACTTTCTAGAAAGGCAAACAATCGATCGGGTATGGAATGTTTTAGAATAGAACCTTCTCGAATGCCTCGAATGTTACTGGCCCTACTAGACAAGTGCGAACGCATACCACGGAACGTTCTAGAAGATAAACGATCGATCGGGTATGGAATGTTCTAGAATAGAACCTTCTCGAATGCCTTGAATGTTCACCGGTCCTACTGTTGAAGCGCGAAGGCGGTACCACGGAACTTTCGAGAAGGAAGGACAGACAATCGATTGGGTACAAAATATTCGAAAATAGAACATTCTCGGATGTCCCGAATATTCGCCGGCCCTACTATATAAACGCGTGGGCGAATGCAGACGGGCAGTTCTTTCCAAGAGAGCAAACCGAGCGGATCAAGCGATACAAAGTGACTTGAAGCGATCATCTGCGACTTGGAAGCGTGTTATCTTGTTTGTCAATAGTGGTTTTCAGTGTTAAGTGAAGTGACTTAATTAGTGCTGAATTAAATCCTATCTCAAAATTGTCGGCGTTTCGCGAATTTTCTATACAACACCCACCCCACAAACGTAAC
Source organism: Schoenobius gigantellus (assembly GCA_963935595.1). Taxonomy (NCBI): domain Eukaryota; kingdom Metazoa; phylum Arthropoda; class Insecta; order Lepidoptera; family Crambidae; genus Schoenobius; species Schoenobius gigantellus. The sequence goes on along the minus strand of OZ012544.1, from coordinate 14,660,883 downwards.
CATAATTAAGAGACGAGCCCACTAAACAAATGAACTACATAGTTGATCATCTCTCATAGTGACTGTCTCAAAAAGGACGGAAAAAACAAGTGAAAATAACACAAAAATATGGTGCCGATTCTTATAACACGAGTCGTAACATTTTCGACAACATGACAAAATACCAGAGGTTGAAAACTTCGTGTGCGGTCTAAGACGACTGCACAGCCATTAGACGGACAATATGGAATGCACCTAATTACTATACTGATTTTATCTACTGTTTATTGCCTGTTAACAAGGAAGGTTGAACATAAAACGTTGCATAGAGCAATTAAAAGCGCTTGAGATCTTCGTGGTGTGATGTGCATGTGTGCCTGTTTAGCCAAATACTCTTTGTAAACAAATGATCAACTTTGCATAAGCATATTTTTAATTTGTCATATTTCAAAAGATTTACCTCAGTATAAGCTTGAAAATTATCGCGATTCGCGACCCTCCTCGCGGCCGACATCTAATTCACAAAAGGCTTTTCCCCGGTGGTTTTTTTCCGCAGCATCACTGAAAATCATAGTGTTTTGTAAAGACACCGCTATGATTTTTTTAGTGTAATCTATACTAATATTATAAAGCTGAAGAGTTTGTTTGAACGCGCTAATCTCAGGAACTACTGGTTCAAATTGAAAAAATATTTTTGTGTTGGATAGTTCATTTATCGAGGAAGGCTTTAGGCTATATAACATCACGCTGCGACCAATAGGAGCGAAGAATAGAAATTGACGCAGACGAAGTCGCGGGCAACAGCTAGTAGATTATATTTGTGATATGGAGCCATGTTTAGTTTAGTGAAATGCATTTAATTAAAGATTTCAAAAAACCATTTATGTCGCATTTCTAATCTTGGTGGCGTATCCACAATCCGTTTTACTCCATATTTTTACTGCTTTACGCAATAATAAGTTTATGCCTATAAAAACTTTTTTCTTTTGTTTGTATCAGATATAGTTTTTTTACATTGTAATAATATCATTTTCATATTAAGTGGAACATTCCATCTTTGGGGATGTAAAATAGGTCTGTCCGAGCGAAATCTTAAATTTTGGTGGTTTTACATGTCTTGGTGTCTTTACATTTTGGTGTCTTAGATAGTTGAAATCTGAAAGATTACAACTGTATCATTCACTTCATTCAGTCTAGCTCTCATACCTTGCGAAGTCGCACATGAGCTACGAGTACCTATGTAGCTGTATTTTTCCAACAAAAATAAAAGAAAAGCTTCCCAATGTTTTCAAACAATATATTGGTTACTTCGGTGTTACATTTTATGATATTTTTGTCAATGACATTTTAACATACCTGAAAGCGTAGAGTTTCGATATACTTTTTAATAGGTGCTATAGCAGTTCTTGTATACATATAATTTTTTTTAACTATTTTTATTAGTCGACTTCAAAAAAGGAGGAGGTTCTCAATTCGATGCGTATGTGTTTTTTTGTGTGTATGTTACGCGATTACGCCGCCAATTGTGGACCGATTTTCAAAATTATTTTTGTATTCGATAGAGTATACTCCTAGGGTGGTCCCAAGGCCACCAAAGTCAGGATCGGATAATGGGATCCCATGAAAATCGAGGGAAACGCTATTAGGGTTATCACTAATTAGGGTGATACCAACATTAGAACTTTGTATCATCATCATCACAGCTCATATACGTCCCCACCGAGGGGTTCGAGCCTACCCTATGTTAGGGTGATTAGGCCTTAGTCAACCACGCTGGCCCAGTGCGGATTGGTCGACTTCACATACATCATTGAATTTCTTCGCAGATGTATGCAGGTTGCCTCACGATGTTTTCCTTTACCGTAGGAGCGTCAGAGAAATGTACATATGAAAATCGAAACGAAAAACACATGGTACATGGCGGGTCTCGAACCCCGACCCCCCGATTGGAAGGCAAGTGCCAAGTCCACAGCGCAGAACTTTGTATGAACTATAATAATATGTAAGTAAACTATCCCTTCTTGTAGCCTACGTCCTTGATGCCCAAAAAATGGACATGAGATGCGATATAATCATTGTCATTTTGTGTATTTAGAAGCAATTGAAGTGTTATAAATAAATAAATATTTTAGCATAATCTGCACACGTTGGCTAGACTTGTGCATGTGCTTAGTTCTAGCTAGACTTACGTTACAGGACTAGCTTATGCTTACCTGTTACTAATATATACATATAGAATTATGCTTTCCTTTAATCTAAAACTTTGTTTTAGTTACCAAAGTAGTGTTATTTTATATATTAGGTCCTTACATATCAAATTGGCGTTTTGCCGTACTGGCCACTTTTATCTCAAATATCTCCTCTATGGTTAGGAATTCCAAATTCGAATTAATACAGCTATTTACTCATGTATTTGTGTTTCGAAACACAAATAAGTACATGAGTAAATAGCTGTATAAATTTGAATTTGGAATTCCTAACCATAGAGGAGATATTTGAGATCAAAGTGGCCAGTACGGCAAAACGCCAATTTCATAGGTAAGGACCTAATATTAGTACTTATTTTAAGAACAAATTAATAATACTATGCTTGCTTACATTATGGTTCCTTTAAAGACGTTAATTATGATATTGATTAGGCAGTTAAATGATTTATGAGTAAGAAGATTAATAAACACTTTTATTTACTTAGGAATTATCTTTCTTTTATTGCCTACACAAGCTTTCTTACCCAAAGACGTATATTGTGACAAGACTTACTGCATTGATGTCACATCTTTACTAGATCATTGGTCGAAAGGTACCTTTCACGCTAATGTCATCCATCGGCTACCTGCATCGTTACTAGATCACCGGTCCCTCTATGACACTAGTGTCATCATCGGCTATCCGCATCTTTACTAGGTCATCGGTCCATCTTTCACGCTAATGCCATCCATCGGCTACCTGCATCGTTACTATATCACCGGTCCATCTATGACACTAGTGTCATCATCGGCTATCCGCATCTTTACTAGGTCATCGGTCCATCTTTCACGCTAATGTCGTCCATCGGCTATCCAAATCGTTACTTGATCATCGATCCATCAATGCACGCTATTGTCACCCATCGACAATCCACATCGTGACTAGATCATAGATCCATTTTTTGCGTTAATATCATCCATCGGCTATCAGCGTGGTCTTGTACCCACTGGACCTTCAAAATTACACATTACCTGATCATAGGATCCATTAGACCTTTTATGAAAAAGACGGGACTTGGACCCATTGGACTATTTGGCTCTCTTCTTTTGGAATGTTACAATACAGTCATGCCATCATTACTAGATTATCGGTCCACCATTCACGCTAATGTCATCCATCGGTTACCCGCAGCGTTACTAGATCGTCAGTTCATCTATCACACTAGTGTCATATTCGGCTATCCCCATCTTTACTATATCATCGGTCCACCTCATGGAAAACGTTTCTACATTTCCTCTTCAAGCTCCCGGTCGCCACCAACCAGCGTCGCCAGACGTCCCGATTTTGGCAGGACATCCCGATTTTGGCAGGACGTCCCGATTTTTAAATCAAAATTTAATGTCCCGCGCGGGACAGGCTCAGTCCCGCTTTTCGGGGATAGCTCTGCCGTGCGTGCAGCGTGCTGAGAAAGCACGGCCGGCTGATTACATTTGCTATGGCTATTTTTACTATCTATTGTTACATAAACGTAATTTAAATCTCAAATAAAAAGATAAATATTTAAAAACATCTGATTATATACGTTTTTAGGGTTCCGTACCTCCAAAGGAAAAAACGGAACCCTTATAGGATCACTTTGTTGTCCATCCGTCCGTCTGTCTGTCTGTCTGTCTGTCAAGACCCTTTTTCTCAGGAACGCGTGGAGTTATCAAGCTGAAATTTATATTAAATACTCAGGTGTACTGTCCCTTGGAGCTGTGAAAAAATCAAACTTCTAAGCCAACGTAATCAAAAGATACAACCGTTTATGCCGCAAATTTTTGACACTCGCCCTTGCGAAACATACTTTCCGTGAAATCAGAATATTGAAATTTGGTACGAAGTAACGTCTTATAGCACAGATAAAGGAAAAATTGCAAAAACCGAAAATTTTTACTTTTATACCTACAGGTTTGTACGGAACCCTCGGTGCGCGAGTCCGACTCGAAATTGGCCGATTTTTTTTACTACGTCCCGCTTTCGACGAAAGAATCCCGCTTTTTTACCTCAAAAATTTGCAAAGTCACGACTTGCCAAAAAAAATCTGGCAACGCTGCCACCAACAGTCTATTTTTAACCGACTTCAAAAAAGGAGGAGGTTATCAATTCGGTTATTTTTTTTATGTTTGTTACCTCATAACTCCGTCATTTTTAAACCGATTTCCAAAATTCTTTTTGTATTTGATAGAGTATACTGCAAGGGTGGTCCCATGGTCACCAAAGTCAGGATCAGATGTTGGGATTCCATAGAAAATCGAGGAAAACACTAATTTAATACCAGCTCACCGAAGGTGAGCTGGTATTAAATTCGGGTTTTCTTTCACTAAAAAGATTTCATTCACTAAAAAGTTAAAAGTAAAATTTTTTTTACAAAAAATAGAACCGACTTCAAAAACACTGAAAACTTAAAAATAATCTTCTTCTATATTGAAGTCGGTGACAAATTTTGACACTTTCTGGGAGATAATCGTTTGGCGCCGACTTCAATATAGAAGAAGATTATTTTTAAGTTTTCAGTGTTTTTGAAGTCGGTTCTATTTTTTGTAAAAAAATTTTTACTTTTAGCTTTTTTTGTATTTATGATCAAAATTTTCATCAAACATAATTTTTAGTATGCAGCAATGACGCTCTCTCCATCAACTCTAATTTTTGTGAAACAACTTTGGTGTCTTACCAATTTCGGTGTCAAGAACAAATTGGATATTATTGGGATTAATTAAACAACTCTCACATTTAATATAAGCGATTAACATTCGTTAACACATTCAATAAATTTCTACCGAAAAATCCAACAAACAAAAATGTTTGTTGGATTTTGCTACTTAATATATTTCATTACACATATATACTAGAAGACTAGAAGATCAAGTTAACGTTACTCGTGCAGCGCTATTTCATTTATGTAATTCCTAATCTATGTTACAATCAAGTGCCGATACCTTATCTGTCATGATAAACAAAACACCGCGAGTCCGTAACCGTGATAATGCGCCCTAAGGCCCGCATAATAACTATAAATCGGAACTTCTTGAAGATAACTGGTACTCGCGATAAGACGCACAATAACTGCAAGAGACGAAACGCAAAGCCAAAGGTACTACTGAACTCGAAACTTCCACTGAAAGCTTTTTTGGACCCTTTTGTGAAACTTCAAACGCTCCAACAGTGAAGTGTCCCTTGACAGCATCATGCCTCATTCGCTTGGAAATAAAACCTCCTTATCTAAAACACAATTCCTTCAATTTACTCCAAACAATAGATCGTTTTGATAAATCTGTATTATGTTTGGAGTCCGCTCCGAACTTTCCGGGCAGGGCATTGTTTTAATTACTTTCACTGGAGTCTCATTTCGGGAATGAGTTCGATAGACAAGCAACAAACAAGTAGGTTAAGTACTCATTATCCCTAAAGTATGATATAACGTTTTAACGCAAAACTACGATCATATACGTATATGTCCATAGCTACGCTTCTGTAAAAGGATGGCTACCTATTGGCTTTTAAAAAAACTTCTAAGTAAATTGATTATGAAAAACTAGAAATTGAAAAATCAAAAGGGAATCCTATAACTCTTTGGAACGTCATAAGTACTTCGACCGAACTTCACCAGCATAACGCGCCGCCGGCCGTACATTACACACATACATACAAATTGTATATAGTTACGGATAATGCTAAAAGATGCAGTGAACTTAGGTTTACCCGGGTAAAACTAGTATTATCCAATCCTTTTAGGTAAAGTCAGCAGCAAGCATGCAAGTAAGCATGCAGACAAGTCTGCAGTGTGCAAGCAAGCATGCAATATGCAGTTTGATATGTATCGTCACAATGTCTAACCTTTTTTTTTTATAGGAGGAAAAATACATTTTCGGTATTCAACAAGGGACTTGACTGACTAGGCCACCCCAAGGATATGCCGGACTTGGGTAGAAGACCCAATACCGATCCCCCCGATCAGCCCTCTGATCCCCCCGAGCAAGGGGTCTGCACCCTCTGCACCACCTCTCATGCCAGTGTTGGTTAGACCTTAATGATAATAATGTCCTCCTAACCGATATTCGGTCACGGCGGTCAATCTCCACAGAGACTAGCCATCTGCGCAGGAGATATTATAGTGCACAAATGACTGCGCAAACGCAAGTGCATTCTCTGTTCCTTCCACAGATTTAGAGTAGGCTAGATACCACTTGTTCATTAAATAGTATGAGAACCGAGCGTGCCTCCATATCCCCACTCACTATGACGTCACGCGAGTCATTTAGTGATATACACACATAAAAAGAATCGTTTCAATCGAAACATACGTAGTATCTCTAATAAGTCTGTGATCGAAACGCGCGAGTCGCGCGACGTGCGCGCTCGCTCAGTGAGCCCTTATATCGACGAGACGACGCGCGTCGCGTGCTCCGCTCTTCGACTCGCACACTCGCCTTTCTACCAAGTAAATACATAATTATCATTTTGTACTTTTTATAAGAATATCAGTTCGTTTAAGGACTGTTTTCAGGTCATATAAAATATGACTGTAGGGTACGTACACAGATATCGACTCAATATCTGTGGGTATATTATAGGTATAATAGATTTTCTTTCTTTTTCCGTCGATACGCTAAGTCGACAAAAATTATAAAGAAATAAAAACTGTAAAAAAAATCATAGTTGATAGATTAGTAAAATTTTTAACATACCTTACCACCAGATCAGAGAATCGATTTATCAATTGACAGACAAATGACACGGCTTGCTACCACCATCTTGCTCGCTAATCCTGCCGTGAAGCAGCAGCGCTTGCGCTGTTGTGTTTCGGCGTGGAGAGTAAGACAGCCTCAGAAGTCTCAGTAAAGCTGTCCGTCTATACAAAGTTGCACCTACGGCCTGGCGCTGTGACACAACATACGCCACACACAACGTAGCGAGGTACGGGCACAAGATGCAGAATGCTCGCAAACCGTAAAGTAAGAATAACGTACTTATAGCCAACTAGCTGTGCCCGCGTACTACGTTTCGCCTTAAAAATTCAAAGAAAAAACTGTATGTCGACTTTCCCGCGGGAACAACTGACTTTTCCGGGATAAAAAATAGTCTATATGTTCATCCATGTTGTAATCCAACTATCTACCAAATTTCATTCAAATCCATTCAGTAGTTTTTGCATGAAAGAGTAACAAACATCCATACTTACAAACTTTCGCGTTTATAATATTAGTAACATTAATAAACACCTGCCAATCTAACAAAATCTTAGCTACGCCCTTGCGCCACATACCTAATATGTTGCGGGTTTCGACCTATAGACTAACTGTTGCTTACTGCTGCTTACAATATATACTTTTTATTTAATTATTGAATTTTGATTTAATAATGGGATCGCTTGGAAAACTGAAAACAATCATGCCCTATCTATACTTAATTCGAAAATGCATTCTCATTGGTTGATGGCTCGATTGCTAGAATCGATTTGAAAGTAACCATTGTACATCACTAGTCGCAAAATTTTACAGACGAATGATAAAAGTCCTTGTACCACGAAACTTGTTTACTGTGAAGTGATTCTGTCGTTTAAAATTCATTGCGTACGGCCAGAACACCCGATGGTGGTCTTTCAAAGCCAAACCCGCAATGTAAAATAAATATATCAACATTCCCAAATACGAATTTATCGCAGTAGTATCACGCGAATATCACAACAAATCATAAATAATTGATTATAAAATGAATAACAACTATTTGTGAAACAAATTACTTACGGATGATAGGATACATCTCCATTGTCACGATTTACTACTTTTGAAGAGTTTTTACAGTTTACAATTGCGCAATTTGGCATTTTTACGTTTTCAACCAAACGACTCGTCAACGTTACGGTAGAATGCCAACTAAAGTAGAAGCGCGGTCAGTTTGAGCATTGCTCAAACTCGGGGCACGCCTCGGGCACGCTGCGCCGGGCAACAGGTGGTATCTAGCCTACTCTAAATCTGTGGTTCCTTCACTCACCTAGTCCGATGAGACCATTGATTTACTACCAAACGTAGATAACGCATGAACGTTCGAAAAGTGGGCCGGTGAAGAACTGCCCAATCGGGCCTCGTGCAGTTCTTTTCCATGCGTTGGATAAGCAATTTTGAGCATTATGTTTCAGAGTATAAAGTTGATATTTTCTTGTAGCAATTACTAAAACGTCAAATTTAATGTGGCTAGGTATGAAATTATGTAACTGCACACGGTTGTACTTCAAATAGTTTCCGTAACAATAAAGAATAAGGTTGAATTCGATAAATACGGTACTTTCTTTATGGTAATTTTAATTCGGGTGTGCATATTCAACTACCTATTTAACAGCGTACAAATGTATAGTCGATTAGGTGACAGATTTCAAGCGCGTTTTTGTATGAAGTGCTCTATCTACGTTTGGTAGTAAATCAATGGATGAGACGGTTAGCCGACACGACCGGGGCGAAATCAGGCGCAGGACCCACTGTTTAACGTGCTTTCTGAAGCACGGAGGAGCTTGAGATGTTTCTTATTTGCTTGGTGGCGCATTGGCGCGTGCGCTCAGCGAACGATTGCTAAGGTTAAGCAACGTTCGCTGTGATCAGTCTTAGGATGGGTGACCAAAATAAGGTCAGACCTATGTGTATTTGGGTAATTTTCGGTATTAAATTTTCGGATTTTATCCAAAAGGCTTGGGTAATACTAGTTTTACCCGGCTAATCCCAAGTTTACTAAATCTTCTATAGCATTACCCGTAACATATAATATAAACATTATTATTATAAACAAGGGTAACCACAAAAATATGTGATAGCTCTGGTGTTTCGCAGGCAGCCGTGTCATTTCCGTCACCGACACGGTACCTTTGCAGTGGAAAAACGGCCATTTCAAAAAACGTTTTTTGTGAGAATGCATTCGTCAGAGTCCGAATTCCGAGAATGACTGAATTCACAGCGCCGCCATTCATAGAAATCTCCATTTCTGAATACACAGCGCATTTCGGATCGGTCCCAGGAGCGTCTTTGCTTATAGTTCGAACAGCACTTACTAGGAAATTCGATCGTTTTATTATGCTGCTTGTGATCTCGAAAGCGGAAGGCGTGGAGACGGGACGAATAGATTATTTGTATATTTGAATGTTGCATCTGTCAGTGTAAGTTCTGTTAAATAATTCATCAAATGCTTGCCACGTAGGTAATGAATTTCCCATGGAATTGGAAATTCAAGTAAGCGAGAATTTTAAATAGAGACTGATGTGGGAAATAATGTTGCTCTAATTGACTAAGAAAAAAGAATACAAGTAGGATTTTAAGACTAACGGGGCTAGCCGTGTAGGCAAAGCAGTGATGTAGATATTTACTGAATATTCATATTCGCCGAATATCATCACGAATAAACTGTCGCGAAGCGGAAGGCTTCGTACAAAAAAAAGAGAGGAGGAAGCTAAAAGAAACAAGTTATATAATTAACACGGTATATTTACAAGAGAAAACGGAAACAAGAAAAGGCAGAGGTAGGGAGGAATAATTGTATATAAAGGCTAGCTTTTGTCCACGACTTCGTCTGCGTGGAAGTCCTATTTTATTGATTCCGTTTACGAATTCCCCCACCCCCTACCCTTTTACATCCTTAAGGAATGATTTAGGGGATAAAAACTAGGGTGGTCTGAGTTACAAGTTTTGTTAGCTTAGTTCAGCTACCAGTCTCCTACAATCTTAAACATTTACACCCTAGATTAAGATCAGCTGAACTGCATTATTCTTAAGATTGTGGAGAAAATAAAATAACTATTTAAAAAAAACAAATTTCATCTAAATTGATTCAGCGGTTATTGATTATACAAACTTCCACCCCCCTTTTCTCCCCCTTAAGGAGTGATTTCTGCTATAAAAGCTACCGTATGCCCTTTCTCAGGCTCTAGACTATCTGTGTACCAAATTTAATCGACTTAGGAAGTAGTTTTGGCGTGAAAGCGCGACAGACAGAGAGACAGAGTTACTTTCGCATTTATAATATTAGTATGGATTAGTAGCCAGAAAAACTTAAGAAAATGGCAAGTCCCAAATATAAAAAAAAACTATTTTAAACTGAACGTAATGCAAATTACGGGTTTCAGAACGCACCTACCTACCTACCCTTAGTCATTACACACCAATTATTTAGATAGGTAGGTACCTTACTTTGCTGAATTACCTATTCGTATATTCACCGAATAGCAGGTTTGATATTCGCAATCATTTCGTATTCGCTAAAGAAATATTCGTTACATCACTAGTATAAACACTTAAAAAGGTAAGGATTAAAAATTACAAAAAAAAAACATTTTTGAGCCATAATCTTTATGTGCCTTAGATCAGTTATGTGCAGGTAAGAATTAGGATTACACGTTCCTAGGTATATTACTAGTATATTAAAGATATAAGAAAAACTGAAATAATAAAATATAATGTAAATAACTGCAATAATGTTATGGTTTTATAGGTGCTTTTGGTTTGCTAAAGCACAAAATGGGACGCCCCAGGCGACAAGCTTATGAAATTGGAATGATAGTGTTATTCGATACGAAAATCTCACCGCCAAGCGCTTCCAAATATCCCCGCAGGCGTTGCAAATGTATATCTGTGTATTGATGGAATACCTAGAACTTCGTGCATGAACATTTGCGTCTGTGGTTGCAAACTTAGAAATAATGTGTTTAAAACTCTACCATTTAACCTAACATTTAGAATTCTATATTTAAATAATGACGTAATAGTTATTTTTATAGCTTTACCTTTTACAGGGTGTCAGTAGATAGTACGACATACTGTATTAATATTCATAGCTCATAGTTTTCAAGTAATGTATATGAATTTTCTCAAATATTTGGAAAATCTCTACCTTACATATTTTTTTAAAATAAGTATCTTACTATGCGAAATACTCGTACCTTTATTTTGAAAACCGATACGAACTTAATCATGTCTACTTCCTCTGTTTGATATTAATGTAAATAACATGAATTTAAAAATGTGAATCGGATAAATATTTTTTGTCATTTTTTTAATAATTATATTACTTTAACATGAAATGGTGAAAAAAAATGTGTGGGCCTATATTGACGGGTAATTTATCGTGCACCTACTGGCTTCAAGTTCACCTACTCAGGAAAGCTGGAACGACATTAAAAAAACGACTAGCAAGTCGTTTTTTTCTGCACTGGGCCAGCGTAGTTATTAGAAACACTTCCAAGGGATCTAAACATTATACAAGATAATTTGCCCTAACAGTTTTTATTCGAAAATGAAACAATTAATAGTAGAAAAAAATCTCCAATGACGTACAAAATAACACAAATCCGAATAAACAACTACCTTTTCAATATAAAAATTTTATAGAAATAACTAAACTACTTTTAAAGTGTTAACAATAATGGACAACGGAGAACAACACTGAAAATTAATAGAGTAGCTCCTGTAATAAGTACTTATTATACTTTTTATGTAATATGGTTAAAAACATACATATAATTATTTATTTTGTTGCATAGCCTTTGTTATCAATGACAGCTCTGCAATGACTTGGCAATGATTCAAACAATTTCAGATATTTCATGAGTGAAATTGAATTATTTGCTTCAATATAAGCTTCCAGTTCATTTTAATTAAAGTTGTGTTTGTTTGAGTCTTTCTTTTTGGCGATATAAGTACTACAGATTTTGTAGCGGGTTTAAGTCCGGGGTGCGGACTATTTGCAAGCCAGGCTAAATGGTAACACACATCCTTAAGCATTGTTGGCCATGTGATTAGGGTCACTGGGCATTTGTCATGTTGAAAGATTCAAGTTTCAGGCAAATAGTTGTCAGAGTAGAGAATCATTGTTTTCTCCTAAGAAGTTCTTGCAGTATTGAAATTGTATGTACCTTCAATCTTTTGAATGGGTCCAACTCTACACCCGGAAAAACAACCCCATACTTTATATTTGCTCTAACGTGCTGAACTATATTTATCGTATTTCTAATCGAACGCATGGTTTATATCTTGGTTAATGGTTTGTATCTTTTCGTCTGAATCTACCATGTTTAATTTTGTTTCATCTGATAAAAATACATTGTTCCATTCTTGTACAATTTAACATATTTTTACGCGAATAATTAGGTATAATCGCTTCTCTCCGTGTGCTTGGTAAACAAACAATTAAGCGTCCCCTTATTATTGGCGTAGCAGTTTTGACGAGACGTTTCTTGGGTCATCAGGCGAAAAACATTCATTTCTCATGGTTGAAGTCTTTAAATGGGTCTTGTAACAACTGGGCAGTGTTTTTCTGGGTCGATCCTTTCGGAGAACATTTTCAATAGCTCCGTGTCAATAGCGTTAAAAACTTTCTTTAAAAAAATCAAATGATCATTTATGCTCCCATGTCCAGTTTTGATCGAAATTAAGTTTTTTGACTAGTTGAACACTTTTTTGCCCATTTCCAACAAAACCTATTATTCAATTGTTTAATTGCCACCAAAACAGTAAAAAGTGAAGAAAGAAGTAAATTTGTCAAATTCAAAAATGAAACGAACCACCTCGATGCTTTTCTAGTGTTAAAATATTATATTTTATGAATATTTTCATTGAGTGGCTATATTTCTACATGGTTATTATTTATTGAAATAATTTCATTAACTGAAACAAAAAAATTCCATAAGTGCCCGTTTTTTTGCAAAGAAGTGTATTACAGTGTATATTACAAATTCGTATTGCATCCATAGTTCTCTAGGATCTTTTTCTTGTGTTAAAAAAATATTTGAAATAAATCACCGATTTCAAAAAGACAAAAAGTACAAAATAATATAAGTAATATAACATAATAATATAAGAGTACGTACACAATAACGTCACACTTTTTTATTTGAAGCCGTTGCTTAATTTATTAGTTACGAAAATTATGAAACCTCTTTTTTTAAAATTTAAAAATCTATCATTTTCAGGTGTCTGTCAAGAATCTAGTAAAAAATGTGGTCTCGCGCCCACTCATAACCAGAAACTCATAACTGGAATAAAATGTGGCGACTCATAACTGACTTGAGGACCCACTCATAACCATGGTTATGAAATATATTTTAAACTTATAAAATATTTAATTTAGAGGAGTAACTCATAACCGAACATAAAAAAAGCAAATACCTAAACTGTGAACTACTTTGAAGTACATTTGAGACCAATAGTGCTTGCTTACTATTATATACTTGCATACTAATTTTAAAGTAAGTATTTTTGTTTTATTATTTCATATTAAAAAGAAATAGGTATTTATAGTTACAGTACAAACGGCGGCACAGTCTTAACTGTCATTTCTAGACGCAATACACAAAAAATTCAGTGCTTACCCGTGGTTCTACTCACGTGTCCGGTAGTACTACGGGTGATTAATTTTGCCTATAGTACTACTTATTATCTTTGACAATCAAAGAACACCATGTGGGTAACTATCGTTTTAATATTTATATTATTTTGAAGAAATTAAGGAACGCTTTAATAAAACTATTTTAAAAGCAACTTTAACGCAACTTTCAATTGCGAGTCATTTCATTTTTAACCGCCTTAACAAAAAGAGGGACTTTATCATTTCCATTGTATGTTCTTTTTTACGTTTACTACCTCATAACTCTGTGATTTATTAACCAATTTGGAAAATTCTTTTTTTGTTTGATGGGGTATAGTTCTCGATTAGTCTCATTGTCATCAAATCCGGGATCGGGCAACAAAAAATACCCACACTACTATACTAACAGTAGTAACAACGGTAGTACCACGGGTAAGCACTAAACAAATCTTAGTGCGAGGAAGGTATAAATAGTTTCTCTCCGTGACATCTTCAACAAAAATAACAATATTGAGAAGTGATTGAGAATTAGTTTGTCCTGATAGCTACATCTCATCTACTATTTCAAGCGCCGCATAAGAGAATACTATCTATCCAAGTCCTAATTATGATATATAAATATTTAATAATATTCATATTATTTGTATATAGGTATTTCTACATATTTTTTATTTAGTATATTATATAGTATGTTTTTTTTTACTATTTGATCGCCTTCTAAGCTGCTATACACGCAAATTCTAATATTTTACAATTTCTCCTTTCGCAGGTCTGCTGGAACATTTTTTTATGAAATAAGCAGTTCCTTTTTAACGGACTTGAAAAAAATAGATACAGTCGAACATAGAACCTCTTCCCTTTTTTAAGTTTCAGTTTGACCTGAATGTTTGTATGTATGTTTGTCCGCGATTATCTCGCGTTTAGCTGAATCGATTTTGATGCGGTTTTCAGAAAAGTATTTGTTATATTTAGGATAAGGTTTTGGTATTTTAAATTACCTAAAAAGATTGAAAAGATTTTTTTTACAAAAAATAAAACCGACTTCAAACACACCAAAAAGTCATAATAAAGTCGGTGCCAAGCAATAATCAGCTAAAAAATCTTGAAAAATATAAGTACCTACTAGTTAAAATTTGGCACGAACTTCAATATAACACTGTGATGTTGTTTGTATTCTAAAAGTTTTTGAAGACGGTTTAATTTTTTGGAAAAAAAAATACATTTTGTCTTCTGTATTGCTTGTGCTGTCTAATTTTAATGCGGGAGAGAGATAACACACCGCAATAGCCACCCTCACCTTGCCGACCAGCAAGATGCCAGCTTTACACCTCTTTTATACCAAGCTTTACTTTGATTTAAAATATTATTCACCCTTTTTGTTAATGTTGTTAATAATTATTAAAGCGACTGTACATAATCGTGTAGTTGTGTTGGTTATGAGTTTCGTCTTCTCACATCAGCAGTTATGAGTGGGACCTTTACGTATTGGTTATGAGATTTTTGGTTATGAGTGGGCGCGAGACCAAAAATGTTGGGACACCCTATACCAGTTTGAATAAAATGAAATAAACATTGATTTCGACAAATAATCCATTCTTTGCATTATGATCAATGTTTTGAACAGGCGGATGTGATTATAAACAAGGCTCAGGCTATCCTATCCGCCCGGAGGGGTGAGTCGTGCACGCCCGGGGAGGTCAAACCTACCCCGGCCGGCTTGCTGGGCGGACCTTGGACATCCCAACCTTTGATGGGAACCTGGCTGCTTGGATGGGGTTCATCAACCTCTTTGATAGCCTGGTCCACTCGAGGGACGACCATGTTCCCTAGCCAGAAATTGGCCTATTTGCTCCTCTGCCGCCATTGCAAGGGCGCTGTTGACCGCCCGGTATCAGAATGTTCGCTTGCTAGCGGACACACATGTGGCTGCCATCTTAGGGCTGCCACGAGTATCGCGGGTCTCCTCATTAAGGAAGGAGATATTGAACCCGCTGCTAAGCGCTATTAACGCGCTCAAACGACTTGACCTACCGGTGGACCAGTGGTCCTTCATATTGCTCCACCTTATCCTCAATAAGCTTCCCATGGAGATGAAAGGGCGCTTTGAACAAAGGTACGGGGGCAATAGTGCCTCGTACCTCCCCCCCTTTTCGGATCTCTTCAGATTTTTGGAGGATGAGTGTCGGATGACCGACCACTTGGATCTGGTTCCTATACCGGGACCGAGTACAAGCCGCTATGAGGCGACCCGGGGAGCGCCACGCAGAGAGCGCCGCCCGTACAAGCAGTATACTGCATTGCGGCAGAACTCTCCACACGGGGAGAGGCCGCTGTCTTGCAAGTGTTGCAAGCGGGATGGCCATCGTGTGCCGGCCTGTCCCAAATTTGTTGGCCTACGCACCGAGGGGCGTAGGAATATGGCCAAGCAGCGGAATTGGTGCTACCGCTGCCTGGGGGCTCATATGGCATCGGCTTGCCCCCACCCACGAGATTGCCACTGTTGTGGAGGGGCCCATCATCCCCTCTTGTGCTTCAATAATAAAGACGCTCGTGAGGTGGTGAGAGAGAGGGACTCGCACACAGGCGGGGGCCCTCGTAGGTCACCCACATCTCCGAGGAGATCGGAGGGGCGTGCCACTCCTCCGCGGAGGTTGGACAGTCCAACTGGTAGTACCACGGGCATTTTATTTTGCCCATGGTTCTATCAGTAGGACTAAAACAATAAAATAAATAATACATTACAACATGGGCATTGGACCTACTGTTCGGGTAGTACAGTCATCGCCAATATCATTAACTTTATTGGTTCTGCAGGCGTAGCACGGGCTGCCAAGACGGGACTTGAGTCACGCGTTATCTCACAATTTCAGTGACATAATCTCTATGTCTTAAAGTAAAGTTGTAGCACGGCAGCGCGTATTTAGGCTGCGGTCCGATAACAGCGCTTACAGTGCTAACGATTATAATCGCCTTTTCCACATTAAAGAGAACACTGAAAATGCTATTAGTATGCTTATGATTTCGGTCCGGTAGAACATGTACATTCATTTTTCAGTGTTAGCTCATTTTATAAATATAAGTTTATCAAGTGGTTTATATCCAGATCAGCTAAAAAAGGCAATTATAAGACCAATATACAAAAATGGTAGCCATTATGATTATGCGAACTATAGACCAATTGCAATATTATCTGTAATAAATAAAATAGTCGAAAAAGTATTAGTATCACAGATAACCTCTTTTTTAAATAAGCATAACTTGTTAACAAACCACCAACACGGTTTCAGGCGAGGTCGCAGCACTAATACAGCGCTGAGTAGCTTTTCAGACTTAGTAAATGATAGCCTGAACAACGGAAAACAGGTCCTAGCTCTTTACATTGATTATAAAAAAGCCTTTGATACGCTCGAACATGAGGTGCTGCTCCAAGCTATGGAAGAGTGTGGAGTGGGTGGTCCTACTAACCAGTGGTTCCGGAATTACCTTTCAAATAGAACTATACGCACAATGATTAACGGCATTACTGGGGAGGAAGCCAGGGTCACGTTAGGAGTACCGACTGGGTCAGTGTTTGGCCCACTGGGATACATATTGTTAGTGAATAGTGTAGTGAACGTTATACAACAATGTAATATGTACATATATGCCGATGACATGTGCCTATTATATACAGCAGATGACTTAGTACAGGCCCGAGAAGCCATACAGCAAGATTTTGAAAACATTATAAAATGGGCACATGACAATGGCATAATTATAAATTTACAAAAAACTAAATGTATGCACTTGTTTTCCCCATATAATAAAAAGGCAAAAAATATTAATTATAAGAACTTAAGTGTTTTAGGTCATACTTATGAATGCCTCCACAAAAATAAAGTCTCGTGTAGCTGCGATGTAATAGAATATGTCCAGAATTATAAGTATTTAGGGTTAGTAATAGATACAAACTTTCATTGGAAATTGCATATAAACCAATTATGTATAAAATTGAGAACTTTCTTAGCTAAATTTTTTGAATTAAAATATGTAGTAAATAAACAAACGCTTCGTATGGTGTATTTCGCATTAGTGGATTCAATGATAAGCTATGCCATTAGTGTGTATGGACGTACCTACGCTACCTACATGACTGAAGTAAACAACTTACAAACAAGATTTCTTAAATACTTAATAAATAAAAAGGATAAGGACAACTGTAAGGGAGACTATACAAAGCTTTTTGCTTTAACAAAAATATTACCTGCTAACCTAAAGGTCACTTATCAAATAGCTATTGAATTTTACCTAAATGAAGAGTTTAAAAATCCAGTAAAGAATAAATATAACACTAGGCGTGTAAGGGAAGGACAATTGATAATGCCTGAATATAACAACTGTTACGGTCGGAGGCTGCATAGGTATGTTGTGCCTGATATATTCAATAAAATACCCTGGTTAAGACATGAACCAAATTTAAGCAAACATACATTAAAACGTAAACTCAAGGATACACTATTGCAAACTACTAACTTACGAGTAGCATAGGTTAATAAATATATAAATACTTGTATAATTTTAATAAGTGCACATAATTTGTATGCATGGTAGATAATAAGCGCGTACTCGCCAACAAACTGCGAGACAGTTTGGCGAGAATATGTTTGTTTTTTGTGTACGTACATTATTTGATTAAATAAATGAAAAAAAAAAAAAAAAAATTTTGAAACGAAAACACAATTATCGAACGTCAGACTGACAGTTCGCATAAAGAAATTTCACTCCAGAGCATTAGCACCGTAAGTTCTATATGACGTTAACGATGACGTCATGTGACTCTTCATGCCAGCTAACATTAGCACACTCACAACATTTCGGGACGCGTTTGAGCGCGCAAATAGTGACTCTTATTGATTTTCGGAACGCAGCCTTAGTGTGACTGACATGATAAAAACTCTTGACGCTCCTCAAGGGATACGTGTCACTGAGTCCTATCACAAATTTCTTGGCAGCCCGTGCTACGCCTGCAGAGCTACCAGAGCCCCATTTCTTAAAACATGCATAGGTACTAGCCTTATTAATAGTAGTATGCAAACCAGGGTCTGATGCTGGAGCTAGAAGGTGGCCATAGGAACTCCGCAATAAAACGACACAACCCTATCGAGCTTGGGCTCGTTTGATTCGTCTTGATGAGCAATACTTTGGTCCTAGATCCGCAACCGTATGCAACCCCATCATTTTTTGTTTAACCTTCCCCAAAATGGGTGTCAAATGAAAGATCTTGAATTCTAGAATACAGTATTTATATTATGGAATAACAATCAAATCTAAGATGATTGCGGTCATAAAATGACAGTACAACCTCCACAATATGGGTATCAGATGAAAGTGCTTGACTTGTTTAATACAGTACATCATGAAAAAAATATTAAACCCAAGATGGCTGCCATCACAAAATAAAAAAATATATTATAATACATACCTATACACGGTTATTTTTTTATCACCCTGGAAAATTTTAGGGACGCTTCAGGACACATACATCATTATTTAAAAAAATAAAGAATTAAAAAAAATATAAAAAAAAACTAAAAATGCTGCAACTAGTGCAGCATTTTTTGGATCTTTTTGAAAATTAATATAAAATTAAGTAAGTGAGTTATTTTTTATTCATATTTAAATCATTCTAATACCATGTCGTGAAGCGTCCCTTAAATTTTCGAGGATGATAAAAAATAACCGTGTATAAATAAACAGTAAAAAGATTTAAAAACAAGCTTTTATTTTAATCCCTTAAAAAGAGGAAAATAAGCCTAAACTTATTACCTGATACATTTACCTATTTTATAAAAACAAATATGTTTTATAAAAATATAAAAAAGTACTCTTATTACTCTCTAGTAGAACTATGGGCAATGATACTTGTCCCTAGTCCTACTGATAGAACCGCAGGCAAGAAAAAATATCCTAGTACCACGGGCATTTTTACGGGCAGTAGGACTACACAGTAGGACCACGGGCAACGAACGAAATAATCGCACACTCTAACCCTATATCATTTACCTTCAGTGTCAGAGATGTTTCAGTTGAAAGGTAAAAGAAGTGCTACGCTTTCGTCACCGTTCCATCATAACCTTATAATAAACTATTCTATAAGCACAGTGTTCTCTTGTCTTTTGACGCTGTCTCATTTCCATACATTGGACACGCCGCTTAGCGGCAGCCGACGAGGTATCAATCAACAGATAGCCCGATTACATCACGCCGAGTGCAACGCTCGTGCAACACTCAGGTCCCAACTGTACACTACTCCCGTCAAAAACGATGCGTTTTAAATCCAACGTTTATAAAACGCTGAAATAATTTGAATGGACCGTTTTGGGAAAATTAAGATCGCACCATTAACACAATTAGTAATTTGTGGTTAACTGCGTACCTATCGAAAATGAGAATGTGTTATAATTGGACACGCGTCCTAAGTGGCAGCCGACGAGGTATTATCGGACGCTATCGACAGATAGTGCAATTACCTCACGCCGAGTGCAACGTTCGTATTACATTAAATTGCGTTTTAAATCCGACGTTTATAAAACGCTGAAACATATAAAATGGACCATATTGGGTAAATTAAGATCGCACCATAAACACAATTAGTAATTTCTGGTTCAGTGCATACCCTATCAAAATAAGAATCTGTTATAGAGTTGTCCACAGAGACAGAACGAATTGGGGGTCCAAAACTCGACTTTTTGTGTATATTTTCATATGAATTCAAGCTAATAAGTACAAAAAGAAAGCGGTCGCTCCACCACCGCACCTTCTGCCTGTGTGTGGACAACTTAAGTCATACTATTCATTTATTTGCGGTGTAGGTAAAATGAAGAGAATTGGTTTTACTCAACATTGAGAAATTATTGGAATCCTGTTCTACTGAGTAAGGAACGTGTGCAGTCGGTATAATCATATCAGAAATAGGTAAAGTACGCGACAGGTCGACATGGCAATCGAGGTATGGC
The DNA here is from genome assembly GCA_963935595.1 of Schoenobius gigantellus. NCBI lineage: Eukaryota > Metazoa > Arthropoda > Insecta > Lepidoptera > Crambidae > Schoenobius > Schoenobius gigantellus. The sequence goes on along the minus strand of OZ012544.1, from coordinate 14,640,340 downwards.
ATTGAAAGTAGATCGGAGACATCCCGCACATCCCCACAGCACTCGTGCCATCTTAGTATGAGTTCTGCACAGGTCAGCATACATCGCATTTATCAATTTCGATATCGCTCATGTATTTGCTTATAGTTTTGTATTCAAAATCTAAATTGGATTGCCAATGTCGACCTAACGCGTACTGTATACATTGTGTCAACTAAAGCTCATCTGCGTAATCACACAAATTAAATCCCTCATCAACCCGTTTAGTGAGCATTGTGCTCATTGATAACACAACGATAAAAAGTAACTTGAAAAGTTAGTACATTAAAAAGGAAGCTAATGATTAAAACGCTACGTTTTTCAATATCCATGTGAACGCGCACTCACACAGTACGCTCGGTGAACTTACCGCTCCCTCCGGCCAGCGGATGCGGCCTAATGACATAAATGCAAATTCGACCATTCAGGCTTCCTGCACTACCCACTGTTTGTTGAGCCCCAATCACTATTCAGCTAAATAAGACCACGTTCTGTGCGATATTGCTTTTTGTGCGCGAGTCCACTCGGCCGATTGGTATTTCCGCTAATATTTCCCGATATTACGTCTCTAATTGGACACTTATATTGGACAGGTCTGTGTAGAAAATGAAATACGGTAAAGTTTCGCTTATCGTTTCGTTTATTTCTGTGATCGTACACAACATAACATACTACATTTTGGTTCAGTCGGGAACTTAAAAAAATAACACTAAATTTGGTACTAGAATAACTAGAACAGCATTGGAGCATTGTTGCATATACATAATACGTCCATACATACAAACAATTAAACTATATTTCTATAGTACCGTAGCGATGGCTACATATGGCTCGTGCACCCACTTATAATTTAATGTACGATAATATACAATTTGGATTAGCTGCAAGTTTACAACCGTCAAGCGTGATAACATTCTTCGTTTGTATCTCTAAGCTGCATAATTATATTAAATATATCGCCACTGGGTGCAACCCGTGTAACATGGATTATATCACAGGACTTATTACAACACAGAAAAATATACTTACGCGACACTTATATATACGTACGACTGATTATTATTATTATTATGAATATAAAATGGATTTTGCTGTACAACATTAACATAGCTTAACATTACAGCTGAGATTGTCTACATCGATTAAAATTCAACAATTCTGAACAAACATTTACACGAAGAAAAGAAAACACGACAATATAAACTTTTTGGACCACAGAGCAGCAATTATGCAGTGATGCCACACAACTAAAATACAATATACACAACTAGGTATTCAATAAATAATAACAGCCACTTCGCTTGCATTCATTGCAAGCATAAGGGGGAAATCTGAAAAGCTTAATGGCGGCTAGGTCCATTATGAAGCTATTTAATGTTATTGTCGAGTGGTGCCATTCGTCCGCACTCAAACACAAAATATGGCGTAATTACACTTGGTCACAAACGCGCATTCAACCAGCAGGAATACAATTTAAAGACTATAAAATTATTAATAATAATGCATTTTAAGAGCGTTATCATTACACACTTTATTTAGATACCTTCATTAGGTATCCATATCATTTCAACGCGTTTGTTTAGGACAAATCTTGCAAGCTGAATTAGAACTAGGTATTACGCAATATCCGACTGGAGTGTACAATTTTGCATACACCTTTTATAATATCATTACAAACACATTGAAAAAATTGTCTTAAGGCGGTAAATATTGAGACATGCCATGACTCCGGAAAACTTTTATGTAGATCAACAAACAAATGGACATCGGGTCTAATATAAAAATTTCATGAACAATATTATGTCAGAAAAATTCCAAAAAATCAATGCATATACAAACAATTTAATTTCAAGTCGTATTGTCATTACTGTGGTGTTCAATTTCGCTTGCGCCAATTCTTCACCATATGACGAGCGATTGGATCTGAATCACACTGAATTTTGGATCTCTTTTCTTGGGCCACTTTTGGAGCGCGGACGCAAAGTCCATTTGTAGCTCAATGGTCATAACAGTTTAATTTGCCAATATAAGTCGTGATATGATGTGCAATCGTGAATAATTTCACCAAATATCTCACTTCTCGGATACACAAAACGGCCGAATCGTATCGTAGATTTTCTTTTATTTATATCGAACAATTTTTTACAAACAGGAAGGCTCTTGGCCTTAATTCACCTCACCTGATGGTAACTGACGATAACGACTGGGAAACTCTTTCTTTTTTAAGAAAAAAACAACTGCAGCTCGGACTAAAAACACCTATTTAAAAGTACACAAAATATACGTTTCGTAGTCCCCTATTTTCTTCGCGAAAAATTGGCCGATTTAATTACTTTTTGCGTTAAAAATTAAAGCAACGCTTTTACTGTGTTTCTATGTTTTGCTTTTCTCATATAATCTTGTTCAATTTGTTTGCTGGACGTTTGAATGCAGCAGAAAATTAAGTCGATTTTTTAGGTTTTTGAAGGTTTAAAATCTCTTTTAATAATTAACTTAATAAAAAAAGGAAAACATAAGAACATGCTTATAGTGGCCATTGAGTTTACTGGAAAAAATAGAGCAACTAGTGCCATTATCCAGGAAGGAAACAGGGGACTAAGTTTGTATGGAAAAACGGCCTTACGATTTCCTCTTAAGCTGGCAGCTAGCCAGCCGGTCTCAGAAGCCCTACCACCAACTAAACCTACTATTCATCCATCCATTACACCTTAGTAAAAGGAAGTCGGCGCAGTCTTGTGTCTACAGCGCAATGGCTGTCAAATTAAGGCGCATAGTGCTCCCAATGACCTTGCGTCGATGGTCCCGCACCGATTATATAGGAGTGAGTGAGTGAGAGTGAGGGGAATATTCAAGCAAACCTTTACGCGTAAGATGAATTATTTCAATAAAAAATTAATAAAGGCGAATAAGAAAAATCTAAAAAGACCATCCCCTAGAATATTGTTCACTTTATTTATTGAAATCGAAAGTATGTGATTTAACCTAATATTTACGAAGCGATTAGGTTTATAGTTTTAAAATCGAGGCATGTTTGGGTCACATTTTAACCAAGTTTTAATTAATTTATCAAAAAATTAAAAAGACCATCCTCTAAAGAATGCGTTGAATAATAACATATCTTTTTTAAAGATTTTTTTATTCAATATTTATGAATAGAACCGGTTTTTTCTGCAGTGATTTTTTATGATTGACGTTACTATGCGCCTTAAAGGCGATCGCGATATATTTTTTTGTATAGACAATAACCCACCGGACCTCCTGGATAAATATCGGGTGGTCTCATACCACGGATGCGGTTGAATTAGGAAGCCCGGTCTGAATTCCGAACACGATCGCAGGCACTTTCGCTAACCCATTATATCGTTAATTCCAACTTTATTGACACTAGGAAGTGCGTCGACGAACAAGTGTAATTACGCCATTGTACTGTTCACAGAATACACAATACACTGATACAGCGCACAAAACGCACATGTTACACTATTAGACGGGTAACAGACGGTTCTAACCTAGAAACTATACTAGATAAACCAGTCTCAACGCAAATTATATTAAAGTAAAACCCAAGGGACATGCTGATTAAATTCACCTATATATTATTATGCACCTCCAGAGAGTGCGTGCCTCATTTTTAACATTTCATCTATGTTAGAATTTTATATCCTTCCAAATAGATGATTACACAGTCCCGTGTATTATTAATAAACTTCAATCGTATGAACGAATCGTAAATGCATTTGTCCTAATAGAGTTTTAGAATAGTTCAATATTTTTAGACTTTATTGTGTAATATTTAATCAAATGTTAACACTTCTAATAATTTGACAGTAAATATATTAATGAACGACGACGAGAAATAAATACGAGTACATTAGTGTACGCCAGACTAATGTATGTATTTTGAAGTACCTATGTACCTAATTTACTTACTATATGAATTTTATGTAATGTACTATTGATTTTATGGTACTAATTTCAACATCGTAGCCCTTTTTATAGCTATAGGTATACAAAAACAATTATTCGCGTGAATATGAAATTTTATTCACTCCTACTCGCACAATACCCACTACAGAATTAAAACATAAACACGTAACTGTAGGAGGAGGATTCACCATTAAATTTATGTAAACATAATAGTTATTATTACGGTAGTCTACATTACAGAATATCAATTCAAACAAATTGCAAGTCAAAGTATATGTTTAATGAGGATAACAAAATAAATGCTACTAGAAGCACTCCTCCAATTAAACTACTAAAATAAAAATACATGCTCACCTCAGGATTAAAAGTGAATAGATAAAATATAGATTTGATAAAAATATTTCAACAATCAACAATAATTTAGATTCAATTCCACCTTAAATGTACTGAGAAATAAATCGGAATAAGTAAATAGGTACTTTTTTAACACGGAAAAATAAATATCTATAAATTTTATATATAGCATGATCAATAATTAAAAAAAAATTAACATTAAATAAAAATAAAAACTGCCTCATTCTGCATGCTCGGGAAAATTGTTTCCTTAAAATTTTATGTTTATAAAAATTAATGCTTACTTTGATTTTTTAAATTGATTTTTTTTTATTCTTTTTCTATACCGGGTGTAACGGAATACCGAAATACCTACTTTGGATTTAATACGCTTAACTGTTAAGCGTATTAAATCAAAAGTAGGCATATAATAAAAAAATACAAAGAATAGTCATAAAACATTTTTTTTGTTAATCAACAATTAAATATTATTTTCGGTATACCCGGTATATTCGGCTTTTTTCACTCTGCATAATGTTGAAAGTGGACAAAACTAGTAATAACCACAATAAGTAAGTAATGTCTATATCATAACTGTCGACTTTTACAAAACACCGAATCATAGAAATGCAAAAGAATTATTTCTAAATAGCACGTTTTATTCTTTGGTTACCTTATTCACCTACATGGTTTTACTCCCAGAAAACGACCATATCGTGTACAATTTACAAAGCCAGCACAGCAAATATATATATAATCTTTCAAATTCCGAATATTATGTACATTTTTTAAAATATCAAGAATATTAAAATATTTCAATTGTCATACTCATTACGGACTACTTGCGAAGATATCATACAATTCACTATTTACAAGCTTAAATTAATAATGAATATAAAGGATGAATTTCAAATCGCTGTCAAGTATGATGCGATATAAATATATCTGCTCATAAAATGTACACCATAGAATATGAAATAAATTGCTATAGTTGGCGCCACGTAAGTTGGCAAGGACGGGGGATATTATGACTACCTAATATTGGCTCGAATGGGAGACACTATATATAATAATAATAATACTGAAATATTATTGGTCAGAATGAAAATTAAATGAGAAGCAGTAACAGCTTTTGTTGCACACGACAAAATCAAAAATCGACGTCAAAATCTTGCCAAGTTAGGTGCCGGCAACTAGTAATAGTTGAAATACAATATGTAGTACGAATCCTTTTTAATCAGTGTCCTCGATTTGAAAAATATTAAAACGTCAAAAATAATACATGGACGTAACTCGCACACACGTGCACGTGTCCGTATCCGTACAAGTCTACGCCGTAGACGTAGACTCTATGGTGTTCTATATTTTTAAATCACCGGTTTAATTGTACGACACTATCTTCATTGATTTGAGCAAGCCAGATTCACTTAGTGACTAACAACCCCCCCGCCCCGCACTAAGTTATACAAATACAATCTACGCTTCGTTGGGTTCACCCTAGACTTCACCTACCCTGTTCTATCAAACTTCAACATTCAACAATCTACATAAGTTACAATAATTAAAAATATAGTTTATAAAATATACAAGGATGGATTCGTAGCACATCCTGTGGTTAGCGCAGCACCACAGTTGAATCACTCGAAAAACGTAGTCAATTAATTAACTACACAATCATGTATGTGTGAGTACTCGCTAAGATCGTGTTAACCGTTTATTTATAACTCGTGGGAAATAACGAACACATTTTCATAGATGCCTAAATACAAAGAATTATTTTGTACAATATATGTAATTATAACGTCACGTCTCACGGACGCCCGGCCGGATCTACTTAAGAGTTCCATACTCTGTGCTGTATTGTTCGTTCTGACTAGTGTGCGCACTAGAGTCGTGGTGTGGCGTCGTCGTCGTCGTCGGTGGCGCGGTTCCTACTTGCCTCTGTACTTCTCTGTGGTGGCGTCCTCCAGGTTGCTGTCCCAGTCGAACTCGGTGACGCCGGTGCGTGACACCTCGCCGAGGTGTCGCCACCGGTACTCGAAGTCCGAGTCGCGTTTCTTGAGCGCCTCGAATCTGGGAAAGATGGTGGCTTTGAATAAAAGTACAACATTAACGCCCAGTTTCTGAAAGGCTGATCAAAATATTGTTCAACTAACATCCATGTCATCTTAACAGCAGTGTCAAATCAATTTGAGTTTCCGAAACGTTGGTTAGACAAAATATACTTATCTCTAAAAATTTGATTTCTCGTGAGAAATATTTTTAGACACGGTCACATTGCTGAAATCATATATTTTGTTTTATTCATATGTATTTTGGAAACCCAAAATGGGTCTTTCCTTAATAATTTTGCAATAAATTTGACAGCTGTGTCAACTAACACAGTAATAAGTTGATTTAGCTTTCGGCAACTCAATTCATAGTTAGCATTAGATTGAGAGCTTGTTAGTTAATTTTATCGCTGAACAGCCTTTCAGAAACTGGGTGTAAGAGACAAATCTAACACACGCATCATGTTCTTGGCCCATTCACCAAAGTGTCTCAAGGCGAGAGTCGTTAATACGCGTACGGTGTAACTGCGCCAGTACTGTACTGACCGCCGGGACGGAGACGTGGCCCTTACAATGGATCTCATAATAAGGCTCAGTCACCCAAAAAGGGCAATGGAGAAGGCTATATTTTTTACATACGACAGTGAACGACAGGCTTTCATCTCACCTGATGGTAAGTGACGAGAAGGCCGAAGGTGGAAGCGAGCTTCATCTGGACTCCTTAACAACTGAAGAACTGGCTATCTTACCTCCTACTGTCGGAACACAGCAATTACATTGTTATTATGGCTACAAACTTAGATAAGACGGCGGTTGCTAGCCAGGCGCGGTCAGAAGCCCAACCAACAATGAAACCGAACAGAAAAAATCTACCCCCCATTAGAAAACGAATTCAAGATCTCCCGATCAACACCCAGTGATCACAACTGCTAGACCGCATGAAAGCGGTTAAGAGTTTATTGCTTCTAGTCAAAACAATAGTCAAGAGCGTTGTTTTGCACACACACACATGTGTGGGTATGTGTGTGTGTGTGTGTTTGTATGCATGCATATCTTTCCTCACGCAATCCAACCATACTTTCGTTAATAAAGATTCTGGTATCATAACTCTCATCCCTATTCCATCACATACCCATAACATGCCAACCTGTTACTTCTTATCTTACGAGTATATCGAACACAGCTGATATATTATTATGTCCCCATCGAGGGGCTCGAGCCTTCCCTATAAGGTAGGGTGTTTAGGCATTCATTAGTCAATCACGCTGGCCCTATGCGGATTGGTCGACTTCACATACACCTTTGAATTTGCAATATTTTTTGTGTATGTAGTTGTATGCAGGTTGCCTCAAGATGTTTATCTTCACCGCAACTTATACAAAAAATATTCTGTTTTTAAGAAAAGTTCATTGGAAGATGTAAAATTGATGACGCTTAGATGAATAAATAATATCGCTCAAATGACCACCTCCCGACATGCACAATTGTGCTCTTTTTGCAGCAGTTTGATTTGTTGCTCGCAAAAAAACTGGCTCCAAATAAGCGATTTCTTCTTCAATGTTAGCTTTCAAGACTTGTAAGGTTTGTGGTATGTTGTGGTAAACGCGACATTTTAAAAAGCCCCAAAGGAAGAAGTCCGGCACCATTAGATCTGGTGATCTGGACGATCAGTTCAAATTTTCAAAACGAGAGATCACTCGCTTCGGATATTGGTCAAATGAGCATCAGTTACAATAATTCCACGTTCTTCAGGGTGTGTATCGCTCCATGGCTATTGTCAACTAATTCTATATCTGTCTACGACATCTATGTCAAAGCACAGTGAGATTTGATTCCATTTACAAAAATTATGGCACTACTTTTGCGTCACCTTGTATAGTCATTTCTAATCATATCCATTCGAGACACACCCTCACACCACACATAGATACCTCTTAACACTCTCATCTCCTCCACGTGAACTTTTCTTGCATACGTATACTTTGTTGCCCAACGTTTAGATCTATACACAATGACAGGTCTGATGATTGAATTATAGATTATTAAATACCTACATTACATACATTTAGCGTTAAGATCACTCGTCGGACACAAATAGTTAAAAAAAACATAGTATTATATTGTTACAAATATTTTCTAAAACTATCTCAATTTATTACTCTAGTAGTGCCCTACTTTAGAGTAATACATTGAAATGTGTGTTCATATAAAGCAGGGGTAAAGCTCCTGTTTTGGTAGGAAATGTTAATAGTCTAGTATTAGGCATTAGGCAGATAAAGCTCATGACGTGGCAGCTAAAGGTTCATGACATCTATTTAAACTACGTATTCTGGAATGAACACGTGAGCGTTTAATATAATTGTGGCCGGTTGTCTAGTGCGTGGGATTAATTGACGCCATTATCCTTTACCGACGGACCACTCATTTCATACCATTATAACCAAAATATATATAACTTTGGCTTACGTTTAACTTATCACCAGATATAGTAAAATATAACAGACAAAAATAGTAAATGATAACCAAAATTTTAACTGCATTTTAATCTGAAATTATAACCAAAGTTTTTACATTGTGCTATCCTATTAAAGCAATTATGATTCCAAACAAATCATTGTTAACCAAAAAATAGTTAATGAACACCAAACTATTAACCACATTTTAATTTAAAATGACATGCAAATATCTAACATCTCGTTATCCTATTAAAGTAAATTACGCTAGGTGAATAATTATTTAAACAAACATAGTAAATAAACTCCTAAAGTTTGACCCTTTACTATTGTAAAATGTTTACTTTTATGTCTCCAAAAATTGATTAACCACTTCCAAAAAAAATATTTTTCTTGAGTGTTTATTCAACCAAATGCCTATGCATGAGGTTAAACAATAAAACTCATACAATTTCAATAATCCTTTTATTAAAATTTAAACACACAAAAAGTCAGTCCTCTTGAAACTAATAATAAACATTTTATAATCTTAAGAAGAATCAGTCATCTGTACTTAATAATTTACTGCACAATTAATGCTTTCTTAGCTTTGGCTGGTCGTCCTCTCGAGCTCTTGCCTGTGAAGGTGGCTGGACATGCTTAAGCCGAAGACATAACTTAATATGGCATCATTATACTCTATTTGGTAAAGTGCTAACATTTTATGACAATCGTATGCTTTATCTAGGCAGAAATAGCGCACTAATTTGCTCGCTAAGATTTGGTGATCCTTAACTACATTTGGTCTTTTAATACAATTTGAAGTGCAGTCGTGACTAAAACAGCTAGAACTATTGTAATTTTAGACTTTATTTTTTTGGTGTTAAGTATATATTTTTGGTAAAAGAGCTTAGGGTATCAAAGTATTTTTCGGTGGTCATTATATTTAATCCCTATAACTTTTAACCACCTCCAATAGTCTAGTGGTTGATACCACATGGTGTTGATCGGAAGGTCTTGGGTTTCATTGCTCATGGGGACAGAAGCTTTTCTATTCGGTTTGATTGGTGGTTGGGCTTCTGAGCCCGACTGGCTAGGTACCACCGTCTTATCATCAAAGTTTGTCACCATAATAACAATGTTATTGTTAGGTTCCGACAAGAGGTAAGATAGCCAGTTCCTCAGCTTTTCGCTTCCACCTTCGGCCTTATCGTCACAGCTTCCTTGTCGTATGTTAAACACACTGTTGAGAACAATCAATCAGTTTTTTTGCAAGCAAACTGCCCACCTGATGCTAAGTGGTAACAGTCACCTATAATACATGTGGTTCCTGTGAGATTCGCAGCAAAACTACAACACCCACAAGAACCACAGTGTACGTTGCCAACTTGTGACTTAAGATGTAAAGTCACGGTACCCAGTAATTTCAGTGCCATATCTTACCCTTCAAACCGGTACACAGCAATGTAAGCACTGCTGCTTTGCGGCAGAAATAGGTTCAATAAAACATGTCTTTTCCATATAATATTAAAGATAATTGCAATCAATAACGAAGCCTTGGCTCTGCCCCTGAGTGATGATCATTCCATCTTCCTACAGTTTAAGTTCATGATACTCCTTCATTACTTAAGCATTTAGTAGTTTTATCAACAGGAATGTTTTATAGATTACTTCAAGAATTATTACGCTTACGCTTAAATATCCTCTTACGTTTAAATATCCTATTCTATTTTACCGTGTTTTTACGTAAACATCACCATAAATAAAAATTAGCTCAAAGCGGTTAGATAATTATTATAATATAACATCACATATAAGGGTAATTTTATATTTATAGCAGTAAATTACTTAAACGCTAGTCGCTAACTTAATCTAGGTCGACGCGCACACGACGCAGGTAGCCTTTGATCTAAAACTAAACCAGGTGTAGTCAATTTGAGCGCGGCGAGACGACCTAAATAGCGAAAGAAGGCCAAGTTGAGGCATATCAGAGACAAATTATTCAATATGGCTAAAATAACAGTGGCCGCCCGGGGGGCTATTTTGGATCTTTTGGTATCGCATCGATCGAGTGCTCGATATCTCCACATATTTGTTCAACTATAGGCGGCGCCTAGGCGCGTTCCAGATGCTTATCTTGATTCGTAACATTTTAGTATCAATGCGTTTCATTAGCTTTTTGTCTTAACTTTTCGTGCTGGTTTTGAATGATCCATTTCAACATTTTTGTCACAAAAATTTAGTCATGCTATTAGATGGGTCCTCTAATTTTAGGAGCTTTTAAATTTAACATTTGAAAACTTTTCAATTAATCAAAAAGATTTTACAGAGGATTTTAAAAAAATGATATAGTTTTAGGTGATTCTGCTATGTACAAATGAAATTCCGCACGATCATTTCTTACGGTTTCATTTATAACAATTAAAAAGTTACGGTTTCAATTATAACATTTATAACAATTAAATAGTAATAAGTAAATTTCTTCAAAGAAAACGGTGGTTTCCTTTAAATCCCTGAACCCACTTCCGTAACAGTAACATCTTACAATTTAAATTTATGAATGAACGAATGAAAAACATGCGTTGGAAAAATCAGTCATGACTTATCGCATACGACATCACCAAGGAGTGTCACAAGTAGCGTCCTCCCTCACCTCCCCGGTCGCATCGGCCGCCCGAGGCGCTCCACTAACCCGATGCCGAATCGCGAGCTATTTATAAGTTTGATTGTACGCCGGCAAGGAATATCCTGATCTGAATTTCCGTTACATCACAAGCTTTCACGGTTCACGCGCGCCACCATTCCGAGATTCGTATCCGCGTCACGCTCTTGACACTTTGACAGTGAGGAAACAAGACAACCCTTAAATGGCGCAATGTCGAAGAATAAATGTTGGTGTTTCGATATAAAATATATGTAACAGCATCTATGCGGTGTCGTGATAATGACTGGATCAGATCAAGTGTGTTATTGTCTATTAAAAAAAATCTATCACGATCGCTTATAATTTGACAGCCGTTGCGCCGTAAGCATAAGGCTCAGTGCCGGCTTCCTTTTATAAAGGAGTAATGGATGGACTGCGACTGTCAAATTGTAATAGTAATAATTTATTGTGTATAAATTTGGGTACAAAGTAAGCAGTAACATTTGCTATAAATACAGACCACCAAATCCTACCTTTACAGCCCCCCTAGCACGTCCACCAAAATGCGATATGATAAAGCAGTTTATCGCGGTGAACTGTCAAAATACAATAGGGTTTCGTTGTATTTTGACGGTTCACCGCGATAAATCGCTTTATCATATCGTGTTTTGGTGGACGTGCTACGGGGGCTGGTGTATACACATTTTATAAATCAAAAAATAAAACAATAAATAATAGAAACACAACAAATTCAATTCAATTCAATTCAATTCAAAATCTTTATTGCATACCATAATGTGTAAAATAGGTGGTTCACAAAAAATAAGATCATTATGGACCCGTTGGGCACGCAATCGTTGAACAAGAGAGAGAAAGCTTATTATTATTAGGTACGAGAACTACTAATTGTCTTATTTACAGATTATAAAGCTTAATTATACGAAGATCACGGCAATTATAAATATTAGAATAAATAGACAACATTAAACAATATTTTAATATGAAAGGTTTTTATTTAATATGGTATTATTATTGTATTTCATAATTAATTTTAAAATTCAGTATAGTTTAAATTTATATTTTTTAATATTTTACATTGATTTGGTTAAATTCATTAGGAAATTAAACAGAAAGATTAGATTGAATGTCAATTTCATCGATTACTTTCGAGTCGTTCAAAATATTACTTACTTAATTAAAAATATTTGTAAATAAATTATTTGTAAAAAATATTATTTAAATGTCATGCATGTAAATATTATGATTATTTATTGTCAATCATCATTATCATCAAATTAAAAATCATGTTTTTTTCTTGTCGTCAAAAATTTATTTTAGTAGATAAAGTTTTATGTACTTATTTATTTGTGTAGACCGATTATTTTTAATGTTATTTATTAAGTAATTTTGTGTCATTCAAGTATTCGTTAATAGTGTAATAGCATTTGTCAACTAACAACTTTTTTAAGTTATTAAAAAATGTATTATCGTTTTTTTCTTGTATAAATTTATTAGGTAGTCTATTGTATATTTTTATAGAGAGCATATAAGTACTCGAAGAGGTTAATTTCAAACGGGAGTTTGGTAATATTAATTTATGTCTTTTTCGTAAGCAATATTTTGTCCGCATATTATTATCATCACGCAGTTCGTAGAAATCTTTATGATTACGCACAAATTTGCAAATTTCAAAAATGTACAAGGAGGGCAAAGTCAGGATTTTATACTTGAGGAAAAATGGCTTACAACTATCAGTTTGTTCTATGTTTGCAATAATTCGTATTAACTTCTTTTGAAAAGTGAATAATACTTCGCCTGAACCATTTTAACAAAAATGTTAATATGTAAGCGATCGCGATAGATTTTTTCTTAGACAATAACCCCCCTGCCCCCTAACCACGACCGCTCAAAACAATATTGATACCGCACTGAGAGCGGGATGGCGCTATACGCAGCAAGAGCGGTGTTTCTGTTTCAATATTATTTGAACCTTGCTATAAGCGATCATGGTAAGGCCCCTGATCGGATTCAAGGGTCGATTTCCGGAACGCAGAAAGTTTTCTGCTTTCGTTCGGCACCTAACCAAGTTTGACACCATAACCATATTTTTCAAATAAAAGTAAGATAGCCAGTTTCTTTGTGGTTCGGATAAAAAAGTGTATCGGAGTGAAATAAAGGGTCAAGGAATAACAAGAATATTTATGAGTTTGTAAAAAACTAATAAGAATCGTGCATTACCTTTTGACGAAACCAACGAACTCATTAGGCTGTGACCCTAACACTAGAGTAGATAAAACAGTTTTTAACTCCGCAAGAATTTCCCACAATAATTTGACGAGACTCGAAATTCAACTTTAATGTCTTTAACAAACATTGTCGTCTACGAATCCGTGACTGAGCCGTGTTCTTGAGCCAACTCGTGTATCGCGAACACGTGTCTAGTCTTCATAAGTGGCCGGCTAATCCTTGATTGGCTGTGTATCGCACGCGTTTGTTTATATACATATAATTTCCACCTCGGATGTGAGTTAACGTGAATATAATCATTAGCAGTGGCTTTTTTATACAGGAGCTCAAGTAGATTCATATACCTACCTATCTAAATTATGTAAAAATACTTACTCATAAGAGGAGCTCAAACAGATTCGTATCTCTAAATTTACTTTTAAGAAAACTTATAAGTACTATGCATAGAGTTTAAGATTATGTTGTTATATTGCGAAATGTGACAAAAACATTTACATTTTTTTCCGCTGAATAGCAAATAATTTATTAATAATACTTAATAAATCTTCAGACGAGTTCCAGTGATGGGTACAAAGGCCCAATTCTACTAATAAGTAGTAGTATTTTCACGTTATCAATAATTTGCGGCTACAAATTAACTTTTAATGTCGCACAATGTCACGCCCATTTTGTTTATGGAGAAATCAAAAATCAAAATCAAAAGTACCTACTTTATTTCATAGGCCCTTGCGGGCACTTAAAATCGTCAATTTTAAAAAATTAATGAAACTTAAAAAATATTCTACTAAAATCAAGATAACCCGTGCGCTAGTAGTCCAGTCAATAAATGACCCAAAAGGTGCGTGAGCAGGTAACTAAGCGATTCCTTCAGAACCAAAAGTCCTGACTCCTAGGTGGTGAGCGGGGGGAAGTACGAATTTTGGGTTTTTCGCTTATATCTCGAAAACGGCGCATCGGAGGGAAATATTTATAAATAATAAAATGAAGTTCTTAAAATTATCTACAACTTTTATATCATATGTTTTTTCTAATTCCCAACCGTTTTCGAGCTATACCCTCGGAAAAAGTTCAAATTTACAAAAAAAATCTATTTACCTCAAAATATTCATAAAAATTGCATCATATTGTCTAAACCTATTCATAAACGAAAAGTATGCATAGAAACGAAGTTGTAGATATTTAAATTCCCTTTTAGAATATATATACATATGCTGATTAATGTCCACCCCGCCTAAAGTTACAGCTATTTTAAAACTTTTATAGTGTTCGGTGCTACCGCAAACGAACAGCTCAGCACATTATATTTCCACAATTTTCATGTACGTAGTACGTAACACACAACCGATGTGACCGCGCGTGCGCAATAACCATTTACCAATTAAACTTAATTAAAGTATTAAAAGTGCGTTATTTACATAATATTAAAAAGTTGGGTTTATAGGAAACCATACCACCTATAGAACCTAATTTTACATAATAATATAGCATTTTGCAATTTTCAGAAAATTGGTTTGTATATCGTATTCTTAACCCACAATCTTTGTTCGTTCATCTAATAACATATATTGTAATGCAATATATAAATAAATAAATAAATAAATAAACATATGGCCACTTACGAGTATAAGCAAGTTATTAATTATAGTAGAAAAAATAATGATGATAACAAATTTCATACTTTATTCTACAGATAGTTTCGTTACACCAATACAATAATTGTAAGCCCCATTGTTCTCAATATATTCCTAATGTTGTACTCTCAACAAAAGTAATCAAATTTTCATCCTCTTTGAACTTGAGGGCCCAGGCAATGGTTGTTCTTCCATGGCATCTTCTACCTCAGTAGCGGGTGGCTCTTGCTGAATGGGCTCTACGTCGTCTTCATCGTCCTCATCGTCAACAGGCACGCTGTTCAGGCACTTCCCTTGACAGTGGAGGCACGCTGCAGAACAGGTGAGCATCGCTTTTCGGCAGCCACATTTTCCAATTACACAATCCTCGGTGCAGCGGCAAAATATAGTTTTCAGAAGAACCTCTGGTGCTGGTAGATTTTCCATTGTAATTGCCACCAGGGTGTCTCCTACACGTTTCCACCCCCAATCTTATGAATAGGTTTAGACAATATGATGCAATTTTTATGAATATTTTGAGGTAAATTGATTTTTTTTGTAAATTTCAACTTTTTCCGAGGGAATAGCTCGAAAACGGTTGGGAATTAGAAAAAAACACATGATATAAAAGTTTTAGATAATTTTAAGAACTTCATTTTATTATTTAAAATATTTCCCTCCGATGCACCGTTTTCGAGATATAAGCGAAAAACCCAAAATTCGTACACCCCCCCACCCCCCTCTCACCACCTAGGAGTCCGGACTTTTGGTATGTTAACACCCTAAGCCCCCTGAACAAGTTTCTGAAGGAATCGCTTAGTTACCTGTTCACGCACTCTACACCTCATTCCTTTACTGGACTATAGTGGCAAGTACATCCGCGGAGTTGGTGCCGCGCATGTAATCGCCAAGAGCGACCCGATTTCGAATGTAGGGGCTAACATGAGAAGAATCGGGCAAGAAACTATGTGCCAAAACTCTTTTAAAATCGCCAAATGTCTTACAAATTGTGAATATTACAAAACTATTCAGAGAACGAGCAATTCATTTCTTTTACCGCCACGCTGCCTTATCATTAAAAAATCTTTAACACTGTAATAAGCCTTTTTGCATAACTGAGCTTTAATTAAAATTTTAAATTTATTTACTGACAAGTCATGCATGTTACATGGCAGCGTGTTGTACATTCGTATACAGTGACCTGCACAGGAGTTGCTTATTTTATGGAGCCTATATGTGGGCATTGCTAGCTTGTCTTTATTTCTTATATTTAAATTATGATTGTCACTATTTTTACTGAATTTAATATCTTTATTCTTGTGTCAGTAAGTTTTCATAAATATATTGGGAATGTACAGTCATAATATTAATTTCTTTGAATTTTTCTCTTAAAGACTCTCGGGAGCCCATCCCATAGATCGCCCGAACAGCCCTCTTCTGCAGTACAAAAATGCAGCCAATATCGGCGGCATTTCCCCACAGTAGTATCCCGTATGACATAATACTGTGGAAGTAGCTAAAATAGACTAATCGCGCAGTTTTCACATGTGTTATTTGACGAATCGTTTTTATGGCGTATGCTGCAGAACGTAGTTCGATAGGCATTAAATATGAGGACCCCATTGTAAACTTATTTAAAAGATTTAAGCGAACCGCCATAACCTTAAATATAATTGACTTAAGTCAGCAGTTTTTTTTTTCATATTTTACATAGAAATCCCCAACGACCTCTTCATACCCTGTCATATATACAGGGTGTAACTGAACACCCCAATAACATTTAAGGGTATGTATCCATTAGAAGTAGAGATTCTGTAGGAAAAATATTAGGGCTAACAAACCTACTTTTTTTTCCTATACAAACTAAATAAATTATTTTTTGGTATTAAGTGCCGACAACCCTACGTAAGCGTACAAGGAATACTACGCTCACGTCATACAAACTAAATAAATTATTTTTTGGTATTAAGTCCCGACAGCCCTACGTAAGCGTAGGAGGAATACTACGCTCACGTCTGTCACGTGTCATTTTGTGTTTAAATTTATTTTGTGTTAAGAGCTGATTATGGTTGTGACTTGAAAGTTTTTGCTTTCAGTTTAAACTCATATAACTCTGAAAGTATTGGGGTTCCAGGTCTCAGACAAGCACCGAAGGTTCATTTAGTATCTAACTTATATGCCCCTTAAATGTTATTGGGGTGTTCAGTTACACCCGGTATACTCGTAAAAATCAACTGTGACAAACTTCCGGACCGTTACCTCTTAAACATCAAGTTCTTGGCGAACTCGTAGAGCTCCAGGTCGAGCGAGTTGAGCCGCTGGACGCGCGCCACCTGCAGCGGCGACAGGGCCGCGCGCGTCGCGCCCGACACCGTCGCGTTGTGCTGCGTGAACGGCACCGCGAACCGCAGGTTGAACGTCTCCTCGAACACGTACTGGGATATCTGGGCGGGCAAATTTTCCAAGATCAACCAACACATATTATAATACGAAACGTCTGTGATCAACGCATAATTATTATAAAACGAAGCGTCTGTGATCAACTCATATTATAACACGAAGCGTCTGTGATCAACTCATATTATAACACGAAGAGTCTGTGATCAACACATATTATTAAACAAAGTCCCCCGCCGCGTCCCCTTCAGCCATATTGGTAACTGTTTGTTTGATAACTGTTCTTTGTGTCTATTTGTATGTTCACGATGATCTCGAGGGCTATTGAACCGATTTTCATGTGGTAATTTATATAACGCAAAACCTCAGATACCACAACTTATTTTTAATCATAAAAGTATTATACAAATTATGACAAAAACAAATTTTCGCATATCGTCGTTGAAGTTCTAACACCGCGTATGTCAAAATAGCAACTTTTACGACGAGTGAAAAAACTGCACAATTATACATAAATGTATTATTATAATGCCATTCCATTACTTACATACATTTCATTGGATCCATTAGGAAAAATAAAACCGTTATAATGTTAGTACGAATTTGTGATTAATGCGAAGTATTCGAAAAAGTCGCGTCTTTTTTCCGCCAAAAATGACTTACGTGGTGTTAGAACTTCAATGACGATATTATCTACAAACAAACAATCAAATCTTTCCTCTTTATAATATTAGTATAGACGAAGATATTTCCTTTATTTTGTAAATTTTCTTCTTGCAAATTTGCCATCGCGACGCCGCGCCGATTAGAGATAAAAACGATATAGTTTAGTAAATCTATATCATCGTCCCAGCGGCAATTAACCCACTGTTGAGCATTGGCCTTCCCAAAAGAGAGATTTCGACCATCTCCAACCACGTTGGCCCCGTGTGCCGCTTGGTGAGAACGCCTAAGACTCGTATGTTGATCTGCAGCGCCCCGAGTAGATAAGATGGGCTTAAGTTTCGTTCGATGCCATTCGGAACCCCTCATACACCCCGTAACCATGCATGGTAACAGGGTGTGTAAGACGTTCCCATGAGTCACCAAAATAACTGTCTATATGTATCAGACGAACAACGACCCATCTAGGATGGTGTTTCAAGTTTTTCATCTCTTTGTAGTGGTTTTGTTGCGGTGAACTCCCTTACGAGTGGATGCAGTTTCCTATCTACCTTTGGAGATAGAATTTTGACGTCTTTTGTATGGAGCTAATGTTAAATACCTATCTTTAGTAACCAAACCCACGGGATGATAGAATACTGTAAGAGAAGGTCTACACATGACTATTCTGAAACCGTCACTGTACGGAAAGCTGTAAGTAAGTCTAGAGCTTATTACACTTATCCTAGTTAGGATGCCAATTAAGCATACATTACTTATTTTGATTGCATCACTTGCTAAAAATGAGATCAAAGAAAGCAATGTATGCTTAATTAGGATCCTAACTAGGATATGTGTAATAAGCCCAAAAGAGAAATGGAGTAGACTGTGGAACTATAAACGAAGAAATCCGCAGTACAACTAGTCACTGACATAATCCAATGAATTACGATCCACGAAAGGCAGGGCGCGCAGGCAACATTGCTAGAAGGGCTGATCTGACGGCCGTTGTGGCTTAAATATTCTCAAGTGGCAGATGCGTACTGGGAGACGCAGTGTTGGTAGTAAATCCAGTGAAAGCTGAAAAGCAGCAATGCTGAACGCCTATAGCGTTCAGCTTTGATACGGACGGACTATAAGTGAGTTTAGGGTCAAGAGTTTACCTATTCGGAATTCAAAAAAATATAAACTACATCTTTAATTAAATTTTATTAATTAAATTTAATTCTTTTATTAAATTAAATTTTAACTTTATAATAATAAATTATTAATTTAGCTTTTTAATAAATATATTTTTCATACACACACTCACATACACAAACATTTTTAAGGCTTCTTAATTTTATTTAATTAATTACCTACCTATGTATTCACTACCAGTCATTGTGAAAGTTGTCGCATTGTGCTTTAAATTATTTTTTTAAATAGTGTAAATCCGTAACTGGCATTAAGGACTAATTTATAAGTCATTCAATTTTTATAACATATTGTATGCTGTGGATTTTATGAAATAAATAAATAAATCTTTATGTCGCACGTCGTGGCAGGCAGGACTCTGTCAACAGGAGATTGAATAAGTATTATAATGTGGTATTCGAACGGTGTACCTACACGTAATAAATAAACAATCATAGTAGGTATTCCAAAAGAAATGTGGTTCTGAAATGCTTACTATGTGTTTTAAGAACTTTGAGCACCGTAAACGATATCTTCTATAGGTAGAAATCGTAATTTAATACATAAACTTACTAGGCACTTATAATATAACATTAACTTGGTTTTTATGATAATGAAAGTAAAGCCATATAATTTAATATCAATTAAGAGCATGGAAGCTCTCGTCAAGCTCGTGTACTAGTTAATATAAAAATATTGCGGATCATGATCATAAATTTCGAGCAGCGATATCAATCTAATCATAGGCTCATAAATTTTAATGAAGTCTCAACTACTCGCACCGCAACAAGCTCAGTAATATATCAGTCGTGCGAAACTCCCCGAGCACAGTGAAATGTCCGTTGATGTGACAAATGTGCGTGGTCATTTTTTTTCTATTTGACATTTTAAGTGGTACAGCAGGACATCAAGATAAATAATGGCTGGGCATCGGAAAACATCGGAAACAATCGTCTAACTCCAACTTATCAAAGGCAATTGACAAAAAGTAGTTTGGCCTTAAAAATCATTTACAATCACAAGAGCAGCTCCATATCATCATTATACTGCCTAGATGTGTCGGTGATTTATCTTGACGTACTGTACAGTGTACGT
This sequence comes from Schoenobius gigantellus, assembly GCA_963935595.1. Lineage (NCBI taxonomy): Eukaryota > Metazoa > Arthropoda > Insecta > Lepidoptera > Crambidae > Schoenobius > Schoenobius gigantellus. Next base: position 14,619,768 of record OZ012544.1, on the reverse strand, counting down.
TTTGTTTTTTTTTATTCCACTCTCCATATGATGCACAATAGGGAAGATGCAAATGTAATATTTATGAACGATTTGTAATTAAAATGTTATAAAAACCTAAAATAAGAATGTTTTTATTTTAGTTAATACTATTTTACATGAAAAATAGCGGATGAAAAATATGTGAAACGGAACGCATCTTGATCTACCAATCAGCGACTAGTGACGTCACTCGTGTTTTATGTCCCATCAGATGTAAAGGTAAACATTGATCATATATTTTTTAACTGTTCAAGCCACCAATTTTCCTTATTTACCAAAATCAGTTCCCCGACCAGTTAATATAAATTTTCTGCTATTCCATATGACAAAACCGATATTAAATGTTCTTGCTAATTTCATTGAAAAATATAAGATTAAATTATAGTCACAAAATTAATGATTCATTCAGTGACATTAAGCCCTGCTTCTGGGTTAGAGATCGAAGGCCTTAAATCGGAGGTGGAACAAGTTAAAACAATGCTCAAAGATTTACAAGACTATGTGAAGAGGTCAAATGATGTAATTTCATGCTCATCGAGGGAAATTTTGAGTAAAAAACGACATGTAGCTAATAAGAATAATGATTCGCATTCGTTTGCATCAGTGTCGCAGGCGCATGGCACGAACAAGGCGGCGAGTATCGGTGCATCGTCGGAACAGGTAACGCCGTCTCGGTCAAGGTCGCCTACTCACCGGCCGTCAGCTGATAGTATGCATCGAATGCAATCGCCGCTGTACCGTGACATTGTTATCAGTGCGAATTCACCGCTTACTAAAGAACACCACTCAGTAACGGATTATAGAAAGGACGATAGTTATACACTAGTTGAGAATAAGCAGCGGCAGCGTAAGAATATAAATAACGATAGCTTTATACTAGTCGAGAATAAAAAGCGCAAGAAAATAAATAATATGACCGGCAGGGCGCAGAGTTCAAGCAGATTACGGCTAGCGGAATTAACATCAGCTGTTTATGTCTCGCGATTAAATAAAGCGACTTCAGTGGACGATATTACAGAGTATATACGAGAAAAAGGAGAAGAATGTCTAAAGGTGGACATATTGACTCAAAAACATGAGACTGAATTTTGTTCCTACAAAATCTTGGTACCAAGGCGTAAACTAGATATATTTTTAAGTAACGATTTTTGGCCCAAAGGTATTAAATTTAGACTGTTCCGCGAGTATGCGGTGAGAGGAAATAAACCCCAAATATAATTTTATGGATAATACAACCACAAGAATATCTATTACGTCTTTTAACTGTAAGTCCATTAAAAGGTCTGTACAAAGCGTCCGTGATCTGACTGAAAACTCCGACTTCATAGCGCTTCAGGAGACGTGGCTGTGGCCACATGACCTGAGCTTTGTAGATCAGATCAATGAATCCTTCGGCTGCGTTGCCAAGTCTTCTATGGATCCGTCTGCAGGTATTGTTCGGGGGAGGCCTTTTGGAGGGCTTGCCATTATGTGGAATAAGACTAAGTTTCCTCATGTGACTCCAGTGAACTGTTCAAATGATAGGATTTCAGCTATAAAGGTGTTAGTAGGTTCAGGTCAGTTCTTGCTAGTGAATGTTTACATGCCAGTAGACAATATTGAGAATCTCGCGGAGTTTACATCGTGTTTAGCCGAAGTAAGTGCAATAATTGAAGAATGCGACATTCAATGTGCGTATATAATTGGCGACTTTAACGCTCATCCAGATTCGAGCTTTGGGTGCGAGCTGTCAAAGTTCTGTAAGGACATATTGTGGGAGTGTGCTGACCTTAAGGTACTCGGATCGGAATCGGCGACGTACACTTTTGTTAGCGAAGCTCATGGTACTAGAAGGTGGCTCGACCACTGTCTTACAACTCTAGCGGCATGGGAAACCGTGGTTAGCGCTAGTGTCATATACGACGTGCTTTGGTCGGACCATTACCCGTTGCGTATTGAATGTGACATATCAGGACTGGCCGCTTCAGCCATATCTGGTAGCAATGCTTCTAATAATGTTAGATGGGGTGAAAGAAATACGGAACAAATAAATATATACGGCGAATTTTGTTATGAGAACCTTGACCTGTTTTCTGATTTAAAAACTTGTGACTGTGAGGATGGAGTGGGTTTAAAATGTCCTCATTATAAGGTGTATCAAAATTATATTGAAGAGTACTATAGTCATATTATTAGTGTGCTGCAAAAGGCAGCTATTTTAAGTTCCCGTCCGAGTGGTCAGATTAAACATAAAAAGGTGATTGGCTGGAATTACTACGTTAGAGATAGCCATGACACAGCTAGGCGTCACTTTAAGTGTTGGGTGGTTGCTGGCAGGCCGTCAGACGGTATTTTATTTCATAATATGCGGACTAGCCGTGCTGTTTTTAAGAACAAAATTAAGTGGTGTCAGAGAAACGAGGAAAATATTAAAATGAATATATTAGCTTCACACAAAAAAGAAAAAAATTTCGTAAAATTTTGGAATGCTACTAAAAAGCTTAACTATAAGCAAAGTTTACCGGTTTCCGTGAACGGCCTGCAGGAACCCTCAAAAATTGCTGAGATGTTCGCACAGATGTTTAAGGTTGATCCTTTGCCTGCGGGGTATGTGCTCAATACTGAACCCTCTACAAACAGTGAACGTATAGAGTTTACGCCGAATGATGTGGCTAAAGCAGTGCGAAATATGAAACGCGGTAAATCGCCTGGACATGATGGGCTCAGTATTGAGCATGTACTTGGGGCTGGTAGCAAAATTTATGATCATCTGTGTTGTCTTTTTAATTTGTGTATTAGATATAGCTACGTGCCAGAAGCTCTTATGAGGACTACTGTTGTACCTATAATAAAAAATAAGACTGGTAACCTTAGCTGTGCGTCTAATTATCGACCCATATCTTTGGGTACGATAGCTGGTAAAATACTAGAACGTCTTATTCATCCAGGACTGCAAAAAAATATTGAGATTGATGATGCGCAATTTGGTTTCCGCGCCGGTCTCTCAACAGACGCTGCTATCATGTCGCTTAAGAGTACTATCTCTTATTACACTTCGCAAAACACCACTGTCTATGCGTGCTTTCTAGACCTGAGCCGTGCATTTGACCTAGTGAATTACGACATTCTCTGGGCCAAATTATTGTCATCAAAGGTACCGGTTCAGGTCGTCAATCTGCTGAGATACTGGTACGGAAACCAAGTAAACAATGTGAGATGGGGCAACACAACGTCTAGTGATTATATACTAGAATGTGGCGTTCGTCAAGGAGGGTTAACCTCTCCGGACCTTTTTAACCTGTATGTGAATGACTTGATCGGGGAGCTGAGGAGCACCAAGATAGGTTGCCATCTAGGAAGCGTCTGTGTAAATAATCTCAGCTACGCTGATGATATGGTGCTTCTTAGCCCCTCGATCAAGGGCTTGAGGAAACTAATTTCAGTCTGTGAACATTATGCTAATGTTCATGGGCTGAAATATAATGTGATAAAAACTCAAGTGATGGTGTTTCGGTCGGGGAAAGGCCCGGAGAGAATACCTGAAGTTTATATGTATGGTAATATCATTACTGTTGTTAACCAGTTTAAATATTTAGGACATTTGCTGACGGAGCGGCTGCAGGATGACACTGATATTGAGCGCGAGAGGAGAGCTCTCGCTGTAAGAAGTAATATGCTCGCACGCAGGTTTGCTAACTGTAGTAAGGACGTAAAGACCACTCTCTTTAAAGCGTATTGTCTGTGCATGTACACGTGTCAGTTGTGGACAACGTTCACTCGGAAAGCCATCAACACGATAAGAGTCCAGTATAATGATGCATACCGGGCTCTTATGAAGCTACCGAGATACTGCAGCGCGTCGAGCATGTTTTCTGAAGCGGGAGTTCCCGATTTTTTCGCAATAATAAGATCGCGTATTGCATCTTTTTGGAGCCGGTTGCGCCGCTCTGGAAACAAAATTCTAATGGCTATCTCTGACGATGTAAGAAATCCAATCTTTAAACATTGGATTTCTGTACACATGGACGGGAACAAAAAATGACAGTTGCAATTCCTTGCAATACATAGGTACGACGAATTTTGCGTAAAATGTATTTTTATTTTTATTTTATTTTATTTTATTTTTATTGTTTTGTATAATTTAATTGTGAATTTTTACACTATGGCTTTTTTGGCTGCAATAAAACGATTTTATTTTATTTTTTTATTTTATTAATCATTCCAATCTCATTTACTGCTTCACTTCCTAAAATAAATACTAACCACCCCCACCGGCTATTAGTTTGCTAGTCCTATGTCTTATTCCCCTTACTAACCCACAAAGTAACTTAAAAATATTTTTATGTGCTTTGTCCGCAGGTAGCCCAACCGAGTAACCGGCTTGGGTAAATAGTCAACTTCATTTTCCTACATTACGTGTCTTTTTCGAACTCGACATTGGCGGAATTGTCGCACACGTAGTGACAAAAGCCATTATCACAAAAAACAAAAAAAAGGTAAACATTATTTTTACGAAAGTAAAACATTTTTATGTAAAAAAATGGTAGTTGTAGTTGGTTGTATAAAAATAGTCCCCAGAAACCTACCGAGACTTAGGAGTCGACATGGTAGTAACATTTTTGTTGAAAGTGCCGAGTTTTCGAGTGCAGAAATGGAAGGAACTAAACTTCTGCGGTAGGTAAAGTATTAAATTACAGTAAAGTTTTAGTGTTTCATTAAGAGCATAAAGTACGAAAAGAAGGTTATCGTGTTACAATCATTTTTTCAACTTTGGATCAGAAGGTCCAGTTAAAAACAATTTATTTGGGAACTTCTTTGAAGTCGATGGACACTTTGGTATAAAACATGAATCCAAGCGTCTTTTTTCAGAGCAATAATTGCATTTTTCTGGCTATCTTATATGGATAGTCCATTTAAAATCAGTAATTTGAAACAAATGGAAACTTTCTCTATGATATTTGAATTGAATGTTAGCGACGAATGAGTGACAGACAGGAGTGACGTCATCAGAACTGTAGGCCCGTTTTAGCGCGAAATTTGAAACTGTTCATTGCAGACTGCATTTTATTGCAATAAAATTTATTATTTTAATTTTTATCATACTTGTGATCTATTCTACCTGGGATTCTTTACAATAAACGCAAAAATAAAAATATTGCATGTTCCCTATTACAAAGTAAGTAAGTACCTTAAAATACTGTGTGGAATTTTAAGTCATTACATTTATTTCTAACATATTCAAACAATAAGTTCTCGTCGTCACTACACATTCTTTTAACACTCACATTAACTCACTATATCGAGCCCAAATTAGTAAAATATATTGCTAGAGTTTTCGTGACTGAAAAACACACACTATTGTGCTTAACACACGTTAATGAGTAGGTATTTATTTACCCTTAATGTAAATAGTATTATAATAGGCAATCAGCAATGAGATAGTGATATGAATAATCGACATGTAGGTATTAATAAAAAACCTTACATGCGAAAGTAGTGTCGTAATGTGAAAATGCAATTTTTTTTTGCAAATGGCGTCCAATCACGCTATGCAATTATACATTGATATCTATGTGGTAAACGGATAGAGAATTGTGAAAGGCAATGAAGCTTTATGCACCTGGTGAATGTAGACATTTAATTTAAGCATAAATTTTTCGGATTGAGTAATCTCTCATTTTAGACTCCTAGACGTCCGCCGCCAGATGCCACGGCGCGAATTTGCTTTTTTTGCGACTTTTTCTTGAAAGCTAACATTGAAGAAGAAATCTCTATTTTGAATTTGGTTGCTCGCAACAGTTCGACAATCTTCGCGACAATGCCGTAACAAACACTATTGTGCATCAACTCGAAGGGGGTCGTTTAAGTTACCTATATGATTTTTTTCTATTGAATATCATCAATTTTACATCTTCAAATCAATGTTTAATGAAGACAGAGCTTACTTGTTTCATTCCTGAAAAAATTGTAGCCAATTACGATATGATATTACGATTTATTTTGTTTGACAGAAGATCTCAGAAGAAAACTAGATGAATACAACCTTCCATAAATCAATCTGGTGCCAATCAATGAAGAAAACACCCATTACGTGACCGAACAATTTTCGATACCTCTACGTTTATTTTCCGACCGTTGAAATATTTATTCGAACAAATGAACATCGGCGAAGCTCTGAAAGAATTTATGTGACATTCTTATTAAATGAAAGCACTGCCCGCTCTAAATCCCGAGTTTAGCGCGCGTTCAAAATCCAGTTGTCCCATATATTAAAGAGGCGCCCTGCTCGACAATAAAGCTTAATAAATTTGTCCCCAGTCCACTCCCGCCCCACTCGGTGGACAAACATTAAAAACAAATGGCCGCAGGGCGATCGATGAATATTCATAGGAACAAGAAAACTGCAGGCGAGGAGTGCGACGCGACCGGCGACAAATGGCGCGAGAGATACGGAGACGCGATTCCAGCTCAAATAATGGTTGGACCTTATCTTTGGGTCAATACCGGATCCTGCGGATGTTTTCGCTGTTTCAGAGGATTTTCGACATTTCTGATAATCATGAAAATGTACAATATTGATTTTGTAAATGAGCAATAGTGAAAGAAGAAATAGGTAGTAGATTGTTTATACGACGGGCTAAAATGACCCATTATACAACTTGTTTGGTACATACCCTATCAAGCTTTGACGACACGTTTAGCGCAGAGGTCGTGTGATCACCTACTGCGCAACGGGTCGCGAGTTCGATTCCCGTACGGAACAAATGTTTTGGGCTTGGCTTGTGGTCTGGGCTTATGTGCATGTGATATTCTATGTTTGTAACTGCACCCACGACACAGGAGAAAATCCTAATGTGGGGCGACGTATTAAAAAAAAAAAGCCGAAACCTACCCATGTTAACATAGTCATATAAACTTGTATTATGGCGTCATTGACAATTTAAAATTAATTTTGAAATCCCCATACAGATAGATAAGTACTTATATGAAAAAAATACAAGCGGAATTAAAAAAATAATATTACAATTTCAAATTTTTAATGTATTTATTTATGGTTTTGTTCTATATATAAATAAATACTCTGGTACGCTACAATGCCACACTTTCTGAGCAAAAGAAAATAATACGGTATTTTATGATGTTGATGAGGCACTATTGTTGTCGATAAAAAGTATCACATTTTATGGAACTTGTGGCATGTTCTGATAAAAGGAGTTTGTAGAATAACTTATAGTATACCATATAAGCGGTAAATTTACGATATCTATTCTGAGATCAATATTACCATTTGTTTTGCAAATTATCAAAGCGTGAGATGAATGCGTGGATTGGTCAAGTTGATTACTTGTTCAACCCACGCCTTCATCTAACATTTAAAAGGAAGTTGATTTACCATTGAGTATTGTATCAAACTTAGAAAACAAATCACAAAAGGATATAAGAATTCAAAGACTTGTATTAAGACTATTTTTACAATGAATTTTACGATGATCTTCATATGCAAATTAAGATAGGTAATAATAACCTCTATTTACATAAACCATACGACATCTGTTCAGTTTTTTTTTTCAAATATAAAATCGCAATTATTATTTAGAATGGCATTCCTAAAACGTGCTCAACTATAAACACTAGCTTTCCATACGCAACTTCTTCCGTGTTATTTTAATTTTTCCCGAACTAATTCTATATTTTAACCGCAGTAAAAACAATTCAAACAATAAAGCAAAAGCTCAATTGTTAGTGTGATACAACAAAAAACAAAATGCAACCTCTAATTCACATTTCTTAGGGAAGAGTTTTCAAAAACGCTGTCCACTCATTTCGTATAATGAGCATAATTACAAAATTTCATGCTGCTACGAGGTTGGTATCAGAGTAGCCGGCCTAACAAAGATAACACAAAATAGCTGAAGAAAAAAACCTTTTTTCATCTCTCAATACAGTCTCCTTTAAACGCAATACAATTTTCCCAGCGATGTTCAATAGCTTTGACACCCTGTCAAAAAAACCATCAGAAGCAGACTCTACCTATTAATTGTTGGCAAATCTTTTACCGGCGTGCCACTTTTTCAAGTTTGGGAATAGAAAATGAACCAAGGCAGCTAGATCTGTCGAGGAAGGTGCACGAGGAAGCAATACGAACTTTAACTCATTAATTTTAGCCAGCGCAATAGTGAACGTGTGAATTGGTGCATTGTCCTAACACTTTCTTTTTCGCTAAATGAGGCCGCTTTTTCCTTATATCCATCACTCAAACTTTGCAATAGTTTTGAGAAGTACTCGCCGTTAATGTTTGGTTTTTTCAAGATCATCATAACAGCTCATACGTCCCCACCGAGGGGCTCGAGCCTTTAAATAATTTCTCTCTCTCTCTCTGTTTGCAAAATCACTCTCACCAAAAATGGTTGTGAAACAAAAATCTTCTTTTTTCAAAATAACGATAATATTCGAACTTTCGAATATTTTTTTATTCTTTCAGCCAGCACTACTATCTATATGTCAGGTCGGCTATTTCTGGGACCACCCTTGTAGCTAATTTTCAGCCTATTTGTCACCCCCTTGAGAGTTGAACTTCGTAATATCCGTTCTTAACTGACATATTCTATCCATAAACTACCTTCCTGCCAAATTTCATGTTTATAGGTCGAGTATCTTCGAGATCTCGTGATTAATGAGCGAGTGACTTTTCGCTTTACATGAATAGATAAAAAGCCAAAATACTACAATTATAATAATATGTTAAAAAGGCACGGAATAAAACGTACCTAGCCTATGTTGGAATAAATAACACTAATAAAAAAATTTCTTTCTTTTCTTTCTTTCTTTCTTTCTATTAAGTAAGTACGCATCTCCCCAACAGTCTTTGGTAACAAACCAATTGCACAAAATCAATTTTCTCAGTCGCTCCTGTCATTTGGGCACATATATTTCCCGACTTCCGACGTCCCACCTAAGATTACTTACATTTCGCCGAAAAGAATAATGCTCACATTTATCATGAGAACAGGAAATTCAATTTGTACGAATTCGCGAGCTACACAGGCGCTCTTCAACAGCACAGTTCACTGAAACCAGTTTAAATTATTGTATAAACAAAACCATGTTTCTTCATTGAATTGTACTTGAGTGTACATGGTCTTTTGTTTTGGAGTATGTTCAAAGCTGTGTTTCTCATATATTGTGTTTGTATTGTAGAGCAGTTTTGAGAGATGAAAATTTTAACATCTTGAAACCTTTAAGTTTAATTAATATAATATTTTCTTAGTATATTGTTGAATACATCCAACATTTCATTGTGATGGCCATAAAGGGTATTATATACTATTATTAGAATAGCTGCGTTTAATAATAGAGTAAATTGGTCACAATTATCCGAGAACCGATAAGAATTATTCATGTAAAAATTGTCCTCATTACAAGCGACATTCACTAAAATTATCGAATATGTTGGTCGACATCATTATCTTATATATGTAATTTATGTAACAGAAATCGATGTAACGTAAAATATCAGGTATAGGTACTTATTGATTTATTATACATAAAGACTGACTTTGAAGTTCTAAAGTGTAAGTTGCATTGTTGTATATGTTTACTCTAAAAAAAAGATTTATAAATCAATAAAGAAAAAAAATCTTCTCGGGCGGGATATGAAGCCGCGTCTCCAACATACCAGGGGCCCTACCATGATCGCTTATAGCAAGGTTAAAATAATATTGAAACAGAGACACCGCTCTTGCTGCGTATAGCGCCATCCCGCTCTCAGTGCGGTTTTGATATTGTTTTGGGCGATTATGGTTAGGGGGCTGGTGTAACAGAAATCTATGTATAATCTAATTGGGATGATGACTGAATTCTAATTTTTACGTCTCGTCATTAAATATTAAAATACCGTGGAAAAAGATGCAGTTCTGTGAAATTAGAATTAAAATTGGCTTAGAAATACATTAGATACAATCATTTTAAGTTGTTTATTTGAAGGCGATTAGACAGAGAGATCCGACATTAACCGTGACGTCATAGTTGAGTACGGCCATATTAACTCCTTGTAAATTGGCGTTTTGCTAGAAAGAGATGGAGAAAAATCTTTAATACCTTATATCTTGGTTGTTTTTATAGTTATTCGAAAAACGATTTTTTCTTTCTGTTTATTATATGAATGAGCTTCTATTAAAGCAAAAAATTGTTTTAGTCATCTAGCCCATTGTAGCTGAAATTGAAATAATGTAAAGTAAAATATCGGGTATCGATTTAATATAAATTAAGACTTATTTTGAAGTTCTAACGTATAAGATAAATGACAGCACGATAATACAGGATTAAAATAACGAGCTAACGTTGAAATATAAAGTATTTAGTTAAAACAACTTTTTAAATACAAGCTTTTAGTACTCGTCAATACTAATCAAACAAGCCCAAACTCGATGGGCTTGTGTTTTTATTGCGGAGATCCGATGGCCACCTTCCAGCTCCAGCATTAGATCAGCTAATATTGCATTATCAAGCGATATCCATATGCATGCAAAATTTCAGCTCAATCGGAAACCGGGGAGTGATTCTAATTTTTCATTACAGACCGCGCACCGGGACATGAGAAAGCAAATAAAAGCTTGTAAAAATCCACAAAGACGACTGCCTACATACATATTAATTTCAAACGTGATATTCTTTGAATAAAATGCATTTTAAAATATTTATAAATCATGTAAAGCTACTTTTTTTTGTAGAGTTATTTTAATCAACTTCAAAAATAAGGAGGTTCTGTATTCGACTGTATCTTATCTTTTTTTATGTAAATTCATCGATTTCTCCGGCAATTTATTGTAGACCGAGTTTTGAAATTCATTTTCAATTCTAAGCGGTAGCCTGACTTCTACCATTTTGAAAACGAACTTCTTCTGAAGTGATCCCATTGTCACCAAATCAGCATCTGATGATGGTATCTCAGGTAAATCGAGGGAAACCCTAAAATTTTGCAGGCACGTACAACGTCTTCGGATTTTTTTTCTAAAGCTACGAGTATTACGTTGTACCTACGTTCTGTATCTAACGGCACTGTATGAGAATGATTCGTGATGGAACCTTACATCATCAGCTCAGCAACTTGAAACAATAACGAAGTTGGAAAAGAACAAAATGTATAGGAATAATTCTGATGCACTGTATGAAAATTGAGTTTATATGAGTTCGCCTCGCCTGACTTCGACGAGAGTGAAGAGTTAGCGTTAGGAGCCACTGGTTCGAATTGAAAAATTATTTTGTGTTGGATGAACATCAAGGAAATTTATTATAGCATCGCGCTACGACCAAGCTGAATTTCAAACAAACAAAGCAAGTCCGGTATAAAGGTTCAAGTTCGTGCCTCGCGGCCGATCGCGTGCGCCTGCGCATGCATGTATGGCGATCGTTAGATATAGAATGCATCCATCAGTCGCACACCTCCAGAAGCGGCGCCATTTATTTTCATACTGCGACTATAATAGCATCGGCCACAAGGCACGAACTTGATGACAGCACCATAATATAGGGTTTTCCAATAAGAGGTATCATTTTGAATAGCCCGCTATTTGGGCAGCTGTCACTTTTGAAGCTGTCATTTTTTGAAATTTGACATGTAAGTACTACGCCATTACTAAAAATGGAACGATACACGCTTCAACAACGCACGCATTGTCACACAAGCAACGAAACAATCGCAATTTTGCAAAAAACGATTCCTGACCGCGTTATTTCTCGAAGAAGTTATCACGATTGGCCACCGAGATCTTGTGATTTAACACCTTTAGACTTTTTTCTTTGGGGCCACGTGCCAAGATAAGGTCTATACCAATGTTCCACAATCGATTCAAGACCTTAAAGATGGAATTCGTGAAGTTATCGAGGACATACAGCCACAAATGTCCGAATTGGTCATGGAAAATTTCATGAAAAGGATATGGTGCTACAAGCGTAGCCATGGCGGCCATTTGGCTGATATCGTTTTCAGTTGTTAATGGCATACCTTCCTCTTTACAATGAAATAAAAGTCCATTAATTTCTCTTTAAAAAATAGTCGTTTTTTTAAATATCAAAATGAAACTTTTTATTGGAAAACCCTTTATAATGTAGGTGATTAGAAACACTGTCAGAAACGGAGAACATCTAGAAAATAAGCATAGATCAGTTAATTGGACACGTCTCCCTTAAGCCATCTTTTTGTTGTCAAAAAATATAATAATATTTAACTACACGAGTATCAAGCTACGCTATTATAATAATTGAACTAGAAAATTGCTCGTTAGGAGAGATCACACGAGGTTATTTCGGCGAAGAGACTGGTACTTTTTGTGAACACTACCTACCTACAAAGATTCCCCAACAGCAGTGATTAAAGTATCATATGAATTGATTACCGACTCACTTGGACAAAACAAAGACAGTCAGACCTGCCTTCCGTTTGGCCGAGGGCCGCTCATTAAATACAGAGACTATAATTTACTGCACGCATACCTATGTAATTAAGATCACTAGAGATGCAGCGGACCGATTGGAGCGCTCGCATCGTATCTACGTCGCTATAAAACTGTTTTACGTGCATGTATTAGCTAGCCAGATTTTTAATGTTATCATATAATATTGTTACAATTTTCACATAGATGATTTTGTGTAAAAAAAAGTGAAATTCATAACATTTTCTTTAAATCATCCGAAGTTGCAAGTGACTTTTGCATGATTAATAAAAATTCGAGACTTCGATTGATATTAGTTCAACCTTTGTAAGCGTAATACCGGGTTATTTTTCCAGCAGGAGCCAAATTTTGTGTGCTTGTTCAGACAAGCAAAATGAAGATCTTTTACTATGGGACTAATCTCGAAATCGCGAAAAAAAATCAGGTGTTCCATACAAATGTTCAATTTGGCTCCTGATGGAAAAATAACCCGGTATATTAATTTAAATAGACTATGTATGTATCGAAAATAAGTTTAGCCTACCTAAACTTAAGAATAAAAAATTATTTTACATTTCTCTTTAAAATTATTGCCGTGGGATTTCCGTGCCATAAATACTTTTAAACCGCACTAAAAGTCCGAACTAAAATATTACATCACGGATTTCTCATTTCAACTTCTTGCAAAAGTTCTCTTTATTCTTAGCATGTCTGGAACAGTTCGGTCACCTGAAGTTAAATAAAACTCTTTATAACTTCAGGTAGTATAGAACGCACACGTAGAACATATTAAATCAAAACTTTCAAAATTTATTTACGCACTGTATGAAATAAAATGTAGTACAAATTTAGAAACTGCACTATTAACGTACTATGCATACGCTTACTCATGGCTAAAATATGGCATCATGCTATGGGGTAACAGTGTGAATTGGCATGAACTATTTATATTGCAGAAAAAATGCGTCAGAATTTTAGCAAACATAGATAACTCACAAAGCTGTAGGCCTTATTTCATCAAGTTCAAAGTTCTTACACTACCAAGCATATATATTCAGGATCTTTGTTTATTTGTTTTCAAAAACCCACATCTTTTCCAAAAAGATATTAAATCCCATAATGTTAACACGAGAAATAAAAATATAAATAAATTGTATCAACCTCCTTTTAGAATAAATATGTTAAAAAATAGTCCATATCATATGGCAGTTAAAATTTTTAATAAATTAGATCTTGACATAAGAAATGAAAATAAATTGACATCCTTTAATACAAAATTAATTTTTTTTTTATTAAAAAACTGTTTTTATTCTTAGGACTTCTTAGGACAAAATAAATAACATAATAATAAAATAACTCATTGTTCGAGTAAATAAAAAACTAATTAAATACATATTTACAGTTCAATTTAATTAATCATTTTTTATTGACATGACTTTTCTTTTTTTCTTAGATATATTATAATTGTGACATCTGTGATACTGACATTATTTAGAGCTTGTATTGTATAAGTTTTTAATTGTAAATTGACATTATAATCATATAAACTCACTAGCAATGTTGCGGTGCCCTTGCAGGGTTCATGTTTGTAAGTACTTATAAAAATGTAACATCTAAATGTAACAACATGAAAGCAATAAAAGAATATGAATATGAATATATAATATAAGGAATGGAACACACGAAATAATAAAGTTAAAAGTGATGTAGCAACTCAGTTACTGTGGCTACCAAACAGAGTATTACATTATAATTCATTAAATTAAAAATTTTATATTGTTCATTGATAAGAAGTCAACTTGAATAATATGCTTGTCAGAGTTGGAATCCACTGTAAAATTTTTACATAAATGAAATTGAAAAAATACAAAGAAAATTTCTAAGGTTCGTAAATTTTAAACATAGGTTGAATCCCGATTTAAATTCAGATTACGCAAAAAATTGCCAGCATCACCATTTACTTCCATTGGCGTTGAGAAGGGAGGCGACTGACTTGACATTTCTCCAAAACTTAATTCTTGGTAATATAGATTGTTCTGACCTTCTGTCAAAAATCACAATACAGGTGCCTAGTCGAGCTGTAACTAGAAGAAACTATATCATACTTCACGCCGATACCTGCACAACAAACTACTCGTATAGACAAAACTCTTTTTTTAATAGTTTTTAGAAATTTCAATAAAATATTCTCAACAAATATGGATTTGTTTACTGAAAAACAAAATAATTTCAAAAAACAAATATATGTTTTATTTTTGTGCAAGGAGTCTTGTAACTTACATTAATCATTGCTTACTGAATGAATTGACATGGCTAAACATAAATATTTTAGGTTTCGGTAGGTATCTATTTCTGTTTTGTTTTATTTACTGTATAAGTCTATTTGATATAATTTAAATGCTGTTTGTTTCCAAATAAAAATAAATAAATAAAACAAGTGAGGTGAAACAGCTTAAGTAATGTTTTAAGCTATTGACAATAACTAATTTAACATAACCTCATTAAAAACTCAATCGATCGCTTATACGTGCAATCATTTACTCAGCAGAATAGTCTATACTCTATACGAGTACCATATATATTTGCGCAATCACTTAGATATGGCTTATGGTTAAGTTATTGTTCCAAGGCGCGCTCTATTTGAAACAGTGTGGGCGACTCGACAAGATATTAATTAGAACCGATTACTCCTTTCGCTTTGAGAATTACAGAAACAGTCCTACACTTGTCGCCTACGATCAACTCAAGTTTAGCTAACTATCCAATAACAAACACCTCAAGATTTATAGATGTTTTTTGATTTCGGTTTTGTTTTACTTCCTCAATATTTGAGAAAAAATCCTTCACCATAGGATCTTCGGGCAAATGTAAGAACATATTATGAAATTCGAAAAACGAAAAAACACATCGGTACAGTCGGCTTCTAAAGTAAATAATCATTTAGTTATTTCCTTTTATTTAGTATGGTTACACCTATGTATATTGGCATTGTTAATAGCTGGTGTGACATGGTACTTAAATGTTTATCTACTTTTGAAGCCGATTGTACATGGCAGGATCGAACCCCGGACCTCTCGATTAGTAGGCCAGTGTCGAGTCCACAGCGCCAGCGACGCTCAATACAGGCGTAAGTCGCGTAACAATATTCAACCACTCACAATCACAGAGGGAACTTTCGCGAATATTATCAACCGATATTACAAAACGCGCACAAACGTTCGCCTTAGCTCCGCTTCGAAAACTATAATTATATGATCAGAAAAAGAACTATCTAGGTGAGCGAATAAAAATATCATCTGTGTTTTATCTAAAACTAATCACTACGTTATTTTCTACGTAGCTATGATAAGGATTGTCGCTGTCCGTGCAGTGATCGAGATTACATTAGTTGCTTATTTCTTTCTTCTCGTCTTAAGAGCCGAATAATGGTGTTTGCCGCAGTTGCCTCTGCGAAGAGGATATCTTCCATCCGTCTTATTACAAGACATGGTCTAAACTTAGACCTGGTTTAAATCAGGACTGAGTTGACGCTTGCTCTATCTGTTTATAACTAAAATAGGTGAAAGCGAACTAGGTTTAAACCGAGACTAACCTTAGACCAGGTTTTGTAACAAGACCGCATGAATACTACACCAAACCCATTGACCAGCGTGATGGAGTAGCACAATTTCTCCCCATCTTCGGAGGCCTCATTGCCCAGCAGTGGGACGTGTATGGGCTCAAGTGACGATGATATCACAAGGGGAAGCAAGAGCGAGCTTCACATAGATTTTCAACGGGACGACAAACTGTTAACCCTAATTCTCGACCAAGGTGAAGTGGGTAAAAAGTAGTTAAGTGGCAATGAAGAGGTAGTTAACATTAGTAACAACGACAGACTTACTGATCTACGTTTTTATTATTTCGGGGGGATCCTGATGGATACTCTGCAGTGGGAAGTGCAGGGTTATGTTGGACTCCAACGAGGTTACTCGACGACCTTCTAACCCAATCACCCCAGGGATCAGCAGCAGGGAATGGGGAGTTGCATGCTGGTGCATTTATCCCCAACATACCCCACCCGGCGTTCGCCCACAGGCACACCGCTACCTGTCTGACAGAAGCATGGGGGAGGGGGTTAAAACATCCCATGGAGCAAGTGGATACAAATGGCCCCCAGCCCCCATTAAAAACAATAGGCGATACTTGTTTAAATAAAGAAAAATATGTAGAATAATAAACAACAATCATAAGTTTGGCAACCCAGATCGATCAACCCGTGTGCGCGACTATCAAACGAAACAGGGAATTGCCCTGTCGCTTATCTATTTGAAAGATTAATTTATAATAATGTCGTAGAATTTGTTTATACTGAGCATAAGCACGAATTCTAATCAAATAAATCTTTTTTTTTTATTCTCAATTTTTTTCCAATACCGTACATCTACATACATCACTATAGAAAATAGTTTCTTGACAAAATGACAATTACTTAAATAATAAATTGGCCCCCGAGTAGTATTAGCCCAGGGCCTCACAAATTCACGATCCGCCCTGCCTACCATCGAGTGTCCAGGTTTATTACAACCTTGTTAAAGACTTTCTTGAATAAGACGTCAATAACTGTTCAGTCAGGCGGATTTGGCACAGCTTAGTCATATGACGTATTTCTAGTTCCAGTCGTGAATAACCAAATGTTTTCAGATCTCTGTGTAACAATAGAATAATATTTGAAAGAGGGAAAAGCCTAAAGATCTTATCTTGTTATTCGAAATTCGTGATTCAATTCCAGCTCAAACAATATAAATCCTAAAATAGGGCTGTTGGGGATTTCATTGTTAAATAAAATTTATTCGGACTAACAGCAAGAGGTGTAAATCCCTACTAAATTTCTGAGCGGGGAAAATCTATTATGATAATTCTTCAGAGAAATTTCTACAGCGGAAACCTTTATCACTTATATATGAAGCATTTTAATTTAATTCTATTGGATTCATCGCTAAGGGATTCTGTATCATATGAGGCCAATGGCCGAAATCTGAAGTCATTGTTGGTGAAGCGACCGCTTAACATATTATAAGTACTTATATACGATAGCCGCCGCACAAGTTAATATGTAGATACTTATTGCTACAATGATTAGCACTGACAACTACCCTTTGAGTTTATTCACGCTAATCCCAACCATTGCGATCAGTTTAGTACACCTACATAAAAACTTGTGATAAAATTTCAAACACATGAAACGTTTGCGAAACGGGCCACATAAATATTTAAACGAGACGTACTTTAAAGTTTCACCTATGCTTTAGCTGATCACTTCGTATCCACCCTATATTTAGTTGAAAATTAGGTAAGCTTAATCCAGGCTAGATGAATGAAAAAAAAATTATTGCTTTAATAGAAGCTCATTCATATAATAAACAGAAAGAAAAATCGGTTTTCGAATAACTATAAAAACAACCAAGATATAAGGTATTAAAGATTTTTCTCAATCTCTTTCTAGCAAAACGGCTATTTACATGGAGTTTATATTGCCGTACTAAAAAATTACATCACGGTTGATGTCGGATCTCTGTCTAATCGCTTCCAAATTAACAGCTTAAAATGCTTGTATCTAATGTATTTCTAAGCAGATTTCAATTCTAATTTCACATGATTGCATCTTTTTCTACGGTATTTTAATATTTTATGACGTGACGTGAAAGTTAGAATTCAGTCATCATTCCAATTGTTCGTGAATAGTAGGCCTGACTGATAGCACGTGTTAGTCAAATTTACCAAACTATGAAACGATTCATAACAATATGAATTCGAATACTATTCATTTGAATAGGCAAATTACAACATACACAATTTAACCTGGTTACTAGCACAATGTAATTATTTACAGAAGCTATAGTAATTCGTCTATATTTACACAGCTACGCTAACTGTTTCTCGTAGTAATTTCAAAACTAATTAATTAGTTGAAAATCGGGTTATAAATTATTAAGAACATTCGGCTAGCAGTGTGATCACTAGCAAAATTAGGATGATGACTGAATTCTAATTTTTACGTCTCGTCATTAAATATTAAAATACCATAGAAAATGATGCAGTCCTGTGAAATTAGAATTAAAATCGGCTGAGAAATACATTAGATACAAGCATTTTAAGTTGTTAATTTGAAGGCGATTAGACAGAGAGATCCGACATCAACCGTGACGTCATTGTTGAGTACGGCCATATAAACTCCTTGCAAATTGCCGTTTTGCTAGAAAGAGATGGAGAAAAATCTTTAATACCTTATATCTTGGTTGTTTTTATAGTTATTCGAAAACCGATTTTTTCTTTCTGTTTATTATATGAATAAGCTTCTATTAAAGCAAAAAAAATTTTTTAGTCATCTAGCTCATTATCATGAAACTTATTGTGGTGGAATGTTATAGTAGATGCGTAAAACGTGTTAATGAAATTGCGCAAGACCTGAAATTAGTTTGTTAAGAATCGAGAGAAAAATCGATCCCACTGATTAATAATACTTGCCAATTTGTGCCCAAATATTTTTCTTTAATCACGCCGCTTTAAATTTACATAACCCTATCGTGTTTATCGGTGACGCGGCGGGGCTATAAGCGGCAACATACTACTCGCTGGCGCGCGACCATTTTTAAAGGAGAATGGCGAACATCCATGCCAGATTTCTAGACCCCGTTCATTAATGAAACTTATAGATACTTGTACAACTAAACAAGACTAACAAAAAAGTTAACTACATTGAATAAATTAAAGATGGCATAAAGAAGATATAGCTGTATTTTTGTTGACGACACGGTTAGCGCAGAGGTCGAGTGATCGCCAACTGCACAGCGGGTCGCGGGTTCGATTCCCGTACGGGACAAATATTTTGTATGGCCTACAGAAATTTGTTCCGGTTTGGGCGTATATGCATGTGATATTCCATGTTTGTAACTGCACCCACGACACAGGAGAAAATCCTAGTGGGGCGACGTTTTTTTTTTAAAAAAGAAAAAAAATTGTTAAAAGTGAGGTTAGGTAAGAACAATGAAATCGATAAATCCGAAGAAATGCTGAGGTCTACGTTTGAGCTGAAATCTTATGTCAGGAAGCAAACCAAGCCGTCAGAAAATCACTGTATCACCACGAAAAGTACAAAGAGGAACCGAAAATCTGAATCTGAAGGTGTGATGAAAGAAAACATCATGACATTTGACATACATTTTTGTAAATACTTTCTAATTAAAAGGCAAAGGAATTAATGCCATTCAGACACGCACAATTAAATGCTTTAAGGAGATTTTAGCGACAAATGGAAAGAGTTAGTTTCATTATTATTATTATTAGGGTCTTCTGCGTAGACCCGAATCAACTATCTAGATCTTTAAATTTTATCGGCCGAAGGCCAAGAAGCCAAAGCCAGTAGAGCCCCTATAATAATTCAATTCAATTCCATATCGTTTATTCAAATTGGATTATTACATAATCAATTTTGCACGTCAAAGAAGCCACACCAATGATTCACAAATCTAAGACCTTGTATTGGAAAGAACCAAGCAAGAAAACCAGCAAGGGCTATTTTTTTCTCCCTGTATTGTTACAGAGTCGTCAATCGGAAGCTGACCTCAAAGCAAAAGTTTAAGCTTAACTTCAAATAAAAAGATACATTTCACGTTTTATTATTGCATTGATATGCAAAAAAAAGGGAATATCTTCGTAAGTAAACATAAGTTGGGGTTTTGCATTGCATCATTTGACACGTATACAATATCATAGATATGATATTAGTATATATAGTACATCACGTTACCCACGTGTATATACTAGTGTTTTTGAATATATTTTTATTCAACCATTAAATTCATATATATGTAATAAATATTTCCAACCATATCGAATAAAAATTTCATTCAATTTAAGTTAATTTTAACTCGAGAGTAATATTAATTCGTATAGATAAATTTAACCGACTGATAAAATTGTCTTTATGAATAAAAATATTGAGCGTCAAGATGCTAAAAAAATATCAAGATATTGTATTTGAATAAAAATGTTAACTGATATTTTCAACCATTAAAATTATCTGTCCAATATATAATTATATATTCAACAACTACTATTAACTTTTAACTAATCATTTATTTCAACCATTAACGCCACCTCTAGTATATACCAACACGATAAGGCAATTTGTCATCGTCATAATGTAAACCAAAATACGCCCAACTGCTGGACATAGGCCTCCTCCAAGAAGGACCCATTATAGCCCTAATAACTAATACAAGTAATACCTACCATCAGCCTGCGAGTCATGCCGCTCTGTATACATTTGCATGAAGGGCTTGCAAACGCATTTTTTACATAGGACAGGGAAGCTCTTGGCCTTCATCTCACCTGATGGTAAGTTACGATAAGGCCGAATGTGGAAGTGAGCTTCACCTGACGCCCAATTCTCCTAAAAAGTTACAGCCGAATCGAAGTTAAGCCATTGCGATCGACCAATCGGAGCGTAATATATATTGCCATTCAACTGTCCCATGACGTGATAATGTAGCGTTCTAATTGGTCGAACGCGGCGGTTTATTTTCATTTGGCCTTCTGAACTCCTCAACAACTGACGAACTGGCTATATTAACTATTTGTCCGATCACAACATTGTTGTTATAGCGACAAAAAAGATGGTGTTAGTTAGCCAGGCGAGCTCAGAAGTTCCACCACCAACCAAAATGCGCACGAGTCGTGCAACCGATAGGCGAGAATTTAGCCCCTGCTGCAGCGCGATTGTTACCCTTGGATACTTGGTAAAAGCACACCTTACCTTCTGATACTCGGTGAGGCCGAAGTACGACATCGCCGCGAGGTTCCTCTTGGCGGAGGCGAGCATCACCCGGTCCGAGTCGGCGGTGCGGTGCCGCAGCGTGCCGTTGTAGCAGCCGACCAGCGCCAGGTCGGCCAGCATGCGCGTCTGCCGGTTGTTCGCCAGGTTCCACGGGCACGCCGCGAACTCCTCCAGCGTGACGCCGCGCCACGACTCGCCCGTGTAGCACGGCGGCACTTCGGATGCTGTACGAAGGACGTTGTTGATATTACAGATAGATCGGGTGTAACTGAACGCCGAAAAAATATTTATGGGACATAAAGGTAATATAAGTGACATATAGATCGAGATAGATAACCACACGGACTACTACATAGATTCCAGGACCACGTAGTTAATCGCACCACTACGACCAGCTGTCTGGTTCGATTCATTGAAACATGATGATTGTAAATTTTCATAGTCCGATTACCGATCCCCACGCAAACCTCTTTAGAAAATTATATTCAATGTCAATTGAAACATGTTTATACTTTTTTCTTAAATTAGTTGACTATAAATATCAGGGACTGTTTACCGGTATGAATACGAGTATAACTTTTATCTGTATGACGTCATTTAAATAAATTTCGGTAGTAGTTGATTTCAGTACAGAAATTATTTTTCTGTACTTAAATTTTTTTGTACTTTAATCATAATTGTACAGATATCATTTAACTCTTATTATTTAAAATACTGAAATAAAATCAAACCATAATGGGTAGGACGAGGGCGGTCCTTTACGTTAGTTCATCTTCACGTGTCTTCGTGCCTTTCACAATTTGTGTGGTTAATGACACGTATTTCTTGCTTTATTGGTTTGTATATACCGACGAGTACATAAAATTGCAATACAATTATATTTTTAAAATGGAGGAAGATAAACACCAGCGGTTAAAGGAGTGCATACGTCACGATTTTAATTGTTTAGGACAATGACGAGATATTGAGGAAAATGATAATGCTCATGAGTCTAGTTTTATACTTATAGAAATAGAATACGCAGCTAAATGAAAATAAAAAGAATTTAGTATCTAGGTAATAATTTTATTTGGTTTAAAGTATCACAATGAACGTCAAAATATTAATATAAGTCGAACTTTTTAGACTTTTATAAACCTAATTGCTTTATTCAGATCTTAATAAAAGTTAATCGTGGTAGGATTGTCGTGTAGGATTGATTTTTTGTTATACATTAACAAATGTATAACAAAAAACCAGTTTACCTTGATTCTAAATAATATATATTATTATTATCATTTTATATTGAGATCTTATACAAATCATCCGTTATAACCAAAAAAACTAAACGTAGTCATTTCTTTCATTTCCATAATTAGAAAACTTACTAATTTTTTACTCAATATGATCCTCGTTTATAAAAGAATATGCAGTCATAACAACAGTGATATGATATGATCAAAATAATGGTAAACATAAGTACCGTTTTTGTGTATAGGTATATGTTATTTTTTGTAATATATTTTATCTTGTCTGCACATTCTACGCTGTTCGCATATTGCAAATAAAAATTATTTGTTATCTCAATATCCGATGCTTTCTTACTTTTTTAACCAGTTTCTAATTGGTTTCTCTTATCAGAGCACATGTATTTGATTGTGAACTTAATGAGCCTACATTTTGATTCTGTAAATTTATTACTCTGTTAGGAAATTAAGTACCTAGATTTTGTAGTCGCTTTTTTTTTGCTTGTGTCATTTTTTTTTCTTATTAACAGTTGTATTCTTCTTTGTATCTTTATATTGAATAGCTGCACTTTTTACTTTTAAATGATCCTTCTTTATTAACTAGGTTGCTATCCTAAGAATTACCCGCACCTTGCTCACTAGCAACTGCTTTTACTTTAACTGCTTTGAATGTTGATTGTTTTCCTTTTTTCGTTGTATGTTCCCCTAATAGAAAATTATCACTATTATACTTTGTTAACTACTTATAACACTTAATCTTATCCAACGATAGGCGGGGTTAGTACGCTATTTTTTTTTCTGCCACTAACTTCTGTTATTCGTCATACTTACATTTACTCCTTTTACTTCATATCATTCCATCCATTTCTTCACGCATTGTATTCATTTATTCTTTGGTCTCCTACCTGCACATCCATTTACGTTCATATTCACAATCTTCATTTACATGGCATCTTTGCCTCCTCAACCCAAACCATCTTAACCACTCCTAATCTTTTCTGTATTCGGCGCAACTTTCAAACTTCCTTTAATATCGTCATTTCGTACTTTATTTCTTGTCACCCCTATGTCCATCTTAGTATTCGCATTTCATTAACATGCACTCTTTTTTATCCATCTTTTCCATTACTTACGTATAATAGTTACCTATCGTATAAATACATTCTAATAAATGAACTAGCTGAAGAAATTATTTATTTGTTGAATTCCCCTTTCACTTTTTGCGTTGCTCTTATATTGCGCGAGGGCTTTTTGCTGAATTATTTTCTTCTTTCTTTTTTAATTATTTCTGTCTCTTTTTTCTTTTTCTACAGTTAGCAATTCAGGATCATTTTTTCCTCAGGACAATAACTTATTGTTCTGAGATTTTTTATTTCTACGTACCGTCACCTTTGACATAGGTTTTCAAAATCAAATCAAAATATTCTTTATTCGAATATGACTTCATAGAAAGCTCTTTCGAATCGGTCTTTAAAATCATAATCCATTTGATACCAATTTCCAAATTCACCATTTAAACACAAGAAATAACAATAAACTTACCTTTCCGACGTACAGGCTTTAAAAACTAAATGCTCGTTTATGGGGAAATGTATAACTTTTTATAATAATATTCCATAAAGTGTTACTGATTTGCATTTCATAAGTTTAAAGCGCATGTAAAAATACTCATAAATTGAGCAAAGGTAATTAATTACTTATTATAAAGTCAACGATTATTAGGATGATGCTAATGCCTGGTGTTAATTTGTAGATATTATTAGTTTTATTGTTAAGAATTATTGTATATTAACTATTTATGTAAATAAATATTGCTGTGTGTGGTATTGATACACCCTTTTGTAAATTGGTACATTTCTGATGTAGCTGTTAAGTTCCTTGCGTCCATTCTTCTTATCAGCTAAAAGATGTCCTGAATGGGTATTCAGGATATCTTTGACTGTTGAATGGGTATTGAGGACTTTCTATACTAGTAGTATTCCATATGACAGGACACTGTGAAAATAACTAAAGTAAATCAATCTTGCCGTTTCAACATCAGTAAGTTGTCTTATTTTTTACTGCATTTGCTGCAGAACTAAGTCTGTTTGCATAGTACTCAATATGTGGATCCCATTGCAACCTTGAATCTAGTGTAATACCCAAAAATTTGTAAAGTCGATGAATTCAACAACTTAATTATTCATTTCTACAATAGTATCCACTTTCCTTACATTTGGCAATGAGAACTTAATACATTTAGTTTTATTTGAGTTTAATGATAAATTGTTCATTGTGAACCAATGCAATACTCTAGAGAGAGTACTATTTACAACGTCAATATTTTCGTTTCCTCTGTCAATCTTAAATATTAAAGAAGTATCATCTGCAAATAGTACTGTATCGCAAAGATTATAAGTAAAATGTGGGAGGTCATTTAATGTAAATTAGGAAAAGCAATGGTCCCAATATCGATTCCTGAGGCACACCCATAATTATAGGTGCACCAGCAGACTCAGTTTTATTAATAACAACTTCATCCCAAGAATTCAATATGTGGATCCCACTGCAATCTTGAATCTAGTGTAATACCTAAATATCGATCTAATTGTAGAATCGATGAATCCGACAGTTCGATTAATCATTTCCACAATAGTATCAACTTGTGTTGGCAATGAGAATTTAATACATTTAATTTGATTTGAGTTTAATGATAAATTGTTCATAGTGAACCAGTGCAATACTTTAGAGAGAGAGTAATATTTACAACGTGAGTATTTCCGTTTTCTCTGTCAACCTTGCTCACTAGCTGTAACGAATAATATTAAAGAAGTATCTTCTGCAAATAGTGCTGTATCGCACACATTGTTAGTGAAATGTGGGAGGTCATTAATATAAATAAGAAGAGCAATGGTCCCAATATCGATCCTTGAGGCACGCGCATAATTATAGGTGCACCAGAAGACTCAGTTTTGTTAATATAACAACTTTCTGAACCCTATTAGACAAATAAGACTCAATAAGTCTAATTGCTTCTTCAGAGACACCATAATGCTTGAGCTTATTATAAGAGTTTGGTGACCAACGCAGTCAAAAGCCTTTGATAGGTCACAAAATATACCAATTACATCTTGTCTTGTCAATTTCAGTTACACTCATTATAATATTGCCTTCCGTCAACAGTATACCGATTTGTACTAATTATTAAAATGTTATATTTGATCTTAAACAAATGCATTTACGAACTCTCATCATTATCCTCAAGATTTGTCATTACTATTCCACATAATGTCATTCTTCTCAATGCGCGTCATTATCCTGGCAGCCCAAATTCAGGACAATGACGTTAGGGAAAATGATGAAATCGCAAAAAACTTGACCTAATGTTTTACGCAAGTGGTATTTAAAAAAAAATTATAATGTTAAATTATGTTCACAAAACTTCCATATTTTGCAATATGAAAAAGACTTACAATAGGACAGAATGAATATACACGGTTTTTCATAATAACCAATAAATATTTTATCGTTATCTAAAACTAATTATTAAATAGTTTTTCCCGTAATGTTATTCAACCCAAAATTTTCATGTATATCATAGTATCATCATCATGTCTATGATTTACATGAACATTTGGGTTGAATGACATTACGGGAAAACATAAATGACGTTTGTAATGAAAATTTTTGGAGAATTAATTTTAAAGGCTGCTTGCAAAAAACCAACGCTTTGTATCTTCACCAAAGCATGTGTCCGACTTTGGTGCGGGGAGGTCTGTTCACCCTGCCAGAAGTTTCCTCCCCCCTCTCGTCTCTAACTCAACACTAAACTGAAAACAAACATTGCGCAGGACAATGACGCGCATTTTTGGAACACGAGTTTTTTCTTTATTGACTTAGCGGGTATTGGTAATTTTATCAAAAGTATTAAGCTTGATTAGTTATAATTACAGCACACAATAGCCATATTATCCAAATATAGTAGCGCATGAGCCGTGGCGACACGTGAAAAAATTGCAATTTTATTGGTTTTATTTTAACAACTTTTTTATTATTAATTTATTATAATCGAGGCTTAGAGGAACATTTTCGTTGATTATTTTACTATCAAAAAAAAATTCTTTTAAAAAAATATACACACATTCTCGAGAAATTTTGAAAGACATGAATTTGGGGCCTTTCAAATATTGACCCTGTTATTCTAAGTGGTGGGATATAGATTTTTTTTGCATTTCATCCACGTTAAGTGAAAGCATGTAAAATCAAACACAGCCCAAGCATAGCTTCCGTTTTCAACGTCATTCATACCCATAATTTGTTCAATTTTCCGCAATTAAGAGCGGGTATAAAGCTAGAAAAATATCAGATTTCACCCGCGCGCCTCACACGTTCCGGTCTCGACCATCGCAGCGATAAAGTTCGCTCCCTCTTCATGTTTTGTGTGATCGCGCACAGTATAACCTACCTTAGGCAGATAAAATTGGCTAAGTGCGAGTCGGACTATTTATCCGTACTTTGAACTGTGAATATAAAATACTTTTCACTTGTGATAAGTAAATCGAAAAGGTAGGTAATAAATATTATTATTTATTTAGAATATAGGTATTTAACATAATAAGTGCTTTATTTACATTTACCTGCTAAGCACTCGTCGGATAAGCATAGGCGTAAACATATTTCAAACACCAAAAATACTTGGAGTACAGATTTAAATAATACGAAAAGGTAGTGACAAATATATTTATTTACCTCTCTTATAATGTCGCTTTCAATTTTTGAAATTGTTAACCGTAAGAATCGCTTTAATTTACAATAATTAATGTGTGTATGTTAAAATTTTTTTCTTCAGAATACGGTCTATACCTTGGCTATGAATGATAAGTCGTTCACTTGCATCATAGATACTTTGGTCTTTTGCTTCCTTAGCTTTCGGTTTTTTGAAAGCCGTCTTTGCCCGATTAACCGATAAACCCGTCGTTCGGTGTTACTGAAATCAAACAATTAGTGTTAAAATTGAGTGTGATTATGGTGGCACCATTTTATCATGAGATATAACTTTTAATATGGAGCCAAAACAAATCTAGCCCAGTGTAAAAATCATGATGGCACTAAAATCAGAAAATCACTTAGATGTCGCTATAGTACAGTCGCGAAAGTTTATGCTCGACTACTTTTCGACGCTATCGCGTAGCAATAAGGACAAAAAGCAACCGATCATAAACTTTCGCGAATGCACCTACAATCTTAACTTTTCCACTGGGCAATAAAACTTCTCAGTGGTGACAAAATCTATATAAATCGCAATACGTTTTATTTTTTTTTCCTAAATCTAGGGGCACGGCAGTGCCCCCGCCAAGTCGAGCGCGAAGCAAACACTGTCGTACCATCCTTTACTGGAACCATTTCGCCGCATTTTCAGGCCCCTATTTGAGAACCTTTGGATAAGATCAGAACGCAGAAATTTTCGTCATCCAGTAAGCTATAATCACATACTTAAAATCCAAAATTTCAAGTCTGTAGGTCATTTAGTTCCGAAGTTAAGCGCACTCACGCACTCGTGATCATCAAAATAGAACTTGTACTTCCCATAAACTCAGAGAGCTGAAATATGGTACAGAGTTAGGGTTTAATGGCCACATAAAGGGAAAACTATAAAAACTAGGATAATCGAAGATCTGGAGTACCTGCAGGTGACCCTGATTAGAAAACACAAGAGCCCAACTAAACTATTAGAGATATCGACATACCGCCTTTACAAAAAATATTCAACTTGGTGGGCCGCTTCCAATAAAGAAAAGAAAAAAGAAAAGAAAGATTTGTAATATTAAAAAAACTACCCCTAAAAAGAAAAAAACTGTGTCAAATAAGAAAATCTAATAAAATAAATCAATAAGCTCACGTTTCTCCAAAAAGAAGTGAAATCCCACCAAAAACATTCTGTAAAAAACTAGCCAAGTCTCGATGGAGCTGCTTGTTTATCTCTAAAAAGTAATGAAATCTAGACAAAGTCGTGCCAAGTCTAAGGTTCCTTACTGCGATTTTTTTTATTATTATAGTTAATGTTGTGTGACTTGGTCGTTGAACATTCTTTTTACGTTAGTGGGTACAGTTCATCCTAAATGTAAAAAAGTCAAACTCACACTTGACCATTTTTGTAACTCTATTATGTGTGTCCTCATTGGCTGTGGGAGTGCACGGGGGTCAAAAATTTCATTATTTTTTTACTTCGCTGCACCGTTTTCGAGATATAAGCATTTTTATAAATATTTTTATTGAAGTTATGCAGTGTTGAAATTCCTTACTTGTCTGACAAACTCCGACAAACTGCCGCCTATCTATATCAGCAAACAGATTTTTGCTATGCTATGTTTTTCCGTTTTCGATATTCGTGTGACTCAGGGTCAGGTAACATTGCCCCACCTGAGCCACACGTATCTCTGAAACGCGCAAGCGACAAACTCTGATGCCGACAAACTCAGACATACTATACCTATCTCTGGACATTATAGCGGCATACTCAAACAATCTATTTTCCAGTTTTTTTTGTGGCCTAGCTGGGGTCAGCCACACCAAGACTAAGTAGTCTGGGTGTGGATGACACAGATAGTCGTCTCTTACGACATACACGGGAAGAAAGGTAGTGGTGACACATTTACGAGTATTCTAGAGTTTGTTCATAGTTTAGAATGAACTATGAACTATAAATGTACTTAATTGTACTAAACTCCCTTAGTCGTCTCTTACGACATACACGGGAAGAAAGGTAGTGACGACTCGTGTATTCTAGAGTTTGTTTATAGCTTAGAATTAACTATGAAATGAACTATAGAATGAAATAAAAAAATAACTATAGAATGAAATATAAATGTATCTTATGGCACTAAACTCCCTTAGTCGTCGTGGCTACTTTTCTTCGACGAAAGTAGAAGAAAGTAGCGACGACACGATTAGAGTTTATGCGTAGGTACTCGTAGTTGAAAGTTAACTATGAACAACACAAAATGAATGATTTCAGTTATATTACTGAAATCATTCATTTTGTGTCGTTCATAGTTCCATCTCTAAAAATAATTCTCATTTCAAATCAAATCGATCAAAGATTAGTAAATTTTCACTAACCTACGTTTCAGAAACTCGAACTGATTTAACACTACTGTCAAATGTTGCAGCATGTTAGTTGAATAATGATTTGATCAGCCTTTCGGAAATTGGGTGTAAGTAAGCAACATTTTGCTTTGCACAAGTTAGCAGTATACTTGTTTAATTTGCAGGTTTACGCAGTCTTTGGATTGCCTCGATAATATTAAACTATATTTAAAATCATCGTTGAACCCAGTATGGAATAACAAAATTTTTAGGAGAGAAATTGGTACTAACTTATTTTGTACAAAATTTTTTTTAGACTTTAAACGTCGGAATATTGTCTTAAGTTGAAGATGATCTGAAAAAAAAAACAATATAATTTTTTCGTCCTATTCACTTAATTCACGTAAATTCATTCATTATTATATCATGGTGCTATATACGTCTATAATATTAATCTCTATCTCTCTTATTCTCTCTCTCTCTATTAATCTATCTATAATTTTATAACCAAAAAAAACAATAATTTGAACGTCTAAAGAAATGAAATGCCTCAAATTTTAACCGAAATTTTGAAGCAATTTTGGTTAGAAATAGATTTTGACATCAAAATATATTTTAACAGTAAATTAAGTAGATTTCAGTCCCCAGAAAAATCTACACAACATTTATTAATGTCCTAAGTTCAACAATTGCAATAAACTTACAAATTTGATCAGAGCTTTCCGCTTACGGATTTGACTGGATCGTATTCGTCAGCTTGTGTAATATTTCGTGTTGCAGCAGCTCTGAAATACAAAATTACTATAAATAATTAACAATAATAAATAAATAAATATTTTTTTCCCATTCACCCCAATTATATAACCCAATAAGTATCATTAAGAATTTGTAGATTTCATAGAAATAACGGATAAGCATACATAAATAAATAAAAATGAATAAAGCACAAGTAAATATAAATAAACATACACGTCCATGGTTCGAGCACATACATATATTCATATTTATCACAAAAAATCTGCTCCGACCGGAACCGAATCCGGGACCGTTGGCGCCTAAGGCGCCAAAGGTCCACGTTCTAACCACAGCGCCAGACGGTCGTCGCTTAATTTAAATTTGTTACAGTAATGACACTTTTAATTACTTAACGAAGTATGATGTGATAATTTCGCGTCTTTATATAATCAAAGTTTCGCGTCAAATTGATTTAATTTATGTTAGCACTATAAAAAGTTTACATACTGTCACCTACGTCCAGCACGCGAGTAGTCAAACGCATCAATTTGTTTTACATACACTACCCGCGCCTACGTTGCACCAGCGCTTGTGCATTGTATTGTGTTATTAAAAGTCAACGCGCATGGGTCTATATTATAAGGTGAAACTACTTATTAACGAAAAAATATTACGTAAACATAATAAAAGTAAAGTAATAGGTACATACCTTCTACAATACGCCATAAGTTGAATTTTTGACTTCTTAAGTTCTTTTAGACAATTTTTTTTTGGTTTTATCATTCGCCATAATTTGGTCGATGTATTTTCTCGGGCTGGAGCACAGAAGCACAGTTTACTCGTCTCAACGGAGCGATCAAGACTGATTGATGAAATAAAACATGCCTGTTACCTCGGGTCAGGTGCGACAGACGATAGCGTTCTTCGCGGAATAAGAACGTTGTAAGCGCCGAATTACTTTTATTTTAATTACTCGTAAAATATACATTATTTTTGCAAATCGCTAGTACAGTCCCTAGGTAATATAGTTTTATATTATATATTAAAAAATTGACGCAGTTATATGCATCACATTGAAAAGCAATCGATTTTGCTTGAAAATTAGACGTATCTTTGCGATTTTTTTCTATCGATAAAATAATTTAATTTTATGTTTTCACTCAGTGCGTTCACTTACAAATATAGTTAAATATCTATGTTAAAAAAATTGGGTAGTTCATTATTCAATTTCAAGTGTAGATATCAAATCTACGATTAGCAATTTAGCTTTATACCCCCTCTTAACCTAGCTAGCACCCTGACACGTAGTTTTATATAGGCACATACCTAGTTAAGGTAGATAGGCCCTTACCTAGATAGGCACTTAATTACTATTAACATAGGTAGATACCTATTTACAAAGACTTTTAGAATAGGTATTCAAATCGTAAACATCGCGTTTTATTTTATTGAATACTATTAAACTTAACATAATAAATAAGGTAACTACTTGGTTAAATATTAAGACGAAGGTACTTATTTTTATTTTCATTGCACATCCTTCTATCAAACACGAAGATTCGTTGCTTGTTTTACAATATGAAAAATATCCGTGCACGGCATTTCAACGCTTCCTACCCATTGCACACAAAAATGATTGAAATTGCGTTAATTAATATCCACTCTACAGTAATCAAAACATCGTGCGATTTGAGCTCAGCGGCGGCGCGCATAGGCACATATTTTTCCTCACCCGTTGGGGCCCCTTATCCACCTGCCCCGCGGCCAGTGACGCCCGCGCGTATGATTTCAGTACAGAAATAAAATAAGGGTTAAATAAGTGTATAAATGAAGAATATCGGTACAGAAATTCGCCTTGTATAGAATTTTAGTACAGATATTTTTACTGATACTATATCAATATTTTATACTGATAAGCAGTCCCTGATAAATATTATTTAGCACTATCAAGGTCCTGAAACAATTTTCTTGTTAAATTGTATTGTGATTAATCTAATCTTCGGACATTTTACCGTTCACACAACTACAGATAGCAGAAACAGTACCAAATGTTAAGCAAACACATATACAAACAATTTTCTTGCAACTTTTGCGTGGAAGTCTATTAAGGTATTTGAACAAAACAACGAAATCGGGACGAGACAATGCAAAAGCTAATGTTCATCGCGCCGCTTTGCGTGCCAACCAGAAACATTCGTGACATTATGTTCCAGTGGACACATTTATTGCATGCATGCCAATGTATTCTATGTTATCAACTTACTACTACAAATTGCTATTAGATAAGTATAAACAACTAATACATAACTATTGTAACATAAGTGGTTGTGAGTTGAAGTTGTAATGTGTTCCGTCCCATAAAGGTATTAAGAGGTAATAAGGAGGCTGATAGGCTGGCTAAGCTTTGTACTCTTGTACAAAATTCATTGTACTCTTACATAAGCTGCGTTCCGAACACATTCCGGTTATATACATTTTTTCATATATTACAAGTTAACTGACTGCATTTAAACCAATATCACCCTTATTACTACTGACTTTGACTAATTAGCTTTATTTGATGAAAATCTGTTTAGCTGTTTAAAAGTTATTGGCCAGCAGTAAGTACTTCTTGGTCCGGCAAAAGTTTGCGTGGGTTTGTTTACATAGCGGTTCCTTGACGCAATGAATATAATAAAACTTTGAATTATTTTCAACTTTTCAAAAGGTAACATGTATATGTCATGGGTTGTTTTTTGTTTTTCTAGGGTATCTGCAGGCGTAGCACGGGCTGCCAAGACTGGACTCGAGTCTCGCATTATCTCACAATTTCAGTGACATAATCTCTATGTCTTAAAGAGTAGCACGGTGCCGCGTATTTAGTGTGACTGACGTGATAAATTTTCTTGACGCTCGTCGAGGAACACGTGTGAGTTTTATCACAAATTTCTTGGCGTGCCTGTGCGCCGACTGCTGTGGTTATAGCAAGGGCTTTACTTTAGAAGATGTAGCAGCAGTCGGAGAGCAAAAAATTGATGAGCGTCAAGAAATTTTTATCACGTCAATCCCACTAAATACGCGCCACCGTGCTACTCTTTAAGACATAGAGATTATGTCACTGAAATTGTGAGATAATGCGTGACTCGAGTCCAGTCTTAGCAGCCCGTGCTACGCCTGCTGGAGTGCTTTCCAAAAGTTTTCACACGCGTACGAAGGTAACTACACGCGTACGAAATCGCAGGTGAACGCTAGTAGTTCATATAAGGACTCTTTGTTTTCCGTGTAACCAGTCCTCAAGCCTACATCAATCGTGTGCAAATCGGACAATTTCGTTTCCACCAAATCACCTGCGACGCGCGCGATGGCTGACAAACAAAACGCACGAGCAACTGAAACGATTCAGTTAACGAGAGCGCACGGTCATTTTTCTCCAAAACGTTCCGTTCAGGGTTGTCACCCGTACTGATTTTTCCCGGATAGTCCCAATTTGGAGTGTCACTGTCATGGTGCCAGCGAGGCCAGCGACGCGATCACGTACAGGATTTGACATTCATTACGGTATCAATAAAAATCACTGTGACTGTTGTCTTTTCATAAAGTAGTGATAGGACTGTCAAGATTAAAAGCGATCGAGATTGGGAGATAGTTTGAGGTTTACGAAGACTGGTACCGTTACCAGGGACTAAATTGTGGCGGTAGCGAGACAAAGCGAACTATATATCATCTGATGATGGCTAGCGCAAAGCCATAGGGGATTTGCCGCCAACACAAGAACCATAACCAGAGAGAGGCTCTGTACCAAGTCGTCCACAGGGATACATATCTTACCTTTTTTTGTCGCCAAGCAGTGGTGCTTGCATTTGACAATTTGAAGAGTAAAACAGGCAGTGAAATCGATGGGTATTGTGACTTGATATCTTATGTCACAAGTTGGCAACGAACATTGGCATACTTGTATGGGTTATAGATTTGCAAGTCTTACAGGAACCAAATGTGCTACAGGCGTGCACTTGCCAGCTGAGCAGCCAACTTGTTTGCCAACTTTGCTCTATAAAAAAACCATGATCGCTCAAAACAACATTTTAAGCATTAAGCGCTGCACACACAGAACGGAAGCGGAACGGTAGCGGAACTGCAGTAAGCGATTTTGCGCGCGCGGTTTAAGAGGGGGTATAAAGCTAAATTGCTAATCGTAGATTTGATATCTACACTTGAAATTGAATAATGAACTACCCCATTTTTTTAAAATAGATATTTAACTATATTTGTAAGTGAACGCACTGAGTGAAAACATAAAATTATAATATTTTATCGATAGAAAAAAATCGCGAAGATACGTCTAATTTTCAAGCAAAATCGATTGCTTTTCAATGTGATGCATATAATTGCGTCAAATTTTTTATATATAATATAAAACTATATTACCTAGGGACTGTACTAGCGATTTTCAAAAATAATGTATATTTTACGAGTAATTAAAATAAAACTAAATCGGCGCTTACAACGTTCTTATTCCGCGCAGAACGCTATCGTCTGTCGCACCTGACCCGAGGTAACAGGCATGTTTTATTTCATCAATCAGTCTTGATCGCTCCGTTGAGACGAGTAAGCTGTGCTTCTGTGCTCCAGCCCGAGAAAATACATCGACCAAATTATGGCGAATGAAAAAACAAAAAAAATTGTCTAAAAGACCTTAAGAAGTAAAAAATTCAACTTATGGCGTATTGTAGAAGGTATGTACCTATTATTTTACTTTTATTATGTTTACGTAATATTTTTTCGTTAATTAGTAGTTTCACCTTACAATATTGACCCTTGCGCGTTAACTTTTAATAACACAATACAATGCACAAGCGCTGGGGCAACGTAGGCGCGGGTAGTGTATGTAAAACAAATTGATGCTTTTGACTACTCGCGTGCTGGACGTAGGTGACAGTATGTAAACTTTTTACAGTGCTAACATAAATTAAATCAATTTGACGCGAAACTGTGATTATATAAAGACGCGAAATTATCGCATCATACTTCGTTAAGTAATTAAAAGTGTCATTACCGTGACACTTTAAATTAAGCGACGACCGTCTGGCGCTGTGGTTAGAACGTGGACCTTTGGCGCTTTTGGCGCCAAACGGTCCCGGATTCGATTCCGGTCGGAGCAGATTTTTTGTGATAAATATGAATATATGTATGTGCTTGAACCATGGACGTGTATGTTTATTTATATTTACTTGTGCTCTTTTCCTTTTTATTTATTTATGTATGTTTATCCGTTATCTAGTACTTATCCATACCACAAATTCTTAATGATACTTATTGGGTTATATAATTGGGGTGAATGGGAAAAAAATATTTATTTATTTATTATTGTTAATTATTTATAGTAATTTTGTATTTCAGAGCTGCTGCAACACGAAATATCACACAGGACATTAATAAATGTTGTGTAGATTTTTCTGGGGACTGAAATCTACTTAATTTACTGTCAAAATATATTTTGATGTGAAAATCTATTTCTAACCAAAATTGCATCAAAATTTCGGTTAAAATTTGAGGCATTTCATTTCTTTAGACGTTCAAATTATTGTTTTTTTTGTTATAAAATTATAGATAGATTAATAGAGAGAGAGAGAGAGAGATAGAGATTAATATTATAGACGTAAATAGCACCATGATATAATAATGAATGAATTTACGTGAATTAAGTGAATAGGACGAAAAATTTATATTGTTTTTTTTTCAGATCATCTTCAACTTTGGACAATATTCCGACGTCTAAAGTCTAAAAAAAAATTTTGCACAAAATAAGTTAGTACCGATTTCTCTCCTAAAAATTTTGATATTCCATACTGGTTTCAACGATGATTTTAAATACAGTTTAATATTATCGAGGCAATCCAAAGACTGCGTAAACTTGCAAATTAAACAAGTATACTGCTAACTTGTGCAAAGCAAAATGTTGCTTACTTACACCCAATTTCCGAAAGGCTGATCAAATCATTATTCAACTAACATGCTGCAACATTTGACAGCAGTGTTAAATCAGTTCGAGTTTCTGAAACGTAGGTTAGTGAAAATTTACTAATCTTTGATCATTTTGATTTGACATGAGAATTATTTTTAGAGATGGAACTATGACCGACACAAAATGAATGATTTCAGTAATATAACTGAAATCATGTGTCGTTCATAGTTAATTTTCAACTACCTACGCATAAACTCTAATTGTGTCGTCGCTACTTTTCTTGTCTTACGACATCCACAGGAAGAAAAGTAGCGACGACGACTAAGGGAGTTTAGTGCCATGAGATACATTTATATTTCATTTCATAGTTCATTCTAAGCTATAAACAATCTCTAGAATACACGAGTCGTCACTACCTTTCTTCCCGTGTATGTCATAAGAGACGACTAAGGGAGTTTAGTGCAATTAAGTACATTTATAGTTCATAGTTCATTCTAAACTATGAACAAACTCTAGAATACTCGTAAATGTGTCGCCACTACCTTTCTTCCCGTGTATGTTGTAAGAGACGAATAATGTAATTTAGTGCGATTAGGTATGCACAAGTACATATATTATGTATAGTTCATTCTTGACTATGAAGAAACTCTCGAATATATGAGACGCCACTACCTTTCTTTCTGTGTATGTCGTAAGAGACGACTATCTGTGTCATCCACACCCAGACTACTTAGTCTTGGTGTGGCTGACCGGCCAGCTAGGCCACAAAAAAAAAACTGAAAAATAGATTGTTTGAGTATGCCGCTATAATGTCCAGAGATAGGTATAGTATGTCTGAGTTTGTTGGCATCAGAGTTTGTCGCTTGCGCGTTTCAGAGATACGTGTGGCTCAGGTTGGGCAATGTTACCTGACCCTGAGTCACACGAATATCGAATACGAAAAAACATAGCATAGCAAAAATTTGTTTACTGATATAGATATGCGGCAGTTTGTCGGAGTTTGTCAGACAAATAAGGAATTTCAACCCTGCATAACTTCAAGAAAAATATTTACAAAAATGCTTACATCTCAAAGACGGTGCAGCGAAGTTAAAAATAACGAAATTTTTGACCCCCGTACACTCCCACAGCCAATGAGGACACACATAATAGAGTTACAAAAATGGTCAAGTGTGGGTTTGACTTTTTTTTCATCCTAAATTTTGATATTTATATAAAATTTAGTAGAGATTCCACCTAGTGTAGCAAAGGGGGTGCGAATATTAATTGAACTCATCCATACTAAATACGTTGATTTTTTAAAGTACCTGGCTCCATACAAAAATCTGTTGAAAATTTTCAAAGTTTTACTTGTTCTAAAAATTTGTGACTAAGATAATTAAGTGCAATTACATATGTACATTTATAGTTAAAAGTTCATTA
Source organism: Schoenobius gigantellus (assembly GCA_963935595.1). Taxonomy (NCBI): domain Eukaryota; kingdom Metazoa; phylum Arthropoda; class Insecta; order Lepidoptera; family Crambidae; genus Schoenobius; species Schoenobius gigantellus. Next base: position 14,582,130 of record OZ012544.1, on the reverse strand, counting down.
TAAATTATAAACAAACTCTATAATACTCATTGTACATAAGTCGCCGCTAACTTCTTTCCCATGAATGTCATAAGATACGACTTAGGGAGCTTACTGCAATTAGGTACATTCAAAGTTCATAGTGCATTCTAAACTATGAACAAAATCTAGAATAATTATCTTAATATTTTTGCACATATTGAAAGCACTTGGTATTTTTATATTTATTAAAATTTGAGTATGGATTCATAGTATAGATATTTACAAATGTTGACGTGGCTGACTGTACAATCCAATCTAACTTGTAGATGAAATGACACTCGATACCTGGAAAATGAAACACAAATCAGCAAAAGAAAAAAAAACGATAATTTTAAAGGACAAAGCAATTTAGGAAAAAAAATAAAACGTATTGCGATTTATATAGATTTTGTCACCACTGAAAGGTTTTATTGCCCAGTGGAAAAGTTAAGATTGTAGGTGCATTCGCGAAAGTTTATGATCGGTTACTTTTGTCCTTATTCCTACCCGAAAGAGTCAAACAGTAGTCGAGCATAAACTTTCGCGACTGTACTATAGCGACATCTAAGTGATTTTCTGATTTTAGTGCCATCATGATTTTTACACTGGGCTAGATTTGTTTTGGCTCCATACTAAAAGTTATATCTAATGATAATATGGTGCCACCATATTCACACTCAATTTTAACACTAATTATTTGATTTCAGTAACACCGAACCACGGGTTTATCGGTTAATCGGGCAAAGACGGCTTTAAAAAAAATGGAAAGCTAAGGAAGCCAAAGACCAAAGTATGTATGATGCAAGTGAACGACTTATCATTCATAGCCAAGGTATAGACCGTATTCTGAAAAAAAAAGAATTTTAACATACAAACATTAATTATTGTAAATTAAAGCGATTCTTAGGGTTAACAATTTCAAAAATTGAAAGTGACATTATAAGAGAGGTAAATAAATATATTAATCCCTACCTTTTCGTATTATTTCAATCTGTACTCCAAGTATTTTTGGTGTTTGAAATATGTTTACGCCTATGCTTATCCGACGAGTGCTTAGCAGGTAAATGTAAATAAAGCACTTATTATGTTAAATACCTATCTAAATAAATAATAATATTTATTACCTACCTTTTCGTTTTACTTATCACAAGTGAAAAGTATTTTATATTCACAGTTCAAAGTACGGATAAATAGTCCGACTCGCACTTAGCCAATTTTATCTGCCTAAGGTAGGTTATACTGTGCGCGAACATACAAAACATGAAGAGGGAGCGAACTTATCGCTACGATGGTCGAGACCGGAACGTGTGAGGCGCGCGGGTGAAATCTGATATTTTTCTAGCTTTATACCCGCTCTTAAGTGTGACATGGTCCTTAGCAACACGAACATTACAAAAAAATTCCGCTCCGCTACCGTTTTCATTTCAGTATTGTTTTAACCTTGTTCTAAGCGATCATGTTAAAGTCGCTGGTCGCGGTGCGGTGTCCTGTCGCTAACCCTTACCGGCACAGCGCCGTGCATTAATATAGGGAAGGTCTATGCCCAGCAATGGGAGTATTTCTGATATCATCATCATCACAGCTCATACAGGAGGGAGACTCTGTACTAGGGTCGTCTGCTTAGGTACCTCCGTCTTACCTATTTCTGCCGCAAAGCAGCAGTGCTTGCATTGCTGTGTTCCGGTTTGAAGGGTAAGATATGGCAGTGAAATTACTGGGTACTGTGACTTTACATCTGGTGTCACAAGTTGGCAACGTACACTGTGGTTCTTGTGGGGATTGCAGTTTTGCTGCGAATCTCGCAGGAGCTACATGTATTATAGGCGACTGTTACCACTTACCATCAGGTGGGCAGTTAGCTTGTTTGCCAACTTTCTGCAATAAAAAAAACACATCCCACCGATTGGCTCGGGCCTACCCTAAGTTAGGGTGTTTAGGCCTTAGTAAATGACGCTGACTCAGTACGGATTGGTCGACTTCACACCTTTGAATTTCTTGTAATGCAGGTTGCCTCACGATGTTTTCCTTTACCGTAGGAGCTTCGGATAAATATACATATAAAATTCGAAAAACGAAAAACATATCGGTATACATAGCAAAATCGAGCCCAGGCCTCCTGATGAGAAGGCCAGAGCACAGTGACTAATAATAACTAAACAAAATATGTTTAAGTTTGCTTGTTTACCGGATGTTATTTTCTCAAGAGTGCCAACCCTGGTTCCGTCCATTCTCTCACGCGATCGGGGCATCCCGCTTTTTGCGAACAGCGTTCGAACGTTGTTTACATTGTCTTTTTATTTTAATGTATGATAATCCGCAAAGCTGCCGCGTTAATGCGCCGTCATCGTCGGCGGCGCGACCGCTCTCTCCGGTGCCAGCCGAGCCCATATACGTGGAAAAAACGCTCGCATAATAAATTCCTACGTCATAACTAGATCAAAGGTTGTCTGGTCCCTTGAGAATGAAAATACGTCGGATACAAAAAAAAAATCTTTCTTGGTTCAATCTCAACGAAAGATATCGACGGTTTTTTTTATTATTTCCATGTTATGTCAATGTTAAAATATACAGTATCTAAAATGATGACTACGAGTATATTGCTAAGTAAATTGCGTTTTTACGTCGACTTTTTATTGAACTGAGTGTTTGTCTCTTCCTATTAAATATTATTATTGTTGTGGAAAAGACGCGCAGTTGAAACTTCAATGAATATGCACAAACAAGTAGAGTAGATACTTAAATTCTGTATAATTTTTGTAAAAAGAGAATTGAAACGAGAAGCAACCACCTTGATATCCATAATACCGCACATACTTTTCGATAATAACTTATTAGTAACATACGCTACATTGTCAATATTAAAAAAACATAAAACTTGAGTTATATCTCTATTTTTCGGATGACGTAAATTAGTTTTCGATTGCTCTGACAGTAGATAAAATTAATAATAATAATAATATTTATTTTCCAAGTAATATATACAATATTTTCATGAGATGCCTCCAGTAAGTAATTATATACTTGTGTTGGAGACGTCTCGCTCTTACCCTAGATTTCAATAGGAAAATAAATTTATATAACCAATTTATAAACTAAAGAAACTTAACTTTAAACTAAAGATACTACGTAATTTTGAAAATGAAATAGGTATAAATACAAATTATCAATTATCTAGGCTAAGATGCAGTATGTGAGTGTGTGTGTTTTTGTGCATGTGTGTGTGTAGGTATGTGTGTGTGTGTGTGTGTGTTTGTGTGTGTGAGAGAGAGAGAGTGAGTGCAAGGATGCGTGTATTTGTTGGGTGAAAGTGTGTATACGCATGTGTGTAATACGTCCAATATTCGGATTATGTTTGTATGACCCAGAGAATGTTAGTGTTAATTAGGAAACATATCATTATTCAGGTCAGGTAGGTCGTAACAAGAGGTTTTCGATGTCATCATAGGTCCTCGCTTTTAGCCAATCTGTAATTATTTTTTTACATTTGTAAGCAGGCATAGGATATATATTTAATTTAGTGTTTATTTTATTGTAAACAAATGCTGACTGAGATAAGTATTGCCGTCTGGCAAATACTGTACGGGAGCAAGAATGCTTACAAACATTGCCTATTCTTCTTTTGCTTGGGTGAAAAGGATTAAATTTTAAGTTTCTATGAGTATTTAAGATAAGATGCATAATGTATAACTTGTATAACTTACAGATAATAATTTACTAATCCTATAAAGTTCCTCGGTAGCATATCAACGTGGTTTGAAGAACATTACTTTTAACAAGGCCCGTTGTGCTCTTTCGAGGTCTAGAAATTTTACTTTAGTAGCGCCACCCCACACAGGAATACAGTACGTAATTATAGATTGCGCAAGCGCTAAGTAAATTTTACTAAGTAGTTCTTTTGTCATAACATGTCGCAAGGTGCTAAAAATATAAATTAACTTTCTTATTCTATTTGCAACTAATTCCATATGTGGGTGCCACGAAAGTTTTTGGTCGACAAGAACTCCTAAATATTTGATTTGGTTAACCTTGTTGATTGAAGAACAGTTACAAAGCTGGTCATCAGGGTTCACGCAGGTATGTATTACAATCCTATAATCAGTACTGGGTTGGGATTTTAAATTAGAGGTGAAACATACAAAATTAGTCTTAGCTGCGTTTAGTGTAAGGAGACTACTATTTAGCCAGTCTGCTATTACAGCCAAGCCTTTTTCTGCTGCAGCCTTCACCGCAGGCCAGGATTTCCCGGAATATACTACTGCAGTGTTATCTGCATAGGAAAATATCTGCCCGCCACCGCTACGTAGATTACATAGGTCATTGATGTAGACCAAAAAGAGTGTTGGGCCAAGAACACTTCCCTGGGGAACCCCATATGATACATTTTCTTCAGTACTTATAAAATTATCTATTTTAACTGTTTGCAGTCTATCTTGCAAGTAACTTCTTAAAAGGGAAAGGGCTACTCCTCTTATGCCTATGCTCTCGAGCCTGTGCACAAGAATGGGTACAGAAACAGTATCAAAAGCTTTTTTGAGGTCTATAAACACAGTAAGACATTTTAGACCTTGATCTACTTTCCCTCCAATTTCGGTTGTCAAGTCTATTACAGCATCCTGCGTTGATAGACCTCTCCTGAAACCATATTGCGACTCCGATAGAATATTATATTTATCTAAATAACTATGTAATCTATTGTTTAATAATTTTTCTATAATTTTTGAAATACAGGGTAATACTGATATAGGTCTATAATTATTTACTCTATTTCTGTCTCCATCCTTGTGTACGGGGGTTATGATCGAGCGTTTAAGGGCTTGAGGTAAGATTCCTATTTTAAAACATAAATTAGCAAGCTTACTTATAAGGGGAACAAGAAAGTCCCTGCAGTGCCTTAGAAGCATAGTAGTAATACCGTCCCATCCTGGACTCCCAGCATCAAGACTCGAGAGAATAGTATCCACCTCTAATGAGTCTGTTTCCAGTAGCACAAAAGAAGAGCAATGGTTTCTGGTATCTAATATACGATTATCGTGCCTCTGATGCCCAAAGTGTAGAGTAATGTCCTCTGCTAGCGTTTTGCCGATATTTGCAAAGAAATGATTTACGCGGTTTACTGAGTTAAGTGGATGGGGCGTTATGTTAAGAAGAACGGTGTTAGGCACTTTTGGGGTCTTATAATGGGTTATTTGATTAATGGCGTTCCAAAGTTTCCTCGAGCTTTTTGTGGATTCCTCTATTGTTTTCCTGTCATGTAACCTTTTAAGTTTTCTAATTAGATTAGTACAATAGTTACGAAATCTTTTAAATGTTATTCTTAAAATATCATTGTGAGGTTCTGTTTTTAATTTAAGTTGCATTTTACTTCTAAGTCTTATACAGCAGAGAACTCCACTAGACATCCAGGGTTTTAAACTACGTTTTTTGTTTGAAACTTTTAACATCTTCGTGTTCGAGGCTACAGCTGACTTGATCACATCGATAAGCAGGTCAGCAAAAATGTTTGGGTCAGAACACGTATTGAGTTGAGACATATCATTAGCAATTAAAGATTTATAAATATATTCAAGATCAACACAGGATTTAAATTTTTGACAAGTTAGGTCAGTTTTAGTCACATCTGAAATGTTAAGTAATACCATAGAATGGTCTGTTATTGCAGTATTTAATACAGCGATAAAAGCAGAGTTTTTAGAGTTGTTAAGTTTTAAAATCACGTGATCAAGACAGCTACCACCTCTTGTACAAAGTGTATGGCCAGGAAGATAACCAAACTCAGACAAAACCTCTAGGTACTTTAATCTATTGCTTCGATCATAACTATTTTCTGTATTTTTCACGTTTAAGTTAATATTTATATCACCGATTATTATTATGTTTTTATGTGATGCAATACACTGTAAATGAGATTCCAACGATTCAATAAAATTATTGGCATTTACGTTTGATGGGGAGCGATAGATGCCTAGCACAGTGTACTGTGGTGTAGAAATCTGAAGTCCAGACGCATGCATAAGGTTAAGTTCAGTGACATGAACTTGAATGTTACTTTTAATGTATGCAACTACTCCGTCATTCTGGTTCATGTGTCTAGATGTGCTAAAAGAGGTATATTTATCTATACAGGGTATATTTTTATTTGAATTCAGGCGACATTCTGTAAGAATCATGATATCAACATCGCATTTGAGCTGAGTTAGAGTTAATTGTAGATCATCGATATTTGAATAAATGCTCCTTATGTTTTGAGTTAAAATAAAAAAGTTGGACTTGTACGTAGGTAAAAAATAGGATAGGTCAACAATATCACATATTACAGATTGAGCAATTTCTGAATCGTCCAAGTCTTGTAATGCGTTAACGTTTTTATTCATTAAGTACGCTAAAGATATCCAAAGTCATTACTGCTGCGGGCCACAAAGAATGTTATCAGCAATCTAGAATATCCTACACATTTCTCTAACCATGAGTGCTTGAAGTTTGTATGGCGTACTATCGAAATCAATAAGAATATAAAAGAGAGCGTACAAAGTTGTTTATTAAGGTATGGATGTGGACAAGTAGGTATGTGAAAAAGTAGAAGAATGAGTGTTATTATGTTTGAGTGTAAGAAACTCTTTAGGGATGTTAGTGTGAGCGTGTATAATAGTTTGTGCGGCGAGGATGTGTGTGACGTATTACATGTGTTTAAGTTAGCATAGAGTAGGTGTGTATTATAGTTAAAAATTATTATTGCATCCAAAGATAGCCAGTGAATACTGAAAGCTAAAAAATTGCAGACTAAATAAGTGTACCTGAAGCAGTGCGTCCTTGGCACCAATGTCGCGAGCCCTTCCACGTTGCGCCACGCTTGACGTGCTTGTACTCCGACAGGTACCTGTAATCAACGCAATTCTTCACCACAGTGTTACTTTAGACAAATCACTAGAGTGCCAATAGCTCTCTATTAGCACTCTAGGGATTTGTCTAATAGTCGCTAAAGCTAATAAGCAAAGTCGCTGAACAAATTCCTAAAACTTAACATGGAAATGAAACGACTTCCGTGGTCCTGTTGGCTCATTCCCAATGCATTGCTGTTTATTGGATATTGAGCGTCGGTGTCTCTGCGGACTCGGCATTGGCATTCTAATCGGGAGGTCCGGGGTTCGATCCTGTCATGTACCAATGTGTTTTATTTTTTCAAATTTCATATGTACATATGTCCGACACTCTTACGGTGAAGGAAAAAATAGTGATGAATAGTGAATGAAATTCAAAGGTGTATGTGAAGTCAACCAATTCGCACTGGGCCAGCGTGGTTGACTAAGGCCTTAAACACCCTAACTTAGGGTAGGTTCGAGTCCCTCTGTGAGGACATTATGAGCTGTTGTGAATATTGACGCAATAATATTTTAGGTAATTTTAGCAAGACCCTCGATCCTACCTTCACTGTCCAGTGAGAGTGACCCCATGTTGAGTTAAATGAGTTTTGAGATCTCCGATCACCCTGCTTTAAGGCAAGATGAACATCAAGTGGATATGACCTTACAGAAATAGAAGGCACGCCTATCGACTAGCAATCGAGACACGCATCGAGAGGTACGCATCCAGCATACCGACCTTTTTTTGAGGCGGGGGAATAACTATTCCAAGGGACTAAGTTGACTAGGCCACCCATTGGATACGCCGGGACTCTGGTCTGCCAGCGGATATTCCGCTGGTGTCCCCATACCCGGCTAAACCGCTCTCCAAAACCTTTCCGCCCCTGATGGAGTCACATTCGGGATCGGGGAGGTCAATTCACCGAACGAACGATGTAGAAAGCGCCTTGATATTTTGGCCGCAGTTAAAGCACAAGCAGTTAAGGTTAGAGCGTTTAGTGGGCTCGTATTAGGCTAATAGTTCGGACAACCAATGAAACCTGCATACCTAGAAACAGGTTCCCTCAGCAAGGTGATGTAGAAGTACCGTCTGTGGACTGCGGAACCCTCGTGTCGGTCCAGCTCGCCGCCGACGCAAGCTGTCAGCTCTGTGAAGTCTGCGTGGAGGCCGCATCTGTTGACAAGCAGACGAGGAGTTTAAAACACACGAAGGAAACCCTGCTTGCTCTTCTAATGCACCATTATCTAAACAATATTATTAAATACTCTGTACCAGGGTCGTCTGCCGTCAAGCAGCAGAGCTTGCATTGCTGTGTTCCGGTTTGAAGGGTAAGATATGGCAGTGAAATTACTGGGTACCGTGACTTTACACCTTATGTCACAAGTTGGCAACGTACACTGTGGTTCTTGTGGGGGTTGCAGTTTTGCTGCGAATCTCACAGGAGCCACATGTATTTTAGGTGACTGTTATCACTTACCATCAGGTGGGCAGTTTGCTTGTTTGCCAACTTAGTAGCAATAACAAAAATGAAATATTTGTTATAAATGGTCCGAAATACGGCTGGTCAAAAAGTATTAGATATTTTTCTCTTTACTTTTTTACATACAACCAGGAAGCTCTTGAGCTTCGTCACTTGATGGTTAGTGATGATAAGGCCGAAAATGGGAGCGGGCCTCACCTATCTAGACTCTGCAACAACTTAGGAACTGCCTACCTATCGTACTTCTAATTGTCAGAATACAATAAAGTTATTATAACGACAAACTTAGGTTAGCTGGTGATACCATATATACCAGAGGACTTACTCTCGAACCAATTCCGCTCGATCGACATAGAGATTGTGACTTTTTGTACGCTTAAATTTCCACATTGGCACCAAATTGGACCCGTATTGCGCAGAATCTGAGTGAACCAAATTCAGTGCTATAATTTTTTTTTCAAGATACGGATCCGATTCGGCGGCTAGTGCTGCTAAAAATCGTAAGAAAAACCACAATCTCAATGACGATCCATCGCTATTGGCTCAAGAGTAAGCCTACAGAGGGGCGCAGAAACCCTACCACCAACCAAACCAAGGAAAAGGAACTTCCACCCTTTGGGAAAACGAGCTCCCGTCATCCAGATCAATACTGAAGTGATCTCAACCACATGGCCGGAGGCGGTTTAAAAATTGTAGAGGCTGGAATTCATGTAAAGTTTAATAGCGAGTGAGCTCTACACGATTGTCCTCTCTATTACATGAGACATTTAATAATAAAATGGCGGAGTAAAAAAGTACGAGGTAATTATTGCCTAAAACGGGAAGAATAAATGTCTATTCGTACCTACTCAAACAGAAACTGTTTGCCATGTTGCAAACACTTAGTTGTACTGAATAACGGCAATTTTTTTATTCGCAATTGGATCAATCCGACTACGCCTATCGAGTTACCCGTAGTCATTATTAGATCCAAGAGCACTTTTGTGGGTGCCAATCAACACGCATTTGCATCGAAACGACTGATCAGAGCTCGGAAATGGGTAAAACGATACACCACTGAGAAATCAGTGAACAAATCCGCTTCTTTTAATCTATTTTGAAATGGACTGCGGGAGAAATAAAAAAACTAACGTTGAAATCTAACCTCATTGCCTTAACATTAATACGAGTAAGTGACATGCTGACATTCATCTGCTGGCGCGCCTAAGGTTTTGGGCAATGTAACGTGCAATTAACTCTGGGTCTGGTGCCACGCGTCCGTATTATATTTTATATAATGGCACCATTTACCATCTAATAAACTAAACTACAAAAATATGTTATCGCGTTTCAAAATAATAAAAAAATCCCTGCAGAAAACATAACTCGGTTGTACAGCAAACAACAACATTTTACGTGTAATTCAATGTAAACATACTGAGAGAAGGTTTTAAAAACGCAGTGATCTGCGCGGTGAAGGTGGAGGTGAAGGTGGTCCCGGCGACCGCCCGACGCATTCGTAATAGACATGGGCTGGATTAGCTAATTTCCGTACCTAATCCACCTGTTCCTAATATTTTCAAACACCTAATCCAAATACCTGTTCCTAATATTTATTCAGTTCCACCAAAAATATTCGGAATAGGGAATGTATTAGTTTAGTACTCGTAATAGGTCCTAATATTTATTAGGTACCGGCATAAATATTTGGAATAGGGAATGTGTTAGTATCGTAATAGGTCTTAATATTTATTCAGTATTGGCATAAATATTCGGATTAGGGAATGTATTGGAATAGTAATAGGTCCTAATATTTAATTTCATTCTTGATTCAAGTTTAATATTTTTACCGTTTTTTTTGTGGACCGATTTTCAAAATTCTTTTTGTGTTCGATAGAGTATAGTTCTGGGGTGGTTCCATTGTCACCAAAGTCAGGATCTGATGATGGGATCCCAGGAAAATCGAGGGAAACCCTTAAATTTCATAGGTACGTCCAACGTGTTTCATGTTTTTTTTCGAAGCTATTCAGGTATTTGCGTCTGGTAGTCATGAAATGAGCTGATGATGGAAGGATCCTTGACTTTTAGGAGTTAGAGGTTAGTTTTTTAAATACGATAGGCACGTTTTGATGCTAAATGGCATTCTTTCAAGTTACTTCGGTGAGCTGGTATTAAATTTACAAAAAACATAAAAAAAAATTTTGTTACAACAAAATAAAACCGACTTCAAAAAGACTTCAATTTGGCAGCGACTTCATAATAAAAAGGTGATGGTGTGCATTCTTATATAATTTTTTACTAGTGTTTTTGAAGTCGAATTTTATTTTTTTTGTATTTTGTATAAAGATTTTATGATTTTGTTAAACTGAACAAGAGATTCGCTGTATTTTCTAAGCAAAAAATAGTTATGGTATTTTATCCTAGATGACGTTTGAAACTTAATAATTAGACGTAAAGTGTAGTTTTGTTTACAGGACCTATAGTTTGACAGATTGATACTTCACGATTAACAAACATGGTATACGAATACCTAATCCTAGGTGGCATGGATTAGGTACGTACTGGTAACGAAAAATACCTAATCCACGTACCTAATCACATATTTATGCCTCAAGTCTAATTCGTAACATGTCTACCTCGAGGCGCGGGTCACTCGTGCTCACTAATCAGCCTGTACTTGTGTAGCTTACACACGCCCTGCCCCTGGCAACAAGGGTGCTCTCGGGTGGACTGCGACATCGTGCGTGTGGAATTATTAACTGACGATCCTCTTTCTCTTCAGGAGACTCATCTAACGCTTATATTATTTCTTCGTAGATAACTAGATAGCACCACTAGAACTGTCGCTGTTACGAGCAACATAAGAGCGGTCCAAAGGTCAAGCTGCAAAGATGTGACCTGTTGCCGTGATGTACGCTTCAGTCGATTTCAAATCACAACTTTACGCACCTAAGGCCTCGTTTACGGAGACGCGGGGCGTCGCGCGTCGCGTGTGGCGTGGCGTCTCGCGGCGCGTCAGACGTTTTTCTGTTTTCGGTGGGGCGGCGCGTGAAGCGGCACTCATAATCGCACGCGTAAACACAAACATATGGCAATATACAATGTTGTTCATAGAGATCCGAGACGGGAACACCGACGGACGCGGCGGTGCCATCCGCGGGCTCGGCCGTAAAATACGCGCCATTTCAAGCAAAGGCGTGTAAAATCGCTTCTCCGTAAACGCAGTCATACAACGCCATATGTTTGAATTCTGAGTGGGCCGCGCCGCGGGCCGCGCCGCGCAACGCCCCGCGTCTCCGTAAACGAGGTCTAAGACGTTCGCGTCGCTTATTTCAACCGCAAAACAACAGTGTTTCCATTGTTCTGGTTTGAATTGTAAGGGGTATTGATATTATTGGATAATGTGACAATGTCTACATCGTATGTCACAAATTGCTGGCAACATACACTGGGTCACTGAAAGTTTGCATATTCACGAATCTTGCGGCTTTGGAAAGAGAATATATTTATTTTGGTTTCGCAGAGTATTATCTCTATCTTCATCACATCATACATGTTCGACGTTAACGTTTACCGCAAAAAAATTGACGCAATTGTTAAAACCCCTAAACATTAAATTGTACGACGATATCTTTATATTACTAGCTGTACCCGGCATGCGTTGCAATGCCACGTAAATGCCTTTTTTTGTTAGGAACCCTCACGGACGTCCCCAGACTCCCCAGAACACCCTACCAAAGTTTCATTACAATCTGATTAATGGCTTCGGAACGCATAGAGGACAAACATACATACATTGATTTTTATTTATATATAGAAGATAATCAAAAGGCTACTTGAATTTGACAGTTATGTTGTCCAGAAGTCATCCAAAATAATTGTTTTAACAACTTCATGTACATAGATACCCTTACCGACTGATAGTGCTTCGTGCGACAGCAATCGTCTCTGACACATGTTGATATTTAGAGATTGATACAAATTACCCGGCGCTTCTATACCATGTGTGCGGGGGTCGACTTAAGGGCTGCTTAGCAAAAGACTCGGGGGGCGAGTGCACCCCAGTATGATACGCCAATGGGGAGACTGCTTGTTCACCAACTTTGTTGAGTGAAAATTGCTTTATGGTTCCGCTAGGTTTGATAGCTTTCGTGGGGAAACTGTTGTTGCGGTGTCTCTTGACATCCGCAACGCTTTCAACAGCCTGCCCCACGAGTGCATAAAGGAGGCACTCCGCTTCCACCGGGTGCCTCCGTACCTCCGCGCCCGAGCGCACCAGAGCGAAAACGGGGGAGGAGGCGGCCCGCCTTGCGTCGGTCGGCACCTCACTAGTCGTCCGACGCATCCGCCTCCTGGGCCTGGACGTGGCCCTCGACAAAACGAGGGCCATGCTATTCTACGCCCCCCGTCGCAGGATCCCACCGGGGCTCCGCGTCCAAGTGGAGGGGGTACGTATACCGGTCGAGGCGCATCTCAAGTACCTCGGCTTGGTTCTGGACCCCCGATGGAGTTTCGAGGACCATTTTAAGCTCCTCGCTCCACGGCTGTGCGCCGCCGCAGCCGCGTTCGGTCGGGTCCTTCCCAACGTGGGAGGACCAGGATCGGCGTGCCGTCGGCTGTATCACGGGGTGATACGGTCGATGGCACTATACGGAGCCCCGGTATGGGCGGAGTGCCTCTCTCCCCGTACGGTGGCCCTGCTGCGACGTCCGCAGAGGGTCATAGCAGCCCGGGCCGTGCGAGCCTATCGTACGGTCAGCCACGGCGCGGCCTGTGTTCTTGCGGGCCAAACGCCGTGGGATGTCGATGCAGGCGTCCATTCGGAGGTGTATCGCCATCGGGTTGCTGTACGAGAGCGGGGGGGACGGTCTGCTCCACAGGAGGTGGAGCGGATTCGTACCCTGGCGCAGAGTGAGGCTCTGCGCAAGTGGGGTGAGGCACTCGCCTCCCCAGCTGCCGGCCACCGGACGATTGAGGCAATTCGTCCGGTGTTGGAGGAGTGGGTTGGGCGCCGGCAGGGCAGCCTAACATTCCGCATGGTGCAGGTACTTACCGGGCATGGCTGCTTCGGTCACCTGCACCGGGTCGCCCGTCGGGAGGAAACGCCGCAGTGTTATCACTGCGACGCTCCCGACGACACTGCCGAGCACACACTATTGGTGTGCCCGGCTTGGCGATGTCAGCGCAGCGAAGTCAACGCTGCGCTGGGAGGCGGAAATATCTCGCTGCCGAGCATGGTTGTGGCCATGCTCCGCGGCGAGGCGGAATGGGGGGCTGTCGCCTCCTTCTGCGAGGACGTAATCTCGCAGAAGGAGGCCGCGGAGAGGGAGCGGGAGGTAGATCCTCAAGCCGCTCCCATCCGTCGCAGACGGATAGGCAGGCGAAGGCGGGCATTCGCACAAGCGATGCCCGTCTAATGACCCTGCCGTGGAGGCCTGCGTGCACGGTTGGCCCTGTGCACGCCGCCGTAAGGCTCTCCGTCTGGGGATTGCCCTGGTGTTCTCGGGCAATCCCCCCTTGGCGATAGCCCGACCAGTTGGTCGGGCTTGCCCGGGCGCGTGGGTAGTGGAGTCGCAGTGTGGACCTTACCTAGCGCGCTCATAAGGGCAGGGAGAACACCGGGGGGTTTTAGTGGGTAGGACTGGTACTTTGCCGGGAGAGCCCCACACACGCTCGCCGTCTAGCCAACGGCGAGTACGGTGCGGTTACGCATTTCCCCCCGAGAAAAAAAAAAGGTTTGATAGCTTTATATATAATGAGATCATTAACAGATGATAACAATTACTAGCTTAATTAAAAAATGCACAGCATGTAAAAAACTAACGTCAAAATAGGTTAGAACCAAAGACATTATAAGAGTAGACCAACAATGCAAACGAAATGTATGAAGTCCCCTTCAACCAATTTTGATATGATAATAGCTAAATAAATAAGCATAATTAAGACGCATCGGTAATAAATAATGATACAATGTGATTTAGTTTTTATTACTGTTCGTTTTTTACACTACAAAACGAAGTTATTTGGGCATGTTTAAGTATTTTTATAACTTGACGCGCGCTCGACAGTCGAATGCAGTACAAATACAGTATGAGTAGCGGCCGCCTGACCGCTGTTGTGGTTGAAGGGGGTTTCTTAGAGGCCGCGCGTATTGTCGGTCTATCTCTTATAATGTCTTTGGTTAGAACATTTGCAATCCTCCAACCGAGCCACGAGGCTTATTAACGATAAATTGTTCGGCCGATATCGTTACTTACATTTGGCCCTCACGAGGACGCCACAAATTGGTTGAATAAATAAAGTGGAGATAAGGCATTAAGGCAGCTATTTTACGAGCGCACGAAATAGATCCCGGCGGAGAACGGGAGCATTTGCTGGAGACAGAGCTAGTCTGCGAGAAGCGAAGCGTGAAGCAGATAGGTTACGTCGACGGGTACACGCCGCCCGATCGGAGGCTTAAACCCTTTGTTCCAATAATACATTCTCTGTTCCACTTGCACACCTGGTGATGAATGTTTGAATTGTTAGAATTTCATGCCGCCGCTGCCTTGTCGTATGACCTAGGATTTTTTAAAACGTAGAATGATTGATACTGTCTAGTTTTAAGAGTGATGCATTATAGGTGAGATTGTGGTCAAACGCTGATGTACAAGAGAGTTATATATCACTAATTCTCATTTTTTTCGGTTCTATGAAGGTAGACTTTGTAAATTAGACTGCGAGTTCACCAACATACCTACTATGCAAATTCCATTTTCTGTACAATTCCTTTAGTTTGATTTTTCAAACAACAAAATATTCACCAATTTTGTTATAATGATCATGAAACCAATAATTTCATCTACAGGAATCTAAAACCCACACCTCAGCAGTAGAATTTGCACACACAACTTGATTTTCGCGTCCGTGCTCTATAAAACTTCTAACGTTTCAAGAATACGCCTCCGCGTAGCGAACACGTACTGTAACACAGAAACCTATACATACGTCGCTCGATCGGATTTAACAGTACAACGACTCTATCACGGCTGATTAATGCCAACAATGGAGGCTTCGCGTGTTCGTATACAGCTCTATAACTCGGCAGCACTGCTCACTGTTTACCCGTAGATCTCATTTCCATACAGCCTCGTGTATTCAATCCACTCGGTTAAAATGCAAACGCACATTCACAATAATAGGTCCTGAGTGCTTTAACAGAAGGACATATGTGCTTGTTTGAATGAGATGCATAAGAAATGAATCTAATGAAACCAGATTCGAGTGTTTTACATATTCATGTCTTCTTGTCGGTATCGAAGGACGAACGATGTCAGAATAAGAGGTTCACCTTCAGACTGCTTGGCGACAGACATAAGGCGGGCGTGCGCCTTGCATGTTTATTTTTACGCGGGCGTGCGTTTGAACGGAGAGGAATCGGAGAGAAATAGATGCAGGCACTGGCAATGGGCCACGCTGTGTGTGGACGCGGCAAATTACCACTATCAATATCTTAGTAGCTAACATCTTGTTAGATACGAAATTGAGTTCAACTAGTTAATATAGGTAATCAAACGAAGACGTACAATAAACGGTAATACATCTGCTCGCCTTTATGTAGAGCAAGCAATGTAGCAAAAAGAAGAGAAATGATTGACCTGATGTTTTTGTACACAAAATAATTAAAAACCAATATGACTGCCCACAAATATAAAACAAATTAAAATTAAAAGTTCCGTATAGGTATCCACGCACGCGAATAACTCCTTTCCAAACTCCCATACGAAAATCTGTTTTAGGCCATAAGTCTCCACTCTCCCGTATGGTACGGCTATAGGACCGGTGTTTCATAATAACCAATAAATAATCAATGCGTTATCTAAAACTAATTATTAAAATGTGTTTACACGTAATGTCATTTAACCCAAAATTTTCATGTATATCATAGTATCATCATATGTCTATGATTTACATGAAAATTTTGGGTTGAATGACATTACGGGTAAACACAATTTAATAATTAGTTTTAGATAACGCATTGATTATTATTTATTGGTTATTATGAAACACCGTGTATAATGAAGTCGGCGTCTGTTTAGACATTTTTTTGATTCCCTAACATCCTTTCGTAGGAGATTAATACAAGTATTGCCACCTTTGCGACACTCAGGAACTCAGGTGCCACAATGTTATATTTATTTTAATTCCATTTTTTTATTATTATTTGTAGGTAATGCACTTCATTAGTGGATGCGGTATTTGTCTGTTATTAGTAGCATAATTAGATCTAAGCTATAAATATTGATTTGCTTAAGCTGCTGGATTTTTGTTATATTTTCGTGCTCTGTTAAAATATCCTTCAATTAGAGGTAAGACAACCGGTTCCTCATTGTTCAGGGTTTTAGGTACCTTCAGGTGAGATGAAGGTCGAGAGGCTCCCTGTGTACTTTTTAAAAGCACTGGTTGGTCGATACTCGTATGTCCTTTTCCAAAGAAATAATTTTTTTTTTCTTCAAAGTTGATTTATACTTAAGAACACTAAACGGTAGAAAAGTACGTAAACAATTAATGTAGCGGCAAAATTATTTCACCGTGGTCAAAAATAATGTTTAGCAGAGTGAACTAAAAATTATCTGTTCATTTAGTGCCAGGTTATAAGAACCACCATTGTATTAAATAACGACTATTTTCAATAACACCACCAGTAACAGATAGGTTTACTTCTCGATAGACGATAGATAATCTGTCAGACTTTTTACCTACGCTCTTACTATCCACTTGCTGTAAGATGAAATTAATTTTAAGCTTGCAATAAAAAACTTGGTCAATTAAAAATTTATTGTATAAACTAAACGCAATAAAAACGACTAGATTTAAGAGATAAACGGCAAAGGAAACTATGAACCACAGAGCCAAAACCACAGACGCTTGCGTCAAACACTCGAAAACAATTTATTAAACAACTGTAACAGCAGCAACACAACAAAAATATAATGGAACGGATCATTAACGGGTCTCTCGACAAATTTTTCATGTCAGAGACCTCTCGAGCTACACCGGAAAGCTTTCAATTCGCAATGATTAAAGATTCCAATCTCGTCTCTAAATTATTAAACAGTAATAATTCGAAACAAACGACTGCTTACCTACCTGAACACTCTTGTGTTTGCAAAATGCTAAAATAAATTTCTTTCCTTGGCAAAAAGCCACCTACCGAGTCGATGAACCATTTCATTATTCTCATTCGTATTATATTATACGGTGACATTTATGAAGCATATTTTTTAGTTCAATTCGTTCGCGTTTAAAGTTGTTTTTAATATATATAAAGTGGACTTGACAAGGACTCATACTGTTTTATTGCTTTTGTACGATTATAAATCAAATAGCCTTAATAGGTGTGAATATATTGCGTGGGCAGAAAATTCATTTTAGTCTCGAGAATAAAGACTAGCGTACGGACCGAAAATTACGAAATTTATCAATGTTAGGCACTAGTAAAAATTATATTATAGATCATAGTAAAAATCATGTGGGAAAATAAAAAATCGAATTATATTTTATTATTATTGAATGCACTAATCTCTGGAACTAGACTGGTCCGAATTGAAGAATTATTTTTGTGTTGGATAGTCCATTTATTGACGAAGGATTTAGGCTATGTAACATCACGCTACGACCAATAGCAGAGGAGAATCAATTAAAAATGTCGCTGAAACGGGAAAATATAGAAGATGTAATATCTTCTATATTTTCCCGTTTCAGCGACATTTTTAATTGATTCTCCTCTGCTATTGGTCGTAGCGTGATGTTACATAGCCTAAATCCTTGAATCCTAAGAACGCGTTGAATTCTTTTAAAACGAAATGTAGTTCGCGGGCACAGCTAGTAATAATATAAAGTCAAATTGCATTTATAAAGAAAAACATAATAATATGCAAATGGAGCGATACCGTGTGTATTACATTTAAGAGTCGGAACACACTTGCACCAATTGACAATACTTATTGAGCTTTCAATTTATTGCGCCCTCGGGATCGCGGGGGTTAACGAATGTAATGTGCAGCTTCAAGCTCTCACATCCGTACCTATATACCGCAGAATATAGTATTGCAATTACAAGGTACACGATCCATAGAACGATCTCATGTAAATTTAAAATTACAGAGTAACATAAATCAGAAATTTTGCTGTAAGGTTTCCAGGCCCCATGGTATATAACAAACCAACAATTCCACCATGATCTTAAAATCAAATCGGTACAGGATGAGATCAGGGACTCATTGAGACCATACAAGAACAGACTTGAAAACCACCCAAACAGATTAGCCACGAAGTTGATGAGTAGCACTGCAATTTTTAAAAGATTAAAGCGAAGGACTCCCAGATATCTGTGTGGAAAGGACTAAACTTATGCATGACACAAATATGTTATGAGCCATAAAGGGCGTATGTCATTGGACATACTGCCCCAAAGACCAATAGCAAGTTCTTGACTATTTGCTGAATGTTCTCAGAGAAACAGATTGCTTGCATATTTACATATTAAAAAAAAAGGTTTAGGAATCCTGATGAAACGCTCTTCCGTCTACAACAATGTACTAATTAACCGATATGATAAAGACCAAGAGATTCTATATTGTTAATTAAAATATAAAACCCATAGAGGCTACGCCAAAAATATATCCTAATATAAGTTAACCATCAAATATTCATCCATAAAAGTAAAAAATAGTATTTTTAAATATTCTGTTTGTCTTATATTATAAGGTGATATGTTTTAATTTTTTTCTTATTATATTAATAAAATATTTTCCTCAGGTAAGATTAATTTTACAATGTTTTACAAAAGAAAACAACAAGCACATACAAATACACTTTTTTACTGTAAGAGGGAGGACACACTGTTCATCCTGTGATAAAAGTTTACAAGTTTTCGGTTTTTTAGTTAAACACATGGTGTGATTCCAATGAAAAAACATAGTATGAATAATATTTATAAACACCTCATTTTCTCGCAACTGCTTATAAACACTATTGCACTTCAGCACACGTGCCCGTGTTCGAGATTACGTTTAAGTGCGCCGTTACATGATTACTTGTGAATTAACACTAACGCCAACCGTAGTTCGTAACGCGGTGCTGCTGTATTGCCGTAACACCATCAGGGTTGTCGTTAATACAGCATTCGCATGCTTCCACACATTTATTTCACCCGCTGAATCTCAAATCGTAACAACAGAGGACCCTCGTTAGCAAGAACAAGCTAGCAAACCATTTTAACGACCACATTAACTTAACAAGTTACAAATATACCGACCGTCATACAAATTACCACGTCCAACTAATTAGAGTATGATTGGTAGTCGATCACGCAAACAACTAATCCGATTTAGATAGAATTTTGGTGAAAAAAGTTTTGTGCAAAATTTTGCTGGTGGATTCCCAATGTAAAATGTTGCTCGCAAAATAATGTCCAAGAACGCGGGGCGGAATCGATTGCGGATAAATTTCAAACTCGGATTTTAAAATTATCCGAATATAGCGGATAATCCAGATTTAAAGAATTCAAATTATTCGGATTGCAATCTCCACCCTTGAGATGATACCCGTTTCATTAGAACTGCACCAGGACAGGTTCGCCTGCATAGCTAGATATAGCCCACCACAGTTTTTAGCCTCCTTCAATAGTACTCCGGTGACATTGACCGCGAAAAAATACGAGAAACAGATAAAATCTCCGTTGCACACAAAAGCCGTACGTACACAAACTAAACAAAGCTAGTCAGCAACCCTAAATCGGCGCGGCAACGGAAGCTGATGACAAACGTTATTGTCCAATAGTCGGTGCACCGGCACAGCGAAGCGAAGTGTTGGCGATAACCGCCCCCGTAGGACGCGGCCTGGATTGGCAATCCGCCACCTCGCTGTGAACACGGGTACGGCCCTAGTGCCGGCCGACACGACACGACACAAAGGGAGTAAATTGCACAAGCCGAAGCCAATATCACGGCGGCGGGCGTTAGTGCGTTAGCTAACTAAACGTTGAAATACTGCAGCACAGATAATATAATACTACAGTGTGGTAGATTAAACTAGTGATAGGTATTGAGGCACCTACACTCTAGGTACATGTGAAACTGGGCATACAAGTTTTAAGGTAACCGTGGGTAAACGTTAAAATTACATAATGACTGAAACAGTAAACTATTTAAACGCGAAAGACGCGACACAAAGGGAGTTAATTGCACAAGTCGAAGCCAATATCACGGCGTTAGTGCGTTAGCTAACTAAACGTTGAAATACTGCAGCACAGATAATATAATACTACAGTGTGGTAGATTAAACTAGTGATAGGTATTGAGGCACCTACACTAGCTAGGTAAATGTGAAACTGGGGATACAAGTTTTAAGGTAGCCGTGGGGTATACGTTACAGTTGGATAATGTCTAAAATAGTAAACTATTTAAACGCGAAACACGGCGAGAGTATAGCGGAAGAGTTACAAAGCGGGAATTTTCGGTGTGACATGGTACATACATACATAGTACCTCGAAAAATTCCCGCCCCCGCCCCGGAAAGGTTCCCAGGGGCCCTATCATTATCGCTTATAGCAAGTTTAAAACAATATTGAAACAAAGACACCGCTCTTGCTGCGTGTAGCGCCATCTCGCTCTCAGTGCGGTTTTAATATGTTTTGAGCGATCACGGTTAGGGGGCTGTAGCACCTCAGTTTATTTTGCGTTAACGTCTTGTATTTCCATACATCTCATTAGCAATTTTCAAGATATATGCTGATGATGATAAAGTAGAAGAGAAAGAGGATATAAGTTATTTCTCCAATTTCCAAACAGAAGTTGCAAAATTCCTTTACATTTAAAAGGTGTGTTAAAATTATGACAAGCTGGACCCTCGAAGTACGTTTCGCTTTAACAAAATTCAACATTGTGGTTTCCTTATTTTTTGGATGGGGATTTCTTAGCATCCTGTGAAAATTTTGTAAAATCTTTCCTTAATGGGCGCCCACCTGTAGGTACTAAATTTCATGCTTCTAACTCCAGTAGTCTAGGCTCTACGTTGATACCAAAGTCACAGAAGATTTAAAAAATAAAGTGGCGCTTTACATTGAAATAGCGTTGTCCCTGTTTACACAAAGTTTTAATCGCTTATGGTAAAGCCCAGAGTGGAACCGTGAGCAGCTTTACCGCTACTCGTTGCAGTTAAAAGGTCGCCGGCGAACGACCCGGCCATGGATTCTCGGATTCGACCGCTATCTCCCGGAGGACTGAACACGAACGTATTATATGTAGGTACCTACCTACATCCAGTTAACTCAAGCGTTGTCGTTTACTCAAACGTTTTTGAGCTTTACGGTTTAAAGTATAGAGTCGAGAATACATAACAAAAAACGTTGTTGGGTTTCTTGGTGTGTTGTTCACTGTCCGACAACACGCAAACATTACGTTAAAAAAAATACATATTTAATTGTTAATTACCAATTTATCCTGGATACATTGAAATGCATGCGCGAGATATTTACGCCAATTTTAAAAGGCCACGCCAATTGACAATCCGACAAAAGATTGATGGTCCCTTGAAGAAATTGGTGAATCTTAATCTGAGCAGTGTGAAGAAATGACGTGGAATGTGAACTACACAAAAATGACGGTACTTATAAACTGGAGTATAAGAAAGGACACATTACATAAAAACTCAATAAGAATATAAAAAAATGACTTGGCAACTCCGTAATAAAACTTGTATCTTGACGATTTTGTAGTTCTCGTATTACTGTTATAGTCACGGGCCTATAAAAAAAATTTTTTTGCAGGTCCGTGGTATGGTTTTTTGAAATAAGGATAGCCTTTTTATCGTTCTAGCACAATAACTAGTTAGTTTTAATAAAAAAACAATCAATTTTTAGAAATCCAAATATGAATTGAACTACAAAATATGAATGTTTTCGTTCGCAAACCTGGCGAAGCGCACTTGAAGCTTTAAAGCAATAATAATCAACCATCTTGCAATGCTTTAAGCTACCCCCGATAAACTGTAGTTTAGAGAAATCGTACAGTCCGTTTTTTCCAGACAAACTTAGTCCCCTGTTTCCTTCCTGGATAGTGGCGCTAGTTGCTCTATTTTTTCCAATATAACCAATAGCCACTATATAAGCATGTTCCTATGTTTTCCTTTTTTTATTATAAGTTAATTATTAAAAGAGATATTAAACTTTCAAAAACCTAAAAAATCGACCTAATTTTCTGCGGTATTCAAACGTCCAGCAAAGAAATTGAAGAAGATAATATGAAAAAAGCAAAACATAGAAACACAGAAAGAGCCTTGCTTTAATATTTAACGCAAAAAGTAATTAAGTCGGTCATTTTTTCGCGGGGAAAACAGGGGACTACGAAACGTATACTGTGTGTACTTTTCATTGGTATTTTCGGTCCCAGCTGCAGTTGTCCCTATTTTCAGTTGTTCGGACACACAGCGCGACAGCAATACATTTTACAAATACCTATTTTTTAATTCTCTCGACCTTGGTGTTTCCACTCAATTACTAATATACACGGTTATTTTTTTATCACCCTGGAAAATTTAAGGGACGATTCACGGCATGGTATTAGAATAATTTAAATATAAATAAAAAAAATAACCCCCCTCCTTAATTTTATATTAATTTTTAAAAAAATACAAAAAATGCTGCACTAGTTGAGAGCAGCATTTTTAGAGATTTTTTTATTTTTTTTTATATTTTTTTTTAATTTTTAATTTCATTTTTTTATTTTTTATATAATATTGGATGTGTCCTGAGGCGTCCCTAAAATTTTCCAGGGTGATAAAAAAATAACCGTGTATAGTTTGTGCAGAGGTTGCGGTTTGCTTTTGCCTAAATACATGGTAAACCAACACTGAGCGAGCACACAACCAGATGGTCAATTTTAACCATTAGTCAATCTAATGGTAGCACGATTTCAAAGTTAACAAATTATTATCTGTCAAATCATATAAAATGTTACATTTTTAAAAGTAATTTGACAGATAAATTAACCGTGCAGCCATGACATTAACTATTATTTAAAATTGATCATATATCAAAAATCTGGCCCTTAGTTATGTGCTCATTAAAGATGTGTGAAAATGTTCCTACTATAGGTTGGCTGGAGGAGATTTCGCAAGAGCTTCAAACCATTTTGTACTCGTGTGTATGTTGTTTGTGCGGTCTCATTAGTATTCAATTGTGTAGAATAAATAAATAAAAAATATAAATAAACTAGCTTTTGCCCGCGACGACTGTTACGTGGATTTCAGCGATTTACATCGCGAGGTTGGCTACATTACGCGTTTCCGGAGAACTCATCAAAATTCTGGAGAAAAAGTAGCGTATGGGGGCTCGGGCCTTAAACTATCTCTATAGCAAATTTCATTAAAATTGGTTTTGCTATTAAGGCGTAAGAGGCTTACTGTACTTAGCAGACAAAGTTACTTTAGCATTAATAACATTAGTATGGATTAACAATCGCTCACCGTGCGAAGCGCAATATTTATGAAAACCGCCTCCGTGGTCTATCTAGTGTTGACCGGATGCTGATCGGGAGGTTCAAGATTCGATTCCCCATGGAGGCAGAAGTTTTTCTGCTCAATTCGGTTGGTGACAGGGCTTCTGAGCCCGCCTGGCTAGCTACCACCGTCTTACCTAAGTTGTGTTTCGACAATTAAAAGTAAGTACGAAAAATTACAATCTCAATGTCGATCGATCAGAATTGGTTCGAGAGTAAGCCTAAAGAGGCTCAATTCAGCTAATAAGTTACAGCCGAATCGAAACTGAACCGTTGCGGTCGACCAATCAGAGCGCTCATATTGCCTTTCAACTGCTCGATGGCGTGATAATGTGGCGTTCTGATTGGTCGATCGCAACGGTTCAGTTTCGATTCGGCTGTAACTTATTAGAAGAATTGGGCCCCAGTTCCTTAGTTGTTGAGAAGTCCAGGTGCAGCTCGCTTCCACCTTCAGTCTTATCGTCACTTATCATTAGGTGAGGTTAAGGCCAAAAGCTTCCCTGTCGTATGTAAAAAAATAACGAAAAAGCAAGGGGAACATCGAAGAACGCTATTGAACATCGACACATCTATCATAGGCGGCACTCAGATGTAATCATGTTTCCGCCTCAAATATCCCGATGCGGGCTCCCAGCACCTGCGTACCTCCCACCAACTAATTGGTCGCAAACAATCGACAGCAATAAAAACGACACGACAGATGGCGCATTCTGCTGGTATACCTATGAATAGTGGTTTTAGAAGATTTATAACCGTCTTCGGTTTGGACTTAAAGGTCCGTCCGGGGTTTTAATTTACAATGGTTTTTAGCTGTTTTTTTACGACAGGGATGCTCTTGGATGCCCTTCATCTAATTAGCCTGACGGTTAATGAAGAGAGTGTCTTAAGTGAAAACGATAGATTACTTGGCGATAGAAAAATTGCTCGTGAAACACAACGATGCTAGTTGGATTATGATAACGACATACTTAGATAAGCTGATGGTGGCTAGGCAGGTTCCGACGCTACAATTGTCTCTATTCTGAAACTTCTGCTCACACGAGGACCGAATAGTACTAGTCCACGGACTAGTACAATCAACAGCACCATCTTAGTTAAGTTTCATCACCATAATAACAATTAGGATTTTGCTGTTCTGATATTTAGAAGTAAAATAGCCAGTAGTCCAGCAGGCGTAGCATGGACCACGGACAAAACGGGACAAGAGACAATTTAACATGTTTCTACTTGCTCTCTTAAATAACAATGAAGTGAGACGGTTAGTCACCTTCTCTTCCATTGTCCACGCGCCGTGCTAGGCCTGCTGGCGTAGTTGCCGGGGAATGCTGTCATAGGCTTATCGCCTCTTAACATTAGATAAGATAAAGGTTCACTTTTATTATAAGCATGACCAATTTTTATTATAACCTTGACCCATTCCAACGAATTCAACACACTCACACCACCCCCAAACAATAAATTAAGAGTTACCTATCGAACGTTACCTATCGAACAAAAACTAATAATCATCTCTTGATGAATCGCTGCCTCAAAATGTCAACCGATGTCGAATGCCCCAAAGTTATTAAACAAAAAACCGTATTACGTGATATTTCACTTCAATATCTTTCGTCGACGTAAAAGGATACGAACGAGTTTTTCTCGATCTTTCGCAGCGCTACTAACGAGCACGATTACTACAGTACACACACATATCAAAACAGTGCTTTGAAGACCTATTTCGAATCTGAATCCGAAATTGAGGCGCAGTTTTCTTTTCGCTCATAATATCCATTTATAGAATTACAAAGACGAATGATCATTTTTTTTTTTGTATCAGGAGGAAATACTTAACGTATACTTTGGCCGCATACTAATGAGTGATTAGCGCAAATTCACGGGTGTGTGAGAAGACCTTGGTCAAGTGGGCTTTGTCAACAAAATTCGTAAATGACGACTTAGTCTAGAAATGATTAATTCGTAAGATGACTCATTCTGAAAATGACCAATTCGTAAAATGTATTCTCGAAACGACTTTATTCCAAAAACGACAAAATTCTGAAAAGAATGGTTCACATTCTCAAATTAACAAATACAGAATTCTGTAATTCGACTTATTCGTGAAATTCACAATTGTATTCATGAGTGCTATTTAAAATGCACAATTACAAATAGTGTAATGGATATATATGTATTATTAAGCAAAGTAACCTTAACATTTTGACAATAATATAAATCACACCTCTTGAAATAAACACTACAGCTGTACTAATTTCCAGCCGTGCTCGCGAACTGTTTCGCTTTATAAAAAAATATAAGAACATTTGAGAGTAAAAAGAAAGAAGAATAAAGCTCAACACTGTAGTTTCCTTATTTTTTGGACGGAGAGCTTCCTGTTTACATTTTGAGAAATCCTTCTTTAGTGGGCGCCTACATTAGCCAACGAAGCCCTGGGGGGTTATTGTCCAAATAATTGCGGCGTCAATACAAGACTGTGTCGACTGTCTCATAAAAAATAACAATGGATGCACTTTGACTGTCAAAATCGAAAGCGATCGCGATAGATTTTTGTTACACGATCAGGGGCTAGACCGAATTTCACGCTTCTAGTCCCAGTAGTTTGGGCTTTACGTTGATACCTCAGTCAGTCATTCGCCAGAGCCTTTTATACGCGTAAATATAGATTACTACCTTTTACACGCGACTTCGTCCGCGTGGAAGTCCTTTTTATTGATTCCCTTTACAAATTCCCCGCCCCCCTTTTCACACCCTTAAGGAATGATTTCGAGGATAAAAACTATTCTTTATCCTACCCCACATCTCAAACTATCTCCATACTAAATTTCATTTAAACCGATTTAGGTTCAGCGGTTATTGATTCCCCATACAAACTTCCACCCCCCTTTTCTCCCCCTAAGAAGTGATTTCTGAGATAGAAGCTATCCTACGTCCTTTCCGAGAACTTAAACTATGTCTAAACCAAATTTCATCTAAATCGATTGAGTAGTTTAGGCGTGATTGCGTAACACACAGACAGACAGTTACTTTCGCATTTATAATACTAGTAAGGATGATACTACACTACAACATAAAAAAATATGCTACAAATCAACCGAAACCGAGAGCCAAGTTCCGTAGCGTCATAAAACTGTAGTATCTGTGTCAAGTCGTTACGAGGGTTTGTAAGTGACTCCGTATTCGGGTGTAATCTGCTAATCCCGCGCGGTGGCCATTTCTTCCTCCTCTTAACGTTTAGAAAAACCGCTACCATTGTCCTGTACGTAACGAAGACAAACAAATTTTATTTAAGCGAACAGTTGACTAAAATTTCGCTATGCACGTAGACCCTTTTTTCTGACACTTTTAGCTAAAAACGCACAACAGATGTTAAGTGTTCGTTCGTGCATAAAAAAAATCCACAAATATACGATACTTTACGTTTTTCCCGTGTAATAATTATTATATTAACCCTGTAATTAGATTGCATTAAAAAGTTTTTAAGACAAACCTAACGTTTGGCTGGGAAAGACCTTTTCTACGCAAGCTACTTCTTGCTATACAAACGCGATACGCAATACATACTGTCGTTTGCATTGATGCACATTGCACACGCTCCTTTGCATTCGTGTCGTGACTATATCTGACCGACAGTAGCTAACCGTCTTGCTGCAAACTATCTTAATAAGTACAAAAAAATAAAGCAATGAAATTTGACTCACCCATACAGTTTTGATGATTTTTATATCATTTACCGTCGTTTTGAAATAAGCTAACTAGTGTATAAATAGTAGGCATGGATCATTATTTTCACTAATAACATATTGTAGAAATCATATGAAATTATTTTCATTTGTTACAACTGCACCTCCATATGGACCGCTATAATTCACACACTGTGAATTCGCAGATTATTCGCATTCAAGATATTGTTATTTAAGGATATCACGAATTTTTACATAGTCAGACCCAAGAATCAACTGTTAGGAAAAGTCCATTCTTAAAAAATAACACACACCAAATATCGCACGTAGGAACGTAAAGCGGAAATCAGATAAATAATATTTCATTTCATAGATGTAGGTAGCTAATTAACAATCATTATGATTCATACTAGAAACAAACAGATAGCAAGTGTGGCATTAGATAACTGCGAAATAAAAATCATTGCCTGTGAAATTTCACGTGTGAAATCATATGAAAAAAAAATCTACATTTCACTGAATGAAAATGAATAAAAAGTAGCGCCTCATGCCTAGCGACATACATGTGTATGTCACATAGAGCAAAGCCAATTACACGACATTCGATAACGCGACTCGCCGTAACCCATAGTAATGGTAAAGAAGGACTAACGGGATATCTAAAGGGGATTCCACAGACACGGCCCAAGCCATATTAACGCGGCCATACTGGAGAATACAAAGCATTTTATTTTGCCGTTTTCCCCCGGTTCCATTAGGTAATCTTTTCATACAAAAGATAATTTCGTTTTACTGGATTTCATCACTTACATAAATGGAAAAGGGTCAATGCGAATTTGGTGTTGCTTTAATTTGCTTTTGTGTTTTTTTTTTCACACACGACATGTAAGCTTATGGCTTCTATCTAACCAGATGATTAGTGACGATAACACTGAACAACTGAGGAAATGGCTATATTACCTCTGATTGCCGAAGCACAACAATGTGATTAACATTATGGCGACAAACTTAAGTAAGATGATGGTAGCGAGCTAGATGGACTGTAAGAAGCCCT
Source organism: Schoenobius gigantellus (assembly GCA_963935595.1). Taxonomy (NCBI): domain Eukaryota; kingdom Metazoa; phylum Arthropoda; class Insecta; order Lepidoptera; family Crambidae; genus Schoenobius; species Schoenobius gigantellus. Next base: position 14,553,540 of record OZ012544.1, on the reverse strand, counting down.
ACAAACCAGCAAAACTTCAGCTGTCCTGAGGGGCATCGAACCACACTTCTCCAGATCAGAACGGAGTCGTCTAAACCACTAGACCACGGAGGCGGAGGACGACTTTGGTAGTAAAAATATGAATGAAAAACACGAAGATTGTTTCTGTTCGATTCCTCCATCACACATATTTTTGCCCCGACCTTAAAGTCTGAACATCGGATGTGACAATTAATAAATACTAGACGATTGTTTAGTATTTGTTGGTATTGGTTCAATGTTAGTTCCCGGGTTCAACGCTTAGTTCGAGGCAAAAACATATATTAAACAAAACCAGCCTATCATTCTAATTTTCGGAAAAAATTACATATAAATAAAACTATAACACAAGCTATATACGATACAAAAGCAATGCGAATCAATAGTACCCACATAATTACTTTAATACAGCCCAAACTTTTATATAGCAAAATATATTCTATTTTCACATATTTTTTAAACTCATTTCCATTTTCGAGTGTTCCGCAGCTAATTTTAGCTCAACATTTTTCTCGGTTCGCATTTCGTAGCAGCCAACTAGTGCATGCCGGACACAAGAACGAATACTTAACGGTATGTTAAAACGATTTATTATTAACATACCTACACGAAATAAAATAAGTTATTCGCATACAGTACGTAGGTACTTCAAGATAAATAATGGGCATCGGCTCACTTCGTGTTCCCGAAGATGACCGACACATCTATAGGCAGTATAATGATATAGCTGCTCTTGCGATTGTAAATGATTTTTAGGGCCAAACTACTTTTTGTCAAATGTCTTTGATAATTCAGACGATTGTTTCCGAGGTTTTCCAATGTTTTCCGATGCCCATTATATATCCTGATGTATGTATTGTAAGTAGGTACATCTGCGGCCCTACCGCGTAACTCAGTCGCTATCGCTATAGCTCTCGTTTATGACGTCATCTCGTTATTTCGTGCCGCCTATTATCATAGCAAACTCGGGAAATCGTTATCGCTATCGCGCATCGCTACGAGCTAGGCGGTAGGGCCGCCGTTCTGGAAACCTCCAGTAGCTCCAGTGGCTTCTTTGCCGGAGTTATGTGTGGATGATCAGAATATTCTCTGCAAAACTGTATAAAGTGCCGATGGCATTAACATGTAATTCAGCAGTTTACCCATTACGGGCATGTAATTTAAAAAAATATATTTAATACTTATACCTACTTAACTTTAAAAAACATTATTCATCAGACAGTATTTAAATTTTGGTAGGCTTAGCTTTTATTTCAAGAGGTAGATAATTGAATACTTTAATACTGGTGTAGCAAGCACTCTTATAATATATACTTCATAGTAATATTCCTATAAACTTAAGGACAAATAGTGATCCTTAACGAGCGCTTTGAATCAGAAGTAAGGGAATAAAGAGTGACTTGTTTTATTCGTGATGGGGAATCTGATTTGGCTGACAATGTCTTATCTCTTAGAATATCTATATAATAATAATTCCCTTCCCTCTTGTTCCATTATGTCCAGTGCCTCATGATGACTAGTGTCCCGGCACTGTCCAGTGCTGTCCAGTGTCCAGTGCCACGACGCCAGTATCTCATACATATCATAACTTAATGTCCAAGCGTCAATTCATTTAATACGCAACAAAAGTATACATGAATGAGTTTAAGAAACCGCATCATAGACAGGCAAATAGTCTCGTATCCCATCATAAAAAAATAACTAATAGAGCCATACTAATAGCTACTATTTAAAAAAGAGCACCATAATAGCGGTAAAATATTTCGAAACCCATCGCCACACATTTCTCCCGACTAGCGACGACGACGCACTCGATTCGATAGGCGACAGATAAGATCAGCAAGCTCTCATTAAATCTTCTTGACCTCATCTCTCGGGCCCGCCGACGTAACCTTGGGCTTATTGATGTTAAATTTAATACCCAACCAAAAAAATATATGTTGGTAACCTTTCCCTCGATAGCTGTTGTTGCCTGGAAAATGTCAACCGCTTTGCAATATTTGAGGGACTTATTGATCGTACAAATTTAATCAACTTTCAATCGCGTATGGCTTCAACTAAATCGATACAGTTCACAGTAATATTTTTGCAATAATAATGACATCGGCATAATCTGGGACTGTTCTGAGGATATTCTGGGACGCAACAAGCTGCAGTATAAGACAAGTTTTAATTTTACAGCGTCATAGTAATTTCTTGCGGGTAGTAAACAATTTTTGAGTTGTTACTACCTAATTAACAGAATTACAAATATAGCATATGGTTATCATATGTAGAGTAATTTATGATCCAATACACCTATCTATTGAATCATAAATTACTCTACATACTTTAGTTTTCTTTCCTATAGTTCCAGACGTTTCGCATTCGATTAATTCGACATACAGAGACTTTACAAATCTGGATTTACCCCGATGAAAGCCCGATCCTGCACACCTCGCAAACAAAGCCGCGAGCAGAAAGAGGCTTCTTTCTGCCCACAATAATTCAAGTGCGATTAATAAGGCCCGGCAATATACAGCGGGGCTTACAGCAACGAGCAGTGTCTAGAGACACGATAATGAGACTTCCATTTATGTACGTCGGGGGGCATAATTCGGTTAATCCGCGCCAAAGTTTAGGACCCGCTTTGGGATTAATTACACAAAGCTTAGGTGTGTGATAAACATTTTACGTAATTTCTGATGATGTCGTCGAAGCTTTTCCGCACATCAATCAGGATAGACTAACGATGGCTTTATGACAATAAGACGACGGTCGGCCAAAGAAAAAATCTATTAATGCGCCTAGTCTAACGGACTCTTCTAGAGTGATTTTCTCAAAGATAATTACTACACTATAAATCTGCTACACTATTATTTAATAACACACTAGTAATCTGCGTATCCTTTGGACGGGAATAATTGAAATATTATAGGATTATCGATCATATTATAGAAGTATGATCGATGAAATACTTACCGTCGTGGTATTTAGATCTCGTTGATATTTGATCTCGTGGCTTTTATAAACCTGCTTCGATTTACGTAAGTAGCATGGTTTATTTTGAGCAATGTTTTTCCCATCTTTTATGAAAGTAAACAGTATTTAATGTCGTGGTTATTTTTGTTGTTTTGGTCTTTCATAATGACGCGTATGAGTACCTACTTTCCTACAAATTCCCCTCATTCGCTCTCAGTCACACACAAACGATTAGTGCGAGACGATCGATCCAAGGTCGTTGGCCTCTTCAAAGTGCGATTCCGTAGCCGGCCGCTGACAGAAGCAGGTGTAGGTGACGACGACTGGTTTCTATGTATGAGTATTGCTATGAAATACCTCTGTCATAGCTAGCGAGAACTATCGCCTGCCGCTATTTCATAGAATAACACCTAGTTTCTGAAAGGCTGTTCAGCGATAAAATTAACTAACAAGCTGTCAATCTAACGCTAACTATGAATTGAGTTGCTGAAATTGTGTGTTAGTCTTAGGTCGAATTTCACATTTAACAGGCTGTTATACACTCGCGAGCAAAAGTTTGGAATCAGTTACTTGAAATTGGTTCCGCGTGATCTTGTTTACTAAATATTTTTTTTATAATCATAAAAATGACATCATGTTAAAGGTGCAACTGTCCACTTTAAATCGATATAAAATTAATTCATATCGAGCCCGTAATTGTGGAGTTATCCCGGATTAAGTGAAGGAGTTAGGAAAACAAGGAAATAGGGAAAAATAATGAATGAATAAAACAACAAAAATTATTAAATAAAAATTTTATTTATCTTTAAAAATAAGTGTCAATATTTTGTGTTCCCTCCCCTCGCCCTAATAACTGCTCCAAGACGATTCTTCATAGACCTGATCAGCTTCTGAATTGATTCTTGTGGAATACCTTCCCACTCCTCAATCAACGCTGATTTCAGCTCATTCAGACATGAAGGAGCAGGAGTTCTGGAACGAACCTTTCTCTTCAGTTCATCCCACACGTGCTCAATGGGATTCAAGTCAGGGCTGAGCGCTGGCCAGTCCAATGTGGCAATACCGACTTCTTCGAGGTATTCCGTTGTTACACGGGCAGTGTGACAACGAGCGTTATCGTGCATAAGGAGGAAGTCATCACCGATGTATCCCGCATAGGGAACGACATGTTCCAGGAGAATATCGGAAATATACCGGTCCGAAGTTAGACCGCCTCCTCGTCCCCCGCCAGGCACGAAAACAAGCTCGGTTTTACCATCGAAGGAAATGCCGGCCCACATCATACAAGAGCCGCCCCCATAAGCCACTGTTTCAGCGACACAGCACTGTGCAAATCGCTTCCCAGGCCGCCTGTAGACCCGTCCTCTTCTGTCGCTACTGTGCAAACACATCCTGCTTTCGTCGGAGAACAGGACTGCCTCCATTGCTCAACCTCCCAATCAAGATGGGTGCGAGCAAACTGAAGGCGTGCTTGTCGGTGAGCTGCCGTGAGATTCGGGCCTGTGGCAGGCCTTTTTGGAGTCAGATTCGCTTGCTTGAGTCGTCGACGAACTGTCCACTCGCTGGCTGCTACCCCACGAACATCTCTGAGCTCCTGTTGGACGTCGACACCAGTCAAATGCCGATTTCGGAGAGAGGTTGACACGATAAAACGGTCATCCCTCTCCGATGTGCACTGGCGCCGTTCAGATCTTGGTCTCGGGATAAAGCCACCAGTCTCCCGAAAGCGCTTATAAATTTTCGAAACACAGGATTGGCTTATGTGGAGCCTACGAGCGACAACCCGCTGGCTGAGCCCTTCTTGCAATAGGGCTACGATTTGTGCTGCTTCTGTAGGTGTTGTCTCCATTGTCGTACAAGGTAAAGGGTCAAAAGTGGCAGAGATGTGTACCGGTCAACGTGTGAAAGTCGACTGATAAAGAAAATCCGATAACAGGTGCTTTTATAGGGGGTCAATAGGTCACAACTCGTGACGTATCAAACAATTGAAACACGTCTTTTTCGATACACCTTCACTTAATGCGGAATGGCTCCATAAATACTGGCTTGTTTTTAATGAATTCGGTATCAGTTTAAAAGTAAAGAGTTGAACCTTTAAAATGATGTCATTTTTACGATTATTAAAAAAGTATTAACTACTTAAGATAACGCGCAACCAATTTCAAGTAACTGATTCCAAACTTTTGCTCGCGAGTGTAGTTAACAAACAACCGTTTTTGACACTTATTGTATGAATGAAATGTCAAAAACTTGTTTGTTAGTTAACTAACCACCTGTTTAAATATTGGTGAAATTGGACCTTAGTGTGTTGACACAGCTGTCAAATTTATTGCAAAATTATTAAGGAAAGACCCATTTTGCTTTTTCAAAATGCATATTAATAAAACAAAATATATGATTTCAGCAATGTGACCGTGTCTAAAAATATTTCTCACGAGAAATCAAATTTTTAGAGATAAGTAAATTTTTGCTAACCAACGTTTCGGAAACTCAAATTGATTTGACATTGCTATTAAGATGATATGGATGTTAGTTGAACAATATTTTGATCAGCCTTTCAGAAACTGGGGGTTAGTCGTGTGTGTCGCTGCAATATGTCGCCTGCTGCTGCGGTGCACATCGAGATTTGACAAATCTTCCCGTATCAAACTTACGTACTAGTTACTGTCAGTATCTTATCCTATAGAATATCAAACGTGTTGCTCGATAACACGAAACCACGGTCCATAATTCAAGCCTACTGTACAATTTGATCGCTTCTCTTATTGCAAATTGTGTCACAATCAGTGATAGCACAAATAGATGTCGAGATAAACACTCGAGTTGTCTAAATGAATCACGATTTTATTTATTCAGGATGGAACCTCTGAAACGTCAATCAGCAATAATTATTTTGATATTTACGTATTGTTTACGGTCTTCTCTTGTCGCCTATCTCAAAACTTGTAATCAACATCCCGGCCTATTCAACAAATGATTTCGATTACAAAATTCGGTGTGAACGAATGAATGCTATCTGTCGTTTTGCATTTGCGAACAAAACGAGTGGTGAATTTGCGGGCCCTAATGGATGTGTCAGGTCAGCATCGCCTTTGTAACAATTGCTGTTGTTGTCCCGCATTCAAAATGTACGCTATTTATCATAACGTTTCCGCGTGTACCTTTGTGAATAATGGTTTCACTAAATTAAGAGTAATTCCTCACTTGGACCCTTTTCAACACTTAGATACTTAAGATTGCCCGTGAAATGATTGATAGTTATTGCAGTTCACGAAAATAATAGCATTGTATTACAAATCAATATTCTCTATTTAATAATTAAACACTTTAATGCACACAGACAGAAAATTTTGTCTATTTGTGAATATCCAAACAAAAAGATGAACGAAGCCGTCTGTTAGCGCTTCATCTGATCAGATAGCTAAGGTTTTTTGTTTGATAAAAAATTATATACAAACGAAAGCTCATGTGTCTACGAAGTCAGCCAGAAAATATGATAATCATTTTCAATTTTAAACGTATATCACAAAAAGTTATCGCAAAAATATAAATATCCCTCAATACGTGATACCGTAACTACGGCACACATTTTACATTCGCATTTAACAAACCTCTCGGCCGCCTATGTAACTGTATGTGTTTTGTAACCAGTAATGCAATAGTGTGTTTCAAGCTCACGATGAGCGATTAAAAGCAATATTTATGACCAAAATACAAGGACACAATAATCAAATATTCCATATGAATTCGCATGAACGAACTTTCTCTTGAAGTTTGGTGAATTATTTAAGTGAAAAATTGACTTTCATGAAAAAATCCAAGAGCTTCAAATTGTACTTTGTTATGACTATGAGTGAGTACTGCACAGGTTCAAGTAAAACTAGACATTTTTAATACAAAGCTAGGTAAAGCATATGCACTATTTACCTAAGTAAATATGCGAAAACACGAGCTCTACAACGGACATTTCAGCGAAAGTTTTAACATAAAACAATGCAACATTAAGAATCGAAATACTCAAAAAGATAAATAATTCACAAAAAGCCAAAAAGAACTGTTGAGGATTGTGACGATTATACGATTAAACGGGCCACTACAGAGTTTTCGGAGCGGCGATAAGGAGCACCAGAACGAAACGCGGCCGCATTAACGGGATAATCCCCAAACTTGTCCGACAGTTACCATCTACTGACTCCCTCGTAGGGATCACGCTCGAACCGAACGAAACCGACAAAACATTCGCGAAACGAGAGCGGAAAGGATCAACTGTTAAAAAATATTACCTTTTATTTAAATCTGGCGATTGTTACATAACCGTCATAATCGTAATCATAATCAAAGTTACTCCATACTGTACGCTATTACAAGCAAATCTTATTGAGTCATAATATTGCTGGTGTTTTTGTTGTCTCACTACTCTTGACTCTCATTTATTTTGACACTCAGAAATAAACACGGAGCCGATTGTATTTAGAAAAAGCCTTCAGAACATAACTGACGTGACTGCCCAACGAGACATATGTGAGGCATGTGCGTGCACCATAACAAGGTTACAGATTTTAATGAACAAAAGTATAATATACTAAAGCACATAAAATCATGTTTAAAAACAGTGCGAGAAGCCATCATCAATCCATTTAAACTTTAAATAATTTATTTTCAGCCATCATGACTTTTTAATGTGCGTTAAAAATTCCCTAGTATCCATAGTTAATCTTTTGATAGAAGAGGATAACAATCACTCTATAGTAGCAGCGTCAAATGTTTGCGAAGTTAAATAACACTGCACAGCAAAACATTAAAAGTGCTCAATGAAGATATATTGTTACGAGTTTAGTTGAGCTTCCGCAATACTCTAATGGAGTCTGAAGCAATTTTAGCACTCAATGATAGGTTTACTTTAAGGTGATCAATCTTCAATGGCGTCAGAGGTTTAGATACAAACAATTTGAGTGCTCCAGATAAATTGTAAACAAATACACACGCGAACAGAACAGAAATAGCGAGGCGCCAAGTCAAGCTGTGGAAAATGGAAATTTAGCAGCAACACTAGTATGCCTGTACTAGTGTTGGTTTCGTTACGCATACCTGTCGATGGAGACGACAGAAATACCGAGGTGAATGCACAGTGGAATCTCGTGCAGTAGGTGTCGGAATAGCTACATCAAAAAAAAATTGGCACGATGGAATTTTCAATTAGCTAATGACTATAGTAACACCTACGAGGATTGGAAGAGGTTGTTGACGTGGTGACGGATTTAGAATTCAGCTTGAATATCAACACAAATTTTTCGTCTAGTGATGGATTTAGGAGCACCTATATGCGATCCATTTCATTTTTTTAGAGCTGTCGCCTGTCGTATTGAGATGTCGAAACCAAGCCGACGCTTACACATCTGGTCAGAGTGGTGCATGGTACAGTTAGCTATGGTTAAAGGAGAGACGTGCTTGGAAATGTGTCGTCATTTGGGTTGACACGAAGTGTAACAAAAATAGTATTCGTATTCTTGGCATTTCAATTATTGGCCTCTTATATTGTCTGAACCAAAGAGGACTAGCAGTGAGTTAGAAGAGATAACACGAATCAATTGATCTCGCAGTAAAATGTACTATTTTACTATTAATGTCTGATCACGAAAACAAATAAGCATCACAAGACAAATGAAAGTTTCTTGAAATAGAGATTTAGATTTTTTAAATTTGGAATACTAAGCTGAAATCTTGTGCTACAACATTTAATTTTATAAGCCAATATACGTTAGCATCAAATATAAAAAGTATGAAACCAACTTTGTTTTGTGAAAGTAACTAGGAATGCGGCAAATTAATAGCGCACATAACATGTTTGGACATTTAAGAGTATTTAACGACTCGACTCGAAACCGGTTCGTTACTCAGTAATTATAAAAACGATAAAAGAACAATCTTGTCATAGTACACATACAATAAAATGATTTTGTCCTATTTGCTATAATAATATGTACAATAAAATCGTTAATCATTATGATCCACGATCATCATAACATTCGTTTGCACCTGTCATTAGATATAACTTTTTTCGCCATTCAAAGTGCATTAGTAGCAAATGATAGTGAGTCTCAAAGTCATGCTATTTAGTTAGTTATTTAGCTACATAGTTAGTGTACCACAACTGAATGTTACAAATCATTATTGTGAACAACTATAAATGTACGGCAATATAAAAATGTATTTTGATTGCTTACGACTTAATAAATGACAATTAATTCACGTGATTTATTAGCTTTGTCAACGTAAACATTATTTATATTAAAATTACGGCAAACGAACAACAGAATACATGATCCTCCTCCTCGTTGAGTTTGCGGCGAAGTTCTATTATGGATTTGGATCGATTGCGTAAGTTTCTATGATGATAGCTTGTAGTGTGCGGTGAGCGTATAAGTTTTCTAACAAACTATTTAGGTACGCCATAGCTGACGAATCTATTCCATGCAACTGTGTACTAGCGGTTTCAACAGTGGCTCTTTAGACCTATTGTATTAGCCATATAGCAAGTAAAACTTTGAACCCTAGCCGGAAGAGAGTTCTTCAAATGCAACGGTATCGCCACAGAACTCTACCGGTGAACTGGTCACTGTGGCGTAGTAGCGGGTAGCGGGCTATTTCCAGACATCAGAGCCGTCACTCTCCAAACGCATCGGCGGCGTGCTAAAGCGGACCCATATACATCATACGCGGCTGAAAACGAACGCCTTTGTCACGCCACAGTCGATTACGCGATCGTTAGCTAAGGTAATTAACGACTGCGCTAGTTTAGGCGTGACAAAGGCAATAAAAATCGAACCAAGTGAGCTCCTCGTTCATATGTGTCTAATATTAGGTTCCATATACGCGATTTGTTTCCTTACAGTCACAAAAACAAACTGACAAGAAGTTTCTAGAAAGAGAGCCCGTTTGATGTAAAGAATTTCAGAATCAGACATGACATTCAACCTATTTAGTTAATTGCATCATCCATCCTTGCCTAAATAATATACGTTTGCCGGAAAATAGTTCCCAATAGACAAAATATCTGAAACATTTTTTTTGTTAATTTAACTAAGTTGGCAAACAACCATACTGCCCACCTGATGGTAAGTGGTAACAGTCCACTTATCTATAAATATATGTGGCTCTTGTGAGATTCGCAGCAAAACTGCAACCCCCTCAAGAACTACAGTGTACGTTGCCAACTTGTGACATCAGATGAAAAGTCACGGTACCGAGTAATTTCACTGTCATATCTTACCCTTTAAACCGGAACACAGCAATGCAAGCACTGCTGCTTTTCGGCAGAAATAGGTAAAACGGAGACCACGGAGTAAAACGGGCCAAGCATACGACCCCGGTACAGAGTCTCCCTCCGGTAGATAATGCCTAAGAGTCGTTTGTGATTGTTAGTTATGACAGTAAACAAGTACGAGGCTTTATAGCTTCCTTCACTTTTAAAACATTATTACAATCAAGCATTGTACTATTGATAAATGTATGGTACACTTCATTAAGGACATAATTAAAAGCAATCTCACAGACACCACTTATAAATTCGTGTTACTCGTATATAACCCAACCTCGGTAATATTGAAGCGATAAAAATAAAACCAAAGTCATCTAGACTTTGGTTTTATTTTTATCGCTTAAATATTTTAGATGATTTATCAGCGTACAAGTAATTTTTTCCTTTTTTTACAATGACGAGAAAAATCGAGAAAGGTAAGATATGTGACAACAGGACTACACTCGGTGTGTAATGTTAGTGGGACTGGGAAAGAAATGAGAGCCATGGATTTTACATTCGATATGCATGACATAAGTGGGTTGGGGGTAACATAGTAAGACGATATCTTTAGTAACACAACAATGTGGTGGCGTAGTTAATATGGACTGTTGTCGAACAATCTCATGTTGCACTAAAGTGATGTCAAACTTCAGTTTTGTCTCACGAGCGTTGTACGCATGCCGGTTTGTCTTCGCTGTTTTTAGACCCGCTCTGATCTTATCAGGGTAAACTATTACTTAGATAGACAATTCCAAAATTCCGATAGGATATGTAACAATTCCAATTAATATTATAAATGGGAAAGTAATTCTGTCTGCCTGCCTGTCCGTTACGCTTTCACGGCTAAGCCACTTAATCAATTTTATTGATTTCTATTAATAGAGACAGCTAAATTAAATACCTGGGAAAGGACATAGGCTATTTTTTCAACGTATAAAAATTAATGACTTCAAAGGAAACGCGTGACATAGCCAAACTCGTGACATGACTAAATTTCACGCAGACGAAATCGCGAGCAACAGCTAGTAAATAAATAAATGTTTTCTTTCTGAAAAGTTTTCAGCCTATTGAATCGCTAATGAAATAAAAATTTATGGAAATGACATAGGTAGTCTGTGACAACTTCGCGTTATTTTTCTGCGCAGCTAATGTCATCTCCATACATTTTTTCTGTGGAACGAGTGCGGAAAAATATGCGTGTGGCTTTTGTCTATACGGTCAGCTCCTCTAAATATTTCTGCGGCAAAATAGCGCTGCTTTCAAAGCTGTTTACCGGCTTGAAGGGTAAGAAAAGCTATGAAATGACTGGGCTCTGTGACTTCACATATTATATCACAAGTTGGCGACGTACACTGTAATTAATGTACGGGTTGCGGGTTTGCAATTCTTACATCAGAAACGATTATAGGTGACAATTGTAGTCACCTACCATCTGGTGGACAGTAAGGTAGTTTGCCAACTTAATTGAAACAAAAATGTATACATAGGTACATGTATTCTTGTGATGTAACTTAAGCAAATAATAAACTCAAGTGCTGTTTCCGTCAGTAGTTAGCTTCTGATGTATCGAGGGTCTTAAAGTTAAGCGCGCGCTCTGCTAATGAATACTCGCGTCTTAATCAACTACTAATTGAATATTGATACAGGCTCGTCGGTTATTTGGACGTTAAGATTTTCCGCACGTGATTTCAGGTTGTACGTTTAAATTTAGTCAATGGGGTTGATTAAATTAAGAAGGTGAACTCGAAATAAGTAATTTCAATTTAACTGTTTAGTAGCGGAACACTTCATCTATGTCGGGATTAATTCGAAGGGTTCCCCCTTTCGTGAAATTCGTTCGACCGTGTGTATTTTCATGTTTGTTCGCCCGAAAACGATGTCGACAAGCCTCTCCTGGTGATTATTTATTTGTTTGATGAAACCCTTTCCGACAGATATAGGCGGGTGATATTACTCTTAATTTGACGAAGTTCTAACTTACAAGCATGATCCACCCAAAAACAAACCCACCTATACGAGCTATACTACATATTACAAACGAGAAAGTTTGTCATAAAGATATTGGACCGATTCTTTTTGCACTTTATTATGCAAGCTATAAATAACAACTGAAAAGTTACTTGTGAAGTAGATTCTAGTTTTCCAAATAAAAGTAGGGAGTGGAGTGCTAGATATTTTTCGCGAGATGCGTCACAAAAAATCTTTGCGACTTCCGCTCTATGAGCAATCATGGTACGATAATGCTATGACAGTCTTCGAGCTCGATCACACATTCTATTCGGGTTGAACAGCAGATAGCACCGCATCGCCAGCAAACAACGCTTGTTTCATATTTAAGACAATATATACAAGATAATTTTTAAAACATCAACAACCTCCCAGGGGCTGATTGTAGTGCTCAGATGCAACAACTTTTTGTAAGGGACCAACATCGAAATCGCAAAAAAAACCACTTTCCCATACTAAAGTCTTGATCAGCTAACCTAGTTTGTATGGAGGAGTTTTTTTTTGAGATATCGATGTTGATCCCATACAAAAAGTTGCTGCATCTGAGCACTAGAATCAGCCCCTGGGCGGTTGTTGATGTTTTAAAAATGACCCTGTATAAACAAGACAATATTTACTTTCTCGACTACCAAATTCGATAGCTCGAGAATAGATAGGCCTCTACACACGGCGCAGTTCCCTCCTTATCTAAGTATAGCTTCGCGTGACTGGAGCACAATAGGACAGATTTCAGTAGTGTGTAACTGACTCGTATTCCGCGGCGCATAATGGATTCATTAACACGTCCCTGCCTAGGGAAACATGTGTGTGAAGTTATGGCATGTGGACATTAACGACTCGGGCAGCATTACCATGTGATTTTGGAACAACAAAAAGTAAAAAAAAATGTGTTTCGAATGCGTTCATTAATTAATATTATAGTGGGGCAATAAAGTAGTTATTGTGGTGACGAGTATGGTAACTAATATGTCACCGACGCAATGTGATGGATTTTTTTTTTATGGAACCAGAGGGCTTACTGTGTTAGTGAAAATGATTATTATGACTTTTGTTTTGAAGTCATCGAATGTTATAATAAGCTTGTCGTTGGAGTATCTCTCGAAGTGGTCGAGCAAATATATTATTTCCAAAGACATTGTTGACGATATACAGGGTGACTTTAAATAGGTGTAATTGTTTTAAGGGGGTAAGAGTACAGCCCATGGGATGTTCAAAAATGTGTGGAACACCTGGTCGAAATCGACTGGTTTCGGAAATACACGATACTTTAACTTTTTTAGGAAAATTACCAAAATTCAAGAGAAACCCTTAAAAATAAAAATAAATACTGGATGCATGGATTTTATTTTTATTTTATCTGATTGCTGGATAAATTATCCATAAAATAAAAACATCAAATGTTATGAATCAGTTAAAATTTTAGAGTTATGAGAGCTAAAACTTGTAACAATAAAAAAAAAATTGCTTTATCGAAATTTCAATTGATTTTAGTGAAAAATATCCACTCCGAACTGGTCGTACAAACGATGTCATTAAATTTCTTGTTTCCTTAGCTTTCTAAAAAGGTATAATAAGTGTACAAAATTCTAAGATACCGCCCAACAAACTCAGTTATTGCCGAGTAGGTAATACGTAAACTGCACATTAATAACATTATTAGCACTTTACCATACTACCCTGCTAAGGTTTTTTCTTTAAGTGTCATTAATTTACCTCGTAAGACGTCTCATTGATTTGCTTTAGTGGACTTTATGAATGCATTGTGTATTGTTGCCCATTTGGTTCTCCAAGCAAGTAAGGATTGTAATGCTTTTTCTTGCTAAATTGTAGTAATATAGGGAAATCTTAAAGTTGAAGGAAAAAAAAAACAAACTTATTCCTTTAGTCCGATACAAAATGAAAAGCTTTATTCTGGTAGGTACATGGTTGTAATTCACTTATGCATAATGTTACTGAAGTTAACAAAATCCCTCAATGCAAAGCACTTAACTAAATTTTTATTTAATACAAGCCAAGGGCAGGATGGTTCAGGTTTGTTTGATCAATCTCGGCAGGTAAAAATCAGGTTCAAATTGGGTACAAAACTACAAAATGAGGGGCAATAAAGTACACGAACAAATAGTTATAGGTTTCATTTTTTTTAAATTAGTAGCTTTCCCCGGAGCGGTTGTTAGTAGAGCGTACCTTCTATGCTAAATCTTGCAATCACGGGTCAGAGCTATGATATTCCAGTTTCTTAACTTATTCTCTGTTTCTAATATTATTTGTGTAATTCCACAGAATTCCTCCTTGATATTAGGTTATTAGGTAGGTTAGTTGCAGCGGAGCCCTACGGCCTCCTGGAACTGCCCTGGAGATTCATAGCACAGTGTTATGTTAAAAATATAATTAAATATGCCTATAATCTTAGGGTCAGTGGGTCTAACACTGAGTTCTGAAGGAATCCCAGTCAATACATTTGAATTTCATGTAATAAACATTGCAAGTTAATTCCAAACATAATTTTCAATGAATTGTCAAAGTTTCTTATTGGGTAGTTAATAAAAAGGACATATGGAGGGGAGAGCACCTATTTTGTGTATAATTACTGCTATTAATAAAAAGAAAACAGCTTAATTTGTGAGTTATTTGCCAAAGAAGGATGTGAAACTTAATATTGTGAAAATTTAGAATTTAACATGAAATTCGCAAGTGTTACTCAATATATGCCTTAATCCCACTAAGATGCCGTTTACTATCAAGGTTTTTTAATGAAATAGGGGATGAAAAAGGCGAATTTTGGGAATGTAATATGTTTGATTTAATAATCAATTTACCCACAAATAAAAATAAAATTAACAAAATCTGCTTTAAATCATGAAATATAATAAGTTAATTAGATACCTTATTGTGGGCGGAGTATTATCTATTGATATAATTTATTTATTCAACTAATTCACCGAATCGCGCGCCGGCGATTATAAATATGATTGAGCTTTTACTCTTCAAGCTGAAAACAAAAATAACTCACTTTGTTAAATTCAGGGTGGCTTTTCGAATTAAATTCACACGGAAAACGAGAGAAATACCTACGAAATAAATATATAAAAACTTTATGATCTTCAAATCAATAACAAATTACTTCGATCGATGTCTCACAGACTAGTCATAACCTAGACGATAGACTAAACCAACGCTCCACTTGCGCGCAGATTTGCGTTTATGTGGAAGCGACGGAGCCGAGGTCCGTTTGCTGAATGTTAAGCGCCGTATTGGCGACGGAACCTCTCCTAAAACCAAATTCATTTCATAACACTCGTAAGACTCTTAACTTGCTTCAAGATGTGTCAAGTCAACATACGGATCTTTCGAAATTCTACAATACCTATGCAATAAGTATTTCCAGCTAAAGTTATGTTTAGTTGAAAAACAAAACGTAATGAAAAATTAACCTTAAACAAATTGTGAATGCTTTCCAAATTCTATTCGACGAAACTATAATTATATGATCTATAAGTTTAAGTGTATTTTATTAAAATATGTCTATAGAAATGATCAAAACAAACGGTCCAAATGTCAAATTCCGAATTTTGAGAAAATCAACCCACCTAAATGGAAGCACGGGATTTTGGGCGAAAAAAAACTATCTTTGTAAATAAGGCCAGGATAAACGCGAGATTTATTTTGTTTATGCAAAAAGTGAATAATGACCAAAGATAATTGCAAATGTCACTGACGTGACGTGAAACGACGTTGACGTTGACACTTGACATTGATATTGTGAAATTAATTGACAAAGTTATTGTAATTATGATTTTAGTTGTGAAATTTGTGTTAAAACTACAGTGAAACCAAAGTGTTTTTGCAAAATTAGTGTTTTATGAAATTTTAAGAAAAAACAGTGTTACAGTATCCCCCCAACCACGATAGAATTCACGTAGGGAATTCGTCTGACGCCTCGTCAGCCTCAAAACCTCCTAACCAACCAAACAAAATTATCATAATTAGAATCAATTAGGTACTTAAAAACTATTCATTCGTGATAAACTCTGTACCCAATTACGCCTAACGTTATTTTTTTTTTATAAGTTTATTTATTTGTATAAGATAAAAAATAAAGCTTTAAATATAAACGTGTGTAAATAAAGAATATTTAACATGCATGTACCTTAAATCTACGTAAATCCATTAATATGGTATGTTAAAGATTGTAATAAAAAAAACCACATTCACCAATAAGGTGACAAAATCTAGCGCGAAACTACTGCTGCTAGCACCTACATGGTTGTAAAAAAAAATATTCACCAATAAGGTGGCAAAATCTAGCGAAACCTCTTCTGCTAGCACCTATATGGCTGTGATAAATAGGCAAAAAGCATTATATCCTATGCCCATCAAATATAAGAAAGTAATAAAAAAAAAACTGTAGTGTCAGGACTGACGCCGAGATGGCGTTGTTAAATAAGTATATCTTGACACTAGCAGTGTATAGCAAGTAATGTCAACAACCACCGGTAGATGCCGTTATTACAGACATTTTGACTCTAATCGTCAAATAATAAGTAGAAAAAAACAATAAAAAGGAAATAAAAAAAAAATGAGTTGCATGGTGTCGTTGCCCCTGATCGTCGATATTGATTTTCCTACGTTTCCAGCTAGATGTAACTTCCTCCATTATAAGAATATAGCAAAGGCTTATTTCTAGAGTTGCAAACCGCTCCTGTGAGGAATTCAAAATTAATTTTGTTGATTAGAGTAGAATACATATAAAAATAATGAACAAGACACGTTTATATTTGTGATCTTGTGCTAAATGCATCTATCTAACCACATAACAGTTATAATAAGTACATACTTGTTCCTTAATTCTGGTATCAGATACTAAAGAAGTAATATCCATTTTATATAATGGTAGTAATAATATATTTATAATGGTATGAACTAAGACACGTATAATATTTGTGTTTTAGATCTTTATGTACTTATGTAATGGTAATATCAATTTTGAAGATGTTAGGTAAATGGAAACTTAAGTATCAAGGCAAATCAATAAAAAAACGACAGGGACAGACACATGCAAAAACGCCGCCAGATGTTATATGGCGCGTTATCCTACACTCGGGTTCTACGAGACGCCAGGAAGAATGGCGGGGTGGGTATTCTGTGACCGCCGCACCCGCGGTGCCTAAATAGTTTAAATGCTTATAAAAATATGGCTATTTTCATAAGAGTATAAAAATGAAAATTAAGTAGGTATTATGTTACTAGGTATGTAATTTAGTCACTCGAAGTATCTAAATTTTTAAAATCTTTTATGTGCCACTTTCCTATGTATTTTCCGTTCTCGTCTTCGAGCTCATAGACGAGGCGAGAAAGCTTACGTATAATTTTACAACGTTCATATTTAGGGGCAAGTTTAGCAGTAAAATATTTATTAGCAGAACTCTGCTTGTACGTCCGCTTCCACACAAAATCACCAACATTAAAAGAGATATCTCTGCGTTTGTTGTTATAGTATTTTATATTCCTTTCATGGGCCTTACGCAATGACTCTCGGACTTTGATGAAAATGTCACCGAGGTGGCCAATATTAGACGCATGAGTATCGCGTGGTACCACAACCAACTCTTGGAGATCTTCGAAGCCACGGTAAATACTACCATCTGTGACAGCTTCCCTACCGTGTACTAGCATGAAAGGAGTATAAGAAGTAGACTCATTTACTGAAGTGTTCATGGCAAATTGTATTTTATGTATGTTAATATCCCACGTTCTATGATCGTTCTCAACAAACGAGGAAACTGCAGTGATTATTGTGCGGTTATAACGTTCCACCGTATTAACTTGTGGACAATATACTGGACCCAAATGTACTTGCGGAATATTGTATTTTTCATATAATGCCTGAACCTCATGACTTATAAATTGCGAGCCATTATCAGACATCACCGTCTGTGGTATTCCGTGAACCAGAAATACATGGTCTTCTAACCTTTGCGCTATAACTTTGCCCGTTGCACGCCGTATAGGAAATAATAAACAATATTTTGTAAAACAACACACAACTACTAGTAAAAAGGTGTTTTGCTGTCGAGACATCGGCAGTGGACCAACTAGATCAATGCTGATGCACTGGAATGGTCGACAGCAGACCTTGGGTTCCCCCATAAAGCCAGCTGGCGCTAGTGAGCTATGTTTATATGAGTTGCAAGTGGCACAATTTTTAATAAATTCCTCGGTATCTTTATGCATACCGGGCCAAAAATACCGTAATTTTAATCTTTTATAAGTTTTTGCAACGCCTAAGTGCGCAGCAATTGGTTCAGAATGGTTACTTTTCATAATATCCTCCCTAAGCTCCTTTGGTACAACCTCTTTCCACTGGTAGTCACCACAGAGTTTGTTAGTGCTTTTTGTAAATCTAAAAAGCCTACCATCAACAATTTGAAAATTGGGACACGCGCGCGGCCTATCCGTGCAACGTTTTAATATATTGTTATACCAAGCATCGCTGGAAGTAAATGCGTCTACGGCTGCCACTGGTACAGAACGTGATAGTGCATCCGGTACGACGTTTTGAGATCCACTACGATGCTCAATAATGAAATTATAAGGCGATAGCCTACACCCCCAACGCGCTAGTCGTCCTGTCGGATTCTTAAGGTTTAAAAACCACTTTAGACTAGCATGGTCGGTAATAATTTTAAATTGTCGACCACCTTCAAGGTAAGGGCGGAAGTGTTCAACGACATGTACCACGGCCAATGCCTCTCGCTCTGTAGCGGAATAGTTACGTTCAGCGGGTGTTAGTGAACGGCTACAGTACGCAACAGGATGTTCTTGTCCATCTACAACCTGGGTTAAGGTACCTCCTAACCCGAAATCAGAAGCGTCACAGTGGACAGCAAAATCTTTCGAGAAGTCAGGACATACCAGAACCGGGGAAGTAGACAGTGCGAGTTTTAGGTCGTTGAACGCCTCGTCTGCCTCGGTCGTCCATTTGAAAGGGGGCGCGCTCTTACGGGTAGAAGTAAGAGCATTAAGGGGACCAGCTCTATGACTAAAATTTTTTATGAAACGCCTATAATAAGATGCAGTTCCCAAGAAACGTTTGACGTCTTTCCTGCAGGTGGGAATAGGAAAGTCTACTATAGCCTTAATTTTGTCAGGATCCGTGCGCAGACCATATTCGTCAACCACATGACCCAAGAATTTCAGCTGTCTCCTGAAGAACTGGCATTTACCCATGTTGACAGTAAGGTTGGCTAGTTTAAGTCTCTCCTTTACCCTACGTAGGAGCTGGAGGTGATCCTGGAAGGCCGTTGGGCCTTCAGGAGTAAGTAAAATTAAATCATCAACATATACGAACACCTTATTGTCAAACTCGGGCCCAAAGAGGCGGTCCATCAACCGCTGCTGCGTAGCTGGAGCTGCAGTAAGTCCAAAGCACATGACCTTAAAGTGAAACAAGCCTCTGCAGGGAATAGTAAAAGCAGTTTTCTCTCTGGACTCAATAGAGTCCAAAGGAACTTGGTAATATGAAGACTTAAGGTCAATAGAAGATAAGTACTTAGCGTTTTTGAGCTGGTCCAGAATATGGCTAATATAAGGCATAGGGTAAGCGTCATGCTTTGATATGGCGTTAAGTTTTCGGCTGTCCAAGCAGAAACGTGATGACCCATCTGATTTAACCGCTAAAGTAACGGGGTTGTTCCATGCACTTCCGCTAGGCTCCACAACATCATCCTTCAGCATTTGGTCTAGGTGTTTATTTAATTCTGCCAGTTTAGCGGGTGAGACTACATAATACCGTTGTTTAATAGGTGGGTGGTCACCGGTATCAATTTTATGACTCACTAAGTGTGTCCTACCTAGGCCTTTCTTTTCTGCGGAAATGTCATCAAATTGCTTTATGACGTCATTGACCAGCCTACGCTCAAGCTTAGATAAAGTTTCAAAATCATGTAAAGCACGGCTGCCTGACATAACTGTGTACACCTGATTATTATTTTTATATAAATGTCCGCTATCTTCTAACAATGATAAAATATCTGGCGCAATATTAAATTCCTTCCAGAAATTTAAGCCAAATAACAACTCTGTAGCAACTCCAGGGACGACGTAAAATTTAATAACACGAGTTTTATTCTCTATCGATACTGGTAAAAATAAATACCCAGTTACTCGTGAAGTAGAACCATTTGCAGTTTTTATAAAGTCTAAGTCCTCAGACTTATGTAAAGTAGCGAAATCTTTAAAATATTTGTATGCTTGCCCTCCCACAATGGAGATCTGTGATCCTGAATCCAGTAATCCTCTGAATTCCAAGCCAAAAATATTAATCTTCAGATAAGCTCTGGTATCATTATAGGTGGCGGTAGTAGTAGCGTGAACCGATGTAACCTTACCTTTATGCGTATGTATGTTACTAGCTTTATTTACATTATTATAGAATTCATTGTATTTCTGCCTTGATTGTTCAGAATTACAATGTTTATTATAAAAATATACTGTCTTATGCCATCGGTTCACTGCTTGGCGTTTTTTGGAATCTCTGCGGTTGAAGGTTTTGAAGAAGTGCACTTTGGACAATTATTTGCATTGAACCCCTTTTCTCCACAACGATAACAAATAAGTACCCAAGGCGCCTTGCAATACCTCAAGCTGTGGCCATTTTTACGACAGCGGACACAAAAAAGATTATTTTGTGTATTATTCACTGGCTGAATTGAAGAGACTTTTGGTGGAGCCTTGCTACTACTATTACCACTAGTATTTTTGTAACACAAATCGGGAGCCAGAGAAGAAGTGGTGACCCTAGGAGGTTCACTGAAATGCACCGATCGCTCCTTTGCACCTTCTAATAACCTACATTTTTTCTTTAAATCAGTCCAAGATTCCACTGGGGCTAGAGCAAGCTGAGTAGTATAAAAAGGTCTTATATTAAACATGATAATGTTCAATTTATCATCATCAGAGATTGGTTTTGATAATCGAGAAAAATAATTTTGCATAATGCTGAGATAATTCACAATGCTTTCATCGGGGCCCTGAGTACGACTTCTAATTTCCTGCATCAAGCGATGGTCATAATCAGATGGAAGATATTCCTCGAGAAGCAAGGTCTTCAGCTCAGACCAATTGTGAACGTCCGACTTTACTCCTCGATACCAGCACAGCGCTTCATCAGTAAAAAGTTCAGCCGCAGAACAGAAAAGCTTTGAATCTGAAAGGCCACGAGACAAGCATAATTCCTCGAGGCGTTGTAAGAAAGCTTTAATGCATGTCTTGCCATTGAAGCGTAAATTTAGTTTATGCACGGAGCAATCATTAGCTGTGTTGTGTGTAGTTGCAGTGGAGTGCTCAATAGGTTGTTCAGGTGCCAAGCTACTTTTAAAATTATGACAAATATTATCTATTTTAACAAGAATGCTATCTAATCTATTATTCAGAGAAGTAATTAAAGAAGTAAGATTATTATCATCATACTCCGATAAAGACAAGCGACCAATTCTGTGGAATAAGTGGTGTGCAAGAGTTTGAATTCTATTTAACACCTTAAGTGATGACGGTTTACTTGAAGTACTTGTGATAAGTTTCTCAAGATCATCTAATTTCTTTTGAATTACTTTTAATTCAATATTGACATCAAGATCACAAGTCAGTATTTCATCAGAAGGCAGATCTTTATTGAGAGTACGGATCTGTGCTCTCAGAGCCATCACCGTGTCAGCTGGTTTCGAACCCCTGATTTTCACCTCATATTCTAGTTCATCTTTGTTAAGTAAATTAAAACTAATTGGTCTTTGTTCCATTTTTGTAAAAATATACTACGCTCTATTCTATATGATAAGTTAATTTTACAATATTATTTATATTATATACTCAAACTATGAACAAAAAATCTTAAAATATATTCACCTTTGCAACTGTAACTAAAATTTGTTTTTTATTTATACCTATCTGAACCAAACCTGCATAGAATTCTTATTTATCTTATAACTAGTGAGACCGGCAGACGTTCTCCTGTCCGATTCCAGCGCCACCTACTGGGTCCAGTTGTACTTTTAAACCTTCCCTGGACCTATTCAAATACACATAACATTTCGTAAGAATCGGTCGAGCCGTTTTTGAGTTTTAGCTTAACTAACACACAACGTTAAAAAAAAGAAAATTATTAAAGATACATACCGAGATGGATCAACACTATCTGAGCATTTGACCAGAATAATGGGCCATATAATACCACAAAACCTGCTCCCTGTTCGGGCGCCAAATTGTAATGCTTTTTCTTGCTAAATTGTAGTAATATAGGGAAATCTTAAAGTTGAAGGAAAAAAAAAACAAACTTATTCCTTTAGTCCGATACAAAATGAAAAGCTTTATTCTGGTAGGTACATGGTTGTAATTCACTTATGCATAATGTTACTGAAGTTAACAAAATCCCTCAATGCAAAGCACTTAACTAAATTTTTATTTAATACAAGCCAAGGGCAGGATGGTTCAGGTTTGTTTGATCAATCTCGGCAGGTAAAAATCAGGTTCAAATTGGGTACAAAACTACAAAATGAGGGGCAATAAAGTACACGAACAAATAGTTATAGGTTTCATTTTTTTTAAATTAGTAGCTTTCCCCGGAGCGGTTGTTAGTAGAGCGTACCTTCTATGCTAAATCTTGCAATCACGGGTCAGAGCTATGATATTCCAGTTTCTTAACTTATTCTCTGTTTCTAATATTATTTGTGTAATTCCACAGAATTCCTCCTTGATATTAGGTTATTAGGTAGGTTAGTTGCAGCGGAGCCCTACGGCCTCCTGGAACTGCCCTGGAGATTCATAGCACAGTGTTATGTTAAAAATATAATTAAATATGCCTATAATCTTAGGGTCAGTGGGTCTAACACTGAGTTCTGAAGGAATCCCAGTCAATACATTTGAATTTCATGTAATAAACATTGCAAGTTAATTCCAAACATAATTTTCAATGAATTGTCAAAGTTTCTTATTGGGTAGTTAATAAAAAGGACATATGGAGGGGAGAGCACCTATTTTGTGTATAATTACTGCTATTAATAAAAAGAAAACAGCTTAATTTGTGAGTTATTTGCCAAAGAAGGATGTGAAACTTAATATTGTGAAAATTTAGAATTTAACATGAAATTCGCAAGTGTTACTCAATATATGCCTTAATCCCACTAAGATGCCGTTTACTATCAAGGTTTTTTAATGAAATAGGGGATGAAAAAGGCGAATTTTGGGAATGTAATATGTTTGATTTAATAATCAATTTACCCACAAATAAAAATAAAATTAACAAAATCTGCTTTAAATCATGAAATATAATAAGTTAATTAGATACCTTATTGTGGGCGGAGTATTATCTATTGATATAATTTATTTATTCAACTAATTCACCGAATCGCGCGCCGGCGATTATAAATATGATTGAGCTTTTACTCTTCAAGCTGAAAACAAAAATAACTCACTTTGTTAAATTCAGGGTGGCTTTTCGAATTAAATTCACACGGAAAACGAGAGAAATACCTACGAAATAAATATATAAAAACTTTATGATCTTCAAATCAATAACAAATTACTTCGATCGATGTCTCACAGACTAGTCATAACCTAGACGATAGACTAAACCAACGCTCCACTTGCGCGCAGATTTGCGTTTATGTGGAAGCGACGGAGCCGAGGTCCGTTTGCTGAATGTTAAGCGCCGTATTGGCGACGGAACCTCTCCTAAAACCAAATTCATTTCATAACACTCGTAAGACTCTTAACTTGCTTCAAGATGTGTCAAGTCAACATACGGATCTTTCGAAATTCTACAATACCTATGCAATAAGTATTTCCAGCTAAAGTTATGTTTAGTTGAAAAACAAAACGTAATGAAAAATTAACCTTAAACAAATTGTGAATGCTTTCCAAATTCTATTCGACGAAACTATAATTATATGATCTATAAGTTTAAGTGTATTTTATTAAAATATGTCTATAGAAATGATCAAAACAAACGGTCCAAATGTCAAATTCCGAATTTTGAGAAAATCAACCCACCTAAATGGAAGCACGGGATTTTGGGCGAAAAAAAACTATCTTTGTAAATAAGGCCAGGATAAACGCGAGATTTATTTTGTTTATGCAAAAAGTGAATAATGACCAAAGATAATTGCAAATGTCACTGACGTGACGTGAAACGACGTTGACGTTGACACTTGACATTGATATTGTGAAATTAATTGACAAAGTTATTGTAATTATGATTTTAGTTGTGAAATTTGTGTTAAAACTACAGTGAAACCAAAGTGTTTTTGCAAAATTAGTGTTTTATGAAATTTTAAGAAAAAACAGTGTTACAGGATGACTATGGTTAATTTTACTAAGAGTAGTATGAAAAAAATATCTAATGTAGATGAAATAATACTCATACTGATACAAAATAATAAGATTTAATAAGAAAAAACGCAAGTTATCTTTACAATTAAAATACTCAAGTTATTTACATAAAGAAATAACAAAAACACAGTAGGAAAAACACGTTTTATAACACTTGATTTAATTAAAACACCTTATTATTTTAAATCTTGCTCAAATTGACCTCCTTGTTTCCTAATACACGCCCGTAGTCGTTTTCTAAAATTGGACCTAGTAACAACTCCCGTAAGATCTTGCTGTATTTGATTAGCAGCTGCTATGATTCTAGCTTTCAATTCTTCAACATTATTGACGGGAGTTGTATACACTAATGTCTTCATGTGACCCCATAGGTAATAATCACAGGGGGTCAAATCTGGACACCTCGCTGGCCACGGCGTCGGGCCTCCTCTGCCAATCCAACGAAGTGGAAACGTTTCATCCAGCCATTGTCTAACACTAGCCCGGTAATGGGCTGGGCAGCCATCGTGCTGGAAGATCATTTCTTCCCGGTTAGTTAGTGGAAAATCTTCCCGAACAGGAACATCTTCGAGAAGGTTGAATAAATGGTTTCGAAGAAAATCCTCGTAAGCTTCGCCATTTAAGTTGTTTGGTAAGAAATATGGCCCCACCAAGTATCTGTCAATAACGCCCATCCATACGTTTACAGAGAATCTTCTTTGATGAGCTCCTTCCTTGGACTTTCTTGGATTTTCTCCCCGTGTAGTCCAGTAGTGGAGATTATGATAATTCGTTATGCCGTCTCGGTCAAACTTGGACTCATCCGTCCATAAGATTTTACTTAAAAACATTGCGTCTTCAGCGTCCATATGCTGCATGAAGCGACAGAAATCTACTCGTCTTGCAGGGTCTCCCTCCTCTAGCGCTTGAACAGGTGTGTAGTGGTATGGGTACTGTCGCGCTGCATGTAGAGTAAACCATACTTTGCATTGAGATAATCCCATTTGCCTGGCTACTATGCGTGTAGATGTAGTGGGATCTCTCGTAAAACGATCCAGTATTTCTTCTTCGTGCTCTGCATCCACTTAACGAGGTCTACCAGCATCGTGACGCCGCTCATGAACACTTCCACTTTCTCTAAGCCGTTGAAACGCCGCAGAAAAGACACGTACACTAGGTGCGCGACGATTTGGGAATCGGTGTATGTACTCCCTTCTGGCCGCTGCAGCATTACCGTCACAGAATCCGTACACAAACACAATGTCTGCGTACTCTTCGCTACTGTAGCTTGCCATTGAAATAAAGCAAAGAAACAGATGGATGAAATAACTAGTACGAATAATAGGTACGTCCGGCACGCGTAAGTATCTAAGTAGTACTAGACAGAGGTCGCGCTACTTGGGGCCCAAGCGCAAGGCAACGGCCAACCGTCAACAATTGCTATCTCACTCACACACGTTGTGCTATTTATCGATTCTCTCACTCTCGCATAGTGAAACCGTGAGAAAGGTTTTAAGAATTCCAGGTATCGGCTCGGCTTGCAATACATTAACAATAGGGATCATAACTACCTGCTCGGGACTAACTGAGTATGTTGGGCGCTATCTGAGAATTTTGTACACTTATTATACCTTTTTAGAAAGCTAAGGAAACAAGGAATTTAATGACATCGTTTGTACGACCAGTTCGGAGTGGATATTTTTCACTAAAATCAATTGAAATTTCGATAAAGCAAATTTTTTTTTATTGTTACAAGTTTTAGCTCTCATAACTCTAAAATTTTAACTGATTCATAACATTTGATGTTTTTATTTTATGGATAATTTATCCAGCAATCAGATAAAATAAAAATAAAATCCATGCATCCAGTATTTATTTTTATTTTTAAGGGTTTCTCTTGAATTTTGGTAATTTTCCTAAAAAAGTTAAAGTATCGTGTATTTCCGAAACCAGTCGATTTCGACCAGGTGTTCCACACATTTTTGAACATCCCATGGGCTGTACTCTTACCCCCTTAAAACAATTACACCTATTTAAAGTCACCCTGTATGTACCTCTCTAGATATTATGGGTACTTGACGATATTTCCTGCGATGTACAAAGAGAGCGAAAGGGACTGCTGCTATGGCAACGTCAATAATTTCAGCCAGCCAGAAGACAGCTGGCGTCTGGCTGACCCTGAAGTCACACAGAAAATTGATTGTGTTTTCGTTAAAATCTACGTTAAAACGTTAAAAATTAATTTTCGTCGGAAATATTCACTAAATAGGGAAGCGGAATTTTTTTCAATGTTCGTCTAGCAGATCATCATCAGCCCACACACGTTCTCTGCCGGACATAGGCCTCTCCAATTGCACGCCACTGAGCACGATCCGCGGCTACTCTCTTCCAGCTTTTGCCAGCCACCTTGCGAAGATCGTCGCGCCACCTAGTCTGAGGGCGTCCTACACTTCGCTTGTTGACGTATGGTGTCCACTCTAGCACTAATTTTCCCCAACGGTTGTCGGTTCTGCGGTTGATGTGGCCAGCCCACTGCTACTTCAGCTTGCTTATTCGGTGAGCTATGTCGATAACCTTCGTTCTCTGTCGGATCACCTCGTTCCGTATCTGATCCTTCAGAGAGACGTCGTCATCGTCTAGCAGATAACTAAAAAATACTACACATGTTTTTTCTTTTTTACACAATCAACAATTCAACCATATACATGTATTGTTTCGAAATGTCGCATGACGTTATGCGTAGGTGAATTTTCTACTAACTTGTTACGTTCCAAGCCCCCATGCCATAACTTTAATTTGCTTTATCTCAGTACTTTTTTTTTTTGGTGTTTCGGCAAAACAAAAACACGTCTGATATTTTTTTATTGCCCAACTAACAGACTAATTAAATTTTGATATACGCACTTATCATAGCTATGTTTATACTACATTGCAACTTTCGAGTACCTATCCATTTCGCGATTCTAGGACAGAGCAATCAATGTTAAGAGGAAACACCAAGGTCGAGAGAATTCAAAAACAGGTATTTGTAAAATGTATTGTTGTCGCGCTGTGTGTCCGAATAACAGAACTAAAGGCGATAGGGAGAACTGCAGCTCGATCCGAAAATACCTATGAAAAGTACACAAAATATACGTTTCGTAGTCCTCTGTTTTCTCAGCGAAAAATTGACCGATTTAATTACTTTATGCGTTAAAAATTAAAGCAAGGCTTTTTCTGTGTTTCTATGTTTTGCTTTTTTCATATAATCTTGTTCGATTGGTTTACTAGACGTTTAAATACAGTAGAAAATTAGATCCATTTTTTAGGTTTTTGAAGGTTTGAAATCTCTTTTAATAATTAACTTAATAAAAAAAGGAAAACATAGGAACATGCTTATAGTGGTCATTGATTTTATTGGTAAAAATAGAGCAACTAGTGTCATTATCCAGGAAGGAAACAGGGGACTAAGTTTGTATGGAAAAACGGACTGTACGATATCCTCTTAAATGTGAATGTTTATTGAATATTGTTTACACAGCTTTTTACCTTGTATCTGTGTACCAATTACATGCAGTTTTATTACCACGGAATTGGGTCAATCAACTATTTTACAAGACATTTTCAACAAAAATATTTTTCACATCGGCATTTTTTTTCTCAATTACAATTTGGTGAGAGCGTTAGAAAATACTTTAAACTATGTTAGTCTAGAGGGGCCGCGACGTTAACTGAATATTTTCGCTGATATATGTTAAAAAGCAGATCATGTACCTCAAATTGTGTCTCTTCTGTTACCAGCATTCAAAATGAATTATATGCTAAATGAAACAATTTATATTATTTATGTAATTTTTATTTAATTACTTATTTTTAATCAACTTTTTTGGCTTTCTCAGTCTAAGTGATTCATTAACTTTTATTATAAATTTAATCAACATGTTGTCACTGACGTTACTTGATAGTAATTAAAAAAGAGTTATTTTAAGATAAAACAAAATATAAACATCTCAGCATAAAAAAAGATATCTGCCTATACGCTAATATATAAACTGTAGTTATTAGTAAAAAAAATCAACAAATTAATCAATCAAAAACATTTATTTAATTTTGGGGACAGTTAGTAACTCCAGATACAAATTTAGGTAACACCTAAGACAAAATAACAAAATTCTAAGAAAAATCAACAATTACGTTAAAACATGTTCTTAACTGCAGCACTACCATAATGCATATAATTTTTTTTTCAAAAATATCAACAGGAACATCGAATTTATATAGTTCTTTACCTAATTTAGTCGGAGTCGGTAATATTTTAATGATATCTTCGAAATTCACATAGCTTACATCTTTTCTATCAAGTCGAAATGTTTTTGCGTTATCATTAACAGCTCTTAAAAACATCACTTTTACTTCTCCATCCTCTTCAATTGATGCCATAGCTCTGCAAACAGGAATATGTTTTCTTTTTTTTACTGTTGCTATAAACATAAACATGCAAGAAATCACCAGCTGACACTTGTCGCGGAGTCCCGTAATTACTCGTTGAAGCAAGCTGTTTTACATAATCTGCAGTGTGATATAAAGACTTGTCGCAATTTTTTTTCTTCTGTGAATACTTCGTCATAACTCTCCGAGGGAAGATCCATACACTGCCCTATAAAAGCTTCGACGAGGTGGTACATTCTGGATTTCCTTCTACTCTGAAGGAAATCCAGAATGTACCACCTGCAAGTGACATATCTTCGTCTGAAGACAACTCTTTTTGCACAGGATCTGGCTCCGCTAGCTTAAAATCTACTCGCCTCTCAAGCTGGGAGGTCTTTTGTAGAGTAGGCTTGATATTTACTTCATAAACTTTGGGACTAAAACAGTTACAAAAGCCTCTCTTTGTTGAATCGCAAAAGCAACTAAGCCATCTATATTTTAAAGAGCTGCGCCGTTCTGTGAACACGTTATGAACTTGAAGAGTTCCATTTAGTCTTGGTATTGATTGTGGTAGCTCGTCGTGTATTTCCTTAATAGAATGTTCGTCTATCAAGAAAAGCTTGATTTTACTGATATCTTTCAATTTAGCGAAAAACTCTGTAGCGTTTGGAATGTCTCTGCCTGCAACAACGATTTTATCAGCAGTTCTCTTTAAAAATCCGCCAACTCCATCTGCAGGGCCTTTTCCATGCCCCGCCTCGAAAACGGACCATGTCGTAGCAGAAAACCTAAAGTCAAAAAATTTTGTGGCAAGCAAATAAAAATGTTGCTTCTGACGGTATTGAGTAGATGGGCCGTCGGAAAAGATTTTTTTTTTAAATTTATTATACATAGTATACAAGTTACAAGTAGTTTCACATGAAAGCCTCGCAAACCACTTTCGTGGTTGACTGCGTACTGTATCTACAGCTCCATGTTCTTTTCTGACTGCAGATAGCTGCAGGCTGATGACAACTGGATGCTGATATTGAACAGAATGAATTCGTTGCATAATTACAATGACAATATCATTATTTTATATTGTTTGCGTAAAGAGTTAAGTCTATCATACTAATAATAGATAAAATTATTTTCATTTAGTATTAAATGTGCATTAGTTACTAATAATAATTGTGAATGTCTTTAAAGTTACCATTAATGTCTATGGAGTTACCATCAGAGTAACTCAATATACTAGTAACTCAGCATACAAATAATGTATTCTGCTCACAAAAATAAATAAATTGAGACAATATACTTTAAACACATAGGTAGGCTTAACACATGTACGATTTACTTTAAATTAATATAATTAGTAATAATAAACAAATTACATACTTCGAGAAAATTTGATCACTCAGCAGACAGCACAAAAAGGTACGCTACTACTCCAAATGTTCGTGGCTGACTGAGGCTCGCCGGTGGTGATCGCCCTGTATTTCCGGCGAACTACGTCATACCTTCTTAATTCAAAAGCCGTCAACAGCAAGTGATGCCATCTATTAGTACATTTACGCAACTTAGTGAAGTAACTCAGTATACAAGAATGAACCTAAATATCTGAGGGACAAGGCATCGAATTTAAATAAAATTAAACTACGCGATCTTTAAACGGCTAGTGGCTATGCAAACTATTACAAATCTACTGGTTAGAGTAATCTACTTAAAACAAAGAATGATTTTAAAAATAAAACTGTTTTAAGTAAAGTGTTTGGAAGCTATGTGGAGCTGGGACGAGGTTTTTTTGTATGGAAGTAATATTTTGTATACTGAGTTACCACAAAATAAATAATTAATACGACAATTTCTTATATATAATCACGTTTATCACGATGCCTATTAACTACTGATACGCGAGTTATGCTATTTAAGACTGAATTCGTTATAAGTTTGCCATATTTTGTTAACAACTGCTAGGGACACGAAAATGTAGGTAAATAGTTGAATGACCCAATTACCTATTTAGTAATATGTATACATATATGATATGTATACATACATGGTACAGTTATCTGTGATAGGCACTACATAAGTAAACCGCAGTTAGAAGGTCTATTGGTGATACAAGCAAAACTACACATACTGAAGAGGTTTCCACAAACAAACAAAGAAGCAACAAGCTACAACTTTACTTAATTATGGGCATTATAAGATCAACGAGCCACCTTCTCTTTTAAAATTTTAATATTTATTCAGTTAGAAACTAAATTGAAACCTTGTTTTAATAAACATCCAAATAGATGATCTTAGACAAACAGACAACGAAGACACTCTGAAAGGTCACTTTTACATTTCGCCTTATGAAACGTCAAAAACAACATTAAATTAGCTTTGAAAAACACACCGATTCATCCACTCTCGGCTCGAGCCAAAACAAATATTTATATGCGGATGGGGCCCTCTCCGTCCGTCGGTGCCGTCGCTTCGTCCTAATGTATAACTTTTTTATAACCTCCACCCTTGGACGTGTTAACTTGCCGAATGAGCCAGGCAAAAAGCCACGACGCGGACGCTGCAAATGCGGGCTGAATGTTGAGTAAGCGACTCAAAAATTCATTCGCCGACGAAAAAAATAATACACCCAAGTTCCCACCAAATTGGATGTCCGCGCGCACGCCTGCACCGTAGCACTGTCATCTCCTTGAATCTTAATTCACTGAAACTGACATTTAGATAAATCTTGTTCATTTATACCAACAACGAAAATGTTACGTGCGCCTATTAAAATTATAATGAGCGCTACACAACACATTGATTAGACACGCATTACGACTTAGTTAGGTGATTAAAATGGTTTTCATTGAACATTTTGATAATATATTTGTATTTTGTCTGTGTGTATATGTATTAAAAAATCCAGACATTTGAAAGTTGGCCAGTTTAGTTCATTTTATATCACTTACCTAATAGCTCCTAACTAACATCCTTCTTTCTTATATTAATAAATAATATTTTTGCTAGCACCTATCCAAACAAGATGAATAACCTATCCTAATTACAATAAGATTATTATTCATATCGTACGCACGGACCTGAAAAGTCCATGATCGTACGTACCAAAATTAAAAACCATAAGTATCTTTTTTAACAATTTTCACAACGAAGGATTAGAGTTAAGTTCTTATTTTACTCTTGTAAAATAATGAGTAAGGTGCACCTAGATATAAATAATAGGTACAATGCAATACAAAGAAAGTAACAAATTAGAATTTTAATGTAGATAACACATTTCTTACGAAATTGAATATCATTTAGACATATCGTACCGTTCATTTCATTCTCATATTTATACATGATACAACTGTACTACCTGTAGGTATGTTTATTCTGAATACCTTTTGGTTAAAAAATGTTACTTGATCTGATGAATATGTAATGTAATGATGAAAATTAAAGACTTACAACTGAGAAATTAATCCATATATTTTAAAAAATATGATCCAAACTTTTCTGGTCTTGCTACATAACGTGGGTATAAAGATAGAGTCAAGATTAAAACATCGTTCTGTTGCATTTTCTTGTTTTTTTTCTGACAATAAAGATAGATAGAGACAGCGACACGTAATTGACACGTAGTTAGACAACGCTTTGTTAATTGGGCCGATAAACTTTAGAAATATAATGACTGACAACGGCGATAAAACAATGATCACCCAGACGATCAATATTGATGGAAGGAAAATATTGATACAACAGCAGCGCAACTTTAATCAACTCTATCCCAAGTAACATTTTAGGTTCTAGAATGGTTTTGAAAAGGTTCTAGAACCTACATATGGATATCTGCTACTAAGTCTTCATAGACTCAATAATGTTATATTAACCTTATAATAACCCCCTGAGTGCAAAAAGGGCCCACGTTTTAGAACCTTTCTGAGAGCTACAGCAAAACCTATAGTTTAAATCACAATATCTTTATTTAAGGTTAATATAACCTTCTAAAATGTTGTTGGATGTATCTTTATGTTAACTTAAAACCGTTTTTAGACATGAATAAATGCTTTTCCGAGACTCCCAGGTTTTAAAATGTTTCTATTTAAGATTTATTACACAGAAACAAGTGAATTTCAAATCTTTATTTATAATGGCGATTCCTTGTTTCAAAATGGCGAGATAAGGTAAGTGTTGTATTCATAAAAATAATAAGTAGCTTGCTGACGTCAGGAAAAATTAAAAAATACTGCGACTGGCACTTTATTGTAAAACTTCATGATAATAGAGCTGTATAAGAGGTGGGCCCTTCGTAAGTTAAAATTCTGAAGATATTTTAATAAAATAAAAATTATAAAATACGATGGTTGGTGATAAATTGCACTAGAAATGAAACTTTTATCTATATAAAACATACATTTTAAATATATAGCACACATTACTTAATTTTGCCTTATTTAATTTATCAAAATATTGCTTTTTGTTCCGATAGATTTTTTATTTCAATAAAAAATATGGCTGCCGTTAGAAAATTACAAGAAAGAATTTAAATTAACCTTTTCAGAACTGTAACAGCTAAAAGCTAATTATGTTTGCCAAAATAAGATCTAAAGATTATCTGGCGGAGCTAGTTAAAATGACTAGGCTATTTTTGCAGTTGCTTAAAACTCGCAGAGATAACTGAAATTTTGTGAGGATGTTTCTAAAGCTTCAAAATATTCTCGTTAGACTTAAATCATGCCGTAAGCTTATACAATAGCATTACTGGTTGGGGTTTTAACCACATAATCCTAATTTGTTTGTCTAAATAACTCTAATATAGCCTAAAGGTTTCATGTAGGTTTTAGAAATGACTTACAGGTGATTTTAAAATTCCATAACTTTATAGCTATATATAAGTTAAAAAATTAACCTTTAGATCTCACTTTAGTATTATGCTAGCTTTTCTAGAACTGAATCAGGAGTCTACGACAACTTTAAGGTCTTAGGACTGTATGCTCCTAAAACCTAAGTAAAAATAACGTTAATATAAACTCTTGTCAGCGGTTCCAAAGTTGTAATAATAGTCAATTAGTTTTAGGACTTATTAATCTTTCTGAAATACAAAATACGACCAGATAGCAAAACTTTAACCTTTTTATGATTCTTTTAAAACCTTGAGGTAAAGTTTACAACCGAGACCCGAAAAAAATGTTACTTGGGATTGTTGATATGTAGTTGAAACGTCGCTATAACGTGTCGCTATAATAATTGTGAAAAAAAATTCTGGAGATGGATGATGAAGGATGGCCCATCCTTATCATTATCACCTAGGGGCACATACTGTATAAAGGGAAGCAGACTAAACGTATCGTTCTAAAAGCGTGGTAACTTTACCACATGTAAACATTACTCACACACAAACAATATTAATTTAATTTTATTGTAATTTCTGGAGTTTTATTCTATGATGCGTTAGAACACTTCGGGGCACAGCACTTTACCATTGTTCTTGTCCGATTAGCAGCTATTTTTATTTATAATCACAAAATAAACCATTATAACACAATGTCACGACGCCATTTGTCTCTTATTTTGACAAAGCTAAACATGGCGTCCACGTGGCGTCTGCCACGGCTTCGGAAATGTTTATTTGTGCGTTAGTATCGCCATAGACGAAAAACAGAAATAGCGATATATCATGTCACTTTGGAGTGAAGGTAAAAACGATATACATTACTTATGACAAATGTGTGAGTAAAATTATGTTAAGTCTGCTTCCCTTTATACGTCTGTGCCTAGGGGTAAAAAAAAATTATAAAAATCGGTCAAGCCGTTTCGGGGAGTTCGTTAGCAAACACTGCGACACGATATTTTTATACATAAGAAGATAAACTTAGCGCAGCCGACCGGATATATTATATTGTGTTCTGAATCAACACTATAATTAAGTCTCCATAGATAAGACGCGAACCGTATAAGGTGAATGGATCCAGCGAAGTAAAGAAACTCTCCCTGAATTGTTTGTCCCGGACAAAATCATGTGTGAAGTTACGACATAAAAGGCGGTAACAGTTTGAATCAATATTGAAAATGGTGCTACCGATGAAAATGGAAATTGCAATTATTTGCTCGCGCCGACGAGCGCTCTCGACTCGTACGAAGGGTTACCAACTCTCCCGGAATTCCGGGATTCTCCCGTAAAAAGGCAGGCTAGTTTTTTTGAAATCTGCCGGCTCCAGGAACGCAACTAAAACCTCCCGGATATTTTCTTCACATCAGTCCGCCCCGCACGGCTTAGCCAAAAAACCTACATCGTGCCAGAATAGAGCGAGGAAGAGAGGTCGAGAAATCTGAAATACAAGTGTGCAAAAACTTCAAATACCTACAGCTGTAAAGAATTTTACGATTTCATTATGTCTAATTAAAAAAGCTTTAAAAGCTACACGCAGTGTAAAAGAATATAACCTTGAATAAAAACATTTGATACTCATTGATATTTTATTTCACCTCCCGGATTTCTGATCGAGACAGTTGGCAACCCTATCCGCGCCGCCATAATTTCCTGAAATATTTACATAACGGCGAAAGCTCACGGAGCTCCCACTGAATAGTCATAATCAGTGCCCGACCACACGGAAAGTATTATTTTAGTTTCCATTTTCCACGTTGCGTTTCCACCCGCTCTGGTTCGGTCAAGGCTGTCTCGTGGCCTCGCAGCCAAGTGCCTTACATTTCGCGGAACCGTTAAATTGGAAAATTATCGTATACCCCGCTATTGTAAAACGATATAAAATATTATAAAATTTGAAACGGGACCTTCGAAGAACTTAAGTAAAGACAATATAAATTAAAGCAAATTTCAAGTGTAACAAACTGTAAAAGCTATTACCAATTATTTTCCTATAGTTGTTGCCTTTTTACACACTGGAGAATCAAAATTTTTATAAAATTTATAAAAGAGAATAAACATTGAACCTTTTTAGTACACCTTTATTTCTATTCCCTCTCACAAAACTAAGTTTCATCTGTCTTATAGTTTTAATAAATACTTATAACTATAAATGCGATAGCGTGTCTGTATGTCTTGGTGTCTTGTACCTCTTCACGCTTAAACCGCTAAACTGATTTAGATAAAATTTATTTATTTGAGTCCCTGGAAAGGACATATATGTAGGTTAGTTTTTAAAGCAGAAATCATTATTTCAGGGGTGAATCAATAACCGCTGAACCGAGTTAGATGAAATTTGGTATGGATATAGTTTGAGTTGTGAGGAAGGATATAAGCAGTTTGAATAAAAAATTAACTACCCAAAATACTGATTCCATGCGGACGAAGTCGCAGGCAAAAGGTCCATCATCTTTAAAAAGTCATTGGTAAATAAATAAATAAATAAATAAATAAAATTGGTGATTATATCGAATTAAAATAAATATTAATTTAGTGCCTAAAAGATTATTTTAATGAGAAATTTCATAATACCTACATCATTTAAGAGAAAAAACTTCGTCATAATACACCTACATTGTACCATTTCCAAGTCAACTTGAAAACAAATTGTAAAACGACACTCTCAATAGGCCGAAACAGCAATTACTTGGCCACGACTAAATTGATTTTCTCAGACGCACCGTGAAAGTGAAGGCAAATGCAAAATTCGTCCAACAGCTTAATGAGATCCTAGCAGATATTATTTACTTTTAACCGTCAACAATGTCCAAATTAACGGCGGGGGCGAAGCGAGTGGCCTCAGAACGGAGCATCCCTAAAATTGTTTGTAAAATTTTAATTTTCCGCCCGTTGAACAAGCATCACAAACAGTGTTTTCGCCTCAGAAAAAAAAATCTTATTAAACCTCGGAATGGGGTTGTCATGATCAAGAACCCTCTTTTAATTCGAGACATCATAACGGCCGGAGATATTCCCACAAAGAGATTCTTACCGAATGAAAGATTATGCGCTTTGCTTAAAAATGGCCAAGGCTGTATGTGCCTAACGCGAAAAAATCTATATTAGCTTGTGTTCTAAAATATTGCACATCAGAACTCTTAAAATCTATCAACGATATATTGTGCATTGTTCAGTTAGAGATAATAAAACTTGACGCAACATCAAAAGTACGCCCGAAAACTTCTGGCCAGTTCTAGTCACCTCGAGCTTGGTTTTTTACAAGTTCTATTTGTATAGGTGAATGTTTAATAGAGAAACACAAAGGTATCATTGTAATAATAAAGATAGAAACTTCTCCGAAAAGCTCGTACATTACCTATCATTACGTATAAATAACTTTTCATTGGGGGGATTGAAGACTTCAATTTGCCTAGTATATACTGTTACAAAACCTGAGCCTTTTTACTTGGAAGAATAATTCATTCTATCTAGTGTACGTTGATTTTGCAATGGGGGGTATCCGGACCCCAACCCCCAACCCCCTGTACCTACGCCAATGCTGCCTACACAAGAGGATAAAAAAAGACAAGCAATTTCGATAAGTCCCGAAATACATTTCACCTCAAATTAGTCTAAGCACATAAGTGAGAACGTATAACATCCGTTCGCATCTTATTTTTAACACAATGATCAGGAATTATCATGAGCCCTGTTCACACAACTGGGGCGGGCGGCTCGCTGCGGGCGGGCGTTCATTAATACTGTACAATCGGCTCGCCTCCTTTGTCTGTCCGTCACGCGCTCAGTGCAATCTATCGTCGTTCTAAGCCTTTCCCACAATACAGTGTCAGATATTCGCTATGCGTAATAATAGGACTTCATTGTGGATTCATTCGACACCCATGTATTCCGTGGCGGTTGTTTGGTGCTTTGTGTATTTAATACTAGCTTTTGCCCGAGGCTTCGCTCGCGTTAAATTCGGGGTAACACGGATGTTTTCAAAAAAAAAAAATAAGGCAGGTATTTTTCGTTGGTAACAAAGTGTCTGTGTACCGATTTTTAGCTTGAAAACTGCGAAAAGCCCCATATAAAATTTCATCGCCTCTTTTCAGGGGTTGGGGGCAGATTGGCAAAAAAAAATTATGCACGATTTTTTTGTTAGTCACAAATAGTCCGCATACCCATTTTTAGCTTTCTACCTTGAAAATTGCGGAATGCTCCATACAAACTTCCACTCCCCATTTTAGGGAAATGGGGGGTTAGAAAGAGACAAAAAGTAGCCTATGTCACCCTCCATCCCTTCAACTATCTCCACTTAAAAAATCCCGTCAATTCGTCGCTCCGTTTTGCCGTGAAAGACGGACAAACAAACACACATACACTTTCCCATTCATTATATTAGTATGGATAACTACATGTACTTTGAAATAACCTAGAAAAACTAGAAACGGCAAACAAACCGAAACCCATGCCGCCACTTCATTTATTAACCTTATGTATAAAATAATATGGATTCGAAGTCTTCAGTGTACGCTATGAGGTACTTAAAACGGTCAAGCTTTGTTTGACAAGCACATTTAAAACAATTTGTTAAAGCGCCTGCATATGAAATAGAGGTTAGCCATAGCCACATGTAGATCCGGAAATCACAAAAATAAACAAATAGCTAACGGTTAAATTGACGACAAATGTTATTCAAAATCATACTATATCTCTAATGGTTGAACGATATTTACATTATAAATACACATAACCAATTTACTCGTACATATTATGTTGAAATATACAACAAACAAACGACTAATACTTTCAAAAGAAACCATCAGTTTATTTATTCAATAACGTGTGTCGTATCTATTTATTCGGAAAAGCTTCAACCGCTTCGATTACGTATTACACGATTGAACTTTGACCCGCCACAGCTACAGGATTACTACAATTTCGATGAATACGTATTGCTATTTAGTTACGACGTACCTATACGCAGCAGACAATATTAATGAACCTGTAGGCTTACCTACTCTTAACCCAATACCGATCGATCTACATTGATATTGTGATTTTTCGTACACTTTTTAGCAATACTAGCGACAAATTGGATTCGTATCTTATAAATAGAACTCGGTGCTATATATAAGATACGAATCCAATTTGTCGCTAGTATTGCTAAAAAGTGTTTCACTTAAAATCTGCACAATACGGGGTCCAATTTGACGCCAATGTGGAAATCCAAGCGTACGAATCTCATTATCGATCGACTGGAATTAGTACAAGAGTAAGCCTTCTGAAAGACGCAGAGTATATTGTATAATTAAAAAAATGACACGTACGTACATTTTTAACCGCATATAAATTTGCCTCGTGTTTCCACTTGCATAATAAATATGTTAATAATACTTGGTAATTGGGTTTGTAACTTTGTACGAGTACCTACGAGTATGTACCTAATACATATATGAATAGAATAGACTTTTATTTCGCTATGCAAAACAGTAGCACCCGCAGCGAGCTGTCTGCGGATTGACTGCTGACACACCCGCCCAATTCTGATACGCATTTATCATTTTAGTAACAATATCAATTAAAACCAATATCACAGAATAGATAATAGTACTACGTACAGAACGGCCACTCACCTCCCCGCACTCATTTCAAATACCTTATCCCACCCGGCACTTCGTTGTAGACATCACTGATACATACACAAGGGCTCGCGCGATCGCTCGGGCGAATAGACGCGAGCGCCGGCCGATAACAGAGACAGCGCTATGCGGGCAAAAGAGAAGGCAGTCACTGCACTTCTCGCGTCATTTCGATTGATAACCGTGCACTCAGCCCTCATTTGCGTGTTCCAAGCACACATTTGCGCGTGTGCGAACGTCATTTGCTAATGTAGTAGTGATAGGTAATTGATTTGCGAACGTTGTATGGAGTGTCCGTGGTGTGCCAATATGGAGTATGAAATCGATACTCACGTGACTCATTTTGATTTAAGCTTCATCATCATCTCAACCTTGAAGCGCCCACTAGGTCGTCGGTTTTGATCTCCTCGAGGAACGCACGGCGCTGGGCTAGTGCGGTTTGGTAGGGACACGGTAATACTATAACCGTGGTAGGGAGCACCTCATGCATTTTGGTGGTCAGGTTAACAGCGAACAGGGGATTTACTATGATCGCTTATAGCAAGGTTGATCATGGTTTAGGGGCAGGTGACATTGTTTTTTGAAGCTCGATACATTTGTACATTATATTGATTTTAACTATTACGAGTACTTACTTATATTAAAAGCTGAAGAGTTTGTTTGTTTAATTGCACGCGCTTATCTCAGGAACTACTAATTCAAATTGAAAACTTCATATCGTGTTGGACAGTCAATTTATCGAGGAAGGCTATATAACATCACGAAGTTGTTATTTTCTGACATCCACGCGAACGAAGTAGCGGGCACAGCTAGTGTTTTATACACAAACTAGCTGACCCATTAACCACGTTCCGCAATAATAAAGATTAACGCAATAATAAATATTGAGGTTAAGTATCGAGGTAACAACTATTCTATCTTTTAAGTTGGATCAAATTACATACAATTAGGCAAATTTTATCAAAATCGGTTGAGTAGTTTTGGAGTTTATCCCGGTCAAACATCGTGACAAAAGATTTTTATAAATAACCAAATTAAAAGTAAACATTTTTATTAATGATAAATAATAAGCGAACCCTTTAGTTATAATATAAAACGAACGGAAATTATAGAAAAGAAAATATCTTGAAAAAGCTCTTTCACGATTACGCAACGCGCCAGCGACATTTCCAAATTTAATATCACAAGTGTGGCGACCCTGATAGAGATGTTTCCAACTACATATAACAGCGTGTAATCACGCTTGCCTCGTCAAATTCAAAACCTCTCATTGATTAGGTTTATTCGCCGTACACGGGATGGAATGGTCCCGAAGGGAAGGCGGTTAATATAACACCGAAAATAGCCCTTACAAGCGCTAGTAGCTGTGTATAGAGATAAAATCTATGAAATACACACCGGTTGAGACTGTCATAGGAACTAAAGATTTTTACAGATTTTCTTAAAATAAAATTTGATATAAGTAATAACTTGTAACTCTTTGAAAATCAATGAAATTGTTATAGTGATTGGTTATAAATATTCTCTATTTACACCCGTACTATAAATCCTCCATAAGAGTATCAAAGCAGGTAGCTTATTGCCAACATTAAAAGAACCAGTGCCATAGAAACCATAATAAAATCCAAAGGCGTGTTAACGTTGTACAAAATTTCATTATGCAACTAGTTTGGTTTTTAAATAGTTTCGAATACCTTCGCGTACTATGCGATTCAACTAAGAATAGGACCGACTTGGCGCCATATTGTGACGATATAGCTGTCAATTCATTCAAACCGGTTAGGTAGAGTGAGTAAAAATCATCAGATTTTTTTCAATAAAATTTATTTACTAAGATTGAGAGAAATAAAAACATCAGATTTTTAATAATATTTATGTATTAAGACTGAGGGAGAAAAAACATTAATCAGAATCTATCGCTTCAATTCCGTTCATCACTGCATAGACATAGACATAGCCTTTGCGCTAATCTCTTCACTTTTAGACGAACTGGTTCGAACAATGGAAATAAAAAAATAAAAAGGTCATGGTATGATTTTATAAAACTAATTATGACTAGATAATTAAATTAATAATAATAAAAAAATATTTAAGACATATTTTTAAACAAAGTAAAATACACCGTTCTTGTTGAGAATATTTTTTTTGCAAACCGTCCTTTTCAAGCGACATTTGACAGATGGAGGTCATTGGCTTTCCTGTTCTTATTTGAATCGCACTGTAAAGGAGTCTATACTCATCAAACAGACATATTCTAACTCCACTCAATTCATGAAATATTTATAATTAATAAAGTTTAACATTCTCATCCACGCGCGATTAACAACCATCGCTGTATTTAAAAAAAATAAAATTCTTGTCGTATTCCGCCATTTTTATTCTGCTTTAGTAAGTAAGTATTTATAAAGCTTTGATGAAACATCACCAGATATTTGTATTACAGCTAAGAACGTTTCTAGCCAATTGTTACAAGAAGTTGAGAAAACCAAGAGTTCGTGAAACAGAAAATATCAAAGAGTATGCGAACGCAATCGTTGACAAATCCATAAAAAACATTGACAGACAACAAGTCTTGAGACCGTCCGAACGCAATCTGCAACAAATCTTAGGATTTCTTCCGAATCCAACACGATTTTCGGCAGTGCGAACGCAAAAGCACACACAACAAGTTTTAAGATTTGTATCATGCAACAAGTTGTAAAACATTGCATGTTTTATGTTTCTCAGTGCAAACCTACGGTAACATGCTATGGTTTCAGAACATTTCATGGAGGATTCATATCGTTGTTGTAGATAAAGTCTTAATGCAACTTTTTTTTTTATTGCAGAAAGTTGGCAAAGAAGCAAATTGCCCACCTGATGGTAAGTGGTAACAGTCGCCTCTAATACATGTAGCTCCTGTGAGATTCGCAGCAAACTTGCAACCGCCACAAGAACCACAGTGTACGTTGCCAACTTGTGACACCAGATGTAAAGTCACAGTACCCAGTAATTTCACTGCCATATCTTACCCTTCAAACCGGAACACAGCAATGCAAGCACAGCTGCTTTGCGGCAGAAATAGGTAAGACGGAGGTACCTAAGCAGACGACCCTAGTACAGAGTCTCCCTGTACTAGGGCATGTACATACATAAATAGGTATTAATTAAAACATGTGATAAACCCACGCTCGTACCCCTTATTTAACGACAGTTGCATAAATAGGTATCCAATAGGTAATGCCATCGTCCAAAGGGGTGATAAACAGCAAACATTGCCTAGTTTATTTTACAAAGATTACCAACGTCCCATGAAATATTCTCTAAATATAAATCAGTTGCCAAAACGAATAGGAGGCAAGATTTTTACGACTCAATTCGAGCAACCAAAAAATTTGATACAAATCTCCCCGCAGTTGGCGTACGACATTTTAATCTACTTATCCATACTAATATTATAAATGGGAAAGTATGTGTGTGTTTGTTTGTCTGTCTTTCACGGCAAAACGGAGTTAAGTGGAGATAGTTGAAGGGATGGAGAGTGACATAGGCTACTTTTTGTCTCTTTCTAACCCCCCACTTCCCTAAAATGGGGGGTGAACGTTTGTATGGAGCATTCCGCTATTTTCAAGTTAGAAAGCTAAAAATTGGTTTGCGGACTATTTGTGACTAACAAAAAAACGTGCATCATTTTTTTTTTAAATCTGCCCCCAACCCCTTAAAAGAGGGGGCGAAATTTTATATGGGACTTTTCGCAGATTTCAAGTTTTCAAGCTAAAAATCGGTACACAGACTCTTTGTTACCAACGAAAAATACCTGCCTTATTATTATTTTTTTTAATCTTCCGTGTTACCCCGAATTTAATGCGAGCGAAGCCGCGGGCAAAAGCTAGTATTTAAATAAAATCTTGTTGTACAAAAGTTTAGCTTGGAATAAAATGTATCAACATATCTTGTCGGACGTATTAGTCCGATGAATTGCGTGCTATACAGGGGCATTACAGATATCAGGTGGCTTAGTGGATAAATCAACCCTCCTCAAAACAACACGACCTCCCGCCTACGGTACGGCGGCGGTAAACGCATTCCAGCTTCTCAAAAAAATACTTCCTTTAAAAAAGGCTTAGCATTGGTAACTGCCACACGAGCGTAGCATTCAAAGCACCAGATCCGCAGCCGACGGCGAAACACCGGATGCTGCCCGCCAGACCGGCGGCATCGCGGAAAACATTTCTCACAACACAACAGACTGTGTGTCAACGTATTTTTTGCTGAATAAAAAAATAAACCTTTGTCGTGTAGTTTCTTAAATAACCTAACACATACGGCGCTGATTTTTGGTCCATTTTTTTCGGTGCCCTAATTTTTAAGCTCACTTTAATTAATGTACAACACTTTGTAACAATCTAATTGCATTGAGTAGTGTGTGGAATAACAAAGACTACATACTAGGATTACACCTATATATTCCTTAGTTATAAATTATACGTGTATAACTAAGGAATACATCTACAACTATAAACTCGTAAATCGTAATACGTTAATACTGTAAATTCTGCTAAAATGTTCTGAGCATAAAATAAAAATGAAACAATAAAATAGTTTGGCCCTATAAACATAACCCATATCGATTCTGTTTATTGTCGGCCATAGAAAAACGACGTTGATAGCTTTCAGTGCCTATTAATCAAATATTACACCAAAGTACACCATGATTGATAGTGTTCTG
Organism: Schoenobius gigantellus; assembly: GCA_963935595.1. Classification (NCBI taxonomy): domain Eukaryota; kingdom Metazoa; phylum Arthropoda; class Insecta; order Lepidoptera; family Crambidae; genus Schoenobius; species Schoenobius gigantellus. Next base: position 14,509,297 of record OZ012544.1, on the reverse strand, counting down.
GGTTAATAAAAACACAGGCTACGGAAGAGGGGGAAACAACAAACTCAGATTGTAAACTCAGTTCAGAACAACACAAACATCCACTCTCATTAAGAATGATTTATTTTCACGCGAAATGTCACCCGAACTTATGAAGAATGATAAAGGTTACGAAAGCTATTAAAACGATCGTTTTTCCTTTTGAAACGGCGGTGTCGAGCCGCAAATTACTATGTCTATACAGTCTTGACTTATTTTCTATAGAGGTTCTAATTTTTTATGCATTTTGCATGCATTAAGCAAAAAATTGGAAGAAACGTCAACATGTTAAACGGAAGTCTTTATTCGAAAGATAGAAGTATGAGTAAGTATATTCGTTTCGTTTTTTTTTAAATATGTGCAGTTAATATTTTATAAACTTACATTGAATTCATTATATCGTGTATAAGTTCTTTCAAGAAAAGCAGCGATACTTATATATTTTGTTAAAAATATCATAGACATTTACACAATTAAGTGTATATTAAAGTACAAATATGTCTATTATAACCCTACATACCGACAATACCCTAATAACAAACAAAATCATCAAATAAGGCACAATTACATGTACCTATATCCAGTAAGCCTTAGAGGAATAATTCAAAAATTTCGTGGTATCAATTTGCGTGCTCACTGCGAAGATAACACACACATGCCATTAGGGTCGCAACGGAAGCTGCACGCGTGATGTCTCCGGCTCCTGTCTGAACGTGCCTCGCCTCTGTAATGGACCTCTGAAGGCACTAATGCTGCCAGGCACCAGACGTGAGAGGAAGCACCCGAGGCACCCGGCCCCGAAACCAATATCGTATTCACGCGCCACCCGAAACATTAACAAAGACGTTAAAATCATTACACGACAGCCATAACGCGTGTTCACGCATAAAAAAACCGTTTCCAAGGAACCAATAACGAGTACCGCTAACTTTTTATTTATATAAAATGCCAACCAATCTGAGAATTTTTGACACGAAACGAGAATTGCTTTTCAATTATGAAAATACATAGTCGCTCGTTAAGGCAAGCGGATAACATAAATCTTCGGCTTCGTCATTTTACACTATAGATACGAACACTCGAATTACCGACTATTAAGCAATCATTATCAGTGCATCCATCGGTTACTTAATACTAGCTTGAAACATCGTATAATTTCTAATACGCAAGCCCCTATCACAACGAATAACAACAAATTTCCAAACAGTAAATCTGATACTTCCTACAATCAATCGAGTGATTCAGTCCGAACGCCACCGACAATCGACACCAATTAGTCCCTAACGAAATTCGATACATCATAGCACAATCATAATACGATAAATCCTAAGTTCCGTATCCCATTATAACGCACCTAACGCATTAATTGGTGATGTACGAACACATGGTAGCTCGTTTGTGGCTTATGAGCGGTGGGTGTTGAGTAATCGCCACATCCTCACTCGGAGATTGTTATAATCGAGAAACGTACGTCGCTATCGATGAAATAGCTGTTTTTTTCATTTGGCCCGTGGGAAAAAATGTCGTAGCACGTCGACTCGCCGGTTCACGTGCGCGCAAGTCTCATATGGTACGACGTAGTTAATCTTCAGCTAGAGACCGGTTAGGCCTGTCATTATTACTCTTTTCCGATGCTAATGGAAAACGAAAACAGTAAACCCGCTTCTGATTAACTTTATTGCATTTTTACACGGCATGTTTATGGAAAACGCTACCTCCTAGCTGGGTTGGGAATTGAAATGTTCTTATTTTATCATACGCACTACACGTATTTTATATTTGACGAGCAGTGTTTTCAATCGTTAATTAAACCGGATCATTTGACCAACTCGAAGTTAATGAAATTATCTTTGTAAATTTTTACGATCGTCCGCCTATTCGTTTATTAATTTACACAGGCAACATTTAAAATGTCGTTGCCAGATGCACAGCATGTTGTATATTGCGATATTAACACTATGATATTACTGCGCGTCTAAGCGTAGAGAAAATGTATTCGTTTGCCATACATTTACATAAACATGTATTAACTAATATTATAAATGCGTAACTGCGTGTGTCTAACTTTTCACGTCTAGACTGTCGAAGCGATTTTAATGGATGTCACTTAGGGGAAAGAACATTGAAGACATATTTTGTCATACTATATAACAAGTAGTAGGTACATAAAACTAATCTATACAAAAAACGAATCTATTTTTATTATTACTCTACCTATTGTTATTATGACCCACACTTATTTACCCCAAAGATTTCCGTATAGCTGTAGCCGCTAGTGACTATTTTTCATGAAACTCGTTTTATAGTTTTTTCGTGTATACCTACTAAACACAAATACATTGAATTTCGTCGTCTTCGTGGTTCAGGGATTTGAAAACACCCGGTATTGATCTGAGGGTCTGACGTTCGAATTCCCATTCCGAGTTTTTCTGCTTTGACCATTACCAGTTACCACCGTCGTATCAGAATTTGTCGCCATAATAACAATGTTCCGACAGCAATATAGCAAGTTTCTCAGTTGTTGAGAAGTTATTAGAAAAAATCTATCACGATCGCTTTGAATTCGCCGAGCATTGCGGCGTCGATATAAGACTGTGTTGACTGTCTGATTAAAAAATAGTAATGGATGCACGCTGAATGTCAAAATCGACGTATCCATTTCCGGCCCTATTATCACTTACCACAAAGCAAGATGAACACATGTTGTGTGTAAAAGAAAACAATCTTTTGCATAAGTATATAATATTGTAGAACAAACATGCATGCAGTCTTCATATCCGTGGGTAGAAGCATTATCTTTTTCACCAGAGACATTGAGCGATAGTTGCAATCATGCAACATTACTTATAATAAGTTAAACCTACACATTCGTTGACGCAAACTCTTGTCAATGAACCTATTTTCAGCTGGGAACGCTCAAATACTCTCCACCACACCACAACGCAAGTAGGAATATAAATATCGACAATGTTTCAGGAAGCCATTAATAACAATCTGCCCGGCGGTAGCCACATAAGCAGTTCGAGCCAACTTTGGTATTCAGCAGTTCGGTTCCGTGCCAGAAACTGGGCCCGCTGTGTTCGCGGGCGAAAAGCAATCGGAGGTTAACTCATTCGCTTTATTGTTTCACAACAGAGTGCACGATATGAAATGTTTCCAACTTAATTCTGAAACTGATTAACTTTGTCTTTTCACGTGTATTACTTTTATCTTTCAGTCTAGTAGGATGACTGGTAGGTACTTCAACACTTATTCAGTATGTGAAATAATTCTTTAGAACAATTGTCAGGTCAGATTAATTTTATGTATAGTTTACTATTTCCTGATTTTTTTAGGATGATATGAAAATAGACTCTTATTTTATCGACTGTAAACTTTATGCTAAAATAACTCCGACAGTTGTCGAACACAATACTGGGCCGGCCTAGACATAGTGACAATTCAAAAACGATGACGAAGTTCGATAGGAACAAAAGTATATGGGATTGACATATTGCCATCGCTAAATACTCGTAATGTGGCAAATCGAATCGATCATTCATCGGTATGTTAGTTGGCAGACAAATTGATTCGCAACGAATCGATGAACTAGTGAATTGTTTTTTCGTAACTTTCATATACTACTCAAAGTCAAAACAACTCATTTTTCAATAAAATGAAATGAAAATATTCATTTTAATCATTTATTTTACCATGTCTTTTCCATGTCTCAGTTTTAAGTACTAAGATAACCATAATATGTTGTTTTCTAACAGAAAGAACAATTCGTTCGACACAGCGTACGCTAATTATTTTTAGCTAGGAATTGGTTTTCGTTATCTCGGAGACGATGACGAATATAGTTATCGTTTTGCTATGAAACGATTGCCGCTTGTCTAACTTGCTTGCCGCTTGCCGATTCCACTCCGAACAAAAAGCTCAAAGACACTTGCTAAATTAAGACACATCAATAAAGTTACTCCTTTGATTAACCACAAGCACCTCCACACATATCTCTCATTAAATAGATGATGTTGGCACCGAGAGATCCGATCGAGATGGATCACGCGTATATTTACAATGAAACTGGCGTCAACGGCAGGAGAACGGTCCCGGGGGAACGAGAAACTACTGACTGACTTCCCCTATAGCCACACGTGTTCACACAAATCCAATATATCCAGTCAAAGGGCCGCCCTGCTGCTCACTTATAATGACATTTTGGGAACACTTCATATTGTAAACTATCAATTCCCAATGGGCAAAACAAATAAAATAGAATTTAACTAGCGTCTTCATCAATATAGACAGTTTGGAAAGGGCCGCACTGGAAACTTTGATTCTCTTTTTCTCTTTGTATAGTCGACCAAAAAAGTGTTTTTTTATTGCAATTAAGCAAACTGCCCACCTGATGGTGAGTGGTAACAGTCACCTATAATACATGTGGCTCCTGTGAGATTCGCAGCAAAACTGCAACCCCCACAAGAACCACAGTGTACGATGCCAATTTGTGACATCAGATGTAAAATCACGGTACCCAGTAATTTCACTGCCCTTCAAACAGGAACACAGCAATTCAAGCACTGCTGCTTATCGGCAGAAATAGGTAAGACGGAGGTACACCTAAGCAGACGACCTTGGTTGGTGGCGGTTTAAATTCAGTTTTGCGTCATAAAACAACGGTAGATTTTCCATTTCAATTTCATACTAACAGTTATCTTAAGGAGGTTTTGTTTATACGCGAAGTATGGTCAAAATGGTAAATCACTTTTTCTGTGCTTCTTGTAACCGCCTCTGTGCGTAGACTAATTGTTAAGATCACCTGATTTACTTGGTTTCTTGGTCGTAGAGTTTTTGAGCCCCCTTTGTAGCCGTAACAATAATGTTAATACTTGACATAGTAACCTCAATTGTTGAGGAATCGTGGTTAAGTTCGCTTACATTTTCAGCCGCTTTTATCTGAAGATGGATTAAATTTTAGCCTCATTAACCACCAGCTAGAAATATGTAATACGCCACTTGTAATACGCCACTTTGTGACGGCGGCCATCTTAAATGAAATTTTCTATAGTGTATTCTACAAGTCTAGCCCTTTCATTTGATACCCATATTCGGGGGGTTGTACAAAAGTATGTCATCTGTAATTTTTTTGCGTAGGCCATCTTGTATTAGAATTTTTATAAAGTATTGTATTCTGCAAAGCCCTGTAGCCCTTTCATTTGATACCCATATTTTGAATTACAACAATTTATATCGGCCATTTGGATTTACAACAATATACAGGCAGTCCTCGACTTACGTCGTTTCGATTTACGTCGTTTCAAGTTACGTCGAACAATGTTTTGACACTATTCCTCAAGCATACGTCATTTGTTTCGATTTCCGGCATAGGAGAATTCACTTGTCGCGATGTCAACGATCGTGGGGCCGGTGGGGCGCGGTGTCGGCGGTTAATAACAAAATTTGTGCAGCCAATCAGTGTTACCAAGATCTATATGATAGCAAGAAGAAAGAAGCGAAGCAATCTAGAATTGATAGTTTCTTTAAGCCAAAAGTTTAATTTATTATTTATCATAACATATTTTGATTACATATTAAAGTTTTATAATTATTATTAAAATTAATAACACACAAATACCAAAAATAACTAGCAATTTCATAAGTGCATATATAGTTATTTTAAGAACTTACTTTTGATAATAAAGTATGTATATCCTTTGTTATAAATGCAGTTTTTTTTTAATTTCGAGTCCGTGTGGATCCTAACCCTTGAGTTTTACATATAAACATATGAAAAAATATGTCTCGACTTACGTCGTTTCGATTTACGTCGCGTATTTCGAGAACCTAACATGCCGTAAGTACGAGGACTGCCTGTATACTAAAACTAATGCATAATTGCATTGTCATCAGAACTAAAGGCGTATTCCAAATTTCAGCTCAATCGGACACTGGCAAGTGGGTGAAATTTAACTTTTGGCCCGAACCTGCATATACATAATACAGACATACATACAGTGCAAGATAAATAAAAGCTTGTAAAAATAAACACTATTGCCACGTACTAGGCGTAAAAATTCATTACCAAATACCTATGCGTCGTCGAGGTCACGCAAAATCGTCGCGAATTAGAGCTCGCCATCAAACAAACGCGCGGCCGCCAAGTTGACACATCGCGGCAATAAAACAAAAAGTGGTTTACATTTTAGTGGTGCGCCCGCGGCCCACAATGGCTCGCGCCCTAAGTGCCTACGGTCCGGCCGGGGCGGGCGGCGGCGGCGCTTTCACGCCACAGTGAATACTCCCGCCCGCCGTAATAAGCGCAAACAATGACGCCGTGGCGCTACTATCTAGGTTTAAAATCAAAGTTCTGATAAGAAGGAAACTCTGGCACGGAGTCATCTGCGCAGGTACATCTAGCTTATTTATTTCGTAAAGCAGCAGGGTGCTTGCATTGTTGTGTTCGAGTTGAAGAGTGAAAATACTGAGTACAATAATTTGTCATCTTATGTCACAAATTGGCTTCAAAGAACTCGTTTCGCACTGCCAATTTGTAGGGGTTGCAGATTCGCGAAACCCCCAATAACCACATGTTCTATAGTTGACTGTAGCTACTTACTAGATGGGCCGTCTTGTTTGTTGACTTAGTTGTAAAAAAACGCAACTAACAGTACCTACGTTACGTCATCCAGCATTGTAAAAAAGCTACGTATCCTAGCTTCGATTACTTTATACGGTAGCCCCTCTGTTTCTTTGTGCACACCGGAACCACGCCGGAACCATTACCGGCAAATTATGTATTTTTAAGTCGGCAAGGTCCGCGAAAAATTACAACAGCGTAAATGGTGCTTATGTCTTAGAAAGTAACGGGGACGGGAGTCTTTGTCGAGCGACGACGCTTTTAACAACTGCCACTTGATTAAAATTGTACATAAAACGGACGCGTGGCACTTCGGGGAGGTAAATGATAGAAGTATGCATTGTACAATATCTTACGTACACATGTAGTTATGCAATATTTTCCTGGCATGTTCTCAATCTGTTATCTAAATTTATAATAATTTTACACTGAAATTGTTATGAACATAATTTGATTAATAAGTTGATGGGTCTACAATTATAAAATTAACACATTCAAACAGTTTGATTTACGAACTAAAACAGAGGGCCTATTGCCGATCTCGTGGTTTTGCAAATGATATCGTATGATATCATAGTGCAAAACGAAAAATACGATTTGCGGTCAGATTTTTGATCATTTGTTTAATTGAAATTATGCCATAGTGGTGAAATGTAGAATTTCATTACTTCTTTTTCTCAAATTTATACCATGTCATACGATGAAAGATCCATACTTGGCCTGCTGATCCAACTTTGGTAAGAATACGGAGAGTTTGAAATAACGGCAACGATCAATTGACTTAACACTGACCCAATATTGGTACGCTGTAACAAATTGCACATAAATTAATGAAATATCTCTACTGTACTATAATAACACGAAACTAGTAATTCACTCAGCCAGTGACGAATAGCACTCTACGTACGCCGCTTACGCCTGTATTGGCCGTGTACTCCACAATTCAACGTGTGCGAAGGCGAGAAAACAGAACTAGCCACGCTACGCAGTTGCGGGTCTCCGGGGGGTTTTTTGCCTCGAGCCTTATTATTGGGACGTGGGGCTGACGCGGCGGTGCTTTCGCAGATATATTGCCGTTGTGTGGCGAGGTTCAGGTCAGCGCGACACTGATGACGCGTGCAGAGTGGAAACATTAGTTCTGCGGGCCGAGGCGGCTCGTCACCATAGGGTTGCCAGGTGTCCCAGTTTTAGCGGGTCCTCCTGATTTTGAGCGGTATATGGATGGACACGTGCCGATTCAATCATAATTGGAACGCAAAGTCCCGATTTTTAAGCAGAATACAAAAAATCCATAATAAAACAATCACATAATACTATGGCTGAATTATCTTGGCATAGTTTTTCCTAAAATATTTGAATGGACTTGATTCTTTTTGCCTCTCCACACGCACACGAAAGAAGACAATAAAAAAGAAACATCACAACAACACAGCAGCTGAATCAAAGTTAAAATCTATTTTGTTTTGCTGTCTCGACTTGAAAGTGATAATCCCGAATTTTACAAGCTTCTGCCTCTGCCCCGAAATTTCGCTTTCTAGACCTGGCAACCCTACTAGTTACGCACGGCCGGCGCGGCGCTCGCGGGACCAATACGCGATCGCAATTTGTCGGCTCGGGCCAAATTATCCCCGGCATTGACGCTGATGTATTGGCAAAACTTAGTTTTTTGGGGTCAAATAGGTATGTGCTGTATAATAAACTGACGGGAGAGCTCGGTCAAATTTGTTATGCTCACGATTATTGGTACAGTGATCTTTAATAGGTGCCTGTGCAAATTCCACATTGATTTACTACCAAACCGTTTGGTAGTAAATCAATGAAATTCCACCTAAAATAAATAGGTACTTACACAAAAAATTAATGAATGCATTTTTCAGATTTTTTGATTCTCTACAGCGACGGATAAGTCAAGTTTAAACAAATCAAGAAGCGTGCATTTATTTTTTCAACAATGAATTTACATAGCAATCATACAGGAACATTGTCACGATGAGGACACTAATTTATACCCCAAAAACTTCTACATATGTTTTAAAAAGAACTTCAATCTCTTTGATCTAGTGATTCTGCAGTATACTCATAGGTCGAATCTGCAGTATGCTCATCTTAATGCAAAAATCTGTGTTATTCTTTCACAAAACAAAAGTATTTCGCTAATTGCAATGAACCTTGTTATAGTCTCGGATTATTGTCCAATGTATCTAAATAGATAGCTGAAGAAATGAAATTTGTTATTTTTTTTAAGGGACCGGGCCGGGACCCTCTCAGCGCAATATCGCCCAGGCTTCAAATAGACAAGGGCAGCGAGTGACAGAACAGCTAGTGAGGCATAATAAAGAAAAAAGCTTGACAGTCGTAACGGTTAAATAGTGTTTATAACAAGCACATCCGGCGAGCGGCCAGCAGTGAACCAAAAACACTGTTCGAACACCACTCCGCAACCAGCTTGTCTCGTACTCAAATCCACCACAGTCCTACAAACTATGGCCCTAAAAAAACAAGCAGTTAAAACTGGGCTGACATTGTAAAAACTTCACAAGGGCTGTCACCATACCATGTATGCCATTTTCATTTTTAACATTATCACGATCGTGTAACCGAATTGATGGAGCGATCTCATATCTATTTGTGGAAATCTATTATGACAAAAAAAAAGATTTTTTTAACACTTGGTAGCCGCGTTAAAAACCAAAAAACCTTCTCAATAAGTCACGTCTCGGTCGGCACTCTCTGTTACATCGCTTGTGTTCATCTTACACTTTTATGCGTTTTGATTTTGACTTACTTTATGGTTCTCTTGTCTCAACTAAGCGTTTTAATAAAAAAAAAAACCTACTATAAAAATCTTAAATTAGTTCATTTTTTTTATAAAGTTATAATTTGTGTAACGTAGAATTCTGTATAATATGCACGCTGTGCTTACATCTAGTAGGGTAAATTATTTTAAGATAGTGTCAGGTATGGAAATTAGTTTATACGTGTTGTTGTAGTTGTAGCCAGTTATGTAAGCCAAATAAAAAACACTTAGACAAATCCATGCAAACAACAAACAAGCACATTCGTTCGGATTATCATCAGATCGGCTTCGGCGTTGATTGCCGTAGTGACTGACATACACATGCATGCGACATCGTTACTCACAGGTAACTCATTGAAAACTTATTAAAATCCTCTTTGACAATTCCCACGATGTAATTGTAATGATTTATAACGCTGCTATATTATAACACTTTGACCACAAATGAAAACTGGATACACAATCAGCGACAAAAAATGTCCACGTCAAATGAGTGCCCACTCGACAGTTTGGGTACTCATTCAATTAAGCTGCAGTCAGTCAATCGTTCTCTGACAGTGCTTGTTTTAAACTCAACAAAATGTCGCAGTATTTGTTTTACACGGTAAAAATCACAAAAGCATGTATCATATTTCAAGTAAGTGTTATTTTAATTGTTGTCGCCGTTACTTCTGTACGAAATACTCAACCTCCTCGGCAAGATCATGAATTTTTATTTTTCAATTCTTTACTCCGGAGTAATGGCGGGAAAAACACTAATTGAATTTTGATAAAACAAATCATCACACACATCCGTTGACTCCGTTCCATTTTCTGTCGTTTATTAATTTTATATAGACAGCTTTCAAAAATTAAAATGTTGAATTTGTGTTGAAGTTGTCGCGGACAGTTCAAAGTGTCATTTTGTTTGAGACCGTGTACCTAGTTTTAACACAAACAACATAACAAGTGCGAACGTGGAAAAATTGTTCACGTGGAGGCAATTACAAACAAGACAATAATAGGTTAGCTACGCGATGAAAAAAGGCAATCACCACCCACCCACAACCAGCACTCCATTCAGCGAACAAAAGTAACCGCATAACAAAAGGCCAAGTAGCGAAACGCAATCACGGACGGAGCGTCATCAGTCTGAAAAACATCAATATGACTGCCGCGCTCGAAGGCGGCCGAGGTTTCAGCGAGTTTCAGGGGCCATTTCGCGCGCGATTACACTAACGAGTTCATATCCACTATTCGTAGACAGCCCTATTTGTTAGGCCGCGCCGGCGGCGTCGGCAACACATGCCGTCCCGCGGCCCGCCCCCGTATCAAAACAATTAGATCATTGCCGTCGTCGCCGCCGCGCCGATGTCTTTCGACAAGTCGCCGCCGATACGAAACTTTTGGGCGGCTGTAATAGGCGCCACGAAATCAATGGTGCCCCTTTTTTGTGATGTCGTAATTTCAAAACTCACAGTTAATGACTACCCAACCCAGACATATCACGTCTCAATTGAGAGAACCAACGAAAAAAGATGAAGCGTTATTGAATCACCGAACATTTTCTCGTTAATGTTGTAGTTATGTAGTAGGTAATCAAACAATATACTCGTAATGTACTCGTACAAGGTTTTTAATTTGTGGTTAACGGTGCTGGTGATGCATTTAGTATCATATTAACTGTTATAAATATTATTGTACAGGTTCACTGTTTGTTGACCTGAATAAAGTGAAAAGAAAAACACTGTCAAGCCGAAACCTACCCATGTAACCTAGTCATATATAAAAGATATGGCGTTATTGAAAATTAAACATTGTAAAATTAATCTTCTAATTCTCCGTACATTTTTTCACTAACTATTTGTATGAAGGATTTTAAAATTAATTTTTCAATTGCGAATCTTCAATGACGCCATAACTTATATATGACTTTGTTAACATAAGAGGTTTCAGCTTGATAGGGTGTTGACCAAACACGGTGTATACCATTTCACAATGAATGTGTAGGCCCTCTAACATTTAATGACCAAAATATTTGGTTTCACAACGTAATTTTGAGTATGACCACAACTACAGAACAAATACACTTCAATCGGTGCGACAAGCGAATAATTACAAAACTTTCCTCCCGAATCGCACGAAATTAAGCTACGCGCGCGAATACTCGTACGTACGTAACCTCCGGAATGTGGAGTACGCAAATAATCACGGCCCGTAATTAGGCCATAAATTACACACATACACGGAATAAATCAGTCATTGTAGGTACCGAAATAGATGGGCAAATGTCGACTTGAATTAATCAACACCAGTTTGTGCGTGGCTCACTCAGCGGCGCGGGGATAATGTCTCTGAGTAGGTACATTGCAACAACTAAGCGACAACGAGCGACGTAATTGAGAGTTTCAATGAACCGCAAACGACAAGTTCACGACCGGCCAAACCAATTTTATTTATCTGCGGTTAGGCGCGCGAAGACTTGCGACGAGCAAAAAAGGCGTTAAAAATCGTCCACGACGCAATTTGCTCGTATTACGGCCACATCGCGATATTGTAGACAGCTCATTTTTGATGTACCTAACCCAAAATAAAGGTAACCAGATAAATGTATTGCTTATATTTTGTCAGCTTTTATATATACCTATAAGTAAGCATCAAGTTATATGTTGGAACTTTGGACCACTCTTATAGCGCTCGTGATAGCGGCAGATGTAACTACTAGCTGTTGAATGCGACTTCGTCTGCGTAAAATTCAGTTACCTATATTGCGAGTAAGCTACCCAATATAAACCCATAAACTACCGAAAATCCGCGTGGGTCAATACCTCAGGTAGTCCATGGCAAGGCCGTACCCAGAAAACAATTTAGGAGGAGATTTCTACGTGCGAGTACCAAGCAAGCATAAACCACAATTATACAGAATAGTAGATAGGGAATTTTGTTTGCAGGGGTTAATTTACTCTGTTAAAACAACAAAACAAACTAGATCAGAACAGAAACATCATCGAAGACTCAATAACAGAAATCATCGTGAATGTTTTAAAAACGCCATGCAATGAAGATTCGAAACGTAGAGTACGTTTCGAATCTTACTTTCGCTAAAAGGACGCTATTATACACTGACCTGCAATAAAATCGATCCACCTCATAGGTGTCGATTTTGAAATATCGGTATATAAAAAATAAGATTAGACAAACAAAAACGGTAAATACAATTTGAAAGCATACTTCATAAGCTTTATTTTAACATACTCTAAACGTGGATAAAAGAAGTATTGCTGACAATAGACTTATTTCTTCGGAAAACCCTGTTTCCCATTTTTCCGTTATACGCAATCTCTGTGACTGTATAGGGTGTTAAAAGTTAATTGAATCAAAGTTTATTCAAAAATTGATTATTCCTAGAGATTTACTGACCCTTTAAATTGAGCTGATTTTCCCAAAAAAAAAATTGGTATTTTTAAAAATTTTGGTTTTTTTGTTTGTAAAATCAATAAACCCAAATCAGTCACAGTAAAAAATGTAAGCTTAGGCTCTTGTTTAACAAACAGGCTTAAAAGATTTTATTTATTGATAGTAGATTTTGATTTGTCGAACTCTGAACCAAAGCGTAAAGGTGGCTCGATTTTATTGCAGGCCAGCGTACTTTGACCGCAACACAACATCAGCGCAGATCCCAGCAAAAATGAGGATGCAGCTAATTTTGTTAACTTTCATATTGTCAGCCAATAATCTCGTCTGAATGCAACTGATTCAGCGTCTGCCGAGGCTTTTCTCGTGAAGAATGGGCTTAAAGGAGTAGCTGACTCAATTTGTATGATAGTATTTCGTCGAGACGGTCTATTGTGCGGAGAGTCGTCGTATAAATCATAAGGAAATGCAAAACATTAACGACGGAATGATATCGTGTATGCATTCTCTCCTTTTACCATCCCATTCCAGTTTCTAGCGAACATTTATGTAAGTCAACCTATCGAGCCAAGTACAGAAAACTGCTGCAGAAGTAACAGTTTATCTCCTAAAAAGTAAGAAAAAATCTAAAATACATGTTCCGGGGTTATGGTTGCGATAATTCACTGAAAATTTATTAAAACTTCATCAGAAAGTGACCCAAACACGTCTCGATTTAAGCTGGAAACCAAATCGATCGGTGTATTTTTAATTAAATCATGAAAGCACTTTCTTTTTTAACAAATACAGTGAACAATATGTAATGTGGTGATTGTTTTAGATTTTTGAGCTAAGAGCATTTTCTTAGAGTGAGGATTTTCTTACGAATTCCCCTCATGCGCTCATACTCACTCTCAAAAGATTAGTGCGGGACGATAGATCCAATGTCGTTAGCCCCTCAGAAGAATAACTAAAAGGTTAGCCCTTACTAGATGCCTTACGTCGCAATAAACTTCAACAGCCAATTATAAATCAGATATAATGAGATCCAATTTTTCAATGCGGTAATGGAATTTAAAATTGTGTTGCCATAGCAGTTGAAATAAATGCAACAGAACGATGATTCGATTTTTATGTACTTAGATAATTATCTAAGTTTAAAAACTTTTAAAAACCGGCCAAGCGCGAGTCGGACTCGTCCATGAAGGGTTCCGTAGGATTTATGACGTATTAAAAAAACTACTTACTAGATCTCGTTCAAACCAATTTTCGGTAGAAGTTTGCATGATAATGTACATCATATATTTTTTAAGTTTTATCATTCTCTTATTTAGGTGTTCGAGCCTTCGCTCGACCCACTGTGAGATTAACGCTTTGAATTTTACCTGTTTGCAGTGTGCATCTACCCTATATACAATTATTCACCTAACATTTTCAATGAGGGTATGTAAGTAAGTGCGGGTGCCATCGCCGACTAGCTTTTCTCTTCAGTACGTTTTTGAATTTTGTCGTGAGCAGTGTGCAAAATTGTTAAAACTATATTGTTTAAATTAAGTAACACAATTAATTTCATAAAAAGTAGGTTTTTTTTTTTGTGCGCTATTTGCTGATATAAGAAATATATATATTTAAAAATTATTTAAGAATAGCTGTTGAAGATTTTGAGGTAAGATCCTTCCTTTATTTAGTGTACAAGTTAAAAAAAGTGCTTTGTTCTTGCGAATGCCCGCTCTCCGGACGGCAGACTCGCTACTCCACACATGAATGGAGGAACAACTTCATAATCCTAGCATGCGTGTCATGTTTTAGGAACTAGCACTTGTATTGCAATATGCTTTCCTCTTGCGAATGCCCGCTCTCCGGACGGCAGACTCGCTACTCCACATATGAATGGAGGAACAAATTCATCATCCTAGCATGCGTATCATGTTTTAGGAACTAGCACTTGTATCACAAAGTGCTTTCCTCTTGCGAATGCTCGCTCTCCGGACGGCAGACTCGCTACTCCACACATGAATGGAGGAACAACTTCATCATCCTAGCATGCGTATCATGCTTTAGGAACTAGCACTTGTATTACAAAGTGCTTTACTCTTGCGAATGCCCGCTCTCCGGACGGCAGATGCGCTACTCCACACATGAATGGAGAATCAACTTTGCCATCCCAGCATACGTATCATATTTTAGAAACTAGCACTCGTATCACAAATTGCTTTGTTCTTACGAATGGTCACTCTCTGGACGGCAAACTTGCGACTCCACACTTGAATGGTCGAACAACTTCACCATTCTAGCATGCGTTTCATGTAATAGTGTCGGCTGCGCAGCCCTCACTGTCAGCTGCGCAGCCCTCACTGTCAGCTGCGCAGCCCACACTGTCAACTGCGCAGCTCTCACTGTCGACTGCCCAGCCCTCACCGTCGGCTGTAAAGCCGTCATAAGCCGTCACTTTTGAACTGCACGTCGGCTAATGATCCGACCCCTACACAGTGCCGGCTCAAGGCAAGTTTTAAGATGAAGCGAGTTCCAATTATGGCGCTCCCCTTGCGCCCAAATATTGAAAAAGCGAGGATAATTTTTGAACTGACGCGCCCCATGGAACTTGGCGCCTGGAGCGGCCGCTCCGTTCGCTCTATGGTAGAGCCGGTCCTGCCCCTACACATAATATACTAGCTACGCAGCCTACTTCATTAGCTGGCTAGCAATTAAAAATTACGGAGCACACGATCCTTTGCGACCTAGCCAACTGGGAGCCAGCTCCTAGGTAGCTCTGCCACATGGAAAGTTTATCTAAAAATAGACGATATTAATGCGGATAATTGGAGATCATGGGTGGTTGACTGCGTCTATCATAAAGACCTCTTTGGTGATAAGATTTCATCCGCCGAAGAATGTCGACTCCGATTTGCAATCTGTAAAGTTCAATTAGCTTATGCTTTAGCGAAGATGATGCGCATACATATAATCATTGAGCAAACAAAAATATAAGGCAATTAAATAAAAGCTGTTAATTTGTATTCTGTTGTGCTCTGGTTTAAACACCATTCGCCTTAATGAAAAAGATCACCTCACAGATAGTGGCTATACAGATTTTACACCTTGATAAAATCTCAGCTAATTTCCCAAAGTGAAGAATCACGTATCCTCGAGGTCAAAATTGAGAAGGCAAACTCCATTTCGCTATCAACCTTCGATCATAGCAGATATAACGGCTTCTATTAGAATGAATGATACAGGGTGTGAACCAGATGCAGATATAATGAACCTGGTACCTCCTAATATAACCGAGAGGAACACTTCTTTTTTATTTGGAGACACAAAGGAATCACTTGCTAAGCATGAAATCCAAGTTCAACGTTTGGGGGCTGAAAAATGACAAAATATTTTGTTATTTTGAAGAACAAAAATATCTAGAAACCAACCATGTATTCACCTCCATAAAAGTCAATAGTAGCCTCGCAACGGCTACACCTGCATGGCAACCCGTTCAACTCTTGACAAAAAGTAGTCTAATGCTTAGGTGTTATAATTACTCATGATGGCCTACTTCCGCAGGGGAGACACTTTATAGATGTTTATAAAGATACATCCTTAAACGTGAAACCCATATTAGTAAGCACTTTCTGGCAGCTGGTTCCATGTTTCGTAAAACTTCAGATATAGTTTTTCAATACCTGTTGCGAGAAGAGAGCAAAAATTTAAAAAACATAGATGTAACATTTTTAAACCGCATAACATCAATTTTAGTAATTCTACAATTTACCTTTTCTCTGAACTTTTACAGACAGATTTATTGAAAGAACAAGGAGGATTTAGCCATCACTACCGCCTACTACCAATATGCATTAAAGGGTAGACCAAGGTGGAAGAAGTTAAACGATTGGGATCAGAACGAGTTTCACGAAGGCCAGCAAACTTTTGCTCGATATCAGGGCCAGGAAAATTAAAAACAGGGAAGTTTGACATGAGCAAATTAAGATTTCAAGGCGGGCTAAATTAAAAATTATATTGAAGTGTGAAAAGCTCAATTATCCATATTATCTGGATATAAGTTGCTTTTCACATGTCATCATCATCACAACTAATATAAGTCCCCACCGAGGGGCTCGAGCCTACCCTATGTTAGGGTGATTAGTAGGCCTTAGTCAACAACGCTGGCCCAGTGTGAATTGGCGAGCACATATACTCGTACGCTCATAAAATTATTTATTTAAAAAGATTTATAATAGTTTGGATACATGCAATTAATTGTCTTGCTCTATCACGAAGGATATGACATCATAAATAAATAAAATGTTAAAATGTGAAGCAATTGAAGGTTGTCAAAACTATTCAGAATTTTTTTTTCGTAAGTAGTCACGGACTGTAAGTAGTCCCGTGAAGATAGACCCATTTTGTTACAACGATACAATCTATCAAATGACTTGACTACTTTTTGTCCTCTCAACTACATCCCATGCAGTGCAGTCATAGTCAAGCTAGAAGCGGAATCTTTTCGAATCGTCATGGCGTCAATCGAATCCTAAAGACTTATTTCCTACTTCGGAACGGTGGAATGGGGCGCCCAGAGTAACAACTGCCAATAGCTGATAATCCCAAGTCAAATGATATTGCCCTATATATTTTTTTGCTTCATAATCATACACATATTATTACAAAAACATAGCAGTTCATAATTCATAAATCAGTAGTTACCACTTTTGCTGACCCCGAAAGAAGTGAACGTCTTAGTTGTAATTTTTTTACACAAAATAAATAATTACTCATTTGATATCAATAGAAACAACATATACTAAGTGTCACGCTATGTGGCTGCATTTATCCTCCTGTGTTTAGGTAGACGCATTCACGAGTTGACTCTTTTTGTCATACATCTCAAGACATTCGTAACGAGTGATGATTATATTATTATTATACTATGGCCGAAATTTGATTACAAGTCTGATTCATCAAAATTTAGGCAATCTGGTTGGATGCTTAATATTATTAGGGACGAAAGGCAAAATTTAGTATTTTGGGTGAATAAACATATATATACCAGTAAGCAAATCAAGACGTAGAAGCATAACAAATTTATTCGTATCTACCAGGGGGAAAGTTAAACCACCCTCGCGAAGCGTCATTGCATGTTAATTTCAATCTTTATTCAAAAAAGCGGGAATCATCGCTTCACCCGGCAGCTGTAGAGCTGCAGTTACCTTTCTCTGAAAACTGAATAAACAGCAACCTTGATCTAGATGTCTTAATTATAAGGGAAAATTGTTGATCTACAATTTTTTTTCTCTCTGACATTATTTTGAAAGGACGTCGCCTCAATCTGCCTAATCGATGTACCGCGAGGTACATACACTAATCTTTATTGTTTAAAAGAAAATACGTCATTTTATCTGTAACAATTAATCTTTGATACTCAAAAACCTGTTAAACAATTCCAATTTGACAGGTATCAGTAATTGAAATGATGAGATTTTTATTGCTATTGTTAAGTGCTATATTAATACTGCAGATACTATGATTATGTTGAAATAGTACACGTCCAGGGATGCGCGCGAGTTTACGTAAACTAATTTGAATGAAAATGTTGATATGCACTTTATACGATGGAAACGGACGATACTATAATAGACCGTGGTACTACCCTACCTGAGAGTTGTAAGAACTCTCAGATAAGGTACCAAAATCTTACTTTATTTTCTGGTTGAAATGGAACTCGAATCGGAAGCATCTTATGAGTAAATCTCTCGTATCAAGAATCTGTCCATAACCGAATAATCCGTCGAAGACTAAAACATTGAAGAGTGTATCACACACAATACAATAATATGATGCTTCAATATTCATAAAAGATGCTCTTCGTCTTTTCTAGTTGGGCGGTCTTTGATGGGAATATGGAAAGCATTTATTATAGCCCCTGCAGTCCCAAAGTCCATCGTTAGATAGGTAGCGGCATTGTTTGTTACTAAAGTCGTTTCTTACTAACTTGAAGTCCCTTTTGAATCGTCCATTCAAAGAGTTTGTGGCACTAACATTTGTGCACCATAGATCGTATTTTGACATTTTGTAGCGTTTTGTTACTTGCGTAGAGACAGATGAATTGCAAGTTACAATTTCTTTTTATTTTTTTACTTTGATGGTTGTAATCCCATTAAGTTATGTTTTTGATTTAAGTGCACTTAAATCAAAAACATAACTTAATACACGATACATCAGTACGTAAGCAAAAATAAACTAAAAATAAAATCTTTTACTACAAGTTTTGCAGGAGTCGAAGCTAAACGCAATTGAATACTCAATCAACTCAAATTCGTATCGAGTAATTAACACTTTTATTTATTTATTACCTAGTTTTATCTCAATAAAAAAGGAATTCTCGAATTTTCTCTACATTTTGGTACACATGTACACTTCAAAGTGTACATACTCGTACATGGGCAAAAATGAGTGGACTATTGGCAATCCTCAAGCTCCATTTAACTAAACTCAGTCATTTGTTCCGATTTAATTGTTATACCTAAATCCTTGATTGTACATATAAGCAAATAAGCATATCTTGAATTAAATAGTAGTCATATTGTTCCTTAAAATAATTACTAAAATAATTTACTTTGTAAAGTCACTTTGTTTTTCATTGAAAAACGATTTGTACAATTTCACAGTACGTCTAGCCATCGCCGGCAGATTGTAAACACATCTCACAGTGGGTCGAGCGAAGGCTCGAACACCTAAATAGAACCGTTTTCCCCCCGAAGGGTAGAAAACGAATATTTAGGTTTCAGCCGTAGCTCGACCCACTAAATTTGCTGTTCTAGCCGGCGTGTGAGAAAAGTACTGAAGAGAAAAGCTAGTCGGCGATGGCACCCGCACTTACTTACATACCCTCATTGAAAATGTTAGGTGAATAATTGTATATAGGGTAGATGCACACTGCAAACAGGTAAAATTCAAAGCGTTAATCTCACAGTGGGTCGAGCTACGGCTGAAACCTAAATATTCGTTTTCTACCCTTCGGGGGGAAAACGGTTCTATTTTAGGAGTTACAGGGGGGGGACAAACATTTTACTACTTTGGACGTGTCTCTCGCGCAAACTATTCAGTTTAGAAAAAAATTACTGTGGCTGTGAATACGGACGGACGGACAGACAGACAGACAGACATGACGAATCTATAAGGGTTCCGTTTTTTGCCATTTGGCTACGGAACCCTAAAAACTGACTCCAGAAACAAAAGAATAGTCGAAAATAATATAAAAATACCAACATCACATTTTTTATTTTGAAGTCGGTGCGGATGATCAAGGTAAAATTTAGCAGACTTTAAAATAAAAAATGTAATGTTGGTATTCTTATAATATTTTTTTAATTTAATATTTTAGTGATTTTTATAATTCGAATTGATAACCTCCGCCTTTTTGTGAAGTCGGTTAAGAACGATATACTTCTACTTGAAACAGAAGAAGCAACAAAATTAAATTTTACTTTTGCAACAGAGTCTATTTATTGAAGTTCAATATTAATATCGCAAGAATTAGCACCTCGAAATTAGCTATTGTTTAATATGAGGATATAACGCATTCACGCGAAACCACAATCCATATCTTAGACGACGGAATACAAAAGATATTATATTAGACAAATGTTTGTCCACTAATAAACGGAGTGCAAACATTATCAGAATGACGGCTATAAATATTGGTTTTAGAAGAAAAGGGACCATTTGTGGCGTAAGAAAGCTTACGACCAGCGTACGAGCATCTCAACGGGTTTTAGCATTAGTTCGGTTAACCGGACTAACAACCGTACTACTGCCACTAAAGGTTTATGATGACTGATGCCCGGCGCCCGTGTAAAAACCCGCATGGCACAACGCGTAGTGTATGCTGGTTTTATTTATGTATACAGTAAAAATAAATCACCCTTTTCATTTATCAATAACATTGCTAATAAATAAGTTCATTAGGTATCAATATTTTCCGTTAAAAATAGTATAAATCAGACAACTAGTACTCAGTAGCAGTAGCGTTCTTTTTGGCGCCTGGCCAAAGCTGTACAATCAAACTTCTGCCAACCCTCGCTGCCACCGCTGAGACTTGCCGATGGCTCACTTGCTCATCAGCCGCAGGAGAAAGCCGACCTCCTGGCAAAACTCTTTGCGGCTCATTCCCGTGTCGATGACTGTGGTACACAACCTCCGAAACTGTCCCATTGTGGCAGCACCATGCCCGATATCCGTATCAGACAGCGTGATGTGCGGGCGGAGCTCCAGTCGATCGATACTCGAAAAGCAAGTGGACCAGACGGCATTCCTGCGATTGTTCTTAAGAAGTGTGCAGCGGAATTGACTCCGGTCCTTACGCGTCTATACCGTCTGTCGTTCTCTGCTGGTTGTGTGCCGAAATCTTGGAAAGAGGCCAATGTCCAGCCGGTTCCCAAAAAGGGAGATCGTTCTGATCCGGCTAACTATCGCCCTATAGCCGTCACTTCCATTTTGTGTAAAATCATGGAGAGGATCCTTAATACACAGCTGATCCGTTACCTGGAAGGTCACTCGTTACTTAATGACCGACAGTATGGGTTTCGTCCTAAACGGTCAACAGGTGACCTTCTAGCGTTCCTTTTGCACAAATGGGGTGAATCTATCAATAAGCGCGGCGAATCGGTGGCTATTAGTCTCGACATCGCCAAAGCTTTTGATAGAGTCTGGCACAAGGCTCTTCTTTCCAAGCTTCCGGCATACGGATTACCCGCGCAGTTCTGTACGTGGATTGCCAGCTTCCTCCACGAGCGTAGAATTCGCGTTGTCGTTGACGGCTGCGCTTCGCGGTTCGTGGCAGTGAACGCTAGTGTTCCGCAAGGCTCCGTTCTATCCCCCACATTGTTTCTTCTGCATATCAATGATATGCTTTCCTTGGGAGCTATACATTGCTATGCAGACGACAGTACAGTGCATGGGGGATATCACGGAGCCTCGGGGGCTGCTCGTGGTGATATTGGTAGGGAAAGGCAGAATCTTATCATTGAGCTCAACAGGACGCTGGACCTCGTCTCCGAATGGGGCTCCAACAATCTTGTTGAGTTCAATGCTAAGAAAACACAGGTGTGCGTGTTCTCGGCGAAAGGGTCACCTTTCCTCCCCCTTCCTTCGCTTCAGGGCACAACCCTTCACACACAGAGCAACATCACCTTGCTCGGAATGAACATTCGCTGCGATCTGAACCCCAGAGACTACATCGAATCCGTCATAACTACTGCCTCACGGAAACTCGGTGTCCTGAACAAGGTGCGTAGGTATTTTGCGCCGGACCAACTATGCTTGTTGTATAAAACTCAGGTTAGGTCTTGCGTGGAATATTGCTCGCACCTTTGGGACGGCTCCGCTCAGTACCTCCTCGATGCTCTGGACAGATTGCAGCGTCGCGCTATTCGCATAATTGGCGATGTAGAGGCAACTAACACCCTCGAGCCTCTACAACTTCGTCGTGACATCGCCTCTCTTAGCGCCTTTTACCGAATGTTCCATGGGGAATGCTCTGAGGAGCTCTTTAACCTTATCCCTCCCTCTCCATTCCTTAACAGAAACACGCGTAAGGGCCTTCGGAGTCATCCGTACACTGTGTCCTCCTTTTCACACCGTACCAAGAAATTCCAAGATTCCTTCTTCTGTCGTTCATCCCACACTTGGAATTCTCTACCTGCGCACGTGTTTCCTCCATCCTACAACATGGGTTCCTTCAAAAGAGGCGTGAAAAAGCATCTTTTGGGCCGGCAAGGGGCGGGCAGGTAGGAGAGTGGATGTCGTCCCTACTCTATCTGTCAACTCATTTGGGCCTCTTTCACCGCTTAACATCAGGCGGGAGGAGGTCATTTGCCGGGCCATCCATAAAAAAAAAAAAAAAAAAAAAAAAAGATAATTTAAATCTGAGAGCAATTACTTGTTAATTTTTAAGAATAGAAGCAAATACCTAGTTCAAACTGAAGAACATTGTAAAATATGATCTACAATGAAAGTGCCATACTATATTGTACACAGTAAAGGAGTTGTAGTTAAAGAGTAACGGAGCAAGCCGATCTTATTGAGTTAAATATAAAATCAGTTATTTTCCAATCTCAGAAGATCGCGTACTCTGGAAATTTAACAAAATCTTTATTTATAATTTATAACTGAAACAGCAGGCACTCCG
Source organism: Schoenobius gigantellus (assembly GCA_963935595.1). Lineage (NCBI taxonomy): Eukaryota > Metazoa > Arthropoda > Insecta > Lepidoptera > Crambidae > Schoenobius > Schoenobius gigantellus. Next base: position 14,486,314 of record OZ012544.1, on the reverse strand, counting down.
TAGTTACGGTAGTGGCAAGAGGAGCTACCCTCTATACCGGTAATTAAAGTATCGAATACAACAATGCGGCAAGGTGTGAACACGTACTCTGTAGTGCCTCAAACAGTGCATGTAGCATTGATCAACAAACTGCTTAAAAGCTAAGGAGCTGCTGATCCATTGCCTAAGAGTCCTAATCATTCAAGTCGCAATACGCGCACTGGGCACAGGCCTATTCCAGTAGCACATTTGTGCTGTTTAAGCTCAGAACAGTTTGAGATCGCAAGAGCTTCGTCCATTGGTCGTACGTACGCACTCTGTATATACCGCTAGCTAGCAGGTTAGGTTTACTTCGGCCCCGTGAGAGTCTAACTCCTTCGAGAGTACACCCTCGCCAACAATTCTTATCACGTAATGCAATAAAGAAACGCCGGTGGCAAAATATTGGCCGGCCACATTCGGAATAGTTTCAGGGGGGTGCGCGCCATTCCCAAGCGGGGAACATTTCCGGGCCGGCCGAGATAATTAATGTTCGGGCAACGATTCCAGACAACGCGTCAATGAGCAAAGCCATTAGCTGCACAATTAGTGCAATTGTCGTTAATTTATCGTTATGTCACCGCTGACCACCACTGTAGTTGTGCTCGATACAGGCAACCAACTCCGTAACTATCGCAGTTCGCAAGTCCTCGTATCGCGTCGTATTTGATCGGTGTTTCTACAAAAGCTTTGAGCATGGTGGACTTTTTAATATTCACGAAATTAACACACACATAATCATAAACACATCATCATCATCATCATCATCACAGCTCTTATACGTCCCCACCGAGGGGTTCGAGCCTACCCAATGTTAGGGTGATTAGGCCTTAGTCAACCACCATAAACACATACTCGTACAAATTATAATCAATTACTAAAATCATGCAAACGATTATAAACATTTATAAATATCTCCCACAATTTCCCCTAAATGTGTGAGAATCACAGGAAGAATGACTGGGTGTTAGTTTTTTTTTTTTTTTATACTCCGATGCCGGCAAACAAACTTACGGCCCGCCTGATGGTAAGCAGTTACCGTAGTCTATGGACGCCTGCAACACCAGGGGCATCACAAACGTGTTCCCGACCCTTTAAAAACCTCCCTTTATTTACTCCCTTCTTGAAGAACCCCATAATGTTTTCCCCGGGGAAAACCTCGGCAGGGAGCTCGTTCCACAACCGGAGCGTGCGTGGGAGGAAATTTCTCTCAAAACGCACTGTGCGTGACCACTTAGGCTCCAGCGTGTGAGGATGAACACCCTGCCGATGGCGAGCGGTGCGATGATAAAAGGTGGCCGTTGGCATCATGTCGAACAATTCTTCAGAACACAACCCGTTGTACAAGCGGTAGAACACACATAATGAGGCAAAGTCTCTCCTCAGACTTAATGGCTCAATACCGCTTGTGAGTTTGGGATCGTCAACAATTCGCTCAGCTCGTCTTTGGATCGAATCAAAAGGTCCAAGTTGGTATCGAGGTGCTCCCGCCCACAGATGACAGCAGTACTCCATATGAGGCCTGACCTGTGATTTATATAGCAACAGTCTTTGCCTAGTTAACTCCTTAGCGCAAAAATCTATCTGTGTATCTATCTATATTCGATCATAATGTCCTACTGCTGAGCAAATGCCTCCCTACTTGCTCGCCAACCGTCTCTATTTTGGGCCCTACATCACCATTCGGGAAGAAAGTCGTCGAGTTCATGTAACGCAAAAATGTACATTGGGCTTCACAGACGTTGGTGTAAGGTGTGTATTTCAACTCATCACAGAGGTGTAATTACGTTAAGGCGCATAGTGCTCCCAATGACCTTGCGTCGATCGTCCCGCACTGATTACATAGGAGTGAGTGAGTGAGAGTGAGGGGAATATTCAAGCAAACCTTTACGCATAAGATGAATTATTTAAATAAAAAAATAATAAAGGCGAATAAGAAAAATCTAAAAAGACCATCCCCTAGAATATTGTTCACTTTATTTATTGAAATCGAAAGTATGTGATTTAACCTAATATTTACGAAGCGATTAGGTTTATAGTTTTAAAATCGAGGCATGTTTGGGTCACATTTTAACCAAGTTTTAATTAATTTATCAAAAAATTAAAAAGACCATCCTCTAAAGAATGCGTTGAATAATAACATATCTTTTTCAAAGATTTTTTTATTCAATATTTATGAAGAGAACCGGTTTTTTCTGCAGTGATTTTTTATGATTGACGTTACTATGCGCCTTAAACTCCCTAGTCGATTCTTACAGCATCCATTGGAAAAAGCGAGCGGCGACACATCTACTCGTAAATCTGTCAGCGCACATTGGCAAGGCTAAAGACGACAGAGGTACAGTAGGCCAAAAAATTGGTTTACCGCCCTAAGGTTGAAATTCAGTTTCATGTCATAAAACAACAAAGCTGATGACTTTCCTTTGTAATAATATACTGACAGCTGCCAAGGTTACCTTAACGTTATTTTGGTAATACGCGAAGTTTCGTCAAAACAGCCCTGCGAGCATGGAACTCTTGATAAACAAAATTTGACAAAAATCTATAAATTTGACAGATATTCCTAAGGAGTGAAAAGGACAGATGCTTTTGGCGATCGATATATTGTCGATCAACAAGTCCATGCTCGCAGGGCTGGTACACTACTTTATTGACCGACCGTACCTATACCAGTGTTATCACAGGTGCAGCAAGTAACCATGTAAATATCATCAGACAGACATTATTCCCCGCTCTTTACCCACTCTCGTGCGGGGTCGGCGCAACACGATTTTCGTCTCCATCATACGTCATCTCAGTACTTTCATTCTTCGCATAAATTATCTTCTTCACTATCAATTCATAGAGATCCATCCATTCATTCTTATGCCTTCCTTATTGCCGTCCACATTCATGTCAATAACCCTTCTAGTAATCAGAGATTTAAATCTCTGCTAGTAATAAGACTCCCATCCCACCTAATCTCATGCCCGTATCAGCTGTTGGTAGCTCTTATATATTTTTATTAATTTATAATATTAGCCATACGAGAGGCACCACACAACCATCTACAGTGTAACCTACAATTTTAGTATGTGAACAAACAAATAAATTGCCATAACACTATAGGTCACTGGAACAACTAAACCCACAGATTCACCTTATAGTACAGGCGTCCGACAAGGAATGGTAGCAGAAGAGCCGCACAAACTATTCCAATCATAGACACGTCCAATCAACCTATGTAAAACGGGACGAATTTTGGGAATCGAGATGGGCGCGCGCGACAGACGACGGCGAGGCGGCGGGCGTTAAGAGGCCACAGTACCTACTACTAGGGCCGCCATTTGTTTTTTATTCATAATGATAAATTAAAGACGTTTCTACAAAAAATAGCACAGTCAGGAACTCAATATTGATACTTCAGATTTATATTTACGTATTTTGTACACATTAACCGTATAGAATAGTCGAAATCATAATTATTGCTTAAAGTGGCCACTTTTAGCAATAATTCTGATTATGATTATTCCTATACTTTTAATCTATGCCTGAATGGCTCCCAAAAATCTAAAATATATAGATTGAGTTCCTGACTGTTCTATTTTTTGTAGAAACGTCTTTAATTCATCATAATTAATAAAAAACGAATGGCGGCGCTAGTAGTAGGTACTGTGGCCCCTTAATAGATTAGATACCGCGCAAGTTTCGGGACGTCGCGTCGGCGTCGCACCCTCGTTACGGGAGGCCGGGGGTGCGAAAGGCCCGCGCCATATGGTGCTATGAACTCATAAGTCCGCCTCATCAATTCACTATTTTCTTTGAGCTTGTTAGCGAAGTGTCAGCCCTCTGACAAACGTTCCCAATGTAATTATCCGTTCCGAGTAACTATGAAGTGCGTGAAATTAATATAACTGATCACTAACATATCGATTATCTATCGCATTGGCAGAGAAAATAATATAAGTATAACCCAATATTAAAATATGTAAATATAACAAAAGTATTTCTTAGAAGAATAACCCAGTATTCAAATATGTAAATATAACAAAAGTATTTCTTAGAAGAATAACCCAGTATTCAAATATGTAAATATAACAATTTGCGAACAATAAACGAAGCGTGTTTTTTAATAGTGTTTTAGAAGTGTGATGTATGTTTGCGATTTTAAAAAAATCTATTTGACACTTTAATTAAACATTTAAAATTGATAGTTATTTTTCTTGTTTCTTCAAATGCATTAAATAAACTAATGATTTGATGAAAACACAAATCTTTGTATTAATTTCACTATTTTAATAGGTACGTCAACTATACTAAAAACGTTTGATCGAAAGTATCCATCCAATCATTCGAATAGTAAGCAATGAGTGAATACTGAGCCTAGTGACTAGGCTCAGTATTCACTCATATGGGTACGTGAGTGACTAGGCCCTAGTCACTCACGAATCACACAAGAAACACTAAAAATGTTTGATTTTGATACCAGCAAATTAATTTATAAGTTTGCTTTATTCTGAACCAATTTTCACCAAATCTTAAATGAGTTCTAAATTGGATGTTGAAACGTATGTAGTTAAGTCAAGAGGTATTAACAGTGAATTGAATCTATTTTACCTTAATTAAGTGAAAAGAGATTAATATAAGTAGTTGATACTTTGCTCGGGTTGGATAAGTTTTTGGTGACCTAACTGGCTAAGTGGTCTATGCGATAACGCGGTAAGTATACTAAAGATGCAGGCTCGAATCCTGCCGGAGGTGATATTTTGATTTATACATTTGTCAACTAACAATGTCAAATTATTTACTATTTATTTTATGTTGGGTACGTACGATCGACCATAGAGAAAGCTTAAAAATAACGCCAAGTTGGGGTGAGCCCAATCGACTAAAGAGCCGATTGACAGCGATAAAATAATACCACAAGTACCAACCATCGATGTTATTAATACAAATAAAAGGCAAATAGGAAAAGTATAATGGAAATTCTAATGAACAAAACGACGCCGACGCCGAACCAGCGAACCGCCAAGGCCCCATTGAAGATTAATCTTGTTAAACAAACTTCCAATGTCAGAAAATTGAATCTATTCATAATAATGACAAACCGCTGGCTGCGGCCATTTGAATACGACCAGGGAGTCAACGACCAATTAACTCCCCTAGTCCTAGTTATTTGTTTATCAAACTAATAATGATATCTTGATGATTTGTGTGCACAACAAACTAATGTAAATTACGTTAATGTTAAGATTATTTCACAACATTATTCGTGTTTATAGTGAGATAAATAAGATCGTTATCAACTATTACAAAAGCTGTTTGGTTTTAGAAAGCGCATACACATCCTATCACAATGAAAAAAAGCTCTTAATTTAAAACTCACGGTAAAACAGTATTCGGAGATAAGAAAGAAACAACGACTTCTTTGCAATCAGCAGCGACCGTTAGAAAATATATTACGTATCAAACAAAATGACATAGAGACAGAAAACAAAAAAAAATTAAATATGGCTCTCTAAAGAACGGTACATTTTTTCGTAAAGATAGCGCTTATCAACTTTCTCGTTTTCTTTTTAATGTGTTTAATGAGTTGTCACAAAACAAACTGATAATAATTAAAGACATAGCTATATTGTAAAATTGCGTAATACTAACCATAAATACAAAATTTGACCGGAATGAATTATTACTCGAAGTTTATTTGTAGCTTGATAATATCCAATATTATCATTACTAAAATTTGTATCTACAAATGCACGGAAAACGTGGAAAATAGTCATTTGTTATACATGAGTGAAAAGATGCTTTTTAACCGCGTGCTCAATTTTGATGACCGAAGCGAAGGATTCTAAAATTAGAATCCTGAGCGTTAGCGAGAGAATCAAAAGAGCACAAAGTGAAAAATCTTTGCACTCGAGTGCAACACGTAATTTTTCATCCCCCCTCAGCGAGGAAATGAAACAAAGCAAATTAAAAACAAAAGTACACCAAGGAGGTTCAGAGTCTGAGTTTTTAACATATTTAAAAAAAGTTGTATGATAAATTCGGCACCATGGAGATGGAAGTAAATAGGTTTAATGATGTTTTGAAATCAGATACCTAGTGCACGCGATGTTCTAAATTCAAATTTACTTTAACCTCAAGCGGATAAAAACGGCTTTGGCGGTCAGATATCGAATAGCAAAAATACTCATTCCGAGATGGAAAGAATATTATATGCTTTCTTTGATAGAAAAAAAAAACAAATGGATTATACTTAAAATATTGCAGTTGTAGTTAATAAATTCTTAGTGGACAAAAGATCCACGTTGATATAATAAGTAGCGGAGTGATTGAACAAAAAAATGTGAATTCCCTACGTCCGTCGTCGTCCATGGGAGACCCTGGGTGGGTCGCGACGGTTTTTCAATAACTTTACATAGCGACGAGCCAAAGCCAACTACGCGTTGTGAATGGCAAACAAATAGATGCGAGTGATATGAATAAAATGAGCGATTTAACTCATCAGAAATATTTGCATGCAGAACTGAAAACACGACGCCGGCATAACAATATTTCGTGTCTCTTTACATGTAAAATACTTAGTGCTGTCATTTCTTTATATTTAAAAAAAAGATCCAATAGAATGGACGAATCGACGAAAATTATTGATAATCTAATGGCCTTACAAATAAAAACTTATATCGAGGATAATCCTCGGAATAATTTATTCTGTGTTTTGTCTTGTTTTAGCACATGTCAGATGTAATATGTCAAAATAAGACAAAACACGGAATAACTATTCCGAGGTTATTCCTAGGTATAAGTTTTTTATTTGTAAGGCCGTTAATGTAAACATTGAACATTTAAACGATAAGTATTATAATGCTCAAAAACAGATTGGGGAATACATTCGGTCCTCACCAGATTTTGTATCACTATGCCAATATAATATAAATCAAACAACAGATCAGTTACCTATTGAAAATCAGTGTTTAGAGAGTAGAATCAGTCACCAATCTACAATACAGTCGCCTAATAAGGTGACTAAATCTTCTCCCAAAGGCAGTGTTCCTGATTGTGAATCCCCTGCTCAAAATAGGTACAACAACAACAATTCTACATCGAAATCAAAGGTGAACTATCTTATGTTTAGTGATGAAGTTGGAAAAGGTATGGGCTGCTTATTAAACAGTCAGTTAGAGCAATCTGTCATAAATATATGTATGCCAGGCTCTTCCTTTGATGAAATAATGAATAGTATTATTAATTATGATTTTAATGACAATGACAACCTAATCATACTGTTAGGGAATAAAATTGGTGTAAATAAATATTCCCTGCAAAAACTTTTAACTTATGTTAATAATTTAAATGTCAAAAGTGTTGTAATGTTCACATTTCCCTATTGTAATAAGTTTACAACAGAGGAAAATAAGTTAATATTTAAGTTAAATTCGACATTACATACCATGGCTAGTTACAATAATAAAATTCATATTATTGACATGAATAAATTGACATGTGTGACTAATAAAATCTATTTGACCGATGATAGAATATGTCTATCTAGATATTGTATTAAACAATTAGCTTCTGTGCTAAAATTTTATTTTTTAACTTCAACCAAGAACTTGGTTGGTAACCAAAATGACAATGCTTCTATTGAGCATCATACACTCAATGATAGTTTGGTATCTGTTTCAAGTAATTTAAATTAGTAAATAAGACAATAGAGGATATCTCTAGCCATGTATTGACAATAGAAGGGCCTCATTGTTTACGAATTGTTCACCAAAATATTCAAGGTTTTTCTGGCAAAGACTTAGAAATTAATTTATTTTTATCAGATGAAAATATCGACATATTATGTGTTACCGAACATTGGCTTAAAAAATATGAATTTATTACTTTTGATAATTACAGTATTGTAAGTTCATTTGTTAGACAATTCGCAATAAGAGGTGGATCTTTAATTATTCTAAAAAATATTTTTCATTATAAAGAACGCAAAGATGTAATATCACTCTCAATCGAAAGAATTATTGAGATATCGTGTGTGGAGCTTAATAATCTTATAATAGTTTGTGTGTACAGACCTCCGTCGGGCAACTATCTGGAATGTGAGGCCACTATGGAGGATGTCTTGCAAATAGTGTGTAGAAAAAATAAGAAAATAGTTATATGTGGAGATTTTAACATAAATATCTTAGATTTATCTTCTCTGTCTAATAATTTTATTAACTTATTCAAATCGTTTGATTTGCATTATTTATTCAAACAACCAACCAGAATAACACCTACATCAGCCACATGCTTAGATAATATTTTTTGTAATTGTGAAATCTTGGAATGTGCTGTAATAAGCTTTATTAACTCTGACCATAGTGGTCAATTAGCCTGTATTAAACACCATCATGTTAATTCTGAAGGTGAAATAATTTGTAGACCAATACCAAAACGTAGTTTAAGTAAATTTAAAAGGAAAATAACATCTCAAATCGCATCTCTGCCGACCATAAATAAAGATGCCAATGTCTTATACAATAATTTATTTAAGTTAGTGAAAACTGAAAGTAACAACATATTTCCACAAAAGGTAATTAAACTAAACGAAAATAGGACGAAATTTAGTGACTGGGCTACACCAGGTATCTATAAGAGTAGGAGAAAGCTATATGAACTTTATTCACAAAAAGCAGCTTCCGCTGATCCTGTTTTTTTAAATTATGTTAAAAAATACTCAAAAACTTTTAAAAATGCTTGTTTGGCTGCTAAATCTCTGTACATATTTAATAAAATAAATATGTCGAAAAATAAAATTAAGACAACATGGGATATTATAAATCAAGAAACCGGGAAAGTAAAATGTTCTGGAAACTCATTCTCGTTAGAAATAAACAATAACATTATTAAGTCGGACAATGAAGTTGCCAACGCTTTTGTTGATTACTTTTCTGAAATTCCTATTATAACTACCAGTAATCTAAATTCATCTTCCAATGTGGCGGTCACCCTCCTGGAGTCAAGTGTAGATAAGTGCAGCGAAACTTTGAAATTTAGCCATGTTGATTCGATCACTATCTTGAAAACTTTCCGTTTGCTTAGCAAGAAAAAGACGGAAGATCTTTGGGGCATCTCGACTCACATAATTCAGTCTATTATAAATGAAATAGCTCCTCAGTTAGCGCTAATTTTTAATACTTGTGTTGATGAGGGCATATTTCCTGATCTAATGAAATACAGCAAATTAATACCTTTGTTTAAATCTGGAGATAAAAAAGATCCCTCGAATTTTAGACCTATTTCAATATTACCAATATTAAGCAAAATTTTCGAAAAAATCATGTATAACCAGATATTAAGTCATTTATTAACAAATAAATTACTACATGGCAAACAGTTTGGCTTCACCAAAGGAAAATCCACTACTGACGCCGGAATAGCACTTCTTAAACATATTTTTGATGCTTGGGAGGGCAAGCAGGATGTAATTGGAGTTTTTTGCGATCTCTCCAAAGCGTTTGACTGTGTAAGTCATGAAACGCTTATTCATAAACTTAAACATTATGGTTTTTCAAATGAAGCAGTAAGTCTTATTAAATCATATTTATCTGACAGATTGCAGAGAGTTGTCGTTAATAAATCGGAGTCTGCCAGTGCACCTATTCTTATGGGGGTACCCCAGGGATCAATATTGGGTCCATTACTCTTTTTAATTTACATCAATGACCTGCCTTATTACATTAAAGACTTATGTGAGACTGTATTATTTGCAGATGACACATCATTATTGTTTAAGGTTGACCGAGGGAAACAATGCTCTGACGATGTAAATAATGCTCTCTCTATAGTTCTGTTCTGGTTTACAACTAATAATTTGTCATTGAATTCTAAGAAAACGAAATGCATTAAATTCTCTTTGCCAAATGTAAGGCAGATTGATACCCACTTAAATATGAATAAGGATGTAGTTGACCTTGTAAATAACACGAAATTTTTAGGCATTACTTTAGATTCACGGTTACAATGGGACCCACATATTGAATCCTTGGCTGGCAAACTAAGTTCGGCGGCGTACGCAGTAAAGAAAATCAGGCTTTTAACTAATGTTGAAACGGCGAGATTAATCTATTTTAGTTATTTTCATAGTATTATGTCATATGGATTATTGTTATGGGGTTCGGCGGCTCATATTGAAAGAATTTTTGTGTTACAGAAGAGAGCAATTCGCGCCATTTATAATTTACGGGCTAGGGACTCACTTAGAGAATTGTTCAAAGAAATTAATATCTTAACTTTAGCCGGTCAGTATATTTATGACAATTTAGTTTATGTACACAAGCATTATGCTACATTCGTTAAAAATAGTGATTACCATAATATAAACACAAGAAATAAAAATAAGCTTGCCGTTGCAACTTACAGGCTTCATAAAACTAGTGGTTCATTTCTAGGGAGGTGTGTAGCATTTTATAATAAGCTTCCACAAAGTATCACCGATTTACCAATTCATAAATTTAAAGTTCACGTTAAAAAGACTCTCATGAACAAAGGTTATTACAAAGTGAATGATTATTTAAGTGACCACACGATATGGAATTAGCTAGACTAGTTATCAGATGTCATGTTTGGTAACAACATAATTTATTGTATAATGCTTAGTGTTAAGTTTATCATGTTTTTCTGACATTTTAAGTGTATGTAAGCATACTTACTGAATGTATTTTATAACTTTCAATGACTATGTAACAGAACCAATATTGTAAATGGCGATTTAAAAGAGGAGATAAAAAATTTGACCTTTCGAGTTTCTTGCCTGTTCTTCTCGAGAAGGCCTCCCAATTTCCGAACAGGTGTAGAATCAACTTTTTTTTTTTTTTTCATTCCTACTTGTATTTGCAGACATCCTGATTATATTCAAGATGTATGCACATACAAGGTTAATATGTTTCCTTTAAATTAGAATGTGTTGCTTTGTTTTGACGTCAATAAGTGCCTGTAAAGGCCTATGTTGAATAAAGATTTTTGAATTTTGAATTTTTTTTGAATCAAAGCAACTTAAAAGAATACAACTGAGAGTCAATACGCGCCCGTTATAATAAAAGAACTAACCCCTAACTCTTTAAAGTTAAGAATCCATCCATCATCAACTCAGCTTGACGGAAGCATTCGCATTGAGATGACTACCAGACGTAAACACCTAAATAGTTTCAGTAAAAACATGAATCACGTTGGACACGTTTTATATTCTTTCGAATACAAAAAGGATTTTGACAATCAGTTCACGATTGGCGGAGTTATCGGTGAACATACATAAAAAATGGATACAGTCGAACATAGAGCTTTTTTTGAAGTCGGTTAAAAATCAGCATTAATTCCCGTGTTGCAAAAATAATTAATCACGCAACGCAAAAGTTATCTGCATAATATGAATCAGTGCGTTATAGATTAAGATGGGAAACAATAAATCCGAACACGAAATAATAAAATTCAAGTGCCCTTTAATATAAAGTTATAAAATAAAGACAACAATAATTTACTCGAACCGTGAACAAGTATACAATAATATTTCTTTAAAGTCGTACAAAAAATGTCTACCTGCCATTCCATTCGGGACATCGTTTATTTGATAAGAGGGATGGGCGCAAAAAGTTTATCAGCTTTATCAGAAGTGGTCGAAAAATTGTTTTGCACTTAACCACACCGACAAATAAGTAAAAAATGTTGTATGCCTACTCATACGAGTATATCATTGAATCAATTGTTTAATTCTTCTTCTTCTCGTTTAGGGGTAATACACACGTACTACAACCACACCACATCGCAGCGACAAAATGTGGTCAAGTAGTGGTTACGTGTGAATAGTGTCGCTGCAACTTTTTGCAGTTGCGTTGTGGTGCCAACAAAATGTCGGTGTGGTTGCGTTCACGTGGTCAAAATGTGGTACTTGTAGGTAAATATACTATTCATGTTCAATACAAAATATGCGCCCGACCACGTGTTGTAGTGTGGTTGTGGTTGTCGTGTGGTTATGGTACGTGTGAAACAAGCTTTAATCATCGAGCTCTTTTGAACAATATAGAGTTTTAAAAACGTCCGAATTGACCACAAACCTACATAGTAAACACCCGAATGAGTTGTCAATTTCACACAAGACATTTTTATGCCTTTTTTTATTAGATAAACAAATATTGGCAGCATTATACTTCTTTTTACACACAATAGTAAAACTTTTGACCTTGATCTCGCCTGATGGTAACGCAGGAAATAAGAGAGATTCACCTGGTTCCCTCAACTACTGGGGAACCCGCTATCTTACCTCGTATTGTTGGAACACAATAACGTTATTATGGCGACAAACTTAGGTAAGACGGTGGTAGCTAGCCAGGCCCTACTACCAACCAAACCAAACAGAAGAACTTCTGCCCCCATGGGGATTCGAACCGTGGACCTCTAGATCAATACCGGGTGGTCTCAACCACTAGACCGCGGAGGCGGTATATCTATCTAATATATTTTAAAAAATTCGTGTCACAATGTATGTCCGTGATACACTTCGGAACTACTAAACGGAAAAATTACACATTGCGAAACTTTGTCAGAACGAGCAACATTTCCCAAAAGTCTAACCAACAATTTTTTCAAGTACTTGGAATACAAAGTTTGTGACCTGACTGGGAGTGAGTGTTCACTGAAATATCTAAATGCATTAAAATTTACCGGCATTACGTAGTTACCCAACTAATCTACGGCTCCCGGGCATTACGAGCGGAGACAATGCAGCAGGGCAGGCGAGCGACCGACCGGGTGTCAGATAGTTACCCCGGTTAATTTACGTTCGCGATAAACGCTCAGAGGACCGATTCAACGAATAAATAAACCAAATACCGGATGCATTTACCAAGTCTCAACATTTCAATAATGTGGATAGAATGTTTGATATAGTTTAGTTAGATAGAATGTTTAATATAGTAATAGATAATCGCGTCATCGAAAATTTAAAAGACTTTCTGGACGTTTCTATGGGTCTAACGTAGGGATCCGGTTTAGATTCGGTTTCGATTAATTCCGAAATCAGAGAATCTATTCCATTTCTGTAACTCATCGGCAATCGGACGAACAACGCATATAGCTTTGCCAACTCAGGTCGATTAAAACCAAACATATTACGAGTATAAATACCTGTTATGGCATTTTCTTTCTGGCATCGTTCCACCAATTTCGGTGTTTTTGTCGAGAGAATTGATAAACATAATTGACAAGTGAATGATTTTGAATACAATATGGCACGGCAGTCTCTATCAAGTCATAAGATTCGATTGCCGAATCCAATTGACGTGTTACAAAATCACACCTCAAATCGCCACATGCATTAAGGCGTCGGCGAACATTAGAATGTCAATCTATGCGCTTCGATTGGTCCAATATATACGAGTAAGTTCAGTTTCGGTTCGACCCCATTCCCACTAAGCCGGTTCAGTTCGGGCGTCCGGATATAGATGGTTCATAATATTGCACCGGATCCCGCAAGAAAACCGGAAACTCGAGCAAAAAGTCACTAGCCTTTCCGGGAGTTTTCATTCATCCGCCAGTTTGGCGGGGCGTTGTGGTAACGGGACTAACGAGGCCTTCGGTTGTGGCTTATTAGTGGAATCAGCCCTCAACGCTCAGCCCATCCGCCGTGATAGATTGTCGCGTAGATACGGGACTCGTTAACTGCACGCCCGATTGAAACTGAGCTGCGACAAATGTCTCATCACTAATGACATATTGTAGACAAACAATTATCGAGCACATGGAAATTACATATTTAAAGTGTAAACACGAACGACAGACAATAATTAAATAGCCTCATAGTTAAATGTTGTTGTTAAAGGCAGCTAACAGACGAAAACTTATTAACTGTTAATCTAATTTTATTACGGATGAATTCAACCCTCTAAAAATTATGCTAATTAAGACGCACTATAAATAAATAAATAATTATAAGTGTCATCTATTTCTATCAATTTGTCTTGAAGCGCAAAACAATCACTAACAATTCTTATTAATTTACTTGATACTCTGAAGAAGTGGAAATATAACCGAACAATGGAAATTTGACTGGATTCCGTTTATACGACAGTTTATTCATACTACAGTCGGTAAATAAAACAATGTAACTATCGCAGTGTCCTGCCGTCAATGTGATACAAATTAAGTCGCGTATACTAAATCCTGCGTAATCAAAGCGTACTCGCTTTGTTCCACAGACATAAATCGACGTGGAAGCACAATCAAAACAGAAAGTTCATAAACACGTGTCAGCGACGCTCTACATTCAGTAAAAAAAGATAACAAATCAATGTGTGTAATGATGCCATAAATATTAATGGATGTAGTAAAGATAAGAACACATTGCTGTGGTTTAACAATAGAACTTGCTCGCAACGATGGCGGGGTCTACCTTGCTTGGCAGGTCGATATTCGAGATTTGAATCTGACGTTTATCTGAATTAGAGTAACGCCTCCTTGTCCCACCGGCTAAATCCGTGCGAGGGTATTTAGCCGTCTCATGTCTTTATTGCTCGACAAACAGGGGGCTAATCTCGTCGTAGAGATTGCATTGGGAAACGGAGCCGCGACCTCCCGTCGACAGCGGCGACTTGGGAGGTCCGCGGTGAGGCAGCCATTTGAGACGAATTAATAGCTTACAAGCTATAAGCGATACCGACGCCACCTATCACCTCGTGAGAGCGAACACGCTTGTCGAATCTATTCACATCTGTCTTCGGGTCCGAAAAACCAAACCGAATTGTGTCGCGATAGTCTTTTGTTGACACGGAGTACGTACCACTGGAGGCGTCTTACTTAAGACATTTTTAGACCTGAATTTTTGCGAACAGGGGGGACGGGGTATCGTTCCTGCGATCACTCGCTATGGCTTTCGTGACATAAGAACAAATAGTTTTAATGTCACCTGTGACATTAAAACTCATATTGTACCATCGCTTTGCTTTTTTGAGATAGGCGGTAGGGCCCCGGGTTCTAATAAATGCACTCATAGAAGTTACGAGAAATAATAATTGATATTATTGCACTTGCACATACTTCGTGCGGTAAAAATTTAACGCATAAATCATTATGCTTCGACAGAGGAATGCGCTCTTATATTATAAGGATGCAAGTTCGTTTACGATTTGAAGCCCCTTACTCTGGATCCAGCGGGCCTATTACCGATATCATGGTTTTCAAATGATATCATTATGACATCTTAGTGCAAAACGAAAAATAAGATTGTCGGTTAGATTTTTGATCATTCGTTCATTACATAATAATAAAATCGTTAAAATTATGCCATAGTGATGATATCATTGGAGATCGGTAATACCAAATGAAGCATTTCATAACTTCTTTATCTCAAAATCATACCATATCATACGATGAAAGATCCATAATAGGCCCGCTGGACCAACTACCTTAGCATGATCGCTTAAAACAGTATAAAAACAGCAGTAAGAGCGAGATAGCGATATATATGCTGTCTCTGTTGCAATATTGTTTTACCTTGCTCTAACGCTTTACATCTTCGCTCTACATCACGGCTTTATAAAAGGAAGTCAGCGCAGCCTTGTACTGACTGACGGAGCAATGACTGCCAAATTTAAGGCGATCGTCACAGTTTCTTCATGGACAATACACCCCCTGGTATCGGTTAATAGGCAAAATTACCTAACTAAAATGAATACAACTGCATAATCAGGCACATATATACAATCCCACTCTATGCTAAGTTCTCGCTGTTCTCCGCTATTAATCCTCATAGGACACAAAGTGCGAAAATAAGGCACTTGATAATAATATTGCTGGCTATGGATCTTTTTTTTCTCCCAGGCCCTAAAGCCTGGAGAAAAAGAGTTTATACAGCCTGTTAAATACACTCCCAGCAACGATCATTTTTCTGGTGCTGCTAAAAGTTAAACGTGCAGAAACAGTATTTTGATTCCATTTATCAATTTCAATCGAAATATATAAAGCATACCAGTAATTATATTGCGCTTGTTTTGGATATTGAAATATGTAACGCCTTGCAGACCTAGCGGCAAATAGGTACTAATTTAGGTTCCTGTTTATGTTTATGTGTATTATCTAAAGTGGACACCGTCTACTTAGAGACAAACGACGATCAAAAAAGATAAGGTATATTTTATTTAGCTTGTATACTATCGCTAAACCAGTCAATAATATACCTCTGTGACACATTTTCACTATCGAACCTCGAGACTCGCTGACGTCCGTCCCAGAGACGCAATAAAAACAACTTTGCTCCAGCGACTACCATCTGCAACTCGACTCCACGTGAAAGCACGATGAATATTTTAAGCAGGGTGTGGAGTGTTTGAATAGGTCGTTTCACGGAGCTATTCAATATCTTAAGCGTTGGCCATCTCCTATAAAATGACCCTTTGTAACTTCACCGGTGTATCTAGTGAATATCAAATCGGCTGCATATTTGAATGCGCTACTGCATGCCGCCGGTTACCCTCGACACATAAAGAACAGCATATCAAAGAAACATCGGAATAAAACCTTGTTTTCAATTGCGCATTGCATGAATTCTTCTTTTTTTTTTTGTGAAAATTGTTCCAAATTGCTTTATTCCTAAGCCGCAGTGAACAGATCAAACGGACAACTTGTTTACCGCCTCTGTATTCAGGCGCTCTGAAGACGTTTCCGTAAAACCGGAAAAGAAATTTCCATACCACATTGTTAAGTAAACGTTGAATGAAATAAAGTCGTTGTTACGAATTCCGTTAGAAGATTCCGCGGCCGGTTTAGGCTGTATTCATATATAAATCTTTTATTTAGTACGTGTGTCTCTGAATTCATTCCGCTTAATTAAACGACTTTTTAATACAATCTACGTTAGTATAATGAGGGAATGAGATAATATGATGAGATCCACTTAAGAATTGAGATCGTCGACATAGCTTGTCTGAGGAATTGCGAACGTTACAGGGCTTCACACAGAGGCGGACGCGGGACGGTACCGGAACTGCGGTAAGAAAGAAATATTTTATTTGGCCACACAAAAGATAAAGATAGAATTACATAAAATACTCAAAAAAACATTACAACAATACAAAATAATAATAAAATGAAGGCTGTTCGGGGCCAAAAAGGTCCCTCCCTCAGCTAATGCTATTGACGACGGAGCCGCAATAGCGCTGATTTTCAGGTAGAACCTCTGTTGTGGCTATGTACTCGTAAGTGATATGCATAGTTGACATAGTACATATCACCCACATGGCCGCGACGTACGGAACTTCACTTAGGAAAAAAAAGAGAAACAAAAAAAATACCCCTTAGGATTAAAGTCATTGTTGCTGTACCAGAAATAGAAAAAAAAATACTGAAGGTAAGCGATTAACTTGCGCCGCGCCGCTTCTGCGGGCGGTTTCTGTTTGTCATGGTCCATAGCAATACGAACATTACAAGAATTTCCACTCCGTTGCCGTCCCGCTTCCCGCCTCTGTGTGTGGAGCGCTTAAGTGACCATAGCACTCGCTAGGACCACAGTTCGTTGCCGCGAAAACATCTAGCCCATCTGACCCTTCTGTGAGACACTACGTATCACGAGGTACTAGTACCCACATCGAGACCTAATCAGAAGTAAGTATGTAGGTGCCAGTAGATTAAGTGTAACAATTACAAAGCTTACATAACAAAAAGTTGAAAAGCCAAGGAGTTGTTTACGTCCTATATTCGCACCGAATAGCTCGGTAAGCTAAATAAAGCATGGCAGTTCATTGAGGTGAGGCGTCGATGAAGCGTAAATGTCAGGGATTGCCAACTCAAATATAAATCGTTTAGTATAAAACTAAATACAGTTAGGTGGTTGCAAAGTGATTCGATTAATTAATACACAGTAACACAACGTGCCAGGTAACGGAAAAGTGACAAAATTCGCCAAATCAACTTTGCATAAAATAAGTCATTAAAGTTTTAAGAGAATTGAAGAAACGTTTTCGGTACAAGAGGCACTTCATCTTAGACCGCTATCACAGTTTCGAATACGAAGCTGAATCATATTTTTAACTTATTTTCTCTGTTGGTTACTTACAGCGTCACAGGGACATTTTGAAGAAAACTATGATGGGTGCTCAGCAAGACAAATCCTAGTGGAATTCTATCGGACGGGTCAATATTTAACGGGTAGTACTGTACCTCAATTTATTCCTATTTTCTAGTTTAAAAAATACCCTTGTTCTGACAAAAATACTAATTGTGCAATAAAATATGCTTCCTAAAATATTGCATAATAAGCACCTATTTAATAACGGATAATATTTAACTGCAAATAAAAAACCCTTGCTTTTGTATAATAAACTATTTGCCCTAACCAAGTGAAATGGGTAGAATTAAGTGCGATGTGATCACAGTTAACCGGTTCGGTCCGAGCCACTTCGGTCAATTCACCGAAGTTTTACTTCTTTATTATTAGACTTCCATACCTATACTTAAAGTATGAACTACTCGTACTTTCTAGCTACCTCTCTGTCAGAAAGATTTCTATATGCAAAGTAAGTTTTGGTAAAAAACGTAATTATCATGCATTTTATCGAACGCTATTTATGCTTTGCGTTGAAATAAATCTGGTGTATAATCAGTATATTTGATGAGCAAAAATACAAACAAAAGGTCAATGTTGATGGGTGGTAAATTTTTTAATGTGCATTTAAAAATATCTTAAAATTTAACTCTGTAACTTTATACGTATTCGATGCGTTGATTACGGACTTAGAAAATAGCGCTATAAATGTCGCGACGACAGTACAGTACACACAAAGTCAATTCGAATTCAACGTAGATAAATTCAACAAGTCAGAGTGAGATATCAGCCGCGCGCCTTAATCTGCCAGCAGCACTCCCAATTTAGCCGGCCGTCAATATGGCGCGATAATTTACGGCTTACTGACCGGGCATAGTAATAAGGCGACCGCTCAACACCGCGACACCGCACATCGCAATTGTTTCACACACTTGACACACTACCTACGTAAGTGGCTTCACCACATACGCCTAAAGTAAAGCTGATACGATAATATTAAAAGAGAAAGATACTAACGTCACCTTGGTTAGACCACAATTTTAATTACCGTTTTATGCTATCATGGTAGATCGCCAGGTGTGGAAAACGTTTTCCAACATCTACTTTCTTTAAGAAGCAGTAGAACGTTGGAAGCCTTTCACGTGTCATTAATAGGGGTCCGTTTACGGTTACGCATAAAAGTGTCCGGAACAAGCACTAACACGCTTCACAAGCTTCACAAGTAATATTTCGGTCTCAGGTTATGCTTTGGCACGAGCATGCACAACCAGGAATTATCATATTCATTTGGAATTAGGAATAGTAAAGACCTGAAAAAATGTTGACTACAGTACTGAGAAAAACTCTCCCAGTTACATCCGTTTTAACTACAAAGGTCAAAGTAACTGGAAACAGCTCACAAACAGCAATGTAGCACTCCTAAGCATAAAATCTACTAGTTTTATCGAACAAACAAAAGACTTGGCGACAATAAGTTTGTACTTCCTTGAATATTTAATAGGAACTCAGTGGTAGGTCATTTCAGAATATTTGGTTGAGCCTCATGCATTATTTATTTTACGCGCGATGGTATCATTACAACGAGGTATGTTAAAACAATAGGCAATTCCGTATTATCTAAACGAAGGTTTATTACCGCTGTGCAAAGTGGCGACTCTTGAACCAATCGAACCGAAATTTGTTTGCAATCAACGATGCGGCCCACGTCCTGAGCGACCACATAATCCTCGAGATTGATGGACAATAGCACCGTGTTGTTTAGTATGTTTCAAGTACACCGATCGCCTAGTATTTGATCGTTCGAAACGAAACATTTGCATGCCAAAAACGGACCAGCCGTCAAGGAACCAAGGACGAGGCGGCGCGCGGCGCGGCGGCGCCACCCGCTGATGTAATCAAGTGTCCCCACTGTTCGGAACAATAATAATTCAAATTTAAATTTGGAACCACCGCTTGTCATCCGGACGTTACGTTCAAAAGTAAGTGTACATTCAACTCAGAAATACAAACTTGTGACCACTTGAATTTTTTTGCAACGCATCGTGAAGTTTGCATAGCTGGACGAAGTACGTCGTACAGAATAGCAATAATTTCCTAAGCGTCAACATTATCCTTTTTGGCTCGCGTGCCTAGTGTGTACGTTTCTTGTTACGCGTCACGTTTGAATTCATTTAACTGAACAAAAAAAGGTACTCACTTCCAGCCGGTGGAGTATCTCGAAAAGAGCCATATCTCGTTGCTGTGCGGCCGAAAACAATGGCATCGTTTTCGCGCCCGCTGACAGTTGCACGGCCTCTGTAGGAGAAAGAAAAAGATTCGACGTTGAATTTTAATATTGTAGAGAGTGTCGGCGACACTTACAGAAATCGAATGACAATGGCCAATAATTCAGCGAGATTTAAAATGCACGCGATTTTCATTTCCTCTCCTGTAAGGGGTAACGTGGGGGACGGGTGTTCGGTGTCTGTGCTGTGTGCGGAAATTGCGAGTGAAAACGGCACGGGGCGGCGTGCGAGCTAAGGGAGCAGGCGGATATTGTCGGCCGACAATCGGACACAACGTTGACTGTAAAAAATACTCAGTTTTCACTCGCTTTATCAAAACCATTTATTTGAACATTATGCGACCATTATGTGTCACATAAAATTCAAAACTGAATGTTCATTCCAGACGAGTCGATGACAGAATATGGCAGATTTAGAAATCAGTTCATAAATAGGAAATATGATGGTTTCGATTGATTTTAAGGACATGAATAAGTGTAGTATACATAGAAGCAGTGAACGCACGTTTAATATGCGTTCGCTGCATAGAAGTCTTTGAATAAATTTAAGGTAATAAAAAAAAGGAATCGTGACAGTTTGTTTAATAGTTTCAAAGAATTACATGGACAAGAAAATAAATTCTCATAATGTGAATTATGTTGCAGTTCCAACAATATAACATGGATACGTATCGAATTGATAACATAACATCCTTTTTTGAAATCGGTTTAAAACTAAAAACCTATTGAACAAAATTTGCTGTAGTAATATACCTTACTATCTGTAGTCAGTGTTTTGAACTTCCCTCACTGCCCACTTATTCGTATATAAGTACATCACTCACTTTATACAGGGTGTAACTGAACACCCCAATAACATGTAAGGGTATCCTTTTTGAAATCGGTTTAAAACTAAAAACCTATTGAACAAAATTTGCTGTAGTAATATACCTTACTATCTGTAGTCAGTGTTTTGAACTTCCCTCACTGCTCACTTATTCGTATATAAGTACATCACTCACTTTATACAGGTTGTAACTGAACACCCCAATAACATGTAAGGGTATGTATCCATCAGAAGTAGAGATTCTGTAGGAAAAATATTAGGGCTAACAAACCTAGTTTTTTTTTCCTATAAAAACTAAATAAATTATTTTTTGGTATTAAGTGCCGACAACCCTACGTAAGCGTACAAGGAATACTACGCTCACGTCATACAAACTAAATAAATTATTTTTTGGTATTAAGTCCCGACAGCCCACGGAGGGACACGCTCCATACAAGGGCGGTCATAAATAGTTAAAGTCCTGTTACTATCAATACATTGTATTATTTTAGTGACTTATAGTTGTAAAAGTGTTTTAGGAACATTAAAATGAAAGAAGTATATGTATTTACGGAATAAAAAACGTTTACTTCAGTAAAAAACAAATATAAACAATAACATACTTTTACCTAAATTTATCATGAACAAACACTTAAAAATTGGAATGTAAAACATATATTTTAAATAAAATAAGAGTCAAAACATTGATAACATTATTTAATTATAATAAAATAATAGAAATAAATTAATTAAAATTAATTAAATACAAAAAAAACAAAACAACTAACAAAATACAAATAAATTATTCTTATTCTAACAATATTAAACATGTAACAATTCTATTACACTTTGTGACAGAGTATTTTTCTTTTTAGGGGGAAGTTTCCGAAGACTTGTAATATAAGGATCTGAATGTAATAATAGTCGTTGTATTAAATCTTGATTGGTAACTTCACGTGACATTTTTCGAGTGTGACTTCGTCTATAAATTTTGATATACTTATTTGTCGCTTCAGCAGCTTCTTCGGAAAGTTCTCCTATAGATAACAATGCATAACTTATAATATCTGATCCATGTACGAGCACCTTGTGGACAGAAGCAGGAAGACTATACCACGGATATTCCTCGACCAGGCTGTATGTTGTTTGTAATGCATAGTCTTTAAACTTGCATTCATTAATTTTATGTCCAGAAGATAACGTTTGTAATATTACACAACAACGATCTATGAGATCCTTATTCAAACCTGTAATTTCAGCAGATACAGCTGATTCCAAAAAAAACTTCCTGGCCGTGTTTCCGTCGTTAGACGTCCCGCTTCCACCACTACGCGGCTTGTCAACTATTAAACCTAATCGTTCCCTAAACTGGGACTGTACATATTGTTTTTTATTTGATAACAATTGTTTATCACTATCTAGCCTAACTTGCCATTTTTTTATGTCTAATCTATATGAAAGATGAATAAAATATTCGAAGAAACGTATCCAAGAATGTAGTGGTGATAATCCAAATTGGTATCTACTCTCTATTACAGGTTTTTGTAAACATTCGTCTATTTTATTCATCTCTTTAGGGGTAGCATTACATATATAACATCTACTTGTAGATGTTTCACTTAAAGCACTACCAATTTTACCATCTACCATTGAAAGCTGCAACTTATGAGAAACGACCAATTCACGATTGTCGATCTGAATAAAAGTAGGTTGCAAACTTTCAATTTTATCCTTAAAATAAGCTTCCTCTTGCAAAGACACTGCTGTGCTTTCTTTCAAAAATTTAAATCGAATAGGACGGCAGTACCTAGTGGAAGAGGGTCGAGGATTTTTCCATAAAATTTTACAATTATCTTCAGCTAATTTTACAATAATTTGAAGGGGTACATAAGATGTTACAAACAAACTACTATCTTCTAAAGTTGAATCTGAAAAAAATTGTTTGTATTCACTATGTCCAGTGCTGCCATCGAATCCCCATTTCCCAAGTAAAGAGATATTAGACAAACAATCATCAGGAATCTGATCTAAGACCACTTTTTGAGATTCAAGGATTCGAGAAGCTGTGTGATCAAAAAGACTTTGTAATTCAACTTCAGCTGAAGACTCGGAAACAGTTATATTAGAAGGGTAACATCTCTGTTTCGCTTTAGTAATTTGTTGGTAACATGGTAATACATTAGGAGAAATCTTACTATTAACAAAGTTTTTAATTAATAAATACTGATGTTTTGTCAACTGAGCATCAGTCACAAGTGACAAGACATCATCAGTGCTAACTCTAGATATACACGAATCGAATGAACAGTCTGAAACATCAAGCAATGCACTCACAGTAGAATCATCAGACTTTGACAAATCAGCTACTCTCCGACGTTTAGTCCTTTTACTACATTGCGTAAAAGGTTTTCGAGGACGACCACGTGAATGACACGGCGACGTTTCAGACGGAGTACATTGCTTATTGTTTTTCACAAGTTGAATTTTTTCAATAACATTAAACCAATCGGAATTCTTATATAAAAGCTTGGTTTTATCCCTATTACATTTTTTCCAGAATCGAGCAATAGCTTTACATAAATTATTAACAATTTTCTCTAAACAATGAATATCAATGTTCTCAGCATCGAGAGTAGTCAACAAACTTTGTAGGACTTGACGACACTTTTCCGAGTCATTATCGGTATTGACAGTTAGCCATATTTCAAGAATATGCATTCTTGAAAACGAGCATATACACGGTTATTTTTTTATCATACTGGAAAATTTTAGAGGCAGCTCGGTAGACGCTAGACAACTCATATCAATAAAAAAAAAATGTGGTTATATTTTTTAAATTTTATCCGCCAATAATATTAAATTATAGACATTGTTCTTGTTTACTACAAGATAAGGTAAGATTATGAATGAATAAAGCATTTACTACTACGGGCGTAGGAAAATGCGGCAACGTCGCATTATTAATTCAAGCAAGATCAATCTACAACTCGTTTGAAATAAGAGTTATTATTGCACTAGACACTACAATAGTGAAAGACAGAGACAATCGGCGCCGGCGCCGAGCGCCGGCGGCGGCGTTTTGTTGTTTGCTGTCGCTTGTCGACACGAGCCGGCCGGCTTTAGTTCGCCTTTGACTCCGGCGCGTGTGAACGTATCGCGATGTCGCGCTCGCGCCTGACGCGCGGCAATCGGGCGCATTCGGAATTTTAGTTTCAAGTTAACACATCTCGCGAATACACAGACCTTACTCCGGTAGA
Source organism: Schoenobius gigantellus (assembly GCA_963935595.1). Lineage (NCBI taxonomy): Eukaryota > Metazoa > Arthropoda > Insecta > Lepidoptera > Crambidae > Schoenobius > Schoenobius gigantellus. The sequence continues at coordinate 14,461,895 of OZ012544.1, read as the reverse complement.
CCGTAGACTTTTACTTGTGAAGTGAAATTAAGTGTTTGGTGTAAGAAAGTGAACCCACAAACGTAAGACTTGGAAGCGAAAACTGCATTTCGAGACGTTAAACACTAACCAAAGTGATATGTTGTTGTGGTCATGTATAGTTTTAAACGTGCACAACTATGTATGAGTTAGAGGACTTCCTTTAAATTTAGAACTCTTTTGTTATTAGAACTAAAGTTGATTTAAATTGTTTCCTAGGTAGGTAAGTATTTAAAGTTGATTCCAATTTTTTAACTACGCCAAAACAACCTACCATAACCGTAATACCTACCTAGTACTGTTTGTTTTCTTTAAAAACTTTGTTTTGCCTGTCCTAAGTAAGCCCGTAAAGTAGGAAGGTGAAATTGTGATCAACTCAGTGATGACTGAATCGGCGACGTTGTTGCCAGTTCGCGTTCATTCAATGTTTTGCCTACAACTTCACTCAGTGTCCATACCAGTGCAGTATTTTTTGGATATTTTAGATAATAAATATCTAATTAAACAGGTGAGTAAATTTTATTATTAATGGTTAAATAATTCTTCTACCGTGTCCTGAAGCCACCCTTAAAATAACCAGGGTGATAAAAAAATAACCGTGTATATAAATTACCTAAAACAAAAAAAAACGGTTAAAATTCAGTCACAAAACCTACACAAAGCACTAAGACTAAATAAACTAATTTCGTAGCAAATGCTACGAGATAATCTGGCAACCGTAGCACCCTTGTCATCGCCAAAAGGGCAGATAAGGGCAGCCAAGTTTTAATTTTCCTAAGATAAGAAAGTCTAAAGATTATAGTGCAATATACCTCCATAGTCGGAGCGAGTGGGAACATATTTAAAAGTTTATTCAAACTTTGAATATTAAAATATAATACTCCAAGAAAAGTCGCCTCGTAGCAATGACATACTAAAGAAAATATATACTAAGATACAATTAAAATAAAAATATTAATTATTACATACCCTGTTCTTGGATATCCATTTCAGAAAAAACTCACACAGCACTCACAGGTCCCGCAATGACAACAAATGACGTCACGCTTTTTAATGACTCACTGATAACAGTATTTACGATTGGCGATGCGCTCTCTTTGAATGCACAATAGATAATGAAGGCGCACTCTAATTACTGACCTATTTATAGTTTCAGAAGGTACCGCAACTATCCAATGTAACGACAAGGAATAAAATGTAAAACAAGAAAGCAGGTTTTTAAGATTTATGACCTATGGATGTCCCACAGTGCAGCCCTACGTAAGCGTAGGAGGAATACTACGCTCACGTCTGCCACGTGTCATTTTGTGTTAAGAGCTGATTATGGTTGTCACTTGAAAGTTTTTGCTTTCAGTTTAAACTCAAATAACTCTGAAAGTATTGGGGTTCCAGGTCTCAGACAAGCACCGAAGGTTCATTTAGTATCTAACTTATATGCCCCTTAAATGTTATTGGGGTGGTCAGTTACACCCGGTATAGGTACCTACCGAGTATATTTTAAGATGGTTACATAATAACTATTTCAATAATTTACCATTTATACAAAAAAAAATATTAATTTGTGAATGCGTTTTTACCAATACATAGATCATAAGTTCTTTATACTTAATTGGGCGAATGTAGAACCGAATGGCTATTGTGTCTAACACTCGTATCTATAGTCAAGTCAAAGTAATTACTTGAGTAAAAGTCGTTTCTTAAGTTGTGATTTTTATACAAAAAGTACCTACTGTGACAATAAAAAAATTGTCTTATTATTGTGTTCGGTGGCGCAGTAGTTCGCGCGCCATAATGGCGATTACGCTTTCGCAATGGCCCGCCACGAGATGGGTGTCCAAAAACTTAGTATCTCGAGCTTCTCCGTCTTTCTAAAGGCTAGTTAAACCGTTGCTCCCAGGTGTATTTGCAATCGTTAAAATGCACCAACCTGCACTAGGTGATAAGCATAACTTTCATCACTTCATTCAAATTCTCGTTTATTGTATAAAAATCACAACTCACACAAATCACAACACAATAAGTAACGTTAAGTAAGTTTTACTCAAGTAATTACTTCGAATTGACTATAGATGAGTGTAAGTAGAAAATACATTGTCAGAAATCGTAGCCTGTGAAGATCACCCTATAATTACTCGTACAAATGTTAGGAATACGATTTCATTACAGAACTAAGGTTTCATCAAATTACAATAGTGCCGTGTGCTAATTATAAAATCGCGGCCCCACGATTATTATCGTTGTTAACAGAGCAATGGTAATGCTATCAATTCCGACGATTAATTAAGCTTGTTTAATTAATCTACATGTAATACTTCATCAGGCTATAGCGCGTTTCTGTTATTTCCCTTGATGTAATATTTTGATCCATTGCTATAGACGGAACACGTTACAAATGCTGTACCAACCAATATCACTTTTTCATAAAAACTAAAACCAAAAACTCAAATACCATGGATGTTCAAACTAGTCAAAATTGTCTTTTACTGCCATCATGAGTATTTACACATTTTGATTGTAGCACCATTTTTCGGATTTACTCGCGTAGGTATATCGCGGCATCTCATCATCTCATTTGGCAGACCTAAATGAGCCGATGACGGGACGAAACAGGATGACAATTTCGTGAATAACGAATGCTGAAAGCGTTTGACGCGTCGGGTTTAATAATTAAAACCATAAACGCGAGTGAATCCAAAAAGTTGTTTCATTTAAATAGTCATGATTGAATTTATAATAGAAACTGCTATTGCACTCACCAAGTCACTCTTTGAAATCCTTTTTTTCCAGTTCTCATACAGAAATATATGCAATTTTTTACAACTTCACGTGTTGAAATCATTATAGACACGTGCACCATACACGACGATTTGTCTGAAGTCCGCACGGTCAGCAAACGGAATGAATCTACAAACTCAGATGATTATTATGTCGTTTTAATTTAGGGTAATTTAATTATGATGAAACTTTGATGAATAAAGTAAAAACTGTTCATAATGTAGTTATTGTTCAATCGGATGTGAATATTTTTTTCTGATTTCAGCCCATAGAATGGTGTCGTGGGAAGAAGCGGTATTTTCAATGTATAACATACAATACATGTTCAAAATAATAATTCGTCAGGGGTGGTGCTCTTCAAATTCCACAATAATGAAGAGGGGGATGAAATGAAAAAATCTCACAAATCTGTTGGTTGTAACAATAGGGATCGGATGTGTAATAGCACATTGTGATGCAGAGAACAAAACAGTTAGGGAGTTAACTAGAAATTTATACGTACGTATGCTGTGCACATAGAATTAAAGTCGGGTCAGACCCGGAATACATTTATCCATTGTTGGGGACTGTCGCGGAGTCAGGAAAGGCTAACTCTCCGTGGAGGCGATGTACATTTAAATAATCTACGGTGGGACGTTTACACTGCCGCGTGTAAAATTTGTGGTCACTTTATTGGTAGACAATAGAAAGATTTAAAAGTAAAATTTTCTCAGTGTAATTAAGAAATGGAGGACAAAAACCATGAACATAATTTTAAGAGCCACTGCGCCTTTTTGCAGGGAAACAATCGTGTTGCAAACAAGCTGCAACCGCCATTACAATGGTTTGCATCGATGTACTCGTAAGTTTGCAGGTGTATCAAGTAGAACTGATGAACCAGTAAGAATAGGCTAGATGACTAAAAATTTTTTTTTGCTTTAATAGAAGCTCATTCATATAATAAACAGAAAGAAAAAATCGGTTTTCGAATAACTATAAAAACAACCAAGATAAAAGGTATTAAAGATTTTTCTCCATCTCTTTCTAGCAAAACGGCAATTTACAAGGAGTTTATATGGCCGTACTCAACAATGACGTCACGGTTGATGTCGGATCTCTCTGTCTAATCGCCTTCAAATTAACAACTTAAAATGCTTGTATCTAATGTATTTCTAAGTCCATTTTAATTTAATTTCACAGGACTGCGTCTTTTTCCACGGTATTTTAATATTTAATGACGAGACATAAAAATTAGAATTCAGTCATCATCCCAATTCATCACTGAAGAGAAATGTTGCTGACATCAAAAAATTATGTTAGGGAGGTGTAAAATTAGTGGTTTTTTTTTTCAAGGAATTAAAAAGATCAAAAGAAATAAAATTAGTCAGCTGTCATCTGGATCGCCTGAGGATACTATTCTCATGTTAGAATGGATGAAGAATTTTTGTAAAAAGCTGTCATACGATGTCATTATCAAGAAGGTTTTAATACCTAGGCATGATAAAAAGTAAAGTATTGACTTATGTGGTTTTTTTGTTTTTTTTAAAGCGCATATAAAAGAAATTACATCATATTTCGTTGTTTTGAAATTTATTTTGACCATGTCATCGTCAAAAGATAGCCTGTCTAACAGACTTCATTGATTTTGACTCCAGTATCTATAGATAGAGAGTAAGAATCAAAACAGCTCATATACGTCCCCACCAAGGGGCTCGAGCCTACCCTAAGTTAGGGTGTTCAGGCCTTAGTCAATCACGCCGGCCCAGTGCGGATTGGTCGACTTCAAGTACACCTTTGAATTTCTTCGCAGATGTCAGTATGCAGGTTGCCTCACGATGTTTTCCTTCCCAGAAGGAGCGTCAGACAAATGTACATAAGATTTTTTAAAAACGAAAAACACATTGGAATCCGGCGGTCTCGAACCCTGGACCTCCCGATTGGATGGCAAATGCAGAGTACCAAAATTAATCATTGTTATGGAAATAGTTAAAGCGTTGTAATTTGTGTTGTAATTTCTTGGTGGAACTCCATGGTATCTTGTTATTAAAACACTTATTTCACTAGTTCCACTTGAATCTTTATTATATTTAAGTTATTGCGACCGGTTTCGATACATCAGCGTCAGGCAGGCAGGATTGCCTGCCACTTGCCTCCCAATCGGGAGGTCCGGTGTTCGAGTCCGCCATGTACTCGTACCAATGTGTTTTTGTTTTCGAATTTCATATGTACATTTGTCTGACGCTCCTACGGTGAAGGAAAACATCGTGAGGCAACCTGCATACATCTGCGAAGAAATTCAAAGGTGTATGTGAAGTCGACCAATTCGCACTGGGCCAGCGTAGTTGACGAAGCCCTAAACACCCTAACTTAGGGCAAGCTCGAGTTCCTCGGTGGGACGTATATGATCTGTGATGATGATGAAGCGGTAGATTCTGTGTGTGTATGTCCCAGAGATAAACACTTTGACCTTTCCTTGTTTTGAGTCGAATGAAACACTTTATTGTCTTATCCTGTGTCGAGGGGACCCTCACGGACACGCGCACTGCGATCCTGTTTAGATGTTTTGAGCTACGTACCACACTTCATTAAGAGGATTGCGAAGCTGTAAATTTTCATACAAAAAACTATAACGCTTTTCTCCCTCTATCATAGTCCAATTTTAATAATTTTTGGAAATGTTGTAGATTTAATTAAGATCTAGGTTTGTACGTTTTGATTTTCAACAGATTTTGCTCAGAATATAAATTATTAGCATCTAAATATCTATATTTTACACTTAAAAACTACCTCGAGCATTTTATCTTTTTTGGCTAAACTATACTGAATTACAAAAAAAAAACGCAAAACGTACAAACATAGATTAAGGTATATTGAATCTAATAAGACCAAAAGTGTCTAATTTTGTAAAGGTTTAGGGGCGTAAAACCGTTATCGCCCGAAACAATATTTCAATAAAAAAAATTTAGGCATCTGCCTCGGACTTTCAACTCTAAGCGGTTTGCATTGCAACTGCATTTTTGAAAATGCATAATCGAGCCATGAATTGGCACTTCACATCACAGACCAGTAAGTGTTGTTTTCATATACAACTTTAATTGTTAATGTTGACAGGCGTAATATAGTTTTAAAGAAATAATATATTATCAGTCACTTTCTTGTTTCGCAAGAGACAGAGCAATATGTTATTAAAATCTTTGCACTAGAAATTAAATACTCGTACATAAACAAAAATTAAGAATTTAATCTAAAAATCCACGTATTATTTATTTTATCCGTCCTAAAAAGAATTGTAATAACCTTCCGGTGTCCGGGATGACCCGGTGGGAACTCTTAGGTAAATAAATCATATTTATCTACACTCATATTTTAATATTCGAAATATGACATAATGTAAAATGTAAGGTAACGGTTCGAATCATTAAAGTACATCGTTTTTTCTTAAAAAATAACAACCCTATGGGAAAACAAAAAGAATAAGTGTATCGCGTATATGGTTTTATAAAGGGTTTCACACAACCAAACCGATTTACTAGGTGACACTTGAAAAATCTAATCAATATTATAAACAACTAAACCTTGATAGGCGCACAGCGCTAACACAGAGAATCGAATGTAGATTTGGCGCCATTTTGTCTGTGTACATGAAACAATATCAAGTTATAACAAGTTAAATTATAAAAAAAAAACTTTTTAAATACAAGCTTTTATATCATCGTAATGTTGCATTGCCACGTGATATACTTACCTACATATGCATGCAATATTTCAGCTCTATCGGAAACCGGGAAGTGGGTCAAATTTAACTTGCAAGATTTCATTACAGATACCGCGACAGGTGAAAGTAAATAAAAGCTTGTAAAAATATCTGATGTTAGTATTGACTTACTTGAAAAAAATTGACTCCGCCAGTTACTTTGTAAAGAGAAGAGCCTCTGAGATCACGAATCCGGTCTGAGCGTATGTGCATGTGATATTCTATGTTTGTATCTGCACCCACGACACAGGAGAACATCCTAGTGTGGGGCGACGTTTTTTCGTTGTGTAGTGTACGCACATAACTAAGTATGATGTGACGGTTACATAAACTCCTACTTCATGATTGTTATATACTACTCCCCACGTTTTTCAAAATATGAATTTTTAGTATCATCGTCATCACATCATCCCAACTCCTTGGCCACCGGGTCTCACCTCAAAAGAGAAAAGGAGGAATTGGTTCACCACACCACACAAAACCATACTACCACGCTAGCCAAAGGATTTATTGTTATATACCTAGGTTTCGTCATAAGAATAAACAAGTATAGAAGCGAATCTCCTTTGTGGGTGCACCAAATGCCGCTATTTGCATACCTACAGCGCCCTTCCTCCTGTAACGCCCCGCAGTAGTCTGCGGGCGCCGCTAGGGTCACCACATGGACGTATGGTGACCACTACAATATTTTTTATATAGGTACCTCCATATTTTACATTAAATGAGAAACTGAGTATACACCGAGTCTTATTGATTTTGTACTTCAAGTGTAGCGAGCGAGCGACTATCTTTAGCAATAGTACCCACATTTTTAGTTTTTTTGATTCCGTAGTTATAAGAACCTGCCTATTTTTGATTAATTGAGCTTAATCCCTACAACTTAGAGAACAAAATCATTAAAATGTTTCGAATTTCGATGTACAAAAATGGTTTGTAATTTAGGTATCGTACCTACGTTTATAGTCCAAGAGCTGAAGTTATGAATGTACTAATGGATAAAACCTAAGCTCACTTTTTACTATCAGACCAACATTTTCACTTGAAAAAAAATCTGTTGTTTCATAATTTTAATCAAGTATTGATTGTATTAAAATTTTATATGGAACAGTAACAAAGGTCGATAAAAATATACCTATATAGCAGTACCAAAGTTTCTCATAATTCAAATTATTCCCGACTTGACAAAAAAAAATCCCATACTTACAGAGTTTCAAAATTGCACTACAATGACAGCTTTAGAAACTCGATACATTATATTGTATTAGCTTTGACATGTAATGAATATTACGAATAAAACTGTATCTGTATCTAGGGTAGGTATAATAAAAATAATTTTAAAATATTCAATCATTTTTATTTAAAAGGTTTCAATTCAACAGAAATATTTACAAATGTCTGATATTTATAAAAGATGGCGTTTTTGTAGATGATTTGAAGTTTCGGTTATTAAACTTCAGCGCGTAGTAAATACGCATTCTTATAAAAAGCTTAATCAGGTAATCAATAGGAAAATATTCACAAGGTACCTGAAACACAATTTTTTTCATTGTATCTAGCAAGATCGCACCAGCACCATCGGTAAAAATAAATTTTTTGAAGCTATTTACGAATATATTCTCGAGTTTCTCAATATAGTTTACAAAATGTGCCGGAGGAACAGTTAAACTTCCGAAAATTTTTGTCCGATTGAATGCTTTAAAATGAATAAATAGTTGAGAATTTTCTGTATTTTCTCCCTTGTAATCTCTGTATTTATTGAAAGCTGGGCATTCATGTTTAAGCGAGCATTTTTTGAGTAGATACCCACAAACGTAGGAAAGTGCGTTTTGTGTAGGCAAATCTGAGGGCCAATTATGGATCTTTCATCGTATGACATGGTATAAATTTGAGAAAAAGAAGTCATGAAATACTGCATTTCGTATTACTGATCTCCAATGATATCATCACTATGGCATAATTTCAATGATGTCATCATTAAATAATAAACAAATGATTAAAAATCTGACCGGAAATCGTATTTTTCGTCTTGCACTATGATATCATATGATATCATTTGCAAAACCATGAGATCGGTAATAGGCCCTCAGACCTGTAATCGCATGTCGGAACAGCAAGCGGCGAAATCTCCGATGTCATATGGTTTGCAAAAAAAGGTTCTGTGCCGTCGTCTTTGCTCAAAAGAAATATATCCAAGTCATCTTCGCAGTTGCTTAGAGAGGATTGAATAAAACAAGTAGATATACCTTTGTACTTACCTTTCTTTATCTTCGGGCAAATTGTAAAACTTTAAATTTGGGGTTATTATGGCATTATTTTTGCACCCATAAACGCAACAATAAGTCGGCATCGCGGCGACTAGGTGGATAGCGGCGCGCGGGAAGGAGTCACGTACGTGCGGGATGCGGTGCGCGCCTTGACTGGCGATTCCGTTCAACGGAAATCAAACGGTAGGTGAATAACGTGGCCTTGAGCGCTCGACGGCCGGGACTTTCGCTTCTATACTTGTTTATTCTTATGGTTTCGTTTCGAGTCTCCTATCTCGCGCGATTGCGGTAAACTCCCTTACGGCCGGTTTCAATATCTTATCTATCTGTGGATTTGGTTACCAGCCAGAGATAGATTTTTGACATTAGCTCCATACAAAATACGTCAAAATTCTATCTCCAGTAAGCAAATCCACAGATAGATAGGATATTGAGACCGGCCGTTAGTCGGCTCTTACGACATCTAAGGGAAGAAAGGGAGCGACGACACGACGTATTGGTGAAACGTTTAATATTTTTATAGATATAAGTATTCTGAATATATAAAATATATATTCTGAATAAAAATAGATAAACACAAACGTGGTGTAATGGAGCAAAGAGTTATTATTGGTTATTTCGATATTTTTTCATTATAAGTACACTCCCGGGCACCTAAATCGAGCGACCTTGCAATTTTGGATTGTATCGTCCATATCTTTAAAAAAATGTTTAGTCGACCAAAAAGTTTTATGAAATTTTATAGGTGGCATACTCATAATCAGCATTAGATTGAACATAAATATGTTAGCTACAAAATTGCATTAAAACTTTTTGTTTGTCCAAATATTTTTTTAAAAGTTATGGATGAAATAATCTTAAAATGCAAGGTGGTTTGATTTAGGTGTCTAACCATTAATTTAATGAGTTGTCGACTGAAAGCACAAGAATGAATAGATAATAACATAAAAGTCCATGAAAATTTACAATTCAAAACTGGCTCAATGTTTTATGGCCGCCGCTTAGTCGGAAGTACTGCTATGAACAGACATAATTATAATCCTACTCCTGTCCCAATTCAATCCAAACGAATCAGTCTTCTATAGTCATCGAATGAGACTTACTATGATTAAAACGAACGCAGGTACTGGACTGTACCTCCATACAGAAGATAGTATAAAATAGGAGTATAATTTTCTGAGCTTGGTTCGAGCCTGGTTAACCTATTTGGGCAGCAAGACACTCTCGAGGTGAAATCTTGAGGTCAGCTAGAAAACCAGCAGGATCAGTTCGCCAGCAAGGCTTAAGAACCCACCAAAGTTCTCGCCTTCTTTTAAATAATTATAAAGCGTAGCTGTAAAGACTATGTGCGGCCAACAGCATAGGTTAATCAAAAAAGGGAGCACCGGTAACAACTGCTTAGCTATCACAGTGGTGGAAGGATCATTAGCTGCAAATCTAGGGCATTCAGAAAGATCATATATAAGTAACAAGTAAAATGATTAAAAAATCTTTTTTAAATACAAGCTTTTAGTACTTGTCAAGTTCCTATGGCCACCTTCCAGTTCCAGCATTAGATTAGCTCCATATCATCATAATATTGCATTGTCACGCGATATACATATGCATGCATAATTTCAGCTCAATCGGAGACCGAGAAGTGAGTCAAATTTAACTTGCAAGACTCATTACAGACACCGGAGAGCAGAATGTATATAAAAGCTTGTAATAAAAGCTTGTAAAAAGAGAATAAAATATAGAATGTCAACTGTTTTTTTGATAGCGGCAGGAATAAGACAACAATGTATCCACCTCTATATTTAAGTAACTTACATACAACATAGCTAAGGAGAGAATCATTATCGCTTGTTACAGAAGTCCACAACAATTGAATAAAGGAATACTTTGATATTTACTCCTCTAGTAGCTCTACTGCTCATCAAAATTTGAACTAAAATTTACTCCGCTGGACAGACTCACTTGGACCATTAATAATTTAACAATTTCAAAAGGCTCATTTCTAAGAAGTTATTAAGCGATAGGCTCAACGTTGTTGTTTATTGATTCACCTGACCTTGCTATTGTGACACTGCGTTCAAAACACCCCATCACAATATCAAATAAAACTACCAATTTCATTGCTTTCTAAGCTGAAATAATATGCAATTCGTCCAACATATCGACCTGTACGGTTTCCGTGTCACCATTCAATACATGAAAAGCTTCACTTCCACTCGTAAAACTAAAAGCGTCACGGACTCAATTCCTGCCTTTGGAAAATAGTAAAAGAGCTACGAATGAAACTAAATTTTCCGTCTACATCGCTTCATTCCTACGTGTAAAATATTTCGTCCGAGACACGAACAACCGCGCCGCTTGCCCAGGGGTGCTATTTTCAAATCATTCTTCTGGTATCGAGCGCTCGTCGAGCATCGACTGGGCTCGATTTCTATCGATTTTCGTTTCTTTTGCGAAGAAAAGCAATAGAACATGACGACGAAAATCAATTATTATTTTGATTTTCGTCCAAAACAGGAATAACAGAAAAAATCGAACGCAGACGTCGCCGGACGAGCGCTCGACGTCCGACGAATGATTCAAAATAGAACCCCAGGCGAGTTTTGTGGTGGCCGTGCCGGAAAGTAGCGAGTGCTAAAATATTTAGAGTGCGGTTGAAAACTACTCCGATGCCTCAGGATAAACCTGCACACTGTTCACTTTGTGAGACGTACTGTCCCAAATTCTAAAACATAATCTTTGGAAAGGCGAATAACAAAATGAAAGATAGGATTTTTTTTTAAATTCTGTTGTTTTCATAAGAAGACAAAATGGTTTCGAGATGAATAGCAACGTGAAAAGGGTGGGTTATTTTGCAAAATTCTTATGATCTTACTTACCTAAAGATTAAATCACCCCTGTGAAGTTCTTAGCTTAGAAGGTTAAATAAAACAAATCATCATAATATGCTCAAGCAATTATATGATTATCTAATTAATATCAAAGAAAGCCCTAAACTACCATTTTGCAATATAAAAAACACAAATTATTCACATTACCTCAGACAGCAATAGCTTTCCGCAAACTACAGTAACATGCAATATTTTCATGGCATTAATTAAAAAACATTATATACACAAAAAGATAAACTTGGCTTATTTTTGCGAAACAATAAATACATTGGCAAAGAAACGATAAAATATGTCATAAGGTCAACGATATAAGTTGATTGTTGCGTAACGATTACATACTTCGATTCATTTTCGTTATGAATGAGGTGTGTATTGACTTGATATAATCGAAAGAACAGTTCCCATTCATCTGTACCGACATAATTAACAAGAGTATCATTTATGATCATTTCAGCTGAAAGAAGCCCACTATTCAGACCTCCCTCAAGGACCCCCAAGCTTATATCGCCGTTGTAATTTAAGACTCAATTCCGATTTGGAATTCGAATAAATATCAAACATTCACGTTTTTAACAAATCAAAAACTATTTTCTTGCCGTTTATAAAATAGTTTTTGATATTCGTCGCGCAATTAAAAATCATGCGGTATAATTTTTGACAAGCTTAGAAAATTTTGGAGTTTAGTTACATGGAAATTTATCTACGAAAGATAAAACTAACAATGATACTGTTCTTGAATTATACGTATACTTTTTTATACAACTTATCTAAAGTCTGACCTCAACACAAAGTATCGTTAAATTGAATCCAGATAACGAAAAACAAAGTATCTTTGTTTCTCATTCTTAATAAACCTATGATTGTCAAGTATAAAAACTTAACCATAAAGAATTTTTTCATAAATGCACAGGATTTTAAGGTTTGAAAACACGGTTTTTTGTAGCAAAACATTTAATAATACCTACTATGTAAATGTTTAGAAATCTATACTAATATTATAAGTCGACCAATCCGCACTGGGCCAGCGTGGTTGACTAAGGTCTAATCACCCTGGGGTGCGATGTCAGACAACCTCCTTGTGGTGCACCCTGGGCAACCCGGCAAATTTTCTGCCGCGGGCTAAAAGTCTGACGAGAGGACCCCATAGAGTGTGGGATGGCCGGGTTCAACCTGGCGGGCCACTTCTTTCGCCGGAAGCCTGATTTGGGCGGCTACCTTTGAAGGTAGCGAGGTGAAGGCGACATTTCGCCATGGCGTTTCGCGTCTGCCGGGGATTGCCCCGAGCTTCGGCTCACCCGCGCGGCGGTGGATCAGATTCAGATTCAGATCCAGTGGGATCTGCCGTCGGGCAACCCGTTACCCGCACTGAGCGGGCCGGGGGCCCGGCGCACTGAGCGTCGGGCCGCGTGGAAGACAACCACAGTAAAAAACCAGTTACGGGGTGTAGAGCGGCGCAGTTCTGCGCCGCTCCACAAAGCAGCAGAGCCAGGCGGAGAGTCCGGCAACGGACATGTCGCGGGCAGGGGGTCAGCGGGAATAAGGCCTGGCTGTTGTCCCCTTCCCTCTGTCTTGTGACGGACGGAGGAGCTGCTGGGGGGGTTTTTAGTGGGTAGGCCCGGGCTGGGTACGGTCTGGGGAGTCCCACATATCCTCGCGGTTTGGCTCGACCACGAGGAATGCGTAAATGCATTTTCCCCCCTCCCAAAAAAAAAAAAGTCTAATCACCCTAACATGGGGTAGGTTCGAACCCGTCGGCGGGGACGTATATGAGCTGTGATGATGATGATGATTATAAAGAGGAAAGATTTGATTGTTTGTATTGAATAGGCTTCGAAACTACTCAACCGATTTTGATGAAAGTTGATATAGGGATAGTTCGAGACCAGGGGAAGGACATAGGGTAATTTTCCTACGGGAAAAATCTGACGGGAAAAGTTAGTTATAATGCAAACAAAGATGCATACGGTCAGCTCGTCATGTATAAAACAATATTGGCCTTATTCATAAAATATTTAAGCAATGTTTAAGAGGATTGTGAAGCTGTAAGTTTTCATACAAAAAGCGATAACGCTTTTCTCCCACTAAACATAGTCCAATTTTCATAATTTTTGGAAATGTTGTAGATATAATGAAGATCTAGGTTTGTACGTTTTGATTTTGAAGAAATATTGCTCAGAATATAAATTATTAGCATCTAAATATCTATATTTTAGACTTAAAAACTACCTTGAGCATTTTTATCTTTTTTTCACTAAATTTTACACAATTTCAAAAAAAGCAAAACGTACAAACATGGTTTAAGGTATACTGAACCGAATGAGACCAAAAGTGTCTAATTTCGTAAAGGTTTAGGAGGGTAAAACAGTTATCGCCCGAAACAATATTTCAAACAGGAATTGTAGGTAATTTCGACCAGTTCTTGCAACTCTCTCTATCGCACGATACGGGTCGGGGGCAGGGGTATAATGGGGCATAATGTAGTGATGTGACATAATGTTATCGTAGTTATTGTTGCCTAGGGAGGGAAAGTAATATCGATATATCGATTAATACTGAAGGTATTACTCAAGTCAGAACTATTAATCTACACAAATACCTTCTACATGAAAAAGTAAATGTCTTTTCGAATACGTTTATTGATTTTAGTGTTTTATTTTAAGGATGTTAATTTCAATACAAACCTTATTTAAGGGTAAGCAGCTTGTAGCCTGTTAACTAACTGTAAATTTCCAAAATCAAAATAAGAAAATAAATTGTAAATATGTAGTTGTTTGTTATATATAATAGATATGTGCCACAAACACACAAACTCAAAAGAAATTCGTTTTTTGTTTCTTGTGATAGGTATTTGTTATGCATTGTATATTCGTTATTGTATTCTAAGTTGCTCACAAACAATTTTTAGCTAAAAAACGTGTAACAAACTATATGCAAGTAGCGTTATTTTCAATATTATTTTATTTGTATTCGCGTTATGGAATCTACGAATGTAAAAAAAATAAAAACGATAAAGTAAATAATATATGTAGAGTAGGCATATATGTGGAGAAGGCACCCTTCGTACGGTTTTAACAATATAATTTAAAGCAGCTGATTACATAATAATCCTACTACTAGGTATTTTTTTTCATGCGACAGGGAAGCTCTTGGCCTTATATCGGAACACAGCTATAGTATTAACATGTTATTATGGCGACAAAGTTAGGTAAGACGGTGGTAGCTAGCCAGGTGGGCTTAGAAGCCCTACCACCAACCAAACCGAGCAAAAAAGCTTCTGTCCCCGATGGGAATCGAACCCCGGACCTCCCGATCAAAACCCGGTGGCCTCACGGAGATCGTACCTTCACCGGAGATGGTGATCACGGAGGTGGTAAAAATTTAAATTCTTAAACTATTAGTATTACTAGGTACCCGAGATTAGTGTATAAAAATGAGAGGTACGAGTATTTTATATTTGTTACATAATTATGACTTAACTCTAACTAAATTGAAATTCGTACGAATCTACCCCACACATGGGGTACTTTCATACAGTATTATTCCTGTATTTCTGACAGCATAAGTAGACTTTTTCATCGACTGCTTGACTACAAATTCTTTGGTTAATAACTTTGTACAATATTTCTGAAAAAAGTTATTTACTCAATAAAACACCCTTGCCCTTACGCCAGCGTGTAAGATCCTATGCTGCGGTTTTTAATTGTGGATATGTCAGTCCAGACTACTTTTTTAATGTCATCTAGACACCTTTTCCTTAAGGAGGACTATACCGCCATGGTAGAATAAAAGGCTTAGATGATGAATAATATTTTTTAATAATTATATTATTAATTTTGTTGGTGTTCACCTCAATTTCTTTAATAATAAGCCAAACGTAGCTTCTGTTTTACTGCTGACTAATTCAAAGATGGATGGAGATGGAGCTAGATGATGTTATACGTTTGGCTTATTATTAAAGAAATTGAGGTGAACACCAACAAAAATAATCACATAATTATTAAAAAATATAATTCATCATCTAAGCCTTTTCTTCTACCATGGCGGTATAGGCCCCCTTCAACTTTGTCCATTCCGTTCTATTTTGGGCTACTCTAATCCAGTTCGTGCCCACCATCTTGACGATGTCGTCCTTCTACCGCATCTGTGGTCTCCCGTTGGGTCTTTTACGGTTCCATGGCCTCCACTCTAAGACAGTTCTGCACCACGAGTTCGGCTTTTTGGCTATATGTCCAGCCCATTGCCACTTGAGCTTTGCTACGCGGTGTGTAATGTCCGAGACCTGACGCCGTTTTCGGAGCCAACTATTCGTTTTCCTGTCCCGGAGTGTTACTCCTACTAATTTTCTTACCATTGCTCTTTGTGTCACCTCTAGTTTGTGGACGATGGCCTTAGTTGTTACCCATGTCTCGGCTCCATAAGTAAGCACTGGTAGGACACACTGGTTGATGATCCGCGCTTTCTGTTTTATGCTAATGCTCATATTAAAAGCAAAGCCAAGTTTTGCAAAAACTGCCCAGCCCAATAAAAAAAATATTTTTATTATTTATTATTACTTTTTATTTTTGTATCCCTGTTCCTATTTAGTTTGTATGTAAAAGTATTATTGTATGTTTAGTTTTTTTTTCAGAAAAGATTCACATCTCAAATGCAAATCATTTTAATTCAGTATAATACTCATCTTAAAAAATAGCATTTTCCTTAGACAGGTAAATGTAGGATACATACTTTCATAACAAATAATTCTCACCCTCAATCCTATAAGGTAAAGGGATACCAAGTAAGTGCCTTCACAATAAATTTCAATACAGAAATAATTTACGAAATGTAAATAATTTCTGTATTCTGAAACTTATCTACTAAAATATTATGAAGAAAGAAGATTAAGTACGTTTGTATTTTTGTTTGTAATGAATAAACTCAAAAACTACCAGACTGATTTTAAAAATTCTTTGGCTAATAGAATGCTACATTATCACTGAGTAATATAGGCTATAAAATTGTTTTTCGTGAAAACATAAAATTCCCACACGAAAAACGAAAGAATCGATGGCGAAGTTGCGAGCGGAAAGGGAGTCAGAAATATAAGCAACGCAAAACATTATGAACGATAGAATAATATTCTCGAGCTCTCGCGCCGGCCATTACTATTAGTCGCGCGCTGCTGTGTCGTAGTGTGCGTGAAAATTTGCGCATGTTGTATTTGTGGTGTAAACGCCAGACCGGAGGCAGAGCGGCGTGAAACAGATAGCATTTTAGAAAATACCTACTCGCGCCGCGCACGATTACTTCACAATCCTCTTAAGTTAAATCATGTTGCTGTCACTTCCAATCTCATTACAAAAGAAATCATCAGCAAGACAGTCAACGTTTCACGGGCGGTATGACATGTGGCAACGTCCTGCTGAAACCACATGTCGTAAACAGCAACATCTTCGAAATATTGTTTCGAATTTCATTTTCGTTTTTATAGTTTTGTAAATTAATAGTAGGCACATAAATATGTATATTAGTTTATTTTATTGATAATTTTTATGTATTAGTATATTATGTATATGTATATGATCCAGATTTTTTTACCATTAAAGTACTACATCCACTTCCTTTTCTCTGCACCACCCAAAGGTTAACTGGTAGATAATGCCTTTGGCATTAAGTCCGGCTCTGTACACAAATTGTACCGGAAGTTTAAATAAATAAATAAATAGAATCTTCCAACTGAGGCACAAAAACTGCGTTATCCGCGATAACGTTCGCCGTGCACCGTTAATGCATTACACCTATCAGTAAATCACCGCCAAATGTATACCATAATGTTATTGCAGGTTTTGCCAAAAGAGAACACATGTACACATGTTGTGCGAGCCAAAAGATCTTATTTCTCGTACATTCCTAATCTATCGGCTGCAAATCGTTTTGGTAGTAAATTCGCAATATCACTAAGGCAAAAAATAATACATCCAGGCAATAACTGCACCATTATACATATATATATAGGATCGCGAAGACCAATCAAAACCCATATTCATCAATTTGTCAACACTACAATAAATAAAAACAAAAGGACCGCATCAAAAGAGTGACGCGGTAGCTCATTTAAATTTCAATGAAACCGGCTATACAATAAGCATTGATTCGTTGTACCGACCGTTTCCTGTTTCACTACATGTGGTGGAGGGGAGGGTCAGAGGGCCTTACGTCGGATGTTGTCAAATCCTAATTTGATAACTGACCCTGGCAATGTAGACAGGACACACAGCTTTGTGTTTGTAGAAGGGATGACTCCGATTCGCCAAATACAGCGAATTAAAATGTCAGTCAAAATTTTCGAGTCCTCCAGTCGTCAACATTTAACTTGGCTAGTTATCACATACTAGTTAAATTACATTTGGCTAATTAACTCGTCTTTATGATATGCAAATAATTATTGATTTTATTTGATTTGCTGATTTGCACTATTTATTATTTTAAACTTAAAAATGTGGCAAACAAAAATAGCAAAACGAATGAGAAAAGAACACTTAAATATTTGTTGTTAATTTATACATGTTGAAGTTTCATCACATCAATAAAAAAACACGTCAAAACAGAAGTGTTAAAATCCATATAAGAAACCAATTTCAAAAATAACTTGTGCTTAGGATTTTTCCAACGACTCGCTTCATTTATGAATAGTACGAAATTTTTGATCGTTAGTAATAAGTCAAATTAAAAGCTATCATAATAGATTTTTTCATAGACAATGAAACTCCAATTCATGCTCATATATTTATAAACTAGCTTTCTATTTTATGTTAATTTCTCCCTTCTTAGGAACTCTTATATTTTTTAACTCTTAAACAGAAGCTTTCAAAAAGTCCCGTAGAAATACGTTCAGCAGTTGAATTAAGTAGTATGTTTTATATAGAACTTTGCATTTTCATTTGAAATCTATACAAATAAATAAAATTGAAGTGTCTGTTTGTAATTTAAAATAATAAATTTTTACTCAATGGGTGTGAATGTATATCGGGTAAGAATAACAAAAACACGATTTAATTTTTTTTTGTCTGTCTGTATGTTTGTTCCCGCTAATCTCCGGAACGGCTGGACCGATTTTGACGGGACTTTCACTAATAGATAGCTAATTATATAAGTAACATAGGTTACTTTTTATTAACTTCAGCAAAAGTTACTATTTCACGCGGACGAAGTCGCGGGCACAGCTAGTACTAAATAAATTAGAAAATTAATAAAATCAATAAACAAAAAGGATTCGAACCCGCGTCTCCAGCATACCATGCTGACGCCTACACCTCTTGACCACCGAGCTCATACCAGCACTGACGAAATCTTTCCCCTATTGATCTCTTTTTGGACTTTTTTTTAAATGGTTGAGTTAATGAGTTATAGAATGCTTTCAACCCTTATTTCATCACTCTGAAGGTAGAATTCGCAAAAAGCCAAAATGTGTTTAGGCATTTATATTTATTACGCCCAAATAGCTAGCTAGCTTCAAAAATAACGATACGAACATTCAATCCTTATTTTACTCGTTTATAGAGATTCAATTTACAAAAACTCTTAGTGGGTGTTAGCGTTATCAAATTAGACCAAAAACAAATAATAACGAAGTTCCATACTAATACTAACTTTTAACCCTGTTTAGAAGTTGAATTTCCAAAAACCCTTTCTTAGTGGATGTTAGCAATATAAAAGGAACCTGCTGGGCAAATTTCATGTGTCTTCTAAATTTTATTGGAGATCTACTAGCTTCCCGCCCGCAGCTACGCCCGCGTTTTTTTTTTGTTTTTCCCGCGGGGTTTTTTACACGTTTTTTTAGGTTAAACAGTCGTTGGTGTAATACTCAAGCAATGAACCCCTATTGAAATTTTCTATGGTGGGAATTTTCAAAAACACTTAAAAACGTATTCACTCTTTACTAATTATGAGCTTTTAAATTAATGATTCTGGTTTCAAAAATGAGGGACTTCCATACGAATTTTTAACCCCCATTGCACCCCATTGAAGGTTGAATCCATAAATACCTTCCTGTCAAATTTTATGTTCATAGGTCACATGTTGTGAATGACTTTTCGCCTTCATATTATACTAGGTTGTGCCCGCGCGTGTATAGTTTGTACCTGTGGTTTGTACGACTACAAATCACCAAAAGAGAATATTGCAAATCAATCCAGCCAGATACACGAGAAAAACGGATGGTCAAGCAAAATTTAAAACAAAAAACAATCCCAACTAACCCAAATAACTAAACTTAAATAAAGCTAATTAATAAATAACCATCTTCTTATTTCCTACTTTCGAGTAAAAGAAACCGCATGAAAATCGGTCGATCCATTTTTAGACGCTAAATGGACACAACAAATGGAATAGAAGAAAATAGACTTTCCAACAGCTAGGCAGAACTTCATCAACCTATTGATTAATAAATCAGCCAGTTACCTATGCAACCCAAGCGAAATTTCAACTTTATTGACTTCTCTTTATTTTACTGAACGAAAGTGGACTTAGCTCGCTGTTAATAACAGCTATGTATTAACATCCAATTTAGAAAATGTATAAGTTTCGTGAGAATTAATTTGGAATTAAAAAGGTTACATATTACTCTCTATTATATTGTGCAATAAGAAGAGAACTTTGAAAAAATATATTTTGGCTTAGGTAACGCGTACTACGATAAAGATATTCATCGGATTTTCCTTTGTTTTTGGATGAGGATTTCTCAGCTTCCTGTGGGAATTTAATAAAATCCTGCCTTAGGGGGCGCCTACGGAGGCCAACGAAACCCTGTACCGAATTTCATGTTTCTAGCTCCAATAGTTTGGGCTCTATGTTGAGACTTCACTCAGTCACCAAAGCCTTTTTACAAATAAAGATAGATCAAATAGATCGGTCACAATTTCTTTAATTACTTTCAGGAGAATGATTCAATTCATAAAAAAACAGTCGCCACTAAATCTTGTATCTATGCCGAGATGACTGTCAAATTAAAAGCTATCGTAATGTATTTTTATAGACAATAAACTCCCAGATAATGCTCCGTCTACATCACCCTCAATTTCTTTGAGCATTTTCTGTCAGTGAAATGATACAACCGGTAAACTCGTTCAATAATCGTAATAATTCACAGACCCCTTGCCTATTGACAGAATTTACGTCGACTATTCTCGCGTCCAAAATTACGATCAGCGCGGGAGAAAACCTTATTTCATGTGGGTACGGGAGGAAAATCATATATTTTATATTCCGTGTGCGTGTGGAAAGGTTTTCTTGTCAATTTGCATTTAAATCGGTGGTACCGCATAATAATTATATAGATATCACAAACACATATAATACCTAAGCTAAGCATGCACAAACGAAAATTAATTGAACACCATTCATATTAGAAAATAAATTATACTTATTTACATCGATCGTTGTAGAATTTAGACGAAGTAGATTTTATGTACACGAATCAGTATAATATTCCGCTGCTGTCTAAATAGTTGACACGTGTTAAATTTATTATAAAAATGGAAAATATATTCTGTATAATAATATAGCAGTCTATATCAATACGTTTTTGAGCATGACTTTCGACCACTTTGCTTGCCTGGTTGCTATGTTTTTTTTTTATAGAAGGCCTAGCAAGTGACTCCATTCCACCTAGTGGTAAGTGAAAATAGAGTTTAAATGCGAAGATAGCTTGTGCGGAAAATAGAACGCACGTCGCACTAACCACCCTCTCTTGCCGACCTGAAAAGGACCCGTGATTGTAAGGACACGTGTGCTGGTGGAATTCAATTTTTTCCTCTACTTTTTTTGCTCAGTTCTTCTCAAACTCATAGAGAATGATATATAACATCATTTTTCGAAATATTTATTTTACCTCTAAAAGGGTAACTTTTAGAGGTAAAATAAATATTTCGATTAAATGCGTTATTTTATTTACAATACGATATCATGGAAGCGTCATGCATACAAGCAAGCAGGCATGCAGCATGCTTGCAAGTATGCAAGAAGGCATGCAGCATGCATTCAGGCACGCAAGCAGGCATGCAGGCACGCAGCTAGCATACATGCAGGCAAGCAAGCTGTCATCCAAGCAGGCATGCAGCATTCAAGGCTCCTGTCATAGCTCCGGCGCTGCAGGGTTCCAGCAGTCCCACGAAGGCTAATCCTCGCAAATGGCTTTCGCTCACCGCCTGCTCCTCAACTTGCGGTCTGCACTCTAGGGGTAAGGCAGACAAGACTGCGTGGATTTTAGGGTTGACCGAGTCGGTTATAAACAGCTATGTCTATAGTGAGTTATACATAGGTAAATTATGTTAAACTTTATTATTCTTTCGTGAGGAGTGTCTTAGAATTTGGCAGTATAGTGTGGACTCCACTTTACCAAGTGAACATTGACCGGTTAGAGAGGATCCAAAACATTTTTCTGAAATCCCTGTCTTATAGAACTGGTGATGGCCCTTTTGATAGCTCTAAAGAAGCAGCTGAATTCTACCAAATGTCTTCCTTGAGCGCCAGACGGCGATACAAAGACTGTTTATATTTCTTTAAAATTTTCAAAAATATAATTCACTGTCCCAATTTGTTGGAAAAAATTAAATTCAAAGTACCACGTATATCCTCTCGTTCGAGTGAAATATTTTATATTAGCTATGCCCGTACAAATTACTGTCAGCATTCTTTTTTCAGACGTGTTCCAAAAATATTTAATAAAAAATTATCAGATATTGACCCTTTTATACTTACATTAGCTCGTTTTAAAAAGCAATTAAAAGCAAAATTGTAATAAACATTTAAAATTTCGAACTGCTTTACTGTGTATGGCGTTGTTCATTTGTACCTCATATTTATAAGACACCGATCTTGAACGCTCATTCTTTTATGATTATATAATTAGTAGTGGTCCTTCAGGTATTTATTTATTGTAATATTATATTAATTTTAAGTATGTTATAACGACTGTTTGGTGCCCAAATAAATAAATAAATAATAAATATACATAACAGATTAAATTTATTGTCTTATGTTTAAATTATTTACAGATTGTTTTTTTAACATTATTTTTAAGAAATAGTCTAAAAATACTAAATATAAAAGCTCTAATTTACGATTAATGTTAAGAAATCACGTAATAATATTAATATATTATATCATTTTGCATACATGCAGACATGGAGCATGCATGCAGCCGGCATGCAGCATGCATGCAAGCATGCAGTCATGCAGCATGCATGCAGACATGCAAAATGCATGCAGGCACGCAGCATACAAGCAGCATGCAAGACTTCTGTCATAGCTCCGGCACTGCGGGGTTCAGGCGGTCCCACGCATGCTAATCGTCGCAGATGGCTTTCGCTCACCACCGCAGCCTCGGCTTGATGGCACCAGCCTCAGCCGCGGCGGATCGCTCATGGCCACCTGCTACTCAGCATGCGGGCTGCCTCACCCCTTCGTGCCTTCGCGAATCTGAATAAGACTCTAGGGGTAGGGCAGACAAGACTACGTGGAGTCGGGGTTGACTGAGTCGGTTTTAAATAACAATAATAAGTAATCATCGTCAAAGAAGATTTATGGATACCTATTTATAGTTATTATTTTTTATAAAACTATGTCTTTAGTGAGTTATGCATAGTTAAATTATGCCAAACAAACTTATGGATAATAACAGTTATGCGTAGTAACATTATGCGTTTTAAAGTATGCTTAATAAAATTACGTCAAACCAAATTATACCTTTCAAAGATTATGATTTTTAATATTATGCTTTTTGACAATTCTGCCTTATAATGTTTATGCCTATTGATATGTTATGCCAAATATTATTATGCCTTTTGATTTTTATGGCATATGATGTATGCCAATCGAAAGTATGACTATTTAACAGTATGCGTTTCAAAGTGTCACCATATGAAATGCCAAATAATATGCTTTTTGATGTTTATGTCATATGATGTATGACAATCAACAGTACCTATACGTTTCAAAGTGTCACCAATTTTTTCTGCTTAGTTGTAATTGTTAGAAGTAAATAGCTGTAAATTTGTTTACTTCAGAATGTAGAGCATAATCACTAAAGTGTACGATCGGAGGTATGTTTACCTAGCTTACAAAATATTCCAAAAAATAAAATTTCTCGTCAAATATGACAGCCAAATTAGCGCATGACCCTCATCAGCAATTACTGTCGGAAATAAAACGATAAAAAATGAGCAGATGCGACAATTTTCGTAGAGCTATTGACCGGTAATTAATCAAAGCTTTTATAAGCACTTTTTCCCTATTACAAAAATACACCTATTACCGTAAATTTATAACATCTACATAATTAATACAACGTATATTATGGAATTCAAATATTATATACTGCAAATTCGATGGCGCTAAGTAATATAATATAGCAAACGTACTCGTACTTAAGGGGAAATTTTGCTGTTTATTTTTTCCCAGCAAACAAATTATAATATAAAAATATTTGTGCAGGATATAGCCTGCACAAAATCGAATTTTGTGCACAAGTGCATTAACGTATCTACTCATACATAAAATAATGTATCTATATTAAGGCAAAGAAAATGAGCCATACAGCCAAACACAATAAGAAGTTCATAGATAGAATTTGTTATTTTATTATATTTACTTTAAATTTATTTGCCTTATGACATGCCTTATGTTTTTTAAGACAAAGAAATGTTATGTTATACTACTGTTTTATTTCCTCGCAATCGAAGTGAAAAGCAGAGTTTATAACTCGTCCACAAAACCATGATAAAATTTTTATCCTCGACATTACTATCAGCCCTCGTTATAGAGCCTATAGCCTTCCTCGATAAATGGACTATCCAACACAAACTTGAATCAGTCAATCATATTTTACAAGTTTTTATTTAACTTGCAATATAGGTATATGTATGTTCGGTTGAAATCTTGCAACTCAATTTTGGAGCAGATATCTTTCACCGATTGAGCTGAAATTTTGTATACACGTTTAGTGTGGATGAATGCATGGTTGACTGTGTGACATCATTCTAAATCCAAGATGGCGGCATACCCAAGATGGCGGACCAATTATTTTTAATGCACTCTTACATATGGGTATCAAATAAAAGGTCTTGCTAAGAGTAACTCGCAAAATAATGTGACGTCACTTTTAATCCAATATGGCGTCCTTCTAAAGCTAAAAAACAAATTTGAAATAGATATCTTTAACCGATTGAGCTGAAATTCTGTATACACGTTTTATTGCTGCTTAGTGCTGTTGTCTTAGCGGCGTCGGGTTTAGGGTTGACTCCCAATGACCTTGCGTCGATCGTCCCGCACTGATTACACAGGACTCATAAGAGTGAGTGAGTAAGAGTGAGGGGAATATTTAAACAAACCTTTTTTTTAAAGCGTAAGATGAATTATTTCAATAAAAAATTAATAAAGGCGAATAAGAAAAATCTAAAAAGACCATGCGCTAGAATATTGTTCACTTTATTTATTGAAATGGAAAGTATATGATTTAACCTAATATTTACGAAGCGATTAGGTTTAAAGTTTTAAGATTGAGGCATGTTTGGGTCACATTTTAACCAAGTTTTAATTAATTTATCAAAAAATTAAAAAGACCATCCTCTAAAGAATGCGTTGAATAATAACATATCTTTTTTAAAGATTTTTTTATTCAATATTGATGAAGAGAACCGGTTTTTTCTGCAGTGATTTTTTATGATTGACGTTACTATGCGCCTTAATCAGGTTGGTCGTATGCTTATTTGCCACCTATCTCGTCTAGAAACATCACTATTATCATCATATCAGCCTAGAGATGCCCATTGCCGGAAATAGGTTTCCCTCAATGATCTCTATGCTATCGCACCCAGTGGCTTCCCTCGATCAGATAGTCTACCTTGGGGGGTCTACTAACGAAGCGTCTACCGCCATTCGAAAACCTTTCTGCCCCAACTGTCGCGCCGCCCACTGCCACTTATGGATCGCAATTCTTTAGGTTTTGTCAGTTACTTTGATTTCTGATTTCCAATCTTCGAGCATAGCCTTCTTGCGTTGCCTTTTGGGTGACTTTGAGCCTTCTTATTACGATAATTGTAAACGGCCACGTTTCGGCAGCATCACTGGCAACACACATGAAATGCAAATGTTATATTGTGTAGTGTAACCCACTGCTCACATTGCACTTGTGAGACGAATTGCTTCATAGCTATCTGCTACTACACAAATACCCTCACACAATAACGAGTCAGTTTTTAATGTCGGACATTTTCGAATTCTCTTTCTCTTGAGTGGAGCATGCGTCTGTAGTCGGCAATAGTCGTCTATGAATCTCAAAGAGGAAAATCCCTATGAAAAATGTTTGAAGCACGCGGCATACATGTGAAGTGGCCCGGCTTCACGAGTGGGCTATTAGAAGCGCGGTGGGTGACTCTGCCGGATTGATGAAATGGGCTGTGTTCGCTCAAAGGAAATGTCGCATCATGTTTATCCCGGCTCCGCTCGCGACTCTGCTCTTTAACTGCGGTTGTGCGCGAGCTCTTTAGAATACGAGCCGGTTAATTAATCACAGTGAATTAGTTTCAGTCGAAGTGTTTTTTTTTCTCAAATCAGTTTATGCAAGAGGCATCACTCGTATAAATTTGTGCTATGTTTTTAACTGTATTGGATTGGATTGGATTGAGCCATGCTTTAAATAATATCATTGTAAACGTTAATTTTGACGACACGGTTAGCGCACAGGTCGAGTGATCGATCGCCCACTGCGCAACGGGTCGCGGGTTCAATTCCCGTACGGGACAAATATTTTGTATGGCCTACAGAAATTTGTTCCGGTCTGGGCGTATGTGCATGTGATATTGTATGTTTGTAACTGCACCCACGACACAGGAGAAAATCCTAGTGTCGGGAGACGTTTTTTTTTAAATCATTATTAGTCACTAGCTGTTCCCGCGAACTACGTTTCGCCATACTACTTTTTTCCCCGTTTTTGAAACATTTTTCATTGATGCTCAGCTCCTATTAATCGTAGCGTGATCTTATATAGCCTAAAGCCTTCCTCGATAAATGGACTATCCAACACAAAAAGAATTTTTCAATTTGAATCAGTAGTTCCTGAGATTAGCGCGTTCAAGCAAGCAAACAAACAAACAAACAAACTCTTCAGCTTTATAATATTAGTATAGATATACCTACTAACTGTCTTTGGTTTCGCACGGGTAAACTTTCTATTACGATCATGCAATGAAATCTAAAAATATTTTACAAAAAATAAAATCCACACACAACATGTCATTTTTATATTGAAGTCTAAAAAACCGGCCAAGTGCGAGTCGGACTCGCCCATAAAGGGTTCCGTAGCAGCAAGTAACATAGTATAAAAGTTCTTGTAGTTCGTTGCAACTTTGATCGAAGTTTTAATAATAGTGTATCTTTTTAATTAAGTTATTGATAAGTAAACATTATAATTAGGTACCTAAATGATTGGATTTTTATTATTATAAAATAATGGAAGTGTCTCTCGCGCAAACTATTCAGTTTAGAAAAAAATGATATTAGAAACCCCAATATCATTTTTGAAGAACATCCATAGATACCCCACACTTTTGAGTTTGATGAAAAAAAATTTTTGAGTTTCAGTTCTAAGTAAGGGGAACCCCCAAAATTTATTGTTTTTTTTTTTATTTTTGTGTGAAAATCTTAATGCGGTTTACAGAATACATCTACTTACCAAATTTAAACAGTATAGTTCTTATAGTTTCGGAAAAAAAGTGGCTGTGACATACGGACGGACAGACAGACAGACAGACATGACGAATCCATAAGGGTTTCGTTTTTTGCCATTTGGCTAAGGAGCCCTAATAAAAAGGGAAGAAGTGACTAATGTAGGAGTTAAAATTTTGCACCGGGCGGATTTAAAATAAAAATGTGATGTTGTGTAGTCGAATATTATTTTTGACTTTTTAGTGTTTTTAAAGTTGGTTTTTATTTTTTGTTAAAATATTTTTATAATAACCTTTTTGTGTAATACCAGTTCACCGAAGCAACTTGAAAGAATACAACTATGGGTCAATAAGTGCCTATTAAATTTAAAAACTAACCTCTAACCCCTAAAAGGCATGGATCCTTCCATAATTAGATACTCACGGGGGAAAAAATCCTTGAAATAATTACTTCCAGACGCAAATACTTGAATAGCTTCAGTATTCATTTTCATCAAATATTTTTCATTTTTTATACAAACTTTGTATTTATAATTGCAAATACAACCAAATAAGATTTAGCCAAATAGCTCCAGACTGCAGTCTTTCTGAAGTATTGTGCGTATAGGTTAGGTACCTACATTAATTTCAGTTATCGATTTTCATGTAAGTATACTCAAAGAAGATTATTGAGACATTGACAGGACGATTACTGACAGCACTTTTTATACAATACCACAGAAGATATAATAGTACTATATTCGTATTTTTTATATAACCAATAGTATAGATTTTACAACAAGTGCACAAAACGAACCATTTCTATCCGAGACTTTTAGCAGCCCGAGCCGAACGACTAATAGGAGCTGAGCATCAATGAAAAAAGTTGCAAAAACGGGAAAAAAAATGTACGACATGTTGTTATTTTCCGACATCCACTCGAACGAAGTCGCGGACACAGCCGGTATTCGATAAACCTTACTAAGCCATACCTTTAAATCCAAATCCATGACCAGATGCTTCCCGAAGGATGTGCCACCGGTCTTCTGGATGTGCAAGAAGACCATGACATCGTGCGCGTCCAGGTCGAATCTGAAGTCGTCGTGAAGGACTTCGTCGTACGAGAGACCCGGCTGCACTATGATGTCGGGAAGCGGCCGCCCAGGCGCCTCCGCGTATGACAGCGCAAATGGTTCTGTCACTCTGTCCCGAGCTGACAGCGCGCACACCTGGGAAAAAATATGTCGAAATTTAAAAAAGACCTTATTGGTATACTTAATTACAAGTGCGACTGCGATCCGATGTCCCGGGTTTAATCCCAATATCGGGCAAAAGCTTTTCGATTTATTTATTCTATACAGGAAATTCTCAGGGGGGAGAACGTCTTGGAAACATGAAATAACAGATTATTATTGGGCAAAAAGCTAACAACACAGCAATAATAGGTAATTAGCGTTTCTGTTATGGCGACAAACTTAGGTAAATTGGTGGCAGCCAGCCAAACGTATTAAGAAAGGATTGTATCAACAACAAAACTGCAAATAGTTAATCGCCGCACTGGTAAAACATTTGTAGTGTTAAGCTTAAATGTGGATTAAAATTATTTCATTAATAGAATTTTGTTTTATTAAATACGTTTAGTTTATTGGTATATTATAAGATACTGTAAAAGGTGTACAGATTAACTCAACCACATTCAGGTTTCTAAAAAGCTCACATTATTAAATGTGCTTACGACACGCACCACACCTTTGCCGGCCTGCCACACGCTAACTTTTTCGCAACCGTTCCTTAGAAAAAATGTATGGAGGTGACATTAGCTGCGGAAAAAATAGCGTGAGGTTGTCGTAAGCTAATGTCATTTCCATACATTTTTTCTGCGGAACGACTGCGGAAAAGTTAGCGTGTGGCATTTGTCTAGGGCCTCTGCTGTGAATATAGGCGCATAAACGCCGATATGCATGTGCAGATTTATATGAATCTATCCTTCCTACGTGAAACGCAACAAGGTCTAACTGTGATAAATAGCCCGGTTCTGGTGTTTAACTAGTGAATTACATACAAACCATTTTCTGTTTACTGTAATATAATTGATAAATATAACGAGACCTATTGCGACTCTCAGGATCATTAATTCTCATACACAATAGCTAACGAATTATTCAACGATGACAAACTAGGACACGACAACATTTCGAGTAGGTCGTATTATAAATTTCATGTCGCCATCCAACATCATAGCTCATCCAAATATTAACTATAATTTCACAAAATCTTAATTCATTAAATTTGTTCAATTATTTTATATCGTTCGTAAAACATATTCTTACATCATAATTATTAATCTATATTATATGTACTTCGAATTCATCCCCAAGTAAATGTCACCGAAGGGAAATTGAATTTTATATTTTAATTGAATTTTCAATTCCCACATGCTTACTCTATTACATTTTATCCAATGCATATTTCTCTAATAATAAGCCTTTGACTGTACACACTCGACAAAACAATATGTACAGCACATAATAGACTCTTCAACCCTCGCCACGCTGCTGACACGTCGTCCTTGAAAACCCTGTTAACATTAAGCCCTCCAGACGCAGCCCCCTCGCTTAATAGTAATCAATTCGTCGAGCGAGGCGACGACGTGACATGCACCGTATTCGCAATGCAAGGGCGCTTTTCCACATGTGCTGGAAAGCTAAACGATGAGCGAGCAATAACGAAACTGATAGCACCTCTCACTTAATATTATCCAGCTTCACCCACAACGTGGCTCTAGTGGAAAAGGGTTTACTGGGGCAAGGTTTCTCTCCATGAAAAAAATGAACAATATGTGTAGTGGATGGGAGATAGGAATATGTTGTAGTAGGGATGTGTGATGTGTAGTGTACGGGAGATAGGAATATGTTGTATAAGGGATGCCTGATGGATAACATACCCGCGCTTTTAGGGCTCTTTTACATTGCGCCTTTTTCAGCGATACAGTCGAAATGCAGCATCGACACAGTCGCAGATCGTCTACCTTAACACACGCGCTACTCAAAGAAGCGATACAATCGCGCTGCAGTCGCGATTCAGTAACTAGCCGTATAGACTGTAGTGATACAATCGCGATGCAAACGCGATACAGAATCGATGTAAACGCGATACGGATGAGTAAAAACGCAACAACGCAAAACGTTTAATACATCATCGACAGCAACAGCGCGATGAGTCCGCTTGCTTCGTTGTGATTTCAAGAATTCCTCCTCTACCCCCGCGTCTGAGTCGATGCAAACGTGCGTGTGCATCGCTACTCTCGCGCGGCTTCTTCGATGCAAACGCGATGTAGCCGCGCCACAAATGTGCGTTTTCATCGATACAAACGCGCGTTTCCAATGATACAAACGTGCGTACGAATTGATACAAATACTTGTTAATCGCGGATATCGCGATGCAATCGCTGTTAAACGCGCGTTTGTGTCACCGTAAAAAGTCGCAATGTAAACGGGCCCTTAGTCCCTTACACTGCACTCCGCTCTCATAAAAGAAAATAAGTCCGGTACGTATCTTCGCGACACACTATTTCCGCAACATCCTCGCTACGGATCCTCGCACATCTCTGGTGGAAAAGAACCTTAATTGTTACACAAAGCGCTTATAACGACTGCTTTCAAAATCAGCCTCTAGGGAATATCTAAATTTCACAGGAAACACTTCATTATCACATCACGATAATTATAAAATTGCCGATGGTGCTTCCGAGAAATTCATCAAAAGCTTGGCTTCCATCGATTCGTATAAATTGAAATAGCATAAAAGTTGACGGCAGAGAACCGATATAATTTCTTACGTCCGCTTATTAATTTATTATTGGAATCGAGCTCGAGCTCGTTATTTTATGGAGCTTTAATATTGTACGAATTGTGATGAAAGATGAATACATTTTAATTTGTTTTGGATGTCGTTACTTCTATTGAGGGAAATCTTATGAGTGCAGTAGTTCTATAATACTCGTATTGCGTTACCCAGTTGCTGCTTATAGCAATATTCATCTAAGATGTGAATAAATAAGATAAGCTGTACAATGCAGAGCTTTAAGAGAATATGAGTGCGCTATGCTTATTATGTACCCCCAATGGAAATCATATAAAAGGTGTTACAATTGGCAACTTTTCATTTTTGCTCAGGTACCAAAATCCAGAAACCATTTCGAGATTTTTACATTGTTACTACAATTATCACAAAAAACGTTGTTTGGATATTTATTTTACAATAATTTCAAAGATATTTCGAAAAAACTATAGAGTACGAAGTGTTGGGCTCAATACCTGGGATAGGCCTTTGCCTATCCTAAAAAACTAGTTTTCAAATGCTAACGTCATTAGTTATCTTGGCTAACATTCAAATGACATTCACGGTTCAATCAGCATTTCAACTTTTTGGTGCTAACATCTAATTTTAACCGCGATTTGCGTATCTTTTTAGAAATGTTAACATGTACGTATAGCCGCAATACTAGTTTCAAATTAAATTATAGGACTTGATTTCTCGTGCTGATTTTTGACAAATTACCTAACCCTGTAAGTTAAAATTACAATTTGTACAAATCAGAATCGGCTAAAACTTTATCAATTTCTTTCAATTTATTTTTTAAATCATCTGCAAAACCTCTTAACTCGTGAAAATAGTTTCAAAGATGTTTATATGTCAAAGAAAGCTGCCTTGGTATTTGATGCCAACTTTTCGTGGCAAACTTAATAAATACAGTTACTAACATGTTGCCTGAATTTTGTTTCGATTATCGGTACCCGCTGAAATATACAAACAGGAAGTCAATTTACCATTTCTTTGTTGCAACTAATTATTTTGTTGCTACACGAAATAGTTAACAAAAGACAAATCGCTTAATAAATGGTGAGAGGCCGTTCTGATACATATTTTAACTGACATGTAACTCCTAAATCACAGTGAGTCCATCATATTCATGATAGAGTAATTATACTAAATATTTAAAGAATGTTACAGCAGTAATTACTTTGAAGTGGGTGTGCACTAGCGTTGCCAGACATCCCGTATGTCCCGGGACGTCCCGTATTTAAGGCACAGTTTGAAATGTCCCGGCGGGACTGACTCTGTCCCGTATTTGAATCTCTCTCTATTTTCGGAGTTTAGATTGCACAAGGTTTTGTTAGTAAACAATAGATCATTGATACATTCAAGTTGGCCACCCTTGCCCCAACTGACTCCAATCCTCGGTAAAATATGAAAAAGTCGCGAAATAATTTATTTCTTATTTATCCCGGGTAAAATACTGAAATCCCGTATTTTTTGGCCATTTAAGTATTTGTCCCTTATAGGTTGAAAAAAATCTGGCAACCCTAGTGTGCACAGATGAGGTACTTAGGTCAGAGGGTGACGAGATAAGAACGACATCTCAGTCCCCACTTGTTTGTTCGCCTAATGAAGGGAGCAGAGCAGAGCGGAGCACCCTCTCCATTAACATGCAGTTTACCGTCGGCGAATGCTAAGCCGAGATAGGCGTTGAGACGCCCGTTATTTTTAATTTACCGTCTTCCTTGAACATCCGAACAAGCGCATTCTGTGCTTGTGTTGAACATTGCTCAGACTAATTTAACCGTAGCATCTACAATCTGATTTGAGGAGTTATGTTAAATTGATGAAATGTTGTTAACACTTAACTGGCAACCAATTTCTGGCATGGCTATAGCAACTTTTAACGAAAGAGGCTCGATCAAGGAAGAGGCGGAAGAGGTTAGGCAACATCGTTTCTACTAAACATCTCGATGTTAGGATAATATTGTTACGAGTGTTTGTTGTCGAGGGCGAAATAAACGTTTATTTTTGTGGAAATTCGCATTTTAAATATCCCCACCCGTATCAATATTATATTGCACCAAACGTCAAGCAACACTGACTCGAGAGACCTGAGATGTCTCGAGGAAAAGGTCTGGCGACATAGTTCAGGAAGTCTGGCATGATATTATTACTTCAAAGGTCTTTGAACCAGATAATCAAATGTCACGGGATTCTAGCGCGAATATTGTCACGAAGAATTTTTAATAGTAATCAATGGACAAAAACTTAAATAATAATATAATATCTCAACCAACCGAAGACCGAATATTGATAGCTTCGGACTTCCGGAATATACAGCTCACGAAACAATTAATACTGAATGAACTTTATACAACTAATTGGTTGTATAATTTTAATTAAAATAACTAATTCACCGGATGACTGAATCTCGTTCATTATTGTGGTTATACATACAATACAAACCGCAACTAACCAAATCTTCATTATGTTGTTTTTGTCAATGTGTAGTGCAGCACTGTGGATAATGGGATGAAGCATCAAACGCGATGATATGATACAAACTAGGTTGGTTTATGAGAATAAACGAATCTATCTCAAAAATGAATCGGGTGCGCTTCATTCCTTATGATGATTACCAATGACCTAATAACAAAAAATACTTACATCATCTATATAGACCAATATACAACTATTAAAATACTCGTAAGTATGTACTTGTATATCGTTCTGGCAACTGTTGCTGCAAACTTCATTGCGCTTTAATAAAGTATGCAATAAATGTAAATTGTGGTTACTTTTGGTCTCTATTTTACACTTTAACCCTGCAACAATAGTAGAATATACAACAAGGACATAAAATGAGTAATTGTAGCCCGAGACGATTTTATCCACCCCAGCCGTAGGCGAGGGTGGATAGTAAGTGGAGGGGTACAAAGACTTGTTTATGCCAGTGTTTTTACACTCTGCTTTTCACTTCGATTGCGAGAAAATTAAACAATTACTTCAAAATATAAACGAAAATGTAATTAAAATTATATAAAAACTGAAATATGTAACACAATGTTGAAAAATTAAAGAACTTAAATAATAGCCAATTCCCGCCAGCAAACTTTTTTTATTTTTACATGGCGATGGCTTATGTATATATATAATTCGATGCGTTTAAATAATAACCTGTTACTAATTTTATCTGGTTTTATGACTTTTGAGGTAGAAAACACAAGACAAATAAATTAAAGCAAATAAATAAATTATCGCAAGTTATTCTGTGAAGTTTTATTGAGCGTTATTGGCTGTTGGGCCTCAGAATCTTTGTATTAAAGAAAATTTTACTTTATGCTCTAAAACATAAAAAGCCATTTTATGCAGCCATAATGACGAACTTTGCGAGCACGAGAAGTGAAAAAAGTTATGTCCTTCAACCAGGTCATATCTTTATCTTCTAACATTTTGGTGTTTTTTAAGTCGGTTTTATTTTTTGTTTCAAAAATTTCACACGCTGTACAATAATAAATATAAAAGGAAACGAGGCTCTAAATAAATTATCACCAACTTTGAAGAAAATAAGCCGGGGACAACGATCGAAGATGTAAAAAATAAAATTCATAATCTTGTTTTTTTTTTCTTTATAATATCTACCAATTAACTGGCTTCTTTGATATCCGAGCAGCGACTAGACGTACTTCTCATCAGTATTTTATCAGTCGTGGTGACTGGTCGTGTAATCGTGTTCTTATGAAAACGTTTTGATCTTATTAGTCAATATTAATTTGACTATATTAGGAAGTTTGGTATTACATTGATCCAACGTACTATAACTACTAAGCCAATGTAACGCGTGGCCAGGGGGGTTATTGTCTAAGAAAAAATCTATCAAAAACTAAAAGTTATCGTAGGTATCGTTATATTTAAAGTTATCTACTAATAACTTCAAATTACTAGTCAATACAAGACTCTGTTTCGACTGTCTGATTAAATATAGTAATGGATGCACTTCGACTATCAAAATTTAAAGCGATCGCGATAGATTTGAGTTTCACAATCAAGGGGCCGGTCAGCTAGTATGAGTAGAGATTTTAAATTAAAGCTAAACACGCCACATTGGAGCCATATCAGTAGTATAGTAACGTCCAACGGAACATCTGAAAAGAATGCGTATACCTTACCGGCTGGATACCTGATACTATGCGAGAAACTTGACCTGACGCCAGGCTTGCGAAATGAATATTTTACAGTGTTATAAGTTGGATTGATTACCAACCACACCGTGTACAGTCAGCATAGAAGTAACGAAGCAAATCCTGTACGATATTGTTTCTTTATGCAAATTGTTAAATATTTCTACATTATTGATAACATTCAAACTGACCATAAAAATTTGTATCAACTATTGGGCTATAGTGAGATAAGTAACTATTGGGCTATAGTGAGATAAGTACTTAATGTTTAAATGTCAGGCAATATTTTAATGTTGCGGTGTTAAATATTAGAGCAATTTAATATTCTGTTTCGCTTCAATTTTTCACTATTAATTTTTGAGTCAGAATCTCGGAATCAATTTTCGGATTGTATTTTTCAAACGCCAGTTTTCGAATTATACATCAGAAGGGTGAGCACGTATATTTAAATCAAAATCGAACGATCGCTTGCAAATTTGAGTCAAAATGTATCCATGATTGCTGTTACTGCTTTAACTAAAAGACAATCGGCACAGAGTTTTGTATTGACGCCGCAATGGCTGTCAAATTTGAAGATTTTTTTTCCAGGTCCCTTGGAATTCACTTGAAAATCTAGTGTGTTCCTCGTAGTTTTTAGCACACAAACTCTAGCACACAAAACTATATTTAATTTGATGATATATTATCTGTGTACATATTCAAAAAATTTGGTATTTTCTCTATCTGACTGTAATAATGCTAATTATATTGAAACTCCATTTGCCCACCATATACCTTACCTTAACTTACACCTTATACTAAGCAAGCATCGTGACACGTGATTCAACAAACCTTCTATATGTAACTTCGATTGCAGCTAACTAGGCTAGTATAGTAATCCTAGTTTAAGTTGACAGTATTGAGTTAAGGGTACTTTTAGATCAGCAGGAACCATAATTCCGATACTTGGAAATTTTTCCGATTGGAAAAGCATTTTCTTTATTACTCGGAACTCGGGTTAATTAAATAACACTGAGATTGGTTCATTCAAGATCCGCGCAATAAGGATACGATTTGTGGTTATAGTTTTACAACTTAAGAGTAAGACAATCACAATATCAATGTCGTTCGATCGGCATTGGTTTAATTTAAAGAGTTAGGGTACACAAGTTCGCGTCGTCATTGACATTTTGTTCATACGTCAATTTGTATTGCGATAGTACCTTGGAGACTAAAATCGTCGGGTATCGGAGATTTGCGTATAGCTCTGAGTACAAGCGACTTAAACCTACAGGTGTCACGTTGCTCGGGTGAGCACTGCGCCTAACAACTCCTTACGAAGTGATATTCAGCTCTGTTATTGACTGTACTTTGTGTGTCGGTTCATTTTATTCGCGGCTAGCAAAATGAGTATGAAATGGTTAATGGGACAAACCAATATAATATTAGGGGAAAATATAACAACCATGAAATTATGCATCTATAAATTTATCTGTTATAGGTATTCTGGTATGCATCGTCTTGATGAAGACAATTCATTTTCATTGCAGCTTAAGAAGTACAGCCAGAGATGTTAAACTTGTACCATATAGTCTTAAATCTAAGCAACATAAATAGATATATTCGTAACAAATAAAAGCATAACACCCAAACTGAATTTCACAACATTAAGAAACTTATAAGAAATTTTATAATTATAAAACTTAAATCTATAAAAAAATACGTTTATAGTGTCATTCACGCACACGCAAACGTCATACTCGAGTACACATTGGAATGGAAACTAAAATACCACGCAAAGAGGATTATTCCATGAGCGGTCAGACATTAATTGATTATTATTGATGTTATATCAGAACCACCTATAACTGTTGCGAGCCAAACAAATAAGGCGTATCGACAAATGCACCGTTAACAATGAACTTTACATGAACTACGTGACTAAATTTAACTTTGGAGAGAGTTTATGGGGTCAATACTCACTGACTTAGGGCAGTGTCACATCTAAAACTTATCCAGAAAGTGTCGGTGGTATAGGTGTGTATATTATTATCAATTTGATGCGAGTGCAATATAAAAAATATATCCATCTTTGTAAAGATATACATATAAAAAAAAATATTACTAAAGATTCTAATTTACGCCTTCGGTATTCATCATAACAGAACACAACCATAACACACTATCATTCATAAATAAATTATTATTTTATTTGTAATTTTTCTTCCATCCGTCTAACTAAACGAAGAGGCATTCTTGGGCGCGAAATCCTTTAATGTGCCGACAACTAACCGATCGTCGTCGAATACAGGGGATTATGTAATATCTTTGTTTATACACCCATGTTATACAATTTATGTAATATCTTTGTTTATACACCCATGTTATGACAAATAAATTATCATTATCATTATCATTATCATTATGTGGTAGTGTGTTCCCCCTTTACGGCCAATTGTACCTCCAGAAGCAGGAAATCTCAATCACTAAACCAGAGGCTAAGGTAAGCTGTGGTCCGGCCCTTAGAATGTCCAACTATAGAATCTGCCCGTAGGCGTCGGCGTCCAGGTGTTATCCTGTGCATTATCAATTCACAGTGCAACATACTTATGTATAGCAAACACTGGCCGGACAACTGCCCTCGCCTTATGTGGGCAGCAGGGCCGTCTCGCGAGGCATGCGTGCGCAAGCGTTCAATTTTGCGTGCGTGCGTCGTCACGTCTCGCGTCGTTATCGGACGATGTAATGTTGGTACTTGCCTACTCGTGCTACGTGCATGTATATCTTAATATTAATATAATCAAATTAAATAATTTATGATATAATATAACTATTATTCAAAGGACATTGGCGAAAATGGCCCCAGACACGGACAAACAAATGTGTCACGTCATAATTTTTAACATATTTTTTGATGTCGTTAGCAAGTATCCTTATTAAACGGACAAGCTGTAGTTTGAAACGATAAATTAAAAGCTTTAAACTACTGTATACTTCGACTGACATCTACACTAGCCGCCATGAAAACAGCTAGAGATGTTCTAAGTACTCGTATTTAAATCAATTGATTTTTCAATTGTAATATAATTTCGTTCTTATTTTATTAAATTATGTCATATTTATGTTATAATGTGTATGTATTTGTTATTAAAATACACGTTGGATATATCACAATATATAATAAAGCATAATAATAGTTGGTGTTTCAATATTGACCAAAATCGATTTTCGATTTTGTAGTTAACTGTATTGATTCTACAGAATCGGAAGTGAAACAAACAAAAACAAACAGTGAAAAAACATCTCTAATTGTTTTTTTTACTCACTCACTTACTTGCTCTCGTGTTTGTGCAGTGTCACAGCGTTTTTAATTTTTTCTATTTTTGGATTGCTTATAAATACTTGGCTATTCTTACGGACTCTTGATTTCTTTTAATAACATACGTACCCCGGCTTTGATTTATGGACTTTGTGATCTTCTCGAACGATAACTTGGCATTAAACAACGGATATTGATAACCTCAATACGAAATGGAAGGTGTTTGTGTTAATTGTGATTCTGCTGGTGGTTCCATGGTATTGGAAAATGAGCAGATTCTTCGCTGTATACAACAATGGAAGGCACCCCGTCTGGTAAGCCTATTTAGCTTTTTTCCAAATCTTTTGTTTAATGTGCATTTCCTAAATATTTTTTATTCTTCATGAAGCTTCAAACTCATTATCAAAGCAACGTATTCAAATAATATAGTCTCAAATGATATAGTTATTTAGAGCAAATGTAACATAGTTTACTTTACGATTATAACCTCAAAATGTAATAAATTTTGTGTGATATTACGATACCTGCGCTTGCCCGTGCTTCAACAAATGACTGAAGTGTATGTATGAAGGATTCCCAACAAAATTAGCATTTTTCCTTTGCTGTCCGTTACTGGGGCATACAATGTACGGAGACGGAACAATGTCCTTTATTTAAATTAGGACTTAATATCTTTTTTGCGTTGGTAAATGCGTTACGCATGCCTCGCGTTTGGTAACACGCGAGATTATGTCGAACTCTCCGCCGTCACTGGACGCAGATTGCTACCTAGCTATCGCGGCCTACCAACTAAAACCCAAATTTCCCCCCTCACATATACCTTGAACACTTCCACGACCTTGTCAGAGTTAACTCGCCTACAGCGAGGGAACTTCGTACTACCTAACAAGTAGTTTTACTCTTTATTGTAATCACACCAATGCTAAATCTATGAATAATGTGTGAAGTGTCACACAGGACAAACATGATACTCTTAATAATAATAAAATCATTAAATAGGTTTCCGCTTGGTATGAGGTACGTCTCGACACCCAAGAAGTGTCAAGACACTGGTTTTCTGCGGAAGCTTTGCAAAGGGCGCGCAGCTCTGTACAAACAAATTACAGAAAAATCACTTAAAGAATTAAGAATATCTAACATTATTATTAAAAATAGCATTAACAAAAAACCATACCGTGCGGAGACAGATTTAGAATACACATGTAGCCGTTCCCTATCATCCCGTGGATGCTGTAAGAACCAACTAAGGGAGTGCAAATGCACCTATGCAGAGATGGAAAGCTCGCCAGCCCGGTCGACTAGCGTGCTAAGGTAAGCCAGCTACGTCCCGTGCGAGGAGACCCCCATGCCCAGCAGTGGGACAGCGCATATGGGATGAAATGATGACGATGAGCTCAAAACTAAACATATCCATCCAGACTGAAATAGCGATCCTAACACTAAGCAAAGTTGACTCTGTCTGTCTGAATAAAACATTTTGTAAGCTGTCTTAAAACTGCGAACCGTTGAAGAGGCATTACATTACATTTCGTGGTAAGCTTATCACAACAACACCTTCGCGAAGACATGGAAAACTCGAAAGAAAATCATACAACAGCACATCCGAGGGCCAATTCTTACTAATAAATCATCGCTGAACTGAAACTAAATCTATGCCTTGGACCAATCAAAACGCTACATCGTCACGTCATCGAACATTTGAAGGCCAATCTACACACTCTAATTGGTCGATCGCAACGATTGAGTTTTTTTTCGGCTGTAACTTATTAGTAGATTAAAACCTCGGGCCAGCGTGATGTAACAAACCAGTTCCCTCCCTTCTGAGGAGAGAGGCGTGCCCAACAGGGCCACGTATAATGCGTTAAAGTGATCATGGTTTTTGGATACACTGATATGAAAGAGTAGAATCAATGAATTATTAAAATCTAAAACTGATTTCTAACTATAATCACAAAAAAGACTGCTAAGATAAACACAAAACGATTACAATTTTAATTCCAGAAATTTGTCGAAAATTAATCAAACTTTTTAAACTTGCACACATTACATTCCAAATTATCATTATATTCCCGCTTAAATGACTATATCTAGAAATGACATTCAACATATGAGAACCGCAATTTAAATGTAATTTGTTGATAGACATACTCATATATACAATAGTAATCAATGAATCAATATACGACACCATTACACTAATTTAGAGAGAATAAAACAAGAGAACAAAATCACACAAAAATGACTGCTCAATTATTGGACACAAAACGTGTACCATTTTAATTCTAACCAACCATACTGAGAAATCATACCGCGATTCCAAAAAGTTGTCGAATACCATAATACAGTCATAATTATTATCCAAATGTCAGCACACACCACAACCCAAATAATTATTTCACGCTTAGATGACTACATCTAGAAATAACTTTCGACATTTGAGAACCGCAATATAAATGTAACGTACGGCTCAGCCGGCGGTTCAAAGTAATTTTAAGTTATACAGCAATAAGCCGACACAGTATAAATTCTCTTACATGCTATATGTACAAATTACATTGGGGTCGATTCACCCTTGGTTTTGGTCACTGAGTTCACAGCTTTCCCATTTTTTTACAGGGATAAGCTTTCAAAATTACCGCTACACTAACAAGCGAGGCCTTGTCTCCGACTCGGCGCAGGCGGTTGGGGAGGAGAAGGCGTGCGTTCCTGAACGCGCGCCACGAACTCCCCTAGCAAGCTGGGGACTGAAACGGCTCGGCCGGCTGACCACCGGTCGAGAGACACTTTTCACCCCTAGCTTGGCCGCCTGGGGGGTCGAATTTGGAGATACTTGTCGACCCGCCCGTAGAGGTAAGTCCTGGCGCGTGCGCCAGGCAACCCTCCAAACAAAGAAAGTAGAAGTATCTGGAGGGTTTTTAGCAGGTATGGGGTCTTCTACCCGAGTCCGGCATATCCTTGGGGTGTCCTCCTCAGTCGGCCCCTTGTTGAATCCGTAAGAAGGATTTTCCCTCCTTAAAATAAAAAAAAGGCCTTGTCTCCGACTAAAGAGATACCCGATGTGGTCAAAGACTAAGGGTCAAGCAGCATCGCTCACAAATGGGAACTTTTGGTAAACGCACACAAAGCGTTCACGAAATGTTCCCCTATGTGTGTCCAGAATGCATTTTGATGGAATCCCCCAAGATTTTTAGGTGGTTATACTTCAATTAAAGAGGTAAGTTCCACATAACCGTAGACGAATCCCACTGCAACTGCGGTAGATATAACATCTTTTTGAGTGGGTTAAAAAAAGCCTTGTCTTCGATAGCCCCCACAAGCCATCGCTATGCCTGTCACTAGACCCACCATCTAGACAACATCTCTTTGACTCCAGTCTGAGCGACAGTTGTCCTATATTGCAGTGAAGTGTACCAGCGTATGCCTAAAGACGCCATCCCGCACGCCGGCGCCTGTGTGAGTCCGCCTGGGGGTGTTCCTCGCAGGATCACTCTATGGCCTAGGCCTTAGACCGATCGATTTACTCGATCCCAGCACCCTGCGCCTACTCTTAGTCACTCAAAAATGGCAGAAAAAGTGTTCACGAGGGGTTTAGTGAGTAATGGCGACACCCTGCCGTGGAGTCCTACACACTCTTCTCCACACGCTAGGGGCTTTGTCGATGCGTAAATGCATTCCTCTCATTAAAAAAGTCCACTTTCTGGCCTCTTTCTTAGCGTTACCGTCCACGGAGGCCTAGTTTCATAGACGCGTATTTGTCATTATACGCTTGCTTTGCTGTACCTTTCTTGCAGCTTACATACAAAACTATGAAACTCTGTCAACGAAGCGGCAGCGTAGCGCTCGCGTCGCTGCATGCCAGCTTCATGACGCCTGCTGTACTGCATTGCATGTTATACGCCTGGGCGTACATCGAGTAAACGCAGGTGTTTAGTTTTGTAAAAATGGCGGCCAAATTTGTTAAAATAGTGGAAAAAAAACCCGTGTTTAAACGTGTGTTTGTAATCCTTTAAAGTAGTTTTGCGGCGTAGGCATTGTCATCAAAAAGGAATAGAATCTGTGCTCAGCCGAATAATCGTAATAATCGAGCTGAATATGAGGTGGCGTATGAAATTGAAACTACACGGCGTATTTTGAAGCGTTTATGACGGTACGCCTCCGTGGACAATAGGCCAGTTTTAAGTTACTGTTTCACATTACCTACCTAAGCTTAAACAGACGTAAATTTCGTAAGCAATCGTATTGTCTTTTGTTTAAAATGGACGAAACAAAATTATGTTTTACGTTCAAATTTAATTAAATTTAATGAATTATTGTGCACGTCGTCTTAGACGAGTTTAATTAATTTAGTAAACAGGCCCCTATAGGATAATTTAACAATCAATAAGTTCACATAACAGATGTAAAAGATGTGTCAAAGTAATTGGCTACCGGCTCCAGGCAGCACCATCATTTTCAAGGAAAACGGCCGTTAACCAAGGAAAAAGTCATTATTTATGTTACATTTTAAACTGTAAAACACATTTCGCCTTAGCCTCGCTATAAAGAACAAATACACAATTGAATTACTCCTTGAAAGTAGTACTTGCGGTGCAACTAAACGACGCCTTGTACGTCCAGGGAAACAAGTATTACCATAACATTGTCGGATTTATGGCTTCATAGCATATTAAGCACGCGCACGGTAGAAAACCCCGACTTAGTTAAACTACAACCAGATAAAGTTATGCCTTCGCCTACTGTGAGCCTTGGAAAATTATAATAGACGAAGTCGTAATTTATTGAGCAACCCTTCCTAATGTACACGCGCATGTATGAAATATAACTATTGTAGACGTTAAAAATAACGATTATCACAATTTGTAACGACTATCACAATTTTTCAGAAGAAGCGAACACGCACTTAACGCAAAATGGCGAAGGATTTTACAGAAGTTAGTTAGTAAACATGTTTATTATATTAAGTAAAACATTTTAGTTTGTTCGCAGAATAAGAGTCGATTAGAAACACGGCACATTGAAAAACAAAAAAATACAAGAGATATATCAATGTAGATTACAACATCTGACTGTACAGTTTTTCGAAAAAATTAAGTCAGTGTGAAAAAGAAAAGATTTCTATAAATCAACAAGACACAATTTTCAGTTTTAGACTGACTTCAAAAATAAGTAATGTTCGACTTCTTTTTTTATGTAGGTATATTTACCGATCACTGCGCCAATTGTGAACCGATTTTCAAAATTCTTTTTAATTCGAAAGAGTAAACTTCTTAGGTGGTCCCTATCCTCCTATCATCATGTCGGGATAAGATGACGGGAAGAACTGTTTAAAAGCAGTGTTTTTCAATCTTTGGGTCGCGATCCTTAGGGGAGTCGCAAAACATTACTCGGGAAGGTTGCCGGCGAAAAATAAAAAAGGCGAGGTTCTACGCTGCAATAAAAACACAATTTCCATGAGAAGCACGGGCTTGCTTATTATAACTTTTGTTTTTCTACGGCCCAAGGGGGTAGCCAAAATTTTTTACGTATTGCCACAGAGTAAGTATTTACCCTGTGGTATCACAATTTCAGCTATCAAAGTCAATATTGTGTCCCTCAAAAAACTCAAAAAACGCTATAATTATGGCCTACCTAATACTTGAATTTTTGTGGGAAACATAGAAAACGTTTTAAGTCATTCTAGTGCACGGCTGTCCAAACCGCAGCCCGGGGGCCGCATGCGGCCCGCAACAATGTTTCTAGTCTACAAGTACCCTAATTTTCCTTTGGTTATTTTTTGGTAAATTTACATTTTATTTAACTTCTCTGGTATCTCAAATAAATGATTAATATAAAACATTTTTTTTAAATATAGTAGTAGTAGTAGTGTAGTTTATTATACTTCACGTTAATGTACTTAATTGACAAAGATTTCGGTATTTATTTCTTTTTACGACTGGTTTTAAAGACTCGTATTCAGTGCACTAAGTCATTGCACTCATCTCCATATATAATAAAATCGTAGGGGTACAAATGTTTGTCCGGAAAGATCTCCGAAACTACTGGACAGAATTTGATATGGCTTACACCACAATGCTTAAAATTTTCCGGAAGAACAT
Source organism: Schoenobius gigantellus (assembly GCA_963935595.1). Lineage (NCBI taxonomy): Eukaryota > Metazoa > Arthropoda > Insecta > Lepidoptera > Crambidae > Schoenobius > Schoenobius gigantellus. The sequence goes on along the minus strand of OZ012544.1, from coordinate 14,417,141 downwards.
TTAGGCATAATTTCATTTGCTTAAATTCACTTTTTATTTTTATTCAAAAAATACCATATAAAATTTTTGATGACAAGTATGTAGAAAATCAACATGGCGCACGTGAAATTATTTTGACAAGTCTGTTACATATTGCAAAAAAAAATCTTTTCTGTTATTGGCTGTGCCCATCTGAATTTTGCCAACCAAGAAGTTTAAATTGTATTTTTCTTATGTAGTACCGTGGTGGTAAGGAAAAAGGATCAAGCCATACAACCAATGTATATAGCATTTTTTATGACAATATCACGTCACAAATATAAAATTTGTAGGTTGGTTCCATTTTTGGCCAATTTTCACAAAATCGGTACAATATTTGAAATGTTGAAAAATGAAGATACCCTTTTCAAGGCATTTTGAAAGGTGTTATATTATGTTTTTACATTATGACTAAGGAATCAAACTCTTTCATCCATTTAAAACTATTAAAAGTATTACGCGTAGAGGGAGTACGGGACTCTTGATCCTAATGTAACATTGACGTAAATTCGCCGACATAGCTGATGCTCAAAAAAGGTGGATAAAAGTTCGTTTCCAAACCTAGCAATATAGGTATCAAGTGAAAGGCCTTGAAGCGTAGAACATTATGAACCTAGGAAAATCGCCTAAAATTCAACATGGCCGCCGCTCAAAAAAAGGTGGATACAAGTTCGTTTCCAAACCCAGCAATATGGGTATCAAATGAAAGGCCAATGTGTAGAGCACTATGAACCTAGCAACATTGACATAAATTCAACATGGCCGCCGCTCAAAAAAGGTGGATACAAGATCGTTTCCAAACCTAGCAATATGGGTATCAAATGAAAGGCCTAGAAGAGTAAAGCATTATGAACTTAGGAAAAATGCCCTAAATTAAACATGGTCGCCGCTCAAAAAAATGGATAAAAGTTCGTTTTCAAACCCAGCAATATGGTTATCAAATGAAAGGCCTTGAAGAGTAAAGCATTAGGTATCTAGAAAAATTGACCTAAATTCAACATGGCCGCCGCTCAAAAAAAGGTGGATACAAATTCTTTTCCAAACCTAGCAATATGGGTATCAAATGAAAAGCCTTGAAAAGTAGAGCATTAGGTACCTAGAAAAATTGTCCTAAAGGATAAAAGTTCGTAAAAAAAGGATAAAAGTTCGTTTTCATACCCAGCAATATGGGTATCAAATGAAAGGCGTTGACGAGTAAAGCACTATAAACCTAGCAATATTGACATAAATTCAACATAGCCGCTGCTCGAAAAAGGTGGATAAAAGTTCCTTTCCAAACCTAGCAATATGGGTATCAAATGAAAGGCATCAAAGAGTAGAGCAATATGAAGTTAGGAAAATTGGTCTAAATTAAACATGGCCACCGCTCAAAAAAAAAGGATAAAAGTTCGTTTTCAAACCCTGCAATATGGGTATCAAATCAAAAGCTTTGATGCATAAAGCACTATGAACCTAGCAACATTGACATAAATTCAACATGGCTGCCGCTCAAAAATGGTGGATGAAAGTTCGTTTCCAAACCTAGCAATATGGGTATCAAATGAAAGGCCTTGAAGGGTAAAGCATTAGGTAACTAGAAAAATCGATCTAAATTCAACATGGCCGCCGCTAAAAAAAGGATAAAAGTTCGTTTTCAAACGCAGCAATATGGGTATCAAATGAAAGGCCTTGACGAGTAAAGCACTATGAACTTAGCAAAAATGACATAAATTCAACATAGCCGCTGCTCAAAAAAGGTGGATAAAAGTTCGTTTCCAAACCTAGCAATATGGGTATCAAATAAAAGGTCTCAAAGAGTAGCGCATTATGAACTTAGGAAAATTGCCCTAAATTAAACATGGCCGCCGTTCAAAAAATGGATTAAAGATCATTTTCAAACCCAGCAATATGGGTATTAAATGAAAGGCCCTGAAGAGTACCTAGAGCATTACGAACCTACGATAATTGTCTTAATTTGTTAATTTCCAAATGGCCGCTGCTCAAGAAAGGCAGAATAAAGTTGAATCATTATGGAATAAAATGGAGGAAAAATCTAAACACTGTTTTAAGCATTTTGATGGCGAAACGGAGTTCGCGGGCACAGCTAGTTGCATTATAAAAGTCTCTGTCAGTCACTATTACTCGGGAAATTCTCGAATTGTGTTTGTTCGGTAGCCGATTGTCATTCTCTTTCATCTATTGTCCTATGCGAGAGCTATCATTATTTACCTATTTTTGACGCAAAGAGTAGTGCTTGCATTGCTGTGTTCCGGTTTGAAGGGTAAGATATGGCACTGAAATTACTGGGTACCGTGACTTTACATCTGATGTCACAAGTTGGCAACATACACTGTGGTTCTTGTGGGGGTTGCAGTTTTACTGCGAATCTCATAGGAGCCACATGTGTTATAGGTGACTGTTACCACTTACCATCAGGTGGGCAGTTTGCTTGTTTGCCAACTTAGTAGCAATTAAAAAAAATATCGTCTGGAGTAGCTTAAATACGTCTGGAGCCTATTGCTGTTTTGTGTTGCACATATGTTTTAACCAAAATAACAAACATTATGTCTGCAAAAAGCAAGTGTATGATTTGTATTCAAGCCTTGTCTGTGAATAAAGAGAATGTTAAACGACATTAATGCCCGATTTCACCAATCATAACTTAGCTTAAGAAGCCCCTAAGACGTATGCTATCACTTTTTGTCTTTAATGAAAAGAATGTGACAAGAGTGCCCTAAGCTAAGAAGAGGTTGGTGAAAACAGTCATAAGTAATGTACTCAAAAAAGAGAGAATTGCATCATAACCTGCTCAAAATAATACGGCGCGTCACGGTAAAAACACATTTATTTCTGCTAAGTTATGATTGGTGGCCTCTAATCTATACAGTGATTTGTATTGGCCCGCGATCGTGTCTGGTCTGGACAGCAGTGTTCTAATGTTTGCCTGTTGTCAAATTCTAATACGCATACATTAAAATTAAAACTAAAAAATTTCAAAAGAAAAAAATTAACGAAATAATACATACGACAAACCATTTTTAAATTGAAATCGGTGATACGCGTGGAAAAATGTAAGAACTTGCTTATCTTGCGAGCTATGTCGGTGACTCCAGGTTGGTTATTGTCTTAGAAAATAAAATATATCACGATTGCCTTCAATTTGAAAGCCATTGCGGCGTGAACTCAAGAGATTGAGCCGACATCCTTTTATAAAGGAGTGATGGATGGACTCCGACTGTCAAATTGTAAGCGAGCGCGATGGATTTTTTTCCTAGACAATAAACCCTCTAGTTCTTTTCCGGATAACCTCGTTTCGGATTTAATCCTTCAAAGAAGGCAGATACCACGCAGCGGAGGTGGGATTTAAAATCCATAAAAACCGGATTTCAATTTTAAAATCCGAATTATTTTTAATGTTTCAAAATCTGGATTTTTCAGATGTGTTTACGAATTTCGAATAATCCGGATTAGATTCTCTAAATGTGATGTTGTCTGTACCTAATAAGATTTTCAACTTTTTAGTGTTTTTGAAGTCGGTTTTACAACAAGTCGGTTGTACAATATTTTTTTGTTGCATATCTTATAAGCGCTCCACATTCTCGCGAGAATCTCGCGAGAACGCGAGAACAACACGAGAACCGTGAATGTGGATCCGATTCGCATGTTCTCGCGTAGATCTCGCGTAGTTCTCCGACTTTTGTCGGTTTTTTGGCGCGAGACAAAGGCGCGAGAACTATATTGAGAACCTTGTTCCAGGGTTGGAAAAAATCATGATTTTTTGATAAAATCCAATTAATCGTGATTTATTGAATAAATCCTAATTTATCATGATTTTTTGATGTTTAAGTTTTTATCTTTCCTAATTTTAATAAGTAAGCAACTATTTTGCGGAAACGAAAGAGGAAGAGGAAAAATTAAATATTTACTCAGTTCTGAGGCAACTATTTGGAGCGATAGCCTCTTCAGCATCAGTGGAAAGTTTTTTTTTACATTTGGCATTGTTCACTCGAAATTACGTAACAGACTAGGGACCAAAAAGCTGGAAAATTCGTTTTTTAATCAAGAATTACAATAACCACACTGAAATATGAAATATCAGATTTACTCGGAAAATAGATATTCATAAAAATACATTTTTATTCACAAAAATAAACACATTTGATTTAATCACTGATTTTGTGCCAACCCTGCCTTGTACGTTCTCGCGAGAATCTCGCGAGAAGTGTGTACCCAAGAAGTTCTTGCCGAGGTTCTCGCGTACTTCTCGCGTAGATTCTTGCCGAGACTCTCGCCGAGAATCTCGCGTGAATGTGGAGCGCTCATTACAAATTTGAAACTTTATGGTCGCGCGCCTGCGAGTACGATGTTGCCGCTTAGCACAACCGTATTATATGCGGCACAACTTAGCCGTCGTCGCCACAGTAATATACTATTACCGTGCCGTTGCTGCCCGTGTGCCGTGGTTAAGAGATAGACGATAGACTGAAGTAAATTTAAAAAGCGACGTGGGTGATAATTTTTATTTCGATTCTACCGTCAATTCTGAACAAACTAATTTCAGGTATTGCGCATTTGTATTAACACGTATAACGTTCCCTTCTAAGCACGCAGGAGCTGGAGATATTTTATATTTCTGGTCGCCCATTATAGACCTGACCACGCCAAACATAAATTTAGCAATCATTAGCCACTGAGCTCCCCTTCGTATATTGTAAATTCGTTAACATAGGTTAATATGAAATAATTCATATTAAGAAATTGCTTCCAAAAGTTCAGACTTAAGAGGACTGTAAAGTGACGATTAATAGCTCGAGTAGGCATGTTCAAAAATGCTATTTGTTGCACACCGCTTAGAGTCGAAAGTCCGAGGCAAGTGCCTACATTTCTCATTGAAATATTGTTTCGGGCGATAACTGTTTTACCCCCCTAAACCTTTACGAAATTAGACAGTGTTGGTCTTATTAGATTCAGTATACCTTAATCTATGTTTGTACGTTTTGCTTTTTTTGTAATTCAGAATAATTTAGTCAAAAAAGATAAAATGGTCAAGGTAGTTTTTAAGTCTAAAATATGGATATTTAGATGCTAATAATTTATATTCTGAGCAATATTACTTCAAAATCAAACGTACAAACCTAGATCTTCATTATATCTACAACATTTCCAAAAATTATGAAAATTGGACTATGTAAAGAGGGAGGAAAAAGTTATCGTTTTTTGTATGAAAATTTAACAGCTTCACAATCCTCATAAACGGGACAGATTCAACTGAAGGCGTAAGGTTCCAGCATAAGTTAAAACGACAATTAAGGCGCATAGTGCTCCCAATGACCTTGCGTCTTTCGTCCCGCACTGATTACATAGGAGTGAGTGAGTGAGAGCGAGGGAAATATTTTAGCAAACCTTTACGCGTAAGATGAATTATTTCAATAAAAAATTAATAAAGGCGAATAAGAAAAATCTAAAAAGACCATCCCCTAGAATATTGTTCACTTTATTTATTGAAATCGAAAGTATATGATTTAACCTAATATTTACGAAGCGATTAGGTTAACAGTTTTAAAATCGAGGCATGTTTGGGTCACATTTTAACCAAGTTTTAATAAACCTATCAAAAAATTAAGAAGACCATCCTCTAAAGAATGCGTTGAATAATAACATATCTTTTTTAAAGATTTTTTTATTCAATATTTATGAAGAGAATCGGTTTTTTCTGCAGTGATTTTTTATGATTGACGTTACTATGCGCCTTAATATGTTCATGAACGCAACTCAACTGCAACACAGAACATAAACCAAACTGTCCCACTGCAGCTTGCTCAGTACAAGACTAACAAGAGCACGATATTATCTTAATTGCATCTCTGAATTGCGACGCGTCGCCACAACACTAATAAATTAATTAAACACACTAAATTAGCATTGCCTAGTTAATCTGATTTATTTACATGATTTACCGTGTAGGAATATCATGTAATTTTCGCCAAGACACACATACATATCCATTTACATGATATGTACTATTTCTTAAGACACTTAATCAACGTTCATACAATTTGGAACAAAACCTAGGGACTAGGTTGTCGAGTCTAGTAAACGAGCAAACTATGCTTTATCTACTCGTCACGCTACACTTATTTAACGGCAGCCCGAAGTGAAACCCGGTACTTTCGATCATTTTAATTGCACAGACGAAGAACACAGAGAACGGGCGTCAACTCATAATTGGCCCAATGTACACTCAGGGAATAAAAAGGTTTGTCACCTATAGACTAGGTTTTGGATTGCACTACTAGTCTACTGATCAATTATACCAACATATCAGTGCAAGCTACAGTGTTGATAATAACATTGTTGAGAATGAATTTGAGAATATAGGTATAATGGCACGGTAGCATTATCGCGAATATTCGTGTGCCGTCATCGGTGGAGAACTTAACATCGTTATTTTTATTCAACTTGTACGCCACGGTCTGGACTCCTTTGTAGCAAAACTAATGGACGTATTCTGATGACGGTATGTACTAAGCTGATGAAGTGATGACCTTATGTTAACATCTATAGGTTATTATCTTCATTATCCAAAAACTCTAACGGAATGAATATCTCCGCGTTTTTATCTGTGGGAGTAGTAGCAGCTAGTAAGACATAAATTGTAGTCGGTGGTTATATACAATCCGTCGTGCAATTCATATTTCCAACATAAATTTAAGAGGACAATATATCTTCATAGATATATCTCTAGACTAGATAGCTACCGCTAGTGTGATAATATACTTCGCGTGTCAAAAGGAAAAGCAATGCTCTTCTATGCTATATAATTTAGTTCACCGCAATCCGCTGTCATCGGCACTGGCTGATAGCCAGAATTGACAAAAATGCCTCATCATACCATATGGCATAAAAACTGAAAAAAGAGAGACAGACAGTAACATTTTAACGATAAGCGCTCTCTTGGCATCACAGTTATCACACATGGAGTGATGACTTTATCTACGAGATTCATGCCTGTGGTATTTTCTTGCCAAAATCTGGGATGTGACTAACAAATCATGTCGTGCAATGGTGTGTTAAAATGTTAAAAGTAAATACTGGCATAAGTAAACAGATATGCAATTCGTTTTTGTGAAACTGGAGTTTGACTTTGGCAGACAAAATCAGGAGTTAAGAAAATGGTAAGCTGTACGTTGTTAAATACAGTTCACACATGCACCCGGCCGTTATCCAGAGCACAATATGACTCGCAAGCAAGAGCCTCCTACCTATGCGACACCTCGTTAATTAAGTCTCCGATAGCACTCTCCATTTTGCATCGACCACTAGATACAAACTAAGCTTCTAAGTGGATTGAATTTTCTTCTTGACCGCTACCATCAACAACGATTCATTACTACACATTTCAATTAAATGAATGCTATATACTCAGTCTAGATTCGAGAGTATTTTTCAACTACGCTGTGCTGTGTTGTGAGGTGACTCAAAGGGGCTAAGTAAGGACAACGTCCTTGCATCATTCGTCCTGTACTAATCATTTCAGTTTAAGAAAGAGCGCATGAAGGGAATTCGCTAGAAAATACACACGCAAGCTGGAAATTTAAACTTATATTATAGAAGAAGTAAAGTTTATAAGTTTGTGTGTTTGTAGGAAGTATTCTCTGGAACTACCTACATACTGAGCCGATTTTGTAAAATTATTTTACCAGTAGAAGGCTATATTATTCCTAAGTCGCAACCTATATTTGATTGTAATTAATAATTATGTTTTAAATGTGAAAAGTAAAAATGTTATCGTCCAGCGTAGTAGGCACGGGTCAACTAATCTATATAAATATACGTGCTTTATGGTTTATTGGAATTGTTGCAAGTTTCTATGGAAAATATTAAAAATGTGCTCCAATTTAAATGAAATTTATTATCCGGGGAGCTATAGTATAGGCTACAACATTATTTTTCCTACGGGAAAATATAAAATTCCCACGGGAAAACAATAATAACGCGAGCGAAGCCGCGAGCGGAAAGCTAGTAAGAAATAAAAACTGATATGACAAATAACAACCTTCTTGTTATCTTCTCTTTGTTTATTGAAAACCAATGTGCAGGATTTAACTTAAATTTAATGCATTTTTACCACAAACGTGCCGCCTCTCTGTAAACAACTTCCCACTGCTGTGTTTCCCGAACGCAACGACATGTCCCTATTCGACCTTTTAACCGTGGTCCCACTGCTAGTTTGAAGAGAGCATTATATTCAAAGTTGGCAGCGACCAAGCAATGTCCCTGCCCTGATATTGGCGAAGTCCATCGGCGGCAGTTACCGCTTACCATCAGTTGGGCCCTTTGCTCGTCCTTTACCCCATTTATATATTATATATAGCTTCGATTTATTAATCATTTAGCATATTTAGGTAGGCAAACTTTCGGCTGGGTGACGATATGAATTCCATTTCTTGACAAAAATTACCCAGTACAGGGCACCAAAGTTTTAACACCATGTTTCAATTACAATTAACATTCTCAGAAAATCGTTTTAAAGAAAAATAACAAAAGTTATGTCAACGGAGCTTGAAATTCAAAATGGCCAAAATATTTTATTTTTCATACAACTAAAACAACTTTTTATTACAAAACTGTAATAAAAAGTTTCATACAAACTTTAAAATGCCGTTGCATTCTGTGTAAAAAAAAAGTTCATATTTCCATCAGGGGTACCTATTCCCTAAAAAGTTTTTTTGTCCACCCAGCTGTTAAGGCGCATAGTGGTCCCAATGACCTTGCGTCGATCGTCCCGCACTGATTACATAGGAGTGAGTGAGTGAGAGTGAGGGGAATATTTAAGCAATCCTTTACGCGTAAGATGAATTATTTCAATAAAAAATTAATTAAGGCGAATAAGAAAAATCTAAAAAGACCATCCCCTAGAATATTGTTCACTTTATTTATTGAAATCGAAAGTATATGATTTAACCTAATATTTACGACGCGATTAGGTTTAAAGTTTTAAAATCGAGGCATGTTTGGGTCACATTTTAACCAAGTTTTAATTAATTTATCAAAAAATTAAAAAGACCATCCTCTAAAGAATGCGTTGAATAATAACATATCTTTTTTAAAGATTTTTTTATTCAATATTTATGAAGAGAACCGGTTTTTTCTGCTGTGATTTTTTATGTTTAACCTTACTATGCGCCTTAAGGCTCAAGCGACATAAGTCAGCGAATGGACAGGCATCTTCTTACGAATACGAAACTTGATGGGCGTGATCTTTCAATATCATCACCCTAGTTTAGACAAAATATAAAGATGATAATGAAAAGTGCTGCAGCATTACGTCAAACACTCGTATATTTTGACGTAATGCTAAAGCAAGCACTCGGCTACTTAATAGTAAAACAAAATAAGGAGAACGCGAAAGTCTATATACGAGTATATCAAAAATTCTTAACACTCCATCATACTTCACAACAAGAGTTCATAAATATGCTTTTATTTTCTTTTGGCCTACAACAAAAATACTTTTCAGTTTTCCTTCACATAAAAGGAGAGAATGCTTTCAACTCGCCAAATCTTCAACAAGTACCCCGGAAAAGTAGGTAGGTACTTTGCGTGCCGGTGAAACTTCCTAAACTGAGAGATTCCATTACCAATGTTCTGAGCATCGAGTAAAACAAATGAAAAAGAGAGGGCACGGTACATAAATAAATAAAACCACCCAACAAAAGAATTGCAAACCAAAAAGTTTTAATTCTACACTGCTGTTAGTTGGCCCGACTTCCTGATGTTTTGTATCGTCTATATAAACGAACTTAATAAGTTGCATGAAAAAACTCAGTCATTGCATAACTAATAGTAAATAGCTTACTTCGAAAAAGTGAAAAACACACACTATCACAAATAGCGAATTTCCTAATACCGACAATGTATTTAAATTACGTTCATTAAATGTTGCTTTTTATTCAACAAAGGAGAGATTAGTCGTATACCCTGTTTATCAGATTACCAAATTGGTAGCACTGCGTAATTTATATTTTGAATGATTTGATTAGGACATTCACAATTGATATTATTATCATAGATAGCCTAAATATATTGTGATTACTATACGTAGGGTACCTTTCGTATTATAGATAGATCTTCCTTCGTTTCTTCGATTGTCGTAGACACCACGAAACTGGCACCCTGGAAATATATTTGATTCAAATCCATTGTCGAATTATATGAACGGTATATTACCATACCATCGTATGGGGGTACGGTTAAATAAGTCCTATGTACCACAATTGCCGTCGAAGAAACAGACGTAGATTGTACGAAAACCAAACACTAGCAATTCAACAGCTGTAAGTTGCAAATCTGTAACGCAATGTAACTCCGTATATCAGATTGCGTGAAAAGTCCGATAAATTTCTTGCGGCCTGTGGTGTACGCCAAGGGGATAATATATCACCAGCATGGTTTACTTTACCCCAAACTAGTGTAGAAATAATTTCTAAAGAAAACGTACTGAGATAGCAAGCGTAGAAAGCAGAAATTGGTTGAACATTTGAATTACAGAGATGATGACAATCATAATTGAGCAACGGGAAATCATCAACAATAAAATACGCATCAAACCAAGTTAGAGATTAAGTGGTATGTATGCAGCCAGGCGCCAATAGTTCTATGCTGGGAAATATGCCAGAATAAGTAGTTACCAATGGACTTGATGCCTTTTTTCACAACTAGAATGCATTGACGCCGTACTTTGCCACAGACCACGCGTTGGGCCCGTATAGAAATACCCACAGGAGATGGGTAGATAACACTTCAGTTGCGTTACAGACGGTTTACAGTTAAAGCCTCGTATTCATGGCAAACATTTGTTTAGCAACAGTTGATCAACATTGTTGATGAGCGACGAGAATGTTGCCGGAAACTGTTTAAATCAATATGTCCACACGCCAGTCTGCGTTAAAATGTTGCCCGATGGAGAAATTGCATTATTTTATCATTGCTATATTCCATACTACCGCCATGTTTATAAATAGTCGCAAGCACGTCCACACCACATTCGTCAACAATTGTTGATAAACAGATGTTGTCGCTCGTCGGGCGGGAATTTGTCAACCAACATGCCGTTCTCAACTCTGCAACACACAGTGTTGCCAGCAACATGTTGACAGCAACTACGCAACACGTCGATTCAACTTTGTTGCTAAACAAATGTTTACCATGAATACGAGGCTTTAACTGTAAACCGTCTGTAACGCAACTGAAGTGTTATCCTTTTTTATTGCAATTATGTTTGCAAACAAGCAATCTGCCCACCTGATGGTAAGTGGTAACAGTCACCTATAATACATGTGGCTCCTGTGAGATTCGCAGCAAAACTGCAACCCCCACAAGAACCACAGTGTACATTGCCAAGTTGTGACTTAAGATGTAAAGTCACGGTACCCAGTAATTTCAATGCCATATCTTACCCTTCAAACCGGAACACAGCAATGCAAGCACTGCTGCTTTGCGGCAAAAATAGGTAAGACGGAGGTAACCAATTACCCATGCACACGACCCTGGTACAGAGTCGCCCTCCGGTGTCTGAATGAGACAAGCTCAATTTACCGGACTGCGACTTTACTAGAGGGGAGCCTGAAATAAATCGACTCCTATTTTAGGGCAGGGCCATATCTTATTTTGCACTGCTCATCTGCGTGACGTAGCGTAGGCCATCGCACACGGTCTCGCGGTCTGAGGAGAGTCGCACACCATTTTTAATATCTTATTTTTTTATGTAAAATTAATCTTATTGCTGCCGAAAGGCCTCGCAACGTATATCTTATCCACGTTAGGTCTTGCACAGACAGTGACAGCTAAAACTAAATACTACAATTTCAAGATCATAATGTACGTTGGTGGATCCTACTGGACAGAGGGGATAAAACAATGTTTCATGTATAATTTTACTGAAAAGATATCAATATTTTTGAAATTACACATTTTTCACGGCTTTACAATACCTACACAAAATATAGGCATTTATTAATTGTAACACCAACAACATCAGCCATGCCCTGTTACAAAAAATAAAAACCGACTTCGAGAAACACTGAAAGTTAAAAATAATATAAGAATAGGTACAGACAACACCACAGTTCGATATTGAAGTCAGTGCCAAATTTTAAGACTTTCTAGATCAAAGTAATCTCGTAGAAGGAGGCTGCTAGGAGGGAGCGGGAGGAAGATCCCGAAGCCGCTCCCCTCCGCCGTAGACGGATAGGCAGGCGAAGGCGGGCATTCGCGGAAGCGATGCCCGTCTAATGACCCTGCCGTGGAGGTGCACGGTTGGCCCCGTGCACGCCGCCGTTAGGCCCTCCGTCTGGGGATTGCCCTGGTGTTCTCGGGCAATCCTCCCCTTGGCGATAGCTCGACCAACTTGGCCAGGCTTGCCCGGACGCGCTGGTAGTGGTAGTCGCAATGTGGACCTTACCATGCGCGCCCACAAGGGCAGGGAAAACACCGGGGGGTTTTAGTGGGTCGGCCTGGCACTCTGCCGGGCCAGCCCCACACAAGCCCGCCGTCTGACCAGACGGCGGGTACGGTGCGGGTGCACATTTCCCCCCGAAAAAAAAGGAGAGGAGAACGCTCTTCATCGTTTTAGAACGACACCGTAAACTATGGCTGCTAAATGTCATTTTGATAACCTAAAATTGTTAATTTTGCTTCAGTTTTATTAACTTGTTTTGAACTGTTATCACTTCGCTCATAGAAATTATGAAGCAAATATCCGTCTCATAAATAAACAATGCCTTCATCAATAATAATGTCTCCATTTTTGTTACTATTTCCATTGTCTTCATACGAGTATTTAATCAATTACAAAACAAAGACGAGTGATTAATTGTCTACGATAATACAAAATAAACTTGCTTCCAAATTAATACAAAAAAAGGAGGGAATAACCGAATTGACGGCCATGTCATCTGTCAAATAAACGTCAGTGCGAATTTCACCCGCCTATTTCACGAACGACCGGTGCGTCGTCGAGCTTACGATGTTTACGAACGGCTATATACATGATCGTCGTCCGCTCACACCGAGGGTTTTCGAACGGCCGGTACGACATCGATCGTCGTCAACGCAGCCCAGTAGGTATATTGACGTTTTAATTCCAGCCAGTTTTCGGATGCCAAGCGCGGATCCACCGTTGTGGGCACCATGGGCACGCCCACAACCCTAATAGACTTGTGATGTTACACTTTCACGGTTTAGTGAGATCAATAGGCTAATGAATATCTAATGTCTTAATAAAAAAAACATCTCTTTGTAAACATCTCCTTTATAGGAATGTACTATATCGATCATAAGGGAGTCCAGATTCCGGCTCACACTTGGCCGATTTCTGACTGTGACCACAACCTTTTTTGAGGGCTGGATCCGCCCCTATCTGATGCTGTTAGTGCCTTTCTTTTACTCATTATAGAAAGAGAAAGAAATGGCATTATGACAATTCAAAAAACTGCCGGGAATTAAGACGTCATAATACACCCCCAGGGAAGGTTTAAACATACAACTGGACCCGGTAGATGGCGCTGTAATCGGGCAGAACAAGGTTTGCCGGGCCCACTAGATTGCAATATAATTTAATACCATCTATGATGAAATCGTGAGCAACAACTAATATGGAATAACTCTTTGCTTGCTACAAAATTCCAAATGTATTTAATTACATAGTGTAGGTTTTAAAAAACACTTCTCTACTGGCTGCATTCAAAGACATTCAATAATATGCCCAGTCATATGCCCAAAAACTGGAATTAATATCACCAAAACTGAAGACAATAAAATTCATATATTAAAAATTAATATGTAATAGTATTAACCGCCTCACTAACAGCCTCCACAGTCTGATATTTGAGACCACCAAGTGATGATCGGGGAATTTGGGGTTTGATGCCCATGGAGGCAAACGTTTTGTTGCTCGGTTTGGTTGATGAAAGGGCTTTTGAGCCCACCTTGCAAGCTACCACCGTCTCATCTGTTTGTTGATATGATAATAATGTTAAAAGCATTGTTGTATTCCGACAAATAAAAGTAAGATAGCCAGTTACTCAGTTATTGAGCTTAATTATTCCACCTTTGGCCTTATCATCAATAACCATCGGGTGAGATGAAGGCCAAGAGCTTACCTCTTTGATAAAAAAAAAATAATTGAATACAATATTGTATTAAACTTTCTCGTCCTGACTTGTAGGTGTTCATGCAATTCACTGGTTTTAAGGAAACAAAGACATCTGTCTGATAGATTTCTAAAGGCTTTATTTTGAAATCTTTGTAATATTAATCTACTACTTCAGAGAAACAGCAAAGTACCTTGGAATGTATTTGGACAGGAGACAAACATGGAATGTTCACATAAAAAAGAAGCGCAATGAGTTGGACATGTTGTTGAATAAGTTTAACTGGCTCCTAGGAAGGAAATCGCATGTGTCTCTGGAAAATAGGCTCCTCATATACACAACAGTTTTATTTAATACCTGTTTGGTTGTGTAGTATCGAATTGTGGGGGTCAGTCAGCGAAGCATAGCAATGTGAAATATTACAAAGATGTGTAGTTCATATGTGACTTAATAACTATTGTCATAAATTTTAATTTAGTAGAACATACTTTTTCTTTAACAAATTAGGTCAATCAGTTTGGTTTAAATTAGTTAATGTTTTTAAACTAGATAAGTAAAGAAACGTGATTGTTTATCTGGTAAGAAATAGATGGATAATTAATTCATAATAACACAAAAAGAAGTTAACATGGAATTATAAATAATATTACTCATAATAATAATAAATAATATGCACCTTCATTAAATTAAATATTATACAATGAAAATGTCAATATAATTTATTTAACCATAACCCTTATAAGTCATATAAGACTGTACATATCCCATACCTATTAAAAAATTTGTGTGTGTACAAGTTCATGCTAAACCCAATTTAGTTTTTGAAAAATTTTGATATCAGTTGTTAATTTGATATTATTTTAAGAAAAAAAGTTGACTGCAATGCAATTGAATATTTTTCATTTTTGTGTGATTCTAATAGGTTATACCTATGTAACTTTTATGTCTTCCCTCATAGTGATATAACTGAAAGCCGAATGAAACAACAAATCTACGATATTTCATACATATAATAAATATTTTTGTTAAATATTCGATAATATCAAAATAATTTTTAATTTCTGCCTACAATGATTTTTATTTCCTACTAATTTAGAAGAAATAAAATATTTATTTATACATTGGTAATTAAATTTTGTAAAAAATAGGTAGGTACTCACCTGATCTGGACAAAAGTATCCAAATGCTACCATCCCAAACAGAGAAAGTAGTAAACAAAACAATATCACTTTGCGAAGCTTTGATCTCGGTTCCATCTTCTTTATTTCATATGCGCCGCTTGGTAACAATAAGGCGAAATCACTATCTACTTGCACTGATACACTTTTTTGCATTTCGTTTGGATGCATGTCTCATTTTTACAAAATATCCTTATAAATACACTGATTCAGTCAACTATTTCATTTCGTTCAGTCTGTAAACACTGTAATAAATTCACATTTTGATATTCTTATTTGATGTTTGTATAAATTACAAAAGTTCGATATCATTTTTATACGATAAATTGTAATTAGATATCTGAAAACCAAACAAAGCCGAAAAATGTACACGACAAATACCGGATAGATACAGCAAGCGTTTGACATACGTCTGACAGCGAACATGACAAAACCACAACAGAAGAGCGAGCGACTATTTTAGCGCGGCGCGGCACAGCGTATATGTGTTCTGTGGGCACAGCACTACGGCAGCGACACCTCACTCACGCTTGCAGTCTGTGCTTCAGAAATACGTTCATTCGTGTTCGTTTTCGAACTTTTGGTTTGTTAAACATTTGTGTATGATGATTAGGTCTAGACTAGATACAGTTGCCGGCACGTAAGTTGGCAAGAACCAGGGATATTATTACTTATCTCGAATTATAATAATACTGAAATATTATAGGCCAGAATGGATATTAGATGAAAAGCAGTAACAATATTTGTTGCACACGAGGATTCACGCGCAAAATCACAAAATCGACGTCAAAATCTTGCCAAGTTAGGTGCCCGCAACTATATTAGTGGTATAGTCCGTTGTTTTTTATTGGCGTCGTTTATTGAATTCGAAAAAATGATCTGAGGCCCTAGACAAATGCATGCCACGCGCTAACTTTTCCGCAGTCATTCCGCAGAAAAAATGTATGAAAATGACATTAGCTTACGACAACCTCACGCTATTTTTTCGCAGCTAATGTCATCCATCTCCATATATTTTTTTCTGAGGAACGACTGCGGAAAAGTTAGCGTGTGGTATTTGTCTAGGGGGGCTTTATAGATTTAGAGAGCGAGGCAAGCGAACAAAGCAATACAAACAAAGATAGAGAGTTCGCTCCACTATGCGCTCGCAGCGCCGTATGTATCACTGATTTTGACCTCAGACTAAGTACACCAAGCTGACCAAAGGTCAGGCTCCTCAGGGAGGAGTCTTATCACCTCTACTATGGTCAATAGCTGTGGATGAACTCATTGTATTAGCCTCAGGTAAGGGATTTGATGTACAGGGCTATGCGGACGACGTGGTTGTTTTAGCCCTCGGACCGTGCCAAAGCACTTTATCATCCCTAATACAAGGGGCTCTAAACACCATACAAAAATGGTGTACTGAAAAACACTTATCGGTAAACCCGAACAAAACTACAATAGTACCGTTCACTAGGAAACATAAGCTGAATAAACTTATTAAACCTGTGTTAAACGGATCGACTATTACATTTTCCACTGAGGTGAAGTACTTGGGCGTCACTTTCGACCAAAGGCTCACCTGGAACACACATTAATAATGTGGTTCAAAAAGCAAAAATCGCACTTGGTGTGTGTAATCGCATGGTAGGGACGAAATGGGGACTCAACCCAAAGATCGCCCTCTGGATATACACCGCCATAGTAAGGCCCATAGTAACCTATAGCGCTGTGGTTTGGCACAAAAAGGCTAAACAGAGGACAATCATTGACACTCTAAATAGCCTTCAAAGAACCGCATGTCGAATGGCAACGGGAGCCATGTCCACAACACCGGCAGCTGCATTAAACGCCCTTCTAAACCTGCCGCCCCTTAATCTACTAATAGAAAAGGAGGCGAAGGCTTGCCTACATAGGGTCGGCATAGGCTGTCGCATTAACTGGCTCTCTCAAACACTGAGGACCCTTCAGGACTCTGTGCTGAAACATCCAATGTTAGCTATGACCAGCGATGTCATGCTTCCACGAGTAAACTTCGTTAGAAATTTTAAAGTGGAAACCCCTCACAGAGATGAATGGGAAGAGAATCTCAACTCCTGTGAGGATGGAAGCCTCGTATGGTATACGGATGGCTCCAGAAAATCATTTGATGTAGGGTGCGGAGTGTACGGTCTAAGGCCCAGAGTGAGCAAAAGTACCAACTTGGGCCGGTACGCATCCGTTTTCCAGGCGGAGATATATGCCATCATTGAATGTGCAGATTAAACCAAAGAAACTACTCAAACCAACATATCTATATTTATTCAGATAGTCAAGCAGCTCTAAAAGCCATTAGCTCGAGCCAAATAAACTCGAAGCTGGTAGAGGACTGCCTCACCCGCCTGAATGCTATAGGACAAAAAAACAAAATTGTTTTAAGATGGGTTCCTGGGCATTCTGGTGTCATTGGCAACGAGAAGGCCGATGAACTCGCTAAAACTGGAACTATAAAACCACAAATAGGACCGGAACCTTTTTGTGGGATTTCAAAGAACCAGGTACACAACTTTCTAAATGAACAACTTCTTAGAAACTCATTCGAACTCTGGAAATCTACTCCAGGGCAAGAACACGCGAAGGCACTAATACAAGGCTACTCGCGTAAACTAACTGACGAGCTTCTGCAGCTTAACAGGAAAAACATCAGTGCAGTCGTAAGAACCTTAACTGGACATTGCGGCCTGAATAGACACATGTTCAACCTCAAGATTAGGGACAACGACATCTGCAGATTCTGCAATCAGGAGCGTGAAACTCCTAAACACCTTCTGTGTGACTGCAGCCCACTGATTCATCGGTGTAGCCTTCATCTGGGAAGACACATCATGAGACCAGATGAAATACAAACTCTCCCAACCCAAAAAATCCTCAATTTCATAGAGGGTTTGGGCTTGAAGGAGATACTCTAACGGTGCTATAATTCACAATAGATCTTTTAGGTCGAGGTGAAAAGGCCTACAAGGCGAAAGCCCGTACAATAACAACAATAATAATAAGTACACCAATGGACGCGCAATGTACTAATATGTCTCAAATAGCGTCCAGTTCAGTCCGCCATTACAAAGCACCGTGTTTGTTGTTGTGCTAAAATATCAGTCAGTGAGCAATATTTCTGAGTGAATTTTACAGTTCTATGTTTTTTTTTTATGAATTGTATAAAGAAAAACATAATAAGTGTGGAATCTTGGACGCGGCGTCCCAAGTTTTTTCCGACATCTTAGAGCACCAACACATATCTTGGCACGCTTTTTTCGTAGGTACCTATTTCATGTCTATTGATAGATAGATAGATAGATAGATAGAACTTTTATTTGATACATTAGGATACAACAGGTCTTATACACTAAATTCAAATTATAAGTAGGTAATGTACCAAAAAGGTCTACACTCAGCGTACGCCGTGACACTCGTAACAAAGAGTGCCACGACACTGATATTCTGTGTAAACGTTTTACCGATGTAACATCAATAGAAAAGCTGAATAATCAATAGATATTGGTATCTATAGTCTAAGATTTGACTCTACGCTACGCGCCAATGAAATCTGCGTGCGCAGGAGCGCGTTCAGAACCTTCGCGCGAAGTATAAGTTTTCGCTCTAACCCCGTTCAATTCTTTCGAGCGTGACGCCCGGGTGAAACTACTGGCTCGTTCAAGACCTCTTACCCTGCGTTCCGTAAAACGATAAAAGTGATAATATCGCGAATCCGACCAAAGTCACAACATAACCTACTGATTCAATAGCCCTTATTTTTTGTGACGATTTAATTTGGTCGGATTCGCGATGTTATCGCTTTTATCGCAATTCGGAACACACCCTTAGAGTGTCAGAGCGAGTTACAACCGAACAACCATCGAATTTGATGGTTGTAAAACGCTCTGACGTTTGTTACTGAAATACTCTTACGTGATTGGATGATATTGGGACCCATTATCTAAAATGTCATCTGATAGAAAGAGAAATAAAAATTCATGTGAAAGAGGGAGATAAAAGATTTGGTTGCTTGCTGCAATCCGTTCAACGCCTCTGACCGAGTACCGGCCAACTACACCCTGAAGCTCTGAACGCGCTCCAATTTATATAGTTGCAGGCCATAGATATAGAATGAAATAGATGGGCTATAAAAGCCGTCAAACATGAGGAAAAGAGATAAACTTATACACATTGCCAAAGGAAAGAAGAAGATGGCATCATTTTTTTTGTCCTTGTTACCGTATATAGGTGAAACTGGTAGTGGGGATTGTTTATCACCAGCGTCTGGTGCTAAACAAATACGTGGAAGAAATTTGTTCTGTGAATTAAAGCTTACTGTGTAATTATTTAACACTTTAATTAGTGTAATTGTGAACTATTTGAACATTTAAATCATGGTGCACTGCTCCGTTTTAGTTTGTAATAGTGATAGTGCTAGAAAACAGGAAAATATAACCTTTTACAGGTAAGACCTAAATTGTGTCAATAAAAAGCGCCAAAACTATTTTTTAAATTATAGATACAAGTTATATTGCAATATTTTATCCTTCTACTATGGTTCTCAATCATATTATGGGATTAAACATGAAATTTCAAACTAAATAGTAAGGTTATTGTTAACCTAACAAGCTAGGAATATCGCCGTACAATATGGCCACGTATACAGCCAACGCGTATAACATTTTGCCGGGTTATAATGATACCAGTTACGCTACGACTATTTTTCCTTGATTCGTAGGTAATTTGTTACGTGAAAGGGAACTCACATATTAGTTTCTGTGTTACATTAATATTGACATATTTAAGTATAAAATTTTGAGCATTTTAGATAACAAAGGTAATTCTTTTGAAGTGAGACTTTCCATTTGCTTGTTTGTCTGTATTTAACAGATTTCCTTCGGGGAACCTCCTTTTATTTTTAACCTGTATACATATTGTTTCAGGACGCATCGGTGTTGGATTTCGGTTCAAATTTGAATACGCCCCGAAAGAGAAAAATGCGGCTTCAAATGCTGGGTTTGAAACAATCAGCGAGGTCATCAAATAAAAAACTACGGCCAGTGCGTCAACCGCTTAGACGATTGGGAAAAAAAGTAGTCTAATTTTAGAAAATGTTTATTTAAAATTTAATATTGTACATTTTCTAAATCTTCACAAATATTTAGTAAATGTGTAAATATTGGATTTTAAATAAACTGCAGAGATAAAGAAAAAACAATGATTATTGCCCGCTGTATTCTTAATCGAGCGACGATCTTCGCAAGGTACCTAGCTGGCAAAAGCTGGAAGCGAATGGTCGCGGATCGTGCTCAGTGGCGAGCACTTAGAGAGGCCTATGTCTAGCAGTGGACGCGTGTGGATGATGATTCATAATATTTTTTCTTATATTTGTAAAGATGTTTACATAATAGCTTAAATAAATAATAGTAAAATGTTTTAAAACGAAATATACTCGAGTAAATTTGAAAAGTGTAGTTTTATTTAAAAGTGTAAATAACTTTAGACTGCGGCGAAGGTTGAATGAAGAATTCAATAAAAAAAATCGCAACTTCCTCCCACTTTTATTTTTTGAGACATATTATTGAGCGAGGGGCGCTCATTAAAATGTCTCAAAAAAAATACGTAGATCAATCAACCCTACTTTATGTTTATAGTGGTAAAAGCCACTATAAAAATAAAGTAGGGTAAAACTTAAAGCAACACTGGTATACCCATCTACTTTAGGCAGGTATGACGTCATCTATGTCTGTCCCTTACGGGTATACGGTCACGTCCTATCTATTCATTCTTTATCTAAGTTGCAGGCCGAAACCTGGGCACAGATTAGATAATAGTTACTACGTAACAGATACATCACTCCCATAGAAACGCTCGAATCGCTGTAATAATAATAGCCAAAACCGACAGACAAAAGTAGCTGCAAGAAGAAATGGTCTCTACGGGCGTGCGCCGAGAATCGAGATTCCCGCGTACACCGTGTGATTGCGTCATCGAGCGAAAACCTAAGGGTTGTACCAAGAACATAAATTAAACAAAATGGTCAAAGTAAAACTTAACTGCTATTATTTATATAGATAAGTATATAATATAAAATAATTTCCAAAAAAAAAATAATGCAATAAAGTGATTGCGAGGAAAGCCCTTGACTTAAACGTGCTTTGCTTTTATAAAATTATAGATTTTTACGGTTATTAAATTTTACCATCTAAAATATCATCACTCGTATGAATAATTGTGATAATTTTAAAAACAGGGGTAAAATGGATTAAAAACGTTTTTTTAAAGGGAATCAAATAAAATGCTAGTGGCCGGTTCATCAAGACTATAATTATTTTTTATATAAATAAGTAGGCAATCAAGCAGACTGCCTTGTTTGAATTTTTTTTTAAACAAACAACAGGGAAGCTCTTGGCCTTCATCTCATATGATGGTAAGTAACGAAAAGACCTAAAAAAGAAAAAAAAATATTTTACGTCCACAGCTTCATAGTAATGAACCACCATAATATCGTTAATCAAGTTTATTAAATTAAAAAGTAATATAAGTTTTGCGGGGGAAACGTGTAGTGTACTCGTAGCTACGCCTTCAATTTCGCTCGCGTCACAGATTCGATTTTAGTAAGGGTAAAAGTCACGCGTGCGGCGTGCGGCAGCCCTCTGCCGGTCGGCGCGCCGGCGCGCTACTTAGCGGTAGGTACTGATAACGCTGCATTGCGCGAGTGACGGGGGCCTGACCTGGGGCGCGTTCCGAGCCTACACTCCAAACACTCCGCGTTGTTTTTTGTCTTGCTCTAAGGTGTGGAACGACTCAAGTTGTTTTTATAACCTCATGACATTACATACAATTGTATTTATAAATTGTAAATATATTTTTCACGTAATGTTAAAAGTAAAATTAGGAATAATTAGAAAATATAAAATTGCTTTTTTGTTTACCAGCAACCCTTTGGATCAAAACATCACCATCTAAATCATAATGAGGAGTTCCGTCACTACTCACTACTTAAAACTAATTGGAAGTCTTCCATTTCGCAAGTCATACAAGTCACACACAATAATAAATACTTAATAACTTTAATTTTTAATTTACTTTAGTTAATATTAATTTTTATTAATATTAACTAAAATAAATTAAAAATTAAAGTAAACTAGTGTGCTTTTTTTAAGATTTGACATGATGATGATGACATAACTTTAACTTAACCTATCTATCCACTAAAGTGACGTTTTAAACGTCAGAGTGTTTTTTAACCATCAAAATTGATCGCCAAAAAGTTGCGACTCTCGGAGGCTCGGAACGGGGTAATTATGATCTAAGGGTAATTGGCTAGATGACAAAAAAATTTTTTTTGCTTTAATACAAGCTTATTCATATAATAAACGGAAAGAAAAAATCGGTTTTCGAATAACTATAAAAACAACCAAGATATAAGGTATTAAAGATTTTTCTCCATCTCTTTCTAGCAAAACGGCATTTTAAATGGAGTTTATATGGCCGTACTCAATGATGACGTCACGGTTGATGTCGGATCTCTCTGTCTAATCGCTTCCAAATTAACAGCTTAAAATGCTTGTATCTTATGTATTTCTAAGCCGATTTTAATTCTAATTTCACATGATTGTATCTTTTTCTACGCTATTTTAATATTTTATGTCGAGATATGAAAATTAGAATTCAGTCATCATCCCAATTGTGACAGCCAAACGTCATGCCGAAAGGTACGGAACGGCCTTAGAGTAAAAAGTTGTAGGCTTGGAACGCGCCCCTGCTTTTAGATATTTCTAATCTTCTTCTTCTCTTTATTCTTCTTCTTTCTTTCTTCTTTTATATATAAAAATGAAACGCTGTGTTTGTCTCGCAAAAACTTTGAAACGGCTCGACAGATTCTTACGAAATTTTCTGTGTGTATTTGATTAGATAAAGGGAAGGTTTAAAAGTACAGTTGGACCCGATAGGTGGCGCTGTAATCGGGCAGGACAACGTCTGCCGGGCCCACTAGTCTTATATCTATAAAAACGAAACGCTGTGTGTTAGTCTCGCTAAAACTTAGAAATGGCGCGACAGATTCTTACGAAATTTTCTGTGTGTATTTAAATAGGTCCAGGGAAGGTTTAAAAGTACAATGAGATCTGAGTCTGTAATCGGGCAGGACAACGTCTGCCGGGCTCACTAGTCTTCTTATTCTTCTCTTTATATATAAAAATGAAACGCTGTGTGTTAGTCTCGCAAAAACTTTTAAACGGCTCGACAGATTCTTACGAAATTTTCGTTGTGTGTTTGAATAGGTCCAAGGAGGAAGGTTTAATTTTTCATATTATGTAGTTCATCACAATCTTTATCTCGAAGAAGCTAACACAATTAACACAATTTGTTTATTTTTTAATGCTACTGCTTCACATGCGTCCTAATGCGTTACCAATTGCTGTTATTTTGACATCACTTAGGAAAAGAAAGAGGAATTTTATCGCCATTCTAATCACGGGAGTGCTTACCTACACGCGGGTTGAGATATTCAGTGACAGTTTGCCAGTACGTACATTGAGTAGCATCCACAAGCATCACGCCTTTTTGGGCAGTCTTAGGCTCTAGCGCGTTAATTGATATGCGGCACGGTCGAAGACTCCACCTCCCAGCCACGCCCTATCCTCGCAGGAGTGCCCCACGACAGCTGCCTCTCGCCGTGCCTTTACTTTGCCTACATCTTCACCTGTGATTTAAACTAAACTACTGAACGCGCTTTCCGAATTTTGGTAAGCAAAGCATTTCACGTCAGCCTACACAAAAAGAATGGAGAGCGCATAGATCAATTATTTGAGGAGGTACGAAAGGAGAAACAATCTTTCTGATAGCAAGGGGAGTTCGGATAGAAAAGGATGGTATACCTACAGCAATGTAAGAGCGTGCAAGACCCTACGCTTTAAAATAGGAAGGTTTGGCAAGGAAATACGACACATGGTCTGGTCATATTTACGAAGATTGAAAATAAATCTAATTGCGAGGTTCTGAAGGCACTCAAATTTTTTGAAGAGTTCCTCGGCAAGGTCAACGCAACAATTCCCAGCATAATCAGTGATGAACAGTAAAAGAGGATTGTGCGAACGAGATTTTGGTACCTACTGATCGGAAGAAAGTTATGCGAATATCTTAGAATAATAAAGTGCTAACAGACGATCCGATTTGGTTGGATCCAACGTGATCCAACCAAATGAGGAGCCGACGCGCCTACAGACGGTCCGACGCGGTTGGCAATCCAACATTAGGGATGCCCTAAAAAGTATTATGTACCTATATCGATATCGATACAAAATACTATTTTGGCCAATACAAAAACATAATTTGTCTTTGCGAAACTCAAATAAATTAACACCTTTTGTTAATATTTTATAAAGTTTATAAAATTTGTTTATAAGGAATAAATAAATAGGTACAGATAGATTTCATGGTAAATTTTTTGAGGTAATGTTTGTTAGAAATATTTATTTCCTGTGATCCGACTCTATCGATCGGTATCATAAAAATCCCGAACATAAAATCCAAAAGATCCAAAAAATTATCGTACTCGTAAAAATATTGAAAGAAAAGTATCAATACTTCAAATTCAAAGTGTAGAGTACTTCAACGTCAGTCAGTGACTTGAAAACAGCAACAAATTAAGTAGGTGTGTATAAACAATAATAAAAAAGCATCTGTAAATTCACAAATTAAAGTTTATTATATTAGGTAGGTACTCATAAATAGGGTAATGTCTGTTAAAACACAAACAAAAAGTAAAACAACATTTTTGCAACATATTTTTTTCTCTACTTTGTGGTTTGGCAGGACAGCAGTCGAGTCATTTTAGTTTACAAAATTATTAATTTATTACTTTAAGCACACATAATTAAATTAAACCACAAAGTATCGATACTTTTGTCTTTTGTCGTGTCCCTACTTGTCGGATGAGCGATCGGGCCGTCGAGCATCCAACAAGCTAATAATAATTATGTCGGGCCGACAGCCGTACACACGTTCCAATTTGGTTGGGGTCGGGCGGTTGGCTCCAACCAAATCGGATCGTCTGTTACGGCTAATAACTATTCTAAGGCGAATATATACGATAATGCAAATATAACTAAACTGTATGCAGCGTAGGTACACTTTTTTCGTGTACCTACTTAATATGAGGTTTAAAGTCAAGAACAACAGACAGAGCTGAAAAATTATTATGCATATAATAATTATATCGAAAATGAAAGGCGGTAATAGATTATAATTGACCCTGGAGATGTAGTTTTGCTAGGATCTACCTTCAATCCAAATTATTTACTCCACCTGTTAATTTTGGAATAGCTGACCCCAGCTGAGTGAGCCACAAAAAAACTGTAGAAAATTACATTGTATGAGTAATTAATTATATATGCTCGCAGCATGAAAACTTGGGAGTATCGCTATATCTATCCTGTGTAGGTACACATGACAAGTCAGCCTTTACTTTTGCCGTGTGGCAGACCCCAGCTGAGCCACAAAAAAAATGTGGAAAATAGATTGTTTGAGTATGCCGCTGTAATGTCTAGAGTTTGTCAGCAAGATTCAGTTTGTCGTTTGCGCGTTTCGGAGATATGTGTGGCTCAGCTGGGATAACGTTACTCAGTTGAGCCACACGGATCTCGAAAACGAAAAGACAGCGAAAATCTGTTTGCTGATATAGATAGGTGGCAGTTTGTCGGACAAGTTTCAGTGCTCATCACCTTTGGACTGCTCTCGTGGGGAACCACAGAACACACTGTGTTCTGTTGGGAACCTATTACTTGTTCGAAGTTTTCTTGTCCGATTTATTGGGGTAACGTTACCCCAGCTGAGCCACACGGATCTCGAAAACGAAGACATAGCGAAAATCTATTTTGCTGATATCCTAGATAGGTGGCAATTTTTTGGACAAGTTTCAGTGCTCATCACCTTTGGACTGCCCCTTAGAGCATTAATGGTGTGCATTACCGCAGCAAAATGTTGTGCTTTAGAGAAGTGAGAGTATATCAAATAATTAGTTCATCATGAGGAGAAATTAGTTCATGAATAGCAAAATTTGTTCGCATTGTAGTTTTAAAGTTATTCGAGAAAAACAGATGTTGCTGGAGTAATGTTCGAAACGTTACCCTGGCAAAATCTTTTTTTATAAAATCGTTTCCATCCAGAACCAAATACATGAATAGATAGCTTTTGTTGCGTATTAAATGTTTGTGAATAGCAAAATTTGTGCATGTTGTATTTCTTAAGTTATTTAAGATTTTGCTGCGGTAACGTTTTAGGATATCCCAGATCTCGAAATCGGTTGAACATAGAAGTTTGAAAAAAATACCAATAATAGACCTCAATTTGTTCAAATTTGTTCAAGCATTAGTTTTTGATTTGCTTGATGAATACCAATGTAATTAAATGTTTTCAAAAATCAGAAAAAACGAATTTCTCAGTAAACCAGTACACTTACAATAAAATAAAAGGCTGTAACATGTACCCTTGGTACACCTTTATAACGACAGTAAACTTAGATTATGTAACTTTACGCAATATGAACATATAGAGAATTTTAAAAAGGTTTTTTTAAGTCATCGAATACGCAGCTTCCATTAAACAAGGAAACATGGCATACTATGAACAAATTAAAATGTTCCATCAATAAACAATCCTGTTAATTCCAGCCTTGAATTACGGCTATTATGAAAGTTATATCAAAAATAAGATATATCAATAATTTGTCAATAAGCCGACCGAATTATAAAGGTTACGTAAAAGCGACCGCACCATACATACGGGTATACTTCGCAAATTAGCAGCGTAGTATGTGACGTAGTGTACAGTCGGGTAGAATAGTAATTCGGACAACCGATTTTTAAATATTTCTACCAGTTTTCTTTTTTGTAAATTGCAATCATGATAATCAACAGTATTATTATACAATTTAATGACTTAAGTATACAGTGTGGAAACTTTCAGCGGGGCAGTATCCGTTGCAGCTACACGAAAATGGTTTTAGGAGACTATCCATAATTTTTTATGGAATATTGATCCCCATTCACAGATTTTCAAAAAAATGTACAGTTAGCAAGAAAATAGCAATTTTACATAAAAACATTTTTTGATGCAAATCGATCCTGTTTCTAATACTGATCAAAAACTTCTATGGGATCAACCATCGTTGGAGGAGTCCGATACTTAAAACCTAAACATAAATTGCCTAATAACGTTTGGCCTAAAACATATATCACCTAAAAACGAAATGCCTAATAACGTTTAGCCTAAATAAGTATGCATAAAGTCGAGAATACACATAAAGTCGTTTCTAAAATTCTGCGTTATCTAAAACTAAAATTGTGTTTACCCGTAATGTCATTCAACCCAACATTTTCATGTAAATCATAGACATGATGATGATACTATGATTTACATGAAAATATTGGGTTAAATGACATTACGTGTAAACACATTTCTAATAATTATTTTTAGATAACGCATTAATTATTTATTGGTTATTATGAAACACCGTGTATAGTTTGTTTCTCAGATCGCACAAACATGGCTCTGTATGAAGGATATTTTCATTGTCTTATTGTTCCCGGGAGTATTACGCGGCTCAACAGATTAATTTCACTCTACCAATCCGATGATTTTATATTCACGTATAATGTGCATGTGTGCCTTATAAAAATTATCTGTGATTTTTAATAAGTAAAAAATATCATTTGTATAAGACTGATTTTTAAATAAAAAAATGTCGTTCTCGTTTCATTATTTTATTATACCCTTTTTTTCGCAACTGTACTAACGAAACATCAATATTATACCGTTCATTTAAAATGGTTAGCCTTATGTATGATGCGGTCGCTTTTACGCAACCTTTATAATTCGGTCGGCTTATTGACAAATTACTGATATATCTTATTTTTGATATAACTTTCATAATAGCCGTAATTCAAAGCTGGAATTAACAGGATTGTTTATTGATGGAACATTTTAATTTGTTCATAGTATGCCATGTTTCGTTGTTTAATGGAAGCTGCGTATTCGATGACTTAAAAAAACCTTTTTAAAATTCTCTATATGTTCATATTGCGTAAAGTTACATAATCTAAGTTTACTGTCGTTATAAAGGTGTACCAAGGGTACATGTTACAGCCTTTTATTTTATTGTAAGTGTACTGGTTTACTGAGAAATTCATTTTTTCTGATTTTTGAAAACATTTAATTACATTGGTATTCATCAAGCAAATCAAAAACTAATGATTGAACAAATTTGAACAAATTAAGGTCTATTATTGGTATTTTTTTCAAACTTCTATGTTCAACCGATTTCGAGATCTGGGATATCCTAAAACGTTACCGCAGCAAAATCTTAAATAACTTAAGAAATACAACATGCACAAATTTTGCTATTCACAAACATTTAATACGCAACAAAAGCTATCTATTCATGTATTTGGTTCTGGATGGAAACGATTTTATAAAAAAAGATTTTGCCAGGGTAACGTTTCGAACATTACACCAGCAAAATCTGTTTTTCTCGAATAACTTTAAAACTACAATGCGAACAAATTTTGCTATTCATGAACTAATTTCTCCTCATGATGAACTAATTATTTGATATACTCTCACTTCTCTAAAGCACAACATTTTGCTGCGGTAATGCACACGCATTAATGATCTAAGGACTGCCCTCGTGGTGAACCACAGAATAACACTGTTCTGTGGGGAACCTATTACTTGTTCGAAGTTATCTTGTCCGATTTACATTTGACCGACGTCTTTTTTACTACCGATATGTATTGTTTGCCATATTTTTAGATCATCGAAATATCATTTGATATAAATATCATTTCACCGAACGTTTCATCAATTTACAAAATAATTTTTGAACTTTTTTCAATTGCCAAATGATTTATTTGACATAGGTACCTATTTTCGTTTCACCAAAACAACATTTTACCGAAAGCAATTATTAAGTTAATATACTCGCCTGGTTAGGTAACGGGCGTTATAAGCGAGGAGGGTACATTGTAATCACACATCAAAGTACATGTTTCTTGTATGCTCCCCGCAAGGAGAAAAACTTATGGGATATCACTGTAGGCTAGGTTAGGGTAGACATTGTGACCACACGCAGAGCATCAAACTGCATGCTGCATGCCCTCTTGCATGCTGCAGGCTAATATACTTTCTGCATGAGCGGGGGTGCAGGGGGCGCAGCCCCCTTGGTTTTCGGAAGCCCCCGCAAAGAGAAAAAGTTATGGGATATCAGACATTGTGACATTTGAGACCAGACACAGCGGAGCATCAAACTGCATGCTGCTTGCATGCTAAAAATAACAGCATAGATTAGGGATCGGAAATCCTGTGCTCAAATTTTTCGAGGAGTTATAAAACAGTGCTGTACTGAATGTTCGGAAACATAATACTTCGAACAAATGTTGATTCGCTGATCATAACTTCGGTAAAAAGGTTTTCGATTAAATGAAACGTCGGAGTAACGAAAAAAAAACGAATTGATAATAGGTCAACTGATACAGTGGCAAACGAGATTGCGACGAAGTAAAAAAAGACATAACGAAAATAAATAGTCGAAAAGTTTTTTGTTAAATGAAATTCAGTCAAAAAATTTTCGATCTTATTATAGGTAGGTAGCCCTGCCCTCGTGTCAATCTTTACATTTGCACTATAATAATCGCCTCTATTATGAGCGACCTAAGGGCGATCGAAAGGCAACCGTAGTCTGTTCAATAGGCTTACTCTTGAACCAATACCGATCGATCGACATTGAGATTTGTGACATGACCGCTGGAGTTGCCACAATGGCTCCAAAATTTTGAGTACCTACATCAAACTCAAAATTATTATTTAATTTTAAAGATACGGATCCAATGTCGCGCTATTGTTGCTACTCAAGCGTATGAAAGGTTGAAGAGTGAGCCTTCTGCTGCCGTGTATATTCTCATAATCATTAGAAACAACTTGTAAAGGAGCAGCATTATAGGTACGCTTAAGACGAAATAAGGAAATAACACTTGGCATTTCTCTATCATAGGCTTTAATCCAGAATCAGTTAGGAGGGATCTTTAAAGACACAATTATATAAATCAACACAACATGTGCACATGAGGATGGTATACATTCCATTCAAATCAAAATAAAACTAAAAAATAAAACAGAGATGCTACAGCAAATCTCCAACTACAGGTTATAACTATTACTGAAAATAAAAATATAACGTGACACTACATCTACAGGTGTAATAGGTACAAATTAAAAATGAATAAAAGGCACTTTAAAATTAGGTGGGAACGTATAAAACATATATAAACGTATTGATTTGTAAAATGGGTATTTTATTTCATTGATTTATCAATTTCTCTCGTCACACTGCAGTTGCTCTTAAAAATAGGGAGTTAGATACACTTGAAATGCACAATATGTACAATAAGAAGTAATGTACATTCAAACTCAACAATTGATAAACCTTAAATGATACGATTTTTTCAGTTAATATTGTATTCACAGTATCGTAGGCAAGGCTAAACATCGCTTTTCTATAAACAAAAGTTAGCCGAATAATAGAATTTTTATAAACGAATTCAATAATTGTAATCTTTAGACCATTATTTTTTATGGGGATACAAAAATAAGTTGTGATAAAAACTGTTTTATTATTGTCGTCACATGTGTCTGCAAAGGACAAGTTGAGTAAAGATTTATTTAACAAAATAGTTTACATAAGTATTTATACTTTTAACATGGCAGCTTATTTTTACTTTAATGTAACATGTACAGTCAATAACATGTTAAGTTTTACACGTACACTACAAAAACCCCTCTTATTACGAACGACATAACGGTCTCAATGTCAAAATTGTATGTCTCATGTATGTTGTCGAGTACACTTATGTATTTTTTTTTAAATTTGATAGTAATGACGTATTTTTAAAGTTAATATAGTAAATTTATAGATTTACTATATTCGGGGATAGGAAGTTGTAGATCAATAAAAAACCCATAGCAATAACCTACCGCCCGTTGACAGTCTTAAACTGAACTTACAAACCATTTACAAACAATTATACAGATGTAACACAAAATGAAATAGCTGGTGTAAAAGTAAAAACTTTGAAATACAAAGTACATATTAATTCTGCAACTAAATAAACATAACAAAGGCAGGTCAGATTTTACAACTCACTAGGAATCAGGGGTCCTGTGGCCATCGTATACATTTGACAGTTATGTTCAATGTGAATCAATATCCAAAATAGTTGATATAACGCCGTAGTCGAAGTGAGTCGAGCATTTCCACTGCATACAACCAACTTGTAGAGACAATGTGGAACTCCGTTATTTAATCGAGCCATTAATTTGTTTACAATTGTTCATCAAGTGACCAGCTACATAATTGCACATTATGTTTACATTCATGAGTATGCAGATAATTTTAATGCCACCGACTCAAAATCTATATTGTTCACAATATATACTTTAGTATATGTATATATTTAAAAAAAACGTTGCTCCCCACTAGGATTCTCTCCTGTGTCGTGGGTGCAGTTACACACAGACATACATATACACCA
Organism: Schoenobius gigantellus; assembly: GCA_963935595.1. Lineage (NCBI taxonomy): Eukaryota > Metazoa > Arthropoda > Insecta > Lepidoptera > Crambidae > Schoenobius > Schoenobius gigantellus. The sequence continues at coordinate 14,385,230 of OZ012544.1, read as the reverse complement.
TACACACACCAGTCCGGAACAAATTTCTGTAGGCCATACAAAATATTTGTCCCGTATGGTAATCGAACCCGCGACCCGTTGCGCAATAGGCGATCACTGGACCTCTGCGCTAACCGTGTCGTCCTTTGACGTAATATGATGATTAAATCTGTATTTAATGTCTTCCAACCCAAATAGCACAGCCAAAATTAATCAGCTGCTTCATTTTTGTTTCACCTGTATATTAATTATTGTAAATAAAATCGAACATTTAATTAAGTGTTTGCAGTCATTCTTAATTTTTTGTCAATTGAATTATATATTACAAAAAATGTTAACATAATGAAATAAAATTACACCATTACTTGAAGAGATGAGATATTTAAGATATTATTATATCATCGTCAACAATTATAATTAATAAGTAAGTATGAGGCATGGACCTGAAAAAAAGACGGACGGAGCGTTGTTGAATCACGAGTGAAGCATGCACATGAAAGCACATTTGTAAGTGTGCGTGTCTTATTCGTTGAAAAATGACAGCTTTTTGTCTTACCTGGTACATTTGTGTGAGTGTAGGTCGTGTACAAACACACATGAAATTGTCTCACCTTGCATGCTTCACATTTGTTTAATGCCACACTATGTCCGTATTTTTTTGTACGTCCATGGTATAAGGTTATTAAAAATAAATTTATTAAAGTGGACGCCAATCAATAAACATCCAGCAGTCACATAAAGAACCTTAACAAAATTTTGTTGAGTGAGACTCAGCAGTGACATCTAACAAGAATTTGTGATGAGAACACTGAACAGGATCAAACAATTTAAAATATAATATTACAATTAGGCAACAGTCATTTTCAATAACTTATTCCCAATAATTATCTTCGTTTAGTTGCTTGGCAACTGTAATGCAATGATCAAAAAAATACCTAAGCAACTAATAAAAGGACAAGTCAACTTCTAATTGTGAATGGGTTATTGAAAATTGACATAAACCGTATAATAAATACTCTTCGAACATGTAGAAGTTATTTTTTGTACAAATCTTAATTCATAGGCGCAATTTATATGTAACATAGTGACACATGCCGAACTGAATGCCACGAGAGAATCACAATTATTTACTGACAATAAAAAATGTATATAAAATTTCCACACCTCATTTAATGTTATAACAATTTATTCTGTCTGCAATACAAAATTACAACAAGTCACCTCTGATATAATAATTAATGTTATCCTATATTTTCGTTTTATACACTTGATGGCTGCGGTACCCTTTAAACACTACACTCTGTCCACATGAGCACACAGAAAATCTTGGTGTTAATTTATTTATTCAATATAATTTCACCAGTCCCTAATAAAAGGATGAACTCCTCTCACCACAGAAATTCCTAGTTATAAAAATTAGCATATTGATTCAGTCCACATTTTGAAACAAAGTCCACAATTTCACACAAAGTCATGTGACAATAGCCTGGCACATACGTTATAAAGTTGTTAATGTTCGGTTCACTAGGCGTTTGTTTTGTTAAACGTTCTTCTTCAAGTACAAATATTCAGCACATTTTTAATTTGTTGAGAGTTTTTAGTGATGCACTGTTTTAAAACAAATGTAACATTTTAATTGTTCAGATTGGTGCGCAACGCTGAGCGGTTGCGCAGTTCGAGGATACTAAATCCTCGTTCCTGCATTAATGTATGCTTCAGTGACATACTTTCTCTGCTCTGTAATACGGAACCAATTAATTACGCGAGAACTAGTTGTCTATGGGGAGAAGCCAGTCCTCGAACAGCTCTCTAATATCACATACAATTAATTGCGAGGACGCCCGCGACCGCGCGAACCATCACGATCCTGGAAAGTTAATACAGTCGAGTTATTTTCCCATTATTTGTAAAAATATCAGCTGTGGAATTAAATCAGGGCCAGCGGCAATGAGATACGCTGACTAACAAAAAAAATCCCGATCAGGTGAGTCAAATGACTCTGAAAGCTGATAGACATTGAGAACCAGACATGTTCAGGTTGTTAATGTGGAGTTGTGGAAAGAAGACACTTTTGATCGGCGACATCAGCATCAGCAGCACTTTGCAGGAGACCTAAGTGCGAAAGGGGACGCCCATTAGAGTGAATCCAACAAGCCTGAACCAGTGTTTAGTGGTTTGTATTGTCAATCATTGGTTCTATGCAATACTAGCCGCTTAACGTCAGGTGGGTGGTCTATGCTTATCAGCCATGCCAGTAATGATTTGTAAAAATAAAAGAGAATGTGTGCCAATAGGCGTCAAATTACATATCATGAATCACATAATTTAATTCCCTATTTGGTATTATTTTAAACAAAACACATATCGATGGTCCCCACGTAAACTATCGAAACTGTAAATCCTCTACGGAGAGCGATTCTAAGTTTAGTTTCAGTGTTTTAATGCGTTTATTTTATGCACGTTCGATTCTGTTCAATTGAAAAACAGTTGGAAGGTATTAAAATTAGCACAAATTTTGTATATAGAATTATAGATCTTTATCTTTATCTCTTTTGTAGTTGCTATCAATGCAATGAAATGAAAATTTCATTATTTCAATTTCGACAGTATACGTGGGGGCCGTCGATATGCGTTCAACGCAGGCACATTACACACTGTGACTTTTTACAACCATACTGTCGTATGCAAGCGCGTGTATGCAGCGATGTAAACGACTAGCCATGCCACATTCTGTAACTTGGGGTAGCAGTGGTTTGCATCACTGTTGTTGTATTCAATTCAAATTTAAAAATCTTTATTCAATGAAGACCATAAAACAGAAACTTTAATCATAAATATTGCAAAAATAGTCACTAGTCTATTTATCCTTGTATACTGTGTATCTTAACACCAGCCCCCTATGATCGACTGCGAACGAGATGGCGCTATACACAACAAGAGCGGTGTCTTTGTTTCAGTATTGTATTAAACTTGTATAAATGAATGCCTCTCAGAGGCTTCAGTGAGGAGAATCAGGAAAGAAAACCAGGTCAATATTCTTTTCTTCTCTTTTAAATGATAATCGCAATTCACATTTACATTGAAGTTGCATCGATGAAGTGCACATGCACGCTTGCAGTGCAACTGAATCGCTGCAGGACGGCTAGCTTCTGTGTTGTGTTTGCATTGCAACTGTAAAAAGTACCTACAGTGTGTAAAGGGCCTTAAGAAATAACTGATTGAAAATGTACAAAAACATGATTTTGTTTGTTCTTTGACACTATAGATAAATAATTGTAAATTACCTTATGATGAGGCCTGTAGTTGTCTCGATCACGGTAGCCGTGATCACGGTTGTCCCTAAGGTCGCGGTCATCGCGATAGTCCCTTTGGTCGCGTTCGCGCGGATCTCTATTCTCGCGATGGTCACGCCCGTCGCGGTGATCGCGTCCGTCTCGGTGATCGCGTCCATCGCGGTGATCACGCCCGTCGCGCCCGTCGCGATTATCACGCCCGTCACGTACATCACGACCATCGCGATGGTCACGTCCGTCACGTCCGTCACGACCGTCGCGTTGCTCCCGGTAGTTCCTATAACCACGCCCGTCATTGTCCTCGCGACTATTCTCCTGGTTATTATGGAGCGGAACCTTCCGCGAATCCTCCTCCTCCTGGCGCCGCTCATAATGAATAAAGTCATCGAATATCGACGTGGAGTGGCAGTAACTATGCATTATACGCAATACTTGCAGTCCTTTCGCGTGCGGCACCTCTTGAGTGTCGCGTGAATTCGTCACCGGCTTGTTCTCGTTATTTTCTAATTTGATATGACGAAGTTGCACATTCGGAACATCCTTAACATAAATCCATCTTACACGGAATTGTCCCTTCCACTTGTCCTGAGACCACACGTTAGAGTTGGAGTTATAGTCAACCGCGCTCGTCATGCGAGCCATGCCACAAAAGTGGCCACTGCCATTCACCGAGAAAAACAAGTAGATGGCGCCACCCTCCCTCTCGCGCTCGCGAAAGGCGGAGTCCAGGCGTTTGTTGCCGTGCTCGGTACTGCACCAGATTTCGTATTTGATGCTACGGTGGATATCGTCTTCGGAGTAAGATTTGATGACGAAAAATCTGGCGTTGGGTGCGCCGAGATCGAATTCCTTGGGGTTGTAGTCATTCTTGACGCGCAGCTCGTCGAGGACCGGGTGCGGGAGGGGCGCCGCCATGGGTCCTTGCGGCACGACCGGGTGAGGGGGCTGTTGCGTCAGCACTGGCATCGGCGGGCGCGGCATTTGCTGAGGCGGTTGGTGCGGTTGGTGCGGTGGGGGCGGGCGCGCGTGCGCCCACGACGGCGGCGGCTGGTGTTGCGGCGGCGGCCCGCGGTGCGGCGCCGGACCGGGACCGGGACCGGGGCCGGCCGCCGGCGCCGGCGCGGCCGCGGCCGGCGGCGCTCCCAGTTGTAACTGCGCCGGCGCAGGCACCGGCTGCAGCTGCGGCGGCGGCGGCGCCGTCACCACCGGCGCGCTCTTCCCGGCGTCCCAGGTGTTTATGTCCATGTTGTGCTTCCCGGGCACGATCGGCGGTGGCGGCATCCCGGGGCCCTTCTTCTTCAAGCCCCCGCTCTGCGACGAAGGGGCTGGCTTCGCCGGCTGGCTGGCGATCGAAGCCCATGTCATCTTCTTCGGTTGGGAGCCGGCCGACACGTCCTTGAGCTCCGGCGCGCGATCTTTCTCCGCTTTGTGTTCGCCGAGAGCGAGCGCCTGCACTCCGCTCTCGACTGCCTTGATACCGTCGGGCGCGTAGAGTCCTTCCGTTCTGTAGTAGTCATCGTATTGTTTTGCACGGCCCAATTGTCCCCAAGTCGAATAATCACCATTACTATGGAAATAGTTAAATGTTGAAGCCGGCTGACCAAATGCAGCTGTTGAAAATGGTGCCGTTGAGGGACCAAATACACCTGAAATTGAAATGTAGATTAAAAATGAAAGTCATACTTACACATATCTCATGTATGTAACATGCAAAGAAATGCAATGCTTTGTGATGGTAGACATTGTATGTAAACAGTATGTCAAATAATTTATATTACTGTCTAACATTATTTGATATGAGATGATTAAAACTGTTTATACAACCCTCATTTGTAAACACTACGTTCTATATGGTAATGAATGATAATGTTTCTCAGATTACTGAATAAATACTAGCTACCATCCATTCCATAAGAATCATGAGGATTGTATCCTCCGTGGAAAGTCATCGGGTCTGTTCCATTGGTGGACCATGTCCCATCCCCGACTCCAAAAGCTTGGTAAGGAAGAGCTGTTGTACCGTAATAACCTGCAATGACATAAAATACATTGTTTTATAGTGTCAACAGTGAGGTATTACTATTGAACAGCTATTTTATAAACAGGCAGAAAAATAAGGATTAGGTCTCTTGTTACAGCATTAGAAAAACAAATTATTATTATGAGCTGCTTTAGAAGGTTTGGGAGTTAAGTAGGTAGGCTTTTGAAGGGTGGGTGTGCAACTGAAATACTTTTTTAAATAACTCCAATAAAATACTTTCAATTGAATACTAGCTGACTCGATAGAAATCTATCAAAAGCTTTTGATGCAACTAGGATCGTACTCGAGGAGCCGACTGCGTACGCGAGGAACCGACCGGCATGAAAATTCTAGGAGATTCTTGACGCTCGGCAAAGGACATGTGTGACTGGAGTTATATCACAATTTTCGTTGCGTGCCTGTGCTGCGACTGCTGTGGTTGTAGCAAGGGTTTGACCCCTTTGTTAGATGTAGCAGCAGTCGGAGCACAGGCATGCCACGAAAATTGTTAAAGAAACTAAAACGGGTTTATATGTATACATGTAATGTACATTTTTATCTTATTTTTAACAATATATAACGGAATACCGAAATAATATTTAAGGTTGTTGATTAACAAAAACTGAACGCTGAACTGTCAAGCGTATTGTATCGAAAGTAGGCATATAATAAAAATACAAAGATTAGTCATAAAACATTTTTTTTTGTTAATCAACAACCTTAATTTTTATTTATTTATTTCTTACATCTACTTATACTACATAGGGCTATCTAGAATGTTTATAAGCCTAAATAAGGCTTGTCTAAACATCAAGTTCTTATTTCGGTATTCCGTTACACCCGGTATAATTGTAACTACTAAAAATTATTTTTATTTTCCTATTCCTTTAAGGCGAAATCAATCAATTTGGGCAAAATAAAAATTTGTACCTCATTTATTGTTTGGATTTGTATTTTCATTACCAAAATGGCGGATTTTAGCAAGGTTCTAATTTTAATCGGGATGATTTTAGTCGCCGCTAAAAATAGTCAGTTAAGGATGTTTACGCGTAAAAATCTTACGTCTGGAATAGCGTTTGGACGGCTACAGAGTTGCGTTCCGAGGGTCAGAGTAATGCAACCGAGAGTGTTTTTCACACTCGCTCCGAGGTTCAGAACGGCTCGGTTGCTATCTTTTTTTTTAGTTTGTAGTTTGCCGATCAAGATCAAGCAAAGGGCAAAATATACTAAACCTTACTATGAAATTAACAGTCAATATCCATTTTTCTGCTTAAAAATAATTACAACACATAAAAATCTCTATAATTCCCTTGTATTAGGCTTAAAAGAGTTCAAAGTAGTGTTATTTAATAAAATAATAAGTAATTAGCGTATTTTTGACATCGACTTTGACATAAAAGCTGTCAGAGTGTTTTTCACCCTACGCTCAAGTTGGTTGTTTGGTTGCATCACTCGAAGCTTCTGAACGGGCACAGAGTGTACTAACCGCCTGTCAGAGCGTTTTTTACCCCGAGGCTCTGAACGGGTCGGTTGCTGTCAGAGTGCACTCGGAGTGCACTCGAGCGTAGGTTCTGAACGCAGCTCAGAGGCGCGTTCAGCGCCTCTGGGTGTAGTTGTCCGGTTGTTTTTTAACTCGCCCAAAGGCGTTGAACGGATTGCAGCAACCAAATCTTTTATCTCCCTCTTTCACATGATTTTTTATTTCGCTCTCTTTCTAGTAGATGACATTATAGAATATGGCCGCCAATATCATCCAATCACGTAAGAGTATTTCAATCATAAACGTCAGAGCGTTTTACAACCATCAAATTCGATGGTTGTTCGGTTGTAACTCGCGCCGACACTCAAAGGTCTTGAACGGGCCGGTTGTTTCACCCGGTTGTCACGCTCGAAGGCATTGAACGGGGTTAGAGCGAAAAGTTGTACTTCGCGCGAAGGCCCTGAACGCTTGTACTTCGCGCGAAGGCCCTGAACGCGCCTCAGCTAAGTTTAATTGACCGTCTAAAATTAGAAACATCAAATTCAAATTAGCAATGTCAGTTGAATTTGACAGTTACCGTAGAATAGGATAATGGTAAAGGCACCTAAATAAAATTAGGCAATTTAGCGGCCACTTCAGAATTGAGTCCAATATCCATGCATTAATTTACTTTTAATATTTTTACGATAGCAACACAAACATCTTAGACATTTTAGAATTACGCCTAAGCTCTGCCTAAATTTAGTTGGACTGTCACCGTAGAATAGCACTTGCTTAACCGGTCATTTAAATTATGTTTAAATTTAGAAATTTTAGTTTTTGTTATTTAGACTGTGCACATAGCCACAATAATATTTACAATGACTTTTTACTGCAAGTATACTTCAGTCGAACACCAATTAGGAGGGATGGGACATGGGCCGAGACACAGAAATTGAGGACCAAACCTTCCTCCAGTTTCGGAATTTAAAATATGATCCATTAGAACTTTATTTGCAATGTGAAGTGTAAATAGATATATGAATTAGGTAAGTACAAAAATTATATTCTGCTGTGATATGGTGTATATTACTGGTTTGCAATACTTTTTTTTAGGTGAAACCCTATATTAAGGCGCATTTGTACCCATTATCACTGAATTATATTATATTTTCACTAATATTACTCAAATTTTCAATTTAAAACTGATGACCAGAGAATAATAAAAATAAGAAAGAAGCACACAATCAACAGTGAAATAATATGTACCTACCTGCCGCGCTGTAGGGGTCGGCTGCTGACGAGATAGGCGGTGCGTACGAAGGTTGCTGCTGATGGCGCCATGACACCGCCAACTCGTCACCACCACTTTCTAACTGTTGCTCTTTCGGTGCATTTGTCACTGCAATTGTAAAATCAAAGAATTTACTGTTATTGTTACAGTAGAGACTTGATTAACCGGATTAACCGGACTAACGGTTATCATTAGGCATTTGAATGAATGAATGAAAATTTTTATTTACATGCAGAAACAAGACACACAGTGCATACAGAAAAAAACAATTAAATAATCAGACACTGAGGGGATTACAGGATACATAATAATAACATACCAAAGTGGAGTGTCTCACAACTGCATGGAAAAGGGAAACCAGTTCGGTATAAAGCCAGACGGAAATCTGGCACCATTTTTCAACTGGCACCAAATACTCAAACCGACAAAGGACGCCAGCAAGTACAGATCGGTAGGGTTATTTTTAGTATGTGATCAGACATGGATATTCTTAGAAATATGTTCAGAGTAACTTTTTTTTTTAAGAAAGAAAGAAAGAAAGAAAAAGTATTTATTTGGCGCTAACATAACACATTATGACAATTAGACTAGTCAGTTAAACAAACAAAACATTTTACAAAGAAAAATGACACACAATTATTTTACAAACTACGGTATAAAACAGGTTTTGCTAAAAAAAGTTATAAGTGGGGCTCGATGACTCTGCTCAGAGTTGTTAGCCTCTTAATACCACTTTTATTCTGAAATTAAACATCGCCGCATTAAGCTAGTAGTCTCTTTAGTCGCACTGTAGATACAAAGAGGATTTGGATAATCGAATGTATGAAGAAAACTATTTTTTATACATATTATACCATAATACATAATGTTAGGTAATAATTATTAAAAACAATGAAAATAAATTAAACTAGCAACAAAAATCTATGTTTATTAATAAAAATTAAGAGATGACATTTTTTCAAAATTTGACTTGGTGTAAAATTATTTTTGAAAAAAGTAATATATAGATATTTGATCAGGGTTGGTAGTCCAGTTAATCTGGATCTGTATAACTAAGAGCCGGATAGAGTTTCCACTGTACTTTGTTTGAATAACAAAAATGGTATATTAAGTTAAGGCCTCTGCATACGTAACGTTCTTAGAACGTGGACGGAGCGAGGACGGGACGGAGACAGGACGTGGTTTAGAAAACCCTGACGTGGAGTTTAATGCATACGCAACGTCACAGGGACTCGTAACTAACGTGCTAGTGCTGTGAATAGGAAAGATGAACTTTTCATTTGAAGAATTGGCTATAATTGCTATTGCTTTAGATGACGAAAAAGCTATGGTTGCCAAGAGGAAAAGAAGATTTTCTGTACATCTTACATGGCAAACAAAAGAACAAGAAGAATTTCACAAATTTTTGAGCATATGTTATCGAATCATAATCATTATTTTTTTCGCTTAACAATATAAGATGGGTTTCTATCAAAATTTAAGTATTTTTTGTGTTCCAAATAGAAATTAATTTAATTTCTAGGGAAATAATGAAATTCAGTAAATATTATATCCCTGTTTTTTAGAGGCTTGAAATGATTAGGTACTTCACATTGAGTTTACATGACCTAGAATTTATTAATCTTGAGTAGGTGGTGCGAAAATATTATAAATAAAGTTATGAATGCAGTAAAAAAATTAAATGAAAGTTATCATTTTCAGTGAGTGATAATTCGACTGCAATTTTACGTCGTCCATTTTCGATTCTTGTGGCATCACTATATTGGTTGCGGAAGCGAGTGGAGTGAGTGTGCATACGCAGCGAAATCATGGACTGGACGGGGCACGTGCGGGGTGGGACGTGCTAAACATCGTCGCCGACTATATTTTACCTATCACGTGGGCGCCACGTTCCCGTCCCGTCCGTGTGCTCGTGACGTATACACTATCGGATACATTTTCTATAAAACGATATTTCCAAAATATTCCGTCCCGTTCCGTCCGAGTAAAATCACGTTACATATGCAGAGGCCTTTAAATTATAATTTTGAAGGTAAGCTCCACTTTGGTATCTTCTAGAGAACCGGTGGTCTGCCGATAACTGGTGGCTCCTGGAAGCATGAAGTGGTTAGCAAAGTCATCCGAAAAATAATATTATAGATATAACAAACAACCCTTTATTCATCTGTACTAATATTATAAAGAGGAAAGATTTGATTGTTTGTATTGAATAGGCTCCGAAACTACTGGACCGATTAAAAAAATTCTTACACAAATCCTACATTATCCCTAATGAATATAGGCGATAAAATATTTTCCTATGGGAAAATGTAGAATTCTTATGGAAAAACAAAAACACGCAGATGAAGCTGTGAACAGAAAGCTAGTATACAATCTATTAGTCTAGAGTCGGTGGTCCATGGCTAGACGGATATTTATAAAATGGTCCCTCAACACTAAAAGGTAAAGAACTACTGTTCTAGAAATATGCTCACCCTTGTACACACAATAACAGAACAAACATTACAGTCTGCTCTTTGGACCGCTCTTATATCACTCATATTAGTAGTGGTTATTGTAGAACAAACGAAAAGCTTGACAAGTTGTATGGACTGTACTTAGCTGTAGATTTGTACATGTTTTCTTTATTTGTGTGCAAGCATATTTTATATGAATGTTTATACCAAGAATATAAAAAAAACAAGCATATACTCTATTAATTAATATGAATATGTTCAGATAAATATGAATGAAACTGTGTGATCCAATTCCATACTGGAAGAAAGTTCTTTTGTCAGAGACAAAGATATAATGATACTAGATAAGTTGGTACCTTTTATGTGTATAAATTGATTTGAATTAAACCTTAAAATTAGATAAAATAATAAATAGTTGCAATATATTTGTTTCTAGATACAAAATTCAGTAATAATTAATAACAGTATGGTATGTTATTCAATTTCCAAAACATGAATTTTAAAGTAACACATAAGTATGAAAAAGCAATTTAATTTCTCTAGTAAGTAACACAGAAACAGATAAATTGTTTATACATCACATAAGACTTGACAAATAAATAGATTGTATGCAATAATTACAGAAATTATCTGGAAATGCATAAATGTTTATACAATATCAGGACATTATTCTATCTAGTTTCAATCCAACTGTTAAGATAAAATATAATACATCTAACTAAAATCATAACAAAGAAAAACAATTTCCAATAATAACAGGATTAAAATTACGGCATGTCTAGTTGAATCAATTAAGAGTTCACTGAAAATTTAAATAAATTATTTTCATTATTGTTCAGTGAATTGATTACTCATAAACAAAAATGTGGGAGTAAGCAAATGTGTAGGCAGTGAACTCCCACTTTGCGAACGAATTTTTTACATTCTAGAAAATTGCAATTTGTTTAATGTTAGTTTTTGCACGGAATAATATGTAAACAGATATTATATATTACAGCAAACATACATAACTCTAACACTAGACGCAGTATACCGGATACAAAAGAGCCGGTTTAGAATTAGTCTCTCCGTAGTGAGAAAACACTTGCAACGTCATACTGATCACAACTTTACCTTGGTTCCCTTGCCCTTTCATCCGCTAAAGTCACGACGTTGACATGGAAAAGAGATAAGATAATATTATTAGAACTAAAAATAACAATAATTTAAGGTTTATAGTTCAAAAAATAATATAAAAAATGCAAAATACCTGATCTGACACGCCTGCTGACATTGGCCACGATATTGAAAAATTAAGCACTCAGTTAAGTCTCTATCAACGAAAATATTAAAATGAATCACATTAGTTTCACTGCACGTGTCCAAAGTGTCCAATATTCCTATAAATCGTCTTCTATCTAGTGTCCTTAATTTTTTAAAAATCACAAGAGTCTCAAAACGGATGCACATCTAAATATAATGGCGACCAAGCTAGTGTTGCCAGCTGACACGCTCACTCATCATTCACCCTGCGTTCCAGATAAAGCACTGCTACTTTCTGAGGCTAACATCTGATGTTAGCCTCGTTTTGCGTTTCTTTTAAGAAATGTTGACATTTTTAGCCGCGCTAATTGTTACAAATGAAACGCAAGGTACTGATTTTTCGTGCTGAATTTTGACACCTCACCTACTTAGTCCAGCCACTTAAAATTTTTAATAATATAAATCAGAATTGGCTAATACTATAAATATCTTTCAATAAATTTTTTTAATCCGCCGAAAATCCTTTTTGATTCATGAAAAAAAGATTCCAAATGTCAAATTTGAAAGCTGTCAAAAAGTGATATCAGTACCCCTAGTATGAGTTTTCATCGTCATCGAGCTCGATCAATCGTATCGTCTCCTCTCCATACATTGACTAGTAGCGCTCCTAGCGTCCAATAGCAGGAACTAATATTGGCAGTATGAGTCAATTCGAGGCCTCGATTTACGAAATCGTCTATCGTTGGCGCTCGAAAAGTGCATTTTGGCAGTATAAGTTGCTGTTTTGACAGTTCTCACGAAGTATTTCGAGACGAAATTTCGTATCGAGTGACGATACAAAAAATTCAGTGAGAGGTAATGTGATAGCTAGTTTTAAAAGCCAAATTAAAATTTCTTTGGCAATAACATTAGTGGAAGAGTTTGACAAAACCGGCTGATATTTTCAAGAAAGCCGGGAGTTAAAACAACGGTCGTAAATATGTAATAAAAGGTAAGACCATAAGAGGTTATGTTTCTCTGTGTTAACTTTATTTTATTACTAATGTAGAGGGTGCTTTGTTGTAGGTGTTGTAAATGCCTTGCTGATATTTGAGAAGAAAGACTTGACAAGACATTTTGATAAAGACAAGACAATAAATAAGACTAACTCGCTGCATTTTCTAATAAATCATCCTAACCCTAGTGACCAAAAATATAGTAAACAAATTGATAAAATTTCTTGCTGAAGGACAGTATGGCGCATAAGTTGGTAAGATATTTATTGTAATAATTCATTAAATCATTTCTCTCTATAGGAATAATTATGAGAAGGTTACATACCTAGCTACATGTTTTCATTTATAAGATTTGGTGCTGTGTTATGCCCCATACTACATAATTATTTAATAAAAGTAGGATCCTTTTATCTTGATGACAAAAATAAATAACATTTTTAATCATACATTGAGCTATTTGTGTGTATTCAGTTACATTTGTTGTTACATAGGTACCTATATGAAGAAATGTAGCTAATTACTGTTAATTTTTGTTTCAGCTTTCATTTATATGGTTTGTATGGGTTGGCTACCACTCAACCACTCAGCATATTTACTCCATAAAATGAAATAGAACATTTTCATTACTATACAAAACATGTCAATTCATTGAATTCATTTGTCAATTTACAAATGGTATAAGCAAGCACCGAACTCAAGATTACCTGCTTATGATTATAAACTTCACACTTATGGAAGTGCTTTATTAAATTGCCATAGTATGCTAAAGATTCACAAATCCAATGCTTCCTGTAAGTTTAAAGAAAATTATATACCAACTAGGTATGTGCAAGATATTAAAAATTGACATAAGAGGTATTTTATTTGCTGAATCTTTATGAAAGTAAATAATTTTATATGAAAAATAATATTGGTAACTACTTATCTTTATGAAGAAAAAATGTAACTAAAGAATTAATACTATTAATTTTTGAGGAGTAGGTAAATTGTAGATGGCTATTGCTTGGAATATTTAAACCACAAAGGTGGCTTTATGTTAATTGAAGAATGTTATGTCCTCTGTGTAAGTTATTAAAAATGGCATTTTATTTTAATTCGGAAATGTAATTTATAAATTATAAATGGTTGATTGTATCATTAAAAAATAAAGATTCATTAAAAAGTAAGTAAATCTAACTTTTATTGTATAAATTTCATAATCCTGTTACTGACTTCAAGAATAATGAAGATTTCACTGAGATTTTACCATACCATATGGGAATAGTGGTGTAATGTGTTTAATATTGCATATTACTCAATAATAAAATATATGTATAAAAAGCAATGGTGTGAATGAGAATCTTCTCTTTTATGAAATTCATAAAAACAATTACTATACTACCAGTGTTTCATGGTTTCCAATCTACATCATGGATCATAAACATACATATCACTGCTGGGCAAGGGTCTCTTAATTTCACGGGTTTTCATAATGAAATAAAAAACCAGAGTAAATAATTTATGTTTAATTTTACAAAGACTGGAAACATATAACTTAAATTTAAATATTATCAATATAATATTTTCCATTAACATGAAATTGATGAAATCGCTAAGGACAACGCCTCTACTGAAAGAATAGAATAGAAAATTTTCCATTTTACACTATTGTATACAAAGCAAATACAAAGGAATATTTCCTTAAATTAACTGAATAATGAAAAAATAAGTATTAGGACAAATTCTTGAAAAATTAACATTGTCGCTTAAAAATAGGCTCATCAAACCAGGATCAGTGGAAAAGTAGGTTTGCTTTTTGATTTGGCTTTTATGGGAATGATTGTGGTCCGACCTCTATACTTTAAAAAGGAAGACTACATCAAAGTACCACAGGACACCCATAAACAAGTCCCATTTGCCGTTTCACACTGTTTTGAAGTGAGGTTGTGTTGGATTCAAAATCATGGTAGTGCCAAGATTCACCCATTTAAATAATGTAATACAATTTAAACTTTTCAAATATGAAATGTTTCTATTTTGATAAAAGGACAACTACCTATTATGACTAAAGTTAAATATCTTTGTAAACACACACTTTGAAATCCAAGTTATTTATTTGATTAATATTGAGTATTTCCTCCTATTGCACGAAAAATGGTTCTGCTTCTTCATCTTGACTTTATCTTTATAGTAACAGCTTTTTATGTTCGCTTGAAGGAATCCAAATCCTCCTCCCTGTTAATTCCATATTGCCGCCGGCAACTTGGTCTTTTGAGTGGTAGTTGACCTGCCTTAGATATCTTCAGCAGCTTCTAGAGATCTTCGATTTCTCTTTCTTTTTATATATAATTCTAAACATATTCAATTATTTTCTTGAATTGCGTACGATGCACTAGTACGGTTCATATTTATGAGTTAAACCTATAAAATAAGAATAATTGGTTGTATTAGATACAATTAACCCATAATATTTAAATAAATAAAAGAATACATGAACACACCGCCAATAATTAAACTTACTTTTTGTCTGTTTTTGCATTATCAACAAATAAAATTAAAAATTCACATCATAACATAACCTCAAAACGGTGTGGCCCCTTTTTTTCTGCTTTTCTACTAAAAGTTTAGAAAATATCTACTTAAACATTATTAAAATAAATTAAGTCCATATTACATTCGTGTAATAAAATCTGCGGAAGAACGAATACATTTATATTTTAATAGATTTTTTTAGCGTGTAAAGTTATAATCACCTCCTAGAGTATTTTGCACTGATGTACCCTATTTTTGATTTATTTATTTGTCCGTTTTGTACAAAACGGACAAATCTTTTTATATCTATATTTTTCATATTAGTAAAATCTCCAAAAACTACAAGAATTCTTTACGGAATTACGAACTAAATGCTTAATTTCCATGCTTTAAATCTACTAAAAAAGTAAAAATATACCAAAAGTGGTATCACCGAATTTTAGTGAAACGTCGAGTTATGAATGAATGCTACGTGTCTCTTTTTAGCACATATAAAGTGAAAGAGATAGAGAATAAGCAATATGAAGTTCGTTCAATCGAGTGATCGTGAGCTCGATATGGTGAAGACGCGCGATCGAATTGTAAACTCATACTACCAATTGACTCGATGACGATCAACGTTATCGTTTACTCGACGACGATCACTCGATCGGTTTTGAGAAAACTCATACTAGGGGTACAGAGGACCCATTTATTAACATGGGTATTTGATGCTAGCATTCGTGTTAAAATGCTCAAATGAAATGCATGACAACCAGCAAGAAAACTAGCATCACCGGCTAATGAAACGCAGAGATGCTAAAAATTTTTATATTTATGGCTAAAAATGCTTATCTGGAACGGGCCGTCAGTTGACATTGAGGGTGCGGTCCAAAATTTGCTATCAGTGCATGCAAACACGGTTCAAAATGCTTATGTGCGCATTTGTAAGCTGTATGACGTAATCAGTGACGTCACCGATTGATGCTGACAGTGTAATATTGTTACCGTCAACTGTGGCATCTTTACCATAATTTTAAAGGAAAAACGTGATAACTCGAAAATAAAACCACTAAGGATTAAGATTTGATTATTAATCGGTGAATAAAGTACTTGTCTATAGTTTTTTAGATTGATTCCCTCTGAATATTGAAAAACCACTAAAGTAGCATCAAAAACATGGTATAGGTAAAGAAGCCAAAAATATTGCAACTTTACCTGTCGTTTTTAGAGAAATAACTCTAAAAAGTTAAGCCTATTAATTTGAAATTGGTAAAGATACCTTTCCGCTTTACTTTCTCTATTTAGTTTTAGGAGTATTTTAAATAAAAAAGCTTTATACTAGCAACACTGGCTGGTAGGTAAAGATGGTACGGGTTTCATCGAATATTCATACTAATTGTGTTTCGAGCTAGGGCTGCCACTAGTTCAAAAAATATACTCTTTAAATAGGTAACAAAATTCTTTAATTTATGTCTTCTAGAGGACGCCATATTCATGGTTTTATAGCCTGTAACTAGCAGATGGTCAAGACGCTTCCCAACAATACCTTATTTGTTAAATTATAATAAGTAGTTTCTAAGTTATGAGGGAACAAATGAACATACATACGGGTAAAAATCAACCCTCCTTTTGACTTCGCCGCAGTCGAGTAAAAGTAAATTAAAAAACAACCCCATTAATGCTACAGTTTTAATCTCCCTTTTTCGTACGTGGTCGGTGAAAAGAGAGACAACCTAGCCTCAGGTAAAGATGCTGTGGCAACTTTACCTAACTTCAACTATCATTACCTATGTATTTTTTTTTAAATTGTGTAGCAACGACCGTATTAACAGCGTCTACGTCTCTCCCAGGAATGATTTATTTAGTATATATCACTTTTAAGTACCTCTACCTAGTAAATTCATCAGTACAATTAAAAGTTGGATCATAACCCGCGTCGATATTTTATCCCGTAATAGGGTAGTTGACTCATATCAAAATTTATTAAAATATTGTTTATTTCTAATAGTATTTGGCATAAGGTTCCATAATATACCGATTTTAATAAAAACAATGAATGATTACTGTAAAATTTTAATTTGAAAATGCTATAAATAATCTTTTTTTATCTCACGCCGTAAACGCTTTGATATCCTGTGGTCAGGGCCGTGACGTCACTCATATAGTAAACAAAGAAATGTCAAATATGATTCAACAATCCGTCGATTTGCACTATTCATTCCTAAAACTGGCAAAAAATCGTCCAAGTCTCCGTTATTATATTTGTAAATATCGTAAATTATTTGTATTAATAGCAAAATCAACCATTGATGTTGGATTTGCGAGAGCAGATAGTACAAATCTCCGAAAATCGACAGATTGAATGGTCAGGAGATTCTTTGTGTATCGCTCTAAACAATATAAGTACAGTTTCAATACTGTTATAATGAGGAACAGGTTACAAGTGTACTTGTCAAGATTGTCACGCGGCAGAAGAGAGTTGCAAACATGCATTTTTTGGTGTGGTTGCACCATCACAGTGAAGAGCTATTTTGTACAGCAGTTGAATGCTATTGGATAGAATCCTATCTCTCAAAAGTCAAATAAACACTAAAAGTATTTACTTCAAGAGAAATGTTCAAAAGAAAACATCAGGATCATGTGTCAAATACCAGTGTAGTACCTACTGCAAGAATTTGTAAATGAACATAAAAAGAGAAAGATTGGCAGTTGTTCATTTGTCAAGCATGAAGAAAATTACTGGGAGGAAAAATATATATACATTCACAGACACAGATTGTGACATATTTCTTAAAAATTAAAGACCCCTTCAATGAAGAAAGAATAAAGTGCATAGAAAACTAAACCACAAATCATCAATACAGAAGTGCTCTTTAGTTCGAGCTTCGTTATAAACAATAGCAGCTTCCATGTGCTATAAAGTCAGCCAGTGCATAACACATGATGGTTTCTTTTGTTGGGAAATCTTGCAGACACCTACGAGTATAATGAAATGTGGATAAAAGTTGAAAGATGAAGATTTGGGTTGAAATTTGCAAAATGTGACTTCATTCTGATTAATACCCTGTAAAAGTCTATTCAACAAACGGTATCCATAAAATTAGATTAATACAAAATTGTCATGCTCTTTTACTGAAGAAAATGTTAATTATCAAAGACGGAAAACTGTGAACAGTATGCTTAACTCAAGTATAGATGCAGATGTTTTGTGCTAAAGCAAAACTTATATACTTTTGTGTTGCTAGCAGTATTTTGAAATTTTGAAAACACTCAAAAGATGACAATATTAGCTATTTCTAACAATCTGTATGTCAAAAAACTTATTGATCAAATAGTGCCATTTTGGAAACTATTCTACATTTTTCCTAAATTATATGAAAGTTACTTCATAATAAATCACTTTACTATTATTTTGACTTTTATTACCTGCGACCTTAAGGCAATATATACAAATTAATAAATTTGATCTAACTCTATTCAACCTATTCAATGATAAATATGAGCAACAAACCTATAAAATATTATAAATCTTTTAAGGTGTAACGGAAAAATAAAACACATGTATTTCAAATTAAAATATTTTGATTCAACTTAAACCTTTACAAGTCATTATTGTCAAATAAACATAGAACATTTTTTTAGTGAAGAACATAATGACTAATGTAGTACAAAAATTTATTATAAAAAGAAAGAAGAAAAAGAAAGAAAGAAACATTTATTGACCATACACACACTAAATACTATAAAAACAGGACGAAAAAAAGCAAAAACAATTAATAAAAAAAAAAATAAAAAAACACAAATACCTAGTAGGAAAGTGTGCAAGGCCAACAATGGACCCTGCCTCAGCGTAAATGCTTCCAGGTCACCCACAGGTGGGCGGGGTGACCAAGAAGCGCTGTTATTCTGACAGGGAAAAAAAAAGTTTTGTACCGCAAAGCCAGGGCAGACAACTAAAAAACAATATAAGAAATAAAACATAATAAGGAAATAAATAATATAAATAAAATTTGGAAAGAAAAAGAAAAAAAGTAACGACTGAAAATTGTCTTGGCCGTATGGCGCAATATTCATACAATATTCATTAAATCTTTAGGTAGTCTGTGATTCGTTATTTGTTGGACCGGACCTATTGTGTATGTGTTCTGTGCCTGTGCTATTGTGTCTGTCGTATATGGAAACGAGGAAGTAGATAAACTGGCCAAAACTATGAACACTCTAGACGTACCTATAAAAAACATATCAATTTCATATACTGATTGTACAGCTCTAATCAAGAAAGAAATATTGAAGCTATGGGAAGAACACTGGAATAGTACTTTGCTCGTAAAAGGGAAGTGGTATCGAGAAATAAATAATAAAATAAAACAACCCTGGTTCAATAGACACAATTACATAAACAGAAGATTTTTTACTATTATTTGCCGTTTGCGAATTGGGCACGGTCGATTCAATGACCATTTGTACCGGCTAGGCATGACTTCTTCCCCATCGTGCAACTGGTGCAACACCACCTTACCTCAATCTCTGCATCACCTTTTTTACGAATGTCCAATTTTTGCCCTGCAAAGAAACATTTTATTAGAAGAAATTTCAAAAATAATGAAACACCAGCAAGATCTACCGCGCTCTTTACAAAAACTTCTTTCCATTGAAAAATGCTTTGAAGCAATTTATGAATATGTAACCTCTACGTTTGGCGATTTGTGAATTCAAAAGAAGAATGAATAACAATAGTTTATTGCATACAGACTAGGCTGTATGGTTGACGCCTTTGCCTTTCCCAAATGGGATAAACAAAATTAAAAAAAAATATTGTGTCTGTCACGCACCGCGTGTGTCATATTAGAATATTGTACAAATTTAGTCCGTGTGATATTTTAATGATGGAGGTATTTGAGAGAATACACTGTGGTTTGAGGATAAGAACATGAAGTTCCTTGATGACAAAATACGCGCCTTCCCGGTTGTTGGACACGATCCCCACCCCGTTTAAACGCGTCGTAGAAAAATGTTTGCGGTAAGCACTGAAAACTACTTTGTTTCACCTTTTTGTATATTTAATAAATAGTTTTTGAGATGTTTTTTAAGTGTATACTTTGTTTTCAGGTCACGCAGTGGCGGTGGGAGATCATTCCAACACCGAGAGGCGGCAAACCTGAAGGACCCGCGAAAAGCCATAGACCGGTGTTTGGGTGTCGAGAAGATGTAAGTGCAGGCCCGTTTCGAGTAACATCGCCGCTCCCAGGCCCAAGCCAACTTGTCAAATAGATACCGTGGTTTCTGTGTGTTAATTACGTCAAATAATAAGCAAGTGAGATGTAACTTCCTACGAGCTTCCATCTTGAGCAAGCTGGCTGAGTTGAAGAACGGTGTGACATGAGCGCGAGGTGGGACATGGAAACAAAACCGTGCACATGAGTTTTGAACCCTCTGAATGAGCTGCCTGGACCTAGCCAATAAACATGGACCATACACTGTATCACAATAGTTGAGTCTGGACAGCACCAATGACTCACACATTCTAATTCTAAGTCTTTCACACAAATAGGGCCTGATTTTATATAGTAGTTTTAAACGATAAAAACTGTTTCGTGCACATTCGGCTACATGAGATTATGATTATGTCATCTTTAGATGTTAGTTATGTATAAAGTAAAGAAAAAAAATTTCTTTATATTATTTATTTAATAAGAAGGGTCTTGTAAATTAAGAAGAGCACAGGCTGACAACACAGCAATCACATTTAATATATTTGTATACGGCTTTAAAATGGATAACTTGCATATTCTTGCGTAAGCTGTTCTGAAATTTACCAGCCATGGTGGCCAGCAGGTTTAATCAGTGAAGATATAACATCTTTCAGTTTTACCAAACTGGACCTATTTACTTCTATGGTGCTTTGGTATATGAATACTTGAGTTATTTTGTTGACATAATGTTGTTCTAGTTGACGGGTCACATTTTGATGTTGTGGCTGAGCATGCACTGCTTTGTATTATGTTGCACAACTTTTACTGCCTTATCAATCTCGTTGTCAAGAGGAGAACAGGTTAGTACACAATAGTTCTCATTAAGTAACCACTAAAAGCAACAAATTTTAATTAGGTACTTAGTAAATTCAAGTAAAAGTTGTTTAGATAAATATATTCATTATGAAACTCTGATACTTTTGTTTGTAATACAAACTTTTTAATTAATATTCAATTACATCATTATTCAATTGGATATAAGTACATATTCTTTTCTTTGAAACATCATCTAGTGTCAGTGGTGTCGATTCTGAAGCACAACTTACTAAACTAAACTAATTTGACAGCACTAAAAATAAAGCCGTCACTTTTAATCCTTTAGAGAAAAACAAAGATGGCAATAGTTTTAATCCTGTCAAATTAGTTTAGTTTAATAAGTTGTGCTTCAGAATCGACACCAATGTATAACTTAAATTAAATCAAAAAGGCGTGAATGGTGAAGTTTCCTCTCAGTTTTCTGGTCAAGTTAAAATTTGGTTGGTCGGCTGCAGTCAGTTTTCATTCTAACTGAAAGATAAAAATTTAATTAATGATTTTACATACAGATTTGATTTTACATACATCCTAAAAACTTCTATTTTGTTTAAGTTGAAACTGAAGTACCTACACAGATTGAGTTATTCAGTTATAGTACTTATATTAATGTGATTTTCGCAAAAATACATTTGAGTTTCAGTAGATAGTTACAGGATTTCTTTAAGCGAGTGTTAATCAATTATTTCGCATGTCTATATCACTGGGTACGTCTAATCCACAGATTTCCTGGAGTCTTTTAAGAGGTTATTATATTCCTGTTCTATTGTCCCGTTCCGTATAAAGTTTTACTATATTTTGTGATATTTAATAGAAAGGATTTTTTTTTGTGAGGTTATTTCGCCCCCGTGCTTTGTTTACTATAAGACTGACGTCATTGCCACAGATAATGAACAGACTATCATGGCTGACCGTGTTTTCGGTCCAAAATTGAAAATCTTATTTTAAAATAGATTTTTTGCACTTTTTAGCCATCGAAAAAAAAAATATTCATGTGCTATTGTCTAATACAACAATTATGAACATTTTAAGCCCTACTTTAAAAAAGGGTCAACTAGCCTATTGTCATCAGACGTTAATAACTTGACATAGGACAGTATTACCAGCATGAAAAAACAGATGTGGCCATTAGTTCATTACACAGCCACCAGGATATTTAAATAATTTCTACCAATTGTATTTTCCGATAAAAGTGTTCTTTGTTAGTACTAGGCAGTCTTAGGTAAAGTTAACAAGGAAAGGTAAAGATGCCGTGGTTGACGGTACATAAACGCAATTTAAAACTCAAAAAAAGATGTTTAAAAACATCAGCAGGCCTATTCTGTAACTTCGGTTGCTAACTAGAACTGTCATTTTTGAATGGAACTTAACATCCATTACTGCTATCATGAACGCTGCCGTGACACATAAGATCACTAAACCAGTAATGGATCTAAAGTGTCTTTCAAAAATGACAAGTTTAGGCAAGTATAAAAATCCCGTTTGTAGTTCTGAAAAGAAAATTATAAATAAAAAAATAATTGATAAAAAACAAAACGAAATTAAAAACCAAATTAATATAATAAATAAAAACCAATAAAATAATAAAAAAAAATATGAAAAAAGCAAGTTACAAGATTTGATAATAATAATAAGTCTCGCGTGCGGCGCGCTACTTTGCGGTAGGTATTTAGAACGCTGCATTGCGAGAGTGACGGGGGCGGCGGCGGCGGGGGCCTGACGTCGCGCGTATTCACGGCACACGGCCACAGATTAGATAATAGTTACTACGTAACAGATACATCACTCCCATATAAACGCTCGAATCGCTGTAATAATAATAGCCAAAACCGACAGACAAAAGTCGCTGCAAGAAGAAAAGGTCTCTATGAACGCGCGCCGAGAATCGAGATTCCCGCGTACACCGCGTGATTGCGTCATCGAGCGAAAATTTAAGGGTTGTACAAAGAACATAAACAAAATGGTATACGTAGGATTAATGAAATAAAGTGATTGCGAGGAAAGCCCCTGACTCAAATGTGCTTTAATTTTATAAAACGATAATAATAATAGTACTTTATTTGCAAGAATATGGTAAAATACATGATTGGTGTTAAATTATACCTACACATGATTTCTCATAATCTACTTCTAAATTGGCAGTGCGCAAATATTTAAAAATTTAAAATAGTACATGTTAAAATATAAGAAAATAGGATATTATTTTATCGTCATTAATACATTTAAAAATTAAAAAAAAATACAAATTAAGTGTTTAAAAATTACCAATTCCGCCCGAGGCGAAATTTTTTTTTCATTGATTTTATTCATTTGTCAAATTAAAAATGATTAAAAAAATTACGAATTATTATGAAAAAAATACACAACTGAAATTTTTTTTTCATTGATTTTATTCATTTGTCAAATTACAAATGATTAAAAAAATTACGAATTATTATGAAGCAAATACACATAACTGATGTTTTTTTTTCATGTTTGAACTCACGGTTATTCAGTTTTACTAAAATAAAAATTTTAAAAAATTAAATTTTCGGAACAATATTCGATTTAGGTATAAAAATCCCGTTTGTAGTTCTGAAAAGAAAATTATAAATAAAAAAAAATAATTGATAAAAAATAAAACGAAATTAAAAACCAAATTAATATAATAAACAAAAAAGCAATAAAATAATTTAAAAAAAAACAAAAAAATAATAAAAAACAAATTTATGAAAAAAAGCAAGTTACAACATTTGATAATAATAATAAATGTCTCGCGTGCGGCGCGGCGGCTGGCGGCGGCGGCCCTCTGCCGGTCGGCGCGCCGGCGCGCTACTTAGCGGTAGGTATTTATAACGCTGCATTGCGCGAGTCTAGGTTTCCGCCGCCCGCACGGGTCTAGGTTTAAAATTCAATATCTCGGTGACCTATGGGCCGATTTCGATAATTGGGATGATGACTGAATTCTAATTTTAACGTCTCGTTATTAAATATTAAAATACCGTGGAAAAAGATACAGTCCTGTGAAATTAGAATTAAAATCGGCTTAGAAATACATTAGATACAAGTATTTTAAGTTGTTAATTTGAAGGCGATTGGACAGAGAGATCCGACATCAACCGTGACGTCATTGTTGAGAACGGCCATATAAACTCTTTGTAAATTGCCGTTTTGCTAGAAAGAGATGGAGAAAAATCTTTAATACCTTATATCTTGGTTGTTTTTATAGTTATTCGAAAACCGATTTTTTCTTTCTGTTTAATTAATGAATGAGCTTCTATTAAAGCAAAAAAAATTTTTTAGTCATCTAGCCAATTCAAAAACATACCATTCGTATGTCATAAAGAATAACAAGTTTGTGATAGTTGTACTGATTCTCATTGTCCTAGCGTTATGAAAGGCACACAGGTCGTGTGTTATTGTAGATTAACAAAAAATTAAGAAAGAAATCGGTCAAGCGTGAGTTGGCTCAATCTAATATCGACATTTTAATAAAAATATTTATGAATCGTGATACAATGAGAATACGACTAGAAGGTGGGAAGGGGGAGAGGGGGGAGCAAGGGCGGATTCAGGGGGAGGGTCACGGGGGTCATGACCCCCCCCCTGGGCTGGGTCCAGGACCTAGGTAGACCACTAATTAAACTTGTTTAACATAAGTAATGTTTTTATATATTATTTGTCACAATATAGATTTTATGGAAGTACCTCAATATTTAATTGATTTAATATAATTCTTTGTATGATGGCAAACGCATTATTCGGGAACGAACGCATATAAAATTTGAATTTTACCGCACCACCGCCGTTTACTCCCACCTGCAGGCCTATTCGCTAACTACGGTTGGTAACTAGAACTAACCCCACCATCCACCCATGGCCCTACTCAACCAATCGTGGTTATACGGGCCGAAACAGCGGGAGATGCGCGCGGAGCCTGCTTTCGCACTCTACCGCGCCGCAATGCTTGACTCCCTACAAGTTATTTAAAATCTGTCTCTGTTAGTCCCTGTGTCCCTCTCCCCTTACGGGTCGGACAACACACTTAACGCCTTCGGTGTCCGCCACCAGGTCGCCGTGTGCCCACTGTTGTGGTACCGCTGGCTTCGTCTACCTTTCGTCTCCTCTTCTTTCTTCGGGCGGTTGCCCTCTTCTTGCTTCGCCTCTTCTATCGAACCCACTCCTAATCGAGTACCACCGTCGCGCGAAGTCCCGTAACCGCTGGAAATTCGCCTCCGTCCCCACGAGATCGCAGTAATAAACCGGACCCGTCTCGAGCGCTTTCACCTTATCGACCAAGTCCCTACGCGCCTCACTGTACAACCTACACTCCCATAGTGCGTGATGCAGGTCCTCATCCTCGCACTCCCCACAAGGACACCTAGCACTGTCGACCAGTGAAAACCTAAACAGCCTACCATTGAAATGACCATGCCCCGTCAGTAGCTGTGAGACTTCGTAGTCCGGCTCGACCCAAGTAAACCTGAGCCGGGCCGCCACGTCCGGGAAGAACCGATACGTCTCCCTCCCCAACCGAACTAGAACTGTCATTTTTGAAAGCCACTTTATATCCATTACGGGTTTTTTTTTAATTATTATTATTATGTTTACTCCACAGACTCTTAGTCCATGCCCTTGTTCAAATTATTTTTTTTTTTACAAAATTCCTTTTGAACCTCCTTATAAATAACAATTATCACTTAGTAACTTTTTTTTCTACATTTGCGCAGCTTATAAATAAAAATATACTTTACAATATAACTATTATGATACCCTACCATATTATACTAAACAAACGTACAAACGGCAACGCTTCAGAGCCCACATATCGACCATGAGACAGATCTTATATCGCTCGTAATAGTGCAATATAATGGGCTCTACGCGCTGCCGACCGCACATCACACACATACATACCAGTTGTGAACTATATCATAAATACATACATTTATACTATAATATAAAACTATATATAAATTTAATGAGGGATTTTTCGGACAACAGACAAGGGGGCGCGCCATCGATGGCGCCATGCCAGGTGGGTCACTGTCTAAGAAAAAATCCACCACAATCGCCATCAATTTTTTTTTTTTTTATGGATGGCCCGGCAAATGACCTCCTCCCGCCTGATGTTAAGCGGTGAAAGAGGCCCAAATGAGTTGACAGATAGAGTAGAGACGACATCCACTCTCCTACCTGCCCGCCCCTTGCCGGCCCAAAAGATGCTTTTTCACGCCTCTTTTGAAGGAACCCATGTTGTAGGATGGAGGAAACACGTGCGCAGGTAGAGAATTCCAAGTGTGGGATGAACGACAGAAGAAGGAATCTTGGAATTTCTTGGTACGGTGTGAAAAGGAGGACACAGTGTACGGATGACTCCGAAGGCCCTTACGCGTGTTTCTGTTAAGGAATGGAGAAGGAGGGATAAGGTTAAAGAGCTCCTCAGAGCATTCCCCATGGAACATTCGGTAAAAGGCGCTAAGAGAGGCGATGTCACGACGAAGTTGTAGAGGCTCGAGGGTGTTAGTTGCCTCTACATCGCCAATTATGCGAATAGCGCGACGCTGCAATCTGTCCAGAGCATCGAGGAGGTACTGAGCGGAGCCGTCCCAAAGGTGCGAGCAATATTCCACGCAAGACCTAACCTGAGTTTTATACAACAAGCATAGTTGGTCCGGCGCAAAATACCTACGCACCTTGTTCAGGACACCGAGTTTCCGTGAGGCAGTAGTTATGACGGATTCGATGTAGTCTCTGGGGTTCAGATCGCAGCGAATGTTCATTCCGAGCAAGGTGATGTTGCTCTGTGTGTGAAGGGTTGTGCCCTGAAGAGAAGGAAGGGGGAGGAAAGGTGACCTTTTCGCCGAGAACACGCACACCTGTGTTTTCTTAGCATTGAACTCAACAAGATTGTTGGAGCCCCATTCGGAGACGAGGTCCAGCGTCCTGTTGAGCTCAATGATAAGATTCTGCCTTTCCCTACCAATATCACCACGAGCAGCCCCCGAGGCTCCGTGATATCCCCCATGCACTGTACTGTCGTCTGCATAGCAATGTATAGCTCCCAAGGAAAGCATATCATTGATATGCAGAAGAAACAATGTGGGGGATAGAACGGAGCCTTGCGGAACACCAGCGTTCACTGCCACGAACCGCGAAGCGCAGCCGTCAACGACAACGCGAATTCTACGCTCGTGGAGGAAGCTGGCAATCCACGTACAGAACTGCGCGGGTAATCCGTATGCTGGAAGCTTGGAAAGAAGAGCCTTGTGCCAGACTCTATCAAAAGCTTTGGCGATGTCGAGACTAATAGCCACCGATTCGCCGCGCTTATCGATAGATTCACCCCATTTGTGCAAAAGGAACGCTAGAAGGTCACCTGTTGACCGTTTAGGACGAAACCCATACTGTCGGTCATTAAGTAACGAGTGACCTTCCAGGTAACGGATCAGCTGTGTATTAAGGATCCTCTCCATGATTTTACACAAAATGGAAGTGACGGCTATAGGACGATAGTTAGCCGGATCAGAACGATCTCCCTTTTTGGGAACCGGCTGGACATTGGCCTCTTTCCAAGATTTCGGCACACAACCAGCAGAGAACGACAGACGGTATAGACGCGTAAGGACCGGAGTCAACTCCGCTGCACACTTCTTAAGAACAATCGCAGGAATGCCGTCTGGGCCACTTGCTTTTCGAGTATCGATCGACTGGAGCTCCGCCCGCACATCACGCTGTCTGATACGAATATCGGGCATGGTGCTGCCACAATGGGACAGTTTCGGAGGTTGTGTACCACAGTCATCGACACGGGAATGAGCCGCAAAGAGTTTTGCCAGGAGGTCGGCTTTCTCCTGCGGCTGATGAGCAAGTGAGCCATCGGCAAGTCTCAGCGGTGGCAGCGAGGGTTGGCAGAAGTTTGATTGCACAGCTTTGGCCAGGCGCCAAAAAGAACGGCTACCCGTAGGGTGCGATAGCAGTTCCTGGCCCACTTGTGCAATGCGCTGAGCATCCGCTCTAATGTAAGCCCTCTTACATAACTTGGTGGCATTATTGTAGGCTGTTTTCAGTAGGCTTGTATTGGGATCCTTAGATGCTCGGCCTCTGATCCAAGCGCGGTAAGCCAGCTGTTTGTTTTCAACAGCAGAGGCGCACTCGCGATTGAACCAGAGGTTACGTCTGCCTCTACTGACGAGATTGGAATGCGGAATATAATATTCCATTCCTAGTATGATCTCGTCAGCAACAGAGGTAGCGCAGGAGTCCGGATCCATCCTATTGAAACAGCGCTGCCACCAAGGAACAGATGCGTAATAATCCCGCATACCGTCCCAATCTGCTGACGCATAGTGCCACAGACGGCGTGCTGCAACCACAGGCGACGGTCGTAACGCCTGAGGCACTGAGACGGATACCAGGCAGTGATCCGAAGATCCTAGTGGAGCTCGAACCACCACCTGATATCCGTCAGGGCGATTTGTCAACAGAAGGTCCAATAAAGAGGGCGCTTGACCGATAATATCTGGTACCCTGGTGTTCTGGGTGACCAATTGTGTCAGGTCGTGCGTGAGAGCGAATGCATGGGCAGTCCTACCCGCATGGTCAGTTTTAGAGGAACTTAACCACAACTCGTGGTGAGCATTGAAGTCCCCTAAAAACACCAGCTCGGCGGAAGGAAATCGCTCCTGCGCGTCATCTGCCACCCGACTTATATGTTCAAAAAGTCGAGTTGTCTCCAAGTCACCACGATGGGAACGGTAGACGCAGACGTAGACACGGCAATGAGTGCCAAAATCGACGTGTACCGCAAGGATGGAAAAGGAAGGTTCCTCCAAACAGCGCAGGCGACGACAGCAAACGTCCGCCCGGACGAACAAGCAAACACCAGCCTTCGCCTTGAAGGACTCCTCAAGAGCGTAGCCGGGGTAATTAAGGTAGCCTGTATCGGCCGGGCAGATAATTTGCGTCTCCGTCAAAAACAGCATTGCTGGACGGGCTGTCTCGAGATGGTGGTGGACAGCTAAGAGGTTAGAATGGAGCCCGCGGATGTTAGCGAGCCCCACCTCGAATAATGGTGTTTTGGTGGGATAATGCACCGCTGTACGACCAGTCTTAATATTTTGCGCTGCCATAATTATTGGAGTGAGAGGCGTGAAACTGAGGTGTCCTTGCTGCGCTTCGCATAGTTAATGTGTGTAGGCCTGTTTCGCCAGGGAACAGCCGACAGCTGATTTGCGCTGACCCTCCGCACGGAAGTGCCCCCGAACCCCCCCGGAAGTGGCCGCCGGGACCCACCGTCCGGTCACCAACCGGCACGACGGACCACCCCGAGATTATGCGTGGCATGGTGGGGCAGCCTCACGGACTGGTTAGGTCCGCTTGGGCCCCTGTACTATACCACGGGCGGCCAGCGGAACAGCCGTTTCTTCGGGTCTTCCTGGGCGGAGGGTCAACGCAGTCAACCTGGCACTGGGTCGACGGAAGCCCGCACAAACCATACGAATCGCAGCAACGACCCCTCAAGCTCTGGCTGTGCGCAGACTGATCCCGAAACGCGGACAAAAATAGCCACTTGACGGGTTTTACATCATGCGCACGGTGGTCGCTAGCCAGTCGGGTTTTTCAAGCCCTACCACCAGAAGTTGGTCACTCGATTAGCACCACCCGGGGATCACGTGTAGGGTCTCGAGGGTAAAACCTACGGACGTGAGCGACTCCAATCCCCAAACGATTGCGCCGTTAACACAAGGCTCTGTGAAGACACACTTTATAAAAGTATGTCTTCGCAGAGCCCCGCGTCAACGACGCGACGGATGGACGGCGACTGTCAAGTGTAAGCGATTGCGATAGATTCTCTCAGACAATAACCCCGCAGGCGCCACATTCCGCACACTATAAGCAGTATTCGCACTGTTTACAGTCTGCGGAATACGACACCGATGCAATGTGCAAACGAAGCGCCATCCACGGCGCACCCGCTCATCCGCTATCCAGGGATTCCTCATTATGCATGCATTTTTCTGCTAATGGGGCAGCACCTAGATCGCTGCGTTATTTAGGTCTTTGAACGCCATCTGCAAATTATAATTTTTTATTTCATCGTCAGTTGCTGAGTTGGACTGGGCAATCAATCTGACCATCGATTTTTGTTAACGATATACCCAGAATATAGGTCACTAGACAAATACGACAGTGTTTTTATTTTTTTGATATCTTAAAAAGTGACCGAGTTATAAGCGTTCAAAGTTGCCGTGCCGTCCGGATTTATAAAGCGAGTCGCGGAAGGTTGATGACGTCACAAATCGACAGCGGGGAGAGAGAGGCACGCGCGGCCTGACGTACTTCGTTAGCTCTGTGCTACTGGTGCGCGCGATTTTACGTGGCTCTAAGATGTGAATCAACATTATGTCATATAATAAATACTATGTAGTACCTATGTGTACAAATTCAACTATTAAAACGCCTACAAAACTATTTTTTGAAGTGCCATTGAATGCCAAAAGGCGTAAAAAGTGGATGAACGTTATGAAACGGGCCCTAAGACCATTGGATTTTGTTGTGATGACCATTTTGATGTAAGTAAATAATAATAATAATAATAATAATTTTTATTTATATCTTCACAATGGCTTACATTATAGGTACTACATCTTATTCTCTAACAACTATATTTTATTTAAATGACAAGCCTGTGTGACAAAATTCCGGCCCTCCACCCTCTAGGATTAAATCAAACTAAATAAACATATTAAATAGGTACTTAGATAATAAACACAATAAAAACATTTTCATAATAAATTTATACATATTACATTATTATTATAATATGTGATTAGATACCTATTCTAAGCTTCGGGCTACCTATTACCTACTAGAAAATAACCTATAACTAAGTTGTATTACGAGGTTTTTTGGTGTAATGTCTTCTTTTTGTCACTTTTTAAACCACATACATAGGTATGTATGATTAAAATATGTTGACTTTTGTTGACGGTAAAATGAAGGTCACAAAAGGTTTTACCGTCAACAAAAGTCAAAATAGGTACCCAATTTTATAGAAAAACTAGCGGCCGCCCGCGGCTTAGCCCGCTTGGTGTTTGGTTTCTTTATCGCGCCACAGCAGCGCCTTCTGGCGACGCGATGAATAGTAGCTGAGCTGCTGAGTGTTTTACGTGAATCCTAATGGAACTATAATTTTTTGCTGGATGAAATCTCTTTTTCTGTAGGTACCTCTGACAACGTGTATATGCAAAATTTCAAGATGATCGGTTGAGCATTTCAGGTGTGAAAAAGTAATAAAAATAAATCAACAAACTAATTCACTTTCGCATTTATAGTATTACATAGATGGGATTAGGATACGATTCATGTTACCTAAACATGTACCTACACCTACCTATAGACACTCGCCCGTTAGTAGGCACCTACTAACTTTTGAATGAGTATCTTAGACCTGCGGGTATTTGATTTGCTTGTTGGTCCTATATAGGTACGTCTATAGTATTTACCATTTCCCAGCTGGTTTTTTTACCAAGCTGAACGCTTTTTAATAACTCTCCCGCCGTTGGGTGCACGACGAGATCTCCTG
Source organism: Schoenobius gigantellus (assembly GCA_963935595.1). Classification (NCBI taxonomy): domain Eukaryota; kingdom Metazoa; phylum Arthropoda; class Insecta; order Lepidoptera; family Crambidae; genus Schoenobius; species Schoenobius gigantellus. The sequence continues at coordinate 14,353,367 of OZ012544.1, read as the reverse complement.
GGGTTCTCCACCCAAAAGGACTCATCCTAGAGTAAGGCCTACCCGGGTAGAAACCCCTTGGATGTACTCTCTGTCTCCGGAGGTACAGCGGTAGGTAAACGGTACCGATGGTCCATGGCGGTGATTGCGCCGTGGACACCGTTTGCCTACCTACCTATTCCTAAATAGGTGACACCTACGTATACACGGTTATTTTTTTATCACCCTGGTTATTTTAAGGGTGGCTTCAGGACACGGTAGAAGAATTATTTAACCATTAATAATAAAATTTACTCACCTGTTTAATTAGATATTTATTATCTAAAATATCCAAAAAATACTGCACTGGTATGGACACTGAGTGAAGTTGTAGGCAAAACATTGAATGAACGCGAACTGGCAACAACGTCGCCGATTCAAAGTCATCACTGAGTTGATTACAATTTCACCTTCCTACTTTACGGGCTTAGGACCGGCAAAACAAAGTTTTTAAAGAAAACAAACAGTACTAAGTAGGTATTACGGTTATGGTAGGTTGTTTTGGCGTAGTTAAAAAATTGGAATCAACTTTAAATACTTACCTACCTAGGAAACAATTTAAATCAACTTTAGTTCTAATAACAAAAGAGTTCTAAATTTAAAGGAAGTCCTCTAACTCATACATAGTCGTGCACGTTTAAAACAATAACGTGAGGTATTGTTTCTTCAAAGCAGACTACGCTAAGATTGTCGAGGAGCTTCAAAAGGTATCGTGGGCAGATGAATTAACAGATAACCTTACTGCTGACATAATGCTGCAAAAGTTTTATGCCATTTTGCATTGTCTCATTGAAAAATATGTACCTTTATCTAAGTCACGAAATAATAGATATCCAGTGTGGTTTTCGTCCGGATTAATTAATTTAATTAAAGAAAAATACAAATTACGTATGAAATTAGTGAAGTTTAATAATAATCCTAGAGACGTTTTGGCTTTCAATTTGTTAAAGCAAAGATGTTGTAAATTACAGAAGATTGCCTACAATAGATACATAAACGGCTTAGAACAGTCGTTGGCTAGTAACCCGAAACTCTTATGGTCATTTATAAAGCATAAGAAAAAAGGAAAGGGTACCTATCCAGCTGCAATGACCCTTGGTAATAAAACTGCATCGGGAGGAACTGAAATCAGTAACCTTTTCGCATCATATTTTGCATCTGTGTTCAATAACACGACTACACAGGCAGACTTGGATAGTTTGAAGACATTATACCCTGGTCAAGGTAACGGTGCATACTTAAATGCTATTTCTTTTACTAGGGATCAGGTCTATAAAGCATTAAAAAGACTTGACCTAAACAAAGGAGCAGGAGAAGATCAGCTACCATCAGTCTTTGTTGCAAGATGTGCTCAGGCCCTTGCATACCCACTGTCTTGTATATTTAATAAATCCTTAAATACGGGTAGTTTCCCATCGCAATGGAAAATATCTTTAATCTTGCCCCTACATAAAACCGGAAATTCTGGTAAAATTGACAACTATAGACCAATTTCCATTCTTCCTACTTTTGCCAAGGTTTTTGAATCACTTCTGTATCCTGTAATATTGTGGCATTTTAGACAAATAATTTCCCCGCATCAGCACGGCTTTGTTAAGGCAAGGTCAACGGCCACAAATTTAGCTACTTTCTTGGAAGACTTAATTAATTCCTTAGATAAAAGACAGCCAGTTGACGTTATTTATACTGATTTCAGTAAGGCATTCGATAGGGTAAATCATGATGTATTACTTTGGAAACTATCCGCTATTGGGATAACCGGAAAGCTATTGGAATGGTGTGGATCCTATCTAAAAAATCGAAAGTCATTGGTAGTAGTGGACGGGTACTCTTCGGAATATGTCGACGTGGTGTCTGGAGTCCCCCAGGGATCAATTCTTGGACCACTTTTTTTCAATATTTTTATTAATGACGTACATTTGTGCTTTAGGATCTCAAAATGCTATATGTTTGCCGATGATCTTAAAATGTCAAGGCAAATCAATGAACCTGGCGATGTAGATCTCCTTCAGAAAGATTTAGACAGTTTACTAAGATGGTGCAGTATTAACGGCATGTCTCTTAATCCAAAAAAATGTTTCGTGGTCCATTACACTCGCAATAAGTCAACTTTAACCAGTAAATACACTATTGACCAAGATATACTTTCAAGTTCTAATTATTGCCGTGATCTAGGGGTGATTCTAGATACAAAACTGCGCTTTAATAAACATATCGATGATATCGTTCACAAAGGCTTCAAAATGCTTGGGTTTGTTTTGAGAAATTGCAGAGACTTCAAAAACGCCAAAACTAAAATAATTTTGTACAATGCACTAGTTCGTAGTGGCCTGGAGTACTGCAGTGTAGTGTGGAATCCACACTATGATGTTTACATCAAGAAGTTAGAACGTGTCCAAAAAAGATTTCTGTGGCATCTCTCATTTCAATATAATGTTGCAAAAAAACTTCCGCATTATTATGATAAATTGTCTCATTTTAAAATTAAATCCCTCAGGGATCGTCGCGCTTTTTTGGATAATACTTTTTTATATAAATTAGTTAATGGATTACTGGACTCACCTGACTTACATGCTAGAGTTAATTTGTGTGTACCAATAAAAATTCCTAGAATATCTAGTTTTAATTTCTTCGCAACGAAATGCTCCAGAACAAACTTAGGTTTGTATTCGCCACTGAATAGATTATTTAAACAATACAATTCACTCTCGAAATCTTGTAATATTGACATTTATTTCGATTCGCTGTCTAAATTTAAATCTACATTACATGTAAAACACGATTAAGCAATTGCTTTAATTTGGTACTTACTTAAATTACATAAAGTTTTAAATTACTGATAGAGCATGGCGTCGATTCCAGTGCACTGACGATGCTACGTTTGGTTGATTGCAAAGGATGCCAGTGGGATGCGATTTAATTATTAACGACCAATGTTTACTTTTACATTTTTGATATATATATTTTTCTTTGTTTTGATTTTTTTGATTCTAAAGTTGTTATTTTTTGTACCATGTGGTTGCTGCCTATAATTAAGTTTGCACTTGTAATGTAACCTATTATTGTAAGTCTTTATTGTGTTTTAGTGTAAACTTGTTGGTGGTCTAAAATAAATAAAATAAAATAAAACTGTTTGACTTCATGAGTCGTAGAACATACATTTGTAGGAGCTACAAAAAAAAAATATTTAACCATGCATGTAACTATTATTTCAGATTAAAAATGACATGGAAAATTAGGTCAAATATAAATTGGTTGGAGGAAGACTAGTACTAAAAAAAAGATGCTTGCCCTCTTAAGTTTTCTTGTCAGCAAAAGACAGTTAAAAAAATTAACGATCTCTAGTGCAAAAATGTAGGCAAAAAGAACTGATTCACAAGATACCTACTCCATGAAGATATACCGAATCCGATCACTTCCGAACATATTGAGGAAATTCGGTTTGAGTCCTCGCATTTCCGCTGCTATACCTATAATCACTATTTTCTGAAAAATATTGAGTCACCATAAAACTGTCTACTTTTGGTAAATTATCTGATTGACCATGTGGAAATCCTTTCTCCATTGTTGTAATTAAAAGGCTAATAAACAATAAAAGTCAAGTTACACGGAGCACAGTAGGTATGTACGACACAAAACTCAGAGCAACTGCGACTAGCGAGCGAGCGGCTGCCGGCTGTCGATGTGTGACGTCACCTACCTAGAGCGCGCGTACTTGAAAATTTAAATAGCGACCGTAACTTTCGGCGTTAATAACTTTGGAAATACTGCATCGATTTTAATGCTCATAACCATACACCGTACATAACCATAGCTCTTATTTAATGTGTGTTTTATTGTAATTTTCAAACCTATCGGTCACATCAATTAGTTGTTTTATGGCGTCATGCTCCTTATGCTCCCCACAAAAGTATATACATGACTCCGTATGCCTGGAAATTGCCACTACAGCGTGAGGGACACTGTCATGGACCGGGTTTTTTGGTTCTCTGCCTCTTAGCACTATCACCTTACGGTATGTCAGCCCCTGAGCCTCATGTATCGTCAGCAGTCTGGAATTCTCTCCAGTACCATACCCGTTCGTTTCGAACGCTTCCTTTTCCTCTTGGGTGAAGGTCAAGAATAGCGTTTCCGGGTCAGTCCTTCTGGACACTGCTTCTGATGTCATGGTGGAAGTTAGGGATCTCAGTACATCCCTGGACGTGTATATGCCCCCGTACACCTCCTTCAGGGTGTATACTACATCCATCGGGCATCGGTGTGTGCAGAGTATCTTTTCTGAGACTGTCGTTACGGCAATTGGGTCTTTGTATTGCATTTCAAATAGGTTGTCTCTGTCCATTACGGGTTTAGTGATCTTATGTGTTACGGCAGCGTTCATGATAGCAGTAATGGATGTTGTTCCTTTCAAAAATGGCAGTTCTAGTTAGCAACCGAAGTTACAGAATAGGGGGGCTGTTCTGTTGAGTAGTTCTGTTGACAGAACTACTTTCATCTGATGTCACATTTCGTGTGACACTTGCGCGCGCTTTGTTTCGATTAACGTATAGCAAGACCTATCCTCATTCGGAACGACTAAACTTACTTCAATCAACTGTTATTTTCATAAAAGTTAATAAAGTACTAAGTTTAAAAACTTGAAATTCCAATATAAGTAATAGTGCTAAGCGAAAGGTCACTCATAAAGAAATCTCGAAAACTGCTTGACGTACAAAGATGAAATTTGGCAGGGTAGTAGTTTATAGTTAGTAGACGTCCGCTAGGAACGGATTTTGCGACAGGGCCGAAGGAGGTCTAAGGGCTCGCAGGTTCATATAAAAATTCTTCATTTTTTTGCTACAAACTTAAATGCAGTGAGGTACCTAGTTAGAAGACGTCCGCTAAGAACGGATTTTGTAACAGGGCCGGATTAAGAAGGTCTAAAGGCTCTCGCAAGTTTGTATGAAAGTCCTTCATTTTTTTGCGAGAAACTTGAAATTTGGTAGGGAGGTAGGTAGTTAGTAAATGTTCGCTAAAACAGATTTTGCGACAGGGACGGATTAAGGAAGACTTCGGACTCTCGCAAGTTTGTATGAAAGTCCTTTATTTCTACTGCAAGAATTTTGAAATTTAGAAGGGAGGTAGTTAGTAAATGTTCGCTAAGAACGGATTTTGCGACAGGGCCGAATTAAGGAGGTCTAAGGGCTCTCGCAGGTTTATCTAAAATTCTTCATTTTTTGCTAGAAACTGAAAATTTTGCAGTGAGGTAGTTAGTAGACATCCGCTAAGAACGGATTTTGTGACAGGGCTGGATTAAGAAGGTCTAAAGGATCTCGCAAGTTTGTATGAAAGTCCTTCATTTTTTTGCGAGAAACTTGAAATTTGGTAGGGAGATAGTAAATGTTCGCTAAAACAGATTTTGCGACAGGGCCGAATTAAGGAGGTCTAAGGTCTCTCACAGGCTTACCTATATAAAAATTCTTAATTTTTTGCTACAAATTTAAAAATTTTGCAGTGAGGTAGTTAGTAGACGTCCGCTAAGAACGGATTTTGTGACAGGTCCGGATATCCGGATAAGAAGGTCTAAAGGCTCTCGCAAGTTTGTATGAGTCATTCATTTTTTTGCGAGAAACTTGAAATGTGGTGGTAGTTAGTAAATGTTTGCTAAATCAGATTTTGCGACAAGGACGGATTAAGGAAGTCTAAGGGCCCTCGCAAGATTGTATGAAAGTCCTTTATTTCTATTGCGATAAACTTGAAATTTGGTAGGGAATTAGGGATGTAGTTTTTGTAGATGTTCGCTAAGACAGATTTTGCGACAGGGATGGATTAAGGAGATCTAAGGGCTCTCGCAAATTTGTATCAAAGTCCTTTATTTTATTGCGAGAAACTTGAAATTTGATAGGGAGGTAGTTAGTAGACGTTCGCTAAGAACGGATTTTGCAACCGGGCCCGGATTAAGGAGGTCTAAGCGGTCTCGCTAATTTGTATAAAAATCCTTCATTTTTTGCTACATACTTGACATTTGGAAGAGAGATAGTTAGTAGACGTTCGCTGAATAATAATTTTGTGACAGGGACAGATTAAGGTCCATTGGCTCTCGCAAGTTTGTGTGAAAGTAATTAATTTTTTGTGCTTTAAAATTTAAATTTTGCAGAGTGGTAGTTAATAGCATAGTTACTAGACGTTCACAAAGAACGGATTTTGCGTACAGAGCCGGATTAAGGAGGTCTTAGGGCTCTCGCGAATTTGTATGAAAGTACTTAATCTTTTGTACTACAAACATAAAATTTGCCAGAAAGGTACCTAGTTAATAGATAGTTAGTAAATGTTCGCTTAAAACGGTTTATGCGAGAGAGCTCAACTAAGGGCTCTCGCATGTTTATATGAAGTTCTAGGCTTTCTGTGGGTGAAAACTTGAAGAGAGATAGAATAGAGTTAAGACATGGCAGGTAGGAACAGATTTTACGACAGGGCCGGTTTAAGGGAATATAATCCTATGTGGTATAGTTACTTTGTGTGATAGGCATTTTCTGTTGGATGAAATATGTAACATCATTAAACTTTAAAGTACGTATTATAACTTCTCGTGACTTGACCACAACTATTTGACCCCCCCCCCCCTGGCGCCAAAGCTGGATCCGCCCTTGGGGGGGAGGGGGTATAATTTCTTGAAAAAAGGTATTCAAATCCCACCAAAAACATACCTGTTAAAAAGGGGGCCAAATTCCTATAGGCTAATTGTTCGCCTAAAAAGGGTTGAAATCCAATCCATGCCAAGTTTAGATGCACTTAAAATCGATCATAATCATCTTCATCAACAGTCACCACACCCAGTCCTCCGCCTTCCGCATCCAGCCACTACCCGCCACCTTATTCACGTCAACGGTCCATCTGGCCGAAATTGACTTTACCATACACCCAACTTAAAATATGGTATAGTTGTGAAAATACGTCTGGTACTTGGTTAAAAATATCTAAAATTATCATACTTCTAAATTTGAACTTAATTTAATTATATAAATAATAAATTTAATTATACAATTAATCAAGTGTTAGGTACCGCCATTGATTTACTACCGTTTGGTAGTATATCAATGGGCACAGCACGAAAACCTCCTAGAGATTCAGCATATTTATTAAGATTTTCATTATGCACACTATCTGTTCACATTAAAACAAAAGTATTGTTCATTGTCAATGCACACACGCGCCCGTTTAACAAATTTTCTCTTAGGGCCTTCGCTGCGTTAAGCGGGCGCACGGTGCGTGCGTCCACTCCGCGTGCTTGTTACATACATGTCACTTCATAGAGCAGCGCTGCAGGAGGCGGATAGCCGTCGCACGCGACGCGGGCAGCGGGGCCCGCGTCGCGGCCGACGGGGCACGTGACATATGGGCTGATTGGCTGACGCCTTTGTTCACGTCATCGTCTTTTGGCTAAGTAATATAAAAGTATAATCCATAGTAATCGACTACTATCCATAGTATCCGAATATAATCCATAGTACCCCTACGCGATCGAAATTATACTGGTGGTGGCGCTGCGATAGACGGGAGTCCGTCGCGGACGCCCGCGACGGAGCAGGCGGGCGCACGGCGCGGACATCCGCGTCGGGCGTGGGACTAGGTGCAGTAAGCTCCCATTTAAGCTTTACATTTACGCTACGATAACCACCACTATTACGAGCGACATAAGGACGGTCCAAAGGTCAAACAGTAGGTATAGCTTAACGAGGAGCTTACTGTGGGTTCATATTTTTTCAAATATCTTACGAGTTGGTACTTGGTAGTATAGAAATGGGTCTATAAAATTAGTAGGGTTTTTGGCATTACCAGATTTAATTAGCGGAATAATTTTACAAAATTTCGTTTCGGTTTGATAATATTCCATCATCAATACATTTGTTGGACTATACTATACAACATGGAATGAAATACATCAATTTGTAAAAAAAAACATTTATTTTAATTATTTTCTTGTAAAAAATGCAGATATAGTTTTCGTCCCACTCGCAGCTTTTTGTCTAGCCTTTTCTTTAGCAGTCAGTTGTTTGGCTTTCTTGACCTCGCCTGTATACTGATTAGATGTGTTTAATATGTTTTCTCTACTCTCATTATTGACATCTTCACATTTAGCTTTTTTACTGGAACTATTAATATCTGTGGCAGACTTTCTTTTTATTCCAATAGATTCTACTAGTGCTGGCTTGAAGTCAAACCTTTGTTCCAAAAGATCGGCAAGGTCGTTTTCAAGATACTCAGACAAAATACCATTGGCGTATTTTAGGTAAAATTCTGGAAAGGAAAAATTAATCATAGCTTAATAAATGAATCATAACCAGCCGAGACCCTTAGAAATTCTAACCATTAGACCGCACAGTTATGAAAGATTGGGTTTCCCTGGGAGATCCATTGCTATTTCATTTTTGTCCTTATGAATCCCTTAGCATTTTGTACTATTACTTCAAGAAAAACTCCAAGATGGGTAAGGATTACCAACAGAATTTGGTTTATGACAGCATAAACGGGATTGGAAATGTCGACTAATGCCTGAACAGTATTGTCTATACTGTTCAGGCATTAGTCTGAACAGTATAGACAATACTTTAGTATAATTTAGTATTGTCTATTTTGGCTCCAATGTCTCCAGTCATCTCGAGGGGAGCGGAAATAGTGTTATGACCCGGCCTCAGCCCAGATTGAAAGGGTCACTGCGGGGGGTATTTTTATAGACGAAGGAGGACTGTTTGTGGATACGGGCTTCGAGCGCTTTGGAAAAGAAGGGGAGAATGGAGATTGAGCGGGATTGGTTGGGACGGGTTTGATTAGATATCTTAGGCAATGGCCGCACGAAGGTTTTACGCCAGAAACAGGAAGATGCCGGAATAAGTGAAAAATGATTATGTCCGTAATAACAGGAAGGACATAATCGGAGATGGGAATAATCATTTGACGCGTGATGTCATTACACCCCATTGACTGATAAATACCGCATTAGAAAAATATAAAAAAGGTTAATAGCTTTTAGAGAAATAATTTAATAATAATAATAAAGTTTATTTTTTAATAAGTTTGGTACATTGCAGTATTGAACTGCTCCCAAATAAGGTTGCCCTGCGTTATGGGAGACAGGCTCTTCTGGGGTGCGATGTCAGACAACCTCCTTGTGGTGCACCCTGGGCAACCCGGCAGATTCTCAGCCGCGGGCTAATAGTCTGACGAGAGGACCCCCATATGGGGCGTGGGATGGCCGGGTTCAACCCGGCGGGCCACTTCGTGTGGCCACCCGCTTCATGCGGGGAAGGGCGAAGTCCCCTCTTCTTATGATAAGAAGAGGTGTGGCTCTCGCTGGAAGCCGATCACGGCGGCTACCTCTGGTGGTAGTAGGGACGAGGCGAGTTTCTCGCCATGGCGCTTCGCGCCCGTTGGGGATTTCCCCGAGCTTCGGCTCACCCGCGCGGCGGTGGATCCGGTGGGATCTGCCGTCGGGCAACCCGTTACCCGCACTGAGCGGGCCGGGGGCCCGGCACACTGAGCGTCGGGCCGCGTGGAAGACAACCACAGTAAAAAACCAGTTGCGGGGTGTAGAGCGGCGCAATTCTGCGCCGCTCCACAAAGCAGCAGAGCCAGGCGGAGAGTCCGGCAACGGACATGTCACGGGCAGGGGGTCAGCGGGAATAAGGCCTGGCTGTTGTCCCCTTCCCTCTGTCTTGTGACGGACGGAGGAGCTGCTGGGGGGGTTTTTAGTGGGTAGGCCCGGGCCGGGTACGGTCTGGGGAGTCCCACATATCCTCGTGGTTTGGCTCGACCACGAGGAATGCGTAAATGCATTTTCCCCCCTCCCAAAAAAAAAAAAAAAGACAGGCTCTTCTGAAGACTGTTTACATGATAATATTATATTTTAATACAATTATGCACTTACCTTCGTCTACTTCTTCGTTACTCAAGTTACTTGTTATAAATGTTGCAGATACTGCCCCAGAAGTCACGTGTATGTTTTTTTGTTTCAAGACTTTCGCTAGTTTTCTTACTTTACTTTCGAGCCATGTTAATGTTTTCTCCTCATTGTATTTATAGGCTTTTAAGTCTGGGGATCCCTGAAATAAATATATAATTATTAAACGGGTGTATTTGGCTCAATAAGTATGTTTTAAGAGTTCAAGCAAGTTCAAATGTATCCTACTACTTAGTACTGCACCTTAACTACAAAACAAAATTGAATTAAATTCTGTATTTTATAGTCCAACATAAAAGAGTAAACAGCGGATTATTTTGGTATTGACATTTTCATTCTTGGCAACACTTGTCACAGTGCTGTCAAATTGTAAGCTCATATTATATGGTCATAGTCTTTGGTTATCTCAAATTATTCGTCAATTCCGTATCTGTGCTATTCAGTGGCGTCAGTTTTTGGTTTCTAAATATTAATAGTTATTTATGATACACGTGCAGAAAAAAGGTCTTTACCGAATAAGCAGCGAGTGTTTTCAGAGGCACGCATTCGCTAACACCTTTTATGCTCACGTATCCATACAGCATTTTTAATGCTTTTGCAAGTAAATAAAAGAAGACTATTGGTAAGAAGGGGGGTACAGGGGAGAACGGTACTAGATCTTACCGGCCTAACTGTTAACCTCACCTGCACGTGATCCCCCTCCTACGAGGCAGAGTCAATGGCGGTATAACCATTACCCCATTCAATGAATGGCAGAGGCAGCTACGGCCTGGAGTTTTAATCAACCCCTAAATGTAGGCGCAGAAGGCAACCGGAAACAACTGCAACTAATTCCCAAGAAAACCACCATGAGCAAACAGAGTAAAGAGAGTGTGATGTTTTGTCATGCGATCCGGCCAACGCCCGGTGCCACCACACTTCCAGGACGCGGGGTGGGAAATATGCTACTGGCAACCCCACCATGCACTTTCAGGCGGTGGGTAGAAATAATACTACTGAGGTCTTGAGGACGAGCAACACCGCTCTAACGAAATACACTTCTCTGAAGAAAACCCCCTTCACATAGAAAGCCTTTGAATATATAGGGACCTGGAATACTCTGGACTGAGGAATCCTGACAAACTAGGCATACTCGGAAAAAATAAGATCGTCTCAACATCGACATCCCTGGCATCAGCGAGATTCACTGGAAGCACTGAGGGGCAATCGCACTATTTACGAACGTTTGAACCAAAACCAAAACGTAACCGTTCCCATATGTTTTGACATCTGACAGCTGTCAAGGTGTTGTCAAAATGTATAGGAACGGAAACGTTTCTGATTTGGTTGAAACGTTATAAATAGTGCGATTGCCCCTCAGGTCACTTTAATATAGACTCTGACAATACCATCTTCTGCTCTGGTAGTGGTGATTGCAACCGCAATAGGGTTGCTGTCATACTATCGCGCAAATTATATGGCTTTGTTTTTTTTTGCTTATTAGGCGGTCAGCGAGACTCAATATGGATAAAACTCTACGCATATCTGGTTGCAATCAACATTGTCAAAATATACGTTCTTGTCTCATCTTTCGACCCAAAAATAACCGAGACAGCCACTGCCAACTTCCATCAGCAGCTCAACTGTATTCTAAACTCTCTTCCGAAACGTGAGATAACTTTGGTCATTGGTGACTTAAACGCCAAAGTAGAACGTTTCTGTAACAGCAACTGTCGTAGCTTCCACGGTGGATTTGGCCTAGGTCACAAAAATATTAAAGGATGAGCTGCTACAGTTCTGTTCTGAGCAAGACTCTGCTCTAATGAGCACAATGTCCGAACACCATCCTCGCTGTCTCTACACATGGACATCGCATGACGGCAAAACTAGAAACCAAATAGACTTCATTACTATACACTCTAGGTGGAAATCCTCGATCAGCAATGTAAGAACTTATCCAGGTGCAGACTGCGGTAGCGACATCAACTCCTGGTTGCCAATATCGAACTCCGTCTCAGAACTCCAAAGAAAGTAGTAAAGTTTCAAACTTCATTTCAAAATGAAGAGCTGAAGATAGCGAAACCACTTAGACTACACTGAAGGAGAATATACACAGCGCTGCTAGGGTTGCCCGCACTACGAGAACGGTGACACGGTGACATAAAAAAAAAATTCTAACTAATAGGAAATATTTGGCTTCAATAATAGCTTTTACGCGTTTTGGCATAGATTCTACTAGTTTTATTTCCATAGATCTGCTCATCTCAATACCAAACCTGGATGACCGCTTCTATCTATCATCTTTGTTTTGGTAGTACAGTTGATTCTGCACAGTCTAGCCTTGCCCATACATTTTCGATAGGGTTCAGATCTGGTGAATTCCCTGGCCAATCTAATCCCCTTATCTCGAAAATATTTGATCATTTCCTTCGACTTGTGGCAGGGGGCAGAATTCTGTTAAAATATCGCTCCTCCTTGGGGTTGGCATTTTTTGAGTTCGTTGTTTATGTGATGTCACTTGTATGATAAAAGCATGGGGGAAAGGTATGTTATATATTAAGGTGTGGTACTTGCTAAACCTTATTGTCAAATAATGTTAGTGAAGAATGTGGGTAGATATATAATCGTAGTAAAATACCTGGGATTTCATCTTGACCGCCGAATGACTTGGAAAGAGCACATAAAATGTAAAAGAGATGAAATAAACAAGAAGTTTAAGAGCTTACTTTGGCTCTTAGGAAGGCAGTCTAAGCTATCCTTGTGCAACAAACTCACAATTTACTGTACAATACTCAAACCAATATGGCTCTATGGTATAAACAGCTGTGGTCAACTGCATCATAGACAAATATTCAATGCCTTCAACGTGTACAAAATATTATTCTCAGAACTACCAGTGGCTCAGCTTGGTACACAAAAAACTCGGAAATCCATGAGTACTTAGAAATACCGTACATAGATGCAGTGATTGAACACTATAAGACTTCACATCGAGGAAGCTTGGAAAGCCATACAAACCCACTTGCAAGAGAACTTCTAAGTGGATGTAAAACAAGTAGGCTGAAGAGAAAGAATATTCTCAGCGACTAATGGATAATTAGGCAATGGCTTAATTACTCTGAAACGCCACAATACACATAACTCATCTGATAAAAGTCTAGCGACTGATGGCAGATGAAACTAGAAAAAAAAAGATATACACGGTTATTTTTTTATCATACTGGAAAATTTTAGAGGCAGCTCGGTAGACGCTAGACGACTCATATCAATAAAAAAAACATGTGGTTATATTTTTAAAATTTTATCCGCCAATAATATTAAATTATAGACATTGTTCTTGTTTACTACAAGATAAGGTAAGATTATGAATGAATAAAGCATTTACTACTACGGGCTTAGGAAAATGCGGCAACGTCGCATTATTAATTCAAGCAAGATCAATCTACAACTAGTTTGAAATAAGAGTTATTATTGCACTAGACACTACAACAGTGAAAGACAGAGACAGTCGGCGCCGGCGCCGAGCGCCGGTGGCGGCGTTTTGTTGTTTGCTGTCGCTTGTCGGCACGAGCCGACCGGCTTTAGTTCGCCTTTGACCCCAGCGCGTGTGAACGTATCGCGATGTCGCGCCCGCGCCTGACGCGCGGCAATCGGGCGCATTCGGAATTTTAGTTTCAAGTTAACACATCTAGCGAATACACAGACCTTACTCCGGTAGACCGTAGACTTTTACTTGTGAAGTGAAATTAAGTGTTTGGTGTAAGAAAGTGAACCAACAAACGTAAGACTTGGAAGCGAAAACTGCATTTCGAGACGTTAAACACTAACCAAAGTGATATGTTGCTGTGGTCATGTATAGTTTTAAACGTGCACGACTATGTATGAGTTAGAGGACTTCCTTTAAATTTAGAACTCTTTTGTTATTAGAACTAAAGTTGATTTAAATTGTTTCCTAGGTAGGTAAGTATTTAAAGTTGATTCCAATTTTTTAACTACGCCAAAACAACCTACCATAACCGTAATACCTACTTAGTACTGTTTGTTTTCCTTAAAAACTTTCTTTTGCCGGTCCTAAGCCCGTAAAGTAGGAAGGTGAAATTGTGATCAACTCAGTGATGACTTTGAATCGGCGACGTTGTTGCCAGTTCGCATTCATTCAATGTTTTGCCTACAACTTCACTCAGTGTCCATACCAGTGCAGTATTTTTTGGATATTTTTGATAATAAATATCTAATTAAACAGGTGAGTAAATTTTATTATTAATGGTTAAATAATTCTTCTACCGTGTCCTGAAGCCACCCTTAAAATAACCAGGGTGATAAAAAAATAACCGTGTATAATTAATAAGGATTTATTTTTATAGATTATGGGTAGACACTTGTCCTCGTCTTGCCTGATGGTAAGCAAAGGTGGGGAGTAAGGTGGAGCGTGCCTACTCATTAGGTGCCGATTCACTCTAGTCCTGAAAAAACCCGGGTTGTAGTGAAGTGGGAACACAGAGAACGGCAAAGAATTCCATTCCTTTGCAGTACGCATTAAAAAAGTGGAAGCGAAACGCTTCGTGCAGAGCAGTGGAATTTCTACTACGTAGGGGTGTGTCTTTGCCGTTCTCTGGGTGCCTCGGTAGTAAAAGGGAGATGGTGGAATAAGAACAAACAGCTGTTGGGAACACTCTCCAAAATGTAACCTGTAAAAAACCGATAAACGGGCCACTGCGCAGCGATGGTCAAGACTCTGGAAATTTTAAATTTTCAGAGTGTCTTCACCAATCAACCTCTTCGCCCGGCGCTCTACCGAGTCAAGGGCAGGGCAGCTGGTACTTAGCAAAGCCGTCCCAAATATTTCACTACAGAATACTTGCTCATTAGCTCAATACATTTTATTACAAAACAACAGTGTTTTATTGGATATAATTAAAATGACTTGTCACTTGTCCTCCCTCCTCATTCCTCCATATCTTACGACAAGTTATTTACGGTAAAGTCCATCAAACTGTTGAACTCCCTACCCAAAGCCATCAGACGTGCACCATAGCATGATGCATAAAAATGTTGTGTAATAGGTTTCAGAGATATCTTACCCATCATTACTTTCTACATACAATTAAAAAAATTCCCTTTACTCATCGGTTACCTGGTAGAGATTGCTATTTTGGTAATAAGTTTTATTCCCATTACATTTCTCTTTTTGTATATTTTTTTTATATAGTATTTTATTTATTTAACCTTTATTGCACTATAGGTATAGGTACAAAGGGCGGACTTAATGCAACAAGGCAATCTCTACCAGTCTCTACTATTCTCATATTATTATTCATGTTATAACATGAATTTATTAAGTTAATAAATTGGATAACATTTTCATTTTCTGTGTTCACAGTATTTGTATACTAAAATTGTTAAGAATAATAAACATTCCATGTACCAAATATTCATAACACTTACTTTGATATCACCAACACTGTCTAAGTCAGTTATAAAATCAACAATTCTGTTATATCCTTTCTCTGATAATAAGTCTCCCAAAGGCATGGCTCTGTGACTGCATTCAGCTTTCAGTTTTGGTAACACTGGAAGAATATAATTAGACTTCAACATTTTTTTTACTCTGATAAGACATTATGTTCTAGTTTTATATTTATTGATTTTCTGGTATTGTAAATTGTAAATAAGTAATTTGAGTGAGAAAACTAAACAGCAAAAACAAACACATTCTAGAATCAGCTAAAAAATTTCATACAACAATGTGCCTTTGTATGTTTTTACCAGTTATAAAAAAAATATAAAAAATATTCCTATTATATGTTTGAAAAACAGACATAAAGACTCATGTATTTGGTATTTCATATACATTGAAATACAGTTCACTTCCAATATCAGATATCCATTTAGTAAAACTGAGCTTGTATGAGAGCTACAGATCAACTACAAAAAGTGAAGGTACAGTAAGCTCTCATTCAAGCTTTACATTTACACTACGAAAACTAGCACTATTACAAGTGACATAAGAACGGTCCAAAGGTCAAACACTTCAAACATATTTTTAAAATCTCTAATCAACTCATCATTATATTGAAAATACAAAGGAAAAAGTAAACAATACTAAGTAAATGTCAATACTAACAAATCTATCACAATAATAAATCAATAACCATTTGCATCTGGATATTTTCAAAAGCCTCTGGAGTAACCTCACTAAATATAGGCAATTGTGTGTTGTTGTCCACTCTTTAAAGTCTGAAACAACACAGCTCTATAGCCCAAAGAAACATCAATGTTACGCTATACACAATAAACATAATTAAAAGTCACAAATATTAAAATTTTATCATACCTAAAAAAATTGGATTCATTGGTGTGACTAAGTATACACTCCCATCTGACTTAACAGTTTCACCAATAAACCATGACCTGTAAGGTTCATCAAATATTACTACTTCATAAATTTTGCTGTTGTTGTTGTCCAAGCAGTATTTTGCTGGTTTACCAGTTGCTGGATGTGGGACTGTTATGATGCTGAAGTTGTCATTTTGAAACAAACTATCTGAAATTGTAAACTAATATTACACAATTGTTAACATCATTCCTTTAACTTATAAAAGCTAACTTTGCCTCATAAACAATGGTATGATAAATAATATCAAATAATCCATTGTGATAAAATACAACTTTAACAACCATTAAAACCTGCTGGAGAAGACTAAGGGCCTTTCAACTTAATAGCAAATTTATATTTTGTAATAACATAATAATTTTTAAGAAACTAATGTTCTAAGAAATATCACTAGTAGAGGTTTTCAAACACTATTCATGTCATCCACTAAGGGGTACTAATTTTTTTTCTAAATTCACTAGGATTCATATTAAATTTTAAGTATATTATGGCTACCTTTCAGGAGCAATACCCAAGAGTTCTCAACTCGTTTAGATGTCGTGGAATAATGTGATTCCTTAGTGTTTGTTGTTTTACGGCTTCTTGTACTCATTGTCATTTGTTTTTTGCGATTCTGCAGAAATATTGGTTTATAGAGAACTGCGAAAGTAGGCCGTCCAAACTAACTATTATTGGCGACAAATTGAAAGGAAAAACACAAATAATTTATATGAAGCTTGATAATAACAAGTCATACAAATACAATTTAAATTATTACAACAATGCTTCCGGCAGTCAGAGGTAGGTAGTACGTAACTTTATTTATTATATAAATAATAAGAATAACAAACAACCCACAGACGAGACGAGACGGCTGATTTTTTTTCTCCCTGTTAGGGGAAGGCAAAGGAAACTTAGTCCATACAGCCTAGTCTTTAGTATTTGGATTATATTAATAATATCTCGTTTTGAAATTAATTATTATTACATTTGTTACTTTTCCTTTTTTTTTTTAATATTCATACATTATTTTTATAATTTTTTTTTTTTTTATATTATATTTGTTTTTTTTTTTTTACCCCTTTTGATGAGGAACTTAAAATTACTAGTAGTAAACAAACTGAAAACAACTCATAAAAAGTTACTTTCATTTTATTTGCTTTGAATTTGAAACTATAACCATAAGAATAACTAACAATACGAGTATTATTAGTTATTCTTATGCTATAACACCCATAAATAAAAATTGTCGCTAAAACATCCGTCAATTGTTTTTGACGTATCAATCAAATCAAACCAATCCAAAAAACATGGAATTAACATAACCTTCAACGAACTTGCCAAAAGAAAATTTTATAAACTTTCAGTTAACTTTTACAAAACTTAATAAGATTTTATCAAAAATAAATTTACACAAGATGAAGAAAAAATGGACGCTAAAAGTCGCGAAAACCAAATCTATAAACAACGCCTAAATTTCTCGAACAGTGTTCATAATGAATTTATACAAGGGAAGATAAGTTTCAGTATTCATGAGAAGGGATTGCACACTCCGCGGAACTGACTCACTTGAACCATACAAACGACTGAGCTCATCCAATAGCACAAGGCGCTGAATGCTATAAGATGAACAGGAGAATATGATGTGAGCTATCGTCTGTTCTTCATGGGAAGAACAGAAATTACACGTACTACTATTAATAATATTTAACCTTGAAAGATGAAAATTGAGGCGGCAATGACCAAAGCGAAGGCGATTTATACACGAATAAAACTTTCTACATATGTACATGGAGCTACGACAAAACCACGGGTTATAGTTAATTGGTACGTTAGGTGAAGCGTACCATAATCCTTTATTTTCAACTTCATTTACATTAATTCTGTGATTATTATATTTTTCTACTAATCTTTGCGTTAAAAGAGGAGTACAATCTGTAAAAGGTAATGACACACTTGTCTCTACTTGAGCCATTGAATCAGGAGGAGTACAAATACGTTTAGCCAAAAAGTCAGCCTTTTCATTTCCATAGATTCCCACATGAGATGGAACCCACACAAAAATTATGTTTATTTTGTATTTATTAACAATTTCAAAATAAAGTTCTTTAATAGTATGAATTATGTAATTTGTTGAAGCTTTTAGTTTACTATTTTGTAGATTTTTTAAAACGCTCATACTATCACTTACAATAACCCAGTGCACACATTCTTGTTTGTGATTATTTATGTGTCTCAAAGCTCCCAATATAGCAACAGCTTCAGCTGTAAAAATGGAGGCATGACAGTTGATTTTTTTGCTTAACCCAGTTTTTGCACCTGCATCGAATAGAGCAAAGGACACATTCGTGTCAGTCTTTGAGCCATCTGTATACAAGAACTTATAATGTGAATACTCTGCAAACATGCAATATTCATCCTCTTTTGTCTTAATATTGTCTTTTATTATTATTTTTATTGCAGGAAATTTGCTGGAATATGAACCTTCATAACAAGGAAGAATAGATGATCTATGTACATTCAAGGAATCTAAATAAGTAATAAATGAAGTGAAATTCTGAAGAAGATAAAAAGATCCAGTCTGGGAAGAAGAAAGAGATGAAGAACAAGACATCAAGTTGGACAAAAGATGATGATTTTTTAAACTGTACATTTTAGATATAAATCTTTCTTTTAAGTACATAAATCTAATTTTTATTAGAGGTAAATTACATTCTACTTGCATAGATATGATAGGTGTACTTTTAAAAGCTCCAGTGATCAATCTCATAGATTTATTCTGAATTTTCTCTAAAATATCAGTAAGTTTAAGATCAGCAGCAAAGCATAAAAAGCCATACTCAAAGTGACTACGAACAATTGATTTAAATAGAAGCAACAATATTTTTGGATCTGCTCCCCAATTCGTTGACGTAAGGGATTTTAAAATGTTGTATGCTTTATTAGCTTTAGTTGAAACTTCTTGAATGTACTTTTTCCAAGAAAGATTGCTAGTAAATATGATGCCTAAAAATTTTGCTTCCAGTGACATGGGTATAGCAATACCATTATAATAGATAGGTGTCATGTTGAATGTTCTCTTACCAAATACAACTAATTTTGATTTAGAGGGATTGATTTGAAGATTTAAATAATTGAAATAGGATTTTAACTTTTTTAAAGAGTTGTTAATTGCATTTGATGCTATAGCTAAATTATCGCCAGATATATACACAACCAGGTCATCAGCAAACTGTAGATTTTTGACATCACTTCCCAAAATCAAATTTAAACGCCTTATATACAGTGTAAATAACAAAGGTGATAAGATTCCACCTTGACAAACTCCAGTATATGACAATCTAGGACCAATCAAACTATTATCATACTTAACATAAATTTTCCTTCCTAACAAAAAATTGTTAAGCCAATTTATTATTTTATGGGGGATACCAATCAATAGTAGTTCTTTACAGAGCACATTAATATTAACACTGTTAAATGCACCTGCTACATCAAAAAATACAGCCAAAAGGAATTTTTTATTCTTTATAGAATTATGAATATCTAAATGAAGTTGACTAATGCTCTCCCGAGCTGATATTCCTTTTCTAAAACCAAACTGATTTGATGGCAACAATTTGTTCTGTTCAATATAGAACTCTAACCTTTGTTTTAAAAGTTGCTCAAATATTTTTCCTATGCAAGATGTTAATGCAATAGGACGGTAAGAGTCAGGGATACCTTTTGGTTTATTAGGTTTCAAAATTGGAACCAAACAATCAGTTTTCCAGCTGTCAGGTATTATGTTGTAGGCCCAAAGATAATTTAAAATATTGAGAAATATATTAAAGCAGTGAGAGTTCAACTTTTTAATCAAGGCGTAAGAGATTCCATCAAGACCAGTAGCTGTATCTTTACGTGACATAACTGCAGATTTTAACTCTTCTAGTGAGAATGGTTGCAAAAAGTAATTCGAACTTGAATTTGTCTGATCACTGCTGCATACATTATCATAATTATTAGCAAAATCTGGAGAATATTTTTGAAGAAAATCCAAAACCCAATTGTTATCACTAGTACTGTTGCATGAAATATATGACTTGTTGAATTTACGCATATATTTCCAAATTAAAGATATAGGTGTGGTGCGGTTAAAGGAGTTGCATAAAGTGGCCCAACTATTAGCTCTTTCTGTTTTTAAAGTTCGTTTTTTTACAGCCTGCAATCTCTTGAATTCTATAAAGTTGCTGTCAGATGGGTTGTGCTTAAAATTGATGTAAGCCATTTTACTCTGATAAACTGCATCAGAACACTTTTGATTCCACCATGGTAATGGTGATCTCCTATGATTCAGAGTGCGACGAGGAGAGGATATTTGAGATGCATTATTTCGTTTATTATAGGGTGAAGGAATACAGCTTTCAGTGGCAGATATAATATATTTACAAAATGCACTGTATGCTTCTAGTGGTGAGTAATCATCATATTTAAAATTAGATAATAAGGACTGTACAGTATTTACATATTTATTCCAATCTATTAACTTATATTTAGGAGAATGTGGCAAGGGCTTGCTATTCGATTGAAATCTATGTTCATGTATATCATTACTCACTAGAACCTTTATGATAACAGGTAGATGATAGCTACCAAGAGGATCATCGTGTACTGACCAATCACATGAAAGGGCTAATGATGAAGAAACAATTGATAAGTCAAGAGCATTAGCACGCCATGACATGGATCCAACAGTGGTTACTTGTCCATCGTTTAACAAAACTAATTCGTTATTATCCACGACTTCTAAAATATCTCTACCACAAGGAGAATCAGAATTACAACCCCATGAAGTATGATGGGCGTTGAAATCACCCCCAATCACCATTGGAGGGGGGATGGAGTTAACTAAGTTATCAAATTTACTTTTATCAAACCTAGAACCGGAGTATGTTGGGCAATAACAACTAATAATGCTAATATCTTTATTATTGTAAGTTATACGTACACAAATGTTTTGTATTGAGTCATCAAAATAAGTTGTGATTTTTTTGTAATCAATAGAGTTGTGAATCAAAATTGCAACACCATTGTGGTTGTTACCACAGTCGTTCCTTTCTATTTTGTATTGTTTTATATTAAGAGTTTGAGTAGGCTTCAACCAAGTTTCAGACAAAAGAGCTACATGTATTTTGTGTTCAAATAAGAAGTGTTCTAACATTAATCTATTGCAGAGTATACTTTGGGCGTTCCAATGAATAATATTAAGTGTAATATCCATTATGAAGAAGGACTAAATATCTTTTCTAAAGTATTATTTAATGAGACACGAATAGTATTTGAGTTTATAGGCGTTTTTTGATCTTTGTTATTTATAATAATTTGTGTTATAGCATTTGCCAGTAAATTAATAAAGCGGTCAGATTTCGTCAAATTTTTCATCTGGGTTTCAAAATTTTTTGCGTTTAATTGTGGGAAAGCTTTTTCGTTTAACAAGTCCGAATATTTAGCTTTTTCGTAGCTTTTATTTTTTATTGTTTTAATAGCAATTAATAATAATAGTTTTTAATAGTAATATTTAATATGTACTAAAAGGTTAAATTACCTACAGTTATTATCCTTTCCTGCACTTTCACGATAATTAAGTATGGATCATATTAAGAATACTGTAGAAGCACTGTCCTTAAGTTTTCACGAAAGAATGACAGCTTTTGAGTCCAGGCTGGAAAGTTCCAACAACTCTAGTCAGCAGCCGACAATTTCGACACTAGCATCTGAGTATGAATCTTTTCGTAATTTTTTTTTATTGTCTCTGAAGAACCTAGAACAGCAGTTAGGCATGCTACGGCTTGAACAAGACAAGATCGAGATGCGTAGTCGCCGTGGTATGCTACTCATACATGGAGCTCCAGAGAAGACAGAGGAGAATACAATAAATAGCGTCATGAACATCTTTCAAAAATATATGCCCAATTTAAATGTAGAAGACGTCAGTCGGGCTACTCGCCTAGGACGTCCAGGACAAGATAAGCCACGGCCGTTATTGATTAAGTTTCGTTCTGAACATGTTCGTGACACAGTCTGGTTTGCGAAGGCTAGCTTAAAAGGTACCGGCATTACAATATCCGAATTTCTTACGAAGATTCGCCACAAGTTGTTCATGGCGGCTCGAAACAAGTTGGGCATCTCTAATTGTTGGACATATGACGGTAATATCATTGTTCTCGATGCTGAAGGTAAGCGCCAGCGTATTTCTTCAATAAAGAAATTAGAGGAAGTTCAGATTCCTGTTGCGTGTACTCCCAATGTTATCCCTGAACCAGTTAATTTAGGCACAACCGCCACTGGGGGTCCTTCCACTGCATCAAGGGGAAAGCGAGTTGCGCCTTCAAAGAGAAAGTAATTGACTTTTCTTCATTAATAGCACTGACTTTGTTTTAGGTACTCATATTAATATTATAAGTATCAAATCAACAATGTAGACACAGGCTTCTTGTTTGTTTATTAATGCCGAGTGAGTGAATAGACACAATGTTCTGTTGTTATTCAGCATTGATTTTTGAAATCAATCACACTCTTAACAGTAATTTGTTTATAGACATCTAATTTCAATTGCTATTTGTGTAATTATTCGAAGTCTTGTTGAATTGTATTCACTATCACTGTAGGTAATATAATAGAATCAAAATCATAATGAGGGTATATCTAATATTAATTGTATTTTACACCACAAACTATACGTATTTTTACACCTATCTAATCTACCCTCATATTATTATATTTTTATTTCTTGTTTAGTCTATAATATTCAATCTATGGATTATAAGGACTGTAGTAGACTGTAGAAGTTAGTTTTGAATTATTATTGTATTCTGTGGTTTAGAGGTTTTTCTTTTATTTCTTCTGAGGAGTTCTCTTTTTGTTGTTTGTACTTATTGATGAGTTTAAACATGGAGTCAATGCAAAGAGTAGTTTTGTCAAGGAGTAAATTGATGATACTTGTCAAATATTTTTTTTTTTCTCTATAAAGTTGATAATCGAGTTGCTCAGTGTTTTGATTTTGCGTTTTGAAAACTTGTTATTTTTGTTTGAAACTGTTTTTTGTGTTTAATCAATCTATCATTATTTTAGTTAAAACGTATTTATGTTTATACGAGTAACCTGTAGGTATACACTAGCCGTGTTTAATACATTTGTTACATTTTAACTTTTTTTTTTTTGTGTTTTTTATATTAAGTGTAATTTGCTTCTATTTTTATTTTGTTAAAGTTTATGTATAAACAATGAACAATTCAATTGGTAATAGTGATATTTTTGTTTCCTGCTCTTCGTCTTCAGATTCTGATTGCAGTTTTCATAGCTCAGATCGGCCTCTCTGTGAACATCTTGAGGAGGAACTCCATGATGTTTCTAGTAACTTTAATGTTGTACATTTGAATGCGCAAAGCATACCCGCTCATTATTCGGATCTGCTGGCCACTTTTAGTGATAATAAAAATATTGATGCTATCCTCGTTTCAGAAACATTTCTAAACCCTATTCTCCCATCAACATTGTACTCCTTGCCCGGTTTTCAGTTGATCCGAAATGACCGTGTGAGCTCATCGCATGGAGGAGTGGCCATTTACTTACGTTCCAACATTCCTTTTTCAATCCTAAGCAGATCCTCTCAACCCCCACCCCCCAATACTGCTGAATATTTGCTTTTAGAGGTATGCTTATGTCACACCAAAGCTCTTTTAGGAGTATATTATAGCCCATCTCTCAGAGTTAATTATTTTCCTTCATTTGAACAGCTATTGGACGATTTTGTTCCTCAGTATAAGCATACCATTATCATGGGGGACTTCAATACTTGTCTCGTCAAAAATGATTATCGCTCCCAAAATTTAATTTCCATAATTAATTCTTTTAATCTACACATTCTCCCTTCTAAAGAAACACACTTTTTCCCCAACTGCACACCATCTCTTCTCGACCTTATGATAGTCTCTTCAACCGACCATGTCGTGAAACATGGTCAGTTTCCAGCTGACGCTTTTTCTTACCATCAATTAATTTATCTTTCCTACCGAATACGCCCTCCTAAATTAAAGCCTAGAGTGCTTCATCATCGTGGCTTCGCCAGTATGAATCTAAGCAGTTTGCGCAAGGATGCAGCCGATATGGACTGGTCTGAAATTTTTACTTCAATTAATATTAATGATCAGGTGAATATGTTCAATGACATGCTGACTAAGCTTTATGATATTCATGCACCTATTAGAGCTATTAAAGTTAAACATTTACCAGCACCGTGGTTGACTGACGAAATCCGCTCACTTATGTCGAAGAGGAATAGAGCTAAGTCCAGGTTCAAATCTGATCCTACGGAATTTAATCAAAAAAAGTATCATCATGCTAGAAATCGTTGCAATACAGTGATCAGGGACGCTCAAAGACGCTATATTCACAAGTCCGTTGAAAACGGCGATCCAACTAAAGTCTGGAAATTTCTTAAATCGCTTGGAGTTGGTAAGTCCAAAAGTAATAATCTCATTACTCAGCTTGATTTAAATGCTCTCAATTCCCAATTTTCGTCTGTACCTATTTTTAATGGTAAATCCAAAATTGACACTGCTCAAACTTTCGAAAATGCCAACTTTTGATTTTCCTCCATTTAATTTTCAACAATTTACAGACTGTGATGTTGAGGGAGCCATTACTTCTATCACATCTAGTGCTCTTGGAAGTGATTCGATTAGCAGGAATATGATTTTACCCATATTAGATATTCTTTGTCCTGTTATTGCTAGAATGTTGAACAATTCAATATCGACCGGAGAATTTCCGTCGGTTTGGAAAGATGCGCATGTTATCCCTCTACCAAAAAAGCCTAACCCTACTACCTTCACTGATTATAGACCAATATCTATTCTGCCATTCCTTTCTAAAGTTTTTGAAAAACTAGTTCATCGCCAAATCAAATTATTTTTAAACTACCATAATCTATTTAACCCTCTGCAGTCTGGATTCCGAACAGGACACAGTACAACTACAGCATTACTGAAAATCTCCGATGACATAAGGCTTGGCATGGAAAGAGGGCAGTTAACCCTGTTGACTTTACTTGATTTTAGTAGTGCATTCATGTGTGTTGATTTTGACATCCTTCTTGCAGTTTTGGCTTCTCTTAACATATCTCCGGCTGTTATTGTCTGGTTTCGTAGTTACTTGCAGGGGTGCCGGCAGTGTATACGCATTGAAGAATGCTTTTCTTCATGGAGTAATATTAGCGCCGGCGTTCCTCAAGGTGGCGTCTTATCTCCGCTACTTTTTTCTGTCTTCATTAACACTATCACACAGTCATTGTCATGTTCCTATCACTTGTATGCAGACGACTTACAAATATACACCCAGGCACCATTACCTCAATTAGTACAAGCTGTTTCAATTACTAATAGCGAATTGGGTAACATTTTGACGTGGAGCAGGAATTTTGGTTTACATTTAAATCCTAATAAAACTCAGACTATAGTAATTAGCAGTTCTTATTATGTTTCGAGGGTGAACTTTGATCTTTTGCCCCCAGTTATCATTGACGGCACTACTATTCCTTATGCTACCACTGTAAAAAATCTCGGAATTATTTTCGATCGTTGTTTGACTTGGCGACCACAAATTGAGCATGTTCAAAAAAAAGTATTTGGTGCATATTTTTCATTAAATCGTCTGCGTAATTTCTTGCCACTTAAAACCAAAATTGAATTAGCGCAATCACTGCTTCTATCTATTATAGATTATGCTGATGTTAGCTACGTTGACCTATCTGAAGAACTACTTAATAAACTGGAGCGACTACAAAACGTCTGTATCAGATTCGTATTTAATCTTCGCAAATACGATCATGTCTCTGAATACCGCTCCAAGCTTAAATGGCTTCCCATTCGCAGACGTAGAGATCTCCACATCCTTTCTCTTCTATACACAATATTATTTAATCCTACTAGTCCTGAATATCTTAAAGATCGTTTCACCTTTAGGTCCTCCTGCCATGATCGCAGCTTACGTTCCACGAATACATTAATTCTTGACATACCTGGTCACACTACAGATTACTATTCTTATTCTTTCACTGTCCATGCTGTCCGTCTATGGAACAGCCTCCCGGAATGCATAAGAGGGGCCAGATCCTTGAATATTTTTAAGAACTTGGTACGGAGCCACTATCTATCACTAGATTCTTAGTATTTTCATTGTTCGTTGTTATACATTATGTATTTTTTGGTTTTTGTATATTATGTTCAATATTTTTTTTTAAATTTAAACCTAGATTTTAATATTTTTTTTGCACTACCCTTAACGTCATGTACCTACTGTCTCTAATTTTTTATTTTTTGATGGTTGCCTGGAAGAGATTGCTTACTAGCAATAAGGCCGCCAGTTGTACCTTCTCGTGTATGTCTGTGTTCCCGACTACTTATGTTGTAATGTGTGTGCAATAAAGTATATTATTATTATTATTATTTGCTGTATGTGATTTAATTCTATTTTCTTCAGTTTTTTGTTTTTTAATTGGGCATTGATTCGAAATTGCTATGTGATCGCCACCACAGTTGGCGCATTTAGCATTATTAGGCGCTATTTTGCAAGATTTGAAATTGTGGTTTTCAGTGCAAATCGAACATATTTCTGAATTTCGACAAAATTTGGCAATGTGACCAAACTTCATACACCGTAAACACTGTGTGACTGGAGGAACGTATACGCTTACCTCGTGCCTCCAAGAGTCCAGGTATACATACTGTGGCAATTCTGTCGATGCGAACGTGACTGCGACTGTCGGAGTTGGCTGGAACGAGACTGCACCATCCTCATTACGTACACGACGCATGAAGCGCCTCACCTGAATTATATTCCTTGAACTTCCAATAAGAGTCGATATATTCTTATTCGATAAGTCAATTGGTACTGACGTTATAACACCAGTGACCTCGGTGTCACTAGCTGGAATCGTTGCTTTCAAGGAAAGCTCTTCCAGCAATTTCTTATTTTGTAAGAAAACATTTGCATTGTTGGATAAGTCAAATGTAATACCTATCTTAAACTTATTGATAGATTTTAGGTGGAGTATGCCAGTAACGCAATGCTTGCGTATGGCATGTGACAGAGCTAGCCTATCTTTGTCATTAAATTGGCGCTCGTCTTTGTGTGATGCGAAAACAATAAATTCTGACTTTGCAGTATTCTCGGGGTACTTCCTAGTATATCCTGGGACTTTATAAATCTCATATTTTCTGCTGTTACTGTTTTCAGCAGCCTCCGAGTCTGAAGAAGATTCTCCAGGAGACGAGCACTTGTCTGGTGGGGGTTCTTTTTTTCGCTTCTTAGTAGCTCCCATATTTAACTAAAACTGTACACTATACTATTTATATTTACAATTAAGATGATATATATACAGTTACAACTATTATAATAAAATGAAATACGAAATGAAAATGTTTTACAGAAAGTATAAAATTTGGGCGCCTTTCACGTTCAAAGTTCCCGCCAAAGAGTATGTAACACTACGTAAGAGTCGGGTCTCCCATACTAATAAATGGAAAAATTGCTTTGTATGAAACGCGTACCAAGCTCTATTACCAACAAAAAAATATGACGTCACTTCCAAAGCTGCCAACATAGAAATGCTAACCGAAGGGTTGTGCCACTACTCGGGATATATCGATAGTTTGAAAAAAATTACCGGTACTTTTTGCTACTTTTTATTCTAAGGTACATTCGAAATTGGGATACATTGGGATTTGCGTGATGAAATAAAACAAAACTATGATTATTATCAAAAGTACAATAAAGATCTTTTGTAATAACTACAAATTTTTATTTTTATTTCCCAACGCTCTGTTGTTGCGCTTTCTTTGCCGAATCTGCTGAAGCTTCTTCCGATAGGTAGTGCAAAAGTACATTCCTTTCATTACGAATTAAAATGTGGCTTAGACGGCGCAGCAGGAGATCAACCTTTTTATATTTATGATCATGACACACCTAAGAAAAATCAATATTGGTCAACATCACGGTCATAGTGAATTCTTCGGTCATATTTTCTTTTTCAGCTAAAGGAAGTATTTCTGCAGTTATGTTGTAGAAACTGTAATTACAAAAATACACGTTAATTCACATTAATCTCAATAAACAAAACGAAATTTTAATGAAATTTATGTAAACTTACTTGAGCCGATTCTCAATCTTTTTTCATTACCAGATGTTTGTGTTATCTTCTCTGAAGAATCTGTAAAATACCAAACGATATACCAATATAAGAGATAACATGGTAAAGAGCTAAAATAACTTTAAAAGTTACAATAGTGTTACCTTCAGTAAAATAGCACATTTTTGGCTTTTTTGGTGTATTAATCACCGTTGACATTTTTTACACCTGGAAAAATAAAATATAGCAAGTTTATTATTAGCAGTTTTCCTTATCTAATATTAATTTGTCATGTTACAAAGAAAAACAAAAATATCGATAGTCGATAAAAAAATGTCAAGCTCTATTGATACTTGATAGGAATTTTTATACTAAATACCATAATAATATTAGTTTTAAAAAACCTGTAAATCACGAAAAGTACTTTTCTGTTAAGTTTTGTAAATATACATTAATGTTTACCTCTCTTCATCCAGCGGAAATTTTGCCATGAAAACTCTTTTTTTACTATGTTCCCGACGGGATTTTATTCCACATATTTCACACTTTTTGTAATGCATGACAGTAAACGTTTTATTCAATACTTCGAATACACTAACAACACCAAGATAAACACTGCACATAAGCATACACAACCCAAGATACAATAATATTCAGAGAAACAGAAGCACAAAATTAAACCTTACAATACAACGTCGGAACTTCGACCGGATTCGGAAACGCCGAGCGAGCTGAGAGAGAAGGCAAGATGTTAGAGCAAGACAGCGATAGTGGCCATTATTTTTGGTACGCGTTTCATACTTCAAATTTTTGTATGGGAGTTGCGCCAGCCTGACTACGTGTTCCCGCCGAAGTCCCAAAAATATTTTTGGCTTGGACAGACGGCTGATTACTTAGACGTTGTATACTCTTTCTACGGCTGATTATGCATCTCATCACAGACTAAGGCGAGATACTACTATCTCATCACAATCCAACTTCGGCCCCACCTGCGCCTATCATCCCGAATCAATTCGTGTCGAAACTTCGTACGTTTTGTACATACGCTAAAAAGCTATCGCGTATATACTGTGGTCACATTAGCGGCTTCGTCATTTTGTACCTTAGATAAAGAATGAATAGATAGGACGTGACCGTATACCCGTAAGGGACAGACATAGATGACGTCATACCTGCCTAAAGTAGATGGGTATACCAGTGTTGCTTTAAGTTTTACCCTACTTTATGTTTATAGTGGTTTTTACCACTATAAACATAAAGTAGGGTTGATTGATCTACGTATTTTTTTGAGACATTTTAATGAGCGCTCAATAATATGTCTCAAAAAATAAAAGTGGGAGGAAGTTGCGATTTTTTTTATTGAATTCTTCATTCAACCTTCGCCGCAGTCTAAAGTTATTTACACTTTTAAATAAAACTACACTTTTCGGATTTACTCGGGTATATTTCGTTTTAAAATATTTTACTTAATTATTTATTTAAGCTATTATGTAAACATCTTTACAAATATAAGAAAAAATATTAGGAATCATCATCATCATCCACACGCGTCCACTGCTGGACATAGGCCTCTCCAAGTGCTCGCCACTGAGCACGATCCGCGACCACTCGCTTCCAGCTTTTGCCAGCTAGGTACTATCGCGAGCACTTCCGCCTGACCATTTAAAAATTTATTCGCTTGAATCGTGCGGAAGCGCCGGGCTACGCCTCCTTAAGTTTTGGCCAATTAGAAAAGAAATACTCTTTCTCTCTCTAATCGGCGTTGGAGGGTTCCTCGGCGGCTCGGCGGCAGGCCGAAGAAGAATCTTTTATTTAATTATTCCATGTCTATTCGAGGTCGACGGGATGGGGCTAGAGAGCGCTAGTGCAAACGAAAATGAGCGTAGCGGTGATCAGGCGGAACTGCGCGCGATAGTACCTTGCGAAGATCGTCGCTCGATTAAGAATACAGCGGGCAATAATCATTGTTTTTTCTTTATCTCTGCAGTTTATTTAAAATCCAATATTTACACACTTACTAAATATTTGTGAAGATTTAGAAAATGTATAATATTAAATTTTAAATAAACATTTTCTAAAATTAGATTTCAATAGCACCGTTATTGTCATCGAATAAAGGACTTACAGAGATAAAATTCACTACAATACAGGTAAAAATTCACTTGGGCTGGGTAAGTTCAAGAACTGAACTACTGATACCGCACTCAATATGGTGCTAAAAGCCCAAAGTTGGTAAGCTTGCTCACAATGTGGAAAAAAGATCTGGCAAAGAACGCAAGATGCCGATGTAGATAGCTGGTTATTCTTAGTTGCCACCCCCAACCTCGCCCCCGCTGGCGGCAACTTGGAAATAGCGCAGGACAAGACCAATTTGTAGATCTCTGAGGAAGATTATGTTCTGTCAAGTACCTATATAATTAATTAGAAACACCTGTTCGGTGCATAGAGCTATATCTACATCCTATGTGTTCTTGTTAAATATTCAGACAAAGTAGAGATATGACTTATTTCATTTGGATTAAGTCAGATTACTAGCTATGGCACAAAATTGCTAATAAATCACAAACATTTTCTAGAGGCTGTCTACTCCTCGCCACTCACCAGCTGTTTTTGGGTGTGGTAAACACGTATTAAATTGCTTACGTACAAACTCATATGCCTTTGAACTTAAAAAGTGTAAGCACAGCGCGAATTTCCTTAAAGGTTCAGAATACTTTCTTTTGTCAACTCCTAAAAATCTTTTCAGAAAATCTCTATTGGTTCCTCCTACAGTATCTCAAATGTCCAACTACTAATTTTGCATCATTAACTTACACTTCAAATCACTTTACACATTTTCAAGTGTGACTACTTTTTTTCCCAATCGTCTAAGCGATTGACGCACTGGCCGTAGTTTTTTATTTGATGACCACGCTGATTGTTTCAAACCCAGCATTTGAAGCCGCATTTTTCTCTTTCGGGGCGTATTCAAATTTGAACCGAAATCCAACACCGATACGTCCTGAAACAATATGTATACAGGTTAAAAATAAAAGCAGGTTCTAATTTTACAACATTAAAAATATTCATTAATAAATTTTTAAACTGTATCTGTACTAATGGTCAGACTTATTATATTAATAGAAAATGACCAAAATCAAACCATTAATAATATGTTTGGCCATATCAAAATAGTAGAAAAGGATTTGGTACCTACCCTACCCATGTTAATCCAAAACTGTAAAATAAATTTCGAAATCCCCCATAAAAATAGTTGGGTTTGTGAAAAATAAATTTAGGTTTTGGCTTGATAGGGTATGTACCTTGTAGATATAATATGTATAAGTTACTGACCTGTAAAAAAAGTTTAGGATTAGCACCACTCCTAAGAAAAGTGCCTTTTTTGTTTTTCTGAATCCACTGTTGTTCAAAATGCTTAGAACACATTCGGGTATGATCGGTTGGCTGCTAATTCAATCGACCAGTAGCTTTAACCCAACTGTTTTCGAGTAGTTATCTCCGAAGGAAATCTGTTAAATACAGACAAACGAGCAAATGGAAAGTCTCACTTCAAAAGAATTACCTTTGTTATCTAAATTGCTCAAAATTTTTTACTTAAATATGTCAATATTAATGTAAAACAGAAACTAATATGTGAGTTCCCTTTCACGTAACAAATTACCTACGAATCAAGGAAAAATAATCGTAGCGTAACTGGTATCATTATAACCCGGCAAAATGTTATACGCGTTGGCTGTATACGTGGCCATATTGTATGGCGACATTCCTAGCTTGTTAGGTTAACAGTAACCTTACTACTTAGTTTGAAATTTCATGTTTAATCCCATAATATGATTGAGAACCATAGTAGAAGGATAAAATATTGCAATAAAACTTGTATTTATAATTTAAAAAATAGTTTTGGCGCTTTTTATTGACACAATTTAGGTCTTACCCGTTAAAGGTAATATTTTCCTGTTTTCTAGCACTATCACTATTACAACCTAAAACGGAGCAGTGCACCATGATTTAAATGTTCAAATAGTTCACAATTACACTAATTAAAGTGTTAAATAATTACACAGTAAGCTATAATTCACACAACAAATTTCTTCCACGTATTTGTTTAGCACCAGACGCTGGTGATAAACAATCCCCACTACCAGTTTCACCTATATACGGTAACAAGGACAAAAAAAAATGATGCCATCTTCTTCTTTCCTTTGGCAATGTGTATAAGCTTATCTCTTTTCCTCATGTTTGACGGCTTTTATAGCCCATCTATTTCATTCCATATCTATGTTTTGTACGAACTATCGTCCAATAATTCAAGATGGCCGAAATCATTTCCAGACATTGAACTATGGACAATGAATTTCATACTTTTACATGTGAGCTAACAATAGGGAAGGTGCAAATGTAATATTTATGAACGATCTATGATTAAAATGTTACACAAACGTAAAATAAGAATGATGACAACGTTTTTATTTTAGTTAATACTATTTTTCATGAAAAATTGCCGAGGAAAATTACGCGAAATGGAACGCATCTTGATCTACCAATCAGCGACTAGTGACGCCACTCGTGTTTTATGTCCCGTCAGATGTAAAGGTAAACATTATTTTTACGAAAATTATTAACAGTTTTCTGTAAATAAATGATAGTTGGTTTTTTAAAAATAGACTCCAGAAACCTCCCAAGAGTTAGTGTCGACATGGTAATTTTTTTTTGTTTAAAGTGCCGAGTTTGCGAGTGTAGAAATGAAAGGAACTAAACTTCTATGGTAGGTTAAAGCATTAAATTACAGTTAAGCTTTCGTGTTACGATACGAAAATGACACGTATTTCAAAAGTTATAAGCATGAAAGTGCGGTGAGGCCCAATGTTCGTCATATGACGATACGGTCCCTGATGGGCGCACACGTTTTCGTAATATGATGTATCGGTGTACAAATCCGTGTACACATGTAAGAAAAATAGATAGGTACTTACGTACTTATTACAAAGCTTTTCCAATTTTTTGTTATAAGTAAAAATTACGAAATAAAAAGTAATTTAAAAAATATGCCGACTTCAAAAAAGTTACATGACTTGAAATAGTATGTTTTATATACTTATTATACACAAAATTATAGAAAACAAATTAGGGCCTAAATTTTTTTGAAGTCTGCCAAGTCTACCAATTTCTTAGAAAAAATAATCAATTTTATACCGTATTTTTTTTAGTTTATTGCTTTTTTTAAAAAAAAGGAGGTCGTTAACAATGTATTCATGTATTCTTAAGTTGTGCCTTATGAGTTAAACTTTGAAATGATACTAAATTCTGATACTAAATAGTATATCAAGAAAAAAAAAACAACTCTGCACGCCAAACACAAATGAAATGGAAAGTGCGGAAAGTTATTCTTCTCCGCACTGTGCTTTTTGTTTACCTTCTGCATATAACCTCCAAATGCATAAAAAAGAACTACTATGCTAAAATGACATAAAAAGAAAGACAATAATTTTCAATCACATTTTTAATAAATCTAATATTGCTGATTAAAAATCTTTTACATTTAAGATACTTCTTGAAAAGTTAACACCACATTTTGTCACTTTAAATATTGTTCAAAATGTCCACCATTGTTTAGTAAGCAAGTACTCGCCCTCAATGCTACTTGTTGGTGTGCGTTCCCCAGCAGGAAATTCTGTCCTAGGCTAAATTAAGTTCCATGAATAATTAGAGCGTAATTTGCTATAAATGTGCGCGAAATAAAAAAATTGTGCGCGTTTCCGTTTTGGAAAAAAATGAGAAAAACGAATCCTGCTGGGGTAACGTTTTTCCAGCAGGAAAATTCTAAACGAATTATCCGAGAGACTTAATTTAGCCTAGGACACAATTTCCTGCTGGGGGGAATGCACACTACTTATTGAAAAGTCATAGTCCCCCATAGAAAAAAATCCAGAGGTGTCAAATCAGGGCTACGAGCTAGCCAAGCAATTCAATCCAAATATCACGGCTTACTTGATCTCTTGGAAATCTGAAACATTTATGAATAAAATAACATATATTAATAATTCATAAAAATGTTTCGTTTTACCCGAAAATATGGATAGCTTAATCGTTTTATTACTGGCATCCCTAAACTACATTAAATACAGTAAAATTAAGAAGTCATACAAAATGTCTTTCTGACAATCAGATCGTGTGGCAACTGTCAACTACCACTAAACTATTAAATTTGGGCGGTTTAACCATGAAATAACAATATTTTCATAAGCTTATTTCAATAGATTTATTAATTTTCTATTGATTTGGAGATACTATATTGTATAATATGAACTGAGCTGTAATAGTTATCACATTTGGAATACTAATTTAATTGAATTTTCATACTTACGAATGATAAGTTATGTTCTCACTTTGCCGCTCAGTTTGGCTTTTGCAGCCGATTACACAAGTAGTAAGGTAGATTACTATTTTATAATTTAATTTGGTATCTTTCAATATATTTAAAAAGAATGTTTAAAATCGGGGAGTTCATTTGTGTTAAAAGAAAATTCATATTTACAGGACGCGGAATAGAATTAGGAAGTAGGTGGTATAATCGGAACGCCTTTTTTAATCCAAGATGGTATAGTAAAATCAATGTGGTATGGCCATTTTGTTTTTTCACATTTTGACAGTCGCACAGCATCCCCAAGCGTGACACAATGACGCGTACCAAACGCCATGACGATCGAAGTCATATTGGAAAACTTGACATTTCACACCAGCCGCCATCTTGGATTTTTAAAATTTTGGACATGCTTATCAGAAATGATGATGAGATCATTTCTGATGCTATAACGTAAAATCGGGCAAAAAATTTTTTTTTTTTAAATTTCGAACATGTTTGCATCTCATTCTAGCAACGCAATACTGAAAAGAGACGGCAAATTACCCAAAAATAGCCCAGCAGGCCTATTCGCTAACTACGGTTGGTAACTAGAACTGTCATTTTTGAAAGCCACTTTATATCCATTACGGGTTTAGTGATCTTACGTGAATAGGGGGGCAGCCCCCCTATTCTGTAACTTCGGTTGCTAACTAGAACTGTCATTTTTGAAAGGAACAACATCCATTACTCCTATCATGAACGCTGCCGTAACACATAAGATCACTAAACCCGTAATGGATATAAAGTGGCTTTCAAAAATGACAGTTCTAGTTACCAACCGTAGTTAGCGAATAGGCCTGCAGATCATCAGAGGCGCGTTCAGAGCCTCTGGGTGTAGTTGTCCGGTTGTTTTTTAACTCGCTCAAAGGCGTTGAACGCGTTGCAGCAACCAAATCTTTTATCTCCCTCTTTCACATGATTTTTTATTTCTCACTCTTTCTAGTAGTTGACATTATAGAATATGGCCGCCAATATCATCCAATCACGTAAGAGTATTTCAGTCATAAACGTCAGAGCGTTTTACAACCATCAAATTCGATGGTTGTTCGGTTGTAACTCGCGCCGACACTCAAAGGTCTTGAACGGGCCGGTTGTTTCACCCGGTTGTCACGCTCGAAGGCATTGAACGGGGTTAGAGCGAAAAGTTGTACTTCGCGCGAAGGCCCTGAACGCGCCTCTGTGAGTTTCAGAATGTATGGCCAGCGTATATTGGATTGGCGTCGCACTCTGCACCGGTACATGGGCACCGTTAGCGCCGCCCGCCCCAGTCAAAAAACCGGTCATTATGTGACAGAATTTTGTTTTGTGAGTTAAGATTTTTTTTTTACTTTTATTCAGAGTTCGGTACTTTTGTGTAAAATGTAGGGGCGCCGTTTCTAATCTATGGGGGCATTTTCTATGTGGGTTAGCATCGTTTTTTCATTTCGTGTGTCAGCGCCCCAGCGGCCTGCAGGATGTGGGTTTGCAAAGTGCGCCTCCCTATGGGTTGCCCCCCTGGCCAGCCTCTAGCTACGACTCTGGACATTAGAACTGCTACTAATATAGTAATCTGTGATTAGAACTATTGTTCTAATGTCACGAAAGCGATAGCGAATGATCGCTTTGAGATAAACGGTAGGGCCGCTGGGTCCGAATGGATACAGCATTTGCCGCGATGATATCGATATCGCCATTCGGAACGCACCTTAGTCTGTGGTTACTGTCAAACATAATAAAAAGCAAAAAAAAAAAAACTTGTAAAGTGAAAAAAAAAATCAGAAAAAAGGGCGGGAACTCTCGAAAGAAAGGCGCTAAATTAATTTTATTTAAAAATTTTATTTTAATTTTCGTTATATACTTACTTGAAAGTAATACAGAATCCACAATAAGGACGTAAACGAACGACATGAGAAATGGGGAGGCATAAATCGGGAAAAAAACGAAAGAAAAATGAAAGTACTGAAAAAGAAGATTTGGACAGTCAGTTACCTGAATCTACCTCTTCAGAATCTGAAGAGGAAGGGGAGGAGAGCTCTTATGTCCCATACTATGTCACCGATTACACCCGGCTTTATCAAGAGGACTCTATTAGTTCAGAATTTGTAGTTTTTGTCGAGTCTGCAGATTCACAGAAACCAATTGGCACTAGAGATTTATTGTCACTATCGACTTGTCTACGTCGATACAATAAAGGAGTAAAATATTTGCGTTCACTCAATAAATACAAAATTGGTGTATATTTTGAAAAATCAGCACTAGCAAATGCTTTCCTAAACAATAAAACTTTCCTGCTAGACAACAATTTTAAAGCTAATATTCCAGCCTCATCCACTGAGGTCACTGGGATTATACGAAATGTTCCTATCAAATACAGTAACAAAAAAATTTATACAATGATTGCAAGCTTCAAAAAAATCATAAGTATAAGAAGATTTTTTAGAAAAGTCATTAATGACACTGGTTTTTCTCGACAGCCGACACAGACCATCGCAATCACATTCGCTGCCACACAACTTCCAGACTACATCGACTTGGATGGATGGAGACATAGCATTGTACCATATGTACCACCAGTAAAGCAGTGTTACCGTTGCTTGAGGTATGGACATATTTCTAAATATTGTAAAAATACAGAGAAGTGCTCGATTTGCAATAATAATCACAATTATAAGGAATGTACTACTCCTAAGGATAAAGCTGTGTGTGCCCACTGTAATGGGAATCATATTAGTATTTCTGCACAATGCCCGGTTAAGCAACAAAAAATTTTAGAAAACAAAAATAAACATAAGCCATCTTCTTATGCTAGCTTATTTCATAAGAAAAACTTTCCAGAATTAAAATCTTCTTTTTCTCCAATAAATAAAACTGAACCTGAAAGCTTTATGTCTATTCTAAGTTCTGACTCAAATTGTATGGAAGTACTTATTGAATCTATTATTAAACTAATCACTTTAAATAAAACTAAAAATACTGCGATTACTTCAAAAAATATATTAGAAATTGTTAATGAAACTCTTAGTAATAAGAATAGAAACCTTCAAAATTCACTTATCAATTAAAGCTTATGCAATGGAATGCTCAAAGCATATCATGCAGTCGACATTTTCTTATTAAATTTTTATATGACAATGATATAGATATAGCCGTTATATCTGAAACATGGTTGAGACCTGAAATTAAATTTAGAATTAAGGGTTATAATGTTGAACGCAATGATTGTGGTAATAATCACAATGGAGTAGCAGTTATTTTAAAAAATAAATTTAATTATGAAAG
This sequence comes from Schoenobius gigantellus, assembly GCA_963935595.1. Lineage (NCBI taxonomy): Eukaryota > Metazoa > Arthropoda > Insecta > Lepidoptera > Crambidae > Schoenobius > Schoenobius gigantellus. The sequence continues at coordinate 14,315,233 of OZ012544.1, read as the reverse complement.
AATAATAACAAACTATGACGACTCTTTGCAAAATTTAGCTATCCAAGTAAAAATAAAAAACAAAACACTGACTATAGTCTCTATTTATTGTCCAAGCAATACTTTACCAGGATTCCACATTAACAAGTTCATCAATCTTATAAATAATTTACCTAAACCAATTTATGTTGCTGGTGACTTCAATGCGCACCACACAATTTGGGGCTGCAATAATATCGATGCTCGAGGCAGAGATTTATTAGATTCTTTTGATGATTGTGATTTAGTTTTGCTTAATGATGGTCAAGTCACCACAGTAGGAACAAACTTATGGAGGCCAAATGGTTTAGATCTGTCACTGGTTAGTTCTAGCATTGCTTTGAATTGTGATTGGAATGTTCATGATGATCCGCTTGGTAGTTACCATTTACCTACGTTAACAAACATACAGCTTGTTATCAATTTGTCTTCAAGTTATTGTTCACAATATATTACTGGTCTAACAAATCATTTTAACTTCCGTTTAATTAATTGGGATTGTTACAAAAAGTTGGTAAATGATATGTTGAAAGATTTTTCTGTTGGAACTGATCCTCTTATTTCCTATCATGAATTCTGTGAAATTATCCAATCAGCCGCTAAAAAATCACTCCCAACCCAAATCACAAAATAAGCAAAACAATGCACAGATTAACGAAGGTAATGATGACTTGCGTTCTGTTCATGCATCGATACAAACTCAGTTGCACAACAAAGCATTCAAACATCCTTCAGTACCTTGGTGGAACGCAGAGTGTGCTAGAGCTGTACAAATCAGTAAAGATGCTTATATTAATTTTAAAAGTAATCCATCCCTTGAAAACTATATTAAGTTCAAAAAATTGCAAGCTCAGAAGAAAATTATAATAAAAAAAGAAAGATCAAATAGCTGGAAAAAGTTTTGCTCAAACATTAACAGAAATTCGCCTATTTCATTTATGTGGAAAACTTTACGAAAGTTTAATAAAACTTTTGTTCCACGGTGCGATCAGTTTAACGACAATTTCACATGGGTTAATGACTTTCTTAGAAAATACACACCTGATTTTGTAGAGCCACCACGATCGTTTTTATTTTCTGATCGCAACGCTAATACGAGTAGTAATAGCACACATTCATACTTAGTCAATCCTTTTAGTTTAACCGAATTAAATTCAGCGATTAAATCGAGAAAAGATACATCATGTGGTCTTGACTTTATATCATACAAAATGTTAAAAATGTTAAATACTGATAATTCTAAGAAATTTTTAGTCCTCATTAATGAGCTTTGGTCAAATAATTTAATACCACTTAGTTGGAAAATAGACTGCTTAGTACCAATTTTGAAACCTAATAAAAGAAAAGATTGTCCTGAATCATATCGTCCCATAGCATTGACTTCCTGTGTCGGCAAAATATTTGAACAGTTACTAAAACAACGTTTAGAATTTTATATTGAAAGTAATAAATTGCTTCCTAATAACCAATTTGGCTTCAGGCGTGGGCGTTCGGCTCGTGAAAGTGTCGCGTGTCTTTATACAGACATAAATAAAGCACTAGATAATAATAATATCTTAGTGGGTATATTTTTTGATATAGTAGGGGCTTTCAATAATATTAATTTGTCAATTCTTGCTTCAACTTTACATTCTTTAGGGTTTCCTGATAAAGTAGTTGCTTGGATATATGAATTTCTTAACGGACGTAAAATTTATATAAAACATAATAATAAATTGTATGGTCCGAGGCTTTCTTATAGAGGCGTGAGTCAAGGTGGAATTTTAAGTCCATTATTGTACATTTTGTATATACATAGACTTAACGAAATTTTAGGCCCTGACCTTTCTATTAACAATCTTCAGTTTGCAGATGATCTAGTCATTTACTCGAATGGATCCTCTATTTCTGACTTGGAAGATAAATTGAATCTCGCTTTGTGTAAATTACAGCGTTATTTTCAGTACTTAAATTTAGAAATAAGTCCCTGTAAAAGCAAAGTTGTAATTTTTACGAAATTAAGAAGGCAGACTAGAATTAAAATTTTGTATAATAATCAAATCCTTCCTGTAGAACATTCAGCAAAATTTTTAGGTGTTACCTTTCAACAAAATTTAAGTTGGAAAGAATATGTCGATTGTCTGACAGATCGAGCTTTGAAGGCAACAAATATTTTAAAATCTCTAGTTGGTCTTAACTGGGGGTCAGACCCTAAGCTTTTACTTATAATGTATAAGGCCGTAGTAAGAAGCCATTTTGAATATGCTTTTTTCTGTTTTGCTTCCAATAAAAAAATTATGGACAGCCTCGATAAAATCCAAAATAAAAACTTACGAATAATTTTAGGCTCTATGAAAACAACACCAATAAATTCCATGCAAATTGAGTGTAATTTACCTCCATTGACAATTCGCTTCGAATTTTTAAAATCTAGATTTTTATTAAAACTTATCTATTAATGATAATTTACTCATCAATAAATTAAGAGTTAATAACTGTCCCTTATTTTTGATTCATGATATAAATAACGTTTCTAAAATGTATGAAAGTGATTATGTATATAGTAGTGATAGTTTACCTTGTTATAAAGGTCGCTTTAGTAGTAAATATTTTGAAATGAAGATAGTTATTAATAAGAAATTAGATAGTAAATATGATGTTTATAGCGAATTAACCTCTTGGGCAGAATATAGACAAGTTTATACAGATGGCTCAAAGAAAGAAAATGTTGCAATGGCTTTTTATGATTTTCAAAGTAAAGTTGGGCATGGAATAAAATTACCAAAAAAAGCTAGTATTTACACTGCTGAGGCTGCAGCTATTCTCGCAGCATTAGAGTATATTGAAAAGGTAGAAGATTCAAAATGGATTGTTATCTCAGATTGTATGAGTGTTTTAGAATCGTTAAGAAATCCAATTCTGTCATCTCAAGCCAACTACCTCATTTATGAAATAAGAGAAAAATATTACAAATTAGTAATAAATGGGAAAGATATTGTATTATATTGGACACCTTCTCATATTGGAGTAAGTGGCAATGAGAGAGTAGATTCTTTTGCAAATTTTATTTCCAATACATCTCATATTGTACCTATCAAAAAAGTAAAAATTCCGGAATCAGATTGTGTCGTCACCCTTAAAGAAAATTTATCAACCAGTTGGACTCAAGATTGGAACAAAACCTTACAGTCAAAAGGAAGATGGTACTACAATATCAACTCAGAAATAAAACAGCCGTGGTTTCTAAAAGGACATTTTAAAAATAGAAAGTTTTACACAACGCTTTGTAGGTTACGTATGGGACATGGTCGCTTTAACGAACATTTGTTCAGAATGAACATGATCTCTTCCCCGTCATGTACTTATTGCAATTCTGCCACTCCACAATCTTTGGATCATTTATTTTTTGAGTGCTCTACCTTCTCTACCCAAAGGACACTTCTTTTCAATCATCTTGCCAAGATTTATAAAACTGAAGAAAATATCCCGTCGACTGTTCAAGCTATTTTGAAAAATCTGCAAACATATTCAGCTTTGTATAATTTTATAGAAAATACAGTTCAAGACATTTGAAGTGAAATGAAAACTCCCAGTCATGGCTGTATGGTGTCTCAAGATACCTTTGCCTTTCCCATATGGGAAGAATTGTACAAAAAAAAAAAAAAAAAAAAATCATGAAGTCGAGCGAGAGCAAGAGCATTCGCGCGCTAATTGTAAAATAAAAAATTGAATTGAAAACTGCAGTAATACTTTTGTTTCTTCATATACCTATAAATTTTTTAAAATTTCTGTGATATAATCTTTGCACATTAACAATGCAGGCTTTTCTTAAAACTGGTAAAATCTCAGCTGCAGAAAAGCCGTCTTCTTCAGGGGTGAAGATAACCAAAAAGAAACCTCCGGCACCATGGGTTGAAAAATAGTGCGATATTTGTGTAATTTTTTGTTTTCTTGTCTTGGCCGGTCTTGAGTTCAAAACATTACAATTTTGGTTTTATTTTTCAGTCGACCAAAAACTATTGACGATATTGTAGATCAAGCAGAAGTGGTCCAAGTGTTACGAGAATGTTTATCTGGTGGTGATTTACCCCATTTGTTATTCTATGGACCACCTGGCACGGGCAAAACAAGTGCTATACTGGCCGCTGCTCGACAGCTCTTTGGCGATATTACTCGCGATAGAGTATTAGAACTTAATGCATCAGATGAACGAGGTATTCAAGTGGTTAGAGACAAAGTTAAAACATTTGCTCAACTCACTGCGAGCAGTAAACGACCTGAGTAAGCTTTAATTTATTTACTTTTATTGAGTAAGCTTTAATTTATTTACATTTGCATATGAAAAATTTATAGATTTTTGAGTACCTATTTGTATTCTACAATGAAAAGGGTAGGTAGGTTAGGTAGGTTAAAATTACTCAGAAAATATGTAGGTACACACAGCAACACGCCAGTCTTTACATGTTGACCTTGATACCGTTCTTATGTCGCTCGTAATAGCGATGACTTTCGTAATGCAAATGTAAAGCTTGATGTGTTGCTGACTGTACATCTACATAAAAGAAGTAGAGTTGGCAACATTGGTTTAAGCAGTCTTCAATGGTCTCATTTTCTGAATATAAATTCACAAGCATTTAATTATATTCAATGTATATTCTTGTCATTTCTTTGTGAAATCTAAAAAAAACTAAACTGACATTTCTTTTATTTACTTAACCTTCTGGGCGTCCAGGGTGGCTTTATTGCAGTGTTAGAGATTATATATATTATTGTTTAACAAGCAGACAGTTGAAACAACTGATAGACCTGTATTCAACTAGTAATACTTTTCATTTGGTCTTGTTACAGTTGGTTAGATGTTTATCTAGTCTGTTTTTAAATTTATTTGTGTTTGGTGTTGAAATTACATCCTCTGGTAATTTGTTCCATTCAGCAATTACTCTGTTAGATGGAAAATTTTTGTGTGGGTTGTTGTGTGATACACTTTTCATGAGCTTCATGTTGCTTCCCCGTAATAATTCTTTTATTATAGACTTACTAACTTCAGTTAGTAGGCCATGGCCAGGCTATCTAATTAATCATGCATGCATGATTAATTAGATTAATTGTCTGAATTAATCCGATTGACAATATCCTTTCAGAACATAGGAATGAAACAGATATCCAGTAATTATTCTGTATTCGGCCTAAAATTCTATCTTTCTGGTTACTGGATAACAAATGCTTATCCAGTTGAATACCAGATTTAAAAAACAAATATACTTATATGCTCACCAACTGTGACTTTGTCCACTATATACCTTTCTAGAGGTTTCCCTCTATCAACATAAAAAGAATATGGATAAAAATACTTCAAAAGCACATTATAATAACCTCAAACAATTGTGTTTGCCATCAATTCAATGAAACAATTGCTAACTTTGTGCATGATCGTAAAAACCTGATGAGAATTCGATTGAGTCCACTTGATCACTCAGTGTGCCACCTCCACAAACTCGCTCCTTGCAAAGCACCAAACAGCAATGTTCGGTTGGATACCCAGCTGTCAACAAGATTGGTTGAGTATTCTGTACAAGTCTGTGTCAGCATCTAACTCAAAATACCATACAGGGGGTTAGGTTAGGTATTATAATGAAATTCATGTAACTACATGGTGTGCCATCATTGCAGTGGCAGGCCATGTCCACCATACAAACTAGTGATTCTGGATGAAGCTGATTCAATGACAACGGCAGCACAAGCAGCTTTGCGGCGAACTATGGAGCGAGAGACTCGCACCACACGCTTTTGTCTCATTTGTAATTATGTTTCACGGATCATACCACCAATTACAAGCAGATGCTCCAAATTTCGATTCAAACCCTTAGCTAGGGATAATGTTATCAAAAGGTATGTCTGTCAACTTAATCAAAATGCAATTAGTACCTACTCATATTTATTCTGTTGAAATATTGATCCATGGATATAGAGATAATATTGTTATCAAAAGCACCGTAATAGTATAAAACAGTATGTGGACTGGGCCCCTCTTTGAAATTTTATACCTACGGCCGCTCGCCATCCATTGGTGCGTGGCTCATGATAGGGTTGCTCGGTAACCGACCCTGCGCTCCGTTTGACTCGTGCGTATGCCCTGTGGCGAACTGCATTCGTTACAGCCCTTGTAGCTGTGCGATCCCAGATCGAGGCGCGTAGGCGTAGCGCGTGTTTCGACCGTTTCTATGAAGTCATTCTACTGTATTATACTATTACGTGTCAAAAGGTAGTGTCTGTCAACTTAAACAAAATACTATTAATACCTACTCATATTTATTCTGTTGAAAAATTGATCCATGGATATAATTGTTTTCTAATTACAACACTATTAATGTTTTACACCTTGTGTGTTTATGCACCACCATTTGCAGAACTGCAAATAGAATAAGAGTCCATACTTTTGTAACATGTGTTTGTGTATGTGTTTACCTTATGAATTTGTTTTTCTTTGTTATTTTATGGGCAATAAGGAGTTTATAATAAATCTTTATAATATTGGTTTCAGGTTAAAAGAGATCTGTGAGACTGAAGGTGTTGATGTGGGTGATGGTACAGTGTTGCACCAGGCTGTGGACACATGCGAGGGCGATTTGCGGCGGGCCCTGACTGCCTTACAGTGCTGTCAGAGGCTCCTGGGCAAGATAACACCTGAAGGACTTATTGAGGTATACTTTTTTCATATACTTTTATAGCTCCTATTTTCCAAATTTTTTAACATTTAATCAACTGAAATTTTTTATGTAAACAAAATTAAATTAAAATAACTTAAGAAATCATTTTATGATTATACAAATATATGCTAAAGAATGAAACTATTTTACTCAAATCCAACAACATTATCCCACAGATATCCAGAGTTTCATGAACATATTTTTACTAGCAAATTATCACAAAAAAAGTACTTTCATATTTCAGGTGACTGGTCTAGTTCCCGACTCAATGATCCAAGAGTATTTGAGTGTGAAAAATTACACCGAGCTGGAGACGTTTGTTGAGAAGTAAGTTATCTTTTTACATGTTATCTGTACCTGTTTCACCTGTGCAATTGACAGTTTTTATAATATCAAGGGTTTTTATAAAATTGAATCCTCCTCCTTGAGTCGTATTCCTCAGTGTTGAGGGTCGTGACCTCCCTTCTGCATCACTTTCTCACGTACGGTCTTTCTCCATCTGTTTCTGTCTCCGGCTGTGTTTAGGGCATTGTGGATTGTGGAGTCAAGAGCGGTGCGGATCTGGTCGGACCAACGCATTGGGCTGCGTCCCCGAGGCCTTTTCCCATCAACTTTGCCGGTCACGATGAGCTTCTCGAGGTTGTCACCGTCTTTCCTGGCAATGTGACCGAAGTATTCAAGGACTCTGCGTAGACACTCAGATGACAGCCGCGAGGAGATTTTGAGTTCTCGCAATATGGAGGCGTTAGTCCGAAATGCTGTCCACGGGATACGGAGCATCTTTCTCCAGCACCACATCTCAAAGGCGTCAATGCGTTTGCGGTCTGCAGCTTTCAGCGTCCACGTCTCAGCGCCATACGAAAAGATAGAGAAGACTAGAGTCCGTACTAGTTTGGTTTTAGTTTTTACCGAAATGTTGCGATCTCTCCAGATTTTTTCAAGCTGAGACATGGCGCTTTTGCCCATGCCAATTCTCCGGCGCACTTCCTTTTCGCACGAGCCATCGTTACTGATGTTAGAACCCAGGTAGATGAAGTTGTCCACTATTTCTAGGTCCAGCGCGCCTGTGAGTTCTAACTTACCAGATCTATCTACCACCATGATCTTGGTTTTGGACCTGTTTATGGAAAGTCCCAACTCCTCGCTAATCCGCTCCATTCGGCCCAGAAGTGTAGACATTTCTGACTCATTTGCTGCAAGGAGGGTAGTGTCATCGGCGTAGCGCAGGTTAGTGATTTTTACGCCACCAACTGTGATGCCACCCTCCCAATTCTCGCAGGTTCGTCTCATTATGTATTCTCCATAGGCGTTGAATAGAATGGGCGATAAGATACATCCCTGGCGTACTCCTTGGTGAAATTTAAAGGGTTTCGAGGTTGTTTTATCGACTCTTACGACTCCCTGGCTTGAACCATACAGGGTGCTAAGTAGAGCGATTAGATGATTTGGTACTCCAAGTTCTAGTAGGACCCTCCATAAGCAACCCCAGTTGACACAGTCGAAAGCTTTGCTGTAGTCGACAAAACACATAATTACGGGCGTATCAAACTCGTATGCCTTCTCAACGAGCTGCCTCACATTGAGAATCTGCTCTCGAGTGCCCTTGCCTTTTACGAAACCCGCTTGCTCCTGCGGTATTTGCCAATCCAGATAGTAGCGGATGCGATTATTGAGAATATGGAGCAAGATTTTGCTGGCATGTGAGATGAGGGACAAGGTTCGATAATTGCCGCAGCTCTTGGTTGACCCTTTCTTGTGCAGCGGAAGTATTACAGATTCCGACCAGTCCTGCGGCCAATCACCGTTTTGCCAGATGTGTGAGCAAATCTTGAAAAGTGTCTCAATACCCAAGTCACCCATAGCTTTAAGCACCTCTGCTGTAATATGCATCCCCTTTATAGTTTATAGCGTACAGTTTGCACAGACATGAATCTTACTAAATAGATGCCCGTATGTCTGGGCTCCATTGTTACTGGTACATGCCGTCAAACTAAAATTTAGAATAATTCCAAGATGGGCCTTATTGAAATACAAAAGCGAAGAAAAAAAACCCATTATGGTAGCGTTATTAACGTCGTAGCGTCTAGTGAAGTTTGTGAAAATGATTCGCTCAATTTGCAACAAATTATGGATGAGGTCGACCTGTTCCATTGCTTACTGAGTGGATTCACAATGATAGCATTAAAAATAATTTGTTATTATAAATAAGTAGATTGTGTAACATTATCGCATTGGGAGCAAACCGGGAAAGATAGATGTTTTATTGAAATAAATAACTAAATTGGGGACGATAGGCGCAGGTCTGCCGCAGGCAGGCCTTAGCATAAGAATACTTACAAAGTTTCACTTGCATTACCTAGGCTTATTAGCAGTTAAATAATAGTTTCTGGTATAAAATACTGCATAATATTTCTATTCCAGATTCATAATGGAGGCTTATTCGGCAGCGCAACTGCTGGAACAGCTCAGCGCGTTGGTAGTGTCGGCCGGTCACCTCACCAACAAGCAGAAGTGCGCCATCAGCGAGAAGTTGGCGGTGTGCGCGCATCGACTGTTGGACGGAGGCGCCGAGGTCATGCAGCTCACGGATCTCGGTTGTACCATCATCATGGCTAATAATGACCCGTGAACATCCTCGATTTCTTTTTATCAATTCTTTAGCGGACTCTAGGTCCTATCCTCACTGATAAGAGTACCAACGTATTGTGTAGTGTTGATTTAAATAATGTTCAGTGATTTTGGTTTCTATCAATTCTAGGGTGCTTTTCCACAAACAATTTGCTATGAATAGTGTTGCATATTTTGTGCAGTGTATGAAGAGTTCAGAGATGCTGTAAAACAGCTCGTCTATAAAAACCTGGCTCCGTTGAACTCTTCTGGATCAGAGTGGCGTTTCCCAAAGCTAGGAAGATGAAATGATACAGTTGCGTTAATTTTTTCTACACCTATGGCCCAGATTTTTAGTACATTATCGGTGGACGAGCACCTTTGTTGTAATGCTATGTGAGGCGAGACGAGTAATTTTCGTTATACCTACATAAATAATAGACAATCAATATCTTCAGCAATACAGTTCAATATTGTAGAGGCAAATTCTTGACTCCCAAGTTCAGTCAGGCCAGTCTAGTTAAGTTCTAGCTGCTTTATCCGTGTAGAAATTGATCCTGTGGGAATTTTTGGAATAAATTTAGCGTATGTCTTACTTTAGCTGTGTATTCTTAGTTTTTTAGCATGCTGTTTCAAAGTATACTGAAAACGCACACATCTAGAAAATGTAAATGTGCTATGCTTTTTAAGCATGCTTAACCCCTTCCTGCATGATTTTTTATTTTTTAGCGAAAAAAATATATGTTGTTTAATAAAATAAATAAAATGACACGTATTTTAGGAAATTTTATTTTTATCACAAATTATTAAGAAAATAGAGGTTTTCGACGTCGGTCTAAATATGGTACATTATGCAGAAATTACAAAAAACATATATAAATTGGTATGAAGAAGCAATTTCTAACAACAAGAAGCAATTTCTACTATCATTCAGAGATAGGTTGACCTTGCATTTTCTGTATTCTACATAGGATCTTCTGGTACAGTCTGGCACTTTACAACGTCCATTTGATCCAGACGTACATCCTGTGAAGCGTACGTACCATAACTGTAATAGCTCCTCTAGATTTTTTATCTTATATCGCACTTTCTATGAAATTGGGGGATGTCCGTCCACGTTTTGCACTTGTACTAGGCTTATTAGATATTATCAAGGCTTCAGCCACTGCTACCTTGAAGTCGCATAGCGGTAACCATGCATCGGCATCAGCATTTTTGCGTCTATACAGAAGCCATGCATTGACTGTCGTCATATCTATAAGATGAAAGAAAATGCGATTGTGAAGCTTACGAGATCTTATCTGAATCCTGTAGTAACCAAAGAGTGCATCTGAAAGATCATCACCCCCCCATATGCTTGTTGTATGTGATGACAGCTTGTGGACAGGGAACAGCTTCATACTCGTTTTCTTTTTTGTTGTATCCAAACATGCTGTCAGTAAACAAGAACTTAAAAAATTGCACAGGTGTTTCCAATTCCATGATATCAGCAGGTAAGTTTGTATCGCCAGAAAATTCAATGGCGGATTCTTATGTATGTAGTGAACCATCCCTCCATCTAGGTTTTGCGCTTCTTGCTGCACGTGAACTCGTGCTGGCGTATCTGATAAAGGAATATTATCTTCTGGTTCCGATTCAGACTCCTCTGATTCAGGTACTATTACGGGCGGTCGGTTTCGCCCTAATCTTCTGTAAGATTCATCATCAGACAGATCATCGTCAGTACTACCAACAGGAAAATCGGTGATAATAGTATATATACCTCCGTAAAACCGTCTTGAATCCATATCTAAAAAAATTAAGCTTTCAAAAAGAGTAACATAACATCGCGACTCCAGGATCAAAGACTTAAAGATCGTAAAAACGTTCCCAATTCGGGAATCGAACCCATAAACCCAGTCTCTAATTGGCCAACAAAGTATTACATATCATTCTGATGCATGATGTGCCAAATATGGTCCAAGAGTGAAATGTATATTTCTGCATACTGGCACAAATTTGGTCCATACCTAAAAATATAATTTTATGTAAGTAAAGTCACAAAATTAAAAAAGAACTTACCTTTTCCCGATGAATGAGGGTATTTCCTATGCAAACCGTATTTTTTTGGTACGGAATTGGGGCACCAACTATATTTTAACGAATTTTCAAATTGCTGTTGCACCGTGCACCGGTCGAAACCTGTTGGACTAACTTCTAACTAGGTTTTAGTTACGAAGCGTGCACAGAGATGGCGCGGTTAGTATTTCATATGGAAGCGTACGTACCATTTATGATCTATCATGCAGAAAACCATCATTTCTCTAACAGTTGTTTGAAAAAACTATCTAAGAACAGTGTGGTTCATATTTGGACCACAATGCAGTAAGGCGTTAAAAATCAGATGAACTATCAATGGCGTTGTATGTAAAGTTAACAGAGGTTTCAGCAAAAAATTGTTAACGGACTACGAAAAATATGTGTTTGGGGGGTTTCCAGTGAAAACAATAAAGAAAAACTTAATGTAGGCAGACATTGAATATTTACTTAGATATGACACTTGTAAACGTTCTCATAGTTTAACTAAATGCTGATAAAAAAGGATAGCAAATGTATATTGGGTTGTTATAAAGTGTATCTAAATTAGCATTATTAGTTTTTGCATGATAAACAGGGTGTCCACATTCTGGAAAGTCAGGAAAAATCAAGGAAAAGTCAGGGAAGCTCAAAGCAGTCAGGGAAAGTCAGTGAAATTGAGGGGCTTCCTGGAAAGTCAGGGAAAAATTCTTTGCTTAAAATTAAATAAATGTCAGTGGAATAGACGGTAGGTATCATAAAGAAATTGAAAACCACGCCATCTATTGGATGGTCACTCAACCTAGATAACCAAAGGCAGGCCTCCGTCACTACACGCTTAGGTATACATGATAAGTATCTACCGTTCCGCGCACACTGAGAGTGTAAGAAACGCATCGGGCCACCTGGTTCGACCGATTAGTTCGATCAGTCGAACTAAGTAAACTTTTTTTCCAGTTGATGCGACTAATCGGACCACGAGGATTTTCAAAAATACATGATTCGATCAATTGTCCGTATTTATGCAAAATGGAACCACACCACAAATTTCGATTTTTACTTTTTTTGAAGAATAATGAATCAACGCGCTCAAAATTTGTTATACAAAGGAGAACCACATGATTTTTGCCTTGGAAACTAAACTTGATATACTAAAAGCAGAACAGAACCAACAGCGACACTAAGCTCTACATATAAAGCAAAACCGACCCACAACACAATAGGACTCGATTATTCAAACAAATAAACGATATTACTACCAGGGCATTTTATGCAAAACAGATCCACACCTACTTGGAACCATTATACATTACACATATTTCTATGATTAACAATTACTTTTAAAACGCTAAATGGAACCAAGTTTCTCTGGATCCGTTACGCGTATAATAATTCATAATTTAAATACATTTTTTTTTTAAAATGGAACCACGCGTCTTTGACTCCATTATGCATATAACGTTTTGAAACCTATGATCGTTCAAAGGTACCAAAATGATATGACTAGTTACAGTTTATTTCATTGCGTATATAGCTCAGTGTAGAAAAAACTTTAATGTTTTTTTTTACTAAATGAACTCTTCACAAACTCTTTTTATTTATATCTTTTCTTTTTGATCTATTCTATATATTATTATTATATTAAGACATACGACTAGGTACTTTTCGCTCCTATTCTAAGGTGAGTTGTGCAACTGAATACCTTTAGTCATCTATTCTTACTTGAAATATTAAATCTGTATCTAATATTAATACATTTTTATACCTAAGGATATTTTCCACTAAAGTACCGGTGTGCCGAGTTGCGGGAAGACCACGTGGCTCCTCAACAACTTTCAACTTCAAGGAAGATATGATCATCACTAGCAAACTCGAGACGGTCAAGACAGGATAAATTAGAATCATTGTCTCGGTCCTCATCAATGAGGTGGGAGCATCAAAGTGCCTTTTGGTGGATGAAGCTAGAATTGGTAGGTACTACTCAGACTGACTGATACGAATCAGATACCCTCCATAGACAGAGACAGCCTGTTCGAGATGCGTTACGGAAGTTCTGCTGCCATTACGTCTGATATAGAAAATCTCTTCTGCACACACAGAAGTCCGATGAATGTAGTGTATGCCCTCTGAAACATCTACGTACAAACATTTACACATCACGGTAAGTACTGTGGTGACCTCCTTGCGTCTATGACACCGCAATCCACCTCATTGCGTAGATATGGTCGATAGCAAGGAATGCCACCCTTATAAATATAGAGTATTCTGGAAGATTAAGGGACGAGCATCAATAGCTTTTAGACAGACGATCACCAAGAATAAAACGTGACACATTGTAATGAGAGTTGATATTATATAGATATTATACCTATATGGTTTAAATTAACGTCCTAAGTTCCCAACGATCCCGGAGCGCGCGTAAGGCGCTACAGTACTGAGGTCTATGATATGCAGCATGGCATCGGAGGCGGTCCTATGAAGGGGCGACCAAAATATTATATTCCTTACCTTAAGATAAGAAAAAAGCGTATGGGAGGGATGGGTTCGGCACCGGAGAACAATGCAGACTACTGACGATCCATGAAGCATAGGGACTAACGTGTGATTACGTGGTTGTCTTCAGAGGAGCAGAAATGAAGAACCCTGTCCACGATAGTGTCTCACACGCAGTGGTTGCTATAACCGGAAACATGGTATCCTGCACCTACTACTACGGGGAGCTGAAAGAGGACAACGCAAGTAGACCTCTCATTGCCCTTCCCAGCACAACAACAGATGAAGTGGTCATAGAGTATCTACAATGATAAAATAGTGCTGAAGCACTATCAAGCGCAGCGACCTTGGTGTAAGTAAAAAAAGAGTCCCATCAAGTTTTAAAAAACAATAACCCTGGAACCCGAAGCGAACACGTTACCTACATGTACCTATATAAATGCATATAATCAGGAAAATGTTAGCACAAGTTACTTAGGAAAACTAGTATAATAATAGCTCTCTATGTGTATTATTTTTTTGAGAATTAAAGTTTTATTACCATACAATAAATATATAGTTTCATTTTAAGCTTCAATTGTGGTTCATTTTTGTATAAGAGAAACCCATCAATTAGTAAACGTTAAAACGAACCACATTCACACTTTTTTAATTATCTAGAAAGTTTTAAGAGTATTCGGAACATATTTATATACATATATTTAAATAAGTAATCTATCAATACATTCAAATAAAATAAATAGTAATTTTACTTCATCTAACAGAGCTGCACATGTTTTTGTAAATCCTTCGATATCTCAGAAGTGTGTGTTTGCTGGGTGGTTCCTTTTTGCATAAATACGGACAATTGAACTACGTCATATTTTTGTTGCTTTAGTAACCTCCTGACCTTCTCACCTCCTCTATTACCGTCAAGCAGCTATAAAATCAAAAATCAAAATCAAAATCAAAATATTTTATTCAACTTGGATTTTACAATCTCTTTTGAAAGTCAAGGAAGCTACGCCAATGGTTCACAAGTCTACGGCGGGAGACCTTGTACTGGAAAGAACCAGCAAGAAAACCAGCAAGGGCTATTTTTTTCTCCCTGTATTGTTACAGAGTCGTCAATTGGAAGCTGACCTCAAGGCAAAAATTTCAGCTCAACTTCCATAACAAACGTAGATTTGTCAGTTCTCTTCTTAGTACAACGTTACCAATACTACTTAATGAATAGTTATACCCAACAACACGATTATTTACATTATTATCATTAATAATTTCTTCAAATTAACACCAGGCATTGGCATCTTGTAAATAATCGTTGACTTTATAATATCCTTTACTCATCAGAGTCTTTTTTACATGCGCTTTAAACTTATCAAAAGGCAAGTCAGGACTTTTTGTAAAAAGTTATACATTTCCCCATAAATGAGCTTCTAATTTTTTGGAGCCTGTACGTTGGAACGGCAAGTTTATTTTTATTTATTGTGTTTAAATGGTGAAGTTGGAAGTTGGTTTCAAATATATTATAATTTTTATAGACATAAATCAAATTTTCATAAATGTACTGTCCTGCTAAAGTCAATATGTTAATTTCTCTAAATAAATCTTTAAGAGAGTCTCTTGCTCTTAAATTATAATTAGCGCGAACCGCTCTTTTTTGAAGTACAAAAATACTTTCTATACTAGCAGCTGATCCCCACAGAAGTATTCCATATGACATGATGCTATCAAAATAACTAAAGTAAATTAATCTTGCCGTTTCAACATCAGTAAGTTGTCTTATTTTTTTTACTGCATATGCTGCAGAACTAAGTCTGTTTGCCACGGACTCAATATGTGGATCCCACTGCAATCTAGAATCTAGAGTAATACCCAAAAATTTTATAGAATCGACGAATTCAACAAATTGGTTGTTCATTTGCACAATAGTATCAACTTTTCTTACATTTGGCAATGAGAATTTAATACATTTAGTTTTACTTGAATTTAATGATAAATTATTTATGGTGAACTACTATGCTTCCATGACTGTGTTCCGGATTGAAGCCTTTATTCTAATAATATAATATTAGCAAAATATTATATTCGCAAATTATTGATGACGATGAATCGGTATCGACAGTCGACAGATGAAATGGTAATGGTGATGCGACTAACTAACGGACTCGCACTACGTGGTCTTCGAATCTAGTAGTCCGCATGGTTCGATTCTGAAATTGTACCAAGTGGAAAAAAAAGTTCGCTTGGTCCGTTTGATCGAACTATGCAGTCGAACCACCTGGCCACAGGAAAAAAAACCGGCAAAGTGGTCACCCAACCTAGATAACCAAAGGCAGGTCTCTGTCACTACACACTTAGGTATACATGATCAGTGGCGTAGCTAGGTAACCAAGGGCCCTGGTGCAAATAAAAAACGGGGCCCCACTACTATCTAAACTGGTTAGGTTTTATCAAGTAAAAATATTTGATGCGGTTTTGTTTGTTTTCAATTGCTATCAGCGATATATGGCGAAGTCGAGTTTGGCCCACACTATTTCTTAAATCTAAAATATTATTAACCTGTCATATTTATTTTGAAAATGGGATATTTTGAAAGTTCAGTTCGATCGAGATTTTCTGGTAAGGATTCGAGGGCCCCTTGAGCTTGAGGGCCCCGGGGCACTGCGCCGCCTAGCCCCTGGGTAGCTACGCCACTGTACATGATAAGTATCTACCGTTCCACTATTTCATGCTAAGATCTAATGTTAACTGCGTTTTGAGTTTCTTCTAAGAAATGTTAACATTTTTAGTCACATTAGTTTTTACAGATGAAAAGGTAGGAACTGATTTTTCTGCAAATTTGAATTTTGACACCTCATCTACTTAGTCCAGTAACTTAAAATAACAAATAGTACAAATCAGAATTGGCTAAATTTATATAAATTTTACTCAATTAACTTTTAAATCCTCTGATTAACCTTTTTGATTCATGGAAAATATTTTCAAATGTCAACTTTGATAGCCTGGGTATTTAATGCAAACTGTTTTTTGGTAAAAATGGAACGCACGAAACTTGTTCGAAGAAAAACTAATGAAACACATTGATGCTAAAAATTTTGCTAAAAATGTTGACAATGTATAAAAAACATAATATAGATAAAGTGTATTGTCAGACGAAATTGAAGTCCAAGAAAGCATAGTCACATTTGCTCCAGATATTTTCTATCCGATTAATTTGTATGTACTTAGTAGTATAACTATGAAATGGAGACGTCATGACGTAAGTCAAGTTATTTAATGATAGGAAATTTTTAAACTAAAATATTATTTATGAAAATAAAAACGTAATTAATTTCTTAACTATTTCTTTAAGGAATCCTTGACACGGATGCCAAGAGAAACCAGTTCAGATGATTTTTTTTCTAAGAAAATATTAGAGAAAAAAAAGAACTTGAAAGAGTAAAAAAGATAAAATATCAAAACGCCGCCTTCGGAAAATTTACATTCTAACTAAACCCGGACGCACATCAAGCGTAATAAGTCTATCGAAAAATGTCTTAACAATAAATTATAGTCAAATGTTAATGTTTTTAGTTTAATTTCCAGGCAGATGTACAAATAGTAGTTTTAGCATTCACGAATTTATCCAAGGTTCAAAATCCATGAGGGTTAAATTTTCGGGTAAATTAAATATGAGATTAACCTCAAGTACCTCTGAGCGATGAAATAAAAGCAGTGTGTCTTCGATTTCCTTCCCATAGAATTTGTGAATCTCTGCAATAGAAAAATTCCAACATTTTGGATAACGGGAAATACCCGTCACTTAAATAGTCCAAATTTTAGGGTTCCGTACCTCAAAAGCAACACTGAACCAGGTATCGAGTTGTAATTAAAACCATATTACTCAGGTCTACAGTCCCTTGAAGTTATGAAAAATACAAATTTCTAAGTTAACGTAAAAAAGGTACGGCCGTTTATATTGCCAAAAACGTATATTTCGACATTCTCACGGGCATCAAAATGTATGTCTAGCTAGAACTATGAAATTTGTGAAGTTATATAGTACAGGGGAAAAACTCAAACTCTACATTTATAATTAAATCATAAAAAATTTTGTCTCTATTTAAAGTATAACCTACAATTTATTACGGGACCCTCGGTGGGCGAGTCCGACTCGCACTTCCCGGCCATGAACGGCCAGCCTGACCATACCAAAGAGACACAGCAGTTGACATCTGGATAAATTACATAAGAAAATCTACCCTTAATTAACTTTTCCAAAAGTTTGTTCATACTTGCGTAAATAGTGTAGATGACAATGCAGATAGTGTACGACAAGTGTTATATTATTTACAAATAAAAAACACCTGCCGGGTCCTCCACAGCTGAATTATTTGTTAAATTTCTCGTAATAAAGACATTTTAGTATTAGGGATCTATTAAATACCTACATAAGAATTATAATTATCGACGTTGAAACTAGGTGAGTGATGAGCACGACATCACTGGGAGAAGAACTGACAAGCGAGAATTAGTGACGACCTACAAAATTTCGAAACATCTTGCATGTACTCGTACGTGTCTCAGTCTAACTTCTATTAGCAGCGCCTAATGTCAAAGTGAGTCAAATATATTAAGTTCAGTAGCTATTTTTGCTAGGTTTCTACGCTTTAGTTTTTTTTATTTAATACTTGTTCCTCTGATATGTGTTTTCAGAGACGTTTTACATCTATATAATACTCTTTCATTCCAGTTCCCGCTTATATGCCTCGTACTTTCATGCTACAGCGTATTTCTTATTCTATATCGTTATTTGGTACCTCAAATCATTATCAAATGTATTGCCATATCTTTACTAACTTATTCTATTCTTTGTCTCTAATTTTTCTATAACGTTTTTGTGTATATATTTATTTATTTCATTTTTGTACATAGTTCTGTGTAAAAAGAAACAAATCGCGCCACCGAGGATTCGTCACATCTGTTATCAATATTATTTAATAGATGCATTACAGATCGTCGCGCGTTTTGTTTCTTTTTATGACTGCTCCCGCTACTTTTTCGCAGAACTTCAGAAGCCTGCTTCTTTGTTTTTTATTATTTAGCATGCTTTGTATTGTGTGTACTGTCAGTTTCTCATCTACTGCGATTTCTAGCTCGACTCTATCAGCCGCATGAACAGGGCACTCTAAGATAATGTGCAACACCCCCTCAGATTTGTCTGGGTCGCAGGCACACGCCGGGTTGTCCTTGCACTTGAATCGGTTCAAGTACTCGGAAAACCTGCCGTGTCCTGTCATCACCTGTGTGAGCGTCGGGCTTAGGTAAAAGGTTCTCAGTGTGTGTTGTGCAAGTGTCGCATTGGCAAAGAAGATTTTCGTCACTGAGGCCGTTTCTCCGCACTGATACCGCCGATTCCATTCCTCAAGCGACTCCAAACGGATTTGTCGCTTGATGAAGGCAATCGGGCAGGCATCATATGCTGGCCTCGTGTGCAGTTTTAGTGCCGCATCCTTTGCCAAACAGTCCGCTCTCTCGTTTCCCTCCATCCCCGCGTGTGCTTTGATCCAATAGAAGTTGATATCTTTCTTGGTGCTCGTGAGGATCTTTCTTATTTGGAACGCTAGAGGATGGAGGGAATCGCCTCCAGCCACTGTCTCTAATGCCGACTTTGAGTCGCTATAGATACTATATTTAGGCGCTGCACCTTCAGAAGCAATTTCCGTGGCCTTTAATAGCGCAAATAGTTCCGCCTGATAGACAGTGCAATATGGTTCCAGCTTATATTTTCGGGCTTTAAGTTCGACGGCATCGTCCCATAGGGTCAGTGCCGCACCGACTTTGCCCTGGATCTTACTTCCATCGGTGAAGATATGGAGTCCTCGTTTATCGTGCTGGTTCCAGCTTGCACCGTCCATCAGGTGATGAAAGCTGATATATTTGTGAAGTGCTGGATGTTCGGCGTTCAGAAAAGCAACAGGCGTTTCCACCACCCGGTCTCCCACTACACGCTCGGAGTGCCCCCTCTTCACCCTGTAGAGAGCAGCTGATTCCTTAACTCTGAGATCAAGAGGAAACAGTCCGGCAAGCAGTAGGGCCGAGTTCAACGAGACCGTCCTGTAAGCCTTCGTAATTTTTTGGGCGAAACCTCTCTGGACCATGTTAAGCTGCCTTCGGTTTCTCCCGTTCTCTACCGCTGGTGCCCAAGCACTCGCCGCGTATAGTATGATTGGTTCGACCACCGCTGTATATATGGCCCTGATCACCTCTGGCTCGAGACCCCAGTGTATCCTGGCCGCCTTCGCAACTTGCCGGTACAAGCCCAGTGCTTTCCTGCAAACGTTAGTCACGTGAGCATGGAACCTGAGGCCGTCGTCGATTGTAAGACCCAGGATCTTTATCTCGTGAGACAGCCCAATCGGCTCCCCATCCATGCTCAGAAGCGGGGTGTCGTATTTAACTTTGTTCGTGATGATCATACATTCCATACATTTTTTCTACGCTTTAGTTATTCTTCTGAGGTTTATCCGTCAGTTTTAACAGATAAATTATGCGCATGACAGCTGTCAGATTGGGCTGCTTAGAACGTTACTTACTTTAGTCGGCTTAACATGAGAAGATTTTTTATGTAGATTGCATGATATATTTTTAATAATTTTAAATCTCTCTTTAAATATCATTATTATTATGTGGATCTTTTGTAGAATTTCCTGTCTTCCTAGTCCCTCGACAAGTCTAGTTAGGGGAGAATACCTATCGGCAGAGGGCAGGCGGCCGAGGGTCAGGATGGCAGAGTGAGGAATTGGCGCATTATTCTGACGTAATCAAGCAGTACCGCCCGTTGAAGCCTCGTAGTCATTGGTACGTCACGCAATGATCTTTTTAGAGTATCTTTTTAAGTTAGGTCGAGGGCGTTGTTTCGCATTACAGTTGGTATGATCTCAGTGGAGGACACCGGTAACCTCGTGTGCCAGCTTCAAATAATTTATCTTTTTGTCTGCTTCGGCTTTCAAGAGGTTTATGTCGAAAGAGACATTAACGTTTGCTAAGAACAGACTCCGATTTCGCCCAGTCCATCAATACGATATCAGGTTTCTTGGCGCGAACTGTCCTGTCCGTAATGATGGACCAGCCCCCCTAGACAAAAGCCACACGCTAACGTTTCTGCTGTCGTTCCTCAGAAAAAATGTATGGAGATGACATTAGCTGCGGAAAAAATAGCGTAAGGTTGTCGTAGGCTAATGTCATTTCCATACATTTTTTCTGCGGAACGACTGTGCAAAAGATAGCGTGTGGCATTTGTCTACGGTATTTGGTATTTGGGGGTGGTATTTGGGGGCAGTCCCGGTATAAGCCAGCACCGTTAACTAACCGCCTCCATGGTCTAGTGGTTTAGACCACCGGGTGTTGATCGCGAGGTACAGGGTTCGATTCCCCATGGGTGCGGAAGTTTTTCTGCTCGGTTTAGTTGGCGGTAGGGCTTCTGAGCCCGCCTAGCTAGCTTCCACTGTCTTACCTTAGTTTATAGCCACATAACAATGTTAATAGCATTGTTGTGCTTAGACAATTAGAGTAGTAAGATATCCAGTTCCTCGCTTGCACCTTTGGCCATATCGTCACTTCCCATCAGGTGAGATGAAGGCTAAGAGCTTTACTATCTTATGTAAAAAAAACCCGCTCCGGCGCTAACTTGTAATATGAAGAAAAGAGATTTTAATATTGTTTATTGTTGTAGTTTAATATTGTGGCAACAAAAATCTAAGCCCAATACTTGAAGTTGGCGAAATTCTTGAGGACAGCGCCACCGTGCAAAGTAATTATAGTATAGGATAGAATACTATCACCTTTGGGGCCATATCTGGAAGCTAACTTGAGATGGAGTACTTTGGCTGTTTGGTTATGTCTGCAAATATTCAGTATTTGCCAGTACAAGTCTGGATACAGGTACTACATATGTCCTCTGTCCTATGCTTAGAATATACCAACCGAAAGAGGGAGACTGTATTATCAGAGTCGTCTGCTAGGATACCTCCGTCTTGCCTATTTCTCCCGCAAAGCAGCAGTGCTTGCATTGCTGTGTTCCGGTTTGAAGGGTCAGATGATGCGGTAGGCGAGCAGATGCTGACGAGGTCATGGAAGTGTCCGAAAGGGTTCCCATGGCCTTGTCCGGCCACGAGGCGTCCCTCCTCGGCGTATCCTCTTCGTCTGATGACGGGGAGGATGCGGCGGTGATAGGTGTGCTCGTGCCAAGGCGTATTTGAGGGGGCTTCGTTGGGTTTTAGTCGGTAGGCCGCGGTCCCTGGCTGACACTTTGCCCCCAGTGGTCGCGGAGAGCCCGACATAACCTCGCGTTGCCCAAGCGCGAGGTATGCGTAACGCATTTCCCAATGTAAAAAAAGGGTCAGATAAGGCAGTGAAATTACTGGGTTCCGTGACATTACGTCTGAAGTCACAAGTTGGCAACGTACACTGTGGTTTTTGTAGGCGTTGCAGTTTTGCTGCGAATCTCACAAGTGCTACATGTATTATGGCTGACTGTTACCACTTACCATCAGGTGGGCGGGCAGTTTGCTTGTGGTTTCCCAACTAAGTTGTATTAAAAAATATACTTCAGGTAATTACGGATCATAATGATCTTGTCGTGTATTGCACAGATAGTCTTTGGTTCTCCCAACGTCCCCGAAACGCAGCTAAAGCACGGAGTCCTTTGAGTTCACGTGGCGCTCCTGTAGCACCTTGAAGAGCCTTCCGTGGAACTCCTGCCCAACAGACTCCAGGTCAGTGGCAGTAAACACTACCGGTTCTTGTCATTGCTTGGTGACCAAGGAGACAAATGTTAGTACCTTGTTATCTTCATGCAATACTTTCGTCTCCTTTTTAGAGTTTTATCCTTCCAAAGGAAAAAACGGAACCCTGAACCCTTATAAGATCACTTCGTTTTCCGTCTGCGCGTCTGCATGTCATGACCTCTTTTCTCAGGAAGGCCTAGAGATATCAGACTGAAGTTTATATCAAACTAGCGACCCGCCCCGGCTTCGCACGGGTGCAATGCTGATACTAAATATACTACAGAATGTCTTTATATACAACGATCACAGCTTTTTTATCCTGCTAATCATTATAGTTTTATTTATGCGATTTCTGTATTTATTTTATTTATGCGATCAATAGTGACATTTTCTGGCGTAGCGCACGCTACTCAATCCAATAATAATTACTAGTGTGCGAGAGATCGAAATACTGCGGTCTGAGGCCCAATTCTGCTAATAAGTTTCAGCCGAATCGAAGCTAAACCGTTGCGATCGACCAATCAGAACGCCACATTATCACGTCATCGAATAGTTGAATGACAATATAAGCGCTCCGATTGGTCGACCGCAACAATTCAGTTTCGATTCGGCTGTAACTTATTAGTAGAATTGGGCCTCTGCAGGCCTATTCGCTAACTACGGTTGGTAACTAGAACTGTCATTTTTGAAAGGAACTTTATATCCATTACTGGTTTAATGATCTTATGTGTTACGGAGGCGTTCATGATAGCAGTAATGGATGTTAAGTTCCTTTCAAAAATGACAGTTCTAGTGAGCAACCGAAGTTAGCGAATAGGCCGGCTGTTAAGTGGAAATAAATAAAGTTATAATATTTTTCAGTTTAAGTCAGTAATACAATAATAAGTCAAAATTTTCTATTAGACTATCTATTATTAGATCCTTAATGCCAAATTATAAATATTGGCGTTATTTGTTTTCTTCTTACATGGGCGTGCACCCCGTATTAATCTTTAATTTGTATTTAGAATACATATGTCGCAATTAAATTGAGATATAACTTATATCTCATACTAGCTTCCGCCCGCGACTTTGTCCGCGTGGAATAGTTATACTTTGGGCTAACGCTAACTTTAACCCGCGACTTCGTTTATATAGGTGAGTAAGTACTGGGTCTTATAATCTTATATCATGTAGATTGTAGGTTATTCTCAAAAAAAACTAAACTAATGAAATTTTAAAGTACTTCTGCGTACACAATATTTTTAATTTTGTTTTCTTCCGGCAGAAGTAGATAGCTAACTGGGGCCACCGCCCTTCCCCCTCATGACTGCCCGCCGGCTTTGCACATTGTACGCGCAGTACTCGATCATTATTTTGCTGTGATATTATTTTAAAACTGCGATATCTCCTAAGATATTCATTAAATCGTAATAGATATTGTGATGAATAACGTATTTATTTGGATAAGGATTAATATCATGTTTATAAAAACACATTCGCAAATAATGCATCATTTTAGAACAAATTTGTTGAGCATAAAAAAGGTTATAGTGAGCTAACCTTAAAAGATAGACATATGCTGTCGCGGACTTTTTTTTAGAACTTTTAAAGGGGAACAATTCTGTCATACATGATTTTTGCGAAACTTTAACCGTTTACTTTACCGGAAGCACTCAATAGGAAAAAAATCCCCCGATTTTGAAACATTCTTCATTGGTTCTCTGCTCCTATTTGTCTTAGCTTGATGATATATAGCCTATATCCTTCCTCGATAAATGGGCTATCTAACACTGAAAGAATTTTTCAAATCGGACCAGTAGTGCCTGAGATTAGCGCGTTCAAGCAAGCAAACAAACAAACTCTTCAGCTTTATAATATTACTAGCTGTGCCAGCGAACTACGTTTCGCCGTATATTTTTTACCCGTTTTTGCAACATTTGTAATTGATGCTCAGCTCCTATTAGTCGTAGCGTGATGTTATATAGCCTAAAGCCTTCCTCGATAAATGGACTATCCAACACAAAAAGAATTTTTCAATTTGAATCAGTAGTTCCTGAGATTAGTTCAAGTAAACAAACAAACAAACTCTTCAGCTTTATAATATTAGTATAGATTAGTATAGATAAACATATCTATTAATGAAAGTGTATTGTGTATGATGTGGCTGTAAGGCCTTATTGCCTTAGTCTTAAGGCGCTACTTTGCCATTTTCAAACAACTTCGATTTACTGCACCGGCACAAATGTAAAACATACACTTCTCAAATTCATATACTCATGATATAGTTGAACATATTATCTAAACATTCCTTAATACAGAAACATGATTAATAATATTTTACTCGATAAAAAAATCCAAAGATTACTCTGTTCAATATTTTAAAACAGCTGTGAATTAGAAAATACAATAACAAATGTTTTACCAATAGATATGCCTTTCTTTTGTCTAGAAAATTGCATAATACTTTTTTATTTATTGCGTACTCCGGTTTTCCAAAAATCAATTAAAACGTGTAAAAAGTATCGTTTTCGTTCGGTCACAGCGCATAAGTGACATTAGAAGCTTAGGTATGCAATTATCAATAAAGCAGTCGCCTTGCACGTGTTGATTTCCTCGGAAAACTCGCCTTAAAAGAGGAAATTACTTTAATTGATGGTGTCAGGCGTTATTTTTCGGAAGTCCATCACTAATTGTTAAGGAGTAGGTATATAGCAAAACTTCCGATAAAAATGTCGGAAGTTGGTACTAACTACGCAGGCCAATGGTGCACCGCCCGCCCTCCCTCAATCGCATGCGACAAAGGAATATCAATAATTAGTACCACACCAACATGCAAATACTTAAATTCGAAGGCGACAACATCCTGATGATGCCACGTGGAGTGGCGAAACGCGTCGAATTTAAGTATTTGCATGTTGGTGTGGTACTAATTATTGATATTCCTTTGTCGCATGCGATTGAGGGAGGGCGGGCGGTGCACCATTGGCCTGCGTAGTTAGTACCAACTACCGACATTTTTATCGGAAGTTTTGCTATATACCTACTCCTTAACAATTGGAAATTACTTTATTATATACGAGCATTAAAAAACCAGTTTATGCTGCTTTCCCCGACATTAAGGACAACTTTAGGAGCATGATAAGTGAAAAACTCTTTGCATGATATATCAATATAAAAAAACACCACAGGATTTGAACTTGCCGCGTTTCAGAATATGCATGCATCCTAATTGTTTTTGGATCTTTTAATGTTTTAGGGTAACGAATAAAAAATATCTAGGAATGATTCATTTAACACAATTCATGATAAAGATGGGTCGATTTTGCCGCATATCGCCAACCTTTTTAAATCACCATATTTGATTTGTTACGGTTATTGCAATATTAAGTTTCAATAAGCGTTTTGATTAGAGAACGATGTTCTGCAGGCAAATTATGGAACTTTCATCGTATGACATGGTATAAATTTGAGAAAAAGAAGTCATGAAATGCTGCATTTCGTATTACCGATCTCCAATGATATCACTATGGCTCAATTTCAATGAATTCATCATTAATAATGAACAAAAATGATCAAAAATCTGACCGGAAATCGTATTTTTCGTCTTGCACTATGATATCATATGATATCATTTGCAAAACCATGAGATCGCTAATAGGCCCTCTGAATGCGTGTTGCGGAACGGATAGAATACTCCTAAAGATTCCTTTTGTAGAGCATTAGACAAAACGTTTGTCGTATTGTCTAATGCTCTACAAAAGGCTCTACTAAATGCACACCATTTAAACAAGAATTCAAAGCGTCGTCAACATGGTAGACTTGGCATATAAATAGAATTATCTTTATCAACTTTTCTTTACAGCGCGTGAGATGAGTTCTGACTTAAGTTTGTATAAAGAGTGTACGTAAGTGTACCCTAAACACTTTCTTGTATAGGTTTCCATGCTTAAGAAATGTAAAAAAATCTGTAGAAGTTTTATTCCTTATTAAGACAGCTTTGTCCCAAATTTAGTTGAGTGCACCAGCTCCCGTATTTCCATCCAGTTTACGGCCTACAACTAATTTTGCTATTAATGAACGTTAATTAATAGCAAGGCATTAGAGTTCATTACGAGATAAAAAATAACCAGTTATTTAACTGAATGGAAATAAGACTTCATAATACGGCGCCAGGGGGCTTAGACAAGTGGCAATCCTTTCATAGCGAAACGACAACTAAATTCGTCATCGTCTCTGCGATAACAAAAACAAATTCCTAGCCAAAACGTAAGGACTAGCGATCGCTGTGTAGAATTGTTATATCTGTAAGAAAACAACATAATATTGGTTATCGATGAACTCAAAACTGAGAAATGCAAAAGAAATGGTAAAATAAATTATAAAAAAATAATATTTTAATTTCATTTTAATAAAAAAGAATTGTTTTGAGAAGTATATGAAGTTAAGAAAAACAGTTCGCTATTTCGATTCGTTGCGAAAAATTTTTTCTACCAACTTACATATCGATATCGATGACTTTGATCGATTCGCCACGTTATTTGGTGAAGGCATAAGTACTTATGTCTATCTCATACATCTTGTTGTTATCGAACTTCGTTGTCGTTTTTAGGGTTCCGTAGCCAAATGGCAAAAAACGGAACTCTTATAGATTCGTCATGGCTGTCTGTCTGTCTGTCCGTCCGTCCGTATGTCACAGCCACTTTTCTCCGAAACTATAAGAACTACACTGTTGAAACTTGGTAAGTAGATGTATTCTGTGAACCGCATTAAGATTTTCACACAAAAATAGAAAAAAGCAATAAATTTTGGGGGTTCCCCATACATAGAACTGAAACTCAAAAAATTTTTTTTTCATCAAACCCTGTGGGGTATCTATGGATAGGTCTTCAAAAATCATATTGAGGTTTCTAATATCATTTTTTTCTAAACTGAATAGTTTGCGCGAGAGACACGTCCAAAGTGGTAAAATTTGTGTCCCCCTCCCCTGTAACTTCTAAAACAAGAGAATGATAAAACTAAAAATAATATATGATGTACATTACCATGCAAACTTCCACCGAAAATTCGTTTGAACGAGATCTAGTAAGTAGTTTTTTTAATACGTCATAAATCCTACGGAACCCTTCATGGGCGAGTCCGACTCGCGCTTGGCTGGTTTTTTAACTGCCACTTTGTCTAGTACCCCTGTTATTTTATATGACGTACCTTAGAGTTATTTATTGTTTCAAATTCTATTGTTGTACGTTCATTGTTGCTAGGAGTAGAAAACAAATCCGCATTCGACTTTTTTGCTGGATATTCCAACAAGGGCAATTGAGTGTTACATTACTGTGTTATTGTCATCATTATAAAAGAAATACTGTCATCAAAAAATTTAAAACCACTTTATTCCCAAAAGTCAAATTATGAGAACAAAAGGGTCATTAAATAATTACAAAGCCGTTCAAAATCACCTTGACGGAGATTGTTGATGTCGCTAGACGGGTTATTAATTTCTGGTAACTAACATTTTTTGTTATCCCAAAAATTCCCAGGTGACATATTAATTGTAGGTTTTGAAAATGTGAATTAACAAAAGATATTATAACTTGGTATTGTTAAATCTTGGTGGTCTTTGATTTGTTAGATATTTGTGATTCAACCTATTTTGTACTGTAAATTGGTAAACACTGGTGCTCTTTGAATGAATGCCTTGTAAATTTGTAATAAGTAGAAATCGCCATTGTTGTCAAATAATTGCATGCTAGCTATGAATATAATGATGTTAATTCATGAAGGTATCTTGAGTTTTTTTACAATAAATTGTTTGTACATTCTACTAGGAATACAACTTGTTTCATTTGAAGTTCACAGGCCCTCGACAAACATTGTTCGCGCCGGCTCCAAAGTACCACGGCTAGTCTGCAGTTTACGCGCGCGTTCATTTCACTTCCGCTGTCGGTCGGTTGAACGGACGACGAGGAAAGAAAGAAAATAACGTTCTTGTAGAAAAGATAATATCGGGCGGTGAGGCGCGGCGGCGTCGCCCCTCCAGTCACGGTTTGCGCGCGCTTCGTCGCTATTGGCGGAGACCGCCCTCCCCACTCCCCTCTCTGCCGCACGCGCAGCGTCTAGATTGCCAGATTTCAAATCTCGACCGTTTATTTCGTAGTGAGTGGCCAGAGCGCGCGCGTCGATCGCGCGGCGCGGACGCATTCAATCCCCTCTCTAAAAACTCGGCAACGTGCTCGTAAGCAGTTTCGGTGCTACGGCGTGACGTCGCGGAATTTAGTGCGTGCAGTGCGTCGTGGTCCCGGGCGGCGGAACAGAACAGAAACTAGAAACCCAGCGGATAGTCAATTTCTTTCGATGAGTGGAGGTTTAGTGCATGTTTTTTGTACATCATGACTAGATCCACACTCATCCATGGAAGTTGCGTGGTTCGACGGAGGCGCGCGCGTGAGACCGGACGCGGCGGCGGTGATTACGGACGGGTGTCATTACCGGTGCGCGGTAATGATACGTTGAGCTGGCGCGGCAGGTACGCGCCGCGTCGCCGGCCCGGCCGCGTCGCTACCTGCCGCGTCGTGCCGCTCAAAAAATGTCGTTTAGATACACTTCGCGCTGCTTAGCTATTGGCTATTCAGAGTGAGTTTTTGTGCCATTTTTTAAAGTAAGTATGCTGAATGTAACGATTTTTTTTTCATAATCGAGCCACGAATCAAAATTGGATAAGTACTATCTTGTGTAACGTGGGCTTTGTAGCCAAAGGTTATCGGCGGCAGTCCTTAAAGCCCCTGTGAATGCGCGGGCGAGGGGAAGGGAACGGTAGATAGCGGCGCAGGCGCATCTGCTCCTTCTGAGAAAGGCCATTGTGGCGGTCCCGAAGTGGTCAGTGCGCTGACGTCACAGGCCGGGGCCGACAACCTTTCCCCCCGTTCCTTACCCCCGCTAATATACATCCGCCAGCGTGCGTTCATGTTTTTGCATCACTGTGTTAATTATTGTCCTTGTAGCCGTGTTCGTGCAGGTAGGGCCTGTAACCTTGCCAAAGTACAAATTCCAAGTCTGTATGCTTATTTAGATTTTAATTAGTATAATCTGTTAACGAGCGGGAAAATGTACCGATTTTATTAGTTGTCGTACAAATAGCAAACTTCAAAATATTCATCCGTAACATTTTTCTAATACAAATACATACCTAGTATTGTAGTCATGAACGAATGTAAGTCAAGTGCGATCTGCCATAAAATTACCGAATACCTTCTAGTCATTTATTATTTTGTGTAAATGAACGATATACCTACGTCGATTATACTAATCCCATTAAAATTTAAATGTTCTTGCAATGTATAGGTAATCAAGTTGATGCATAATCAAGGAATGGATGCATAGTAGGAATATCGAGATCATGATACCTGATGTTGTAGACGTCCGAACAATTTTAAGGAAGTTTTTATTTCTCCATCTACTCTTACATAATTTTTCACTTGATGAAAATAAACACTTCGACATTTTTAACATAGATAGCCTCAAGATATTACATTGGATCGGAAATTCTAGTCTATGACCATTCAAGAAGTGGCTAGTAAGTGATTTTATTAAACAGCTCCAACTATACTAACAGGATATTCAAAGAAAAACGTTGGTCCATAAATCAAATTTCGAAATATGAGACTTCAAATATCGAATCACGCTTCACGATCTCGGATCGGCGATAGCGCTCCTAGCAACAATTTCGTTCGTGCATCCGAGAATCCATAATTCGTTTTCTGTCCATCAAGTCATGATGTTCGATATTCCTAGTTGCTTTTTTATGGTCGGCGGAGCTATTTAAGTGTCCCGCCATCGCCAGTGGGGTCGGGCAGGTAACCGTTTTCCAGGTAGAGGGAGTTCAGTAGAATTATTGTGTGCATCTGCCGAAACTGCTGTGGAGAATTTACCAGAATGCGCGGTGAGGCGATATTTTTTTTGGTTGCTTTCAATAACAACTAAAATCGCGGCTTCGAAATAATAAGACTGTAAATTACTTTAGCCAAAGCCGACTGGCTAAAGTAATTTACAGATTTTATTTAAAAATAATAAACGTTTCGCTTGTAGCTTCGTATGCGGGGATGACCTTCATAAATATTAAATTTTCATAGTAATTCGATAACCGACGCAACTCGATCCTGACTTTTCAATCAATTTCATTTCCAATTGATACACATAGGTCCGTATTATTAAGGTTTTTATGTTTTTCTCTCTATCTAACTTGTGCAATTTTTTTAAAGATGAAACGAGACAACATGGATTAACTAAATCATGCTTAAAAAAGTTTTTAATACAGGCCATGAAGGTGGAATGTTCAAAATTTATTTCTTAGTCCAGTCACGCTGGTTAAAGTGCGACTTTTCAGGTGGGCCATTTTAGAACTACATCAGCCGTCGTAGTATTGATTGAAACAGATTATCGATACGTTTACGATTTTGTAACGTTATCGATCAAGTGGTCTGTTAGGTACTATATCAAATTATTTACCCGATGAACATAATTCCATTTTTCTTTCTCAAGATATCAATTATCTTACAAAATCACCACCCAGACCCACGCAGTTTTCAAAAAAATAGTTTTATTAGTGTATTATAAAAAATACAAATCATAATTTAAAAGTTTCGTGGTCTGATTTTTTTTTGTTGAAAGGGGTCTTATTTGAAACGATTTCTTAGTAACTTTGGCTAATACCTATGCGAGGCAAATAAGAATAGTACCTACTGTAAGATGTCCATTTTGGTAGACATTTTGTAATAACTTATAGTGCGCATAAAAGGGTGACAAGAATTCGGTTACTTATTAATTTTTGCAGATTTTTTGGTATTTGGTAAAAACATCATTATAGAGCTAGGGTAGGTACCTACTTTCCCAAAAAATATAAGTAGTAAATTCCATAATAATTTTAATAAGTAATGAATTATTCCCTACTAAATAAAATGAGGCAAATAAACAGAGCTATTAGATTTTATGAGCAAAAAAATATTTTACAAAAAATAAAAACCGACTTCAAAAACACTGAAAAGTTAAAAATAATATAAGAATAGGTACAGACAACATCACACTTCTATATTGAAGTCGGTGCAAAACGATGATCTCATATAAAGTCTTAAAATTTGGCACCGACTTCAATATAGAAGTGTGATGTTGTCTGTACATACCTATTCTTATATTATTTTTAACTTTTCAGTGTTTTTGAAGTTTGTTTTTATTTTTTGTAAAATATTTTTTATTTTTAACTTTTTAGTGAATGAAATCTTTATAGTGAAAGAAACCCTAATTACTTAGTGTTTCCCTCAATTTTCATGGGATCCCATCATCAGATCCTGACTTCGGTGACCATGTGACCACCCTAGGAGTATACTCTATCGAATACAAAAAGAATTTTGAAAATCGGTCCACAATTGGCGGAGTAATCGCGTAACATACACACAAAACACGTTAATAAAAACACCTTAAAATTTAAGGGTTTTCCTCGATTGTCATGGGATCCCATCATCAGATTCTGACTGGTGACCATGGGACCACCCTTGGAGTATACTCTATCGAATACAAAAAGAATTTTGAAAATCGGTCCACAACTGGCGGCGTAATCGCGTAACATACACACAAAAAAAAAACATACGCATCGAATTGAGAACCTCCTCCTTTTTTGAAGTCGGTTAAAAAGAGATCTTATTGTGACACATTTGTAGGTTCATACGTTGAAAGTTACGCACGATTAGAAGAAGCCCAAAACATTTATCAAGATTTATGTCCGATACAAATTTAACATTGTATTTGCTAGTAACGGTTTATGACCATTTAGCACCGTTTGCTGCTACCGTTTTTATTTATCTCGAGATTAATTAGCGTTTAATACCAGAATGTAGTGTCATAAACACACTTTGGATATAATCGAGCCGTGAAAATCACGCGAATTAAAATTATGTTAACTAAGCCTTAGTTCAAATAGGCATGATGTCGCTATGTCATTTGGAAAATTATGAAGACTTCTTGTTACATTAGAAATAAAAATAAACTTGCCGTTAAAAAGTCAGGCTTTAAAAAACTAGGCTCGTTTATGGGGTAATTGTATAACTTTTACATCAAAGTTCTGAAAGTATTACCACACAATATAATATGTATACTGACTTGCCTTTTCATAAGTTTAAAGCGCACGTAATAAAGGCTATGAGTAAAGGTTATTAAAAAGACAACTATTATTTGAATGATGTCAATGCTTGGTATTAATTTGTAGACATCACTCGTTAAAATGTAAAGAAATGTTATTGTGTATGGTGTGTATACACGGTAATTTTTTTACCACCCTGGAAAATTTAAGGGACGCTTCACGACATGGTATTAGAATGATTTAAATATGATTAAAAAATATAACTCGCTTACTTAATTTTATATTAATTTTCAAAAAAATACCAAAAAATGCTGCATTAGTCGAAAGCAGCATTTTTTATTTAAAAAAAAAAAATTTTATTTCATTTTTTTTTATATAATAATGGATGTGTCCTAAAGCGTCCCTAAAATTTTCCAGGGTGATAAAAAATAACCGTGTAGGTATATAAAAATGTTATTGTGTATGGTAACAATATAATTCATTGTGAATGTCGATTCTTCTGATAAAGCCCATTCTTCTGATCAGCCAAAATACATCCTAAATGGGTGGTATAAAGAAATTTGGATGATTCAAAAGAGCGTTCTATCAAGTCATATTTGAATAAAGATTACAAAAAAAAAAAAAATTACAAAAAATAAAACTGACTTCAAAAACACCAAAAAGTCATAAATAATATATATAGGAGCAAATAGGTTAGCATTTTTCAATGGGGTGGATCATCTTCTATCGTCCTTGCGGCTTCACTGAAAACCAGCGTCACAGTTCTCTGTGACTTAGAGCTGAGTGGAGTCGCTTTTGGTCGCTTTTTGTAAAATTGTGTGTCATTTTTCTTTGTAAAATGTTTTATTGTTTAACTGACTAGTCTAATTGTCATAATGTGTTATGCCAAATAAATACTTTTTCTTTCTTTCTTTCTTCTTTCTAATATAAGAATACAAACAACATCACAGTTTTGTATTGAAGTTGGTGCCAAATTTTAACTAAGTAGGTACTTACATAATTGTTCTTATATTTTTTAAGAGGAAATCGTACGGGTAATTTTTTCATACAAACGTAGTCCCCTGTATCCTTCCTGGATAATGGCAATAGCTGTTCTATTTTTTTTATAAAAAATCAATGGCCCCTATTAGCATGTTCATATGTTTTCATTTTTTATTAAGTTAATTATTAAATGAGATGTAAACATTCATAAATCCGAAAAATTGGCCTGATTTTCTGCTATATACAAACACCCAGCAAACAAATTTGATGAGATTATATGAAAAAAGCAAAACATGAAAACGCAGCCAAAGCTTTTTTTAATTTTTAACGCAAAAAGTAATAAAATCGGTCTAGTTTTAGCGGAGAAAACAGGGGACTACAAAACGTATATTTTGTGTACTTTTTATAGGAATTTTCGGTCTGAGCTGCATTTTGTCTCTATCGCGTTCAGATTTCAGAACGACTATTCGGACACAGCGCGACAGCAATACATTTTACAAATACCTATTTCTGAATTCTCTCGACCTAAGCACACTGTGACCTAAGTGTTTCCTCTTAAGACTTTCCACCGACTTCAATGTAAAACTGTGATGCTGTTAATTTTTATATTATTTATGACTTTTTAGTGTTTTTGAAATCGGTTAAAATTTTTTTTTCAATATTTTTAGTCAATTTAAAATTCCAGAACCTTCTCCTAAGTGTGACAAACATTTTCTGAACACCGCATCAAAATAGATACGGCCAAAAGCGAGATAATCGCTGACAAACATACAGGTCAAACTGAGAACCTCCTTTATTTGAAGTCGGTTAAAAATGGTTTCAAAGTCAATGTACGAAAATATGACGCATACGTTATTATAACTTTTAAGGAAATATCTGTGTAAATTGGTAAGTTTTCCTCTAATATTAACTACATTGAATCATTAGTAGAATGCACCTATAGATCAACTGATATATACCTACTCAGTTCATAGCTGTTGACATCTCTCGTTTTCTTCAAAGTTTTGGTGAAAAGGAATCAAGCAATAAATACCTATATTCTAGAAACAACGATGCATAAAGTATCTTTTCGTTATTGCTTATTCGACATGTCATCGTCGCACAAAATTGCACATCATGATTTGAGGTGACCTAACAACGCTAACGTGTAACAAGATTCTGTATTGGCATTGTGAAATGCGTTTGAATACAACAATAAAGTATCTTGAATAGACGCGTATGACGTCGCAATAGCACATCGAAATGTCGACAGCTAAGGCTGGCAAGAGGACACTGGGGAGGTTTGACAACAGCTTGTATTGTAAGGATGACGAATAGTCGTAATGGCCGGTATACACTTTGTTTAGTTAAGTGCTTAGTGTTTAGTGTTTAGTAGACTGTTTAGTGTTAAGTGATTAGTAGGTGCTGTCCATACACTGTTTAGTAAACGGTGTTTAGTTTATTTGTTCATTATATGGACTAAACACTAAACAGATCTGTCCAGACGTGTTTAGTGAGTGTTTAGTGTTAAGTGAGGGGTGAAGGCGGGAGAGCGGGAGGGGCGACTCGCAGAAAAAATAGAACGCGTTCCTATTCGCTAAACACTAAACACTTAACACTAAACACTTAACACTAAACAGAAGCTGTCCGAACGTGTTTTTTACTAAACACTTAACACTAAACAAGCCACTCGCACTAAACACTAAAACAATGTGTGTACCGGCCATAAGGGTCTGCGATAGCCCTATCTAAAACGGGTTCTTCTTCCGCTGGGGAGTTTATTCAACCGTCGTCGAGGGTTGTAGAATCAACTCGACTAAGAAAGTAATAAATAATTGATGGTTTCGAATACACAACTATGTTCCATGTACTATCAGGGCATTGTTAGGGTCGCGGTACTACGATTCTCACGGAATCGCTAACTGTGCGTAATTGTTTGTTTTTTCTCGTAGTAAATGGCAATACTTCCGCGTCTAGTGCACTCTACGGCAAGTCAGACTGCTTGTTGATCTTGAGAACCTTATAGTGCTTGTGATTGCGGCGGTTTTCCTAGTCCCAAGTGTCAAACTTGACCTGTTGTTGACTGTACAAGTTAGGGCGTGTGAACAGCGTTAGGGTCGGTCACCCGGACCACGGTAATCGGACTATGTTTCCTTTGTTTGGTTTGCGATTACCTACTTCAACTAAACTACTTACATAGTAGAGCTAAAACTAGATGCCGTTTCCGTTTATTTGTTTTAAGGGGAGGTAGCTCTTTTTTATTAAATAGAATAGGTATGGTGACAGAATATGAAAAGGATGAATGTATTTAGTCCGTTAATAAAATAACAAAAAATCGGACGCGTATTTTTTGATGTGTACTGATGGACTCGTATATTTAAATACCAAAAAACTGTCAAGGTATAAGGAATTAAAGTAAAGAAGGCCTCGCCATGTCACAACTCAGAACAAAATGTATTCAGGCGTGACGTCATGCAATATTTTAAGTACGTGTGTTGTCGCAAGCTCTGAGGTAAAAAAAGAAAAAAAAATACGTATCCAGTATTTTCTATTAATCTTTCTGAGGCGGACGTTGAAAATTGTAATCCCTTTAAAAGTAAATTGTTTTTAGATATCGTGTAGGGGAGAGTTGGTGTGCATGCGCATGATGAATCGTACTACGTACAACCGTTAGATTTTCTACTAAACGTCAATATTTAGCACTCGCAACGTTGAAATATGCGCTAATCACATGTAACTTTATAATAACGTTCGACTGTAATTTAGTGCTACTACCGTGAATAAAATGTGTTTTGATATTGTTGATCGCAGTTTTGGGTAAAATAGGTAAGTAAGTATGTAGGTATGTAAGTGTAATAAATTATGAAAATATATGTAGTTTTGTTAATGTCAATGTTTACTGCACTACAAACTCACCTACTTAATTTTTAATACTTTTCTAAAATATCCAAAAAATACTGCTTTAGTTGAGAGCAGTATTTTTTGGGATTTTAATTTTCTTAAACTTTAAAAAAAATTTTTTTAATTAATAATCGATGTGTCCTGAAGCGTCCCTAAAATTTTCCGTGGTGATAAAAAATCCTAAGTATAATATTAATTATTTTAAAATAGCAGTTGTTTTTCTAGACTGTACTTTCCCGACATAAAAAATAACGATAGAAACTGTGTCCATATTCGTGGTCCCGAATGACGCCTCAATATTAATAATTAATTACAAGGGGGCTTTTGGGACCGCGTTCCTTGTCCCAAAAGCCTCCCGACCCAATGATTCCTAGTTTGTTGAATCGTACCACTGAATGTTTTCTGTGTCGCACCGATATGATTGCACATTCTTATTATTTTATTACAATGTTGCTAACTAAGATAGCTGATAAAAATACACATTTACACTTGCACAGCCTCCTGAGATTAGACAGAGTGCTTATTAGTCTGGAATGGATTCAGTGCATTCGTTATAAAAGATGGGTTATTAAAACTTGTAACGTCTAATTCGATGTGTGTAATAATTGTATTAATTAAAATAAAATCCATAAATCACTTTGGATTTGTTAAATAATTGAATTGTGAATTGATTTACTGAATTTAATGAATAGGCTATAGAATTGTTTTTTCTATGGGAAAATATAGAACTCCCAAAAATAACGCGGGCGAAGCTGCGAACGGAATGCTTGTCTGCAGTATTCAGACTAGTTATTTGAATTATTCATAAATGTAAGTAGGTACAGTTAAGGAATTTAATTTGCGACCCACCTAAGGTTAAATATCGTAAAGCAATATGGCGCCATAAGAGCTACGAATGTTGTTATGATCTCAGAAACGACTTTGCATACACTGTTTACACGTAACTAGGCATCATTTGACATATGTTTTGGAATTTTCAACTATAATGCATTGCCAGCGTCTAGCAATATGTCAACGAAATGGATCGAGAATTAAATTCCTTGATCGCACCTACCTACTTATATTAATATTTAGAATGCATGACTTGTAGCTAAGTTATATAATAATAAAAAAATTATGTGTTGTTATATGTTATCATAGATCTGGAAAATTATATAAATAAAGCTATTTTTAAAAACACGCTTTTATATTAATCCGCCAATTTGTGATTGCGGCCATCTTGGTTTTAATTTTTTAACGTGTAGGTATTTGTAGAATACACTTTGAAAAGTTCTTTCATTTGATACCCATATTCTCCTAATCCTCCATTTTGTTGCAGCGGCCATTTTGTGACTTACAACAATAATAATTATGCATTGTCATCAGAACTATAGGTGTAGGTAGGTATACCAAATTCAGCTCAATTGGACACTAGCACATGGGTCAAATTTGAGTTGCAAGATTCCACCCGAACAAACATCTATATTGCAAGTTAAATAAAAGTTCTAACGTTGTACTGTAAATATTTCAAAACTTTGTATCGGTAATTCCACTCATATTAATAGGTAGAATCACGGTGCAAAGTTCAAACAGGTGTTTATATTTTGCTTCATGGTTATTAACTATAAATAACATTTTACAATGTTACAATGTTGTTATTTTTTATTTGTTTCCTTATGTCACTGTTATTTTGATATTTAACCTTAAAAGTTATAGGGTAAGTGCATTTTTTCACCACAGATTTTATCTGCAACAGGACGAGATAGTTTACTAGGCTGGTTTGCGTATCATTTACGAATGTTTAAGCTGTTATTCTGTCTTCGTCATTTGATTGAAATTGATAGAGACAGAACTATGCTTTAAATGTGCTTAGCGCTAAAAGTATTCAGTGGAAAAGAATCAAAAGAAGAATATATGCAAGCCGCCCTCATAGTGAAACATCTAATTGTATCGAGTCACGGAATACATAAAAGCGATCTGAGTGCGACTATACCATTCTGAGTTTTAACTCATTACAGTAGGTAAATTATGGACGCGGATGGTTATTACTGAAGAGGAAGAAAAAGAAGACTGACGGAAAATTTCTCAGTAACATGACATGATGACTACCAGACGCAATACCTAAATATCTTAAGAAAAAAGAAAAAAAAACCGACTTCAAAAAAGTTAAAAATAATATAAGAGTAGGCATAGACAACATCACACTTACGAGTCCTAGGTATATATTGAAGTCGGTGCCAAACGATGATCCCCTAGAAAATCTTAAAATTTGTCACCAACTTCAATATAGAAGTGTGATGATCTCTGTGCCTATTCTTATATTATTTTTAACTTTTTTGAAGTCGGTTTTTATTTTTTGTAAAATATTTTTTTATTTGTATTTTTTTTTTGAAGTCGGTTAAAAAATCGGTTAAAATTCCCTATCTTAAAAACTACTGAACCAATTTTGATGAAACTTGCAGTATTCCCTTAGTTGAAAAATACCTAGTACAACAAAAAAAGAATTACCTACTTAAATCGGATTTGTAGTTCCGGAGATATGCGAATACAAACATAAAAACATACATACGTACACTTTTGAAATTTGGCACATTTGTTCAGACGCTGATATAGACTAACATATACGAAAACTGGGCAATTCTGGGAATATATTATATATTATACATACGGGACGAATTGATAACCTCCTTTTTTTTTGAAGTCGGTTAAAAAGACATGAAACACGTTGGACGTGCTTATGAAATTTAAATTCCATCATCAGATCATGACATGGTGACAATGGGACCACCTCGAGAGTGCAGGTACTCTTTCGATTACAAAAATAATTTTTGAAATTCGGTCCACAAATTGGCGGAGTAATCGACGAACATACATTCATAAAAAAATAGATACAGTCGAACATATAACCTCCTCCTTTTTCGAAGTTGGTTAAAAAATTAAGTTTTTATTAGCTTGAATTTTTACAAAAAAAGTAACCATGCCTTGTACCACTAAAAGTTAAATCGAAATTATGGCATTCCTAGGTCTTTGGGGATAGAACAAACGTGTTTCAATAATAATGGGTGTCCAGAAGCGTCTCAAATTTTCCGGGGTGATAAAAAGTAAGCCTGTATATACGATTATAGTTTCAAAAATCCGATTCGATGCATATCGACTACTCCAAGACAGTAATGAAACAGATTTTAACAACGCACTGACGATGACGTGACGTTGAAATCCGACTGGAGCTAGTAAACTCCCATGTAAATCAGCCTTAAACATTAAGGGCTATACTAATAACCATTGTATAAGCCTTGTATAGTTAAGCAGTGTTTTGTCTCTTTTGTTCGAATTTGAAATGTCATTCGAGTGAAAGTGACAAAACACTGTTTAACTAAATCAGGTTTATACAATGGTTATTATTAGTAAGGCCTTAAGATTTTAATGGGTTGATGAGTTATACTCTTTTATTTATTTTTAACCGACTTCAAAAAAAGGAGGTTATCAATTCGACCCGTATGTATGTAATATTTCCAGAACTGCCCAGTTTTCGTATATATGTTAGTCTATATCAGCGCCTGAACAAATGTGTCAAATTTCAAAAGTGTATGTAATGTATGTATGTTTTTATGTTTGTGTTCACATATCTCCGGAACTACAAGTGTGATTAAAGTAATTCTTTTTTTGTTGTACTAGGTATTGTTCAACTTGGGGAATACTGCAAGTTTCATCAAAATCGGTTGAGTAGTTTTTGCAATGAGATAGGGAATTTTAACCGACTAAAAAAAAGGAGGTTATCAATTCGGCCCGCATGTATGTAATATTTCCAGAACTGCCCAGTTTTTATATATGTTAGTCTATATCAGGGTCTGAACAAATGTGCCAAATTTCAAAAGTGTATGATCCGGGCGACGCTCAGTGGGTAGGCCCCCGACCAGGTGGACCGACGATCTGGCAAAGGTCGCGGGAAGCCGCTGGATGCGGGCAGCACAGGACCGATCGTTGTGGAGATCCATGGGGGAGGCCTATGCCCAGCAGTGTGCGTCGTGCGGCTGAGATGATGATGATGATGGTGATGTATGTATGTATGTATGTTTTTACGTTTGTGTTCGCATATCTCCGGAACTACAAGTCCGATTTAAGTAATTCTTTTTTTGTTTTACTAGGTATTGTTCAACTTAGGGAATACTGTAAGCTTCATCAAAATCGGTTCAGTAGTTTTTGAGATAGGGAATTTTAACCGACTTTTTAACCGACTTCAAAAAAAAAAGTTACAAATAAAAAAATATTTTACAAAAGATAAAAACCGACTTCAAATAAGTTAAAAATAATAAAATAATACGCACAGACAACATCACACTTCTAAGTATATTGAAGTCGGTGACAAATTTTTCAACTACAACAACTGACAAATTATTCACAATGTGGTTAACTTACTCGTATATAACGTAAATCTCTTGTTATGTTTAACACCTTGGATTCCAAACCTTACTTGCAAATTCTAAATTACTTGTCTTCAGCTTTACAAGGCGCAGGTTCGGCCTCATATGGAATACTGTTCTCATCTTTGGGCTGGGGCACCCCAATACCAACTTCTCCCACTGGACCGCATTCAACGGAGAGCGACTCGAATCGTCGACTGCCAGGAAATTTCAAATCGGCTTGATACCTTGGCGCTGCGTAGAGATGTCGCTTCGCTATGCATCTTCTATCGTATTTATTACGGGGAATGCTCCGAGGAATTGTTCGGATGGCGGAAAGAGGCGGCAGGTATAAGACCTGCCGCCTCTTTCCGCCATCGTTCCACGCGGCAAAAAATCCATGTCCATCACTTAGATGGTTGGCAGTCCACAACTGTGCGTTTCTCTCGAAGTTTCCTGCCTCGCACAGTCAAACTTTGGAACGAATTGTCGCCTGCGGTATTTCCGGACCGATACGACCTTCAAACTTTCGAAAAAAGAGCGTATTCCCACCTCAAAGGCCGGCAACGCACTTGTAACTCCTCTGGGGTTGCGCGTGTCCATGGGCGACGGTAATTACTTACCATCAGGTGATTCGTCTGCTCGCTTGCCCCCTATCCCATAAAAAAAATAAAAAATAAAAAAAAACAACATAGAACCATTCACGTTTTAATTAAGTAAAAGTTAATTTAGTTAACATAATAAAACCTAGAGTTTTGGTGGCTTTTGAGACAGTACATTATGGCTATTCATCATGTGCACATATTAAAATGAGGGAAACTAAACTATACGCTTAATTTATCGACGAAAAACGTAAGTATTACTTATTAATTAAATTTCGAGTTCTCTACAGTGTCATTTTTTTCTACACGATCTATCACGATGAAACAAATTCAATAATAATTGGAAATAGGTGGGCACAAAATGAAAATTACTTAAAGCTTTTTTTTCTGACAAAAAAGGCCTTTTTCCTCGTCAATTTTCACACAAATTAAACGCCGTAATAAAACGCCCCCTGTTACGTTTTTTATTATGTTCGATCATACTACATACATGAAATATACTACCAATAATGGTAGAGAGCAAAAATAAAGCCAATTTTTTTCTTCGGTAATTAAACATACTTTCCCACTTTTTAATATGTACCTACACTGTATTCTCAACAGTAATTTATAGACATTTTGACATTTCACCCAAATCACACACGAAACGAACTAAACTAGTTTCCTGGAAAATGTAACAGATCTTCTTCATACTTACAAAATTAAACTTACAACAGGAAAAAATATGAAAAATTAACTGAAACGGTGTTATCGAACAAAATATTACAAAAACTAAAAACCGACTTCAAAAACACTTAAAAGCTAAAAAACGACATGAAAAACACCAAAAAGTCATAAATAATATAAGAATACAAACAACATCACATTTTTATAATGAATTTGGTGTGTGGCTGACCCCAGCTGGGCCACAAAAAAAAACTGTGAAATATAGATTTTTTGAGTATGCCGCTATAATGTCTGGAGTTTGTAGTTTGTCGGCTTTCAGAGTTTGTCGTTTGCGCGTTTCAGAGATAATGTGTGGCTCAGCTCAGGCACGGTAATTATATTATTACCGCCATCCGAGAATCGGCCAAGTGCGAGTAGGTATGAGCTCGCTCATGACCGTATAGTGCATCCCTACAAAGATGTTTCCAAAACATATGACACTCTGACCGAGATTAATTGTTTTTAAGGTATTGTATACTATACCATGAAAGTGTGATGTCACAAGTCTATTAGGGTTGTGGGCATGCCCATCGTGCCCACATCGGTGGATCCGCGCTTGTCAGCTGGGATAACGTTACCCCGTTAGCGATCTTTGGTGTTTTCGAAGTCGGTTTTATTTGTTTGTAATTATTTTAACTAACTACATTACCTAATTGTTCTTTGATTTTAAGACCTTCCGGGTAATCATTGCATGGCACCGACTTCAATCTTCAGAAAAAAACATGAAACATGTTGGACGTGCTTACGAAATTTAAGGGTTTCCCTCGATTTTCCTGGGATCCAATCATTAGATTATGACTTGGTGGCAACGGG
The DNA here is from genome assembly GCA_963935595.1 of Schoenobius gigantellus. NCBI lineage: Eukaryota > Metazoa > Arthropoda > Insecta > Lepidoptera > Crambidae > Schoenobius > Schoenobius gigantellus. The sequence goes on along the minus strand of OZ012544.1, from coordinate 14,272,156 downwards.
ACCACCCCAGTAGTAGGTATACTCTTTCGATTACAGAAAGAATTTTAAAAATCGACCCACATAATATGGCGGAGTAATCGGCAAACATACATAAAAAAATACAATCGAACATAGAACCTGCTCCTTTTTCGAAGTTGGTTAAAAATGGATCTGATACACAAGGTCTGATATCACCACCATGTCAGACTTACATGCTGACAGTAACATTCAATTTAATTTTAAGGTTAAGTGGCTTTTGTCAGGTTTGACAATTCGCCAATGTCGAGTAGCGAAAATACGGTATTACGGTTTATACAATGGTATTTTTTTGCAGTTTAGAGAATACTTAGTCGGTTGGGCTACCTACATTACCCAATTGTTCAAGCAAAAGCAGTTACAAGCAAAAGCAGACATTAGGTATATCGTTAGTTGCAACTTTATTTATAATTTAATTTAATTTGGTACTTCTCTATATATTTAAAACGGATATTAAGGAATAGGGTGTTTATTTGTTTTTTTAGGGTGAAATTCGGGGAGCAAGCAGGTCGTACAATGAGGTTTGGTGTCTAAGGCAGTTAAAGAAAATATCGTCTACGGTGCATTCCTCTAAACCACATTCTCATATAGTGGTTTCGAATGCGAATTTTAGCCAAAAGACTGGCGAGCAGACGTATCCGAGACGAAGCCGAATTATTGTATTGCAACGTAAAACCTACTTTGATGTTTGACGCTTACCGTACTTACATTGCTGTATCTCACGAAAACATCGCTTTTTACTGCTGATACAAAAACAGCATTTGATAGCCATTTTCTTGATTGAGTATCGAGTATAGACCGCGTAAGTGGATTGGAACATAAAGCTTCACAAAAAAATCTCATGAAGTGCGAAATAATCGGACAGCTTCTGATAATCGATTATATGTCAATCAGCGCGTGCGGTTTTTCGTTCACCGGACGAAGCAAGTGCAGCAGTAATCGAGAAATTTCGCGGCGAAGCGGTAGCCGAGTGATTGTCGCCAATTAGTCGTAATAACGACCCCGGCTCGGCAACGCTGTAATTTGTAGCCGAACAACAGCGTGCTGCGAACAAGATTTATATGAGAAAATCGAGGTCGTTGCCTCCAGCCACTGGGTAGATCCTATAGTAGGTACCTACGCGATACGCGCGAACTGGAAAATTCACGCTGCTGCGAAGCTTCGCGGTTAGGTTTTACAGAGAGAGAGGTACCTGTCAATCCCATTGAAATTCTTAAATAGGTACTTACACCCAGTTTCTGAAAGTCTGATCAAAACATTATTCAACTAACCTGTGTCAATTTAACAGCAGTGTCAAATCAATTTGAGGTTCTGAAACATTGATTTACCTGAAACGTATAGTTTAAGGAAAATATACATACCTATATCTTTTATCATTTTGATTTATCATCATGACAATCATTAATAAACTCACAAGTTACTTAACAACAAAGCTTGACAAAGCTTCATGTTCTAGAAGTCTTGCCGTAATAATTTTAAACTAATCTTCACAGCTCTATCAACTGACACAGGGATAACTTAATTTTACTTTCATATAGAAATTCCTTTTCGTTTAGCAACTTAATTAACAGTTAATATTAAATTTGACCGCATTTGGCCAGCGTGGTTGACTAAGGCCTAACTAATCGCCCTAGGTTAGGGCAGGCTCGAGCCCCTCGGTGGGGACGTATATGAGCTGTTGATGATGATGATTAGATTTGACAGCTTGATACATAATTTTATCGCTGAACAGAAACCGGACCTCTCAGAAACCGGGTGTATATCTAATTTTTAAACGGTTTCATTCAGCTTGCCCTGTTTGATGTTGTTGTTGGGTCAAATTTTTTAATTTATAATTTACCCCATTCCTGTGTCCAATTGGTCTGAAACCGGGTACACACCGTTAATTCTAAGGACAATACACAATACAGTCATGTATGCTTAAATTATTAATATGTCTCCGCGATTAATAAATCTAAGTAGGTAGGTACTCGTATGTAGGTATGTTCAGTATCATTCTAAATCCAAGAAGGCTGCTACCACAAAATGGCGGTATACATTTTTATCAACTCTCTAAATATGGGTAAGTATCAAATGAAATGGCATGACTAGTAGAATACAGCACATCATTATATTAGGTCCTTACATATGAAATTGGCGTTTTGCCGTACTGGCCACTTTGATCTCAAATATCTCCTCTATCGTTAGGAATTCCTCTATGGTTGAAAAAAACAAGTGAATTATAATATTCGAAACACAAATACATGAGTAAATAGCTGTATAATTTGAATTTGAAATTCCTAACCATAGAGGAGATATTTGAGATCAAAGTGGCCAGTACGGCAAGACGCCAATTTCATATGTAAGGACCTAATATAAACAAAACTAAAAAGTTAAAAGATTTTTTAGGAAAGAATATAGGTAATAACTTAGAGCAATTTGAGTGTGTAATGATTCTTTGAACGCTGGCCAGTTTGCTTTCTGTGTGATGTAGGTACCTAGGTATTTGCGTGTTGATTTGAATGATGGATGTGTGGTTGCTTGGTCGTGAGTAGTGTGTAGAGTAAATGTGATAGCATTATGTTGGGGATGTAGTGCAGAAATCCAGGTGTACTGTCCATTTGTCGACTAGATCATAAATGTTGTCGCTTGCCATAGTCAAGTCTATTAAAGAGGAGCGATAGTCCGTGGGTGACGTTTTCAAAGGTTGGTGTGTTTCCAATGTTGCAGATGTTTAAATTATTGCTATAAATTAATTCAGCTACTGTGTTACCTCTGGCGTTACATTTATCGCTACCCCATAGGATATGCCATTAAAATCGCCGCCAATGATATGTTTTTGGGTTTTAATTAAGTATGTGTTTAACAAGTGGTCTAATCTGTCTAGTGTGTTGTTCTGATCTTGTTCAGGTTCAACATAAACCGATGCCAGGTATGTGCTACTGTTGCCTGTTTTCAGCTTGACTACACAGATGTTGGACGTGGAGTACCGCGTCATTCCCAGAGCTGTGTAGTCCGCTTTGGTAATTATACAATCTTTTACTCTGTTGGTGCCGCCGAGCTCCTAATCCTATCAGAAACCTTCCATCATCAGTTTAGTAACATGACATGATGACTACCAGACACAAATACTTAAGAAAACATGAAACGCGTTGGACGTGTCTATGAATTTTTGAAGTCGGTTTTATTTTTTTTTGTTAATTTTTCACGCTCCCTCTGCATCTTATATTTGAAATGAAACGTAGTATTTGACTTTAACGAAACACGGCATGAAGGGAAAGTAACAAATAATATTCATTAATGAACCGATCCGGATTTTCACGCAATGGGCAGGTACCACGGGTCGGTCACGTCACGGGACGGACAACGTGGTCGCGGTAGACCCCGAAAGCGATAGAGTGATGACCTGAAAGGTTTCAAAAACAACTGGTGGGAGCTTGCCCAAGACCGTGAAGAATGGAGAAAGGAAGGGGAGGTCTTTGCCCAGCAGTGGGATAATATAGGCTAATTAAGATAAGATAAGAACCGATCCAGCAATGTTGGATTGAATATCCTGCGCTGCCTTCTGAATAAAGAAAAGTGTTGTGTTGACTCGAGTGAACATTTTGTACGAATGATCCCTTAGGAGTTTTATCAGCATTAGTATTATCACATAAAAATATTTTTTTTTCATCACTAAGAAGACAATCCAGTCTTCTTATCTTCAGTCAGTCTTGCTAGATAAAAGCCATTATTTTTCCGCGGTCGTTACGTAGAGGAAATGTATGGAAATGACATTAGAATGTGACAACTGACAAACTCAATTTTCAAATCAAATCCAATCAAATTCTTTATTTGCAGAATACAGTAAAATTAAGGTGTTATACATTGTCTGGGTATTCTACCCTCAAGGGGATGCAAATGTAATGTTTTTTTATTATTATTAAGTACATACAATAATCATTACAATTATTAAGATGAGCTATAGAAATAGCCAATGAGATATAGAAAGAATTATTGTCAAATATACTGTGTCAATAAATGTCAATAAAATTTGATTAAAGAATGTCAATAAAATTTGATTAAATGTACTAATTTATTAATATATTATTTGAAAGTATCATTGAGATATTCCTTGACACTATAGTATGCTTTGCTTTACTGTTTTTCCGTAGCTAATGTCATCTCCATACATTTTTTCTGCGGAACGACTGCGGAAAAATATGCTTGTGACTTTTGTCTAGGGGGAAGATAGGTTCCGCCTGCCTGGCGTTATGTGATTACTGTAGCCTAATTAATAAGATAAGAACGAAGAAAGAATGAAATTTTGTACCTAACTTTTAGGTTAGGCACAAAACGGCCGAAACAGCCGAACATAGAGATGTTTTTATGATGATATTTTGCGTATTGGACAAAGAGCGTAAAAGCATTTTTGACATTACAAATAATGAAATATTCGACTTTTTGCTTTGTGATCATTCTAGAAAGTAAGATATGTAAATGAACTGTAGAATAGTCAGCGCATATAAATTACTCCATTCCATATTATCATCCCATAATGCTGGGCGTGGGTCTCCATTAGTAAAGTTTTATAGGGGATCGGATAGCTATTTCGCTTGCAGCGTGACAAATTTTCATTCATTAAACGCTCACAAGACCTTTTAAAAATGATTTGGTTTGAAATATAGGCACACTTTTTACCTAGGCATGAATAAAGTAAGACATACAATAAAGGAGGTAAGAGAATAGGTACTTGATAAAAACATGTTTTTTTTTCAGCATCGAGATGGTTTTACTCCAAAAGGTTATGTTCCAAATTCAAATCTCACCATCGCATCGTCGCAAAATCCCAAAATCTTGTAATGAATAATTGTCTTGTTACCTACTTGTAGCAAACAACTTTTACACTTTGTCTTTCTTTCTTTTTTGGAATTTGTTATAGACGAATATCGAAAATATTGTTTGGAACAATTATGTAAAATTGGAAACGGGAATAGGCAATACCTGCAATCATATGTATTGCAGGTATTGCCTATATCTGCTACATATTTAGGGCTCCGTACCTCAAAAGGAAAAAAATGGAACCCTTAAAGAATCACTTCGTTGTCCGTTTGTCTGATGCCGCCCGCCCACGTGAGACTGCTGGCGTCGTTTCTCCAGGGTCGGAGCTTCGTGGTCTCGGTCGAGGACGCCACCTCCCAGCCACGCCCCATCCTCGCAGGAGTGCCCCAGGGCAGCTGCCTCTCGCCGTGCCTGTAAGCCGCCTACACCGACGACATCCCCACCCTCCAAGACCAGCTCTAGGAGGGGCAGCGGGACGTGGTGTTGGCCCTATTCGCCGACGACAGCGCCTTCTTCGCCTCGTCGCGGAAGGTGAGATTCGCCTCCGCCCGGATGCAGCAACTGCTGGACCGCCTGCCAACATGGCTGGACAACTGGAGGATGGCCGTCAACGTGGGTAAGACGGCCGCCATCCTGGTCGGGTCGCAGCGCCGCATGCCACCGCCGCTGACACTCCGCGGACAGGACGTAGCTTGGCAGACCACAGTTGCGTACCTCGGATGCCGCATCGACCGCCAACTGCGCATGGTGCCCCAGGTTGACCACGTCGTCAACCAGGCCAAGATGGCCCGTGGCATCCTGCGCCCGGTGCTGGCATCCCGACTACCACTGCGTACGAAACTGATGGTCTACAAGAGCTACGTTCGTACGCGGCTCACCGACGCCGCCCCAGCATGGTATGCGTTGTGCTCCCCGACCCAGCGTTCCAGACTGCAGGTGGTCCAGAACGTCTCTCTCCGTGTCGTGACGAATGCGGGGCGCTACGTCAGGAATGACGTCATTGCCCGGGACGTTCGGATGCCGACGGTGGAGGAGTTCGTCGCCCGTCTGGCGCGTCGAATGTTCGACAGCGCCGACAACGGGCCCCACCTCCACCTCCACAACATTGCTCCCTATGTTCCCAGGCCTCCAGACTCTTCCGGACGAGCGCTGCCCCGCGACTTGTTGTCGCCCAGGGCGGAGAGAGACCACGACCTACCATCGTCACCACCACCATCACCAGCTGCATCCCCACGACGAGGCGACCCACCCCGGCCAAGACTCCGCTTCGTCAGCGACTTCGCTGACGACGCCACCACCTGACCAGACCTCGTGTCGCTTATGGCTCGTAGTCTGCCGCGGGACCCCACCGCTCGCGCGCGTGACTCGCCTAAGCGACACCACCACCGGACATGACAACCACCACCTACCTAGACCAATGGCCCCCTCCTCCCCCCACCGCTCCTCCGGGCGCAGAGTAAGCCGCGGCCTGCTCGCCGGCGCTCGCTGGGCTTGGGACAAGCCCCTCTAACTCGGTGTGCTTGACCGCGGAGGGCCGTGCCTCGATCCCGGAGTGGTAGCACAGGGGGGTGGCGAAGAGGGACCCGTCACTACAGTGACGTGCCCAACACCGGCGAGCTACCGCTCGCCGAGAAGATGCCCGGGCAATGGGCGACAAATGCCCGAAGCCCGCACCCGCCCATGGCGGAAGAAACTCTGACTGACTGACCGTTTGTCTGTCTATACCGCTTTTCTCAGGAACGCGTAGAGAGAGATATCAAACTGAAATTTATATCAAAAACTTGAGTCTACGCCTCTTTTTCAGCTGTGAAAAAATCTAACTTGTAAGTCAACGCGAGCAAAAGATATGATCAAATAAATGATCATTATCTGCCTCATATTTTGCAAATTTTACGATTTCACGGGGGAATCGAAACCTACAGGGTACTTCCCGGTTGCTGTGGAGGCCTGCGTGTACGGTTGGCTCCGTGTACATCGAAACCTACAGGGTACTTCGCGGTTGCCGTGGAGGCCTGCGTGCAGGGTTGGCCCCGTGTACACCGCCATAAGACCCTACGTTTGGGGGTTGCACTGGTGTTCTCGGGCAATCCCTCCCTTGGCGATAACCCGATCAGCCAGGTCAGGCTAGCTGGGGCGCGTTGGTAGTGGTAGTCGCAGTGTGGACTCTACCACGCGCGTCCATAAGGGCAGGAAGAACACCGGAGCTTTTAGTTAGTGGGTAGGCCCGGTACTCTGCCGGGAGAGCCCCACACACGCTCTTCGCAAGCGCGGATCCACCGTTGTGGGCACGATAGGCATGCCCACAACCCTAATAGACTTGTGACGTCACACTACTTATCATTATAGTCTATTGAGACCTATATGCTGATGATATTATATCCAATGCCTTAAAAACAATGAATCTTGGTCAGAGTGTCATATGTTTTGGAAATATCTTTGTAGGGATACACTGTACGATCCTGAGCGAGGTCATACTTCGACTCGCACTTGGCCGATTCTCAGATGGCTATGACCACAACCTTTTTCGAGAGCTGGATCCGCGCCTGGCTCGTGGTCTAGCCAACGGCGAGTACGGTGCGGTCACGCATTCTCCTCGAAAGAAAAGGGTACAACGGGAAGTCCGTTGTCCTAAAATCATGAACATTGGCAAGAAGCAAGAACTTATTTAAAAAATGAAAACCGTAAAGATGTAGCTAGGAATTTGTATATTTAGATAAGTTTGTACAGAACCCTGGGTGCGCGAGTCCAATTCGTACCTACTTAAAAGGTTTTTTAGTATCTTATTCGTCTTTGGTGACACAAGCCCGAGCTAACGACGGAGGTCTTAATAAACATTGATTGTCGACATTATCGTCCATTGTTGGTATTATTGGTTCGTGCGAGTGGAGCGGCAAAACTGAAGTGCTACTCTCTACGTCCCTAATCAAAGTATTGAGTGTCATAATTGCTGTTCATTTCTGCGTGTTGTCATAAATGATACCATACGAGTAGAATGTCCGCATTCTCTGCATTGTATAGTTAACTTCGAGATCAAAACATCTATTAAGGGCTTAGAGAGTAGCTCTTCTGCATCGTCGTCGTGGTGAGTCGTTTCAGACGTAGATATGAATCACGGTTTATTCGTTACATATACATACAAATCTTTCCTCTTTAACGAACTTTAACGAATAAACTCAAAAACTCCTGGACCGATTTCCAAAATTTTTTCACCATTAGAATGCTAAATTATCCCTGATTAACATGGCTTCAAAATTATTTTTAAAACATCTAACGTGAGCGAAGGTGCTAGAGGAAATCTAGTCTTCTATATTTTGTGAACATTGCATTTTTAAATACATATATGGAGATAGATATATAAATTAAATAAAAAGAGGCAAATTTTAATTTTGAAGAAATCTTCACCAGTCCCGACTTTTTTGGTGCATTAATAAAAAAATAAAGTATATTTGTAAAGTTTCAACGTGACTGTTTGTAGATCTGTGACGTTGAAATCAAAGTTCAGTTTGGGTTTCTGCAAGCTAAGCCATCTTTTGAATGTGTTATTTAGTGCGTGGTGTGTGTGATCGGTGGCGTTGTAGCATGTGGTGTTTAGCTATCGATTGCTAAAGTTAGGCTACATTGGCCGTGGTCTAGCCAAGGTGATTAAAAATGTGAAACATCTGGTGTGTGCTCATTCAAACTTCAGACAGATAGAAAAAAATATTATTTGGCGCTAACACATTACGTATTAGTACTGGACGTATAAGTGCAAAGTTAGGAGTAATTAATTTAAATTAATTACACCTAACTTTTACAGTTAAATATGAAAATCGAGTACTCAATTATTTAAAGCGGCTAAAACTGAATCCGCTCTCGCAGCTCTAGGGTCGTATTAATGAACGCGTCTCAAAGTTGAGATGACGTTTAATATATGGAACATCTGTCAAAAACAGTAGGTATCTTAAGATCGATCTCATTCTCGAGTTGCAATTATTAATAGGTACGAGCCTAAGGCCCGATTTCATACCAAGTTTTATACCAAGGATAAAGTCATGAGTTACTCTCAGATAGGTCAATTTCAATTTCACCAAATACTTGTATTTAGAATAAAGCCGTTATCCGAGAATAGGTTTTATACCGTCGAATTTGACGGTATAACAGATTTAATACTTGGATAAATAAGAAAGATGGCGTCTAATGAACAGCTGATTGGCAAGCTCTCTAAAGTGACAGTAGTCGCAACTGACGTATAATCCTACTAGTTTAAAAAACAGCTAATTGGCTATGTGATTTACGGAGAGAATGTACTATTTAATTTCGCAGCATTATCATTCATTCGTTCACATTGATAAAATAAAACTCTATTTGGAAGAATAGTTAAACCAAATGTGGTGAAACGTAAAATGGGTTATCCGAGAATAAATGTAGAGTATAAATTTATCCACGGTATAGTTATTCTAGTTTTGCGTTCCTGTTGGTGAAATCGGGCCTAAGTCACGGAAAACTGTGACGCTGATATCCAATGGAGTCGCAAGGACGATAGAGAATGGTCCACACTAATCTACTTGCTTCGAACTACAATAAGCCATACAGTACCTATACACCATTCACAAAGCTTCAAAAAAGTTGTAGAAGTTAACAATATTTAACGTATAATTGATTTATTTATTTATTATTTGTCCCGACAGACATCGTTCTGTCAAAAGCTCTTGTATTCGAGTGCATACGTATGATTCGTGGCGCACCTAGAATCTGAGCCTAGAACAGTTTGGAAATAATGTTTTTTTTTTATTTCCTGATGCCAATTTTTGTCTTCACAAGAACCTTTTCTTCTAACAAATACTTTTTATTTCTTCTAACAAATACCTTTTCTTCTAACATCTAACAAATACTTGAAAAAAAGATTTAGCCGAATCGGTCCATCCGTTCTCTAGTTTTGCGGTTAGTAACACATTTCTTTTCATTTTTATTTAATAGAGAAGATAATGGAGTGAATTGGAAAATTATAAAGAAGGCATTTTTAAGCACTGGTTTCGCCTATGCCAAGGGCCAAATTCTGCTAGCGTTAATGTATATAAAGTGTAAATAACGCTTTAATAGTATTGCTTTTGAGACAGTTCCTGTTGGTTAACCGATAATTAACTAAAACATAAACGACCTTATTAATAAAGAATTTACTCCTTGGATGATCCTCGGATTAGTTACTCCGTCTTTTGACATATGACTTCCGACATGTGCGGAAACCAATCCGAGGATGATCCAAGGAGTAAATTTTTTATCAATAAGGCCGTAAATGTTTCTTGATATTCAAATTCAAAATTCAAATTCAAAAATCTTTATTCAACTTAGGCCTTTACAGGCACTTATTGACGTCAAAACAAAGCAAAACATTCTAATTTAAAGTAAACATATTTAACCTTGTATGTGCATACATCCTGAATATACCTACTCAAGATGTCTGCAAATACAAGTAGCAATGAAAAAAAAAAGTTGAATCTACACCTGTTCGGAAATTGGGAGAGCCTTCTCGAGAAGAACAGGCAAGAAACTCGAAAGGTAAAAATTTTTATCTCCTCTTTTAAATCGCCATTTACAATTTTGGTTTTGTTACATAGTCATTGAATGTTAAAAAAAATACAATTGGTATGATTAAAATGTCAAAAAAATACAATCGGTATGCTTAAAATGTCAAAAAAATAAGTTATAAACTTATACACTAATCATAATACAATAAATTATGTTGTTACCAAACATATGATAACTTGGTCTGATTCAAAATCAGTGTCAGTTCTTTTCCTGACAACAATATTGGTTAACATCAGTAGCTATACACAACACCACGATTATTGACATTATACCGAATAATAACTTCATATTAACTCCAGGCATTGGCATCATTTAAATAATCGTTAACTTTATAATATCCTTTACTCATTAGTCTTTTTTACATGTGCTTTAAACTTATGAAAAGGCAAGTCGATTACACTATGTGGAACTTTGTTGTAAAAAGTTATACATTTCCCCATAAATGAGCCTCTAGTTTTTTGGAGTCTGTACGTTGGAACGGCAAGTTTATTTTTATTTCTTGTGTTTAACCGGTGAACATGGAAATTGGTTTCAAATGTATTATAATTCTTATAGACATAAATCAAATTTTCATAAATGTATTGTCCTGCTAAGGTCAATATATTAATTTCTCTAAATAAATCTCTTAGAGAATCCCTTGTTCGTAAATTATAAATAGCGCGAACTGCTCTTTTTTGAAGTACGAAAATACTGTCTATACTAGCAGCCGATCCCCACAGTAGTAGTCCATACGACATAACACTGTGAAAATAACTAAAGTAAATCAATCTTGCCGTTTCAACATTAGTAAGTTGTCTTATTTTTTAACTGCATATGCCGCAGAACTAAGTCTGTTTGCCAAGGTCTGCAATAATATATAATATATATAATAAGAGACTATAAGAGAATATAAGGTCAGGCGGGGCAAGTGCGCCAACGGGGTAAGCGCGCCACCCATAAAAATATCGAAAAATACAGATATTACACAACTAACGACATCTTATATCCATGAAACAAACACAGTTCCACTTCATACTAATAATGTATTGTTATTTAATGACTGTTACTTGTTTTGTGTGCCTTTATTAATAAATAAAAATGAATATAAAATACTCACAGATGGCTCTGTTCACCTTAATTTGAAATATCCGCCATTTAAGTTTTAGTGTCATTTAGACCTGTTACCAGAGATGACTTAATATTACTAATCCACATTATTCTTTAATTATTTAATGAATTGCGGAAAACCAAAGAGGTGAGTACAAAGGTTAGATGTTTTTCTTCAAATCTGTATTAGTATTTTACTCCTAATTAGTGAAATTAATGTTTTTTATACAGTTTAAAATCTTGACCTCAAAATAGTCGAGTGGGGTAAGTGCGCCCAAATTGTTGGTAGTATGGCGCATTTGCCCCGAGTCAGAAGTCGCCAACTTTTATGATGCAGATGATGTTTTTTGAAAACTTACTAACTAAAGTGCTTAGGGTCACATGATGGAGACGGTGAATGAGTGCCATTGGGTAGTGATAGATACCTCTTATTTAGGTCCGTCCATCCGTCCGTCCGCAGCTTAACTAAGAGATTCAAGTTTTAGATAACTGTTATTTAGCATGGACACACATATTAATTACACCGAAAAAGTGGTCAAGTAAAATCATATTTTTTTTAGGGTACGTAATATGATGATGATTTTTTTACTTGCTTAGGTCATTATGTGAGGTGTAGTTAGATAGGTTTTAACTCTGAAACTAGGTTGGACACTGACCACTCGATAAGAAGCTGGACAACTGCCGTAAGGTCCACACACAGATGAGTACTTACCATAATTAGCCCTAAAATGATTACCTATGTCCTTTTTTCAGATGGCTCGTAATTACTAAAGAAAAACTCATAATAACCCTTCTTGGTCTAGCTAGAGAGACTTCATGTCAGGCAGTTGACGCTGTCCGATCAGGCCTATTTGGACATCATCATCATCATCACAGCCCATATACGTCCCCACCGAGGGGCTCGAGCCTACCCTATATTAGGGTGATTAGGCCTTAGTCAACCACGCTGGCCCAGTGCGGATTGGTCGACTTCACATACATCATTGAATTTCTTCGCAGATGTATGCAGGTTGCCTCACGATGTTTTCCTTCACCGTAGGAGCGTCAGACAAATGTACATATGAAATTCGAAACGAAAAACACATTGGTACATGGCGGGTCTCGAACCCCGACCCCCCGATTGGAAGGCAAGTGCCGAAGTATTTGGACATGAAGCATCAAAATGATTACCTACCTACTTTTGTATTTTTTTAATAAATAAAAGTAACAAAAAATTGCTAATTTGGTTTATTATTAAAAATACTATTATTCCTGCGAAACTGACCGCAAACATTTTTATTTATATGGAGCAGTTTGAATTAATATAATAAGAAAAATAACTTTAAAATGTTTAGCGCCCCTAATGACAAATCTATGGCGCACTTGCCCCAAATTTATTAAGCAAGCTGTTGTTGCTTATGGGACTAGATTATTAAAAAAGAAACAAGATTAATGCATTTAGTTGGCAATGATCAATAGAGTACACCAATTGTTTTTCTTGTAACGTAATTCTTTAGCACTTTTTTTCATACAGGCGCACTTGCCTCATTTCCAGGGGCAAGTGCGCCTATACCCATGTTTTCCAACTTTCCATAAAATATTGTAAAATTATTGATAGATTTGATTGAATCGACATTTGTTGCAATTTCAAAATACCAAATTTTGTCAACATGCTAAATTTTCACTCATAAGTCATCATTTAAATATTTAATTGTGGATCAAATTCATCTTTGAAAAAATTATGGCGCACTTGCCCCGACTGACTTTATAATATAAGTATATAATAAGAGACACTATTGACTTTAATAAGAGACGTATATAATAAGAGACACTTTTATATATTATAGATAAGTCAATAGTGACAAATTTTGTCACTTTTGCCGCGTGATCTGGCTCCCTCCACTTTTTTTTTCCTTTTTCCTGAACAACTAGTCGCTCTGTGAAGCAAAGCTTTGTTGAGCAAAGTTACGGAAGTAAGTAAGTTATGGCAGTGAAATTACTGGCTACCGTGATTTTACATCTGATGTCTCAAGTGGCAGGCGCGGATCCAGCCCTCAAAAAAGATTGTGGTCACAGCCATCCGAAATTCGGCCAAGTGTGAGTCGGAATATGAGCTTGCTCATGATAGTGCATTCCTACAAAGGAGATGTTTAGAAAACATAATAACGCCCTGACCAAGATTCATTTGTTTTTTTTTTCAATTAAGAATCTAATGATATTATATCCAATGGATATAATTGGGATGATAACTGATTGATAACTGAATTCTAATTTTTACGTCTCGTCATTAAATATTAAAATACCGTGGAAAAAGATGCAGTCCTGTGAAATTAGAATTAAAATCGGCTTAGAAATACATTAGATACAAACATTTGAAGGCGATTAGACAGAAAGATCCGACATCAACCGTGACGTCATTGTTGAGTACGGCCATATAAACTCCTTGTAAATTGCCGTTTTGCTAGAAAGAGACGGAGAAAAATCTTTAATACCTTATATCTTGGTTGTTATTATAGTTATTCAAAAACTGATTTTTTCTTTCTGTTTAATTTATGAATGAGCTTCTATAAAAGCAAAAAAAATTTTTTGTCATCTAGCCAATTGTCGTGATTTTTTAAGTGGAGATAGTTGAAGGGATGGAGAGTGACATAGGCTACTTTTTGTCACTTGTCCCCCCACTTCCCTAAAATGGGGGGTGGAAGTTTGAAGCATTCCGCAATTTTCAAGGTAGAAAGCTAAAAATTGGTATGCGGACTATTTGTGACTAACAAAACAATCTTGCATCAATTTTTTTTTGGAAATTTGCCCCTAACCCCTTAAAAGAGGGGGTGAAATTTTATATGGGACTTTTCGCAGTTTTCATGTTAGGAAGCTAAAAATCGGTACACAGAGAGTCTGTACCGAGTTGTTACCAACGAAAAATACCTGCCTCATTTTTTTTTGGAAATCTTCCGTGTTACCCGGAATTTAACGCGAGCGAAGCCGCGGGCAAAAGCTAGTAGGTATATAAATAATACAAATTTATATCGGAATACTGTCAAATAGTCTTCTAGACCAATAGACAGATTCCAGAAAGTATTTACCTAGTTACGTAAGAATTTGTTATGATGCTTTACTTACTACAAGAACCTATAACCCGATATGTTTAGGGGTTAAAATTCAACAAACATGTAACGGAAATATAAAAGTATATAACACTTACACAGCAATTTCTGTGTGACTCAATTTTGAAATGAAATTTTTAAATATGTGCTGAGTTTAGTTTTTGAAATCGAATCTCATTCTGTCTTTGTGTTGTCTAACTCGTGTCACGTAACCAGGGTGATTCATCACGGCATTGTTACATTAGGTACAGTCATTGATTTACTACCAAACATAGATAACGCATGAACGTTCGAAAAGTGGGCCGGTGAAGAACTGCCTCGTGCAGTTCTTTTCCATGCGTTGGAGCGACAACGCGATAAGCAATTTTGAGCATTATGTTTGAGAGTATAAAGTTGATATTTTCTTGTAGCAATTACTCAAACGTCAAATGTGGCTAGGTATGAAATGATGTAACTGCACACGGTTGTACTTCAAATAGTTGCCGTAATAACAAAGAATAAGGTTGAATTCGATAAATACGGTACTTTCTTTATGGTAATTTTAATTCGGGTGTGCATATTCAACTACCTATTTAACAGCGTACAAATGTATAGTTAATTAGGTGACAGATTTCAAGCGCGTTTCTGTATGAAGTGCTCTATCTACGTTTGGTAGTAAATCAATGGGTACAGTCAGCAATTTATTATTGCTGGTGTTTTTCGATGATTCACATTTCTTGTATAGGGACAGGATTAAGTATGAGACACAGCATACCATAAATCAATAAATCTTTTATAGGCCTGAATTTAGCTTAAACAAATTTAAAGTTGCAATCAAAGATGTACTTATGAAAAAGGCATATTAGAAAGTGTCTGATTACATGACGGATAAAAAAGGTTGGGTTTGAATTCCCAATTCTAATATTTAAAAATGTTTGCGTTTTGTTTTAAAGAAACGTGTAATGAAAACAATTAATAAGTTATGTTCACGCACTTCTCTCGGAGATAGGTTTACAGAGATTAGTATTATTAATGATTATTTATTTGATTAAACTGTTTGGACATGAGGTCAACTCCACACCTGATAATTTTATTTTGATTGATATGTTAAAGCCTTTACATAGCTTCCAATTGACGACTCTGTAACAATAGGTATATACAGGGAGAAAAAATTGCCCTTGCTGGTTCTTTCCAGTACAAAGTCTCCCGCCGAAGATTTGTGAACCAATGGCGTAGCTTCATTGACGTACAGAAGCGATTGTTAAAATCCAATTTGAAAAAATGACATTGAGTTTAAGTTTGAGTTTGAGATACACTACAATCCCATCAAAAGCATTTCATGTAAATAGTTGCCAAGACATTATGGCTCGCACTGTCAAAAATTATCAGATCTTATATATGTAGAGCCAAGCTTCTAACTCTACATGCCCTAACTCTACACCTTAGTCAAAATATGTGGTTTGGCCGTTTCGTTACTACTGTAACTATTGTATAACAGAAAAGTTATGAACAGTGAATTAATTTTTCACCTTACGTCCATAATAATATGATGGAAGCGAAATCGGGGTTTTTTAGACATTGATTAAATCTAAAGTATGGATGCATCCACATCTCGCGAATGCGCCGCGAATACGCAGCTCGCGAGAAGTCCCGATGGACTAGTCCCCTCCGTGGACTAGTGGTCTTAACTTAACCACTAGTTCACGGAGGAGGTTGAAGTTTGACAGCCTTACTTCGTTTCCACCCGAAATTTGGTTAAAAAATTATCAATTTTACCGATATTCAATCAAAGTTCAGTTAACTAGATAATCATAATTTTTTCTTCACCGACTGTAAAAGAACAGTGTTATGCACGCTTATATGACAGATTTGCTGAATATTTTGTTGAAATTTTCTATTTTTCATACGAGAGAAGTTGAAAATAAAATCTTACATTTAAAAAATGTAAGATTTTATTAATAATCCGCGGTAATCCGGATCCTGTCTAATCCGGCGCCCCCTGTAATCCGACACGCCTGTCACTGTTGATTATACATAAAAATTTCGGCAAATCTTCACTTTCTAACGTTAATAAGTTTAGTTATTACTTTTTGTAAGTCCTATGATATTTTGACAATAAAATATTAGGCTCTCCATTGTGATGTTTAATTGACTAAATTCTACATACATATTACATACATCATTATGTAGTAGGTATGATTCGTAGTTCAAATAGATTTTTTGATTTGTAATTTGTCGGATTACAAGGTACTCGTATTCATAAAATTCCGGACTATAGAGGGCCTTAGGCAGTAGTCTATAATCCGACAAATCCGATAATGCAACATCGTCTTGCAAAACGTTTGTCGGATTACCGCGGGTCCACTGTAAGTCCAAACATGAAATCTTTCAGTTCACTCTTTTTTTATATAGTTTTTTTTATCAGTCTGACCGAAAAGCTAACAAATTAACAACATAAATAAAAACATGTGCTCGCGGCACCTACTACCTATGATACAATCGGCGAAAGAATGTGCTCGGGGGTTGCAAGGGCGACGCGCGAGTGGCGAGGAATGGAACAGTCATGTCGCGTTTGGACCAATCAAAGCGCGCGAAATTCAACCGAGCTTCGGCTTCAGCACTTTTGGCACATCTCTAATGATTGATATTAAAGACTACAAAATTATCCACACACACGCATCCACGCACACACGCGCACACACACTACACAAGCACACACTCTACAGACGCACACTTACACAGGCATGACCATTCAACTCACAGTGAGAGTCGTTCCATGGATATACTTAATTGTTTTTATAAAAAAATAAAGCAATAGTTAATAAATAGGATTTTATGTTAGAAAAATAACTTTTCTCATATTCCAAATAGTTAATATTTGTTTTTTCATCATTCGTTTGTATTTCGATGGTTAAAAAGGCCAGCAAGTTTATATCTTTAGATTGGAAATATTTAGTAAATTGAATTTAAAGTTAAGTACCTTAACGTAGTAAATTAACAACATAATTTGTTTTACGTCGACTTCTGTGATACATATTATTATGAATAAAACATTCTGTACTGAATGGCTTGGTGGCACGGCACCACGGGCAACAAACGTATATTTGTAGTATCAAAGATTTTCAAAAAATTTTATGTGACCTGGATTCATTGCTCTAATCTATCTAAAGATATTTCACGTTACGTAAAAATATTGGAACAATTTCTTATAAGTAGGTGTACGATAAGGTTAGGACTTTTTTGTAAAAGCGGCAGAAGGCGTTACTTAATTTACTATTAAAATAGCAGAGTGAGTATCGAATACTATCAACATGGCGTATCTCAAATATCTCGGAGCAACGACTCGGCACTCAAGGTCTGCCCCCCGTAGATCCTGTTTACGTGCATTCGAATCCAATTTTCTCTGAGGGCGGACTGCAATCTGCAATCATTATTTTTGCAAAGACAAATCCATCCCTGCCTGCGGTACGTGACTCCGTGGTAATGAGACCTAATGGCGGCGGAGTTGTCATTATACGCGCTAGGTGCTCCGACTGCGGTTTGAGCAAGCATTTACTAAGATAGAGAAGGTATTTTTTTAAATATTGAAGCGTTCTGTACCCGACCGAAAAGTGCTATGTGATGGGATCCTATTGTACGCCTCCGCTGTCCGCCTGTCAATAGGTAAAGAGCTAAAGAGTTGCAATTTTAGTGTATATTTCCATTGTCGCTATAAAAACAGACAAAAAACAATATGGAGAATTATTTTACAAATAATATATTGATATTGTGCTTCCAAAGACTTTCAAAATTATACTTTTATAGAGTACTAGCTTTCCGCTCGCGACTTCGCCCGCGTTATTTTTGTTTTCCCGTGGGATTTTTTTTCCCGTAGGAAAATTAACCTGTGTCCTTCCCCTGGTCTCGAACTATCCCTATAGGCAGAGACCAACTTTCATGAAAATCGGTTCAGTAGTTTCGAAGCCTATTTAATACAAACAAACAAACAATCAAATCTTTCCTCTTTATAATATTAGTATAGATATACTAGTTAGCTTTCCGCCTCAAATATGTCTGCTAATATGTATAATATGTCGAGTTTTACTCTGATACTGGGACTAAAACAAACAACGCCTATTTCACTCTTATTTACACCTTTAAGTTTAAAAACTCTTAAACGCGTGTTACTCATTTCTAATTATAACCCAAAAATTCAAATCCCTATGAGGGGTACTACATACATGTTAACGTTATAGAAGGACATACATTGACATACATATGTCTTGTTTTAATAGAAACAGTCAGAGCATGTTATTTTTCACGACTTTTAATTTTGATTTCAAAAAAAAATATACATACCTAATCACCTGTTTGGACTGCGGAAACTGAATATCAACTATCAACTTCAATTATGTAAATCACAAGGAGCAAATTTATGTAAACATTACCTCTAATATTTCGGGACGACCATTAAACCTAACGTAGTAACCATACAAAAAGTTATAGTAATTTTTTTCGCTTCTATTAATCTAAAAATGTACCCATCCAGCCTTCATCCAGAGCATTTCTGCCAGCGCAGTGGTAATTTTCAAAGTGGTAAATTTTAGTGTACGTTAAGTAACAAAATCTTCAAAGGCATTTTATACTGGCTCTCGGGTAATCGATCCTTTTCCCTACCGCAAAGTCAGGTGAGTACATTTGATATTCTCGTTCCTACTCTAGCTCACCAAAGCTAACCGAAAATTTACGAGCTTTTCCATCATTGTGTCCAGTTTCTCATAGTATATTCCGCAGTAATGCTCGTGCCATTTGGTGAGAAGTTGTGATGAATTACACTAGCACTAGACCACAATAGAGTGACTTTTCTGAGGTTAAGTTTTCATTTGGGGCATTGACTAGGTGCTGAGCTAGGATTTAACATGATAACCACTGACGATTGTCAAAAAGAAACTATATTTCGTCACAAATGATAATGCGGTTCAAATCCTCTCGTTTGTGTCCTGCCCGCCTAGACAAGATGTCTTTCGATAATCGTTATCGCAATCGCTAGATGGACAATGTATGAGATTTGATAAAGGCGCTTGAAAGCTAAGCGAGGGCTTATGTCAAACATTTTCCTTCGAGCGATTGCGATAGCGATTATCGAAATGCGTTTTGTCTAGGGGGGCTGTAAAGCAACGCAAAGCATACCTTAACGCATTCCTCGTGCTAGCGATCGTTCAGATTTCAGAAAGCTAAAAGTCGAAAGCTGATTCTAATTTAGCCATAGGTTGAGTATTGTTCTATGAGCTTCCACTATCGCCTTCAATTCGTGGTTGTTGACTTTAGTTTTCGAGAGATATCGGGGCTCATTTTTTAAGATGAAGCACTCAGATCAATTACGGGTCTTGCGTTCTTTTGTAGTGTTCACTCCAAGCACGTCGTTAATGTGAGTCGTTTGTGCCACATTGCTACGACGGAACTTGTATTTCATAATTACATGTATTTTTATCTTTATACATAACATATTTTTAAAATAAAATTAGTTTGAATTTATTACTAGCTTTACTGAAATTACATTTAAAATATCGAGTATTGTAGAGCAGAAACGTCACAGCTAAACGCCCTATTAATGATAGAGACAAAGTACTAACTACTATACTTCACATATTAGTCCCAACAACGGTTTATTTTATTTTTGTTTTGCAAATTCTGAGCACACTGAACAAATCCCAAGTGCGTAGGTAAGTGGATTTTATCAAAAGTGTGGGATAGCATAACAAAACGTGCAAGTAGCTAACATTATTTTTGGATGCAAAGTGCTTTAGTACTGTCAATGAAACAATCTACAAGAAGACTTCATTTAAACATTAAAATAATTCGAACATGGCCCTTAACATGATAGCTTAGAGCAAGGTTTTAACGATAATTTAAAAAAAATAAAAATATCTTTATTCTACAACAATGTTACAGTAGTTACAAGGGTTCTCCTTTTAAGTTAAAAACCCGTGTTAAGAGGGGCCCGCTCTTTCATTCGACATTTACGTTATGAATTTCGCTTTCGGTGCGGTTTGTGTAATCACAGTACCCAATAATTTCATTTCACTGTCTTATCTTCAAACTGGAACACAGCAATGCTTTCAAATATTTTTCATATATTATCATGTAATCGCTTGTCCGAACAAGGTATAGAACCTGCCACATGTAGAAAATTTAAAGTATTATATTATCTGTGCCTGTACTTTTATTATATGCCTCTGTATAAATCGTACATACAATTAAGGATCTACAGAAGACTCGTTTCTTTCAGATAGAGTGGAGTATAATTATCTTGAGTAGGTATTATAGAGATAAGCGTGGAGTTTCAGCTCATGTAATCGGTTTGACCATATTGACGGTTTCAATTGCTCTGATTGAACCACTTTGAACGTAATTTGTCGTAAGTCCGGTTTTGTTATTTACATTGCAGGGCTGTTTAGAGCGTCCGTGGTGTTATTTCAAGTTATTCAAGTGTTTATAAAGTATACTTGTAAAACCTGGGTCAAAAATACACATGCGTTTTAAATTAATTTAAAAGTTTGAAATGTAAATTATTTGCATTAGCAATTCAACGTGGCAATGGGGCCAGCGTTTTGGGTACGATGCCTACTGGCAACGATTTTTTGGTTTAAATATTTATGTTTAGTTTTATTATTAATTAGTTTTAGTTAGTTATTATCAATTTATTTTTGTTTGTTTTGTTTCACATTAAATTGAAAGTACTTACTTAATTTGCAAGAATACGATACTCTAATATCGGTTACCAATAAAATTAATTTTATCTATTTTAATATAAATAATACGTATAAAAAATGAATTATATTAATTATTTGCATAAATAAAAACCGATTTTAAGAAACCACTCTCAAATTAAAAATAACATTAAAACACAATTAACCAAGGAACCAAGTAACCCCTTTTTAGGGTTCCGTAGCCAAATGGCAAAAAACGGAACCATAATTCGTCATGTCTGTCAGACTGTCTGTCCGTCCGTATGTCACAGCCACTTTTCTCCGAAACTATAAGAACTACACTGTTGAAACTTGGTAAGTAGATGTATTCTGTGACCGCATTAAGGTTTTCATACAAAAATAGAAAAAAGCAATAAATTTTGGGGATACATAGAACTGAAACTCAAACATTTTTTTTCATCAAACCCATACGAGTGAGTTATCTATGGATAGGTCTTTAAAAATCATATTGGGGTTTCTAATATCATTTTTTTCTAAACTGAATAGTTTGCGCGAGAGACACGTCCAAAGTGGTAAAATGTGTGTAACTTTTAAAATAAGAGAATGATAAAACTAAAAAATTATATGATGTACATTACCATGCAAACTTCTACCGAAAATTGGTTTGAACGAGATCTAGTAAGTAGTTTTTTTAATACGTCATAAATCCTACGGAACCCTTCATGGGCGAGTCCGACTCGCGCTTGGCCGGTCTTTTTATTTTTTTGACTCACCATAGTTTGATACCGACATCAATATAACTAAAGCTGTGGCCACGAACTACGCTTCGCTTTAGTAAAGCTCAACACTGTAGTTCCCTTATTTTTTGGATGGGGATTTCTCAGCTTCCTATGGGAATTTTGAAAAACCTTTCATAGTGGGCGCTTACATAAACCCTGTGCCGAATTGCATGCTTTTGAATTCAGGCTCTAGGAGTACGTTAATAAGTAATCAATTGTGGACCGAATTTCAATAGTAGATTATGCACCAAGGGATTAAAGCAGCGACTAACGTCACGGGCGCCATATTTAACTCCTGAGCGAAGCGAGGGAGTTATGTAGAGTCCTAAGTGAAGCGAGGGGTTCAAGTCGCCTAAGACGAAGACACTGCTTTATTCCAGAGGTGAATACTCTACTTTTCATACCATCTGCGAGACAATGAAAACCCAGGGCTCTATAACCAATTACTTAGGTGGTAATTTTCATCATAAACACTGTCACATTATCATTATCACTATATCTATAGTTAAAATTATGATATTATCATGAAAACCATAAAATACAAAAAAAAAGATTTATTTTTCTCAAGCACGAACACGTCACGCAGTAATTATATCTTAAGTAAAGCTTAAAACATTATAAAAACTTTAAACATATTTAATAATAATATAACAAGTATGAACTTAGTATAAATATCGATTTACAATACGATACGATCAGCTGCTGGACCCTGTCAATGACCTTTAGTAGCACGAAAACGCTGGACGAATATTAATTTGTTAACAATAAAATGGTATCAAATAAAATTATTTTATTTTTCAACTTTGTTGTAAGTATATTTACTTTTGAAACAGCAATTAATTACTACACACAACTGTCGAAATAAATCTCAAATAGTCGACAACCTATTGACCCCAAATAAAAAAAAAAGCTGAAGCACCTGGACATTTACTTACGTTTTTTAACTTTATCAATAAAACACTGAATAAACTTCTAAAAAGACTGTATTATTGATGCCACAAAACACATTCCACTAAGCACTTTATTAACGTAAGCAACAAGATATTATAATTTTGAAATACGTAATGGCGTTTGCGGCAAAGTTTTAGCTATGAAAACAATACAACGGAATACTGTTGGTGCAAATTATGGAACAAATTGTAGAAACATTCTTTATTTTTAAATATGCCGCGTAATTTTTCCAAATGCTGTTTATCCGCTGGCAGCATTGATTTACTAGTAAATCAATGGCTGGCAGCCTTAGTGTTCTTGTTTTACTCTGCTTTTATTCGTTTTTATCGATAGTTAATGGTGGCCGTCAAAAGATGGCCGCATTTTGCATAAAACGTATTTTATCAATAAAAAATAAAGTGAAATGTAATTGTTTATTTTAGCTTGCAGTGTTATGTAGATAAATATTTTATAATTTTGGTAAAAAATTATGTATTTAGATATTATAAAAACATTATTTACACAGGTAGAATGTCTTTGTCTCTAGTGGATGCACGCTACTGCTGTATGGGCGTAGAACCTTTGCCTTCCTAAGCTAGCATCTATGCTAAATTTTCATACAAATTTTATGTTTCATATTTAAAACACTTTAATCCCTTGGGAGTTTCATACAAAATTATATCACTTGGGATATAATGTCTTGCTTTACGTTGAAGTTAAGGGGATCTAATTGAACATTGTCGAGCAGGTGGTATGAAAAATTATTTTCGTATTCGATGAGTATACCCCTGCGGTGGTCCGATTGTCACCAAAGTCAGGATCTGATGATGGGATCCCAGAAAAATCGAGGGATGCCCATAAATTTTATAGGTACGTCAAACGTGTTTTATAATGTTTCCTCCGAAGCTTTTTAGGTATTTACGTCTGTTAGTCATGAACCGAGTTGATGTCGGAAGGACGATCTAACTTTTAGAAGTTTTTTTTAATACATAGTTAACTCTCCACAGACTCGTGGTCCGTGCCTTTTTCATTTTTTTAGGTTTCTTTTTGATCCATTCTATATAATATTAAATTGTATTAAGACTTACGACTACTCTTATTTTAATGTGAGTTGCGAAACTTTTAGAAGTTAGAAGTTTTTAAATACAATAGGCACGCTTTGCCCCTTTGGAGCTGGTATTAGATTCACAAAAAAGATAAAAAGAAAAAATAAAATTTGTCTGTATTCTTATATTATCTTTAACTTTTAAGTGTTTTAGAAGCCAGTTTTTTTATGTATTTTTTTTACTTATGCTTTTTTGAAGTCGGATTTTATTTTTTGTGATGTATTTTAAACTACAATTTTCGAGTTGGTGATATAATTTTCGTGGTCATTGTGTTTTTAAGTTGACCCAAACAAACATCTATAAAATATACATGATCATTTAATAATTATGCTTACATTAATATTTTATTTATAACAAATTAATGGGATATTTACTAGCTGAGATTAATTTACAAAAATATTGTCAGCAAGATATATTCGCAAAGCATTGAAGGAACTATCGGACAAGCAAGATGACCTTCGAGCTACACACGACAGTATTCATTAGATTCCGCTCTAGGTTTTCAATTGGATCAGCCCAGTGAATTACGATCCTGCTACCCACTCATGACCTACTTTCGTTAACGATTCGAAGACTATTTCGCTACGGGATTA
Source organism: Schoenobius gigantellus (assembly GCA_963935595.1). Taxonomy (NCBI): domain Eukaryota; kingdom Metazoa; phylum Arthropoda; class Insecta; order Lepidoptera; family Crambidae; genus Schoenobius; species Schoenobius gigantellus. The sequence continues at coordinate 14,247,531 of OZ012544.1, read as the reverse complement.
ACTTTATTTTGTACTAGTTATACTATACATGCGAACTAAGTTTCGCTTTCGTAAAGCTCATAAGTTTAACATGTGTTTATATAGTCCAGTCAACGAGGACATTCGTTGTATGGAGACATCCGACAAATTCTCCCGTCTATGAAATTTGGCATGTGGTGATGATACCTACCTAATACAGATGACAGATGTACAATAATCTAACAAAATTTATAATGGGAAGTTAGGTATTTTTACCTAAACATGAAAAACATGTCGAGTTTTTATTTTTGTTAAAATATTTTTTTTAATAGCGAGTTCGCGGGCATAGCTACTAATTAAATATAAGTTGTTTGCAAATCAGACCCCCTAGACAAGATGCCTTTCGATAATCGCTAACGCAATCGCTAAATGGACAATGTATAAGATTTGACAATTGCGCTCGAAAGCTAAGCGACAGCTTATGTCAAATCGCATACATTTTCCTTCTAGCGATTGCGTTAGCGATTAGTGAAAAACGTCTTGTCTAGGGGGGCTGATTGTGTCTACTTTGCGTAGACAATAGACATAGAACCTTAACTTAGTTATGTATGTAGAATATATTTTCTTTTATCAACTGAAATTCATTAATTTCTTTCATTAATTACTCACCAACTTTACATAAAGCAGGAGGTTCTCAATTCGACTGTATGTTTTTAACGTTTGTTACATCATAACTCCGACATTCATTAACCGATTTGGAAAATTCAGCTGACATTTAGCCAAGTCAAGATCTGGTGATGGGCTCGCAGGAAAATTGAGGTAAACCATTTTTTATAGGCGAGTGAATCGTGCTTCATGTTTTTTCTGAAGGTATTTGCGTCTTGTTATCATTAGCCGAGCTGATGATAGAAGCATCTTTGACTTTAAGGAGTTAAAGGTTAATTTTTTAAATACAGTAGGCACGCCTATTAATCCTTAGTTATTTTTTCGAGAATCTTCGGTGAGCTGGTATTATATTCACAAAAAAATTAAATAATAGGAATATATTACATAAAATAAAAACTGCCTTCAAAAATACATACTTAGTCAAAAATCATACGTGAATACACACATCACATTTTTTATTTTTAAGTGAGTATGACCATCGATCATCCACACCGATCTTGAAATAAAAAAATGATGTTGTGTAGATTCTTAAATTATTTTTCACTTTTTTGTTTTTGAAGTCGAAACCGACTTTATATTTTTTGTATGTATAATATTTTTTATTCAGTGGAAATTATAATTTGTTTCTTTTTTAGTGATTGATGGCTACCATGATGCTCGTTGTACTCATAGACTACCGATAGGATATTTACTATAATACAAAAATTGTAAATAGTCTTAAACTTTCATAGAAAAATCTTTTCAAAATGGAAAGGGTTTACCTTTCCATTCAGAAGCCCTTGATTGAATGCTCCTGAAAAGACACTGCTTTATTCCCGAGAATATCGTAATGTTTCCGAACGATACTCGTAGATGCAGGATTGCGATCATGGCGACGTCAGCGCGTTGCTTGATAGATTCCGTGCTAGATGTTCAATTGAACGAGCTAATTGGCGAGCGGCCGAGGATAAAACCAGCCAGGGGCGTACTAAGGGAATTTTGAGAGGCAAGATAATCCGTATCTCTAGGTTGAGGAATGCAATTTTCATTTTTGTTTTTTTTTTTTGTTACTTGCAGTCAAAAGAGATTAAGGCAAGAGCGTCCTTGTGTGAATTAAACTCGTTTAACATCGAAATGTTCTTCTGTCGAATCAATCTCGCCGTATTCGAGGCGAATTGGGTTTCAATAATACTTAAGAGGACTGTGAAGTGCCAATTCATGGCTCGAGTATGCACTTTCAAAAATGCAGTTTGTTGCACACCGCTTAGACTTGAAAGTCCGAGGCAAGTGCCTACATTTCTTATTGAAATATTGTTTCGGCCGATAACTGTTTTACCCCCCTAAACCTTTACGAAAGTAGACACTTTTGATCTCATTAGATTCAGTATACCTTAATCTATGTTTGTACGTTTTGCTTTTTTGTACTTCAGTATAATTTAGTCAAAAAAGATAAAAATAAAATTTTAAGTCTAAAATATAGATATTTAGATGCTAATAATTTATATTCTGAACAATATTTCTTCAAAATCAAAACGTACAAACCTAGATCTTCATTATATCTACAACATTTCCAAAAATTATGAAAATTGGACTATGTTTAGGTGGAGAAAAGCGTTATCGCTTTTTGTATGAAAATTTACAGCTTCACAATCCTCTTAATATCTATTCTCATTCAAATTTATTGAAGTAGGTATATTTTAGTATCGATATTTTACGTGGTAAAACTTAGTCTTGTTTTAAGCTTGATACTCTTTCACTTGTAGATAGATAGATATTGATAAGGCTAGATAGAGACGGCGTCAGGTTTAAGCTAATACTAAGCTTAGACCATATTTTGTAATAAGACTGAGGTTTTTATGGGGTCCATTCAGATTCAGTAGGTAGTCGCAGTGTGCACCTTACCTAGTGCGCCCATAAGGGCAGGGAGAACACCGGGGGGTTTTAGTGGGTAGGCCTGGCACTCTGCCGGGAGAGCCCCACACACGCTCGCCGTCTAGCCAACGGCGGTTACGCATTTCCCCCCGAAAAAAAAGTACACCCACTGGACTAATGATGTAAATGATAGTTATTAATCTATTGTATGATCACGATCAGTTTCAAAATGAAAATGAAAAGTCATACCGTAATTCACGTCGGCCATGTCTCGCATTTTAAACTAGTATAAAAATAAAAATATAGGAACAGTCGGTATGTTTAGATTTTTCTGGATTTGAAGTCCCACCCAGGGTTTGTGTTGTCTGTCACATCGCAGAACGTAGCTTACGCACAATTACCCACTATGTTACACAATGTACTCACGTACACCTACTGACTGGCTCTGTCACGAGACGCATTAAGTACTTTTCGTAGTGCATTTACTTTTATTAACCGACTTTAAAAAGGAGGAGGTTCTATGTTCGACTATATCTATTTTTGTATGTATTTTTACTAAAATTTACGAAAAGATAAAATTTTCCTGTTTTTCAGTTTTTTCACAAAAAGGAATAATTCTCCAATCTCAACAGACTAACATCGCTTGGGAGATATCATAGTGCACGATAGTGTCGAGGAAATGCTTAATGCTGCCTCCGTAGCATGACCATCAAAACACGATATGATAAAGCGGTTTATCGCGGTGAGCTGTTAAAATACAACACAAAAGTATTGTATTTTGACAGTTCATCGCGATAAAACGCTTTATGATATCGTGTTTTGGTGGTTATGCTAGGGGGGCAGGTGCACATGTGCGCACTATCTGTTCATTCACTCGCGTAGACCAATTTTGAAGCTTGTCGAAGACGCGATCGTAAATCTGCCGCAGAATCCACTATTTAACGCGCCTTTCGAAGCATAGAGGAGTTCGAGATGTTTTATGCTTTTGGTAACCATCTTGTACGAGTAAACCTTAGAATACCACGCTGAGAGCACAAACCACTGCGCCACTGGGCTCCTCGAAACCTTACGACATAATATATCTGTTAGTTCTAGTTTGACCATCAAATTGGAAGCATTTATACACTGTGATGCTGCGTAGCTTCTCGAACGCTGCCCAGCCGAGTTGGATTCGATTTACCTCTTTCTGGAAGTTGGACTTACCAAGCTGGACTATTTGCCCCAGGTAAACATATTCGTCAACAACTACCAGCGTAGAGCCTCCAACATTCACAGGAGTGGGTACTGGGAATTCGACATTATTTTAGTCTTGTCCATGTTCATTTTAAGACCCACTTGTTGGGAAACTCTAGAGAGGTCTTCGAGCATTGTGCCTAGATCCTCCACGGTCTAAGCCATGACTACGATATCATCAGCAAAAAAGAAGATGAGTCAATGTTGATGCCAAGTCCCCTCCAGTCCAAAAGCTTAAATACATCCTCCAACGCAGCTGTGAACAGTTTCGGCGATATAACGTCACCCTGTCTCACACCGCGCTGAAGTCGCAAGGGAAGCTACGCAGCGTTCGGGAAGCTACGCAGCATATTCTCGGCCCATCTACCGCAGTGTCTCAAGACGAAATTCTTCAATTCGTGCGTGTTGCCAGTGATGACATACGGAACTGAGACGTGGCCGCTTACAATGGGTCTCATAAGAAGGCTCAAAGTCACTCAAAGGGCAATGGAGAGGGCTATGCTCGGGGTTTCTCTACGTGATCACATCAGAAATGATGAGATCCGTAGAAGAATTAGAGTTACCGACATAGCCTAAAGAATTGCAAACCTTAAGTGGCAGTGGGCAGGACACATCGCTCGTAGGACTGACGGCCGATGGGGCGGAAAGGTCCTCGAGTGGCGGCCGCGTACCGGGAGACGCAGTGTTGGTAGGCTTCCCACAAGGTGGACCGACGATCTGGTGAAGGTCGTGGGAAGCCGCTGGATACAGGAGGCGCAGGACCGATCGGTATGGAGATCCTTGGGGGAGGCCTATGTCCAACAGTGGGCGTCTCTTGGCTGAAATGATGATACACTGTGATTTATACATAAACCACACTGGTTTATGAAATTTATACTTATAAAATAACATGTCCTGATTCACTGACCGATTCATTGAACAGGAAAATCTTAAATTTTAGGTCGGCTTATTATCTGCACTCGATAAATCATAGGCTCAATGCTAACTTTATTTTTCAGTAGGAGTCCAGAAAAACAGGAAAATTATGTACTTGTTTTGATCTCGTGTGTATGCTATTTCGTAAAAATCGTTAGCATTGACGCAGATATAGGAAAACCTTGATTTTGATTGACTGACTGAGCCAATACGAATACAAAGCTTAAGGAAAGGCTTTCAATATACTCGTATATTTACGTGTTTGACTAGGTATGTTTTAAAATGAAAATAAATCGTTAGCGTGCTGCATTAAAAACCTGTGCTGTAATTAAGTTTGGGAATGTTTGGTCTATCTAGGGGCTGAGAAAAAAAGTCCGCAATTTAAGTTTTTTCTCGAGCGGTATAATCACAGTTCAGCCAATCATAAGGACATGTCGAGCTGGAAAGACGCTTATAGTAGTCGAGTCGTCAATTTGAAATTTCAAGAATGGATTTTGTTTCTTTTTTGATTATACCATTAAATATTTTAATAGGATATTCAAAAAAGAAATAAAAATCATTTTAAGGTTTTATTTCTTTTTTGATTAATTTCTTTACAATCAACGTGACTTCATTTCATGATTCATATTAGGAACGTGATAAATTTCAGCAATACAGATTTCATGATACAGAGTAATTTATTGTCTGAGTCTTTATTTCCGGTTGGATACAACATAGGATCTTTAATTTGAGAAAGAATACCTGGATTATCAAGATTTCTAAGAGAAACGTGTCATACTTGTATCTTCGATAGAATTATCACGTCATATACTATCAGGTGAGGTGACAGTCAAATCACTTTCTGTTATAAGTAATATAATGGTTCGTTCATGTCTCTTGTCAAAAATCTTTTACGGTTGCCGTGTAATTTTGAACTTCGTGTGCTATTATTCACGTTCACAATGTTCACAGGACCACGGGGAATTCCTAAAAGTGTGTTTTAACGTAACAAACGACAGTTCTACCGTTGCGTAACAGCGGGGTGGGCAAATTGCGGGGCACCGGCCGTGTCGCCGCTTCACTCACCACCACAGACTATGGACATGAAACGACTTCAAAACGAAAAATCGTTGTGTGGTTTCATGAAACCACGATGCAAGTGAAAGGTTTTTTTTCGGATCGTAGGCATTTGTAACTGAAAAACTTTCGAAAAATTGTTCGATTTAGGGTATTAAAATCGCGTTTTTAATTTTAACTTTAATCTCTTTTCTTCTGAAAGGAAAATTGAACATAGAAAAACACTAATTAATATAAAACAAAAAAGTAATTAAAAATACAAACAATAAAGCAAAAAGAAATTAAAATTAATAGAAAAACAAAAAAAAAACGATCTAACGCATAGACCAATCTCGACTTATATGAAGTAGTGAAATTAAAGGTCTTATGTTTTTGTGTAATGCGACATGCGATAGACGGACGAAAAATTTGAAGCGATGTTAAAAAAAGTTTCACTTTAAAAATGTGTTTGTTGGGCTTTAACGGCAACAATCTTCTTTTAATTAAATAATTCAAAAGTTGTGTTTGAGTGAATGCAATAAATGACTGTATGTACTTGATTAAAAATAAAATAAAACGTAAAAGTGGACAATATTACCAAAGATGTTATGTGGATTTTTATACAACTAAGTAAGCAAACAAGCATACTACCCAGCTGATGGTAAGTGGTAACAGTCACCTAGTACATGTGGTTCTTGTGAGATTCGCAATAAATCTGCAACCCCCACAAGAACCACAGCGTTCGTTGCCAACTTGCGACATAAGATGTAAAGTCACGGTACCCAGTAAATTCACTGCTATACATTACTTTTCCAACCGAAACACAGCAATGCAAGCACTGGCAGAAATAGGTAAGACGGGCGACCCTGGTAGGTACAGTCTGCCTCCGGTAAAAATGTCAAAAAGCATAAACAAACAATACTCGGATCTATCAAAAAATAATATAAAATAAAAAGGACATCACACACAATCGGGAACAACATACCGCGTTTCGAGATGTAGCTGTAATTCTACTCGAATATACTACCTCCATCTCATGAAGGATCGCGGTTTAGTAATGTTATGTTTTGTTTGTGAGGTTTTCACAGCACAGTTGGTGCTTTTTGCATAGGTTTTATCGGCAAATTGCGAGTGGCTCCTCTTCCTTGGTTTCGGGCTAACTACACACTGTTTTAGGGTTTTCAGATTTTCCCTTTACATAATTATACTGTAAGACATTGCTTCTTTCCAATTTCACGATGCTACGGGAAGAACCTTATAGGGACGGTCATATCTTTTGATTGCGTTGAGTTCCAAATTTGATGCTGAAAGAGACCATAGACCCAAGTACTTATTTGATATTAATTTCAGTTTAATGTCTCTACGTGTTCCTAAGAAAAAGGGCCTTGCAGACAGGCAGACAGACGGTTGTCCGTCTGTCCGTGATCCTATACTTTATAATAAAAAGATTGATTGAAATTAAGTTAATCACACTGTCGAACGAAAAAAGAACAACCCTAAATTATCATTTTATGAAATGTCAATGTGAAAAAAATGTGGTCATAGTAAAGAAATTTTATCAGTTTCATAACCGCACTAAAACATTGCAAAAAAGTCTAAACCCATACACAAGGAATCGGAAAAGACACAGAAACAATAAATTATGTCCAATTCTATGTCCCTAAGCGGGTATAGTCACAGGCCGCAGCGCTTGCGCAGGGCCCCGCGGGTTGTCAGCTCGGACATCAACCTGTCGCTCGCCAACTGATGTTCACTGCCGACTGAACATTTCACCAGATCTATAATTAGTTCTCGTCATTTAAGTACGACATTGTCGCAAAGTTAGCATTTAAGTGGTGAACTACGGACTCCTTGTCTTTGAGTTATGTGAGAATCAATTACCTAATGTAGAAGCGACTAATCAAATTTATCTTCCTGATACAGTTTCTAAGTAGACAGTTACGATTTTTAGATCAAATAACTTAAAAATTTTCGAGGAAATATTGATAATGAGACCTTCACAAAAAGAAGGTTCTCAATTCGATTGTATGTTCTTTTGTTTATGTTTGTTACCTCATAACACTGTCATTTATTAACCGATTGGGAAAATTCTTTTTTCTGCGAGCGTATACTTCCCGATTGGCCCCATTGTCATCATAGTCACAATCTGGTGATGAGATCCCAGGAAAATCAAGAAAAACCCTTTTTTATGTTCGTTAGCTTACGACCTATTCATAGACCTACCAAATATACACAAAAAACGAGCCGTCACGGGACGCCTGGCAGATGTGAAACATCAAAATTCATACTGGGTATCATATGGCGTGGCGACGCATGCCGTGGCGACGCGTTGCCAAGGCAGCAGTAGATCTTCCTCACTAGTCGCTAAAGATGTTTCACATCAAAAATTTTATAAAAATTGGTCAAGCCGTTACGGAGGAGTTCGATAACAGACATGGTGACGCGACAGCTAATATATATATACTTATATTGAAGTCGGTGCCAAACGATGATCTCCTAGAAAGTCTTAAAATTCCTAGAAAGTCTTAAAATTTGTCACCGACTTCAATATAGAAGTGTGATGTTGTCTGTACCTATTCCTATATTATTTTTTACTTTTCAGTGTTTTTTTGAAGTCGGTTAAAAATCTCGTGTCACAGTGTTTGTTATCGAACTCCTCCGAAGCCGCTTGACAGATTTTTATGAATTTGTTTTGTGTATATTTGGTAGGTCTGAGAATAGGTCGTCGGCTAATTTTTTTACCCCTAGGTGATAAGGGTGGCCCTCTCCAAATTTTTTCTTGTCAATTATTATGGGGAAGGGCGATACTTTTATTTGCGGTCACAGCTAGTTTTTATATATTAGTTAGATGAATGATGCAAATACGTTATCAAAATTGAAAGCTATTGTGATAGAGGTCCACGGGGTAGAAATCTCTCGTAAATATGAAACATATATATTTATTAATCTTATATATAAAAATGAAACGCTGTGTGTTTGAAAAAACTCTGAAACGGCTCGACCGATTCTTACGAAATTTTCTGTGTGTATTTGAAATAATTTGAATAGGTCCAAGGAAGGTTTAAACGTACAGATGGACCTGGTAGGTGGCGCTGTAATCGGACGGGACAACGTCCGCCGGGCCCACTAGTTATATATAAAAATATTTAGAAAAACATTTTTTTACAAATTAAAACTCACTTAATTACTAGGTAAATAATACATACTTGTTATTGATTAACTAAAAAAAAATATATAACAAAATATTTTCATCTTATGTTATGACATGAGGTTACAGTAAAAAATATTTTCATCTTATGTTATGACATGAGGTTAATGTTGTTTTTTGAAGTTTTTTTATGCTTTTTGAGGTTTGTTTTCAATTTTTGTTAAAATATACCTTCCAATCTTACCTAAGCACTACGTTTGCGGAGCTGAATTAATTGTAACTAACACTGTGGATTAAAAATGTATCCTGAATGTATTCGGCTTTCACTTTGTATGACAATGCACTTATAAAATTTGAGGTTTTCCTTCAATTTATTTGGTACCCTTACCTATCAGATACTGACATAGTGACAATAGGACTACCTACCTCATCAATAAACCATTTCCTATGAAAAATTGGTAAACTATGAACATAGAAATAGGTGACCATACATAAAAAATACAAGTTACAGTAAAAAGCACAGCACGTCAGGCTATTCAAAACTGTCAAACCTAACTGATTTTGAACTTTAAATTGTTAAGCATTTAAGTTCAAAGTTGATTGAAAATAGGTATACTTATGTCAATTTGTGGAAGCCCGATGTACTGTTGACTGTTTACACAATCAAACATGGTGTCAATTCAGACACACAACTTAATTTCACTAAACTAATTTGACAGGATTAAAACTATCGCCATCTTTCTTTATGTCTAAAGGATTAAAAGTGACGGCTTTAATTTTAGACCTGTCAAATTAGTTTAGTTTAATTAAGTTGTCTGTCTGAATCAACACCATTATCTATGGTCTACTCCTTTGTTCATAAATCGAATTTTCAACAAACGCAAAATTTTCACAGTTTCTGATCGCCACAACCACAGCTTGTAAGCGTCTCAAATAAAAGTTATGTTATCAATAAACCATCATTTTGTATACTGAAATAAGCACATTTTAATTGTAGTTGCGTGCTAATACTCGTTGCTTTGCTTCGCTCCCTATTCATTCACTTGTAATTAACGCAGTATAGGTGCATATTAAATTGTACTTAAAAAATCGTTTATTAAAGTTGAGAATTGAGTGACGTTTGTATTTTGCGTGAACCATGTATGAGTGACTGTGAGACCAAAGCGTCACACTAATTATGGCTTTTGGGAAGCATTTGATAGCATGCCACTTGTACTACTAGCATACAGATCCTGTGTAAGAATGTGATACTATTTGTTTGCAATACGTTTTCTTCAGATTGGAAATAGGTTGAGCAGTTGTATATTTCCACAAACATGCAAATGCCGCATTTATTGAACTCTTAACAATTTCTATGGTATGAAATTCGGAAACAGAACATTTATAGTTATTGTACCTATACATATAAGAACTATAGCTGTTATTCTGTTCTCTTATGGCTACCACCGTCTTACCTAAGGTTTTTCGCCACAATAACAATGTTACCATTGTTGTGTTGTCACACTTAGGGGCAAGATAGCCAGTTACTCAGTTGTCGAGGAGTCCAGCCCCAAGTATTCGTCTGACGTCGAACGCTCGTCGGGCGTCGTTTTCGGACAATTTTTGCTTATTTTTATTTGGTTTTTGATGAAAATCATAATGATATTGATGTTAAATATATAATACTATATATAGATTTTCATCGAAAATGGAACGAAAATCAGTTGAAATCCCGCGTAGACAATGTTCGACGGACGCTTTCAAAAATAGGGCCCATGCCCCCGTAGCACGTCCACCAAAACACGATATGATAAAGCGGTTTATCGCGGTGAACTGTCAAAATACAATAGGATTTCGTCGTATTTTGACAGTTCACCGCGATATATCGCTGACCGTGACGTGACGTAGGGATCTTTAAAAAAAATAACCCCTCCTTAATTTTATATTAATTTTTTAAAAAATACAAAAAATGCTGCACTAGTTGAGAGCAGCATTTTTAGAGATTTTTTTATTTTTTTTTATATTTTTTTTAATTTTTTTATTTCATTTTTTTTATTTTTTATATAATATTGGATGTGTCCTGAAGCATCCCTAAAATTTTCCAGGGTAATAAAAAAATAACCGTGTATATCGTATCGATGTTATTAAAAAATATCGATATTTGCAGTGTAAAAATATTTCGATATATCGACAATTTGACCTCTATTTTTTTTATTAGAAACAAACATTCGGTGAGCTGGTATTAAATTCGGGTTTTCAGTCACATAAATTTGTATCTAGTACAAACATAGTATTGTGAAATTATAGACTTAAAGTTTCCTTAATTAAAATATTTGAAAAACTACATACACTAAATAAAAGAAGAGCCCTAAACTAATTTAATTATTCAATAAACTAGGTCTAATTTGAAGATTAAAGATGCATACATAACAAACTAACCTACTAAGAATCAATAATATGCTGCGCAAAGACAAACGTTGGAACTTATTCAGCGATTCGGCGAAAATATCTACATTATTTAACTTATCATTCTCAATATTCAAAAGTGAAAAAAAAAAAACATATTTGGCAGTGTATTATTTATTATTATTAAAGTAAGTATTATTATTGAAGTCGAACATTCGGGTTTAGCTAACATAGTGATAGTATCGTTTGTAAAATTAAGGCCTCATTTACGTTACTGCGGGGCGTTGCGCGTTGCGTCGAGCGGCGCGGCCCGCACTGAATTCAAACATATGGCATTGTATGAGTGCCTTTACGGAGAAGCGATTTTACACACCTTTTCTTGAAATGGAGCGTTTTTTGCGACCGAGCCCGCGGATGGTACCGACGCGTCCCACTCACGCGGCGTTTATCGCGGCGGCGCACGCAGCGACAATTCTCGATGAAACGAAGCCCGGGGCGGAACCTTCTACCAGTCTTATTTGGAAATGACACAACGCAGACGTAGTCCCCGTAGCAATGGAGTACGATATGATCATCGATAACCTAAAACTAGTCGGTTTAACTGAGTACCCCGCATACGCGGCAGCGATGCCCGTCGCGTGCTTCGCTACACCCGCCGTGCCGCTTCACACGCCGCCCCACCGTAAACAGAAAAAACGTCTGAGGCGCCGCGATACACCCCGCTTCTCCCTAAATGAAATATTAAAAATATAAGAGACCATCTAGAGACTTTTTTGGCTGCGTTTACAAACTATGAAGGGATACTATACTACGCAATACGTAAAGCTTATAACGATTCAAATTGTGATCATAGAGACTGTGCTAGAGCTTGCGCGCCTGGTTTAAATGTATGCATGAAATGCGCAAAAATATTACAATAAATGGAATACATATACGAGTATTAATATAAAATAAAGCAAAGTTTAATATTAAGTTTAATATTTTAATTTTATGGTCAAAATGTTTTAAAGGGCATTATTTTCAAAGTAGTAAAACGGCATTTCCTCAGTGTGAATAGTTATCGAGAGAGGGCATTGACGTCATTGTTATATTCAACACGTTTTCCCCCGCCTATGCGTAAAACAACGGCTCATTGGACAGTTGTGCGAGGCGATCCGCAAGGTGAAAACTTTTTCAAAAGTACTTTGGCATAAGTGGCAAATGTGACAGTTTACTTATTTAATACACAAGTAGCATAATGGCACATTTGGCAAATGTGTCAATTCTATTTGTGTTTTATCAACTAATGTAAGTAATTTTACGACAAATGTGCCGTTTTGTGTTTTGTGAACTTAGATGTAATTATAACATCAGTTAATAATAATAATAATATATATGTATATTATGTATATACCTGCTCTTTACGAAGTTCAATAATAGGGGTACTTAACACTTTTTAAGGGGGAATCATCATTCTCCAAGTCTGAAAATATAACTACGGCAAAAATCAATTATGATAATATTATAGCTCCTACGCCTGCTTCCGGTTGCAATATTTCCGGTGAAGCCATAAAAACGCAAATGCTCTATTTCATCATCTAGTAGCGATTCATCATCATAATCGAGTAATAGTTCGACTAGTGGTATTTCTTCATCAAGTAATTCATGTAGTAACTCATCGGCTTCAAATACACAACGAAATATAATAGGTAAATTTACGAGTATTTATTTACTAGCTGTGCCCGCGAACTAAAATTCGCATTAAAAGTTCAAAGAAAAAACTGTAAATCTACTTTCCCGCGGGAACTACTTACTTTTCCGGAATAATATGTAGCCTATAATATGTTAATCCCTGTCGTAATCCGTCTAACTACAAAATTTCACCCAAATCCATTCATCTATCCATTCCCACGTTAACATAGTCATACAAAAGTTATGGCGTCATTGAAAATTCGAATTTTATAATATTTTTATTATGTTCGAAATATATAATTATGTAGCAAACACCTCATATAATATAAAATCAATCAAACTTTGCGATACATTTTAGATTCTACATCTGATAAAGTCCACGTAGAAAAATTGAGAAAAGCAAACCAATTTGATTATGAAGCTCTTGGTATGCTGTACCAAAAAAAATGAAGTTCTTGATACCGACAATAAACGTGTACCAGTGATTCCATAGTCCATTTTGATGACATAACTAAAGATGGTATCTATATTTTCTTATATTTTTGTTGTTAATTATTTGTATTATTTTTGTTGTTAAGTAATTGTATTTAATATAAAATTTATTTGTTTATATTTATTAGATTATTCTAGACAAACCTTATCATCACCTTCGTTACTCACTGATATCTGTAATCAAAACCAACATCATGATGCTGCAATAGAAAAAAGCTCTGCTGAACAAAATACTATTGTGTTTCCTGCTGGTAAGAAAGACTTGAAGAGTATACGCGCAGTAGTGGCAGAGCAGAAAAGACAATGTAGAAAGATGTACGAATATAATGATAAAATCAAATACAAGTAAAAAAGCAAATAAGATGAACAAACTTAATTAGTAGATTTTTATATGTCATAAGGTAACAACTGTTGCCTAGTTACATACATGGCATTGGCCATGGAGGTACAACACTCCCCCTGCAACAGTTGACACTCCAAGATTTGATCTCATGCATTCAAAGATACACCTTGGGAGAGGCTTCGTCAAAAGATCGGCTCTGTTTTGCTTACTTTCAACAAATTCAATTTTGATTCGGCCCTCTTCATAAAGTTCTCTTACAAATTTATACCGTGTATCTATGTGCTTGGTTTTATAATGAAACCTAGCATTTTGTATCAACTTGATTGCGCTCTGGTTGTCAATAAACATGCTTCCATTCCTAAGATTTCTTTAAATAATCTATTCAACCAGATTACATCTTGTGCTGCCTGACTGGCGGCTACAAACTCTGCTTCGGTAGTGGAAAGCGATATACTTCTTTGACGCTTAGATGTCCATGAAATAGCTCCACCTGATGCCAAAAATACATAACCAGAGGTCGATCTTCGAGTCGTACTGTCTCCTGTATAATCTGCATCACTGTAAGCATCGAAATACGACTTGGATTTGCAATCAACTGTTCTATATAAAATACCATGAGACATCGTGCCTTTCAGATATCTAAAAACTCTCTTTAAAACTGTCCATTGCTCTTTTGTTGGTTTATCTAGAAACTGAGAGAGATAATTAACCGCATAACTGATATCAAGTCTTGATACAACTGACAAATATATCAAAGAGCCAACTGCTTGTTGAAAATTTACGTCAAAACATTTATCATCACCGCTATCGGAGACTTCTTCAAAAGTCCAAATGACTTTTACACTTTTCTATCGGAGTTTTGACAGCATTAGCATTTGTCATACCAAACTTTCCTAAGACCTTCTTGGTATAAGCCTCTTGATTAACAAATATAGAGTTATCCTTCTTATATATTTGTAACCCTAAGTAACATCCGACTTCAGACTCATGAACTTGGAAATCACTTTTCAAAGTGTTCATAAAACTTTCCAAATGTTCCTTATTTTTTGACATTACGAGTCCGTCAGCGACATATATTGTCACAATTAGCTGCTTATCTTTGCTAATAAACAAACACGGATCAGAATCACTTTGTCGCAATTCATATTTTAGCAGACAAGATGTAAATTTCTTGTTCCAACACTTAGGTGCTTGTTTAAGTCCATAGAGACTTTTGATCAATTTACATACGCGACCAGATACATCATCATAACCAATTGGTTGATCCATATATATTTCAGCATCAGCTTCTCCATAAAGAAATGCTGTTTTAATATCGAACTGTACAATATTGTAATTATCTTTAGCTGCGATGCTCAAAAGAGTTCTCACAGTGTCCCATCGTACGACTGGACTAAATGTTTCGGTATAGTCTAAGCCATATTCTTGATCATATCCCTTAGTTACTAATCTGGCTTTATACCTCTGAATCGAATCGTCGGTGTTTTTCTTTACTTTATAAACCCATCGACAGCCTAGTGGAGAACGACCTTCAGGTAGGTTTACCAAGAGCCAAGTATTATTTTCAGCTATTGATTTCATCTCCTCGTTCATGGCATCTTTCCATTTTTTGAAGTTATCAGACTGTAAAGCCTCTTTATAGGTACGAGGTTCGCCTTCATTCAACAGTAGGACGTAGTCTTCAAATCGAAATGGTCGCCGTATTATAGATCGATCACGCAGATCATACGTACGCTCCACGTTATCCGACTCCATGACGACAGGATCAGAAATGTCAGATGTTTCAGGTGCCTCATTATTATTCAGAACTTCAGATGTTTCGACAGGTTGAGAATTATCTGGAGCATCAGACGTTACGACTGGTTCTGTTATTTCAGTAGAATCAACATCTTCATTATTCTCAATTTCCCTCATTGTGTCAATATTTGACAATTCAAACTGGTAATACGAACTATTAGGTTCATTCCGCAAAGAAGTTTCATTGCATGGTTCACAGATTTGATGAGAAGAGTATTCATTGCAAAATCGAACATCGCGTGACAAAACAATTTTGCGTTTTTGTGGAATCCAGACTCTATATCCATCATGATCACAGTAACCAACAATAAGACCTTTTTCTGCCTTCTTGTCAAATTTTTTACGCTTAGGAGATGGAATGTGTATATAACACTCAGTGCCAAATATTCTTAAGTGCTCTACAGAAGACGGTTTATCAAACCATAGCTCATACGGCGTCTTATTATTAATGCTAGTAGGGCCTGATAGGTTTAACACATAGCTCGCAGTATTTACTGCTTCTGCCCAGAGAAACAAAGGTAGGTTCTTAGAATGTAGCATACTCCGAGCAGCCTCGACTAATATTCCATTTTCCCTCTCTGCGGCACCATTCTGCTGAGGAGTGTATGGCATACTCATGCGGTGCGTCAAGCCCACTGCCTCTGTAATTGCATGTACTTTAGAATTATTAAATTCAAGACCACCATCAGTTAACAGCTCTCTAACATTATGTCCGACATTCTTAGCTTCAGATAAAAACTTCTCTATAGCTTGGCATACTTATGATTTTTCTTTTAGGAAATAAACTCTCCTATATTTCGTAAAATCATCCTTGAAAACGACAAAGTATCGATTACCGGCAATAGAAACAACAGGCATTGGTCCGCAAGCATCTGCGTGTATCAACTCGCCGGGTTTCGTAGCTCTATGTATTCGAGTACCAAAAGACAGTCTGGTCATTTTCCCAAATATGCAACCTTCACAGTTACTGGTTTCAGATTTCATGTTAATGTTTTTACGTTTTAAAAATTCCTTGACATATCTGACGTTTTGATGACATAACCTTTCATGCCAAATTTGTAAATCAGAAATGGAATTTGACAAATTGATTTTATCGGGTACAATACGAATCAATAACTCATACAAATTTCCTCGACGTATGCCAATAGCAACGATTTCGCCATTAACTTTCTTAAAAAATCTTTTATTTTTATCAGCAATTTCAGTATAGCCATAATCTAGGGCACAACCAGAAGAAAAAAGATTTTGTTCTGCTTTAGGTACATACCACACTTTATTGAGATGTGCAGGTCGCCATTCTCCATGAACCTGCATCTCAACGTCAATAACACCTTCTCCGTACGCATACATCACTCCGCCATTTCCGACTTTCAAAGGTTTATGATTCTCGAACGGAATGTAGTTTCTGTACCATGACTTGGAGTTGACAATGTGATGACTGGCTCCGGAATCAATGATCCATTTTGCAACGTCAGAACTATGGTTATCAGGAATAATCATAGCAGATGAATCCCGAACTTTTTCAGTCTTCATTCGTTTCTTCAGCGCGAAACATCTCTTTTTGACATGACCGGTTTTACCACAATACGAACATTTAGCGATGATTTTAGGCTTCTCAGATACAAGAGCAACTTCGGAAGCTATTTTAGAAGTTTCAGGTATCTTCAAATCAAGGAGACGTTGCTCGTGCAAACGTAGTCTTTCCATTAGGATAGATACAGACCGTTGATCCCGCGGTACTGATTCCCAAGCATTCTTGAACTCGAGATAATCCATGGTAGGAATAGTATTCAAAATCCTATTCAAAAGGAGAGAATCTGGAAGCTTCCCTTCATCTTTCAGTTCTTCATTTAGTTGTTGCCAAATAGTCTGCAGCTTTGAAACATGAACTGCTATGTTGTCATCAGAATCTTTTTGATAAGTAAAGAGCTGGCAGTATAGGAGATCCAATCGACGCTCGTTCTTTTGCTCGAATACGTTATTTCCTTGTCACTTCTGCAAGTCAAAATGTGCTGCTTAGCTGCCTTATCTATTGAAAGACCTATTATGCATTGAACTTGTGCATCTTTATCATTGTAATCCCTTAGCAATCTCTCATAAGCGCTTCTTTCTGCATCACCAGCACCATCAGCAGGTGGTTGCGGTCTTTGTAATGTACCACTTACAATATCATGTAGCTTGTATAAAGTGAATTGTAAATTGACATCAAATTTCCAAGTCATCCAATTTTCTTCAGATCGTAATTTTTCAATATTATCCATTTTATGAAAAACTGGACCGCTTGCGGTGGAGGCCATAACCACTTGAAGAGTATACGCGCAGTAGTGGCAGAGCAGAAAAAGACAATGTAGAAAGATGTACGAATATAATGATAAAATCAAATACAAGTAAAAAAGCAAATAAGATGAACAAACTTAATTAGTAGATTTTTATATGTCATAAGGTAACAACTGTTGCCTAGTTACATACATGGCATTGGCCATGGAGGTACAACAGAAAGCTTTCGTAATCTTTGCTTAGATGTTGACCAATTACAATACTATAGATTTTACAGTTAATTTAAGTAAAAGAAAACGAGAAGCTCGAAGCCAACTCAAACTGTTGGATCCGATGTTTCTTCAGACTCTTTTGCAGATAATGGAGAGGAATACCACCCACCCACCGACATAATCAAGGCGTGATAGATCGTCATCTACAAGTTCATCAATAGTAACTGTATGTCACGAAATTTCATCTGTCAGAAAAGGAAAAAAAAGAATAAGAATTGAAAAGTGTTGGAAACAAAAACGGTACATATCAAAAACTGGCAAGAATTGAAGCAAAAGAAATAAAACCTCCGTGTCGTGATTGCAACAAACGCAGAGCGACAAGAAATATTTGATACATTACAATTTATGTTTGGAAACATAATTTGTAAGTTATATTAATTAAAGTATTAAGTAAACTTTTAGTAAACAAGTTAAGTAAACTGTATGTTCCTATGTTATCTTAGTATTATAGAATAAGGTTATAGTCGGAATATTAGAAAATTGCTCACCTGCATTGTTTATACTTTATTGTATCAAAAAAATTAATTCGTTGCAACTTGTAAATCGTGTTACCAACGAGCTGAGTTAATTGTACGTTTTATGTTGACTATAAGTCAGAATATTAGATGATTGTTAAAAAGAATCGTAGACTATACTTTATCGTTATCTCTGTAATTGTTAAAATAACAAAATTATTAGGAAAAATGTTACTTATATTCACTTACAAATAATGTTACCAACAAGAAGTAAATTAGATAGAATAGTATATTAGTAGAATAGATAATAAGATTATGAGTCAAAATATTAGAAGATTATTGAGGAAAGATTGCTATTTTATACTTTAGGTTTTCTTTACAAAAAAATAATTTAAAATTTTTATTTGTTTTCACTTACAAATTATCTTAACAACAGGCTAAGTAAATTTTATGTTCCAAAGTTGTACTGCATTTAACAGAATAAGATTTTAAGACGAAATATTAGGAGAATCCTGAAGAAAGATTGTGAGCCTGCATTGTTTATTGCAATAAATACTTTAATCCCCATCATATTTTCTTTTAATTTTCTAATTTAACATAGTGTACGTTTAACACTTAGGATGTCATAATAAACATTGTTTAAAATTTTCAAAGTGAAAATGACACAAATGCACCTCTCTTTAACTTCATGGCCCCTTATTTAATACTTATTCCAAATTTTCTGGGGCCATATGTATTTCTGAATACGTATTAGGATATATATTATTATGAAAAATAAATAAAACCGTAATAGGATGTAAAATAAATTCATAAATACATTTTAAACTCACGTTCAATCTTTAATCGCTGTTTCTGTAAAATGCAAAAAATGAAGATATGCCATTATACCGCTGTGTGTGCGATTATATCGATAATTTTTTGAAAAAATATCGATATTTTGATATATCGATATTTTTTACCCAAGCCTAGTATGTTTTTTTGTCTATGTGACGCGATTACGCCGCCAATTGTGGACCGATTTTCAAAATTCTTTGTATTCAATAGAGTATACTCCAAGAGTGTTCGCATGGTCACCAAAGTCAGGATCTGATAATGGGATTCCATAAAAATCGAGGGAAACCCTTAAATTTTTAGGTGTGTCCAACGTGTTTTGTGTGTTATCTTACTCCGCCAATTCTGGACCGATTTTCAAAATTATTTTTGTATTCGATAGAGTATACTCCTGGGGTGGTCAAAGTCAGGATCTGATGATGGGATCCCATGAAAATCGGGGAAATCCCTAATTTAATACCAGCTGACAGTATTAAAGTCGATGACAAATTTTAAAACTTTCTAGGAGATCATCGTTTGGCACCGACTTCAATATAGAGAAGTGTGATGTTGTCTGTACCTACTCTTATATTATCTTTAACTTTTCAGTGTTTTTGAAGTCGGTTTTTATTTTTTGTAAAATATTTTTTTATGTATCATATTATCTGTCAATCTCTACGGATGACTGGTAGCGAATGTCTTATGTTGTTGTTAAATAAAGTTTGAAAATGAATACGTACATATAGACGCTCCATGGCCTAGTGTGGCTTACACCACCCGTAATTGATCTTGAGGTTTAGGGTTCGATTCGGCAAAAGTTCTTTTACTAGGTTTGGTTGGTGATGGAAGGGCTTCTGAGCTACCTTGGTTAGCAACCACCGTCTTACTTATGTCTGCATAAAATAATGTTAATAGTATTGTAGGTAAGGTAACAGTTCCTCAGCTGTTAAGGAATCCAAGTAAAACGAGTTGAATGACGGCTTATCATCTTTCCACCAGGCTTAAAAAATGTAAACTCAATTTTCTCAATTGTGGTATGTGTAGGTACTGGATTGTCTTCGTGAGAACCGTCGTTTAAATCATAGAATTCATCAGTCATTACGTCAACTTTTGGGGAAAATATTCCTTTGTTCAAGTAGACATTTTAAAGTCATAATAGAAGCATTCCCTAATGTTCCAACCGAGCAAGCATACCTCGGCCCTGCGTTGAGCTCCTCCAAATTACTGTAATCCATTCACAGAGTCCATTATGGTTATCAAATTCGAACGACCACCATCTTACGTAACGAAATTGTTCATTACCTATCCAAATGAATTTCGGTCGGGTTTGGATTTAGTACTCGCTTGAAGCGCGCCCGTGGGATAAGCCAATGGTTTTTATTTAAAACTAGCTGTGCCCGCGAACTTCGTTTCGCCTTACGATAGATTTCCCGTCATATTTTTCCCGTGGTATTCATTTTTCCCGTGGGAAATATAGCCTATGCTACTCACGAAGGATGTAGCTTTCTAATGGTGAAAGAATTTTTAAAATCGGCCCAGTAGTTATCGAATTATCCCATAGGAAAGAAATATTTTCCCGCGGTAAAAATTATAATATAGCCTATAACCATCGGGGACAATGTAGCATTCTAATGGTAAAAGAGTTTCTCAATTCGAACCAGTAGTTTCTGAGATTTGCGCTTACCAACACATTTTGCGATTCATTTTTATATATAAGACTAGCTGCCCGCCCCGGCCTCGCACGGGTATCCTAAAAACCTTTTGACAATACAACAATGTATGAAATCATAGATTTTTGGAATAACATGGTTGTTAATCCGTCAATTTCGTCACTTCTATATGAAAATGTTAAAATTAATTTTCTTTTACTTTTTTGTAAATTTTTTCAAATTTTTTTTTATATAAACCTTATCCTGACAATAACAAACTCCACAAAATAAGAATTAACCAATTTGGTGCAGTCGTTTTAAAGATATGCGCGTACATACATTTCGATGACTCCTTTTTTTATATATATAAAGCTCGATAAGATAAATGTCCTGTGTCCATTATTGATTGATTAGTCTAAATCTTTCTGTAAAGTCCCATTTATCATAAGAGGAAACACTATGGTTGAGTGACAACAATTATTATTTAGGTATTTGTAAAGTGTGTTGCTGTCGCGCTGTCATACCCCCCTGGAAAGAATGAGCTGATGGCGATAGATAGAGCTCGAATCGAAAATACACATGAAAAGAACACAAAGTAGACGTTTCTTAGTCCCCTGTTTCCTCCTCTAAGACTGGACCGATTTAATTACTTAATAAAAATTAAAGAAAGGCTTTGGCTGTTTGCTGGATGTGTGAATACAGCAGAAAATCTGGGCAATTTATTCGGTTTTTGAAGGTTTAAATCTCCTTTAATAACTGAATAAAAAAGGGAAACACAGGATTGTGCTAATAGTTGCCATAGTTTTTTTGGAACAGAATATATCAACTATAGCCATCATCCAAGAAAGAAGCAGGGTAATATACGTTTGTATGGAAAAGAGCCCCAAAGTTCATCAAAATCATTCCAGCGCTTGGCTTGTGGACGTAACAGCACAGACATATTGTATATTAACCAAGTGCCATGGACTTATTATATCAAACATAATATGATATACCTAATGATATAAACATGATATAATAACTTGATATAATAAATCCATGACAAGTACCTACGCAAATTTTTCTATATCGAATGTAATGTCAAACGAGCGCTAAAATGTGTTTAATATTTTGGTCTCCAATACGGCACGATTAGGCATAATTCAAAACTTTGGTTGCCGGCCGGTGTGCTAATAATGGTGAAGCACTGACAATGAAGCTGTTTAAAAAGACGAGTACTTATTGCCCGCGACGTTTAGTTGAATATGCGCAACAGAAGACAGACAGAGTTACTTTCGCATGTATTATATTACTCATATGCTAAGACAAATTAGTAGAAGCTCTGCAGCACAATCTATATCTACATATACATATGTGAATACGAGACGGTACCATCGATCGAAATTATATAAATGTTCAAAGGGACAAAAACTTTACATATACAATAGCTTTGAAAGCAATGGAGAGGGTCTAGCAATAATCATTGTCATTCTCATGGCCGCGCCGATTGCCGGCGTCTTAACCCTCGGCCTGGACTGGACAGCATTCCATCACGTCGGGACTTCACAAGATGCCATGGGACCCGCGAAGATGGTACCGATGTGCTCTATTCAAAATTATATCCTCGATGTATTTCATATTTATTTTACACATCACTCACTAACGTATCATATACATACGACTTCGCTTGCGTTTTCTCACATTGTTCGTGCTAGTGATATGGTACAGCACAAAAAGTACGCTCCTCCGATTTTCTACAGAATATGACGCAAAGTGTCCGAATAAATCCTCTCATAATACATATTTAAATCTCATAATAAAGTCACAATACATATTATTTAGGTTTAGAATATATTTAGATGATTAGATGACGATATTATCTATTTATTATGCCTATGGACAATAAAACAGATTACAATCGCGAATACGTAAAAAAGTACTTCATACAATTAAGAGATATGTCCTAGACTGTAACCCTAACGTTGCTGACATAATTACTCCTCAAAAACAACAGAGACAGTTAGTTATTATAAAAAACATCTAACAATTAATTACAGTATATTTAACTATGTTCTTACTTATATACAGCGAGCGATATGGGCGTGTGTTAAGATAGAGTTAGTTGTTTTACTGGAAAAGAGAAGGAAAAAACGGAAGCCTTATCGATCACTTCATTGACCGTCTGTCTGTCTGTCAAGACTCTTTATCTAAGACCCTTTTACTCAAAAACGCATAAAGATATCAAACTGAAATTTATACATAATCTCGGGCACGGTAATAGTATATTTATTATTATATATATAGGTAGTATATCATTACCGAGACTCGGGTTCAGGCCATCAAAATGAACGACTTTTATTTTGGAACTAAGCAGTAATCTTATTAGTAAGTCTATTGGGAAGGAAAATCCCAGTAGTACTACTGGTAAGACTTCTCGGTAAAACTATTAGGAACAGACAGAAATTGTAAACAAAATCTGCTGTTTCATACAAAAGTTCAAGAACTTCGTAGTTGTTCCCATAGTAAAGGTTGTTAAGTTTAAATAAAGTCTTTTTGGTCCACCATAGATGTTATGTCAGTTAAATATCACGTAACTTTTATCTGTAGAACTGTTGTCTACTCTACGATACTCGATAAATATGGTGATTTTGCAATAAATGTCCAATAGTGGTCCAATCTCAGAAGAATAACTCATAACACTGCTTTAGTTATTGTTCAGAAGGTCCAATACAACAGTATGATATGACAGTCAACAGGACGTCAGATTATACGATTATACATACAAAACTGTCAAATTTCTCTAATTGATTTTGAACCAAGTTATGTTATGTTTGGCGTAAAGTTCATTGATTGAAAAAATCACTTGGTGGTAGCCTGATGTGCTCTGAAATAATTTGTAAAGTTTCTAAAACTAAAGAAATGCCTGGAGGGGTGATTGGAGCAGATTTTTTTTAAACTAAATTAAATCTTGGTGCACTCTGAAACGTCATATTTTTAAAATTGTTATGGCAAGAAATGTTTGTGTCATTCGATACCGCATCATCGCAGAAAACACTGTATAATTATTACAAATTTCTATTACGATATTTACCCTAAATCAAAATAAAAATTAACGGGTTATGTTTTGGCAATGTTTTTTTGGAAACATATTGAAGTAATGAAGTATTTCATATAATGGCTTTTCCCATATGTAGTAATGTCACCATTTCATGTAGGTATTAGATGATCTTATGTGACTAAACGAAACTAAAGCAAAACTGTTTGCCGTCACCACGCAAACACAATGCCATTAATATTCATTCTACAGATGACAAATTGCAGCTGATTTCAGAATTCAAATGGAGATACACATACTATTTAAGAAAGAACTCTATAGCTCTATGCTAAAAGTAAATAGTAGTGGCTTGGCCTAATACTAGGTAGTAATGGTATTTCCGGGCCTTACTCTCTTGCTAGAATAATTCGAAAGAATATTTCAGAAGAAGTATGTACCTGTTTGAAAATTTAATAAAAGCTTATATAACACGTACACACATTCTTGAATCATGTGACTGTTAATCATAATGTCGAGTAAATGAATAGAAAATTGTTACATTATTTTTATCATTTTACACATAGCACCATAGTATTTACGAGTATACTACGATAATGCTAATATGTAATTTTTAATACTTTGTGAACAATTTTAATTCTTTGTTATTTGTTCATTTGTATTGAGTATCTACTGGGTGTAACTGAACACCCCAATAACATTTAAGGGGCATATAAGTTAGATAATACTAAATGGATCTTCGGTGTCTGAGTCCTTGTCTGAGACCTGGAACCCCAATACATTCAGAGTTAATTGATTTTAAACTAAAAGCAAAAACTTTCAAGTGACAACCATAATCAGCTCTTAATACAAAAGAAATTTAAACTCAAAATAGCACGTGACAGACGTGAGCGTAGTATTCCCCGTACGCTTACGTAGGGCTGTCGGCACTTAATACCAAAAAATAATTTATTTAGTTTGTATGACGTGAGCGTAGTATTCCTCATACGCTTACGTAGGGCTGTCGGCACTTAATACCAAAAATAAATTATTTAGTTTGTATGGAAAAAAAATAGGTTTATTAGCCCTAATATTTTTTCTACAGAATCTCTACTTCTATTTATTTATTTATTTATTTGTAATGATACACCATCGACATTATTGATTAGGTACATCATAAAAATAGGAAACATTGAATTAGACTTAGTTATACAATATATATCGCTACAGGTGTATACAACATTGATATAATAGAACAACTATAACAACAACATAAAATTATTAAAAAGATTTAAAAAAAATGATTAGCTCACTTACATGCAAAATTAACCTAGTAAGGTTATCAGTTCTACACACTTCTTTCTAAATAAGCGTTCAGGGTCATTTAGGACGTCAATGTCATGGGTGTTCAGGTCATTGTAAGTTCTCATGCATCTTTTTAACGGTGAGAATCTACCTAAATTGGTCCTACTAATAGGGATATTAAAAGTGTTAGTTATCGGGTATCTGGGTATACGACAAGGGACTGCAAATTCGACTTGGCTCAATAAACTAGTTGAACTTAAGCTACCATTAAGTAGTTTATGCAATGTCATAAGATCTAGGAGTTTCCGTCGGTTCTCCAATGTAGTCATTTTAAGATAGGAAAGGCGAGTTTTAGAGTCTGAGTCATTAGGACAATCTCGCATTCTGTAGACAAGATGACGTGTGAAGTTTTTCTGATGAATACATACCCTTAAGTGTTATTGGGGTGTTCAGTTACATCCTGTATATACCCAATTGTCCATGTTTTGAAAACATGTGTTTTTGTTGGTTTAAGTTATGTACCTAACTAATATCCTTTTTTGTTTTACTTTGTGTACACTAAAATGCTGTTGAAACATTGTCAAATAAATAAAATTATGAAAAATTTGTGAAGCAAAATTCACTGGACACAGGTGGTAAACGATTTACTAAATTAATCATACATTTTTTTAAACACAACAGGAAAACTCTAAACTTTTTGCTCTGATAAACAGAATGGCCGCGTAATCCAAAAGGGTACATCTATATAGGAATTGAAATTGTAGAACTTTGAGAATCGAGAAACTTACTTATCTCAATCTGCGACTAATTAAGACTCGTCTTTAAACCTCGAGCGATATATTTACAGTAAAGTATGAAGTGGAAATGTAAGATGCAACCGGAGCAGGGACAGGCAGTGTTAAACACAGCCTCTGCGGTCGGCAGGAATGCTGCGCCGCCGGCGTCCGCGCATATTGTCGCCATCACGCATCTCGCTGTTAGGACAGTTTTACGAATAATCTCAAATTAAATCAAATAAAGACAGTCTTTATTCCATAAAAAATCGTTATTTAATGTTATTTTTTTTAATGAGTGTGCCTTTTTCTATACTCGGTTATTTTTTTATCTCCCTGGAAAATTTAAGGGACGCTTCACAACATGCCTTTTTGTATACAAGTTTATTTTTTAGTTACTAAAAAATTTTGTGTGCTTGTTCAGACAAGCAAACTGAACAACTTTCACTATGTGGCCAACTTTGAAATCGCAAAAAACAGCTGTTACATACAAAATTTCAACATTCACTTAACCTAGATGTATGGAACAGCAGATTTTTTTTTACGTTTTCTGTGTTGGTCCCATAGTTAAAGTTGTTCAGTTTGCTTGTCTGAACAAGCACACAAAATTTTTTTAGTAACTAAAAAATAACCTTGTATATAAATGGAGAAGTTCCCATCTATAGACGCACGCACAGCCGTAACCGCTAATGGTAGAAATGTGAAATTTGGACAGTTGTTTCAATTCAAAACGTGGACGCACACTAGGAAGGGATTTTAAATTAATCCTAGAAATTTATGGAAAATTGTAAACACGATTTGCGGCAAAGTATCATCCTCGATAGACGACGCAATTATGAAAGCCGAGTCACATAACGTTAACTTGTGTAGAAATTGCTAATAAATTCGCAGTTGAATTTGACACTTCGATCAAAAGATTAATGCCATCTTGTAATAAAAAAACGAGTGTGCTTATGACCACACGATTGAAGTGAAACTTCTATGAGAGGAAGAGAGAAAGAAAATGTGCGCGCGCACTGCTGTCTCACACTTTTCGTAACGCGTTCGCCAGCTTACTCCCCAAGTCAAGCGTGCCTAAAGAAGTTTCACTTCAAAAACTCTTAAATACTCATGATACCAAACAATCAATCGTTAGTATGCGATTCAGAGAAGCTACTCCCTCAGCAATCAGTAAAATAATAAAAAACCTGAACAGTAAAAAAGCCTCTGGCTTTGACAACATGGCCGTATTAGATATACAGAGTATTAGTAACCGCCTTTCTGTTGTAATCGCAACTTTGATAAATAGAAGCATGTAATCTGGAAAATATCCAGACGCGCTAAAAGTCGGATGTGTTAGACCAGTCTTTAAGAAGGGTAAAAAAGATGATGTAACTGATTATCGCCCTATAACCATAAGAATAACTAATAATACGAGTATAGAAGCGAAACTCCCGGCCGTCGAGCGCTCAAGGCCACGTTATTTACCTACCGTTTGATTTCCGTTGAACGGAATCGCCAGTCAAGGCGCGCACCGTGTGTTTCAGGTACCTTGTGAATGTTTTCCTATTGATTACCTGATTAAGCTTTTTATAAGAATGCGTATTTACTACGCGCTGAAGTTTAATAACCGAAACTTCAAATCATCTACAAAAACGCCATCTTATATAAATATCAGACATTTGTAAATATTTCTGTTGAATTGAAACCTTTTAAATAAAAATGATTGAATACTTTAAAATTATTTTTATTATACCTACCCTAGATACAGATACAGTTTTATTCGTAATATTAATTACATGTCAAAGCTAATACAATATAATGTACCTATCGAGTTTCTAAAGCTGTCATTGTAGTGCAATTTTGAAACTCTGTAAGTACTTAGGTATGGGATTTTTTTTGTCAAGTCGGGAATAATTTGAATTATGAGAAACTTTGGTACTGCTATATATATTTTTATCGACCTTTGTCACTGTTCCATATAAAATTTAAATACAATCGACGACACGACGACTCGACGACACGGTTAGCGCAGAGGTCGAGTGATCCCCTACTGTGCAACGGGTCGCGGGTTCGATTCCCGCATGGGACAGATATTTTGTATGGCCTACAGAAATTTGTTCCGGTCTTGGCGTATGTGCATGTGATATTCTATGTTTGTAACTGCACCCACGACACAGGAGATAATCCTAGTGTGGGGCGACGTTTTTAAAAAAAGAAAAAAAATCAATACTTGATTAAAATTATGAAACAACAGATTTTTTTTCAAGTGAAAATGTTGGTCTGATAGTAAAAAGTGAGCTTAGGTTTTATCCATTAGTACATTCATAACTTCAACTCTTGGACTATAAACGTAGGTACGATACTTAAATTACAAACCATTTTTGTACATCGAAATTCGAAACATTTTAATGATTTTGTTCTCGAAGTGTATGGATTAAGCTCAATTAATCAAAAATAGGCAGGTTCTTATAACTACGGAATCAAAAAACTAAAAATGTGCGTACTATTGCTAAAGATAGTCGCTCGCCCGCTACACTTGAAGTACAAAATCAAAAAGACTCGGTGTATGCTCAGTTTCTCATTTAATGTAAAATATGGAGGTACCTATATACAAAATATTGTAGTGGTAACCATACGTCCATGTGGTGACCCTAGCGGCGTCCGCAGACTACTGCGGGGCGTTACAGGGGGAAGGGCGCTGTAGGTATGCAAATAGCGGCATTTGGCGCACCCACAAAGGAGATTCGCTTCTATACTCGTATTATTAGTTATTCTTATGCCATAACCTTGTTGCCTGCTATTGACAAAATTGCGGAGAAGTTCATCTGTAGCCAAATTCATGACTTTTATAAAATAAATTCAATTATTAATAAAAATCAATTTGGATTTCAACCAAATAAAAGCACAACCTTACTTCTTTCGAATTTTACAGATAATATAAACCAACTACTTAATAATAAAAGTCATGTTTTGGCCTTTTCATAGATTTTTCGCGTGCATTCGATACCCTCGATCATGGTGAGCTTTTGTCTAGGCTTGAAAGTACTGGCATAAGGGGTCCACTTAAGCTGGTGTAAGGACTACCTAAAAAATAGAAGTTATCGTGTTAAAATCTCAAATCATCATAGTGATATAATCGATATCAATGAAGGCACAGCTCAGGGATCTGTGATCGGTCCATTGCACTTTCTGGCTTACGTAAATGACATGAATTCTGTGCTAAAATATTGTACGTCATATTAATACGCTGATGATACGTGCCCCCTAGTAGCCGGAAAAGACCCACAAGACGCTATGAAACGGCTACAGTCTGACTTTGACAGACTTAATATGTAGTGTCACGATGCAGGTCTTGAGATGAATGCTCAAAAAACCAAACTGATGCACATAAAATCTGTTCACCTAAAAGGAACATGTGTAGGTGAACTTATTGCACACTCGCATTCTTGTCTACATATGAGAGCGCCAACGTGTAACTGTCAGGCTATTGAAGTCGTTGAAACTCACATGTATCTTGGCTTATTAATTGACAACAGGTTCAACTGGAGTCCTCATATTGAAAAACTATGTGACAAATTGCGCGCAATGTTGGCCAGTTTTCATGTCATTAAAAAACGGCTTCCGTTCAAAACTAGATTGATGCTATACAATGCCTTCATAGACTCAATAGTGTCGTATGGATTATCCAGCTATGGGCGAACCTATAAAACATACATAGAATCCATTTTTAAGTTATAAGTTAGAATATTGAAACTTATTGTACCATCTCATATTAAGCTTGAATATAAGGATGATCACTTGAAGCTATTCAAATATTGCACAACACTTCCCATTGGCGATAAAGTAAAGCTCATGCTACTAAAAGAACAATTCTTTCAACTTCACTTACAACAAAAAATAGAACATTCTATATGTACGAGACAAATGACACAAAGTAGTAGACACAAGTAACTGGTTACGATGAGTGCAAATAGGTAACTGCTACGGCGAGAGGACGAGTTCTTACCTAATCCCGCGACTTATTAATTTTTTGCCTACCGACATTCGCGATTCAATCACAATTATTACTATTAAATATAAACTATAGATGGTGTGTGGTGCGGTCATTGCCGTATCTCAAATGATAAAATTTTTGTTTGATGCTGATGAGATTCGAGTTGCATTTACCTGTTAATATATATGTAAACTTATTGCACTATTTAATTATATAATAAGGTATGCTAGATGACCATTTAAAATTATTATTAAATGTTGTACGGAATGTTATCACCACATACAAACTCTTCGAAGTTTAGGTGGTGTACATGTCATGTATGTTTAAGTGCTTTTGTATTGATAAATAAATAAAAACAAAAAACTCTCCTGAAGGGGTGAAATAAGGGTTGCAGTTTGTTTGGAAAAATCTTTAAATTAGCAACGATTTTGATAAAACTTGAGATTCATGCTCTTAAAAACATTTAATTGAATACGTATTTCATGGTTTATGGTAATTCACCCTCTTAGGGTGCAAAATAGGCGTTGAAAGTTTCTATGGAAAATATTTAAAATCTGCTCCAATTTCTATGAAATTTATTATCCGAGCTCCTAAATATAAATAACAGTCTTTTATATTATAGGCTACAAAATTATTTTTCCTGCGGGAAAAAGTAAAATTCCCACGGGAAAATAATAATAACGCGGGCGAAGCAGCGAGCGGAAACCTAGAATTTGATATAAGTAAACAAGGGCGCTGGAAACTTATCAACTTTATCCTGTAGTACCGAAATCTATATCTATACAAATAAATAAAATTAAAGTGTATGTAATGTCAAAATAACAAGTTTTTACTAAATGTGTATGAATGTATATCGGGTACCAATAACAAAAACACAATTTAATTTTTTTTGCCTGTCTGCCTGTTTGTTCAAATGCTGCCAAAAGTTACTATTCCACGCGGACAAAGTCGCGGGCACAGCTAGTTTACAATAAATTAGGTATTATAATTATGTTGACAGTTGTAAATAAAAAGCAGTACAAATATGAAAATAAAAAAGGCACACGGACCAAGAGAATAAATGATAAATTAATCTTTCGATATTTTACAAAATGGACAATACATTTTGAGATTATACTGTAAGCATATTTATTTACATCCATGTCCATACATTAGATACACTATATAAAACTCTTTATTGCACAAAAACAATAACTACAAAAATAAGAACATTTATCATACAAACACCAATTGGCAGCCTTTTAAACTGATTTCGATAAAGGTGGAGGTTCTATGTTCGACTGTATCTATTTTTTATGTATGTTCACCGATTACTCCGCCATTTGTCGGTCGATTTTCAAATTCTTTTTCTAATCGAAAGATTATACTCCGGGGGTGGTCCCATGGTCACCAAGTCATGATCTGATGATGGGATCCCAGAAAAAGCGAGGAAACCCTAAATTTCATAGGCAACGTCCAACGTGATTCATGTTTTTCTAAATATATTCAAGCATTTTCATCTGGTGGTCATCATATCATGTTACTGAGCTCAGAATTTACGATAAATATCCCAAATACTGTAGAGTTCGCTCGTTTTTGAGTAAAATATAATTTTTAATCTAATCAAACTTAATTTGATTTGATAAAAAATTCTCGTATATCAAGATAGCAACATGCGATTTAGACGACCCTTATATCGCTCGTAATAGCGGCGGTTTTCATAGTGCAATGTAAAGCTTGTTTTGTGATCGACTGTATGTTTCTAATATTGAGTCGAACCTGTAAATGTGGCTCCTATATTAAAAAGTAACTCAGCGCATTTTATACAACAGAGAGTTAAAGCCTTACAAATAAAAACTTATACCGAGGATAATCCTCGGAATAATTTATTCTGTGTTTTGTCTTGTTTTAGCACATGTCAGATGTAATATGTCAAAATAAGACAAAACGCGGAATAACTATTCCGAGGTTATTCCTAGGAATAAGTTTTTTATTTGTAAGGCCGTTAATGTTTAAACTAATTTGTCTCTTTTTTAAGTCGGAGTAACATAAAAAAAATCAAATAAAAAAGGCAGGAAAATCTCCTGACGATCTAAACTTATGGTCTCCCTACTTGTGCTTCTTCTCATTTCACGCTTCTAGGAAGGGGATTTTCAAATCATTTCTCTTGCGGGTTGTCATTGGGAGGCAGTAATCGTCCCTCGTAATCTTGCTAAATAAGCTGTTGATGTTATGTTCTTGGTACTATTGATTTTTTACATATACAAGAGCGACAGATCACTTATTCGTTCATAAAACATATGAAGCCTCGTTAATTACTTGGCTTCTTAAAAAAAATTAGGCATGGAGGCACTATATAAAAATACGGCAGACTGAAAAAAAAAGAAATACAATAACCAAAAAAAAATATTATAAAATATTAGTAGCACGGTAAATCTGTAAAACATGAAAACAATATAAAACAAGTGGTCGAAAAATGATTTGCACGAAGTGGACAGCCATACGAACAGTGCAAGGTAAATAAAAGTTTGTAATAAAAATGGATGGCAAATATATTTTTGTTAGAAACTTAAATGAACCATTTGGTTTTTTTAATATGTCTAAATTTAGCAAGTAATAAAATCTGAAAACTACCTATATACCTAGTATATATTCAGGATGACCAAACCATATAGTTTTCTAATGTTCTTAGCAATTGAAAAAACTACTAATATGCTTAGATTACATAAAAATAAGAAATTTTGTTTTAAACTAATCCTAAACAAAGCAAAAATTAAAAACTAACTGCATTAACAACTAAATGCTTACCAAAAATACCTAACTATCAAAATAACGAAAGACCCCTTGGCATTGTTCCCATGACACAGGCAGCATTCCCGCGTTTAATTGCTAAGGAAGAGGAAAGCCTCTGCGCAAGAAAACTGCCTGCGCAGAGGCATATTAGAAATATTTTTAGTATGCCTCTTTCGTAACATTTTCTTTTAGTGCCATCTGAAGCAATGACGAGATTGTTATGTTTTCAAGTATACCTTTTAACTTTATTTTTCAACTTCAAAAAAAGAACAGATTCTATGTTCGACTACATCTGTTTTTTTATTACTTTTTATGGTCTCCGATTTTTCTGCCGATTGCGTGCCTGAGGTGGATTTCATTGTCACTAAGAAAAGGATCCCATGGAAATCGAGAGAAACCTTGAAATATTATAGGCACGTCCAACGTGTTTCCTGTTAACCGGCTTCACAAAAGGAGGAGGTTTTATGCAATTCGACTGTATGTTTTTTTTCATGTTTGTTACACCAGAACTTCAGACATTAATTAGGCGATTTAGATTTTTTTTGTTTGTGATTGAATCCTAGAAAAATCGAGGGAAACTCCTTAATTTCATAGGCAAGTACATGTTTCGTGTTTTCATTCAAGCTAGTATTTAGGTGTTTGCGCTTCTGGCAGCTATCATCTCAAAGACTTAAGAAAAAGGGGTTAGTTTTTTAAATATAAGAAGCGCGTGTTGACCTTTACATGTATTCCCAGCAGGGCCGCAGGGCTCAATATTAGGTCCATTTCTATTTCTGGTATATATTAATGACTCCCTCACCTTGTAAGACACGACCATGAGATAGTCATAAATAATATAAGAATACATACAACATCACAGTTTTATTTTGAATTCGGTGCCAAGCAATGGTCAGAACCTTGAAAGTTTAAAAAAATACAAGAACAAAATATAGTTACTTATAAGGAGACGGTTCATCGTGGGCCAAAAAGTAACAACATGAAATATTATTTATTTTAGCTCTTATTGCATAGTTGATATATGTTAGAAAAATCAGCCTTATCCGCAATCTGAGAAAAGAGAAAATCAGGTTTAAAGTTATTGATAACGAATGAATCGAATAACATGCTGTAATCGATTACATTTTATTTCCTGTGATAATAGTTGTACGTCAGGTCAAGGTGAACTATAAATAATATTTTTGCCATACTCTCACGCACATTAAACATCAATAATTATAATCTATCTTGTCCTAAACAACGAAGAAGAGTTCCATAAAATTCATATCTTTTTTCTTAAATACTTTGGGGTCAGCGCTGTGAAAAAAAAAGAAAATGTCAGATGTTACTCGACTCGTTTGCTTTGTTTCGTTCGCAAAGTTTTGAGTGTGCTTTTATTGTTATTCGATTTTTCTACGACCCTTGCTATTCAATACGGACTTAAGTGATCGTATTTTTCTTGTATGAACTTTGCTTTCACACCCGGACACCGAAAACCCGCTTACACACGATTGACTTTGGCAATCTTGTTCCTGGACTTCCCGCTCGGCCTTTCGATTGGACACCACATCATGAATCGTTATATAAATTGCAATATAGCGTTAGATCGCTTAAAACAGAGACACCGCTCTTGCTGCTTATAGCGCCATCCCGCTCTCAGTGCGGTTTTAATATTGTTTTGGGCGATCATGGTTAGGGGGATGTAAGTTCAGTCTTCTAAACTATTTTAACTAATTCAAATTCAAATTCAAATTCAAATTCAATATCCTTTATTCAATTGGGATTTTACAATCACTTTTGAACGTCAAAGAAGCTACGCCATTGGTTCACAAGTCTACGGCGGGAGACCTTGTACTGGAAAGAACCAGCAAGAAAACCAGCAAGGGCTATTTTTTTCTCCCTGTATTGTTACAGAGTCGTCAATTGGAAGCAGAACTCAAAAGTAAAGATTGTGTTCAACTTCCATTACAAGATTAGATGTGTCAGTGTACATTATACATTTAAATCTATAAATTAAGTCTACAATTAAGACCAAGCATTGACATCATTAATCTTTAGTAACATAAAAATGCTTTAATATGATAAAAATATATGACTTTATAATGTTTTCCCTGAAAAAGCGCTCTGTTTCGACATCTGATTTTCATAACCCTACTTTTTATATCTTTAATTTCTCAGATATGAGATTGCCAATTTTGGTCAATTTTTCAGAAACCGTTTAATGTCCTACTACCTTTCAAATAATACCACTTTCATTGTGTTACACCCTAAGCCCAAGGTTCTATGGAGGGTGATCCGTCTCCTTTGGCACCGGCAAATCTATGCGCGTGTTCACCCAGGGGTTAAGGGGTTCGAGAATAATTCTTGTAATGCCGTTTAGAGCGAAAAAGTTTTATTTTAAGTTATTCTGGCGTTTGTTTCGAGGAATGTGATGTGAAAAATGTGACCTATTATTTTTGTGGTTATGAGTGTTTTTGAGGTCGGTCTTTATTTCTTGTAAGAATTTTAGGTCTATTCGAAAATGCAAGATGAGACTGCGCTAAGTGAAAACTAACCATCACTATAGTAAATTCTAAACACCTACTACGATGTAAGGGAATAAAAATCATGTCGCTCACGTACTCCGTAATGTAGAGGAGTATTCGAAATTCCAAGAAGCACGAGTGATGAAGCCGCAAAACTTTTATCAAGATCAGTAGAGTTGTGCCCGAGTAAAAAAAACATTGCCAGAATGTAATTTGTGTTACAGTTTACGTTACTTCTAACTTTTGTAATAATCTCGAATAGAAACTGTTAACGCCATAGGTATTTCTTTTGTTTTCTGATTGAAAATTTAATTTTATTACACTTATCAGGAAACCATTACATAGTGACTGATATATTATTACTGGATAGATGAGACTGATATTTGGCAGTCGTGACTGATATTTGATATTATACTGATATTTGACGTAGACAAATACGCTAAGAACGGAATTTTATAGCCCATAAGGGGGTTTGTTTAGAACTTCGTCAGTATGAAACTGTGTTAAAGCCAATTATTAGCATTGAGTTAAGAAAATAAAAATAAGAAATAAATAAAATTGCTTATAAATCTCCTAAATTATCTCCTAAAAAGGAGCGTCGGTGGCGCTGTGGACTCGACACTTATCTTCTTCCAATCTGGAGGTCCGGGGTTCGAGACCGCCATGTAGCAATATGTTTTTCGTTTTGAATTTCATATGTACTTACATTTGCGAGGCAACCTGCAACATTGCGAAGAAATTTAATAGTGTATGTGAAGTCGACCAATCCGCACTAGGCCAGTGTAGTTGCCTAAGGCCTTATCACCCTAACATAGAGACTCGAGCCCCTCGACGTATATGAGATGTGATGATGATCTAAAAACATGTCCTTTTTATTTTTAATGCAGGAATTCCCACTAGCCAAAGTGACAAAAACTTAAAAAACTGTTTCAAGCAATAATAATGTTGATCGACAAAGTGTTAAAGCTCATGTAAGCTATCCAGCGAGCGATTATAACATAAATAGTAGCGGTGTACTACATAAGCTCTGTGAGAGTAATAAATATACTCGTAAGTTGTGGCGTCCGTCCGTCCGTCAGCGGCGTAGGAGCGAGGCGTGTTGTGAAGGGCAAGGCCGAGGGGCCGTTGAACTGCTATTTAGGGACGCCTTCGAGATCAGGGAATCGCTCGAAATCAATGTATCTTACACTAGCTAATGAGCTTTTAAAAGGTCTGTACTAAACTTGTCTCTACATTTAATTAAGAGTAACGTAAGTCAAAATTTTTTTTTATTTATTTATTGCTTACATGTATACGTGTAAAATGTGAGTTACCTACATTAAATAGTACCAGTCAGTACACATGTACCCAGCAAGGGCATTGCAAGAGAAATTGCAGAACGCGAATGGAGTTACAGATTATTACGCCCATATATCTATTTGTTATATTTTTATACAGTTATAATTTTATTTAGCTACCAATTAAAAACAGTTTTTCATTTATAAATTAAAAACAGTTTCTTATTTATAAATTAAAAATAGTTTATACATTCCGAAATATAATGCAATATTAAGAATAAAATAAAAATTATACAATCCTTTTAATATTAATGACTGTGTTCATATGACTTGATATCTACATAAACAATTAAGGCTTAATATTTTCTCGCTCTGGGTGTTTTTAAAACTCAAGGAGAATGTTTGAAATAATATTAAGCTTCGTCTAACACAGACCGCTCTTGGGTCTTTATTAACGGCGGATTTAAGAAAAAACAATGCTCAATCTATCACTTTTCCTCGATTATGTTAATGTTAGAGCTTATAATAATATATTCGCCGCTTTCGTAGATTTAATAAGTTTATTGGTAATATTGTTAACAACATTAACTAATCGACTTATAATATCTAAACTATATTTTTTTATTTTTAGTTATTCATGTTTCCAAAACTAAAACTTTGTATTCTATTCCATGTGTCAGTCGGCAGATTTCTGTACTTGCAATAATAGATTTATATTCAATCTTGATAAAAGCTGTGACATTGAAACATTCCGATGAGTTTTAAAGGATCGCTATGATCATAAACATTCAAATCAAGTAACAGTTGTATGCAAATCAGCAAAAGGCACACAGTTTATTTTATAGAGAAAAAAAAACTTATGTACAATTTCGCCTTGCGAATGAAACACTATTTTTATTGAATTAATTAAATAATATGATTACTTTGTCAAATAAACAAGTTAATACAATGTACAATTTCGCCTTGCGAATGAAACACTATTTTTATTGAATTAGTTAAATAATATGATTACTTTGTCAAATAAACAAGTTAATACAAGTTTGTATGTCCTTATGCTTGCATAAGAAGGGAAGAAAGTCATTTTGAAACTTTGTTGATTGAAAGGGATAGATCGTGTTTTAATGGATAGGTACATTGTTTGTGCCTGTACTCATATAGTAACATAATTCATAAACAATGTTTTAAAATAAATTCTATAGATTTCAGGCCAATCACAAAAATTAGAAGAAACCATTTCTCATCGAAAACAATGAGCAAAAATATCTAAATGTTATATATTATATTTTACAAGTCATTTGTTCACATTTTGAGGTTGCGATTGTGATAATTTGTTGAAAAATTTATTTAACCGAGGCATGTTTTTTTATATATTTATAAAAACATGCCTCGATTTTTACGTTTGAACCGAAATCTCCCGTAATTTATTTTTGATACTAATTGTCGACAGCTCCACATTAGCGTATCTTGCTTTTTTAGACTCGGAGAGTATTCGGTTTCCAGATCTAAGACAAGCATCTAAAGTTCAAGTTATATCTAACCTATATGTCCCTTAATTATTATTTCGGTGTTCAGCTACGACCAGGGGGTCTAGACAAAGTGACAAATCAAAAACGATAACGAAGTTCGATAAGAATAAAATGTATGAGATTGACATATGCCATCGCATCGTAACGTGGCGAATCGATCAAAGTCATCGATATGTAAGCTGGTAGACAAATTGATTCGCAACGAATCGATAAAGTAGCGAATTATTTTTTTGTAACTTCCATATAACTACTACTCAAAAGAACTCATTTTTTATTAAAATGAAATGAAAATATGAAATTTAATAACTTATTTTACCATTTCTTTTCCATATCTCAGGTTTGAGTACTTAGACAACCAATATGTTGTTTTCTTACAGAAAGAACAATTCGACACAGCGATGGTTAATCCTTACGTTGTCTAGGAAGTTGTTTTCTTTATCTCAGAGACGATGAGGAATTTAATTATCGTTTCGCTATGAAAGGATTGCCACTTGCCTAAGCCCCCCTGTATTGTTTGTGTTCTTGTTATTCGAATGGCTAAGTAAAGTCGAGCGATGCTGGAATCAAGCACGGCGCGCTTCTTAATAAGCGTCGTGTTTATTGTTGCAACAATTTGTTGGAGCATCGCTATGCCCTTGCTCAACGCACTCGGCAATAAATCTCTGTGTTTGACAAAGAAATGAAATATGTAACACTTAAGTAATTCAGATAGGTACGTTTCCTCTTGATGTATTGCCGCTTAGATTTTCTAAGCAAAGTTTTTAATGCTGCAGCATGCAGTTACAATAGCATTGTTAGGTTCGACTTGTGGCTTCTACATTTAGTATAACATAGCTAGTGTATGTGTGTATGTGGCATAATATAGTTATTGCTCTATTTTTAACCGACTTCGAAAAAGGAGGAGGTCCTATGTTCGACTGTATCTATTCTCTTCTCTGTATCTATATACTATATAAAGCTTTTATTATATAGATTACTCCGCCATTTGTGGGCCGATTTTGTAATCGAAAGAGTACACTGCCGAGTTTCCATTGTTACCATGTTATGATCTACCTAAACATGGAATCACCGGCAAATCGAGGGAAACCCTTAAAATTCATAGGCACGTCCAACGCGCTTCATGTTTATTCTTAAGATATTCAGGACATTTGCGTCTGGCAGTCATCATAATGTTACTGAGCTGATGATAGAAGGCTTCT
Source organism: Schoenobius gigantellus (assembly GCA_963935595.1). NCBI lineage: Eukaryota > Metazoa > Arthropoda > Insecta > Lepidoptera > Crambidae > Schoenobius > Schoenobius gigantellus. The sequence goes on along the minus strand of OZ012544.1, from coordinate 14,208,235 downwards.
GGTAGATTAGGTAGGAGTTCGGGGATAATTCTTTCAATACTGTTTAGAGCGAAAGAGGTTTTATTTTAGGTTATTCTGGTGTTTGCCTTGGCTCAAATTCAAATGCGCAAGTTTAAACTTAACTAAAAATATTGAAAAAAAAATTACAAAAAAATAAAACGCCCTTCAAAAACACCAAAAAGTCATAAATAATATAAGAATAGATTGATTATATAAATAAAGATTATTAATAAAATTGATAGAAAACGAACAATAAACGTTCCCGATAAAACGAGACATAATGCAAAAAGCATTTGAGCATTCAAATAAAAAAAATTATAATAATCCTTATTTATCATTAACGCATTTAAGCACTTAATGCATACAAGTTTGTAAAATTAATGTGCTAGTATGAACTTGCTTAGTCAGAATCACGTAAATAGTTATAAAGTCAACATTAAGAAATAATATAATATCACACTTATAAAAGTCTGCTCTAAATTCTACATCAGTAGCACAGAAGATATATAATACCTACTACATATCAGTAGTGATCTTAAGTTTTAGAATACTAAGAATAAACGTGAAGAACATCGTCCCGGGCACGAGCAACAAGCTTCGAGCCTTTACAATTGGGATGATGACTGAATTCAAATTTTTACGTCTCGTCATTAAATATTAAAATACCGTGGAAAAAGATGCAGTCCTGTGAAATTAGAATTAAAATCGGCTCAGTAATACATTAGATACAAGCATTTTAAGTTGTTAATTTGAAGGCAATTAGACAGAGAGATCCGACATCAACCGTGACGTCATTGTTGAGTACGGCCATATTAACTCCTTGTAAATTGCCGTTTTGCTAGAAAGAGATGGAGAAAAATCTTTAATACCTTATATCTTGGTTGTTTTTATAGTTATTCAAAAACCGATTTTTTCTTTCTGTTCATTATATGAAAAAGCTTCTATTAAAGCAAAAAAATTTTTTAGTCATCTAGCCAATTACCGCTTTAGAGGAAAATTCAAATATTGTTCGAGTATAAACAGAGACATCGCGATTGGAAGGTATAGCGTCGACTCATTCGGACCGAGGTTTTAGTAATGTTTGGAGTTATCAGGGTGGGCCGGCAGTTTAAGTATCACACAGAGGCAAGTTGTGAAAATATGTGCCCGTAAACGTGTGAGTCACTTGATTCAGTGCAACACCTGCAAATTTGCGAACTGATTATCTCGCGATTATCAGAAGCGCTCGATGTGAATTTCGAGGCCAAAAATTTGATGCGTTCGAGATTTCATAAGATTATGTATTGCGTAAGGCTTGCTTAGTCAGAATGTTATGGTTCGGAGAACGTCATCATCGTATATTGGTCAGTGCACGTTCTGTTTTATTGAGAGCAATGCCTAACTCTAGTTGTCGAGCAAGCATTTTCTGAGAGATAGTTTGTGGTTTTCATTTGAAATCTGAATTCTCATGAACTACTCAAACGCCGCGTGATATATTATGCAAAAACACTATAATTTAACCTTAACGTCCGGGTTTCCTTTGAAGAGTTTCGTGGGATTATTATGCGAAAGATAATAACAATAATGAAGCTTTTTTCGATTTAAGTCGATTGAATTTAGAGTCGATTTCTCAATAGTCAGATAATTTTTATCCGCGGAATAAATATGACAGTTTGACAGCTTTTATCGACAAAATCTGCTAAGCCGCCATATTTATTTTAAAGGGTTATCTGACGATTGAGAAATTGGTTAAAGCATTAAAATAGGGTGAGAATGGTGTAGTGCAACTCATGATTTCTTAATTTCCCGTAAGCTTCAAAACTGATCTCATCGACACACGATTCTAAGAAAAGAATCACTCGATTGTCAATGGTTAATTGTTGGATGTAGACACCTGCAGAGTTATAGGAAATCTTGCGTATATACAAAATTACAAATGAAACTTAAAAAATATTTGGATCACAGAATTATCATCTAACCTGTTCGATTTTTGGTCTGCTACGTTCTTTGGTCGAATCGCTCAGTTAAAGTTATGATTTACTAAAAAATATGCACAATTTGTTCTTTCGCAAGCTTGCATTGTATCTTTGAGCGACAACTTGTCCATTTATTTGTTACGTGGTTACCGGGGAGTAGTAAGCCACCGGGTTAAAAATATCCTAAAATGCTTAAGCCTATTCATATAAGTCCAGGCTTTTACGTAAGAAATACTAATCAATTTATGTAAAGTTTAAGATTAAATCAAAACATTCACACCTATGTATAATATTGAAAGGAATTTGTGGCAACATAAGATGATCCCGATTATATTTTTGCACAATACTTGTAATTTTCGGAACAATTTTTTAACATTGTGACACGGAATTAACTTTTTTCTAAATTGTAGTGTATGGACTTATAATTAGTAAGTATATTCTTTATATCATTTTTTTATATCTAAACGGATTTTATAGGGGAAAAATAGGATTAAAAAAACATAAATAGTTAAGAAATTTACTGCGTATACAGTTCTATCGGCGACATCAATAACGATCCGTTTCCCAGGGAAGCGGTTCTGCGGTGCTGCTAATGATCGCACGTGAGAACCGACTCCACGATTTCCGCGTTACCTACTGCGTTTCCTCACCTCGTTCAAGGGCTTAGGGTCAGGTTTTTATAATCTTGTGAATTCAGTTTGCCTCGATTCCTGTCTACCCCACAGTAGTATTACAGACAACGGGTGGTTTGGTGCATAGGCGTAGGTTTGAATTTTTGATGGGGGGAGGTCCAGATTAAAACTTCAATTTGCCTAGTGTATACTAATACTTGGAAGGAAAAGTTCATTCTATCTAAGTGTACATTGATTTTCAATGGGGGTTGTCCGGAGCCCAAGTCCCCTCCCTTACCTACGCCAGTGGTTTGGTGGGCAAATCAGCCACCGCCACCCTTAGTTCATTGGATATAAGTATTGGTAGATTCAATCAAGGTAAGTCATAGGTAAGTATAGTTTTTCATTAAGAGCGTTCGAATTTTGAAATAAAAGATAATAACCCAAATTATATTACTACATATCTATGTTACTTTATGGTACGTTTGAAGCAAGGAATGTGATTTCGGCCAATAGTTGTAGGTACAACGGTTCCGCTGTAGGTGGTATGTCCTGATGGATGACATATTCGCAAGTTCGCTTAGATGGGACTTAATTACATAAATAAACCGAGTTAAGATTGTTTTGGGCAATTGTCTGTGGTTTGTCGGCTTATATATTTTTAGACCAAATTCTCAACGAATCGTCTTTTTAAAAGTAGGACAAGGAAACAATCTTTTACTATAAGTTGATTCGCTTTACCTAGAATAACGCTATGCCTCGTATTAAGGATCTTTAAGATTTGAATTCGCCAAGATATTTCTAGCTCAAACCATAGAATACGCCAATATATTCAAAGTCTATGGCTCGAACGACAACGTTATAAAATGATAATGGATTGTAATCGAACAGAACTGATAAATCTAATTCATATAATTTATACTTATTAAGAGCATCGGTGTCGCTGTGAACTCGGCACCTGCTTTCCAATCGGCAGGTCCGAGGTTAGAGACCGCTATGTACCAATGTGTTTTTCGTTTACGAATTTCATATGCAAATTTGTCCGACTCCGACGCTCCTACGGTGAAGGAAAAATCGTAAGGCAACCTGCATACTCTGCGAAGAAATTCACAGGTGTATGTGAAGTCGACGTGAATAAAGAATAAATAGAGTCTAAAGTAATTCCCAAGAAGTTTCCTTAGCAAGCAACATCATTAAAATCTATGTGTAAGATAAGGTAGCATTCTCTTTTTCCAAATAACTCAATTTATAGAAGCGTCAGCTTGTCTTTAAGTAAATGCATGGCCATACATATGATTCAGAAAGCGGAGCAGCCATTAGAATTTTACCTGCGCGGGCGCAACACAACCTTATCTCCAAATCAACAATGTAACAAGTAATTATACGGCTCATTCCGTTTGAGGGCTCTAAATGCATTCTGTGATTAACTCGGTGGGCTGTTAACAAAATATATTATTGTTTCTAACGTTAATTTTGTAACTCGATCGTAGGAAAAAATCGAGCTTTGCGATCTCAATGAGTTTCGTAATCATATACGAAACTCATTGAGACTACTAAGAGTTGAGACTAATAATCATACTATAGGTATGATTATTTTTGATGTTATTGACCTTGCAAAATTATTAGGTAGTATTAACTTTGGCAAGATGCGAAACCAAATAAACAGACACTCAATTATTTGTACGATTAGGTACACCATTTGATATTTAGACTGTAATCACGCAACTTTACATTGAAATGTTCAATATAATAAAAATGTACAATGCCTTTTCAACTCAATCTTTTAAATTCAAATAGAAGAATGTAACTATGCGTAGTAACCATAATTTTTTTTAAAGGTAAATGTTTTATGTATGTAACAAATTTTTAAGTGTAAGCCGATGAACCGTCAGGAAATAAAAAGGTTTATATTTCTTTCTTTAATTTAATGGAATCTATTCGTATAGAGAATTTAATGTAAAAATGGATTAACCTCAGTTTGCTTTATTGCAAAACAGTTTGATGCGTATTTGTAAATATGTATGATGAATTGTAGCAACACATTAGGATAATATCACTCTGGTAAAAATAAAAATATAGCGTCGCAGAATAAAAATTTTATATGGCTTGGGACTTGAGTGAATCTATACATATAGAGAGAGACGGGAGAATAAGTTGGTTCCGCGTTTACAACAAATTCCGTTTTCTTCAGCTAAAAATAGAAATATAAGTCTTGAGGAAATTCTGATAAAATCTTTCAGGCACGTTTTTACAAATTTCAGAAAGTTAAAGACATTAATGTATTTTCTTAATTAAGGACTTCTTTGATTTTTAATAAAACAAGTAAAATATTGTTATAAACTTTTAATTGTTAATGCAGATCTATGCTCTACATACTACATACTCGTATATGTCTCTCAAAACTGACAAAGATGTAATACCTAATAGAATAATAGATGTAATAAGACTATTTATAAATATTTTATTAATTGTGTGGACACTTAGTGCTTGTACTGTATTTAAGTACGGAGCTAGATGGACACGCGGAACGTAGTAACTATTAGCTAATCTGTGACGCGGATCACTCCCTTTTGCTAACAGATACCTATTCCACAGTTTAACATTATACAGTATGCAATAAATTCGACAAATCATTTGAATTCCGATATCTATATTAATAATAAGGGTCGTTTATCCGTGATCACTTTGAGTCGATCATACACCGCGATGGTTAGTGTTCCATCGATTAGCCTCCGTAAGAAAACATGATATGATAAAGCGGTTTATCGCGGTGTTCATGCTAGGGGGCAGGGGCCCACCATGATCGTTGATGGCAAGGTTAAAACAATATTCAATGAAACAGAGACACCGCTCTTGCTGTGTATAGCGCCATCTCGCTCTCATAGCGGTTTTAATATTCGTTTGAGCGATCATTGCTAAGGGACTGATCTAATGTCTGAGGAGGCTGCTATTGAAGTTTTATCAAGAATCGTGACACCGTTCTGGGCGATGACTGATCAAAGGTCATTAGAATTGACTGAAAAGTGTGAAAAGTCATAATTTGTGAAGCGGCATAATTGGCGAAGTTTGTGTTGCAAAATTTGCGAATTCTCCCGCTAGTCGGGTAAGAAATTTTGATAATCCGCATTTAAATGATGTGCAGATTTATATAGTTACCAGCTAACGGCCTTATGAATAAACATTTTACTCCTTGGATCATCCCCGGACAGCAGACATGTGCGGAAACAAGACAAAACACGGAGTAACTAATACGAGGATGGTCCAAGGAGTAAATTTTTTATTAGTAAGGCCGTAAGGGTTTTAATAAAGCTCAACACTCAAAAATTTCTGGAGAGGCCCAGGCCTTATCACCTACAGGTATGAAAATAGCCTACGACCTATTCTCAGACCTACCAAATAAACACAAGACATTTCATAAAAATCGGTCAAGCCGCTTCGGAGGAGTGTGGTTCCAAACACTGTGACACGAGAATTTACATTTTATAGGTACCCCGTGAACTTGAGGATATGCATTAACATAGGCCTTACTAAGACCATTAAGTTGAACAAATGTCACTATGGAGCCAACTTTGAAATGCCGCAAAAATAATCTTCTAATCTATGTCATATAATTATTTCGGTCTAGTAGGTCTTGAACTAGGGCCTTACCATGATCGCTAATAATAAGGTTAAAACTATATTGAAAGAAAGACACCGCTCTTGCTGCGTATAGCGCCATCCCGCTCTCAGCGCGGTTTTTTTAATATTGTTTTGAGCGATCATGGTTAAGGGGCTGTTCTATGAATGAAGCAACTGTTGTTTTTTCGCGATTTTAGTATTAGTCTCAGTGAAATTTACTCAGTTTGATGGTCTGAATAATAGTCCCAAATTAATGCATATCCTCAGGAACATGGTGTATAAACATATATAAAACTCTTGTGTCACAGTGTTTGTTATCCAACTCCTCCAAAACAGCTTGGCGATTTTAATGAAGTTTTGCGGAAGAGGCAATAAGCCTCCGAAAATGAGAGGGTTTTGGACAGTGTCCCTCGCGTTGGTTGTAGGGATGCTCCAGATCCGCTATTAGCTACCTTCGGTTGCCAACTCGAAACTGTCATTTCGAAACACTAGATTTATATGTATATACATAACTAGTTATGTGAGTAGTTTTTGGAGCGAAGTTTCTTATGGGACATTGTGGAGGCATGGATCATCTAGCAAAATTTACAAAAAACCTTAACGTTTAAAGCTCATAGGATAAAACTGAAATTTGTAGGTTAGGTTGGGCTAGACATTGTGACCACACAGCACTGCATAAACTGCATTTTGCATGCTTGCTTGCACGCTGCATGCTTGTTTGCATGCTTGCTTCGGGCTTTACACAAAAGGCTTACGTAGCACTAGTTTTATCCAAATAAACCTAAGTTTTCTGCATCTTCTAGCATTACCCGTGACAAATTACTCATTATGTAACTGACAGTTTTGACGTGGCAAACGAAGTTAGAGAATAGTGGGGCCTAGTGGGGCTGAGTTCGGTCCGTTGATACGCAGGATTCGATTCGAGCAGTCGAGGTTGGCTTTGTGTCCAATGATCAGTTATTCGGAACCTAAACCTAATTCTGAACAAACGACTTTAAGGACGTTAAGTATTTCTGTTTATGTTACTTTATAGCTACAGTATGGACGGTTTTCCTCAAACGACTCAAAATATCGGAGTCGGTTTCCAATTCAAATAGCATGACGTAAACTCAATCATTGGCGAGATACAGACTGTACAATTGCTCCATTTACAAACGTTTTACACAGATTGCTGCAATGCTCTTCGCAGCTCAATAAAATAGTGAAACCGCAGGATTGTTTAACTACAAAACGGGCAGACCAATTCGTGTTTAGTTGCCTTTATAGTTGTATAACCTGTATTTCGATTATACAGTTACGAATAATATAATACTGCGGTGTATACAATGATGGAAACTAAATATCCTCTTTGTTTGGAGGCTTTTGTAAGTAGTTATTGATGCGCGTATGCGCTCTGCATAGTAAAAGAAGTAACGATAAAAGTCGTTGCTGCTTTAATTTTAGCCTTTTGCCTCGATTAATATAATTGGTGGTTGCGATTGAAGAAACTGTATTATCTAGTTTCTTCAATGCTTTGGTGGTTCGTTATGACTACTTATACAATTGAACAATGGAATAGACAGATTTAACTGTTCTAATGAAATGGAGTAGACGAAGAGCTGCTTATATTTAAATAAGTCAGAGTACGTACATGATTGATTTGTACCTACTAACACAGGTAGCCCTAACTTACTGTATCTATGGAAATCGTAGCGTGAGGTTATTATTTTGAAATTTAAGCTTGAAATAATTGTAAATTCTAAAAGTAAAAGTGTTTGTATAAATGTAAATGTAAAATAATTGAATGTGAATTAAATATTTAAATAATTAAATAAAAATTGTGTAAAATATCGAAGACGGAAAGTAGGACAATAAAAAACATAAAGTTGTTAGACCCGAATTTCTGTTGTATAGACTTAAATGAGACTTACCTACTCACTTAGTCGATCATAATAAGTAATACCTAAACCTTAACCTGGAATAAAATTACCTACTTACTTTATAAACTAAACCAGATTGAATAAATATCAACAAAATAAAAATTTCAACTCCTATTCGGTACAGAGAAAATAATCTTAAACCTACGGAATGGAATAGTAGCTAAAACATTGCCACAACATCGACATTTTGATCGATTGATAAACCGGCTGCGCCAGGGCTCGGAGGGATGCGCTGAGAAACTACACCGGGGGTGCGCCGGCGCAGGCTCCAAGATGGCGTGGCGAAGGTTCAACGTTCTTCGTGACTCACTGCGCAGGCTCACTGCGACGAATTGTAAAGTTCTTTACAACTAAACACTTTCGTTAATAATAAACTTATTTTATTATTTTATAAATAACAAAAAAAATATTTTACTGCTTTAAAAAATGTTTATCCTTTATGTTTAAACGATTGAAATACTCCATAACCAGTTAAACCTCCCTTTATAACATATAGCTTTCAGCCTCAGGAAGGCTAAATTCACCGAACGGGTCATTATGATGACCATCAAAACAAACCGAAAATGGAAAATATTTTAAAGGATATAAGTTTATAGTCATGAATGCACATTAGTATGATGTGGATATGAAACATCCACATTAGTGTTGTTTTTATAATATTAGTGTACCTACATTAAAAGTTTTTGTTGAAGTGTAGATTATTGCCCTCTATGAATTGCGTTATCTGTGGTGTGGTGATAGCCCGCCTTTTTGATTTTGACAGTTCTTGTCTAACCTTAGCTGTAGATGTTTCTTGTTCTCGTGTGTGTTGCAAACACAGTTAATTTATTAAATCTATCTTTTACTTCTATTTACATATAATACAAAACTTCATCAGTTTTGAACCGATTTCGTAAATTTATGTATAACTTATATAATAAAAGTATGTACATAGAAAGTTACATTATTCCTGAGTGACATAGCCTTTTTGATTGATACGGTTATTTTGTCATATTTGTTTATGGATATTATATTTTATTTAAATGCGAAATAACAATATATGCAAATAAAAATGTTTGACACCAAGCGGAGTGGTCAGGGGTCAGTTAGTTGTTAATGTACAACAGCAGTGTGAGGAAAAACTTCTTCTGTGTCACACTGGCGTGACAAAATAGTGTGACAACGAGTAAGCACTCCTTTAAACGGTGCTAAAAAATAAAATCCAGTATTCTTTTTTATTTGTACCTAATTCGCTGGATGTATACCTTCCTACCGTTAAAAATAGCCTACACATTTCCATTTCGAATTTTGTTTCAATCGAGATTCGTAGCAACGAGGCCGCACTCGGACACAGGTTACGGCCGATTTACTAAGACAGTACTCTCGGTATTACGTGCCGCTGGACGTAATAGAGCCGTGTTCAGCCCCCCCCCCCCCCCCCTCCCGGTCCCCTACAAGCCCCGGCCGTTCAAGTTTTTAGAGCGGAGCCTGACGAATTGGTCCGGTGCCGTGACCATCGGTACTGCAATCAAACAGATTAGGAGGCATCACGCTTTACACTCGTTAATATTTGAATTCTTTACCCCTTTGTCTTTAGGTTGTCAGTGAGACAATCGACAATGCAGGTGGATATCAGTGACAGTGCAAATTGATTTGGTAATCGATTGTAAAAAAATATTTATAGAAGCTCCTGTTTCTGCATGGGCCCCGGGGACACGCTTCAGAACTTTGATAAACTGAGAATGTGTACGAGTTCATATCTGAGTATCAGACGAAAAAACATATACATATATAAAATATAATATAAGACGGTTCATTTTTGTACCTTCGCCTCTTTCATTCGACATTAAAATTTGTCATTCAAAATGGACCACGGGCGGAATTATTAATGAAACGATCCAGCAGTTTTGGATGTTTTCGTTTGGTAACACTCATTCGAAATTAAATTAACCAACTGATACCACTTTAATTTATTATTACCTATTTGAAACATGGCAGTAAATTTTAAAACCTTCACCTACTGCAACTTGTGTTTAGTGTTTGGTAGTCAAAGGATCTCTAGCGAAAGTCGCCATCTTCGATATGTAATGCTTTCGCAAACGAAAAACACTATGGCATAAGCAGTATATTACCTATAAGTACCAACATAGCGATAAAATCTGCCACGAACCCCCAGGTTACCTATTAACTACGAGTATTAACTTATCTGTGTCCCAGGCTAGAAGGGCCCCAGTGGGGCTAGCACGCAGGAGAATCGAAAATCGAATCGGAATCCGAATCGAGGAGTTTGTATGGAAATTTTATTAGCGCCACGGCGGTGAGTAGCAGAACGAATAAAATTGCCATACAAACTCCTCGATTCGGCTTTCGATTCGATTTTCGACTTTCCTGCGTGCTAGCCCCACTGATCACAATTACCGTGCCCAGACTTAGGTGAGGAGGCCATTAAAGGATCCCAGCATAAAAAATTTAGCTTCAATTGAGTATTCAATTAGTTACTTACCAAAGTAGATACAAAATGAAATGTCATGAAAATTCTTGAACTGCACATACTGAAAATCATTGTTCGGGCCCCAACAATGATGTTACGCCACTGGGCACAAAAATGACGCCAGCTATATAGGTTAGTTGGTGTCTGGACTGTCTGGTTATGACCTATAGCTATAATTCTGCTCTTGAATATACATAGTTTGGCTGACAAAAACACTTATATTGCGAATTTGGGGGTCCACCGCTTATGAAATGGCTTATGCAGGGACTTCTAGTCAAAGTTTTTTATCCAGACATCCTCATAAAACTTCGCATAATTGCTTTCTTTATATGTGTTTGTTATTTGGCTCTACGTTGTTTAACGATGTTAGTTAACATTGTCCGGATATGTTATATATAACACTACAAACAGGTGATAGGAATCCCCCCCTCCTCCTTTACTACATTAACCTTTCTAGAAAGACTTTTCCTAGATCCCCAACAAGATCAGAAGACCGTTTTCCTCATCGGCATTCGGGCATAGTATAGATTTGGTAATCATATTCAAACAAGTTAAGCAAGAAATTTACACTATGCCGCAAAAATCCAATGAGACTGTTTCAGAAAAGTATACTTTTACTGAGCGGTATCAAAACACCGCATTGTAACACCTGTTTGTGTTCCGCATAATTGGCGATGTAGAGGCAACTAACACCCTCGAGCCTCTACAACTTCGTCGTGACATCGCCTCTCTTAGCGCCTTTTACCGAATGTTCCATGGGGAATGCTCTGAGGAGCTCTTTAACCTTATCCCTCCCTCTCCATTCCTTAACAGAAACACGCGTAAGGGCCTTCGGAGTCATCCGTACACTGTGTCCTCCTTTTCACACCGTACCAAGAAATTCCAAGATTCCTTCTTCTGTCGTTCATCCCACACTTGGAATTCTCTACCTGCGCACGTGTTTCCTCCATCCTACAACATGGGTTCCTTCAAAAGAGGCGTGAAAAAGCATCTTTTGGGCCGGCAAGGGGCGGGCAGGTAGGAGAGTGGATGTCGTCCCTACTCTATCTGTCAACTCATTTGGGCCTCTTTCACCGCTTAACATCAGGCGGGAGGAGGTCATTTGCCGGGCCATCCATAAATAAATAAATAAATACATTGTGTGAACGAACGTTGCAGAGGGTCAACTCTCGAAGCCCGTAAACAAATCTGTCAACTGTGCAATGCTGCGCAAGTTTAAACGTTTCGTGATTAGTTCTGGGTCAATCGATTTTTGTTATTCTTGTGAGAAATTGTGACTCAGTTGCTAATTTACTGGTTAATTCGAAAGTCTTTAGCTGCCACTATGCTATACTATTTTTATCTATCAACTCAGCATCACATTATTTATTTTTGCGGATTTTATTATATTTAAAGTACGTCTACGGCTCGATGGTCGTATTTTATTGTGGACTCTACCATGCGCGCTCACAAGGGCAGGGAGAACACCGGGGGTTTTAGTGGGTCGGCCTGGAACTCTGCCGGGCCAACCCCACACTCGCTCGCCGTCTAGCCAACGGCGGGTACGGTGCGGTTGCGCATTTCCTTCCGAAAAAAAAAGATGTGTCAAAATTGAGCTTCGTTGAAGGTAGTTTTTTTATAGGAAGGTTGCGTGCGAAAAATACGAGCTATTAAGGATGCGGGCTAGGTTAGGTATACGACAAAGTAACGTAGTTTTTTTTAACTGCTTTGTTCAATTTGTATTGATTCATGCTCTAATCTTTCACATGTTCCGCGGCACTCCGCATATTTTCCGACAGCTGCAACGAATTTTAGCTTAGCTCCGGTACATAGTTTTGTAACAGTGAAATCCTCAACAATATTATTATTATAAATGCAAAAGTAACTCGTGATAGCTACGCCTAACATATTTTAAGGAGCGAAATCCGTTACGCTTCCAAGCGGATAAAGTTGACTAGGCCGCCCCTTGGGTATGCCGAGAATCTGGTCGACCAGCGGATATCGCTGATGTCTCCATATTCGGTTAAGCCACACTCCGAAACTTCTCTGCCCCTGTGGAGATACGTTGGAAGTGACTGAGAAGTCTAATTCACCAAGCGCTCCGCCTGGAAACAAGCCCAACATTAACAAGCTCAGTTCATCTAGGGAGGGGTCACCAGGTTGACTCCTTTGTGACCCTCAGAAGACCGATCAGGGATGAAGCAATGATATCTCTGAGCCAGATGTTAGTCCGATTGGACCCTTCTCCAGCTGCTAAGGGTAATTGGGGAGTGCCTACGAAGGCACGTCCCTTTCCAAGAGTATCCTCTTCCCGCGTTCCCTCCGCAGCATCCTTCTTAGAGATAACATCTTCGCAGAAGGAGGCGACAACTCCCATACCGTCGTGCTGGTCGGCCTATGTTAGGCCGCTGAACTAATGCAATTTGGTATAAATATAGCTTAAGCACTGGGGAGGGACATACTAGTAACTACTTTTATCTCGAATTTAATGAGTTTCATAGTGAACGCGTTATATATTCGAATTTGCAATATAATTAAATTCCACGAAGATGAAGTTACGGGTAACAGTTTATAACCTAATTTTGACATCGCTTACACATCAGTTTATTTATTTATTATAATCACCCTTTTTCTGATGGAAATACGCTGAAGCACGTAGCAATGTACGGCGTTTTACCCATTCGATAAATCCATCGCTTAGAGTAGCACCTTCGGATTGATTTCAATTGACAATGGGACCTCGGTGAATGTTAATGGTGGATCGGAACCGTTAGAAGCATTGTGCGAACAGCGTGCCGAGATTGTGCTGCTCTGATTGAATCTTATTCCCGTGTTTTATACGCCATTAAAAGTGGCATTTCGTTTTTCAAATTGTGCTAACGGAGTATATGTATGTTGTGTCATTGCTAAAATAAAAGTACACTTTTCGTCATCCCGTAACCACGAATGCTGTAAAGCGTTCGAAATGTCGGGCCAAATAATAAAAATGTTGTAAAACTAAATATACGCGAGTAAATCTGAAAGTGTAGTTTTATTTAAATGTGTAGTACCTACTAATATTTTTTTCACTATATCCTATACTTATTTGATGACTTCACCTCCCATTTATTATTAGGTTATTAGGTAACTGAAATTCAGAACTATAATGGAAGTAAGTTTCGCATAAACACCACCACAAAGGAATTAGTTATCTGCCTCTAATTGACATACTGAAAAAAATGTACGGCCTCCGTGTCCTAATGGTTGAGACCACATGTTTCTATTCTGGAGGCCAGAGGTTCGATTTGCCATGGACGTAGAAGTTCTCCTGCTTGGTTTGGTTAGTAGCAGAGCTCCTAAACCCACCTGGCTAGCTACCACCGTCTTACCTAAGTTTGTCGCTATAATAACAATGTCAATAACGTTATTGTTTTCCGACAATTAGAGGTCTTACCAGTTCCTCAATTGATATGAGTGTGGAACATGTAGTATACGGGGCCCAGTGTTATACGACAGACTTACTTGTTTTTATAATGCTTGTATTGCCCATGAATATTTGCCCCCGGACTTTATGAAAACTATTGTAGTTCCAATTGTTAAAAATCGTACGGGTGATGTTTCTAATAGTAGCAATTACCGACCTATATCACTGGCAACAATATTATCGAAAATATTTGAACGATTGCTTAATGTTCATTTGAGTGAAAACAATATACCACTATGTCATTCTCAATTTGGGTTTCGCAGCGAGCTATCCACTGACATGGCCATATTTGCTTTAAAAAATATTGTTAAGTACTATGTGAACCGTAAAACTACTGTTTATGCTTGTTTTCTAGACCTCAGTAAAGCTTTTGATTCGATTTTGTATGATAAACTATGGAAAAAGCTGAACAGTACAAAAGTGCCTACAAGAGTCGCAAACTTATCGAAGTTTTGGTATGACAACCAGTATAATCAGGTCAGATGGGGGGAGTCACTCTCGGATCCGTATAAACTGAACCGTGGTGTAAGGCAAGGTGGTCTGACGTCACCAGTGCTGTTTAATCTATATGTAAACGATCTGATCGAGGAGCTGAGCGGCACCAGGGCCGGCTGTTATGTCGACGAGCAATGCGTCAACAATCTTAGCTACGCGGACGATATGGTGCTGCTCAGCCCCTCGGTCGGAGGGCTCCGCCGCCTGCTCGCTATCTGTGAGCGATACGCGCTCGAACACGGTCTCACGTACAACGTGAAAAAGACAGAAGCCATGGTATTCAGAGCAGGCAGCAGCTCTGACAGAGTACCGACGCTCACACTGAACAACTCGCCCATTAAAGTTGTAAGTAAGTTTAAATATCTGGGGCACATACTTACGGACACCTTAAAAGACAATGATGATCTTGAGAGACGACGTAGATCACTTGCCGCAAAAAGCAACATGTTGGCTAGACGGTTCTGGCAGTGTTCTCATACAGTTAAGGTGACACTATTTAAGGCATACTGCCAGGCGCTCTACACCTGTCAGCTCTGGAATAATTACACGAAGAGTGCATTTAACGCTCTTCGTGTACAGTATAATAACTCCTTCAGAGTAATGTTCGGTCTGTCATGGAGGTGCAGCGCGTCTGGTATGTTTGCTGAGAGTAGAGTTGATGACTTCTTTGCAGTCTTGAGGCGAATGAAGTTTTCTTTTCACCAGCGTTTAAATAGCTCTGATAATGACATTTTACAAGCACTATATTGGACTGTATATCGCAATGACGTAGCCTTTATAAAATATGTTTGACTGAAACCTATGACTCACTATCTATATTACTAGAAACAATTAATATGTAAAAAAACCGTTAATTTATTCGTGTGTGACATAATGATATTGATCCTGACATTTATATTTTCGACTTGTTTTATACATATGACTTTTACACTGATAATATTTCTCAATCGTATTTCAATTATTCAAATTAATTAATAAGCATTTGTATAATTTTATAATTATTATTTTATTTGTATTGTATTTGTGCAATTCCATTTAATTTAATTTAATTCTAATTTATAATTTGATTTTAATTTTATCTAATTTTAATTTTATCTGTAAATATGGGTTATTTTATGTTGTAACAACATGAACTGTGCCTGAAATAAACGATTATTATTATTATTATTATTATTATATGGAATTCAGCTGAAGCTTGCAGCTCACCCTTGGTGAGCTGGTATTAAATTCAAGTCCAAGGTCAGGTGAGGTCAGGTCAAGTCTAAAAGTTAAGGATCCTTCCATTATCAGCTCGGCTCATGACTAACAGACGCAAATACGGGAATAGTTTCGGAAAAACATGAAATACGTTGGACGTTGGACGTACCTATAAAATTTAAGGATTTCCCTCGATTTTCATGGGATCCCATCATCAGATCCTGACTTTGGTAACCTTGGGACCACCCCAGGAGTATACTATATCGAATACGAAAAGAATTTCGGAAATCGATCCACAATTGGCGGAGTAATCACGTAACATAACATACAAAATATGTTGGACATACCTATAAAATTTAAGGGTTTCCCTCGATTTTCATGGAATCCCATTATCAGATCTTGACTTTGGTAACCTCGGCACTTTTTTGAAAACCCTTAAATTTTATAGGTATGTCCAGCTTGTTTGTTTGTATGCTACGCGATTACTCTGCCAATTGTAGACCGATTTTAAAAAATCTTTTAATATTCGATAGGGTATACTCCTGGGGTGGTCTCAAGGTCACCAAAGTCAGGATCTGATGATGGAATTCTATGAAAATCGAGGGAAACCCTTAAATTTTATAGGTATGTCCAAAGTCTTTTATGTGTATATGTTACGCGATTACTCCGCCAATTATGGACTGATTTTCAAATTTCTTTTCATATTCGATAAGGTATACTCCTGAGGTGGTCTTATGGTCACTAAAGTCAGGATCTGATGATGAAATTCCATGAAAATCGAGGGAAACCCTTAAATTTTATAGGTAGGTCCAATGTGTTTTGTGTGTATGTTACACGATTACTCCAAAATTCTTTTCGTATTCGATATAGTATACTCCTGGAGTGGTTCCAAAGTCACCAAAGTCAGGATCTGATGATGGAATCCCATGAAAATCGAGGGAAATCCTTAAATTTTATAGGTAAGTTCAACGTGTTTCATGTTTTTCCGAAGCTATTTTCGTATTTGCGTCTGGTAGTCGTGAACCGAGCTGATGATGGAAGTATCCTTAACTTTGAACTTGACCTGACCTTGGACCTGAATTTAATACTGGCTCACCCTTGCTGAGCTGGTATTAAATTCACTTTAAAGATAAATGTAAGAAATATTTTAAAAATCGAGGGAAACCCTTATTTAATACCAGCCTTATATTAGGGTTATCAGGGTTACCATTATTATATTAGGGTTTCTTTCACTAAAAAGATTTCATTCACAAAAAAGTTAAAAATATTTTCCAATAAAAACCGACTTCAAAAACACTGAAAAGTTAAAAATAATATAAGAATATGTACAGACAACATCACACTTCAATGTTGAAGTCGGTGACAAATTTGAAGACTTTCTAGGAGATCATCGTCTTGCACCGACTTCAATATAGAAGTTTGATGTTGTCTGTACCTATTCTTATATAATTTTTAACTTTTCAGTGTTTTTGAAGTCTTTTTTTTTTGTAAAATAGTTTTTATGTAAAAATGAACCGCCGGCCGTTCGTTAGTCTTGTTAAAACTTAAAAACGGCTTGATGGAAAAATGATATAAAGAAAAAATGGTAATTTGGTATGGAAAATGACAGTACATACTTCTGTCATTTGCGAAGATAATAAGAAGTTCAATCAGGATAAGAATACATAAAAATTGGGAGTTTAATGGCATAAGGCACTCCTGTATCTTTCTGGAAATGAACCATAACCGCTTTGTGTCACTTTACAACAAATGTTGCTCTACTCTAGCTAAATATCTAAAGAATATCCATCAACTTCGCTTATTAGATAATATTACTACACAGCTCGCTGACATACCGCTATTTAAATGTTGAAATGGTTGAGGTACACCTTGATTTATACTTGTTTGTGTTATTTACGGATACTGACTGCGCTGGTCACGTGCAGCGAAGTTGAAACAGAGACGCCACGAAACGGATCTCGAAAACGAAAAAACATAGCGAAAATCTGTTTGCTAATATAGATAGGTGGCAGTTTGTCAAAGTTTGTCGGAAAAGTTTCAGTGCTCATCGGGCTCGCGTTTAAGGGAGCTGTGTGTGTATACTCTATGGCAGCTATACTCTATGTGTGTTCCGCGGAACCCTATGGTTCCGCAATACCCCTGTAGGGGTTCCGCAATAATTTAGAAAGAATCAAAACACCCCTCTCTGGTCGTACTTTTATTACGATTATTAATAAAGAATACACTTTTAAATCTCTCGTTTTATTGTAGGGTTCCGTCAAATAATTCGCTTTCCAAAAGGGTTCCGTCACCATAAAAGTTTGAGAACCGCTGCTCTATGGAATACAAAAAGAATTTTGAAAACGGTCCACAATTGGCGGAGTAATCGCGTAACCTAAACACAAAACACGTTGGACACACCTAAAAATTTAAGGTTTTTCCTCAATTTTTATGGGATCCCATCATCAGACCCTACTTTGGTGACCTTGGAACCACCCCAGGAGTATACTCTATCGAATACAAAAAGAATTTTGGAAATCGGTCCACAATTATTGGCGGCGTAATCGCGTACCATACACACAAAAAAAAACATACGCATCCAATTGAGCAATTGACAATGAAAGCAATCGGAAAGTATGCTCTCAATTGCTCTCTCGAACAAAAAAAAATTCCAAATCAGTTATGTAATAAATGATAGATTCCTGAGGTACCAAAGATAAAAAACATACAGTCAATTCGAGAACCTTTTGTGAAGTTGGTTAACAAATTAAAACTCCTAAAAGTCAATTGAAAATTTTTTTTTACAAAAAATAGAACCGACTTTTAAAAAACACTGAAAACTTAAAAATAATATAAGAATAGGTACAGACAACATCACACTTCTATTTTGAAGTCGGCGCCAAACGACGATCTCCTAGAAAGTGTTAAAATTTGTCACCGACTTCAATATAGAAGTGTGATGTTGTCTGTACCTATTCTTATATTATTTTTAAGTTTTCAGTGTTTTTGAAGTCGGTTATATATTTTGTAAAAAAAAATTTTTTTTAACTTCTTAGTGAATGAAATCTTTTTAAAGAAACCCTTTGTTTAATTAGTGTTTTCCTCGATTTTCTATGAGATCCCATCATCAGATCCTGACTTTGGTGGCCATGGGACCACCCTTGCAGTATACTCTATCAAATTCAAAAATAATTTTGGAAATCGGTTTAAAAATGACGGAGTTATGAGGTAACAAACATTAAAAAAAAATACAACCGAATTGATAACCTCCTCCATTTTTGAAGTCGGTTAAAAAGAAACTCGAACTGTATAAAACTTTTGGTTTACAAATCTCGAGATATTTTAAATATAAATGTCAGTACGAAAATATATTGTGAATAAATGACGTCATGCTAAAATAAATTAACAATCAATTGCACATCATTTCGGCAGAATAGAGGAAAGAAAGCAATGTGCGGGCTAGGTCGATATTGAGTCATGCGCGTGAGTACCGTTACACGCACGCTACGTTTATTTGTTTTTAATCTTCCTTGTGTAATATTTTGACATATATTTGAGCAGTGCATTATTTAAACTTTAATTAAACAATTTTATAGCTAGACTATTGTTTAGCTAAGTTATTTAAAATTAGAAAAAGAATTCTAAAAAAGGTTTGAATTGCGAAATACGACTCCTTTTGTTAATATTGTAATATTGTATCATTATTTGTATATATCTACTTACTTCTATTCAAAGCAATAAAGTATCAGTTCAAGTTTCATATACTTTTGATAGTACTGAGAAGTACTATCAAAAGTAGTAGGGTCGAATTTACAAAAAGTAGTAGGGTCGAATTTCAATGTTAGAGGGCTAATTACAAGTAACATACAAGAAGGATTTTTTATATTTTTCCGAAGCAATTGCTAACGTCGCGTTCGACCTTAGTGAAGCACTGGTTGGCGTGATCACATTCTAAAGTCACAGCTATACGCATTTGAGCATTACCAGCAGGCGGAGCACTGACTGCCAAGACTGGACTTGAGTCTGGGATTATCTCACAATTGCAGTTGCGTAATTTCTATATCTTAAGAGAAGCACGGCGGGGCGTATTTAGTGTGAATGACGTGATAAAAATTTCTTAATACTCGTCAAGGCACATGTGCACATGTGACTGAGTTTTATCACAAATTTGCCTATGCTCCGACTGCTATAGTATCCAGGCCCTTGATGCTACAACGACAGCAGTCGGAGCACAGGCACGCCAAGAAATTTGAGATAAAACTCAAGCGAGCGTGAAGAAATTTTTATCACGTCAGTCACAATCACACTAAATACGCGCCACCGTGCTACTTATGCTACTGAAATTGTGAGATAATGCGTGACTCAAGTCCAGTCTTGGCAGCCCGTGCACCGCCTGTTGTGTCGTGTGGTGCTGGTGCGCACATACTGGAGCTCGTTCAGCCCTCCATGACCGTATTGTTTTAACCTAGCTATAAGCAATCATGATAGTTGCTGGAGTGTAGTTGCTCTGATGTTTTTTAACTCGCTCTCAGGTGTTGAACGCACTGCAGCAATTATCTTGTATCCCCCCTCTTTCACACTAATTTTTCATTTCTCTCTCTTTCTATCAGATAATGGAATGGATTCTGACCCCGAAATCATTCAATCAAGAAAGAGCTTAACATTAATAAGCGTCAAAGCGTTTTTCAACCATCAAATTCGATGGTTGTTTGGTTGTGATTCGCTCTGCCCCTCTAAGCCTAAGGGTTTAAACGGACCGGTTGTTTCATCCAAACGTCACGCTCAAAGGTATTGAACGGTGTTAGAGCGAAAAGTTGTACTTCGCTCTACTTCGCGTAAAGGTTCTGAGCGCGTCCCTGCGTCGAGGCATTTCCACCTCTTTCATTGTGTTCTGTGAGTAGACCGCTGCGGGCGCGGTCGATAGCATCCGTAGCTGTTCTCACGCATCAAGCTATGCTGGTACAATCGTTCGCACGACGTCTATCAGTTTTAATTGCATTATAGAATGACCCTTTTGATTGTCCCATAAAATGTTTGAGTGCACACTTCAATACTGTTGTAAGGGATGGAAGACTAATGATGATGCGTATAATGCGATAAGTTTCCGTTATTATCTTTAGCTGCTTAGAAATTTTCTTCGAGTCCTGGGGTGTGATATACGGTACCTGGTCGAGCTTGCTGCTTTGTTCTTACTATTTTATTCAAAATTTTGTTAAAGTCGTAAATAAAAACAAACTCTTAACTATGTTCAAACAAGATCAGTTTAATGGTGTAAAGAGGCAATCTCTTTAAGTATCATCATAACATTTTATAAGCAATTAAAAATTATTTTCGCAGTTGAGCTCTCAACCCCGCTACAACTGTCTTATCTGTTTGTTTGTACATATCTTTAAAATTTTATTTAAAAATACGTAATTGTTGGATCTGTTGAATGAATGTACTTACATCATGACTTGGTTACATTTTTATACTTGCGGTATAACAATGTATGACTCAAATAATACCTATAGTTCGCAATATCGATATGTGTCTATATAGCAACATCCAATCTATAATTTCGGGCCAATTCTTCTACAAGCAACTTAATTAGTTTCGTATTTTGGCAACCGAACTGGTATGACCGTATGAAGAAAAAAATGCGCGAAAGATCCGGGTTACATGACAGTCGCGCGCGCAAGTAACGGATTTGTGATGTGTTATGAAAAAAAAGCTATTCAAGTTAGCCAGGAAAAAAGACAAGGGATTGTTATAGGCTGAGTAACAACCAATTGAGTCTTTAAAGTTACATCGGCGATAGCTCAAATTTAATGAAATATCTTTTTTGGTTAGTGGTAACATTAGATGTTTATTGTACAGCCATAATCCAGCTTTATATATTATAGATTATTTTGTCTACCTTTTAGTAACAATCAGTAATTGGTCTAATACATAATAAAAATAAGGAATTAAAGTTGTAAAAAAGATACCCACTATTTTAAGGTAAGTACCTCGGCCTACCCGCTCTAGAGCCGTATTATATTGCCACAAAAAATCGTTATAAAATATCTGTTATGCATTATTAGAATGACTATTAGAATGGCTTTGTTGATCAAAACACATAAATATCTAGAGTTAGAAAATATTTCAGAAAAATGAAAACTAGAGTCTGATATGTAATAATAACTTATTTATATCTAAATTATTTCATAAAAATGAAAATTGGTATATGATATTTTTACTTAGTTAATTTTATCGATGTAACCTCCTTCTACTTAATTAGCAACCGAAGTTAGAGAATAGGCCTGTTCTCTAACTTCGGTTGCTAAGTAGAACTGTCATTTTTAAACGAAACTTAACATCCATTACCTACTGCTATCATGAACGCCGCCGTAACACGTAAGATCACTAAACTAGTAATGGCTATAAAGTTTCTTTAAAAAATGACAATTCTAGTTACCAACCGTAGTTAGCGAATAGACCTGCAGGTTGGTATAAGTTTATAAATAGAATGTCCAATAAGTTTCATTTTCCTCTCTAGTCAGATTATGTCAGTGTTCTTTCCGTATTAAGAGTGGAAAATCAGTTCACTAACCTTCCTCAACGCGGTAAAGTTAATCAATTGCGGGCGATTCATCTGATCTTCCTTATTTATGGGGCATTAAATAAACCTGTTCCTTATAATGAAGTCGGATTTCTTATGCATAACTTGTTCTACAGCGTGTAGCGTAACGTGTTACTAAGTCTGACTGATGTCTTAGTCAACATTCCTAAATACACTCAGGGGCAAATTTAGAGGAACACTACACTTTTTACATAGATTCAAGCTACTTTTACAACATCATATCGAAGTGTGATTGACCTCTAATGCGTTTGTTTGATTGTTATCCAGGATTCATGACCAAAGCCATAACAGATAATGACAAAATTCCCCTATTTGTGACCTGGAGAAGAACGGCAACTTTTAATGGTGGTCTTTTTTATCACAATCGTACAACTGGTTTCCGCGTCGAATGTTTTTTTTTTGTAGCGAATCCGATGGCTAGAAAGCTGGTAAAACTAAATATGGTTTCGTATGCTGAAATACACAGCGTTATCAAAACTAGGAGTGAATTTTTAACGTTCCTCTAAATTTGCCCCTGAGTGTAGATTACCCGTTTTTAAATAATTCAGATTATGTGTGGTTTTGTTAATTTTGTGATTGGGGATTTACTATTTGCAAGGAAGTTGGTTATTTTTTAATACAATATTTAAATTTTACACAGCTGTTGAAAATGTTGGTCTTAATTTTACGTAACTAATAAATACTATATTTATGCGGCTTATTGCTATATTTTAATTTTATACAGTTGTTGAAGACGCAGGATCTAATTTTACGCAGCTAATATTTTATTTAAAGCAAAATTCAAATTATTTATTCCGTAGTTATACTTACATCATAATATTAGATTCAGGTCTTAAAATTTACTGACTACCGTAAATGTAACCACTCATGCACGTGTTGCAGAATCTGCAACGCTGATCTTCCGTGGAATCGTAAAAATTAAAATAAAATGAAATATATATGTATACATACACCGTGTTTGGTTAATACCCTATCAAGATAAAATTTACCCATGTAAACATTGTCAAATAAAAATTATGGCGTCATTGAAAATTCGAAATTGTAAAATTCATTTAGAAATCCTGCATTCAAATAGTAGGGTCAGTGATAAAATGCATTGAAAATGTTGTGTCTGCTTCTACGCAGATACTTTTCTAATTTTACGCAGCTTTTGAAGACGCAGGTGCGAATCCTGCCCGAGGTGGCCCAACGTTCGTGTAAAATCGCACCAATTAATTTGCGCCGATTAGTATTCAAAGACGTTAATGCGATTTAGACAAATCTTTAATGCGACTCGGTCGATTAAGCAGTTCAACGTCCGCACTTAATCTCCCTTGACTAAAGCGGCCAGGATTGTGGAATCCGATGGTGTTCGATTTTTTTACGACACAAAATGATTGGTTCCGGGTGTTTTCGATTAGTTTTCGGTTGCGGAGGTGGAGTCCGCGTGACTTGACGGATTCCTGTCTAGGTGCCTTTGTTTGGACGAGTGCCGGGGCTAGTGATGCGAGCTGTCGATATTATAGGCTGACAAACATAGATAAATATCGACTTTGGTTTCGACAGAAATAGTAGAGTGCGCACCAATCTTCTAGTTCGTTCTGAAGTTGTCTCACGCCTCTTTCACACGCACATAAAATATAGTAAACTTATTCTTATCGTGCTAAAACTTATTTAGTGATGTGACATTCATCTTTCACTAAAAACTTATGTAGACAGACAATATAGTATAATTTAATTATACCTGTATTAGAACAGTGCAACGCGAATCGTGCTGTGTTCAGAGCGGACTAGACGTTTGGCGCAAGCTTTACCAGTGTAAATGTGGGTTTCGGTAATCCACTTACCGAGTTCTATGGCAATTGACAACATTTAAAAAATATGACATGGAAATCCATTTAGGAGTTTGTTTATAACCTGAATATTATTCTTTATCATCATATATTACTCGCTATATTAAGAGAATTTAAAAAAAAATATTTTATGAATTAAAGTTTTCATATCTGACTTTATTATTTAATGACGTGAGAGTGTAAATTAAGTATATCTTTTGTAGAAAGTTGCCAGGATTCTTAACGAATCCCAAAAAAACGTGAGTTTTTGTAAGGGAACTTCAGAATACATGATTAGCTTCAATTTCGATGCAATCATTTTAATATGGCGAAGATTCGTTTGATTCCCCAATCAAAATGAGTATAGGTAGGTACTTGACATGTCACAAATGGCAAAATAATACTTACCGGAGCGATTCGGCTCATAAACAGCGGATGAGTGGAATGCTTAGCATTACAAAATTGGCCTCTAATGTTGGCCATGTCCATTGACCTCTCGTTACTTATTGTCCATGGCAATGAGTACGTTTGCACGGGCTCAAGACAAAAGTTGCCTGCCCCCCAACCATGATCGCTCAAAACAATATTAAAACCGCCCTGAGAGCGGGATGGCGCTATACGCGGCAGGAGCGGTGTCTCTGTTTCAATATTGTGTTAACCTTGCTATAAGCGATCATGGTTAGGCCCCTGGTTTTAGATTCTTTTGTTGGTGTGCAGCGCTTGTTGTTTTAAAACGCCTTATTCAAATGACTATACGAGTATGTAACAGTTGAGTATTGTTTGATCGTGTTCAGTTCAGCAAAGCGAGGGTATTTTTACG
Organism: Schoenobius gigantellus; assembly: GCA_963935595.1. NCBI lineage: Eukaryota > Metazoa > Arthropoda > Insecta > Lepidoptera > Crambidae > Schoenobius > Schoenobius gigantellus. The sequence goes on along the minus strand of OZ012544.1, from coordinate 14,183,317 downwards.
AACCATTTTCGAAATCGTGTTCATTTACTAACAATTAACAAAAGTTGAGTGGATATTCCATAATAGAAAGTCTTATAGTAGCCGGTTTTAAATCTTAATTAGGTACAGGTATGAATAGCAATAAAAGGCTTAAAAGGAAAAAATATATGAAAAAGAGTTAACTTTCAGTTATTTCAGTCTCTACCCTCATAGAAAAGATGAAAAAAATATTCATAATATAATATTAAAAATTACAACCGTATATCGCAAAGACGAAAACATTAAAAAAAAGCAATTTTGACAAGAGCAAGTTGTAAAGAAATCTGGGGGACTGATAAAAATATTAAAAAGGAGAGCTCTATCAGCAACAGCACTAGAATAAAGTTATATTCTTGTTTCAAATATGAAAAGAACAATATAATATATCTTTAAAAACACCTCAATTTAACGAAAAGAATAGAACTAAATTCTAGGAAATGGTTAGAATTTACATTCACATATTTAGTAGTAGAAACATTTCAACATCATTATAATGGCTATATTTTTCAACTGCTCAGTCGCAGCCGCCGAATTATAAAATGAACGTTTGAATAAATAACTTTTAAAAACAGTCGTATAATGTATATCAATCTATGTATAACAAAATATATGAATATCGTGTCGTTACCGGCGAGCGAGTGAAGAAACGTTGCATAAAACGTCATACATCTAATCTAAGCTTCGCCAGCAGTCGTGCTTTACCATTCCCGACGCCGCGCCGTGTACTGCTATGAAAGAGTAGCTATTATTAACAAACCACAAAATTGTGTTAATTAACAGAAAAAAATAATGTATTAATAGACAAAAAGACTGTGATCCTAGTATCAATGGAAACGCTGGAGCCAAGGAGAGCAACTTCAAACGAGGTTTTAAAAGAGCCTTTATCTCCAGGTAGGAGGAAACTGAGCTATGCCCCTGGCATTACAGATGTCTAGAGCGGTGGTTACCACTTACCGTCAGGTGGGCCACTGGCTCGTCTGCCATCGCCAGCAATAAAAAAGACTTTGGATTTTACCCGCATTATTCTGTTATTTGTACCTATATCAAAGTAAATCAATACAAATAAATAAAATTGAAGTATCTGTTTGTAATATCCAAACAACAAGTTTTTACTAAATGGGTATAAATATATATCGAGTAGCAATAACAAAAACACAATTAAAAAATTTTTTGTCTGTCTGTCTGTTTGTTCCCGCTAATCTCCGGAACGGCTAGACCGATTTTGACGGGACTTTCACTAATAGATAGCTAATTATATAAGGTATAACATATGCTACTTTTTATCAACCTTAACAAAAGTTACTATTTCACGCGGACGAAGTCGCGGGCACAGCTAGTGTTTAAATAAGAGTGTCGATAACGACCCCTTGTCGCACTGGAACAGTACTATTGCGGTCCCGGCTAGTGCCCTACGCTCAAACCGGTCAGGGCAGCCCACCACACGTGCACCGCATAAGCCGCACGTCTTCATCCATTTTGCGTCATTTACCCACCACACTGCTAGGATCAAATATACATATTTATATATTTAATTTAATAGCAAACAATGTTCATTAGGAGCACAGTACTCAATTTTTGAATCATCCCACGGTACAATTAATAAGTATGTCGGTTTTTGTATACAAAATATGTGTTACTTTATTCGGTAGATAAATTTTGTCTCGGTATCTGATAACCGAAATACCAGATAATATCCGTATCGAGAGATTTCCTGACGTACCCATCCATATCGTACATATTATGACTCCTGATGTATGTCTTAAGCATTTATATTTAGAGCAATTCGGTCGATACTGTACTTATAATGTGAGCACTTCTGTAGTCAGACAGAAAACGTGCGTCTCTACATTTATCTTTACGTAAAGCATTTAGTTTTATTTAATATCAAAAAATACTGTTCTCTTATTCCTATTTTTGTAATGGAAAGAAACGTAGTGAATAAAATGCATAATAAAAACATAAAACCTATATCGATTACTATTACCACGTAAAATACTACGCATAAAAAATATTTATTTTTATGACAAGAGGGTACTTATATCAAATAAAATAGTTCTGAGTTTGTGCTTGACACGATTCCCACAGCAGTTCATCGGAACATTATTGGTTTGCTTTATTCCAGTTTATTTCCGAAGTGTGGAAAGTGTAGTAATAGCGTATAAATCAAGTTTACGAGTTAACTCGTTCCGCAGAGGAGTGAAGGCGCAAAGTTTATGTTAATGGTCGTCATTGGAGATCATGGGCCTCATGGCATCAGTTCCTTTGTCATTTGATTTATAAAATATTGAGCTATGTTCATTCTGGGTATGACTAACGAAAACGGTCAAACATGTCAGTGAAAAAAGGAGGCAGTTTTACAATGATCCTAGGCAGTTTTACAATTATCTATTGTAAAATACCTCATTTCCGTGTGTAAATTGGGTAATTTCTTTACATTATAAATGATATTACTTACAAATAAAAATAAAGTGCCGCAATGACAGAGGTTTGAGGACATTAATAGACGACAAGAAAATTAAACCGAGTATTTATTTTATGAGCATGTTAACACTGACGCTCATGCAATATGACTTAGGTATGCATATGCACAAATGACTAGCTGTGATTTGGCCTGTATAATTAAAAATTTGAATTGTGCAAGAAGCAGCTTTAAGTAGAACAGATAAGACTCGATTTAGCGTAAATGCTGTATGCCATTCACATCGCAAACACACAATTTGCGAGTACGAGCGAACTGCTCTGTTTGGCGCGAGTTAGATGATTCAAGGCGTTAATGTTGTGTTTGCGCGGAGTGTTGGTAAATACAGATAAGTTTTAAGCATTTAAGTGATCGTTGGTCATGTGGCGTCACGTCAGCAGCTAGAATGCTTTCGAACGCTCATTTCTGAAGGAAGGTTAGCATTGAAATAAACTAAAGTTTGTCACCATTCATGTCTTAAGATCACTAAAGTTTGTCGTAAAACTGTTTAAAAGTCTAGCTTAAAGCGTTCAAACGCAATCACATAAACGATTTTGATCTCTACCACTTTTATTTGATAAAAGGAAAAATTTATAGTCAATCCTATGATTGAGTTACCTGTATAAAAAATAGTTATTGAGAATCCTAAAAAACCGCTGATTGCTATTGTTGACTAAAACGGATGAACTCGACTTTGTCAAATTAAATTGATATAGATATATGTGCCCTTCATTAAATATTCTAATAGATATAAAACATATAGATATTTAGTAAAAACTAGGGATGTTACGGATATGATATTTCGGATCTGGATACGGATACGGATATAGGAATAAAATTATATCGGTTTCGGATACGGTTACGGATATGTAATTATTTCGGATTATCCGTTAGTTTCGGATAGTTTCGGTTACGGATATTAGATAGAAGTAAAATATAAACACAAATGGTATGTAACAATTTTGTTTTATTTATAAGTTTTATCTAGTCTAGGTTATCATGTGGTATTATAATAAGTCATATAGGTAAGAAATTATTATATATCTACTCAACATAGGTACAACAAACTGCAAGATTCACACGGCGCGCGAGCGGTGAAAAAAAAACCTGTCGAAACATGTCGTTTTATTTTAGCTCCGCCCTTATTCGAAACTATCCGAAACTTGTGAAACGGATACAGTTACGGTTACGGATATTATTTTATTTCGGATATCCGATAGTTTCGGTTACGGTTACGGAGCTCCATAACATCCCTAGTAAAAACACCATTGATAAAAATATACTTACTACCTTACGCGCGCCCACCGGGTAATACAGATTACTGAAGAGTATTTTCTCAGCTTTTTAGACATTATCTATGGCATGGCAACCAAGTTCTCGAACGAGGCAGTAACCCAACACGCTTAAAAATTAAATCCTGTCAACATTAACGTCCATTACGGAATATTAATAAAACATTGAGTATTGTTTAATCACAATTCGGCGCCCGCATCGTGCCACGTGCCGCGTACTGGAGCTGCGGGTCGCACGAAACTTGTTATCATCCCAACATTAGGTCATTACGGTTCTTCGGTACCCCTATCACTCCAGATTTTCATTTGGAACGAACCCCGATTAAAAAGTCGAAGTAACTGTTATGTTGATATAGTTCATATCGCGTTTTTTTGCTACTAAGTTGGCAAACAAGCAAATTGCCCACCTGTGGCTCCTGTCAGATTCGCAGTAAAACTGCAACCTCCAAAACACAGTGTACGTTGTCAACTTGTGACATCAGATGTTAAGTCACGGTACCCAGTAATTTCAATGCCATATCTTACCCTTCAAACCGAAACACAGCAATGCAAGCACTGCTATTTTACGGTAGAAATAGGTAAGACGGAGGTACCCAAGCTCACGACCCTAATGCTATATCTTAAACTGATGCCATATCTTTGCGTTTTTGGTGGTTCATTTTTATCATTTTATCTTACTATGTTCGTACTTTATTTGAACCCAATTATGTGATTGCTGGGTGTAGGAATTTTTGTCGATTTTAACATTAATTCGCAAATATGTTTTTGGCGCAAAAATGACTAAACCAAGGCGGCAGTTTTTAAATTATGGCTGAAGTCTAAAGGAAGTCTAATCGAAATTATTTTTCATTTTCCTAGGTGGAAAATAAAAAACAATTTCGACTTCGACAACTGTTCCGAGCTGCCAATATACGACCAGTTTGAAAATCCTTAGCGCCTCTCTTAGCGCCTTTTACCGAATGTTCCATGGGGAATGCTCTGAGGAGCTCTTTAACCTTATCCCTCCCTCTCCATTCCTTAACAGAAACACGCGTAAGGGCCTTCGGAGTCATCCGTACACTGTGTCCTCCTTTTCACACCGTACCAAGAAATTCCAAGATTCCTTCTTCTGTCGTTCATCCCACACTTGGAATTCTCTACCTGCGCACGTGTTTCCTCCATCCTACAACATGGGTTCCTTCAAAAGAGGCGTGAAAAAGCATCTTTTGGGCCGGCAAGGGGCGGGCAGGTAGGAGAGTGGATGTCGTCCCTACTCTATCTGTCAACTCATTTGGGCCTCTTTCACCGCTTAACATCAGGCGGGAGGAGGTCATTTGCCGGGCCATCCATAAAAAAAAAAAAAAAAAATCTAATCTAACTGTGGATTTGATCACTGGAAACAGAATTTTGGCGTATTTTAATCAATTTCATATAACAATAAACAATTGACATATTTTTGGGAACCACAATATAATATTTGGTATTAAAAAGAAATTCGATTAACCGTTAGTTTTTTAGCTCAGAAAAAATACCAAATTAATACTCGTAACATAAAATATTAGTAACATCAATTTAGTAACATGTATAATATTTGGTCTGAAATGAATTTTATAGGCGTTAATATATTTTTATGACATTTAAGAAAAAGAATAATTGGATCTATTTTATAATATTTTAGGAAACACAATTTGGTGACCATTTATCCGTTTTGGTAAGCGTTTCGAATTTTATTGGTAGTAAAATAGGTACATTTTTGGTAGGCGTTAAAACAGAAGCCATTTTGTAGGAAGCTAACATTTAGCAGACACGACTTTCGGGCTTCGGTCGATTCAGCTACTCGTGAATATTTTTGAATCTGTTTAAAATGTCCTTTAAAGTCATACAAACATAACATACAGGTTAAAATATGTGTGTAAAATTTTTTTTGGACTTATTGACGCGATTAAAAGTGAAAATTTTTTATTTACAAGTATTCACGGAATTTTATTAGCCATCAGAGTTAATTCTTACAAAAGTTTTAACTGATAAGTATCTAGATGAAATGATTCAGTGTCCGCCAGTTTCAAAGGTTTAACTTTTATGGGAGTGAGGTATTGTTTCATCTCCACAGGATAGTTACGTGGAGTGAAAATGACGGGTACCTTAAATACGTCAAATCCCTCAATACCTTAAAAATATGTATTTACATTGTAAGGCCGGGGACGAAAAGTTTGTAAACATTTCATGTAATATTTTCTAACTTTAGTCTCCTCTTCACATTATTTGGAAATTGGAAAAAAGTTGGACTAATTTCAAACTCAAAAATCTGTATTCATAGACCTTTACAGGCACCTATTGACGTCAAAAAAAACATAAAATCTTCAACCAAGAATCTAATTAACTAATTAAGTATTTAATCCTTGTATGTACACACACCCCAACCATTATTAAGATGTATGCAAATAAAGCAAAATGAAAAAAAGTTGACTCTACACCTGTTCGGAAGAAACGCAGGTCTTGTATTTTTTTGGCTCCTCTTTTAAATTGCCAACATTACAAATATTATAATTCACAAACATTTTTATAAAAAAATATAGAAATAATATAGAAATGCCTGTCTGTGAGTGGAACAGTTACTCAAATTAATGACATTTATCCTATCATCATATCTATCTGTTTCGATTAAAAAGAAAAATGTAAAACTCTCTTTAGGCTCTACAATTCTACGCTATCACTAAGTAGCTTATTTAATTTCTGTTTCAGAAACCTGTTTATTTTACATAAGTTAGAATAAAAGTTCTTAGCATTTCTAAGCAATTTTTTTACATCTATAACTAAGTCAGATCGAGGTTTACTTAGTTAAGTAGGTAGATGAAATTTTAAAAAAGCTTGAATGCTTAAAAATCGATAAAAATTGAAACAAAAAGGTAATTTTTCCGAGTTTTCTCCAAAATTTTCAATTACAATCGCAAATTGATAAGCTTATTTCAGAATGGGAAATGCTTTTTCGAAAAAATGTATGAGGCACTCTTAAGCCTCTATATTAATATCACTAAATAGCAAACTAAATCTACAGTTATAATTTCCTGTCTGCTTTACATACGATAGTATGGTACGCTGTGACTTATATTCTGCTGATTAGCATTTCTAAACAATTCTTACTTTCTACGACTAAGTTTAGTGTAGCTGTATTCATATCATGCCTAAGCGACGTGAATGCGTCGATTGTTAGTATTCAAGTCCTTCCTTTACCCGCCAGCTAGATTGTCTATTCTGTGATAGAGCTCTCAATGGGCCCGTGTACATTGAACTGTTGTCCGAGTACTCGAGTTGATTTTACGATGATACCTGCGCTTAGTAACAAAGGTACATTCAATTCCGAAGAAGTTATTGTTGTATTTTATATCTGAAAATAGATGTTATGCAGTTTTATGTGTTTCACGTTGATTATTAAGCATGTGGTATGTTTTATTATTCACAAGTTAGGTATACATTTTTTCCGTTCCTTTGAGGGATATAAAGTTTTAAGTGTAAGTTCAATATTTCTATATTTATGAATATGATGTGTAGTCATACTAATGGTTTAGTATTTTAGACAGTAAGTTTTATTTAGATTTTAATTTTGCAACTGACATTGTAAGTGAACAGCTGTAATATCATTGAAATTTTAATAATAATTTGAATTTCATCACTTACTGGACAACGAACGCGGTTTCGGCCGTCAGTAAATATTAAATTGGCAATTAACCTTTCGTTTATAGTCGCTTATTTAACTATACTTTCATAATCATTTATTTGCAATAAATTTCGTCATATCAGTTGCTCGTAGAATAAACAAAAATTAGTAACAAATTTCAGCAACTACAGCTAATGACCGTCGCATCGTTGGTATTAACGCTTAATATTAATTCAGACTGCTTGAATTACTTTAGTCAAGAATTTATTCGCTTTGAAAAATATAAAGAAACAATTTCCAATGAAATCGTAAGATTAAACTAAATTCATTAACGTAATATACTATTTTTCAAAGATATATTAGACAATAATATTGTAAGTAGGTACTTACCTACTTATCATTAGTATTTTATTTATCATTAACTTAATTATTATAATGAATTAAGTTAATGACCAATTCGAATAACAAACATACATAAATAAAAATAAGCAGCCATATCTTGTGAACAGAAAACAGAAAAAATGCGTTAAGGTACTTGAGTCATTGACGTATATAACCTAGACGCGCTGTCCGGTACAGTGAAATTCAGCAGTCAACTGGAGCCAATCGGCACCAGTTCGCTTAGTCGGTCGCGAGCGAATGAGAGAAGCAGTTGATGTGCTTTGGATATTGTGTCGGTAAAACAGAGATTTACAGTTATAGTGATACAATAAAACTCCATATTTGTGTACCTGTGGATATTTGTTAAGTAATTGACATATTTTTAAGGTGAGTAATCATATATTTCTTGATGAAAACAAAAAATATGTTTCCGAAACTGCGTAATACGCTCGGCCGCCACGGCCGCCACCTTAGTATTGTCGTCTCTTTTACTCTTATGTAATATTCTGTTGGAGCGAGGACGCTACTGAGTCGCTGACATAGATTAAATTTAACAATAAAAAACAGATGTGCCAAAAGTTGTAAAAGTGATGGTATAATAATAACTCATTATGATTGATATTGCATCGATAGTTCTAAATATAAAATGCCTTCTTGTATTATGGTAAAATGCAAAAATTATTCGGGAAGAGCAAATGTTGCTGCAGGCATAAGTTTTCATAGGTAAGTTATTTTAATACCTATACTTCTTAACATAACTAATATAGTTTGGTTAATTTTAACTACTTTTTAATTAAATTGTCAGTTCTATGTGTTATTCTATTTAACAAGGTAGGTATTAAAAATATTTTTTGTTACGCATTTTAATAAGTTGCGAATAATATAAATAAAAAACACAAATAACAACATTTTTATTTCTTTTATTTTAAGATATTGTTATTGTTGCGAACTCATTTTATAGACTGCTAGTATTCAACATGTCATTATGAAACTTACTATTGACTTTGTCATTCGTAAACAAACAACTATGTGTAAAGTCGTGATTTTAATTGTGCTGTGTAAATCTAATATATAATTCGTATAAATATAATATTAACCTATTAAATAAATTCGCGTAAAACCTAAAAGTGTCTAAATAAATACTAACGTGCAACTCAGTGTCGTAACTTAAAGAAAGACTAACACTCTTCACCATCACTACAACCTTCCGCTGTACATTGCTGCATATTACTGTAAGTACTAAACTACATCAGGTTACGGACCCCTAGCAAGATGGACAACGTTACGGCAAAAATTTCGATTGGTCTATTAGAAGGGAAAACCGACTGGGATACTTGGAAATTCAAAGTTACCATTTTGTTACGTACAATACCGCAAGCTACCGAAGTGATAAATGGTTCGTTCCAGAAACCAGTACCTCCTCCCGCAGGCGCAGGTGATGCCGAAGTTAGCGCTTATAATACCAACCTTGAAAAGTTTATTAAAGCTGACACAAACGCCCTTTTAGTATTAACAACCAATATGCACGTAGACACACTCAAAAAGGTTATGCGATTCATGAGTGCTAGAGAGGTTTGGCTTGAATTGCATAGATTATTCGATGGTTCAGATGAAGATAAGTCGTACAATCTGTTCATGAGTTTTTATGGTTATACAAAAGATCTAGCAGATGATGTAGCTACTCACATGTCTAAATTGAAAAATATTTGGTCAGAACTAAATTTAGAACTTATCAAAGAAACTGGAGTACCACTACCTGAGCTGATGCTTATAACCAAAATTTTAGACACTCTCGACGACTCTTTCTTCCCCTTCAGAAGCAGTTGGCTTTTAATACCGAAACAAGAGCGAACCATCGAAACTTTGACAAGTCATCTATGCGCGTTTGAACGGGCCTTGAATAAAAGCAAAACGCAGAGACAAGAAGCCCTTCCTGCGACGTCAAGTACCTCGTCCAATGAGAAGAAGGACAAAAAGATGAAATGCAACTATTGCCAAGCCGTGGGTCATCGTGTTCGGAATTGTCCCAAATGGTATAAGGATGGGAAACCACCTAAGAGCTGCAATCCTACTACGTCTTCTACTTCTAAGTCTGCGAATATTATATTATCGGTCGAAAACACAGAGATATACAACGTAAATCACGACTCCGAACATTGGTACGTGGATAACGGCGCGACGAGCCACGTGACCAATCGGCTTGACATACTACAGAATTACATTAGCTTTACGGATAATCGTACTGTAACAGCGGCTAATGGCACCGCGATTCAGGCCAAAGGCAAAGGAGCAGTAATGTTTGAAGTAAATGTCAAAGGGAAAAGACAACGTGTAACCCTTAGCAATGTCTGGTATGTTCCGGCAATTAACAAGAACCTATTTTCGGTTCTAGCGTTCCACGATAACGTCACAAATAGTGGATTCGCCTCAACGACAACGGAGTGCATCGCTTATGTCAACGGAGAGGCAACACTTTTGGGAAAACGTCAGAGATTAGGTGGTTTATACCGATTAGATGTGAAAGTTATTCCACCTGCAGTCCCTGAAGTTAATTTAACTTTAGCAATGATGCAGCTTTATCATGAAAGGTTCGGTCATCAGAATAAGAGGCACGTTAAAGTTACAGTCAAACGTGAACTAGGACTTGACCTACCTCTGGACAAAGATACCTGTGAAGGTTGTGTATATGGGAAAGCCCATCGATTAAAATTTGGAACGAGGACCCGTGCTTCCGCACCTGGGGAACTCATTCATACAGACGTATGTGGACCATTCCATCGGAGTTACTCTAACTACAGATACTACGTTTTGTTTAAAGATGACTACACGAGGTACCGTATGGTATATTTTATGCGGAGAAAGTCTGAGGTCAAGAATAAGCTCGCTTTGGCGCTCGCTCAGATTCACACAGCAGGACTTACCATAAAATGCCTACTAAGCGATAACGGTGGTGAATTTGACAATGAAGCCATACGAACTATGCTCAACTCTAAAGGTATTCAACAGCGACTCGTCACCCCGTACACGCCACAACAAAACGGTGTAAGCGAAAGAGAAAACCGAACTCTTGTTGAGACAGCGAGATCCATTATGTATGCGCACGAACCCATGCCGCAGCAAATATGGGCAGAACTTATCAACACCGCCGCATATCTCTTAAATAGAACTGGTCCATCAAGTGTACACGGAAAAACTCCGTACGAGCTTTGGAGTGGAAAAAGAGCAGTTATCAAACACTTGCGTGTGATTGGCTGCACAGCTTACGTCCACATCCCAAAACCGCAACGAAGAAAGCTTGACAAGAAAGCTATTAAAGGCAGACTCATCGGTTACGATGAAGACTGTTACCGTATTTGGATAACAGACGGAAAGAAAAATATGGTCGTTCGCTCGCGTGATGTCATATTTGATGAGAAATCTATGCCAATTAGCGACAACACTACACCACTTAATGGAGCTGGCTGTGATGCTTCTAGGAAATATGCAATCCAAATGCCTTTGGATAGCTACGTAGGCACTCGAGATCCCGTCTCATCAGAAGATGATCATGAAGAGAGAACAACTGAACCCGAGGGAGACGATATTGTCATTCCAACAGTTCCTGTCGATCGTCAACAATTTCCAGAGGGAGAAAACTGTCAACATCCTGCAGACAGGCCTTTACAGGAAAATGCTGAATCTATACAGGATGAAGAAGTGTTTTACGATATCCCTCCAGAAGATGCAGATCCTTCGGAAGATAGCACAGTGCTTCCTGTTCCAACCGATGGCGAGGGAGAGTGTTCATCACAATCCATCGATGGCTCTGGAACCAGATATAACTTGCGGGATAGAGCAACGCTAAGACCACCTGAGCGATTCAAAGATTATGTTTATTTCGTGGACTCTGAATATCCTGAAACTTATAAACAAGCTCTGGAGAGAGAGGACAAACACGAATGGTTAAACGCCATGCAAAGTGAATTGAAATCGTTAAACGATCTAAATGTCTGGACGCCCTGCACTTTGCCCAAAGACAGAAAAGCCCTCCCTTGCAAGTGGGTACTTCGAATCAAAAGGAATCCAGACGGCAGTATAGACAAGTATAAAGCTCGACTTGTCGTAAAGGGCTTCCTACAAAGAAAAGGACGAGATTACAATCAAACATTCAGTCCCGTTGCTCGACTTGCAACCGTCCGAGCCCTTTTGAGCGTTGCCGCTCAAGAAAACTTGTACCTTGTGCAGTTCGATGTTTGCACCGCTTTTCTGAATGGAAAACTGTCAGAAGAGATCTATGTGCAACAACCAGACGGATACACTGACGGCACATTAAATGTTTTTAAGCTCAACCGGAGTCTGTATGGTTTAAAACAGGCTCCCAGATGTTGGAATTCCTGCTTTGAGGAAATTCTCCTTAACATGGACTTCAAGCAATGTGAAGCAGACTGTTGTCTCTACACAAAGCATGTTAATGGCAAGAAGCTGCTCATTACATTGTACGTCGACGATGGATTAGTAGCTGCCACTGACAAAGATATAGCAGACTCCTTTTTGGATGACCTAAGAGCTAGACTGCGGATTACTGTGAAGCCTGTAACATATTATTTAGGATTAGAAATCTTCAGAGAAAAGGATGGCTCAGTGTTCATTAACCAGAAGGCTTATGCCAAGAAAATTTTAGAACGTTTCGGAATGGGAGACTGTAACCCTGTCAGCACACCCATCGAAAAGGAACCGTCACATTTAGGGAGAAGTGACGTTACAGAAAAATTTCCATACCGGGAAGCTGTAGGTGCATTAGCGTATCTGATGGTCGGAACACGTCCGGACATTGCTTATGCTGTGGGTATTGCATCTCGGAAACTGGAATCACCCTCTCGAGAAGATTGGCTGAAAGTCAAAAGAATCATGCGATACATCAAGGGTACCTGCTCCTATGGTATCAAGTACAGAACACTATATTTACCCGGCGCACTCGTAGGTTTCAGTGACGCAGATCACGGCGGAGATCACGAAACCGGACGCTCAACCACAGGAGTTGTATGCCGATACTCCGGTGGGATAATTTCGTGGCTGAGTCAAAGACAGGCTTCAGTTGCAATATCAACGACAGAAGCTGAGCTTGTGGCATCTAGTGAAGCTGCGAGAGAAATTGTTTGGCTCGCGAGGATCCTGAAAGAGTTAACAACGCTCTCACAGACTCCAAAACTTTACGTGGACAATGAAGCAGCTGTTCGTCTTGCCCACAACCCTGAGTTCCATAAGCGGACGAAACACATACGCATACGACATTTCTATGTGAGGGAACTAGTGGCCAAAGGAGCTATCGAAGTAGAACGGATCGGGACAGTTTTTCAAGTGGCCGATATATTGACCAAAGCACTGCCTCGTCCTGCCTTCTCCTCCTTACGTTGTGCACTGGGTCTAGAGAATTCATGTGTTGAATAAGGGGAAGTGTTGCGAACTCATTTTATAGACTGCTAGTATTCAACATGTCATTATGAAACTTACTATTGACTTTGTCATTCGTAAACAAACAACTATGTGTAAAGTCGTGATTTTAATTGTGCTGTGTAAATCTAATATATAATTCGTATAAATATAATATTAACCTATTAAATAAATTCGCGTAAAACCTAAAAGTGTCTAAATAAATACTAACGTGCAACTCAGTGTCGTAACTTAAAGAAAGACTAACACTCTTCACCATCACTACAACCTTCCGCTGTACATTGCTGCATATTACTGTAAGTACTAAACTACATCAGTTATAAATAAATTATCATTTGAAAAGTTGACTGGTAGAAAATGCCTTAGGCATTAAGTCCGCCTTGGTACATAAGGTACATAAAGCATTAATAAATAAATAAAATAAATAAATATCTAAAATAGTTTATAAAGTTTTATACATTCAAAGTTAATTTTCCAAGAAATATTAAATGTTATGTAATCTCTCAGAGGCAACCTCAGAAAAATAGGTAAAAATCATTTTCGACGCATCGGCGTGAACACAAGATTATTCTTTGCACTATACCCCGCTCCGAATGTCACCACACCTCACTCGGCGCCGTCCCGCGTTGGGGCACAAAATTTCTTCGCAACAGCGAGTCTAGGTTATATACGTCAATGACTTGAGTATTATATTTGACTATGTTCGAAAATTTCTACGACCAAGTCATCATCATCATTTCAGCCGAGAGACGCCAACTGTTGGACATCTCCATACCGATCGGTTCTGCGCCTCCCGCATCCAGCGGCTTCCCGCGACCTTCACCCTGGAGACGCATTTTTGAATCATTAGAAATGAATCTTGAATTCGAACACGAATACAAATCACGTGCGAAATTATTTTCTACTGTTCCCAATTTTTAAGATTTTTGAATCACTCGAATTCAGTAAAATTCGAATTTTTGAATCACTCGAGTTCAATAAAAACAAATTCTATGTTAGAAGCCGTTACACGCAGAAAAAATAAAATCCGGTACGCAATAACATTGTAATAGCTCATTTATTTTAAAAACGGAACTTATATAACTTATATTACGTTGCGTATATTCTACTAGTAGAAATCAACGAGTGGGTAGGACCACTCGTTGCAGAATTCACTGAATGAAACTTCAAAAATAGTGAATTTGGTAATTCAAATGCGAATCTTACGATTTCGAATGCGAATTTGAATTTCATTGTTTCAAAAATAAGTCTCCAGATTGTCGGTCCACCTTGTGGAGGCCTAACAACGCTGCGTCTTCCGGTACGCGGTCGCCACTCGGACCTTTTCGCCCTAACGGCTGTCAGTTCTACGAGCGATGTGTACTGCCCAGTGCCACTTAAGGGTATTACGTCGCCCAATGACCTTCAGCATTTGCCCGCTGGTAAAAGTATTCCCACGTTAACGCCATCTCTTTCTAGACAACTGTACTACAAAGTATCAAGCTCAAGATAAAATAAGACTACAGACACGCCGCCCAGTCAGTGTTATTTTGCCTACTTTAATCGCTCTCTGAGCGACATATATTTTCTCATCACTACATAGTATAAAACAAAGTCGCTTTCCGCTGTCTATCCCTATGTATGTTAAGATCTTTAAAACTACGCAACGGATTTTGATGTGTTTTTTTTTTATTTTTTAAAAACTTTTATTTACTTTCACCTATGTCGATGTTTGTCATCAAATCTTGCAAATTAAATTTGACCCACTTCCCGGTTACCGATTGATCTAAAATTTAGCATACGAGTGTAAATCGCGTGACAATACAATATTATGATGACATTGGTGCTGATCTGATGATGGAGCTGGAAGGTGGCCATAGAAACTTCGCAATGAAATGACACATCCTAATCGAGTTTGGGCTCGTTTGATTTCTCTTGACGAGTACTTTGGTGCTACATGGTAACCAGGGTCTGATGATGGAGTTGGAATGTGGCCATAGAAACTCAGTAAAGCAACGACGCAACCCCATCGAGCCTCGGCTCGTTTGATTCGTCTTGACGAGTACTTTGGTGCTAGAGGTTAACCAGGGTCTAATGATGGAACTGGAATATGGCCATAGGAACTCATTAATTAATCGACATAGCCACATCGAGTATGGTCTCGTTTGATTCGTCTTGATACTTAGTACTTTAATGCTAGATGGTAACCAGGGTATAGGGGATATTTTTAAATATTTATTTAATTGTATATGTGTGTCTCTCATCGTCATTTTATTTATTTAATCTCTCATCGTCGTAAAGAATCTCGCGACCGCTCGCGAAGCACGCATAATAGTCCTTAACACCTCGCCTTAGCGATCGGGCTCGCAATGCATCGGAATCTATGGGATTACCTCGGAGGTGCTCGGAGCGATCACAACCTCCCGCGCACCGCAGCTAGTTGACACTCTTGTTTTCTTTTGAATTCGCATGAATTACATCTCTATTGGGTTAAGTGCTCGTAGGTCTAAGCATACGTCTCTAGCGTCCTCCACTTTCATAAATGCTTTCGTACACGCTCGTCGGTTACGGGTACTCTTGACCTGACCTTTTGGTGCAGGTCCAAGATGTCTCCTATTTGGTCCAGGTAAGTTCGTCTCGGTCGTCCCTTACCGACTTGTCCACTTGCATTTGCCTCGTATATTTTTTTCGTAAGTCGTCTTCCATTCATCCTTTCTATATGGCCAAACCATATTAGCATTCCTTTTTCAATTTTTGTCACTATGTCTTCTTTCATCCCACACATTTCCCTTATCACACTATTACGAAACTTATCTGTCAGAGTCACTCCAGCCATTCCTCTCAAAGCTCTCATTTCCACTGCATTAATCCTACTTTCATCCTTCTTTTGCCACATCCAACATTCACTACCATACATAAGCGTAGGGACCAAAACGCATCTATGAACAGCCAGTCGTGCCTTTTTGACAACATTTGGCTGTTCAGAAAGTTTTTGCAAGCCCTATTTACTTTATTACCTTGTCGCGAAGCGGAAGGCTTCGTGCAAAAAAAGGGAGGAAGCTAAAAGAAAAACAAGGTTAAAAGTTAATACCGTATAATTAAAAAATAAATGCAAAGGTAGGGTGATAAGGAGGGCACGACTGAACTTAATTATCTAACTTAACTAAGATCTAGCTATGTACAACAATATTTATATAAAAATCTAGCCTGGCCAGGGTAGGACGCGGGGGCGAGTAGCAGCTCAGCCGGATAGCCGGAGCAGGAACAGGCACGGCAGCACAGCTCTCCGGATAGGCAGCTCAGAGGATAGGTAGGCAGCATAGGAGCGCCCCAACGATGCTCCGTAGGCAGACGGCAGCAGGGACCCGTAGAAGGCGCGACGGAGTGGTCAGGTGGGCAGCAGGCACACGTAGCAGGCGCGGTGGAGACGCGTGAAGGAACCGGCATGAAGTGATATGATCACGAAGGCCTGGCGGTGGTGGTTAGGTTCCAAGCCGGTGTAAGGAGCTTAGCTACTCCTTAGCCGTTTGCGTTCAATACCAGAGCTGGTAGTAGACTGGCTTCCTAATGACCCTGGTCCGCTTTTATACTGGCCATAACAATAGACAACTACATAAATGTCAAACGAAAGATTTTTGAAAAATAATTAATGATATGACATTTGTCAGTCACGTAGGCATTGAGCTACAATATTGAGATCAAATGTTGGACGCTAACAATTATAATAAGAAAATATAGAAAAACACAATAAAGGACTAATAACTATTACAAATATTTATCGCTTGTGAATAATAGCGTTATACAAAGTGAAGTTCAAATAATCAGTTAGTGCTTTACAAACATTCGTGAATTAATAAGTGTTACAAGAATTTGTGCATATTTACAAGATCGATATGTGAAAAGACAACTCTTCTTCCAGATATGTATAGGACTTCTGTTTGTGATTGTACTTCTTTTTCGATAATAAGGCCAGGCAAAGAATCTTCATTTTGTTGAAACTAAAAAAATAGCATGTTCATGATTACTAGGCAGTTAAATATATCTTAATTTTAAATTTGTAGTTAGATTATAACACAAATATAAATAAAAATCTATATTCTGACAAATCACAGAGTATGATGACGCTAAAACATACCCTCATATTTTGTACTGGGGCCCTACCATGATCGCTTATAGCATGGTTAAAAAAATATTAAAACAGAGACACCGCTCTTGCTGCGAATAGCGCCATCCCACTCTCAGCGCGGTTTTAATATTGTTTTAAGCGATCATGGTTAGCGGGCTGGTTCCTCGTCAATAGCGACAGAACGTAGTTCGTTTGATTCTGGCGAAATTCCTTTTACTTTCGTCGTAGGCAGTTCCTTATGTACTGTTTGGGAGTTTTGTAGATTTTTTGATTGCCTAAAAACAGAAAACTTTATAAGCACATTTATTAGCACAGTTAAGTGTAATATCAATTTAATAATTTTTAAATAATTATAGTGGCTTCATTTTTAAATAGCCGTTTCATAGAAGTTTGGGCACTATACAGATTACATATATTTATTTACACTCTTTTTTCTTCAAAGAACGTTTGTTCTCACAAGAATCTCACAGTTGGATTTTCTCCTGTGTCGTGGCTGCAGCTACAAACATTGAATCTCACATGCACATACATACGCCCAGACCGGAACAAAATTTTGTAGGTCGTACAAAATCTTTGTCCCGTACGGGAATCGAACCCGCGACTCGTTGCGCAGTAGGCGCTCACTCGACCGCTGCGCTAACCATGCCGCCTCGACTTTATGTACGACGAGCTATGCCCGCGACCTTCGTTTCGCTTTACGATAGTTTCTTTTGTTTTATTCTAGTTTTCCCGTCTATTTTTCCCGTGGGAAAAAAAGTATCCTATGTCCGTCTCCTGGTTCTAAGCTACCTCCCCACCAATTTTCAGTCAAGTAACCACCTAGTTTCCCATTTTCCCGTGGGAATTTTTACTGTAGGAAAAGTAGACTATGTGTTATCTTATATAATTAGCTATCTATTGATGAAAGTCCCGTCAAAATCGGTCTGGCCGTCCCGGAGACGTATGTTCCCGTTGTCTGTCTGTCTGTATGTTCGCGCTAATCTCCGTAACGGCTGGACCAATTTTGACGGGATTTTCACTAATAGATAGCTAATTATATAAGGTATAATATATAATACTTTTCCCACGGTAAAAATTCCCACGGGAAAACGGGAAAACTAGGATTTGGCTGAAAATTAGTGGGGAGGTAGCTTAGGACGAGGAGACGGATATATGATACTTTTTTCCTACGGGAAAAATTAGACAGTAAAACGGGAAAACCAGAATAAAACAAAAGAACCTATCGTGAGGCGAAACGGAATTCGCGGGCACAGCTAGTGTATTATAAAATTTATTATGCTGATCGTCAGAAGGCAAATCATCACAGTCATCTTGTTCTCGGTGAGCCTTTTCAAATGAGTCCAAACACAAAAGTTCTACGTAATATTAGACTCACCAACATTTATTACATTATAACAATTACTTACAGACAAAAAACAGATATACATAGTTATAATATATAGATAAGTACAGCATATGTATGTAATATTCATTATTAATACATAACACAACAATTATTTAAAAAACGTTGCCTCATAATAGAATTTTCTCCTGTGTCGGGGGTGCAGTTACAAACATAGAATCTCACATGCACATACGCCCAAGCCGGAACAAATTTTTGTAGGTTATACAAAATCTTTGTCCCGTACGGGAATCGAACCCGCGACCGGTTCCGCAGTAGGCGATCACGCGACCGCTGCGCTAACCGTGTCGTCATACTGTAGCCACGTATAACGTAGCATGTGTTACATACATAAATATTTTTTTAGTAGGTAATGCAGTCTTTGGTGGTTATTTCTATTAGATTATGAATATACATACATTGAGAAAAAAGAAAACCATAAAAGCAAAAAAAAAATATAGGTAGGTATGTGAAAACTAGTGTAAGAATAAAAATAATTAACTACATTGCTAGTCGTTAATATGCTTGAGATCCTATACCTACCTTTGGAGCTGATCATCAAGAAGGCGAAACCAGTACAGTCATCTTGACCTCGGCGAGCTCTTTTAAATGAGTCCAAACACGACAGTTCTGTAATACAGTGGTTGAGATCCTGTACCTACCTTTGGATTTGATCATCAGAAGACAAAATCTTCATAGCTATCTTGATCTAAGTCAACCCCCGTATTATGAATTCTTATTTCCATTCGGTTTACGGGCAACAAAAACTGTGTGTAAGTTATGAACTTTATTAGCAAGGTATTAGAGTTCATTACGAAATAAAAAATAGCCAGTCATTAAACTGCATGGAGATAATACTTCACAATACGGTTCCTGCTCTTTCAAATGAGGCCAAACACGATAATTTTACGTAATACAGTGGTTGAGATCCTTACCATAACTTCAGGGCTCATTATGATAAATATTTGAAAGAGAAATAAATTTTAACCTTTTCATAATATCTAAATGTAACTTCTTACCAATAATTTTGGAGAGCTCGACCACGAGCCACTAGACTTTTACTTTTATGCTTAGGCATTATTACCTAATCTGAACTAATTT
The DNA here is from genome assembly GCA_963935595.1 of Schoenobius gigantellus. NCBI lineage: Eukaryota > Metazoa > Arthropoda > Insecta > Lepidoptera > Crambidae > Schoenobius > Schoenobius gigantellus. The sequence goes on along the minus strand of OZ012544.1, from coordinate 14,163,517 downwards.
CACTCTATGACAACTACTTATAACAAATACTAAATAAAAACTTATTAAATACATTTACAAGCTAATTATTGTCCTTAATATTACTTATTTTAATTATTAACACTATCTACAATCCGATTTAATTTAAAAGTCATTCAAAATTTGTCACTTTTCGAAATGATGTCGCACAAAAAAACGCACGTACAGTCCACCCGTTACGAGAGTCAAGAACGCACTAGATTCTCGTATCAAGTATTGCTGTCCGGGCGTTGCGGAGGTGCCTGGCGCGGGGTTCTTATAGTATTTTAGGTTTTTCTTTATTATTTAAAAGAACTTTGAAGTTATTTAAAATCTGATCAATACGATTTATAAAAGACATCGTTACCTTTTTATTGATGCAAAATTCATGCATTAGTAATAAGCCGTTATTGAGAGAATTTGTAAATAAGTTTAAAATTGGCGACTTTTCTAATTTTTTTTAAAACAACTGGGTATAAGTAACTAAAATTTTAATCAATACGATTTATACTTCGTGACCTTGCGTATTACATATATTTTTTTTATAACTCTTGCTCAATAGGGTTCTTCGACAATCTTCTTCAAACATGCAGTATTTTTTAAGTTTATGCGAGGTAATCCCCTTAAGGTTGGTTTCCTTGGGCTATGTCGGTAACTCGAGTTCTTTGGATCTCATAATTTCCGATGCGATGGCGTAGAGAAACCTCGAGCCTCTCCATTGGCAACATGCACCAAAGACTTTGGTCATAAGACACTGCAGTAGATGGGCCGAGAATATGCTGCGTAGCTTCCCGAACGCTGACCAGCTGAGTTGAATTCGTCGATTTACCCTTTCTAAGTTGGACTTACCGAGCTGGACTATTTGCCCCAGATAAAAATATTTATAAACAATTAACCTTTAATGTAAAGCCTCCAACATTCACAGGAGTGGGTACCACATTGGAATTCGACATAATTTTAGTCTTATCAACATTCATTTTAACACCCACTTATTGGGAAACTTTACAGAGGTCTTCGAGCATTGTTCCTTCCACGGTCTCAGCTATGACCATGATATCATAAGCAAAACAATAGTAAATCATGTACTCGCCGCTTATGTCGATGCCGCGACTTTTCCAGGTCAAAAGCTTAAATACTTACATCCTTCAACGCAGCTGTGAACAGTTTCGCCGATACAACGTCGCCCTGTCTAAAAGGAACAAGTATTTCGTAGCAAATAAAAAATGGCTCACCTCTACTGAAATACCACGTATAAGATAGTCACGACGATTATGAAGAGCACAATCATAATTTACTTACAGTTAACTAGTTGGGGCCCGCGAACTACGTTTCGCTTAATAATGCTCAACATTGTAGGTAGGGATTTCTCAGCTTCCTGTAGAATTTTGTATAATCCTTAGTGGTGTACCTTAGTGGGCGCCTACAAAAGTCAACGACCGTATTTCCTGTAGTTTGGGCTCTACGTTGATATCTCAGTCAGCCACCAAAGCCTCTTAAATACATAATATCAATTTTATTTGTGAAAAAGTACCACACTCACTGATAATAAATAGTCATTAACGGTATAAGTAATATTATTATTATTACGGTATTAACGGTATAATCTATACACAAATGTTAATAAATTTACTACCAGCATTATCGATCTACATCAAGGGGTTCGCGTGTCAGTCCCGGCAGAAAGCCGTCGGACAGGCCAGGAAACCCGAGCCCATCACCAGGTCCATTCGATTGCTATTAACGCTCAAGTTTGTAACAAATAAGGGGGAGGTCGTTGGCCCAGCCCGAGGCGAGCGCTTGATCCCCGCACAAAAGAAATAGTTAATATTAAAGCTCCAGTGTCATTAGCAGCGGTACAAAGCTATGGAGTCATTCCACGCTCTTACTATTTGTCAAAGGCAAAAAATGCCTTGTCCACAATAATTACGGGACCAGCTTTGAGCGGTTCCCTATCGCTGTTCAGTTAGCGTTTACACCGAACGTATGATTTTTATTTTACACAAATGTATTAGATTTTAAATTCGTTTTTTTAACCTACTCGCATTAAAGATTTCCTAGGCGAATCGTTTTTTTTTATCATATGCACATTAAAGATTTCGGAAATGCAACAGCTGGACATGCGCACACCAAGGATTTGAAGAATCTAATCACTGAACTCCATAATATCCAAATGGAGTACAGAAAACTTGATTGATTTTAATTTGAAAAATCCAGGTAACCGCATTTACGGTAAATCGTTACCATTCCTTCCCCTTCCTCCTCTTCAGGGTACAACAATGGCGCTACAGAGCAGTACCTATCATCTACGGAAGGTCACTGCAACTTAAATCCGAAGGACTACATCAAAAGCGCGATGAAAAACAGCTTCACAGAAACTCGGCGTCCTGAACAAAGTGTTCTTTAAGTTCTTTAAGTCCAATCTTGCTTTATAAAATGCAAGTTCGATTCTGTATGGAATATTGATCACAACCCTGCGATCGCTTCACCGTGTAGAGGTGACCAACACCCTCGAACCTTTACAATAACATCGCGATGCTGCGTCACTACATCTATACTAAGGCGAGAGTATTGAAAAACTTTTTTCATTCCTCATGCTCGGAAAGGAGCGTTTCCTTGATCTGAGTATTGGGAGGAAAACGCTAGTTCCCACCAGCGGGCGGGAAATTCTCATACTATTTACTTCCCTCCTTAGGGCGGAAAGTAAAATTTTAAAAATAGAACTGAATTAGGTTACGTACATACAATCTTTGGTACAATGATAATAAAAGTATTTGGCTGAATGGCCAGTAACAGGTAACGCGATGTGTTCCAAATTTAAAAATACCTGTGAAAAAGATAATTTTGGCGGGAGGGGAATCTGTTACGCTGTACCGAAATCTTGATTGTGTGATTTAGGTATTTAAGAAAAACAATGAATTCAAGCGATTCTGAAATTTCGGCTCCAGATTCAGTCACGAACGAAGCAAATACAATACTCGAAATTTTTTTGCCAAAAATTTCAAAGGAAAGATATTTAAATACATACTCCGACTTTATGAAGTGGCGAGATGCAAGGAATATAAAATCATTTTCTGAAAATGTATTTCTTATATACTTTAATGAACTATCTCATAAAGTGCAGGCGTCTACGCTATGGAGCAGATATTCAATGCTTAAAAGTACACTAAGTGTAAAACACGATGTCGATATGTCATTTTAGGAGTATTTTTATTAATACATTTTATTAGAAAAGCTATTTTTTATTTTCCTTGCATTCGAAATGAAAAGTAGAGTGCTACACACGGGTAAAAGGAATCAAACCCTACTCGGACTATAGCCACCCTCGCTGCGCTCGGGCGTCTAACAACCTCGTAGGGATTGATTCCTTTCCACCCTTATAAAGCAATCTACTATTACTTTATCCAACTTCTCCTTTCCACCTCAGGATCCAAAGTGCTGGCTTGCGTTGGCACCAACTTACTGAAACTACGATTGCAATGCAAACTAAGATTTCAATTTGGCAATTCATTTCTTTAGCATACAATTAAACGATGAAGCTTCCTGCTTTCTGCTTCACACGCGTATCCTCCTTCTTAAAGCCTTGGGTACTTTAAGAGAGACGTGAAGAAGCACCTTATGATACCCCCTTAGACAAGACGCATTTCGATAACCGCTATCGCAGTTGCTAAAAGGAAAATATATGGGGTTAGAAATAAGTCCTGGCTTTCCAGCGCAAATGTCAAATCTCATACATTCTCCATTTAAGGATTTAGATAACAATTATCGAAAGACATCTTGTTTGTCATGTGGGGATGGCTAGTGCAGCTTGAATTCTTTTTTCTGCACTAGCTATCATCGTATTCAGACTTCTCGTCCACTATTTCGAAGTCTCGTAAAAATAAAACAAATAAATCTCTTAAATGTAATAATTTAAGTAAAAATCCGTGTAATATTATGATTTAGTACCAAAATGGCTAACAACCGTTTAGTAGTGCGTCGGGCTACCGTCGCGCGCGCATAATTCGTCATGTTCTGCTCGGCCGCGCCGTAGGTACTGAACGCATCCATAATTTGTCGCTTCCCGCGAGCGGTCACGATAGAGCGCGGGAAAGTGTCACAATTTTATGGAAAATTCTAGTAAAATTGTCATCCATTTTAGAAGAAAGTGAGTACTCATAAATAGTAATAAAAAAACTTATAGTATGTCATATTCTTGTTACGTTTAGTATCAACAACAGCCTCCGTTAATGGAATTGGTAGTTTGAGAGAAATATTGAGCTTTTTAATTTTCGCGTTATTTTCTATTGCTTCTTTGAATATTTTTATAAAAACTTAAAGCATTTGTCGTGTAACTAGTGATGTAACATACGTTAATGATAGAAAGTTATTAAAACATTTTCAATATTGCAAGAGCGCGCACATTATTTTTCATATTTCAGGGATCTCACATTAGTCATGTTCAAAAAAAAAACGTAGTCGAATCAAAAATGTAAAATGAGCGAGGTTAGTTATTTAGAATTAATTGGAAAATTGATTGAGTTTACCTTATTAATAGGCGCTTAAATATGATGGTCAATTTGAATTAAAATGAAATCTGCACGGTGTGAGCCTAAAACTTTTTCTATAGATTTAAAAAATATACAAGTTGTACAATATAAGATTGGTTGACTTTAATTCTTAATAGAATTCCGTACCTTTAAAGGAAAACTGTTCATCTGTCTGTTAAGACCCTTCAGGGACGCGTAGAGATATCAAATAGAAATATCAAATTCTCGTCTACGGTCATAATACCAATTCTCGTCTACGGTAATAATACGGTCTCATTTCATAAATCAAGTTTGCGAGTCAACGCGATCAAAAGACCGCTTATACGTCGCATATTCGCAAATTGTGCAATTTCACAAGGGAATAGGCTAGATGACTAAAAAAATTTTTTTGTTTTAATAGAAGCTCATTCATATAATAAACAGAAAGAAAAAATCGGTTTTTGAATAACTATAAAAACAACCAAGATATAAGGTATTAAAGATTTTTCTCCATCTCTTTCTAGCAAAACGGCAATTTACAAGGAGTTTATATGACCGTACTCAACTATGACGTCACGGTTGATGTCGGATCTCTCTATCTAATCGCCTTCAAATTAACAACTTAAAATGCTTGTGTCTAATGTATTTCTTAGCCGATTTTAATTCTAATTTCACAGGACTGCATCTTTTTCCACGGTATTTTAATATTTAATGACTAGACGTAAAAATTAGAATTCAGTCATCATCCCAATTACAAAGGGTACCTACTTCTCGTTGACCAAGAATCACGAAATTTGGTAAGAAGAAAGATTAATTAGACAATAATATTAAAAACCGTAAATGTGCAGTTAGTCCGAATCCGAATTAAAAGTTTGCATATACGGAACCATCGATGCGCGAATCGAACTCGCACTTAGCCGATTTGTTCATTTAGTTTTTAAAGTAAAAATATAGATTGTAAATAAGAGTAATTTTGGAATACGAGTTGCGACGGGAAACTAACGCAGCCGAAACAGATCGTAATATAAATACTGTTTTGATACTACCGCTAATAAATGCACTGTGCGAAATGATAATGAACCCCGAGGAAGACCAGCCACTAAAGTAATAACAATAAAGCAGCATGATTTGATGTTAACGTACCTACATATTGACCCATTTGCATTAAATCTGTAAAATGAAAAACTTGAAAATGGGTGCCCCGTGAATTGACTGCTCTGCAGAGAGAAGTATGCACTTAAGCTAGCCTTATTATGATGCATTGCTTGCATGATTCGCTCTACCGGTTCATGCCTTCACGATGAACCGGTAGAGAAAAGAAGAGATTTTGGAGTGAAATTCGACGTGTGATAATCATAATTGTGATAAACTGAAGCGAACAACGCAACGGCTGTCTCTCGCTTAAAACAATATTAAAACCGCGCTGAGAGCAGAAAAAATCTATCGCGATTGCTTACGATTTGACAATCGCAGTACATCTATTACTCCTTTATAAAAGGAAGTCGGCACCATGAAGCAAATACAAACTTTGTATTTGCTTCATGGTCGGCACAGAGTCTTATATTCACGGCGCATGGCTGTCAAATTATAAGCGATCGTGGTAGATTTTTTCTTAGACAATAACCCACCCAGGATGGCGCTATACGCAGCAAGAGCGGTGTCTGTTTCAATATTGTTTTGACCTTGCTATAAGCGGTCATGGTAGGGCGAGGCAAGGCCCAGATAAAACGCCACAACAATGCCCCAAGCGAAACTTACCCATAGAAAAGTGACGGTAACTGTTTGGTGATCACTTCATGGTGTGATTTAATTATTTAGTTCATTAATTTATTTGCTTCCTTAGTTCCGGTAAAACATATAACGTCAGATGTCTAACTTACAATTCTTCGTACAATGATAGCGAAACTCGAAGCGAGCGAGACAACCCGAAATCCTCAACCGACCTTCCACGATTGCTTCATGACAATGCAAGACTTCACACTGCGCAAGAAACTGTTCAGCATTACAAGATCTACAGTTAAAAACCCTATCATCCCCCGTATTCGCCACACCTGGCTCCAACTAATTACCACTTTTTCCGCGATTAGGACAATTTTTAATGCCAAAAAAATTTTGTCCCCAGGAAGCAGAATAAAATTTTAATGCTTTGTTGACTCCATTCCATCGAAGATCTTCCGCAAATTCATAAATGATCGTCCAAGGGATGGCAGTGATGTAACATAGAATATAAATATATAGTTCGATTATATGTAGTTCGATTACATAAATATATTTTGCCTTAGAAAAAATTGATATTAATTTTTCAAAACGGCAATTTTATTCCTTAACGCCTTATATCATGTGTAGGTATTTATAAAATTTAACTGAAACCTGTTTAAAAGTGAGAAAGCAGTAATATGAAAGTAGTGTGACTTAAGCATGTCTGAAACATCTCAAGCCAATTTTTATTTTCTTACCGAAAATATTCGCCGAAATGTGAAGAAGGTAGAATATGAATTTCAATTAGATTTAGATCCCTTATCACCCTATTTTATAACATTATTTTGATCTTTGGATCTTTGAAATTTTCAAGTGCCATCCTTTGTTAGTGGTTTGAGGGTAAATGATTTTTGTGGCTAGTCGAACAAATCGGTCGCAGCAAGCGAACCGCGGTAACGGGCGGAAAGCTAGTTCGCCGACCGGACGCCATTGCGCGTGCGCAGGCATCAAACCTGGGCTTGTCCATCAAAATCAAATGTTATGCAAACAGTTCACGCATTGAATTTGACAAGCGTGAGATCTATATGACTTTTACTGGTTGTGTGCAAAAGAAGAGAAACATTAGGTATGTAATGTACTAAAATTATGGAGAGCTGGCCCAAAAATGCATACCTACATGAAAAATTGGATTTATGGTTATAGTGGCGACAAGTAAGACGGTGGTAGCTACTAGCTAGCCAGGCGGGTTAAGAAGCCCTACCACCAACCCAACCAGACAGAAAAACTGGGAATCGAACCCCGGACCTTTTGATCGAAATACCACTAGACCACGGAGGCGGTTAACTCGGGTTTATCGATGTTGAGATTACCTAGTCCCTTACCACTTCTGTCATGAAGACATTAGATGAAGACATTAGAGGCTCGCCAATGATTACTTACCAGTGCTTCCGAATGGATCGTGTGACATCAACCGTATAATGAGATACTTCCACTTTCTAATTATCTTGAAGATTCTGGTGAAACATTGTTCCGTTTTAACAGTCAGGGCTGTCAGCAATCACATGGCACAAAGCCTTAAACATTTGGTTAGTTTTAGAATAGACTATACCAATTAATAATAATAGCTAGCTGATTGAATATGCAATTAAGGCATAAGTACACCAATTGTACGATTTATTGTGCATTAAAGTGTTAAATAAATATAAGGTATAGGTACTTGCAATAACGAATATTTTTAGCAAATTACTCTAATTTTAATACAATAAAGACACTGATATCATTTTTTATTGTTCTTCTTTCAAGATACTTATTCATTCAAGCTCAATACAAGCTCATGATATTAAGACGAATTCTAATTTGATCGATATTAAATTGAATAGTTTTATAATAATAAATAATTCGATACAAATGAATAAGTATCTTGAAAGAAGAACAATAAAAAATGATATCCGAGTCCTTATTGTATTAAAATTAGAGTAATATCCTTAAAAATATTCGTTATTGCTGGTACCTATACCTTAATTTATTTAACACTTTAATGCACAATAATTCATACAATTGGCGTACTTATGCCTTGATGCATAATCAACTAGTCAATCACGAAGATAGGGTAGGAAATTTTAAGGCGGTGCAAGAGTATCAACGAAATATATAAAAGTATCAATGAAAAAAAAAATTAAGACTAAGAGCAATTATTATTTGCAAACTACAGCGAGAAAGCTTGTTATTGCTGCTTACTTATATAATAATTTAATACTGAAATGGACTAAATTGAAGAATGTGATTGGACCTTTGTTTGTTTGGTTCTTACCTATTGTTTGGTATTATTTGATTCGCGCATTTAAATTTAAAACCGACACAAATGCACTGGGTTATATTCCTTTTTCTTCCCTTTCCCACATGCACACTTGTTGTCTGCTTCTAAAAAAATGGCCGCCTAACTCGCTGTGCGTGCGCATCTATGCAATCGAAACTCATCGCAAAAATATAAAACACCAATAATAAATATCCAAAAGGTTACCAATTGTGACGTTATAGTGTACTAGTACGGAATATATAAAAATCAGTGGAATTCTATCATAATTACGGAGGGCCCTCCAAGTGAACTGCGTGGTCTCACAAGACAGAAGGAGAGTATTCTCGGTAAGTGTGCATGATTTCTATCCATTTTATAACAACTGTATATCTCCACTTGTTTTCCTTGCAGTTGTAATCTATCAGTGCATTTATAACGTAAAAATATTCAAAGATACAGTCCACTCATCGTTTCCTTAATAACCAGTATACCTGCATTTTAATAATTGATATTCCCGCACCCATGGTGTTGATCGACTTCTTATCATCGCCACCACCTATATCCTTAAGTTCGAAATTCCGATAGTTACCGGTTACCCGCACATTCTTAGAATCTTTACCCGTTTAAAATGCTGTTCAAAAAATATTTACGTCTACTCATGACAACTGTACAAGTTGCTTATCAAGTTAGTTATTTTTTGCGCACAGTTGATGGTCAGCATTGTAAGGTTTGATTTTACAAGTTTATTTTTATTAAGGCGTATAACAATTTTAATCGCGTTTGACATTGGCATATTTTTTGGAATGTCGGTACTCACAGTAAGTATAAATTTTAATTTCTTTTTTACAATTTTGCAGCAAAAAAAAGATATGTATAGGTAGGTATAGTTTGTAATACATATGTTTTAATACATTTTATGTCACTTGTCCCTTACACAACCCTTTTTTTCACAATACGTTAGTGTCCTTGTAGGAGTTGTAGATTTTCCCTAAGACGGACCGTCTTAGGGAACGTGGGATAAGACTCGGTGCAAGTCTTACAGTAATCTAAACTAAACTGTACTAACTTAACTGTACTAAAACTGTACTAATATAAACGACTAAAACCACTTACCATGACTTGTTTGCTAACTTATTTGTATAAAAAAATGTTTTCCGTGTAATGTTTGTCTCCCGAACGTAGGAGGCCCAGGATCGGCGTGCCGTCGGCTGTATCACGGGGTGATATGGTCGATGGCACTCCATGGAGCCCCGGTATAGGCGGAGTGCCTCTCCACCCCTACGGTGGAGGACGGTATTCTGGCCACAAAGCTGGTGTGCCGGTGAGAAATGATTTACTTTCCGGAGCCTTACTGTATGATCGCTTAGTATAAGATTAAAATAACACTGTTTTGCATTACAACAAAACAGATATTATGTGTTGAATAAAACACACAGCGTTGAGGTGAAGAAGCTGTTCTATGGTTTTGTCTAATCTGTGGTCGATATGGTTGTTTAATCTACAAATTCACTCACCGTTTTCCCATTTTACTCACCAGAGGCGCCACTTTCTTTGTGACTATTGCGTAGTGACAGCGATTTGAATCCATAGCGTTTTGTGGTTTTGTTAGCGACATACACTTTTCAATTAAATTCAATTTTCTGTGTTCAAAGAAGTAGTTAATAATAGCTATTATATTCTCCTTGTGCTGTAAGTGAAATATGAGTTCATCTAACGGTGAATCGAAGTCGAATTCTGCTGCTCCGGAGGGAGAGCAGAAGGAGACCTCGGGCTGCAGGGATAACCAATCTTCATCTTCCTCGTCCTCAGAAGACGAGGTAGGATTAGCGAGCCCGCCTCCAAACAAAAGACGTAAGTACAAACACATTAAGTACGACCCACGCATCGACTCACTTATCAGCCAAGTCTCTTCCATAACGGAATATCTTACACAACTAAATAATAACGCGAGCCAATCACATTTAGAAATAAACTCACCGGACGAATCATTGCCCTCTACAAGTCAATCTTGCTTTTTAAACAACCCATGCCAATCGCCTGGACGCTTTTGTATGGGTGAAATTCAGGTTGGTTATGATAGCAACAAGGTTATTCCCGAAGCCGACTCGGACCGGCTTAAGGAGCTACAACTATTGCAAAAATTTGATACCGATGCATGGAAAACAATTAGGTACAAAAAAGCATTACAATCATGTGCCGCAAGTCCTGGCTTTGTAGGGCTTAAAATCAATGAAGAACTCTGCCATTTTAACAAACAAAAAGATTTCTTACTATCCACAGAAAATTTAATAGCAGGTTTATCCAATGCCATTTTAGAACAACGCACATTAATAAAAACAGGGCTTCAAAACATAGTTAATTGGGCTGCTACAAATCAGAATGCTCTGAATGTAACTAATTTAGTTGAGAAACTTACTTCCATCTTTGGACCTGAATCCGAGACTAATAAGAAATGGGAGACAATTATGCAAATAATCTGTGGTAAAAGGGCTGAGTGCATAGATATCAGGCGGGAAAGGATCCTCAAAGAAATAGGTAATCCAATTATTAGAAGTTGCTTACAGAAGATTCCTCCTAGCTCTGAATACCTATTCAGCCGTGAAAAACTGCAACCTATTATACAGTCACTTGGAGGGACACAAGTTTGGTTAAATACTCCAAATTATGTAAAAGAAAACAGACCTTCCACTTCCTACCAACCCGACTATAGAAAAGATTATAAGAAACCTAAGGAAGGCAATAAATCTCACAATTTTAATAAATTTACTAAGCATGAACCAAAAAAGAACCAGTCCTTTCGTAAACGAAAATATCCCACAGAGACACAATTATATTAAAACAGCCTCTTAGCCATGACCGCTTAAAACAATATTAAAACCGCACTGAGAGCGAAATAGCGCTATACGTGGCTATACGCAGCAAGAGCGGTGTCTCTGTTTCAATGTTGTTTTAACCTTGCTATAAGCGAACATGGTAAGGCCGCTGATGTAAGGATGTAATTTTAAGGACTGAGATGTACGTCCGTATTTATTCATGGTTTGTAGTCCATGGATGAAGCACCATATATTTTCGTACAAAAACAAATATTAGTAAAATTTTTCGTAAACAAAATTTCACCAATAATTTGTTTAGTAAGAAAAAATACACAAAAATATACGTAATTAATTTAATCGTGTCGTCGTAATCGTAAAGTAAATATTTAAATTCAGCGAGATTCAATCAAATAAATTGATTTAGACTATTAATTTGTCTATTTGGAAAGTCATATCCATATTAGTCTTGGTGCTAAAAATGTAAACTATAGCTATTTTAAAGCGCCAGATTATCTGATTACTTGCTATAAGGGAACGTGGTAGGTAGGAGTTCTGCCGCATATAACCCAAATTATTTTTCGTCATCGTGGCTCAATTTTAATGATGGTGAGTTTCCTCGAATTGCACGAAACCTGAGCCGGCGTGGTGGTCGCGCTCATTGAGCCAGTTTTAGCAGCTCACTGTGGCTTGCTCGCATCACTGCCTGCATCGCTGGACAGATTTACTTATTAAATATACTGTCTACGGTATTATAGGGGTATATATTTACACAAATACCTATTAATCAACATTCTTTAACTGTGTTTAGTTGTAAACTGTTTGCAAGTTATACACAAAAATACTGTCACTCTCACTGTTATACAGTCGAATAGGTACGGAGATTACAAAAATATTTAAGGGTTACAAAAATATATATATCCTTTGATGATGCTGTCATTGTATCTTAAAAAATTAAATACTTACTTGTAAACACGATATATGGCAGCTTTATGTTTCAATCAAATGTGCCAAATTCATATGCTCAGCTAAAATTACACTGTATTGTGCAGGTAGATACTCTCTAAACTAAAACGAATTAAGGTTAGTCTTTGGTTATAATGATACGAGTATGCATACAGGTCTGATATTTTATTAGTGATATAATATCAGACCTGTATGTATGATATTTTATTTTCTCATTTTAATATAATATGTATAATCAATACTTGCGTCAGAATTTCGTCAATGGTCGGGACTGTGATGTTAGTTGTTAATCTGTGAGGCCCCTTAAACAAATATTCTTACATAGTTTAAATCTATAGTCTAATGACGAGCATTATAACTTACACAAAAAAAAATACGCGAAAGGCTAATTGTATCGTGTAGACATTTCATAGAAACAGATAACTGCCTACTCGTATACGTTTTGCTAATAAAGTTACTGTATGGTGTTATTGAAATAAAGTATATAAGTATAATCTTAACGTTGGCAGATAGGTCTTAAATAAAATTTAAGTATTTTTTAGTTATTATTAAGTTACTTATATTATATTATTAAGTTAGTTACTTCTAGTTATTATTGTTAGCATTCTAGTTTCGATTGAGTTTTTTTATCAAGAGTACGTAACCAAGAAATTGACCTACCGGAGATCGATCATCACTTGAAACATATTCACAACAAGTTAGAGCGCGGTGCCTTGTCGGTCTGTAGTTCGGCGCCATTAAGTGGTCCAATCCAATAAATCAGGTTTGTTGCTAGCCGACTATTTTTAAACCTCATTCTTCCGATCGCTCCACTTGTTTGTTATTATATGATATTATGAAGACAAGTACGTGAATAATTCTAATTCGATTTGCATTAAGCTAACTTTAATTTTTGTTTTGGACAAGGTAATAGTTTGGCAACGTAAACGTGTTTCGATTATCTAGGCATGCATCATACGCACGTATAGCTTTTTAGGTGAATGAAAATTTTAAAACACAAATTATCTAGCAATTTTCAAAAAGTTAACGTTGATTGGATCTCGGTCATAACAGCTGAGAATGAGACAGCTTTTAGTGAGCTGTATAGACAAATTAAAATGTGAATAAATTCCAAAATCCAAACTGACACGACACGAAATACAATCAAAACATTCAATAAAAAATATTTATGAGCCTGTAGCGAACATTACAAGACTGTTTAATGAGTTTAAAATGTATTTAGTTAAATGTGTTAATCAAATTCGTGATCACAAAAGGCAAGTGTAATCGTTTCAGATTAATATCACGTAGTAAATTTATAACGAGTAGGCATTTTCACTGTCGATGGGCAAGATCCATAAATTAATAGTGAATTTCAGTTAAACATTATCATTAGGAATCAAATAGACCAATTTCTTTGCATTAACAGGTATTATTTTAACAACAATGATGTTCTAATAAGAATATCATTGATTTAAACAACTAACAGTGACATTTTCTGTTTGAAACAAACTCTGTATGGAAAACTGTATTTTCTTTTCTGAAGGGTAGGTACTTAATAATTGTTACCTAACTTCCTATCTGAAATAAAACAGGGGTTCTAATTGCATGAAACATTTCCGTAATCAACAATGGTGTGACTTTAAAAAAATACATACGTATTTATAATTTGGTTGAGTTGGAACAACGTAATTTTCTAAATTTCGGACTCCATTCATCTATGCTCTATATAAACGTATTATTTCATAAACATAATGATCAAAATCTAATATATGATATTAGATTTTGATTACAGCACGCAATTTCATTTATGGATATGTAAATAAGAACATTCTGCACTGTTTACGGATTAGCTAGATTTTTTTCAGTAATCATGTGACGTGGAACCTACATTACATACCTAGTTATTACCTGACTTGCTCCAATAGAATAACAAGAACACAGATATAAAATTTCAATTTAAAGTACAGTTGCGATGACATCAGATGAAGGCTCCGTAGAGTAGATGGTGAGACCTACGCAACACGGTAAACAACTTTTTGCGGCCGACTCCATAAGGCCTCGGCACTGGTGGGGCCATTATGGTTTTTATACGCACACCATTTGTACTGCAGAATACGTCATGATCAATCTGTATAGTACACAGTGTAAAACTAATAAGTCGAAATGATATAATAATAATAGGGGTTAAAGTGTGAAATTGCCGTTTTTTTCGATTGTTTATATAACTTTATAACTATTCTAATTTAAGAGCTATAAAAATATTTTTTTTATAACTTTTTGTCCCTAGAGTGCACGTTTTGGTTACAATTTAATAATAATAATAATAACCACCGGTGGTTTGGGCCATGCTCCGCTGCCAGTGGAACCCTAGATTTAAAGTTTTTTATAATATAATTGTGTTTTTATATCTATATAGGTATTGTAAAAAACTTAAATTTAAGATGCTTTGGAATAAATGTATATAATAATAATTTTTAATCTCTAAATTTAATCTCTCTCAATCTAATATTTAATCTCAGAATTAGTTTTATAATATACTTATTAAAAAGAATCTCAAAAATGACCCCCTATTTTTTCGATAGAATGTTGTACATTATTGACGATAACTTTGTGAAAACTCATTTTCTTGTCTTCAAAATTATGTAATTACTTAGTTTAAAGTCTATTAACCAGTCTCTAAGAGTTTCATAAAGTTTGCTTTATTATGTAGGTATTATGTACCTAGTATGAAATAAGCAATGATCTTAAAAATCTTCATACAAAACGGCAATTTCATGCTTTAACCCCTATTATTTTTATTTCGTAGGTATATTCACCTGAAATGAATCTTTAAATTAAATTCATTGAGATAGAAAATAAATAAATGTGAATCTTCCATGCGCTCGGAATGTCGACTTGTCCGAGTAGAGCGAGAAAAAAACGAGGGATTCCATTTTCAAATAAGTTATATGTTTTGTCTTAATGTACATGAAAAAATAAAAATAAACAGACTGTCAAGCAGATAACATTCATGATTTCCTGAAGATAATCCGTTACTTTGTAGTAAGATTTGGCACAAAATTATTGTTTGATTATTTTTTGAATTAATTAGGAGTTTAGCTTTGAATATCGATAAGAATGTTGTCGTAAAAGCGAATACCCAATGAAAATTCAAACTCAAAAATCTTTATTCATCTTTATTTTTTTAGACAAACAAACTACAAAAATCTAATTAAACATTTTAAAAGTAAGATACACAATTTATTATTTAAGCCTTGTATATAGGTACTTGCACTCCAACCATATTTACGATGTAAGTACGCAAATGTACGAAAAAAAGTGGACTCTACCTGTAAAAAAGTGGACTCTTACTCTACCTGTCTTCAACAACTTCCCTACTCTATAAAGCCTCGTCGAATAACAATCTCATTCTTATTCGATCTCGTTATCGAACCCCTTTTCATATGAGCATCTAAATTATGAAAGTGGTACCTACTCTGGTCAAGGACAGCCGAAGTGTTTACCACTGAAGGTCAAAACATTGCCAATTTCATACTAACACACGCAAAAATTGACATTTGCTCAAACTTCTTGCTGTAGGTACAGTCGACCTCAAAAGGAGATCAACATCTTAGTACCATGTCACACCAATTATTAACAATGCAATGCAATTATAGGTGTAACCATACTAAATAAAAGTTATAGTTGGTGTGACATGGTACTAAAATGCCCATCTACTTCTGCAGTCGACCGTAATAACTACACGTCTTATGTAACGCGAATGATTTTAAAAAAGACTCTGATAAGTAATTTTAAAGTCAACGATTATTTTAATGGTGCCTATGCTTGGTGTTAATTTGAAAAAATTATTCGTTATAATTTAAATGATCGAGTTGTTGTGTATAACTATTTATTCGGTAATATTGTTGCATTGGTAACGACATAGTAAGAAGAGAACTGACAAATGTAAATTTCTAATGGAAGTTGAGCTCAAACTTTTGCTTCGAGGTCAACTTCCAGTTGACGACTCTGTAACAGTACAGGGAGAAAAAAATAGTTTTCTTGCTGGTTCTTTCCAGTACAAGGTCTCCCACCGTAGACTCGTGAACCATTGGCGTAGCTTCATTGACGTGCAAAAGTGATTGTAAAATCCAACTTGAATAAAATATTTCGAATTAGAATCTGATTCATATTATGATTCTGCCGATGCGGCCTTTTTATATCCACTGTTCACATGTTATAGGGGAATCAAAATCTATAGGGTACTTCCCGTTGACCTAAAATCATAAAATTTAGCAAGAAGCAAGGTTTTTAGCCGATAACAAGGAACAAATCTGAAAATCGTAAATACGTTATGTACGTATTTACGATTTTCAGATTTTTGTTACGAATTTATATTAGATTAGTTTGTACGGAACAATTGGTGCGCGAATACAACTTGCACTTGGCCGGTTTTTTTTATTTATACAGACACAAAGGGCTTTAATCGAAGTGGACGAAATGAACCAACCATGTATTTGTTTATTTATTACATAAAATGTTTATTACCATAACATTTATTATTTTATGATAGTGTGTTTGAGCTCACCGTGTAGCTTCACGTTCTGCTCCTTACCTCCTCAAATCATCTGCTTCCTGGTTACTCATGACTATCACAATTGTTCTGATTGAGATTTTAGAATTTATATACCTATCCTCCGAGATAAATAAATTTTTAAAATAAATTTTGAACAGTAAAGTACGTTACACCTTGGTAATCCCAAGACTCTACATTACATTAAAGTCGTACAAATATTTAAGATTTTAATTATGTTTTCAACTATCTTCGCAGACGTTGCGTATCTTTGCTCACGAGCTTTACAAAGTATCATGTAATCATTGCCCGAATTTGTGTGACATTTTGAATTTCTTTAAAAATCCCAAATAAATTTATAAAAAAGTAAGTCGATATAAGGAGACACCTTATTTCGAGCAGGATTATGATCGCTGAGAGCAAGGTTAAAACTATAGAGACCCGCTCTATTGAAGCGTATAGCGCCATCTCGCTTTCAGTGCGGTTTTAATACTGTTTTAAGCGATCATGGTAAGAGGGCTTTATACTATTTCAATCTCTTTTTTCTTTCTTGAACAAAAGTAGACTTTACTCACTGCTAATAACAACATATCAAGGAGGTGAAGTTATTAATCGATTTTATTTAGGGCATCGATCAGGCGCAAAAACAAAATCTTGGGTCGTAGCGTAACCTATGTAAATAGCATAATTGTGTTATAATGATGAGCGGTTGAACGTTGATAGACATTTCACGCGGCCCGTGATTTTATTTTTGCGTCTGATCAATCAATGCCCTAGATTGATGGGAAGAGTAGTGTGATGACTGGGGCCTAGAACCTACACTTACCTAATTATTGTAAGCTTTTCAATCATCATCATCATCATCAGCTCATATTCATCCCCACCGAAGGGTTAGGGTAAGTTAGGTTAGGCTACACCCTAAGTTAGGGTGTCTAGGCTTAGTCAACCACGCTGGCCCAGTGCGGATTGGTCGACTTCACGTACACCTTTGAATTTATTCGCAGGTGTATGCAGGTTGCCTCACGATGTTTTCCTTCACCGTAGGAGCGTCGAATAAGTGTACTTAGAAATCAGAAAAACGAAAAACACATTGGCACATGGAAGTCTCTAACCCCAGACCTCCCGATTAGACCGAGACCACAGCGCCACCGCATCTTTTTTCAATAAAACCGTTAAGACTTAAAAAAACCTTGTTTTATTTTTTGTTTTGATTTATTCATTTACCTATCTAGAATTTCAACCGAATGCCTAGATAATTTGCACGTAGGTACATTTACCGATTTAATAATTATTTTTAGCACCGTTGGATGGTCACTTATTTGTCGGCTTATTTCGATCGAAATAATGTGCAGACAAGACATACACGAAAACATTTCCGCAGGTCCAAGTTTGACCAAACTATTAACTGATTCTAGTTTGCACTGTCTTGTGTTGGCTCTGATAATTCGGTGTTATTGAGGCCTACTGAATTCTTCAAAGATGAGCCTGCTATATACACGTATTTATCAAAATACCTATCAATCTACCACTTCAGTACAGTACCTGCATTAGTTACTTTACGTTCACAGTTCGGACAAAGACCGCTTTACACTCTGTTAAGCAAAATATTCCAGTGCGGATCTGCATACGCTCCATAATTACCCGGTGCGCTGCTGTACACAATGCCGGCATTACTATCACCATTTCACAATATATTGTGTGGGAAACAATGATCCGAAGTGCTGTTATAATAAAGTGCCCGTTTCAAACTGTAGGGTGGTCGCAATTCCGCCTCCACGACAATAAAATGGACTAATTACTGTTAACAATAGGTTTGTTTACCAAGGGAGAAAATAACTATTTTTAAGGCGAGAGTGTTATTGAATACTGAGCTCAGCGAGGTACTTATTCAAAGTATCAATGTACGTCACTCGAGCTTAAATAGTTGCTTCAGAGGTGGACACTCTACTTTTTAACCAACTTCGAAAAAGGAGGAGGTTCTATGTTCGGCTGTATCTATTTTTTATGTATGTTCAGTGATTACTCCGCCATTTGATAACCGATTTTAAAATTCTTTTTGTAATCGCGAGAGAGTATACTCCAGAGGTTCCATTGTCACCATGTCATGATCTGACTATGGGAAAATCGAGGGAAACCCATGACTTTCATAGGCACGTCCAACGTGTTTCATGTTTTTGCTGCAGATATTCAGGTATTTGCATCTGGTAGTCCTCATATCATGTTACTGAACTAATGATGGAAGGTTTCTGATAGGTTAGAAGTTCGGAAATAATTCTTTCAATACTGTTTAGAGTGAAGGTCCTTTTTAACCGACTTCAAAAAAGGGGGAGGTTATCAATTCGTTTGTTTTTTTTATGTTTGTTACCTCATAACTCCGTCATTTTTAAACCGATTTCCAAAATTATTTTGTATTCGATAGAGTATACTGCAAGGGTGATCCCATGGTCACCAAAGTTAGGATCTGATGATGGGATCCCATGGAAATTGAGGAAAACCCTTAAATTTTAAGGTATGTCCAACGTGTTTTGTGTGTATGTTACGCCATTACTCCGCCAATTGTGGAACGATTTTCAGAATTCTTTTGTATTTGATAAAGTATACTCCTGGGGTGGTCCCAAGGTCACCAAAGTCAGGATCTGATGATGGGATCCCATGAAAAGCGAGGAAAACACTAATTTAATACCACCTTTCTTTCACTAAAAAGATTTTATTCACTAAAAAGTTAAAAATAAAAAATATTTTAACAAAAATAAAAACCGACTTCAAAAACACTGAAAAGTTAAAAATAATATAAGAATAGGTACAGACAACATCACACTTCTATATTTAAGGCGGTGACAAATTTTAACACTTTCTAGGAGATCATCGTTTGGCGCCGACTTCAATATAGAAGTGTGATGTTGTCTGTACAGTAAGTCAAACAGTATAGATTGATAAGGAGCTTACTGTACCTATTTTTATATTATTTTTAACTTTTCAGTGTTTTTGAAGTCGGTTTTTATTTTTGTTATATTTTAAGTTGTTCGATGTTTGTTGGGGGGTTTGATGGGTGGATGATTTGACCCAAGGAAACTAAACTAAAAAACTTGACTAAAAAGATGGAAAAAAAATGGAGGAAAAGGGGAACGGTACCAAAATTATTTAACCTCGAACGATGTATTTTGACTCCCCCCCTACGCTTAGGATTCTACTCTAGAATCCTTCGTTTCGCTCTGGATTCATGCAATCGCTCTTGCCCTCAATACATTATTTTGGTCCCTAGTGACACAATATAGTTACTGTATCGTCCCTGAGGGATAAAAAGCTATCTTGGTCCCTGTTTACGAGGAACCATAAGTGGCTCTTTTTGTATAGATGTGATGAAAATTCTCTTCTCCCGGCTATTAGTATTGGGATATAAGACCAACTTAAAACATTAGCAGCAGCGCCTATCGTTTACGTTGCAAAGAATAACGCGGTGTACAGAGTGTATTGTAGCAGGATTTTTGTGCGGTTAATAGTTATCACCATAAGTCATCCGACACATGACGTTGACTTCACTTATTTTCTTTCGTTAAAACTAGATCAAAACCAGATCGTGTACTAGCATCGTAGTACTAATGTAGTATCGTTTGCACCGGTAGGTATGGAGAAAGTTACAATAACAATGCGCCCGCGTCAGATGTACTAACAGATATCGCGAACTTTGACCTCTGCTCTATAAGTCATAGACAGCGGAACGAGCCAATAAGGGAACGCCAAAACCAGTTCGATTTAGGTACGTGCAACTTTCTTGGACTTTGCAAGCATGCCCGGGGGTTCAAATCATGTAGCAACAATGCGAATACCGGAAAATAAGGAAATTGTTCGGAGAAGGATAACCAATAGGTACCTACAGCAGAAACTTATTGAGTGGCTGTTTTACTCGTTAAATACGAATGTCGCCTGCCTCGTCTAGACAAGATGTCTTTCGGTAATTGTTATCACAATCGCTAAATGGAGAATGTATGAGATTTGACAATTGCGTTCTAAGCGAGGGCTTATGTCAAATCCCATATAGGTATTTTCCTTTTGGTGATTGCGATAGCGATTATCGAAATTCGTCTTGTATAGGGGGGCAGCCCCCCTAGACAAGACGCATTTCTGTTTAGGGTTCCCTACACCCGTGATCACACTTGTGGGTTCATATTGTGGATGTATAAATATATGATTCATGGTCCATTTTTATACGGGGTTCCATCAATCTCTATCATATCCCATCCCATTCCTTCCCTATTATGGAATCTGCCCATATTTTTACATGATAACGTAAAAGATTTCTCCAAAGTCTAGCTACAGAGCTTAGCTAGTTTACTTAAATCCTATCTCTGTTACAATGACTATGTATTAGTTGTTTTTGCCAAAAATATAGCCAAGCCAGCAACTGCTCTAGTGCTCGATGATTCCAGTTATCTAATGCTGGCTTCCATCAGTATGACCGTTTGTGGCAGATTCGGCTTTTTAATTTAAACTTTGGCAGAATAGGCGGACGATTAAAAAAAGTGGCATAAGGATTATTTATTATACAAACAAAAAGTATTAACTTTTTAGAACTAATTTGGTAACTTTTGCCTTCTTTTTGGGTTACCAGATCCATCGAGGATCCTGTATAATTAACTACCTATATCATTTAACTTGCGATCCTGACGATGCATTTTGAACACGGAGTACTTTTGAAAAGTATGCAGTTTTAAATTAGTTATAATCTTATTAAGTATCTTCAAGAGAACCTGCCAAAAACATAAAGCATACGTTTGGATATAGCGGTTAGACATCGGAATGTAACTTAAATCCATACTAATATTATAAATGCGAAAGTAACTCTGTCTGTCTGTCTGTCTGTCGCGCTTTCACACCAAAACTACTGAACCGATTTAAATGAAATTTGGTACACAGATAGTAGGTATAGAAGGACAGGAGTAAGAAAGGAACTTTTTTTTTTTTTTTTTTTTCTCGGGGGGAAATGCGTAACCGCACCGTACCCGCCGTTGGCTAGACAGCGAGCGTGTGTGGGGCTCTCCCGGCAGGGTGCCAGGCCTACCCACTAAAACCCCCCGGTGTTCTCCCTGCCCTTATGGGCGCGCTAGGTAAGGTCCACACTGCGACTCCACTACCCACGCGCCCGGGCAAGCCCGACCCACCGGTCGGGCTATCGCCAAGGGGGGATTGCCCGAGAACACCAGGGCAATCCCCAGACGGAGGGCCTTACGGCGGCGTGCACGGGGCCAACCGTGCACGCAGGCCTCTACGGCAGGGTCAAGGATAGCTTTTATCGCAGAAATCACTCCTTAAGGGGGAGAAAGGGGGGTGGAAGTTTGTATAGGGAATCAATAACCGCTGAACCGATTTAGATGAAATTTGGTATGGCGATAGTTTGAGTTATGGGAAAGGATAAAAAATTGTTTTTATCCCCAAAATCATTCCTTAATGGTGAAAAGGGGGGAGGGAGAGGATTTCACAAAGGGAATGGATAAAAAAGGCCTTCCACGCGGACGAAGTCGCGGGCAAAAGCTAGTATTTCTCATCATTATCATCACCACAGCTCATATACGTCCCCACCGAGGGGCACGAGCCTACCCTAACATGTTAGGGCGATTAGGCTTTAGTCAAACCACGCTGGCCCAGTGCGGATTAGTTGACCTTTGAATTAGTTGTGTATGCAGGTTTCCTTACGATGTTACCCTTCACCGTCAGGAGCATCAGATAAATGAAGGTAGGTACGTATGAAATTCGTGAAACGAAAAACACATTGGTACATGGCAGGATCGATCGCGGGCCTCCCGATTCTACTCGGGGCATAGTCCAGTGCTGAGGCCACAGCGCCACTGACGCTCCATAGTATTTCTATATTATTAAAATCCCGCGTCTATTGAGGCAATAAGAAGACGGCATATTCACGTTTGGCAGATTTTGGCATATTTGCCAGTATCGGGCAGATTTGGTTTCTCAGATGGTCACACTATGGCTTCCATCTCTCGAAATATTTCTTAGCATCAGGCGATGTGAAGTAGGCATGTATAGCGCATTGATAGGTTAGTCCATATTTGTTTGTTATTGTGTTTCAGGCCAATGTCACTTCACCTGCTGCAAAGTGGTCGAGAGCTCCTGTTATGAGGCTGACATGTGCTGTTGTACACTGTTACTACTCGAAGTTTCTACTAAGAGGGAGTTACGATAATCCAGATATTGATACAATCCACAACATACCATCTTAAGGCTTGAACCGTCTTGCTGTTGGGTGCTTTGTGTGCGTCGTACGTAACCTAAGCGGTACTGCGGTAGTAGCCGCGGGGTGAACGACTCCAGCGCCATTACCGCGACCGCATCATTACTAGGTACAGTGAAAAGAGTTATCTAAGCGTTCGTACTTGGGGTTGGTAGTGCCTAGCTATACTTAGGACGAGTATAGGCATGGTAGATTTAGAGGTACGAATAGCTGTGAATTTTGCATCACTGTTCTGTAACTGACACGTAGCAGTAAGCAGTTCTTAAAGAAAAAGTACTTAATTGACAAAGATTTTGAAGAAATAAAAAGATAAATTGTTTTATAGATTTAAAATGTTTATTTTAATAAATCTGTGTTAATGTTCTTATGAAAAAGAAGCATAGAAATTTCTTTTTTAATTGCTACTTTTTTATTATAAAAAAGTAGATAGATTTTTTTTTTGAAAATTATGAAAAAGTAGGATGTCCAGTAAGTAGGTTTAGTCTATGGCAACGCGCGCGTACGCATGGCTGCGTAGGCTCTCAAATGACCTCACGATGCGATAACAGATCTAAGAGTTCGCGTAAGGAATTACGCATACAAAGGGGTAAAAGGACATCACCCATTTTGGGCTATTTTTTTTTTAGCCGGCCAACAAAAAATAACTAAATTTTATCATAGGCATAATTATAATGAACGTTTTGTATTATGACAGTAAAGCTCGAAACCTATTGGTTAAGATGATAATCAGTCTCAAAGTATTTATTTTATTACCTACGGTTTGCGGGGTGAGCTCGTGATTTCCAGGTAAACAGTTATTGTTAATGGTGTGCGAGCGAGAGGACGTTGCAAGTACATTTACCTGCCGAGTTACAAGTGTTAACAAGAGGCAAAATACACCCACTTAATCCTTTTCGTAGGTACTTTCGTTCGTTAGTTCTCCATGCAGGCGTTTATGTACAGGTTTTTTATTAATTATAATGCATATTATTTACATTTCATATATTTTTATTCAATTTTACAACTCTCCTGGCCTTACAATAATATCTTCTAAACCTTCGGCGGGAATGTGTATCTTTGCTTCGTGCCTGGCAAACCCCATGTACCACACAATGCACATGACGTGTGAGCAGCAGCCAATGGTTCTTCGGCCAATGTTACATGTACAGTAATAGTGTTTTATAGCCTGTCGCCCTTCTAGAGCCCTATCTATGCCAATATAAACGTTATACGAACGTGAACGGACATGTCGGGACTGGATTCTACCGCGCAATACGTAAAGGTCTGTTCCTTCTAGCTCTCGTATGTGTTCTGTGGGTAATTGGTCGCCAAGTTCAACGATGAACATACCATTTGGCTGCAAATGCTCCGCATAGTAACTCCTAGCTTGCTTTATTTGGTATACACCAAGTGCAAAAAGGATAAGATCTTCTTGTGTCAATGTGGGGAATTGAACCTCAAGCGCATCAACGTTAATTGAACGAAACGGAGCACGTCTTCGGTTATAATTGTATCTGTTCACCAGATCCGCCAATGTATTCGGTACATTAACCCTTTCCCGTATTATTTCTAAATACATTGGAGCCCTTACATTGTCCACAATCAACACATGATAGGCATTTAATAAAGCTGCACTGATTTTAAAATATTCCATCATATGATGCAAGGCGCGATTGCTGTGTACAATTCTTAACAAGCGAAAATCTCTTTTGAATCGTCCATTGATTATTTCTACTACCCAGCGGCATATAGTCACAAGTCTGGATTTATTCGCTTGTTCCGTCGTAAGTTGCGTTTCGTTTGCATTTTTCGTTTCTGGCATATGTACTGTATATCCATGTGATTGTAAAGGATAGGCCGCGTCTCTAAAGCCACGATCTAAGATAAATACGTCACCCGGTCTGAAAAACCAATGAAATATGCTCTCCTCATTTTCAATAATTGCATTCATTATTGTTGCATCGGAAGTTGAAGCGGCGTGCGGGCCCGTTACGTCAATTATATGACCGTCACAGCAAACAAACAAGAACGGCTTGGTCAGATTTCGATATTTGTGAAGACTATATGTTTGTCGTTGAAAAAAATAGTTCGAGCTCTTTTGGTTGTATATATATGTACCATCGACTATTATTATAGCATTTCTTTGTGGCAAAGGGCTTTCTGGATTGCCAAATAGAGTTTTAGGTACGAGTCTCCTGTTCTTAGTTTTGCCAATACAGCGGCCAGTATTGTCTTCTTTTGACGATTATTATTTAGGCTGGATGTGTTTACGAGTAGATCGGAAAACTGTTCGTGAGTAAGTCCCGTCCAAGTATGAAACTCGTTTGTATTAATGACTTCGTATGTCTCGAAGTTTAACACGTCTGTTGTAATATGATTTCTCATAATCGTCAGAGCATTCACTATTTCAGATGCAGTAAAATCTTCTATGAGATTGTCTTGTAAAGGTTTTCTGGTATTAGTAGATTGTACCGCCCAATCATACGAATTATGATATCGTTAGGTATTCTAAGCCTGGTAATATTTTGACAATGCTCAAAAATGCAGTGCACTGTTGAGTTTGGAGTACGTACAAATCCTGCTAAGGTCATTGTTGGATGATTACGGCTTTGTTGCTGAATAGGCTCATCGGGCAACACGTCATCATCTTGACGCGCCTCGCGTATACGCCGATGAAACGTCCTCTCAGCTCTTTGCCAGCAAGGTCGGCAAATGACGTCGGTAGGTTCGTTCTGAAAAAAAAAACTATTTTTGTAAACCCACCTTCTACAAGTTAAATACAAACGAATCTTTCCCAAAGGACTTCTTAACAAAAATAATAACATGTTCGTGCCCGTACTCACACAAAACTAACTATTTCAAAACTTTTGAAATAGTTTTGAGTGTAGGCAAGAGCCAATGCCTACATTTAAACCGGCTATAACTTAGACGGGCACTATACCATATTGAAGTGGTACTTAAGATCTGTACAGAGCGCCGATAAAAATACAAACAAATAAATAAGAACAACAAATAGTTAATTCGTGGCAGTAACAGAGAGTCGATGAAATACTAATAAACACTCGTAAGTAGAAATCTTACTTAAAAATAATAATAATAATAAAAATCTTTCCCTATACCTTCAAAGGTTCTTGTCTACATTTCTATCACTGATGTAAGCCTATGTACTTTATAAAAAAAACCCTTTCATAGTACTAACTAAAGAACTTAAGTATACATTTTACTTTATTGAAGGAAGGTAGGTACTTCAGCAAAATAATTCAACGCGACACCTAGTCCTGATCATGATGTCATATCGACGATCTGTTATTATCACAGAGTAGGTACCTAGTTATGACTTAAATGTAAAAAAGGTTGCATTACATACCTGTCTCGCGATTAGCTCCTCCATAATAATCTGAGCTATGTCGATGTGCTGTTCTTCCCGAGAAATCCACGTGTAAGTCCTTCGACCTTCACATGGTTCACGACAGTTAATACACAACATATGTGCCATGATTAACAAAAACAGTATAACAAAAACAAAAACTCAACGATAATTAAAACAACAAACAAAACAAAATCAATGTTAAAAACCACGAAAACAGTGAAAGTAGCCGTCCGATGTAACGAGAGTTGCATGGAAAACTAACGAACGAAAGTACGAAAAGGACTAAGTAGGTGTATTTTGCCTCTTGCTCACACTTGCAACTCGGCAGGTAAATGTAGGTACTTGTAACGTCTTCTCGCTCGCATACCTATTATGCCTCTTGCTCACACTTCTCGGCAGGTAAATGTACTTGTAACGTATTCTCGCTCGCACACCATTAACAATAACTGATTACCTGGAAATCACGAGCTCACCCCGCAAGCCGGGTGCAAGCCGTAGGTAATAAAATAAATACTTTGAGACCGATTATCATCTCAACCAATAGGTTTCGAGATTTACTGTCATAATACGAAATGTTTATTATAATTATGCCTATGATAAAATTTAATTATTTTTTGTTGGCCGGCTAAAAAAAAATTAGCCCAAATTTGTATGAAGCCTGAATGATGTCCTTTGCATAAATAGGCGGCTTTTTTTAAAATAATGTAACATGTTTAGTTATTTTATTATTCGGAATGACCAGTTTTATTATAGGTACTTGATTCGTTCATGGCACTTCAAAACCGCAGTCAAGTGACAGGAGTCACCGCAAAAATTTTAAAAACAAGTAGGTACCTTCTTCCTGATCCTATCTATAATATATATTTTCGGTTTGTTGGTCAGAAAAAACTGATTGGGTTTTCATTATTTTCATCAATGGTGTTCATTGAAGTCACGTTAGTCATTCTATAGATAGATAACCTTTTTTAGAATAATATGAAATTACTGGTAATATTGTCTGCTTATAGCAAAAGATACATAGATAGTATGAAAATGAGAAAACAAGACGAACGTTGAGGTTGGTTTAGTGGGAATTATGCCTCTCACACCAAACCAATCGACAAACAGCCATCAGCTGGTATGATGCGCAGCAGCATTTCGTCTCGTTAAAAGAAGGATACAATCTAATTTAGACAGATTTACACTGGGTAATCAGTAACATTATAGTTTGCGCTGTTTGCAGGACTATTGAAGTTTTGTCAGGACTGTCACGACCGCCCTGTACTGACTCAGAACCAATTTCGTGTTTGATGCCTGGTTTCCGTAAGATCTACCCATTAGACCTTACGGAATGACTACCTATTACCCAAAATGCTTACACGATTTATATCGAGTCTGGCGTCAGCACTGATGTCGAAAATCTAGTGTAGCCGTTAACTTACTACTAGCTATACCACTGTCCATACCTCTGGGGGTGGGACTTAGGCATACCACCATAGTAGTGTTGGGATTTGAATGATGCTGAACATACATTATATTGAAAAATAAATAGGTACTCAGTATGCGGAGCTACTCACACTTGAAATACGCGCATCACGTCCACATACAACGTCCACTGCCTACTTTGTTTAGGGGCCTTACCACGATCGCTTAGAGTAAGGTTAAAACAATATTAAAACAGAGACACTTCTATTACAGCGTATAGCGTCATCTCGTTTTCGCTGCGGTTTAAGACTCTTAAGCGATCATGGTAAGGGGACTGTTCCATAGATAAAAAAACAGTTACAGCTATCACGTTTGATCCATTTTTAGCGTGATTCAAACTTTATCTGGTAAGGCTTGTGCTTGAGCAAAAACACGAAATAAGAGATGTTTCCTTCCGTCTGTCTGACTGTTAGAACGAGACCTTGTTCCTGGGCCATATAGACTTCGGGATTTGCGTTATGATAGGGTATACCTAGTCTGAACTCAACGCTGCGCTGGGAGGCGGAAACCTCTCGCTGCCGAGCATGGTCGTGGCCATGCTCCGTGGCGAGGCGGAATGGGATGTCGCCTCCTTCTGCGAGGACGTAATCTCGCAGAAGGAGGCCGCGGAGAGGGAGCGGGAGGCAGATCCTCAAGCCGCTCCCATCCGCCGCAGACGGATAGGCAGGCGAAGACGGGCATTCGCACAAGCGATGCCCGTCTAATGACCCTGCCGTGGAGGCCTGCGTGCACGGTTGGCCCCGTGGAGGCCTGCGTGCACGGTTGGCCCCGTGCACGCCGCCGTAAGGCCCTCCGTCTGGGGATTGCCCTGGTGTTCTCGGGCAATCCCCCCTTGGCGATAGCCCGACCAATTGGTCGGGCTTGCCCGGGCGCGTGGGTAGTGGAGTCGCACTGTGGACCTTACCTAGCGTGCCCATAAGGGCAGGGAGAACACCGGGGGGTTTTAGTGGGTAGGCCTGGTATTCTGCCAGGAGAGCCCCACACACGCCCGCCGTCTAGCCCACGGCGGGTACGGTGCGGTTACGCATTTCCCCCCGAGAAAAAAAAAAAAGGGTATACCTAGTCTAGTTTTGCTCATTTTAGATTTTTTACGGCCATAAACCCTAATTTGTACATATAAATTCCAGTTTATGGTTATGGTGGTATGGTTAAGTCCCACCCTACCCCTAGGGATATGGCCAGTGGTATTGGGTCCGCAGTGACTCGATTTACGGGATTTTTGATGACGAGTATGGGAATGCTGATACATAAGCCTAAGATTCGTCCAAATTTGATATATGGCTCATTTTTGTAAGGTTTCCTCAATAGAAAATATAGTCCTATAGAGGTGTTGCTGCGTGGCCCATACGGGTTCGTACCTACCTAGTTCAGACTATTTCACATTGTATGAGCTTTTAAAAATGTAATTATTTTTTCGGAACTAGGTACTGATTTTTTTACGCAGGTCTGACCCAGCATGAAGTCAGGGGACTTATCATTTGTCTGAAATATTATAAGGCACAAATATTGTAATATATTTAATTAGTACCAACCTTGTAATGTAATTGTAAGGATGAAATAAATATATTATTATTATAATTTCATATCGCTTGCTAAACAAAAAAGGTTATGGTAGCAGAACCCTTTAAAGATTCCATGCTGAATAATTGAAAGGAAGAATAAAACAATTACTTTATGCTGTGCAATATATAATTGACCAACAAATAAATTCATATATCTCAAATTGACGTAACTAATTTTTACAGTAAAACAGGTAACATCGTCATAAGCATTATTACTAAACTTATAACTTAATACTTTCATGTCTTTATAGTTTAGGCACATAGTATAAAGAAAACAAAAATAGTGACTATAATTTAAGTAGAACATATACTTAGGTACTTATATCATAATATAAAGGTAAAATTTAATTAGTGAATAAAGTAAGCCAGCTTTTAACTTATTGACGACATTATGTTACGTTATTATGAAAAATCGATGTTGAAATTAGTAGTTACATAGTACAAAATTATCCGATTATTTTTCTACGGAAATAACAAAAAAAACTATTAAGATAAAAAGATTTAATGTTAAGGAGTTGAGGCTCGCCATGTCACAAGTAAGTTGAAAATTTACCAACCCATGACGTCATGAATCATTTCAAATCAATATATCGTCGTTTTTAACCTACATGTCGGACCTAAAACAAAATGTGTCTCCTTTCCTATTATAGCAGTATTAACTTCTTTTTCACAGAATTCTTAACTCGTACCAATTTGAAGAATTCTTTTCTGTAATTATTATTATCTTTAGATAAAGACAAACGTCTGTATTATTGCACTAAAAATTGCAGTAACCCTGAGCCATTGGTTCTGTTTTAAAGGAAATTACTGTTGAACACATAATATTAATACGTACACGATTAAAGTAAAAACAGTTTAATTGAACAATAATCTATAGGCCAAAGATAACTAGGCAATAAAAAAATAAAGTACGACAAGAAATTGCTAATGCTAATTTACTGATAACATTTTGTTCGATAATTATGACTTAAATGTTTATAATTAATATACAGTCAACAGCACATCAGGCTACCACAAAGTGACAATATTTTTTTTAAATCAATTTTGAAGTTAACGTTTTGATTTTAAACAGTTTAATGTTCAAAATCAATCTGAGAAATTTGTCAGATTTGTATAACCTGACGTGCTGTTGGCTGTACGTACGGCGGTATCGATACAATAATAACTATAGATAACATTTCACTAAAATTCAGTCAAGCAATACATTTTACCTACGTATCCTCAGAATTATATAAATACATTACAATTTACTTTCTAAATAATTATTGAAAATACACGTACACAATTTGTGTAACTTCCCTGCTATGTTTTGGAATGCATTGTTCTTTCATAATTTAAATTTGTTATGAATATTTTTGGTGATTTCCCATTAAACATTAACAGAAAAGCTAAAAAAAAAACAGCAGTATTTTAGGCACATAAAGAAAAACAGGTAAATAATTTAACTTTAAATGACAGTCAATCATTTAAAGATATACATTTCAATGTTGATATAGTTATACATATAAAAATTATCATGAGTAGGTACAAGATGAGGGTGAACGAAAGAACTGATTCCTTGAGCATAAATAACACCAAATTTTACGATAGACGATGGATGTACATAAGACAACATCACGCTTTATATTCGCACTGCGAAAAATGCCGCTATTATGAGCGATATAACGCATGCCAGTTCCAAAGGTCAAATTGAAAATATGGCTTGTTGTCGTGTGTACATTAAAATATATATGTCACCGTAAAATTGCAAATACCGTTAGATTATAATCTATCTCGCGAGATTGTAAACTATCAAGAGATTGTGAACCATAACATACTGATTACAATCAATCTGACCATCGATTTTTGTTAACGATATACCCAGAATATAGGTCGCTAGTCAAATACGACAGTGTTTTTATTTTTTTGATATCTTAAAAAGTGACCGAGTTATAAGCGTTCAAAGTTGCCGTACCGTCCGGTTTTATAAAGCGAGTCGCGGAACGTTGATGACGTCACACATCGACAGCGGGGAGAGGCACGCGCGGCCTGACGTACTTCGATAGCTCTGTGCTACTGGTGCGCGCGATTTTACGTGGCTCTAAGGTGTGAATCAACATTATGCCATATAATAAATACTATGTAGTACCTATATGTACAAATTCAACTATTAAAACGCCTACAAAACTATTTTTTGAAGTGCCATTGAATGCCAAAAGGCGTATAAAGTGGATGAACGTTATGAAACGGGCCCTAAGACCGTTGGATTGTGTTGTGATGACCATTTCGATGTAAATAAAATAATAATAATAGTTTTTATTTATATCTTCACAATGGCGGCTTACATTATAGGTACTACATCTTATTCTCTAACAACTACCTATATTTTATTTAAATGACAAGCCTGTGTGACAAAATTCCGGCCCTTCGCCCTCTAGGATTAAATCAAACTAAATAAACATATTAAATACTTAGATAATAAACATAATAAAAACATTTTCATAATAAATTTATACATATTACATATTTATTATTTTTATTATAATATGTAATTAGATATTCTAAGCTTCGGGTTACCTATTACTTACTAGAAAATAATCTATAACTATATTGTATTACGAGGTCTTTTGGTGTAATGTCTTCTTTTTGTCACTTTAAACCACATAGGTATGTATGTGGTTTAAATGTTGACTTTTGTTGACGGTAAAATGAAGGTACCTTCATTTTACCGTCAACAAAAGTCAACATAGGTACCCAATTTTATAGAAAAACTAGCGGCCGCCCGCGGCTTCGCCCGCTTGGTGTTTGGTTTCTTTATCGCGCCACAGCAGCGCCTTCTGGCGACGCGATGAATAGTAGCTGAGCTGCTGAGTGTTTTACGTGAATCCTGATGGAACTATAATTTTTTTGCTGGATGAAATCTCTTTTTCTGTAGGTACCTCTGACAACGTGTATATGCAAAATTTCAAGATGATCGGTTGAGTATTTCAGGTGTGAAAAAGTAACAAAAATAAATCAACAAACTAATTCACTTTCGCATTTATAGTATTAGATGGGATTAGGATACGATTCATGTTACCTAAACATGTACACCTACCTATAGACACTCACCCGTTAGTAGGCACCTACTAACTTTTGAATGAGTATCTTAGACCTGCGGGTATTTGATTTGCTTGTTGGTCCTATACACGGTTATTTTTTTATCATACTGGAAAATTTTAGAGGCAGCTCGGTAGACGCTAGACGACTCATATCAATAAAAAAAACATGTGGTTATATTTTTTAAAATTTATCCGCCAATAATATTAAATTATAGACATTGTTCTTGTTTACTACAAGATAAGGTAAGATTATGAATGAATAAAGCATTTACTATTACGGGCTTAGGAAAATGCGGCAACGTCGCATTATTAATTCAAGCAAGATCAATCTACAACTCGTTTGAAATAAGAGTTATTATTGCACTAGACACTACAATAGTGAAAGACAGAGACAGTCGGCGCCGGCGCCGAGCGCCAGCGGCGGCGTTTTGTTGTTTGCTGTCGCTTGTCGGCACGAGCTGGCCGGCTTTAGTTCGCCTTTTGACCCCAGCGTGTGTGAACGTATCGCGATGTCGCGCCCGCGCCTGACGCGCGGCAATCGGGCGCATTCGGAATTTTAGTTTCAAGTTATACACACA
This sequence comes from Schoenobius gigantellus, assembly GCA_963935595.1. Lineage (NCBI taxonomy): Eukaryota > Metazoa > Arthropoda > Insecta > Lepidoptera > Crambidae > Schoenobius > Schoenobius gigantellus. Next base: position 14,130,434 of record OZ012544.1, on the reverse strand, counting down.
CCTTAATACACAGACCTTACTCCGGTAGACCGTAGACTTTTACTTGTGAAGTGAAATTAAGTGTTTGGTGTAAGAAAGTGAAGCCACAAACGTAAGACTTGGAAGCGAAAACTGCATTTCGAGACGTTAAACACTAACCAAAGTGATATGTTGTTGTGGTCATGTATAGTTTTAAACGTGCACGACTATGTATGAGTTAGAGGACTTCCTTTAAATTTAGAACTCTTTTGTTATTAGAACTAAAGTTGATTTAAATTGTTTCCTAGGTAGGTAAGTAGGTATTTAAAGTTGATTCCAATTTTTTAACTATGCCAAAACAACCTACCATAACCGTAATACCTACCTAGTACTGTTTGTTTTCTTTAAAAACTTTGTTTTGCCGGTCCTAAGTAAGCCCGTAAAGTAGGAAGGTGAAATTGTGATCAACTCAGTGATGACTTTGAATCGGCGACGTTGTTGCCAGTTCGCGTTCATTCAATGTTTTGCCTACAACTTCACTCAGTGTCCATACCAGTGCAGTATTTTTTGGATATTTTAGATAATAAATATCTAATTAAACAGGTGAGTAAATTTTATTATTAATGGTTAAATAATTCTTCTACCGTGTCCTGAAGCCACCCTTAAAATAACCAGGGTGATAAAAAAATAACCGTGTATAGGTACGTCTATAGTATTTACCATTTCCCAGGAAAAATATTGAGCCACCATAAAACTGTCTACTTTTGGTAAATTATCTGATTGACCTTGTGGAAATCCTTTCTCCATTATTATAATTAAAAGGCTAATAAACAATAAAAGTCAAGTTACACGGATAGCAGTAGGTATGTACGACACAAAACGCAGAGCAACTGCGACAAGCGAGCGAGCGGCTGCCGGCTGTCGATATGTGACGTCACCTACTTAGAGCGCCCGTACTTGAAAATTTAAATAGTGACCGTAACTTTCGGCGTTAATAACTTTGGAAATACTGCATCGATTTTAATGAAACAAAAACTATTGACATTTACATAACCATAGCTCTTATTTAATGTGTGTTTTATTGTAATTTTCAAACCTATCGGTCACATCAATTTAACGCATTATTTTTCGGTAGATTATAATCTATCGAAGTGAAACTGTTAAATCACAATCGGTCGCGCGTTAAATTGTCAACTGTCCAAAGGCTGTCCCTGATTGGTTTGTCTTACAGTAGATCGTTCTGTATCCATAGAGTTAGGAATCAAACACAGTGTCAGTCAAATAAAATAAATGGCACTTCAAGAATAGTGACATCAAGTATGTATTAATTATTTAGTAGTTAATCAATAATTCTAATATCATAATATGGTAAGAAAAATTGTAGCAAAATAAGAAAATCAGAAACGTAGGTAACAATATTTTCTTTATATTTTTATTATATGCCTACTTTCGATTTAATACGCTTAACTGTTAAGCGTATTATATATTATAGATACTAAGAATAGTCATAAAACATTTTTTTGTTAATCAACAATCTTAAATATTATTTCGGTATTCCGTTACACCCGGTATATCATCTATCATACACGAGCGGTACTCGAGATTGGGGACGGGTAAATCCGGGCTGGAAGTTTCAAATGATTCGATGTCATTAGTGGAGACGATTTTTTTACCGAATGCTTATCGACTCCGCAGAGTAAAGTGTGGCGTTGGTCGGATCTATTAACTACGCTTACTTTGTCTTTTGTGAAAAAAAAAATGTGTTTAGTGCAGTCTATACAGCGTGTAGCTGAAATACATACACACTCCACACATACAAACGTGGAAATAAGGAAAGAAGTCATTGAGATGACGGCGTGCATGGTCATCGCAATGACTGCCTCTAGACACTAAAAATGGTAGATTAACATTTACAACCTGACTTGAAAATTGTGATGGTTGTATTCAATCATCACGTCTGTGTGACACTATTAGTCTGTGTTCTCTCTGCAAAAATTCATTGTACCAAATGGAAGTGTGTGTCTCTGTTCTGCAAAAAATAAATAAATATTTAAAAGTGAAAGTACTGTTTTTTAATTTAAAAGCCCTAAAAATCATCCCTTACATTTTTTTTATTGTTATTCAGTACAAATAATATTACTTAAATGGAAAAAAATATACTTCTCTGATAAAACTCCCAATGGAGTTTATGCTCAGGAAGTGAATAAAAATCCATGACATTCCCAGTGGCTGACGATGAAAGAGAGCGCGCATTTATATTATGAATATTTTTGGTGATTTTCCATTAAACATTAACACAAAGGCTAAAATACAGCAAAGAAAAAACAGCTAAATAATTGAACTTTGAATGGCAGTCATGTCAAGCAAATTGCTTACAAGAACTGTTTCAGTTACGTCTAGTACTAGAGGAATTTGGGAATAGGAATCTAGTTGGACGCTTATAGTTGTGGAATTTAAGAAAATTGAGAAAATTCTCAATACCCGTTTACATTTGCACATAAAGCAATTTTCCATTACACATTAAGCAGTATTTTAGTCACATAAAGAAAAACAGGTAAATAATCGAACTTTGAATGGCAGTCATGTCGGAGAAATTGCTTACAAGAACTGTTTGTGTCTTAGCCCTCGTTTTCACCAAGAAACAAGTAAAATACTAGTTTTATACAATACTTGTCAAAACATAATTATTTGTTATGAACATGTATTGCGACTGTCTCAAACATTCTTTCGTTCATACTGTGTTGCCAACAAGTCTATAGACAAGTATAAATCACGTTTGCGTTTACACTTAGATTTATGACATATTCAAACTAGTCTGATACATTGACAGCGTTCAAACTTACAAAAAGCAATCGTGTTTTTAACAAGTTTTGTTTATTTCACTGAAATATATGTATAATACTAATTGAAAACAAATTTTAAACTCTATCCATGCTTGTTGGATAAAGTTTTAAACTTTTACCGGACGGACCGCATTTTTTTTCACGGGGGGAAGAGAAGAAGAATGGAGTGGTCAAAAAAACAAACTATAGATCTTATTAAGCTCTTGCATGTACAAGAATGCCTGTGGAATGTGAAAAATTAACTTTATAAAGATCGCCAGAAAAAAAGATGCAGGCAGCAATTTCTTTGCAAATGGAAATTAATGTTAATGATGTTGATAAAAAGATAACGAATCTCACGAACCAGTTTATTAGGGGTAGTGTATTAGGAACATCGGACGTGTCGTCTATCACAGAAAAATAAGTGATTCATATGAGATACGAGATGACTCGGGAAATATTTTAATGACCTTTAAAAATAGTTTCTTAGCCTATTTTTTTAAAATCTAATGTAGGTCACACACATTTCTGAACTGAACATGTAAAATCCAGCGCAGTGTAGAACCGCAAAAAGACTGAAGAGCTGTTGATAAACGTAGAAACAGCAATTGAACTGAATGACCGGATCAAGGAAACCCGACCAACGACTATGAAGCTACCTGTGCTGGACCTGCCGAAGTTTAACGACGATATCACAGAATTCAGTGAATAATTCGGCGATAGGCTCTTGGGACTTAAATAATGTTGAAAAATTTGCAAACCTGATCAACTGCCTACAAGGACCAGCGCTAGAAGTAGTCAAAGAACTGTCGACCACAAATGATACTATATAATATATCATAGCCCTGGATATGTTGCAACAACAATATGGGAGCAAAATTAAGTTGATTCATGGCCATAATGTGGCATTGAACAAAATTAAAACAGCTATGAGCACTGCTGCTAGCTGTAAGAACACATTTAGCTGTGTTCAACGTCACCTTAGAATTTTGAACCTCACTTTGTGAAAATACAGATGGTAATCACGTACGGGTCATACTAATAGAGAAGTTTCCGCAGAAAGTTTGTATGAGCTAAACGTTCTCAAAGGCCCGGACTGTACTCCGAAAGAAATACTGTAAGGACTAGAGAAAATCGTAACAGCAATGGGAAATTCACTTAGACCTGAGACTGATGACATTCAGAAGTCCGAATCTTCCACTGAGGCTCTTCATATACAACAGGCTAAAAGAAAACTCTGGAAAAGTTTTGAGGAATCGTTTCAGACAAGACACAGGAATCCAAGAAAACGCAGAGGCACCAACATTCATTAAGAATGACAAAAAGCAAAGCAGACAGGGTTGTATTTTATGTAAAGAAAATCATTATATTGATAATGACGAATGTGACATTGTGAAGACCTTTAAGGAGAGAAAAGCAAAGTTAGGCAAAAGGTGCTTCTTATGTTTCAAAGATGGACACATGAGTAAGAACTGTAGTGAAGAGATCCAATGTTATCACAGCAAAGGAAACCACAACAGTGATTTGTGTAAAAAGCGATGTGGTAAGATATCTGATGTTTCTATGTAATTAAGTCAAAATTGTCATACATGCACTCTTAATTCTTATTCAACATCATTTTTACAGACAACAACAGCAAAGGTACAAGGCCTACAAAAACAAAAGCTAAGAATTGTAGTGTTGTTAAACAGTGGTAGCCAACGAAGCTACATTACCACGCCCCTCGCAAATGATTTGGAATTAATAGAGAAAATGGACGAGGAACAAAAGCGGGAGCTAATTTATTAAAAAACTGATCAGCTACAAATTCAGATATGGTGATAGACCCACATTCTCTATAAGCAGATCCAGATTTCCTTACATTTGACCATACAATTGAAGAAGCAACATTTGATGATAAAGAAAAGCAAAATTTCTTCCATCCCTCCCACTTTTACTGTTTACAAAGTTTACATGTGCTTTTCATGATGTCACACAACATATTGAAATTTTCAGAAGAAAAAGCTTTGTAAGCTCTCGCAGCATGCTTTCTTCTAATAATGGAACACTCTTTGTCTCACCAGGGGGGATGGTATGTGTTTAGGTATTTCACTTTTAATAGGAAATAATTTCTCTGCAGTGTCTATCAAGATTCGAGAAAACCAACTTAAAATTCAACGTCTGTGTCTATAGGTCGTAACGTTTTTACTTCTGTAAAGGTTCGATTTCAATTCAGCTGAAAGGATTAGTGCGATACCGATTTTCGTCTTAACCAAATTAGAATCGAAACGAATGCGAAACGTTACCAAAACCAAACCTAAACCTTTGAAATTAGTGCGATTGGGCTCCTGATGTTCATGATTTTAATAAAAACAATGCTTATATTTCCCCTGCCAATTTTAAAAATAATGACAACAATATCTGTGATATAGATGTTTGTGATGTCCCATGTAATGGTATTGATAATTTAGTTCGCAATGATAGAATAATGATTTGAATGTTAATGATTTGTGCAATGTCCCACAATCTAATGACTTGAGTGTTAATACTCAATTCTAATAGTGACTTTTGTGATTATGAGTCTTTCATGTATCCTACAGATGGCGACGATGAGTCTTCATCATATGAGAGTATGGTGGAGATTTCCATTGATGACTCTGAGAGCAGTGAGATGCAGCAGTCTTCTCAGAGTCACTCCAAGCGAACTACCTGTTCGTATCAACGAAAAACCTGTACGTAGTACACGTTCAAGGATGCCAGTAAGATATGATGACTTTGATCTTAGTGATGCATCTTTATTTGTTTAATGTGCTAAATATGACGAGTCTTTGACATATCATCAGGCTATTTGTTGTGCTCAATGGCGTGATGCCATGCAACAGGAGTATAATTCATTCCTAGAAAATAAAGTTTCGACTCTGGTCGATAGACCCACTGATCAAAATGTGATAAAAATTAAGAATGATTTCTCAGGTAAACCAGTTTGGTGTAAAACTCTTCTTGTAGCTAGAGGGTTTTCACAGAGACATGATATCGATTATGATGATACATTTTCACCCGTTGTTTGCCATTCTACCATTGGTTTATTATTTTGTATTGCAAATGAATTGGATATGGACATTGAGCATGTTGACGTGACTACAGCATTTTTACATGGGGACCTTTCTGAAAATATTTACATGGAACAGCCCTTAGGTTTTGTTTCTGGAGAGGATAACGTTTGCTTATTAAATAAATGTATTTACGGACTCAAACAGGCTAGCAGGGTTTGGAATGATAAAGTAAATTATTTTCTTTGTAAGAATGGTTATAAGCAGAGCCTGTGTGAACCATGTGTTTATTATAAAGCATAACAATTGATCTAATTAATTGAATTGTGTAATCATCAATAATACCGATTATAGTCAAAGTATTTGCTGTTTGATTTTCATCCTCACTACGCCACCTTAGTGCTCTGCTATTCGTGACTGTCGATCACTCCAAGAAGAAATAGCGATCGGTCTGGATGTCTGCGGTAGGGCTCTAGGAATGTTGTGGGATGCTCACATCGATTTCAATACGAAAATGGCGAGTACCCGAGCAAGTGAAGATTCCTTCGATTCCTATGGCAGAGGAGTAATTTTCCAAAAAAAAAAAAAAAAAAAAATACAGGAAGTGTAAACTAAGTGCAAGAATGATCCAAAAGGTTACGGGATTGCATTCGATTATAAGCACGTCAATTCGTCACTGCCATATATTCCCGTCCAGGAGGTACTTTATCTCCGACAAATATGGCTATATGATTTTTGCATATACGATTTGAAAACTAGTAAATCAGTCTTTTATTCTTATTGTGAAGGAATCGCTAACAAAGGGCCCAACGAAATTGGTACCTTCGTGCTCGATTATATAAAAAAAAATATTGGTGATGATGCCGAAGAACTGCACCTAATTTTCAGATAGTTGTGGCGGGCAAAACCGGAATCATGTCATGGTCCGAATTTTGTTATCACTGGTAGCTGACCAAGGGAACAATATAAATGAGATACAATACTATATGCCCAAAAGAGGTCATTCATTCCTGATTAGAATGTTTGGGACAGGAAAGAGACATATTCGAAAAAATGAAAGGATTTACACAACAACTGAGTATGAGAATCTTATAGCTGAGGCTAACGAAAACTTTGAAATACGAAGGCCTAAAACTGAAGATATTATAGACATAAAAATGGTGGCCAAACCATTATAAGAAACTGGTGCTATCTACTGATTCCTATGGCAGAGGAGTACCTAACGACAAAAAGGTGACTTTTACTATATCCAAGGTGTCACAATTCTCATTTTCCAAGACTACACCAGCCCCCTAACCATGATTGCCGAAAACAATATTAAAACCGCACTGAGAGCGGGATGGCGCTATACGCAGCAAGAGCGGTGTCTCTGTTTCAATATTGTTTTAACCTTGCTATAAGCGATCATGGTAGGGCCCCTGGTCTAGTGACAATAAGAGCATTAATAGATTGTTTAGTAAGTCACGATTTTCAGTTATTACAGAGGATGGGTACCAGGCCGCCCTCATCATCATGTAATACTCCTGCATATGCTGGTAATGTGCCAATCAATTACAAATTAATGTTAGATTTGAAAAAATAATTGACAAAGCAAATTTCGCAAATTTGCTTTGTCTTCAATATTGAAACCAAAGCGTTCGAACCACTACGCCACCGAGCTCCTTTTAGTTTATGATAACTGTTTTTTATATGTCGGAGTTGATGATAAGCACGCAATGGATATAAGCCCCATCTCATGGCATATTTCGTAAGTACAGTTGCAACATCGATAAAGCTGTCACTATATTGAGTCAGTAGTTAGAGCTTGTGGTTGGAAATGGCGTTCGGGTGACGTCACGTCCAGTTGGTGACGTTCTGTATGGCAATTTCAGGTGTCAATGTCCACTGGTAAAGGCGAGGAGTGACGTTTAGACGTTTGAACGCTTCCATCAGGCCTGTGAAAGCTTTAGTACCATTGTGGAAGTTTTGGCGCTACCGTCGCATGTTAGCCATCTTGTTTGTCCGATGACGTCATTCAATGACATCACGGATGCCTGTTGTCGTTGTCACTGTCTTCTCATGTCTGTTATGTCAACAACTGAGTCGAATGCCGGTGATTTGCTTGTGATTTCCTCGCATTATTGCTTGAGTTGAGATTCTTGTGACGCCAAAACTTCCCGTTCTGTTGTCGTGATTACCTTTAACACGTAGACGCTAAGCAGATTACTGATAGCCATGATTTTCGTGAGCTTGGACGCTAATAATGCCGCCCGTGAATCTTGTGCTACAAGAAGGCTAGCCCTTTAGCTTGGACGCCTCGGTGCCAGTGAAAAACATTCATCCTGAGTGTACTAAAGTGCTGTGTTGGTGGTTGCAATAGTACTAATGTAACACGTCAGTTGTACGATTTCCCAAAAAATGACAAATTGAGAAGTCTGTGGTTGAGGTTTATTTATTGCACCCACAAATCCAAAACTTATCGGTTTATCATACACACAATTAAAAAAAAAACTTGCGTGCCAAAATCACTTCGACAAGGCGCAATTTAATGCAGAAAAACGACTTCGATAACTGGTTGCGTTGCAGTGTGCATCAGAAGACATTATCTTTGTGTTTTAAAAAAAAATTGTAAAACGTTTACAAGCACATAATTGGTGCAATATTATTAATAAAATAAAATATTGAAGGGACAAATTGAAAAGAAGTATGTAAAGTACTAAGCTGTTCGGCGTCGCCCAGGAACGCCGACAGGTCTCTCGGCCTGTCCTATCCTGAAGTCCCGATCCCATTGCACTAGACCTTAGCCCTAGGGTGACGGAATAGGTTTTCCCGCCCATTTTGGCCGTTTCTAACGGTTTTTCCCCTCCCCCCCGTGCCTCGGCAGGGGAGTTTCTCGTCTCATTAGACACGCCCTCTTCGCGCCACTAGCGCCATCTTTTGTTTTAGTGTCCCAAACGTCGCGCGGCTCTCCTTACGGTAAGCCTGCGCGACCATACCCATTTCTTTATCTTATCACTGCTTAAGAGACACATCATCGAGTGCTGTTCCGCGAGTGTTGCCTACCGGTCGTGCCAGGAGTGCTCCGAGCAATCGTCGAGCCCCTGCACCCGCGAGCCCCCCCCGCGAACGCACCGTACCGCGCCGCGCGCATTTCGCGCTCCGTGCGCCGTCCTGCTCCGTGGGTGGATTCACATCTACCCACGTTGAGTTTTTATTACACCGCGACATAGACGCTACCTACCCGCGATATTGACGCTTTTTCTGTTTGTGTTGTGAGTGTGTTGCGTATACCCGCCCCCTATTTTGATAAATAGGGAGGGGTGATCGCCCTCAGTTTTCTGTGCGTATTACTGTTTACCAAGTGCTGTCCCGTGTAACTCTGTGCCGTCACCATGCCAGGGGACAAACCCCTTCCCCCGCGTGATCCACGCATAAGGAGGCCTTCAACCGTTGCCGCCGTCGCCACGGCCGCCGCGGCCGCCGCCACCACCACCACTACCACCACCACCGCCGCCGCGATTGCCACTCGCCGCCCCGAGCCGTCACTGCGGCCCGCTGGGCACAGGGCTGTTGCGGCCGCTGCACAACCGGTTACTCCGGTCCAAGCCGCGTCGCCCACTACCGATGGGGCGTTTCTAGCAGAAACGCTGCCCGCCAGTATGAGCAGCGGCAGAACCCGTGAGCCCCGGCCCAGGAGTCCGACTAGCAGCGAAGACGGCGGGGATGACAAGCGTCCCCGCACCGGACCCTCGCCCCCCCATCACCACCAGTCAACCAGCTCGCCCGAGTCGAGTTGTTACATCCAGTCAACAACCGACTCGCCTAGTGACGAAGCCTCAACAGGTGTAAGTACCGCCGCAGGAGAGGCAATGTCCGACCTGCCACCCCTTTCACCCACGCCATCGACGTCGTACGCGACTTTCGCGCCGACGACGTCCAGCGACCCGGATGCCGTACCGCCACAGCCGAGGCCGGCGACCTACGCCGCCCTCGCCGCCGCACCTTCCCCCCCCGGCTCTCGAGCCCCCACGCCACCACCTGCCGTCGCGTCGACGGCCCACCCAGCTTCCCCTGTAGCCGACCAGCCAGCGCCCACAGCCGCCGCTAGGGCCCGCGGTTACCCACCCATAGTGGTGGAGCGCTTGCCGGAGTGGACCCGGCACTTCAATGCGCTGGCGGGCAAGCTCGGTAAGCCGCCCAACGCCCGCCCATACCGCACCGGGGTGCGATTCATCCCCACCACCCCAGAAGAGTACCGCATCGTGCAGCGGTACCTGGCCGAGGCGTCCGAACGCGACCCCACGATCACGTGGTACGCGTACACGCCGGCCAGCGAGCTGCCCTCTAAGGCAGCGCTACGAGGGCTGCCCTCTGATACCCCGCCGGAAGCAATCCAGGCGGCGCTTCGCGAACGTGGGTTTGTGGCCACTCACGTTCGCCACATACCACCTCAACGCGGCCGCTCCGGCTGCCTCTTTTACATGCAGCTGGAGCACCTTGACGCCCAGGAGCTCTCCCGCCTCTACGCGGTGACCGAGCTCCTGATGATGCCGGGCGTCACCATTGAGGGATGGCGCGGCCGCGGGGGCCCCCCGCAGTGCCACCGTTGCCAGGCGTTTGGGCACGCCTCGGCTAATTGCCACCGGCCCACCAAATGCGTGCGTTGCGCTGGCGACCATATCGCCGCCGACTGCCCGCGCCCACGTGACCAGCCGCCTACGTGCGCCAACTGCGCAAAGCCGCACCCGGCCAACGACCGCCGATGCCCAGCCTTCCGGCGGGAGGCCAGACAGAGGGGCATGAGGGTGCCACCCCCCGTGCCGTCCCGTCCACAGGCGTCCCAGCGCCAGTCAGCGCCCCAGCGCCAGCAGGCGCCCCCGCGCCAGCAGGCGCCCCCGCGCCAGCAGGCGCCCCCGCGCCAGCAGGCGCCCCCGCGCCAGCAGGCGCCCCCGCGTCAGGAGGCGCCCCCGCGTCAGCCGGCGCCCCCGTGCCAGCAGGCACCTCCACGCCAACCGGCGCCTTCCATGGTGGGCGAACCAGAGGCCCACGCTGGGCCGACCCTGGCTCCCCCCGCCAACCCGCCGACCACCAGAGGCGAGGCGGTGAAGCGTCGCAGACGCCGTGGTCGTGGAAGGCGCGGCCGTAGAGCCGCTGCCTCCGACCAACCTGCGGCGGCCTCCACCCCCGTGCCGCCGCCCCGCCCTCACCAGCCGCCCCGCCGACACCCAGCCTCCCAACAGGAGGCGACGTCGGCCGTCCGCAGACTCCCGTCAGGCCCCCAGCCATACCAGGGCCCACCCCAAGAGCCCCAATCCCAGCCACCACGCTTGCCGCTGGCCCAGCCGCGGCAACCACGCCAGGCCTACCAGCCACCACCACAACTGGCTCCACAGACCCGCCCGCTCCCGCAGGCCTCGACCACATCTGTGCTGGTCGCGGTGGCAACCGCGATCAGCCAGCTAACGATGGCCGCGGAGCTAGGCGACCACAGGGCGGCCATCAACCGGGCCATCGACGTGCTGGTGGCCCTACTGCAGGACCTCAAGAACTGAGAGTTCTATACTGGAATCCCGGGGGGGTAGGGAAAAAGGCGCAGGAGCTGCGCCTGCTCGCCCAGTCGCAGGATCTGCACGTGATCCTCCTGGGTGAGACTTTTCTGCTCCCGCACAACACCTTCCGGCTGCCCAACTACCACGTCTACCGCCGCGACGAATCAACACCGCAGGGCCGCGCCTGGAGAGGCGTAGCGGCCCTAGTTCGTCGCGACGTGGTACACGACCAGCTCGACCTCCTCCCGTTCATCTCCACCCGCACCATCGGAGTGAGGGTGAGTGCAGCCGGGCGGGAGCTACGTATCTACGCAGCATACCGCCCCCCCGCATCCAGAGTAGAACTCTCCGACATCCAGGGGCTCTTCGGCGACGACACGCCGACTCTCGTGGCGGGCGACCTTAATGCGAAGCACCCCCAATGGGGGTCGCGTTGCATCACGCCCGCCGGGAGGATGCTCCTGGATGCCGCCACCGGACTTGACGCCGAAGTGGTGGGACCTGACGCCCCCACCCACATTCCTACCACCGCCAGGTATCAGCCAGACGTCCTGGACATCGTCCTGACGAGGAACATCCCCTGCCCGGTCTCCGTGGAGGTGCTGTACGACATGGACACGCAGCACCTCCCCATCCTCATCACCACCAGCATGGCGGCCGACTTCGTCCAGGCGAGAGCTCCGCGCCCCCGCACCAACTGGGGCGCCTTCAGCTCGGCGCTCAGTGATCTCGCGCTCGGCGGCCCCCTCTCCTCCCCGGAGGATGTGGACGTGGCCGCCCAGCTGTCTGAGGCCGTGAAGGTATGGCGCGGTGCCACCTGGGAGAGTCACCTGGACCAGGTGGCCGATAGCACCGCTGACCTCTTCCGGCTCAACAGACAGCTGACGAAGTCCACCGCCCCCGTCTGCCCGCTGCTGGACAGCGCGGGCAGGCGATGCTACGCCGCCGCTGACCGGGCCAATATTCTGGCTGATCACCTGGAGGAGGTATTCACCCCACACCCAGCGTCCACCGACTGCGCTGTCGTCGAGCACCACAGGCACGTGCTGAGCCGCGTCGAGGAATTTCTGTCGGCCCCAGCGCCGCAGCTGCGGGGTGACGATTTCATCTCCCCCGCAGAGCTGCGCAAAGCGGTGCTCCGCCTCAACAGGCGGAAAGCGCCCGGGCCCGACAACGTTTCCTCCGCGGCCCTCAGGCAGCTGCCCCGCAGGGGCCTGGCGACCCTCGCCAGGCTCTTCAACGGCATCCTGCGCACCGGCCACTTCCCCGTGGCCTGGAAGATGGGGCGTATCATCGTCCTGCCCAAGCCGGGTAAGGACAGGCGCCTCCCGTCCAGCTACCGACCCATTACGCTGCTGTCTCACGTGGCCAAGCTGTTCGAGCGACTGCTGCTGCGGAGGATCCGCCCGTTCGTCCCACTCCGGGATGAGCAATTCGGATTCCGCAGCGGCCACTCCACCACGCTCCAGCTGGCGCGCGTGCTCCACCACCTCGCGGCCGCCATGAACCGGGATAACCACACCGTGGGGGTCTTCTTGGACATCGAGAAGGCCTTCGACCGTGTGTGGCATCCCGGTCTCCTCTACAAGCTGGCCGCCACCAGCATGCCGCCCGCCCACGTGAGACTGCTGGCGTCGTTTCTCCAGGGTCGGAGCTTCGTGGTCTCGGTCGAGGACGCCACCTCCCAGCCACGCCCCATCCTCGCAGGAGTGCCCCAGGGCAGCTGCCTCTCGCCGTGCCTGTACGCCGCCTACACCGACGACATCCCCACCCTCCAAGACCAGCTCCAGGAGGGGCAGCGGGACGTGGTGTTGGCCCTATTTGCCGACGACAGCGCCTTCTTCGCCTCGTCGCGGAAGGTGAAATTCGCCTCCGCCCGGATGCAGCAACTTCTGGACCGCCTGCCAACATGGCTGGACAACTGGAGGATGGCCGTCAACGTGGGTAAGACGGCCGCCATCCTGGTCGGGTCGCAGCGCCGCATGCCACCGCCGCTGACACTCCGCGGACAGGACGTAGCTTGGCAGACCACAGTTGCGTACCTCGGATGCCGCATCGACCGCCAACTGCGCATGGTGCCCCAGGTTGACCACGTCGTCAACCAGGCCAAGATGGCCCGTGGCATCCTGCGCCCGGTGCTGGCATCCCGACTACCACTGCGTACGAAACTGATGGTCTACAAGAGCTACGTTCGTACGCGGCTCACCTACGCCGCCCCAGCATGGTATGCGTTGTGCTCCCCGACCCAGCGTTCCAGACTGCAGGTGGTCCAGAACGTCTCTCTCCGTGTCGTGACGAACGCGGGCCGCTACGTCAGGAATGACGTCATTGCCCGGGACGTTCGGATGCCGACGGTGGAGGAGTTCGTCGCCCGTCTGGCGCGTCGAATGTTCGACAGCGCCGACAACGGGCCCCACCTCCACCTCCACAATATTGCTCCCTATGTCCCCAGGCCTCCAGACTCTTCCGGACGAGCGCTGCCCCGCGACTTGTTGTCGCCCAGGGCGGAGAGAGACCAAGACCTACCAGCGTCACCACCACCATCACCAGCTGCATCCCCACGACGAGGCGACCCACCCCGGCCAAGACTCCGCTTCGTCAGCGACTTCGCTGACGACGCCACCACCTGACCAGACCCCGTGTCGCTTATGGCTTGTAGTCTGCCGCGGGACCCCACCGCTCGCGCGCGTGACTCGCCTAAGCGACACCACCACCGGATTTGACACCACCACCCTAATTAGACCAACGGCCCCCTCCTCCCCCCACCGCTCCTCCGGGCGCAGAGTAAGCCGCGGCCTGCTCGCCGGCGCTCGCTGGGCTTGGGACAAGCCCCTCTAACCTGGTGTGCTTGACCGCGGAGGGCCGCGCCTCGATCCCGGAGTGGTAGCACAGGGGGGTGGCGAAGAGGGGCCCGTCACTACGTGACGTGCCCAACACCGGCGAGCTACCGCTCGCCGAGAAGATGCCCGGGCAATGGACGACAAATGCCCGAAGCCCGCACCCGCCCATGGCGGAAGAAACTCTGACTGACACTGCTTAAGAAGATGCCCGGGCAATGGGCGACAAATGCCCGAAGCCCGCACCCGCCCATGGCGGAAGAAACTCTGACTGACTGCTTAAGAGTGCTGTTCCGCGAGTGTTGCCTACCGGTCGTGCCAGGAGTGCTCCGAGTAATCGTTGAGCCCCTGCACCCGCGAGCCCCTCCCCGCGAACGCACCGTACCGCGCCGCGTGCATTTCGCGCTTCGTGCGCCGTTCTGCTCCGTGGGTGGATTCACATCTACCCACGTTGAGTTTTTATCCACACCCGCGACATAGACACTACCTACCCGCGATATTGACGCTTTTTCTGTTTTGTGTTGTGAGTGTGTTGCGTATACCCGCCCCCTATTTTGATAAATAGGGAGGGGTGATCGCCCTCAGTTTTCTGTGCGTATTACTGTTTACCAAGTGCTGTCCCGTGTTTTCGTTCTGTGCCGTCACCATGCCAGGGGACAAACCCCTTCCCCCGCGTGATCCACGCATAAGGAGGCCTTCAACCGTTGCCGCCGTCGCCACGGCCGCCGCGGCCGCCGCCACCACCACCACTACCACCACCACCGCCGCCGCGATTGCCACTCGCCGCCCCGAGCCGTCACTGCGGCCCGCTGGGCACAGGGCTGTTGCGGCCGCTGCGCAGCCGGCTGTTCCGGCCCAAGCCGCGCCGCCCACCACCGATGGGGCGTTTCTAGTCGAAACGCCGCCCACCGGTATGAGCTGCGGCAGAACCCGGGAGCCCCGGCCCAGGAGCCCCACTAGCAGCGAGGACGGCGGGGATGACAAACGCCCCCGCACCGGGCCCTCGCCCCCCCATCACCAGCAGTCAACCAGCTCGCCCGAGTCGAGTTGTTATATACAATCAACAACCGACTCGCCTAGTGACGAAGCCTCAACAGGCGTAAGTACCGCCGCAGGAGAGGCAATGTCCGACCTGCCACCCCTTTCACCCACGCCATCGACGTCGTACGCGACTTTCACGCCGACGACGTCCAGCGATCCGGATGCCGTACCGTCACAGCCGAGGCCGGCGACCTACGCCGCCCTCGCCGCCGCACCCTCCCCCCCCGGCTCTCGAGCCCCCACGCCACCACCTGCCGTCGCGTCGACGGCCCAACCAGCTTCCCCTGTAGCCGAC
The DNA here is from genome assembly GCA_963935595.1 of Schoenobius gigantellus. Classification (NCBI taxonomy): domain Eukaryota; kingdom Metazoa; phylum Arthropoda; class Insecta; order Lepidoptera; family Crambidae; genus Schoenobius; species Schoenobius gigantellus. The sequence goes on along the minus strand of OZ012544.1, from coordinate 14,114,924 downwards.
CAGCCAGCGCCCACAGCCGCCGCTAGGGCCCGCGGTTACCCACCCATAGTGGTCGAGCGCTTGCCGGAGTGGACCCGGCACTTCAATGCGCTGGCGGGCAAGCTTGGTAAGCCGCCCAACGCCCGCCCATACCGCACCGGGGTGCAATTCATCCCCACCACCCCAGAAGAGTACCGCATCGTACAGCGGTACCTGGCCGAGGCGTCCGAACGCGACCCCACGATCACGTGGTACGCGTACACGCCGGCCAGCGAGCTGCCCTCTAAGGCAGCGCTACGAGGGCTGCCCTCCGATACCCCGCCGGAAACAATCCAGGCGGCGCTTCGCGAACGTGGGTTTGTGGCCACTCACGTTCGCCACATACCACCTCAACGCGGCCGCTCCGGCTGCCTCTTTTATATGCAGCTGGAGCACCTTGACGCCCAGGAGCTCTCCCGCCTCTACGCGGTGACCGAGCTCCTGATGATGCCGGGCGTCACCATTGAGGGATGGCGCGGCCGCGGGGGCCCCCCGCAGTGCCACCGATGCCAGGCGTTTGGGCACGCCTCGGCTAACTGCCACCGGCCCACCAAATGCGTGCGTTGCGCTGGCGACCATATCGCCGCCGACTGCCCGCGCCCACGTGACCAGCCGCCTACGTGCGCCAACTGCGTGAAGCCGCACCCGGCCAACGACCGCCGATGCCCAGCCTTCCGGCGGGAGGCCAGACAGAGGGGCATGAGGGTGCCACCCCCCGTGCCGTCCCGTCCACAGGCGCCCCAGCGCCAGTCAGCGCCCCAGCGCCAGCAGGCGCCCCCCGCGCCAGCAGGCGCCCCCGCGTCAGGAGGCGCCCTCGCGCCAGCCGGCGCCCCCCGTGCCAGCAGGCACCTCCACGCCAACCGGCGCCTTCCATGGTGGGCGAACCAGAGGCCCACGCTGGGCCGACCCTGGCTCCCCCCGCCAACCCGCCGACCACCAGAGGCGAGGCGGTGAAGCGTCGCAGACGCCGTGGTCGTGGTAGGCGCGGCCGTAGAGCCGCCGCCTCCGACCAACCTGCGGCGGCCTCCACCCCCGTGCCGCCGCCCCGCCCTCACCAGCCGCCCCGCCGACACCCAGCCTCCCAACAGGAAGCGACGTCGGCCGTCCGCAGACTCCCGTCAGGGCCCCAGCCATACCAGGGCCCACCCCAAGAGCCCCAATCCCAGCCACCACGCTTGCCGCTGGCCCAGCCGCGGCAACCACGCCAGGCCTACCAGCCACCACCACAACTGGCTCCACAGACCCGCCCGCTCCCGCAGGCCTCGACCACATCTGTGCTGGTCGCGGTGGCAACCGCGATCAGCCAGCTAACGATGGCCGCGGAGCTAGGCGACCACAGGGCGGCCATCAACCGGGCCATCGACGTGCTGGTGGCCCTACTGCAGGACCTCAAGAACTGAGAGTTCTATATTGGAATCCCGGGGGGGTAGGGAAAAAGGCGCAGGAGCTGCCCCTGCTCGCCCAGTCGCAGGATCTGCACGTGATCCTCCTGGGTGAGACCTTTCTGCTCCCGCACAACACCTTCCGGCTGCCCAACTACCACGTCTACCGCCGCGACGAATCAACACCGCAGGGCCGCGCCTGGAGAGGCGTGGCGGCCCTAGTTCGTCGCGACGTGGTACACGACCAACTCGACCTCCTCCCGTTCATCTCCACCCGCACCATCGGAGTGAGGGTGAGTGCAACCGGGCGGGAGCTACGTATCTACGCAGCATACCGTCCCCCCGCATCCAGAGTAGAACTCTCCGACATCCAGGGGCTCTTCGGCGGCGACACGCCGACTCTCGTGGCGGGCGACCTTAATGCGAAGCACCCCCAATGGGGGTCGCGTTGCATCACGCCCGCCGGGAGGATGCTCCTGGATGCCGCCACCGGACTTGACGCCGAAGTGGTGGGACCTGACGCCCCCACCCACATTCCTACCACCGCCAGGTATCAGCCAGACGTCCTGGACATCGTCCTGACGAGGAACATCCCCTGCCCGGTCTCCGTGGAGGTGCTGTACGACATGGATACGCAGCACCTCCCCATCCTCATCACCACCAGCATGGCGGCCGACTTCGTCCAGGCGAGAGCTCCGCGCCCCCGCACCAACTGGGGCGCCTTCAGCTCGGCGCTCAGCGATCTCGCGCTCGGCGGCCCCCTCTCCTCCCCGGAGGATGTGGACGTGGCCGCCGACGACATCTGCACCCGCATCCGCGCTGCCGAGGAGGCAGCCTCCACCCGTCCCCCTGCAAAGACACGCAGGGAAGAACTGCCTGCCCACATGCGCGCGCGGATGCGCAGGAAGCGCGAGCTGCGCCAGCTGTGGGCCCGCACCCGGTGCCCGCGGGTCAAGACGGAGCTCAACCGCCTCACCACCCAGCTGTCTGAGGCCGTGAAGGTATGGCGCGGTGCCACCTGGGAGAGTCACCTGGACCAGGTGGCCGATAGCACCGCTGACCTCTTCCGGCTTAACAGACAACTGACGAAGTCCACCGCCCCTGTCTGCCCGCTGCTGGACAGCGCGGGCAGGCGATGCTACGCCGCCGCTGACCGGGCCAATATTCTGGCTGATCACCTGCAGGAGGTATTCACCCCACACCCAGCGTCCACCGACTGCGCTGTCGTCGAGCACCACAGGCACGTGCTGAGCCGCGTCGAGGAATTTCTGTCGGCCCCAGCGCCGCAGCTGCGGGGTGACGATTTCATCTCCCCCGCAGAGCTGCGCAAGGCGGTGCTCCGCCTCAACAGGCGGAAAGCGCCCGGGCTCGACAACGTTTCCTCCGCGGCCCTCAGGCAGCTGCCCCGCAGGGGCCTGGCGACCCTCGCCAGGCTCTTCAACGGCATCCTGCGCACCGGCCACTTCCCCGTGGCCTGGAAGATGGGGCGTATCATCGTCCTCCCCAAGCCGGGTAAGGACAGGCGCCTCCCGTCCAGCTACCGACCCATTACGCTGCTGTCTCACGTGGCCAAGCTGTTTGAGCGACTGCTGCTGCGGAGGATCCGCCCGTTCGTCCCACTCCGGGATGAGCAATTCGGATTCCGCAGCGGCCACTCCACCACGCTCCAGCTGGCGCGCGTGCTTCACCACCTCGCGGCCGCCATGAACCGGGACAACCACACCGTGGGGGTCTTCTTGGACATCGAGAAGGCCTTCGACCGTGTGTGGCATCCCGGTCTCCTCTACAAGCTGGCCGCCACCAGCATGCCGCCCGCCCACGTGAGACTGCTGGCGTCGTTTCTCCAGGGTCGGAGCTTCGTGGTCTCGGTCGAGGACGCCACCTCCCAGCCACGCCCCATCCTCGCAGGAGTGCCCCAGGGCAGCTGTCTCTCGCCGTGCCTGTACGCCGCCTACACCGACGACATCCCCACCCTCCAAGACCAGCTCCAGGAGGGGCAGCGGGACGTGGTGTTGGCCCTATTCGCCGACGACAGCGCCTTCTTCGCCTCGTCGCGGAAGGTGAGATTCGCCTCCGCCCGGATGCAGCAACTACTGGACCGCCTGCCAACATGGCTGGACAACTGGAGGATGGCCGTCAACGTGGGTAAGACGGCCGCCATCCTGGTCGGGTCGCAGCGCCGCATGCCACCGCCGCTGACACTTCGCGGACAGGACGTAGCTTGGCAGACCACAGTTGCGTACCTCGGATGCCGCATCGACCGCCAACTGCGCATGGTGCCCCAGGTTGACCACGTCGCCAACCAGGCCAAGATGGCCCGTGGCATCCTGCGCCCGGTGCTGGCATCCCGACTACCACTGCGTACGAAACTGATGGTCTACAAGAGCTACGTTCGTACGCGGCTCACCTACGCCGCCCCAGCATGGTATGCGTTGTGCTCCCCGACCCAGCGTTCCAGACTGCAGGTGGTCCAGAACGTCTCTCTCCGTGTCGTAACGAACGCGGGCCGCTACGTCAGGAATGACGTCATTGCCCGGGACGTTCGGATGCCGACGGTGGAGGAGTTCGTCGCCCGTCTGGCGCGTCGAATGTTCGACAGCGCCGACAACGGGCCCCACCTCCACCTCCACAATATTGCTCCTTATGTCCCCAGGCCTCCAGACTCTTCCGGACGAGCGCTGCCCCGCGACTTGTTGTCGCCCAGGGCGGAGAGAGACCAAGACCTACCAGCGTCACCACCACCATCACCAGCTGCATCCCCACGACGAGGCGACCCACCCCGGCCTAGACTCCGCTTCGTCAGCGACTTCGCTGACGACGCCACCACCTGACCAGACCTCGTGTCGCTTACGGCTTGCAGTCTGCCGCGGGACCCCACTGCTCGCGCGCGTGACTCGCCTAAGCGACACCACCACCGGACATGACACCACCATCCCACAAGACCAATGGCCCCCTCCTCCCCCCACCGCTCCTCCGGGCGCAGAGTAAGCCGCGGCCTGCTCGCCGGCGCTCGCTGGGCTTGGGACAAGCCCCTCTAACTCGGTGTGCTTGACCGCGGAGGGCCGTGCCTCGATCCCGGAGTGGTAGCACAGGGGGGTGGCGAAGAGGGGCCCGTCACTACGTGACGTGCCCAACACCGGCGAGCTGTCGCTCGCCGAGAAGATGCCCGGGCAATGGGCGACAAATGCCCGAAGCCCGCACCCGCCCATGGCGGAAGAAACCCTGACTGACACTGCTTAAAACACACCACTATGGATGGGTTTAAGCAATTTATTAGCGATTTCCTAGATAAACAAGGTCTTATCAATACCGATGAGGCAGTCTCAAGCGCCTTGGAGGCGTTTGTAGGCCTCTTATCCAAATTCCCCAGAGCCTCTCCCGAGTCTCCGTCTCCAGCCTCGCCCGCTTCCGCCGCGCCGTCTTCAACGGCAAAGCGAACGGCCTCAGAGAGGTCATCTGACTCTGCGTCGTCTAGCGACGCAACTCTTATTTCGGCCTCCGATGAGACCGACACCTCACAGTTTATTCCCGCCGCCGGGAAAAAGAGCCGCCGCAATAAGCGACGCGCAAACCGTCCCGCTTCGCCCGCCGCCTCAGAGGCGTCGAGCCTATCCCCCGCCGCCTCGCCGGCCCCCATACCCGCTCCCGCTAAGGCGGCTGCTATACCGTCCCTTATGGACGTAGCAGTCGAGCCACCTTCGGCCCCTAAGGCCAATCCTAATCCAAGGGCCAACACCGCCCAGTCGGCGCGCCCCAAACCCCCGCTACCCGTTTTCCTGCGGGACAAAACCCAATGGACCCGCGTGGCCACCCTATGTTCAGAGGCTAAGATCCTCTACACCAAGGCAACCAACACCGGCGATGCTATTAAAATCATCGTTCCCGACTCCGATTCCTTCAGGGGCCTCACCGGGCCTATCTCAACATAAGTTACCCTACCAAACTTTCGCGGCCTTGATGACCGTATGGTTAAAGGCACAAGGTGGAGTTTAGCCGCTAAGAGTCCGGCATAACCCGTGCGGCCTGCCGCGCGGGTATCCATGAGGGATTCTCCACCTCCACTCCGCATAGTGGTTGGCAAACTGCGTTTGCCGAAAAAAAAAATCTATTTGGTTCGTGCATGGAACTGGAAGAATACAACTGGAATGCTCAGTAGAATTATGTAGTGAAACTAAAGTAAACCGTATTACTTACGGATTATGGTTCTTTATTGAATAACTTGAAAGCCGCATAAAAACGGGCTCGAAGGAGACTCACTTTATCTTGGTGTGTCCCTCTCACACGATTGCCATCATAAATATTCGTTCAGTCAGGAGTTGAAAAAAATTTACTAATTAATTAATTTTACATAGACTTAGAAACCTTATTTAAATGGAAATTACGTGTTTACGGTAAATTATAAATGAACAAGAACTACCGAACAAGGAATACGGCAATACAAAATAATTCGTACATGATTTTTTATATTTTAAAGCTTAATAAAAAAACATAGCTTAACTAAGTCAGGCTTAAATATTCTTTATTAATAACAGTATAAGATTGTTAGCAAATATTATGTTAACACTAGCTACACTAAAAGAAATGTTTCGCGGGGTGCGATGTCAGAAAACCTCCTTGTGGTGCACCTTGGGCAACCCGGCAGATTCTCTGCCGCGGGCTAATAGTCTGACGAGAGGACCCCCATGGAGGGGAGGCGTGGGATGGCCGGGTTCAACCTGGCAGGCCACTTCGTGTGGCCACCCGCTTTATGCGGGGAAGGGCGAAGTCCCCTCTTCTTGTCTTAAGAAGAGGTGTGGCTTTCGCTGGAAGCCGATTTCGGCGTCTACCTTTATTGATGGCGATTCTTATCGCCATGGTGCTTTGCACCTTCTGGGGATTTTCCCTGAGCTTCGGCTCACCGCGCGGCGTTGGATCCAGTGGGGTCTGCCGTCGGACAACCCGTTACCCGCACTGAGCGGGCCGGGGGTTCGGCGCACTGAGCGTCGGACCGCGTGGAAGACAACCACAATAAAAAGCCAACCGGGGTGTAGAGCGGCGCATTTCTGTGCCGCTCCACAAAGTAGCTGAGCCAGGTGGAGATGGAGAGTCCGGCAACGGACATGTCACAGGCAGGGGGTCAACGAGAATAAGGCCTGGCTGTTGTCCCCTTCCCCCTGTCTTGTGACGGACGCAGGAGCTGCTGGGGGGTTTAGTGGGTAGGCCCGGGCCGTGTACGGTCTGGGGAGTCTCACATATCCTCGTGGTTTGGTTCGACCACGAGGAATGCGTAAATGCATTTTCCCTTCCCAAAAAAAGGAGAAATGCTTCGCCGCTTGTAAACAAAATGGCGTCATGTTTGTTTGTTGTGGAACGAAGCTACTGCGTATTTTGGTCGGTTTTCTATAGTTTTAAATCAGCCTAAATTGTTTGAATCGTATGTAATTGTAAAAATGGTAAACAATATATGTGCTGTAAGTGGATGTAAGAAAGAATCGTATCCTGGTTGTGGAATATCTATTCACAGGTAAGTTTATCACTTACTAGTATTAGGGTGACTATGCTCTCGGCCGAGTGGCTCACGCGAGCCAGCGCTCTGCGCATGCTCGTAGCCGCTCACTAATGTGAGGTGTTCCCGTGAGGTTTAGTGGGTAGTCGCGGCACTCTGCCGCGGAGTCCCACACACCCTTGCCCCTACCCGGGGGCTTGGACGGTGCGTCAATGCATTCCTCGCGTAAAAAAAATGGGTGACTATGCCCTCGTAGCGAACTTTTGGTAAAAGAAGAGAAATAATATTCATGAAAGATTTAGAAACGTATTCTTGCGATATTTTTAAGCGATTCATCAGAGGTTGTAATTGGGTAATTATTGATGTGAATGAAAACCGATTACCTATACTTTTCGATCTGTTGTTATTTACGGCTCGGGTTATGGGGTTGGTCAAGCAGAGATTTTGTATGCAATTGAATGATTAGGGTGAGCTTAAAGTTTAGTGCGAACAACACTATTAATTAAACACTTAAGTTAGTAATTTTTAATAGGGCAAATTATAACGAATACATATGTCTCTTTCTAGATTGCCATCAAATGTCGAAGTGAAGAATAAATGGTTCGAGGTGATTCCTGGGAACTTGAATAACAATTCAGTAATATGCGCCCTTCACTTTAAACACGATGATGACATAACTGAGGCCAGGAAAAGATTGAAAACTGGAGTAATTCCATCTGTATTTCCAAAGGTAAACACAAAAGCTAAATGGAATTACTATAAATATTACTTTCGCAAATAAAAGTACCTACTTGAAGTAATAAAATGGCTGCCGTATGGTAGTATATGCCCTATATTGGAAGTGAAAAGTTCATTATATCACCCAAATAAATCAACCCCACATGGGTCAGACATAATGACTGGATACAATGTATACGAACACTATTAATATACTAAGGCATTAAATATATTTCTTTCAGGTTTTCCCTGAAACTAAGAAAATTCAAGTTTTGAGTGTTACACAGATAGCTGAATCAGAAAATATTCAACCTGAAACATCCCAAGGTTCACCATGCAAGAAAAGAAAATTACAATCACCATCATCAAAGATTATAATCACCACCAAAACCTTGTAAGAAAAACAATACAGTCCATACAATATTAGAATCAGAACATGGTCCATTCGCCGTTCTGAAGAGGCTTGGTGGTGGTAAGTGTTAAATAAAACAACGTTTACTTTCATCTCCTTTGCCTTTGTATAGGTTATAATAATATCAATGTGTCAAATCCACTTCCTGTTCGAGCATCCATTAAAGACGGACTACATCTCTGACTCCGAGTTATTATTTCTTCCATCACTAACCTAGACCCGCCATCCGCCATCAGGTTATGGGCCCAGACAAGAATTGAGAGGTTTGTGGTGGATATCGAAAAGCCAAGGCTGGCTTTGGCTGATTGCGGTGAGGTTAATCGCTACACGACAAGTGGCAGGTCAAGGTCCGGTACAGCTTTCTAGCAGGAGCAGGGCCACTAGTTTATTAAATTGGCAAGTAAAGCACTATTAAATCTCAAAATGGATCTATCGAATAATCCTGTAATTTTCGACGGTAGTAACTGGTCGGGGCGTGGAGATTTAAGGCGCGAGTGCTACTTAAAGCATCAGGTGTGTATGATGTGGTTGAGTTAGAAAAGCCCGAGGATGAGTCGTATGCTGAATGAGATGCAAAGACACAAGGTATATTGCAGGGGTCGAAACAGGTTCAGTGTTCAAAAATACTGATTTTACTGACCAGAAATCTAAAAAAACTGACTTTTACTGACCATCTGAACTAACTTAAGAGGACTGTGAAGAGCCAATTCATGGCTCGAGTATGCACTTGCAAAAATGCAGTTTGTTGCACACCGCTTATAGTTGAAAGTCCGAGGCAAGTGCCTACATTTCTTATTGAAATATTGTTTAGGGCGATAACTGTTTTACCCCCCTAAACCTTTCCGAAATTAGACACTTTTGATCTCATTAGATTCAGTATACCTTAATCTATGTTTGTACGTATTGCTTTTTTTGTAATTCAGTATAATTTAGTCAAAAAAGATAAAAATGCTCGAGGTAGTTTTTAAGTCTAAAATATGGATATTTCGATGCTAATAATTTATATTCTGAGCAACATATTTTCAAAATCGAAACGTACAAACCTATATTTTTTTTATTACCTATATCTTCATTATATCTACAACATTTCCAAAAATTATGAAAATTGGACTATTTAAAGAGGGAGAAAAGCGTTATCGCTTTTTGTATGAAAATTTACAGCTTTACAATCCTCTTAAAATAAAAGATTCATGTGGAATTGAAAAAATACTTTTACAATTATTGGCCTCCACCATCCCCATAGCCAACCATCACCACCTTTTTATTGTTAAAAAGTTTACAAATAATTAACAGTTTTTTTTATTATTAATATGTGTTTATTTCGAGAAAAAATAGTAGGATTTGACTATTTTTCCTCGAAATAATGATGCTACAATATTAAGTTGCCACAAGACATCATAATAGAGCATCAGTTGTTTGTTGCCCTCAAACCATCACGGGGCCCGGCTAAGAAAAAGAGAAATGACTAAAATTAGGTTTTTGTTGACACAATATATTATGACATATTACTTAAGCAAAATCTAGATTGAAGAAGGTAGGCGGATATAGGATCGACACAGGTACAGACAGACAAAATTGTATCAGTAAAATATTAATAAGGTTCCAAAAAAAATTATGGGGCAATATGTGTGTTGATCTCAAAAAACTGAAAAAACTGACCATTTTCTCAAAAAACTGACATTTACTGACCATGCTCAAAAAAACTGACTTTTACTGATTTTACTGACCAGTTTCGACCCCTGAATTGGTAACGCGAATGTCAGAAAAATAATCAAATTGCGAGCTGTGAGACCGCATTTCAAATATGACGTAAGCTACATGCTCTCTACGAACAGCAAGGAGAACTATCCACTCATCTACTACAAAGAAAATTCTTCGAACTAAAATACAACGGCAATGAAAGCTTGGCAGAATTTTTAGGTAGAGTAGAGGCAAATTTATCATCACTGAAGGCGCTGAAGGCTGAAGTAAGTGAAAGTATGGCTGTTACGAAAATAATGTTTAGCTTACCTGATCAATATCAACATTTTATTTCTGCACGGGAGTGTCCCGCTTAGTGAGAGAACTTTGGAAACCCTTTCCACCAGATTGCTTCTCCAATCTCAAGGTACTACGGAATCAACTGGCTTTTCAGCGAATTCTAACAGAAAGTGCGGAAAAGTAGGCCATGTTTATTGAAATATATGTTTTTTTAATCTTAATTCCTTTGCTAATTAGTTGGTAGTCTTTGACACTGTTCTATATGGATCTGGGATTTTTCTCATCTGTCTTCCCTTCTAAGTTTTTGACAATTTAAGATGGACAATTTTTTATAATAATTAATTTAATACATCGAACTAATCGGTTTGCATCATAATTGTGACACGATATATTTGTGCAATTATTTAGTGTTACATAAACACAAATATTATATAACTATTGGTGATATTTTATTTGCTGTCCTGTCCCTTGCCGATCTGCTGCGCTGCCAACACTAACTTCACTTTCCATCAGATTATGGGCCCAGACTCGATATAAGGCAGGGACTTGATTAGGACGCAAATATCACTTGGATTCTGTTAATTTACCGTACCGAAAAACCATGGTTGATACCGGCAGCACTGACAGAAGTGGATTTCACATCGAAAAATTGGAGGGCGTGAATAATTATGCCACGTGGAAATTTGCCGTGAAAAATGCCTTAATACTAGATGGACTATGGAACTGCATCGAACCCTCAGGTACGACAGCTATAGATAGTGAAAAAGACAGAAAAGATTTAGCGAGAATCGCTTTATATGTGAAGCCAGCTCTGTACTAGCATCTGCATAATTGTTCGACTTCCAAAGAAGCATGGGAAAAATTAGGCAACATTTTTGCCGACAAGGGAATATATCAACGTGTCGTACTACTACGCCAATTACATCGTATAGACTACTCTAGCTATGAGAACATGACAATGTATGTGGATGCGGTTATGACCCTTGTTCAACAATTGGAAGACATTGGAAAAACAATTCAAGATGAAGAAATTGCAGAAATATTACTATCTGGTCTTCCTATGGATAATATAATTTAGTGTCTGGCCTTGAGAGAGTTTTTCTTAGCGGAAACAAAATCTAGTGAGGTCGTGAGAACTCGACTCTTACAAGAAGATTATAGACGAAATGGAGGTGCGAATGGTGACGCTGCTTTTATTGTTGCAAAGTCTTCAAAGCCCATCACATGCCATTTTTGTGAGAAGCAGGGCCACAAAAATTCCGTTGCTTCAAATGGAAGAGGGAGAAGAAGACTAGCAAGGACAGCGCCGTTAGCTTCAGTCTCGTCGCGTCAAGTTTCATCACTATGGCTGAGAAGTCGGATTTTATCATTGATAGTTCATCGAGTCATATGACAAATAATAGAGATTTCTTTACTAACTTTCAATGCAAGAATATTTAAGTACAGGGTGCTGATGTAACTTATTTTATTGCCAATCACTAGTGTAGGGGACATAAAGGTACAAATTAATAAAATTGATATAACTTTATGTGATGTAATGTATGTTTCTCAGTTAGCAACCAATCTATTGTCAGTGAGTAAAATGGCGGAAAAGGTTTAACGGTGGTATTTGATAGAAATGGATGCAGCGTTTATGATGTATTTAGTGTGAAAAGCAAACCAATTATGACTGCTGAGTTGTGTCGTGGTATTTATAAGTTGAGAGGTATACGTGTTATGGGGCGGTCTTCGGCATTTCTGCATGAAATGCAGAATGTACAGACTGCAAAGTACGCTGAGTCTTGACGATAAAAGGCTTGGACATCTTGGTTTAGGAGGAATGTGTGTTTTGCGTGATAAAGATGCTAATGATATAGTTACTTTAGAGTTTTCATGGCAGTAGCAAGTAAATTACAAGGACCAATTTGTCAAGTGAATGTAGTAGGTGGTTTCTTGCATGGATTAATGAATTAGTTTATTTAAAGCTTCCCAATGGTCAATTGTGTAAGTTGAACAAGTCTTAGTAGTCTTAGTCTAACCTAACCTAGCTATTATCCCGTTTTATCCTGTAACATCTTTTCCTTGCAAGGGGGCTGCGCCTCCCTGCACGCCTTGCACTTTTTGCATGGCCTGGCTCATTCGTTACCTTTGATGTAATAGCACAGAGGTTAAGTAGATACACAACATAATGTAACATTTGTAACAATAATATTCGGTAAAATGTTGTTTTGGTGAAGTGAAAGTATATGGCAAATGAAAAAAGTTCAAAAGAAACTTTGACCAATAGTAAAAGAAATATTTTGAAAATCGGTGAAACGTTGTTCGGTAAAATAAGACCTATGTCAAATGATATTTCGATGATTTAAAAATATGGCAAACAATACATATGGCAAAAAAGACGTCGGTGAACCGTTTTCGAACAAATAAAATTCGAACAAGAAAGTTTCGAAATTAAGATAGGTTACCAAAATGTTGTATAAGTGCTTAAAGAGAGTTCTTCGTTATATTAAGGGTACTTTAAATGTGTTTAGTGCATGAGGCAGCATGTGTTGCCGCTCTTAGTACCTTTCGACAATAGTATGAGACGATAGATCGCCATCTTGTCAGTTAGCATCAGCTGTCAGTTAGCACGCTGCGTGTGAGTGCTATATTCGGACGTGAAAGGTGCGTATGAATACGTAAGTGTTTTTTTCATCTAGTTATTTATGTTTGTTTACTATTTTTGTTACTTCATTTCGTAGAAAATTGCGACCAACCGGCCTTTGAGACTGCACGAAGTAGAGGAATATTTAAATGAAGAAATAGAAGACGAAGACTGTTCTGAGACTGAAGATAACCTAGAAATAAGCGAGCATGAAACAGATTCCGAGCAAGAAAGTGACCACGCTGAACAAAATATTCAAGATGAGCATGAAATAACCTCCCAGCCTAGGCAAGGTATCCGTCGGCCCGCACCTGATCTTCGCCGTCCGGATTGAGAATGTGTACCGTTGTCAATTTTACAAAGAGGCTATATTTCTGTTGTGTATTGAATATGGCTGTATGATTCTTAGTACATTTGCCTTAGATTTAAGAGTGTGTATTAAAAAAGATTGTCTCTCTCTCTCTCTCTGGTTCCTGTGAAATAAATAAAAGTCGATTTACAAGAAATTATAAAATGTTTTATTAAAATACAACATGGCGCTGCGTGGTAATAACAAAATATGGTAAAGAAACCTGTCGTGCAAAGAAAAACAAAATGGAAAAGTGTGGTGTTGTTGGATTGAAATCCCCACAACCTCTAACAGTGTTGTCGGCAGAAGGCTATAAAAATGGCTGCAATTGTTCCAAATTTATCACAAGGCTTCAGGCGGAAATAATCAAGAAGAAGAAACACAAGTTGCTGTTTTGCTACACTGCATGGGTGAACAATGTGTGGAGATATATAACACATTTAATTTCAATAAAGAAGAAAAAAATAAATATGAAAAAGTAATCGAGCAATTCAACAAATATTCATTCCAATTCAAAATGAATGTTTTAATTCTCATATATTTTTTTCGCGATATCAGTTAGAAGGAGAGAAAATTGACACGTACGAGTATGTAACTGAATTAAAGAAGTTGGCTTCGGATTGTAATTTTAGAGAACTAAAGAATAGGCTTATTAGAGACCGAATCGTAGCAGAGATAGTAGATAACAGATTCCGGGATAGATTATTAAGAGAAACAGAATTAACAATGGAAAAATTTATAAATGATATGTAAATCGGCTGAGATAATGAGTGAGCAAACACAAAGATTTCACACATCAGAGTCAGTTGGAGTTCATCCAGTCTATAAGAAGAAACGTTTGTCAAAGTTGAACCAAGTAGAAGCACTAACAATAAAAATCAAAATTAATGTCGATGAGTATCATTCATATGTTCAAGGTGTGAAGGTCAGCATCACAAAATGAAGTGCCCGGCGTACAGCAAGAAGTGCATTAAATGTAACAGGTATGGTCATTTTCAATCTATGTGCAAAACTAAACAAAAAGATATCAAAAATGTAAATGTTGATTGTGTAGAAAATTATGATTGTTTAAATTTAAATAAAATGTCCATGGGTCTTGTAAAAATTGATAGCGTTTCCCAAAAATATATGTGGCACGAAGATGTAAAATTTGTGAATATAGATAAAACTATTATAGTAAAGCTTGACACTGGTGCTCAGTGCAATGTTATATCGGCAAAGCTCTGTAAAAATTTAAAAATAAATTATATATTACAATCTAAATTGAGATTAACTAATTACGATGGTTCTGTAATAAAAACGATTGGTAAAATGATTTAGAAATATGAAATTGGTAACAGAATTGTTGATATTGAATTTCAGATTTGTGAAAATGATTGTGAATTAGTTTTAGGGTTGCCAACAATAATAGAATTAAATTTGATAAGTAAAATTTCAAAAATTAATTTAGAAAATAATATTTTATCACCGTATAAAGATTTATTTATTGGATTTGGCAATCTATGTGCAAAACTAAACAAAAAGATATCAAAAATGTAAATGTTGATTGTGTAGAAAATTATGATTGTTTAAATTTAAATAAAATGTCCATGGGTCTTGTAAAAATTGATAGCGTTTCCCAAAAATATATGTGGCACGAAGATGTAAAATTTGTTAATATAGATAAAACTATTGTAGTAAAGCTTGACACTGGTGCTTAGTGCAATGTTATATCGGCAAAGCTCTGTAAAAATTTAAAAATAAATAATATATTACAATCTAAATTGAGATTAACTAATTACGATGGTTCTGTAATAAAAACGATTGGTAAAATGATTGAGAAATATCAAATTGGTAACAGAATTGTTGATATTGAATTTCAGATTTGTGAAAATGATTGTGAATTAGTTTTAGGGTTGCCAACAATAATAGAATTAAATTTGATAAGTAAAATTTCAAAAATTAATTTAGAAAATAATATTTTATCACAGTATAAAGATTTATTTATTGGATTTGGCAAGATAAAAAATCATAAATATAAAAAAAAATTAAAAATGATGCTGTAGGTAAAATTGAACCGCGTCGACATGTCCTATTTAAATGAATGCCTAAGTTAAAAAAGGAACTTGATGTAATGGAAAAAAATGGCATTATTAGTTAAGTTGTAGAGCCTACTGAGTATGTAAACTCATTGGTTATAGCGGCAAAGCCAAACTGTGATATTAGGGTATGTCTCGACCCTCAACATTTAAATAAACAGATCCTAAGAGAACATTATATGCTACCAAAATTAGAGGAAATAACTTATAATTTGAAAAGTTCTAAAGTGTTTAGTACTTTAGATGCCCATAAAGGTTTCTGGCACGTGGTTCTAAATCCTGAGTCTAGAGAGCTCACAACGTTTAACACACCTTACGGAAGGTATATGTTTAACCGTTTACCTTATGGTTAAACTCTAGTGCTGAAGTTTTTCATAAATTATTCACTCAAATATTTTCAGACATAGATGGAGTTGTAATTTTTATCGATGATATTTTATTGTACTCAGACACAGCTGAAAATCATGATATAATATTAAAAAGATAGAGCTAGAGACTACAACATAAAACTTAATAAAGAAAAATGTCAAATAAAAGTAGATAAAGTTAAATATTTAGGACATATAATATCAGGAAAAGGTATACGAGGGCGATTCAACAAATAGTTAGCCTACAAAAGAAAAACGAAAATTTTAAGAAAGTAGAGATTTATTTTTCAACATAGTCTCCTTTCAATTCAATACACTTGGCCCAGCGATGCTCCAACTTTTTTAACCCGTCCAAAAATACGATTTCCCGAGGTCTTCAAAATAGGTCTCTGTGGCGGCGATGACCTGATCATTCGGCCCAAATCTTTTGCCGGCGAGTGACTTTTTCAGATTTGGGAACAAGAAGAAGTAACAAGGAGCCAAATCTGGAGAATACGGTGGATGGGGCAGCAATTCGTAGCGCAAATCGACCAATTTGGCCATGACGACGGCGGAGGTGTGAGCCGGCGCGTTGTCGTGGTGGAACAGCACTTTTTTCTTTGCCAAATGGGGCCGTTTTTTTTCAATTCCGCGTCGAATCGGCCCAATAGAGCCCCGTGATTGTTTTACCCTTCTCGAGGTAATAGATGTAGATCACACCTTGTGAGTCCCAAAGAACACTGGCCATCACCTTTCCGGCCGATTGAACAGTCTTCGCCTTCTTTGGAGCACGTTCGCCGGGTAAAGTCCACTGTTTCGACTGTTCCTTGGTCTCTGGTGTGTACCAGTGAACCCATGTTTCGTCGACGGTCACAAAACGACGCAAGAACTCCGCCGGATTGCGTTGAAACAGCGCCAAACATGTCGCCGATGTGGTCTCACGGTTGCGCTTTTTGTCTGGTGTGAGCAAACGCGGCACCCATCGCGCCGATAACTTTTTCATACCCAGTTCTTCGTGCAGAATATGATGCACTGTCCCTTCTGTGATACCTACAGTCTCAGCTATCTCGCGAATCTTCAATCGCCGGTCTTCCAACATGTTGCCAGATCGTGGATTTTTTTTACGTTTTCCTCCGTAGTAGCCGTTTTCGGTGCACCTGGGCGTGGCTCATCAAAAACCGACGTGCGGCCACGAGCAAACTCGTTGAACCAATTTTTGACGGTGGCCATCGAAGGAGAAGAGTCACCGTACACAGCATCCAAGCGCTCTTTGATTTCGCTGCGCGTTTTCCCTTCCAAAAACAAGAATCTAATCACTGAACGATATTGTTCTTTTTCCATTTTTGTAAAACCGACCGACACGCTCGCTTCCAAAGGCTGTAAAAACAAAACAAATGAAGGGAAAAGATTGAAAACTTCTTAGTAGACTTCAAAAAGTATTTACTGCACGATAGTAAAACTCTTTTGTAACAACAGCGCCATCGGGCGGCGAGGCTTAGTAATAATTGAATGCCCCTCGTAGAAGTTGATTCAGATAGAATTGAGACTATTAAATAATTAAAAGAACCTCAGGATAAAAAAGAGTTAATGAGATTTCTAGGTATGACTATTTATGTATCAAAATTTATAAATAATTATTCTAATATTACATCACCATTAAGGCAGTTACTAAAAAAGGACGTATCTTTTATTTGGAATAAAGAACATCAAAATACTTACAATAAGTTGAAACAAGTATTAAGTGAACCTCCTGTGTTATCATATTTTGATGTGAACAAACCTATTGTACTTAGCGTAGATGCTTCTAAGGATGGCTTAGGTGCTGTATTATTGCAAGAAAATAAACCAATTGCATATGCTTCTAGGTCATTGACACAAACAGAACAAATATATAGTCAAATCGAGAAGGAAAGCCTAGCTATATTATTTGGGTGTAAAAAATTTTACCAATATTTGTATGGTCAAACTTTTACAGTTGAATCTGATCATAAACATCTTGTTTCCATATATATGAAACCTATGAATAAGTGTCCCCCTAGGTTGCAAAGAATAAAATTATCTTTACATTCATATGATTTTAAAGTTGTGTACAAACCAGGAAAGGAATTACTAATAGCTGATCATTTAAGTACGTCTTATCTAAGTAATAATATTTGTAATGAGTATGAAAAAGATATTGAAGCTTCAGTAGGAATGACTTTACTAAGTTTGATGTGAGTGATCATAAATTGAAATTTATTATAGAAGAAACTAAAAAGGATACAGAATTAAAATCAGTATTATATTACATTCAAAACGGTTGGCCAAATAATACATTTGAAGTAGACACAGCGGCAAAGGTCTATTTTTCTCATAAAGAGGACTTCAGTGAATGCAATGGTATCATTTTAAAGGGAACACAAATTGTAATACCCAAAGCATTAAGATCAGATATGTTGTAAAGAATACATTATGCACACTTAGGTATAGCAAAGTGTAAAGCGCTTGCTCGAGAGTCAGTTTATTGGCCAAACATGAACAAAGAAATCGAAGATTTAATTTTGAATTGTGATACTTGTAAGAAATATCAGTGTAGAAATAGAAGTGAACCTATGATATGCAAAGTAATCCCTGATAAGGCTTGGCAAGTATTAGCTTGTGATATATTTTTATTAAGAGGAAATCCTTACATACTAGTGGTTGATTCTTACAGTAAATACGTTGAGATTAAAAAATTGTATGATCTAACAGCAAAATGTACAATTAATAGTTTGAAAGAAATATTTGCGAGACATGGTATTCCTAAAATATTATACAGTGATTCCGGTTCTCAATTTTCTAGTTTTGAATTTAAGAATTTTGTAAATATGTGGTGTTTTATACATAAAATAACAAGTCCCAAACACCATCAAAGTAACGGCTTAGCAGAAAGGCACATACAAACGGTTAAAAGGATTTTGAAAAAGTTAATTGATGAAAACAAATACATTTATATGGGTTTATTGATTTATAGAAATACTCCAGAATCAGATCAAGGAAAATCTCCTGCTGAGTTATTGTTTAATAGAATTGTAACTAGTACACTGCCTAAATTTGAAAGTAATAAATTAAAAAATTATAATAGTAACTATATACAGGAATTGCAAAGGAAACAAATTGTTCAAGAGAAATATTATAATAAACATACTAGAAAATTACCAGAGATAGATAGTGGGAAAGTTGTTAAAATTAAAGATGAGAATAGTTCAGGCCGACATAAGAGTGGTATAGTGGTAGGACAAGGACAAGCTCCAAAGTCTTATATTGTAAAAACTGAAGAAGGCGGATTAATTGTAAGAAACAGAAGAGATTTGATACCAAACGGAAAGTTTTATAATAGAAGTAGGATTTATGAGGAAAGTCAGGATAATTGTGTAATTCATAATAATAATAACTTTGAGAAAAATGTGATTGTTTCAAATAATTTAAGTTGTCGACAGTCAAATAATTCAAATGTTCAAAATAATTCTGAAACCATAGAAACAAATAATAAGTATACAACTAGAAGTGGTAGAGAAATTTAAAGACCACAGCATTTAGCTGATTATTGTTAGTAGATAATATTAGTAGATATATAATGTTTTTAATTCTTAATATAATAGGTTGGGGAAAAAGTTTCTTCGCATTTTTTAAGAAAGTTCAAAACATTTTTTAATATAGTTTATTTACATTTAACTAAAGTATGTAGGTACCATTTTGTTCGATAACTTTTTGCCATCTTGTAGGTAGGGACATGATCCCATTGCTATAGAAATTTTGGGACTTCTGGTCAAAATACCGCGACAAGTGGTTTTGGCAGTCCTCTCGTGATGTTAACCTGACACTGCCTAAAGAATTCTGAAGAGACCGAAACAGGTGGAAATCTGAAGGTGCAAGGTCAGGACTATACGGCGGATGCATTAACACCTCCCAGCCAAACTCTCTTAATTTTTGCTGAGTGGCTAAAGATGTGTGAGGTCTAGCGTTATCATGATGAAAAACCACACCCCTTCTGTTGATTAATTCCGGCCGCTTTCTCTCAACTTCTTGCTTTAATCTCATCACTTGTTCGCAGTAGAGTTCAGAATCGATGGTCCTACCTGGTGGTAACAGCTCATAATGAATAATGCCCTTCCAATCCCACCACACACACAGCATCACCTTGTTGCGAGTTAACCCGGGTTTCGCCACAGTCTGTGAAGCCTGACCGGCCTTTGACCACAACCTTTTTCGCACGTTCTTGTCGTACGTGATCCACTTTTCATCACCAGTTATAAGTGAACGTCAGGATGGCACATGTAGTGCCTTAAATCTCGATGAATTATATTTTGAACAATGGTACCTAAACTGTACTAAATAGTACCTATACACAGATAAACTGTACCTTAATCCTTTGAATGTAAATTAAAAATTCTCCTACACCTGCCATTCTGACGTCAGGCTGGCCGATGCATTGTCATAACACGTTTATAGCTACAACTATCATTCTGGAACCTATGCCAATTAACTGTACCTAAATAGTACCTAGTGAAATATACAACACATAATAAAAATATCATTGGGATTCGTAGGCAAATAAATTTTAAAATTTTGCTTCTATGAGTAATGGTAAGTAATACGTCTGTTTGCTTCTAAGAACACCGGGATAACAACTTCACTGACAAATAATTCATTGTTAATAATGTTAGCGTACGGAATCTGTTCCTTATATTAAACATTTATTATTTTTGTTTAATTGAAAACCCAAATACAGTCAAACCAGCTTAATACGATTTTCCGCATAATACGCCATATTACACTATGACTTAACGCAATTTAAAAGTACCAAATACAATAACTTTCCTAAATAATAAAAAATATACATAATCTGAAATAAAAATCATTGATTATAAACAAAAATCAATGTTTGTCCTTTATGCTTGTTTGTTTGGATGACAATACATGGTTGACTATGTGACGTCATTTTAAATCCAAGATGGCGGACCAATTATTTTTAATGCACCCCTACAATATGGGTATCAAATAAAAGGTCTTGCTAAGAGTAACGTGCAAAATAAAGTGATGTCACTATAATTCCAATATTGCGAACTTCTAAACCAAAAAAAATCTATTTTGAAGTAGATATCTTTAACCGATTGAGCTGAAATTCTGAACAGACTGAGAAACGTGTCCAGTGATAACTAAAAGGTAAAAAATAAATTAAAACTAAAAAAAAACCTTTTTAAAAACAAGCTTTTATTTAAATGCGCTAAGAAGAAAAAATAAACTTTTACACTAAAACTTTTACTTATAACGTAATCTTGATGTGAATAGTTTCGCCGACGACACGCTCGTCGCAGCAAAAGCCGAAACGGGGGAGGAGGCGGCTCACCTTGCGTCGGCCTGCACCTGTTTGGTGGTCCGACGCATTCGCCTCTTGGGCCTGGACGTGGCCCTCGACGTCTCTTAGGTCTGAGTCTGACTAGAGGGGGTCCGTATACCGGTCGAGGCGCACTTCATGTACCTCGGCTTGTTTTTAGACCCCCGATGGAGTTTCGAGGAGCACTTCAAGCTTCTGCGAGGTCCCTGGCCCAGGCACGTTGGTAGTGGTAGTCGCAGTGTGGACCCTATCACACACGCCCATAAGGGCAGGGAGAACACCAGGGGGTTTAGTGGGTAGGCCCGGAACTTTGCCGGGAGAGCCCCACACACGTTCGTCGTCCAGCCAACGGCGAGTACGGTGCGGTCACGCTTTCCCCTCGAAAAAAAGAAATGGTTCGATTCCCGGTGTCAGAAGAGTTCATGTATTTGTTTTTTTCTTATGGCCGATTAAGATTAATAGTTATGTGAAACATTGTAGGTCCCATTACCCACTTCGTAGTTTTATTTTTATAATGTAGTTTTACCCTAACAATTAATGCCAGCTTTGATGTTATCTTCTTCTTTCTTAGCTATAACGATTTTCGAATCCTGGGCTCCTCAAAGATCTTCTTCGGTCTTGCTTCTTCCTGACAAAGTGTTGTCCTTCTTGAAGATTTAATCTTTTCTATCCTTATTGCTGAAATCCTTTTGTTGCCACAATAACACAAAATTACTGCCTTTTAGGGCCAGGAAACAAAATTCTGTATTCATTTTTTTGTGAATTCTAATGATATTGCATTATGTGTGGTATATATTTCACTAGGTACTATTTAGGTACAGTTAATTGGCATAGGTTCCAGAATGATAGTTGTAGCTATAAACGTGTTATGACAATGCATCGGCCAGCGTGACGTCAGAATGGCAGGTGTAGGAGAATTTTTAATTTACATTCAAAGGATTAAGGTACAGTTTATCTGTGTATAGGTACTATTTAGTACAGTTTAGGTACCATTGTTCAAAATATATTTCATCGAGATTTAAGGCACTACATGTGCCATCCTGACGTTCACAGTTATAAGCTTCTTCAAAAATGGTTCGGTTTCATTACGTCGTAATAAAGAATCACAAATGAGTACACGGTTCATTAGGTTAAAAATAGATAGTAAAAAATTACATGCTATGTTATGTGAAACCGATTGGAATTCTTTAGAATGTTTAAAAGAACCTAATGCAATCCTCGATAACATTGTGTATAAATTTAGGGATGCGTATAATAATTCGAAATATGAAATTAAATTGGATACAGGAAAAAGACATACTTGTGCATGGATAAATGATCGATTAAAATATATGTGTAAGAAAAAAAGTGAGTTATATAAAATATGGATAAATGACACTAGTAATATGGTAAATCGACTTTTATACAATAAATACAGGAATAAATTGAACAATTATGTAAATAAAGTCCGAAATAACCATATTAAGATGGAGATAAGTAATAACTTTAGGAATCCGAAAAAGGTATGGGATATCATAAATAGATTAAGTGGTAAGTTAGTAAACTGTATAGACGAAACAATTGTAAAAGCTTTTAAGTCAAACTTAAAATATATAAGTAACGAATTTGCCTACAAATTTAGGGATAATGTAAAAAATATAACGTCAAAATGCAACATTAGTTTGTTAGATGAAAGTAGCTATTGTATCTCACCACAGTCTTCTATGCGTATTAAAAAAGCATCTAATGGCACAGTATTAAAAATTATAAAGAATATTAATGACAAAAAAGCCCCAGGTATTGACGGGATCCGCGCTAAAGACTTCAAGGCTATTACCAAACACCTGACGCCAGCTATAACGCATTTAATTAATAGGTGCATTACTACTTGCTCATATCCGGACAAATTAAAAGTAGGTATAATACGTCCAATATATAAGGGCAAAGGTAAAAAGAACGAGGTAAATAATTATAGACCTATTACAATACTTTCGTGTATTGACAAGGTAATTGAGAGATACTTTACTAATGAAATAAATACATATTTAATAACAAATAACATTATAAACAGGAATCAATTTGGATTCCAAAAAAATAAAAATACTTCTCAGTTACTGTCTCAGTTTACGGACGAGATTAATTGTTACCTTAATGATAAAAAGCATGTACTTGCCGTTTTTGTTGACTTCAGCAAAGCTTTCGATACCTTAAAGTATAACACGCTATTTAAAAAGCTACAACAAAATGGCATACAAGGACCCCTTCTAGACTGGTTCAAAGACTATCACAAAGGTAGACATACGATGGTTAATGTCGCTGGGCATCTAAGTGATGAGATACCAACAGAAGAAGGCACGGCACAAGGATCAATAATAGCCCCATTAGAATACCTAATATATGTGAATGACATGTGCAACATATTCAGTGGAGCGTCGGTGTATCAATTTGCTGACGATACCTGTATTATTACAGCGCACGAGACGGTCCTAGAAGCACAAATAAATATGCAGCGTAACTATGATGCACTGTGCAAATGGGCGCATGACGTCGGGCTCTCAATAAATGCGCAAAAAACAAAGTTGATGCATATTCACTCACCTTACATAAAACGTAACGTTACCCCGATTGTTATAGCCCACGATCACCAGTGCATGCATGGTGCGCAACTTAGAGACATATGTAAATGTAAACCACTAGATCGAGTCCAAAAACATACATACCTAGGCTTAGTCATAGACCAATTTTTCAACTGGCGCGAACATGTGAACCATGTATGTAATAAGTTAAGATGTATACTGTCAAAGCTAAGTATATTAAAATATAAACTGCCGTACAATATACTTAGGATGATTTATCTATCACTAGCCCACACTGTTATCAATTACAGCATAAGTAGTTACGGACGTACATATAAATCCTATCTTGATGACATATATAAACTACAAGTAAGGCTCCTAAAAGTGATAATGCCAATAAACAAAAAGGAGACCTTCAGAAACAACGAACATAAACTATTTAAGTACTGTAAAATTTTGAATGTATATAACATGGTGAAAATGGAAGTTATTTGTCAAAATTATGATTACATTCAAACATTAACAAAGACAACTCGTCCAGGAAAACTTCGGAACATCTCTTACCTACCCACATTTGTCTTACCGAAATACAGTAACAACTATGGCAAGAGAACAGTGCAATACCTGCTACCGGAATTCCTAAACGAGTTGTCTAAGGAGGATCTCAACACTTTGTTAAATTTAGAAAATTATAAAAGTAGGTTAAAACGTTATTTATTATCAAATTAAGATTAGTATAGGTTAAATTAGATTAAGCAGTCTAAAGCGAGCGTCACTTCCTGAGCATAAACTCCATTGGGAGTTTTATCAGAGAAGTATATTTATTTTTCCATTTAAGTAATATTATTTGTACTGAATAACAATAAAAAAAAAAAAAAAAAAAAAAGGTTTCTTTCAGTGAGCTCGTGAGGTACCCAAATGTCGAGCTTTTTTGTGTACCCAGTTTTTTTCAAATGCGCCAAAACTGTTTTGTGGTCAATTCCCAGTTCTTCAGCTACGTCGTAACTACTGACATGCCGATCTTGCTCCACTTTTTCAAAAATGGCATCCATTTTATCTGTAATAGGGCGACCAGAGCGACGTGCATCTTTGACATCAAAATTTCCGGATTGAAAACGCTTAAACCAAATTTGTGCTACTCTCACAGAAACTGCACTAGGTCTATAAACATCGCAAATTTTTTTCGCGGCTTGCGTTGCATTTTTACCTTTTTTGTAGTAAAATTTTAAAATGTATCGAATTTCTTCATTAGATTTACTCATCTTGGCGGTACGAAAAACAAATGAAAATCACACATTTTCCTAATTTGAATTTGGAATTATGTTCTTTAAAATTTAAACTTTCAATGATACCAAAACCAGCCAGATACAAATAGTATAGCCAAAGAGATTTTATTACAAGTTTATACATACTATAATGCGAAAAGACTTTTTCCCCAACCTAATAATATTGTAACTAATTAATGACTTAATTAATTCATTAATATTGTGTTAAAAATTAATATGTTTTGTAAGTATAAACTTGTAAGAGCTATCTTCTGTTTTGAGTTTGTGTTATTATGTTTATATATAAATACTGAAAAGAGGGGAGATGTTGTGTATTGAATATGGCTGTATGATTCTTAGTAGATTTGCCTTAGATTTAAGAGTGTGTATTAAAAAAGATTGTCTCTCTCTCTGGTTCCTGTGAAATAAATAAAAGTCGATTTTCAAGAAATTATAAAATGTTGTATTAAAATTTCATTGGCAAAGATAAAACCACTCTATGGAATATTGATTTTATATCGGAAAGCTAAGAGGAGCACATCAGAACAGAAAAGATTTGTGGGCCACTGATGATTCAGGAAGTGATATCTGTATATCAGCAATGTCAAGAAACAGATTTCATTTTTTGCTCAGATGCTTACGTTTCGATGATATCAGGACAAGGGAGACAAGAAGAGAGACTGATAAATTGGCGCCAATCCGAGAAATTTTTGAAGAGTTTGTGTCAAACATTCAAAAATATTACAAACACGGACAGCATGTCACTATAGATGAAATGTTGTTAGCTTTCCGTGGTCGGTGTGCATTCCGGCAATATCTTCCTAGCAAACCAGCTAAATATGGGCTCAAAATACTTGCGGTCTTTGATTCTAACACATATTATACTTCAAATCTCGAAATTTACGCGGGCAAACAAAACGACGGGCCATACCAGGTCAGCAACTCTTCAAGTGATGTGGTAAAAAGACTGGTGGACCCGATAAAAGGTACTAATCTAAATGTTGTGATGGATAATTGGTTTATGAGCGTTCCATTGATGGTAGAATTATTGGACAATTATAGCCTCACTTGCTTAGGAGCTCTAAAGAAAAATAAAAGAGAGATACCTCTAGAGTTTACACAAACAAGAGGAAGACAGGAACACGAAACCTACTTTGGATTTCAAAATGATGCCACACTAATATCTTACGTACCCAAACATCGCAAAATAGTTAGCATCCACTATGCATCATGATGCCAAAACTGGAGAAAAAATAACTGATTATAACGCCTTCAAATGCCGAGTCGATGTCAAATCAGATGATTGGCACATATTCAGTGTCAAGACGAACTCAAAGATGGCCTCTTTTTATATTTTTTGGGTTATTGAAAGATGGCCTCTTTGTATATTTTTTGGGTTATTAAATATTAGTGGACTAAACGCTTACATTATTCAATAGGCCACAGTACCTTATGACCTCACACGAAGAGATTTCATCAAAACGTTGGTTCTTACTTTGATTGAACCACATCTACTTGTAAGAATTTGTATCACTAATATTCCACAGCATATCAAAACCCGTATTCGAAACATATTACCAGAAGTAGAACCAACTGCAACATCCAGCGCACCCCTACCAACGAGTGGACGAAAAGTACGTTGCGGTCTCTGTAACTGGTAAAAACACAGGAAAACCAAGGTTTTCTGCCTAAAATGTAATACACCAGTTTGTGGAGAACATATGAAACCCGATTGCATAGGATGCCCGATTTTGCCCCACTATCAAGGTTGAAGACCAATAAAGCGGTATTTCTAATGAAATATATTTTATCAAAACGTGATTTTTCAGTATAATATAAAACAGATAGAAGCTATGGTCTTTATCGGCAAAAAATTAAAGACTTACATGCATTTCCTGTTACAAAATGACAACTACATATTTATGCATTTTTTCGTTGTAGCTACAATAACACCTTTTTCAATGTTATGCATTATTTCTTTCATTACATTTTAATTATTTATTTTTAATAAATTATAAAATATATTACATTATGATTACATTTCATCATTTCAACTAAATAGCATTTTTTTGCAATGACAAAAGATTGACAGATCGCATATATAAAACCCCGTTTTCCACCTAAGCAAGCATGCTCTGACGATGGTCAAAAACCTTAGAGCATTTACCCTAAAAAACCGACTTCAAAAACACTGAAAAGTTAATAATAATATAAGAATAGGTACAGACAACATCACACTTCTATATTGAAGTCGGTGCCAAACGATGATCTCCTCTAGAAAGTCTTAAAATTTGTCACCGACTTCTATTTTTTGTAAAATATTTTTTATTTTTTACTTTTTAGTGAATGCAATCTTTTTAGTGAAAGAAACCCTAATTTAATACCAGCTCGAGCGAGCGAGCTGGTATTAAATTCGCGTTTCCCTCGATTTTCATGGGATCCCATCATCAGATCCTGACTTTGGTGATCTTGGGACCACCTTAGGAGTATAGGTACTCTGTCGAATACAAAAATAATTTTGAAAATCGGTCCACAATGGGCGGAGTAATCGCGTAACATACACACAAAACACGTTGGACACACCTAAAAATTTAAGGGTTTCCCTCGATTTTTATGGGATCCCATCATCAGATCCTAACTTTGGTGACCATGAGACCACCCTTGGAGTATACTCTATCGAATACAAAAAAAAAATGAAAATCGGTCCACAATTGGCGGCGAAATCGCGTAACATAAACAATAAAAAACATACGCATCGAATTGAGAATCTCCTCCTTTTTTGAAGTCGGTTAATAAAAAACAAATGGATCGCGATGATGTTGAATATACTGCAAATCTGTACTTAGTTGGAACGCGCCTAAAATAAGTCGCATTTCCCTTTGTTGCTTGTCACATTGCATTCTCTGCGATTTTTGTTACACATTTGATAACTTATTGTTGATAATACAAGATATCAATCTAGGTAAGTTGGTAATATTATTGTAACTGACTTTTAATGATCGAAAGTTCAGCATAACTAGTTTGACGTCTTGCAACTATATGAGTCGCTTAGGATAGTTTAAGAGCCATTTTTATGAATATCTACGAAACTGCAGCTTTAATTTAAAAACAATTGTTGTTTTCTACTCAATGACGAAAAACGTTTAAAATGAGCCTAGAGTTGTTTCTGTTCATGGAAATTTGTAAGTGGGGCAAGTCTCCATACAAAAGTGGGCATCGTCCTTTGTGCAAATTGTTATAGCTTAGTTTTATAAAGAAAAATGTAGAACTATGATGGAAAGTGATTATATACCAAAAATTTTATCTGAAATTAGTTGATTTTGTTTGTTCCTATGATGATTGATCTCTTAATTATATTTTGTCTTAGTAGATACATTATAGTAGTATATTAAAGTAAAGATACACATATGTCTGACTGTTTGGACATCTTAGTACATTGTGTATACATGTACATTGCTCTTTTTTATATCAAGAGTTGGCCATTATAGGTTTACCAAGTTTGGAACTCATATCTGCCCATAGTCTACGTGGCTCATCCATCTGGGCGAGATTTAATACGCAAACCCTCTCTTGTACTACTTCAAATTATCGAACAGCCTTCCGGAACAAATATTGATCCTAGAAGCAACAAATTGGACTTATTTTGTTAGAAGAGATTTATTTAAATATAATGTGAAAGTAATAAAAAAAAAAAAATACAAAAGTTATCTTATAAAATCAAAACATAAGATGTTAATACTTGATGGAAAAAAAAATTAATACATAATGTACATAATATTTATTTAAAGCTTTCAGAATAAATAGCCTCCCGTTCCTTATTCTAGGAATAGTATATTATTACAAGACTAAAGTACATTGTAGGGTTTGTATGTATTTAATACATCAATAAATACATTAGTAGCAAATTCATCCTCACACATCCAAATTGTTAGAAATTTTATTTGTATTCGCATAAAATGATGAAATATTAGATAATACCCAACAAAAATTATAATTATGTAAATTTATTTTTCCAAGTCCAAGCCATCTTTAAAAAGGTAAATTATTATTGATTAATTAAAACTTAAAAATACAGAGCGAGCATCGTTATATTTATAAATCGACATAATAATTGACAGCGCTAAACAATTTCTGTCTGTGTTATAGTGGCATAAAAACCACTATTAAATCTCATAATATTTTATATAATTATGATCTTTGCGATTGGTATAATATATCGATATTATATATTGAATCTCACATGGGAGGGATTAATAAATAATTTTCTAATAAACAACATAATATCTATTATCTAGTTTAATCGTTGAATTGTCTATGGTAAGCTCCCAAGTCAGCTCGAACTGCTGTTTCAAAAACGAACAAAGTTTCAATCAAGCCAGTCAATTCTCTAAATGTGGAAAAGAAAGAGAGCTTCACACCTTATCACGGCAGCATACCTCATTATTATTTATCTATGTACATTAGAATATTTTCGCTACTTATCGCATAGGACGTCTGTCTTACTGTCAGGCGCGTAGTACTGCTGCGCCACTTCGAACAGCTCTCTGCGTAGTTGCTGCGCCTGCGTACGTAGCTGCTGCTCGCGCGAGCGTATAACTCGGTACTGTTCTTCTCGGTCCTCGGTATGTTGTTCCACTAGCCATCGGAGATACAACTCTGGAATAATTTTAATATCTCACAAAATCAGATGTGACGATTAATCATTCACTCTTTTTGGTTTTTGTAAGCGCGCCTTAATTAGCAAATAAAATTTTAATTGTGTATATTTAGTAATAAATGAAAAAAAAAACATAAATCATTCATTATTATTTTAGTTAAAACTTTTAAATTAAAAAGAAGGCAGAAGAAATGGCTGTATGTGCTTAAATCCGTTTGCTTTTTAAACTTGAAAACTAAAATCTATAAATATAAAAAACATGGCGAGATTAAAATTTTTGTTTGAATTAATTTTTAATTAAATTATATTTCGGTTATTATGGCCGAATACGGGAGATGCTGCGTCTGCAATCTACCGCGCGCAATTTTTGACTCCCTACAAATTCTTTTGTTTCTTGCCTGCCTTTGATACATCCTTTCCCGGCCTCATCATCATCATCATCATAACAGCTCTTATATGTCTCCACCGAGGGGCTCGAGCCTACCCTAAGTTAAGGATTTTAGGCCTTAGTCAACCACGCTGGCCCAGTGAGGATTGGTCGACTTCACGTACACGTACATCTTTGAATTTCTTCGCATGTGTATGTAGGTTGCCTCACGATGTTTTCCTTCTCCATAGGAGCGCCAGCAAATGCACATATGAAATTCGAAAAACGAAAGACACATTGGTACGTAGCGTTCTCGAATCCCGAACCTCCCGATTGCAAGTCCACAGCGCCACCGACGCTCTGGAGTCTACCACAGACACCCGTCGGGAACGGCAGACACAACATATCGTCCAAGAGAACGTTCCAAAGTGAAGGCTCCAGGACAGAGCCATGTGGAAATCCCATGGTGGAAACCTTCCACAAAACCTGGCTGCCGACGAAAAAACCTACTTTACGCTCGGCAAAATTGTTCGTCAGCATCTGGTATATATAGTGGGCACCCCCCTTTCTTGGTCTTTACCCTTTTATCATTGGCCACCCCAGGCGTTATCGAAGACCCGCGAGATATCCAAAAAACCTGCCTGATAGTATACAGCCTTGGAGACTGTCTGAAGGAGTCTGTGTCTGTCTGCAAAGCCGACACAGTGGAGCGACCGCGGCTAAGTCCATGCTGTAACAGGCCGACGTTTGCCGTCAACCCTGAAGCGCTGTGAAGCAGCACTCTTTTTAATAATCTACCGAAAACGGGCAACAACCTAAAGGGCCTTTACTAGCTTGTGATCGCCGGTGCTACGTTCACAATGTACGGACCAATCCAGAACCTAACCCAACGCAGCCCGGTTTCTATGAAGAGCGTCCAGGACCATTGTTAGGTTCTCCAAGTGTCTGAGACTGGACCATAGTTGGCGATGGTTTTACGGACTTAAAGCTACGGGAAGTGCAAAAAACATGGTGGATCAAAGTGTGAAGGCTCAATGTTTGGGCCGCCCCCATCCCAAGATAAGATAGTCTCTTTTCTTTTTCGGTTGGAAATGCGTAACCGCACCGTACCCGCCGTTGGCTAGACGGCGAGCGTGTGTGGGGCTTTCCCGGCAGAGTGCCAGGCCTACCCACTAAAACCCCCCGGTGTTCTTCCTGCCCTTATGGGCTCGCATGGTAAGGTCCTCACTGCGACACCACTACCAAGGTGCCTGGCGAAACCCGACCAACTAGCCGGGCTATCGCCAAGGGGGGTTTTCTCAAGAATACCAGGGCAATTGGGATGATGACTGAATTCTAATTTTTACGTCTCGTCATTAAATACCGTGGAAAAAGATGCAGTCCTGTGAAATTAGAATTAAAATCGGCTTAGAAATACATGAGATACAAGCATTTTAAGTTGTTAATTTGAACGCGATAAGACAGAGAGATCCGACATCAACCGTGACTTCATTGTTGAGTAAGGTCATATAAACTCCTTGTAAGTTGCCGTTTTGTTAGAAAGAGATGGAGAAAAATCTTTAATACCTTATATCTTGGTTGTTTTTATAGTTATTCGAAAACCAATTTTTTCTTTCTGTTTATTATATGAATGAGCTTCTATTAAAGCAAAAAAAAAATTTTAGTCATCTATCCTATTCCCAGACGGAATTCCTTGCACGGCAGGGTAAGTAGATGTAGTACTGAGTCTCGGTCTCGTAAATACTACCTGTCTGTGCTTTTATAATGCCGCTTACCTTCCCAGATAACGTAGCTCATAGGCGCCACCGAGGGCCATATGACTCCGGGCGTAGGGTCGTACAGGGGGTTAATGTAGGCCGTCAACTCGTCCGGCTGGTTGATCCACGACCATATGCTGGTCGTCTGTCGATACACGCCTCGAGACTCGCGCTCTTGCTCGTTGTCGCACAGGAAAGTACCTGGAGTTCATAATTGTCTATTGTATCAATCAGATTATCTCTTAAATATATTGAGATAGTTGAACATATTGATTGAGGTGATGGCGTGGAGAATCAAAATACAACGTTAATTATGTCTATATTATATTTATTATTCTAAATGCAAATGCATTGCACGTGACGTTAACAACAACACGACAAAACGCAGCTGTGGAATGGACAAATTATATATGGAAATGGCGCGCCTGGTCCACACAAGTGGTACAGGTCCCGGCAAACATCTTGAACGTTTTCACAGATAAAAAATACGTGCGCAGTTGCAGTATATAGTACAAAAACTTTTACTGCGCAGGTTTATTAATCTATTAATATAATCAAGATGTTTACCGGGACTTGTATAGGTAATAATAGGTGTACAAGTGATCTCCTTTCATATTTTTTTGTTGGATTAATACATACATGGTGCATGCATCATGCTCGTATCGCACGTACGTTTAACGCCGATTCTGTGTAATTCACAACTAACACCGATGTCATGTAGGTGCACTGTACCTGAAATATTCAGGTATGCAATATCTATACTAATTGGATATTGACAGTATTTCTATAAAAAGCACTAAGATTCGATTCTTGTCTCTTCCTAATAACACTTAACTGAGGCTTAAAAGCAGTATTACAGTGTGAGCATGGAAAGCAGTTACATCGAACTGAGTTATGTAATATCGAAGAGTATGACAAAAAAATCATGTGTCATGCGCAAACGTATCATGATCAAATTTATTTAAATAAGGAAAGGGAGATCGGGCTGCACCGAGAACAGAAGTAGCTGAAGAAAAAGGACCGGAGCTGCCAGGCGTAGAAACCGCATAGTAAAACAAGGTGCGGTGGCAGCTGTAGAGGCGCAAGGTGTTGGAGCAATGAAGCGCGCGAGAGGCCCTCAGCGATGAATCGCGGGCCAAGACACATGGCTCATACAGAGTCGCCCTAGTCACGGCTAGGTCAGTGATCATCGCTAAGGACTACCCTGGCACGTATCTGACTATCACGGACCTTCATCACGAACCTCATCATAGCCTCTGACTACCCCCCTCTGTATTTAAGGATAGGTTCGTCTGTCTCTGCAGGCGTTAGAGTCGGTTGCAGGAACAGCGAGTCTGTCGAATGGCTCCAACAGCATGTCTTAGGGCAGGTTGTTAGAGGCAAAAAGTTAAAGGTAGTCCGTGCTGCGGCTCTTCCAAAGCCTATTAAAATGGTGTGGAAGAGCCGCAACATAAGACTTACCGATAACAAAATGGCTTGTCTAGCGCTGGACAAGCATAACCCGTCCCTGAGGACGATCGACTGGAAGGTCGTCGATACCATGGTGGAGGCGAACCACATCCGGGGGATCGTCCTCATGGACGGGGAGTCGGCTGAGGCGATAAAGCAGGCTGGGTATGCACTTCAGGGGAGTCTTGAGGTGTGCTTATTCAAGCTTCTCGCAGACAATGCGAGTGGTGGCGATGGGAACCCTGAAGACACTCCCGAGGCAAAAGGGGCTGCGGCGGAAGAGGCGGGCCACAGCGACGAAGAGGCTGCGAGGTCGTGCTCGGGTGACTTGGAGCGGCGCGTAGAAGGACACGACGCACTGGGTCTGCCCCTATCGCAACAATCAGTGGGGACAAATGACATTGTGGACGATCTGGATGCGCTCTGCTTCAAGTCGCTGGAGCATACCAAATTGCATTCAGACCAATGCAACCCATCGATACCATCAAGATGGAGGAACTAAGGTTGGTACAGATTAATTTACATCATTGTAAGGCTGCTACTGCTATCCCAGCTCAGCATCTTAAGGAAAATAAATATTACCTTACTTGTACAAAGGTGAGATTAAGGGCTTAAATATCAAAGGTGGGGTAGTACATAGTTATTGCCCTAATACAAATATGTTGCAGGGACCTTACCACATTGATTTACTACCAAACGTAGATAACGCATGAACGTTCGAAAAGTGGGCCGGTAAAGAACTGCCCAATCGGGCCTCGTGCAGTTCTTTTCCATGCGTTGGAGCGACAACGCGATAAGCAATTTTGAGCATTATGTTTGAGAGCATAAAGTTGATATTTTCTTGTAGCAATTACTAAAACGTCAAGTTTAATGTGGCTAGGTATGCAATGATGTAACTGCACACGGTTGTACTTCAAATAGTTGCCGTAATAATAAAGAATAAGGTTGAATTCGATAAATACAGTACTTTCTTTATGGTAATTTTAATTCGGGTGTGCATGTTCAACTACCTATTTAACAGCGTACAAATGTATAGTCGATTAGGTGACAGATTTCAAGCGCGTTTTTGTATGAAGTGCTCTATCTACGTTTGGTAGTAAATCAATGCCTTACCACCATCAAGGTCCGGCTGGAAGTGTTGTAATGTCCTTGGCGTATTTACCATATGAGGAAAAGGAACCGGTCTCCTTGCACATCAAGAAGCTAGTTGAGCTATATGGGTACGACAAACTTGTCATTGCCCTTGACGCAAACGCGCATCATGTCGTCTGGGGTAGCACAGACACAAACAGGCGAGGAAAGGTTTTACTGAAATTTCTGATGAGCTCATCTTTGCTCTTATTAAACAAAGGAAACAGGCCTACCTTTATTAACAAGAATAGAGCGGAGGTTATTGATGATACGGTAGCTTCCAAAAACTCATTCGCTTCGACAGGTAATTGGCATGTGTCAGATGAGGTCTCGCTATCAGATCACAACTATATATGCTTCAGGTATAAGACCAAACAAGTGTTAGGACGACGAAGGAATCCCAGGAACACTAACTGGGAATCGTACAATAGGGACCTAAATGTTGTCTTAGGCACCGAGGTTAAAAGGCTGAATACAATTTAAGAATTTGAAGCGGATGCAACCCGTATTACAGATGGTCTTATCAGTACCTGGTCTGAAAACTGTCCAGAGAAAGAGATAAGACAAAAAAGGGAACAATGGTGTACACCTGAATTGAGCAAGCTCAAACGGGAGACTCGAAAGGCTAATCTGGCTAAGGTGACGAAAGATATTTCATAATATGCCAAACAACTGACTAAGTATAGTTGCGAGGTTAGGAAAGCTAAGCGTAAGGCATGGCGTGGCCTCTGCGAATCCATAGAGGCCATGCCTGCGGGCTTACGACTTTGTTAAGCAATGGCGAACACTCCAAGTACTCACAGTTCGCATCTTTTACTACTGTGAGTACATTGGGTACTCACAGCAGTAAAAGATGCGAACGGCAAACTGACAGAAACGGGTAAGGAGACACTGGTCACTATGTTTGAGGTCCACTTCCCTGGATCTGTTACCTAGGTTCAGAAGCAGATGACAGGATCTCGAACGATGAGCCAAACGCTCATACTAAGATGGAGAACTGGACATCTGCTAAAAAGGTAGTAACGGAAGAAAAGATTCGGTGGGCGTTGGAAAGTTTCCAGCCCTTCAAGTCCCCGGAACGGAACCTGACGGAATTTATCCAGCCTTACTACAGCATGGTAAAGAAACGCTGGTACCGATACTATGCCGGCTTTTAAGGGTCTGTTTAACAATGGGATACATACGGAGGCAAGTCAGAGTCAGCTTTATACCAAAACCGGGTAAGGCTGACTATACACTAGCAAAATCTTATAGACCCATAAGTCTGTCGTCCATCCTATTGAAAACACTAGAAAAACTAGTTGACAGGCACATACGTGATGGGCCACTCAGGAAGCGACCCCTGCATCATATACAATGTCTTATCAGGCAGGTAAGTCAGCGGATACTGCTTTGCATCTGGCCGCAGACAGAACCAAGAATGCCTTAGACTCAAAGACCATGGTCCACGAGTAGTACTCGATAAAGAACTTACGTGGAGAAAGCATGTAGAAGATACTCTAATGAAGGCACAAAGAGTCTTTAATATGTGTCGATCTACCTTCGCGAGAACATCATGGTACTTCCCATTATTACACATAGAAGTATTGTCTGGTGGCCAAGGACAAACCTAACCACATGTAAAACGGTACTGAATAAGATTAAGAGACTTGCCTGTATGGCAATCACTGGTGCCTTCAGAACCACTCCAACGGCAGCCTTGGAAAGATTTTTGGACCTCACATATCGAAATTGTATTAATAAGTATGTAAAAAAGAACGGCCAAGTGCAAGCGAGCTCAAGTTCATCTAAGTATATAACCTCCTTACTATGTATATATTTAGCGATTAAAGATTTTTTCCTTAACATATAAGATCTTGCTATAAGACTTTGCTGACTTCATGATTGTTTCATTTCTTTTCATTGCATTGTACTACAAGTATAATTAATTCCTCAGCTGAAAGAGACCGTAGACCCGAGTATTAAATATCACTTCCGGAGAAAAAGGGCCACGACAAACAGACAGACAGACGGACAGACTGACAACGAAGTGATGCTACAGAATAAATCATAGTACTAAAGTACAGAAGGATCACTCTCGAAGAAAAGCCAAGTTTAGGTATGAAAATTTACCTACTCTTACCTCATCTGACTGCACGGGAAATTGAAATTTATTGTATAATGTAACACCGTTTTTTCTTAAAATTTCATAAAACACTAATTTTGCAAAAACACTTTGGTTTCACTGTAGTTTTAACACAAATTTCACAACTAAAATCATAATTACAATAACTTTGTCAATTAATTTCACAATATCAATGTCAAGTGTCAACGTCAACGTCGTTTCACGTCACGTCAGTGACATTTGCAATTATCTTTGGTCATTATTCACTTTTTGCATAAACAAAATAAATCTCGCGTTTATCCTGGCCTTATTTACAAAGATAGTTTTTTTTCGCCCAAAATCCCGTGCTCCCCTTTAGGTGGGTTGATTTTCTCAAAATTCGGAATTTGACATTTAGACCGTTTGTTTTGATCATTTCTATAGACATATTATAATAGAATACACTTGGAGCTACACATCATATAATGATGGTTTCGTCGGAACGCGCCCTATCTCACCGTAGTCTGTGAACGCGTCTATGCTATGATCTCGGAACTGGATACCTAGTCTGTGAGACATCGACCGAAGTAATTTGTTATTGATTTGCCAACAATATTTCAAATCTTAATTTCTGCGAATAAAATCCATAGGTATTTCTCCCGTTTTCCGTGTGAATTTAATTTGAAAAGCTACAGTGAATTTTCAAAAGTCAGTTATTTTTGTTTTCAGCTTGAAGAGTAAAAGCTCAATCACATTTTTAATCGCTGGCGCGCGATTCATTAAATTAATTGAATGAAATAAATTTTATCAATAGATAATACTCCGCCCACACTAAGGTATCTAATTAACTTATTATATTTCATGATTTAAAACAGATTTTGTTAATTTTATTTTTATTAGTGGGTAAATTGATTATTAAATCAAACATATTACATTTCCAAAATTCGCCTGTTTCATCCCCTATTTCATTTAAAAAAACCTGATAGTAAGCGGCATCTTAGTGGGATTAATGAATGTATTGAATAACAATTAAACATTTCATGATAAATTCTAGATTTTCACTATATTGAGTTTCACATCATACTTTGGCAAATAACTCACAAATTAAGCGGTTTTCTTTCTATTAATAGCAATAATTATACATAAAATATGTGCTCTCCCCTCCATGTGTCCTTTTTATAAATCAACTATTAAGACAATTTGTCAATTTATTAAAAATTATGTTTTAGAATTCATTTGCTATGTTTATTACATGAAGTTCAAATGTATTGACTGGGATTCCTTCAGAACTCAGTGTTAGATCCACTGACCCTAAGATCATAGGCATATTTAATTATATTTTTAACCTAACACTGTGCTATGAATCTCCAGGGCAGTTCCCGGAGGCCATAGGGCTCCGCTGCTTGGCTTTTAAGCTAGGGGCACTAACCTAACACAAGGAGGAATTCTGTGGAATTGTACATATATAGAGAGAATAATCTAAGGAACTGGAATATTATATCTCTGACCCGTGATCGCGGAAACTTAGCATCGAAGGTACGCTCTACTAACAACCGCTCCGGGGAAAGCTACTAATTTAAAAAAAAGAAACCTATAACTATTTGTTGGTGTACTTTATTGCCCCTCATTTTATAGTTTTGTACCCAATTTGTACCTGATTTTTACCTGCCGAGATTGATCAAACGAACCTGAACCATAAGAATAAACAAGTATAGAAGCGAAACTCCCGGCCGTCGAGCGCTCAAGACCACGTTATTCACCTACCGTTTGATTTCCGTTGAACGGAATCGCCAGTCAAGGCGCGCACCGCATCCCGCACGTACGTGACTCCTTCCCGCGCGCCGCTATCTACCTAGTC
Organism: Schoenobius gigantellus; assembly: GCA_963935595.1. NCBI lineage: Eukaryota > Metazoa > Arthropoda > Insecta > Lepidoptera > Crambidae > Schoenobius > Schoenobius gigantellus. Next base: position 14,077,055 of record OZ012544.1, on the reverse strand, counting down.
GCCGCGATGCCGACTTATTGTTGCGTTTATGGGTGCAAAAATAATGCCATAATAACCCCAAATTTAAAGTTTTACAATTTGCCGGAAGATAAAGAAAGGTAAGTACAAAGGTATATCTACTTGTTTTATTCAATCCTCTCTAAGCAACTGCGAAGATGACTTGGATATATTTCTTTTGAGCAAAGACGACGGCACAGAACCTTTTTTTGCAAACCATATGACATCGGAGATTTCGCCGCTTGCTGTTCCGACATGCGATTACAGGTCTGAGGGCCTATTACCGATCTCATGGTTTTGCAAATGATATCATAATGATATCATAGTGCAAGACGAAAAATACGATTTCCGGTCAGATTTTTAATCATTTGTTTATTATTTAATGATGACATCATTGAAATTATGCCATAGTGATGATATCATTGGAGATCAGTAATACGAAATGCAGTATTTCATGACTTCTTTTTCTCAAATTTATACCATGTCATACGATGAAAGATCCATAATTGGCCCTCAGATTTGCCTACACAAAACGCACTTTCCTACGTTTGTGGGTATCTACTCAAAAAATGCTCGCTTAAACATGAATGCCCAGCTTTCAATAAATACAGAGATTACAAGGGAGAAAATACAGAAAATTCTCAACTATTTATTCATTTTAAAGCATTCAATCGGACAAAAATTTTCGGAAGTTTAACTGTTCCTCCGGCACATTTTGTAAACTATATTGAGAAACTCGAGAATATATTCGTAAATAGCTTCAAAAATTTTATTTTTACCGATGGTGCTGGTGCGATCTTGCTAGATACAATGAAAAAAATTGTGTTTCAGGTACCTTGTGAATATTTTCCTATTGATTACCTGATTAAGCTTTTTATAAGAATGCGTATTTACTACGCGCTGAAGTTTAATAACCGAAACTTCAAATCATCTACAAAAACGCCATCTTTTATAAATATCAGACATTTGTAAATATTTCTGTTGAATTGAAACCTTTTAAATAAAAATGATTGAATATTTTAAAATTATTTTTATTATACCTACCCTAGATACAGATACAGTTTTATTCGTAATATTCATTACATGTCAAAGCTAATACAATATAATGTATCGAGTTTCTAAAGCTGTCATTGTAATGCAATTTTGAAACTCTGTAAGTATGGGATTTTTTTTTGTCAAGTCGGGAATAATTTGAATTATGAGAAACTTTGGTACTGCTATATAGGTATATTTTTATCGACCTTTGTTACTGTTCCATATAAAATTTAAATACAATCAATACTTGATTAAAATTATGAAACAACAGATTTTTTTTCAAGTGAAAATGTTGGTCTGATAGTAAAAAGTGAGCTTAGGTTTTATCCATTAGTACATTCATAACTTCAGCTCTTGGACTATAAACGTAGGTACGATACCTAAATTACAAACCATTTTTGTACATCGAAATTCGAAACATTTTAATGATTTTGTTCTCTAAGTTGTAGGGATTAAGCTCAATTAATCAAAAATAGGCAGGTTCTTATAACTACGGAATCAAAAAAACTAAAAATGTGGGTACTATTGCTAAAGATAGTCGCTCGCTCGCTACACTTGAAGTACAAAATCAATAAGACTCGGTGTATACTCAGTTTCTCATTTAATGTAAAATATGGAGGTACCTATATAAAAATATTGTAGTGGTCACCATACGTCCATGTGGTGACCCTAGCGGCGCCCGCAGACTACTGCGGGGCGTTACAGGAGGAAGGGCGCTGTAGGTATGCAAATAGCGGCATTTGGTGCACCCACAAAGGAGATTCGCTTCTATACTTGTTTATTCTTATGCCTGAACCATCCTGCCCTTGGCTTGTATCTATTAAAGATTTAGTTAAGTGCTTTGCATTGATTTTGCAGGGATTTTGTTTACTTCAGTAACATTATGCATAAGTGAATTATAATTATGTACCTACAAGAATAAAGCTTTTCATTTTGTATCGGACTAAAGGAATAAGTTTGTTTTTTTTTCTTTAACTTTAAGATTTCCCTATATTTCTACAATTCAGCAAGAAAAAGCACTACAATAACACGAGTGTTCCAATTCCGTTACTCGTCGCTGATCCGATATCGATTAAGCGATAAGAGCGCAGGGTTCCCACTCACCGATATGCAGTTATCGTTAGAGAAATTACCGAGAAAAATCTAAATTATTACGTGCGGCGCGGCCAGCGTGCGAGCCGAGCGGCAACCTTTGTCATACACCGGCCCGGTCGGTGCGCCGGCCAAACGTACCTAAACTGCGTAGTGAAACCCCCCTGGTAATGCTACAAGGCTTCCGTTCTTACCCTGTGAGGTGCGAATCCTTAAAAACGTAATCAAGCACTCACCAAACTGACTAGCGTACGCGTGCTCGAAGAGCGTGATGAGGAACGACTGCCGATACTCGAAGCTGCAGGGGAACTGCTCCAGGAACTGGCGCACGCAGTCCAGGAACAGCGTGAAGGTGGGCGCCGCCCGTGTCTGGCACTGGGCCTGCGCCTGCGAGCTCGAGTACGGGCCGCAGCGGTGGCGCGAGCCGAACGGGTGGCCCGCTTGGAGCCACTCGCGCTCGATCAGGGCTTGTAAGCTGCAATGAAAATGACAATACATAGAGAGGGTGAAACATTTTTATTGTGCTTAATGCGCTACATTCCCGTTTTCCAACGATTCGATTTGATGTACCGCCTCAAATATAGAACATACAGTTCTAAAAATGTATGTATGACATCGTTGAACATATTATTCAAACATTCTAAATGTCTTACCCCATTTGAACGACGCTGCGCGTCACTGCAGGGCGCGGAACGATACGCGTCAAAATATACTTTTATACCACTCCTCCTCTAAAAAGCTTATTTTATTCACTGAAAACAGTGAATAAAAAGCACATTTAATCACAATTTTGGTGTTTAAATTTAGAATACACCGATATTTGACCTCCATCTGAATACTATACAACCTACTTGCACAAATAATACTCGATATTTAAATGTATATTTTCGCTTTAATCTCTCTTTTTCTCGTAATCATGGTATATTATATAGTATGCAGCTCTTGAATGAAACGGATTCATACCGAGGGCCATGAATGACTCGCGGCGCTCAGGATTCTAACACTTGAATCACTCCCTACGGTCGTGATTCAGTCGTTAGAATCCTTCACTTGCTCGTGATTAATTTATGGCCCTCGCTTTAAATCCGTCCTTTATTCACTATTATACCATTTCCCCTCTAAAAAGCTTACTTTATTAACTGAAGACAGTGAACAATAAGCACTTTTTTTTACTATCTTGGTGTTTGAATTCAGAACACACCGATATATTCGACCTCCACCTCAATGCTGTACAACCTACGTGCACAAAAAATACTCGATATTAAATATCGATTTTCGCTTAAATCTTTCTTTTTCTCGTAGTCATGGTATAAAGTGTAGTATGCAACTCTTGAATAAATAAATAAATAAGTAACTAATAAAACGGATTTATACCGAGGGCCATGAATGACTCGCGTCGCTCAGGACTCTGACACTTGAATCATTCCCTACGGTCGTGATTCTGTCGTTAATCCGTCACTTGCTCGTGATTCATCTATGGCCCTCGCTTTAAATCCGTCCTTTATTCACTAGTTGCATAATATACTATTACCATTTCCAATTTTCAATGACACCATATATATATCTCCTATATTATCGATTCTGAACATGCTTCTAAAAGGCTTCATAGGGTTTTTTATTACAAACTGTATAACATACATCATTTTAAATATTATTCATCGACAGAGGATTGAGTTCAAGGAGGCTGCTCCAGTGATATGTACTCCCAAAATATTTGTGTCTCTAAAACTATTTAAAGATTGTCTGGTAGATATTGCCTATACTTATAGCGATAAGGCCGCATTTTTTTCCTTTTACGTATGTACTATCCTAGTTTGTGTTATTAATATTCAAGTTGTTGAGCATCGCCGATCGTGGCGAGTTGATATCTCTTCCGTTCGATGTCACTGTTCAGTGTTACTTGAGATCTCTTCTCCGCTCAAGAGTTGGTATTCGTTTCGAATGACCAAGATGTTGAGAGTGGACTGTATGTAGGTACGTGTTAGGGATGTTATTAAAACACTAGTTTCTAGATGATCACTTAGGAGTTTTATTGACTTGTTCACAACACGACTTCAACTAGCTGACTACAATTTTACAATATTTGGCCCTATATTTATAGACTATCCCTTGGTGCGCGGGGGGACATACCGCCCGCGGACCAATCAGAGGGCCCGAATTAGTTAATCCGTTTTATTTAAGAGTTGCATACTATACTTTTAAGAAGCAAAGATTTATAATTTTTATTTCGAGTAAAATTGGCTATCATCAATTTGAGGTCCATGACTTTGCTTAGATTTCATTTTGACTTTGTCACATAAATCAAGAATAGTATTTCATCATGAATTTTATCATTATGCCTAATGAGAACTGTCAGGTTTTATGATTCAATTTTAACCACCTTCGTGGTGGTCGAGACCACATGGTATTATTGACCTAGAGGTCAGGGATGCAATTTCCCATAGGGGCAGAGGTTCTTCTGTTTGGTTTTGGTTGATAGCAGAGGCGGCGCAATGCGAAGGCGAACGTGAACTATCGCATACGGCAGCAGTGTCAGGAGCCTTGCGAACTGAACGCAATTTTTTTCATCATTATCATCTCAGCCAAGAAACGCACACTGCATGACATAGGCCTCCCCTCCCTTAAGCGATCTTCACACCGATTGGTCCTGCGTCATCCGCATCCAGCGGCTTCCTGCAACCTTCACCAGATCGTCGGTCCACCTTGTGGGAACCTACCAACGCTGCGTCTGGGCCCCGTAACATGTACCTTGCTCACATCAACTTGTAAGTCTTGCGCCGTCACTGGTTGGTAGTTGGACTTTATCGTCACTTACCATCAGATGTGACTAGGGTCAAGAGCTTCCATATTATGTGGTAAAAAAATCACTCACCCTCTAATGGTTCTGCAATCCGGATTAAGGATTATTTGGACAAGGGAGGAGACTATTAACGTTGCATCTTCACCGCGTGTACCGTGAATCAGTACTGGCTCCACTTTCTGAAACATTTTCACAAACTCTACATAAATAAATATTAGGGGAAATATGTTCAGGTGTTGTGACAAAACAATAACATTTTAAGGAGAATACATTACTTACGCCATTTAAACCAGTGAAGGTCATAGACAATTGTTTTAAAAAGTATGCCAGGAATTTAAAAAAAATATTCTTTGATTTCTTACATGGTGTATGTGCTGGGCAATGATACAGGCGGTGTGTAAGGAGTTTCTTACACTTTCTGGCCATCCGCAGGACTCCAATTTAGATATCCATTTATCGCTGGAAATTTCGCGATCATTGCAAGCTTAAATAAAACATATTTACGGAAATCAGTTGTAGTTTCAAAAATGTCTATTTTAGAAATTGGGACATTATAGGACTCTTCGTGAGCGTTCCACACGTAATACCCATCATCACAGCTCATATATACGTCCCCACCGAGGGGCACAAGCCTACCCTAACTAGTTATGTTAGGGCGATTAGGCCTTAGTCAAACCACGCTGGCCCAGTGCGGATTGGTTGACTTCACATGTACACCTTTGAATTACTTCGCAGGTGTATGCAGGTTTCCTCACGATGTTTTCCTTCGCCGTAGGAGCGTCAGATAAATGTACATATTATGAAATTCGTGAAACGAAAAACACATTGGTAAATGGCAGGATCCATCGCGGGCCTCCCGATTCTACTCGGGGCACAGACCAGTGCCGAGACCACAGCGCCACCGACGCTCCTTCACAGCGACATGGGTATTACCCATTAGGTCTTAACTAGTAAAACCACCTCCATGGTCTAGTGGTTGATACTAGCGTGTTCTAATCTGGAGATCCGGCCGGGATTCGATTCGCTAAAGGGAAAGTAGTTTTTCTGTTTTGTTTGGTTGGTGGTAGGGCCCTTGGCGAAAGCCCGACCAGTTGGTCGGGCTTGCCCAGGCGCGATGGTAGTGGTGTCGCAGTGTGGACCTCACCATTGTCATGTTTTGACAATTTAGAGCAGCGGTCAGCAACAGGCGGACCGCGGAAGGTCGAACCTCGGACCACCAAATATTGTAAAACTAGCTTCTGCCCGCGACTTCGTCTGCGTGGACTTCAGAATTGGGTCTAAAGCTTCGCTCCTTAACAATTTTTAATCTTCCCACGGGAACTATTTGAGAGATCATTAAGGAATATAAAGTACATGTCCTTTTCCATAGCATAGGCGACATGCATACTTCAAAGCTGTCTGCCCGCGACTTAGCTCGTAAACAATTTTCAAATTTCCCTCGGGAACTACTTAATGAATCGGGATAAAAGGTAGCCTATGTTCTTTTCCATGTCAAAGGCTACATGCATGCCAAATTTCATCCAAATCCGTTTTTGCGTGATTGAGTAACAAACATCCAAACATCCACACTTTCACATTTATAATATTATATAGTAGGATATACCTACATAATTCGTATAAAATAGTACTTAATCATGATCAGTTTATTTTCTGGACCTCGATAATTTTTTGTAACACTGTCCGGACCCTACTTCAAACTACTTGCCGACCCCTGATTTAGAGGTAAGCCAATTCTTCGGCTGTGGAGGAGTCCAGGTGAAGCTTGCTTCCATTTTTGACCTTATCGTCACTTACCATTTGTATAATTATACCTATAATATACCTAAACAATTTCGGCATACCCATTTAATTTTTAAGTCAAGTGTATGTTATTGGTAAAAAACCGGCCAAGTGCGAGTTGAACTCGCATGAAGAGGGTTCCGTACGATGTTACCTATATTGAATGATTTACCATGTTATTTTAATATCATGGACTTCTTATAGGTTTTCCTATAATCTATAAGTAAAAATTTTAGGTTCAGTTGTTTCGGAGATAAGGGGGGGGGGGGGGGGGGGGGGGGGTCTATTTTCTTGAATAAGTTGGAAACAATTTATTTTAAAATTACAAAAACATACATTTAAGATCTTCACAACAAGACTTTCATTTGATGTATCACACAATGCAGTATTCAATTTTTTTATAATTTTTCACCTTCCCCCAAAAATTACCTCCCATTTGGGTCACAGAAATTGATGTGTGTACCAAATTTTAACTTAATCGGTCTAGTAGATTCGGAGATAACTAACTGTCACCGACAGACAGACGGACACACGAGTGATCCTATAAGGGTTCCGTTTTTTAATTCGGACGTACGGAACCCTAAATATTAACGACATTGACAAAAAATCAGTGAGTTCGTCTTCCTTTCATGTATTCGGGTACAAAATAGGGATAACATCCCAAGATTTTTTTTACATAACAGTTTCTTCAATTGTTTTTAAGTAATCAATACAATCCCAGTTAAAGAAAACACACTGTATACGAATATTGTGGTGTTAAATGAAAAAAATAATGACATTAAAATAATATACTCATGTTAATGGACAAAATCATTTCCTCTCTCAAAAAGTAAAGACGTCCGATATATTAAACTTTAACCAAAGGCCCCAAACCAAGTGCCCGACGACGGTCCTAGAGGCCGTGTTGCCGGTGACGAACGTTGACTCGGCGCCTCGGTCAAACGACTTTGGCGCTAATAATTTATATCGCGCCAACACTGCGCACTGAGGACAAGCTGCTGGGACTGGGGAAGGAAGGCAGGATTCCTCGGAGTATTGTGGGGACTATACTCAGAATCACGAAACGGTATATGCACTGAAGCTCATACAGCTATACGCTCCGACCTCGACGCACCCCTACGCGGAAGTGGAAGCTAAGAATAAGGATATTTTTCGAGCAATAACTCACTACACCACTGTCATGGGAGGCTTCAACGCAAGGCCAGGCAAGTGTAACGATAATGACCTGGAATCCGGAATAACCGTTTACAAATGCTAGAAGATTACATGAAGAGAGAGGGACTCTTTTTCTTCAAAAACGGCTGCATCGAATGTGAACCTGGAAAATGCCAAATGGTGTGACAAAAAATGAGATTGACTTCATCATATCGACTAAGACTCGAATGTTCAATGACATCTGAGTGATCAATTCGTTCAGCATGGAAGCAATCACTAAATGGTAAGAGATACATTGAACCTTGACCTAAAACTCGAAATGCATCAACTGTTGAAGTCTTCGCTCCGTCCCAAATCCATCCAGATCCAAAACCTTGAGTGCTTCAACTCGAAATGCAAATTCGAAAGAAACGGGTTGTGGAATCTATCCTTACGCAGGCTTCAAAGTTAATCAAATTAATTGAATTTGGGACAAAATAAGACCTAGTTTCAAACCACTTACAATCGATTTGGTTACTGATTCTGAACAAACTACTTTCAGGTTTTTTGTATAAAAAAACAAATTAAACAGTCGCAGCGGGTGCCATTTGTTTTTTTAATCATACATATAAAACAAAAGTTTTGATGATACTTTTGTGGTTAAATGCAATGTTTGCTTGAACCAATCATATTACTGTTAAAATTCGTCCGTTCTAAGTTATCGTACAGTATTTTTTTGCGAAACCTGTTATTGGCATCCTAAAATGTATTGTAATATGTAAATTTTGTATTATAAATATGCTGTTGGTTTCTGAATAAAATAAAATAAAAATAATTGTTTATGGTGAAAGTTTCAATTGACATACCTTCTATTAATTTTGAATAACTATCTAACAACTGCTGTTGATTATCTACATCATCCATAGACCTATTGTAAATCTTCCATTGCGAGTAATTTGAGTTGCTTTCTGTGCCACCACCTGTAACGATTTCATAGAACAGATCTTGTCTCACTTTATGTGTGACTTACATTTATTGAATTTTTATTGTGGGTAATAGCACAGTATAAATCATTATAGTAAGTAGACTTTATACATACGCATCTAGCGTAGTTTGTATGTGTGTGCGCGCCGGTATGCGTTGCCACGCAAGTCCCAAAAATTATTAAAATAAAGCGGACAAAGATGAAAGAGGCGAGGCTATGCTGTCATATTGCCTGGTCAATATGACCACGCGGTTAAATAGCACGCGGTAACGGTCGCGCGTGGATGACGTTCGACCGCTTTACCGCCATTGACGTATACGTAAATGGTTACCGCGTGTTATTCAACTAAAGCGACAGCCTTACGCCTATATCATCGAGCGCACGGAGTTCGAGTCAACTTACTATAATATTTATACAAAGATAATTGTGAATTAATTTTAGATGCAGCTTTTACTTCTTACTATGTGTACGGGTTATTTTTGGACCACCCTGCCAAAGGAGATGACTAAAAATGTATGAACCAAAAACCCAGAAGCGACAGGACTGAAGTCTGAAATGTATGTCAACAGGAATAACCATGATACATTTTTATCGTTATCCAAAGGGCAGCCTCGAAATCGGCGTAGTATAAGAGCTATGGGCCAGCAAAAAAGCACAAAAATCAGAGATTTCATTGTGGCTTAAAATGTTGTTGTATTAGAAGTAGAAGTAAAGTAGTAGTAATGAGGTTGTGAATTTTAACATGTGTTATTGATAATTATACTTAGTATTGTTTGTTAAAAATCCACGAAGTAAAACAAAACGCACAGATCTCAACGAAAACAAACGAAGGACTGCGACCGGCGGCAATGTCCGTAAGCTACCCAAGCCGCTCGCGCAAACAAAAGATCGACGGAGGACGGAGGAATGCATGAAACACAAAAAATATTATTTTAAGTTACTAGTCTCTGTGGTAGTTGATATACTCACATTGTTTGTGATATAAGTCTCACATCAATAAGATTTTGATATTGTTTACTTTTATAACAAGCACAATGCTTTGATAATTGAATATCCGGATTTTCTGATATTTTTGTTGGCCGATAGCTCTTAAGCTATACCGATTTCGGGGTTGCCCTTTTGGTAACGTCAGGCATTCATTATAGGTGATCTATTGGTACACTTTTCGTTTCTGTCGACTCTGTTATTTGTCTCTGTCTTCTAAAAAAATAAAATAGGCGCGTGCGCTCATCATGCTCAGCTGCCCGTCCCTGAACTGGCGAAAAATCTCTAACGTGTACGGAAGCGGATACCTAGCATTGATAATGCAGCAACCAGCAAATAAACAAACAAATGTCCATCATTTTAGTTTACTAACGGAAAGTTAAAACATAAAAAGTAAAAAAAATATTTTATAAGTAAATTGATTGACCTCTATAGAATGACAGGAACAAATTTAGCAGGTGGTCCAAAAATAATCCTGTATAGAGGAGACTGATTATGTAAAAATTTACGGAACCATTTTCAAGCAATAGATGTCATTTCAGTGTTACAAAAATTGAGATTTTGTGTGGGCTTTAATGATGAAAAGTTGGACATGGTAATTTTTCCTCCTTTTCATAATTATTAAGAAACAAAATTGATCCTTTAATCATAAATTATTTTTAATGATTTATTACTGACAATAATTTTAATAATTACGACTTTTCATGCTGTAACCACTTTTCAAAACATAGTAATTTGGATGAGTGAGAGGAAATAAACCTAGATCTAACTGTGGTGTTCGCTTTATAATCATGAATTACCTTTATTTTGCTGTTGGGATATTAAATTTGAGCTGCGCAGATCATATATTACACCTTTTGTGCCAACAGCCACCACACTGTTCAGAATGGCTTCATCAGGTCTGCATCTCCGGTGTTTAGGTCCATACAATGGTTGACCAGCACGAACTAATACTGCCTAAGCAATAAAAGCATACAAATGTCTTTAATAACACAGAATAAAATATAGATATTAATATTCACAGTGATTTCAAATATTGAAGACAATAATATGGAGATTAACTACCTATTAATCATTTAGATTTACATCAAAAAGAATAAAGTAATCTAAGATACTTATAAGGTTTAAAAGGTGTAAACATGTGTTAATGTATTCCCACAGCCAACACCAAGAGAATAGGTGATCTGTTTTTATTAAAGCTTTTCCTGTGATAAGCGAAGCATTTAAAGGTTGGATTGTGTTATTGTGTAGCTGTCTGTTGACCCTAATAAATTAAAAAAAACAATGACTCAATTTATTAAACAATTTTTACCCCATTATTATGCCTATACGACAGAACAGGAAACCTGCCTCCCTGTCGAAATGTAGCTGCAGCAGCAATAGTTTCATCATCAATACTTTTGGGCACAATTGCGGCCTTGCCATAGCTGTTGCAAACTGTGTAGCTGTGATTGACCCGTGCCAGTCGCCATTCTTCCGTTGCTAACACTTTTGTGAATTCTCCCTCTAAGCTGAAATATTTTTATCGAGGAAAATGTTTGTTTTTGGCATTATCATGAATGAAAATTTATATGTTATAAACATAATAAATAAATTGATTTTTACTCTCCATAGCAGGGGTGATCGCCCAGAACAATTAGTTGATTTTAGCATGTATGTTTAATATACCTAACTTGCTTTCCGCTCGCGGCTTCGCCCACGTTATTATTGTTTTCCCGTGGGAATTTATATTTTCCCGTAGGTGAATTCCAATAAACCACGAAACACGTGTTCAATGAAATATTTTTAAGAGCATGAATCTAAAGTTTTATCAAAATCGTGGCTAATTTAAAGATTTTTCCATACAACCTTGCAACCCCTATTTCATCCCTTTAGGGTAAAAATTTTATAAAATCCCTTCTGTGCGTCCGCATTTTGAACAACTGTCCAAAGGACAATGTCGAAAAATGCCCCAAGACCAACAAAGATTTCATTTAGGTACGTCATAATTATATGCATATTTTATAACACTCATAATATATGGTGCGTTCCGAATTGCGATAAAACCGATAATATCGCGAATCCGACCAAATTAAATCGTCACAAAATATAAGGGCTATTGAATCAGTAGGTTATGTTGTGACTTTGGTCGGATTCGCGATATTATCACTTTTATCGTTTTACGGAACGTAGGGATAACAAATATTTGTATTCGACGGACAAATCAAAAATATATAAAAGTACTTTAAGAAACAAAACCAAATAAAGTAAAATATAGGAATGAATATTGTTACCTTTGCTCGATAGAATTGAGTCGATTTTATGTAGGTATTGACATTCATTTATTGTTTTTCATAACTTACAACGTAAATTAAATTAAAACATACCTCAATTGACTACTCACGCGCTGTCGCTTGTTAGTTCGTCGTGTTTTTGACTTGCTTTATAATTTCGAGATTTCTTGTTCTTTACTACGTGGCTATAATAACGTGCTTTGATTGATTGCAATAATTAATATTTTAATAATTGTATAGGTATGGACTATGTGTATTGCTCTAACGAATTAAAGTGTTACCTCAACTGACCTCAAAATATGATTCATTTTGATATAATTCGATTTCGAAGCTTGTCCGTAGTAATTAATGTGGACGTACAGTATTTACTAATGTCTAATTATATGAAAAGCATTTTTTTACTGCTGTTGGTATTGGGGCGAACAATGTATGGACGCAGAGCAATGTCCTTTCACGTTTCTACCATTAGCGGTTACGGCTGTGCCTGCGTCTATAGATGGGAACATCTCCTTTTATACAGTGTGAGTCTGCATAAAGTGCACATATTGAAATTGGGGATACTATGCTTAATTTTATCGACGGAAAAAATTATAGAAAAAAGAAATCTTTAATTTTTTATACAATTTTTAAAAATCTTCCTTGCTACGGTGACCTCCTTGTATACAAATCGGTATAACTTTTAAACTAAACGATCAATCAAGATAAGTAACTTATTACTGATTGAAAATAACAGGGCTTTTTTATAAAATTACAATTAGGAGAAAAAAGATGCTCTTAATTAATCATTAAGGTGTGTTTTGATCGAGAAACTGATTTTTTCTTATCAATTTTTACAGTAATTGTAAAATTTGTCAATAAAACACCCCCTTTATGTATTTTTTTTTCTTTAAGATAATCTACATCGTATTAGCTATTTAATGGAAAACAGCACATTTATTACTCAATCACAACGTTTCCTATCAACTATGACACTAAGGCCGTCCGGACTCGCCAATATTACTCTTTTCAGTAGGCGTTTATTTGTATTTATAAAAGAGAGCAATTAAAATTATTTATTATTTGACATCAAAATTAGTTCTTCAAAATACTAACATTCAGGTGCAAAATGTCTGCTAATGCATAAGATGTTCAAAGTGTCCACCTCTTTGTTGTAAACACAAAGTGGCGCGCAGCACAATTTGCTGTGTTGCTCTCCTTATCATCTCGGGCTCATTACTAATGGCATTCGCACAGTTTACTAAACGGTGTTGCAACTCAGCCTCACTATCGATTGAGGTGCTGTAGACGCGTTGCTTCATGGTCCCCCAGAAGAAGTAGTCTAGAGGCGTCATATCGGGTGAACGCGCAGGCCACGCTACCCGTCCTTGCCGGCCGATCCATCTATTTTGGTAGTTTTCGTTTAAAAACGACCGCACATCTCTGGCATTATGAGCAGGACATTCAACCATTTGCAGATACATACGATTTCGTACACGTAAAGCCAATGCTACATCCTCCAACAGCTCCGGAAGTTCGTCTCGTAGCAATCTTAAAAACTTTCACCGTTTAAAGTTGCCGGCAATATCACTGGTCCAATTAACATGCCGTCGATTAGTCCAACCCAAACGTTTATTGAATATTTAACTTGGAATGTCGATGAACGTTTTAGTCTTGGATTTTCACCTTTAGGACACCATTTGTGCAGATTTCGGCAGTTCACCGGAGGGCGACTCTGTACCAGGATCGTGTGCTTGGGTACCTCCGTCTTACCTATTTCTGCCGCAAAGCAACAGTGCTTGCATTGCTGTGTTCCGGTTTGAAGGGTAAGATATGGCACTGAAATTACTGGGTTCCGTGACTTTACATCCTAAGTCACAAGTTGGCAACGTACACTGTGGTTCTTGTGGGGGTTGCAGTTTTGCTGCGAATCTCACAGAAGCCACATGTATTATAGGTGACTGTTACCACTTACCATCAGATGGGCAGTTTGTTTGTTTGCCAACTTAGTTGCAATTAAAAAAAAAATTGACGACACCATCTCTTGTAAATCTTGTCTCGTCCATCCACAGTATCCTTTTAGGGAAGTTGGGGTTTTTTCTTGTTTTTCTTAGTATCCAAGTAGACATCAAGCACTTTGGACGCCCGTCAACGTCTTCATGCAGATGTTGCACCCTTTGATAATGATAAGGATGTAGTTCTTCCTTCCTCAAAATGCGCCACGCAGATTTTAGAGAAATGCCGTGACGTAGCGCAAGTCGTCTAGTACTAACACTTGGGTCAGCAAATGGGTCAGCCAGTATCGCTTGTTCGACAGAGACGTCAATGATTACTTGCCCTCGCTGCGGTCTCTAATATTTGATGCAAGTCCAGTAATGGACAACCTTCAGTGGGTTTCTTGGAAGTTGCGGGCAGATGGCACCGGACGCCGGTTACGTAGTAATGTAAGCTTCACGCGCAGCTCGAGCACTTCCTCGTCCCATTCCATAGTAATCATGAATGTCAGCAATGTGTGCTGGGGAGAATTCACTTAAACGCGCAATGTGTAGGAAAAAACGAAGTAGTAGTGATGAAACAACTACAACAAACAAGTTTGCGAACTAAAGTTATTAACGAAATACAAGTAGCAGCGGCACAACTATCTGGGTCCTCAAACAGGTGGGTGATTCTGTAACTCATCGGCAATCGGCCATCGTATAGATTTGAAAATTCTGTTTGGTTAAAACTGATTTTTAATGTTTAACATTCTGTAACGTCCGTCATCTGAGTGATTTTCTTGTAATAATAATAAATAATAAATAAATTTTATTTGCCTTCAGAATTACAGGTACATGGTTCATTAGAAATCTATTCCACACAGTTCTCACAAACAGGGTAACCTACGTAACAAATTTTATATTGGTATTGGCAATATGGAATGTGACACTGTTTACAAAGAGTTGCCAGGGGTTCTCAAACTAGGCAGAGCCTGTATCTTGAGAAACCATATAAAAACAAATTGGTGCTTACAATTGAAACTTACACTAGGTTTATTAGTGGATTAAAATTAAATATTGAAAGGACCTGCAATTTAAAAATACATTGTGTGTATGTGGTGTGTATGTGTGTAAGTATTGCTGTGCAGTACATGTGCGTGTGGGGTGTGTGTGTGTGTGTGGTGTGAATGCGTATGTGTATATGGGTATGTGTGTGTGTGCGTGTATGAGTGTGTGTGCATGTATGAGAGAGTGTGCTACCTGTGTGAGGTGAGACTATGAAACTGCTAACTAGCCGACTACCTACCTTAATGAACAAATGTTTTCCGTATCTTCGTAATCTAGTTTTAGAAATAAAGAGGTGATTATTTTCTTTACATTACTCAATTTGCAGTCTCGTATACTACAGCGGCTGTCTATTGAGTTATAAATTTTAACATGAGCAATTCTCGGAAATCTCATTGCAAAGCTGGTATTAGTGTATTCAACAAAAAGTTTATGTGTTCGTTTTCTAGAGTTAACATTGTTAGACTTAAGCTTATGGGCAAACTTATGCATGTGCAAACACACTGATAAGAAATACAGTTGCCGAACTCTGAGTACCTTAGCTTCCTGGTATAGTAAATCCGTAGAGTATCTGAAAGGTTTTCCCAGCATCGTTTTGAGGACCGCACGCTGAGCTCGCTCTAAAGTCAACATTATAGCTTTCGCGCTGCCACCCCAAACCCTAATGCAATATGTTAATATTGATTGACAAAGGGCGCAGTAAACTTGACGCAAAATAGTCCAGTCAGCACACTTGCGGAGCTTAGCCATAATGCCTGAAATTTTTCGGACTCTACTTGACAGACCCGCAATATGCTTTTCAAAAGACAGACGCTCATCTAATTGAACACCAAGGTACCTAATCGTATTGCTTCGGAGGAGAATGTCGCACCTACACGAGGTTACTGATGTGAGATTATTAGTCACACATGAATGAAACTTCAAGTCACGGAGAACGGGAGAACAGGTGGCTTAGAAGCAGCAGTTTGTAAAAACATAGGTATTTTGTTTTTGTGCTGTTTAAAGTAAGAAGATTTGATTGTAACCACCTTGCCAATGAAGAAAGACCTTCTTCGGCAATGTTACGAGCCAAATTCCAGTCATGACCGTAGAAAAGAACAACCGTATCATCGGCATAACAAATTATGTCTGATGAATTAATTTTTAAATTATGAATATCATTCATCTATACTATAAACAATGTCGGCCCCAGGATGCTGCCTTGAGGTACACCGAATCTGATTGGTCTTAAATCGCTTCTAAGTGCATCAACTTTTACAGTCTGATTCCTGTCGCACAGGTAACTACTGAACCAGCTCAAAGCTAATCCACGGATCCCAAGATACTCCAATTTTCGTAGAAGAATTTTTGTTGACACGGTATCAAATGCCTTAGCCTTATTTGTTGAATAAATCAACTAATACTTATAGCTAATAAAGATAATTCTGCTTTTTTTTCATTAAGTCATCCAGTTTGATAACGATTGCCGATCAATCGATGAGTTACAAAATCACCACCCTGATCCTTTGTTTGGCTATCTTTGCCCCGCGTACCCCACCCCAACTCGCGCCTGTTAACAATTACTCACAAAAAAGGGTCTCTACCTGCCAAAGAATTGCACGTATTGGCGTGAGCTTGCGCCTATCTTTAAAAATTGATAAGAAATGTTACAATCGAGAAGCGTGGTATTTTTACCTTCCTAAAGATGATAATATGATGTAGAATAGTTTAAATTAATAAAAAATGTAGGATAAACTGGCGTTTTACTAAGATATTTTTAAATTATTCTGAAAATTGTTAGAAAAAAAACGATTTTCTTTAAAAAAATAACCACTAAACTGTCAACTGAGGGCATTTTGTCCTCAACTTTAAATTTATGAGAATGCACTGTTATTTCTGCTTATTATTAAGTTTCTTTCATCGTGATTGATAGTTTAGTTTAAAAGTTAGTGTGAGGTTACCGTAGCAAGCAAGCTCTTTAAAAATTGAATAAAAAATTAAAGATTTTTTTAAATTATCTTTTCTGTCGATAAAATTAAGCGTAGTATCCCCAATTTCAATATGTGCACTTTATGAAGATTCACACTGTATACACGGTGTTTCAAAATAACCAATAAATAATCAATTCTTTATCGAAAACTCATTATTAAAATGTGTTTACATGTAATGTCATTCAACCCAAAATTTTCATGTCAATCATAGACATGATGATGATACTATGATTTACATGAAAATTTTGGGTTGAATGACATTACGTGTAAACACATTTTAATAATGACTTTTCGATAAAGAATTGATTATTTATTGGTTATTTTGAAACACCGTGTATATACCTAGATAATATTAATAAGTAAAAGATACATATAGAACAGACAACAATAATAATCACTAATTGTTGCATACATCGTCTTGTTTTATTTTTAAACACTATTCCATTAGGGAAGGCTGAATTTGGACATTTAATGTGTAATTGGTAGATCGCACAAGGTTTCATTAGTAAACAGATCATGGGTTAAATCATATTAACCACCCCTGCTCTATAGTAATACTAGGAGAAATACTAAAACTAGGAGAATTACCTGTATAATGTGTAGCCATTTTCTACAATAGGATGCATATGCCTATAAAAAAAAGGATAAAAGAAACTTGGATCTTGAAGAGTAGATAGATTCTCCAAAGTCTGCATCAATAGATTTAATTCTGTTGTAGAAGCAATATCCAACTGGAATATCCTTAGGTCTTTGCATTTTAGAAATAATGAACCGCCTTGGTTGCCACTTGGTTTGTTTTCCTTTTTCTCAATGCTGTCTATATTTTTATGTAGAAGCTGAAACACAAAATAAAAATTAAACAAATAGATTAATGACATGATGTTACAGTGTTCACAGTTAATGATTTTTGAAGGATATAAAACTACCTATCCTCTTGTAGAAGCTGTAACACAAAATCAAAACATCTTATTGAACAACTAGATTAGTTAAATGGTGATACAGTGTTCACAGCAAGATAATGATTTTTGAAGGACAGAAAACTACCTACCCCTCTTTGTTTCTTAACACTATTTTTTAATTTTCAAATATGTAGATATGGACCTGGCTAGCTGCTTGCAGAAATGCAGACAAGTCTAATGAGGCTGTTGGAAGTGGTAATTGTGACCGCTGAAGTTGCTGGGTTTAGAGTTTGGAGGGTTACCTCTACCCTCCATAATTTAGAGGTATAAATATTTGGTTGGTGGCCATATAACAATGCATTAAAAAAAAAGTAATTGAAGTTTAAAATAGATTTTTAACCAACTTCAAAAAAAATATTTTACAAAAAATAAAAACCGACTTCAAAAACACTGAAAAGTTTAAAATAATATAAGAATAGGTACAGACAACATCACACTTCTATATTGAAGTCGGCGCCAAACGATGATCCCCTAAAGTCTTAAAATTTGTCACCGACTTCAATATAGAAGTGCGATGTTGTCTGTATACCTATTTATAAAAGTTAAATAAAAATATAAATATAAAAGTTAAATATTTTTAACTTTTTAGGGAATGAAATCTTTATAAACTCAAACTCAAACTCAAAAATCTTTATTCAACATAGACCTTTACAGGCACTTATTGACGTCAACAAATTACAAAACTCTATTTAATCAATAAATTAATTTAAAAAATGCAACAAGTCAAGATAAGCTATGTATTATTTAAACCTTGTATGTACATACATCTCAACCATAATTAAGATGTATGCAAATACAAGTAAAATGAAAAAAAAAAAAGTTGACTTTACACCTGTTCGGAAATTGGGAGAGCCTTCTCGAGAAGAACAGGCAAGAAACTCTGAAGGTCTATTTTTTTTGTCTCCTCTTTTAAATTGCCAACATTACAATAATATATTATTTCACAAACATAACTTTGGTTTTATTAAAATATACATAGAAATACCTGTCGGAGTGATTGGAACAGTTACTGAAATACATACATCCAACAATCACAAAGTGTACTTAATGAACGTCAAATTGATACATTTTTTGTCAATCCCAAGCAGTTTTATCTGTCATATAGTCAGACAATTTATAATATGCTTTTTTCATAAGTACTTTCCTGGCTGCAGTCTTAAATTTATTTAAGCTAAGTTCTTTAATATTGGTTGGGAGTTTGTTGTAGAAACATACACAAAAGCCTCTCTAAAAGAGTTATTAATTTTTTTAAGTCTAGTATTAGGTAATGCTAACATATTCTTTTGTCTAGTATTTACTGAATGAATATCACTTTAGTAAAAGGAACCCTAATTTAATACCAGCTCACCGGTATTACATTAGGGTTTCCCTCGATTTTCATGAGATCCCATCATCAGATCCTGACTTCAGTGATCGTGGGACCACCCCAGGAATATACTCTATCAAATACAAAAAGAATCATTAAAATCGGTTCATAAACGACGAAGTTATCTGCAAACAAACATAAAAAAAAGCATAC
Organism: Schoenobius gigantellus; assembly: GCA_963935595.1. Taxonomy (NCBI): domain Eukaryota; kingdom Metazoa; phylum Arthropoda; class Insecta; order Lepidoptera; family Crambidae; genus Schoenobius; species Schoenobius gigantellus. The sequence continues at coordinate 14,057,511 of OZ012544.1, read as the reverse complement.
ATATGGTCGAATTGAGAAACCTCCTTTTTAGAAGTTGGTTAAAAAGGAGGAGGTTATAGATTCAACCTCTATGTTTTTTTTATGTGTATGTTACATGATTACACCGCCAGTTGTGGACCGATTTTCAAAATTCTTTTTGTATTCGATAGAGTATACTTCTGGGGTGGTCCTAAGGTCACCAAAGTTAGTATCTGATGATGGGATCCCATGAAAATCGAGGGATACCATTAAATTTTATAGGTACGTTCAACGTGTTTCATGTTTGTTTTGAAGTTATTCACATATTTGCGTCTAGTAGTCATGAACCAAGCTGATGATGGAAGGATCCTTAACTTTTGGATTTCACCTGACCTGACCTGACCTTGCACCAGAATTTAATAATTCACTAAAACTATTCCTTTCACTAAAAAGATAAAAATAAAAAATATTTTACAAAAAATACTTAAAAACAGACTTCAAAAACACTTTTATGTTAAAAATAATGTAAGAATAGGTACAGACATCACATTTCTATATTTAAGTTGGTGCCAAATTTTAAGACTTTCTAGGAGATCATCGTATAGGACCGACTTCAATATAGAAGTGTGATGTTGTCTGTACCTATTCTCACATTATTTTTAACTTTTCAGTGTTTTTGAAGTCGGTTTTTTTTAGTGGAAAATGTAATTTTTAAACTATATAGTGATCCTTACCCAAAGTTCGCGGACGCCTTCTTTTCTTGAACTTAAAATTAGATGATGTCCTGTGATACAAACAGTTCCATCCACATTTTCAGAATGAGGATATTTAAGAATTACTCCATCTAATTTATTGATGACAATAAGCTCGATAAATTCCATTACAAGTGCCCTTAAAATATTGTTTTCTTATATGGTTTAAAATTAAACTACACCACAAATTATATAATATTTTTCTTAGAACCAAATTATCAACGTAAATAAATATTTAAAACTCCAAACCATTGAAAACTCAAAACCTTTTTTCTTCAAACCCGTCTGTCAAAAACTGCTGCGCTGATAGAGGTGGGGTGGATCGTGGGCGTTTAAACGAAAAGCTCTTTGTTTTTTAAAAAAAGTATAAAAGTAAGCTTCCTTTATTCAAGACAATACGCTTTTTAACATACATAAGTCCCGCCTGCCCGTAACAAGGATGTTACGGATATGATTATAATGTTGTTCTCAAAATTTATTAAAATTCAATCGATTTTCATTTATTTGTGTACTTATAATTGATAAGTAAGCTTAAAAAATACTGAAATCAGCATAATCCGCACCGCATCCGCACCCGCGGATATCAAAATTGTTGCATCCGTATATACATGCATTGAAAAGAAAATGTTCGCTCGCCACTAGAGGACAATATTGTGCGTAATTTTAAAGCAACAAAAATGCATCGATGTAAAAACACGTTATTTAATATGGTTGGATGGTTTACCACCGCGCTTTTCATTTAAAATAGTAGTAAGCTCTTCACTGTTGAGGGATAAGTGCGTGTTTGCTGTGCTGTGGCTGGCTGCTTGCGTTCGCTTTATTAACTTTGTAAATACATATATGATTTGATAGTTTTAATGTCAAGGTGTGGTAAAGCTCTTGTGTGGGACTTTTTGTAAGGAATTTGATCAATAAAATTACAGAATGCAATATTTCTTGAAAGACTTGATATTTATAACATTGTTATTGTTAAAATATGTAGGATAAATCTATCCCTATAGTACTTAAACGTTTTTGCAAACGCACTAAAAAATAAGCGTGTAAACGAAAAGAAATAAGCGCTCTTTTGCAAGAGCGCTTATTTAAACGTCTTAAAATTTTTAGCCTATTTTTCCACCACTACAGTCAACAAGTCAAACGTCACAAAATGCGTTTTGGTCAACGCAATTTATGAATATGTTAGTTACAGTTATGTTACCTAGAGTAAATTAGTGTTGCAATACTATTTCTCAAAAAATCATAAACTACAAGTTTATTTTGTTCAAATATTTCATCTTTTCCTTTACTTGATAAAAGAAAATTAATCTTGACTATTTATTATCAATCAATTTCAATTCATTTATCAGAAAGAGACAGATATAATAAAACACTGTCGTTCGGATTTGATGATATTGAAAAATAGTCTTTACTCCTTTCTTTTTAAGAAGTATAATTATGCTAGAAATATACACGGTGTTAACTTCTCATGTCCTGTAGCCAACCGGAATGAAGTTTGAAATATTTGCTATGGTAATATTGGTGGCGATGTCTGCTGGCTAGCTGCTTTCAATTCCAGACATTGGTTTCCATACGATAATTTTTGACTGTCGTTTTTATGTATTAAATTCAGTTTAAATGAATGGTGAACCGAACAAGAGTATTACTAGCTGTAGCTATTCGAGTATAAATTGAGCTAAATACAACGTGAGGTAAGTCTTGTTGTGTTGTGAGTATGGACCTACCAAAAGTAGGTACCTATCTATGTATCTGGCTAGGTGTCTGAGCTTGCTTGGGTAATGACCGGTTCACTATGTTTAGCCGTCTATTGTTGAGATATTGCTCTTTCAACAAGGTTATGTAGTGCATTTTATTAATCAAATGGCATTTATTAAATGACATATTACATCTCTGTCTCAGGATATGGAGGAAAGTTCTGATGCACACATGAACACCGACGTATCTTCCACTACGGAAGATGTGCCTGATACCGTGGAGATAACAGGCTCCAATGGTGATGTTGAGATGGTTGTGATTGTTGAAAAGGTTAGTGAGGATGAAGACAGTTCAAGTCAACAAAGTAAACCAGAATCTCTGGAGGCAGTTACCGAAGGTGCTGAATTTAAAAAGAAATCACCAAGAACATACTCTAAGAAACAAGTGTTGTCAACAACACCTAGTAAAGTCACTGAGACTGATAAACTCATCGAACCTAAACAGAATCTGCAGTCACCCATTAAAGCTTTAAATCAATTATCAAATGAAACTGAGGTTGTCATTGTACTACCAGAAGCTTCTGTATCTTCCCAACCTGAAGAGACAGTTGATTCATCTACTAAAAACGTAAATCAGAAGTCACCAGAAAAAAGCAAGTCACCTGTGCCTGTGAGCCCTGTAATTTTAAATATGCAGATAACTCTTTCTCCATCTGCAACACACGAGGCTAAAGAGTCTTCAAAACTATCATCTAATGGAGATGTACAACCTATAGAAACTGTTACTATTCCAGAAAAAGATGATCTCCCAGAAAAATCACATGAAGATGGAATAGTAAAAGACGCTATTACAGTTGAAAAAAGCAATGACAAGACTATAGACATCAGCCAAGAGGTTGTCACAGAAGTCAATAATGACAATACTACAGAGGAAGTCGAAAGTGGTACTATAGATGGCATTAAGAGCAATTTGGTGCAGAATTTTAACAGAAGTAGTCCCATAGAATTTTTGATTGATAAAGAAACATCTAACGACTCTCAAATTACAGATAATAACAGTGATATTCTGGATAAAGAACATAACAAAAGTATAAGTAGAGAGTTGAAATCTCTTATCAACTCTGCCAAAGAATCTAAGATAATAAGTGAATGTACTCAGCTCACAAGTAAAACTCGGAAATCAAGAACACCCTTGGAGTTATCAAATACCCCTACTCCTGTGCCCGTAGAAGCTGAAAATATCCAAGACAAGAGAAGAAACAGTGACAATTCACAGCTTAGCACCTGTAGTGAGAAGTCTGAAAAAAATACTGTCAAAAGGTCCATGAGATCACAAAACCCAGAGTTTGTCAATAAGGTAAAACAGTTTTTAAGCTCAGTTACTTCTAAAGTTAACAAGGAGTTTGATGAAGGTACAGATGAAGAGATAGACCGTAAAAGTAAAGACAAAAAAAATCAGTCTTCACCCAGTTCTCCCAAAAAGAGGAAAATTGTAGAGAATACCGTAAGTAAAACTGTATTATATGGCTCACCTCAACTCCTTTAAGTAATATTCTACTCTCTTTTGTTTTTGTAACACATTTATGTTCTTTTATTTTTTGACATGAATGATGTCAGTCAAACCTTAGTAATGTTAGCAATATGGTTAGTTTATTTTATTGAACTCACTGTTTTTCTTGCTTCCATAAATCTTGCATTGCAGCATTATACAACACATATATTTTTGTTAGACATAGAATGTGTGTGTGTGTATAGTTGTGAATTGTATTTTTTTTTGTAGTGGATTTCTAAATACATTTTGAAATCTTCATTTTGTATAGATACAAGACAAGAATTCGAAGCTACGTATTGACCCATACTGCTGGAGATGCCACTGGGAGGTAGAAGTGCCAAATGAGAAGGTTCACCCACCATTGAACTGCCCAGTGTGCCCCCGAGCGTACCATTTCAAGTGTCTAAGTGGAGCTGAGAGAAATAAAATCAACACCCGGAAAAAAGGCTGGGTGTGTCCAGAGTGCATGGGAATTCTACACGCCGAAAGCTCTGAAACCAGGTTTGCTATAAATATGTCTAATAGTTATTATTATACTATTCCTTATTAAACTTTCTTCTTCATAGTAATAATTCTTCATTTTCTAAGTGTATATGTTCAGACAAAGGGGTATTGCTCAAAGTTTCTTGATATTCAAATTCTGTCTTTAAAGGAAAACAGTGTCCTGAATGTTTTTTAAACATTGCACATAAAGATGAAACAACATATTTGCTTTGCATACATCCCAATGTTTTGATGTTCTTGAAAAAAAAAAACAGATGCAGGAAACGGATGCAAACCTCACCATTTTCATATGCACAGACTTAGAAAAGCCATTAAATTTTAAATTATTATTGTTCTAATGAAAATGGATTTGCAATCAAGTTTGCCTGTAGCAAGTTTGTAAAATGATAACTAATATTATGAAATAAGAGAATAGAAGTGGACGCAAGGTGTAGGCAATGTAGACATCACCTACAATCTAGTGGTCTAAGAGGCCTCGCGCACCGGATTGAACACGTTTTTATGTAATGTGTATATCTATAAAATTTCTCTTTTTGCTGCCAAAGGGCATAGCAACGTATAGGAGTACCTTCCCCACGTCAACTATACAAGTCTTGCGCCGCCACTAACATATTATAACATAATAAAGATTAATATGGTTACAATATCTATGTTTCCAGATCAGCAGCTATGAAGAAAATATCCCTTGGTACACTGTGTGAACTACTGAAACATGCTGTGGATAGACTGCTGAATCTAAATGGGGTAAATTTGTTTATATTAATTACTGTGCGTATCACGCGAGATTCATTGCGTAGACGGTAAAATATGAGTATAAATATTTGTATATACATATTTGTATCACACTATATATCAAATTAACTTTTATAAAAGAATATGAAGACTTTTATAAAAATGTATCATCCTATTCAAAAAATCCCTAACTACCCCATTTGCAAATGTAAAATGCAGGCAAGATAATTATGTACAATTGCTCATTTATTCGTAAAGATCGCGAATGTAACAGTTTTTTTCAGGTTGAGCTGTATGATCGCAGGACTTAGTTTTGTAAGACAGGTGCGAATAATACGATTAAATCGAATCGCCTTATTGTAAATCATGAATGAATTGTAAATCATGAATTAAATCATTCAAAATCAACATGGCGGTGCGGCTCGTCGCAGTGGCCTTGATGAAGCTACTTATCTGCGTGGCGCGATGAGGCGTTACTCTCTAAACCCGTAATCGTGGCTTAAAATGCGTATCGCGTTATACATTACTGTGTGTTGTCACCGCGCTTCTAAAGAGCGCGCGCCTCCGCAGCATTCGACCGCGAGCTACGTAATTCGAGACTGATTATGGGCGTAGAGAGTAACCCCCCAGTCCAGTCCCGCGTGTGACGCGTGACGCGTCGTGCCGTCCCGTTCGCACGCCTCAGATCAACACCGCAGCGATATATCTTGCTATCTCTTTCTCGACTAATAATAAACACGAAATGCACTATCTGCGTATCGAGCACAGTATTGCATGCATTTCGCTTCGTTTTTTCCTAATTTCATAATTAGGTACTGTATGTTTAATGTATGAAATATTGAGTGAGACGAGGAATGAATACATCTGTAGGTTTGCACTTGGTTATAAGCAAAATGTTGAAGTGGCAGTAGACACCTTATGCAGATTTACAATCTAGAGAACAATGAAATATAACATGCTAGGTGAAAGCAGACTGATTAAAGGCTTTTTTCGGAATACAAACATGAATAAATGCAGAAGTTTTGTATCACACACACCATTTGCACCAACCGGTACCAGAACGGGGAACATTCCATGTCAACTGAACAATAGGGGCAAAACATAAACATTAAAAGTTACTCTCTTTATTTGATCTTTATTCTAAGTAATAAGTTAATCGTTGCACATTTTAAGAGGTTAAAAATTATAAAAGGTTTCATATTATGTAATGATAATTGGGAATGTATTTTAAGACACGCTTAGTGACTAGTCGCCGTGATATAGAGATGCAGTGCGAATATACGCCTAGTTTGTTTTCATTAGTTTTTCAATTGCTTTCTGTATATTTAATCGAAATATCTGCATACAAACTTTCTGCAAGAATGTACAATGTGTTAGAAATACCAGCTCCTATGTGATATTTATTTGAACGTGTTGTTAGTTGTGCATGATATTGTCATACCTATGCGAATGGGTGTGTCTGCTTTCTGTGTGGGTGGAAATCCGTAATGTCTAGTAATGCCGATTTAATTGTATTCTTGTGATAATCGATTTTCATTAAGCACTTTAGTGTCAATTTGAAATTATACAATTCTCAAATTTTCACCATCCTATATCAATATTTCCACCAGTCTGTAGATAAAGATGTCTGTGCACTATTTTTGTAAGAATTCATAAGATTAGATTTTTACTCTTCAATTATTTTAACTACATAAATATGTTAGTTAAGGGGGCACAGTCAGTCCACTAGCGCCGCCATTCGTTTTTTATTAATTATGATGAATTAAAGACATTTCTACAAAAAATTGCACAGTCACGAACTCAATATAGATAAGCACTTCAGATTTATATTTACGTACTAGCTGAGCCCGCGAACTACGTTTCGCCTTAATTTATTTTTTCCCGACATCTTCAACAAATATTGTTAATGTTAACACAGAAATAAATACAAAAACTTAACAAATTATATACTAAAACCTTCCTCGAGAATCATGCTATCGAGTAGTGAAAACCGCTTGAAAATCGGTGCAGTAGTTTTTGAGTTTATCGCGAACAGACAGACAGACAGACGTGGCGGGGGACTTTGTTTTATAATATGTAAGGATTTTGTACACATTAACCGTAAAGAATAGTCGAAATCATAATTATTGCTTAAAGTGGCCACTTTTAGCAATAATTCTGATTATGATTATTCCTATACTTTTAATCTGTGCCTGAATAGCTCCCAAAAATCTAAAATATCTATATTGAGTTCGTGACTGTGCTATTTTTTGTAGAAACGTCTTTAATTCATCCTAATTAATGAAAAACGAATGGCGGCGCTAGTGGACTGACTGTGTCCCCTTAAAAATTTCAAAATATATTCTATGAATGATGTAAATAGGATTTTTGTAAATATGTCAACTATGACATTAGTACAAAGGAGTTAAGTTTCAATAAATGGTTGGCAAAGAGATTCACCGTAGAAATCCTATGCTGCCCCTTTTAGGACCATTTAGGTGTTTTAGGGTTCCATAACTCAAAAGGAAAAAAACGGAACCCTCATAGGAACACTTTGTTGTCTGTCTGTCCGTCTGGTCTGTCAAGACATTTTTCTTGGGAACGAGTAGAGATATCAAGCTGAAATTATCAAATATTTGGATCCATAGTCCCTTTCAGCTGTGAAAAATGAAACTTGTTAAGTTAAGTGTGAAAAATGTTAAGTCAACGCGATCAAAAGATCCCTTTATGTCGCATATATTCGCATATTTTGCAATTTCACAAGGAAATCAAAACGTAAGGGTACTTTCCGTTGACCTACAATCATAAAAAAATTTGGTAACAAGCGAGGTCTTATAGCACATGTTAAGGGAAAAATGTAACTGAGAACAGTATATATGTATATAATTAGGAAATACCTACTTTGATGGAGTATGGGAGTCGTGCTTTTTTTCGTTGGCTGGCTAAAGCTGCGCAACGTACTTTTTTGCCATTCCAGTCTCCCACCACTAGCTGGCCCACAGCGCAAAAGAGAAGGCCAATCTCTTGGTCCAACTCTTTGGCCTCTAACTCGACTATGGCCGATGGGGGAGCCACAACACTTACCATCCCTCGGTGTGAAAGTTCTCTGCCTGAAATCCGCATTACACAACGTGCGGTCAGGCGGTAGCTTAAGCTCCTGAACGTCCATGAGTCGAGTGGGCCGGATGGCATCCCAGCAGTGGTGCTGAAGACGTGCGCCCCTGAGCTGACCCCCGTACTAACGCGTCTTTACCGCCTTTCCTATCGGAGCAACAGGGTTCCATCTTCGATGCTGTAGATATCACACGTGGACCTACAAAAAAATACGGACGTAGTGTGACATTAAACAAATGTGAAGCATGCAAGGTAAGACAATTTCATGTGTTTGTACATGACTTACACTCGCACAAATGTACCAGGTAAGACAAAAAGCTGTCATTTTTCAACGAACAAGACACGCACACATACAAATGTACTGCCATTTGCATGCTTCACTTGTGATTCAACAACGCTCTGTCTGTCTTTTTTTCAGGTTCGTGATATCACATCGATGCTTTGACATTTTATGTGAAAGCGAGGGACGACGACGTGAATGTGAATTTATTTAATATGTTAACAAAATATGTTTGCTATTGTTACAGGTGGAACCATTTGTTCACCCCGTGGACAATACTGTGTTCCCGGACTACGAGAAATACGTGGTGCACCCTATGGACTTGACCCTGATGAGGGAGAACATAGCGGCTGGTTTCTATGGAAGCACCGAATCCTTCCTTGCTGACGCCCAATGGATCCTGCACAATAGCATTATATTCAACACATGTGAGCAGAATTTTGGTCTGTTTTAATTTTTATTATTTTATTTACTTGTCATATAGTTAGGTAGCGCATTAGTAGAGTTAGGCTCACTCGCTTCTCATCTTATCGTTTTGGTTTTAGTTTCTTTTTTTTTGCATGAGCGATTAAATATAATGTGAATTATATGGAGTAGAGATACAACGAATAGTGATTTGGCCGAATACCGAATACCTAATGTTCGGCGAAGCTCTCGGCCGAATAGCCGAATATTTGACGGCCGAATATTCGGCTGTTGCCAAGCGGCAGATCCGTGTATAGACTATAGATACGAGTAGATCGCGAAAAGCGTAATATGTTACGACCTGTCTCGATGCAGGACGCGCGGGGCGACGGGGCGGGAAGTATTTGCTTCATTTGCGTGCTGAGGCCAAATTCTACTAATAAATTACAGCCGAACTGAACCGTTGCGGTCGACCAATCGAAGCGCTTATATTGACATTCAACTGTTCGATGACGTGATAATGTGGCGTTCTGATTGGTCGATTGCAAGGGTTCAGTTTCGATTCGGCTGTAACTTATTAGTAGAATTGGGCCTCTGATCTTGTCGCGACGCGTTGTGCTTTACATTTTTGTTATTCCAGATTTTGTAAAATCATATTTTTTTAAGTACGAGCAGTAAAGAATGGCTTGAGCAGTTATACACAAAAAGTCTCCAATTTGGAAGCAGGTCTTGTGTACGAAGCTAAACGAAATTGGCTTTTACCAGCTAATGCAGAGAAACTGGTATTTATTTACCACAATCTGCCTCTAATTAATTTTAATTATTAAAATTACTTAATTATCTTTCTAAATAAATGCTCGATGTTCTAAATAAATACTTTTTGTTTGAAATACGTCTTTATTTTCATAATTTTTTGGTATTCGGTATTCGGCCGAATATTGTCACTATTCGGCGGAATACCGAATATTTGGTTATTATGGCCGAATGGGTCTAATACCGAATAGTTGCCGAATATTCGTTGCATCTCTAATATGGAGCATTGTCAAAAATATTTATACAATGTGCTAATTAAATTACGCAAAACCTGAATATAGTTTGTTCAGAATGAGAGTTTAATTGTTTCCACTAATAAAACATTTGGGTCAGATTTTATCTAAATTTAATTTTCAGCTACGCCGTTTTGAAATTTACTTAACTCTATCGTCTTTATCTTTTATTGGCGGCGGGCGCGACGGCTAAGTGGCTATCGTATTTGCAGGCACGCGACCATAGAGTATCAAATTTACAATTAATGCAACAAAAACTAACTAAATTTTATGTTTATGTATGTCAACAAAAAAATCGACATATCTTCGATCTGCAGCCCCCGTAGCACGTCCACCAAAACACGATATGATAAAGCGATTTATCGCGGTGAACTGTCAAAATACGACGAAACCCTATTGTATTTTGACAGTTCACCGCGATAAACCGCTTTATCATATCGTGTTTTGGTGGACGTGCTAGGGTGGCAGGACTTAAATTAATTTTTATTAATTTATATAATTCAGTTATAATAAAAATAACTTGAGATGTCTGTTTTGCGCTATTTAATTAACACGTTGTACATAAAATTTTTAAATTCAATGTTATCACAAACTTTTGCCTGTGAGTTATCAAGCAGAATTTATTATTTCATGTGAGCTGGGCAGAATTAAAAAAAAAGTGATGTGACACTGACAGTAAATTGAAAGTTATTGATAATTCCACCATAAAGTTTGTCGTGTTTGTTTATTGACCATTAAAAACAATAGCTAGCCTTTTCGATAAACTTATTGTTGTTTATTTATTAATGAGTCTGATAAAAAAACTTTATTGGTGCCCGCTCCTTGTATGATCTGGGTACCAAAAAAGGCCACATTAGCAGAATCGTTATATGATCATAATATGATTCGTATTATGAATTGAGTGCAATTCGTCATAAGCAAATTCTGTTTGACAGTTTTGTATGAATATTAGTAAATGGTCCCAATTGACATTTAAGCAATGCCTAATTTATGGACCATTTTACAGATATTCATACAAATCTATTAAATAGAATAATTGCTTATTATTAATAATTGCAGTTCATTCGTAATATGAATCATACTATGATTCTGCCAATGCGGCCAATGCTGCCGACACAAAAAATAAAATAATGTAATAATATAGTATTATTGGTATTTCTGTTAACTTTTATAAAAAGCTTCCATATTCTATTATATTATGCTTATTGAATAGGGAATATGATGTAAAAGTTTATTAAGAAACAGAATCAATTGTACTAATACATGTAAACCTAAAGCTTAGTAAATTCAGATTACTAGAATTTCTTTGAATAAAAGATAACTAAAAATACACAGTGTAATTTCATGCATTTACCATATATTGTACCATATTCTGCAAATAAATGATGATTGATTTATTGATTGATGCATATTCCTTGTTCTATTATTAGGCTGGCCGATCATTCCATCCATCCCATCCCATGAGTATCCATTGAGGCTTAATATGAATTATTATACGCGAGTATATAGGGTGAATGAATTTGTTGCATGCGTTGCTTTAGATTTTGGGCGTTTCTCTAAGCTTCGTCCTATGGGTTTACAGTGCAGTCGAAGTTGACTACGGCCGCGCGCACGTTGATGCGGGCGTGTCGAGCGGAGATGGGTGAGATCGAGGCATGTCCGGAGTGCTATGCGGCCGCGCACGCCGCACGACCAACTTGGTTCACCGACGTCTGTTCCACACCGCACGTGCTGCTCTGGGCGAAGCTTAAAGGCGAGTTCCTCACTATGCTAGGGCACAGAATATATAATAGAACGGCCACTCACCTCCCCGCACTCATTTCAAATACCCCATCCCTCCCCGCACTTTGTTGTAGACATCACTGACACATAAACAAGGGCGAGCGCGATCGCTCGGGCGAGCAGACGCGAGCGCCGGCCGATAACAGAGTCAGCGCTATGCGGATAAAAGAGAAAGCAGTCGCTGCATTTCTCGCGTCATTTCGATTGATAGCTACGCAACTCAGCCCTACTAGATTCCCACACACATTTGCGCGTGTACAAACGTCATTTGCTTATGTAGTAGTAATAGGTAATTAATTTGCGAACATTGTATTGAGTGTCCAGGGTGAGTCTAGGGCTCCACCTCATTATCATCATCACAGTTCGTATATGTCCCCACCGAGCCTACCCTATGTTAGGGTGATTAGGCCTTAGTCAACCACCCTGGCCCAGTGCGGATTGGTCGACTTCACATACACCATTGAATTTCGTCGCAGATTTATGCTTCGTCAAGAATTAAGTAATTAATAACTAAACATCCTAGTAAAATAGATTTTTAAAAAACCTCCTTGATTTTTGTTTTTGTTTGACGTCAATAAGTGCCTTTGATTTTTGAGTTTGAGACTAGCGATAGGTATTTTACGTCAGCTTCATATAAAGTACGTCTAAAATCTATCTCCAGTAAATATATAATAAATAAATTCTATCTCCAGTAAATAGATAGTATACATCCTATTTATTTACGAAATGAAACAGGTCTATAGAAATATAACATTTCACATGAAATGTCTGCCTGGGTTCCACCTGCGTAAATGTTAATGCCTGCGTCGAATTATTGAATGCGTTAAAAATGATGACTTATCTTGGTGGCTACATCTGTGGAGTTTGATACACAAAATCTATTAACGTCTAACGCCACTAGCAATGGCGCACAGAAATTAACTCGTTGCGCCGTTGGCCACATCTGTGTAGTGTCAAAATTATCCCGTATGATAACGCGTAACGACGCAGGTGGAGCCGTAGCATAAGCTACATAGTTGAGGTGTTTTTAGCAATGTTGTGTTCAACAAATAACTCTGCGGCCATATTGATAAAACTGACCGGATTCCTCGGGAATCGGGTCTTTTTTAAACGGTTTTATTTAGCTTGCCCTGTGTGTTTTTAAACACTGAGGTTGGCAAACATGCCGACTGCTTATCTGATGGTAAGTGGCTACAATCACCTATGGTACATGCAGTTATTGTAGGAAACGCAGTGTATGTTACCCTAAAAGAACCGCAGTGTATGTTGTCAACTTGTGGCATAAAATGTAAAGTCATAGTATGCACCCAGTATGAGTTAATAGAATAGATTTACAACATTACAACATGTGATTTCCAAACTTTGACCTCAGTTTAATTCAAAGTTGAGGAACTTAAAACCATTTTTAATATGACCGCATTAGTCTTTGGATTCTCTTTTCAATAGTTTATGAGTTATTGCTTTTCATTAACATAATTTATAAAAACCCACTCGTGGTCATCTTTACTTATGGCTTGACAAAAAAAAAACAATAAATGGCAACACCTTTGTTTCTCCATATGAAAGATGGTGGCTTGTTATAGCATTTTCATTTGGGAAAAAATGACGTTCTGCTTGTTTCTTTTCTGCCAAAGTTTAATTTGAAATTAGATGAAATGGTGAATAGTATTTATGATTGTTACATTATCTGATTACCTTCCAGGTTTCCCTTACTGGCCAGCTAAGGGTATGTCCGTAAACAACTCTGGCTTGGTAGATGTGAGATTTTTCGGAGCCCATGATCGCGCCTGGGTATCGGCCAAAGACTGTTACCTTTACTCGGAAAAGGACCCCAATAACTTCAGGACTAAACGTCAAGACATCTTAGACAGCATGCAGGTGATTGTCATGAAAATAATTAATTGAGTGTGTTTATATTCTCAGAAGCGAAAATGATAATTAATAATGATTCCTCGTCCTTTTCTCGTTGTTTTGTAGGAAGCAGAACAACACATCCGTAACATATCGAGGAAGTATGGAAAGTTTGTGTACCCACCATTTAAAACGCAATTCGATCCAAGCAAGTTGACTGAGCAACTGAAATTGATGGTAAGTTACATAAAATATGGTAATTGTTGAGCCTTAAGAGTTTTAGAATACCTACATAAATCCTATATTGATTTGTATTGACGTTCTAGCTGATGAGAGAACTCGCGTCCATACAAGTTAGTACTCACAAACGTTACATTTAATCCGTGTGAATAGGGATGTTGACTTGAATCGCAAATACATAAAAAGTTATGTTTATACCATAGAAGGGAATATTTAAATACTGAAAATCATATTTTGCAAGTGTCAATATGCGTTATAAATTAATTAAAAATGTTTAAAACAATGCCCAGTATAACTTGATTGCAAACGCCAATTGAGGCGCGTTACGTCACGGTGTGGGAAAAACTCCGACGTCATGGTCGAAATTGAGATATTTAGCACTGTTGGTACCGAAAGCGTGCAAACAACCCGGTCCAAATTGAAAGAATGCGTGCCCATGAAAGCAATGTGACTTCATGAAGTGGTGCAATCAGTGTTCACGAAAAAAAGGTAGTGCAGTGTGTGCGCAAATGTCAAGTTTTGACGTTTAGACGATTTGAATTTAAAAATGTAAGTAAACATTTATTAATTTCTGAGTTCAATGATTTGGTTGCCCCCCCCCCCCCCCCCCTAAAATTTTTGTTCTGAATGTGTTAAAATGTTAATGATATATTTGAATTTGTATATGGTCAAGTACTTACGAACAAAATTTTGTTCAAAATGTAAGGTTATTTTGGGCTCGTGGCCACTCTATAGTTACGTCGTATGCACAGTAGTGCATACGACGTTCTATTAAAGTAGTCCGAAATGATTACGTGCAACCAGTATAAACATCACCGTATACAATTCGGTCCACGTCGTCTTTTGCACTGATGTGTAATGTTTGCACAACTTGGAACGCGGTCACAGATTAGATAATAGTTACTACGTAACAGATACATCACTCCCATAGAAACGCTCGAATCGCTGTAATAATAATAGCCAAAACCGACAGACAAAAACGCTGCAAGAAGAAAAGGTCTCTATGAACGCGCGCCGAGAGTCGAGATTCCCGCGTACACCGCGTGATTGCGTCATCGAGCGAAAACTTAAGGGTTGTACAAAGAACATAAACAAAATAGTCAAAGTAAAACTTTAATTTTATTATTTTATTGATATACGTAGGATTATAATGAAATAAAGTGATTGCGAAGAAAGCCCCTAACTCAAATGTGCTTTAATTTCATAAAATGATAATAATAATATTACTTTATTTGCAAGAAATTGGTAAAATACATGATTGGTGTTAAACTATTTACATTATTCCTCATAATCTACTTCTAAATTGGCAGTGCGCAAATATTTAAAAATTTAAAATAGTATATGTTAAAAAATAAGAGAATAGAATACTATTTTATCGTCAATAATACATTTAATAATTATAAAAAAAAAGAAATTATTAAAAAATTACAAATCCCGTCTAAGGCGAAATTTTTTCTTCATTAATTTTATTCATTTGTCAAATTACAAATGATTAAAAAATTACGAATTATTATGAAAATACATGATCGATGTTGTTTTTGAACTCGCGGTTATTCAATTTTACTATCGAAAATATCCTGAATCTTATGAATAATTGTCATAAATAGGCAATCTTTTAACAGGAGTAAGGTGGAATAATTTTTTTTGTAAGGAATCAAATAAAGTACTTGCCGCCGGTTTATCGAGACTTTATAATTTTTTTTATAAAACTGCCTATTTTTTTTTTATACAAACAACAGGGAAGCAGTTGGCTTTCACCTCAGCCGATGATAAGTGACGAAAAGGTCTAAGATGAAAGTGAGCTCAACCTGAACTCCTCAGCAAGTGAGGAACTAGACTGAGGACTGAAGATTGTTACTATGGCGAAGAATTACTATCTAATTAGTTCGAATTACTTCGAATTAAAAATTTTCAAAATTTTTATTTGTCTTTAAACATCGACATCCAATAGCTTCACAGTAATGAACCACCGTATTGTCAATCAAGTTTATTAAATTAAAATTAATGTGTGGTTCTGTAAAACCACAATGCAAGTGGAACTTTTTTCGCATCAACATTTAAGTAACTGAAATTTTTCGGAAAATTATTCGATTTAGGTATAAAAATACCGTTTTTAGTTCTGAAAATAAAATTATTAATGAAAAAAATAATTGATAAAAAACTAAAAGAAATTAAAAACCAAATTAATAATAAACAAAAAAGCAATAATGTAAACGAAAAAACAAAATAATAAAAAAAAATACAAGATTCGATAATAAAAGTCTCGCGTGCGGCGCGGCGGGTGGCGGCGGCCCTCTGCCGGTCGGCGCGCCGGCGCGCTACTTAGCGGTAGGTATTGATAACGCTGCATTGCGCGAGTGACGGGGGCCTGACGCGGTGCGGTCCGAATACTGAGTCCGAGCATGGAACAAACATGTAGTCAAACTGTCATGTTTGTGGCTATAGGTGTTATGGTTGGGCTGGGAGGGGGGGGGGGCTACTCTTCGTTGTGCCTAGGGCGCTGGCAGAGTGTAAAATGGGCCTAGCGGCACGAACTGTGGACAAAAGAAGAATAGGGCTAAGGTTAAGATGGCAGCCACTATCACCCAGCTCAGTCATGAAAAAGAAGAAGCCTCTTTGGCTAGGGCGGTAGTAAAGGAGATTGGACCGGGGAGTCTTACACCGTAGTTTCGCTCGCCTCCGAAGTATGCATTAACACAATTTCCCCCATACAAATAATGTTTTTTGCATCTAGAGTGCAGGCTCTGCTTGCCGAAACTGCGCTTTCTAGTGGTGGAGTCAATAAAGTCCATCTTCCCACTGCCACTTCAGCTTCGCCACGCCTTGAGTTATGTTGGCCACTCCAGTCATGACAGTGCTGCACCGCATAGCACCAATAAGTCATACCGTGGTCTCGCTCTTAGTGACTTGGAACTACCCGCATAACTGCACTTGCGAACTGCAATGTACTGCGAAATACGTCTCGTCTTATGAAAATACTTCTCGTCTCTCCGTAAGTGATAAATAGAACTTAAAAAACTGGAAATATGTTTCATATGCTTACAGATACCGTCTTTTGAGGGCGAAGTGGTCTGTACTCCAAAGGTCAAACAATCAAATGCTTCACCTGCCACAGTGAAAGAGAAGACCAGGTCTAACTCGAAAAGCTCGAAGGGATCATCACATCGTGATAGGTAAGCTCGTC
Organism: Schoenobius gigantellus; assembly: GCA_963935595.1. Taxonomy (NCBI): domain Eukaryota; kingdom Metazoa; phylum Arthropoda; class Insecta; order Lepidoptera; family Crambidae; genus Schoenobius; species Schoenobius gigantellus. The sequence goes on along the minus strand of OZ012544.1, from coordinate 14,040,441 downwards.
GCCTTGTCGTCTAATTTACACAAACATCGTGTTTTTATTGTAATAAACATTTATTAACCTAATTGAATATAGAAGAATAAAGAATACTATGAACCAACACCCTAACTAAACGTAGAATTTGTGGTGAAAATTAAGAAATGAAGTAATATCTGACCCATAACAAAAGTCATTTGTGTCTATGATAACAAACAACCCCCATAAGTTGTGTGAGCACTGCTATTATTTCCTTCTACACAATGCTAGTTGCTATTTTGTAAAACCATTAAATATTTTTAGTTACACAAGTGAAAAGGAGGAATCACCTGTAGCTCCCCGCAAAATGGCTGATGGAGTAGAGATTGCAGGAGACAATGAAGAAAAATCCAAAGAAAAGTAAGAATTTTATAATACACAAAACTTTATAAATTTTTATAACTTAGTCTGAAAATCGAAGGTAGAAAATATGTTTATGCAATTGTTCTTAATTTACAGAGATAAAGCTATGGATGTTGACACGCAGGCACCTAGAAAAGAGGTTACATCAAAGAAACGACGTCGATCGGAATTAGAGGAGGCAGTTATAACTATTATAGAAACCAGTAACAGTGAAAAGAAAAGGCGCATTGCAGATACTAATGAGAATTCAACGCCCGAATCATTGCCAATTCCTACCACGATTGAACCCAATACCTCAAAGAATCAAGATCCCACCACAGAAAAAGAAGTCACCAAACCAAAGAACATGATAACCGACGCTAAGGAAAACCTAGAAACTAGAAGTGTTACTCCCATCAAATTAGTCATATCTACATCTAAAACCAATAAATACGTATCTAAGTCCAATGTCAAAGATAGGCCTGAAAAAGTTGGCCCGCTGAAGATTAAATTGCATAAATCAGAGACACAGAAGAAAGATAAGGAGGAAAAAGTGAAGTCTTACAGACGAAGAAGCTCCAAAAGTAATAAATCCTTGAATGACAGTGCAACAAACAAATCCTCGAATGTTAGTCTAAATGACAAATCACTGGATACTAGTGTAAGCAACAAGTCATTAAACACTAGCGTAAGCCAATCCTCAAATGCAACTGCAAAATCTTCAAATAGCAAGACACCTAATACAAGTAAGACTGAAAGGCATTTAGAAAAGAGCAGAAATTCTGATATTAATAATTCTAAGACTAAGTCCAAAGACAGCAATGATATTTCAAAAAGTAACAATTCGGCTAACAAATCAACATCAGACAAACCCTCAAAGTCCGACACTCCAAAAACGATTAGAGAACGGCTTAAATTCGATGAAGATATAAGTTTGGCAGCTCTGGCGCGAGCGGCAAAGAGCAATGAAACCAGTAGTAACGACTTGGTTGGGATGCCTACTATAAGTAGTGTCAGAAGTCTGTCCACTACCGCACAGAACAAAAACACTACCACTAAAACTAACACAGTCGCCAAAATAGTCGAAGTGATCATTGACTCTAGCAATGATAGTGTTACAAGCGTAGAAAGCGTTAAAAATGTGAAAGATTCTGTACCAAAACCCGCACAGACAGGTGGCAACGAGAATTCGTTAGTAGGTCGGGTGGGAGTGCGTGCATTTGCTAGGATGCGGTCGCCGGATAAAAGTAATGAGTTGGATAAAGAAGTACCGATTGTAATCAAATCGGAGCCTATCGACGTAGACGACGAAGCGACAAGACATTCAGAGAAAATGGATTTGATGACTGCATTTAGATTGAGGCCGGTGAACCCAGCGAACTCTCGGGAGATGCGAGTGAACAAAGTGTACACATCGAACGCGATTGCTAAGAAATCTGTGACCAAGCCGCCGGAGGTTCGTCCGAAGGCGCGGAAGACGTTCCCTCAATCGAAGAAACCGGAAGGTGAAGGGAGGTCAGAGTTGAATGGAAAGAACTCAATGGTGTACATTCCCATACAACCTCCGTCGACGTCGGGGCCGGTTCGCGGAGCGCGGCTCGCTCCGCTCTCCGTTACCAACGGACCCCCTACAAATACTCCGGTTTCTCGATGCTTAACCATCACTACTTCCAGTAGTAAGTATTGCAATTTTTTTACGAGCTACATTATAAACTTTTGTAATTTGCAACATATTACATAAGTATTAGTTTTAGATTAGTTACTAACATGTGATATACAGGGTTAATTTTTAAACACCTGCACCCTCACAGGATTATATAGCTAACATCGTTTGTTTTATGAGTTTTGTTTTTTGATAACTCAATAAATTGAAAAAAAAATCACTTATTAAGTTTTTACAAACTTATCAAACAAATTTATAAGACTATGTAAGGTGCGGAAGATTTTGGCACACAAGAACGTGCGACGCGCGCACATCAAAGCCGCCCACTGGCGGCCGTAGAAAATACGCCAAGTTCAAAGGTGCTAGCGACACCCCGCCTCCATACAGAGTGATTCGCACAAGTTTGATTACGTAATTCTGGCGATGCGCGAAGAGTTACAAACATTCTAGAGGTATATTAAATTAATATTTATTTTTGTATACCGACACTATACTGACTGACACTATACTGAAGATATCCCGTCAGCCTGTACGAGATTAGTATGGCTCTCAAACAACTAAAAAACAAAAAGGCGACGGGTGATGACGCAATCACTACAGAGCTTCTGAGAGCGGGCGGTAAGCCGATACTTAGTCTTCTAGAGGCTTTTTTCTATTCTCGAGGGCAGAACGCCTAAAGCATGGAGTAAGAGTGAAGTCATCCTGTTCTTCAAAAAGGGTAATAAAACACTCTTGAAGAACTATAGGTCGGTCTCACTCCTGAGTAAGTTGTTTTCGAGAGTCATTACGAATCGTCTCGCTCGCTGGTTTGACGACTTCCAACCTCCCGAACATGCCGGTTTCCGAAAAGGCTATAGTACCATAGACCACATCCATACGCTGCGGCAGGTTATACAGAAGACCGAGGAGTATAATCTGCCACTTTGCTTGGCGTTTGTGGACTATGAGAAAGCCTTCGATTCGATCGAGACATGGAAGGTGCTGTAGTCTCTCCAAAGGTGCCAAGTAGACTAAAGGTACATAGAAGTGCTAAGGTATGCTAAACGGAAATGCCACTATGTTTGACTCCAGAACCAGAGCTCTAATCCCATCCAATTGCAGCGAGGTGTAAGACAGGGAGATGTTATCTCTCCAAAACTCTTTACCGCTGCATTGAAGGATATGTTCAAGTTTCTGGATTAGAAAGGATACGGCATTAACATTAATGGCGAGACCCTACACACCTCCGTTTTGCCGATGATGTAGTTCTAATAGCTGAGACCTTGGAAGACCTGAATGTCATGCTCGGAGATCTCAGTAGTGCTTCCCAAAGAGTGGGTCTTAAAATTAACATGGATAAGACAAAAGTCATGTCGAATTCCCACGTTGTACCCACTCCAGTTAATATTAGGAACACTACACTTGAAGTTGTAGACAGTTACGTATACCTGGGACAGATAGTCCAGTTAGGTAAGTCCAACTTCGAGAAAGAGATCTCTCGTCGAATCCAGCTCAGATGGGCAGCGTTCGGGAAGTTACGAAAAATCTTCGCGTCCAAATTACCTCAGTGTCTCAAGACGAAGATCATTGACCAGTGTGTGTTGCCATTGATGACCTACGGAAGCGAAACGTGGCCATTCACTATGGGTCTCGTCCGAAGGCTCAAGGTCGCTCAGCGGGCAATGGAGAGAGCAATGCTTGGGACACATAGCGAGAAGAACCGATGGCCGTTGGGGCCGAACTGTTCTTGAGTGGCGACCACGATCCGGGCGACGCTCAGTGGGTAGGCCCCCGACCAGGTGGATCGACGATCTGGCAAAAGTTGCGGGAAGCAGCTGGATGCGGGCAGCACAACACCGATCGTTGTGGAGATCCATGGGGGAGGCCTATACCCAGCTGTGGGCGTCGTGCGGCTGTGATGATGATGATGATGATTTATTTTTGTATGAAAGTAAAATCTAACAAATTATCAAAAGTCGTAGCTAACAAACGTTGTTGTTTATGATGTTAGTTAGCTATCTAATCCTGAGAGATTGCAGGTGTTTTACAATTAACCCTGTATATTTACATTACTCATTTGTTGAGCTATCATTACATTCCACTAACAATACTTAACTTGTTTTCTTGCAGCAAACACCACACTCAATGCAGCTCCCACTCCCAGCATATCATCGAGCTTACAGAATTTGTCCAGTCCGATACCCAACCTGCGTACAGGATTGAACACATCGGCACCGGCCTCATCCACTCCAATTACCAACATGGGCCAAGTGTCCAATGTTGGCCTAGTGTCTAAAGTCAGCCAAGTGAACAACACAGTAGGCCAAGTACCGACAACCGTCCACACAGTGCCACTGATAACTTCTGTCAACGGACAATGGACATTCAGCCTACAACCAATCATGTCGGTTGGTGCTGATGTGAGTATTGTTCCTCTGTATTACATTAACCTACTAACAAATGAATAAATTAATATTAACATATTAACTTAGGCAGGTATGTTTATGAGAATTTGATTTATGACATACATCTGATACCGATTTTGAAATTCATAATTTGAACATAAGATATAGAAATAAAACTTGCTCCAACAAACAGGCTTCAGGAAACTTGAGGCTTGTTTTATGGGAAAATGTGTAACTTTTTACAACAAACTTCCACAAAATATTACTCACTTTCTTTTTTATAAGTTTTAAGCGCATGTAAAAAAGACTCACGAGTAAAGGTCATTAAAAAGTTAACGATTATTTGAGTGTTTCCAAAGGGTTCCGAACAATATCCTAAGGACTATTTGCTGCGCACCATGTTTTACTCGAAATAGGGAAGTGCACGACCTAAAGGTTCTAACAGTGATTGAAGTTCTAATAGAGTACCTTAAGGCTCTAACAGTGATTGAAGAAATAGATCGCCATAGGATTGCCCATAAAAATCGCCTTAATAGGCATCCAACCAAACTCACTGGCGCATGAGTTAAAAGGTTCAGTCCATTGATTTACTACCAAACGTAGATAACGCATGAACGTTCGAAAAGTGGGCCGGTGAAGAACTGCCCAATCGGACCTCGTGCAGTTCTTTTCCATGCGTTGGAGCGACAACGCGATAAGCAATTTTGAGCATTATGTTTGAGAGTATAAAGTTGATATTTTCTTGTAGCAATTACTAAAACGTCAAATTTAATGTGGCTAGGTATGAAATGATGTAACTGCTCACGGTTGTACTTCAAATAGTTGCCGTAATAATATAGAATAAGGTTGAACTCGATAAATACGGTACTTTCTTTATGGTAATTTTAATTCGGGTGTGCATATTCAACTACCTATTTAACAGCGTACAAATGTATAGTCGATTAGGTGACAGATTTCAAGCACGTTTTTGTATGAAGTGCTCTATCTACGTTTGGTAGTAAATCAATGGTTCAGTCAAACAACGAGTGGGGCGGGACAGCAACGCGACGCTGGCGCGAAATAAGTTGTTGTAATGTATGAGTTATTATGAAATATGTCACACAGTGCTATACGCCGGGCACGACGGTGATTGTATGCAGAGTGGCTCACGATGTTTTCCTTCACCGTAGGAACGTCGGCAAATGTACATATGAAATTCGAAAAAACAAAAAAACACATTGGTACATGGCCAGATCGAACCAGGGACCTCCCACTTAGAAGGCCAGTGCCGAGTCGACAGCGCCACCGACGATCGTGACTAAAGTACAACTTAGCAATACGAATCAATGCACATTGGCCCTTTCTGTACCACAATAAATAGGTTTTCATGTGGCGGACTCTCAGCCTATTAATGTTGGTCACCGCTTAATACAACTAATTATGTATCTATCGTCCACAGGACGACATACCTTTGATGAACGGTCTGCCCGATGGCCCGAGTGGTTCGTCCATAGTGCCACTATTGCCAAAGCCTAACGTCGGCCCGAACCAAACCCCCTTGTTGATACCAGCTTCAACCTCGCTCGCTCCGATCATCTCGTCGGTGTCAACTGTGACGTCACTTAGCACGCAAACTACTACGCATGTTGCGAATAGGACACTGGACACCGCAGCTACTCCAGGAGAGGTTAGTTTTTTTTAAAATATTTTACTTGCATGCTAAAGTTTAATACTTTATGCGCGTGGTCAGGTCCATGGTAGGTTAACAGTGCACATGTAGTTCAAGAACTGACCTGTTTTGTATCACCATAATAAGACACTTTTTACATAGCTTATTGTGACATAATCATTACTGTCATCAGGCGCACCAGCATGGCACTGATCGTCAGCTTTGAGAAGTGCAATGATCGGCAATCAAACAACTACATCCATTAGCATCAACTCTAGCCTAATTGACTTCTTTAGTTAATGACAATGTGTCATCTTGCGACAACAACTCTGCAGGGTCTCTAAGGCGCATAACACATTGCACCGGACACCGCTGCGGTGTACGGAGGGACGAAAACCGCATGCGGCTGCGGCGGCACGGAACCGTGCCACCGTACGGTTTGCTCCGTATCACCGTCCGGAGCTGCGGTGCACGACGACGCCCCGCATCACCGCATTATCTATGTTGAGATCGCGTATGCACGTCCTTTCTACGCAAAAATCCGTACGATACTGCGGCACAGTGTGGCATACCCCGCGGGCCGCACCGCATCACCGTCCGGGAGTGCGGTGCCGTCGCGCGCGCCGCACAACCGCACGGTGATGCGGTGCGAGTGTGTTATACCCTGCGGTTTTTGTATACAAATTAAGATTCTCCAGTCAAAATTAAAAACCGCAGCACCGCACACCGGAGCGGTGTCCGGTGCAATGTGTTATGCGCCTTAGTTTCTGGATGGATGAATAGATTTTCAGCTGTCATTTACTTCTTTGATACTCACTCAGAACAATAATTAAGAGCATAAAAGTTACCTTACGCCGTTCGAGTGTAACGCACATTGAGACTTTGACAGACAGATATTTAACAGATGGACAAAATAATTACTTGCGCAAAAGACCGTCTCTCGTACCAAACACTTATAAAAGTATTACGCCACCAAAATGCGTTGCCGTGTTGACAAGCCATAGCATACAACTTTCAAAGTTTTTCAATTCGGCATCATCATCATAAAGATATCCCATTTTGACGTCTCTGAAGTGTACACATGACATTTTTAGCAAATTACATTTATCTCTTTCTCTTCCAATGTTTTTGGTGTATTTGAAAAAATAGGATGGGTATGTGAGTATACTTTAGTGTCATAATATGCTGTAGTTATTATTCTGAGACTACGCATTGACATTTGAAATTAGATGAAAGTTTTACAGCCTCCTTACACATTCGGTATCTATGGACGTGACTGTACTGACACATCGCCTGGGGCACGACGTGCTTTGAATTTTGCCTTTTTTTGACATCAACTCGCGTGCACATACCGGGTTATTTTTCCATCAGAAGCCAAATTTTGTATACTTGTTTAGGCACGCAAAATGAACAACTTTTACTATGGGACGAAACTCGAAATCGCGAAAAAAAATCAGCTGTTCCATACATTTAGGTTCAGTGGATGTTGAACATTTGTACAGTAAGCTCCTTATCAAGCTATACTGTTTGACCTTTGGACCGTTCTTATGTCGCTCGTAATAGTGGCGGTTTTCGTAGTGTAAATGTATAGCTTGAATGGGAACTTACTGTATTGGACCAGGAATTCATAAACCATTAGGAAGTGATCACACACTGCGAATCCAGGGTGAACAACATCTTTATTGATTCCGTTATCCTGCTACCTGGAACCGACAAATTCATTTAAGTCTGTCAAAAACTATATTTTGTTTTATTATAAGTCAAGTCATATTAAGTTTGTTAAAACGTTTAAAGTAGGTTGACATTAACTTTAAATTTGTTAAAATATTTTTGTAGGTGACTGTACATAAATACGTCAGTTTTTCACAATCGAGCGAGTTGACGACAAAAAAAAAATATAAGTATAATGCGATTCAACTAAGAATAGGACCGACTTGGCGCCATATTGTTACGTCATAGCTGTCAATCCAAACCGGTTAGGTAGGGTTTGCAAAAAAGATTTTCATTAATAAAATTAATTTACTAAGATTAAGTGAGAAAAAAACATCAGATTTTTTAAATAAAATTTATTTACTAAGATTGAGAGAAATAAAAACATCAGATTTTTAATAATATTTATTTATTAAGACCGAGTGAGAAAAAACATTAATCAGAATCTAGCTCTTCAATTCCGCTCATCTCTGCATTACTGTCGGAGTAGTCGTCGTCGTCGTCATCATCATCGTTATCATCATCACTGCTGCTTTCGGCTATAAAATAAAATATGGATTATTGTAGGTTTTAAAGTTTATTCCGACAACTTTATCTATGTAAATAAAAATCAATGTATGTAAATGTTTGTTTGTCCTCTATGCCTTCCGAAACCATTCATCAGATTGTAATGAAACTTTGGTAGGATATTCTGGGGACACCCGTGAGGGTTCCTAACAAAAAATGGCATTTACAGCATGGCATTAAGGCATTAAGACATTAAAAAAATGGCATTAAGGTTCATTGCATCGCATGCCGGGTACAGCTAGTTTAAAATAAAAATGGTCATTTTGTTACCTGTATGTTTATAATAAAACTAAAGTTATCATCGTCTTCTAATATTTCCCTTTGTCAGTACTCATTTTCTATACGTTTTACATGATAAGTAGAAAAAGTTGTTTTCTTTATCTCATCATCAGCTCATATATACGTCCCCACCGAGGAGCTCGAGCCTACCCTCACCCTAAACTAGGGTGATTAGGCCTTAGTGAACCACACTGGCCAAGTACGGGTTGGTCGACTTCACACACAACCTTCGTTATCTATTACCACTTATTATGTAGATCAGATAGACATCCCTGGAATGGCGTCCTTATATTTTTTTTTAATAATTTTAGCATGGCTTCTGGGCCTTTCCACGAATCTATTTACTTTTAGGCGAACTGGTTTTAATAACTAATTATGACGTTATATGATAAAATTAATAATATAAAAATTTAAAATATTAAGGATATATTTTTAAACAAAGTAAAATACACCGTTCTTGTTGAGAATAAGTTTTTTTTTGCAAACCAAGCGACATTTGACAGATGGAGGTTATTGGCTATCCTATTCTTATTTGAATCGCATTGTAAAAAATGGGAAGATCCCAACTCGCGCTCAGGCGCAAGTTTTGCACTCACCAGTTGACGAATAACTCCAACCAGCCGGCGCACGAGATGCGCTAAAGCACCGGTCAATTGAAATGCAGCACGGCATTACTGCGCATAGCTATGAAAGCATTCATACAGATTCATACTTGTTTATGTTCACTTCTCTACTTTATACATATTTGTAGACTCCAAAGTTGGATCGGCGCCAATATTATAGTTTTTTGCTAGCAAGAAACACTATTGTAAGACACTATTGTAGGTTGTTGTAAGGTGTACATGCAGTAATCTTTTCACGGATCTTCGAGGTGTGTGTATTTGATATTACTAGTTATTTATGCTACACACTCTTATCATTTTGTACACTTCCGCAGCCTCCTCGATTACAACAGCGGCCTGCTCTGATGAATCCGTTCGATGAGCAGACGACAACAAGCAGCACTGTCCCGACACCCTCTTCAGCTGGTCCACTCACCGCAAAACTTAATCAAAACGCCGTCAAGGTTTGTGTTACATTATTAGGTTATATATGTTACTGTAAAAGCCCGAACTACTGTAAATCTTAAGATATTCCGGTAAAACTGAATATTTACCAACTGTTAATGGTAAAAGTCCGAACTGTTGTGTGATCATTGTCCATTTCGGACTTTTACCATTACTCAGTAAATCTTAGAACTTACCACCAAGACTCAGTAAATGTTGAAAATATGGTAATCATATGGGCCGTTTTCCATACAAACCCAGTCCCCTTTTTTCTTCCAGGAAAATAGTTGCTCTATTTTTTACAAAAAAAATCTATGGGCTCAGTATGTTTCTAATTTCTATGATTTCCTTTTTATTAAGTTAAAATAATTATTAGAAGTAATTTAAGGAGATTTATTCCTTGAAAATCCTCAAAAATTTGAGAGATTTAAAGCAGTCTTCAAACATCAAGCAAACACAATTGATGAGATTATATGAAAAACAAAACAGAAAACATAAGGTATACAATTTTAACGAAGAAAAACAGAAAAAATGTATGGAGATGACATTAGCTGCGGAAAAATTTGCGTGAGGTTGTCTTAAGCTAATGTCATTTCCATACATCTTTTCTGCGGATTGACTGCGGAAAAGTTAGCGTGTGGCATTTGTCTAGGGCCTCAGGCCTATTACAAAAAAAAAACCGCGCATATTATTAAGGTTTTTCTTCGTTATAATTGTATACCTTTCGTACTCCATTGTCATCCGGTGCCTTGTTATTTCCAAGCTGTTTGAGAGTCACATTAATCTCACACAGTCTGATGACGTCGGGAGCGTCGGTGGCGCTGTGGACTCGGCACTTGCCTTCCAATCGGGAGGTCGGGGTTCGAGACCCGCCATGTACCAATGTGTTTTTCGTTTCGAATTTCATATGTACATTTGTCTGACGCTCCTACGGTGAAGGAAAACATCGTGAGGCAACCTGCATAAATCTGCGAAAAATTCAATGGTGTATGTGAAGTCGACCAATCCGCACTGGGCCAGCGTGGTTGATTAAGGCCTAATCACCCTAACATATGGTAGGCTCGAATCCCTCGGTGGGGACGTGTATGGGCTGTGATGATGATGATGATGAGTCTGATGACTGTCAAAAAGGTCCTGTTATTCAGGCCACAGATCCTAGAGTCAAAATGACCCGGCAAAATGTCAAAATGTCCGGGATGTCTTCGGTATTACACCGAAGACAGCATACTGACCGAGTGACAGATCTCTTGCAAACACTTTGGAGCCTTTGATGAAATTTGTAAATCATTATCTTTTTTTTTTGGGCGGTAGGTGTAAAATTGAATAGACGTGTTTTAGAGATCAGCATTCTTAAATATTACTTTTTTTATAATTTTATCAGTATTTTTCAAAGCTTTTAAGTAATTAATTGCAATAAATAAGTGCTACTCACATTTACAATATATTTAATGTGATATTACACTGTATTTACACCGCCTGCCAGCATATCACTACCACTTCAATCCACTAATTGCAAAGCACTAATAACACTTTTGGGTCATAATGTCACAACTCGCAAGCATTGCATCAGCACAACGAACACTTGAAGAGAATGTCACACGGAAGATGCAGGACCTACAGAGGCAGCTTCAGGGTGCGGGTACGCCGAAGGACACGGTTGCTAAGGTGGCCGAGGAGTTCCGGACCTTCAGAGAGCTTGTTTTCTCTATACTTGGCTTGCTTCGGCAACAGATAAATGAGTGTAATCAGCAGCTTGACAAACTCGAAACCCGACATCGCAGGAAGACTTTGATTTTCATGGGAGTTGCTGAGGCAGAGAAGGAAGATTGCCAGAAATCAATTCTAAGTATCCTACATACAAAGTTTGAACTCAGTGAACTAACTAATTCAAGTATTAAGTCTTGCCATAGGCTTGGCTCAAAAAGTACTGAAAAAGATCAGCATCGGCCTATCCTGGTTCGATTCTCCAATGTTGAATCCAGAACTTCGGTCTGGAGTGCTAAGACTAGCTTAAAAGGATCCAATGTTTCTGTGAAGGAATTTCTCACGAAGACCCGGCAAGCTGTCTTCGGCAAGGCTCGTATTCATTTTGGTGTAAGGTCTTGTTGGACACAAGATGGAATAATTATCGTTAAAACCAAAGACAGTAAGCGCCATAAAATCGTATCTGAGGATGAGCTCAAGAGTCTGCTTGTTACATATCCGGAAGCTGTATCTGGCAACAAGGTTCCTGTAAACAAATAGGGCTAAAGGTTAAATTGGTTTGTATTATATTCAAATCTATTGTTGATATCAGTTATAATCAGCAGGTACCAGTACCTATTAGTTTTGTAATTGTAACATATTTAAGTAGCCTTAATTTGTGCAGTTTGTTTTTTTTTCTTATTATTGTCACGATATTGGTTCATTTTTTTGTGCGTTCCAATGTTGTTGTTTTGTTTATATTGAGGTAGGTCCCACTTCTCACAATTTTTTTTAAAATTCATATCTTCGATTTACCCGCAAAGTTGCAGATGCAAACAAAACAAAACAATAATCGTAGTTCATTTCGAAAATGTCCGAAATGAAATGTCAGACCACATGTCAAATCTGCATTTCAAAGCTGTCTTTTTGAATAGGCAAAGGGAATTGGTCACATACAGCCATATCGTTGTTTCTGATCTGTATTATTATTATTTTTTTCTTTCATCATCGATTTTTTGTGTTGTAGTTAGGCCTCAATTAAGTGTTATTATTTAGTGCCTTTAGGAACTACTTGTGCTGTAATTTTAGTTTTTAATGTATTCTTTTCTTAATCTCATGTTAGCTGGCGGGTGGTTCTGAGAAGTTTTAATTTTGATCCACCTTTTTAAATTTTTACTTAAGTACTTGATAGCTATTATATTTATTGAATATTTATTGTATATTTGTATATTATGTCTGTCGAAGAAAGTTATTTTTCTGCTAATGAATCTGTGCACTCATCTGATGATGATAGCTTCTGCTCAGTCACTGGTACTCTTGGAGATTTTCTTCAAAGTAATTTTAATTGTACGTCTAGGCGCCTCTTTAATGTATGCCATATTAATTCCCAAAGTATACCGAGCCATTATAGTGAGCTTTTTGATGCTTTTTGCCGTTGTAACGTACATGCCATTCTTGTGTCTGAGACTTGGCTGAAGCCTAACTTGTTGTCCACTTGTTACCCACTTCCTGGTTTCACTCTCATACGTAATGACCGCGTTGGTAAGGGTGGTGGTGGAGTTGCTATTTATCTCCGTAGTAATCTCTCACATAAAATAGTGGCTAGCTCCCCATCATTTTATTCTGCCTCCGCTGAATACTTGTTCTTAGAAATCGGAGTGGGTAATGCAAAGGCGTTACTCGGTGTCGTTTACTGTCCCCCCACTGTTGATTACTTCACCGATCTAGAAACGGTTTTAGAATCTTTAGGGTCTGAGTATGCACATCATATCGTCATGGGTGATTTTAACACCAACCTTCTCCCCCCCCATACGTCACGTTCTCGCAAATTTTTGAACCTAGTTGCAGCAGCCAATCTTCACATTTTGCCGTTACAGGCCACACATCGGAACACTAGCGGTGGCGATGATTCGTGGCTTGATCTCATCCTTATCTCCAATCCGTCCATTGTCTCCTCTCATGGACAAACTTTAGCTGCAGGTTTTTCTCATCACGATCTTATTTTCCTCTCCTATATCCTCAAGCCCATCAAAGATACACCAAAAATCCTCTTCAGACGCAGTTTTGCTCGCATTAATTCTGAAAACTTGCTAAAAGATGTCTCGGAAATTAATTGGGAACCTTTGCTGCAGGCATCAGATGTCAATGATAAAGTCAAACTTTTCAACGAATCCATAATAGGGATATACGACGCTCATGCTCCAATTAAGCGAATAAAAATGAAACGTAAGCCCGCACCTTGGATGACCAGTGACATTGAAAAAGCTATGCGGCGAAGAGATCGTGCTTATCGGCGTTTTGTGAGGAATCGTGTCGATGTGAGTTGGAACCAATACAAGTCTGCGAGAAATCAGTGTAATCAGATGATACGAAATGCCAAACGCTGCCACATCCACAAAAATATCTCATCTTCGTCCCCTGCTTTAGTTTGGAAGTTTCTTGGTACTTTGGGTATTGGAAGAACTTCTCGTAACGACTTGCCTGTCAATATTGATCTCAATGATTTAAATCAGTACTTTTCTTCCGCGCACAATCTTGACCCTCGCATTGTTTCAGAATCAATTTCATTTATTAATAACATGACCCGTCCTGATATCGCCCCTTTTCACTTCTCCCAAGTATCTACAGAAGATATAAAAAAAATAGCTCTGTCTATCAAGTCCTCGGCCGTAGGCTGTGACAACATAAGCCGCCAAATGATAATTCCTATTCTGAATCATGTCCTTCCTATCATAACTCACATAATAAATTTCTCCCTGATGTCTGGTTCTTTCCCTTCCTTGTGGCGTAAAGCTTATGTTCGTCCTCTTCCGAAAACACCTAGTCCTTCTCAACTCAATGATTTCCGACCTATCTCCATTCTCACTTTCCTCTCCAAAGTACTCGAAGCCTGTGTTCTAAAGCAGTTTTCTAAATTCATCTATGATAATGCTCTCTTGAGTGAGTATCAATCTGGATTCAGGCCCGGACACAGCACTACATCTGCCCTCCTTAAAGTGACCGGCGATATCAGAACGGGAATTGAAGCCACGAAGGTCACCGTCTTAGTGCTAATAGATTTTTCTAATGCTTTTAATGCTGTTAATCATGATATCCTTCTGACTATTTTATCTAGTCTTATGGTTTCTAGCGAGGCGGTGGCTTGGTTTTCATCTTATCTTCGAGAACGCCAGCAGTCGGTTTTAAATGATGAGTCCTCTTCATCTTGGTGTAAACTAGCCTCTGGCGTTCCCCAAGGCGGCATTGTTTCTCCTCTCTTATTTTCTATTTTTATTAATCTCGTCACCCACAAACTTCGCTGTTCGTATCATCTTTACGCTGATGACTTGCAACTTTATTCTCAGGCAAACGTGGAATATTTGAATGATGCCATTGCCAATATAAATTTAGACCTACAAGCTATAAAAACATGGTCTGAGCAGTTTGGCATAGCGGTCAATCCGTCAAAATGTCAGGCCCTTATTGTGGGAAGCTCGCGAATAATATGCAGAGTTGACATCTCTAACTTACGTTCAATTGTTTACGATGGTAATGTTATTCCTATAGGCAGTGACGTCAAAGACCTCGGCTTGCATATTGATTCAACCCTGACTTGGCAGATTCATGTAACCAGTATCTGTAGAAAGGTTACCGGTATATTGCGTTCACTTTATAGGCTTAAGAATTTGCTACCCTCTAAAACAAAGGCAATGCTCGTCCAAACCTTAATTTTCCCATTAATCGACTATGGTGATGTGTGCTATCTCGACCTGAATGCAGATCTCTTAAATAAACTTGACCGACTTTTGAATTACTGCATTCGGTTCGTTTTCAATCTTCGTAAGTTTGACCACATATCTGCTCATCGTAATTTTCTGAAATGGATGCCTATTCGACAACGGAGGAAGATGAGGGCGCTTACTACTCTTTTTTCTCTGCTTCATTCCCCACAGTCCCCCACATATTTAAAATCCCATTTCCAGTACTTGTGTACTTCTCACGATAGGAATCTTCGCTCTTCTTTCAATCGATTGCTGAAGTGTCCCTCTCATCATTCTGATGCCGTCCATTCTTCTTTCTTTGTGCAATCGATTATCTCCTGGAACTCTCTTCCTCCTGACTTAAGATTGTCTGAATGTAGTTTGCATGTATTCAAGAGGAGACTGCGTACTTTTCTGTCGGATGACCATCAATGACCTTTGGCTACACGACAATACCTACTACCTCTCCATTTGCTGAATTTACAGATTCATTAAACTTTTCATTCGACGATATATATTTAAGATATATATATATATATATATATATATATATATATATATATATGTATATTTATTATAATATTTATGTAAATTTATAATTTATTTGTATGTATAGTGTTTATTTGTATTTATGTCTATCATAGTTTGTTTATGTGTATTCTAAATACTTTTTTACCTATCTAAATTTCTTTTTACATCTACCTCGTGACTCTCAGAATCATCCTAAGGTCGTCTGGCAGAAAATGCCTATGGCATTAAGTCCGCCTTGTACACAATTGTACTAAAGAATTAATAAATAAATAAATAAATAAATTATCTGTTATTTAATATGTTCATTAAGAGGATTGTGAAGCTGTAAATTTTCATACAAAAAGCGATAACGCTTTTCTCCTACACAACATAGTCCAATTTTCATAATTTTTGAAAATGTAGATATAATGAAGATCTAGGTTTGTACGTTTTGATTTTGAAGAAATATTGCTCAGAATAAAAATTATTATTTTTTAATAATTGATGTGACCGATAGGTTTGAAAATTACAATAAAACACACATTAAATAAGAGGTATGGTTATGTCCATGTCAATAGTTTTTGTTTTATTAAAATCGATGCAGTATTTCCAAAGTTATTAACGCCGAAAGTTACGGTCGCTATTAAAATTTTCAAGTACGCGCGCTCTAGGTAGGTGACGTCATAAATCGACAGCCGGCAGCCGCTCGCTCGCTAGTCGCAGTTGCTCTGAGTTTTGTGTCGTACATACCTACTGCGCTCCGTGTAACTTGACTTTTATTGCTTATTAGCCTTTTAATTACAACAATGGAGAAAGGATTTCCACATGGTCAATCAGATAATTTACCAAAAGTAGACAGTTTTATGGTGACTCAATATTTTTCCAAAAATAGTGATTATATAGCAGCGGAAATGCGAGGACTCAAACCGAATTTCCTCAATATGTTGGGAAGTGATCGGATTCGGTATATCTTCATGGAGTAGGTATCTTGTGAATCAGTTCTTTTTGCCTACATTTTTGCACTACAGATCGTTAATTTTTTTAACTGTCTTTTGCTAACAAGAAAACTTAAGATCTGAAATAATAGTTACATGCATAGTTTTTTTTTTGTAGCTCCTACAAATGTATGTTCCACGACTCATGAAGTCAAACAGTTTAGTATACATACCTACAATCAAGTTTATTTTCTGTGGTATTGCCTTTTTTTTTGAGGCGGAATAATGCGATTATCGATACTGGCACAAAGAGTGACGAGCCCCGTGTACCCGTATGCCGGTCTCCGGTTCGCCGGTGGCTAATTCACTAATTCAAAGTCTCCGCCGGAATATTTACGCCCCATATGGTAAAATAACTCGGGATTGGGAAGGTCACTTCTCCGAGCCATCAGACCGGGGAAGATCCTGGCGGACTAGCCGCCAGGTTACGCCAAGGGGAGGCACCAGATTGCCAGTTGTGTTCTGTGGTATTGCCTAGGTTGCGCTTAGCAACTTTCATACAAAAAATGTCAAGGCCAAATATTTACCGATGCTTTCGGCAAAAAATGGCCAATGGTTTGAAAGTTAACTAGTTTATGAAGTTACAATAAAAACTAATCAACAGAATAGATACGTAGGTGTCACCTATTTAGGATTAGGTAGGTAGGCAAACGGTGTCCACGGCGCAATCACCGCCATGGACCATCGGTACCGTTTACCTACCTCTGGACCTCCGGAGACAGAGAGTACATCCAAGGGGTTTCTACCCGGGTAGGCCTTACTCTAGGACGAGTCCTTTTGGGTGGAGAACCCCAGGAGATCTCGTCGTGCACCCAACGGCGGGAGAGTTATTAAAAAGCGTTCAGCTTGGTAAGAAAAACAGCTGGGAAATGTTAAATACTATAGACGTACCTATATAGGACCAACAAGCAAATCAAATACCCACAGGTCTAAGATACTCATTCAAAAGTTAGTAGGTGCCTACTAACGGGTGAGTGTCTATAGGTAGGTGTACATGTTTAGGTAACATGAATCGTATCCTAATCCCATCTATACTATATATGCGAAAGTGAATTAGTTTGTTGATTTATTTTTGTTACTTTTTCACACCTAAAATGCTTAACCGATTATCCTGAAAGCTTGCATATACACGTTGTCAGAGGTACCTACAGAAAAAGAGATTTCATCCAGCAAAAAATTATAGTTCCATCAGGATTCACGTAAAACACTCAGCAGCTCAGCTACTATTCATCGCGTCGCCAGAAGGCGCTGCTGTGGCGCGATAAAGAAACCAAACACCAAGCGGGCGAAGCCGCGGGCGGCCGCTAGTTTTTCTATAAAATTGGGTGCCTATGTTGACTTTTGTTGACGGTAAAACCTTTTGTGACCTTCATTTTACCGTCAACAAAAGTCAACATATTTTAATGATACATACCTATGTGGTTTAAAAAGTGACAAAAAGAAGACATTACACCAAAACACCTCGTAATACAACTTAGTTATAGGTTATTTTCTAGTAGGTAATAGGTACCCCGAAGCCTAGAATATCTAATTACATATTATAATAAAAAGAAAAATAATAATGTAATATGTATAAATTTATTATGAAAATGTTTTTATTATGTTTATTATCTAAGTATTTAATATGTTTATTTAGTTTGATTTAATTCTAGAGGGTGGAGGGCCGGAATTTTGTCACACAGGCTTGTCATTTAAATAAAATATACTTGTTAGAGAATAAGATGTAGTATGTACCTATAATGTAAGCCATTGTGAAGATATAAATAAAAAATATTATTATTATTATTTTACTTACATCAAAATGGTCATCACAACAAAATCCAACGGTCTTAGGGCCCGTTTCATAACGTTCATCCACTTTTTACGCCTTTTGGCATTCAATGGCACTTCAAAAAATAGTTTTGTAGGCGTTTTAATAGTTGAATTTGTACACATAGGTACTACATAGTATTTATTATATGACATAATGTTGATTCACATCTTAGAGCCACGTAAAATCGCGCGCATCAGTAGCACAGAGCTAACGAAGTACCTCAGGCCGCGCGTGCCTCTCCCCGCTGTCGATTTGTGACGTCATCAACATTCCGCGACTCGTTTTATAAATCCGGACGGCACGGCAACTTTGAACGCTTATAACTCGGTCACTTTTCAAGATATCAAAAAAATAAAAACACTGTCGTATTTGTCTAGTGACCTATATTCTGGGTATATCGTTAACAAAAATCGATGGTCAGATTGATTATAATGGTTGGGGAAAAAGTTTCTTCGCATTTTTTAAGAAAATTCAAAACAATTTTTAATATAGTTTATTTACATTTAACTAAAGTATGTAGGTACCATTTTGTTCGATAACTTTTTGCCATCTTGTAGGTAGGGACATGATCCCATTGCTATAGAAATTTTGGGACTTCTGGTCAAAATACCGCGACAAGTGGTTTTGGCAGTCCTCTCGTGATGTTAACCTGACACTGCCTAAAGAATTCTGAAGAGACCGAAACAGGTGGAAATCTGAAGGTGCAAGGTCAGGACTATACGGCGGATGCATTAACACTTCCCAGCCAAACTCTCTTAATTTTTGCTGAGTGGCTAAAGATGTGTGAGGTCTAGCGTTATCATGATGAAAAACCACACCCCTTCTGTTGATTAATTCCGGCCGCTTTCTCTCAACTTCTTGCTTTAATCTCATCAGTTGTTCGCAGTAGAGTTCAGAATCGATGGTCCTGCCTGGTGGTAACAGCTCATAATGAATAATGCCCTTCCAATCCCACCACACACACAGCATCACCTTGTTGCGAGTTAACCCGGGTTTCGCCACAGTCTGTGAAGCCTGACCGGCCTTTGACCACGACCTTTTTCGCACGTTCTTGTCGTACGTGATCCACTTTTCATCACCAGTTATCAGCTTCTTCAAAAATGGTTCGGTTTCATTACGTCGTAATAAAGAATCACAAATGAGTACACGGTTCATTAGGTTTCTTTCAGTGAGCTCGTGAGGTACCCAAATGTCGAGCTTTTTTGTGTACCCAGTTTTTTTCAAATGCGCCAAAACTGTTTTGTGGTCAATTCCCAGTTCTTCAGCTACGTCGTAACTACTGACATGCCGATCTTGCTCCACTTTTTCAAAAATGGCATCCATTTTATCTGTAATAGGGCGACCAGAGCGACGTGCATCTTTGACATCAAAATTTCCGGATTGAAAACGCTTAAACCAAATTTGTGCTACTCTCACAGACACTGCACTAGGTCCATAAACATCGCAAATTTTTTTCGCGGCTTGCGTTGCATTTTTACCTTTTTTGTAGTAAAATTTTAAAATGTATCGAATTTCTTCATTAGATTCACTCATCTTGGCGGTACGAAAAACAAATGAAAATCACACATTTTCCTAATTTGAATTTGGAATTATGTTCTTTAAAATTTAAACTTTCAATGATACCAAAACCAGCCAGATACAAATAGTATAGCCAAAGAGATTTTATTACAAGTTTATACATACTATAATGCGAAAAGACTTTTTCCCCAACCTAATATGATTATTTTTGTTGGTATTCACCTCAATTTCTTTAATAATAAGCCAAACGTAGCTTCTGTTTTGCTGCTGACTATTTCAAAGGTGGGATGGAGATGGAGCTAGTTGCAGATGATGTTACGTTTCACTTATTATCAAAGAAATTGAGGTGAACACCAACAAAAATAATCATATAATTATTAAAAAATATTATTCATCATCTAAGCCTTTTCTTCTACCATGGCGGTATAGGCCTCCTTCAACTTTCTCCGTTCCGTTCTATTTTGGGCTACTCTAATCCAGTTTGTGCCCACCATCTTGACGATGTCGTCCTTCTACCGCATCTGTGGTCTCCCGTTGGGTCTTTTAGGCCACAGCCACACCGCAGGCGGCACGCTTAGCGGCAAGAGGTTAGTTGGTCGCTTCGATGACTCATCACAGTGAACCAACACGCTGCACGCTATGCGCGCGGCCCCACCGCTCGCTTGGTGGGACGCTTGGCGCCTCGATAGCGGCTTAGCGGTTAGCGAGGCGAGCGGACGCGTCGGTTATTTGCTTAGATTACCTACTAGGATGCATTGTGGAGGAATTGATTGAAAATAACCCCCTGTTTATAAAAACGAGCCATAGTGAACTCCTTCCCACACGTTACGTAAACAATTTGTGTGTTAAAAATTGTGACAAGAAGTAACCGATATTTTTCAATTGTTTTACAGTGATGTTATTATTATGTTTTACTTTTTTTTTGTATCAAATTTCAAATTTAGTAGACGTCGACATATTAATATCACGTATTCAACATGTTCGATTACTTCGAAATTATGAAGCAATTTTCTGTAAAAAATTAAAAGAGAGACATTTTACTATAACAAAATATATGTCAATTAATTAATACACTTTAGGTCGCTAGGCGTGCGCTGCCAGTGTGGCCACTATCTATCGAAGCATTTTGACCGCTAAGCCTGCCTCCTAGCCAACCTCTAAGCCTGCCACATCCGGTGTGGCCTTTGCCTTACGGTTCCATGGCCTCCACTCTAAGACATAGTTCTGCACCACGAGTTCGGCTTTTTGGCTATTATGTCCAGCCCATTGCCACTTGAGCTTTGCTACGCGGTGTATAATGTCCGAGACCTGACTCCGATTTCGGAGCCAACTATTCGTTTTCCTGTCCCGGAGTGTTACTCCTACCAATTTTCTTACCATTGCTCTTTGTGCCACCTCTAGTTTGTGGATGATGGCCTTAGTTGTTACCCATGTCTTGGCTCCATAAGTAAGCACTGGTAGGACACATTGGTTGAAGATCCGCGCTTTCTGTTTTATGCTAATGCTCATATTAAAACCAAAGCCAAGTTTTGCAAAAGCTGCCCAGCCCAATCAAAAAAATATTTTTATTATTTATTATTACTTTTTATTTTTGTATCCCTGTTCCTATTTAATTTGTATGTAAAAGTATTATTATATGTTTAGTGTTTTTATTTTCAGAAAAGATTCACATCTCAAATGCAAATCATTTTAATTCAGTATAACACTCATCTTAAAAAATGGAATTTTCCTTAGACAGGTAAATGTAGGATACATACTTTCATAACAAATAGTCCTCACCCTCAATCCTATAAGGTAAAGGGATACCAAGTAAGTGCCTTCACAATAAATTTCAATACAGAAATAATTTACGAAATGTAAATAATTTCTGTATTCCGAAACTTATCTACTAAAATATTATGAAGAAAGAAGATTAAGTACGTTTGTATTTTTGTTTGTAATGAATAAACTCAAAAACTACCACACTGATTTGAAAAATTCTTTGGCTAATAGAATGCTACATTATCACTGAGTAATATAGGCTATAAAATTATTTTTCCTATGTGAAAACATAAAATTCCCACACGAAAAACGAAAGAAAGGATGGCGAAGTTGCGAGCGGAAAGGGAGTCAGAAATATAAGCAACGCAAAACATTACGATCGATAGAATAATAATCTCGAGCTCTCGCGCCGCCCGCCGCCGGCCTCCGAGTATCGTGGCCGAGTCGCGCGCTACTGTCTTTCGTAGTGTGCGTATAAATTTGCGCATGTTGTATTTGTGGTGTAAACGCCAGACCGGAGGCAGAGCGGTGTGAAACAGATAGTATTTTAGAAAATACCTACTCGCGCCGCGCACGGTTACTTCACAATCCTCTTAAGTTATTTTTTGGTTATGTTCCTTGACTTGCATGTTGGCAATTTGAGAACTTGTATGTTAACATGTACACTGTAATAATAATAAATATATCATTTTTTCACATTTTAACAAGTGATGCATTGGCATCGTCCAAATAAAACTCTTCATAAACGTTGACAGCGTTATAAAGATATTTAGAGAGAAATCTTTAGTGACAGTATACGGCAGCTCTTATTATGTTTTTTTTTTCGCAGTTGGCAGACTTTTTCCGGACGCTCCTGATAGATTCCCTGGATAAAATTCAAGACCCAGTGACGCAAATTACTTCCCTCAAAGTGCAGCTAGAGAAGTTACGCTGGCAGCACAATCAGGAGATGGAGGAACTCAAATATAACCACGGTATGTATAATTAGATACAAATATGTATGAATATCACTTTATTTGCATAATAAATGAGATAAACTAGGACAGTACATAAACAAATATCGAAAACTGGTGGCGTCTACATGAAGGAAAAAGAAGGAGGAAGTGACCTATGCAACGTAGTCCTTCATAGGCCAATGCTATCCTGACAGAACACATTAACAAATTCGATATAGTTTGTTGTAAGTGCATGGATGAAAGATAAAAAATGTCTTTTCACTCGTAAATACTTTACGTGTTTATGGCTTATTTGTTTTTCGCTAGAAGAAAGAAAGAAAAGAAAGAAAGAAAAAAACATTTAGAAGCATTTCTCTTCGAAAATTTGACACTTATTTCGATATGACGTAGCGCCATCTAGCGCGTTTATGAAACTTGTATTGTGAGAGATTATCCTGGACATAGAGATAATCCCCAGATCGGAGGGCCTATAATCGCGCGCATCACGGGCCATCTTAGCGCGCAGGCCACACCTAAGGCGGCCATGGACCGTTGTGCGTATCTCGCGATGTTGAAATCGCTAAGCCGAGCACTCCAATAATGTCGATAGTTCATAAGGCTTTCGTTGCGCATACTACGTTAGCTGAAAATTTTAGTTATTTTTACATAAAATTAGTGTTTAAATATAATAATGTTGTTCCAGAATTAACTATAACGGAAGTGCGTACATCGTTCGAGAAAGAGAAGGCGCGAGTGATCGCCGAAGTGCGGAACTCGGCGCAAGGGGACCTCGAAACTGCAGTCGCACTCGCTAAGTCTAAGCTATGGTAAGTTCCACGAATACGTCCGGCAAGATCATAGACAGAGCAATCTATGGATGACAACGTAGATTGCTAACGTCTCAATTAATAACGGTGAATAAGGTGTAATTTGGCCGAGCAAGGTAAAAAGAGATCAGTGCAGTCGAAATTTCGCTCAAGCCAGATGAGTCCTCGTTGACCTATGTGGTCATGGCATCACACTGTGTGTTAAAGCCGCAGGTCCAGCCCCCTAACCATGATGGCCCAAAACAATATTAAAACCACGCTGAGAGCGGGATGGCGCTATACGCAGCAAGAGCGGTGTCTCTGTTTCAATATTGTTTTAACCTTGTTATAAGCGATCGTGGTTAGGCCCCAGATCCTACTTGAGATGGAGTTTTTCTTGTACTAATTATTAAACAGTCATGACGCATCCTTTTCTACTTTATAAAAGTCAGCCGACCACGGAGAAAATACAAAGAGGTGGTGGCCTATGTAATGTAGCCCTGCATATAGATACATTCACAGATTTGAAAACTTTTGCATTAAGTACCTATACCTCATTTTTTAATTATTCAAAGTGATTTGACAGGTCGAGTGTTACCAGCTTTTCACGAAAGAAAAATAGCGTTGTTACCAAAAAAAAGTACATTCGTTCATTTTCGTTCACTGAATGACTTTTTGGTTTACGATTTGATTTTTTTTTCACTTTATTTAGTCTTCAAGTGACTAAATAAAATGAAAAAAAAATTACAATAAAGATAACAAATGGTATAAAGCCATGCGGTGCCTTTGAAATGATACAGATATTTTTTTAATACCTATAGTCAAACAACATCTCATTGTATATCTTCCAGTGTCAAATTGACAACATTTCAAATCATTGATCCCTACATATATTAGCTTACATGAAAGAACGTGAAAAATAAAGAAACCCGTATTTTTTATTTTCTCATTTTTTTTGCTTTATCTATAAGTACAATAGTATATTATGCAACTAGTGAATAAAGGACGGATTTAAAGCGAGGGCCATAGATGAATCACTGAATCACGATCGTCAGGATTCTATCGACTGAATCACGACCGTAGGGAGTGATTCAAGTGCGCGAATCCTGAGCGACGCGATTCATTCATGGCCCTGGGTATAAATCCGTTTTATTCAAGAGTTGCATACTATAATTTATTTATACTACGAATAGACTACGAAAAAAAGAAACATTTAAGCGAAAATAGACATTCAGTATCAAGTATTTTTTTGTGCAAGTAGGTTGTACAGCATTGAGATGGAAGTCGAATATATCGGTGTGTTCTAAATTCAAACACTAAAATAGTGATTAAAAGTCACTGTTTTCAGTAAATAAAATAAGCGTTTAAGAGGGGGAATGGTATAAATACATTTTTAAACTTGGTTATTTCACAAAATTTGTGTTGGGCATAATGTCACAAGTGACATTAGAACGATAGCGAGTGCATCGCTATGGGTGAGGTGGTAGGGCCGCCGATTGTTTGCACGCTTTCATTGGTGGCATTTTTTAAACATTTTAAAATTATTTTTAATTAATTTATACGGCATATTTACACTTGCAAAAAATGATATGTTGTCAATTGAAAGCGATCTTGTTAGATTTTTTCATAGACAATAAATCTACAGATCAACACTTAGGCACCGGCACTTACGACCGTCATCTAAATGTATAAAAGGAGATGTTCCCATCTATAGACGCACGCACAGCCATAACCGCTAATGGTAGAAACGTGAAATTTAGATAGTTGTTTTAATTCAAAATGCGACGCACACTAAGAAGGGAAAAAAGTAAAAAGGGTTGCAAGTTTGTATGGAAAAATCTTGAAATTAGCAACGAGTTTGATAAAATTTGAGCTCTTAAAAACATTTCATTAGACACGTGTTTCATGGTTTATTGGAATTCACCCCCTTAGGGTGCAAAATAGGGGTTGAAAGTTTCTATGGAAAATATTGAAAATCTGCTCCAATTTCTATGAAAATATAAATAACAGTCTTCTATATAATAGGCTACAAAATTATTTTACGGGAAAATATAAAATTTAATAACGCGGGCGAAGCCGCGAGCGGTAAGCTAGCCTCATATATTTATGTGGTCTGTCTGATGTTACTCTATGGCACTCGGAACGTCGTCGGGCTAAATAATTAAAATGTTTAAATTCAAATATACACGGTGTTTCAAAATAACCAATAAATAATCAACATTCTTTATCGAAAACTCATTATTAAAATGTGTTTACACATAGTGTCATTCAACCCAAAATTTGCATGTAAACCATAGTATCATCATCATGTCTACGATTTACATGAAAATGTTGGGTTGAATTGAATGACATTACGTGTGAACACATTTTAATAATGAGTTTTCGATAAAGAATTGATTATTTATTGGTTATTATTAAACGCCGTGTATACGCGAGTAAATCCGAAATGTGTGCTTTTAAACATTGATATATGCTACAGGTGCACACTGTGCAAACAAGAGGCGCATTATTACTGCTGCTGGAACACCGCATACTGCGATCTGGAGTGCCAGCGCGCGCACTGGGTGCGGTCGCACTTCAGCGAGTGCCTGCAGCACAAGGCTAACGTGAGTATTAAGGCGCATAGTAACGTCAATCATAAAAAATCACTGCATAAAAAACCGGTTCTCTTCATAAATATTGAATAAAAAAATCTTTAAAAAAGGGATGTTATTATTCAACGCATTCTTTAGAGGATGGTCTTTTTAATTTTTTGATAAATTAATTAAAACTTGGTTAAAATGTGACCCAAACATGCCTCGATTTTAAAACTATAAACCTAATCGCTTCGTAAATATTAGGTTAAATCACATACTTTCGATTTCAATAAATAAAGTGAACAATATTCTAGGGGATGGTCTTTTTAGATTTTTCTTATTCGCCTTTATTAATTTTTTATTGAAATAATTCATCTTACGCGTAAAGGTTTGCTTGAATATTCCCCTCACTCTCACTCACTCACTCCTATGTAATCAGTGCGGGATGATCGACGCAAGGTCATTGGGAGCACTATGCGCATTAAGAGGAAATCGTACGCTCCATTTTTCCATACAAACGTAGTCCCCTGTTTCCCTTCTGGATAATGGCACTAGTTGCTCTATTTTTTCCAGCAAAATCAATGGCCTAATATAAGCATGTTCCTGTGTTTTCCTTTTTTTATTAAGTTAATTATTAAAAGAGATTTTAAACCTTAAAAACCTAAAAAATCGAATTTTCTGCTGTACTTAAACGTCCAGCAATCAAGTTAGTTAGTTTGGCTGGGCTCTATCACACTTAGCCTCATGATTGGGCCATTGTGCGTTCTGACTTTACGTCAGCCTCTATCCTACTCCATCCATCCCAGGTCCTCCCAAAATGCCAGCAGCCTTTGTGGGCTACTACATGCATCCGGCATGGATGCCGGGGAGTGGAGAAGTTTCGCCCGTTGATCTGCCACGCTTGTGCATTCCATAAGGGCGTGCTGTGGCGTTTCCTCCGCCTCCATGCATCCTCTGCATAGAGGGCTGTCTGTCACCCCTATTGTGAATAGGTGTTTGTTTAGGAGACAGTGTCCGGTTATAGTTGCTATAACTTTTCGGATTTCGTCTCTCTTCAGTCTGATGAGGGAACGGGCAAGCTTTTTGGATGGTACCGGGATTGCATCTTTTGTTTGCTTGCATCCCCCATGGGCTTTCCATTCTGTTAGATGTTGTTCCTCGGTTTTCTTACGCAGCCAGGTTTTTATTTGGGCCTGTGGAAGTCCAGCAATCAAATTGAAGAAGACTATATGAAAAAAGCAAAACATTGTAACACAGAAAAAGCCTTGCTTTAATTTTTAACGCAAAAAGTAATTAATTAAATCGGTCAATTTTTCGCGGAGAAAACAGGGGACTACGAAACGTATATTTTGTGTACTTTTCATAGGTATTTTCGGTCCCAGCTGCAGTTTTCCCTATCGCGCTCAGTTCAGTTGTTCTGACACACAGCGTGACAGCAATACATTTTACAAATACCTACCTATTTTTGAATTCTCTCGACCTTGGTGTTTCCCCTAAGTTCTGTGACCTGGTGGTTGAGACCATCTGGTGTTGATGGTATGCTCCGGGGTTCGATTCTTCATTGGGACAGAAGCTTTTCGGGCTGGGTTAAGGCTTCTTAGCTCACCTGGCTAGCTACCACCGTAACTATATACTATAAGCAGGTTATTTACACTGTTGTGTTTCGAAAATCGAGAGGTAAGATGGCCAGTTCTCCAGGTGCTGAGGAGTCCAAGTGAAGCTTACTTCCATCTTCAGGTGTAGCTCGCCTTATTGTTACTATTACTATTGCTATATTATTATTATTGTCATCATCACATCATTGCAAGCATTATTATACACTCACTGCCGGGCATAGTCTCCCCCTAAGAAGGGGTGTGAACTGTATCCCTCGAAGCTGGTCCAGTGCGATAGCAGGGAATATCAGTGTCATCCGTTGATCGTCAGGGTGTTTGCTCTGTGTCTGATGAGTCCAGGTGAATATTGCTTCTCTTCAATTTTGTCGACTATCTTCATCAGAAGAGATGAAAGTGAATAGCATGTCTGTTGTGAGATAAAAAACACTTATACCGACCCTTTATATGCATAAGTATCCCTAAATGCAACATTGTGTTCGCAGAATGGCGAAGGAAACACTGACGGGTCAAGCGTACCACCAGAGCTTAGACATCAGGCACAGCCCGGACCTTCGGTAAGTAATATTTACTTTAGATTTTAATAAATCTATCAATTGATAAAGCATATTAGAAGTACATTTTTACCACTATGTTCGCAGATACATATACTGATGGCCATGAAAGAGTTGGCTTAGAGAAAAATTTTATATTTTTATACCGGGTGTAACTTAACACCCCAATAACATTTAAGGGGCATATAAGTTAGATACTAAATGGACCTTCGGTGCTTGTCTGAGATCTGGAGCCCCAATACTTTCAGAGTTATTTGATTTTAAACTGAAAGCAAAAACTAAGACAAGTGACAACCGTAATCAGCTCTAAACACAAAAGAAATTTAAACACAAAATGATACGTGACAGACGTGAGCGTAATATTCCTCGTGCGCTTACGTAGGGCTGTCGGCACTTAATACCAAAAATAATTTATTTAGTTTGTATGGAAAAAAAGTAGGTTTGTTAGCCCTAATATTTTTCCTACAGAATCTCTACTTCTAATGGATACATACCCTTAAATGTTATTGGGGTGTTCAGTTACACCCTGTATATTCTCTTCATATAAAAAAATTGTATATGAAGAGAATAAATATTATATTATCTTCATTAATTAATTTCAACTATATTGATCTGATTGATTAGGCCAAAGATGACTTTATTCATTATTACCACATAGCAACATATGATTTAGAATTCTTTACAGATTTCTTGAAAATTGGTTAAGAATGAAAAAAAAATACAACTACATAATATTTGTATTAGTTTGCTTTATTCTTATGAACCAATATTACCTTTTTAATTCTTTCAATGGGCTTGCAACAAAAGGTGGTTATTTACCTCAGTACAGAAACATCAAGGGGTTTTGTGGAATAGGCTAGATGACTAAAAATTTTTTTTGCTTTAATAGAAGCTCATTCATATAATAAACAGAAAGAAAAAATCGGTTTTCGAATAACTATAAAAACAACCAAGATATAAGGTATTAAAGATTTTTCTCCATCTCTTTCTAGCAAAATGGCAATTTACAAGGAGTTTATATGGCCGCACTCAACAATGACGTCACGGTTGATGTCGGATCTCTGTCTAATCGCCTTCAAATTAACAACTTAAAATGCTTGTATCTAATGTATTTCTAAGCCGATTTTAATTCTAATTTCACAGGACTGCATCTTTTTCCACGGTATTTTAATGTTTAATGACGAGACGTAAAAGTTAGAATTCAGTCATCATCCCAATTTGAACATGAGTACCTTTGCATTGTTTCATAGAATAATCATGAAAATTTGAAGAAAATTATAATTCGTCATATTTGCAAACATATTCTGGTAGAAATATAACATGATAGTGTATCATTCCCAGAGGAGGATGCCGACCGCCCAGGCCGCCCCCGGGGTCGCAGGGAAGGTAATGGCGCCGCGCGGGTTAGCGAAGGAAACGCAATGCGTCCAAAAGATGTTGTGTAAGTGCATTAATTATTTCACTTGTCTTGTTACTTTGCTTGTATGAATTCCAGGCGGAGCAAATTTAAATAACATACGTACCTTATGGCTATTTTCACCAACCTCTTCTTAGCTTAGGGGACTCTTAGGTGGCATGCTGTCACATTCTTTACATTAAAGACAAAAGTGACAGCAAGCGCCTTAGGGGCTACCTAAGCTAAGTAATGGTTGGTGAAATCGACCATTACTATTTTAGTAAGGGGACGTTCAAGTATTACTTACCGCATTTTTTTAAGATTTTGACATCAATTTAATGCGCCGTAACATTTTCTGTAGACCCCCACCCCCAACATTTCGTAACACCTAATGAACCATTTTTATTATCTAAAAGTTACAATTATATTGCGCAAAGTACCGTAGAGTCGCTAAAATACCGTTGTTATTGTTTAAATGGATTAAAATTTCTCCTAATAAAAAACATAAACGAAAAGGGTTGCCAACTTGGGAGATTGTAATTCCTTAGTTTTTTATTTAAATAAAAAAAACAATGTTATGTAACGCGTTGTTTGAACCCCCCTCTCACCCCTGTAACGCATCGTAACGTTTTACAAGACCCTCTCCTCCCCAAATTGCGTTACGTATAATACTTGAACGCCCCCTAAGGTACAAAAAGAACTCCCATTGGTCGTCACGTCTCTTTCCTTAGATGTGGAAGGGAATTGACCTACCACCTACATTGCGTTGGCCAGATAGGTTAACATTTCAGCCCCCAAGCGGTGACATGCGACCGGTATTACGTCACGCTTTATAATAATTGATAAATACTCTCACGAACGGAAATTTTCACAAAAAATATTCCATAACCAAAGCAGTTTTCATTCTGTAAAAGCAGTGTAATAGTTGATAAAGGACAATGTCGAAAATCGCCCTAAACAAAGATGTGATTGACGTCATAATTATATGCATATTTTATAACACTCATTACATTATTATTGGATTGGATTGGATTTATTATTGGACGGACGAATCAAAAATATTTAAAAGTACTTTTAGAAACAAAACCAAATGAAGTAAAATAATCCAATGTTTATTGTTTACCTTTGCTTTGAGTCGATTTTATGTAGGTATGCACATTTTTTTATTTGTAAAAATAAATATTCTTCATTCCAATGCTACAAGTTAGACAATATTTGCTAAAAAACAATATCGTCAAATATCGATTTATCTATATAACATAATTAATTGTTATACAGAGATAAACAGTAAAAAATTAGTTGTCAATCTACTTCAACCCTTAAGTTATGAGGAAACTGAGGCTCTACTGCAACGCCAGTCGTAATACAAGTGTTGTCACATACTCACATAATAATATGTACACCACGCATATCTATCACACACACACACACACACACACACATACTCACCTACACACAGATATACACACACACCACACACACATATACACACACACACACACACTAACAGATAACAAAAAAATGTTATTAGTATTTTGTTCATGTTACTTCCCATTCATTAATTTTTTGTGATTGTCTTCTTATATTGCAAATTTAGTGAATTGATGTATCAAAGCTATGGAAGAGCGTTGAGGCATTGTTTGCCTAAAAGGTGGCATCGGCATCTGAGATGTTTGTTTATATGTATAAAATATATAAAGATTATTATTATTACTGATCCCTTTTGTACTTTGTTAAGCCATTTATCATTTTTTCAAATTATTTAGCATTTAAAAAAAATGCAAAGTCACAAATATAAAATATAAGAGTGGTTCAAAGCTCAAACAGTATAGCTTGACCCGGCGCTTACTATACAAGTCTGTGGTGTAAACATGTTATGTAATAAAAATGAGTCGCCGTTCGTTAATCTCGCTAAAACTCAAAAACGGCTCGACCAATTCTTACGAAATTTTCTGTTTTTTGACTAGGTCCAGGGAAGGTTTATACGTACAATTGGACCCGGAAGGTGCCGCTGTAATTGGGCAGGACAACGTCTGCCAAGCCCACTAGCAATTAATTTTAAAAAATCCTCATTTCGATAATATTTTTGTCTCACTGGCTTAACGGTCGTATTTTCGTTTTTATAAAAAAGTCGGTGCCAACACTGCCAACTGATGATCTCCTAGCTAGAAAGTCTTTAAAAATGTAAGAACCAATGTTGTATGTATTCTTATATTTACTTTTTGTGTTTTTGATTTTGAACTCGGTTTTTATTTTTACTACTATTACAGATGGCGTGGAAAAAGACGCGAGTGGCAATCCCAAAGTGAAGTGTATTGGGCCGTACAAGACGCAAACGTCAAACACCTCGACACTCTTGATCAATAAGCAGGTAAGCTGGTCTATATTTTAGTTGAAGCTCATTCCTCCACTTTAGATCTTCGTTATCCTAATAATTATTTTAATTTTCTTAATACTAATTACCCTTTAAGATGAACTCGGTGGTGCAGTGGCGTGTGCGCCTCGCGTTCGATTCTAAGTAACTTTCCCCGTGGTCAATGCCCTAATGATCGACTCGACATCAGAAGGCACGTGAAACGATGGGTCATACGCCTAATAACGATGCAGTTGTGTCGGCCGGCAGTCTCATCTATCGGATTATGCGAGTAAAGAAATTGAATGCACCTATTTATGTTTGCCAGGCCACTCCAGTATCCGAGGCAATGAAATTGCCGACGAACTGGCGAGGGCTGGCTCTGTGGACGCTCTCATCGGCCCAGTACCAGCATATTGTGACTTTTCGAGGGAAATCAAAACGACGGTCCTCAGCGAGTGGGTATTAACACAGGCCCGACTCCAATGGGCTCCGTGTCTGGGACTATTGCGCACTCGAAATTGGTCATTAGGGAAGTACTTAGCTTGAATAAATTTAAAGTCACTATCAAGGGCGCACTTATTAAAAAAGCATATTATAAAGTGTGTGATTATATGACAGATAAAACTGCTTGTGATTAACAATAAATGTGATAATTGACGTTCAAAGGATGTTAACACTTTGTGATAATGGGATAAATTTCATTCCAAGTAACTGTTCCACTCAATCCGACAGGCATTTCTATATTATTAAAAAAATATTTGTGAAATATAATATTGTAATTTTGGAATTTTAAAAGAGGAGACAAAAAAAATACAAGACCTTCCGAGTTTCTTGCCTGTTCTTCTCGAGAAGGCTCTCCCAATTTCCGAACAGGTGTACCGTCAACTTTTTTTCATTGACTTGTATTTGCACACATCTTAATAATGGTTGGGGCGTGTGTACATACAAGGATTAAATAATTTAGTTAATTAGATTCTTGGTTGAAGATTTTTATGTTTTTTTTGACGTCAATAAGTGCCTGTAAAGGTCTATATTGAATAAAGATTTTTGAGTTTTGTAAATTCAATTCAAAATTCAAATTCAAAAATCTTTATTCAACATAGGCCTTTACAGGCACTTATTGACGTCAAAACAAAGCAACACATTCTAATTTAAAGGAAACATATTAACCTTGTATGTATCTGCCCACACGGGCAGATTATGTGGTGAGGATGACGAGACACCGCAATTCACATCCTTTGTGAGTGCTAAGCCCTCATCCACACTTGGAGCCGTGCTCTAGGTGGACCCAGTTTGCCACCCTACGATGCGAAGGCTCCGTCTCTAAAAAAAATTATTGGCTATTTTACCGCTGCGGGCCTATTTGGCGACCTTTGAAAAGAGGGGTCTCGTCGAGTCTAGTCTCTGTTGAGATTGGACGCCGTGACCAAAAATGGTTAGATTGAAGCCTCTGGCCAGTCTAATGAAGGGAAATCGCTGTAAATCCAGTGCAAGGTCTCCCGCCGTAGACTTGTGAACCATTGGCGTAACTTCTTGAAGCAAAAGCAATAAGTATACCCTATAACCCTATTCGATCATAGGCTCGGCACCGGATTGGACCCTTGTGATGGATACGTATGATAAACAATACAAGTTTCCGTCTGACGTAGCGATTACTGCATCCAGGCCAGACATTTTGCTTTACTCTCGGATACTAAAGCACGTGCTACTCATCGAACTCACCGTGCCGTGGGAAAATAACATTGCCACAGACCACACATTTAAATTGAATAGATACTACGATCTTACCAACGATATCACAAAAAACGGTTATTATGTTCACTTATATGCGATAGAAGTAGGCGCGAGAGGTATTCCGGCAAAATCATTATACACATTGCTAAAAGGCTTATCGAGAACGTCCGTGAGCTCAATATTAAACCGCGTAACAAAGGCGGCACTGACGGAATCGTATCAAATATGGTTAGGCAGAGAGAGGAGCCGGAGTGATGAAGGTGAATGTTGATGCATTGTAAAGTAGCTACTTAAACCTGCACCTGGGTCGTAAGCCCCAGGCACTGCTCTTGGCTCTTTTCTCTGCAACGCGATGGACCCGGCACCCGCACGGTTAATCCATGGAATGCTAAGTTATCGTCTCTGGCTGAAATGATGATATCATAATATTCATAGTTATTAACACTAAAATGTTTTGTTCATAGTACTCCCAATAACTGGCCAGACTTTAGTTTGTTTTTGAGTCTTTCCATTTCATCATTAAAATCTTCCTGGAACAATCTAGAAAGATGATTTCTTGAGGCAAGTTGGCAAAAGCTAACCAACCAGTCCTCAAGATCGCTCCATCACCGACCAAACTGAGCAGCAGATAAATAATCTGCTCTCATTGCGAATTTAACCCCAGATCGAAGCTCTCAACCAATAAACCACAGGGTAACTGTTGGAATGCCCGACGGTTGGTTAATTCAATATGTATTGAGCAATTATAATTTTTTTCAGTTGCAGAACTCCGAAGATAACTCGAACAAAGTGGTGGTGACCTCTGGGGGTTATCTGATAGTGGGCTCCCCGTCCAATCCCACAGCGCCGATGGCGTCGACGTCTCGTCGCACGCACACTATACAGTACTACACGTGAGACGACCTAGTGGTCCCGTACGTTGTGCTGGACTAGAGACACTTGTTGCGAACCATTCGCGCCAAGAGAGCAGAAGTGACAGAATTGCTGTGAATAAAGATGCTAACAAAAAAGAGGAAATTGTGTTCTGTGAATGGATTCGTCAGTCGACAGTGTAGTGTCCTTTGAAGATGTGCAGTAGTGATTGTAGTGTTGTAAACGCGATTAATAACGCTATCGATGCATTTGTCGATGCTATCAATCTCTGGATTTTGTTTACTGGAGATAGAATAGGGATGTTGACGAATTTTTGGCGCTGTTTTACTAAGCATATAGACACGTAATTTTTACGAAAAATATATTTTAAACATTATTCATTAATTTCAAATATATAATCAGATTTAATTAGTTCATTCTTTAAATTTCCCACCTCAACGCTTCAAGCTGTCACCTAATCACAATGACGTCAGAATGTGATAAATAAAAATTCTACAGTCAGACATAGCCGTAGATCAAACATGACAATTTGAAAACATAAGTGCGTTCCATGGTTCCAAATAACCATTATCACTTTTTGTCCTTTGTTGCCCGTGGTCCACCTGCATAGTTCACCTGGGTGTACCATAGGAAACAAATATTTCCCGTAGTACATCTGGGTGTACCATCACGGTGTTTCAAAATAACCAATAAATAATCAATTCTTTATCGAAAACTCATTATTAAAATGTGTTTACAATTAATGTCATTTAACCCAAAATTTTCACGTAAATCATAGAGATGATGATGATACTATGATGTAGAAGAAAATTTTTGGGTTGAATGACATAAATGTTGCAAATCCGTACTTATGTGGAACGCGCCTGTTGTCTCGGGGTTTTTCTCACACCGTGACGTAACGCGCTCCGATTGGCGTTATAGTCACGTGATACTGGACATTATTTTAAACATATTTTATTAATTTATAACGCATATTTACACTTACAAAATGTGTAATTCAACAGTTTAAAATTCACTTTTATGGTATTAATATAACTTTTTATGTATTTGCGATACATGTCAGCATCCCTATTTTGACGTATTTTGTATGGAGCTGAAGTCAAATACCTATCACTAGTAACGAAATCCAAAAATATGTAGAAAATTGCAACCGGCCGTTTATAAACTCTGATTTGCAATATGTTAAGTCGAGAGTAGGGAGGGTAATTGTTGGTAAAGCCGGATTAAAAATATATTTAGACTGCGTATGGAATGTGGCATGCCCTCTTACAATAGAGTGTGTCACAAACTTATCACGTATCAATATCATAAGGAATTGTAAATTTACACAAGTAATAAAAAGTCAAAGTTACACACTAGTGTGAAACTGAATGAATACAAATATAATAATTGTATATTTTGCAACAACTTACAAAATTTACTTTATTTTGGTATCCATTTTAAAAATATAATCGTGAAAAGTTAGAATAAAGTTAGTTGTGTAAATAATTTGTACTAAATATGTTTTGGTATACCAATCGTGTAATTTTGGATTGTGTCTTGAATTAAACTATTGTGTAATTCTTCATTGAGTGTCGAATCGTAAATTAATTAGTTACATGCACCTAAAACTGTTTGCGGGTGGAATGCTGGCATGTTTGCATTGAAAAATATTAAAGACAATACAACTGTCGCAGGCGCGATGGGTAAACACAAGCTTGTTAATTACTCACTTAGAATTCTGCAGGCCAATTATGGATCTTTCATCGTATTACATGGTATAAATTTGAGAAAAAGAAGTCATGAAATGCTGCATTTCGTATTACCAATCTCTAATGATATCATCACTATGGCATAATTTCAATGATATCATCATTATATAATGAACAAATGATCAAAAATCCGACCGAAAATCGTATTTTTCGTTTTGCACTATGATATGATATTATTATGATATCATTTGCAAAACCATGAGATCGGTAATAGGCCTGCTGACCACCCCGTGAAGAGCTAAACAGAAAATATTTAGTTACTCTTTTGAACATAGTTCATTTACACTCGATACAAACAACATTTCATATAATATTCAAATTTTATTTTATGTATGAAACCAATTTGTGTAAGTTCCACAACACTTCATCGTTATGCCTTTCAACAAAATTGTTACATAAGTGCACAAAATATTATGTGAATCCGTTTATGTATAAATGTGTATCTGCTCATATACTAATTGCTCAGAAACTGAGGATAAGTAATTGAGTTTGTTTATGACAAACTTTCTCTGTTCACTATCTATTGTAATGTACCCTTATTGTGACACATAACACATAAGTACATGATTTTTATTTCGTGCGAATTTGGTTGATACTTCAAAAATTGTGTATAAAATATTTTCTTCCAATTCTTCAATCATCACTATAGAGTTCTGTTTTTCTTAAGAAATAAAATTATGTTTGTTATTTAAGAGTTAGCATAGTGTTAGTCATATAATAAGATAAATTAATGGACAAATTTTAGCTCTCAGTTACATATGATACGATTCAGACTCTTATGACATGAGTATTTAAGATAAGCTGCAGTATAACGCTAATTCTGTAATTTGCAGGTCAATCACATTATACTTAGTGTTTACGTAATAACATTGTTGTGTTAGTGATCTGAATTGCTATTTAGGTGAGGCCACATTTTAGCGTGATTTATACTGAAATTCCCTATAAACATCCATTATACACACCACCATTTACATTATACCAAAAATAAGTCGCGTCGCAATCAATACAATAAATAACGCCATCAAAAATGAGTGGCACTAAATACGCCAAGAATGTTATCAGACCTTTAATATTTCGATTGATATAAGCTTACATAATTTTCGCTATAACTAATCAATCGAATAATTGTAAGGTTTGTCGATTTTATGTAAATAAATGTAAATTGATGTGAATGTTTTATAATTGTAGATAAACAACGTATTAATGAATAAAGATCTAGTTTTTCATAAACAATAATAATATCTTTTTCGAAATATATATTTCTACACCGTCAATATAAGTATTGATATTGTATTTCTACACAGTATCTCTATTAAAGTTTAATATGTATTTTTTTTGCTTTTTACAATTCAATTTGATGAGACATAGGATATAGGTATTTCTTTATTATCCTGCGGCAGGGAGAGGGGACGGGGGTTGAGGAAAGGTGAGGTAGAGGAAGGTGAAGGAGAGCGGATACACATTGTTTTTGAATTTTCTTAAATTTTGAGGTAGGTCTGTGCAGGCTGCTCAATACTTGTCCCGAATCGATTCAGGGTGATCATAAAAATATTAACTTAACCTATCTAACTGTTTGCAGTGACTCGAATCTTAAGGGCATCACTGTCTATCGATTAAAACCAACATTACCGGAATACTAGTGCTGCAAGATACTACTAAAGCCGACTCAATAGTTTCATTTTTAATACTGTTTTTTTTTATTTACATTTGTAATTTTTACGGCAAAACATCACTGAAATATCGCAGTGTATTTCGTCTCCATAATTATACAATAATATAGTTAAAATATTTTATAATTGTTCATCTAACAAACTTGAAAAATAGGTAATAAAATCTTCACAGAGTTTCAAACACTCCCCATAGTATTTTATCTAGCATCGGTACTACTTTCTTGTACTTGTATTTTTAACATTTGTGTAATATATTCTTAATTATGATATCCATCTAAATAATTTTAAGACTGCTTATGATAAGTTTTTTTCGTATTCATTATAATATGATACTTCCATAATATGCTTTGTTGTACTGTAGATGTCAAATTCATAGATTATGATAATACAGTAGAATTACTAATAGTGATTCAAGTCAAATGCTATGCAAATAATGCATACAATATTTTAATGAAATAAACGTGGTTGTATATTTTCCCAGAAAAGAATGTACATTTAGCTTTTACTCATTAGGCACCGAGATATGCCAAATATGGATGGATAAATTACAATTATCATGTGAGATCAGCTCCTGTGTGTGCTAAACTAGTCTTTAGATAGCAGACACTTTAGTTTCAGCCATTTTAGGTAAAAAATATTTGTAAACTCTAAAAACAAAAGTTACATTACTTGCTTTATTTTTACTAATACTTTTGTGTTGTTGAATGAGAAAAAACTTATTTACTAAGCATAAGAAGTTAGTTTACAAAGATTCTTCGTCTAAAATGGTTGAAGTTTGATGATTAATTGCTACCTCCAAAAATACTATTGCTCCAGGATTCGGTTAGATATAAGTATATAACTCATTCAGGAGAAAACATATTGTCATGAACTACTCACTATGATCTTTTCACACTGAAATTGAGTAATAGTATTCATGTAATGTAAATAGTTTTTATCACTACTATTAGGAGCTTTTACTAGTGCATAAGGTTGGAAATGTCTCAGTTCATTTCAATAAAGACTATGTCATAAGCATAGGACTTTTTATTTCACCTTTAATGAATAACCATATTTACAGATGAAACTTGTGATCAGCTGATCTGCTAGTTTTGTCCTAGATACTCAAACGGGACAAGTGACACCATAGTTATAAAGGCGATAATCAGCTATTCAAGTTAGGAAAATAGTCTACCAGCTAGCCATTATGCTCACTGCTATATTACTGTTCAGTGCACTTTATTAAAGTGCATTCAACAGTAATATAGCACTTTTAGGGCTACTTGGATGTACTCTTGCACCGATGGTTTCTAAAGCTGCAATATGTACGTCATTAATTACAAAGTATAAAGCCGCGTACTCACTTAAGAGGTGTAGCACGTAATGTAACTGATACTGTAGCAATCTACAAGTGTGTACGTGCCGTCCACGAGCACGCTGCGAGCGCCATTATGTTTGCGCAAAAACCGCCGACGGCGGTTCGCTGCGAGAACACTGCGCTCCGCGGACGAACGGCTCGCAGCAAGGTACTGTATCAGTTACGTTATGCGTTACACCTCTGAGTACCCTGCTTAACGCAGAGCAATGCCAACAGTAATCCAGATAACATCTTAGCGTATTTTACGCATACCTATTTAGCAGCGTTGCGCCGCACACGAATTTCTGGGTCATCGGAAATTCGCATTCTGCGCTTAATGGTCAGACTTACATGTCTGTCCACGTGGATACCGTGATTTGTCTTTATATAGGGTACAAATATAATAGTTTGGTGTCCCAGCTATAAATTACAGGAGTTAAGAAAAATAAGAAGATCGATACTTTGTATGAAACGAGCGTACGGATTTTTAAGAAACTGGTCTCAAATTCTTTTGTGGTGTTGACTGGCAACATCCAGTTAATAAATCATAATTGTTATTGTTACCCCAAATCTGTGTAAAATCAAACTCAAATTCATCACATAATAGGTTGGGGAAAAAGTTTCTTCGCATTTTTTAAGAAAATTCAAAACATTTTTTAATATAGTTTATTTACATTTAACTAAAGTATGTAGGTACCATTTTGTTCGATAACTTTTTGCCATCTTGTAGGTAGGGACATGATCCCATTGCTATAGAAATTTTGGGACTTCTGGTCAAAATACCGCGACAAGTGGTTTTGGCAGTCCTCTCGTGATGTTAACCTGACACTGCCTAAAGAATTCTGAAGAGACCGAAACAGGTGGAAATCTGAAGGTGCAAGGTCAGGACTATACGGCGGATGCATTAACACCTCCCAGCCAAACTCTCTTAATTTTTGCTGAGTGGCTAAAGATGTGTGAGGTCTAGCGTTATCATGATGAAAAACCACACCCCTTCTGTTGATTAATTCCGGCCGCTTTCTCTCAACTTCTTGCTTTAATCTCATCAGTTGTTCGCAGTAGAGTTCAGAATCGATGGTCCTGCCTGGTGGTAACAGCTCATAATGAATAATGCCCTTCCAATCCCACCACACACACAGCATCACCTTGTTGCGAGTTAACCCGGGTTTCGCCACAGTCTGTGAAGCCTGACCGGCCTTTGACCACGACCTTTTTCGCACGTTCTTGTCGTACGTGATCCACTTTTCATCACCAGTTATCAGCTTCTTCAAAAATGGTTCGGTTTCATTACGTCGTAATAAAGAATCACAAATGAGTACACGGTTCATTAGGTTTCTTTCAGTGATACCCAAATATCGAGCTTTTTTGTGTACCCAGTTTTTTTCAAATGCTTCAAAACTGTTTTGTGGTCAATTCCCAGTTCTTCAGCTACGTCGTAACTACTGACATGCCGATCTTGCTCCACTTTTTCAAAAATGGCATTCATTTTATCTGTAATAGGGCGACCAGAGCGACGTGCATCTTTGACATCAAAATTTCCGGATTGAAAACGCTTAAACCAAATTTGTGCTACTCTCACAGACACTGCACTAGGTCCATAAACATCGCAAATTTTTTTCGCGGCTTGCGTTGCATTTTTACCTTTTTTGTAGTAAAATTTTAAAATGTATCGAATTTCTTCATTAGATTCACTCATCTTGGCGGTACGAAAAACAAATGAAAATCACACATTTTCCTAATTTGAATTTGGAATTATGTTCTTTAAAATTTAAACTTTCAATGATACCAAAACCAGCCAGATACAAATAGTATAGCCAAAGAGATTTTATTACAAGTTTATACATACTATAATGCGAAAAGACTTTTTCCCCAACCTAATATTTTATGGTTTTGTTCCCAACAGATCATAATAATATTAATTTTAGCCATCATATTCAGCCTAAACCAAATGAAAATATGGCCTAAACTTCTATTCAGTATAGAATCTAACCCTAGGTGGTCACGCGCGCCAAATTGTGAGTCTTCATTTTGAGTTTGTGAATTTATGCATCACTGAACAAGACACCAAAACATATAAACTAACAATTTCAGGAATTAGGCTACCAGGATCCCCAAGCACGATCCCCTAGGGGGTCCACACTAACTAGGGATTGATCTAAACATCACAACCATACAAACACAGGGTCATGGAATCAAAAGGGGTTAGTATTAGAGACTTAGTATAATTATTTCATCATAAATAATTACAAAAGATTAGTTTGCAATATAATTTGAAGAGCTATTGCTGTTACTGGTAGTGTGACGTGGTTGTGCCACAGGTAAGCAAAAGATCTAGAGCTGAACTAGAAACCATTGATTTGTAAAAATTGAATTAAGTTACAATCAGTGTTTTATTTAACAGCATTGTATACATATATCATTTATCCTAGCCTGTTCCTAAAGTTAATGGTCAACAGTAAATAAGTTATTATTCACACTGTTCTTATATTTTAATGTCCTCCAGATCTAAAAGATGCCACCGAACTGTCTTAATAGTTTGTCAAAAAAATTCTACAAATAAACAAATAGTCAACTATACAAATGCGGAATAGCAACATTTTAACTTCTCTCTTTGAACTCGTAATTCTTATTATTTATCAAATGTATCACAATTTGTCACAGACAAGTTTGAATTTCAGACTTCGCTAAATTAAGTTCACTCCATTTAGAGGGACGAATGAAATGCACCAATGTAATTCCTCATTAAACATAATCAATCATATTTTCATTTTGCCCTGTCAATCATTAACACTCTTTCACTTTTTACTATACATAGCTGCACCAGCTTTGGCTAATTGATCAGCCATTTCATTTCCGTGCACACCACGATGGGCTTCAACATAATTCCACTTTACTTGCAACTTGTTCCTTACACTTTCAAGGTCCTTAAAATCATCCTCATTTTTAACTGGCTCCCCTGATTTAAGTCTCCAGCCTTTTGTCTTCCAACCTGACGTAAAATAAGAAAAGGAACTGGTTAGGGTGGTGTTAAAACATACTTACCATACCTACACCTATAAATTGACATTAATATTTCTATCACATATGTAAAAATGATATTTAATACCACAGTTCAAATTATAAAAAAAAACAAAAAGTAATGCCCATTACATGAATTATTTAAAATGTATAAAAATGCACATAATTTGTTTTTCTACATGACTTTTTACAAAATCAAAAACACAACTGATAATTTTAACTATAAATATATTTATTTTTATCTCACCTGGTATCCATTTGGTCACAGAATTAATGAGGAACTTGGAGTCAGTATTGATTGAAACTTTTTTGACACCATTCTGTAAAGCCAATTTCATTGCTTTGGTTGCAGCTTGAATTTCTCCCACATTGTTTGTGGCACGCCCTGCCACTGGCTCGCTTATATTTAAGGGGTGTCCTTCTCCCCAATAAACACCAATTCCAGCTTTTGCACCATACTTTCCATTACTGGTACAAGATCCATCAGTGTACACATTGACATACCCATCCTGGTCCTCTTGAAACTCTATCTGTGAACTAGTTCTTCTTTTCTTAGGCTGGGGAGGCTCAATCATTATGGCCTTACGAGAATTTTTTACACTATTTTTTACTATTTTGTCCACATTTCTTTCTACACCTTTTAATTTCTTTTCAACATCATCAAGTTGTTTATTAAGTATTTCATTTAACTCATCATCACTGTTATCCTGTTCTTTGAGAGGACTTTTTTTCTTTTTAATAGTGTCACTAAACTGTTTAGCACTGGATGAAGCAGTAGAATAGGGTCTTTTGAGGTTATTATTTGATACAAGATCTGTATGATTGGCTTTCAAATATTTTGTTGTAGCCTTAAATGTGGCATTAGTATTAGTATTTCCTTGAATAGTCTTAATAAATTCTTCTGCGGCTAATGCTGTATCAAATTTCTTATACCTCGCTCCAGAGAATCCTTTAACCTGGGCTTCGCAGTCAGTCCAATTCATAAATATGCCCGGTGTCCGACCTTTAGCAACCGCGTAAAATGGCATTTTAAAAAGATTCTCTTTGTATTTTGTGTTCACAATAAACGAATAAACTTTTGTAATAACCACCTTACATATTTTTGACATTGACATAATATTTTGCTGGTAAAATTATAGTTTTTAATTTCTCCCACTCTCAGGTAGGTAAAGGAGACAATACCAGACAGAAATAAATTTATTTTGTTCTTGATGTCAGTTATAAAGATATTTATTTTTTTACCATTTTCTTAATGTATTTATA
This sequence comes from Schoenobius gigantellus, assembly GCA_963935595.1. Taxonomy (NCBI): domain Eukaryota; kingdom Metazoa; phylum Arthropoda; class Insecta; order Lepidoptera; family Crambidae; genus Schoenobius; species Schoenobius gigantellus. The sequence goes on along the minus strand of OZ012544.1, from coordinate 13,996,889 downwards.
TAACAACAAGCTTTCCGCTCGCGACTTCGCCCGCGTTATTTTTGTTTTCCCGTGGGGCTATTATTCCCGTAGGAAAATTACCCTATGTCCTTTCCCTGGTCTCGAACTATCCCTATACCAACTTTCATCAAAATCGCTTCAGTAGTTTCGAAGCCTATTCAATACAAACAAACAATCAAATCTTTCCTCTTTATAATATTAGTATAGATACTTACATGAAACAAATGACAAAAAAGGATCGAATGCGATTGGCTGATATCTAAGACAGGAGAATGTATGTAAAAAGACCGGTACCGAAGCCGAAAGCCACGTATTGCTCCCATCATCGCTATAGTTTTCACCATGGTTGTGAAACTAATACAATCGGCGTCAAAAAAATCGCACCTTTTACAAACAAAAAACAAACAAAACAAAAAACAAGATTTTTGTTCAAAAATTCCTAAACCTTATTTAGAGGATAGTGTTGGGTATCATTAGAAAGGTAACAAAAAGGAGTATCAAAAAACAATTAAATTTAAACTTTTGTTTAATTATAATGATACAAAAAACATTAAAATGAAAAGAATAATAAAAATCCTTAATTAAGTCCTAAATAACAATCGATGATTTACAAAAAAAAATGTAGGTACAAAAAGTGTCTTAAAATTAACTTAAAATCTAGTGTTCCCTCCCTTGCCCTGATGACGGCTTCCATGCGGTCCCTCATGGACCTCACCAACTTCAGGAGCTCTTCTTGAGGGACAAGATCCCATTCCTCAATTACCGCGTCTTGGAGTTCCTGTAGAGTCGAAGGAGCTGGATCCCGAGATCGAACCTTCCGTTTAAGATGGTCCCAGAGGTGCTCTATCGGATTCAGATCCGGGCTTCTCGCTGGCCACTGTATCACAGAAATTTGGGACCTCCGCAGAAAGTCGCTCACGATGGCTGCAATGTGAGCGCGAGCGTTGTCGAGCATTAATGTGAACCCCTCGCCAAAAATTTTGGCAAAGGGGACCACATGCACTTCCAGGATCTCTGTGACATAGCGGCGAGCAGTCCGCGACCCTTGTCCGCGAGCACCTCCCGTCCGGGAGACGCAGACAAGGTCGGTTTTGCTGGCAGCCGACATACCACCCCAGAACATGCAGGATCCGCCTCCTTAATCCACCATCTCCTGGATGCAGGCTTGGGCAAAACGTTCACCCTGCCTCCGGTATACCCTTCTCCGTCGGTCGTTGCAGAAAAGACACACTCGCGTCTCGTCTGAGAAGAGAACAGCTCCCCACTGCTCAAGGGTCCAATCGACGTGGTCACGAGCAAACTGTAAGCGGGCTCGCCGATGCGCTGCAGTTAATTTTGGACCTGTAGCAGCTCTGTGGGCTGCTATCTTCTTCTCCTTCAGTCTTCTTCTAATCGTAGAGACGCTCACGGTGCGTCTGCGAGCTGCCTGGAGCTCGCTGTTGCAACTGAACAGCGTTTGAGAAGCGATTTCTCAAAGAGACGACACAACGAACCGGTCGTCTCTTTCCGAAGTGCAGCGACGTCTACCGGACTCATGTCTCCGGATATAGCCACCGGTCTCTAAAAAGCGCTGGTATACTCTTCGAACCGAAAAACGGCTCAGATTCAGTTGCCGGGTGACATCACACTGCCGCATCCCTGATTGCAGTAGTGCAACCACTTGAGCGGCCTCATCAGCTGTGGTATCCATCTTCCAGGTGTTTTTTCTTTAGTAAAATGTACAGATGTGTCCTCTTCAACGGTTGAATAGCGAACGACCCACATTGACCCCGTGTTGACCCTTTTATACCCACAAAGGAAGCGCAACTAACGACTCTCCCGGGTAGCAAAATTTGCAAGAAATTTTTGTGACACTATCGGTCCGTTCCAGATAAGCATTTTTAGCCATAAATACCAACATTTTTAGCATCTCTGCGTTTCATTAGCCGGTGGCCCGGTGATGCTAGTTTTTCTTGCTGGTTGTTATGATGCGTTTCATTTAAGCATTTTTAACACGAAATGCTAGCATCAAATACCCATGCTAATAGATGGATCCTCTGATACCACTTTTTGACAGCTTTCAAATTTGATATTTGGAATTTGGATTTGAAATTTGACATCTTTTTTTCATGAATCAAAAAGGATTTTCAGCGGATTAAAAAAAATTATTGAAAGATATTTATAGTATTAGCCAATTCTGATTTATATTATAAAAAATTTTAAGTGGCTGAACTAATTAAGTGAAAATTCAGCACGAAAAATCAGTACCTTGCGTTTCATTTGTAACAATTAGCGCGGCTAAAAATGCCAACATTTCTTAAAAGAAACGCAAAACGAGGCTAACATCAGATGTTAGCCTCAGAAAGTAGCAGTGCTTTAGCTGGAACGCAGGTTATATTTGTTGCTTTAGGTTTTATTTGATAATGAAAAGTAATGTTTTTTATTAAGTTCATTAAGTAACATTTTAAATAAAATATAATAAATGTGACTGCATCTGCATATCAAAAGTTAATGACATTTGAAAGTGATTTTCTTAGAGGTGCGATTTTTTTTGACGCCGAGTGTAGTTGCCAAGATATTCTTAAGTTTAAAGTTACAATTTTTTTCTCGAGATTTTCATACAAAACTGTTCGAAATGTATTTTGATAATTTTCGTCCAAAGAAACATCTACGAAAAAATCAGTATTTCTTAACAACCAATGAAAAAAGCAATTAACGAAAAGAAAGTTAATGACTGAAAAGGAATCTCTTGTGCGGGAAACTCATCTTGCTTTACACGCACTCACACTGACTCACTAACACCGACGCGATATCGACGCGCAAGCAGCCCAGCCCCCCTAGCACGTCCACCAAAACACGATATGATAAAGCGGTTTATCGCGGTGAACTGTCAAAATACAATAGGGTTTCGTCGTATTTTGACAGTTCACCGCGATATATCGCTTTAGCATATCGTGTTTTGGTGGACGTGCTACGGGGGCAGGCGCGGGTACGCATTAGATTGCGTAGTATCTCGTAGTATACAGGATGGATTTTTGAGATGGGATTTAAAGGGCAGGTACATTAACCGTTATAGTTACAAGAAAACATTGTTAGGCAACCATCTATAACTTTTTAAGATATTCTGATCTGCATTCACAGATTTTGGAAAAAAGTTACAGTTAACAAAAAAAATGCTGAGATAGCAAAAAAAAATTTTTATGTCTATCGAACCTATTTCATGTAGGGATCAAAAGACAATGGGACTATTTAAGGTATGAGTACTTGAAATGACAGAAATCGCCAAAAACTTTTCCCATACATTTTGTACGGAAAATCCTCAGCTCCTATTTCATACGGTGATCTCTCTACGACGTACCTGCCCTTTAAATCCTATCTCAAAAATCCATTCTGTATATGGTCGTTGTTTTTTTAAAGCCTAAAAATTAATTTCGTTTCACATCATTAATTTTTTGTTATATTGCTTAATTTAATGGTCTGAATGCGTAGACGCGGGCTTCGGTATACGTCTTTTTACACCCTGTATGTTACTGTCAATCCCCGTGGTTTTGCTAGTAAATCTTAAGATTTACCATCATGAGTTGGTATATGTAAGGATTTTTTAAAGAATAGACGTTTTTCGGGCTTTTACCATTGGAGGCGTCTGCAGAAGTGAATATAGTGAATATATTTTTCATTTTTTTATCTTTATTAGCTTTGTTCCAATTTATCCCAGACATAACACCGTTTCATTTTACCCCAGACCTGGAGCTCATTGGAACACAGGAAGCGTCGAGCAAAGATGCATTTTTTTATAGGTTAAAGTTGATTTTTCAACTTATTTTTGTTCTTAATAGATAAGATTATGAACCGTTGTTGAGCAAACAAATATTATTAAAAAAATTTAAAAACCAAAAAAGCATTTTTTTTAAACTGTGCTTTAGTTGTCATCGGCTAGTTATTTATAGTGGCTATCTATTCGGCCGAGGTTTAGGGGAAGGCAGGGTAAAGTGAATACTCCGGGCAAAGCGAATACTACTCTACTCTTAAATTATTTGTTCGTCATTTAACTTGCCACCACTATAACGTTCGGCCATCTTGGCTTCGTGAGCGGCAAACACTAGAGTCTAGAGCGAGGTGCCGCGTCGCGTGCCGTCCACAGAGTGGAGATTTGTGTTTTCGTGAAAAAAGATTGATTTAACAAGGTAAGTACCAAAGTAAGTATTATTTCCAGTATTATTAGTTCTTGATCTTTAGGAATATTTTAATTTGGTAGCATATCAAGGTAGGTTTTTATAATAATATATTTTATACAGGATCAGAATGTTTGTATGAAATTCAAAAGTTACCTAGTCGGGCAAAATGAATACGGCAAAGTGAATAGAGTATCTACCTTGCCCGCCAAGATACGCTTACGATTTCATAATGTCCTTCATTTGTTTCAGATGGCGAATAAATATGAAAAAAACTAATCAAGGGTCGTGGGATAAAAATGTCATGCAAACACCTATTAATTTGTGCAAAGCTGGAGAATCTATAAAGGGCAGAGGTAAAAGCCTTGTACCTACCGACATGTGAAAACCGGCAGCGCTTTTCCAAAACTGGGTCGATTTCGTCCTGTTTTCACTGAAGATCAGAAGATAGAGTTTATTAAGTTGATTACTTACGTTTTTAGACATTAAAATATGGGTACCTATTCACTTTGCCCGAGTACTGTATCCGCTTTACCCGGGCGTCCGGGCAAAGTGAATATTTTCATACGTGTTCAAATTTTATTTGCAGTTCATAATTATTTAATTATTAAGTATAACTGATAATGGTATTTGTGAGAGCAATTAATAAAGACTGATTTGTGCTAGATATTTTGTTTTTGTATGTTATACCTTTTCTGCTGAAGCCATAAATATCTTAAGGTCTTCACTTTGCCCGGCCTTCCTCTACCTACTAAGCTGTTACGTCATCTGCTCAAGATGGAGTGTTATTTAGGCGATTAACACGCTGCCACGCACCATGCAGCGTAGCGCGTGAATACGTGTTCTAACGTTGCTTGTAAGTATCCGTTTGTATAGAAAACACGCAAAGTCCAACACACAGAAAATGCATCCACGCGCGTTCATGCAGATCTCGCGCCTCATCATCATCATCACAGCCCATATACGTCCCCACCGAGGGGCTCGAGCCTACCCTATATTAGGGTGATTAGGCCTTAGTCAACCACGCTGGCCCAGTGCGGATTGGTCGACTTCACATACATCATTGAATTTCTTCGCAGATGTATGCAGGTTGCCTCACGATGTTTTCCTTCACCGTAGGAGCGTCAGACATATGTACATATGAAATTCGAAACGAAAAACACATTGGTACATGGCGGGTCTCGAACCCCGACCCCCCGATTGGAAGGCAAGCGCCGAGTCCACTGCGCCACCGACGCTCATATCTCGTAGCTCAGATCTCGCGCCTACAAGCGGAGAAACATGCATCCCGGCGCGTAAGTGCGAGGGGCGAGACGCTTGATTTTGTAAGGGCTTGACGTGTATTTTAAAATGGATCTCGATATTGATAGATTTACATTCGAAATCGAAAATCACCCAACTATTTGAAATATGAAATGCGATGAATACAGTGACAAGTACATAAACATTTAAATTTCAAGAAAAAAAGCTGTGATCATTATAGTTGATTGATGTGTACTAGAATATAACTAGTACTAATTAATAAACCTATTATATGGTTTGAATAATTCCATAAAAGTGATTACAGCTCAAATTTTGATAAATAAACGCACAATAAATCAAAATTACTAGTTTTATTCGTATATACCTATATATGAGTAGTCTGGGTTTAACTATAATTAGGTAATATCGATATAACTAAATATGTATTTTTTAATATTGAAATTGTTTACTCAACTCAATGTTACCCAAAGTTTCTCCTCTGGCGTAATACAAAGTCGAAAATTTGTATCTATTCCAGTAATGTCTGTTCGAATTTTGCTTGGCAAATAATCAAAAGATACAGTTGACATGCGCGTGTTGTGAATTTTTCTTCATATTTTCTCAAGACCCAGTAATTTTGAAAAAATGATCCGTTCAACGATCTTGTTTGTAAATAAGGATGTACCCAGTATCTTTTTTAAGCACGCTTCCTATTAATTTGACTGTATAAAAACCAAACAGTTATTATAAATAACTGCAGCATCCTGAATGAGTTCCACACTAATAACCATTTTTAATGTCAAAACTGACGCGACGCTTTGCACTGCACTAGCGAACAGTTTTGAATGAAATGAGTCAGAGCCGCCGTGAATCCACAAGACGCAACTACGCGCGTGAGTGCGTAAAAAACCCGCACGATGATGCATATCAGGGACCCGATTCTCAAGCCATAGAGATAATGTCGAATTCGACATATGTCTAAATTAAATGGCGGATGTCGAATATTTCTCAGTTTCCGTATTCTCAAAATGTCACGTTAGAGATATGTCTATGCCTAGCGTTCGACATGTCACGAGTGGTAGATAGCAATCGACATTTGAAAAGTCGAGTACGAGCTACAGTAATTGGTTATTTCTGTGTCTGTTTTACATAATTTGTTGGAACTTTTTTTACGATTTTAATTTATGTATGTATTTTAATTGCTAACACATTTAATTAATATGAATAATCGATGATTATTATAACAACTGTTGTTAATGTATAGTAGAAGAAGCTCGGTTTTTAGTGGAATTACCATTACATTATATGCATTTAAGAACTTTCGCTTATCTAAAGAATTAGTTAATATTGTAATATATTTAGTCAATCCAAGTCTTATTGACTTCTCCCAAATAATTTAATTCCTCTGCTATACATTTCCACTTTTGTTCGGATTTTTTTAGTAAAAGTCCCCGAAAATTTGGCTTTACAAAGTTCTTCAACCTTTAACTGACAAAGCCACGAATTCTGTGCTGAAGTGGGGTATTGTTTTTTATAGTCCATTATAGATTTATTACTGCATCTCTAATAATTCTGTTTTCTAAAAATATTCAAAAATGTTACAAATACAAAACACGACGTTTTGAAACATTTCAACGTTTCGAAGGATGTGAAAAAGGTTCACATTGATACGCTTCGTAAAGCCGCGTTGACATGCTCAAAGTCTGCTTTGAGAAAGTAACTTTGATGACAGCTTGGACGCTACTTTTTTTTGTTTTTTTTTGATCGTATAAATCAACAATACGTAACCATTCATTTTTATGGGTGTGGTTGCGTGCATGCAAACAAAAAAACCCATTCAAATCGTTTGCACTGCTCACGGACGTAAGCATTAAGATCAATTTTTGACCGAGCTTTCGATCTTTGAGTCTGTCAAATGTCAATTTGATCAATCAATGTTATTTGAAAAGAAAAATTTAAGGGCGACGTGTATTTTCCCTCCAGTATCTTTACAGAGCACTTCTGTATCTATTGTAGTTATACCTAATGAAAAAAATAATTCGAAGAAATTAAATTCCGCGGGAAACTAACGTTAACTTTGTCATTGACAGTTCTAGAGACAGTGCATTCCTCTTTTCTGTCATACCGCTTACAAATGTGCATATTATGACTAATTTTGAACCGACTTTTTGCACGCAAAACGCGCACACGAGCGCTGATATCAAATTTCGGACCGCACCCTCATAGACATTCGACCATCATTCGACATACATCTCTATTGCCAGCGAGGATACGATTTTTTCATATCATAGACATTTTTGAGAGATTATTAGTAGAGATGCAATGTAATAGAGATATGTCGAATTAGAGATATCTCTAAAAAACTGAGAATCGGCCCCCTGCACTTCCGCAAGTACGCGCGTAGGTGCGTCGACACGCAACATGCAGCGTGGTGCGTGGCAGTGTGTTATTCGCCTTAGGGTCTACAGCCCTAAATAATATAAGGAAACGGGGTGCAAAAAGAAATAGTGACGCCGAAAACTGGACGCAGATATTATGTCCGCGCCGCACGCGCCGCATTTTGGAATTTGTTGTATGAAATTAATTAAAACCTCGTACATTTGAGCTACGCCGAACACGCCGAATTTCAAAAACCGGCCAAGCGCGAGTCGGACTCGCCCATGAAGGGGCGAATGAACATCGGGCATGAACATCGCTTTATTCGCAGAATACCAGATTCTCAAAACACCAGATTCCAAAATACAAACCAATTTTATTTAATTCGCACATGATTGGGTACAATAAAATAAGTTTGTTTACTTATTACAGCACAGACTAAGTAGAGATACTACGTACTTGTTTCTCAGGCAAAGAAAATAGTACTCCACAGACTAATTAGAGATACTATAAGCGCGTTTCACCTAAGCGCGGATTTGCAGCATTTTCAACTTTTTTAGCATCATTGCGTTTCATTTAAACAATGTCTTGATTTTTGGTTTAGATTGCCTTTGTGAGGAATGACGCGGTTAAAAATTAACATTTTTGACCACGCTATTTTTTTCCAATAAACGCAAAACATGGTTAACATTTGATGTTAGCGCAAAACCGGGTATGTCGTGCTCCACAGACGTATAAAGGGATGTTGATTGTTGTTTTCAAGTCTTAGTGGTGCCCATTTTTTATTTTTGTTTTGTTTTTTTATTTATTTTTTTATTTTTATTGGCAAAAATTATGATTCTCTTTTTCTTTCTTCTTTTTGTGATGTGATGTTCCGTACGTCGCGGCCATGGGGGTGATATGTACTATATTAAATATGCATATCACTTACATGGCCACAAACAGAGGTTGTGCCTGAAAACCAGCGCTATTGCGGCTCCGTCGTCAATAGCATTAGCTGAGGCATGGACCTTTTTGGCCTCGAACAGCCGTCATTTTATTATTTTGTAATGTTTTTTGTGTGTTATATGTATTTCTATCTGTATTTTTTTTTTCAGCTTAAGAGGAAACAAATAAATACACAAGTAATAAATACAATGATGCACTTTATTAGATCCTTAACAACTAGGCGTGTAACTGTATTCACGTCTACACACCATTATACTGGGTCACCGCTAGTACTTTGTAAAAAACACTTACAACTAACGATTTTTTGTATTAATCTCGAGTTCCTAAAGAACTTACATTTTTTATTACTGTTTTTGACAGTCTACAACCGAGCGTACCATAATTTCAACTACATAGATAAAAGTCTTAGACAACAAGATACAAAATAAAAACGAAATGTCCACAATCATCACCTCCCTTCCCTCCAAAACAACTATAAAATCGTTATAATTATTTTATAGATCTGTAGTTAATTAATATAATTCATACATACATACATTAAATAACAAATACATACATATACAATTTATTTAAAAAATGCATTATGAAACAATGCACAGAACTATATCTAAAGTTAAATTTCGATCATGCAATCAAATACTTAGAATAGTTAGTAATTGTCAAATGATGCTTAATCTTTACAAAGGAATTATTCTTATGATACGTGTTTAAAATGGCACTATTATTATGAAAATGGCTTGGGGTTTAATTTGGAAGCATCGATTTCAATTAAAATTACTAATTTGACACTCGGCAATGTAAACAGCAGACTCTTAAAGTAATAAATAAATAAATTAACGAACACGCGTGAAATTCATGCAATGTTCGTATCTTCACAAAGAAGTTTAATATGTACCTATCTAATATATTTAAAAATAGAATCAAGATGCAATATAATAATAATTTTAACAAACAAATAATATTCGAAAACAGGCAACTTATATTATATAAATAAACATTTTTAAATTTAGTGTATACTAAATTACGTATATTAACGTATCTAAGCTCAAACTGGTAGGTATTTAAAACATACCACAAATACCATTACAAATTAGGTATACCTACCTACTAACAACATTACATACATTACACAACGTAGTAATAAAATTTATTAAACATGTGAACAATCGTTTTGGTTACTAGGTAATTGGTATCGGTTAGTACATTTTTAAGTGTAGGTAAATAAAGTGTGTAAATAAAGAATTCTGAAAATGACTAGTTGTAAGTTAGTGGAGATAATTTATTGAAATAACTCTTATATCGAAACGATGATTAGATATACTTAGTTCTTATTTTTAAACAGTAGTAAGTATCTAACATAATGGAAGCAAATTTCTTCAATAAATTTTAAGTTATTATACAGATAAAACTATATAAACATAATTTCAACATAGACCGCCGTAGGTATATACGATAAAACTCTTGCCACGTGGACGGAGTGTGCGTGCGCGTGTTCGTTCGCAAACGAGTTCCGTCGTCGTCGCAAGGACACGGATAATACGGGTGTAAGTGACGGTGTCCCGTTTTTTTAACAGTGAGTTCAGACCATAATTCTAAAATGAAAATCATTGAAATTTTCTCCCGGAAAATTCATAAATTTTCCGAATTTTTAATTACTTTTTTCTAGATTTTCTGGTGTAATATACCTTATTCACCGTTTCCTAATCATATTATTTTGGAAAAAATATTAATAATTACATTTAAAAAAACTCCGCAATGTAAATCGTATTACGTTTCACGGAATCATCAACCGTGACTTACATACAAGTACCACGGACAACGTGTTATTATTCTAAGGACAACGGAATATTGGCGAACGACAATACGACCAAACTATGCGATTTCATTGTGCTAATGGTCCAACACGTGTCACAATAGCTTTTCATTTGCGAGTTTCATTTCGTCACGTCAACAAATTCACATCGTTTGGTCGCAGGATTGTTCGCCCTTTAGGATCTACTTACATTTCCGTCTCGTTTGCATCCGCATTACCACATCTGTGACATGCGCGCGTGTGTCATGCTCATGCAATGTGATGCATGTCATGTATACCTACGTCTTTAGTGACGTGCATGCGGGCGAAGCCTAATTAAGGATGGAAAAACATACGCGACAGAAAAATAGCCCTAAATCGAAACAGTAATATCAAATTAGCTTCCGTTATTTTAAATACTAACATAACTAAAAGGTGGACATGTTGTAACTCAACAACATTTAGAGGCACAAATATCGTTAGTTTTAAATGTATGTGATCATCATACATCGAAAGTTTTTGAAACCGTACAACTCATTGTTTTATACACATAATAACATTTTAAAATAACAATTTATTCTGCGATGTAAATAAAATGAAAGCATCTTTAACATAAACTGTCAAGAAATAACAACTCTTTGGTTGTCCTTTGTAAAAGATTAAAATGCGTTAAAAACGTTTTATTGGCCAAATTCAATAAACAAATTTACGATGATTTTAACACGTTTTTCTAGAGTTTTACTGTCACGCTAGCAAATTACTACACCGTGCTTAGTTATAGTCATGTGCAGTCCGTTTGACGTTAAAGGTTTCTTATCATTAGTGGTAGTTGTTCAAGCCATAATCGCCAATCAAAGGTATTTAGGTACCACATTGTTTTAAATGCGCTTCATAATTTGGCAATACATTGTATTGTAGGTACCCTAAGGATGCAAATCATTCAAAGGAGCAAGGGCCAGTTAAGTAAGACCCTAAACGGATCCACATCATGAATGTTAAGATAAATAAAGGGGAAACAGCGTGATCTGAATCAGACACGTTCCAGCACCGGTGGACTAGATTTACCTAAATTAAATCTACCTAGCAATTTTACCCTACAAGCTTTTTATACAGCTGCCGTTTAAACCCCTCAATGCTTAAAAAAGTCCGATTTAGGCCTTACTATACTAATATTACTTACACACAAAACGTCTGAGGTCTCTTTTTTATGTTTAGAATGGTTGATATAATATATTTGGATATTTACTTACCTGGAATAACATTGGATTAATTTTGAGATATAAATCTTAAAACAACAATTCGAAATTAAAACCAAGGTCATTTGCTTAAAATTAAAGATATACAGATAAACTTTACCTTAGGTGCACTTGCAGTAAATTTTAAATCTAGATTTAAAATTTTGAAATTTTTGTATGGGTTAAATCTATAGTTTTAGTTAAATCGAGATTTAGCAAAAATGCTGCAAGTGGACCTTAGAATCCAAGGAGTTTTTATTTGATAGGCATACAAATAAGAAGTTTGTGAATTCCTGTCAATGTATGGTAATCGATGTAACTTAATGGTATGTAAGAATTAATAATAATATACCAATTATCGTCATTGTTCATTTGTATGAAAACAACCGTTTTATAGGTATACTTAGGCACCATTTACACGATGACTTATATAAGGGCTCTATCGTAACACGGACGCCATGATGACGTCGCTGGCTACACATCCAATACAAGTTATTTGTATGGATACGGAAAAGAACTTATTTTTAAAGTTGTCCGACATGTAGGTTATTAAAAAAATATTTATAAATGGACACGAGTGTTTTTTTCCTTTTATACACAATCAAAATCTCTCCAAGATATTATTGACCTGGGGTACTATTAAATCGCCTAATTAAATCGCATAATCACATAATTAATTAAATTTCAGGCCAAATATTTTTTTCGCATAATTTTCACTTGTCCCAAATGTGTTTTTTGTCTTACTTTTACTTGTCTTATTTTTTCGCAAATTTGTCATTTTAGACTGAACAATAACAAATTCTACTATTTACTATTACCTAATCATAATTCGCACAAAATGAAAATGCACACGACGTGAATAAAACGTCGCATTGGTGTCTCGGTGAGGCCGAGTTATAAGAGTGCAATGGTTTATGGAAAATAGCTGCAATGTTGCGACAGAGCTGCGACGCGAATTGCGAAGCGACGCGCGGCAATCCAACTATAGAATTACCGACGACAAGGGGCCTGACCATGATCGTTTAGTTAGACTAATTGCTAATATAGCAATGCAAATATACTTGATATTAAAATAGAGACACCGTTCTCGTAGCGTATAGCGCTATCTCGCTCTTTCATCGCAAGTCATCGCAATGAATGATAAATTACGCAGGAAATGGGTTTGGATGCTGTGGAGTGAGGCCGTAGCTAGAGTACAAGCGAACAAGTAAGCCATCTAGGACCGAGACGTGCGAGTGATTAAGCCTACTAACGTAGGGCTATCGGGTTTAGTCAAAATGCTTTGGACTAATCGAACGTCCCGCACTAATCACTCGAATAAAAAAGAAATATATCACGCCTAAGCATGAAGCTCTAGGCGTGATATATAAATATCGATGCTATTCTTAAATGAAGTTGTACACGCCTTGTTGCGCATCTACTTAATTATTTTTGGCTGAAAGAGGTCTCTTTAGGTGCGTTCCGAATGAGCTTATTATAGCGATTCGAGCGGTGTGAGCGCTCACAACTGTTCCGAATGGCATATCGCACTATAAATATGGATAAAATGATAGTTGGTCATTCGGAACGATAGTTTGAGTGCTTACGACGCTAACTTCTCTAAAGGTTGACGTCCATTAGCGTCACAATTAATTAACAGCAACGTCACATATTTTTTAGGTACCTAAACATCATTTAATGGGCATTTAAGTAGACAATGGAAAAATTACTCTACTCCTGTATTATTTTTTTCATCCCTCACAATAAATGTAACCATATCCATTGTTGTTTTCAATCGCTGACATTGACAATTGAAAGTTGTATGACAGGACACTCATAATGATTACGATCCGAGGCATGGTCGCCGTAAACGCAAGATGTCAAATGTAATGACGTCATCGATGACGTCAGGTTGGATGCTGTGCGCACTCAATGTGATTCGAAGCAACTTTGAGCGCGCTGAAATCTTAATCAAAAGCTGAAAGCGCCATTCGGAACGCACCTTTTAAGAAATATGTAAGAAATAAGCTCGATATTGTACATATTTATTTTAAATTGTCTTTTTATGTAAATTTTGTATAATAAAGTATAATGTTGTCATTGTGTGCGTGCGGCGACAATGCGACACAGCGTAGTCTGGCCTTTAGCGCCCACTCCACACATACTAATCTCACTTGGTTTATATATATCAAAATGACCTATTTTTTACTCATACTATGCTGTAACTCTCTCTTACTATCGAGTCTTTAATACGTATTCTAATCGATTGTTTTCTACTGTTTACTTTGTTATATTGTCATTTTCACATGTTTAATTTACGACGATAGTGTATTGCACTCAGAGATGTCAATAATTTTAATTCAACATTAATTAAATGACAGTTGGCTTATACTATTATTATGGAAAAGATATAGAGATAATAACTTTAATGAAGCATTAAAATGTTTGGCATTTCTAAATGCGGCACACAACACGTTAAACACGTAACTCGATAACTATATCAAATTCAGCAAACACAGTTGAGATTGTGTTAAAAACTAAAAGAAATAGTAATTTTTATTTCCCCCATTCAACAAAATGTTAAACTCGTGTAGTTATTTATACTATTTCTATAGTTGCATAGAATGATGAAACGCCTAATTCTTATCAAAAATATTGATTCTCATGTACGAGTAGTCTCTACCTAAGTAATCTAACTATGTGCGTGTTTTGAATTCTAATCATTATAAAATACAATAATAAAGCGATATGGACGATTTTTATTTCTGAGTTAATACTGATGCAATATTTATTATCAATAGCATAAACAGCACTTTCAATCAAATACAAAAAGAGGTGCACAGAAAATGATTTTAGTTCACCTTTTTAAATATTTCATATTTTTTATGGAAGGAGTGACATTATGTTGACGGCTTCAATGAGATTTCGATAAACATTTTAACTAAATTAACCGTTATAAAGGGGAGAATATTTACAATTTCACACGAAATAATTAAACCATTAAATTGATATGCTAAAATTTTCAGTGGCGAGTGTTACAAAAACAAAACACTTTGTATAATAATAATAAATTATAAATATAAAATTAGTTCTAACGAAATGCCGACACTAGTCTATAACGTCTTATCTATGGTAAATCGACGCACATTGTTCTAAGACCAATATAACATGGTACCATCTAGTCTACATTGTCACAAGGCATGTATCAAACACTAGGATACGTTGAAAAAATATTCCTCTGTTCAAACGCAACACTTTCAAAAATTTACACTAAAACGTTTACTACCGTTTAATCGGATTGCACGTAACGATCTTTGGTGTACACTGAATGTTTTTGTCTACATTACCCACGAACTCGACCCGACTGGATCAGCGTGGGAGATGGGCCAAACCCTTGAATCATTGATGGGACAAGTCTGTCCTCATCAGTGATCTAGTCTATATGGAGCATTCGTCGCTGTCGCGCGCGTAATCCTCATCATCCTCATCCTGGCGAGGCTTGTTCTTCTTCACCTTGCTGGCCACGAGCCCCGTGTTCACTTTACTGAACAGACTACTCCGGTTCAGTCTGGATATCTCTCTTTGAGGGCTCAGTCGCTCGGCGACCGCTTTCTCGTAGTTGTCCGAGATTTTGTTGACGCCGTTCACGGGGCTCGTGGCTGGCGATTTGCCTGTTGTTTTGACAGGTGAAGTGACAGCTGCTTTGTCGGCCTTGTCGAACTTGCCGCCCGTCGCCGCCGAATACGACGGCGGGTCCTTGCGAGTCCCCGTCAGGTGGTTGTACAGGAAGCTGTTGTTGCCGAACGCCGAGTACCTGCCGTCCGTTTTCCCGTTCACCATCATGAGGCTCACCGGCTTCTCGGGCGGGACGGGTTTCTCCGGCTTCTTATCGGGGCTCTTGTTGTCGGGGTTGGTCCATCTGTCCGTGCCTAGGGCGTATATAGAGTTGAGGTTGACGTACCCTGTCGGATGTCGACTCTTAGCCGCGGCTCCTTCGATCGCAGAATCCTCGACGCTCGATTCTTCCACCGGTTCAGTGTTGCCAATCTCGTCTATGTTCGGCGACAGACAGTCCTCGTCTGTCTCATCGTATGAGCTGTAACATCACAAAGGACCATTGTACATTTTGCGGGCGCCTGCAGCGAAAATCCAAGTTGCAAATCGTCATGCGAAATATTGCAAGGAAAATCGTTATAAAAGGCCAGGCCAGTTCACGAAATTACCGTGTCACGGGTAGTTTTTGCATTGGTATGGTTGATTATTGCATAAGTTTGACAAAACATTACTATTTATTATTTTTTTAAATTTTTTTTTGAAGGTTACCAAGCCATTTGTCAATATTATTTTCGAAAATTTATTCTGTTTTAGTCCATAGTAATTTTTGGGCCAATTTTTTAAACGTTGGAAGTTCAAACATCAGTTCTTTGTTCAGATTGTGGACTGACCTGGTCTTAACTTGAAAACAGAGTTTCTGATTTTATATTCGCAAGGGGGTCAAAGATATGACGCATTCACGAGTCAAACGCAAAATCTCAAAGCAATATATTTTAAAGTTATGAAGGTACTTTAAAATATTGTTTTTGTGATTTTGCGTTTGTTTCGTGAATTTTACAAAAGCGTCATCATATATTTTGTCCATTTAAATATAAACATATCATATAGACTTGTAATAAATAATAATTATATGTACTGAATGCAAATGGATAATCATAATCATTGTTAGTGTTGCGTCATGCCCGTATCATCATAATATATTTCCTTATTAATGACAAACAAAAGCACAGAGATTGCGTGTGGATTTACATTGAGTGATGTCAAGTAATGTAATACATACAAAGGGATACAGTGTTTCATCAGCAAGGCAGACAATATGAAAGCGAAATATGCAGCGTACAAGATCAGGGAAATATTGATTTCACAGATAACATTTATATGCGTAAAATTATTATAATAAAACAAATTTCCACACGTTTAAGCAAGTGATTGATGCAAAACCTTAGATTCGGTATTGTCCACTATGAAATAGATATGGATTCAACAAATCAAGCTGAATTGTCAAGCATTTTCGAAGTTTAGGAAAAAGACATTCCCGATGCAAAATGGCAGACACTGCAATTCACGAACACATTCTTACCCTAGCATAGCCAGTTCTGTCTTCCTCCCTGATGAAAGAAATATGGATAAATAATGGACGAAATAAAACAAACAAAAAATAACAAAAAACATATTATAGTAGGTATGTACATAATAATAAATATACAATAGATAATAATAAAAGAACATATACATAGACGTACTAGAGATGAGAGCAATGATTCTACGACAGTGAAAATGGGGATCCTATAATTTGCGCGATGTTAAAACTTCAACGCTAAAGGTTTGAATAAAGATTAATGTAATGTTGTTTATTTTGTTTCTAAGGTTAATCAAACTCGTGGTTGCATTCAGAACATATTTTACATTGTGTCAAATTATTATTCTGCGCGTAGGCAATAACAGAGTTAGGTATATAATGCGTGACGGATACTTCTATGATGACGAAGAAAATTAAATGTGCACAAATCAAATGCCGCAAAATGCATTCTGCCGCTAACTTAATAGGTATCATTATCTAGTGCGCTGGATTACAGGTTGTATTGGAGCAATTAATATCCATTTTAATAATAGTTACCAAACTGAAACGACTCATTTATTTGTAAAATCTGAGCCCGTTGAATCCGTTACTGCGGCACAACTCATAGAATTGTTTCATACACTTTTTTCTCTCTGACTCTTTCATCATTATCTTATACAAATCCCTGTTCGTGAGAAATTACCATGTTATTGTGTTGTATAAGTAAAGATATGGCATTTTAAAGGTACATGATACTTAGTGGTGATTGGAGTTCAGCTTACATTTGGTCCTGTGCGTCGCTGCCGCCCTCTTCGGCGACCAGCAGTTCGTATTCCTCGGCCGCGAACCTATCCCATTCGGACATCTGCAAACAAAGAGACTTTTATGTATTTATTTAATAGGTATACAGTTAGGCTTACAGCAAAGGCCAAAAAATGTATATACACAACTTAATCAGAAAAATAACTTTAGGATGAGATAATTGCACGATAATGATAGCTATAACTAATTATTATTTTATGAACAATCTCTGTAAACTTTATCATATAATTATTTACTCCTGTAAATCACAAAAATAATAACTAGTTATAATAGTTATTTATAATGAGTACTAAAATATTAAATTATCTAAGAATATGTTTATACAAAAATTTGTTATTTTTAGTATCTACCTACCTGTAGTACGGCTTAAAAACGAATCTATAATTTATAATTTACATATTATTTTATTTAGGCTGTAACGAGTCTTTCCTTTTATTTATAATAATCATTTGTAACGCTGAAGAATATATATAATCAGTGACGAAACTGCTTGCTGCTTTGCTTGGTGCTTTATTTGCATTACGGCTCTATCTACATGACCCACTGCATTACGTCGTCGCTACTCACCTCACCACATTACACTGGCGCCCAACGTGGGGCGGCAGTGTAACGTGGTGAGGCACTCTGTAACAAATATACGGACTAAGTATTATAAACTATGGAACGCAAATATATCAGTAAAACCATTGACATACATTATATCGATAGACAAGAACGTTCGAGTAAAAAATGTGTGCAAATACTGTTGAATGTTAGCGCTAAAACTACATGTCTCGTCAAACAAAACAAACACCGCTAGAACGCTTTTGGAGTATAGATTTTGTTTAACCAAAACTACTACGTTACACTGGCGCCCAACGTGGGGCGCCAGTGTAACGTGGTGAGGCACTCTGTAACAAATATACGGACTAAGTATTATAAACTATGGAACGCAAATATATTAGTAAAACCGTTGACATAAATAGTCTACCGATAGACAAGAGCGTTCGAGTAAAAAATGTGTGCAAATACTGTTGAATGTTAGAACTTACATCAGCTAGAGGCGCTAAAACTACATGTCTCGTCAAACAAAACAAACACCGCTAGAACGCTTTTGGAGTATAGATTTCGTTTAACCAAAACCTCCACATTACACTGGCGCCCAACGTGGGGCGCCAGTGTAACGTGGTGAGGCACTCTGTAACAAATATACGGACTAAGTATTATAAACTATGGAACGCAAATATATTAGTAAAACCATTGACATATAGTCTACCGATAGACAAGAGCGTTCGAGTAAAAAATGTGTGCAAATACTGTTGAATGTTAGAACTTGCATCAGCTAGAGGCGCTAAAACTACATGTCTCTTCAAACAAAACAAACACCGCTAAAACGTTTTTGGAGTAAAGATTTCGTTTCACCAAAACGTCATGAATTTTATGGCGCTTACGCATTTCATTCGAACACAGCGAGACATCATGTTTTAAGTCTATAATTTTCAACAGCACGGCATCAATAAGAAGAAATATTGTTTGCATTGTGTTATTATAATATTATTATTTTTTAGCAATATATGCACTTGAGCAACTAGATCTACTAACTCACTTGAATACTTAATTTTTATTTATGCCCAGATTCACACTTTAAACACGATTTTCGTAGAATTTATTGCCGACCCGAGAGCGCTCACACTTCACACTGCGTGAATGGCGACGACACACTAAAGTGAGGTGTACTTGCGTGCAGTACCTACAGTTCACTGGAACATAGTGAGTGTTCGGGCGGGCATATCTAGTACGTAGTACATATACACGGTGTTTCATAATAACCAATAAATAATTTATCGTTATCTAAAACTAATTATTCAATAGTTTTTCCTGTAATGTCATTCAACCCAAAATTTTCATGTACTTATATCATAGTATCATCATCATGTCTATGATTTACATGAAAATTTTGGGTTTAATGATATTACGGGTAAACACAATTAATTAATTAGTTTTAGATAACGATAAATTATTTATTCGTTATTATGAAACACCGTGTATATCGATGAGTAAAACTTACCAACATAATATGTAACGACTTACACATAAGTGCCTTCAGTTTTATCTTTACAAGGATATTTATGATGACATTATATTGTCAGATTTTTTGAATCAGTGCTCGATATATTTACGAAAATATTAATTAATTAATAAAGATAAAAGTGTATATTAATTAATTCAACAAAATATATTTCTTGTCTATCTAAAAAGTTCTTAGTTTCAGATTTTTGTATTGTCAAAAGAATAACATGTTTGTCAGTTCAGAAAATTGTTTTTGATGAACCAATTAAAGAATTTTATCGCAGGTAGAAAATTAGAGGAGCAAAGAAAACCACCGGTCGCCGTAGTTGCCGTTGAACGAGCTTCGACGCGGCACCATAATTGTAGACTAAGAGCTTATTTATTTAAATTTAAATAAATAAGCTCTTAGTTTATTTAAATTTAAGTTATGAAATTTGAGGGTTGAAAATATTCGAATCCTTACAATCTTACTAAATAGTCCACAGGAAAACAGGAACATGGCAATGTAGGTAATTGGATTTCTTGTAGTGACTGAAACAATTCACTTCCAAGATTTCCTTGTAAATGGTGCTCAAAATTATGTGTAAATACTGTCTCTAATTTCTGAATATACTCATTCATTTCTTGAGAGGGCATCTTTAAACTTCCATAGAATGATTTTCTTTTATTATAAGCTTTATAGTGAGTAATAAAATAAAACAAGTATTGTATATCATCTACCTCTACTTGACTGCGTAATCATAATAAGCATAATTTATCAAGTATAAAAACTATTGTATTTTTTTAAGTAGGTATTTTTACTATTATACTTATTTCGCATTCATTCATTTAAACGCCCTAAAACACTTACCTATTTTTAACAATTTTATCCTTATCATGTGGGTAGGTACCTACTATAATAACAAAGTAGTTAGGATGTGATGTGAAAAATAGTCAAATAGCTTTCCTTTCAATATCTTTTGGTATATTAAAAAACGATAATTTTGCATCCTTTTTCTTCCGTTTAGTTATACACCCATAAACACAACAGTACCTATCATACAGATGACGTGATTATTTCGAATTCATTGTTCGTTACAAAAATCACCGAGAAAATCTTAACTATTACCACCTATTACGTGCGACGCGGCTAGCGTGCGAGCCGAGTGGCAACCCTCTGCCATATAGCGGCTGGCCGGGGCGCCCGCCCAAATGTACCTAAACTGCGGAGTGAGACCCCCCTGGTATTAATTTATATTAATTGTGCCATCGAGTCTTTTGCGACTTGATGTCGGTAATTGAGTGACGGGAAAAGAAACAGAATGAAATTATGACAAAGACATAAAATTCAAAAATGCAGTCAGGTTAGGCGGGAATGCAAAGAGTTGCTATATCTATTAGAATATAGCACCTCGTTATAACGCAATTATATGTGAGCTATGATAGTATGTATAGGTACACTAATATCATGTATGCTCCTACGATTCCCCTTTTTTTTATTACGATTACATACAAAAGAAGTGAAAAAAAAAACGAAACTAGTTACGAATGTGGTCGAAGGGTATTTTCCTGCAATATGTATTAGGTGTTACTGTCGTCTAGTTTCGCTTACGTCGCAATCTGAGTCGCGCTGAGTGGCGAACGGGTCCCGCTGCTCGTGGTCCAGATACTTCTCCAGATTGAAGAACGTGTCGAAGAAGATCGGCGTCAGCTTGCACCGCTTCAGGTCCGACAGCGTGATCTTGCCCTCCTCCGCAGGGTGCACCATGTCCAGCATCTGAAGGTTTTTTTTTAAAGTTTAGTATTACAGTACAGTTAAGTACATACAATAGTTTAGTATTTTTTCTTTAAAAAGCATTAATGCTGAAAATGTATTCCTTGGCACTTTTACCTCCCAGTTTTGTGGTTAGAAAGTCTAGTTAAACTCCCACTTACCATAAATTGGGATAAAATATGGCGTTCTATCGTGCTCTGGTGGCGGTGCTGCCGGGTGCGGTGCCCCCGGGGGCAGAGCAACCGGCGGAAAGGACTAGACTTTCCCCCGGGGGCAGAGCAACCGGCAGAAAGGACTAGTCTTGCTCCCGGGGGCGGTGCTGCCGGGTGCGGTGCCCCCGGGGGCGGAGCAGCCGGCGGAAAAGACTAGTCTTGCCCCGGGGGCAGTGCTGCCGGGTGCGGTGCCCTCGGGGGCAGAGCAACCGACTGAAAGGACTGTTCTTGACAGCGGGGCAGTGCTGCCGGCGGCGGGGGGACCGATCGATCGGTTGCCCCCAAAGCCCAATAGGGTAAACATTGTAAGTGCCGGATGTGCTTAGCAGGGAACAACACTAACCGTCCCTGCTGAGCACAACAGACACCAAGGAGTGGCCCGTGTTAGTCAGATGTATACTGTTCGCATCGACCAGCGCGGGTCATATCCACATAAATTGTATTGTATTCCATATTGTAATTACTCCAAGGAACCAACTAATATTGTTTTCAATTCATTTGCTCAAAAAAATCATTAACGAAATGTTCTACTTGTTTTTTGTATGAGAATTTGACGACAGCTGTACCCATTATACATTGTCGTGTTGCACTCCTACTTTGCATTTTTTTCAGCACGCGACTCCTACGCACAAGGTACGTATAGGTACTTGTATACTTAACTCAAATTTAAAAACCTTTATCCAATATAAACCTTTACAGGCACTTAGACAAACCTAACACAAAAACCTAATCAACCAAGAAACTCACTACTTAACTAAGATATTTACCAATTAATTATTCAATTCTTAAATTGTACTGTACCATAGAGACTGTACATACACTCCAACTATAATTAAGATGTAAGTAGCAAATACAAGTAATACGAAAGAAAAAACACCGAATAAACTATATTTTTTTTAACCCAGTAAAAAGATTTGAAATCTACCGCAGACGCAGTGGGGCCCGCCTGCGTCGACTGGTTGAAAACTATCCTAGTTAAATATACATATTACAGATACTCACTTGACAGAGGCAGTCGTTGAAGGGCAGCGTCTCAATGCCGATCGCCTCCATCCGCTGCATCTGCTCCTCGTAGAAGTACTCCAGCTCATACATAGAGATGTAGCCGTCACCGTCCACGTCCATGCATCTGTCAAATACAATACAAACGTACATTGATAAAAAAGAAACGAATGATCTACTCGCAACACTTGCCGTCCTAACTTGCTATTACAAAACACGGTCTAAGCTTAGTCTTATAGTTTAAACCTTACGCTTTTTCTATCTTATGTTATTAATACACGTGAAAGAGTATCAGATTTAACACGACTAAGTTGGGACCACGTTTTGAAATAAGAGCGGGATTGAATAATTAAGGGAAGTCATCTTTCTTCGAGAAAGTCATGTGTCATCAACTATTATTACCTCTAAAATAAACACAAAGTATATTTCACTATACTTACGTAGTAACTCTTAACTAATTTGTGACTATAGGTACTACAATTAAATTGGGATTTTGATAGAACGCAGTAAGTATAAAAAACCTTAAAAAAACAATTTAAATTCAGTTGTTGTCGTGAGTTCGTACAGAGATAGCGGAAGAGAACAATGTGACAAGGTCCTCGTGATTAGGTGTGCATTTTCAAAGTTGTTTCAAGGCATAATTTGCATGCTTATCGTGAACTAGATCATCCAGTCTAGTCTAAATACGAGTGGCACTGATAGTTTAGATTTGGCCTTGCCTTGAGTGTTAGTTAGGTAGGTATACGAGTATTATATCAGATTCTATCCAAAATACGATAAAAACGTATATTGCACTACTTGGATGATCCGGAAACGCGTTGCTGTGGCTCAATAATTATAGTGTGTATTTTATTTAAAAATGTGTTATAATTCTAGTGAAATAGACAAGCACAAATAAATTAAATCATAACGCCATCTAACGGATGGTTAACCTAGATAACCTTGTGTTGTGTGTGTCGATAAATTAACTTTACATCGCCATCTACGGATATGGAACTTACAAACCATCGTCCTCTAACAAACATTTACCTATAACAAATATTGATGTCAATACTCGAGATAAAAACTATCCTATTTTTAAGTTGGCCTAAATTACATACAGTGAAGCCAAATTACATTAAAATCGGTTAAGTAGTTTCGGAGTTAATCACAGACAAACAACGTAACTTCGGACCTTCTCAGCTATTGCTTCTGTGGTGTATACCGCAGAAGTGCTGGTATTATGAGACGCCCTAACATTAAGTGACCCACAAGACGTCAAAAAACACGTAGGGACACTAAATACACAGTGCGGTTACAGATTATAATGATACATTAAATGATCTGGCTGTATGGCCATGTTCTTTGCCTGTCTTGCACACTAGCTTCCTTCCAGTGTCTATCCCATGCTTCTTGGCAAAGAATGCGAAAATCACTACATACCTAAAGGCGCGACCCCACAGCGAGCCGCTTGGCGTGGGAGCCGCGAGGCTTTGCGTCACGAGCTTTTTGTGTTCTCTTGCAACGTGTCCTCACTTAGGAGGCGCAGCCGCGCGGCCCTAGTGGGGATGCGCCTTTATGCACAAGCCGTGCAAGTCACAAGTGAAAAAAAATTTGGTGGCCCTGGTCGCCGGGCTGGAGTCAGATTAGAATATAACATACCTAAACCAGTACTCGATGGCGGTGGGGTGGGTTTTGTCCTCCTCGGCGAGCAGGAACCAGACGAACTCGGTGTACGACATGCGCGGCTCCCCGTCGGGCGTCAGCCGGTTCTGGTTGCCGCGCGTCACGCACCCCGACAGGACGCGCTCGATCATGCGGCTCGACAGTGCTGCAAGGGGACCGCAGATATAACTTCACAGCAACGGACCCCTTAGACAGAAGCCACGCGCTTGCTTTTCCGCAGTCGAACCGCAGAAAAAAATGTATGGAGATGACATTAGCTGCGGAAAAAATCTGATGGGCCTAGCTAGGCCGTGGAAAAACGGCCATTTGTCATGTACGCACCTACCTATTTATGTAGCCGAAAACTGACAGCTTTGTTCCAAAAAACGCCATGGCGTCTGTCTCATGCGCGGAAGCCGTGTCATTTGAGATTCAGTAATTTAACAAGGTCACATAATTATTTAAGAACAATGAAATGATTATTCACACCTAGACACTTTACCCACGGATCTTGGCGAATAATGCCAAAAGCATAGACCTACAAAAAAATACGGACGTAGTGTGGCATTAAACAAATGTGAAGCATGCAAGGTAAGACAATTTCATGTGTTTGTACACGACCTACACTCACACAGATGTACCAGGTAAGACAAAAAGCTATCATTTTTTCAACTAGCAAGACACGCACACATGCAATTGTGCTGTCATTTGCATGCTTCACTCCTGATTCAATAACGCTCCGTCCGTCTTTTTTTCAGGTCCGTGGCCAAAAGGCGGAAAATCGTATACTTAAACTAGTATGCCTTTTTAATCATATTTTAATTGTTTTTTTTTATATAATGTAGAAGAGGAACGTTGTTAAAACAGCATTAGAACTATTTTACTTCCATTGTGTGGAAAATGATGACTTGATTAAACTTGTTCTACGTTCTCTTTTACTAATCTATCTGGATCAGTGACGTAAAATAATAAAATTATTCAGTATGCTTTGCCGATACACAAATTTAATCTCGGTATACGTGGAAGAAGGTAATGTTAGTCTATCAAAGAGCAAGAATCTATTAATGGCCAATGGACCGTGACTGTGGCTCGTTTGTTTTAATGACGGAGCACGAGACGAGAGCTTGTAACTAACTGTTGTTATAAGGTTTTAGTCGGGCTGCTCTCAAGGGGCACATTAGAAGTATCGGTGAATTGCGTACATGTATAGGCACTGTGCACTTATAGGCATAGATAACATAATAATGAAGCATTGACTTTGACAATTTGACAAATATATCCATGTTTTTCTCTATACAAAGGAAAAGGATGCACTGATACAACGAAATCGATGTGACCTACGAAGATGATTTGGAGGATGTAGGATTATTATACGGGTTACTTTTTTATCATCTAGGAAAATTTAAAGGACGCTTTACGACATGGTCGTAGAATGATTTAAATATTAATAAAAAATAACTTATCAACTTAGTTTTATATTAATTTGCTAAAATATCAAAAAAATACTGCACTAGTTCAGAGCAGTATTTTTAGACTTTTATTTTTTTAACTTTTTTATTTTTTATATAATAATGGATGTGTCTTGAAGCGTCCCTTAGATTTTCTGGGGTGATAAAAAAATCATCCTGTATATCGTGTTATTGGTTGATGTATTCCAGCAATGAACATATTAATCCATAATATTTGTAAATAAGACATTTTGCATTATCCCGCGAGTGTGAAAATATTAGCAAAATCGTAAAATCCACATGGCTGTGGGCTAGCTCTTCATAATAATATTTACATAACAAAATCGGTTAAACACAAATATAAGGGTTTCTATAGTAAAGATTTTAGACATTCAGGGTGTCATAGACTTTTCCATATTGACCGATCTAAATGATCGGTCAATATGGAAAAGTCTGTTAAGACATACAAAGATCTGTTCTTAGGAACCATGTCATCGATTTTATTTTTTTATTTTAAAAAACTTGAGTTCGTGAATCAAACCCGAACGAATCGAACAAGGTTATTTTTTGGTCACTAGACAAATTTTTTGTGCTGTTCAATAACAAAACTAAACATTTTTTACAATGGGACCAATCTTGAAACCGTAAAAAATATCTGCTGCTCTATACAAATGTGATTGCACTCCACTGAACCTAGATTGTATTGAACAGCTGATTTTTATTCGCGACTAGTGGGGCTCGGCAGACGTTGTCCTGCCTGATTACAGCGCCACCTACCGGGTTCAACTGTACTTTTAAACCTTCCCTGGACCTATTCAAGCACACACAAAATATTTCGTAAGAATCCGTCTAGCCGTTTCAGAGGTTTTGCGAGACTAACACACAGCGTTTCATTTTTATATATAAAGAGAAGATGTCAAGATTGGTCCCGAAGTAAAAGTTGTTCAGTTCTTAACAAGCATACAAAATTTGGCTCCTGTTAAAAAAATCCTGTATAAATATGTACAATCGACCACGCGCCAATCAGTACATTTCCACTACAAAAATCGCTAAAGTGCGACATAAGGGCGATCTCAAGGTCAGTATGTCTGGCTCGCTGCCGTGTGTGTGTACTTAGTAAAGAACAATTACCATGATCGTTGTGTCTGGCAAGGTCGTGCTTGTCGATAAACAAGTCGTGGTCTCTGTCCAGCTCCCAGAACTTGCAGTAGATCACGTAGAAATGCTCGTAGCTAGAACAGAAATAGCTTGTGTTGAGATGAAAAACGATTTAGCTGGTTTTTTTTTCGATTCTGACCCATGTCATCGACAAGTTTTGATTTACTATCGTGGAGATTTGATCTCAAAAAGCTTACATGAATATTTAATGTCGACAGCACAGTTTTTTTTATTGCAATTAAGTTGGCAAACAAGCAAACTGCCCACCTCATGGTAAGTGGTAGGTAACAGTCACCTATTTTACATGTGGCTCCTGTGAGATTCGCAGCAAAACAGCAACCCCCACAAGAACCACAGTGTACATTGCAAACTTGTGACATCAGATGTAAAGTCACGGTACCCAGTAATGTCATTGATATATTTTCAAACCGAAACACGGCAATGCAAGTACTGCTGCTTTGCGGAAGAAATAGGTAAGACGGAGGTACCCAAGCAGACAACCCTGGTATAGTCTCCCTCCGGTTAGAACGTAGGTACGTAACATTCATGTTAATTCAAAAGGATATTAGACGAATTGAGACTAGCCGAAATGGGGTAGTGATGCTGTATAGTCTGTTTAACACTCTGGACATAGACGACCGGAGCCAAATCAGCGTACCTACAGTTTATTGAAATACCCTGGATACTAAATACGGACTTACTACAAAACATTGCCTGATGTTAGTCATGGTTTAAATATGATGCTGTATCATTTTCGTTAATAAATAGGGACAGCATTATGTTTAAACCATGTTTAACTTAAGACAACTGTTAAATAACGTAAAGCAGAATTATTTTTCTTAATTTTTTCTCAGAATTATTTCCGGTTTTAAATAAGAGAAAAGTAATTCTGGTTTCGAAACTGGTTTCGAATTATTGGTTTCGGAAGTAGCCGAAGGATTTGTAGTAACACCGTTATTGTGTAACTTCTCTTTTTTTATCCATCCTACTCGCTGGGTCGTGTATAGTATACTTGGGGTCAATTATCACCACCTAGGGACGCTGCGAAAATTGAACTTAGATGCGTAAAGGAGATTGGCAAAACTGCAATAAGAAAATATCGAAAATTTGACAAAATGGGAGTATCTCTAACACAACTTAAATGAGATTTTTGTGGACGCTCGTGTTCTCAATATTATTTCTAGAGTTGAGGTTCTGTATCAAATTACAAAAATATATTATTGTAATTTTTATATTCTCCGGTTGTCCACTGAAAGCTGTCGGTTTGAAAGATGTTTTGTTTCGGTGGGTTTAATTGTAACAGCAATGGATGATATGTGTATATCAAATTTACAATATTGGCTTTTTAAATAATTATTTTATTATTGAAAGATAAAGAATACAACTGATAAGCTTACAAATATGAGTTAAACTCATTTGCATTATCCAAATATACTGATAAGCAAAATGGGCGTTAAAATTTATCAGCTCTGACAAAGGTGCCGGTGTTTACAATAGATAGTCGCCATCAAAAGTATAACAAAATAAGCAATATTTGTTTTACAATCCAGTTATGGTTAGATACCTAGTTAGGGTATGTAGACTGGGTACGATAATACCACGCCCAGTGCTGCCAACTTAGCGCTTTCAGCGCCAGATCTAGCGCTTTAATTGGCCTAAAGCGCATTTTAGCGCGTAGCGCTAAATCTGGCGCGTTAATTGAAAACAATAAAAACTATTCAAGATCAACCAACTACTTCGGCCGGAGCAACTGTAGAACACGTTGAAGTTGAGGAAGACGATGAATCGGAAGACGCAATGATGATTTTACCATGATTGGTTGTTAATTATTTAAATTTTTAGTAGGTACTTACCTACTGTTTTTGACATTTAATTTGTTGTTTAATTGTATTTTCACAAATGAAACTATTTCTTATTTTATTGTTTCTTAATTTTCGTATTTACCTACATGCCTACTTAGTTGGTTTTACGTACATAATCACTGATTCGCGCCAATTAGAGCGCATTTTATTCGTAGATGCCATTTAGCGCGTTTTTAGCACGTTTTCGACGTGAGGAAAGCGCGTTTTCGCCAAAAGGAGTTGGCA
The DNA here is from genome assembly GCA_963935595.1 of Schoenobius gigantellus. Lineage (NCBI taxonomy): Eukaryota > Metazoa > Arthropoda > Insecta > Lepidoptera > Crambidae > Schoenobius > Schoenobius gigantellus. Next base: position 13,967,878 of record OZ012544.1, on the reverse strand, counting down.
GCACTGCCACGCACGGGGCAATAGTACCATTGGCTATATTTCCAAATGTAAAAAACCTTCGATCGATGTTTTAATAATAGTGTATTTTTTTGATTAAGTTATTGATAAGTAAACATTATAATTAGGCACCTAAATGATGGGATTTTATTTTTAGAAAATAATGGTTCACGGTTTATGTATAAGGTTTATGTTTATGAAGTTAAATGTTTTTTTTTATTTTTATATTTGAGTTAATTGAATGAAAGGTAAATTGCGGTTTACGATTTATGACGTAAACAAACTACTTACTAAATCTCGTTCAAACCAATTTTCGGTGGAAGTTTGCATATGGTAATTTTTGTTTTTCTGTTCTAAGTATGGGGAGCCCCCAAAATTTATTGTTTTTTTTTCTATTTTTATGTGAAAATCTTAATGCGGTTCACAGAATACCTACATCTACTTACTAAGTTTCAACAGTATAGTTCTTATAGTTTCGGAAAAAAGTGGTTGTGACATACGGACGGACAGACAGACATGACGAATCCATAAGGGCTCCGTTTTTTGCCATTTGTCTACGGAACCCTAAAAACGTCCAAATGTGTGAAGAGTTGGCAGCGCTCGCGGTCCGAAGTAGGCTTATGCATAGAGGATTTTCCATCTGTCATGCTAAGTAAGTATTCCCGTCAAATATTTAAGCTTATTTCTTACATAAAATTCGATTCCTTGTTAAAGTATTGTATTCATATTTTTGGCTTAAACATTCTAAAAATTACGAAAATTATAGATATTTATAAAAAAAACCGTTATTATTAGGAAATCAGGATCCAAGGGTCTACTTGGAATACTTAATTGTAACAGTAACGGTGGGGGTCAATCTTGCGGTACAATTAATTAACCTTGTGGTAGAATTAACCCCTAGACTAATTTTAATATTAAAAAATGCAATAAAGTAACGGCAGTGACGCAAAAGAAAAAATAAACGGCATGTAATAAATCCATATATCTATAACTATACAAATAAATAAAATTGAAGTGTCTGTTTGTAATGTCAAAATAACAAGTTTTTACTAAATGGGTATGGATGTATTTTGGGTACCAATAACAAAAACACAATTTAAAAATTTTTTGTCTGTCTGTTTGTTCCCGCTAATCTCCGGAACGGCTGGACCGATTTTGACGGGGCTTTCACTAATATATAGCTAAATAAATAAGGTATAACATAAGCTACTTTTTATCAACTTCAACAAAAGTTACTATTTCACGCGGACGAAGTCGCGGGCACAGTTAGTTAAAAATATATTTTTTTGTATTTTTTTTAATAAGTAGGTACCTATTAAATTGATTCTAGTTCATGTTTACCACATTTAAACAGACTTTTTACACACACATATTAAAAAAAGTTAAGAGTTTATGACATTTTGTTTTAGCAATTTACAGATATGGAAGGGCAATACACGCACAAGTGGAAACTGCAGCTGAAAGAAAAAAGAGATCCAAACAAGTCGAAACATCTCAGGGACTGTAAAAAGCATATCGGAAAAAGGAAAAATATCGACAGTAAAAACTAGACAAACAGAATGTTACAGACAATGATGTTAGAAGCACAATCACTGATGAAGAAGATGACGAAAAATGGTTTCATATTCGGTGTGTGGAAACTTATAGTGACATTATACCGGAGAGAGACTGTACCAGGGTGTAGTATTATATTATCTGTGACCAGGGTCATCTGCTTGGGTACCTCCGTCTTACTTACCTATTTCTGCCGCAAAGCAGCTTTGCTTGCATTGCTGTGTAGAAATCATTAACTTTTTGTTATTTGCAATGCTATGTTGTTTTAATTATAAGTTAATGACCTGTTAATTTTGTTTACTGATAACTTGAAGTATTATAGATTTAAGAAAAAGTCTGATTTTTGTAGCGAAAAAATGCAGATTATTAATAAAACTTGAAAAAGGATTTTATTATAATTTTCTATTGATACAAATTACCCCTTGTAGGGGTTACAGTAACACATGAAATCGTCCTGTTCAAACGTGATTTTCATGAAAATTATTAATAGTGCGTCTTCTTTTCCTACATAGATTTTTAGCATGAGAGGTTGTGATTCAAATTTTAAAAACATAATTAGGTTTATTTCGGCAGATCTCGCACAATTAAGCAATCTTTTGAAAATGGTACTATCGTTCCCGGTCCATCCTACTTTATCATTCATAAAGCGTCCAGAAAGATCTATTTCACATGTGCTTATAAGTTTAATACATTAAAAGCAAATTGAGTTCTTAAATTAAGTAGCTACTTTGTCATATTAAAGAATCGAGTTTGTTTCACAAATTTTATGAATGAAAATAATATCCCAATCAACTGGATTTTTTTGTGATCTTGCAGGCTGCCTACCTGATGATAAACATGTATAGTTGCCCATAATACATGTGGTTACTTTTTCGGGATAATAAGTAACCTATATGTTAATCCCCGTCGTAATTCGTCTACTTAAAAAATTTAATCCAAATCTATTCAGTAATTAATAGTTTGCGTGAAAGAGTAACCTACCTGAAGTATTGTGTCACTTGGTTAATGTCTTCTTCGTCTTCTAGCAGCTGAACCACTTGCAGCAAATTCGATCTTCTCAGCTCTGGTATCGATATCCGACCAGACCACGACCGATTCACACAATAGAATATTCTAGCGATCACCTGAAAACAAATCATTTTAATTGGTGTGGCCTAATGTGGAGCACTCGGGAACGTGGAATAAAAAAATTGTACTAGCACCTAAAGATTTATTAATTTTTCAACTTATAATGCTAAGTCGCAAACATAGAAAAAGGGTGAAATAAATTTGAAATAAATAATTTTTTATTATGTATAAGAAATAGAGACAACTGCGGCTCGGACCGAAAATACCTATGAAAAGTACACAAAATATGTTTCGTCCCCTATTTTCTCCGCTTGAACTAGACCGATTTGGCTGTGTTTCTATGTTTTGCCGTTTCTCATATAATCTGTTCAAATTTGTTTGCTGCACGTTTAAATATACTCGTACCTAGCAGATAATCAGGCCAATTTATTAGGTTTTTGAAGATTTTAATCTCTATTAGTTATTAACTGTAAACAAAAAGGAAAACATAGGATACATACATGCTAATAGTGGCCATTGATTATTTTGGAAAAAATAGGGCTACAAGTGCCATTGTCCAAAAAGGAAACAGGGGACTATATTCGTATGGAAAAACGGCCTGTACGATTTCCTCTCAATTTTTTTTTATTGCAGAAAGTTGGCAAACAACCAAACTGCCCACCTGATGATAAGTGGTAACAGTCGCCTATAATACATGTAGCTCCTGTGAGATTCGCAGCAAAACTGCAACCCCCACAAGAACCACAGTGTACGTTGCCAACTTGTGACACCAGATGTAAAGTCACAGTACCCAGTAATTTCACTGCCATATCTTACCCTTCAAACCGGAACACAGCAATGCAAGCACTGCTGCTTTGCGGCAGAAATAGGTAAGACGGAGGTACCTAAGCAGACGACCCTAGTACAGAGTCTCCCTCCAGTAAATCTGTTTATAGCCCGAATACTGCCGGCCCAGCCTTGTTCACATACTTTAGGCAGGACGGTGGTGGCTAGCCAAGCGGAGTCAAAGCCACCAAACCACCAGAAAAATGACACTAATGAGTTCATGACTAATCGAGCTCGGACGGGATGGGACGCTGGATGGGAGTTTTTGGAAATGTTATGATTTATGCATCGTAGGTAAAACCCGCATTTGCTCATCAAATATAAGCATCGTGTTAACCTATCAAGCTACAGAGACTATCCATTCTGGGCGAAGTTTTATCTGTTAAAAGCAAATCTTTAAAGGATTTCTTTAAAGGGTCCCGTACCATCAACAAGGAACTATAGGTGCTTCAAGTTTCGCCATAAACGTCTGTCTGTCTGTCTGTCTGCGGTCTAGCTCAGAGACTTAGTAGGTACTACTTGAGAGCTGTAATTTGCGTCGATACAAGTCTTGGTGTCGACTGTCTGATAAAAATAGTGATGGATCCGATTTGACTATCAAAATTAAAAGTAATCGACAGATTTTTTGTTAGACAATCAATAGGCCGGTGGTTCAATACGTCATGGAGTCAACACGGTACGTTGACGACGCTAGTTCGAATCCTGTCCGAGGTAAATTGTTTATTATATTGATGCAAAGTTACAAATATAAAATAATGTATACAGCTCTGTCTGTTTAACTTTGCGGGTTAATCATTGCCCCATTGCCGTGAATGAAACATGACACTTGGGAAACTGTTAACTAAGTCAACTTTGGCCAAAGCACTTAACGAGATCTACGGGGATTTCCTAGGGGATTAGTCTGCGCTCATACGTATTGATGGAGGATCAGAAGGTTTGCTAGTTTATATGTAGTGTTATTATATAAAAAAATAGTGTATTATGTACAGTAAGCTCCTTATCAAGCTATACTGTTTGACCTTTGGACCGTTCTTATGTCTTTCGCAATAGTAACGGTTTTCGAAATGTAAATGTAAAGCTTGAATGGGAGCTTACTGTACTTATTGATTTCATAATTTGAAAATTAAGTTTGAGTAAAAGCTCACTACGTACGTCCTGTAGATAGTTTCTAGCATCACATCCCTTATCTTACCTCCTTGCCCTTTTTTCACGAGATTGGAATGTGTTACTGTACCTTCTAGTTGTCTAGTTGACCAGGCGCGTGAGGCGCGTGATAGGGACTTCCTACGTGCTGATAAAGGACGAAGCCCAAAAACCATTTTTCACAATCACCGGTCGTGAATTTCGTGAAAATGGAACAAAAACAAAAAATGGACAAAAAGGCGGAATTTAAGAAATCTGGAGGCAGACGTAGAGCTATTTTTAGAACATTAAGGTAACTTTTTAAAATGTTAGTATATTTTTTAAACCATCTCTACACTCATGCAACAGTTAGGGACGAGGTTGGTGCACGATTTTATCGTATTAGTTTAGGTTTAAGTCGATACACTTTATTTTGCACGTTCACAAACTAACTCGCTTCAAAATTCAATGTCAAGTAATGCCATTGAATAAAAGTGACGAATCTTCATTGAAAGTGGCAGTGTAAAACTTACAGTATGTACATATCTGGAGTGGAACTCCGTGGCCTCCTTGAGGAAGGAGAGGCCCGGGTGCGTGTCGACCACGTCCTGCACCAGCGGCACGAAGTCCTCGGGCGCCAGCGTGGTGCTCTTTCCCCTGGTCAGCACATATACGAACCGCGACGCGTGGTCGTGACAGTGCGCTGTCATCCTGCACGCAGAGGTAAAGCCAGATGAGTCCACGAACTCTGACGAAAAGATATAGCTTCCAGTGGGAAGAAATGATGTACGTCGTAGTCATGACGCCACGCCTCAATGGTTAGTACAGGGGCGCGTTTAAAATCTTCGCGCTAAGTACAACTGTTTGCTTTAACTCCGTTCAGTACCTAGAGCGTGACGTTTGGGTGAAACAACCGGCCCATTCAAAACCTTAGAGCAAGCTACAACCGAACAAGCATGGATTTTGATGCTTGAAAAACGCTCTGACGTTCATTACTGTCAAACTCTTTACTACATAGATTGGATGATTTTTTTACAAAAAAGGTTAGTAAAAAAGGACAAAGAAACAAAATAATCAAAAAGAATATTGCTGTGGATTGGTAACTCTGCATAAAATCCATTCTAATATTATAAATGCGAAAGTAACACTGTCTATCTGTCGCGCTTTCACGCCAAAACTACTGAACCGATTTAGATGAAATTTGATATCTAGACATAGTTTGAGTCCCAGGAAAGGACATGGGATAGCTTTTATAGCAGAAATCACCCCTTAAGAGGGAGAAAAGGTGGGTGGAAGATTGTATGGGGAATCAATAACCGCTGAACCGATTTAGATGAAATTTGGTATGGAGATAACTTGAGTTGTGGAGAAGGATAAAGAATAGTTTTTATCCCCGAACTTATTCCTTAAGGGTGTAAAAAGGGGGGGGGGGGGAGTATTTGTAAAGGGAATCAATAAAAAAGGACCTCCACGCGGACGAAGTCGCGGGCAAAAGCTAGTCATAAATATTCACTTCACTTTTTTAGGATATGGCAATAGTCATACCACCATAACAAATAAACTTCCGTGTTGACAATTTCGTAATGTTCAACGGCGGTGATATGTTTTTTTTTATACAAAAACGATACCTAAGTCTAAAAGTTGCATACAAGCTTTCAAACTTGATCTACCCCCTTAAGTGGCAGATTTTTCAATAACGCTTTCATACGTGTTCTATAATTTCCAATTATGGATCCAAATACAAAAGGAGGATGCCCACTTTTGTATGGAGACTTGCCCCACTTACAAATTTCCATGAACAGAAACAACTAGGCTCATTTTAAATGTTTTTCGTTAATGAGTAGAAAACAAGTATTGTTTTTTTAATTAAAGCTGCAGTTTCGTAGATATTCATAAAAATTGCTCCTATCTATCCTAAGCAACTCATATAGTTGCAAGAAGTCAAACAAGTTATGCTGCACTTTCGATCATCAAAAGTCATTAACAATAATACTATCAATATACTTACCTATTGATATCCAGTATTTTCAACAACACGGAATCAAATGTGTAACAAAAATCGCAAAGAATGCAACGTGACAAGCAACAAAGGGAACTGCGACTTATTTTAGGCACGTTCCACCTAAGTACAGATTTGCAGTATATTCAACATCATCGCGATTCATTAGTTTTTTATAGGGTAAATGCTCTAAGGTTTTTGACCAGAGTCAGAGCATACTTGCTTAAGTGGAAAACGGGGTTTTATATTCTATGCGATCTGTCAACCTTTTGTCATTGCAAAAAACTGCTATAAAATTGAAATGATGAAATGTAATCACAATGTAATATATTTTATAATTTATTAGAAATAAATAATTAAAATGTAATGAAAGAAATAATGCATAACATTGAAAAAAGTGTTATTGTAGCTACAACGAAAAAAATTCATAAATATGTAGTTGTCATTTTGTAACAGGAAATGCATGTGTCTTTAATTTTTTGCCGAAAAAAACCATACCTTCTATCTGTTTTATATTATACTGAAAAATTATGTTTTGATAAAATAGATTTAATTAGACATACCGCTTTATTGGTCATCAACCTTGATAGTGGGGCAAAATCGGGCATCCTCCTTTAATTCTTCTAACTTGAAAAATGACTGAATTCCATACAAATTTACCACCCTTTTGGCATCCCTTTAAGGGATGAATTTCAAAAAAATATTTCTTAAATGATACCTGCAGTATAAAATCAATAACCTCTTTTAGCATATTTAATTATTAAAAAAGTACATAATTTTAATGTAGGAACAGTAATATTTCGTTCGTGAACCTCACGCACGAAATATAAATAAAGCTTTGTCATAAAATATTGCAATGCAATAATTAACTAAAATAAAAGAGTAGGGTAGATTTCGAAAACTGGCCCGGCCTTAAGCTTTACTCAGCCTATTTGCTTATTGAATACATAACTCCCAAGGAATAATTATTTCTTAGGAGTTATGTGCTCTCAAATGTGCTGGCCAAAAATTCTTTTTCGGAAAAGTTCTAATATAAAAAAAGAGAATTATTGCCATATTATGAGCTGTTGCAGCTTTAGCGATCCGATAAAAATATGTACAAAGACTGTTATTAATTAAACCTTCGCTGGCGCTGGCGTCACAAAAAGCTCGAAAAGCTCTTAAGTAAAACCTTACGCGTCAGAATATAGACCAGCTTAGCCTTTAGTCAAAGGCGCCCAACCTTTTTAGCCACTCGTTAGCTATACTCGAGTTGACCCTTATTTACCGAATATTAAACTCATTCATTAAATTCAAATTGTGTTTTAGATAGCTGTTCTGCTTCTAGTTTTTGCTTATACAGAATCTGTCAATTAAACTAAAAGCAAAAGCTGAGCTTGTGAGCTTACAAGCAAATAAATTAAATTTAAAAAAACCTTTTTTAAAACAAGCTTTTATTTAAATGCGCTAAAAAGAAAAAAATAACTTTTACACTAAACTTTTACTTATAACATCATTTCACATTTAACACAATTTATATGACATAAAGGCTTGTCGCGAGATTTACTTAAAAGTACTTAAAAGAGTACTTTTACGTACCTACTCGTATTTACTTAGTTTGAAAATTCTAATTGATAAAATTATTCACATCAAATTATTTAATTTACTTGTTAATCTACAAAAGTAAATCTCGCGACAAGCTTTTGTCATATAAATTGTGTCAAATGTGAAATGACGTTATAAGTAAAAGTTTTAGTGTAAAAGTTTTTTATTCTTTTTAGCGCATTTAAATAAAAGCTTGTTTTTACAAAGGTTTTTTTAAATTTAATTTATTTTTTACTTTTTAGTTATCACTGGACAGTGGACACGTTTCTCAGTATGTTCATCTCATTCTAAGCATCATTGTTACAAGGTCGTTTGCCGGTTAACTAAGAACAGTCTAAATCTCAATAAGAAGACCTTTTAATGATTTTACCCTACTTAAGGCCACGTATGCTTGACCAGCAGCGAATAGCTTTGAGCCTATTTCAAGTTATTCTTAACAAGACCTTTAATTTGATACCCATATTGTAGGAGTGCATTAAAAATAATTGGTCCGCCATCTTGGATGCAGAATGACGTCAAATATGTAACCATGCATTTTCATCCAAACTGTATGTGTACCTATACAAAATTTCAGTTCAATCGATGAAAGATATCTACTTCAAAATTGATTTTCAAGCTTTGGAAGTCCGCCATATTGGATTAATAGTGACGTCACATTATTTTTCGAGTTACTCTTAGCAAGACCTTTCATTTGATACCCATATTGTAGGAGTGCTTTAAAAATAATTGGTCCGCCATCTTGGGTATGCCGCCATCTTGGATTTAGAATGACGTCACATAGTCAACCATGCATTGTCATCCAAACTGATCGTGTCTACAAAATTTCAGCTCAATCGGTTAAAGATATCTGCTTGAAAATTGAGTTGCAAGATTTCACCCGAACATACATACCTACTTATATACTTACTTACATTGCAAGTTAAATAAAAGCTTGTAAAATACTGTATTACAGATTAGCTAATTTTGATACGTGTTTGTTTAATATTTAGGTACTCGTATGACAATTTTAGTGTTTTATTTTGAATATTCTAATGACGAAAGGTTTTAATACTTATATTTTTAAAATTTTACTCTTAGCAATGTTTCCTATTCAACTTATGGTAGACAAAAAATAATAATTTCCCTAATAATGAAACTGAACCACACTTCTACCCGATATACTATTAACACATTTCAGTTGCCAAGTTTCGGTTGCAAAAGGCTAGTTGGCTCTGTATTTCGATCACAGAACACTATAATAAACGTTATTATATGCATTACTGCTTTGCTTTATGAATTAGCCCTTATAATATAACAAACTACTCATTAAACTAGTAATGGAATAAATTGTATTTCGAAATAACATTTCTGATTTGGCAAACGAAGCAAGCGAATAAGGAGGGAAGTGGACAGAATCCGAAACCTTGTAATTGAGAGACACGCATGCAGTTCAATTCAGACAGTGGATGAACTTTAATATAGATTAATAAAAAGCCGAGCTCATAACTTGAGCAAACAGTAGAAAGAGATTAAATGATTCTCTTCTCCTCTCCTTCATGTATAGCAATGAATCGGGATACAAGGAATGTATAGCTTCCCTCTCTCTCTCTCTCTAATCCTCTTATTGTCTATGACGTTCGACTCTTTGGCTAACAGTTGTTCGGCTTAGCACCAATAAGGTCGTAAATATAAAGATTTTACTAACTCTCTCCAGAAGTCAATGAATTTATGGCCATCGACGGGTGCGTGGAGGCTCTGCTGTGTGGCTAGGAACAGCGGCATCTTCCAGTAGAGCGGGCAGTCGCACGCCTTGACGATGTGTTTGAAGCTTTCTCGAGGCACCTGCAACAAGGATTACTGACTTTAAAACTACTTGTCAATTAGTAAACTACAATTTACATCTTAGATGACTGTCGTCATAAAAACAAGCCAGTGTGGTTGAGGAACACAGAAACGGCTCGATTTTATTATTATTGTCGCCTCATTGCCATTAGGTGAAATAAAGGGCAACATCTTTCGTCGTTAGATTTGACATTGAAATAAGCAAATCGGAAAATCATGAAAAATATTGAAATGACAGAAGACATAATAAAAAACGAAGTTCATTTCTACTCATGATACAGTTGGTATATATGCGTGGATGCGTCAGTGGGGTGCGTAGATATAGGCTGGAAAATGAAATATCTAAATTGCCTCGTAAATATATTGTACATTAAATAAATAATATTTTCATCCCCCCATCTCGGAAAGAGTATTTTTGCTATTCGATATCTGACCGCCAAAGCCGTTTTTATCCGCTTGAGGTTAAAGTAAATTTGAATTTAGAACATCGCGTGTACTAGGTACTCGTATGTGATTTCAAAACATCATTAAACCTATCTATTGTTATCACGTTTTGTTAAGCGCTCTCAAAAGCTAATTTTTGGACCACTTCTTAAGATGAAATTATAGAAACAGCTTTGTACCTACAGGTACACAAATTTTAAATGACAAGGTTTTAAAAGATTTAGGCGTTTGATGTAATCATTACATAACCATCCTTGAATATTACCAGATTTGTGAATGATTCATTCGAAAGCTGTTTTATATTTTTAAAGAACAAAGTTAAGTTCACAAACAAACTGAAGTTTTAACGCTAAATTGAAAGATTTCACACGCTTCTTTTACCATAACTTTGGCGGCAATGGCGAGGATTTCAGTGAGATTCCAAATTATCGATTGTTTACGAAATAAGATTCACCTGTTGTTGACAGTTTGTTCCAGTGGAACAAATAATCTCTGGAATATTTTTAAGGACGGAAACGCTGTCTGGCCGCGATGTAACAAAACTGTGTCAGTCAAACTCAACACAAGAGTTAAGTTAAATGCAGTAACAGATCCCCAACATCAATTATGAAGTTGGGATGTTTTGCTAGAACTAGCACGTTTAACATTATGTATGAAAATAAAAAGTACGGTAAAAAAAAGGAATTCAAAAATTATAGTCAGGTTGTTCGCCGTAAAGTAGTAGATATACAGGCTGGGCAGTTATAGAGCGACGTTCACGCCCTAGATCATGCTGCAACGCAACGCAACACAGAGTCGACATTCAAATGATTTAATAAGGTCTGACCCCATTTTACATCAAACAATAGAGCAGTCTTCCTGACAAATTCACGAGCTTCGTGTCGGCCGGCCGACGACGCGCCGATTTTTATGATAAAATATGAAAAGAGAATTATAGTACCTTCATATTTATATAGAAGAAGACTTGCCTATATAAATACTAAAGTTTATAAGATATTCTATTTTAAAGAAATAAAACATTGCTTGTTGCTATTTTTTTTTACTTAAGGTGGAGAAAAGTAATCGAATATGGAATACCACTTTTGTTTTTCTGACATAAAAAATACGTACTTAATTTTTGTTTGTAATTAAAATCAGTCACATATTCGAGCTTACTTTAACAATAGTTTTGTGTATCATACATTAATTTAAAGTGAGCTACTTTTTTTATAACAAAATTTACATCAAGATTCATAATTTGCTCAGGTTTCTCTACTTAGCAGTAAAACCGTTTTTTAGAATTACTAGTGAGATTAAAAACGAAATATAATTTGCAGTTTAAATTACAAACATGTCTGTTTGATCTTTACAGAAGTACTATACTTACTCAATTGTTGACTTTAGAAACTTTAACACTTACTACTTTTACAATATTAAAACGAAAGTACAGAAAGTGCATCAGTTTAACACTCATCATCATCATTTCAGCCAAGAGACGCCCACTGCTGGACATAGGCCTCCCCCAGGGATCTCCAAACCGATCGGTCCTGCGCCTCCCGCATCCAGCGGCTTCTCGCGACCTTCACCAGACCGTCGGTCCACCTTGTGGGGGGCCTACCAACGCTGCGTCTCCCGGTACGCGGCCGCCACTCAAGGACCTTTCCGCCCCAACGGCCGTCAGTCCTGCGAGCTATGTGTCCTGCCCACTGCCACTTAAGGTTTGCAATTCTTTAGGCTATGTCGGCGACTCTAGTTCTTCTACGGATCTCTTCATTTCTGATGCGATCGCGTAGAGAAACCCCGAGCATAGCCCTCTCCATTGCCCTTTGAGTGACATTGAGCCTTCTGATGAGACCCATTGTAAACGGCCACGTCTTAGTTCCGTACGTCATCACTGGCAACACGCACGGATTGAAGACTTTCGTCTTAAGGCGCATAGTGCTCCCAATGACCTTGCGTCGATCGCCCCGCACTGATTACATAGGAGTGAGTGAGTGAGAGCGAGGGGAATATTTAAGCAAACCTTTACGCGTAAGATGAATTATTTCAATAAAAAATTAATAAAGGCGAATAAGAAAAATCTAAAAAGACCATCCCCTAGAATATTGTTCACTTTATTTATTGAAATCGAAAGTATATGATTTAACCTAATATTTACGAAGCGATTAGGTTTACAGTTTTAAAATTGAGGCATGTTTGGGTCACATTTTAACCAAGTTTTAATTAATTTATCAAAAAATTAAGAAGACCATCCTCTAAAGAATGCGTTGAATAATAACATATCTTTTTTAAAGATTTTTTTTATTCAATATTTATGAAGGGAATCGGTTTTTTCTGCAGTGATTTTTTATGATTGACGTTACTATGCGCCTTAAGACACTGCGGTAGATTGGCCGAGAATATGCTGCGTAGCTTCCCGAACGCTGCCCAGTCGAGTTGGATTCGTCGATTTATTTCTTTCTGGAAGTTGGACTTAGTTTAACACTGTTTAACACTGAAGTGTTGTATTACAAACAAGAATCGTGAAAAAATGCTAACGGCAAAACGCAAACAATAACACTGTAAAGAATACAATCATATTATATAGCACAAAAGAAAACAATAATGTTGGTGAGTTATATAAAAAGAACGATATTGATAGGTAGATTACAATACCTATATTCCTGATGTGGTCCTATTGCCACCAAAGTCAGGATCTGATTATGGAATTCCACGTAAATAGAGGGAAACTTTCAAATTTTATAGGCACATACAACATTTTTCACATTTTTTTTAAACTATTCAGGTATTTGCGACAGAAGACAACTACTTCATTTCATGAGGTTGAGCTGATGATGGAAGGTTCCTTTAGGATAAGATTAGGGGATAGTTCAGATATTTCTGTTGGCACCGAGCCAAAACATGATCTCCTGCAAAGTCTTAAAATTTCGCACCGACTTCAAAATAAAAATGTGATAATATTGTGATAATGTTTCTTTGTGTCTTTTGTTCTGTATTGCCATAAACGGTTGCCATCATGGCTACCTCTGAGTGTTGCTTCTAGCAATCTACCATGATTGATAGTTTCGTACACAATTATAATACCTATCAAATTCATAACAACTATCAGTAAGCATTCCATGTCTTGTTTTCATTGGAATTATTGTCGTCACACGTACGCCTGAGGGCCGACGTCCTTCCGCTATTAAGGAATATGGGCCAAGCAAGACGGACACGTGCCGTGTTCATAAACGACCGCTTGGTTACCACGGCGGCAGTGGGCCGAGCACTGTGACCCCGACATGTGTCACACTTACGGTAACGATTAACGACCAATTGACGATTGCATAATAACTCTACGTTTAATGGGATATCTCAGGCGAAGATTAATGCAGATGGCTTTTCCGCTGTTTACCTACCTGTTTACGTAGACAATTTCTGCCAGTTCCTTATATTGATTCACAGAAAGCATCGGGGACTTGACCAATATAGAACAGGATTACGATTAACACACAGGATATATCTTACAAAATACGCCCTGAACAAGGCATTCGCGCAAAGAAAATATTCGCTTCGCTTGTCATATTTGACGTTTTGTTTCATCAAAATCCCTCTAAAGTGCAATAAATCCTCCAATACCGGAACGAGAACAACATTATTACGAAGGAAATAATTAAACGTTTCGCTATATTGAATAAGACTTTATGGTGTGAAGTAAATGCATGTAGTATTAATTGTCAAATGCCAAGTTCATAGGACCGACAGGCGAGCCTAGAGCCGCAGCAAAAATTAGCCCGCTTGTTTACAAAACTGCGGTCTTCCGCCAGCAACCTGCGCCTTCGAGCCGATAAAACCATGAAACCAAGTAGGCAAAGCCCGCTCGCAAATCATGCCGATATTTATACAAAAGTAACACGTTGGGCGCCAAAAATTGAAGACAATAAGTAACGAATAAGAATTTAATAAACTGATTTGATTTGATATGTAAATTTTGGCCCTGCAATAGCAAAGGAAGTAAGCTCAATTTAATTGACAAAACTGATTACATGCTCTTATAGTTTTTATTTACTTACATATAGAAAAAAAAAACAATATTTTGCAACCAAGTCGATGAAATAGTACATTATTCTCCGATATATTCGGCCACCTATTTAGCCATTATTTTTTTTCATCATTAAGAATGAAATAAATATTGTAAATATTTTGCCCAAATCTATGTTATTTTATAGAAATAGTTGAAAGTATAATCTATTATAATAAAGTCATTTAAAAAGTATATTCTTTAATATTTAACTATATGATTTATCAATTTTACATCGCGTTGTAACTTAATAGCTGTATAGAAAGCTGGAGCATGGTTCAATAGAAATGTGAAATTAGAACTAGTTTTTTTTATAATTTGACAGCTGTCAGTCGAAGACAAATCAGCCCTAGGCTGAAAAGTATTACTTTCAACCCGATCCTCAGGTAACTTCAGACTCTATTTTATCTTATTCAGTATTAATCCTTATCAAAATAAATAGGATAGTATTCTTAGGCATTAAATGTAGATTGGTAAAATGGGATGTTAAAGGAAATTGGCCTTCAACATCCCATTTTACCAATACTTAAGAAGTAATCAAAGGTTGAGGCAAGCTGATGAAAAAGTTGAAGGTTTGAAGAAACATAACAGGCAGCATTTAAAGAATGTAATATTTTTTCAATTAATAATAAATAAAGGTGTTAAATAAAATTATGAAATGATTTTGTCAACGTATAGCACTATAAATTATTATTGTATTATTATAAAGAGAAAAGATTTGTATGTATGTAACTAATAAATTCAAAAACTACTGGACCGATTTCAAAAATTCTTTCACCATTAGAATGCTACATTATTCCTGATTAACATAGGCTGCAGAATTATTTTTCCTACGGGAAATATAAAATTCCCACGGGTAAACAAAAACAACGCGGGCGAAGCTGCGTAAAGTAAAGCTAATAATTTATAATTACGAACCAAGGACATAGATTAGTCGATTCATGAAACCGCACGAAGGTATACCCACTTTGAGACACGCATTGTCTTTCCGTGATGAGGGTTAGATCCGTTGAATAAGCCCCTGAATAATTATGAAGACATTGTTCATAATTAATCGAATTTACCACGTATGTACACTGCATAATTTTGTTATCCGAATCGTGGGACCGAGCTTCGTAGACAAGTACGATGGTAACTAGTTTGTATTTAGATGGTGGACCACATGGGATTTCAATTTGAGAATAATAAGTTTGTTGAGCTTCATTGGAATAATTTATGACAACGTGCGGAGACAACATGCAGAGGTCGTGGCCGCCTAATGCGCGAGGTCCCTTAAAATTAAAGACGATGCATGCGCAGATACGTCAATACTTTTGAAATATAATGCATTAAGGTGCAGTATGTTATTTTTTAAACTTAAAAGCCTTATTCGCAAAATAATCTTTCTATACATTATAGGGAGACTCTTGACCCTCATCTCACTCGATAGTAAGTGTCACCTGGATTCTTCTTCCACAACAGAAAAGGACGCTATCTAACCTTAAAGATAAAAAAATAAAAAAAACCGACTTCAAAAATACTGAAAAGATTAAAATAATGGAAGAAAAGGTTCAGACAACATCACATTTCTATATTAAAGTCGATGCCAAATTATAAGACTTTCTAGGAGATAATCTTTTCAAAAAAATATATTATCTTAAAAAGATATTTGAAGTATACGACAAAGGGTCAATACGTACCTATTGTATTTAAAAAAGGGCCAATGCGTGCCTATTGTATTTAAAACTGCTAAAAGTTAAGGATCCTTCCATCACCACTATCCTTCCATCACTACCAGACGTAAATACCTGAATAGCTTCGGAATAAACGTGAAAAAAGAAATACGTTGAACGTACCTATAAAATTAAAGGGTTTCCCTCGATTTTCCTGGGATCCCATCATTAGATCCTGACTTTGGTGACTCTCCCGGTTCGAGTCCCGCGCGAAACGAAAGTTTGTATTTGATTTGTTTTCGTCATCTCTTCAAATTTTAATTCGGTAATATTATTTTTATTTTATCTCCAATTAAACTGTCGCCTCGGATATTAAATTGTACTATTTTCCGTTTTTTTTCGGTTCACATGATACCTTTACAATTTCGAACGTTTAGCAACTCTGGTACTTATATCAAACGTTTCCGAAAAGTGGTAAAACGTTGTATCGTTTATTTGTGTGGCGCGTGACACCGTGCCCGGCGTTCCCGCCACTCCCGTCACGCGGTGCGGCTTCCCATCGAACTCTATCCCAAAGTCGGCGCGTCCCGGGGCGGGTCATCGACCGGCCATAACTGGGTCACGACGACTTGACGGCGTATTTATAGGCTATCAGTGACTAGCTTTGACAGCACACTAGCCGATGTGACCGGCCATCGCTCACTTTTCGACGCAACGCAACACTACACTTAACTCGCGTCGCGACGTTAGCGAAATTACGATCAATGCGCCCATTACAAAATTTTATACAATGTATTATCATTGTATGTTGTCCGAGGTTTTTCCGATGTTTTTGATTGATTTTTATGTGTTCAAATATTTTATAGATGAATGATCAAATTTTTATGATCATATTTATCTTGTCTGTGACTGTAGAATACAAAATACAAATTACGACGACGACGTTATTATACGAGTATTTGAGTTGAGTTTTTTTTTGTAAATCAATGTTTAGTATTTGCAATGTCGACTTACTCTGTTTAGTATTAAAATAATCTAAGTTGTTTGTGAATTTACAATAAACAATGCGCATAATATTCGTAAAAAGTGTTTTTAAAATTTACCTTAACAAGAAGTAATTTAACTAAAAATTTTTATTAATAAAATGAGCAACTGTGGATGAAATTTTTTATAATAAATCATTGTTTATTTTTAACTCCCAGTTGGAGGCTTTTTATTTCGAGCTATTAATTCTGTTAAGCTATGAATAGACACACCGTATATAATGTGTTAAATCAGGAATCCTCTTATTGATTGCGTCTTCCCTACATTATTTAACCTCTCTTTCCCGCTTTCACTGTATCTCTCCCTGTCATTATGCTGTATCTATTCAAATACTGCGTTTACGTGTCGAATGTGGCGCCGAGTCATGTTGGATAAGAGTTTTATTTCTTTCATACTCTAACCATCTTACTGAAACAATATTTCCATAAAACATTTTACTATTTACTTAAATGCAATTTTTGATGTCTTTTTAAGGCTTAAAACATACCCATATTAACATTCCACGCGTTTAAGGACTCATTCATGCACTTGTCACGTAAAAAATATGACCAAAACATGAAATATATTCAGTAAACATTTATTCTCAAATCTTCTACAATTATCTTTACTGGTTACTTTTTTCGAAATGTTTTATATTAATTTTCCTTATTTAAAGCGGTTTAAATAGTTCTAATTTTATGAATTTTACCACTATCAAAATATCACTTTTTCTATAAGAAATCATCCTTTAGCGTAATCAAACCACTTAGAAACGAGCTATTATTAAGGCAAATAATAAAATTAAAAAACTGTATTTATGAAATTATTGTAAATTTTATACAATCAAAACTTATCGTACTTTTTAACACGTTTTCATCGCTTTTTGGAAACTGGAGTACAGAATAAAAAAAGTATTTTTGCATTTTTCTAGATAATAAAAATGCACATCTATTAGTAAAACTTTTATGTATTTTACATATTATTGTATTTCCTGATTCACAACTGTTTCAAAATATTGTACTTGGATATTATTTCTATCGAGTGTAATATTATTAATCATGTTCTGCCTTTAAGAATGTTTAGATAATATGTTCAACAATATCATATATGAATTTGAGAACTGTATGTTTTATATTTGTGGCTGTACAGTAAATTGAAATTGCTTGAAAATGGGAAAGTAGCGCTTAAAGCACATTTCCCCCTTGGCTATTTGAAGTAACATTTTTTGAAATAGCATCGGCTTCGAGTATTCTTGGTCTGTCGCCCTGTCTCGCTATACGAGCGAAACATGAAGGTATAAAGGCTCGACCAAACCAACGCGTGCAGCGGTGGCGTGCACGGTGGCGATCAGTTGTTGTGTACGAACTTGTAGGGGACTGTTCACATTGCTGCGTCCTCATCAATGTGAACACGTCGCCTTAAGTCGTGGAGATGGTGAGCAATTCTATCTTACGCTCTCATCTCAAAGGAGTTCCACAAGCTTGTCGCCTAGCGAGCGGTAGGTAGATAAAATACAGTGCGATGGAATCCAGAGAAACTGAGTTTATGGTGATTACGGATGTTTAGTAGGGAAATCTGCACCTCCGGGGTGTTCCGCATATGCTCTGCGTTTCCCCTTGGTCTGTGCCACTGTATGGTGCGTAAATGCACTGCGCCTTTGTAAAATAAGAATAGTGCGATGCAATATCCGTCAAAAAGCTCACGGCGAAAAAAAGACGTATAAAATCTGTAGATGAGTTAAGAAACAACGATGACAACTTAATTACTTTAGTCGGTTACGGCGTAGATGAGCAAAAATCCGACATGACATTATCCTCCATGTAATCATTTCTGTCAAATAGATGATCGTTAATAATAGGTAGGTATATCAAAAGTCGTAGATACTTTGTAAACAACACGCTTCAATGGAGCGCATCTTTAATGGAAGTTGTCGAATAATATTATGAGAAGTGGTAATGTGTATTCCCTCACAATTTTAGTGCCAACGACTGTGGATCGATCAACACGTTCTAATCATTTGAGTGTGAATGAGACCGAAGGGGAGAAATTTGTAAGAAAATACTTATACGCTTGGGACAAAATACTTAAGTTGAATAAACTTTATCAGCCATCATTGATTTACTACCAAACGTTTGGTAGTAAATCAATGTCAGCCATGCATGGCCCACCAAATATGTGTGGTATTATCGTGCAAACGAAGATGAAGGATTCGAACAGTTGTCGGATAGTCTTACTACATTTTTTTTTTTTTTTAATGTCTAATTTATTACTGGTATAAAATGTATAAGTACCTACATATATATTATATTCAATACCACCTAACGTAATGTCGAACGATCTCATACTAATGAAACTCAATAAGCTAAAACTGTCCATATCGCATAATATGCGTAAAGAGATAGCTGAGATCTTTTATAATTCTTCATCAATATTCTATAGAGAAAAATAAACAAATTTTTTATTTTTGTCTAACGGATAAACTCAAAAACTACTAGCTTTCTTATACCTAATTATTAACCGTTTTAGAAAACTACATTATCCTTTTGTATATATTTCTACCTACTAATTGAATGCGGACACGGTTTATAAAAGTACTAAAAGCGATCCATAAAACTATCAAAAACATATTTTCGTCACCTCTCTTCTATCTCTCGACTCATCAATGTCAATGCCGCTTGATAGAATCTTCGCGAAACGTGATCAGACTGGCTCTCATAAAATATTCCTTAGCCCAAACAGCTCGAAAACAGTCGAGAAACTTTCTGTGCCTTAGAAGGCGTTGTTGGCACTTACAAATAAGTAAGGTTATCTTGAAATTCTCAAAGGAGTCTCGAGATCACAAGAGCGGAGAGGCGAACATTATTATTGGACTTATAAATAAATTGGGCGGAACAGAAACAATCCCTTTGTTTTCGAAGATACTTAAAAACGCAAACGATTCAAACTTTCTTCATTTGGTAATTTAATTATAATGTTTCTATGTAGGTCAAGTGGGGGACAGTGTAACAGAGGGCACAGGGGGATGGGATTTACTCTGTACTTTTGCAACTCAACCATGGCGCCTTTTTACGTGTTTTGTTTATTTCATGTGCCGCCATTTTAAATAACTGACATGGGACGTCTTATTGCCGGGTAAACGAAGGAGTGCTTGAATTTGTTTTTTTGTGCAAATTTTGAGTAGGTAAGTACCTAGTGAAGTTTTGTTCTTGTTGAAAAAGAAAGAAATTTAATTGAGTAAATATGATTTATTCTTTTTAATCTACAATCACTTGATGTTTTAATAAGCAGTAAAGAAAGTTTTGTGCCATTCCATAACCTATACATTTATAACAAAATAATTTAAACAATATGATGTGGGGTACACAGTTTAACATGTTATAGTGTTTCCTCTTTGATAGTTTTTCTTTTTAGCTGTTTTACATTCAAAATGGTTGGGAATCTGAAAAGAGAAACGCATATTCGCCTACAATGCACTGTGGGACATCCATAGGTCATAAATCTTAAAAACCTGCTTTCTTGTTTTACATTTTATTCCTTGTCGTTACATTGGATAGTTGCGGTACCTTCTGAAACTATAAATAGGTCAGTAATTAGAGTGCGCCTTCATTATCTATTGTGCATTCAAAGAGAGCGCATCGCCAATCGTAAATACTGTTATCAGTGAGTCATTAAAAAGCGTGACGTCATTTGTTGTCATTGCGGGACCTGTGAGTGCTGTGTGAGTTTTTTCTGAAATGGATATCCAAGAATAGGGTATGTAATAATTAATATTTTTATTTTAATTGTATCTTAGTATATATTTTCTTTAGTATGTCATTGCTACGAGGCGACTTTTCTTGGAGTATTATATTTTAATATTCAAAGTTTGAATAAACTTTTAAATATGTTCCCACTCGCTCCGACTATGGAGGTATATTGCACCATAATCTTTAGACTTTCTTATCTTAGGAAAATTAAAACTTGGCTGCCCTTATCTGCCCTTTTGGCGATGACAAGGGTGCTACGGTTGCCAGATTATCTCGTAGCATTTGCTACGAAATTAGTTTATTTAGTCTTAGTGCTTTGTGTAGGTTTTGTGACTGAATTTTAACCGTTTTTTTTTTATTTTAGGTAATTTATATATATGCTCGTTTTCAAGAATGCATATTCTTGAAATATGGCTAACTGTCAATACCGATAATGACTCGGAAAAGTGTCGTCAAGTCCTACAAAGTTTGTTGACTACTCTGAACGACGATGCTGAGAACATTGATATTCATTATTTAGAGAAAATTGTTAATAATTTATGTAAAGCTATTGCTCGATTCTGGAAAAAATGTAATAGGGATAAAACCAAGCTTTTATATAAGAATTCCGATTGGTTTAATGTTATTGAAAAAATTCAACTTGTGAAAAACAATAAGCAATGTACTCCGTCTGAAACGTCGCCGTGTCATTCACGTGGTCGTCCTCGAAAACCTTTTACGCAATGTAGTAAAAGGACTAAACGTCGGAGAGTAGCTGATTTGTCAAAGTCTGATGATTCTACTGTGAGTGCATTGCTTGATGTTTCAGACTGTTCATTCGATTCGTGTATATCTAGAGTTAGCACTGATGATGTCTTGTCACTTGTGACTGATGCTCAGTTGACAAAACATCAGTATTTATTAATTAAAAACTTTGTTAATAGTAAGATTTCTCCTAATGTATTACCATGTTACCAACAAATTACTAAAGCGAAACAGAGATGTTACCCTTCTAATATAACTGTTTCCGAGTCTTCAGCTGAAGTTGAATTACAAAGTCTTTTTGATCACACAGCTTCTCGAATCCTTGAATCTCAAAAAGAGGTCTTAGATCAGATTCCTGATGATTGTTTGTCTAATATCTCTTTACTTGGGAAATGGGGATTCGATGGCAGCACTGGACATAGTGAATACAAACAATTTTTTTCAGATTCAACTTTAGAAGATAGTAGTTTGTTTGTAACATCTTATGTACCCCTTCAAATTATTGTAAAATTAGCTGAAAATAATTGTAAAATTTTATGGAAAAATCCTCGACCCTCTTCCACTAGGTACTGCCGTCCTATTCGATTTCAATTTTTGAAAGAAAGCACAGCAATGTCTTTGCAAGAGGAAGCTTATTTTAAGGATAAAATTGAAAGTTTGCAACCTACTTTTATTCAGATCGACAATCGTGAATTGGTCGTTTCTCATAAGTTGCAGCTTTCAATGGTAGATGGTAAAATTTGTAGTGCTTTAAGTGAAACATCTACAAGTAGATGTTATATATGTAATGCTACCCCTAAAGAGATGAATAAAATAGACGAATGTTTACAAAAACCTGTAATAGAGAGTAGATACCAATTTGGATTATCACCACTACATTCTTGGATACGTTTCTTCGAATATTTTATTCATCTTTCATATAGATTAGACATAAAAAAATGGCAAGTTAGGCTAGATAGTGATAAACAATTGTTATCAAATAAAAAACAATATGTACAGTCCCAGTTTAGGGAACGATTAGGTTTAATAGTTGACAAGCCGCGTAGTGGTGGAAGCGGGACGTCTAACGACGGAAACACGGCCAGGAAGTTTTTTTTGGAATCAGCTGTATCTGCTGAAATTACAGGTTTGAATAAGGATCTCATAGATCGTTGTTGTGTAATATTACAAACGTTATCTTCTGGACATAAAATTAATGAATGCAAGTTTAAAGACTATGCATTACAAACAGCATACAGCCTGGTCGAGGAATATCCGTGGTATAGTCTTCCTGCTTCTGTCCACAAGGTGCTCGTACATGGATCAGATATTATAAGTTATGCATTGTTATCTATAGGAGAACTTTCCGAAGAAGCTGCTGAAGCGACAAATAAGTATATCAAAATTTATAGACGAAGTCACACTCGAAAAATGTCACGTGAAGTTACCAATCAAGATTTAATACAACGACTATTATTACATTCAGATCCTTATATTACAAGTCTTCGGAAACTTCCCCCTAAAAAGAAAAATACTCTGTCACAAAGTGTAATATAATTGTTACATGTTTAATATTGTTAGAATAAGAATAATTTATTTGTATTTTGTTAGTTGTTTTGTTTTTTTTTTGTATTTAATTAATTTAAATTTATTTATTTCTATTATTTTATTATAATTAAATAATGTTATCAATGTTTTGACTCTTATTTTATTTAAAATATATGTTTTACATTCCAATTTTTAAGTGTTTGTTCATGATAAATTTAGGTAAAAGTATGTTATTGTTTATATTTGTTTTTTACTGAAGTAAACGTTTTTTATTCCGTAAATACATGTACTTCTTTCATTTTAATGTTCCTAAAACACTTTTACAACTATAAGTCACTAAAATAATACAATGTATTGATAGTAACAGGACTTTAACTATTTATGACCGCCCTTGTATGGAGCGTGTCCCTCTGTGCAATGATATGAAAGAAGCATTAGAACTCTTTGCAAAAGGAATCCCTTTGAGAAAAGCAACTATAATTAATAATAATATAATAAATAATAAGCAGTTATGGTGTACCCCATCTTGTTACACTATACCCCTATGGCTGTTCAACAGTACCCCATTACTGGGACACACTATAACAAATTTTGTGATTTCACAAAAGTTTAAAAAGAAGTAACTTTTATGGATACCTAAATCTGATATAATTTCAATCCATATAATATGAGAGTTTAAAACTAAACAACGTTTTGTTTTCAAATAAAATTATTTTTTGTTACACTGTTCCGCACTTGACCCTATTCTGTTTCATAACTTTTGTTGTTTTTTTATTAGATTGTGAAGAGTGAATCTCGGTTTGATTTTTGACAATCCTGTCGAGGATCCAAGTCCATGAAGAAGTTAAAATCGACTTCATAAACACTTCAAATTCTAAGATAATATAATAATTCACCCAACATAACATTTGTATATTGAAGTCGGTGCGAAATTTTAACTTACTATAATGTGTAATTTTAACTTACTACACTATAGTGTAGTTAGCTACTTACATGTTTTAAGCTCACAGATCACAATCGTCTGGCAGTTGGCACCGACTTTAATATACAAATGTTTTGTTATGTGAATTGTTCTATTGTTGTTGACTTTTAAGTGTTTCTGAAGTCGGTTTTTTTTGTAAAATATATACATAAACATATACAATTTTTTATTAGAGTGAAACTTTTTTTCTCTTTTGTTACAGTTCTATATAAAATTTACAAATTTGCTTAATTCTTAACCAAATTTCAAGAAATCTGTAAAAATTTCTAATTTGGATGTTGATACGTAGTTATTAACAGTGAATAAAGACTACTTACTTTGGCTTAACAAAGTAAACACTACTTACTTTGGCTTAACAAAGTAAACACTACTTACTTTGGCTTAACAAAGTACAAAAGTGATCAATACAGTTAAAAGATCTCGTCGGAGTCGCCCCCCTAGGCAAATGCCATACGCTAACTTTTCCGCAGTCGTTCCTCAGAAAAAATGTATAGAGATGACATTAGCTGCGGAAAAAATAGCGTGAGGTTGTCGTAAGCTAATGTCATTTCCATACATATTTTCTGCGGAACGACTGCGGAAAAGTTGGCGTGCGGCATTTGTCTAGGGCCTCTGGTAAGAGCTCGGTGGCCGGGAAGTCTAGGCGTCAACACATAATATTTTGAAGACGCGGGTTCGATCCCCGCCCGAGACGAAGTTTTTAAGTACTTTATTGATTTATTCATTTTTCAAAACCAAATCGTTACCGTTCCCATATTATACCTAATTTGACATCTGACAGCTGTCAACGTGTTGTTGAAATGTATGGGAAAGGAACCGTTTCTGATTTGGTTTAAAAGTTAAAAGTACCATTGCCTCTCTGAATATTCTATGCAAGAATTTTCATTTAAACATTTTTTTTTCAAACAACACATGTTCGGTTGAAAGCGATGGTTGTTATAAAAATAATCGAATGATGGAAATGGAAAGTCAAATGGAAATGAGTCCCGTAACATAATAAATTATGAACTCTGATGCACTTATTTAGGAAACCGGTCTAATTCAAATAATATATTGTGTTAGTTCAATTTAGATAGAATAACGTATAAGTGGAAACAATAAAGTATTGACATTGATATTAATTTTTATTTTTGCAAACAGAATCGTAAAGAATCAGCGTAAACTCGAAATAGTTCAGTTTCCAAAAAATGCAGCGTAGTTAAACAATAAATTTATACAAAGTAACAGGCTGTATCCAGAAATGGAATGCTGTTTACAAAGGAGCTTTTACAAACGATTTAATGCCAAAAGATGTCTGGACATCGAAAAGATAGATTTTCTATCGAGCATCGGTGCATGCGGACAGCGGCATTCAAACTGAGCAGCCTTCAGCAGGCCTTGACCCATAAAATATCTGGTGTGTCCTAGATCGAGTTACGTTAGACTCTGTATAAATGAATACAGGAAAAAAAATTTAACATTTCACTCCTTTTTGATTAAGCGCCGATTTCATTGTATCAATGTTAATATAGTTTAGTTAATACAAATAATATTCTTATCATGTAGTTAATTATGCTAGATGCACCAACTATTGCAGAAAAGCACCACTTGCTAATATAATATACTTAAGTAGTAGAGATGACTGTTTAACTCTTAACACCAATTTAAATATTGTTTACAATGCTATAAATACATCGAACGAGACTAAAAATACAATAATTAAAATTAATGAAATTAAAGAAAAGTTAGAGAGAGTTGGCGATTTCGGCCGAGGTCCGAATTAAATTGAACTTAAATTTGCTAAATAGTATCTCCAAAGATGTCTAATAGAGCACTACGCTTATTTACAAATTTACATATTCGGGGTACAGGCGAGCTAGATCCCAGAACAGTTTTACGAAAAGGAGGCGCAAATGGAGTCAAAGGCTTTCGAGTACCTATAGGGTAGTCTGAGCTTAAATTGAGTCAACAGGTTAGGGCAGTCAACGTTATTGTTAAGTAATTTGTATAAATTTGTACATGAATGTCAGGTCAATAATGTCGCGTCTCTGAGTCAAGGATTGCATTTAAAAAAAGTCAACCTATCCTTGTAGGAACGTTTCTTGTGTCCTTGACCAGCTGCATATGCCAGATGCCATAAAAACCGGTTTTGTACCCTTAGGCGCATAACACATTGCACCGGACACCGCTCCGGTGTGCGGCGCTGCGGTTTTTAATTTTGACTGAAGAATCTTAATTTGTATACAAAAAACGCAGGGAATAACACACTCACACCGCATGCCCGTGCGGTTGTGCGGCGCGCGCGACGGCACCGCACTCCCGGACGGTGATGCGGTGCGGTCCGCGGGGTATGCCACACTCACTGAGCCGCAGTATCGTACGGATGTTTGCGTAGAAAGGACGTGCATACGCGTAATAGATCTCGACATAGATAATGCGGCGATGCGGGGCGTCATGCACCGCAGCTCCGGACGGTGATACGGAGCAAACCGTACGGTGTCACGGTTCCGTGCCGCCGCAGCCGCATGCGGTTTTCGGCGCTCCGTACACCGCAGCGGTGTCCGGTGCAATGTGTTATGCGCCTTAGGTCTCTATACTGGAGAACAATATTCTAGGCTACTTCGTACTAAACTGTTGTATAACAGGATTTTGGTTTTAGGTTTACGAAAATCTTTACCGTTTCGAATGAGGAATCCTAACATTTTTGATGAATTTTTCACGATACTATCTATGTGATGTATAAAAGTTAGTTTTTCGTCAAAAAATACGCCTAAGTCCTTAGTGTTATTAACTACTAAATGTGATGTACCAATAGGCTAGATGACTAAAATTTGTTTTTGCTTTAATAGAAGCTCATTCATATAATAAACTGAAAGAAAAAATCGGTTTTTGAATAACTAAAAAAACAACGAAGATATTTTATTATAAGGTATTAAAGATTTTTCTCCATCTCTTTCTAGCAAAACGGCAATTTACATGGAGTTTATATGGCCGTACTAAACAATGACGTCACGGTTGATGTTGGATCTCTCTCTCTAATCGCTTCCAAATAAACAACTTGCTTTGAAATACATTAGATACTATGCTTGTATCTAATGTATTTCTAAGCCGATTTTAATTCTAATTTCACAGGATTGTATCTTTTTCTACGGTATTTTACTATTTTATGCCGAGACGTAAAAACTAGAATTCAGTCATCATCCCTATTTTATAGTCACATTTTAAGTTATTTTTTTTCTACTAAAGGATATTTGTGAACATTTGTTTGTATTTGGGATTTTCTAAACAGTTTCTGAAAAACATGTGGACAGGGTTATATAAAGAGTAGATAGATAGAAGGGTGTGCATCAGGCTAGGATTAACCTGTGTATTATAGAAGAAGAATTAAATATTGAATTAAAATGACTCTGTTCTTTAATCCCCTTTTTCTTTCCAGAACTCCATTACATGTCACCTACCTTTTGATTTTGGAGCCTTTGCGTTGACTCATATGACATTTCAAACATTCTCCACTAAATATGATAAACATTATTGTTTAGACAAGATCTGTTGCATTCTAGGAGACATCTGACAGTTAAAGTTTGCATCATAACCTCACTTTATTAAAACTTCAATATCTCAACTTTCAGATTCACACCATTTTTAAATACTGGGCCCAAATTTATATGGGATCGTTTCAGTCTCCTTTGACTTACCTTTAGACGTAGTATTATAATTTTATAATTGACACTAAATAAGAATAATATTAATGAAGTCTGTAATTTTATTGACATTCATTATATTTTTATTACGCTTGTTTACCACACCGACATATTGCAATTTAATTAAGCCTTTTTTCTCTGTTCATATACCTTTAAGGATAAGGCGAAACACGGCTGTACTCTTTTAATTTTAACATCTATGTTTATACCCATCATGTTTTGTAAACAAATAAATTAATTATGAACATTAATTATTCTATACAAATAATACCGTAACAATCCCATATCGACCTCAAAAAGGGATTAAAGCAGCCGTGGATGGGTGTACTCCACAGGGTCGTAGGTACAATTCGCCTGCATTGGTTGTGAGTGAGAGGCCGATTGACCTAAATGCGGGGTGGCGGAACTGGCGGATACAGACCCACCTTGCTCGGTGAAGCGTGACCAGGGGCAATTGACACACCACCCTCGTTCACATTATTAGCTACAGGAACGATCAAAGATATCACTCAAAGAGGTTAAATACTTTTTCATCCCCCCATCTCGGAAAGAGTATTTTTGCTAATCGATATCTGACCGCCAAAGCCGTTTTTATCCGCTTGAGGTTAAAGTAAATTTGAATTTAGAACATCGCGTGCACTAGGTATGTGATTTCAAAACATCATTAAACCTATTTACTTCCATCTCCATGGTGCCGAATTTATCATACAACTTTTTTAAATTTGTTAAAAACTCAGACTCTGAACCTCCTTGGTGTACTTTTGTTTTTAATGTGCTTTGTTTCATTTCCTCGCCGAGGGGGGATGAAAAGTTACGTGTTGCACTCGAGTGCAAGGATTTTTCACCTTGTGCTCTTTTGATTCCCTCGCTAACGCTCAGGATTCTAATTTTTGAATCCTTCGCTTGCTCGGTCATCAAAGTTGAGCACGCGGTCAAAAAGCAACTTTGCACTCATGTATAACAAATAACTATTTTAGGGTTTCGTACCCAAGAGGTAAAAACGGAACCCTATTACTAAGACTCCGCTGTCCGTCTGTCTGTACCGTGATAGCTAGACAGTTAACAGTTTCACAGATGATGAATTTCTGTTGCCGCTTTAACAACAAATATTAAAAACAACAAAATAAATATTAAAGGGAGGCTCCCAAACTTGTACCTAGTAGGTACAAGTAGGTACTACCTACGTGATTTTTTATCTAATATTGTATAGATAATGGTACTGAACCCTTCGTGCGCGAGTCCGACTCGCACTTGGTCGGTTTTTTTAACACACCTATGTGGCTAAAAAGCTTTGATAATGTTGAATGGTTAGGTGCCGTAGCTTATTGATACTTCCAAAGGGTATGATTACCCGACACATACCGTACATAAAATAAAGTACTGACCTTTAAAAAGTTAAGGATGTAAGGAAGTCATCAACATCAACAACAACAACAAAACTCATCATCAAATTATGGCACGAATCACGAGAATTGCGGATTTCCTGATTTGGATGCGACGCGAGGATTTTTGAAGCTTCTATGTGTCTGTCGCTCTAATCAACACTTCGTAATCGTGGGAGCGGTCCCACGTCCCCGACAATATGATTTACAGACGGACGGACATAATAGAGAGAGACGTAATGCCAAATTATACGTTGTCGTCGGCATTGTTTGTTTGTTGTTATGCTTATGGGTTTTGGTTAGTAGTAAAACTTATGGCCAATTGGATTAACCTTGTCTTAGCTTAGGACGATATTAAGGCTCGTATTAATAGTCGCATCTCAAGTCAGAGCTCGATCTTGAGTTGCAGTTTTGATGTTTAATGTATGGCACATCTGTCAAAAACAACAGCTCAAGATCGATCTCGTACTTGAGATACGACTATTTATACGAGCCTAAGTGGCATGTTGTCACATTCTTTTCATTAAGAGGCTGACAACTCTGAGTTGAGCTCATCATGACATTTTTTAACGAGAAATTTTGATTGAAATTTGTTTTGGGGCCATGGATATTCTCAAAAACATTTTTAAGAGTAACATACATACCTACCTACATATTTTTTTTACTACGGTATATTAAACAGGTTTTGCTAAAAAAAGTTTTAAGTAGGGCTCGATAAGTTCGGCTCGAGAGTTATCAGCCTCTGAAAGGACAGGAAGTGACAGTATTCTTCTTATGATTGTCTTAGCTAAGACGACGTTAGTGGAATGGGCCAATAGTCCATGGTTATTATGGACTATAATATCATTTAAGGCAGACCACAGAGTGTCGAAGTTAGTTATCTTCTTCTTCTTCTTATATATAAAAATGAAACGCTGTGTGTGAAACGGTTCGACAGATTCTTACGAAATTTTCTGTGTGTGTTTGAAGAGGTCCAAGGAAGGTTTAAATGTACAGTTGGACCCGGTAGGTGGCGCTGTAATCGGGTGGGACAACGTCCGCCGGGCCCACTAGTATCTAATAAATAAAAATCTCGTGTCATAGTACATGTTATTGAATTCCTCCGAAACGGCTGACAGATTTTTGTCATTTTTTTGTGTATATTTGGTAGGTCTCAGAATAGGTCGTAGGCAACTTTTTGTCTAGCTGTCTCCACAGAATACTTTGTATATGGCTGTCTCAGCCATGCGATGCTGTGGCTCAGTAGTCATTGTATATTAGATTAATATTATAATAAACGCCGATAAATAAACTCGCATCGCTATCTGTTTAAAATTTATGAAACTAACAAATAAATGCGAAGAATGGGCAATTATAAATATTGAGGTTGATAATCGAAATAAAAACTATCTTATCTTTTAAGTTGAATCAAATTACATACAGTAAGCTAAATTTCATCAAAATCGGTTCAGTCGTTTCAGAGTTCATCCCGGACAAACGTCGTGACGCGAGATTTTTATGTATACAAGGTTATTTTTTAATTACCAAAAAAGCTTAACAGCTTTCACTATGGGACCAACTTTGAAATCGCAAAATAAAATCAGCTGTTCCATACAAATTTTGGTAATTAAAAAATAACCTTGTATACTATAGATGTCCTGTCTTCGTGTCTGAGATTTACTTTACCACGTAGTAAGCCCTAGTACGTATATGTGTAAATGCACATCAACGGCAATCCCTTCGCACTAGAATTTATTTTCCATTACTATATTTTTATCCAAGTTGTATTTTTGCTAGCAATTTAACCAGAATACTAAAATATAAACATTCTAAATGCAGTGATGCAACAATCAAAGTTCCTTAATAGATGCTCAAGATGTCATTATCCGTGATTTACATTTGTTACATTGTTATTTACAGCTATTAAAGCAATGTTAGTAAAATTTCGGTGTTTCGATATAACACCTAAGTTATTTGTCAGTTGTTGAGGAATCTAAAGATGAAGGTCAAATGCGTCCCTTAAGTGAACAAATAAAAAATATCACCTTAAAGATTTCCTTGTTTAGCTAATGATAATTACATGTTTATTGTACACTCATTAATGACCGTCTTTGGAAGATCCGGGTTCGCTTCGGACTCTTTCACACTTTCAGCTATACGCTTGTGGAATAGCTTACCCCCTAACTATAGATCAGCCTGTAGTAAGGCTTCATTCAAACGTCAGATACGAAGACTCTTTTTGGAATCTGTTTAGTTTTATTTGACAGTATTTCATCATAATATTAGCATTATTTATATATATTTATTATATATCATATATGTAGTTTTATATATTTTTAATATTTATATTCTATTATATCTATGTTTACTTATTTCATCCTAATTTAAATATACCTACTTATGTCGTTTGCGACTTTAATTCGTACACCGTCTACAATTTCTCCCACATTTTTACTGGTTGACTGGTAGAGAATGCCTCAGGCATTAAGTCCGCCTTTTGTACATCTTTTGTTTTATGTACGATAAAGATTAAATAAATAAATAAATAAATGGTTCGGAGTACGTGAAGCAAAAATGTATGAGGATTATGTCATAAAGAAGATTATGCCAGCGGTGGCGTCGAAGTGGAATAATATCCAACGAACGCTTTAGCAACAATGATGTCGACTCAAAGAGGAGTTGCCCGTAACGCCATAATAAGTGCGTGGTATGCCGCGTTCAATCATTTCCCGTTGGCTTGTTACATCTATGAAATGTGCATTGATAAATATTTAATCACGCTCCATTTTCTCGAGCCTCACAAGCTACAATGTAAAGACTGAGTAAAAGAATTTTAATGAAAATGTACCAAATAGCATTAAAAATAAATGTAGACTTTAACCAGTTTTGAAAGTGGTTAATAATTTTGTGTGCTTGTTCAGACAAGCAAACTGAACAACTTTCACTATGGCACCAACTTTGAAATCAGAAAAAAAAATCAGCTGTTCCATACATTTGGTTCAGTGAATGTTGAAGATTTGTATGGAACAGCTGATTTTTTTTTTGCGATATCGAAGTTGGTCCCATAGTGAAAGTTGTTCAGTTTGCTTGTCTGAACAAGCACACAAATTTTTTGTCATAACTAAAAAATAAACTTGTATAAAAATCTTTCGTCACAGTATTTGTTATAGAATTCCTTCGAAACGGCTAGATCGATTTTTAAGAAATTTTTTGTGTATATTTGGTAGGTTTGAGAATAGGCTATTTTTAATACCCCTAGGCGATAAGACCCGGCCCTCTCCAGATTTATTTTGACAATTATTATTAGAGATACAACGAATGTTCCGCAACTATTCGGTATTCGGCCTATTCGGCCACTTTTTTTTAGATATTCGGTATTTGGCCGAATAGTGACAATATCGGCCGAATACCGAATACCAAAAAAATAGGAAAATAAAGACGTATTTCAATCAAAAAAGAATTTATTTAGAGCTTAGTACATTTATTTAGAAAGATATTTAAGTAAGTAATTTTAATATTTAAAATTAATTAGAGGCAAATTGTGGTAAATAAATACCAGTTTCTCTGCATTAGCTGGAAAAGGCCAATTTCGTTTAGCTTCGTACACAAGACCTGCCTCCAAATTGCAGACTTTTGTGTACGAGTATAACTGCTAAAGCCATTTTTTACTGCTCGTACTTAAAATAATATTATGATTTAACAAAACATGTCGCGATAAGATCAGCACGCAACAAATGAAGCAAATATTTCCCGCCCCCCGTCGTCGCCCCCGCGCGCCTTGCATCGAGACAGGTCGTACCTACGTAACATATACGCTTTTCGCGATCTACGAGTATCTACTTATATACGTATACACGGATCTGCGCTTGGCAACAGCTGAATATTCGGCTAATATTAGGTTATCGGAATATTCGGTATTCGGCCAAATCATTATTCTTTGCATCTCTAATTATTATGGCGAAACGTAGTTCGCGGGCACAGCTAGGTCATAGGTATAAAAGTTACATGCGTCATTGAAAATACAAAATGATAAAATTCATTTTCTAAATCCCCATTTTTTTATAGACTATTTGTATGGGGATTATTGATGATATACATATTTCTATTTGTATGGGGAATTTCAAAAATAATTTTGCAATTTCGAATTTTCAATGACGCTATATAACTTTGTATCGCAGCCCCCGTCGCACGACCATCAAAACACGATATGATAAAGCGATTTATCGCGGTGAACTGTCAAAATGCGATGAAAACCTATTGCATTTTGAAAGTTCACCGCGATAAACCGCTTTATCATATCGTGTTTTAGTGGTCGTGCTACCCCTAGCTGGAACACAACACATACCCAAGGAGCTGGAATCCGTATATCGGCCGTGCCTCGGCTCCGCTTTGACCCGCATACTCATGATATCCCGGCATTGCTGGTTTGCTGCACTTGCCGGCCGCGGCAGTAATGTGCACATCCCGGACACTCCATACAACGTTCGCAAATCAATTACCTATTACTACTACCAAGGATGATATTATTCTTCGTCTATGCTACTACTTAAGCAAATGACGTTTGTACAAGCGCAAATGTGTGCGTGGAATCTAGTAGGG
This sequence comes from Schoenobius gigantellus, assembly GCA_963935595.1. NCBI lineage: Eukaryota > Metazoa > Arthropoda > Insecta > Lepidoptera > Crambidae > Schoenobius > Schoenobius gigantellus. Next base: position 13,934,111 of record OZ012544.1, on the reverse strand, counting down.
CTGAGTGCGCGGTTATCAATCGAAATGACGCGGGAAGTGCAGCGGGTGCAGCGACTGCCTTCTCTTTTACCCGCATAGCGCTGTCTCTGTTGTCGGCCGGCGCTCGCGTCTACTCGAGTGATCGCGCGTGCCCTTGTTTATGTGTCAGTGATGTCTACAACGAAGTGCGGGGTGGGATGGGGTATCTGAAATGAGTGCGGGGAGGTGAGTAGCCGTTCTGTATGGAGTACTATTATATATTCTGTGGTACTATAACACTTCTCATGCTCTGAAAGTGCTTATTTGTGCAGGATATAGGCTGCACAAAATCTACTTATACATAAATCGTATCTGTATTAAGGCAAAGAAAATGAGCCATACAGCCAAACACAACAAGAAGTTCATAGATAGAATTTGTAATTTTATCATATTTACTTTAATTTATTTGCCTTATGTGTTAAGACATAAAACAATTTCCTTTAGTATTCAAAACTGTACTAATTTTACTTTGAATTTTAATTAAAGAAATGTTATGTTATACTACTGTTTTATTTACTCGCAATCGAAGTGAAAAGCAGAGTTTAGAACTCGTCCACAAAACCATTTTATCCTCGACATTACTAGCTAAAAGTCTCGCATAAAAATGGTTCGTTTTGTGCACTTGTTGTAAAATCTACTATTTCCCTTTGGACGAGCTACTTCGAATCCTTCACTGCGCTCAGGATTTCACATTTAAATCTTTCACTACATTTGTTATTCAAAATAGCGCCCGCGCCGTAAAAACATTATTTTGCTCCCTTACGATACAATCTAGTAATCCTCTATTTTCTACGGCTTCGGCGCTACGGCCTTGTATATCGGCCGGTAGGTGCAATGTACAGATGTGATGTTTCAAAAGCAATAGTGCAGCGAGCGATACACGTCATGGCACGGCCTACTGGCGCGTTGCCAGGGGCCGCTGCATAGCTGACAAAGCACCCAGAACACTCTCTTGTGTTGATAAAAATCGAAGTTTCTAACCCTTTAATATACATACGCGGCGGTGCGCTTAGAGCAAGGCTAAATGATCTAAGGCGGCGCGGCGCACTAAGTATTTATTTATTACTTGTAAGTTGTAGTAATAAAATTCGAGAACCCTAGCATCTAGACAAACCTCAACGAGGTTTTTTGTCGTTATGTGATAATAATTGTTATTACGTAAATATACACGGTGTTTCATAATAACCAATAAATAATCAATGCGTTATCTAAAACTAATTATTAAATTGTGTTTACACGTAATGTCATTCAACCCAAAATTTTCATGTAAATCATAGACATGATGATGATACTACGAGTATGATATACATGAAAATTTTTGGTCGAATGACATTACGTGTAATGTGTATTGGTTATTACGAAACACCGTGAAGAAGTAAATAAATTTAAAAAAAACATAACTTATATGTATTATGAAGGGTTGGAAAATTTTACTTTTTTTTTCAAATTTTATGAAAAGTCTTCGTATTTAGGGTTCCATCCATCCCTCAAAAAGCAAAAGCGGAACTTATAGGATCACTTTGTTGTCCGTCTGTCTATCAAAACTCTTTTCTCGGGAACGGCAATCCCTTCGCACTAGAATTTATTTTCCATTACTATATTTTATCCAAGTTGTATTTTTGCTAGCAATTTAGCCAGAATACTTACTAAAATATAATAATTCTAAAGGCAACATGCATTTTATAACAATCAAAGTACCTTACTATGTCTTCGTATAGGGTTCCGTTCCTCAAAAAGAAAAAGCGGAACTTATAGGATCACTTTGTTGTCCGTCTGTCTGTCAAGACTCTTTTCTCAGGACCACCTAGATATATCAAATTTATACATTACTAGCTGTACCCGGCATGCATTGCAATTTATAATATTAGTAAGTAAGTAAGTATTTATAATATTTGTACTTATAGATACTTACGTCAACGCACTTAGATGTCGCCGCCATCAATATTGACAGGCAAATCAACCACGTCAGTGCCAGGGTAATAGTATATAATTACCGTGTCAGTGCTAGCGGTTTCGTCAGTTCTGGATACACTCGGTTACCTACACCAAACACTTTTTGATCACTCAAAAAGTGCCTGCGCTCGCGCAAGAAATGGCTTATTTCATAATAGCGCCTTAGTACGGGCAAGGTACGGGCCAGAATGTCTTGTGTCTGGTTTTCCACCCGGTTTACCGAACCTCTGACCATTCATTACATTGTTTTCTTTGCATGATAAAAATGATATCAGCTTTATATTGTGCTAGATGTGCCCGCGAAATTCGTTTCGCCATAGTTTTTTTTTAGTTTTTGCAACATTTCTCATTGATGCTCAGCTCCCATTAGTCGCAGCGTTATGTTATATAGCCTATTGCCTTTCTCGATAAATGGACTATCCAACACAAAAAGAATTGTTCAATTTGAATCAGCAGTTTCTGAGATAAGCGCGTTCAAACAAACAAACAATCAAACAATCTCTTCAGCTTTATAATATGAGTATAGATTAGTAGGTAGGTACACAAATTAGATCATTTTTTTTAACTACACCTAAGTACATATTTAACATCCATATTGCGACATACATAAAAGTATAGTATCATCTCATCTCAAAATGAATGAGATCGACCTCGTCTTTTCAATATCGTAGGCTTCGCAAGGCCATATTTGGAAGGCGCCCAAAGGATTGTTTTTTCAACCTTATTGGGGCAGGCCCGACGCGCCGCTCAAGTGATAAATGGCCATATTTGTCACGGCCAGTTATTATTGAAGGGGCAGCATTTTATTTTCGCCACCAGATTTTGTGTATCTCTGTAAGTCATACATAAACGATTTATAAACCTACGGTTCATAATTTGTCGGAGCAGGTAATCGAGTAACAAACCTATAAAAACATACAGTCGAATTGAGAGCCCCCTCTTTTAGTGAAGTCGGTAAAAAAACAGACAAGTAAAAATTATTAGGTGGAACAATTTTGGATAATGTCTGATATTTCAACAATACATTCTCATATATTTGCCCTTTAAGATTACCACAACATAAAACAAACTGTATGAATTATACATGGGTTTCGGGGCAAGACGTGGACAGCTGAATTCTTAACGTAGCACTGGCGGCCAGTTCCAGCTTCTCACGGGTAACATTTATTTGTTTATATCAAATGAAAACAATTATATCAATGATTCAAGGAACTCCATAATATGACGTGGAATAGATTATAGCATGAAGAAATCGAAACACAACGCCATCTTCTGGAGATTATGTACCCGACTTAGATATAGCCAAGTGTTGTGCCGATAAATTAACTCGCATTGTCGAAACTTATGGATGTTACAAATGATTTAATTAGAAATAATAAATATCCAATCAATTATTCGGTTAATAATAAGGAAAAAACTATCCTATCTTTTAAGTTAGACTAATTTACGTACAGTAGGTCAAATTTCTTTAGAAACGGTTAAGTATAGTTTCAACTTTGCTCTGAGTTTCAAAGTTTATCCCGGACAAATATCGTGACGTGAGATTATTATATAAAAATATATAAGGGCTGCCGTATTACAATACGTACCTATAGTATTCCTGCTTGAGCTTCACATCTACGAGTATGTACGAGTATATGTTTGCCGTTCTGCCACACGGCAGCCCGCTTTCCAATGGGGCGGGACTTGAATCTTTAATAAGCGGCTTTGTAATAGATTTCCTTTACTTGCTCTTTATATTGTTAACTTCACAAAGCTTTTGCTAACTTAGAGCTACAGTAATATCGTAAATTTTTGACAGCAGATTTTAGTTTTTGTGGAAATGTCTTTGGATGTAATTTCAAAATACAAGTTACAACTTTTGTAATACGAAACAATAAGGTTTTAAGGCGATTGAATGTTTACGAAATCTAAAAAATTATTGTTTTGCGTAACTTCACTTTTTAACCATCTCCGAGGATGATCACTTTGTTCAAATTTGGAGGTACATTGAAAACTCTACATTGAAAAATGGAATTCCCACTGATTTGGGTGTACTTCTGAGTTGACTATCTACCACAAACTGACGTTAGAAACATGCTTACCGCATTGTTACCATGATAACACCGACTATATTTTACGTCTAATTGTTCATTTCATTAATTAGAGGTACATAGAGTTAATTACAGGTGCATGTGGTTGGGGAATTCGAGTGGAGTCTCATCCATCTGCAAACTTATCACGTACCATCAATCAGGTGATATGAGGGTTGCCAGCATATTTCGTATGTAAAACAAAACTTCCGATAGCTTCAGACGCATTGCTACGTATATGACATTATTCAAGTTGTCATGGATGGATCTATGTTTAACGAAATAAAACAAGAGTTCACCGTGCCATTTTGTAGGTTACCAAACAGAACTGTAAATCTTGTCTCGTCGAGCTATATCTCATACTTGCCGATCTGACAAACAGCATCTCATTTATTTCGAAAGCTATCGCGTCTCGTGTAATGTAAGAAAAGAATTATATAAATAATGTTTGAAAAACTAAAACTATTATTTTTTACATTTTGCTGTTTTTGAAGTCGGTTTTTATGTTTATTTATTTATTCAATAATCAAAGTAACTACAGCATGTTCATTGTTCATTATATACTATTTTAATATATTTACCTGTGCTGAAGTCAATTACAGAAACTCATTCTCATTACGTTACCTGATATTTTATATAAAAGTAGCAGGTGGTCTATTTAGATACATTAATAACTATAGGTAATTAAAAGCAAATACAAATATCCAATAACATAACTGAAAAAAGAAAAAGTGTGTGTGCGTGTGTGGTTGTGTGAGTGCGTGATGTGCGAGCGTGTATAAATTTACATAAAAATGTTTTGTAAAATATGAATAATATAATATCTATATTTCCGGAGCAGTGTTATCCTACCACGACCGGTTTTTATCCTAAACGCATACCAAGTAAGCATAGCAAAATGGTGAGGTCCACTCACTTGGCTGTTAGGGAACGTCGCGAACGCCGACTGGACCTTGTGCAGCGCGTGGTCCTGCTGGTGCGCGGGCGGCGGGCGGCCCTTGGGGTAGTGGAAGCGCGGGATGACGCGCGCGGGCGCGCCGCCGCCGGCCGGCCGCACCGACCGCTGCAGCGTCGTGTGCGCCGGCGCGGACGCCGGCTTCGGCGGAGTGGACGCGGCATAGCTCTGGAAACACATAGCATTCATAAATCGCATTGTCCCATTCATATAACTACAACAGGGATACCCTATGCGCCTCACCCAACATTATGCTGACAAACTACACCCCCCTAGTGGCCGAAATGGAGAGTCAAAATAAGAAAATTAAACAAATGATGAAGATATTGGCGTGTTTAGTTTTATTCAAAGTAGGTAATTAACGAGGAAAAGTAAAACATACAATTTATTAATGAGAGCACTGTGGCTGATGCACTTTATTAACCAATTAGTGAGTCCTTGGCTTCATAGTAGTCAGTGCACAGCGAAGATCATTTTCCTCAATATACTTTATACAGTTGAATTCTGGAGCCGCTCGCTGCACCCCCCTTGGTTCACTGTACACCCCCCAAGTGGGGCGCGCAATTGGGAAACCCTGAACTACAAGAACTGGGTGTACCATGGTTCAATCAAACCTGCCTGTCCAAATTGGACAAATACAACTACTACTACTTGTTCATATAGTTAGGGGTATTTGCGGAAATCTCATTCGCCGAACCGACTAATTTTCAAATCTATACGTAGCGCAGTTTCTCTTTATCGTAATCTCTCCTCGTCTTCGCTCACTGATTTACTCCATTTTTACGAAGGCAAAACCTCGACATTTTTTTTGTTGTAGGATCATACATACAGTCATAGTCATAGTTGAGCTAGAGTTAGGATAGTAAATAAAATGTTAGTATAAGTTAAGGGCTTTCCTATCATCATCATCATCATCATCATAGCTCATATACGTCCCCACCGAGGGGTTCGAGCCTACCCTATGTTAGGGTGATCAGGCCTTAGTCAACCACGCTGGCCCAGTGCGGATTGGTCGACATCACATACACCATTGAATTTCTTAGCAGATGTATGCAGGTTGCCTCACGATGTTTTCCTTCACCGTAGGAGCGTCAGACAAATGTACATATGAAATTCGAAACGAAAAACACATTGGTACATGGCGGGTCTCGAACCCCGACCTCCCGATTGGAAGGCAAGTGCCGAGTCCACAGCGCCACTGACGCTCCTATCCTATCGTATGCTTTCCTATCGTATTAGGATAATTCCTGTAAAGATAGATATACTTAAGTATAAAAATTAATAAAAATGTCGAGTTGCCTAAACATATACAAAATTTTCACTCTCTGTCACTCGAGGAGGGAATTAGTTTAAGCCTAGTCTGAAAAATAAATTGCTCATTACTTTTTGGCCCTCGCCATAAACTATAAGTCCGTTTGGATATACGGCATATAATATAAGTAGGTATGGGTAGCATCTTGCCATTAAAATATAGAAATCCCCGAACGCTTACTAAAATTTTGCTTCAAAGATGATCACCAGAGGGGCAATTACACTATTTACTATCGTTTTAACCTCAGAAGAATAACTAAAGCATGCTTTAGTGATTGTTCTGAGGTTTTAACTAACATCAAATCGTTACCGTTTCCGTATGTTTTGACATTTGCCAGCTGTCAAGGTGTTGTCAAAACGTTCAGCCAGTTCAGTTTGACTCGGAAATACGACACGTCATGGTCATATTTCCAAAGATTGAAAATAAATCTAATTGCAAGATTCTGAAGGCGCTCAAGTTTGTTGTGGAGTTCCTCGGTAAGGTCAACGCAAGAATTGTCAGCATAATCAATGATGCTCAGTAAAAGGGACTGTGCAAGCGAGATCTTGGTACTGGTCGGAAGAAAGTTACGCAGCTGATTCACTGAGCTGTATGCAGCGTACACTTTTTTTCTTATGCACTCAATATTTTGGTTTGCTCGATGTAGTGATGAAGTGAATCTTACTTTATTTAAATCGTACTGTCAAACCTTCTACACGTGCAGCCTGTGGTTTGACTTTACACAGCGAGCCTACAGCTTAATACGCGTTCAATATAATAACGCGTTCAGGATATTGTTTGGGCTGGCGCGATATTGTAGTGCCTCCTCTATGTTTGCTGAAGCGCGAACTGATTGCTTTTTTACTATAATGCGCAAGCGTAGTTGGTCGTTGCTATCGCGCGTGCGCGCCAGCCCGAACAGTATTCTGCGCGCGTTCTCTGAGCGAGCGGTGGGATTCTCCACTGTTGATGCGCTGTATGCGTTTACACATGGCAACAGCTGCAGTTGTAAGATACTAGGCTTTAAGCATAAGGTTTTGTAAAAAAAAATACTAACATTAGACATAAGTTTTGTTACTAATATGGATTGAATCTGAAATAAAAATTATTATTATTATTATAATATGAGGCTTCCAGGACAAAGTGGAGTCAAGAACAATACCTAAGTTCCTGACCGAGCTGGAAAATGGTATTATGGTGCTATCGAAAATGATAGGCGGCAACAGATTATAATTGACCGTCGAGATGTAATAAGGGCTACCAATTAGGATCACCTGAGTTTTGCTAGGATTTACCTTCAAGCCTTTTAATTCTTAATGATATATTCTTTATTTTACACAAATTAACAAGAAAAACGTATTAAAGATAAGAGCAATGTCACAAGGGTGAGCTTATCTCTATAACAGATTTCTACCAGCCAACCCTAGCGGGTATATTAAAACTGGAATTGCGGGAACAAAATAAAATATAAATTGTGCACCAAAATCAATTTAAATACAATAAATAAATAATTTATTTAATTTACTACATACATATATAGGTACATACTATTCACAGTCCGTTAAAAAGTGCTCTCTGATGTTTGAAAATAACAACTGACAAACTTCCTTGAACAGCGGCTGGCAATCTATTCCACATGAGCACGGACGGTAAATGAGTGAAAAAGAATGTATAGTATTAGGAGGTAGGCCAAGAGTGTTTGTTACAAAAGAACGTATAGGACGTGAGATTGTTAACTATTAACTTTAAAAAAATAGTTTCCTAAAATCCTATACTGGCCTTTTTTAGATAGATTCGACAGATAGGGGCCAATTTTTCAATCATTGGATAACTTTAAACTGTAGAGTTAACGGCCGAACCCAATATTGTATCCGTAGTTTAAGATTAAAAACAATCTCGGATTACTGCGTATCGCACAATCGATCTCTAATCCGCGTGCCAATAACTAAAGACTGCAATCCTAGGATTCTTTTGACACCGGATCGCCAGCTATCCTTTCCCTCTTGGCCGTTTGTTTATACGCAAAATATTAGATTGTGCAATATTATTACTGTATGTTCTATGAAAACAAACTAGCTATAAATATTTTTAAATAATGTTTCTTATGCTTCTAACAATAAATATAATGTTTAAAACACTTAGAAATTATTCTGTAAATAATAATATATCAAATACAATATTATGCAAACTACTTATTTTTATAGGAATGGAACGTGTATAAAACTGATACGAGCACGCGAGTGACATTATATTTGTTTGTTAGCTAGCTGTGGTGTGGTTGGTTTGATTTGAACGTATAATTTGTGATTTGAACTAATATAAATCAATAAAAACAACGAATAATCTTATAATAAATACAGAAGTAAAATTTGGGGTGAGAAATTACAGAAAGAAGAGGTGCCTCTCCATGATTACTAAAAAGAAGAAGATTTTTATATGAGTGTAGTGTAGTAATTAATGTAATGTGTAAACTATTGAGGTAACGAAATGTAAAGAGGAAAATAAATGACTTATTTATATTATCATCATTTATTTCAAAAAATATCTTAAATTTAAGATTTTTACAATATCTATACAAGAACAAAATAATATAAAAAACTTAATCCGACAGCGAGGCAAAGCTGAAGCTATTATCTTCTAATATATAAAATGTTCGTGTCCCAGTTTGTTACCAAACTCCTCCAAAACGGCTTGAACGATCTTTATGAAATTTTTTGTGTAAGTATGTTCGGTAGGTCTGAGAATAGATCTTAAACTATTTTTTATACACCAAGGTGATTATTATGGCGAAACGTAGTTCGCCGGCACAGCTATTTATTATATACTAGCTGTGCCCGCGACTTCGTCCGCGTGGAATAGTAACGGCTAGACCGATCTTGATAAAAAGTAGCCTATGTAATACCTTATATAATTAGCTATCTATTAGTGAAAGTACCGTCAAAATCGGTCTAGCCGTTCCGGAGATTAGCGGGAACAAACAGACAGACAAAAAAAAAATAATTGTGTTTTTGTTATTGGTACCCGATATACATTCATACCCATTCATTAAAAACTTGTTATTTTGACAATACAAACAGACACTTCAATTTTATTTATTTGTATAGATTTCAAACACATATTTATCACATATTATATAGCGCGGCAAAAGGTATTTTAGTCATTGTTTTGATGATTCTTTTCTTTTATGTATGGCATTATTTTCGTTAAAAGTAATTTACGACAGTTTTGTTCAGCCGGAACCAAAAAGTAAATTCGTAGTTATTTATTGCTATTGTTGATATTTGGTGTTAATTGCGACGTTGTTGTTGTAACACTTCATCATCATCACTGCAATCACGTATCGAAATCTGATATTGTTTCGGCTCATAACTACAAATCACTACTATCACATCTTCCAAAAATATCGTCTTTGCCATTGCCATTTCTGACAAAAATACAACAATTATTTTCAAAACATGTAAATCAATCCAAATTTTGACAAGTAAACCATGAAAATAGGAAGATTGCCAAAAAAAGATTGTGTAGACGTCAATCAATCCCTTTTTAATCAAAGATTGATTATTGGGACACGTCAAACGTCATTTTCGAACAGAGGTCTATCCAAAAACACTGATCGGACCTCTCATGGATGGTTGCCTTTCAGAGATTACAAATGCAATCCTTCGATTGGTTATAGAGACGCAAAATGGTACTTTTGGATTGAGTTTGCAATCTCAATCCGGAAAAAACGGATCAGGATCGCATATTGGGTTCGGGCGTAAGTATGGTAGTTTGACAGATTTGTTTTCTATATAGAGCTGTTAAACTGTCATATTTATTCCTCGAATAAACTTGTAGTAACTTAGTCCTCTAGCTCATCTCCACCTCGCTTATAGAACAAAGTTCGACAGTATATGAAATACATATATATAAAATAAAGTTTCTTTTGGTAAGTTGTTAGGTTAAGTTTGTCTAGCAAACATTAAAACTTTGATACATGTTTTATCCCTTTAGGGACGAGGTTGAATCGACAACAGATTTTTGGTCGGCTTACAGTATCGAATCATGCGTAAATGAAATGCCACTTTATAAAGGTATGTAGTAACAGGTCATATCAATTGAAAACTCTATGTGAAAACAAATTAAAAATATATAGTGACTATGCAATATCCCGCTCAGTGAGCTTTTGTGACAAAATAATACCTCCTTCGAAACAGTGTTGCTGTGTTGTCTTAAAAAGGCATATAACTAATATGCATTTTAAGACAAAATAATAAACACTTTATAGCAAACAAAGTCATAAAAATTTTCAAAAACAACACAGCTAATACACATACGGTACTATTATTATTGGATTCCTAATCAATTACCAAAAAATTCCTCGATATTGCCTTTATCATATTAGATTAACAGTAGGTATCTGTGATAAATTTTTACATGTCTACACACTTATGTAAAAACAATTAGGACATAAAAAAAGATGCGTCCAAAAGACACCATTAAAAAGGTCTCCTTAAATCCTTAAAGGAAACCTTCTGAAGAGTGTACTTAGACTCGCACTTCAGACTAACATAAGATTACTTGCCACGCGAATATTCAAGTACTACACGTAGTCCGTTTCGGACAATCTTCTCTAGACTAACGGCCGAACCCAATATTGTATCCGTAGTTTAAGATTAAAAACAATCTCGGATTATTGGGTATCGCTCAATCGATCTCTAATCCGCGTGCCAATAACTAAAGACTGCAATCCTAGGATTCTTTTGACACCGGATCGCCAGCTATCCTTTCCCTCTTGGCCGTTTCTTTATACGCAAAATATTAGATTGTGCAATATTATTACTGTATGTTCTATGAAAACAAACTAGCTATAAATCTTTTTAAATAATGTTTCTTATGCTTCTAACAATAAATATAATGTTTAAAAATACTTAGAAATTATTCTGTAAATAATAATATATCAAATACAATATTATGCAAGCTACTTACTTTTATAGGAATGGAACGTGTATAAAACTGACACGAGCACGCGAGTGATATTATATTTGTTTGTTAGCTAGCTGTGGTGTGGTTGGTTTGATTTGAACGTGTAATTTGTGATTTGAACTAATATAAATCAATAAAAGCAACGAATAATCGTATAATAAATACAAAAGTAAAATTTGGGGTTAGAAATTACAGAAAGAAGAGGTGCCTCTCCATGATTACTAAAAAGAAGAGGAAGATTTTTATATGAGTGTAATGTAGTAATTAATGTAATGTGTAAACTATTGAGGTAACGAAATGTAAAGAGGAAAATAAATGACTTATTTATATTATCATCATTTATTTCAAAAAATATCCTAAGTTTAAGATTTTTACAATATCTATACAAGAACAAAATAATATAAAAAACTTAACCCAACAGCGAGGCAAAGCTGAAGCTATTATCTTCTAATATATAAAATGTTCGTGTCTCTGTTTGTTACCAAACTCCTCCAAAACGGCTTGAACGATCTTTATGAAATTTTTTGTGTAAGTATGTTCGGTAGGTCTGAGAATAGGCCGTAAACTATTTTTTATACACCTAGGTGATTATTATTGCAAAACGTAGTTCGCCGGCACAGCTATTTATTATATACTAGCTGTGCCCGCGACTTCGTCCGCGTGGAATAGTAACAGCTAGACCGATCTTGATAAAAAGTAGCCTATGTTATACATTATATAATTAGCTATCTATTAGTGAAAGTCCCGTCAAAATCGGTTTAGCCGTTCCGGAGATTAGCGGGAACAAACAGACAGACACAAAAAAATTTTAAATTGTGTTTTTGTTATTGGTACCCTATATACATTCATACCAATACCCATTCATTAAAAACTTGTTATTTTGACAATACAAACTGACACTTCAATTTTATTTATTTGTATAGATTTCAAACACATTCACATCACATCATCACATATATAGCGCGGCAAAAGGTATTTTAGTCACTGTTTTGATGTTTCTTTTATGTATGGCATTATTTTCGTTAAAAGTAATTTACGACAGTTTTGTTCAGCCGTAACCAAAAAGTAAATTTATAGTTATTTATTACTATTGTTGATATTAGGTGTTAATTGAGACGTTGTTGTTGTAACACTTCATCATCATCACTGCAATCACGTATCAAAATCTGATATTGTTTCGGCTCATAACTCCAAATCACTACTATCACATCTTCCAAAAATATCGTCTTTGCCATTGCCATTTCTGACAAAAATACAACAATTATTTTCAAAACATGTAAATCAATCCAAATTTTGACAAGTAAACCATAAAAATAGGAAGATTGCCAAAAAAATATTGTGTAGACGTCAATCAATCCCTTTTTAATCAAAGATTGATTATTGGGACACATCAAACGTCATTTTCGAACAGAGGTCTATCCAAAAACACTGATCGGACCTCTCATGGATGGTTGCCTTTCAGAGATTACAAATGCAATCCTTCGATTGGTTATAGAGACGCAAAATGGTACTTTTGGATTGAGTTTGCAATCTCAATCCGGAAAAAACGGATCAGGATCGCATATTGGGTTCGGGCGTAAGTGTGCACGACAGTAAATTGCCTGATAAGTTCTCAATCTGTACATTTTTTATAATGAAAGAAACTGAAGTACGTTAGCTTGGCAACTATAGTGTAATAATATAAAACGACACAATAACCAAACGACGAAATAGTGTTTTTTTGTCATCTCTAGATTTGCTTATAAATAAAATACCACGGCGAAAAAACACATAGCAACTTATGTTAGACTCGCTTAACTTTATGTTTTAATGAAAACAAACCTTCAAGTAAAAGTAATTTCATCATTTGTGCTAGCTATCAAGTTGGTCTATGGGTACTCGCTCATTCAAACTACAATAAATGAAGTTAAACTAAATTTCAAGTCAAGGACTCAACAGCAAAAACAAAAAACAAAGCATAGGAAATATTTACAGTTTTAATTTCAATAACATTTTCACGTGGCCAACAGTGAACGCAAAGAGTCTGTGAAGGGAGGAGTCACTTGTATAGTTTAATTCCGGAATGATCATCTGGTAAGCTGGTAAGTTAATAGATAGGTAGGTGTCAATACAGGTACTGAAAAGTATAGAAAAATCTATGTACCAATTAACCAACTACTCAGACGTGTCACGGGGACAAATCCATCGAAGCATGACCCGATAGCACAATCAGTTGTGCTATCAAGTTGGTCCATGGGTACTCGCTCCTCTTATTACCTATCCACTTTTAACGATAGATCCAAGTTACAGCTGCGTCGCGGCGTCAAATACGTCACTTGAAAGCTTTCGACAGAACGTCTATCGCGACAGCTAAAGTCGGTTATGAGTCGCCACATTATATTCCAGTTATGACTTTCTGGTTATGAGTGGGTGCGAGATCATTTTATGTTCTGATTATCTTCTCTTGGGTTTTATGACTTGCTCGAGGCTTCGCTAGCAGATTTTTTTAAACTGCTACCCGTGCAAAGCTCGCTAGTTAAAAAATATTATTAATCACAATTAAATAAAGTCCTTGTCACTAAGTAATAGTAGCTTTCTATTGGTGTATTATTTTCAAAGTCCGGTCAGTCGTTCCAGAAATTACTTTCTAGAACCCAACAAACAAACTTTACCTCAATATAATGTTATTAATATTAAATCATCGTGTATAACCGCTACTATCTGTTGCAAGCGTTCGTAGCCTTCGCAAAACTTCAAAATTAGGTGGATTTGTTTGCCACCAAAGTAATATAAAAATTCCTTTGTGAAATCTATTCCATCTTAATTACGTTCGTCAGATTAATTACATTCCCACGACATTTATGTATACAAAGCGGCCGCAATATTTAGTTTAGCAATCGCAAGGAAATGTCACTCTACAAAATGCCTTTGTAGTTTCTTATTCATTTCGTATTCCGGCCTTGATTACAGAAATGTTTTAAGTTCCTGTCACTATTTCATATTCGTTATCGCATGATACATATTCGTGTTGAATAAAATAACCAATGGGGTATTATATTAGCATTAGTGTATATCAAATTATACTTAACTGTTACTGAGAATGTTCAGTCACAAAATAGCAATCGTTTTGTGATTAACATCAAGCAATAATCAATCACAAAATTGTAATCACAGAAAATGTTTTTGAAATGATAAAAGAAGCGTGAAGCTTTGTTACTATCTCGGCGTGGGCAGACGTTGATTTTGCACTTCTGCAGCACACTTATACATGCTGGCATCATCTTTAATTATTTATCTAAGTTTTCAAATGCGCAGAAACACGATAAAACATTGATTGACTTCTTAATTGAAAATAATGCATTCGGTCATACATTTAACCATTAATATATTTTATGGACATTATCATAATTGTTGGTAATTATGATAATGTCCATAAAAAATCTGTTTTCATAACCGACTTCGAAAAAGGAGGATGTTCTATGTTCGACTCTAGGTACTTGTTTTTGTTCTGTGTAAGTGATTTCACCGATTTCTCCGCCAAGAGTGAACCGATTTTCAAAATTCTTTCTGTAATGGAAAGAATATATTTCTGAGGTGGATCTATTGTTACCAAGTTACCGGATCTGGTGATGGGATTCCAGAAAAATTGAGGGAACCCCTTCAATTATGTTTCGGTATACCGTTCTGAAACAATGTGAAAGATGTATGTTTTGCTTTGTCATAATAACCGAAAATTACTGAGACCTCCTTATTAATAAAAAAAATTACTCCTTGGATCATCCTCGGATCAGTTACTCCGTGTTTTGTCTTGTTTTCGCACATGTCGGCTGTCATATGTCAAAATAAGACAAAACACGGAGTAACTAATCCGAGGATGATCCAAGGAGTAATTTTTTTTATTAATAAGGAGGTCTCAGTAATTTTCGGTTATTATGACAAAGCAAAACATACATCTTTCACATTGTTTCAGAACGGTATACCGATCCAAGGTGTAACATTTTTATTAATAAGGCCGCCAGAGTATAGAGGCGTAGAGTTACAATTAATTATAAGAAGTGAGGGCTTGCTACGCCACGATTTGATACAAAATGTAACGTGGCATGCGCAATCTAAAATCAATCTATCGTTGCATATTCGTAGTTACTGATTAGTAAAGAATGAAGAAAAAAACGAGTTCACACTTTTTGTTAAACTAAGTACAAACATGGAAGACGTTAAAAAAATTAAGTCACCAACCCATCTGGTTTAGTTGTTTGTTGTGAAGGATTGTCAAACAGTAACTATTGACATAAACTTTCGTATGTAGGTTAAATTTGTGGGCCGGTGGTTTCTCGTGGTCTCACTACTTTGCCCCTGGCCAATGAGTGACATTCAAGTCTAAGTAAATTTGGTCAATGATTACCTATCTGGTTTGTTAATCATCCTAAAACCACTGAATATACTAATATAACCCAAATTAGATTTGGAGAAAACAAATACCATGTGGCCGATGCGACAATATACAAAACTCTTTCGGTAATCGAAAGAATATATTTCTGAGGTGGTTCTATTGTTACCAAGTTACCGGATTTGGTGATGGTATTCCAGAAAAATTGAGGGAACCCCTTCAATTATGTTTCGGTATACCGTTCTGAAACAATGTGAAAGATGTATGTTTTGCTTTGTCGGAATAACCGAAAACTACTAAAACCTCCAGAGTAGAGGCGTAGAGTTACAATTAATTTATAAGAAGTGAGGGCTTGCTACGCCACGATTTGATACAAAATGTGTGCTAACGTGACATGCGCAATTTAAAATCAACCTATCGTTACATATACCTAGTCACTGATCAGGTAAAGAAAGAAAAACAACGAGTTCATGGCAGACGTTAAAAAATTTTTGTCATCAACCCAACTGTTGTTTGTTGTGAAGGATTGTCAAACAGTAACTATTGACCATGCTATTGACATAAACTTTCGTATGTAGGTTAAATTTGTTAACGGGTTGTTCCTCGTGGTCTAACTACTTTGCCCCTGGCCAATGGGTGACATTAAAGTCACTGGTGTCGATTCAGACACACAATTAAACTAAACTAATTTGACAGAACTAAAAATAAAGCCGTCACTTTTAATCCTTTAGAGAAAAAGAAAGATAGCGATAGTTTTAATCCTGTCAAATTAGTTTAGTTAAATTAAGTTGTGTGTCTGAATCGACACCAATGATTACCTATCTGGTTACTTAATCATCCTCAAACCACCGAATATAATAATATAACCTAAATTAGATTTAATTATTCGCAGTATGAAAATGTTTGACGTCACTTCCGTGGAGTGCGACTGATGCGTGTGACCGATAACTGGCAATTAACATACTTAATATTGCGTGAACTTAAAAAGTTGAAACTTGAAACTCTGATTGAAACTGATGGTTTTCCGAAATAAAAGAATAAAGTGAATATTAAACAGATAGGGAGTTTTTTATAGTGTGTAATGGCATTCCGATCATGAGAGTATTGGCACAGACGACAAACCGCTTTAACTCTCCTTGGCCCATAATCCGGCGCTCGTCGCGCGCAGCGTGGCTGATATTTTTACCTGCCGTCTTCATAATTAACAACAAGTTCACTGTACCGACGAAAATATTAGAAAATAGACCGCTTAAGGGGATCAACGTGTGAACTTTGGCAAGGGATATAGGAAACACTGCCAGCGGTATTAGGCGCACGTCCGACTATCGAACAATAGTAAAAAGTCTAACCATGTTACATATACAAAGATGTTAAGTATAGGTAAAGTTTAAATCACGTTTTGTTAAAAACTATTTGTTTTAGACTATGTTCGGATGAATCCATAATCCCTACCTCCAGAAGGAGACGCTGTAACAGAATTGTCTGGGCTCTAATCTCACTTGCCCTGGGAGCATGAAACTCTCGATAAACAAAATTTGGCAGCTAAGGTCGACATACTCGACAAAAATCGATAAATTTGACAGATATTCCTAAGGAGTGAAAAGGACAGATGCTTTTGTCGATCGACAATTCCAGGCTCTCAGGGCTGTTTCAGCCGCCTAGCAGCGGTGCTGGGTTGGCCGTGTTCCGGTTTTCCAGGAGGTTTCACAGGAAATCTGCACGTGTACGGCGACTGCTGTATTGCAAGGTAATATAATAATATTTGATATTTATTGCATAGCCTCTAATGTCGCTTACGCGCGGTGACCGAACTGAAACTTTACTTTTTACACGTTTTAGGCCCGATTTCACCAAAGTCAGATAATTTTTATACCAAGGATAAAGTCATAAGTTACTCTCAGATAGGTCAATTTTAATTTCATCAAATACTTGTACTTAGAATAAAGCCGTTATCCGAGAATAGGTTTTTCAACACACTTGCTCGTAAAGTGTCTTATTACCTTGCATTTAGACCCGTTATTCAGTATATTAAACACGAGTGCTTTTCACTTTACATAATCGCACAAATGCGGTAATCTTAACACGACAAATTCTAATTTGTTCAAGATTGCAAGGTAAATGTATGTCCAGTACGCATTCTTAAATTAGTCGCTTAATACTTTTTTTTTAACACGACTTTATGTGGCTGCCAATTGGATATAAATGAACAGCCTACTACTGGTTATTTAAATATTAAATTAACAACGACAATTAAACACAAACATTTAAAAACAATAATTAATAGCTATAACTTAAATAAATTATTAAAAATTCACACAAACTTGTTTTTTAAAAACTAAAATATTCGGTTTATTTAGTTTTGAATTTTGGCTGTTTGGCCCTTTTTTGTTGGCTGTATGAAGAGTTTAGCCACGCCCGGGCAGCGCGCGAAAAAAAAGGCGCGCGCCATTTTCCCGCTATTGAAATTTTTTGCCTTTTTGTTGTAATTGATAATCGATTATCTACAAATATGTCGAGTCCAAGTGAAGAAGAATCCATATTATTAACTCCGCCGGAAATAATTATGGAGGCGCAAAGCGCGAGTAATAGTTTGTTGCCGCCAAAGTCAAAGGATAAATACTTGTCGGCATACGATACTTTCATGCAGTGGAAGATTGATAAAAAAGCGCAGTCATTTTCAGAAAAATATTAACACCACAAGATCTTTTATTTTCCTCACAAGTGTGTTGAAAAACGTCGTATGATACACGCGCGCATTGGTCATTACGTACTCTGCTTTCTTGTCGCGCTCGCCTGCGGCTCGCGCACAATATCGCCTCGTACGCAATGACCGACATAGCGCGCTCGTATCATAATGTACTATTATACCTTCGAATTTGACGGTATAACAGATTTAATACTAAGATAAATAAGAAAGATGGCGTCAAATGAACAGCTGATTGGCAAGCCGTCTAAAGTGACACTTGTCTTAACTCACGTATAATCCCACTAGTTTAAAAAAACAGCAACTAAGCTATGTGATTTACGGAGAGAATGTACTACTTAATTTCGCAGCATTATCATTCATTCGTTCATACAGATAAAATAAAATCTATTTGGAAGAATAGTTAAACCAAATGTGGTGAAACGTAAAATGGGTTATCCGAGAATAAATGTAGAGTATAAAATTCTCCACGGTATAGTTATTCTAGTTTTGCGTTCCTGTTGGTGAAATCGGGCCTTAATCGATGTTTGGAAAACTGGGGTACAAAATAAAAAATATCCTTTTTCAGTTTTCTAGAAACTGCATGTCTATTGGTAAAAATTTTATTTCATTTATTATTGTTTTTTTTTTCAAAATATTAAACAGAGTGATCTTTCCCTTTGTTCGCATAAAGACAGATTCTCAAAAAGATAGATTCTCAAAAGGACAGGGTCTCATAATTATGGACAGATTCTTAAAAAGTTAGAAATGGTACAGTTGCACACACCTTCACACAATAGAAATTAGGGATGTAGATAGGTATTTCCTGTGGATATACTGATTACTGTGATTGGACATCTAATGTCATAAGTTGCATTGGCGTCCTTAAAGGGGTTGTTGTAGGTTTGCAAGTCTTGCCCTGCCGATGCCCCGTCGGGGTACAGGCCGGTGGTGCTGCTCGACGAGGCCGGGAAGTTTTTGAGAAAATTCTCGCTTCCCGGCTCGTCGAGCATCTGGAGGGTCCGGGACCGGACTTGGCCGAGCGCCAGTACGGTTTCCGCACCGGCCGTTCCACCGTGGACGCGGTGGCCCACCTCAAGAGGTGGACTGAGGGGGCCACGTCGGCGGGGGAGGTTGTCGTTGCGGTGTCGTTAGACATCCGCAACGCATTCAACAGCCTCCCCCACGAATGCATAGAGGAGGCACTGCGTTTCCACGGAGTGCCCCTCTACCGCTCCCTCATCACCGATTACCTCCGCGGGAGGGAAATCGTGTATGAAGGGGCGGACGGTCGCGTCCACAGGTGGCCGATGGCGGCGGGAGTACCCCAGGGTTCCGTGCTGGGCCCTCTGCTCTGGAACCTGGGGTACAACTGGGTTCTGCGGGGCAACCTCCTGCCGAACATGGAGGTTGTCTGCTTTGCCGATGACACCCTTGTCGCGGCGAAGGGGCGCACGTACGAGGAGGCGGTTCACCTGGCGTCGGTCGGCACGACGATGGTCGTCCGGCGCATCCGCATCCTCGGGCTGGACGTGGCCGTCGAGAAGACGACGGCCATGACATTCAGGCCACCGCGTCGACGCAGACCCCAGGCGGGGCTCCGTGTCCGAGTGGAGGGGTCCAAGTCCAGATCGAGAGCTCCATGAAGTATCTCGGTCTGGTGCTGGACCCCCTATGGGATTTCGAGGAGCATTTTAAGCTCCTCGCCCCAAGGCTGTCTGCCGGAAGCCCTCGGACGGGTCCTCCCCAACGTGGGGGAACCGGGTGCAGCGTGCCGTCGTCTTTATCAGACGGTGATAAAGTCGATGGCGCTGTACGGAGCCCCGATTTGGGCGGAGCGTCTCGCCCCCCGAACGGTGGCCATCCTGCGCAGGCCGCAGAGGGTCATTGCCACCCGGGCCGTGTGGGTCTACCGCACGGTCTCTCACGGGGCGGCCTGCGTTCTAGCGGGCTCGCCTCCGTCGGATGTCGAGGCACGCGTCCTTGCGGCCGTGCACTGACATCGGGTGGCAGCGAGGAGTCGGGGGGAGCGGCCCCTCCCGCAGGAGGTGGCGCGCACGAGGCACCTGGCGCAGAGGCAGGCTCTCCGCCAATGTTGGAAGAGTGGGTTGGGCGCCGGCGAGGCAGCCTCACCTACCGGATGATGCAGATGATGACCGGGCACGGGTGCTTCGGCCATTATCTGCATCATGTTGCACGGAGGGAGCAGACGCCGCAGTGTCACCATTGCGGCGCTCCCGACGACACGGCCGGGCACACCCTCTCGGAGTGCCCGGCCTGGCGACCCCAGCGCGATGCATTAGCCGTCGCGCTGGGCCTATGTAGGGGTACGCCTGTCGCGCTGGCCAGCGTCGCACGGGAGATGCTGACCAGCGCGACGGCGTGGGAGGCTGTCGCCTCCTTCTGTGAGGATGTTATCTCGCAGAAGGAGGCTGCGGAGCGGTCGCGAGAGGATGACCCTCTCGCCGCACCGCTCCGGCGCAGGCGGTTGGGGAGGAGAAGGCGTGCGTTCCTTAACGCGCGACAGCTCCCCTAGCAAGCTGGGGACTGAAACGGCTCGGCCGGATGACTACCGGCCGAGAGATACTTTTCACCCCTAGTTTGGCCGTCTGGGGGGGTCGAATTTCTCAAGATACTTGTCGACCCCCCCGTAGAGGTAAGTCCTGGCGCGTGCGCCAGGCAACCCTCCAGGGGGCACAATCGGGGAATGGCTAACGCCGATCCCGATTGTGTCTCTACGGAGGTAGAAGTATCTAGAGGGTTTTTAGCCGGTAGTGGGTCTTCTACCCGAGTCCTGCATATCCTTGGGGTGGCCTAGTCAGCTCAATTCCCTTGTTGAATACCGTAAAAACTGTATTTTTTCCTCTTTAAAAAGAAAAAAAAAGGTTTGCAAGTCTTGCAGGAATCACGTGTACTATAGGCGACTGTAGCCACCAGGTGGCCAACCTGCTTGTATGCCAACTTTATTGCATAAAAAATTTAACTTTTTGCGAATTCGATCAAGAGTTAAATGGTGTTTTTATGTTGCCAAATACTAGCACTGGTATATATACGACCATAAATGCCATGTATTTTATTTGCGAAATGGAAGGATGTGGGTAGGAGCCCGTAGAATGTACCACTAACCGTGATGTCGTGAGCACTAGCACTCTGCAAAGAGTTCTCGTGATCTGGAGACTTGTTGGATTCGCCAATAGAATCAGTCGCTTATCTGTGTAAGGCAACAAAGTTCTATGTACAATTAAATTAAAGTTCGGTTCCACATTCAACCTTATTGTCACTCGACATGAGAGCATCTATTCTACTAACCTTAACAAAATAATCGTGTCTCAATAGCGCTTCAACATCGCTCTCCTATTTATCCGTTATCGTTATTGAAGTAACTGTACTAAGAACTGTAATTGCGATTACGTAAACAGAATTATTTCTTCTTTATTCTGAATAAAACTGTTGTATGAATTACCTAACTATTCCACGTTCATGAATATTATCCGCTGTTAACGACGCAAATAATCAAAATCTGGGCAAAGAAAAAAAATTCTCGTCTTTTCCATCACAGCCATTGCTAATGACCGGCGTCGTTATGTACTTAGGGCTGTACCTAACATCATTACGAAATCGGCCACGGAGGGAGAATTATTACGGCGATTACAACTGGCAGTCAGCTCGCTAACTAATATTTCGGTCACAAAATATTCGGATGATTTGTCCGAAATCCTGACACGACACTTAAAGGACGTTGCACCAAATTTTACGTTTTACTTTTTCGTAAAAGTAACAGTAAAAGTCAATATAAAAATACGTAAGAATTGCACCATAATACTTATCTCAACTCTAGGTTCAATAATTGTAGATTTATTTTATCTTTTACGTTAAAAAAGGTTAAATGTACGGCGCGAATCATATATTTAATGGTGTAACGACCCATTTTTATGTATTAAGTTGTTAATTTTTATGATAAGTATCGCAAAACGTAAAACTTGGTGCAACCGGCTGTTAATAAAACTAAAGAGTGATATAAATGAAACTAAAGTACTACTTTTATTTTTTTATTCGCTAATTAATATTAAATAAATTTAAATATTAAAAAAAAATAGTTTTTAAACTACCGAAAATCGAAATAAATAAATAAAAAATCGAAATACCATAAATATACAAATTCCAAATATAAAAAATCCGAATACACATAAGCCCGAAAAACAAACGCCTTGTAAAACTGAATACACGCTGTTCTAACCAAGAGAAATAAGATATGATCTAGTTCGGGCGTTGTGGTCGTCTATTACAACTTATTCGTTTATTAAAAACTAGTGGGCCCGGCAGACGTTTTCCCGCCTAATTCGGTCAAATATGTTTGAGTTTTAGCGAGACTAACACATAGCGAATCATTTTTATATACATGTTTATTTTTTAGTTACAAAAAAAAATTTGTGTGCTTGTTCAGACAAGCAAACTGAACAACTTTCACTATGGGGCCAACTTTGAAATCGCAAAAAAAAAATAGCGGTTCCATACAAATGTTCAACATTCACTGAACCTAGATGTAGATTCGTAGTTTTAATCGTATTTTTAGTGTAGATGTAATCGAAACACTGAAATTCTTCTTCTTCTTTTAATTTTGGCGTGCAGGCTGGTGTACACTGAAATTCGTAATTACATATTTCGGAATTTTCGGGTGTTGCCTGTACTATAGCCTGCTTGTTGTATAAGCCAGCTAAACTTAGTTGTATAAAAATATGCGAAGAGAAATTGCGAATTTTCATAGTCGTTCCGTAGAAAAAATGTATGGAGATGACATTAGGTACGGAAAGATAGCGTAAGGTTGTCACATGCTTATGTCATTTTCATACATTTTTTCTGTGGAACGACTGCGGAAAATTTCGCATGTGGTTTTTGTCTATGGGGGCAGTTCACTTGACCAATTTTCGGACATTACAGGTAATCTCAACGGTGATTATGATTAACTAATCATTTGCGTGCGTGGGGGATATAAGTACAAGCATGTGGCAACCACAGATATGTATCTATAGGCAAGCAGTTCGACAGAACACAGAAAGACGAGTGGCGTAAACATAAGTACACTTCTGTGCCCTTACTCATATAGTTCGAGGGGATGGATACAGTGTTGCCAGTACCCTTTTCTGAAAAGTTACCTAAGAGTGTTCTAAAAGTTAGTTCCTAGAAAAGTAACGCTTTATTCAACTTTTGTGTATTGATACAATACATACAACATTTATGTTTTTTTGGGGACTCCAATCATTCTCATCATTCTTGGAATGTTTGGTTATGTAAGGCTTAATCAAAGCTGTTGGCTTATGAGAAGAAAAAGCTATAATAAAACTGTTAAATATTGTCTAAGCCACATAATAGAGTACGTAACCTGAGTTTGCGTTCCGTTTTAATTAGTTTTACTATTCAAGTTAAAAAAATATTTGTAAAAGTTCATTATTCTGAAATGTAACAAAAGTACGTCTTTGATCCGTGCAACGTGAAATGTTACAAAAATTACGTTCTGACAACACTCACTCTATTAAAAAATAATTTCAAATATTCCAAAAAAGGTTGCAAACACACAGAGGTAGGTATCTGCAACACGCGCATCTCAGCGATTCCCAGGTTATAACTCCGAGCCATTAACGTATACATATACGGCCTTAATAATAAAAATTTTACCCCTTGGATCATCCCCGGTTTAGTTACTCCGTATTTTGTCTTATTTTGACATAATATGACAGCCGACATATGCGGAAACAAGACAAAACACGGAAGTAACTAATCCGAGGCTGATCCGAGGAGTAATTTTTTTATTAATAAGGCCGATAGTGTACTTCGATGCTTCGAGCGTAAAAAAAAAAGGTAAAAGACGGCTTATAAATGTAGTTCGCATTTTAATAAAGTAGAAACGAAGCTCGACAATCTTAAGCGAATAAAATCATGTATGAATCATTCTCAAGCACATAATTATAACTTAAGTTCTCAAGTATCTAAGTACATGGTAAACGCGAGAAGCAGTAAGATTTACAAAATGATTAACGAAGATAAAAAAAATCACTTCCGTCACTGGTGGTCAGCGATCCAAGTTGCTACCCAGCAGTGCGTGGGTCGGGACAATCAAACGCCTTTTGTCCAGCAACTCATTATTCACGCTTTGTTTGTACCACAAATAGGTTTTTTAATATCAAAGCCTGCACATTGTGTACTCGCGGATGTTTTTTAAGTATTTTCAATCAAAGAGGTTCATTTTTCATTGATTCGGTTTTTCCTACAAATTGTTTTGGCCATAAATCTTCTGAAGAGATTGCGGTTGGCTGACATTGAGAAACGAATGTAAAAAATAACGTTAAGATTCGATGATTTACAATAATCGCACATTGAAAGATGTCGAAAAGATCTAGAACTTATTTACAACATTTCATATTATGAATGTTGAATGAATGTTGATGGTTTATTGTTAATGTCAGAACAGTGAAATCAATGTTATGGTCTGTTCTCTTTATCAGGTTTTAAGGAGCCTTTGCAGATTAGCGTTTTGAACGAGCGTATAAAATTGCTTTAGGCGCATTCTTTGCCACACACGCTATCGTGCGCGCGTTAATAACGCGCTTAAAAGCTTTTATTTCGAATAAGTACCTAACGCAAAAAGCAATGTTTCTTTGTCAGAATCCATATTGTTACTGACACTCGCCACCACCGAATTGAGCGTACACGCCGAAATAAGCCTGTGTATGCGTGTTCAGCTTTTTAAAAGCGAGAATTAAAGTGCGTGTGCCGAAAAAACCGCATACGCGCAAAGAAAAACGCTAGTTTGAAAGCGCTTTAAGTCCTGAATCGGATCGATCAGAAGTACTTATTCTCATTTGTTTATGCTTTACATTTATTTGTTACGTAAACCGCACTATGTTGAAGAAATACGTATCAACGATAACATTACTTTGCACGCCGCTCATTGGGATTTCACGCTGACTTTTTATGACCAATTCGAGTGCTATGAAAATATGTGATTGACACACGATGACACTGTAATATCACGTCACCATAGACAATGCCTTTCTACATGTCTGCAATATGCTTTAGTTATTGTTCTGAGGCAATAATAGTCTGCATCTCAGAAGAATAACTAAAGTTATTGTTCTGAGGTCTGCATTGTATTCGATTTTGGGTTAAAATGTCACAGTGAGCAAAGGGCCTTAGCTACATCGTGCCAGATGCATCCAATATATCTAAATGAAGGAGAATTGCGGGACTTCATTTATTTTATCGACTGACTCGCGAGATTAATCATTAATAATATAGATTGTACCGTACGATTCACAATGGATTCCCTCATATTGTATTTATAGAGCGGGATTGAGGCGTGAAGTTCAGTCAGTATGTTGTATTTCATTAGACAACTTCGGATGAAGATATTTGCAAGTTCGCGCTATGTGGCGTTTGATAAGTTTGTTAGGAGAGCTAAAGCTACTCTGAATAATTAAAATCAATGTACGAATTCCTGTTTGCCAATCGAATGTTACTGTTGAACGCACAGATAAAGTGGAAGACAGCAGTTAATAATTATGTAGTTATAAATTTGAATTATTGCTCCTTGTGAGTGTATGCTATGCTAAATATGCTAACACGTACATCGCAATTTTCTTTTCTAAAATTAATTTTATTAACAAAACTTTTATTTAATGTCAACTCAACACACAAGATAATGAAACTTATTAGTATATTTATTAGTGATATTTTATATTTTTGAATATTATAAAAACGTATATTTTTTTTTGTATTTTATTACAATTACCTTCAGGAATACTGACACTATTTGAGGGGACGAAATTTATAATTATGATACGCAAACAAGAAGCTATTTAAGCGAATTTGGCCCGATTAGCGTACTGCCATCCTCTGTACTATGGTCCTTTTAGCGTGGCCGGCGGGAGGCATGCCCCGACCACGTGGTATAAATAGACGCGTGCGCATGTCCGCGCACCCGCACTGTCCGCACCAAATCGGGTAACGTGATTGAATTCTTACAACTGATAGAATACACTTGTATTTGCGGTGCAGGCTATAGATGAATCGATAAGAAAATAAACAGCATGTAATAATCTTTTCTTTATAAATTGTTTTCACAAACAACCGTATTAAGTACGGTTGTTTACCGTATTTTTAAACCGACTTCAAAAAAGGAGGTTCTATGTTCGACTGTATCTATTTTTTTTTGTATGTTCATCGATTACACCGCCATTTGTGGGCCGATTTTCAAAATTATTTTCGTTATCGAATGTGTATACTCCCGAGGTGGTCCCATTGTCACCAAGTCATGATCCGATGATGGGATCCCAGGAAAATAGAGGGAAACCCTAAAATTTCATAGGCACCGTGTTTCGTGCTTTTTCTGAAGATATTCATGTATATATTATGCATTTGGTAGTCATCATTTCATGTTACTGAGCTGATGATGGAAGGTTTCTGATAGATAAGGAGTTCGGGAATAATTCTTTCAATACTGTTTTTAAAGTTATTCTCGTGTTTGCCTTTGCTGGAATTCTAATACGCTCGTATTAAATTTACTAAAAAGATTGAAATATTTTTTTTACAAAAAATAAAACCGACTTCAAAAACACCAAAAAGTCATAAATAATATAAGAATACATGCAACATCACACTTTTATATTGAAGTCGGTGCCAAGAAATGAGCACCTGGAGTGTCCTAAAAATATAAGAAGAGTTAATGCAGTAAGCACGTAGTAAGGTAGGTAGTTAAAATTTGGCGAGTTGGCGTTTGTCGAGTTTTATTTTTTATTTGTGAACTCATGCGAATGATTCTGAACTTTAATTTGGCTAAGTGTGAATGGAGTGCGTGGAGAGTGCAATATGCAGCTTTACAGCCGATAGGTTTCAGATTAATTTTCTTCACATAGATACCAAAAACAACTGCCAAGCTGATAATATGTTGTTGTTCACAAATGCTGTTATTATCCTTTATAACATGGCTACCTCACGACCGGTTTAAATATCCTATCTACCTCTGGATTTGTTTACTGGGGATAGAATTTTGACGTATGGGATAAATGTCAAATATATGGATCTAATGTCATTTCGAGAATAGGTCTTTTTTTTTGGCGTGAGCCATTTTACGAATAAGTCCAATATCTACTAGAACATCGCTAGTAACCAAATCTACAGATAGAACACTGAAACTAGCCGTTAGTCTATGTATGCTTGCTATCAAAGTCACTTGTAGGGCTGCCAGATTTTTTCCAGCCCGCATAAGCGATAAATGTTAAATGGGCACAAAAATACGGAATTACAGGTTTTTCCCGGGAACATACAAGAAACAAACTTATTAAGTGACATTCTTTATTTTCTATTTTAGATATTTTTCTGAGGATCGAGTCAGTTTTAACATATTTACAGAAATCAATACAAATAATAAAATGGAGCAGTTCAAATACGGGACAGAGTTAGTCCCGTCGGGACATTTTAAACTACGCCTAAAATTCGGGACGTCCCAGGTAATACTAGACGTCTGGCAACTTATCTGTTGTCAACTTGGACGAGCCCGATTGCTGGGTCCCCGTGCTGAGCACTGCATGGTTTGGCTGGCACTCACCACACCCCGGACACTCCATACAACGTTCGCAAATCAATTACCTATTACTACTACTTAAACAAATGACGTTCGTACACGCGCAAATGTGTGCGTGGAATCTAGTAGGGCTGAGTGAGCGGTTATCAATCGCAATGACGCGGGAAGTGCAGCGACTGCCTTCTCTTTCACCCGCATAGCGCTGTCTCTGTTATCGCCCGGCGCTCGCGTCTACTCGTCCGAGCGATCGCGCGCGCCCTTGTTTACGTGTCAGTGATGTCTACAGGGAAGTGCCGGGTAGGACGAGGTATTTGAAATGAGTGCGGGGAGGTGAGTGGCCGTTCTGTACGTAGTACTATTATCTATTCTATGCTCACGCGCAAGAGACGTTATGCGGAACTACGCAAATTTGTGACACTCGTGATACGGCCACACATCACTTCTTTTTTTTCTGTATAAAAATAGGATGTTAACAACAAGTACTTTATACTATTTGATGAAATTCCCTAGAATTTCCTAGTAGCAATATAATGAAAGAGACAGCCCGCTGAAAACAATGAAAGAGTCCGTTTATCGCGTCTTCGCCATTCGCAATAACTACTAGCAATCATCCTTAATTCATTCGCTAAAACGAGTCGTCGTAAATTTGCAGTATCTTATCGCGAAATGTAATGACGCGCGTTTGTTGGCGACACATTTTAACTTTATTAGGTTCTTTACAACGTAGAAAAAAGTTTAGAAAAACAGCGTAAAGGGATCAGACATATTTTTCATGTACAGTAAGCTCCCATTCAAGCTATACATTTACGCTACGAAAACCACCGCTATTACGAGCGACATAAGAACGGTCCAAAGGTCAAACAGTATAGCTTGATAAGGAGCTTACTGTACACGCATACTTGCTTAATCTTTTACTTTTAAAAAATACACTTTTAAGTTACCACCACCTTTTAAGTGACCAAAGGGCCGGTCGCACAGTAAAATCGTTTTTTTTTGTACAGTATAGATAGGCATAACGGCGCGTATACACATCAACGAATCATTATTCCTTCGGCTTGGTGGCAATTAAATTCCTATAGCTGTATCATGCTCACGAATAGTAAAAAAATGCAAATAAATCCTAAAAACATGATTCGGTCTATAGATGCGAACATCCATCTATCCAACAATCATGCGAGTACCTTTTATTATGCTTTTTATTATCTGTATATAAAAGGCTTTTGTGAGTGACTGACTGAGGCGTCAACGTAAAGCCCAAACTAAAGGAGCTAGAAGCATGAAATACGGTCCAGGGGTTCGTTGGCTTATGAAGCTTATGATAGATGGCTACTAAGGAAGGATTTTTCAAATTACCTCAGGAAGCTGAGAAATCCCCATTCAAGAGGAAACTACATTGTTGATCTTTATTAAAACAAATTGTCTTCGTGCAACTGTGCGCTCGAGTCAGTGTGAGCTGAGACATCGTTTGCTTGCATAAAAAAAATCATGATTTTTATCAACCCTGGGTGTCGGTAGCGAAATATCATCTGCAAATATGATACAGGGCATTACGTAGTAACTATTATCTAATCTGTGTACAGGGCTCCTCCATGATTTTGGGAAGGTCGTTGATGTCGATTAAAAATAAAAGACATCCAACAACACTTCACTTTGAGGTGGGGACCTTTCATTAGGCATAATGTTGTTTGTCATAAAGACGCTTGGCATAAATCACTAAGCATAATCGAAAAGCATAACATTAACGTCACATAATTATTTCATTGCATAATTTGTATAAGGCACAATTATCCAAAGGCATAATTTTATGAAGCATAATTAATGAAATCCCTAATTTCTTATGACAAATTATTGGTAGTCCTAAAATATTTTGCCATAATTTTAAGTGTGATAATTAATGATATCTCTAATATTTTGGGGCATTTATTTATAATTAGAAATGATGTTATTTTAAAGGATATAATGTTTACTCTGTTTTACTTAACTTTTTATAATAACATTTCATATGTTATTTTATTCAAATATGATACTCGAATCTTCTATATTTCATTTGATATAATTTTTGCATAGTATATATATTGATATTTTTATTTGAAAAAGTAATTCATTCATGCTACTAGTGACAGAAACGAATCGCTGCAAAACCGACTCCACGTAGACTTGTTTGTCCTACCCCTAGAGTGTTATTCAAACCCGCGTAGGCGTGGAGGGGCGAGGCGGCCCGCGAGCTGAGGAGCAGGTGGTGAGCGAAAACCAATCTGCGACGATAAGCTCGCGTGGGACCGCCGGAGCCCCGCAGCGTCGGAGCCGTGACAGAAACCATGCATGTGCATGCTTGCTTGCGTGGTACATGCTTGCTTGCATTGTGCATACTTGCTTGCATGTTGCATGTTTGCTTGCACGTTGCATGCTTGCTTGCATGCATACTGCATGATACATTGCAGCATGCTTGCTTGCATGCATACTGCATGATACATTGCTGCATGTTTGCGCGCAAGTTTATGCCTAGAGAAATTCTGCGTAATCGTATTGTTCGTTGTGATTAATATGCTAAACATTATTTATGCTTTGAAAAATTATGCGTCAAGTTGTTCTGTGTTTCGAGTTGATGGGTTTTAATACTTATGACAAATGATTTTCTGCCACACAATATTATGCTTATTACCATTCTGCTTCCTGATTTTTATGCGTCTTGACGATTATTTCAATCGAAATTATGGAATATGATTTTATGACAATAATTTTTATGCCTAGAAATAAAGAGCCCTTTGAGGTATTGACGCTGTAAGGGACGACAAACACGCGTGCGAGAGGGATGGCGATACGCATAGTACGCGCTTATACCCCGCGCTACTTGCGACCCTTAGAATAAGTAGGTTAAGAAATTTGCATGTTATGCCCTCCGCTACTTATGACCCTAAACGGGGGCTTATAAGAAGTGTAATATTAAATAAATTGTGTGTGCTCAGTATTACATAGTGAACCAGTTTGCGTTTTAATTCATAGTGCGGAAGTAACAGTGACTTGTACTAGTACCAGTGCCTACCAGTACCTGAACCAGCCCCGAACCCCTGAACGGAGCGTAAAGAATTTGCCGACCTAAACCATACAGTCCACAACATTTGCTGGTCCTTCGACACGGATCGCGAGGATTTGCTGGTCGAGCGCCGGATTGAGAACATTCGTTGGTCCGTCGGAGCAGAATTGAGAACTTTGCTGGTCGCAGCGCCGGATAGATAGAAGTAATTCCGGAACGTGGAACGTGTAAATTAGTACGAGTCAGTAAAAGAACGCTGTATCAAGATGGTGCGAACAAGAAGTCAGGAAGAAGCGGACGAACGCCCGATTGGCATCCGAATTTTTCATAATCCACCGCGATCACCATCGGCGATAACAGCACAAGCAAGAATTACGGAGGAACGAAGCGAGAACATCGTCCGTAGTCAAGGGGATAGTGAGAGAACGAGCGAGGCAGTGCCGCTACGCACCACAGCGGACCTTGCGCTCACCACGAACCTGGCTGCTGAACCACGACGACCATCGCCGACGCGGTCACGCACTTCGCAACAATCGAAGAGTAGTGCGATCGCCCGCATCCGTAACGCACACATAGAAGCCGAGGAACGTCTGGCAGAAATAAGAAGAAAGGAGCTCCAGATAGAAGCTGATCTAATTAAGAAAAGGCTAGCTGTGCAAGTTGAAAACATTCGAGATGAAGAAGAAGATGAAGCACCCAAGAGCATAGTCGACGTCACAGGACGAGTCGACGATTGGCTTCAACAAGCTCAACCCAGCGATATACGGAGGGAGTCAACGACGCCGAGACATACCTCTACGGGATATAAAGAAGAGGGCGCCGTTCCAGCGCAAGTCACGCGCACCCCAGGGAACGAACGGGGGGAACCGAACGCTCAAACAATGCGACGCCGTGAAGCTGAACCCGTGAGATTTGAGGAAAGCAATCGACATCATACGCGATCGCCAACACCCACCAGAACCAGGAATAGGGGAATCGAACAACTGGCAGAAGCTATTGAGAAAATGGCGAGGAACCGACCAGTGCCACGACAAGTCACCGAACTTCCGACGTTCAGTGGCGCCATCAGCGAGTGGTTACCATTCAAGGCTTCATCGCAGGAATCCACTGCCGTGTACAATTTCACACTGACCGAGAACATGGCTAGACTACGCAATTGTCTACGAGGGGAAGCGCGTGAAGCCGTTGCGGCGCTGTTACACACCGCCGGCGACCCGAACCAAGTCATGCGCACTCTTGAGCAATGCTTCGGACGACCGGAATTCATCATTGACCAAGCAATGGAAGACATCAAGCGACTTCCACGAATCGGTACTTCGACCAACGAGCTGAACACTTTCGCCATTCGACTACAGAACATCGTCTGCGTACTGAAGAGCATGGATCGGCAAGGGTACCTACGACATCCCATGCTGACACGCGAGGTGACCGAGAAGCTGAGTCCAAACCTGCGAGCTCGATGGTGCGACTACGCCCTAAGTACAGAACATTCTATGGAGCCGGAGATTGTTTTACTGTCACAATTTCTGATGCGTGAAGCCGATCTGGCGCTTCGCTTTACCTATGCGCCGCCAAACGCGACTTCAACTCTGAAGACATCGACCACTAACCGAAACATGAAGCCAATCATCGTTCCACTCAGAAAGAAAGGCAGAGAAGATGTTTATACCACCACAGTATCACCCAAAAGGTACAAGTGCGTTGGCTGCGAAGAAAATCATACGCTACCTCACTGCAGGAGCTTTAAAGAAGATGAACACAGACGAGCGGTGGCAGATAGTGAAGTCGGCGGGACTCTGCTTCAAATGTATCACAGGCCGACACCGAAGATTTAATTGTAGAGCCAAGGCATGTGGCGTGAACGATTGCCGTCGGCCGCACCACGCATTGCTGCCCGCCGAGCCGGCAACGCCAACAACAAGCGAGAGACTCACGGAAGCGACGAACGCGAGATCCAGTGAGACCGTGATGTCCATAGCAGCAGAAGACAAAAACGAGCGAGGTACAGTGCTACTGAAAGTAGTTCCTGTTCATATTGCCGGACCAGAGGGAGATGCACACACTTTCGCCCTACTGGATGAAGGCTCAACAATATCCCTCATAGAAGAAGATCTGGCAAAGAAGCTGGGAGCTGACGGAGAAGCACAGCCCCTACGAATCAACGGGGTAGCCGCCAGCCAGAAACGAACGTTGAGCAGACTTATTGACCTAGGGATCAAAGGAGAAAGAATGGAAGAATTCCATGCAATCAAGTTGCACACGATCCCACAGCTGGTGCTACACAAGCAAACGATACCAGCTGCCTTCCTCAGATGCGAACACTTAGAAGATCTACGACCGGAAGATGTTTGTCACGAGGGCGCTAGACCACAGTTGCTCATCGGGGCAGACCACCGGCACCTGATAGTGTCCCGTAAACTAAGGATGGGCAAGAAAAGAGAACCCGCAGCCTCACTGACCGAATTGGGATGGACCATCCATGGGACAGCACCGAGCTGTATGTTCAGACGAGACGAAGGGTTCGTACTTCACGTGTACACACCCGACGACAACTTAGACAAGTTGATGGAAGATCACTTCAAGATAGATTCACTGGGAGTGGCCGTTCAAAGCAAGCCGAACGAAGCGGAGAAGCGCGCCATTGACATATTCGAGAAAACAGTGAAGAAAAGGAACTGTCAATTTGAAGTGGGATTGCCATGGCGTGTTGACGACATGACCACGCCGCCGAGTTATAATATGGCACTAAGAAGATTGCAGGCAGTAGAAGGCAGAATGGAACGAGAACCGGCCTTCGCACAGCGATACACGAAAGCCATAGAAGATCTCTTAGCCAAGGGCTATGCAGAGATATGTGAGCAAGATGAGGAAACCAGTGAGAGAAAATGGTATTTACCGCATTTTCCGGTTTTCAACCCGAACAAACCGGGAAAACTTCGGCTGGTGTTCGACGCGGCCGCCAAGTCGCACGGTACAAGCCTCAACGACCTTCTGCTTGAAGGGCCTGACCTGTTGCAGTCACTACAGGGCATCATGTTTCGATTCCGAGAAGGGCGAGTGGCGGTGACGGCAGATATAGAAGAGATGTTCTTGAGGATCAAAGTCAGACCTGAAGACCAGGAAGCCCAATTGTTCCTGTGGCGTGACAACGCGAGCGAATCACCGAGAACTTACAAGATGACGTCACTGATCTTTGGCGCCACCAGCTCGCCGTTCCTGGCCCACAGCGTGCGAGATCGGAACGCACAAGACCACGCGCAAACGCATCCTGCTGCGTTTCAATCGATTACCACGAACCACTACATGGATGATCTAGTAGAGAGTTACGAAGACATAGAGACCGCCAGAAAGACCATCAGTGAAGTATCATACGTCCATGCGCAAGCTAATTTTAACCTACGAGGATGGAACTCAAATGAAGAAGACTCAGAAAGACGCAACCAAGAGTGCCTGTCTTTGGAGACTTACCACGAGCTCGTTTGGACCCCTACCATCGACCTTTCACTAACTGCGGTGTCGATTACTTCGGGCCATTGATAGTGACCATCGGGAGAAGACACGAAAAGAGATGGGTGGCCCTATTCACCTGTCTCACAACACGCGCAATTCATCTGGAAATAGTGAGTTCGCTGTCAACTGACTCCGCCATCATGGCAATGAGAAGAATGGCTGCGAAACGCGGGTGGCCGTCACTTATGATCAGCGACAACGCCACCAACTTCCGCGGAGCTGACGCCGAACTACGAGCTGCCTACGCAGAATGGACCTCGGCTCTACGGGAACTGGGCCACCTTCATCGGATGACCTGGCGCTTCATCCCGCCAGGCGCACCGAACCAAGGAGGAGCATGGGAGAGGCTGGTGCGCTCAGTAAAGACGGCACTGACGACGGTGCTGAATCAGAAAGCGCCCAGAGAAGAAGTACTACAAACAGTACTCGCCGAAGTCGAACACGCGGTCAACGCAAGACCCCTAACTCACGTATCCGTCGACCCTGCGGATCCTGAGGCTCTTACACCGAACCATTTTTTGTTGGGATCATCAACGGGACTACCGAGCACTGGGCCCTGTCATCTGGCTGATCGAAGAACGTGGAGAGCATGCCAAGCGCTCGTCGATGAGTTCTGGAAGAGGTGGGTGCGCGAGTACCTACCAACGCTCGCACCCCGCCAAGCCGCCGCTGCACCAGAACGACCATTGCAAGTGAACGACCTAGTGGTGGTCGTCGACTCATCACTACCGCGCAATGTATGGCCGAGAGGAGTAGTCGAACGAGTCTACACGGGACCCGATGGACGTGTCCGCAGTGCAGACGTTCGGACCAAAGGAGGGACCTTCCGCCGCCCGACGTCGAAGCTAGTCGTCCTAGCGGTTGAAGAGGCTTCGACAGAGTCTACACAGGGGGGAGAACTGTAAGGGACGACAAACACGCGTGCGAGAGGGATGGCGATACGCATAGTACGCGCTTATACCCAGCGCTACTTGCGACCCTTAGAATAAGTAGGTTAAGAAATTTGCATGTTATGCCCTCCGCTACTTGTGACCCTAAACGGTGGCTTATAAGAAGTGTAAGTTTCAAATAAATTGTGTGTGCTCAGTATTGCATAGTGAACCAGTTTGCGTTTTAATTCATAGTGCGGAAGTAACAGTGACTTGTACTAGTACCAGTACCTGAACCAGCCCCGAACCCCTGAACGGAGCGTAAAGAATTTGCCGACCTAAACCATACAGTCCACAACAGACGCATTTATATTTTTGCAGTTAGATCGGATATTAACTATCTCTCTGGGCGTAATCAAAATATTCAATTTCTACGTACTGCTGTCTGTCTTTTAAATAGGGTGAAAACCATTTATGAGCCAAACCGCGAATGCCAACTCCATATAATTTATTTAATAAAATACTATGTTGTACTCTGTCGTATGCCTTGGTCAAATGGTGCAGGCCAATGGTGCAAATGAGACATCGGGAAATGGTCATGGTCTAATAGGATTCCAATAGCGTATTTCTTACTTTCCAATATATTTATTATTTTTTGCACATATTTGCAAACAGCCAAAACGGTAGAGCGGTTTTTTTGAACCCGTTTTGGCTATCGTCAAGACTCTTACGGCCTTACCACAAAAAGTTTTTAAGCTATTGCATAGCTTTTATCGCGGGGTTTGAGCGCGGCGACCGAATCAAGAAATTCCGTAACGAAAAAAACCTAACACCCCCCACTCCGACCGGCAGAGCGGTGCGGCGTTGAAAGCCGTGCATCGTCTAACGTCGTTTCAGTTCGGCAGACTTCGGCCCGGTGTTTGTGTGCGTCCACGAGTGGTTAGATATTTAGAGGAAATCAAGTCTCAAACTCATGTTTCTTATTTCAGGTACCATAAACCTATAGTTTCAATGTTTCAATGATAAAAATTTCTGAATAACCTACATGTATTGTAAGATAATAAAAATATTTTAAACAATATTAACTTCTCTTTTATTCAATATGATATGACGACACGTTTAGCGCAGAGGTCGAGTGATCACCTACTGAGCAACGGGTCGCGGGTTCGATTCCCGTACAGGACAAATGTTTTGTATGGCCTACAGAAATTTGTTCCGATCTGGGCGTATGTGCATGTGATATTCTATGTTTGTAACTGCACCCACGACACAGGGGAAAATCAATTGTTTTCTTATCGGTCACCACGCTCAAAAACTGTACCTAACATGAATTAATATCAAAGAAAAAAAAACTGCATAAATAAAATAAATAAATAATTATAATTGCACAAGTTGATAAAAAATGCTATGCAATAGCTTTACCGCGGCAGTCCCTGAGTGCCACTTTTATTTTTAAACACTGTCTTAAGTTAGACACTGTTTTTACATGATGCTGTTTTATTTGTTTTCAAAGGAAAGATAGAGACAGCATCATGTTTAAACAGTGTTTAACTTAAGACAGTGTTTAAAAACTTTTTGTGATAAGGCCGTTTTCAAAAAAAAAACTATACGGTTGTATACTTATAGCTTTTTCAAAGATTTTTGATGCTGTGGGTAATAGGGCGATGGAACGGTACATTTGGGTCAGTTCTTTCGTTTTTCTTGTGTAACGGTTTGATGATTGTCTTTTTCAATAGCTTGGCGAAAACACCTTCCTGGAAAGATTGGTTTATTAATGTGGTACGATGATGATCCTCCTTGACGTATCCGCCAATGGCGAAAAACTGGCTAATTATGTTTTGAGCGGAGATGGCTAGCAAAACCAAATTTAGTTTAAAAAGTCCTGTTACATGGTTGACAGTGGTGCAACTGGCCTGATGTGTATCTATAAGTGGGTAACATACATAGTTCACACATAGTTCATCGAAACCATGACTTCTTTTATTTTCAAATTTCTAATAATTTTATTAACTTCATGGGTTTCTACAGGGCTAAGGAACATAGTGTTTTTGTTGGGGCAGAGCACGGGGGCTTCCGACTTTGCCAACAATTTAAGCACAAAGCAAACTTTGGACAAGCTACGGCCGCCAAGAGACTAATAAAGCACTGTGGAGTTAAATAGACAATTTGTACCAAGATTGTTTACTTCTTTTCTTTAATTACATGAATGGAGTTTATTTTCAGATACTGTTAGTTAGTAAATATTATTATGAGTATGCAATTTATAAAGTTGTATATAACACAAGCTATGTATATTATTATTAAATTAAGCCCTTCTTACGAATGTACTAATTATTCGATTGTTAAGCTCCAAGACTTATAGTAAGATCTTACTAATTAGAAGTGTGCTTGGATTTTTGAAAGAAAACTTTGGAGAAGTTAAGGCTGCCATGAGTCTAATAAAGCACTGTGGAATGTCGGCAGCCGAGGTCATAAATAATTGGGCTCAAACTTAATCCCGCGTGAAGATAAATTTATTTTTTTCACAGCTGAAAGAGGTAAGTAGACCCGTGTACTTAATATAAATTTTAGTTTGATATCTCCACGCGTTCCCGAGAAAAAGGGTCTTGACAGATCCTAGACAGACGGACAGACTGACAGATAGACAACGAAGTGATAGGATCACTCGGGTTCTGTTTACTCCTTTCAAGAATGGAACACTAAATATGACATCAAAGAACCATTTCAAAATTCACTGACATGTTAGCTGTAAATGCTGTAATACTTACGGGCGCCCAACGTTACGAACGTGCTGTGAAACCATTAAAAAATAAAAACCTTAAAAAACCGGAACAAACTACTTACACAATAGATAAAGTTCAACAGTTTCCTGAAATAATCAGGACTAAGCATAGACGGCCGCACCCGGCATGAGCCAAGGCAACAATATCCTTGTCGCACGCTCGAAAACAAACTCTCTCCTCCCTTTCTAGCGAATGTAGCGATACATAGATGAATCCCCGTATTTTGGTACGCTTTCCAACGTGTTTGATTCCAGATTTTCGAAATAGTAAAGTATTTGTCAGTAATGTCATTTCATTGGTATCGATTATTCCACCAATCAGCAAAACCTCAGGTAAAACGAGTGTTCAATTCGATCAATCATCATCGACTATTTAAAATACAATTTTTAAACTCCCATTGGTTTTGTTTAATAGATGAATTATTATTGTAAGTTTAGTGGTATAGGCATTAAAAAGTGTTAAAATAAAGACAACAACAAATATTTGTATATATAAGTTTGCATAGAAAACTTACTAGTAATAACCTTCTTCTTTACGACGACCAAAACTAGAGCCCTCATTTATAAAATTGTTAACTTGGTTAGATTATTCGTATTTTAATTTTTGTTCTCATTATTACTTCTTGACTGATGAAATGCAAGTTAACCACAACTATAACGTTAAAACTTTTAATTAAACATTTTTATACTGTCAATTTTTTAAAAAAATTATTTCATAGTCTGTAAAATCAAAATGCCATCATACAATAAACGCTAGGTAAATGCACTTAACCAATTATACTGTGGACATTTTCACTGTACTACTAGAGTTTCAGCCAGCTGAGCGGCTGACGCGCTCCCATGGCAACCATTGATCGGCCGCCATCATGGATGCAGACGTCTGTAAACTCCATTAACAACGAATTGGCGGGCGGAATTTGCTATTTACGGGTGCTTTTAATGGCATTTCCATTGAAAATCATTCAAAATACTTAACTTACTTAACTCGAAAGTTTAACCTTGTTTATCGTATAAAGAAGCTCCACGCCTAGCAGTGGGACGTTTATGGGCTGAAGTATTGATGATGATGAATATTTATATATCTTTTATTATTTTATACAACAAAGTGGGCAAACAAGCAGGCTGCCCTAATGTTAAGTACCTACAGTCGAATAGTACATGTGGTTCATGTAATACTTGCAAATTTACAACCCCTATATACAAGGACACCAATGTATGTTGCCTTGTGACATACAAGATGTTAGGTCACAAATGTTACAATACCCAATAACTTCACTACCTGCTTGCCGGCAGAAATAGGTAAGACAGAGAGAGGTACACTCTCTAACGACTCTGGTATAGTCTCCCTTTAATGTATTATGAACTGTAACTATTATAAAATGTAAGATTCTTTAAGGGGTCATCTTAGATCGTAAGCATAATCGCTATTCTATGAGGGCATATGTATATAGGCAAACAACAGAGCCCCATTCTATTATCTGCACACCCTTGCTGAGCGGAGCGGAGCGCGTCGTATCCTCGCCGACACCCGCCTGCGTCTCTTTCGAATGGCCTAGGCTGAGGGATCATTCTCCCGGGGTCTTTCCGCGTCTTCTTTCTGG
This sequence comes from Schoenobius gigantellus, assembly GCA_963935595.1. NCBI lineage: Eukaryota > Metazoa > Arthropoda > Insecta > Lepidoptera > Crambidae > Schoenobius > Schoenobius gigantellus. The sequence continues at coordinate 13,894,435 of OZ012544.1, read as the reverse complement.
AGTATAACTTGCTCACAGAAAGACATAACAGCCTCCCAAGATGTCTTGGTATCAAGTATAGCTTTAATTAGGGTTGGTAGCGAAAGATCCGCACCCACATCGCCAGAGAGGACACCACGCTGGACATCAACAAGAGGCACTCCTCGAGCACATGTAGCGCTGTATCATCGTCTGCCCTATACTCGTGGCACCGACCGAGGCGTCGTCGACTCTCTCCGCGCGATCTTGTGCAGGTAGTGCCCGAAGCACCCATACCGGGACAGCACCTGCACAAGGCGAAATGAGAAAGCCCAAGCCCACGAACCCCTGCCTGTGCCAATTTTTATGCTTCTAGCTCCAGTAGTTTGGGTTATAAATTATGTTGATACTTCAGTCAGCCACTCACTAAGTCTAAATATAAATAAATACAGATACCTACCTATATTAGTAAATACAGATAATACAACAAATGTGAAATTTTGTTCGAAATTAGAATATTGTTTATTCAGTTACACAAAAGCCAATGAACTGCCACTAAAAATACAATCTGATTAGCTGTGAAGGCCAAGCTCTGAAGTCCATGCGAACGATTTTGCGAGAAGAGATAATTGAAAATTCAAGCTTAAATTGACTGAGAATTTAACTTTATCTCATCTAAACTTAAATGTAGTGTTTTGTTTCTAGTTTTCAATCCCTTCGCAGAGGTGTTTTTGCTGTAAGTAGGCTCCTTTTGTCGGCTCTTACGACATGTACGAGAAGGGAGTAATCATTGCCAATGACACATGTACTTAAGTATTCTGAGTTCATCACCGCATAAATAATTTAGAATCGTACTCTATATCTTATATATAAAAATGGATCGCCAAATGTGTTGCTAAGCGGAAAACTCGAGAACGGGTGGACCGATTCGGCAATTTTTTTTTTCATATTTTCCTTAAGGCGCAAGGAAGGTTCTTATGGAAAGAAAAAACATAAAAAGTGAGTGGAAAATAGTAAAGCCAACACTTATAAATATCACAGTGTAAATACCTTTTGACAGAACGAAGTCTGTCCCGTTAGCTAGTTGGATAATTTATACAGCTCGTTTTAATAATTGTCCTCCGGTTCATTTTAACCTCCACCCAGAAAATCCTAATGCAAAACACCTATGTACAATTTTTAAAAACACCTTATACCAAAAGCCTGAAATCTGAAACGACTTCTTATAATAATGACTAAAGAGGAACATAGCGAATGGAGTACAGTTAAAGATGAAATAGATTTTAAGACGCAGTTTCGATGTTTAATGTATGGAACATCTGTCAAAAGCATCTTCAGATCGATCTTATTCTTGACATGCAATTATTAAATACGAGCCCATATCTCTATACATAAAGCGCTCTCTATTTAATTCAACTCATAAACCTTTTTGTTTACGTTACTAAACTAGTTACACAGAAGTGGTTTGATTTTCATAGCTACCCAGATGCCAAAAGTATGGCGTAAAACTCTCTCGTTCTTAAACTTCTGTTAGTGTAATGTTATTCCCGCACATAACATTCATTTAAAAATTTAAATGTTATTCTCGCACATAACATTCATTTAAAAATTTAAATGTTATTTAGAAACAAAACACTACAGCAATACAGCCTAGCCCGCGTTTTCGGGGTTTCGTACCACATAAGAAAAAAACAGAACGCTTATAAATAGGATCACTGTGTGGTTTGTCTGTCCGTCTGTCTGTCAAGACCTTTTTCTCAGGAACGCGTATGATATCAAACTGAAATTTATATCAAATACTCGGGTCTGCGGTCTCGTTGAGCCGTGAAAAAATCATACTTGTAAGTCAATCAAAAGATACGATGTCGCAAATTTCCGCAGATTTCGCGATTCCAAGGGGGAATTACAACCCCGTGGGCGTACTTCCCCTTGGGCGTAGGTAGAGTCATGAAATTTGACACGAAGCAAAGTCTTATGGTCGATTTCACCAACCATTACTTAGCTTAGGTAGCCCCTAAGACGCATGCTGTCACTTTTTGTCTTTAATGAAAAGAATGTGACAGCATGCCACCTAAGAGTCCCCTAAGCTAAGAAGAGATTGGTGAAAATGGCCATTAGTCTTATAGGGAGCATCGGTGGCGCTAAGGTCTCGGCACTGGACTGTGCCCCAAGTAGAATCGGGAGGCTCGCGATCGATCCTGCCATGTACCAAGGTGTTCTTCGTTTCACGAATTTCATTTGTACGTTTATCTGATGCTCCTACGGTGAAGGACAACATCGTGAGGAAACCTGCATACATCTGCGAAGTAATTCAAAGGTGTATGTGAAGCCAACCAATCCGCACTGGGCCAGCGTGGTTTGACTAAGGCCTAATCGCCCTAACATGTTAGAGTAGGCTCGTGCCTCGGTGGGGACATATATGAGCTGTGGTGATGAAAGTCTTATAGCACATGTTTGGGAAAAAATACGAAAACTGCAAATTCTTTGTACGGAACAAAGGTACTCATAGTTTGTACGGATCCCTCGGTGAGAGAGCCATTTCACACTTAACCGGGTTATTTAAGTAAGTAGAGCTTTTTCGTCTAAGAATCATATAGTATTTTTGTAAGCACTATAATAATGCTGCAGAAATAAATCAATATAAATACAAGAATCATAACTGGTAATTCAAAAAAGTGGACAAACTAAATTACTAAAATATTTCAAAAACATTTTCTTTCAACCTATCAATCCAGGTCTTAAATTCAAATAAGAAGAGAGAATTACCTTCAGCTATTTAATAACATATTGCCAGCTTCTTACATAAGACCTCGAACAGAATTTTCGTAATGAAAATTTAATTTGTGTACGCCGGCGCTGCTCGCCTCTGGCCTGGCTGGTCAAGGGCGGTGCAGTAATGCGATGTGAACTGGCAATCTCAAAATTTAACTTTACACCCACAGCCCACGGCATATATTCGCCTGACGGTCATTTTCTCCGCGCAAAATGACAGCATTCCGCAGTGTGAACTTTTGAGTGATAATTCCCCTATTAGTGAAATTGTTTATTGTGTACTTAGCGGAAACGTGTTACTTGTATTAGAATTGATTTCTGTACTTCGAGAAACACATGTATATCAATTCAACAGCTAAAATTAAAGCTTTTTACACTTTTTCGTAGTGAAATCATGAGCGATAATAATATGAGCTGACTCACGTGCCTTCCAAAATGAGGAGAGCCCACTTATCTCGAGATATATTAAAGTTTTGGTCACCCATCAGGGTCTTGAAAACGCCCCAGCTGCCGGCCACTGGCGGTTGAGGCCGTTCGTCCAGTGTTGGACGAGTGGGTTGGGCGCCGGCAGGGCAGCCTCACCTACCGGATGGTGCAGATGATGACCGGGCACGGCTGCTTAGGCCATTATCTGCACCATGTCGCACGAAGGGAGGAGACGCCGCAGTGCCACCACTGCGGCGCTCCTGACGACACGGCCGGACACACCCTCTCAGAGTGCCCGGCCTGGCGACCCCAGCGCGACGTATTAGCCCTCGCGCTGGGCCTAGGTAGGGGTGCGCCCATCGCGCTGGCCAGCGTCGCACGCGAGATGCTGACCAGCGCAACGCAGGCGTGGGAGGCTGTCGCCTCCTTCTGCGAAGATGTGATCTCGCAGAAGGAGGCAGCGGAGCGGGCGCGACTGGTTGACCCTCTCGCCGCACCGCTCCGGCGCAGGCGGTTGGATAGGAGGAGGCGCGCGTTCCTGGACTCGCACCACCAACTCCCTTAAGCAAGCTGGGGATGAAATGGCCCGGCCGGCCGACACCCGGTCGGGAGACACTTTTCTACCCCTGGCCTGCCCGTCTGGGGGTCGAATTATTGCACTTGTCGACCCCCCCGTAGAGGTAAGACCTGGCGCTTGCGTCAGGCCTACTTTCCAGGGGGCGCACTCGGGGAATGGCTAACGCCGATCCCGAGTGTGTCTCTACGGAGGTAGAAGTTGCTCTGGAGGGTGGTTTAGCCAGGTATGGGGTTTATACCCGAGTCCAATGGCATATCCTTGGGGCGGCCTTGTCAGCTTTCAGCCCTTGTTGAATCGTAAAGAGATTCCCCCGCCTCAAAAAAAAAGGGTCTTGAAATCGAAAGTACGAGTATGTCTAAAATAAGGTGTTCCAATGCTGAGCGTGCAGCGGACCTAAAAAGCTCGCATCGCAGAATCATAATACGAATCATTTATGATTCATATTATGAATTGAGTGCAATTCATCATAAACAAATTCTATTTGACAGCTTTGTATGAATATTCGTAAAATTGTCCACAAATTAGGCATTGCTAAAGTGTCAATTGGGACCATTTTACATAATTGCTTATGACGAATTACTCTCCATTCGTAATATGATTCGTATTATGATTCTGCGATGCGGCCTTTTTAGGTCCGCAGGCTACAGCACCACTGTGTTTTTTTTTATTCACGACGGGCTCTAACAGGCCCGTTTTGATCGTCACTGACTGCACGAGGTCACTCGTCGGGAAGAAACGCCGCAGTGTCACCACTGCGTCACTCCCAACAATACAGGCCTAGCCCAGCGTCCGGCGGCGGCGTTGGGCAGCGATGACCTCTCGCTACCATCACTCGAAAGGTGTTGACTGGTGCTAGGGAATGTCAGGGAGCGGAGGAGCGGTGCGAGGATTATTCCCCCGCTCCTCCATGCAAGACCGTTTATTATAATTTTTTTGTTTAATTATGATGTTTATTTTCTCCAAAACATTACTATTTATGAAATTACATAACTTTCTATCAAAAAGCAGAATCACTTCATATATACGATATTTGTTGCGTGAGCTTTTATTTCAATCACAAAAGTTTCGTGATTATGAGTCAGATTTGTAATAAAGTGGTAGAGATTATTAATTATTTGAATGATCTACATTCCATAAATAGTAGATTAGGTACTGTGTGTACAATGGACACTATAAGTTTTCTCATTACTCTCTTAACAAAGTGATTAGATGGCCAAAGAATAATCGTGTAATTGACGAAATTAGAAGATGCCCATTCTTTCCGGGTATATATTGTATGTAACAGGCCATTCTCTCACAACCGGAAATAATAGTTTCAGACTAAATTTTCCCTTTCTACTACTAATTAGCAAGAACAAATTGCAATGATTTTCAATTTATATCAATGATTTTTAATTTAATCGTAATTAATAAGCCTTGTGTGCACGTTTACTCAGATAAGGTGCATAGGCGTGATACGGTGTGTTGCGATGCGACCGATAACGCTGGGTCTACTGCAAAGGTTATAGGGATGACACCCAGATTAACGTATCCTTTGTCATGACAACAAATAGACAAACGCTCATAGATAGTATTATTTATGGTATAAATCGTGCAATATGCAATGTAAAATGGGAGGCACGAGTCAAAAAATTTACAAGAATCAATCATATAAACATCTTATTATTCATTTCCCTTTTTTTAAATCAAAATATTTTTTGATTTATAAAAAGAGTGGGGACTTATATGAGCTGCGATGATGATGATGCTGACTTACCTTTTCACTGACCAAAAGTTCATCTTTGTCCAAAATTTGGCATCAACAGCCCTAACGACGTGTCGTAACCCTGGCCACAGATTAGATAATAGTTACTACGTAACAGATACATCACTCCCATAGAAACGCTCGAATCGTTGTAATAATAATAGTCAAAACTGACAGACAAAAGTCGCTGCAAGAAGAAAAGGTCTCTATGAACGCGCGCCGAGAGTCGAGATTCCCGCGTACGCCGCGTGATTGCGTCTTCGAGCGAAACTTAAGGGTTGTACAAAGAACATAAACAAAATAGTCAAAGTAAAACTTTAATGTTATTATTTTATTGATATACGTAGGATTATAATGAAATAAAGTGATTGCGAGGAAAGCCCCTGACTCAAATGTGCTTTAATTTTATGATAATAATAATAGTATAATAATAATAGTACTTACTTAATTTGCAAAAATATGGTAAAATACATGATTGGTGTTAATCATTACATTATTTCTCATAATCTACTTCTAAATTGGCAGTGCGCATATATTCAAAAATTTAAAATAGTATATGTTAAAAAATTATAAAAAATACAAATTATTAAAAAATCCCACCCAAGGCGAAAATTTTCTTCATTGATTTTATTCATTTGTCAAATTACAAACGATTAAAAAAATTACGAATTATTATGAAAAATACATGATCGATGTTTTTTTTCATGTTTGACCTCACGGTTATTCAATTTTACTATGGAAAATATCCTGAATCGTATGAATAATTTGTGATAAATAGGCAATCTTTTAAAAACAGGAGTAAGGTGGAATAATTTTTTTTCGTAAGGAATCAAATAACCGGTTCATCGAGACTTAATTATTTTTTTATAAATCTAAGTAGGCAATCAAGCAGGCTGCCTATTTTTTTATACAAACAACAGAGAAGCTGTTGGCTTTCATCTCAGCCGATGATAAGTGAAGAAAAGGTCTAAGATGAAAGTAAGCTCAACCTGAACACCTCAGCAAGTGAGGAACTAGACTGAGGACTGAAGATTGTTACTATGGCGACGAATTACTATCTAATTAGTTCGAACTACTTCGAATTTCGACTATGAGAAAAAAATCAAAATTTTTATTTGTCTTATCAACGACATCCAATAGCTTCACAGTATAAATTAACCACCGTATTGTTAATCAAGTTTATTAAATTAAAATTACTTATTGTGTGTAATTATTGTTTACTTTTTTCGCATCAACATTTAACTGAAAATTATTGGAAAATTATTTAGGTATAAAAATCCCGTTTTTAGTTCTGAAAAAAAAATTATAAATAAAAAAAATAATTGATAAAAAACAAAGAAATTAAAAACCAAATTAATATAATAATTAAAAAAGCAATAAAATAAAGGAAAAAAAACAATAAATACAAAATAATAAAAAAATACAAAAAAAAATACAAAATTCGATAATAAAGTCTCGCGTGCTGCGCGGCGGGTGGCGGCGGGCGGCCCTCTGCCGGTCGGCGCGCCGGCGCGCTACTTAGCGGTAGGTATTTATAACGCTGCATTGCGCGAGTGACGAGGGCCTGCCCTGGCGCAGTATCAATGGCCTTATCGCGCACGCGTTATCAGCCAACAGTCAGTCATTGAGCAACTTGTGGATTTCGTATGTAATCTGTGATTTCGTACACTTGCTTTATTATCTGTGTGCACTTGATTATCATTTGTATGTTCTCGTAAGAATTGGTATTATCACATTAACTGTAACTTTGATAAAGTATTATTTAAATAAATTTCATAGAAATTGGAGCAGATTTTAAATATTTTCCATATAAATTTTCAACCCTTATTTTGCAGCCTAAGGAGGTGAATTCCAATAAACCACGAAACACGTGTTTAATGAAATGTTTTTAAGAGCATGAATCTCAAGGTTTATCAAAATCGTTGCTAATTAAAAAAAACCATACAAACTTGCAACCCCTATTTCATCCCTTCAGGGTTTAAATTTTTTATAATCCCTTCTTAGTGTGCGTCCACATTTTGAATTAAAACAACTGTCCAAATTTTACGTTTCTACGATTAGCGGTTACAGCTGTCTGTGCGTGCGTCTATAGATGGGAACTTCTCCTTTTATAGATTTCCTGTTTCTCGAAACCGATTTCTTAGATCAGCCCAAAGTGCTTATTTACCGGGAGAATAAGCATTTTGCAGGGGTTTTGCCATTAGCAGACCCCTGCCGTCTTAGGAGGCCAGGACGAAGGAGGCGACAGTTTGCTCGCCTTCTTCTTCCTGACGGTGACCAGCGGGACGCTGATACCTATACTAGGCCAGCATAGTGGAAGGCAACCAAACACCTTTTCCTTTGGAGTGCTTCTTCTATACCCAGTAAGAAGCGTTTTATGAGTAAGACGATGATGATAATTAATTCGAAGACGCGTGGAATCCCGACCGAAGTGAATTTTTTTCTATCTATTAATTTATTTGGAATCTTTAAAGAAAATGCAGTCACAACTATAAAAGCAAACGCTTAAATATTGTTGTATTTATTTTAAATTTCGCGCCTTCAGTCACCATCAAGGATTTAACTTTTTTTAATCTATGTTTTTCACTTGTCTACGACGATTAAATTGATGTATAAAGTGTTGGTGTTATTCTTAATATTTATTCATTAAATTCAGTAAAAGAGATCTACCAATTTTTATTTAATAAATATATTAAATAATAATATGTGTTGATGAGAGAAATGAGAAAATGTGTAGGTATTTTGTAAGAATATTTTACGAATATTGTTTTTTCTTTGGTTTAATGATGTGATAAGCGAATCGGCAACACGCGGAAAAACATGAATTTGTTTATGTTGTGTTGTCTTCCTATTATATAAAATATTTTTAAATGTATTGTTTAAATAAATAAAATACCAATAAAATTACTAATAAAAATCACCTTACCAATACACCCAAAATCCTTACTTACTAATATTATAAACGCGAAAGTTTGTGAGTATGGATGTATGGATTTGGATAAAATGTTGTAGGTAGACGGATTACGACAGGGATTAACATAATAATATAGGCTACTTTTTATCCCGGAAAAGTAAGTAGTTCCCGCGGGAAAGTAGTTTAACAGTTTTTTCTTTGAACTTTTAAGGCGAAACATATTTCGCAGGCACAGCTAAGTTATTCAAATAAAACAGACTCGAAAACACTTTGCCAGTGAATAATACTCTTCACCACTCACTGATGTCGTTAAAGCTGCAAAAGGGATTCGAGAATGTTCATGCATAAGAAAGTCTTAATAAAATCGTGAATTCAGTAATCCTTTTATAGATAACAATCACACTGTTTTCCTTAACTGCCCACGGGATCACAGAGAATGCGCCTAACTGTAAATTGCACAGAACACAGAAAGAGGTTTCTGTGTTCTGTGGTAAATTGTATGGTTCTCAGTTAGGTACTTATATTAATTTTATTCGTTAGGCGGGTACCAAACCCGCCGAATAAAATTCTATCATATAGGTACCTACATTATTAAAAACTATAATAACGAATTATAGTTTAGCCCATATCTTTTTTTTTTCAAAACTATGTTGCTTAAAACAATTTACATGAACTTTGCTAAAACTAATATATAAGAGGTGGCCTTATTGCTAAAGTGGCAGTCTCTACCAGGCAACCTATAAGAGTAATAGAGGAACCTTTACCTGGAACTGGACCATGGAATTAAACTCTGTTACCGAACTAAATCAAACATACAAAAAATGAATAATAAGAAACATTGGAAAAATGATGAAAATAAATCAAATACAAGAAAAAAATTCGTCTAGGACGGGAAATTATTCGAATTAAATTTCGTCGCGGTTGATAAGTGCTCGGTGGCCCAGTGGTTAAGGCGTCAACACGGTATGTTGGATTCGAGTTGAGTTGGTTGGGTTCGAGTCCCGCCCGAATCGAATTTTTTTTATGTACTTATTAGATTTATTTTCATCAGTTTTTCAAATTATTTAGCATTCTTAAAGAAAATGCAAAGTTACAAGTCACAATAAAAGTAAAAAACATTTTTAAAAACAGGCTTTTATTGAAAAAAGAGGAAAATAACAGACACCAGCGGCCGTACCGCCTAACTCAAAGCGAGCACTCGCTATCGTTATCATGACATTACAACAATAGTTTTAATGTCACAGATGACATTAGAGCTATTGTTCTAATGTCAGAGAGCGATAGCGAGTGATCGCTATGAGTTAGGCGGTAGCCCCCCGGGACAGGTGAAAGTGAATAAAAGCTTATAAAAATCTCGTGTCACAGCGTTTGTTACCGAACTCCTCCGAAGCGGCTCGACTGATTCTTATGAAATTTTTTGTGTATATTTCGTAGGTCTGAACATAGGTCGTAGGCTATTTTTTATCCCCGTAGGTGATAAGGGTGGCCCTCTCTAGAATTTTTTTGGACAATTATTATAGCGAAACGTAGTTCGCGGACACAGCTAGTAATAAATAAAATACATATAGGTACTACATAACAGTAAGAACCTTCCAGAAATAAATTACTCAAAATATGCAAGTATTTTAAATACTATTACGAAAGGATCTATTTATCATTATGGGAGTGAGAACGAAATGTGACTTCTGGTAGGTGAGTGAGGCGCATACGGAACGTAGGTAAAGAATGGAAAAAGTGAAAGGGTATGGCATTCTTTCTGACGGTTTATTGGGGACCACTGAAAATTAATAATATGGTCAATTCAATTCAATTCAATTTTTAGGATAAGTGGCTTCTGTCAGGTTTGACAATTCGCCAATGTCGAGTAGCGAAAACACGGTTTATACAATGGTAAAATTTTGCGGTTTAGAAAATACTTAGCCGGTTGGGCTACCTGTGGACAAGCAAAAGCAGATATTAATTATATCGTCAGTTGCAACTTTATTAATAATTTAATTCGGTACTTCTTTATATATTTAAAAAAGGAAATTAAGGAATGGAGTGTTTATTTGTGTTAAAAGGAAAGTCATGTTTTTAGGACGGGGAATAATACCTATGGTCTACGGTGCCTTCCAAATTTACGTAGCACAAATTTGTCAAATGGACTGTTTAACTATGGGGGTTGTCAAAACGGGCTTCCTAAAACATTGGAGAGGGGACTGTATTGAGGTATTACCTAATAATATGACTAGGTATGTACTTAGCATCGTAACTCATTTAAAATTATTCAAAATAAAAGAAATTTTTCATAAAATTGATATAAATCAGCTTTTATTATTATTATCTCAATAATAGTATTAGACAGCTAACAAACTAAAATTTGACGCTCCCGTGTTTGTACATACTAATAATTACTCCTTGTAAATCGTGTTAAATAGTTCGGAACAAATCCAAGTCAAAGTTTTGGAATCTTCAAAGAGACATCAATCATGCCGCCTCACAGATAACACGACATGTCGTTTTCCGCTTATCTAAGCAACGAAGTTAGACAAACAAAACTCCATTTTAGTGCGTCCCGTCGAGTTTCACAATTTTATCGATAATGAGGATTCCTCATTTATGGCCAAGGCAATGTTAGTTTTACGTTTTCTAATGTAGTATGTTGTATCATTGTTAAAAGGTTCTTATTGACGGAATGAAATTTACATACGGTATAGAAGATATCCTTTAGTGCTTGCGAAATATTCTATGAATGATTGTATAACCTAATTGAAAATTACCATCATTAGTTAGTATATATTTTATTGAATTAAAATTTGTTTTACATTATTTCATTACGTATGTGTTATAATTAAATGTAGAAACTTTCATGTTTGTTGCAATAAATATGAATATATGGCATTATTAAACAAAACGGGTCCGACATTCATAAGCACACATTTCGGCAATATTTTTATATTTTAGATTTGAATATAAATAATAATACATGCGCACGGATTTAACTTACATATTAAATATCAGTTTGACAGTTCTAAAAGCCAAGCAGATGTTATAATGTTACAATCTAAAATACTCGTAAATAAAACAACAGCACATGAAATGGTATTTGGATCACAAAACTAGTCAAATATGTGTGCATTGCATAGGTCAACGGTGGTTTTTCCACTGCATGCAATGCAATGATACGGCGTCAACGAAGCAAAAATATATCAAGTTATATATTTTCCATTGGTCGGCGATTCCCCTCCACTGTCCAATGGCCAGCCGTTGGAATTCAAAATGTGCCTAGCAGTTGTGTTCCAAGGCTACCAGATTAGGGATGCCATACGTCCCGGTACACCGGGACATGTCCCGGTTTGTAGCGTTACGTCCCGGTGTCTCCGTCAATAACTCATTTGTCCCGGTCTGGGAGCTAGGTGGGTAAATATACCTACCCGAGTTGATCACTATTAGCTTCAAAAAGTCAGAACCTCGGAAAAATATGAATAGACAAAGAAAAGTGATAGTATATCGAGAACGCAAACATTGAATAAGAGAGATAACGCTGAGAATAAGCATGTTTTTTTTTGTTTTATTGTTGGTTTAATTGAACATTTTATTTAATTAAAAAAATATCCTACTAAAAATGAAACTTGAAAGTTCGTATCGAAGTACAAGTCCTATTTTTAAGCTATTGCATAGCTTTTATCGCGGGCTTTGAGCGCGGCGACCGAATCAAGAAATTCCGTAACGAAAAAAACAGAAGTTTATGCCGCAAATTTTCGACACTCGCAAGGGAATCAAAACCTACAGGGTACTTCCCGTGAACTCAGAATCTTGAAATTTGGTACAAAGTAACGTCTTAAGCACAGATAAAGGAAAAATTGCAAAAACCGTAAATAAAAATAAAAATATAAAAATATTTTTAATAATTTTAAACTTATAATTAATAATTTTCCCTTTCCTCGTGAACGCGTAGACGTATTAAATTGAAATTCATATCAAATACTCAAGTCTATAATATAATACCTGCTGTAAAAAAACAAACTTCTATGTCAACGTAATAAAATTTATATACCTACAGGTTTGTACGGAACTTGCGGTGCGCGAGTCCGACTCGCACTTGGCTGGTTTTTTTGTGTGTTCGCTGGTAATTTCGTCGTTTATAAACCGATTTTGATGATTCTGGAAAGAAGATATTCCAAGGGTGGTCCCATGATAAGGAAACCAGGATCCGATGATGGCATCCCATGAAAATCGAGGAAAACCCTTGAATTTGAAGGCACTTCCAACGTGTTGTATGTTTAAGATATTCAGGTATTTGCATCTGGTAGTCGTCATGTCTTATTACTGAACTGATGATGGAAGGTTTCTGATAGATAAGGAGGTCGGGAATAATTCCTTTGAAACTGTTTTGAGCAAAATATGTTTTATTTTAAGTTATTCTGGTGTTTGCCTTGGCTCAAATTCTTATATGTTTAGAGATATTATATTAACAAAAAAAATAGTAACAGAATACATACAACATCACAGTTTTATATTGAAGTCGTTGCCAAGCAATGATCACCTTGATAATCGTTTAAAAAAATATATATAAAATTAATGTAGTTACTTAAAATTTAGCACCGAATTCAATATAAAACTGTGATGTTTTATGTAGTTTTTTATTATTTATGACTTTTTGATGTTATTGAAGTGGGTTCTATATTTTGTAAAAAAATCTAAGTAAGTAAGTATTCAAAATGTCCTGATCGATGGTTCAGAACTTATGGCAGCCCTATACCAGATTAGACTTGTCGCGATTTGGTGCATCAAGATTTGGTTTGTCGCGATTTCGTGCATCGAGATTGGGTTTGTCGCGATTTGTCGCGCTAACGTGCATCGAGATAGCGTGTTTTGAACTACACTCGTAGTTCGAGACGTGTGCATTACCGCAGCAAAATGTTATGCTTTAGAGAAGTGAGAGTATATCAAATAATTAGTTCATCATGAGGAGAAATTAGTTCATGAATAGCAAAATTTGTTCGCATCTTAGTTTTAAAGTTATTCGAGAATAACAGATTTTGCTGGAGTAATGTTCGAAACGTTACCCTGGCAAAATCTTTTTTTATAAAATCGTTTCCATCCAGAACCAAATACATGAATAGATAGCTTTTGTTGCGTATTAAATGTTTGTGAATAGCAAAATTTGTGCGTGTTGTATTTCTTAAGTTATTTAAGATTTTGCTGCGGTAACGTTTTAGGATATCCCAGATCTCGAAATCGGTTGAACATAGAAGTTTGAAAAAAATACCAATAATAGACCTTAATTTGTTCAAATTTGTTCAAGCATTAGTTTTTGATTTGCTTGATGAATACCAATGTAATTAAATGTTTTCAAAAATCAGAAAAAACGAATTTCTCAGTAAACCAGTACACTTACAATAAAATAAAAGGCTGTAACATGTACCCTTGGTACACCTTTATAACGACAGTAAACTTAGATTATGTAACTTTACGCAATATGAACATATAGAGAATTTTAAAAAGGTTTTTTTAAGTCATCGAATACGCAGCTTCCATTAAACAAGGAAACATGGCATACTATGAACAAATTAAAATGTTCCATCAATAAACAATCCTGTTAATTCCAGCTTTGAATTACGGCTATTATGAAAGTTATATCAAAAATAAGATATATCAGTAATTTGTCAATAAGCCGACTGAATTATAAAGGTTATGTAAAAGCGACCGCACCATACATACGGGTATACTTCGCAAATTAGCAGCGTAGTATGTGACGTAGTGTACAGTCGGGTAGAATAGTAATTCGGACAACCGATTTTTAAATATTTCTACCAGTTTTCTTTTTTGTAAATTGCAATCATGATAATCAACAGTATTATTATACAATTTAATGACTTAAGTATACAGTGTGGAAACTTTCAGCGGGGCAGTAAGGAGAAGTACCTTATCCGTTGCAGCTACACGAAAATGGTTTTAGGTGACTATCCATAATTTTTTATGTAATTTTGATCCCCATTCACAGATTTTCAAAAAAATGTACAGTTAGCAAGAAAATAGCAATTTTACATAAAAACATTTTTTGATGCCAATCGATCCTGTTTCTAATACTGATCAAAAACTTCTATGGGATCAACCATCGTTGGAGTACTCAAAAAGTCACAAATTGCAAAAAACTTTTCCCGTACATTTTGTATGAAAATTATACGCAAAAGTTTTTTTTGTGATTTTGTTTTGTGATCTTTTTGTTGACTGAATAAAAAGATAGGTTTAAAAACAATTCAAATTTCGAACTCGTTATTATTAAATAAAAAACAATCTTGACAATTTGGTGATCAATGGATAGGAACACATGATCCTATTTCTTGGCAAGCGCGTAGTCCAGATCGAACGCCTCTAGATTTATTTTTGTGGGGCTACCTGAAAACTGCGAGGTTTACAAAAAGCAATACGATAGTGTTCGAGAACTTAAAGACTCACTAACCACAATTTTGTATGGAATTCATCCAAATAAATTGTCAGCAGCCACTAGGTCGGTACAGAAACGAATCAATTTATGTATTCGTCAAAATGGCGGTCACTTCGAGCACTTGATATCGTAGGGCAAGAAACAGCAAGAATTTAAATACGAATAACATCATCAAGTTATGTTAGTTAATAAAAAAAGAAAATTAATACGCCTTCTCTTTGATATGTGTAAAATTCTACGTGACTATTTTATTTTTTTGTATTTCAGTTACACAAATTCTTTACAAAATGTAGGGGAAAAGTTTTTTGCAATTTGTGACTTTTTGTGTACTCCAACGAATGTCCGATACTTAAAACCTAAACACAAATTGCCTAATAACGTTTGGCCTAAAACACATATCACCTAAAAACGAAATGCCTAATAACGTCAAAAATAGGTAGCGAGGAGCGAAGCGACGAGCGTAGGTTTGAACATGAACCAAGCGCGTGAGCCGAGCGAGCGAAACGAGCGTGCCGCGGCAGCGGCCGGCGAAGCGCCAGAAACGACTTTATGTGTATTCTCGACTTTATGCATACTTATTTAGGCTAAACGTTATTAGGCATTTCGTTTTTAGGTGATATGTGTTTTAGGCCAAACGTTATTAGGCAATTTATGTTTAGGTTTTAAGTATCGGACTCCTCCAACGATGGTTGGTCCCATAGAAGTTTTTGATCAGTATTAGAAACAGGATCGATTGGCATCAAAAAATGTTTTTATGTAAAATGGCTATTTTCTTGCTAACTGTAATTTTTTTTTTAAATCTGTGAATGAGGATCAACATTCCATAAAAAATTATGGATAGTCTCCTAAGACCATTTTCGTGTAGCTGGAACAGATTAGGTACTTCTCCTTACTGCCCCGCTGAAAGTTATTAGTTATATGCCCTGTATATTTAAAACCAAATTAACATTAAAAATGGAAATGTTGCCCCGTTGCCCCAATCATCGCGATAAACAAGACGATAAGTCACCACGCTAACAGGAATTGCTGTAAATGGCTATGTTCTTGCCGAATGAAATGATTGTTGGATTTCAAGCTAGCTAGTAGGGTTTCCTTTTTTAAATTTCATCTAATATTGTGTTACATGGTAATTAATCTAAGATTCTTCGCCAAGTATCAATTTGCGTTGCTTGATTTTTTTTATACACGGTGTTTTTTATAATAACCAATAAATAATAATCAATGCGTTATCTAAAACTAATTAATAAATTGTGTTTACCCGTAATGTCATTCAACCCAAAATTTTCATGTAAATCATAGACATGATGATGATACTATGATATACATGAAAATATTGGGTTAAATGACATTACGTGTAAACACATTTTTAATAATTATGTTTAGATAACGCATTAATTATTTATTGGTTATTATGAAACACCGTGTATAGTTTGTTTCTCAGATCGCACAAACATGGCTCTGTATGAAGGATATTTTCATTGTCTTATTGTTCCCTGGAGTATTACGCGGCTCAACAGATTAATGTCACTCTACCAATCCGATGATTTTATATTCACGTATAATGTGCATGTGTGCCTTATAAAAATTATCTGTGATTTTTAATAAGTAAAAAATATCATTTGTATAAGACTGATTTTTAAATAAAAAAATGTCATTCTCGTTTCATTATTTTATTATACACTTTTTTTCGCAACTGTACTAACGAAACATCAATATTATACCGTTCATTTAAAATGGTTAGCCTTATGTATGATGCGGTCGCTTTTACGCAACCTTTATAATTCGGTCGGCTTATTGACAAATTACTGATATATCTTATTTTTTATATAACTTTCATAATAGCCGTAATTCAAAGCTGGAATTAACAGGATTGTTTATTGATGGAACATTTTAATTTGTTCATAGTATGCCATGTTTCCTTGTTTAATGGAAGCTGCGTATTCGATGACTTAAAAAAACCTTTTTAAAATTCTCTATATGTTCATATTGCGTAAAGTTACATAATCTAAGTTTACTGTCGTTATAAAGGTGTACCAAGGGTACATGTTACAGCCTTTTATTTTATTGTAAGTGTACTGGTTTACTGAGAAATTCGTTTTTTCTGATTTTTGAAAACATTTAATTACATTGGTATTCATCAAGCAAATCAAAAACTAATGTTTAAACAAATTTGAACAAATTAAGGTCTATTATTGGTATTTTTTTCAAACTTCAATGTTCAACCGATTTCGAGATCTGGGATATCCTAAAACGTTACCGCAGCAAAATCTTAAATAACTTAAGAAATACAACACGCACAAATTTTGCTATTCACAAACATTTAATACGCAACAAAAGCTATCTATTCATGTATTTGGTTCTGGATGGAAACGATTTTATAAAAAAAGATTTTGCCAGGGTAACGTTTCGAACATTACTCCAGCAAAATCTGTTTTTCTCGAATAACTTTAAAAATACAATGCGAACAAATTTTGCTATTCATGAACTAATTTCACCTCATGATGAACTAATTATTTGATATACTCTCACTTCTCTAAAGCACAACATTTTGCTGCGGTAATGCACACGTTCGAGACACGCTTCGATTACACTCGTCGGAAACGACACGACATTAATTTTTTGAGAGTGGAAAAGCAGCTAATGAGATTGAAAAAAAACTGACACTAACAACTCAACCATATTTGCTGAACAAACAAATGCCCCAGGCATTGCACTTGAATTCAATTATTCCATGCCTACAACGGTCTCTATAACGGGCATAGCCGTGTGTGGCCCCAGTATTCTTCTGCGCATTCAAATAGCCTCGAGGGGCAACTTTCATAGTCGGTAGTCGAAATGATGTTTGTTTTACAATGTGCCCGTCCTTCGTCGCGCGCTCAGACCAAGGAAACCAGGACATGACATACCTACAAAAAAGCATGCCAAAAATGTATGGTGGCATCCAATATTCCACATTTGTTTATGATGTTTTTCTTTATACAATTTATTAAAAAATAAATGAAAAACATAGAACTATAAAATGCACTCTCATACAACGCTTACTGAATTATATTTTAGCACAACAACATGATGTTCTGTAATGTCGGACTGGACGTAAATTTATTTAGAATGTTTATCACGCAATTTGTACGAGAACCGCTGTCGCCACTACATCTCCATCTTTTTTCAAACTAAACTGTTCACTTCTTACTTTGCAAGTAATCATTGCCAGAACGCATTTTTCATATTTTTTGAACCAATTTACAATGTTGTCGCGTTTGGCGCAGCACCATCCATTAGCAACTGGATGACGCTGCCCTAATCCTATATAAATTCGCGTTTATATACGGGTTCAATGCGTGTGGTCCAGTGAAACTCGATAAAACTCGCACTAAGCACTCATATCATAGTCATGCGACAAAATATATTTTTTTAGGTTCAGCCGAAATCAATTAGTTTATTGTTTTAGCATGGACTTAAAAAACGTTAAGAACTATGTCAAATTGAGAACCCCCTTCTTTTGTAAAGTCGGTTAAAATGGGGTTACGTATAAGTTCATACTATAATCATTGCCACGGGCAGACAGACATATCACTCTTTGCTCTGATATATGTCAAAGTAGTTGGTATTTGTTTCGGTTTCAGTTTTAAATACTATTTTGTAATTGTCGACACGGTTAGCGCAGATGTCGAGTGATCGCCTACTGCGCAACGGGTCGCGGGTTCGATTCCCGTACGGGACAAATATTTTGTATGGCCTACAGAAATTTGTTCCGGTCTGGGCGTATGTGCATGTGATATTCTA
The DNA here is from genome assembly GCA_963935595.1 of Schoenobius gigantellus. NCBI lineage: Eukaryota > Metazoa > Arthropoda > Insecta > Lepidoptera > Crambidae > Schoenobius > Schoenobius gigantellus. The sequence goes on along the minus strand of OZ012544.1, from coordinate 13,875,831 downwards.
TGTTTGTAACTGCACCCATGATACAGGAGAAAATCCTAGTGTGGGGCGACGTCTTTTTTTATAAAAAAATCTTTTAATAACTCCGAAATACACCTATTTCCCTACCTACCTATTATTATTTTTATTAGGGCTCAAAGAAGAGATCTCCACTTTTCTTGATCTTGTACGCTAACTTCCAGGTCCTTCCAGCCGAGCCCAGTTGATGCAGCCTCTTTTTCAACTGAGCGTCTCCAGTAGCTCTACCATGAGTTTGCATTCGTTTGGAGTCGATATCGACTGCGTAAATTTTTGTATGGAACTTTGTACAGCGCCCCTAGCGATAACGCGGTGAACTAAAACCGGTACCATGAGTGCAATAGTTTACGATACGTCGCGAACCTATCGAAAACGCGCTCGCTAATCTCGCTATCGACAATCGTTTTGTGCATATTGTATGGAAATCGGTACCATGAGTTCATGATTTGACAGTTAGTCGATAGACGATAACGTACAAAACGATAACTCTGTAGTTACGTTACTCACTTACATTTTCAAGCGTGAGACTCGATTCGATAGATAATCTAAGCAAGTTTGGAATAATATTTATTGAGTTAAATTAGTTAATAAGTTGTGATTTTTTTTGCATGGAATATGCCAACCACGGCTGAGTTCAAGAATAATAACACATACATAATATATACGTCAATGACACGAAAACAATTAAAATAAGAGAGCAGTCGTGAGAAAAAGTTCAAAAGAGTGATTACAACTATTTATGCCAATTATAGTATTATAAATAAGCATTTCAGCATTGGTGTTTAAAAGCAAATACAGACTTGAAACTGAAAGCTATACAGAGTTTATGTAAGTAACCTCAAAATCAAATTATCATTTTTAAAAAGTTAGGTACATACAATTTTGTTTTGATCTTAATAGCTTTATGATCATAGAGGTATCTTAAGTGTATAATACTGTTTTATGACAACTGAAGTGAATATATGGGTAATAATTCCGATTGTCTTCGTATGACCCCTTCAGTAGGTAAATGCAAAACTTGGATTTTTGGAAATAACAAAACAAAATGTCATCCTTATGTATGGAAAAATAACACATTCAATAAACTACAAGGCATCCCTAGAAGTTGTCGGTAGTGGTAGTCGCAGTGTGGACCCTACCACGCGCGCCCATAAGGGCAGGGAGAACACCGGGGGGTTTAGTGGGTAGGCCCGGCTCTCTGCCGGGAGAGCCCCACACACCAGCGTTGCCAGAATGTTACTTTTGTAACATTTTACGTTACTTTTGACCCTTTCATGTTACCTCCATGTTACACGACTCAGAATGTTACTTTACGTTACTTTTAAGATCACAGCTTAAGACCACCTTAAGACTTAATAAAAAAATATCAAAACAATAATGAAACTAAATGAAACGGAACGCATCCAAGAAAGTTTTCATTCATAGTGTTGGTGCACCAGTGTTACCACGTTAGTGAATTTTCCACTAGTTCTGGTGGCTTGGAAAACCTCATTGGTAGTTTCGAGTGGTTGGTGGATTTTTAATGGGCATTAAAAGTAAAAAATCTTAAGAACCTCTTCTAAAGAAATAGTCTGTCATCCCGACGAGCAATACATAAGTTCGAAACACGCTATCTCGATGCACGTTAGCGCGACAAAGCAAATTGCGATGCACGAAATCGCAAACAAACCAAATCTTACATAACACGCTAGAGTTTCCACCTACTACGAGTTATTAGGTACTCATTTTTTAACACTATTTTTTCGTATTCAGCATAATGTTTTAAGTAAAAATTTGCTAACAATACATACTAATTGTGTTTCACATTATTTAATATTTTTTTAAAGTGAAACTTTTACATCACCTCAAATTTTTTCGTCCATCTATCGCATGCCACATAAGTCTTTAATTTCACTACTTAGGTCAGGATTGGTCTATGTGTTAGTTCTTTGACTTTCAATAGGTGTGGCAGTGGTTCGATCCTGATGTATGGCGTTCTTTTTTCGTTTTTTTTTATTATTTTGTTTTTTATTGCTAATCCAAGGAACTTGAAATATTCTTTTTATGTTGGATAGTCTCTTTATCGAAGAAGGCTATGTAATATCACCCTATGGCCAATAAGAGAGGAGCATCAATGAAAAATGTTACAAAAACGAGGATTTTTTTCTTTTTAACCGTCTTCAAAAAAGGAGGAGGTTATCAATTCGGTTGTATTTTTTTTTATGTCTGTTACCTCATAACTCCGTCATTTTTAAACCGATTTCCAAAATTCTTTTTGTATTCGATAGAGTATACTGCAAGGGTGGTCCCACGGTCACCACAGTTAGGATCTGATGATGGGATCCCATTGAAATTGAGGAAAATCCTTAAATTTTAATAGCTTTCGTTGCGTGCGGGACGCTACATAAAGGGTTAAAGTTACGCAAAAATATTTTATAAAAAATAAAAACCGACTTCAAAAACACTGAAAAGTTAAAAATAATATAAAAATAGGTACAGACAACATTACACTTCTATATTGAAGTCGGTGACAAATTTTAACACTTTCAAGGAGATCATCGTTTGGCACCGACTACAATATAGAAGTGTGATGTTGTCTGTACATACCTATTCTTATATCATTTTTTATTTTTTGTAAAATATTTTTAATTTTTTAGTGAATGAAATATTTTAGTGAAAGAAACCCTAATTTAATAACAGCTCACCTTCCCTCGATTTTCATGGGATTCACAATTGGCGGAGTAATCGCGTAACATACCTACACACAAAACACGTTCGACACACTGTAAAATTTAAGGGTTTTCCTCGATTTTCATGGGATCCCATTAGCTTTGGTGACCATGGGACCACCCTTGGAGTATACTTTATCGAATACAACAAGAATGTTGAAAATCGGTCCTCAATCGGCGGCGTAATCGCGTAACATACACACAAAAAAAAACATACGCATCGAATTGAGAACTTCCTCCTTTTTTGAAGTCGGTTAAACAATTTTTGTAGGTTTTTTCCTCAAATTAACGCGAGTAAAACCGCGGGGTGCATTATATTAAAATCTTAGTGTAGGTTTATACATAAAATAAGATAATGTTACTTTTCTCGTGAAAATGTTACTTTTTGAGCTGTCTCGTGTTACTTTTCACTATCTGCTACTGGCAACACTGCCACACACGCTCGTCGTCTAGCCAACGGCGAGTACGGTGCGGTCACGCATTCCCCTCGAAAAAAAAAAAAAAAAAAGGCATCCCTAGAAGTTAAGGAATTGTTTGACAAGCTGATAAGAAATTAAAAATAGTCTATATCAAAGTGTTAAAATACCTATTCTATAACATTTTATTTACAAAACATTTCTTGCAGATTATCCATAAATGGGACTATTGATGCCACATCCATACTTGCGTGCAACAAGTCCAATGAAGAAGCAAAGAATTAGCTGGATATAACAGCCAGTCAAATGGAAAAAAAGAATTGTGGTTAAAAATCATTGTCACTGTGTAGAGAGGTAAAACATTCTTACACCCTCAAATGTAAAGAATTGCATTTTATTTTCTATATTATAAACCTTAATAACTTTTTAAATAACTTCTTAGAGTTGTTTCTCTAATAAAAAGCTATTGGTAATAGGTATACCTAATTTTTTTACAAAGAATAAAACTGACTTCAAAAACACCAAAAAGTCATAAATAATATAAGAATACTTACAATATCACATTTTTATATTGAAGTCGGTGCCAAGCAATATCACCTGAAAAGTTTGGCACCAACTTCAATATTAAAATGTGATAATAATTGTATGTATTCTTGTATTTAATTAAGACTTTTGGTGTTTTGGAGCAGGTTAAATTTTTTTTGAAAAAAAAAATATTTCAATATATTTAGTAAAATTCCCAAACTCGTCACCTACCAGAAACTTTCCATCATCATCAGCTCAGTAACATGATATGATGACTATAGATGAAAATAGGTACCTACTTACCTAAATATCGTCAGAAAAAAATGAAATATGTTGGATGTGCCTCTGTAATTTAAGTATTTCCTTCCATTATCCCAGGATCCCTCTATCGATAAAAAGAAAGAATTTTGAAAATCGGTCCACAATTGGCGGAGTAATCAGTGAACATAATATTTAAAAAAAATGATTCAGTCAATACATCTCCTTTTTTGAAGTCAGTTAAAACTTAAAATGGTGCATATATTGTTATAAGATTTTATTTTTTACAGCTACATTTATTTTGGATGAGTAGCGGAGGATGATTTGATTGAGTGGCATTGATGATAATACAGAATGGTGCAGCCAAGACCTTCGGTTTTAGCATTTCATTTTTTGGACTGATTTATTGCCACAGCTGCAGTTGGATTTTACAGTGTCACAATAGTTTGGATTGCATTAAAAAGGAAAAATTGGTTGATGATTTTTTTTATTGGTAGATTAATAAAAAGATGTTGTTAACACATTTTTTACACCAAAAATAAATAAATTACATGAGCCCACTCTTTAACTTATTTACCTAAGTAGGATTTCCTTGTTTTGACAAAGCAAAATATATTAATTTTCAATAAAATTCTAGGTCTATATTTCATACTGAATCTAATATAAAGAACAACAGAATTGTTGTATTTGTGCATATTTTACACAAGAATGTTGGCAAACAAGCAAATAGTCTACTACTTAGATGATCATAGTCACCTATAGTCTTCTAATGACCAAAGTGTACGAGGTGTAGGTTATTATCTTATGAATGTAGTTACAGTAGCTTGAAATTTCGTATCCTTCAATATAAAACAGAAAAGCATTTGCTTTGCAATAACACAGAAGACCTAGTACCTCTGGTTATTTAACATAAACATTAAGAATTTGCATCAAAAACATTATCTTTCAATGGAGATTGTCCATTTTTTATAAGACTGGTCAGTCATGAACATTCCTATAAAACTATATTTTTACTTTTACATCTTATGTAAAAGAAGTTATTACCTTACGTAAAAGAATATGGGCATGATTCAGTATCAAAGTGCTTAATAAATATAACTTCCTGTGAGCTGTTTAATGAATATAAACAATATGAAATAAAACAAACAATCTTCTGTATATTTGAATTTATTCTGATTCATATGTCAAATAGGTGGATGGTATGAAAAAACAGGTTTGTTGGTGATATATATTGCCCAACCCAAAAACCATATAAGAGTCGTAATGTGAACACAATAATTCACTGTTTTTCAGTCAACAATGCATTTATAGTAATATTCTTTAATTGCTTCCCTACCATTGCTGTTATTATGATAAAATAATAATACAAACAAAATGTATTTTTCAGACTAACTTCCCACTGTATTTTACCCTTAGATCATTTAGCCTAATTTTACCTCATAATAATATGCAGTTTGCTAAAGTATCCAGTGAGTTTGTAGCTGTGACTCTGCATACTTTCATTCTGTCATTAAGATTTTGGCAGCAATATAATTTTACTGACTTGTAATCATACAAAATAAGTAAAATACCAATAGAATATATTTTAATAATATAATAGTGTCGATTAAACAAATTTCTTCATCTATTAAGTTTGCTAAAATATGATAATTATTGAATGATAATAAATAACAGTAGTACCGGTTCTTTCTTGTGCAGTAATTTCTATGGTTGGACATTTGACTGTAAATCCAGGTAAATTTTGGAACTTAAACTTCTGCAACAACAGACATATCATTAAACATCACATAAAGCCATAATAGATAATCATAATATTGTAAAATTAAAGTATTTTATATGAATATTGGCCGACGTCAGACGTCATCAGCTTTATTTTAAGTTTTATATAAAATGCTTCATCATAATTACTCATACTGTAAAGGAGTAACATTTTTAGTTTTATTCATTCACCCACTCACTTATGCAGTTGTATATCTCTTGTAATACTACATTTGGCAGGTATCAATTTTCAGCATATTTGTCAACTCTATTGAATTAAACAAATATTATATATATTTTCCTGTGGGCCCTCGAGAACAATTGAGATAATGGTGATCTAAAGCCTGAAAGAAAAAATGAATTGGTTAAATTATTTAGCTATAATGGAAAATCCTTCAATTATAACGGATTGCACTATTTACATTTAAATTATCAATCCAATAGGTCTCTTTGTGTAGCCACGTCTTTAAATAGATGGGTACTAAAAAACAAACCCATAGAAGCATAGAAAATGATAATTTTTAATGGAAAATTGTTACAATGTTTACCACAACAATGTTAATACTTACAATTAAACTATAATTACTATATATTCCTATGAATTGCACCATTAACTGGAACCATGGAGCGCTTGTCTATATCATTATTAAATCAATACATGGCCTACATTTAATAAAAACTTATTCTTTAACATAAAACTAAATAAGTTTTCATGAATGTAATCAAACAATGATTAAAAATATAACCTATGAAATAATTTGAAGTTGACGTATAAGCCGACTAAATTAAATCTTTCATAACAATATGGTAAGAAACCGAATTGAGCTACCTTTTTGCGAGGACGGATTATAGCGTATTACCAACATGACGACAACAAATAATTACCTGTAAGTAGTCTGTATCCTTTGTATCGTTTACTATACTATCGAGTTAACGTTACGAAGTCAGGTAAATGCAAAAGTAACTCATGGTACGGTGACTATCGAAAACGATATCGTCTGCGTTAACACGTTAGCGACTGTAGTTAACTACAGTGTGCAATCGATGGCAACTCATGGTAGAGGTACAGGTGATACGGGGGCGGTCTGGCCTTCTTTTCCCACGTTAACCCATTGATCTTACAATAATAAAAATCGAGAACTGTTCAAATTAGATTTGTTGAGCAGAATTAGGAGAACTGAGAATTTGTAAAAGGGCATTAATTAAAGTTAAAACAATAATGCATAATAATACATTGTTACGAGTAATGTTTTGCGTGCGTTGTGACCTAATACCACTTTTCAGAGCGTATTAGATCAAATCAGAAGAGCGATTGTCTTATTGATCGGTAATTGCTTTGGTAAAAAAACATAATAATTTTGACAAATTAACAAGTTCAAAGTTATAATACGTTAGACAGACATATTTGTTTACCAAACATTGCTAACGCGTGGAAATAATAGATGGGTGCTATGATGTCGAACTACACAAGAAACCGTTGCCAACCAATAAACAGTGAACAAAGTACCGCCATAAAGAAATCCCTTTGCGGAAGTCCATTTCCTCTATACAGTGATGACTCTTAAAATACTCGCCCAAAATCAGACGCCTTGAAGCGGTAACTATAAATCGATGGGACATAACGCCTTGTTAATTTGTCAGCGGGAAGCTTCTTAGATTAAGGTTTACGAGTTTTCTTAATAGTTGGCAGGCCATTGCAAGCAACTTAAAAATATTTTTACTTTCTTTACAACTTAGTTGGCAAACCAGAAGGTTATAGTATTTCAACAGTTGCGACCATTGTCAAAATCAGGGGTAGTACAGAGTCGCCCCCTGGTATTACTTTATAAGTAATACATTCAATGGTGTGTATATAAATATTTGTAATTATTTAATTGATGGAAGATAAAGAAAATTGTTTATCTCACTTGATAGTACCTACTCGTAACGAATTACAAGGTCCAAGGTGAAACTGAACTTACATTAAAATATTATTATACTTGAATGGGAATGTGGTAAATTTCATTAACCACTATTACAGCTAATTGTTAGATTTAATATGGAAAATAAATTATTTAAACATGGCTCTTTAGATAATAGATCAATGTATGTAGGTTCTTAGAAACAATTTTATTCTTATATTATTATAAATGGTCTGATGACAACACAACACATATTATATCAATTACTCTTTTATTATTACACACAAAGGCTAAACCTCTACGTCAGTAAAGCTCTCCATAGATACAAGAATAAAAAAGAATTGATTTTCAAAATACTTACGTCTATTATGTGTAAAATAACATCATTATTCCGTTTAAGTTTCGGTAAGCAGTAAATTAAGATTTTTTATCGAAATTTGCCTTAGAAAGGACACATCAGAAATACGAATTGTCTCATTGGGAGTCGTGGCCACACCCACGACGGTGGCTTTTATAGGCAATGCGACGTTAAAGGAAACCTCTTGTTGTTACGGTAACATTTTGGGTTTATCACCTTTACCCGTGCCCATACTGTCGTCTTTGACTGTGGCCTGATGATCCTACTTCATAAATCAATCTGGATTTCTAACGACCGGTTTCAATTTCAAATTTTGACGTTTGTTGTACGGAGCTAATGTCACAATCTATCGCGTAGGACATAGGTACCGATATCTCATGAACCATGACTTGGTTCCTGCCTTTCAACTTAAGTCTTGCAATCAGTGGAGACCAAGCTGTATGATGTAGTTCCATTGCCTTTCCTTCGTGGAAGAAGTAATTTTCTTTCTCTCATGATGCATGAGATTGACGCACATTTAAACAGAGAGAATATCTTCAGATTCTGTAAAAATATAAATCTCAAAGTCTGAGGTAGGCTGGACACTTGGAAGGAATGCTGGAAACCAAGGCACCGAAAATGATAACCGAGTGGATACCACAGCAGAAGAGACCAAGGGGCAAACCGCAGAAAAGATGGAGACACTGCATTGAAGAGGACCTAAGAACGATCACCAAGAAGGTTGACAAGGATTGCGACAAGTGGAAAATATTGTGGCGAAGGCCAAGACCCACGAAGGGTTGTAGCGCTACTGGAAGAAGTAGAAGTAACCAAATCCACAGATAGATTATTCAAATTAACCGTAAGTCCACAGTACTAACAATTTCTTCTAATGTAAATAAATGTCTAATGAAAAACCATTTTCCAGATAGCACTGTGTCTCAATTAATTAATTATACCTCTGTCTGTCGCATGATCAAAGCTTGATTACAGGCGCTGATTTGACAAAAAAATTTAAATATGGAATGCTACAGGCATCTACTTCAATCTCGGTTATCTATGCTACGAACTAAAAAGAGCATTTCAGCAAGTCTTATATCAATCATGATTTGAAATTAATATCCTACTGCTGTGTATGGCATCGATAATGGGAAATAATTTGCTTCCTAACTGTATAGGTTTGTGTAGTCGCAAGTGTTATCGCAAAAAGTTGTTCGCGAATTCGAAATAGCTGACACAGACTAGCAAAAACAAATTGTTAGTCACACTTCATTCTTCCACAACTAATAAAAGATTTTGTACTTAATATTGGCAATACTTAAGCAGGCTTACTTCCTTCTTTAACTCAAGTATTTGGAAAAATTGCAAAAAAAGTGTTCATTATGAAAACCTTTTGCAATTTAGCTCTCTTACTTTTATCAATAGATTTGACTTTGTTTCAACATGTTTCTTCTTAGTCGTTTAACTTACAACTGTAACAGGCTAAGACAAATGGTGACTCAAGATGGCCTTACTGTGTCTCAGTGCTGTCAGATAATTTGCTAATTTTTACTTGTAGCAAAAGATAATAAAATCTATTGCCAATTCTAAATCTGGTCTTAATTTTTAAATTATTTAACGTGAGTGCGCAAATATGTACACAAAATATATCTAATGTATTATCTGTATTCTAATCTAAATATTTGTTTTACAAAACACGGAGAAATCTGTCCCCATACATGGCAACACTGCCACGAATGGGGGCAGAACGCAGACTGTAAAAATAAGGTGGGCACTTTATCATTAAGCCAAGATGTAGGTTGGTAATATCAAATTGTTAAAAGGGTCAAAAGGAAGCAATTTCCAAGGGTACTAGATTTTTATCGTTGCTGACGTGCTAGACTTTGGGTTGACGACTTCTATCCGTGTTAAATACTCAACTTTTCATTTCAAACCGCTAAAAAGTAAAAAACACCGCACGCAGTTCAGCCAATGTTTTTATTGGTCATGATCATTAATATAAACTTTTCATTTTCTTTCCCACTCTAAGATGTTTGTTTTGAACCCTCATTCTTATTTGATCCCATTTATCAATCTTATACTCTAAAATCGAAAATAGATTCTAGTGTGCGTTTAACATTTCCATAGCATACATTAGGTTAGTAGGTAACTATTTAGTAATCCTAGGTTAGGCTCTCGGGATATCTTTGGTTTATTAAGCTCACCTTTATGATAATGTAGTCATAAAAAATTTCGACTCAATTACTTCACTGGCTTGCCATGGTTTACCTGGAACAAAGACAAATAGAAATTGCATTATTGTTGTTTTTAGCGTCAAATATATTTATTATATGTATAGTCGAGATGTAGAGACTTAAAGTTAAATGCAAACTGCTATTATGTATTATCGCATTTATCGCATACTAATACCAAGTGCAGTGCATTGTTTAACTGTGCGTAGTGTTATATTATCTGTGACTGTGCTAATACTAAAAGTAGCAAAGATTGATTTTATGTATTGGATTTCTGTCACATACATCTGACATTGCTGAGATCACGCCTATTTACCAACTACATTGTGGATAAAGCTCACTATACTCGTATTATTCAGCAATTCTCAATGTTTGATTATAGTGGAGCTTTTCACCATTTTATCTAAACTTCGAAGTCGAAAACAAACGTAAAATGTCCTCACTGTTTTGCTTCCTCACATTCCCCACTTTCCTCACACGAAGTGCTTCAGCCTACCCTAAGTAAAGGTGTATAGGCCTTAGTAAACCCAGTGCGGATTAGTCGAGTACCATATACACCTTTGAATTTCTTCGCCGATGTATGCAGGTTGCGTCGTGATGTTTTCATTCACCGTAAGAGTGTCGGATAAATGTACATATGAAATTCGAAAGACGAAGAAGTCATTGGTACAAATGGTACATGACATGCCTGGATCGAGCCGCGGACCTCCCGGCCTAGGCCAGTGCTGAGTCCACAGCGCCACCGATGCTCACTCTGATTCCTCAACACGAATTATGACCAATTGGCAGTTACAAAATTCTAACTGTTGAACAGATATTCTATATACTATGACGCATTTCAATCAGGAGCCAAATATAGATTAATCAATACAATATACTTCTTTTTTATATAATGGCATTTGTGTAAGTATGCGTATTGCATTTTGCACACCTAAAATAATCCGAACTTCCACTCTGAAAATGTATAAGTGGTAACCTCGAATATATCGTGGTTACCACTTATCACAAATGTCTGACTTGTGATGGTTACTGACATAATAGAAATTCAAGGTTAAATAGCAACGAAGTAAGCACACATGAATTAACGTCAACATGACTTGTAAACAAATGAGTGTCTCTGCCGACTGAGGTAATGAACCTTCTGTGCGCCGAATTAGACGTATTTGCAAAAATCGTAGTTACTTTTATATCAAGTTAATATACGTATACCACATTTTTCTCTCAGTAATCACAGATACATACTAATTGATATTTGTATTATGACAATTAAAGGATCTTTGACCTAAGTACCTCATTCAATCTACTGTAAATTGCACAAAATATATAAATAATTTTATGAATTTCTAAAACCATTAGTATTTACCATTAGCCTTTAATATTTATATGTTAACCGAAAATCTTGTAATTTTGATGTTTTCAAAGTAATGATAATTACCGCTTTTAAAGTAATGTCAATGTGAAATAATATTATGTAATGTAATTGTAAGTAGTAACTATGAATACGTCGAGAGCCATATACATTATAAATTCTAACAAAGGTTCAGATAAAATGTTCAGAATTATTATGAAATTCCTCAACGCTCTATTACGCCACATATACATGTAGCGATAGTTTTTTAGTGATTATGATTTTAAGAAAACGGTATGAGGTAACATCAGATAACAGCAAAAATTTTATAGTAAGATAATATGCGTATAGTTACGTAACAGCACAATTATATATACTTAAAGACAATTGCATTATAATCACAATCAGATCATATGTTGTCGTCAAAATGTTAACGAGAGTCCCAGTTGCTTTTGTTTTATTAATTTTTTGTCCGAAGGTAATATTTTTAAAATTGTTTTTTTCTATTATTTGTTCAATGTTTTACATATGACAAGGAAGCTCTCGGTCTTTATTTTACCTGATGGTAAGTGATGATAAGACCGAAAATGGATGCGAGCATCATCTTGACCCCTCGACAACTGAGGAATTTGCTGCGTGCGTAGTCCTATATGGTGCAGTCTTTTTTTACACATTGTCCTTTCGTCTTTCCGTTCACACGCACGCTCCTACCAACGAATAGTGAGTTAGTGAGTGCAGGCACGCTCGCAATTGCGACGTTACCTGTGGCCGACCTCTAATCTTGTGACTAACACTTTAAATCTTTATTTACTCTCAAAGGTTTAAGTATATCTTTAAATATTGTTTATCTTTTTTGTTACAGGACGTTTGGAGTCAACAGAATGAAGCCAACATTGCAACTGGCAGTCCAAAGAATACGCCAGCTACTGTGCATACCAAAAGAAATGTCATACAGAAAAGCATGAATCAAATGTCATCAAATCAGGGCCTGCAAATTGATTTGCAGCAGCGTTTAAACGCTTGGCGTGCTGCTAATCTCCAGGCACAAAAGAATCCACAAGGGCTTAATGTACCAGCAGGTAATTTACAACCACCAAATTCAGCAACTACACAAAACAATGACCTGCAGAACTCGATATCTCCTAACGTGAAACAAGCTATATATGCTCTTCAATCCTCACAATCAAATAATCTTCAAGCGCCCAACTCTCAAAACACCCAAACTACTCAAGTAGATTGCAATAATGTTAAGAATGAGAATAAAGCAAGTGATTCACAATTGCAAAATGTGGCGAATACAGAGGCTACTAACACGCCGAATTTACAACAAATTTTACAACTTCTACAATCGTCATTGCAACAACAACAGTCACAGAACTTTCAAAATGTCCAGAACGTTCCAGTCCAGCCCCAACAACTTCCACAGCAAACGCTTAATGTACCACCCACTGCAGAATCGCAGCATTTAATTGAACAACAGCCCCGAGTCACAACAACACAAGACAGATCGGTAATTCCCAAACCAAACACTGAAATGAACTCCCATGTAAATCTTCATTCAGCAAATATTCCACGAGAAGTGCCTGTAGAACAATCTCAAAGCCAGCATTTTCTATTGCCAAGTTCACCAGCGCAAGTAATTGACCGAACACAACTACAGAATCTGCTACAATATTCACCACATTTGACGCAAACTCCGAATTCAGTTCAAAATGGTATGTCTCATCAGGTTTCGGCTATACATCCCATGCAACCTTCAATAGGAACCCATTCAAACCCACAACCGTATACTCATCAAATATATCCTACCTACCCTACTACATTTGCTGCCAATCAAACGCCTATGACAAATATGTACGAAGCACAAAGTGGCATATCCAGAATAGGCTCATCAAATTCTCATATGCGAACACTTTTACCGATAATTTACAGTTTGTTAAGAGACTCAAATGATTGTGGCTGTTGCAATCATAGATGTGATTGTTCACAAATGAGGCGAAATCAGCAACAAAGCGTACGTCCGGGCTTGGAAAATCGCTCAGGTAGCAAATCAAACGATAAACGAAACGAAAACAAACATGAGACAACAAGTAATAGAAAAGTTAACACTAAAGATGCTAAAGAATCCGATGCAAGTGAGAAATTTGATAAATCTTACGAAGATTATTATAGTGAAGAAGATTGTTATGATGACGAATCCAATTACATAGATTAGAGTTTGTTTAAAATAGAGTTTAAGTTATTAAGTTTTTTACATAATTTATTTAACAATATCTTTCAAGTTGTACAGTGTGCAAATGCTTTTAATAAAAGGAGAACAAATAAACCTATACTAAAATTATTTTAATTTTGTGTTTATTTCCTGCCTACAGAATACCTATATTTTCATTATTAGTCTGCTTTAAGAGGCCACAGCACCTATTACTAGTGCCGCCATTCGTTTTTTTATTAACTAGCTGCCCGCCCCGTTCCCGCACGGGTATACTAAAAACCTATTGACAATACAACAGTGTAAGAAACCATAGATTTGGAGTAGCCTGAATCTCAATCTGTCAAGTTCGTCACTTTTACGTGAACATATTTTAAATTCAATTCTTTTTTCCTGTAATAATTTTTCAAATATTTTCTTTTATACAAACCGTGTCCTAACAATAACGAATACATAAAATTAAGAATCTTCCAATTTGGTGCAGTCGTTTGAAAGTTATGGGCGTACATACATTTCGAAGATCCATTTTTATTTATATAGATTATGATAAATTAAAGACGTTTCTACAAAAAATAGATCAGTCAACTACTCAATACAGATATTTCAGATTTTTTGAGCTATTCAGGCATAGATTAATTATATAATCCGAATTATTGCCAAAAGTGGCCACTTAAACGTACCTATTCATTCAAATATAAAAATATTTTTTTAAATTTAATAATTATATCATAAAGTATTCGTCAGAATAATCTCATGACAAGCTTTTATATTATCATGAAATATTATGCCATATGAACTTTTCATGTATATCATAGTGTCATCATTATGTCTATGATTTACATAAAAATTTTGGGTTGAATGACATTACGGGTAAACACAATTTAATAATTAGTTTTAGATAACGCATTAATTATTTATTGGTTACTAGCTGTGCCCGCGAACTACGTTTCGCTATCAAAATACTTAACACAGTGTTTAGTTTTTTCCTCCATTTTATTCCATAATGATTCAACTTTATTCTGCCTTTCTTGAGCATCGGCCATTTCGAAATTAGGACAATTTTCGTAGGTTCGTAATGCTCTTTTTCTAACAGTCCACAAAATTAAATACATTACATATTACTATAAACACTAAGTATAATTATTGTTTTAGAGACATTATTGATATTAATAAATTCTTCTTCAGTAGAAAGAACTACACAGTTGCAAAAATAATCTTTATCGTATTCATGTTTCGAATTAAAATAAACAATTGTTAATAAATTAGAACTGTATACGAATAAAGTTTAGATTTTATAATGGGTGTTGGTAACACCAACAAAATATATTTTTGGATATGACAACTTGGCCAATTTTGACTGGTCGTACAGTAAGCTCCTTGTCAAGCTATACTGTTTGACCTTTGAACCGTTCTTATGTCGTTCGTAATACTGGCGGTTTTCGTAGAGTTAATGTATAGCATGAATGGGGGGGTTACTGTACAAATACGTTTTCCGTATTCGATATCCGATCACGGAATACAGACACGGAGTTTCGTGAACGTAGCGCAAACGTTCGTTTCTTCTCATTCGGGATTTCTACCATTCTACCTAAACGTACGTACAGAACGTGTTCCGTTCGTAATAAAAACGAACGTGTGCGGTAGTCAATGAGTATTTTGTATAGATTTGATGCATTCGGATGCCCGCATTCAGAAAACGAATGCGAAAAAACGTATTTATGCGGTTAGCCTTAAAATGTATTGAGACTTCCGTTTTTGTAACGTGTATTGTGCGATATAGTGTTGCTGGCATAGTTCGGTTAGCAAACTCGTCGTGATGACTAACATCCAACACACAAACTTGGAGTTATCGTTAGTTAGTTCACGATCGTTGCATTATCACGGTAACATCTAACATCGAACATCCAATAGGCCCCTTAAGCGGTTCTCAAACTTTTTTGGTGACGGAACCCTTTTGGAAAGCGAAACTACTTGACGGAACCCTAAAATAAAACAATAGTTTTTAAAAGTGTATTCTTTATTAATAAGCATAATAAAATTACGACCAGAGAGGGTGTTTTGATTTTTCTAAATTATTGCGGAACCCTTATGGGGGTATTGTGGAGTCCTAGGGTTCCGCGGAACACACTTAGAGCATGGCTGCTCTAGGTACCCTTCAGGGCCTACTTTCATTTAATACCCCTATTGCTGGGTTTGAAAAGCAACAGTTATCCGTCTTTTTTGAGCGGCGGCCATGTTGAATTTACGTCAATGTTGCTACGTTCATAGTGCTCTACTGATCAAGGCCTTTCATTTGATACCTATATTGCTGGGCTTAGAAACGAACTTATATCAGTTATTTTTGAGCAGCGGCCATATTGAATTTTGTGCTATTTTCCTAGGTTCATAGTGCTCTACTCTTCAAGGCCTTTCATTTGATACCTATATTGCTAGGTTTGGAAACGAACTTTTATCCACCTTTTTTGAGCGGTGGCCATGTCGAATTTACGTCAATATTGCTAGGTTTATAGTGCTCTACTCTTGAAGACCTTTCATTTGATACCTATATTGCTAGATTAGAAAACGAACTTTTATCCACCTTTATTGAGCGGCGGCCATGTTGAATTTATTTATGTGTTGCTAGGTTCATAGTGCTCTACTCATCAAGGCCTTTCATTTGAGATCCATATTGCTGGGTTTGGAAACGAACTATTATCCATTTTTTGAGCGGCGGCCATGTTGAATTTATAGCAATTTTCCTAAGTTCATAATGCTCTACTCTTTTAGGCTTTTCATTTGATACCCATATTGCTAGGTTTGGAAAAGAATTTTTATCCTTTTTTTTGAGCGGCGGCCATGTTGAATTTAGGTCAATTTTGCTAGGTTCCTAATGCTCTACTCTTTTAGGCCTTTCAGTTGATACCCATATTGCTAGGTTTGGAAACGAACTATTATTCTTCTTTTTAGAGCGGCGGCTATGTTGAATTTATGTCAATGTTGCTAGGTTCATAGTGCTCTACTGATCAAGGCCTTTCATTTGATACCTATATTGCTGGGCTTAGAAACGAACTTTTATCGGTTATTTTTGAGCAGCGGCCATATTGAATTTTGTGCTATTTTCCTAGGTTCATAGTGCTCTACTCTTCAAGGCCTTTCATTTGATACCTATATTGCTTGTTTTGGAAACGAACTTTTATCCACCTTTTTTGAGCGGTGGCCATGTCGAATTTACGGCAATATTGCTAGGTCCATAGTGCTCTACTCTTGAAGACCTTTCATTTGATACCTATATTGCTAGATTAGAAAACGAACTTTTATCCACCTTTATTGAGCGGCGGCCATGTTGAATTTATTTATGTGTTGCTAGGTTCATAGTGCTCTACTCATCAAGGCCTTTCATTTGAGATCCATATTGCTGGGTTTGGAAACGAACTATTATCCATTTTTTGAGCGGCGGCCATGTTGAATTTATAGCAATTTTCCTAAGTTCATAATGCTCTACTCTTTTAGGCTTTTCATTTGATACCCATATTGCTAGGTTTGGAAAAGAATTTTTATCCTTTTTTTTGAGCGGCGGCCATGTTGAATTTAGGTCAATTTTGCTAGGTTCCTAATGCTCTACTCTTTTAGGCCTTTCAGTTGATACCCATATTGATAGGTTTGGAAACGAACTATTATTCTTCTTTTTAGAGCGGCGGCTATGTTGAATTTATGTCAATGTTGCTAGGTTCATAGTGCTCTACTCATCAGGGCCTTTCATTTGATACCCATATTGCTGGGTTTAAAAACGAACTTTTATCCTTTTTTTTTTGAGCGGCGGCCATGTTGAATTTAGGTCGATTTTCCTAGGTACCTAATGCTCTACTCTTCAAGGCCTTTCATTTGATACCCATATTGCTAGGCTTGGAAACTAACTTTTATCCACCTTTTTTGAGCAGCGGCCATGTTAAATTTATGTCAATGTTGCTAGGTTCATAGTGCTCTATTCTTCAAAGCCTTTCATTTGATACCCATATTGCTAGGTTTGGAAACTAACTTTATTCCACCTTTTTTGAGCGGCGGCCATGTTGAATTTATGTCAATGTTGCTAGGTTCATAGTGCTCTACTCATCAATGCCTTTCATTTGATACCCATATTGCTAGGTTTGGAAACTAACTTTTATCCACCTTTTTTGAGCGGCGGCCATGTTGAATTTATGTCAATGTTGCTAGGTTCATAGTGCTCTACTCATCAATGCCTTTCATTTGATACCCATATTGCTGGGTTTGGAAACGAACTTTTATCCGTTTTATTTGAGAGGAGGCCATGTTGAATTTAGGGCGATTTTCCTATGTTCATAGTGCTCTACTCATCAAGGCCTTTCATTTGATATGCATATCGCTGTGTTTGGAAACGAACTTTATCGGCAGTCATGTCAAATTAAGTCAACGTAGCTAGGTTCAATGTGTTCTACTCTTTAGGTTCTTCGTTCGATATCCATGTTCCTTGGGTGGATCCAAAAAATGTGATCCGTCATTTTAGACATTAGGATCAAGAGTCCCGTCCCGTCCCTCTACGCGTAACCCAGAACATTGCAGTCAGATATTTTTTTTAATTATCAATATTAATCGATTACTTTTAATAGTTTTAAATGGATGAAAGAGTTTGATTCCTTAGTCCTAATGTAAAAACATATAACACCTTTCAAAATACCTTGAAAAGAGTATCTTCATTTTTCAACATTTCAAATATTTCAAAAATTGTACCGATTTTGTGAAAATTAGTCAAGAATTAAACCAATCTACAAATTTTATGGTCACTCGATAAGTATTATCATAAAAAATTCTTTATACATCGGTTGTATGGCTTGATCTTTTTGCCTTACCACCACGGTACGACATAAGAAAAAGACAATTTGGTTTGCGAAATCCAGTTGGGCACAGCCATTAACAGAAAATATTAAATTTTGTTTGTACTATGTGAAACACTTCATTCCTGCCTTTAAATTTTCGAAATCCAATTACTTAAGATCAGGCTGTATGGCGTAGTTCCATTGCCTTTCCTTCGTAGAAGAAAATACCTTATCTCTGTACTATGCTCAGAACAATCAATTCTTCTGAGGTATGTACTATGTGACAGACTTGTCAAAATAATTTCACGTGCGCCATGTTGTTTTTCTACCTAAAGCCAATTCGAAAATTTTATATGGTATTTTTTCACTAAAAATAAAAAGTGAATTTAAACAAACGAAATTATGCCTAAATGTTCTTCCGGAAAATTCTAAGCATTGTGGTGTAAGCCATATCAAATTCTGTCCAGTAGTTTCGGAGATCTTTCCGGACAAACAGACAAACAAACAAACAAACAAACAAACAAATTTTTTTTTAAACTATTCTATCGTGTTCTGCTAATGATTTTAAGGCGACCTGTGTATTTTTTTTCTTAATATTTCGCAATTACAGATTTTTGTACCCCTACGATTTTATTATATATAGAGATTATGAAACACCGTGTATAAATGTCAAGTAGGTATTATTAATTTGAAGTAAGCTATTATATCCAAAGGGAGCTAAAGTTGTATGGAAGTTCCTTTGGGTAATAATAATTTTTAAATTTGAAACGCCAAAATGTCAACAAAAACTTCTATCAAAAATAGTTTATTACCCAAGGGAACTTCCATACCACATTAGCTCCCTTTGGCTTTCAATTACACATTCCCAACTGAAATAAACAAACCAAATAAAAAGATCACACTATGGGCTAATTTTTCTAAGATAATATTTAATTTAAACTTACTTTTAATTGAATTTATAATTTCTTTTTTCTTGAACCTCACAGCAGGTGTATAAAGTAGAGTATGCTCCTCGGAGATAAAAGTGTCTTAGCCTTGGGCAGACTTGAATCCTTCGCCATAAGAATAACTAATAATACGAGTATAGAAGCGAAACTCCCTGCCGTCGAGGGCCACGTTATTTACCTACCGTTTGATTTCCGTTGAACGGAATCGCCAGTCAAGGCGCGCACCGTGTGTTTCAGGTACCTTGTGAATGTTTTCCTATTGATTACCTGATTAAGCTTTTTATAAGAATGCGTATTTACTACGCGCTGAAGTTTAATAACCGAAACTTCAAATCATCTACAAAAACGCCATCTTTTATAAATATCAGACATTTGTAAATATTTCTGTTGAATTGAAACCTTAAATAAAAATGATTGAATACTTTAAAATGATTTTTTTTACCTACCCTAGATACAGATACAGTTTTATTCGTAATATTCATTACATGTCAAAGCTAATACAATATAATGTATCGAGTTTCTAAAGCTGTCATTGTAGTGCAATTTTGAAACTCTGTAAGTATGGGATTTTTTTTGTCAAGTCGGGAATAATTTGAATTATGAGAAACTTTGGTACTGCTATATATATTTTTATCGACCTTTGTCACTGTTCCATATAAAATTTCAATACAATCCATACTTGATTAAAATTATGAAACAACAGATTTTTTTTTCAAGTGAAAATGTTGGTCTGATAGTAAAAAGTGAGCTTAGGTTTTATCCATTAGTACATTCATAACTTCAGCTCTTGGACTATAAACGTAGGTACAATACCTAAATTACAAACCACTTTTGTACATCGAAATTCGAAACATTTTAATGATTTTGTTCTCGAAGTGTACGGATTAAGCTCAATTAATCAAAAATAGGCAGGTTCTTATAACTACGGAATCAAAAAAACTAAAAATGTGCGTACTTTTGCTAAAGATAGTCGCTCGCTCGCTACACTTGAAGTACAAAATCAATAAGACTCGGTGTATGCTCAGTTTCTCATTTAATATAAAATATGGAGGTACCTATATAAAAAATATTGTAGTGGTAACCATACGTCCATGTGGTGACCCTAGCGGCGTCCGCAGACTACTGCGGGGCGTTACAGGGGGAAGGGCGCTGTAGGTATGCAAATAGCGGCATTTGGCGCACCCACAAAGGAGATTCGCTTCTATACTCGTATTATTAGTTATTCTTATGCCTTCGCTTCATTGAGAATTCTTTTGGATATTCACATCTTAATTTCGCTTAAAATTCAATATGATGCCCATGACATAAAACCCTGCTTTATCCCCTTGGAGCTTAATCTACTATTAAGAGATTCACTGTTACAAATCATACACAGCTCATTCGGATCATTTATGTTTTTTGTAAGTATTTCTTTAATATAGCGAATAAAAACCAAATTATTGTTATCAACTTGCGCATTAGGTATTAAGGCGCATAACACATTGCACCGGACACCGCTCCGATGTGCGGTGCTGCGGTTTTTAATTTTGACTGAGAATCTTAATTTGTATACAAAAACCGCAGGGTATAATACACTCGCACCGCATCACCGTGCGGTTGTGCGGCGCGCGCGACGGCACTGCACTCCCGGACGGTGATGCGGTGCGGTCCGCGAGGTATGCCACACTGTGCCGCAGTATCGTACGGATTTTTGCGTAGAAAGGACGTGCATACGCTTAATAGATCTCAACATAGATAATGCGGTGATGCGGGGCGTCGTCGTGCACCGCAGCTCCGGACAGTGATACGGAGCAAACCGTTCGGTGGCACGGATCCGTGCCGCCGCAGCCGCATGCGGTTTTCGTCCCTCCGTACACCGCAGCGGTGTTCGGTGCAATGTGTTATGCGCCTTAATCTGTGGCATAGTATAAGCGCCTGCGGCTGACGCACTTATTGCGTAGAATATAGGGTTCATTCGTTCAATGAGGTTTCTCAAGTGATTGGTTATGGTTACCCATTCTAAATACCTTGAATAGGAGCAAAAAGTAGTCGTAAGTGTTAATATAATTTAATATTATATAGAATGGATTACAAAGAAACTTATAAATGAAAAGGCACGGACCACGAGTCTGTGGAGAACTTTATAAATAAATAAAAAATTACACCGTTTGTCCGGTTTTAATTTCACTTAACTTGAGATGTGTCAAATAGTATTAATATCTTGCTTAACCAATATGATGTCTTAATAATTATTTCTTAATAACTGTGATTGCCACGTGTCTTGAACTTTTCCAGAAGGGCCATGACATTTTCATGGTGGGCATAGGTACCACGAAGAATCGCATGCTTTAATGATAAAAAGAAATAACTAAAAAATTCGGAAAATTTAATTTTAGTAATAAACCGCATTAACAACGCAAAAAGAATAGGTTAGATTCAGCAGCCGTTCAACTTGGATGATTTAGAGCGAAAATGAAGATAGGTCGCCTCTTTAATTGCAAACGGGTCGGCCAAGTTGTCTGTCAAAAAGCGATGCACTTAGTGATGCCTCAGTCATTGTGAAATTAAGCTTATATAAGTTTATTATTAAGCGTGCGACTTTTTCACAGTGACCATAACGCGTTGTGATCAGCCCCCCAAGACAAATGCCATACGCTAACTTTTCCGCAGTCGTTCCGCAGAAAAAAATGTATGCAGATGACATTAGCCGCGGAAAAATAGCGTGAGGTTGTCACAGGCTAATTTTAATTCGATACATTTATTTCTGCGGAGCGACTGCGGAAAAGTTGGCTTGTGGGTGTGGCATTTGGCTGTTTCTCACTTTTTGCTCAACATTATCATAATTATACTCACGTTTATTAAACACTGTTGTCGTCATTCTAAATATAACACGATTGTGCTGCAATTATGCAACTAAATTAAACGATATCAAGTGATTGCACAGTTGCAGTTTCAAAAATAATCTTACTACGATTACACCTTGCAGTATAAAGTAAACATTTAGAAAGTAATTGTTACACAATGCAGCTTGCAATGAACATACATTATATTTATTTCGTAGGTAGGAATGAAGCATACGTCAAAATTCATTATCTATAATTTGAATCTAGTAACATAACACTTTTTTTTTATAGAGGGAAGATACAGTTTTTACGGTATTCAACAAGGGACCTGAGCTGACTAGGCCACCCCAAGGATATGCAGGACTCGGGTAGAAGACCCAATACCGGCTAAAAACCCTCTAGATACTTCTACCTCCGTAGATACCCGATTGTGCCCCCTGGAGGGTTGCCTGGCGCACGCGCCAGGACTTACCTATACGGGGGGGGGGGGTCGACAAGTATCTTGAGAAATTCGACCCCCCCAGGCGGCCAAGCTAGGGGTGAAAAGTATCTCTCGACCGGTAGTCATCCGGCCGAGCCGTTTCAGTCCCCAGCTTGCTAGGGGAGCTGACGCGCGTTAAGGAACGCACGCCTTCTCCTCCCCAACCGCCTGCGCCGGAGCGGTGCGGCGAGAGGGTCATCCTCTCGCGCCCGCTCCGCAGCCTCCTGCTGCGAGATAACATCCTCACAGAAGGAGGCGACAGCCTCCCACGCCGCCGCGCTGGTCAGCATCTCTTGAGGTGGGCCACCGCGTCCACCGCGGTGGAACGGCCGGTGCGGAAACCGTACTGGCGCTCGGCCAAGTCCGGTCCCGGGCCCTCCAGATGCTCGACGAGCCGGGAAGCGAGAATTTTCTCAAAAAACTTCCCGGCCTCGTCGAGCAGCACCACCGGCCTGTACCCCGACGGGGCATCGGCGGGGCGATTCGGCTTCCGCAGAAGGCAGAGTCGCCCCACCTTCCAGCCCTAAGGGAACCGGCCCGAGGCGATGCTCGTATTGAGCACCACCCGGAACCGCTCCTCCAGGGGGCCCAGTGCCAGGCACAGGACCCTCGCTACTTGCTCGTAACCCTAACATGAGCAAGCCAGAAACTCGGGAATTGCTCCTTTCAATTTCCGAGTTTCTGGCTTGCTCATGTTAGGGTTACGAGCAAGTACTAGATTCAAATTATAATTAATGTATTTTGACGTATGCTTCATTCCTACCTACGAAATAAATAATCATTTTCAAAAATCAGCATGTCATAGAAACAGATTACATCTATGAATTTTGTAAATACCGTTAAGTAAATACAATAAATTAAGTTCAATAAGTATAATTACTGTTTTAAAGAACAGACATAAACTCTCTTGAATGCAATGGCTGACTGGTGCAAAATACGAGTATGTATATAGTTTCAATAAATAAATAAATAAATATAAAAGGATTTTTCGTTTCACGGCCCAACACATACAATCAACTTCCGTCGTACGCATAGATGCCATGTGACTATTTCCGGTTCCTCTTATTTTGGGGAAAATCCTTAAATCGTACAGCTCATCGAAACTTCAACTTAAAATTCATCACCTTTTTCTTTTGAATGGCGAAATTAACCGATACTATTGTAATGAAATAAAAGTCATGTCTGGTTATTGATTTAACATTAATTACAGGTTCGTATCGGAGAAAGCTAAACACCCTGTCGAGATTGCCATAAGTTGCTTTATTATCCAAAACTCGATTCTATGTACAGTAAATTTTGCTACGGTTTAATGGCACCATCTAAATAACAAAAACAGCTCTAAGAATTTTGTTAAACTCAATGAAAGTCGTCAATTTCCATTTCACGAATAAAACGGCAATTTAAATTTTGTTTGAAGAGAAACATAACATCAGACTTAGTCTGTTGGTACTTAGATCGAGATAACGATACTTATTGCATAATATATAGTTTTACATTGATTTTCGATGGCGTAGTGCGTAAGGCCGTCGCCTTTCAATTGGAAGGTAGCGGTTCGAGCCCCGCCATGTACTTATGTGTATTCAATGTTGAATTCATGCGTCCTTTTATTCGACGCTTTTATGGTGAAGGAAAACATTGTAAGGAAACCTGCACACACCTGTGAAAAAAGAACTTCTTTACAGGTTGTGTGTGAAGTCGACCAACCCGCACTTGGCCAGCGTGGTTCTATTTTTTTCTACTCTGTATTTTAATTGTGGTACATTTAATTTTCGAGCTTCAAAAGTACATATAGGTGCATACCGTATACCATTTTAATCATTCTTAACTCAAAGAACATTTAAAAATATGTTTACATGAGTTTTAGAATAATAATAATTTTTTTTATTACGTATTAATTTATAAAGTTTATAGTATCAATATTTTGTAAGAGTTATTAAAGAAAAACTTATTTAAAGGGATTTTAATTTTCAGTATTAAATCATAATGAAGCTCTATCGATATTATGACATATTTATTGATATCCATCAGCGATTTTTCTATATTTTTATATGACATAAATGTACAACATCTATTGAAACAGGTCTTACATAAAACAACACACAATTAACAATCGAATCGACGATTGCACCTGTCAATACTTCCATTTTACGATTCCTGAAATCAGTTACAATTACGTGACAATATGCACAATTGCTAAAATTACATCATACTAAGGATAACAAACTTGTAAACTAACAAGCTGATGTAATACATAATATATAAAGGTTTAATATCTGAAGAAAATTATAGATGAAAGTCAAAATGGATATCGGTTGGTTCACGTTACTATCGGGCCTACTTCTTGTCATAAAGGTAATCATTTTCGCATTTTGTTATTTATTCATAAGGATAAAAGTTGCGTAGATAATGATAAAAATGTACAAAAATATTTACGCTATCAAAATTCTTTGGTGTGTTAAACAAAATTTTAAAAGTAATAAAAGTATTACTATTTTAATTATATGATATGATTTTAAAAAGCATAGCGTAAGTATTAAAATGAATAATAAAAAAGTAACTCATCATAAATAATCGTCTAAAATAATTAATAAATTATTAGTGTCGTGTTTCCTCTTAATCAAATATCTTATTTAAATGAACGGTCCCATCTCGCTTTGTGTTTCAGTTAGGCAAAAACATACACATACACATTTGCTTGATATAAAATTTGATTAAAAGACAAAATATTACATGAACCTACGTTAATATTAGCGCAAAGCTAAGCTAAGAAAATGGTAAAAATAAAGTGAGACAACTTACCTATATAATTTGTTTACTACAGAATTGTCACATACCTACGTTTTAGACAAGATAAATGCGATATTAATATGATGAAGTTTATCAAATCACCATTGTTATTCACTTACAAATGTTTTCTTTGTCACAATTTTAATGTTACCCTAAAATTCCCAATTGTTATTCGTGGTTCCACATTAATCCTTTTATTCGGCCCGACGAGGGTGTAACTTTTTTGTTGTTCAAACCATCGCTAAATGGATCATGTGCGAGAAGTGATAAAAAATATCTCTAATATAGAATTTTTATTTTAGATTTTTTGTAAAAAAAAATACATCATTTGTGTCTATGTTCCAGGCAGTGGACGCAAATGAGGTGGCGGCTGCAGCAGCCGCAGCGTCCGCGGCGGCAGCCACAAACCCAGCCCTAGCTAAGCTACTACCGCCTTTGAACACAGTCCCGCCGAATTTACCGCCGCAGGTGACCCATTTACCGCCGCCGCTACCGCCAATAATCATCCAGCAGGGAGGCGGAAACAAGGATCTGCTCAGCCTCCTGTTACTAATACTGGCATTGAAGAACAACAAGCAAGGAGGTTGCAGTTGCTGTGGAGGTTGCTCGTGTGCATCTAACAAAGACATTGAAATTGAGCCTATTCCACCTCCTCCGTCTATTTTAGTACCTCCACCGATAGCAGCTGATGCGCTTGAAGATTATTACGAAGATATCTTCACGTATCCAGCGCCTGTGCCGGTCCCGTATGAGCCAGTTCCGACGTTGCCTGTCGAAATCTCATTAACTAGTGGAGCCTACATCGATGAGTCCGTAGAAGTTCCTCTCCTTTCTCCTCCTACTCCTTCTCCTACTCTTGCTCCTCCTCCTCCAAGTCCAGTACCCAAAATTAGAACATGCCCCGGACGCGACCCGCATGAGATTCATCTTATACTAACAGCAGATTTCGCGCCACCTCCGTGCAAATAGTTGCTATTGCAATACAATATGAACTGATTTAGATTAAGTCTTAGTCATAATTTCGTTGTAATATAAAATAAATACAAAATTCAACAACAAATAAAAAATTCACTGTGTGCGTGTCCCTAAATCTACATTTGAACAGGATAGATTAAACACACAAATTAAAATAAGTTCTTTTTAACCGACACAAACACATAGAAATATGTGATATGTGAAAGCCAGACTGATTACAAAAGAGCGCTAATAGGCATTTTAAGGGATTAATAGTAAATAATATTCAATAAGAAGTGAACATAAGCGTGTTGTAAACCGACAGAGAAAAAATAGGATTTCCTTGGTTTTTAATATATGTTTTGACTCGAATCTGTATTCTTTGTTTCTAACATCAGTGTAAACTTATAAAAATACTCAACCTGTCACTGGTTGGCGGC
Organism: Schoenobius gigantellus; assembly: GCA_963935595.1. Lineage (NCBI taxonomy): Eukaryota > Metazoa > Arthropoda > Insecta > Lepidoptera > Crambidae > Schoenobius > Schoenobius gigantellus. The sequence continues at coordinate 13,848,883 of OZ012544.1, read as the reverse complement.
AATTACCACAGATTATATAAAGTCACTTAAATTATACAATCAGCGATATATGCCAGTAAAAACATCATAAGATTCGTAAATTTAAGTTACCATATTAATGAAATAGTCACCTGAAAGAAAACGTCACACATGAGTCATACAACTCATTTCAAAGTTATTTGTACAATTGTTCCTGAAGTGTACATCAGATAGGCGGTGAGTAACTATAATGTTTATTTCCAATGTTTCGCGCGGCGCCGATTTCTTTCAACTTGAAAGTTCAAATTACGCGATCAACATTAACAAATTGAGGTAATCATGGACATTGCTGGTCGAGTTAGTCGTAGAATCTTTTAGATATTTATTAGCAACTGCATAAGAGTCGTATTTAAGAAACTAAAATTCAGATAGCACCACCACTTATTTTTCTATAATAATCTTCTTATACTCGTATATAAAAATGAAACGCTGTGTGTTAGTCTCGCAAAAACTCTGAAACGGCTCGACCGATTCTTACGAAATTTTCTGTGTGTATTTGAATATGTCCAAGGAAGGTTTAAACGTACAGTTGGACCCGGTAGGTGGCGCTGTAATCGGGCGGGACAACGTCCGCCGGGCCCACTAGTGTTATATAAAGGCAAGAGTTGTCTCATTGTAATCGATAAACTCTGAAACTGCTGAACCGATTTTTTTAATTCTTTCTGCAAATGAATATCCCATTAATTGCTTAGGATTTTTCTTAAAGTTAGGACCTACGCGGACATAATTTTAGATACCTATAAACATATCTTAAATATTTTGTCAATCTGCAAACCACGTCGTATTTTGATGTTTCACTTTGAGAAACGTCATGTCAGAGCAGGAGCCACAAGTTCATTTAACAAACAAAAGACTTAATTTAGAAGCATTTACGTTTACTTAAACAATTGTGTTCTTTTAATTTCCGTTTATTGTCTTTTCAACTTAATCCATGACAAAATGATAAGTCACAAGAATCCTACTTCGACCTAGCAAATTAAAAAATTATTATAAGCTCGCCAAATGTACAATACCTAGTCATTTGTAAAAGTTTTACTTTGAAAGTAAATAATTTTGAAAAATCTTGAAAAGGCTGATAATTTTTAATTTATTGTTAAACGTTATTGTAAAAGTTAAAAAACCATAAATGTAACTTAAAGACTATAACAAATTCAAATTCAAAAATCTTTATTCAACATAGGCCTTTACAGGCACTTACTTATTGACGTCAAAACAAAGCAAAACATTCTAATTTAAAGGAAACATTAATATTTAACCTTGTATGTGCATACATTCTGAATATACTCAAGATGTCTGCAAATACAAGTAGGAATGAAAAAAAAAGGTTGAATCTACACTTATTCGGAAATTGGGAGAGCCTTCTCGAGAAGAACAGGCAAGAAACTCGAAAGGTCAAAATGTTTTATCTCCTCTTTTAAATAAATATAACTTAAAGAGAAATAATGTTTAAAGCGTTTAAAGTCATTCAAAATATCCACAATTCAAATAGAAACAGTGCAACGTATAACAAGAAAAAGTATACAAATAGCGATTGTTCTCATACATTTATTATGTAATTAAATTTTAATCTATAGTTTCATATAATAAAATCATAATGATAATATCCCGTACTAATCATACTTTCCTTTAAAAGTTATTACCCAATAAGACTGGAACCTTTTAAACGAAAAGCACGAAAAAATTGTAAAATTACCAATAAGACATAAGTAATATTGTAAGGCAAACGTGTCATTAACGCCGTTAAATGATTGTGCAATTGAATCTCGTATCGACATTGCAATATGCTATCGTGATTAAAACAATCAAATTATTACATTTCAACTATAAAAGCGATGATAATGTTTCACCAAATCACCAGTGATCATGGCGTCGACCAAAACTGTCACTTTTTTTGCTGTTCTTCTTCTGATTCAAGTAAGTACATTGGTAAAAGTCACTTTTAAAGTAGGTATGTTAAACGGAAAGTTGAAACAGGGTCGCCAGAATATTATTTTTAAACGGTTTTATTTTGCTTGCCCTGATTGTTGCTGTTGGGTCAAATGTAGTAATTAAAATTTTACCCCCTTTCTGTCACTGATTGATTAGAAATTTGGTACAAATCTTAATTCTGAAATCCAAGATGGCCACCATCACAAAATGGCGGATTACATCTCCTCATCAATTTAGGGAATTGATCAGACGCAAAAATAAAATCGTAGGGCGTTTAGTGGATGACGCTTTGATGACCCTTTAATTAATCATATCAAAATTACTATTGTTCCAAAACCAGGGACAGGAAATTTAGAGAATAAGGGCTATGTAAGTAGCAATTGACGCCCTGTTTTTGCCGACTCCATTTCGCTAACCATCCGTCTAACAATTATGTATTCGCAAAATTTACAAGAGCGACTTAGTATTAGAAACAATTACATTGCGTAGAAAATAATTATTATGTTAATTTGATTTTGTTTTTTTTATATACACAAATATACTTAATATAACTTTACTCATAAAAAAACTGAAAAGCGGTTTATCCATAACAAACCTCACAGTGCAATGGAGAAATAGCTACTTACTCTAATGTAAAAAATAATAATTGGGGTCGAATATAATGTATCTTTGAATTTTATCTAATCTCTTCCACCCTGTTCGTCTTAGTACCCATTTCGCGCAAGTCAAAGAATAGAATTAGGTCAGTGACTCTAAAATTGGTCAAATAATTTATTATTCACACAACGCTGCTATTTGCCGACTGCTAAAAGCTTTTTATTTATTCAGTTTTTAATTAAGCTTGTTTTTTTCAGTGCACGTGGACACAGTGCCACGATGTTCTTGTACCCATCAGCTCACACAGCGCGATGGTCGCGTACAATGATGGAGACGACTTGGACGGTATCATACCCCTTTTGATGCTTACTGCGCTCCACAAAAACAAGGGGTGTAGCTGCGATCCTGGGTGCAGTTGCTTTCAGTGCAAACGATAATAGGCTACGTAGACAGAGAAACCTTACAGACGGAAAAATACACAAGAGGTTTTGCATCTCATTTGTCCAAGAAAGAGAACAACCTTATACAGGTTTAATTAATTGACAAGTTCATGCAGTATACAAAAATACGAGTATATGCGATTTCGATTTTAAATTCAAATTGTGCACAAAATCTAACACAGCTGCCTTGATAAAATAGATTACTAGTATTGTCTTATAATGCAAAAGTGACAATATGCATACATAAACATGAAATTTTTACTTTTATAATTTTTTTTTTATATTTATACAACAATGAAATTATACACTATCAAACTTTCGCGTTGCATTTTAAATTACTAAAACTTTTACGGGATTAAAACGCGTTTGGTACCTTATTTTGGCTCCGACGTTTCGGCCAGGTTTCACCGGCCGTGGTCACGGGCTGACTGTAGCAGCGATGTTACGCCTCAGTGTCCGATGAAGAATCTTCCTCCAACGTCACACTATTTCTCCAACTACCCCCGCACACAACACTAACAGTGTCCCTATTCCGAACGATAGCCGTATTCTGGAGGTTTACCGACTGCGAATTAAAAGGAGATTTTGTGTTTGCAAACACCGGATTTCACGCTGTTGACAGTTTAAATCCATCTTCCCGATTGAAATTATTTGGATTTTGTGACCCTGAGCATGTGGAGGAGGAACTGAAACATGTTCAGGAGGTACTAAAGAAAAACGGGTATCAGGTGAATATACGACGAAACCAGCCGAGGAAAAGATTTAGGCGTCCAGAGGTGTGCAGACAACCGGCCTACTTGCCTTATGTCAAAGGAGTGACGGACAAGATCAGCCACGCATTGCGTGAATACTCTATACCGACAATCTATAATCTGGCATAAAGGTGAGTAATATGGTGGGCACCCCGAAGGATGTCTTGCCCTTACAAACACCAGGGGTGTACAAAATAGACTGCACTTGTGACAGCTCTTACATTGGCCAAACAAAAAGAACGATCCATGAAAGGATTAGAGAACATATAGCCGCTGTCAAAAACCGCCAGTCTAATAAATCGACGATTGCGGAGCATCTTTTAGAAAAAGGCGCAAATCACTGGATTGAATTTTACCGTACGCAAGTCCTTTTCCACTGATCGTCACTTTTATTCAGGAGTAGTACGAGAAGCGATTGAAATCAGAAAAAATCCAAATAATTTCAATCGGGAAGATGGATTTAAACTGTCAACAGCGTGGAATCCGGTGTTTGCAAACACAAAATCTCCTTTTAATTCGCAGTCGGTAAACCTCCAGAATACGGCTATCGTTCGGAATAGGGACACTGTTAGTGTTGTGTGCGGGGGTAGTTGGAGAAATAGTGTGACGGTGGAGGAAGCTTCTTCATCGGACACTGAGGCGCTACAGTCAGCCCGAAACCACGGCCGGTGAAACCTGGCCGAAACGTCGGAGCCAAAATAAGGTACCAAACGCGTTTTAATCCCGTAAAAGTTTTAGTAATTTAACAATGAAATTTTCTATCTCACAAGCGGCACAGCTATCTTCCGTCTTGATTTGTTAGTCTAGAATACTTTTTATCCGATAAGGACATACGTAGAGTTTTTTACCATATCTTAGAATTCTACACAGGTATAGCTAGATCTATCGTTAGAGAATAGAATATCCAAAATAATAGTAAGTACTTCTTTTTCATCACATTCGAATAAGCAATAATGGCAATTTATTCACATTATCACAAATTATAACAAAAAAGCACTTTAGGTATTTCTTCTACCACCTCATCAACCTCTACCACCAGCATGTAAGTTAGGTCTTGAGATAAAATCTTGCAAAAAACCAGCCAAGTACGTGTCGGGCCACGCACAGTGTAGGGTTCCGTAGTTACAAATGCCAACTTTGAGTTCACACTCACACCTCACAATACGTTGCTATTTAATTAGGCATTATTATTATGATTATAGCTGCAATGATTTTATATTTACTTAACTTCACCTGGTTCGTAAATTTATATTCAGTACTAATTTTCAATGAAATGTTACTTTTCCGAGTACATTTTATAAGTTGGTCGTCTATAACTTTTTAGTTTGTACTTAGTACTCAACTCTGATAGTTTTCCTTTAAACCTCGTTATAATATACTACTGTTGTAATTTTTTTCACGTGTCCATATATAACCGTTTAGCAGTTAGAGGGGGGGGGGGGGGGGACACTTACCTCTAACAAAATGTGCATTTTAAAACCAAATATTTTAGAAACGGATCCCTAAATCGAAAAAATGGTATTCTGAACCTTACATTGTTTTTTAAAGACCTGTTCAACAATAACCCATACGATGGGTTAGTCGAGAAAAAAAATGTTACTCCTACTTTACTTGTATGGGAGCTACCCCAATTTTTTTTCATTATTATTTGCTACCACTTTTTTGGCATTATTAATATACATACCCATACCAAATGACAGTTTTCTAGTTCTAATAGTCTCTGAGTAAAACCGCGGACAGACAGACAGACATGGCGAAACTATAAGGGTTCCTTGTTTACTACGGAACCCTAAAAAAGTGTATTTTTTGTCAAAATTTCGTTCCCGTTATTTTCTTAAAATTCATTCATTTCGTTTCTTTAAATTAATCTATACGCATCAAAGAGATTTTCATTCCTGCTATATTATCGCCACTTTGAATCTATGGAGCTTGGAAAAAACACACAACGTAAAAAATATTATTAAAAAGCAATATGGGCATCCATCTGTTAAAAGAAATATTCAAAGCAGCTTACTAAAATAGGCAACCCGGTATCAAAGAGAAAAAGTAATTTGTGAAATACATAATGGAAAACGGAATGGCGCAAGACTTACTTTTCATTTCAGAGCAAAAAATATAAAATTAACCTTTTTCGGGTTCATTCAAGTGTTAAGTAAGTACGCGACCCATAGTAAATCAATGACGCCACCATTTAATTAAGGCGTAAACGACGTACTTACGTGATTGGACGCCATCTATGCTTATTCAAAAAAGTTTCTCTTACATCTACATACAGCAGTTTAATGCATGATACATTCACTTTTCATGGACTAGTCTAAGTACTTGCTCACATGTGATACAGATTTAAATGAAAAACTTATTATTTAAAAGGTAATTTTATCATCAATAAAGAAACTTTATCAATGGAGCTGCAATTATTCAGCTAGAACATAAAATATTATTATGTAGTTACCCAAATTGATATTATTAACTTTTCATGAACTAGTCTTAACACTTACATCAACGCTCAAATTTGCATCATAAAACAACATAGTTGATTTTCAACATAAGTCAACTTTTCCGCAGTCGTTCCGCAGAAAAAATGTATGGAGATGACATTAGCTGCGGAGAAATAGCGTGAGGTTGTCATTTCCATACATTTTTTCTGCGGAACGACTGCGGAAAAGTTAGCGTGTGTCATTTGTCTAGGGGGCTGTTACGTCAGAGGTAAGCGTTCGGGCCAGCTTAACTTAGGTAATATTAGCTCTTGCGTATTTCAATGAAAAAACCGGCCAAGTGCGTGTCGGGCCACGCGCAGTGTAGGGTTCCGTAGTTGCAAATGCCAACTTTGAGTTCACACTCACAACACGTTGCCACAGATTACTAAATATGTTGCTATTAAATTTGGCATTATTATTATTATTAAAGGTGCAATGATTTTATATTTCCTTAACTTCACGTGGTTCTTAAAGGGGAATGGCAGATGGCCATACTAACTTAGGCCCACAACGCACACATATAAACGAATGTGAAAATAATAGCGGATAATACCAGTATTTTATTGGTTAAAGAAAAAATATAAAAAAACTTGGTGAATCTTATTTAATGTATTTTTTCTTTTTCGTAAAATCAATAAATGTGTAACTTAACTATTATGGTATTATGTTATTTATGTCCATTACATTACTAATATAATATTAAGAATTGTACATATTATGTCATGAGTAATAAATATTATACAACGTGCAACCCATTACTGAGGAAGACATTGCGGAAATATAAAGATTTCTTAATTTTTTATTAGTCTATATTATTGTCATATATGACGAGAACATCATCTAAAAACTGAGCAGGTAATAACATATAACTCAACGATTTAGGAGACCTTATATTAAACTTTTCCATCGTTTAAACAACCCGAAAAATGTAAAAAAGCCCTCATTGATTTGAATACTAATATTATAATACAGTAGGTATTTTCATTATAGTAAAACCTATCCATCTATTAAAAGCTATTATTTAGTTGTTTATTTTATAAGTTATATACTTAGAAAATAAGAAAGTACCAAAATGAAATTATCGATTTGACATCGAAAATAGTTATCGATTTTAAGATATTTTTTGCACAAGCAAGTTCTCTTCCTGCAATCGTTTGAATATTGTATAATTATTTAAAACTAGCGCTCCGCCCTAGGCTTTACCAGCATGGATAAGTTATATTTTTTAAACTATTACCCGTGCGAAGCCGGGGCGGATCGCTGGTTATACATATAAAGCTTCCTCTTGAATCTATCTATTGCTGAAAACTTCATTAAAATCTATTGCGTAGTTTAAAAGATTTATGCGAATAGACAGTGGGAGCAACTTTCTTTTATACTATCTAAAGAAGACATAATCTAACATTTAGAGATATCTGGATAGAACGGAAAATTAAATACGAATATTTTATATTTTTCTAGTGCATCAAATTTGTTGAGCATTCTTGGGCCTAAAATCGCCATTCCCCTTTATATTCAGTACTAATTTTCAATGAAATTTTACTTACGGAAGAACTTACGAACGGGAGAAAAAAATTCCCATGGGAAAACAAAAATAACGCGGGCAATGTCACGAGCGGAAAGCTAGTGTGAAATATTTTAAAATATTTCACACGTCATCATTCAATCATTGTGTTACGCGCCACACTGCCTCAGCCAATCGCAAGCCAGCCGAAGCCAGCCAATCAGAGCCAAGCACGTGCAGCCATGTGCCAGCCAGCCCAAGCCAGCCAATCAGAGCCAAGCCAAGCTAGCGCCTTACTACCGGAGAAACTATAAAATGCCGCGCCATCTCATATTTAGATCACTTCTCTGTTTTACTGTTTCTAAGACGGAACTCTGCCCGATTGTAAATCGAAATTAAATCAGTGTGATTCTGCAACGTCTACTTTTTATTATATCCCGTTACATATCAGAAGTGGGATAAATATAAAAAAAACCCTAAAGCGTAGTTACGTCAATGCGTCGAGTGTAGGCCGCCTGGTCCGTCCGCACGAATGGGGCAAATCTCCGCGTGAAGATTCATCCGAGACAACTAGTGAAAACGAAGACAAAGTTTCGCCACCAGCCTAGCCTTCAGCTCGAAAAATCCTACGCAAGCTTTTGAAATCAGAGGTACAATAGGCCATGAGTTCTTTAAATTACAAAATACCCTCCGTCACTACAAGAAAAGAACCCTGTGCAGCCTTGCTAATCCCCGAGTTCGACCCGGATAGCGAAGAGTGTACTACTGCGACAGCATGGCTCAAAAAAAAATTGATCAACTTGGCGAAATTCATATAGATGGTGCAAAAACACGAAGTCGTTTCATCTGCGAGATAGATTAAGGAGGTCAAGCAAGAAGATGGTACAACCGGCTGGATGAATACGATTACTCTTGGGAAGACTGGAAGCAAATATTGATACGTGCATTTCCCAGACATCGCAAATATGGATTCGATGACCAAATATTATCAGGACAAAGTCGCTATGTGTTTTCGGTGTAAGTTGCCAGACAGCGCAGTTGTCTCATGCATCATTCGCGGTCTACCACCACCAGCACAAGCGAATGCGAGAGCATATCATTGCGAGCGACCCGAAGAATTATACGAAGGCTTCCTATGTGTGATGGATGACTACCAGCCACCGTCAATTTGGATTGGAACAAGCCCGTCAAGTAAAGATGTCGTCAGCCGACAAGGAAACGAAAAAATGTCTGCCTCGTTATCAAGAAGCAGGGCGAAGTGCTGAGCAGAGCCACCAGCTGCACTACTACACCGCCTTCGGAGGTTCAGGTTAGCCCACATTATTTTATTGCACTACCTTTGTAGCCAAAATAATCTATTGCACACTAGCCAAGCCAATATTAGCACAATCGGGGCATCAAACATAGAGGAAATCGGTTCAGATCTATTGAATAAAAACCGATTATGATTATTTGATTGCTTTACTAATCAATTTCCCTGACTATTTTGCAAGTAAAACACAAGACTTAGGATGTACAGATTTATTAAACATAAAAATAAAGTTAACAAGTGAACAGCCTATATACCGTCAACCTTACAGCTTGTCGCACAGTCAGTAGTTAGATGAATTGCTAGACGCAGGTATAGTTCAAGAATCTGAATCACGTTTTGCTTCTCCCGTAATTCCTAAAAAAAAAAGAACGGCGATAGAAGACTTTGTGTTGACCCTTGCCTAATATCGATGATTAGGTCTCCAAATTAGCCGTTAAGAATTTCTTTACGAGTCTTAGTTTGGCACAAAGTTACCATCAGGTCAAAATCGACCCTGCAGATAACCACAAAACAGCCTTTATAACGCCACATTGGTATTTGAATATACGCATGTTCCGTTTGGCTTCATAACGCACCGTCTGTTGTTATACGAATAATGAATAAGGTTGTAGATTCAATACGAAATTCCAATCACAAAAGGCGGTAGTTCAAGAACCCATAATGACTTTCCCGATAAATATGAAATTTTAGCATTCTTAGACAATTTGTTGCTACCCTCTTTTGATGTTCAGTCAGGTTTAGATATTTTACAAAAAGTTCTTCATAAATGAAGATCGGAAAATTTAAAGTGAAATGTGAGTGTGTTCATTTTTATAAAACAAAATTACATACTTAGGACATGAGATATCTTCGAATGGCATTCAACCAGGTGAATCAAAATTGTTAGCAGTGTCACAGTTTCCTACCCCTAGTAAGTAGTGTTCATGAAATACGTCAATTTATAGGGCTATGTAGCTATTTCCGTAAAACAGATTTAACAAAGAAAAACGCAGTTATGGAAATGGGGCACTGAGCAAGTCGATAGTTTCCAACAATTAAAACTGTGTTTGTGTACAAGGCCAATACTGGCTTTATATGACCCTGTATTACCAACTGAGATTCACACCGATGCATGCAAATCTGGTATCGCAGGTATTTTTTTTACAAAACAAACTGATAATTCCCTTAGGCCTGTCATGTATTTCAGTAGGGCAACGAGTAAAGAAGAAAGTATATACCACAGTTACGATCTTGAAACGCTTGCCGTAGTAGAATCTATGTGTAGGTTTAGAGTGTATTATAGTAGGGATACATGTTAAAGTGGTAACTGACTGTACTGCCGTTCGCGCCACCCTTACTAAACGTGACATTATCCCACGTGTTGCTAGGTGCTGGCTGTCAATACAAGATTTTGACATGAGTGTACAATATGGCCTGGGGAAAAAATTTACCACGTAGACGCGTTGAGTAGAAATCCCGTCGATGCTATTAATGTCAACCGCCTTGAAGTGTCAGACGGGTTCTATACAGTCCAGTACCAGGATGACAAGTTAGGCGTATCAATATTCAGCTTAAAGATAGCTCAGCTGCCCCTGATATAAACAAAGAATATGTGCTCTCAGATGATAGGCTCTATAGGAAGACATTGTATGGTAATCGCCTCGTGGTGTCTGCATTGATCAGATAGACTAGTTCAGATGCACCACAATGATATAAGTCATGTAGGCTTTAAAAAATGTATAGATTTAATAAAGAGGGAGTAAATGGTACATTGTTCCCTATTCCGAAACCCACAGAACCCATGGTCATGGTTCATATCGACCATATGCCCCTTTTGTAGAACAGCAAAATGTTATCAATATATGTTGGTTATTACAGACTAGCTTCTGCCCGCGACTTCGTCTGCGTGGACTTCAATTTTGAACAATTTTTAATTTTCCCTCGGGAGCTACTTAAGGAATCGGGATAAAAGGTAGCCTATGTCACGTTCTTTTCCATGTCAAAGGCTACATGCATGCCAAATTTCATCAAAATCCGTTCAGCCGTTTTTGAGTGATTGAGTAACAAACATCCAAATATCCAAACATCCACACTTTCACGTTTAAAATATTAGTAGGAAGTAGGATAATTTCTCTAAATTTGTTATTACTGAGCCCACCCACAGTCAATTCAGTAAAAAACAATAAGAACACTTTAAAAAATATTTAGTTTGTTTGGTTACCCTCATAAACTTGTCAGTGATCATGGCAAAGCTTTTACCAGCAGATATTTAAAAAAAAATTAAACTGACAAGCAATTTAAGTACATTTTGACATCTGTTGCATGTGCACGAGCCAATGGTTAAGTGGAACCGGATCTTACTGAATGCGTTACGTGCGATTGATCCTAGCCAGACTTCTAATAATTGGGCCAATAGCTTACCTGACATTATTTGGGGTGTTAATAATACTGTAAATGGAAGTACAACATAGTCGTATAGCCCTATGATTTGATGTTATGAAAGTAATAATGAATCGGTCTAAATCAGGCGTAATAATAGATCTAGTGCGCGATTAAAATTAGAAAGCCATAAGATGAAGCGTAACTTCGATAAAAAAAAAGGAAACTAGTCGAATTTACAGAAAGGGAGATTTAGTTCTTTGGCGGCAAGCACCCACAAGTAGTGTAACAAGAATGAGCACTAAGCTTGATGATATTTACTCTGGCCCATATATCATTACTAAGGTGTGGGTAATGACATATACAGAATCCTCAGTATCAAGGGGTTCCGAGGCTACAAGGCCTTTACTAGCCTGGTTGCATCGGACTCTTGAGGCCCTATCACAGAATCACAGTACCCTATATCATACTGTGCCAGTAGCTCTGATGACCAGCTTGAAACCGAAGATCTCATTGACCTACTTGAAAGCCAACCACGTGTTTTTCCATTGCGGGAGCAATGATTGTTTCAGGACGGCCGATTGTTACGCGCCACACTGCCTCAGCCAATCGCAAGCCAGCCGAAGCCAGCCAATCAGAGCCAAGCACGTGCAGCCATGTGCCAGCCAGCCCAAGCCAGCCAATCAGAGCCAAGCCAAGCTAGCGCCTTACTACCGGAGAAACTATAAAATGCCGCGCCATCTCATATTTAGATCACTTCTCTGTTTTACTGTTTCTAAGACGGAACTCTGCCCGATTGTAAATCGAAATTAAATCAGTGTGATTCTGCAACGTCTACTTTTTATTATATCCCGTTACAATTGTCAATATTATAAAGCTTGTGTATGTAAAATTGCCAAAATAGTCAGAGGTTTTTTATCAACCAAACTGGAGAAACTAGGGGTTTTTTTAAATGCATTTTGAGGGAAGGTGGAAAAAATCTGGCAGCACTGATTAGTATGCGGGCGGCAGTGGCGAGAGCGTGACGTGTGTTTTGTTTCGGTCACATCGCACTTATGTAACCTAGTTTTTTTACGCTTCTAGTGTTAAAATGTGTAAAAAGTAACGTTTTCGTTCGGTCAAAGCGCGTAAGCGACATTAGAAGCTATGCAACTATCAATTATAAGTATTTCCTTGCAATAAAGCAGTCGCTATGCATTATAACTAAATAGGTGAAAAATGATAAATAGGTTTAAAAAAATAAAGTCTGTCTAATTTATAATTCCGGAATGACGACCCAACTAAAACTTCTTATCATATTCATTAAATATCTACCTAAGCATTATAAGAATTGCGCTCCTTATCGATTCCATCTCCGCTGCAAGGAGCTGTGAGCGTTGCCTGCAAGACAGTATTAGATATTGCTATTACGGTTTATAGGAAAGTCATTACATTACCGTATGTAAATTTACATAAGCCAGTTCCGCGGATAGGAAGCGGAGGCCAGGAAAACAGTAGTGAAAGTGGATGTTAGTGCTTATGCGATATCAGGATCTGAGTATGAGATCCCAGGAAAATCGAGGGAAACCTTTAAATTTTATAGGTTTTTACAACTGGCACGTATTAAGCTTTTGTCGTATTCTTTCAAGTTATTATTTGAAAAGAATTAAATATAAATTACTAAACTAATGAATGAATGAATAAATTCTTTATTGTTAATAAAAAAACGCATATTTGCTAACAAAAAAAAGAATTAACAAAAGGCGGCCTTATTGCCTAGGCGGCAATCTCTGAGCTTATCGCACGGTCAGCCATGGCGCGGCCTGCGTTCTAGCGGGTCAAACGCCGTGGGATGTCGATGCACGCGTGCATGCAGAGGTGTATCGACATCGGGTTGCCGTTAGTGAACGGGGGGGACGATACGCTCCTGAGGAAGTGGAGCGGATTCGTACCCAGGCGCAGAGGGAGGCTCTGCGTCGATGGGGTGAGGCACTCGCCTCCCCAGCTGCCGGCCACCGGACGATCGACGCGATTCGTCCGGTGTTGGAGGAGTGGGTTGGGCGCCGGCAGGGCAGCTTCACGTTCCGCATGGTGCAGGTACTGACCGGGCATGGCTGCTTCGGTCATTACCTGCATCGAGTCGCGCGTCGGGAGGAAACGCCGCGGTGTCACCATTGCGACGCTCCCGACGATACTGCCGAGCACACCCTATTGATGTGCCCGGCCTGGCGACTCCAGCGTAGCGAGCTTAACGCTGCGCTGGGAGGCGGAGACCTCTCGCTGCCGAGCATGGTCGTGGCCATGCTCCGCGGCGAAGCGGAATGGGGGGCTGTCGCCTCCTTCTGCGCGGACGTAATCTTGCAGAAGGAGGCCGCGGAGAGGGAGTGGGAGGCAGATCCTCAAGCCGCTCCCATCCGCCGCAGACGGATAGGCAGGCGAAGGCGGGCATTCGCACAAGCGATGCCCATCTAATGACCCTGCCGTAGAGGCCTGCGTGCACGGTTGGCCCCGTGCACGCCGCCGTAAGGCCTTCCGTCTGGGGATTGCCCTGGTGTTCTCGGGCAATCCCCCCTTGGCGATAGCCCGACCGGTGGGTCGGGCTTGCCCGGGTGCGTGGGTAGTGGAGTCGCAGTGTGGACCTTACCTAGCGCGCCCATAAGGGCAGGGAGAACACCGGGGGGTTTTAGTGGGTAGTCCTGGCACCCTGCCGGGAGAGCCCCACACACGCTCGCTGTCTAGCCAACGGCGGGTACGGTGCGGTTACGCATTACCCCCCGAGAAAAAAAAAAGGCGGCAATCTCTGCCAGGCAATCTTTAGGTAGAGGAAAGTTAATATATGAAATAAGAGATAATGACGGGATGTGACAATCATATTAAAAAAATAATTAAATAAAATGACAATAAAATACATAAACTACACATATTAAATGAACGTGTTCCGTATATAATATATATGGACCACATTCATTTACAGGTTCATAAAATACATACACTAATTTAGAAGATGAGATGGATGGTACATCTATATGTCCAGCTGCAGGAAATGTGTTTTAGTAGCACGTTTAAATGCGTCTAACTAAATGCGTTTAAACTAAATCAAAATCTCACGGATTATTTACGAAGATATGTCTATCTTTCTGTTTTGATGCATTCTTGCAAATTAGAAACTCTACGGTCGCTTAGCCATCGTACAACCGACAAGAGATAAAGAAGCGACTCTGACTCATATTTTTTATTAGTGAAATCGATTCTACTCTCGATTCTGAACAAACTACTCGTACTAGTGTTGCCCAAAATCAGTCTTGGTCTTGTAGTTTAGCGAGACTCTTGCTGCAAGACTGCAGAATAAATAATAGTACTAAAGTACAGAAGGATCACACTCGAAGAAAAGCCAAGTTTAGGTATGAAAATTTACCTACTCTAACGACCTTCATCTGACTGCACGGGAAATTGAAATTTATTGCATGGCACGAGTGTTCCAATTCCGTTACGCGTCGCTGACCCGATACCGATTTAGCGATAAGAGCGCAGGGTTCCCACTAGAGGTGAAAACTTCCAGGAAACATTCCATTTCTAAGGAAGTATTCCTGAAAACATCCAAAACTTCCGGCAACTTTGGAAGTTTTCAAAACTACTTTTTACTTAAAATTAGGTACTAAAACTAAATATTCATATTAATTTTAATATGTACCTATGTGTTATAGGCATTTACTTAGAATAAGGTACCAAGCAGTCCTGGGTTTGTCAATAGGTATAGGCCGCGGCCTAGGGGCGGCAGATTTGTGCCTTACTTACTATAAATGGAAAATTATTTATTTAGAAAGGCATATGGGGCGGCAGAAATGAAGTGGCCTATACTCAAAATAATAATAAATCCGGCACTGGTAGGGTAAAACACCCAATAGTCAGCCTTGAAGCAGTATTCAGCCTTTGCAGACATTATTTCCATATAAATAGTGTTGAAATTTATTTATACCTTTAATTTAACATTTAAGCAAATCCGTGTCTCCTTACTGGCTAATATGCATATTTACAAACCAATAGAATGTCATCTTGCCGAGTTACATTATGGCTATGGCTGATGTTAGGAATGGGATGAAGATTAGGGAAGACAGTCTATCTATCTATATATCTGTATTCCAAGGGGGGATTGGAGGCGGCCGAAAAGCATCCCTAACGAACCACTGCAACATGTACAGATCTGTTGTGGCCGACCCCTCCATTTAAAGATCTCCAAATAAGCCAGCAGCAGTAATATAACCAGTAACCTTTGGAGACAGAGCCTTCGCATCGTGGAGTGGCAACCTAGGTCCACCTAGAGTTGAGTCCTAGTGTGGATGAGAGCGTGGCACTCACAAAGGATGTGAATTGCTGTCTCATTATCCTCACTACAAAATCTGCACGCGGGCAGCACAAGCGCAATGTGTCAAGCACATTTTGTGCAGATGTTTGTTGAGTTTGCAAGTTAGGGTTTTAGTGAGCTCTTAGTTGACCTCTGCTCAGCTGAAGGTTTCGCATTGCGACCCTGGGTAAAAACTCCCTAATGAGTCATGCAATAGTCCTGGACACCGAGTCCACTGAACTTTGAAGTCTAGCTTGTGCTTGTACCCAGAACTTGAGGACCCTCATTTTGATCCCCCTCGGATATACTATAAGTTGGTTGTGGTCCGATGTGAGCGTTTTTGGAGCCAGCCTTCACCAGTTCGTTAGCAATTTTATTGCCTCTGATATTGGAGTGACCTGGAACCCAGCCAATCATTCCGAAGGCCATAAAGTTCCTAATCCCCGATTCATTCAAAGCCTTCGTGCACTCAAAGGTGATTTTGGACTTGCGTTCAGCAGCAAGCACCTTGAAAGCAGCCTTCCTGGGAAGTCAGTCGTGTTTTTTACCTTTCCGCAAGGGATGCCAGAAGAAATCGATCACCCATTTTAAATAACCATATGACCTTGCCTGATGTTTCTTACTAAAGCAACAAAAAAGATAAAATTGATCGAATCGAATCAATAGAATAGGACTAATCAATCAACATAACATAACCAATCAATAGAATAATCTTCATCTGCAGAGTGGAGACGATTTGAGAAACGAAGTGAAGGCACAAATAAAGAACGACATGATGATTGAACATTAGAAGAACATTAAAAGATTTGAAGCTTAAGGTAAAGGTAGAAGAACAAAGACTCAAAGAATATTGGATGTGACAACTGCTCTGCATGGTATGATTTTAATGAATTCGCTGGGTACATTGATATATAAAAACATATAAAACGAAAAAAGTATATGCCAAATATAAAGGAATATGTGAGAGACCGACTACAGGGTTAGTTATGGGCTAACTTGTGGAGAAATGAGGCTGAGTACTGGTGAAAAGTGCCATTTTTCATTTAATGTTGATTTTTTCTATAATTATATTGTTAATTTAATATTTCGTTAATTTATTTAGTAAATTGAATAAGGAAACTTATGGTAAATAGCTATTGTTTTGATTCATAGCGTTTAATTTTTAAAATACAGTTGAATCAAATTTTAGTTTTCACTAAAAGGCTGACTATTGTGTGTTTTACCCTACCAATGACAACAAAAATAGGTAATTTGTAATATTCAGTATCAAGCAATAGTAACAGTAAGTAATGTTCAAAGTATCTCCAGTTTTTTTAAGTCAACAATCTATTTTGAAAACTTCCAAAGTTGCTGGTAATTTTGGAAGTTACTAGGAATACTTCCGGAAGTATTCCGGAAATATTCCAAAGTTTCGGAAACATTCCGAAGTTGTCACCTCTAGTTCCCACTCACCGATATGCAGTTATCGTTACAGAAATTACCGAGAAAAATCTAAATTGTTACGTGCGACGCGGCCAGCGTGCGAGCCGAGCGGCAACCTTTGCCATACACCGGCCCGGCCGGTGCGCCGGCCAAACGTATTTTACCTAAACTGCGGAGTGAAACCCCCCTGCCCAGACCAACACTGATCCATGCAATATTTGGGCAATACTTTTGCTCAAATCTTGCATGGGTCAGTCTTGATCTTGCTACAATCAGGCTGACCTTGATCTCGGTCTTGCAGCAAGGGTCTCGCAAGACTGCAAGACCGAAACCGATTTGGGCAACACTAGAAACTATATTCAGGTTTTGCGCTATTTGATCAGCACGTTGTATAAGTAAGCATTACAATTAGGGCTGCCACCTTTTTTTGTCCAAATAAAATACATTGGATTTTAAAGGTTGAAAAAAAAACGTACATTGTGTCAAAATAAAGTAATTTTTATTATTATGCTTATAAATATATTTTTCGGTAATTTTTATTGCACTCAATCAATCAAACAAAACAGACAAATTTTAATAAAGACCTTGACATAAGATTTTTGACACTTGTGGTTAAGTTGCATTCAGGAATGAACTTTTGGCGACCTCGACATAACCTGACAGAAATCGCTAACTTAACATTACTTAAGTCCGCCAATTCTCACTGTGCTTCTATAAGCGTTAGTATGTCCTATTTATGTATGTTTCGTGTGCAATAAATGTTCAATCAATTTGTTCAAAGTAATAAATATGTTTTATGCGGACCGCTATATTACAAGTCTTGGCATCAATATCACTTGATCTACAAAAAATGCTAAGTCAATTCTTCGTGAAATATTCAAGTCTAGAAATAGCCTTATTGACCTTAACACGAAAGTGAAAACGACACTAAAACTAGATTTAGACAATTAATTTTGACGATCGGTTTTTAAATAATAAAACCAAATTCGTTTTCCCTGTCGAATCGAAACACGAAAAAAGTTGCATTTTAAGCGATTGTTCCTAATTTCAATCTCGTCACACTTTTTTTGAAATGCTAATTCTGCTAATGTTCTTATGGCAATTTTCTATTTACATATTCTATTAACATATCTCTTAACAAAACTAATTGCGCTGCGTATTCGAACTAGTTGTGTATACTAACCTAAATAATATCTCGCCCAAGAGTATACAATAAGCATGCGGGCTAGTTATAAAATATATAAATATTATTTACTATCTAGTATATAAAAAGCTAGTTATATTTACTCTATTGCACCAGTTGGAGAATATTGGAGAATATAAAAAATATCACACACTATTTATACACAATATTTTTCGCTTTATCGAAATAACAAACAACCAAAATAGAGATATAGTAAACTACGACATAAATAAATAAACTTTATTTTATACGACAAAAAAGTTAAAAGCCGACTTCAAAAATGCTTACGCACGTAAAAAAATAATATGAGAATATACACATTTTTAGTTTGAAGGCGATCCAAGTTTTATGACTTTCTAATAGGAGATCGTCGCTTACACAAAGCGATTGCTAAAAGTTCCCTTTGTGTGTCGGGAATGCGATTTTGTTGGAACCCCCAGTTTTTTTAGTGGGTAGGCCTCATTAGGGGAGAGTTCCACATAACCGCAGTCGGGCTCCACTCCCACTGCGGTGGATCTTTTTAACTGGGTTAAAGAAAAGGAGATCGCGCTTGACACCGACTTCAAAATGTGATGTGATGTGTGATGTTATCTATACCAGCTCAATATAACTTAAAAAAATACAACTAAGCCTCTAGCTAACTAGAACGCCTCCAAAATTTGGCCATTCGCTTTATTTTCAGTTTACGGAAATATGACCGTATCTCTCACTCTCGCGCTAATTTAAAATTGCTACCCATCCGAGATCGTCGTAATGTGCACATCCTTACTATCCTGAACAAAGTCCTATACGATCCCAACTCCCCATCCTATCTGCGCTCCCGCTTTCAATTACTCCCTCCTCCATCCCGTCCTAAGTGTAGTTGTTGTGGGGCACGCATGCTGGATGTTCCAAGCAGCAATTCACTTTTTTTTTCGCAATTCTTTCAGCGTTCGCGCTGCTCAGCTTTGGAACTGTCACCCGAGTGACATTCAGCACAGCCAGTCACATAACAGTCCCGCGTTAAGCAACACTATATCAGAAAAGAGCAAGACCAATGATCATCAGTTATAATTAATAGATTATTTATGTATTTATTTATGTATATAGAAATAGGTATTTGGAAAAAAGGGTTCTTTATGTATTGCTTTGTCCTTGTTGTCTACTACATTTACTTACGCCACCAATGTTATGGGTTGACTGGAAGAGATCTCTATGAGAGATAAGTACGTCCTTGCATACCATGTGTATGTTTTTTTGTACAAACGTTTTTTGTTTATGCAATAAAGAGTATATACTAAGGGTCAATACGTGCCCACTGTATTTAAAAACTAACCTACTTACTCCTTAAAGTTAAGGATCCTTCCATCATCAGTTAGGCTCACGACTACCAGATGCAAATACCTGAATACAGAAGCTTCGGAAAATACATGAAACACTTGGACGTGCCTACAAAAGTGAAGGGTTTTCCTCGATTTCCTTGGGACCTCTTCATCAGAGCCAGACTTAGGTATCAATATGACCACTTCAGCAGTATACTCTATCTAATACAAAAAGAATTTTGAAAATCAGTCCACAATTGGCGGAGTATTCGCTTTTTTTATGTGTATGTCACACACAAAAAAAACGCGACGAATTGAGAACCTCCTCCTTTTTTGAAGTCAAAAAAAAGCGTCGCGTCATTTCGATTCGCTAGGCACGTAAGCACCAGAAATTAGTATCCATTGTGTCACCGGCAGTGTTAAGCTGCGCTTACTGTTAAATACGCTCCTAATTCTCAAATCCTCTTAGCATTTGTACTGTACGCGTTAGTGCTACGGTTTCAATTCCTAAGTCGTCTGGAGCATCGCTGGCTCTTTTGTAGATTAGCATTTCTGCGGCATCTTTGCTTTGGAACTATCTAGGTGATTCTACCAAACAACGATCCCTAGGTATACACAATTTTGGGCAGTACCACATCAAGCCGACACCACCCATGTTAATCCCTAGGTATACACAATTTTGGGCAATACCACATCAAGCTGAAACCACTCATGTTAATAGTCATATAAAAGTTATGGCGTCATTGAAAATACGAAAATGTAACCCACTCCCAGATGACCTAGAAACTTGATGTGCGGTTTCAAGGTAGACTTTTAGGCATATATAAGATTTTTTCCTTATAATATGAGTATAAAGGAAAAAATCTGAAAATTGAAAATTGTTGATGATTAGTATCAACAAAGTAATACGTATTATTACACGAACCATTTCGAGTTACTTTTGACCCCATCACAGCTTGAAACCTATTTAACCTACATGTACACGAAATTTGAAACATTTATTAAAGCCTCTTAGCTTGTCTAGAATCCAATTTTTTATAAATGTAACCTCAAACAGCTATTGATATTATGTACGTTTAAAAACCGTAATTTTTATGACTGAATCACTAACTTGGTAATCAAAAACCTACCCCACTTCCAGATGACCTAGAAACTTGATATTTGGCATCAAAGTAAACTATTACTATAAAGGAAAAAATCTGAAAACTTAAAATTATCAATAAACTAATAACAAAATCCTGGTCATTTGAATTGGCTAGTTTTTACCAATAAACCAAATTTTAGAAACTGTAGAAAATCCTGAACTTGAATTATATCTCAAGTGAATTAGATGCATTGTGTTAATAATTGTCTGTAAATTATTAGTCTGATGTTAGCACTCATATAGATCTCTATTCTTCTATCGGCGAAGTCAACAACGATGCATATTCTAAATATTGAACTTGACACTCATTTCACATTTATGTTATTGATGGGATAGAGGGAACTGCAGCTCCAACCGAAGATAGGTATTATGGAAAGTAGGTACACAAAATAGACGTTTGGTAAGTTCATTGTTTTCTCTTAAAAAACTAGATATACTAAAAAGGCGATATGAAAAAGCAATCCATATAGAAGCTCAGCCAAAGCCTTAGGATTAAAAGAAAGGATTTGACTGTGCTTCTCTTTTTTCATATAATCTGGTCAAAATTGTTCGTTTTTGTAGGTTTAAATCTCTTTTAACAATTAACTTAATAAAAAAAGGAAAACATGAGAACATGCTAATAGTGGCCATAGATTTTTTTTAATAGAGCAGTTATTGCCGTTATCCAGGAAGCTGATCGCCGGTACTCCCGAGCTGTCGTGTAGTTGTCCTTTATGTATTTTTTCACTTTCTATTTTCTTTGTTTTTGTACTCTTGCCTATTCGAATTTTCATATATTTTCTTTTGTTACGGCTGCCCGGCTGCTAAATGAGATTCGGATCGAAGTAAGCAGCACCTTTGTACAAATGATTTCTAATGTGTTATGTACATAAATCCTTACTTCCATACCTACTCACTAATATTATAAATGCGAAAGTAACTCTATCTGTCTGTGTGTTACGCAATCACGCCCAAACTACTGAACCGATTTAGATGAAATTTGGTATAAACATAGTTTGAGTCCCAGAAAAGGACATAGGATAGCTTTTATCGCAGAAATTACCCGTTAAGGGGGAGAAAAGGGGGGTGGAATTTGAGTTGTGGGGAAGGATAAAGAATAGTTTTTATCCCCGAAATCTTTTCTTAAGGGAGTAAAGGCGGGGGGAATTTGTAAAGGGAATCAATAAAAAAGGACTTCCACGCGGACGAAGCCGCGGGCAAAAGCTAGTGTTAAATAAAAAACTAGAATGAACTTATCGTACCAAATATCGAGAGATAAAATATTATCTACTCGATTACAGAACAACGGAAGTGAATTAAAAGCGAATGCTCAAGCCGGTCTATCTATACAAAACTGACACCTGATTAGAGTGGTTCATTGATAAAACTCGTTTTAGAGAGTCACCTAATCTGCGAGTTTAATTACGCAGAAAAAACGACTGTGACCCAACCGGTCTTGACGCAGTGCACTGGAAGATGGTAGAACACGTTTGACTCTTTATATGATGTGTCTGTCGCTTGATCTATTGGGACTGAAAGTTTTGGACTTTTATAAGGCTTGCGTCGGAACAGATCCAACATCATCATCATCATCAACTCATATACCTACGTCCCCACCGAGGGGCACAAGCCTACCCTAACTAGTTATTTATTTTTATTTATTTATTTAGGGGCATACATAGAAATTTAACAAAACAAACACAGGCACAAGAGAAAATATGACGTACAAAGGAACTGCTTATTTGTTCCGAAAATTTCTTCCAGCAGTCCTGCGACAGGAACTCGCTAAATAAAACAAGAGTGACATGACGTGCACTAAAAAAATAGGAAAGAAAAAAAACAATACAAATACAAAATTTAGTAAACTACATATAAATAAATACATTTAAATATAAATAAACTACATACACTATAATATGACAGTTATGGAACCAAAGACAGGAGATGCTCCTTAAGTATTTTTTTAAAGGAAAAGAGTGACTCCGATTCACGAATCTTGTGCGGGAATGGATTCCACAATCTGACTGCGTTCACAGTAAAGGAGAAGGAAAAGAAAGTAGTATTACGGGGAGTGATGTTGAGGAGAGATTTAAGGTGAGGTCTACAGAGAGAAATAGGATAGGAGTAAGAAAAACGATCTCTGAGATAAGATGGGAGTTTGGGATAATAAAGGACATTGAAAAGGAGACACATCACACGAAATTTCCTACGGAGACGAATAGGAAGCCACCCAAGTTCATTGCGTTGCTGGGACACGTGATCATATTTTCTAAGGCCATAGATAAAACGAATACCCAGATTTTGGATTCGCTCTAGTTTATTTAGTAGCTCCTCACTGATACTCGTATTCACGCAGTAATGTTAGGGCGATTAGGCCTTAGTCAAACCGCGATGGCCCTGTGCGGATTGGTTGACTTCACATACACCTTTGAATTACTTCGCAGGTATATTTCCTCACGATGTTTTCCTTCACCGTAGGAGCGTCACATAAATGCACATTTGAAATTCGTGAAACGAAAATCACATTGGTATACGAAAGGATCGATCGTCGGTCTCCCGATTCTACTTGGGGCACAGACCAGTGCTGAGACCACAGCGCCACCGACGCCGACGATCCAACAAGTAGAAGCTATCGAAGAGAATTTAATAAGATAATTGCGAGAGACGCCATAACCGGGTGTAATCTCTTCTGTGATACATGTCTAAGTACGTCTCATCTCAGCGGTGCGGCGACGAAGCGATTGCGGTATTTTGGGGTAAGTAATACAAATTCATATGAAAGACCACACAAAATTCTGAGCTGTGGCTTCGCGGACAGCATAAATAATCTTGCAAAAGGCGGGCTTTTTGTTCGAGCAGCAATTTCTGCCGAACAATGTCAAATCAAATCATATTACAAGTTAAAATAATTCAGCATACTATCCGTAGTTATACTATGACGCGTGCAGTAAAGTAACGACCTTGTGCTGCGTGGTTACATCATATTGGCGGCGCAGGCGCCGACGCGGTTCGCTGCGCGGGAGTGCCCGACTGTGTCGCTGTCGTGCCCAGGCTCTGTGATAATCTGTTTTCGTTTATTTTGGTCAATCGAATCGTGTTATGAGATACAATATTAGTCCTGTAATTTGAGAACTATTAATGATTATTTTAAGATATACCTAATCTTAAAGATTACGTTTTTGGACAGTATGGCTTTTTGGGGGCAGTTCTGTTAGACTTAAGACCTGTTAACTAAATAGCTTCAGTCAATGTGGTTAATACGACACAAGTCAATAAGGAAGGCAGATTTCCCCAAACTTGCCCACTTTTTCCACTTCGATCACTTGCCCAGTTTTTCATTTTGGATAGATTCCCTGCTTGACTGCTCACTTAAAAATGTCCTATCGCCAATCCCGTTTTTGAAACTATTGGACCAGCTATAAGTAGACTAAAAATATTTTCACATAAATTGATTAGTATTTCGGAGCTATGTTAAATAACCTAAGTTCATTACATTCACCATATATGATAAAACCTATGCGATTAAATCTTCGGAAACCAATGAAAGATGTTGTAATGCTGTGACAGCCTTGATTTATATCTCACGCTCTATCTAATTTAAAAGATAAAGCTTAAATGTCAAATCATTAAGTAGACACACTTTTATAATTTGATAAATAGTTGCGTGACGGTTTTGTAATAAAAATAATAATTCGAATAGTCCCTGATAAAATTTGATTTTCAAAAACGTACTTAATTTCCCGTACTTCAGGGTGAAAACTAAAGTTTGTTGTTTCTAAATAATGTCGTTCTATAATATTAAAAACAAATCACTTCCAACTCCGATTGGTATAAGCAACTAATATAACAACCAAAATGAACTACAGATTTATGTTATATCAAATATATAATATACAAAGGAGTTTTTATATTTAAACTACCTTTATTAATCACGTTACTAGTATACGTAGTATTAAATTATAATTTATGAGACACACCCGCCCATTCTCAAGAACAAAGATGGATCGATTATTTATGTCCTGACAATAAAATGATTGCGATAAATTATATTGATATGACGACTCATATTTCTATGGATGATTCCAAATATGTATATATACACGGTGTATATATATATATACAATGATTTTTCAATAAATTTTGCAAGCGTGGATCTGGGCAATCTACAATCAATCGAAAAATAAAGTTGTCTACAAAATCAGAAATCGTATCATAGTTTCTGTTTTTGACTGACTTCGGAAAAGGAGGAGGTTCTATGTTCAACTGTATCTATTTTCTTTTTTTTTATCCGATTACTCCGCCATTTGTAAGCTGATTTTCAAAATTATTTTTTGTTTATACACGATCGTTTTGTCCCATAATTTAAGCTCGGTCTTCGCCTAAGAAGGCCTAAGAATCCTTTAAAACTTGTTTCTATAATCCAGACGGATTATCAGGTCAAGGCTATATCTCCCAATCGGTGGTTGACCCGACTGAGCTAACCCGTCTCTCGCTACTCAGGCATGTTAGAGACCAAATAGGAAGGTACGTCTCCTTCCACTATACTATTGCCAGATATTATACAACCGCATAAAAATTACCGTAATTACGGGAAGCCTTGTAGATGTAGTGAAGTAAATTGTTTAATTGTTTTATATTGAACTAAATCAATTAACACAGCGAGATCAAATGGTACTACTTTATACCTACCACAGAAAAGATGTACCTAATACCATTATTTTGTACAATGCACTTTTAGTTAACCGCTTATTGCAGTTTTGGTCAATTGCATATTTCAGTTTTGGTCATTTGAGTATCTGGCCATACACGTACGATATTTGGCGGTTTGCGGATCTGGCTAAATGCGTCTATTGGTATTTTGCGTTTTTGGTCATATGCGTCGAACCCGTTTAATATTCATATAAACAAATAAATGATCATGATTATTGATTGTAGATAAAATCATAAAACAGACGCTCTTCCATGGTCGCTTAAAATGACAATACTGTGGATATTTTAATAGGCGGTGTCTTTATTTACTCGTACCACAGATAATATAATACTACAGTACTCGTACATAGCATTTTGATAGGTAGTTCACTGCTCCATTACTGTACAAATAAGATAATAAGGCTCAATAATAAAACAAATTGGTCCCTTCCATCTATCTCAACTGCTCATAATTGGCAACATAAACTTGAAAATTCATTCATTTATATTCTCTTATTCATTCCCAAATATTCTCCGCTGCCTTGGCTAATTTTCAAAATGTTACAGTATAGCATAATAGCTATTCGGTCGACGTGGCACGTCCGTTCAATATTCCAGTTGGATTCCGCATACTGTTTAGCTGCTCAGTGATCATCTTTGTGTTTGGTTGTGGACACTCTTGTCATCTAGCTAGTGGGCCATTTGCCAATCGGCGTGCTCGCATTACCATGTTATGAATTCATAGTTCCATAATACTGACATTGATAAAATATATCAGCAGTTTTATATGTTGCACTTTTTGTTATTTACTTGCTTCGTTCATCATCACAACAGCTCATATACGTCACCACCGAGGTGCTCGAGCTTACCCTAAGTTAGGGTGTTTAGGCCTTAGACAACCACGCTGGCCAGTGCGGATGGGTCGACTTCAAATACACCTTTGCATTTCTTCGCAGATGTATGCAAGTAGCTTCACGATGTTTTCAGTTGCCGTAGAAGCGTCGGACAAATGTACGTATATGAAATTCGAAAAACGAAAAACATATTGATACATAGCAGGATCGAACCCGGGACCTCCGGATTAGAAGGCCAGTGCCGAGTCTCCAGCGCCACCGACGCTTTTTACAAGCTTTTATTTACTTTTACCTGTCCCGTGTCTGAAATGAAATCTTGCAAGCTTTTGACCCACTGCCCGCTTTCCTATTGAGCTGAAATTTTGCATACATATGTTGATATACATACGAGTATGTATGCAATATTATGATGACATGCAACATAGAACTAATCTAATACTGGAGCTGAAAGGTGGCCACAGGAACTCCGCAATAAAACGACACAATCCAATCTAGTTTGGGCTCGTTTGATTCGTATTGACGAGTACCTACTAAAAGCTTGTATTTAAAAAAAAAAATTAATAATCTTGTTCAACTATTCAAATATAATGTTTTGATATTTTTTTCAGTCTGTAATTAAAATTTTTGTGATTATCAGTGTTTAAGTAAAACTTTTTTCA
The DNA here is from genome assembly GCA_963935595.1 of Schoenobius gigantellus. Lineage (NCBI taxonomy): Eukaryota > Metazoa > Arthropoda > Insecta > Lepidoptera > Crambidae > Schoenobius > Schoenobius gigantellus. The sequence continues at coordinate 13,821,944 of OZ012544.1, read as the reverse complement.
CATACACATCAATTAGTTAACGCATTAGGTAACATAATAATACAAATAAATATAGAATTAATATGCACATGTATAATCAAACAGAAAACAAACAATCGTAATGTTCTTCGCGCAAATAAATGCAACCTCTGTTTTCGTAGTCACGCACGCATAAATGTCGTCAAAAAATTATGTACTCTCATCAAATTATTTCTAAAAGCATGTTATGGTAACAACTACATAATCAGTATTTAGTCCACTACGTTCGCCGTCCCCTCGATCAGCGCCGCTCGCCGGCCCCAGAACAAAATAAATCTTCATTAACGCCCGTATCAAGTCGGCCAGCCCTACTCCCTGTCGATTTATTTTTCGTTACACTCTCAATATGCCCCGAGTGATTCTAGCTCGCTAACAGGATAAACTATGAGCATTTCGATCGCTTTGTATCTGAACCTGGTGGGCAAACAAACAGGCTGCAAAGATAGCAAGTGCCTACAGTCGACTAGCTACTATCTAGCTACTACCTTCCTACTTATGTTTGTCGCCATAATAACAATGTTTAAATAACATGTTATTATGTTATATTTGTTGTTGTGTTTCAGCAATAAGAGGTGATTTTATATTTGTCTTATTAAAAATGCTAAATAATTTGAAAAAATGATGAGAATTAAATTACCAAATAATTACGTCTCGGATGGGACACGAACCCACTTTTACTTTCTTTTTTTTCTTGTATTCGATTTATTCTCATCATTTTTATCATAAGAGGTGAGATAGCCAGCTCCTCAGTTGTTGAGGAGTCCTGGTGATGCTTACTTCCACCCTTGGCCTTACTGTAACTAGTCACTACTCTCAGGTGAGATGTAAGTAAGTAAGTAAGTAAGTAATATTTATTTGCTTGAAATATGGTACAAATGATATAATAATTGCAATTAGACCGCATATTTCACCAGAATCTGGCATGCATAAAATAGGTAAGTACTCAACAAATAGTTCTTAAATAATGCTACTTCACTGAATTATGTCCAATAATCACAATCACTAATAACATAAAACAAAAACAATTCCAGAACTCAATGTCACACTTCAATGTCAAAACAATATAAATAATAGGAATGGATAAGTACTTAACAGATGAATTATTAAATAATATTACAAATTAAATCCAATGGTCATAATAAACAAAGAATCAAAACAAAAGAAAATGAAACAATTATATAACTTCAATGTCAGAGTAAGATAACATTAATTTGTAAATTTAATTTAAAAATTTAATTTGAAACCACTGCTCCTCTTTAAATAATAGAAACAAAATGTTACATTACTAAAATAAATTTACACAATATAAAAGTCAATTTGATTTTGTCAGTAGTATTTTTTACATAGTTTCCATAGGTAGTTTATAAATTACATAACATTTTTTAATTTGAAATAGTCAAAATACTCACTTACAGAATAAAAACAATTTTCGATAAGCCAGCTTTTGAGTTTCCTTTTAAATAACTTTGTTGGTAGTTTTGTGAATTCCTCATTTAACAATAACATGTTAAATATTTTTACTGCCATACAATAACTATTGTTAGAGTAACGAGTTGTTCCGATTACAGGTAAAATAAGTTTGTCTGGATATCGGGTGTTGAAACCACAATAGTCCCTATTTTTTTTGAAGAGCTCTAGATGTGATTTCACAAAAACACATAATTCAAAGATATAGATTCCAACAACGGTCAATAGCTTTAGTTTCCTGAATAGAGGTCTACATGATGTTTCGATGTCGACATTACAAATGGCTCTAATACACTGTTTCTGTGCCAATAGTGCTCTCTCAACCAAGCTTGAATTACCCCAAATAGGAATGCCATATCTGAGAACACAGCATACATGTCCATGATACGCTTGAAGTGCAACCGATCTGTCACTAACCTTTGTTAGTTGCCATAGGGCATATGCGAAAGAATTTATTTTCGCACAGATTTTGTTAATGTGTTCTGTCCATGTCAATTTGTCATCTAAATTTATTCCCAGAAATTTAACGTTATTTGATTCTGCAATTACTTGGTTATCACAGCTTAATGCAAGTCGTTGTTTATTACCATTCTTATTAATAAATTGCATATATGTAGTTTTATTTAGGTTTGCCTTGAGGTGATTATCACTAAGCCAAGTTACGATGTCATTGATTGTTTTATTTATCTCATCGTTAAAAATGGTTTTATCCTTGCAGGGGATGACTACTGATATGTCATCTGCAAATAAGGTGCAATTATACTTCGTCACATTTGGCAGATCATTTATGTATAACAGAAACAGCAGAGGGCCCAGAATGCTTCCCTGTGGAACACCAGTGTTATTAACAATAGCATCTGATTTGTAAATTTGTGTATCTTTATTTGAGATTATTTTTGATATTTCTACGTATTGCATTCGATCACTTAGATAAGATTTTAACCATGTATTAGTAATGCCTCTAATGCCGCAATAATGACATTTCTGTAAAAGGCGACTGTGATTAACGAAATCAAATGCTTTGCTCATGTCAAAGAACACAGCTGTGACTGGAATACGTTTATCGACATTTTCTCCTATCTGATGAAGGGCAAAAAGTAGTGTGAATAAATAAAATCTACACTAACCTCCAAAAGTAAGTAATTACACTTTTAAAATTGCAATAACTTTTAAAGTAGGCAAAATATATTTTAAAAAAAAGTGTTAAAAAGACTAATGTATAAAAAACTATAACTTCCGAGAAACCTGACGAAATGAGCTGCAAATGTTTTTTGTTTGAATCCTTTATCTTTTGTAGTTTAGGGAAAAAAATAATTTTAAAAGTGTAGTACTTACTTTTGAAGGTCAGTGTAGTTCCTGAAGATTAGCAAATCTACAACAAAAACCTCAGACACCCCAATTTATTCTTATTATAAAAGAATTAAGTATAATTAAATTCATGTCCATTTTAGTTTTGGTGCATTTCTTGCAAATTTTAAACTCTATGGTCTTTGAATATGATGTTGCCGATTAGCCGTCGCGCCACCAATAAGAGATAAGGACGATAGAGCTAAGTAAATTAAAAAAGCGGCGTAGCTGAAAATTGAATTTTGGGTAAAATCTGACCCATAGGTACATTTTATTAGTGCAATTGATTCTAACCGCGATTCTCAACAAACTTATATTCAGGTTAAGCGCAATTCTATTAACACTTGAACTATAAGGATGGGGTCTTTATATGGGCTATACAACGTGTTAATTAATGTTTACGTTTCCAACATGTGACTTCGATGTCAAATTACAGTACCAAGCAATTTCACTGCCTTTCTTACCAAGCACTGCTGATTGGCGGCAGAAATAGGTAAAATATTAAAGAGATACCCGCGCAAACGACTGTATTGTAAAGTGTTACCTACACGTATGCACAGTACTGTGTGCGAAGTGCGAGTTATATCGAGCTTTACTCGATCACACGCATCGAACGCGTAAACGCGAAGTTGTATGGAATTAGAGCAGCGCCATCTAGTAGCTGCTATGGAATGAGACAGCTTTATCTAGTAACTACTAGATGGCACTGCTCTTATTCCATACAAATTCGCGTATACGCGTTCGATGCGTGTGATCGAGTAAAGCTCGATATAACTCGCACTTCGCACACAGTACTGTGCATACGTGTAGGTAACACTCTACAATACAAATTGAAGTCTTTTCAATTGGGTGTGCCCGGATCGCCATCCCCCCCACCCCCCACCTACGCTAATACTACTGTGTATCCTTCTGATTAGTAATTTCTGTTGGGTTAAGGGGATATATTTGTATTTAAAATGTTTATACCATCGCTCTGCTTTAGGCAACTCCAACCTCCAACCAACACTTCGTTGGCAACATTTTCGCGTGTTTTTTATGTTACGTGTTACTTAAGTCTGTTCTGAATAACGGAATAAACTTGTGTGCACGAATCGCGTGGCTAAGTCAGCGAAGTGACGGCAGTTTGTTTAACTGTCAACGCCTACTTGCCTGTACATGTGGCAAAGTAAAAGTTTAAGTTACTATTTTTTATAATTTATGCACAAATTTAAAAAAAAAGTACGATTCTGAGAAATCACTGAAACATAAATGTTTATTCATTTAATTCCTATTATTATCTTATTTACGCTTAAGTAATAAAGATTTGTGCTTCTAGCTTAAAAAATAACTGAGTACCATAAAAATTTCAACTCCTTTTTAACCTTTTTAACGAGTATACCTACATATGGCGTAGTGCCTACCTTTATACAGTATCTTTGCCTGTTTGTTACTGACATGTCAATTACAAAGTTTGGATCGATTTCGTAATAGGCGCGTCGTGTTGCTGCGAGGGTCGTTCGAGAGACGATCAAAGTTCATGTCGAGTCGCGCCTTAAATATCAATCGTTAAGATTTTGCAAAGACAACTACTCAAATGGCAAAGTTCAGACTATTGTCGTGGAAGTAGATACTTACTTATTTACTGATCATTGTTATAATATTACATTATTTAAATAAGAATATGGAAAAAATATGGAAAACAATATAAGACAAAACACCAGTGAGTTATATTCTTTGCAATATGGTGTATCGGAATGAAAAGCCGAAAGGTATTGTCGGAGGAGTTGTTGCACTTATAAAGCAGTGAGACTTTTTACAGCAATTTTAGGGTTGCACAGTTGCACTGGAGACGCACTGCAATGGCAATATGGACATTTACATCGCTGCACACGCAAGTTTGCATAGATCCACATACCGTTATTTGCATCTCGACTGTATTGCTGTAAAAGTCGCAGTGTGTAAACAACCTATAACTCACTTTCAAAATATCACTATTAGCGGTAGGATGCATTTTGGGAATTAATAATAACAAATACATTCTATCTACTAAAGGAATGTGCAATGCTTTAGTTTATTAACACTACTGATTTTATTCACGGAAATATCATATCATATATATACAGTAGTATCTGGTCATCATTATCACTTCACCAGTGCACATCTCACTGGTGGGCACGACAATCTCTTTAGGCGATCAGGAATTGGCCTACTCGATCACTCTGGACAGGTTGGTGTAAGATTTTCTTTCAAGTTTTCCATCTCTTCGCAGAGGTTATTGTGGTGAACTCCCTTAGTCGGCTCTTACGACATCCACGGGATCGGGAAGAAAGGAAGCAACGAGACATGTATTCTGAATTCAGATCGGGATAAGATTATACGAATAAAAGTGAGAATTTATTATTCAAATGCAAGCGTATAATATGCAATTGTCAATTCTACTGATTTACTACAATATCCGGTAATAGGGAACTTAATTTCCACCTCGTAATAATAAATAATTAGAAATGGCTGCGCACGCGCACCGACCGTTTTTCTATGAGCAGGCAGAGTAATGCTGCCTATTTCATTTAATGTACCTATTACAATCTCTCTTTTGCGCTAGTTTCTGTGTCGTTTATGCGAAACACGCGACCACGATGCAAATTTCAGTGATAAGTCAAGTATAATGAAGTATTACTAGATTTCAAGAAGTCCAAGCAAAGAATAAAAATAAAAGAAACTTCAGTTTATTGAGCTGGATGTGTTGCTGACCACGCAGATGACTTATTAGTGTCCTGTCCTGTCTGAGCTTTGTTGGTTCCAGAGGTTCTAATAGTGAGCGGTCAGGTGTCTATGGGTGCCTCGCTACCTAAACGGAAAAGATTCGTAAGGCGGTTTAAACTCAAAGGAAACTAACTCTAAAGTTACATTTATTTACTCCAGGAAATCACTTGGCTTTTATCTCATTTAATGGTAAAAGGTCAAATAGAGACAAATTTCGCTTGGAGTTGAAATCAGGGTTTCAAATAATAGTTATATCTCCTGACTTAGAGGTTCACTTCTGGGATGTTTTTTCCATATACATAAGTATAACTAAAAAACATACATATTTAATGTTCGAATTATGTAATGTCATTGCGTAATATTCTTGGGCGTGCGTCTAAAAATTTGCTTCTGTTTTGAGAGCAGTTTGTTCTGTAGACTCACTTAACGGTTCACAATCATTATTTAAATCAATTTATATCAGATGCAATTCCAACACGTGGATTATGTTAATGACAGCGTTAATATTTAAATGTTCTTTCGTATTTCCGCCTCTTAACACTTTTTAAGCATCCGATGCAATAAATAGCTGATAATAGATGCTGAAGCCAGCCATGCTTCATATAAAAGCAATGCATGTGTTAGTAGCAATAAAATGAGCAGTATTTCCAAAACAGCTTAGTTTTCGCGCTAGTTCCAATCGAGGCAATGCTAGTTCACGAATCTAATGAAAGAATAATGTTTGAGCTACCAGGTCTAGTTCTACTACAAGTAATATAGTATGAAAAAGAAATAATGAAACCCTATTGAAAACTCCGTTAAAATCATAAATATCGTCATAAAAAATTCATTGTGATTGAAGCTTTCGTAATTTTGAGCGGCAGGGAAAGATTCTCGTTTTACAAAAAGAATAGCATTTTTAACAGCTTTCCAAAAAACAATTAAAATGTACTAGATGCGAATGTTTATATTCATGTTTCAGTATTGATTTAACTTGCTATAAGCGGTCATGGTCTCGTGTATTTCTGAGTTGGCACTGTGGCTTTTGTGGGGCATACAGATTTGTGAATTTGCAAGAGCCACATTTTTATACAAGTACAAGCGTGCCCGCGAAGTACATTTTGCCAGTAAAATACGCCCTGTTAAAAAATGGGGGTTGGTAGTAGAAGTGTGAAAATTTAGTTTTAAGTATTTTTTGATACCAAATTATAAAAATCTAAAAAAATCTGGAGAGAGCCAACCATATCATCTAGGGCTATAAAAAATAGCCTACGACCTATTCTCAAATCTACGAAATATACATAAAAAAATCAGAAAAATCGGTCAAGCCGTTTCTGGGAGTTCGATTGCGTTAACAAACACTGTGACACGAATTTTTAAAATATTAGATTAAAAGATGTTGGCAAACAAGCAGGCTGTCCACCTGATGGTAAGCAACTACATTCGCCTATAGTACACGTGGTTCCTGTAAGACTCCCAAATTTACAACCCCTTTTCTAGGGCGGGGGAATCTTTTTACGATTCGCAAGGGACTGAAGCTGACAAGGTTGCCCCTTGGATATGCCGTAGGACTCGGGTAAGAACCCCATACCCGGCTAAACCACCCCCCGAAACTTCTCCGCCCTCGGTGGAGCACGCTTGGGATCGGACTAGCCATTTCCCTGAACACACCCCCTAAGAACAGGCCCAGCGGTATATTGGTAAGTAAGCTGGGACTTACGCCAAGGGAAACCCCTCCCTAACCAGGTTTAACTCGTTTGCAACCGTCCAGACGGGCGACCAGGTCGGAAACGTAATATCTCCCAGCCAGTTGTCGGTCATTTGGGCCTGAAACCTTCCTGGCTGCTTAGAGTTGTTGGTGCGTACCTAAGAAGGTGCGCCTCCTTCTACCCAATCGCTTGCGATGGTGAAGTGAAACGGCTTGAGGATCCTCCTCCCGCGTCCGCTCCGCTGCCTCCATCTGCGAGATCACGTCTTCGCAGAAGGAAGCGGTAGCCTCCCACGCTGTCGTGGTGGACAGCATCTTCGATACAACGCTGGCCAGCGCGACGGGCGTACCGTCATCTATGCACAGCACGAGGACTAGTGCGTCGCGCTGGGGTCACCAGACCGGGCACTCCGTAGGGTGTGTCCAGCCGTGTCGTCTCGGGAGCGCCGCAGTGGTGGCACTGCGGCGTTTGTGGCGGTTTAGATAATGGCCGAAATAGCCGTGCCCGGTCATCATCTGCCCCAACTGGTAGGAGAAGCCCCTAGAAGGACGCCGATATATACGTTGCCAACTTATAACATAAGATGCCACACCCTTTAAACCAATCAACCAACAGTAATTCAAGCACCGCTGCTTGGCAGCGGAAATAAGTAAGATGCCGGAGGTACCCATGGAAACGACTCTACTGGTACAGTCTCCGTCTGGTAATAGGTATGTACATGTGCTATTAGGCGAATGAGCTGTCTGCTTTATGCCAACTTAGTTATATAAAGAATAATTAAAGTATCAACGAACCCTCCAAAATTTTCATTGGTAACAGGCAACTAATATTTACTTGGCTAAACAGTTTGAATAGTAATTTTATTTAAGCCGATTGGATAACCAAGGTTTGTATTCTTCTACCCAATTATATAATTTATTACGGAATCTCCAGCAAAATATGTTACCGAGTACTAATCTTATAATAAATCTAAGAACTTTATGTCGTGTTAGTCCTAAGAATATTTAAACTTATCGGTCAATATCAAAATCATCAATTTTTATGTATGATAAACAATTTGTATTTTAACAATTATTACATAATTATCAGTCCCATTAAATAGCCCCTATGTCGAAAAACTAGTTCTACAAGTTCAAAAGTCCGCGTTCGTGCTGGTTAAAAAATACGTATAAAAAGAGTTTCATATTTCATAATATTTGTACAATTAAAAGTATTTACAAATCAATCAATTCAAGCAAAATCCACCTCGTGCAGATTCTATGTTTTTTTATATATATTCTTTCAAACATAGAAGCAGACATAGAATAATTTGTGTCCATAACTATGGCACAATATAATAAGTGAACACTAACAGACAACATAATGACTTTAATGACGACGAACAAGAAGTATGCAAACTCAACGACGCAGTCATTCAATAAGGATAATAAGGAGATGATTGCCATCATGTCAAGGCTCTAACTAATCACGTATTCGACGAGAATTAAACTAAAATAGCGAATCAATACTAATTCGTCACCAATGAACATTCATCCATGGACGGTGGAAATATTTAATACTATATTTTATTATTAGACACTACTTATATTGTAAAACTGAATAAACGGAAAACAATTTCTAACTCCTATATCAGGAACTTTATACTGCATTCAACTGGCTTTGCGTCAGGAAACTCTAGGACCTAATACTCATAGAAAAAATAATTAGGCTATAGCAACTTCAGATGTAACGTCGATTTAGGGTTTAGCATTGGGGTTTAGGGATTAGTTTTAATAGATCGAGTTTTATAACGAGTTGCTAGAAAGCTTCCTTATCTTTTGTTTAAATCCACTGATAGGCGGCAGTAGTAGTAATATAAAAATTTGTTAGTTATACAGTAATTACGTTATCAAAAGTTGATATAAATATGAGGTATGCATTGTTTATCTGTATCTGTATTCTGTGGCAATAAATAAATAGGGACTTTCAGTTATAGCGACGGAATTGAAATGGTCACTTCATTATTACCGAAAACCACTGTAGTTTTATCCAATATAAAAACTTCTACGTCAATCGCCTAGTGGTATTCTCATAATGTTCTCGTGGTGGACACCATGTGGATTTATTATTTTTTGATGCGTTATCTAATTCAAACCCTTTTAACACAGTAGCGTAAAACGTAAAAAATCCTTCTTTGTCCATTTAAAATGAAAATACGACGTTATTTTCAGAAATGGACTGAGTAAGTTGTGAGCATACAATATAAAAGCTTTTTATCTATTTACAATATTAAAACGGATAATAAATAATTTACAAGACCCAGATTCCTCAACAACGGAGGCACTGGCTATACAGCTTACGTTATAAACGATGTCTATTATTTCATTGCCCCGCCCGATAAGGAAACAATCTTCATAATTACTTGAAACAATAATATTATCATGTTACTCGTATATAAGGATTTGCAACCACACAATTTTCTCACATAGATGTTGTTAAGGTCGACCGAGTTAAAACCGATTAAATGGACCGATTTGGAGTAGTTTTGACAATAGTTTTACCTTAACATTCGCTAGATATAACAAAAGATATTGAATATACATTTACTAGGTACTTCCGATTTTTTTTTAATGCATAATGATCTTTTATCTTTTTTTATATTACTAAGTTGGCAAACAATAAGCAAACTGCCGATTTCCAGGCGTATTTACTAACTATGGTTGGTAACAAGAACTGTCATTTTTGAAAGAAACCTAACGAATTGTTAAACATTTGTTAGCTGTGATTAAGGTAATTTGCATACACATCAGTAAGGCAATTTACGTACAGCATTTTCCGTAAGGGAAATTCGTTTGAGCAGCCTGCCTGCTATCTCAGCTCCATCTGCATAACTTTCACCTGATTGAAGCAATGCCAATGGCACTTTGTGAAAACACTAACGATGCGGCCTTATAGCGACAAAATATCATTTATCATCATTATCAAAGGATAGTTAGTATCATTGTGTTGAATCGACATATTTATATGGACACTGAATATTGCCTGTGGTGAATCATACACCTAATTTGGTTGTTCGTCCGCCTCCTAATGGATAAAGAAACGGGTCATTCGAAATTGAAAAGCTGTTTTTTATTATATAGAAAACCCTACTTTTTATTTTGTTTTGATGCTTCTGTTGTATGTATCTTATATATTTCTTTTTATTAATATGTGTTTTGTATGATTTTCTGTTACCTAATTGTTTAAAATCTTTTACCCCACTTAGGCCCGGCCAGAGTACCAGCGCTGTATCAGACTAGTCTGTTGCAGCTTATGCTGAGGCCGGGTTCTAATTGGCCGGTATGTATAACTGTATTTTTTTTCTTGTATATGTGTGGTCAGTTAATGTTTTCTTTCTTTCTTTCTCTCTGCTTAACATATATCCACAATCCATGTAGTAAAGCTTCTTCATACGAAAAATCCATTCCCAAATATCTACGCCATCGCTAACCGCCCCTGTGGTTTTGTGGTTGAAACTAGGTACCCGGTATTGATCTGGAAGTCCGGGGTGCGATTCTTCATTAAATCTTCTATCTATATAAATAAAAATGGATCACCGAATGTGTTGCTATTAAGCGCAAAACTCAAGAACGGGTGGACTGATTCGGCTATTTTTTGGGAAGGTTCTTATGGAGATAAAAAACACAAAAATTGCGCGGAAAATAGTAAAAACAACACTTGTCTTTTAACAGATCAAAGTCTGTCCGGGCAGCTAGTAAATAAAATAAAAATGCATTCATTTTAGACGAATGACTCATATTTAATATTCGTCGTACTTATTAAATTTAGAAAGTTACGATTTGCAAAATTACATCGCCATTGGGCGGCGGTAAAGCTTCAGGTCCTCAGGGGGGTTAGACAAGTGGTAATCGTTTCATAGCGAAACGATAACTAAATTCGTCATCGTCTCTGAGATTACGAAAACAAATTCCTAGCCAAGGTAAGGATTAGCGATCGCCGTGTCGAATTGTTCTTTCAGTAAGAAAATAACATTTGTTTATCTAAGTACCTACTCAAAACTGAGAAATAGAAAAGAAATGGTAAATAAATGATTAAATTAATATTTCTATTTCATTTTAATGAAAAATGAGTGGTTTTGAGTAGTATATGGATGAAAGTTACGAAAAAACAATTCGCTACTTCATCGATTAATAGCGAATACATTTGTCTACCAACTTACATATCGATGACTTTGATCGATTCGTCACGTTATTTAGCGATGGCATATGTCAATCCCATACATTTTGTTTGCTTCGTTATTGTTTTTGAATTGTCACTTTGTCTAGGCTACTGTAATGTAACAGTACTTCTTCAATTAAAGTAGCTATGCAGAGTAGTATTTTATTTACACTAGTTTTATTAATTTTTTAATTGTGGAATATTGTATAGGATTCTCGTATGCTATTCGTTAACAGCTATCTCCTTAGTAATACTGTCTTGAGTTATTGTTTTGAGGGCTGGCTAGCTCCTACCATCTAATCCGAATTGGTGGCCATAATAACCACATTGACAACTTTGTTGTACTCCGACAACTAGGTGCCAGTTCCTCAGTTGTTGAGGAGACTAGGCTTACTCTTGAACCAATTCTGACCGATCGGCATTGTGACCTTTGGTACGAATGAATAGCAGCACTAGCGCCGAATTGGATCACTATCTTGAGAAAATTAAATAAAACTGAGTTTGGTTCACTTAAAATCCGCGCAATACGGATCTAACTTGGCGCCAATGTGGCAACTCAAGAGTTCGAAAAATCACAATCTCATGTCGATGATCGGAATTGCTTCAAGAGTGCTTACTCTGGTAAAGCTCGATTCTTTTCGAACTTGGGCCTTATCATCACTTACCACAATAAAGTGGCAACACAATAACGGAGGATTCAGAGTCTACCCATCAATAGGCTACCTATGATTCGTTATTGAACCCGTCATTACTAACAAACCTTTCTGGAGTAACGCTTTTCCCACGCATATCTTTGGTGTGAGAGAATCAAATATTTTTATTAAAAATCTTTGTCCGCAATTTCTCTTCGTCTGCCCGTTTTTACAAACCGACTCGCTATGTTTATCCACGACCACGCAAACGACCTTCAAAACCTTACTTGTCACAGCGCACAGGCAGCGTTGTTCGGAATCTGTTAATGATGCAAGCGAGAGGTGCGGGGGCGGCGCGTGGGCACGAGGTCTGTTGCAAAACTGCATAGGGATTAACCATTATCACCACAAAATTCACCTTTAACCACGTCAAAATAAAGTGTAAACGGTAGCGAAGGCGATTAGTTGTACCTACCGCATAATTTAAGTTCACTATACTAGTAGGTACATTATCAAGGAATTGTCGGCAACAGTGATAGGTACATGCTTAAAAATTACATCTAGCAATCAAAGCATATCAACAAAGTTTGGATTATGAAACGCATTTTTTCAATTGTTGACAGGTTAACATTTTTAATTAATTTATGGTCATATTGCGGATCATTGTTTGTATATTCAATTGTCCTCGGAATGAATCATCATCGTGATATATGAGAACTAAAGTTCCAAGTAATTTCATGACGAGCAGCAGTTAATTCATTAATGCAAAATTGCTATCAAGGTAGTGGTAGAATAGTGAATAAAAATCAAGGTAGTGGTAGAATGGTGAATAAAAATGAAACATACAAGTGAGTATCGTCAAAATTTACTGTTTTCGATTAATCAAGTAAAAAACAATGCTATTTTAACTACCTCAAAAAACTCTTTTATATCTACTAAATTTCAATGTTACCTAAGCCTACTATATCGTTTCAAAAAATGTGCAAAACAGTTTTAAACGACACCTAGTTATCTGAACATACATGCATTCATATACGAGTATTATATTATATATGTATATATTCTTACTAGAAATTATTTTATAGTTCTTCCAATAAAAAATCAAATTCCATTTATGAAACTTTCTCAATAATGAAAATACGTGAAATTGAATTTACAATGCATGCAACAAAAAGCTGTTTACGGCCTTTTAATTTTTGATTTATTTTAATTTACCTACTTTTTTTATTTTTTTATAAATTATAAAAAATTTACTATTAAAATTTAAGCCCGGTAGGTTGAGTTAATTTTTCACGTTCCTGTTTCCACTAACGTAAGGTGGCGTTATACCCCAGACACCAGACGCCTTCTGTGGAGTCCTACATGCTTAAAACCTGGTGATGAAGTAGTGCTTATGTTTTTTACTACAATAAAACCAATTTACGCAAAAAAATATAGCATTGAAATAGCAACGAGTTATACCAAATGATAGAATGGAGTCATCGAGACATGGAACAGGAAATCGCCTCGTGAATCTCGCAATGCCTGAATGAACGCAAAAATGAGCCAGCCAACGTGGGTGTCACGGTCATTGGTTACGTGCATAGATATATCTATCTACTTATTTTCAAACCACTTTCCTGTGGGAGTTGACCGGCAACTCCTGCGCTACGGATACGGTGATCGGATCCCGCAAATTCCACATAAAATATCAGGATCCGGCTCAAAACGTCCGATTTGCAGGTAGGTAGTCAAAAGCGCAGGCGACTGTAAGCTTATGGATGGCGAAAGCTTTGATAGGTTGCGTATTATAGTTGCATAAAATTCGTTTCCATCATTTTTCAGAGAAAGCCTTCTGACGAAGCAATCCATGTAGAATACTTTTGAAAAATTGAATTTTCGAATAAATACCGAAAGACATTAACAATTGTCACATTTATCCGCGTGATAGACGTGCAGACGTTGCATTCAAAACTAGTTATTACTTCAAACAACACACGGTATGGGTAGCAATTATATTGTCACACAATACAAAAGCCAACTATTCATTTCATCGGTCATTGGCTGCTTAAATTAATTTCCCTTACTAATCACATACGAGGCGAAAGTTAATAGCGCAGACATTACTGCCGTGGAAGTGGAAGTGATTGCACACTCGGGTAGTCGGATCAAATAGGTGAGGCTATGGTTGCTCCTATACTATTACACAACAACAACAATGTTTTAAGGAACGAAGCTAAGCAACATTTTATTTTATGCCCCGCGGCTTTACGGGCGAATGGTCCGTCGCCTACTTTGCGACCAGTAGTTATTGGATTTGAATAGAAAGTAAACGTCAAAGGTAATTATTCGAAACAGTTAAATGAGTAGGTACATAGTTAGCGACAAGTCAACGTATGTAATTTAGACGACAAAAAGACACATATGCCTTTACATTACAAAGGCACATAAGGCACCCTATAACATAGGCCTTACTTCGGGTTGCTCATGTCCTCCTTTTACCCTCTGCATCGCGGGGGAACAGTGAAAGGATCGTTTTCCCGCTTCCATTCCGCTGCCTCCTTCTGCGATAAGTACTACATATGACTGGCAGCAAGAGGGCAGCGCCTCTCATAGCTACGCTACGCGTGGCTCGCAACGTTATGTTCGTCAACCCCACAAGATACACCACACCATCACGTTATTAGAGTACTCGACTCTAATAATGTGATGGGTTGTATGCCTACTTTTCGGACCAACTGATGTGAAGTGGTACATTTAAAAATATTTATTTAAATCTATTTCATATTCTTTATATTATACTACTCGTATTACTGCTACCCAACCATTGATAATGTTACTCTACATAATTATGTGACCCAACCGAACTATCAGCGCTACAGGTACGGGAAGCTAATATATGTAGTTCTGAAAGGTTAAAAAACGCGCTACATAGAGCACCGCTTTGTAGCTTGCGGTAAAGTGAAAGACAACCGCCTTACGTAATCCAATGTCAGTGCTACCTTCCACGGCATCAATTTATCAACGTCTCATATTCACTAACTATGATTCGACATTTTAAACTTGGATCAGATAATCGGTATACGGGTCAAGGATTTTGTAAAGATGAAAGAAGACTTTCTTTGCGCCTTAGTTTTGATTTTATAGCATCTGTGGTCTAGTCTGCCCCGGGCTCAGGAGATCCCCGAGTAAATGCCGCATGGGGCAGTAAGATTTCTTCCCGGTTTGCTCCTTAGGGCCGATTTCACTACAGAAATTAAACGCGATCAGTTCAAGTTAAACTCGGTTTATGCTCTAAAAACTGAGTCCCGCTACCAAGTCGCGTTTCACTGGCCTAAAGTAATCGTCGTTCATGTTGAACATGGTTCAGTTTCTGTACGTCTAGTACGAGTTTTTAAATCGAGTAAACTACAATAGTTTTCGTTAGCTCGCCAAACTGTCAGTTTACGATGTAAACGGTAGTATGAGTTGCTCGTTTCGAATTCACGTTTAAACGACAGCGAGTTAGTTTTGCTCGATTAGACGAACTTCACATTATATATTTATATCTCTCTTACACACATGTGATTGGAAAGAGACACGCGATTCTGCCACTGTGACGTTTTCTTAGCCGTTTTTATTATTTTTAAAGCGAGTTGAATGAAAGAAGAACATTAAAGTTTTTATTTGTTGTGTTGTTAATTATATTATTTTATAATGTCGCGGACAAGTCAGTCGCAATTTATTTTAATGATAATAAATTGTGTTAAACACTTTAGGAATAAAAATAGAATTAAAAATCTCGGTTAAATTATGTGTATTTATTAACACTTTTTTAAGGACTGGTGATTTAAGGCCGTATAGCGCTGAGTAAAGTGTGTATCGGAGATACGGCTTAAAAATGATTGTCACAGCTCTCTTCATGCGCTATTTCGTCTTGCATGGCCCTCCATGCTAAGTATCACCGTGCAGACATAATTTTAGTGTTTAGAAACACAAAAAAACGTATCTAAGTACCAAACTCACATAAAAATGTAAGGTGAGAACCTAAACTACAATAGTTTCCGAGTAAACTGTGAAACAAATGTCAAACATGTAACTCATACTGCCACACTATTGGAATACGTACTTATTGATCGAGTAGTTTATTACTTTGTAACTCATACTGTCAATTCTAGTTCATTATAGTTTCCGATAGAGGCGCTGGTGTGAAATGTATGGAAACAAAACTACTCGATCGTTCGAATCAGAAACTATCAAAACTCATACTAGACGTACTGTACGTCTAGTACGAGTTTTGATAGTTTTGGATTCGAACGATCGAATAGTTTTGTTTCCATACATTTCACACCAGCGCCTCTATCGGAAACTATAATGAACTAGAATTGACAGTATGAGTTACAAAGTAATAAACTACTCGATCAATAAATACGTATTCGTATAGTTTTTGAGTTTGTGGCAGTATGAGTTACATGTTTGACATTTGTTGGACAGTTTACTCGAAAACTATCGTAGTTTAGGTTCTCACCTTACATTTTTATGTGAGTTTGGTACATAAATACGTTTTTTTGTATTTCTAAACATTAAAATTACGTCTACACGGTGGTACTTTGCATGGAGGGCCATGCAAAGCGCATGAAGAGAGACGGAAGAATTCTGCTGCGACAATCATTTGCCGCATCTCCGACACACACTTTACTCAGTGCTACCGCCATAAATCACCATTCCATATAAAAGTGTTAAAAAATACACATAATTTAACCGAGATCTTTAATTCTATTTTCATTCCTAAAGTGTTTAACACAATTTATTTTTTACCTTTCCATAAACTCTATCATTAAAATAAATTGCGACTGACTTGTCCGCGACATTATAAAATAATATAATTTACAACAAACAAAAACTTTAATGTTTTTCTTTCATTCAACTCGCTTTAAAAATAATAAAAACGGCTAAGAAAACGTCACAGTGACAGAATCGCGTGTCTCTTTCCATTCATATGTGTGTAAGAGAGATATAAATATATAATGTGAAGTTCGTCTAATCGAGTAAAACTAACTCGCTGTCGTTTAAACGTGAATTCGAAACGAGCAACTCATACTACCGTTTACATCGTAAACTGACAGTTTGGCGAGCTAACGAAAACTATTGTAGTTTACTCGATTTAAAAACTCGTACTAGACGTACGAACGGCCGATTCTCGACGTTTTGAGTATAGAAACGCGTTTATAAACTATCATTGTCCTGATTTTTGGAAGTAATTAGTTATTGTTTTTAACCGACTTCAAAAAAGGAGGAGGTTATCAATTCGGTTGTATTTTTTTTTATGATTGTTACCTCATAACTCGTCATTTTTAAACCGATTCCAAAATTCTTTTTGTATTCGATAGAGTATACTGCAAGGGTGGTCCCATGGTCACCAAAGTCAGGATCTGATGATGGGATCCCATAGAAAATAGAGGAAAGTTTCTTTAACTGAAAAGATTTCATTTACTAAAAAGTTAAAGTGTGATGTTGTCTGTACCTATTCTTATATTATTTTTAAGTTTTAAGTGTTTTTGAAGTCGGTTTTATTTTTTGTAAAAAAAATTTTTAAAGAAAGAAACGATTTTTTTGTTTGAAATTTGTTTTTAAAACACACATGAGAGGAGCCTTGGCACTAGCTTTTGACGAAAATTTTGATGTTAATATGAAATTAAGAAAATATTAATATTTTCTTCGAAAAATTCTTAAATTCATTCGTTCATTCTTTGTCAAAAATAAAATAGATTCTAATAAACGAGTTCAAGTCGAAGCCGGTGAATTCGGTGCGATGTAAACCGCGATCACAACTAACTTCTGAACTCGATTAATCAGAACCAAGTTTAATTAAACTCGGTTTCTATCAGGGACAGTGAAATCGGCCCTTAGTCGGTAGTACGCATTGGACCCGTGCGGTGCCAAAATACCAATCGCCCCCTTTTTACAAACGACAGGGAAGAGCTCTTGGCCTTCATCTGACGATATGGTCAAAGGTGGAAGCGAACTTCACCTGGACTGAACAGCTGAGGAACTGGCAATCTTAGCTCAAAGTTATTGCGAGAAAACCAGTACGCTATCCCACTTCCGAATTATATTCTCTTTTTAGGGTCCCAACTGTTCGTCAACTCTTCATTCTTCATACCCTGTTAAGGAGGCATTCCAATCTATATTATGATCCTAGCCTAAAATTACAACGTCGCCGCTCAGATGAGGTCTGTAAAATTGAACCGCGACGGACTGCTCTAGCTGGTCGTCAATATTACTTTATAAGCTCTAAGCTATATAACAAGGCTAACAAAAACTTGAACCTCTACCCTTTAACTTCATTTAAGTGCAAACAAAAATGCTGACAGTGGTTATTATCACTAACATACGAAGGAACAGAAGAACTCATTAGGTCATGTAATTAATATTATTCTTCTCTTTGCACATAAATTAAGATTAAGATATAATTCATAAGTACTTCAATATCATATATACTTCACAGACATCCCCAAGCCATCAATAAAACAAACAAATAGTCACACACACTCACGCACAAACACACACACATACACACAGACACACACAGTCACACACCTCACACACGCAGGCACATGTATACATTAATTATAATCATTATTCGTTCACTCTCGCAAACGCACACTAACTAGTAGTAGAAATTTAATTAATGTAAATTTATAATAGTTTTTAATTTAATGCTTAGAACATTTACCCTGCTCTAAGTTATAATGTTTTTCTTCCATTTTGTGATTACGGAATTGTAATTGGAATAGCTCACTTCCCGGAGGTGGGCGTTGACAACTGCAACGCAGTTTTAAACTTTCGCGGTCGTCATCGTTCATTATTTGTAATGTGTACCTAGTTTAAGATTCCAAATAAAGATTATTATTATTAATTGTCGGAACATAACAATGCTATTAACATTGTTATTGTGACCACAAACGTAGTTAAAAGCCAGGTGGAAGCTAACCGGGCGGGCTCAAGCACTATCCACAACAGAACCGATCAGATAAACTTCTGCCCCCATGGAATCGAACCCCGGACCTCCCGACCAACACCCACTAAGCCACAGAGGCCAGAATCCCTTTTGGTAGAGGCCTAAAACGTATACCTGTTATTTTTACAGTTATCAATTTTGAAGATAATATAGCCAGTTTATCTGTTGTTGTGGAAACCAGGTGAAGCTCGCTTTCTGTATTGGCCTTATCATAACTTATCATCAGGTGAGATGAGAGCGAAGAGCTTTCTTGTAGGAAATAAAAAAAACTGGTCAAGTGCGAGTTGAACTCGCGTGCCGAGGGTTCCGTCCAAACATATCTCAGTACAATATATATTATATAAGTTCCTAGCTATGTAGGTACATACTTTCAGATTTTGTCCTTAACATGTGCTATAAGATCTTCCTTCTCGCGAGGCGTCGATTCCCTTGCATGCGAAAACATGCGAAAATATGTGGCATCAAAGGTTTTTCACTTTAACTCGTGTTGACTTACAAGTTTCATTTTTTCATAGCTGAAAATGACCGTAGACCCGAATATTTCATATTAATTTCAGCTTAATATCTCCACGCCTTCCAGAGCAAAGGGTCTTGATAGACAGACGAACAACGAAGTGATCCTATAAAGGTTCCCTTGAGGTAGGGAACTCTAAAAACTGTTTTAATTAATTATTTTATCAGTTAGTAGCAACAAACCTTTAAATCTTGATCAACTCGTTTCGATGTCTGTTGCAATCACAACATTCAGTTGTCCGCGGCGTTGTTACAAAATGGCACATTTTCGCACGCTCCACATAACCGTGGAAACAAGCAATTTCTCCGACCTTATCACCTCGGCCATAAGGCCCACAAACACCTGCGCTCGCATGCAAAACCAGCTCCGTACAAAGGTTTCAAACATCCGTAGGCACTTGTTGAATGAATGGGAGTTTGTCTGTTGGAATGCCATTCTGTATTCGGCGTGCACGTAAACTGTTATTGTTTGGTTTTCTATACAAATATGGATATTAAACACAGTAAACAGTGTATAGGATTAACCGTTATATTCGGATGCTTATTACATACGAACCAAAGTAAAATAAAGTATAAAATCAGTTTCTTTTATAGTATAAAATCAGCTGCATTCACGCGACATAATGTTGCCAGGGTCAACTGACCCATAGAAACATAGGAATATATGAAACAACATCTAGCCCATTTATCTACAAACTACAATTATATAAATAAAAAACAAATTCGATAGCCTGTCGACAACCATCAGCAGATAAAGATATGGCCTGGGACTTCTTTCGTAAAAACGACTATACGGCAAATACTTATAACTTTTTTTGACTTTAATTTAACATTTTTGACATCTAGGAGCAGAGTGCTTCGATAGAAAAAATTATTAGTTTAATATTCATTGTTGAATATTCATAACTAGATTGTATGCCCACATTTTTTAATATTTATGTAGTATATGTATTAACAACTCTATGTCAAACGACATATTATATATTATTACATAATCTGATATAAGATTATATAATTTATGCTATAATTATATTATCTGTGCCATAACTACAAATTAATTCACCCAATCTTAATCTTTTTCGTAAGACATTAAGGTTGTAATCGCCCGAGCCACCACACATTAGGCTGGCTAGATTTATTTCGTCTATTCCACTCTCATACATATTAAACGATATCTTGCGAGATTAAAATACCTTATTCATGCATACCGCATCGTCTCCGGGACCCGCTCCAAAATCACAGCAAATTCGACGTCGCAGAAATTTTTCGTTTGCATAACGCGTAAAAGGTGATAAAAATACATAGTAGGTGAACTAGGTAAGCACTCAGTATTTTGCGACTTTGAGTATTTTGTAACTTTAAAAAAGCAGTAAAATATTTGATGTCACTTTGTATATAAGATGCTCTAGACTAGAGTTTTTATTTTATTTGCAAATCAAAGGTCGAATATAAAAGCGAGTTTCACCTTTTTTCCTGAGTCGTCTAACTTAGTCGCCTCTATGATGATGAAATATACCTATGTTACCGCTAAAAGTCGTAGTACGGTTACACTTAATTTTAGCCGGCTAGAACTTCTAACCTAACCAGGTGACTACCTCTGCCGAGTGCCGGCGGCTGCGTGGCAACTCAAAAGATCGGAATGGCTGGATGATCAACATAAAAAAGTGAACCAGAAGATCAAAGACTAGCAGTTTGACGGACGATATGAGACGATAAATATAAGACTGCCAATCAACATAAAAAAGTGAACCAGAAGATCAAAGACCAGCAGTTCGGCGGACAATATAAGACTGCGTTAGTTAATCGTAACAGGCCATATATCGTAAATTTCATTCACATTCTGCTTGACGACACAGTCTGCGACGACCTAATGTGATGGAACTCGCCAGCACCAACTGGCCTAGTCAGACAGTTCACGATCTTGCAGCCAAAACCGCATCGGACTGTCGACTGCGACCTGCTAAGGCCGTCGAGCCATTGATGTCAAGCAACAATCATATATTAAAGTTGCGGCACGCTGTGATGGCCGTTTTGACAGCTGTCATCCCCATATTGTATTTGACAGCTGTTAAAACGGCCATCATAGCGTGCCGCAACTTTAGTGTGAGAATTATCTAGACCTTGGGCTGCAGACCGCATGATGAGACCCACAATCGAACTGTTAGTCTATGGTCTACAATCGGCAAGAACACAGACTAACATTCCGAATTAATGTACAGAGAACCAACGAAGTCGCGGAGGTAAGCTTGTATTTATGCATATGTGATTGGATTTCGTGCTATGGTCCCTCATTTTACCCCCAACTGGTTACTCCGCTTTATATAATTTCGGTGTCTCGATTTCAATTTTACTCGGGGCAAAATCAATTCAGAAAGCAATTTCTTACTTGATAGCGTTTGCTGACAATGAAACACCACCTTTGCCAAGATCAAATAAATTAATGTTGTGAAATGCAGAGCGATTTCTTTCTCACACTTTTATTAACATTTTTATATTTTATGTTATTTTTGTTAATTAACTTCCGTGAGTAGCTTCACTGTAGCTGTTTGGCTGGGATATCGTTTTTCTTTTATATTAGGTACTAACTTCCTTGTTGTAAAATCTTTTCCTACAAACGAAATTTATATTTATTAGTCATCAAGTGGTTTTTATTTTAGAGGTTATTCTAAACGTAATAATAACAATTAACTCTTTATTGCACAAATAATACACGTAACAAAAGAAACAAACTTAAAAAAAGAAGAAATGTACAAGTACGCGGCCTTATTGCTATAAAGCAATCTCAAGACTGGAAAATGGGAAAGGGATAATCAAGGGGAAGGGTGCAGAAATAGGAATAAAAAACCGATTGTGTCATAGGGAAGGAAATTACATAACAATAAGCGGCTAAGGATTTATAGATAATAATAATAGTAATAATAATAATAATTTATTGTTTCTCTTTCACAAAACAGTTTTACAATAATAAATAATAATAGCAGCTAAAAGTTCAACACAGACAATCGACTGTAATGTGAGAGACTGGCATCTGCACTAGGATAGATCCTGTCATACAGATTACCAGGACCTCTCCTCTCGAAAATAACATTGATTTATTAGCTGATTACATTCTACATATACATATGATCAAATCATTATATATAGGAAATAGTTAATATACCAAACATAATTAGCTTTATTAAAATTCTGCAAATTCTGTGGCTCATTTTTGTATAATATGTAAGTGTGTGTGTGTGTGTGTGTGTGTGTGTGAGAGTGTGCGAGTGCGTGTGTGAGCATGTATGTGTGTGTGTGTGTGTGTGTGTGTGTGAATGTAGTTTTCAGCTTCATACACATGCTCTAGGAGGGTACAGTTAAAAGATTTTCTGTTTCTATGTAAGTTTTGTAACCAATCCGATACTGATCCGATACTGCAGTTAATTCTGTTAAGAGAATAAACTAATAGTATTCCATTAATTTTATTATACAGGTATGGGCCCAGAAAACAGAAAAAAATTGTGTGATTCCATTTCTGCAAGGCTTGGAAAAGCAAACCCTATTCCCGCGACGCTTAAATTCCCGCGACGATAGGAAGTGACTACGAACTAAGGATTTGAAAGAATCTAGCGTACGCGCTCTTTGAGTACTCTCAGGGAGAGAATTCCATAGCCGGATGGCTTGAGAAAGAAACGAGTAAGTCAAAAACTGAGTTGAACGAGGCGGGATGTCAAGGGATAAAATGTAATTAGATCGCAAAGTACGACTCGAAGAATTGGACCGAAAAGAGAAATGAGACTTAAGATAAGGTGGAGACATTGGATGGAACAAAATATTGTAAAGGAGTGACAAGACATGTAAGTCTCTACGCTGTCGAATTCGGAGCCATTTGAGTTGAGAGCGATAGTAAGAAACATGGTCAAATTTTCTTAACAAAAAAGCCTGTAATGAATCGCACGTCAAACGGAACATAAACGCCGCGTATATTCTACTAGTAGAAATTAAAAGCGAATGGGTATAGCCACTCATTGCAGAATTCACGGAATGAATATTCAAAAATAGTGAATTTGCATATTCGTATTAAAATTTTACGATTTGGAATGCGCATTCGCATTTCATTTATTCAAAAATGTATCTCAAGCGCAGGACCCCACTGCTTAACGTAAAGTAGACCACACGTCAAGCTTTACATTTGCACCATGAAAACTACCGTTGCTGCCAGGGACATACGGGCGTTCTCAATCTCAATGTCAACATGTAAAGTCTCTGGCGTGTGTACGTAACAATGTACATTATACGTACGTTCCGATTCTTCATAACCACAGAGGAGCTCGAGTTTTTTTTAACATTTTTAGTCACCTATTATACAAGGTGACCTTTTAAGCAGGAGCCAAATGTTGTGTGCTTGCTCAGACAAGCAAAGTAATTAACCTTTACTATGGGACCAATTTTGAAATCGGGAAAAAAATATCAGCTCTTCCATACAAAAAATGTTCAACATCTCTAAGACATCCACTGAACCAAAAGTGAACCTAAATGTATAACAGCAGTACATCCCTACCACGAATGAAGCACGAATGACTCTCGTTATAGTATACTTACTCGTAGTAATCGTTTTTACTTACTATGAGATATTAAATGGACAACTAGAAATACAATGACTATCGTGAGTTCGTTACGTATACGTAACGATAGTTCTCTCACTGTAAAATACTCGGTAAGAGATATTACGCTTTATTCGCAGAATACCAGATTCTCAAAACAGCAGATTCTCAAAATACCAGATTCGCATAACAGCAGAATCTCAAAATACCAGATTCTCATTTCACCATAAGTACAGTTGAAAGCAATAACTAAAAATGAGATTCCAATATAATATGTAGGTATCGTAGCTGTCGAATAAAAGAATACGACATGTCAAAAGTGAGTTCGTGCTGACGATTCCCACACTTTAGCTCTTGTTGACTATACCATAACGGTTATGGTATAGTCAACAAGAGCTAAAGTGGTTATGGCATAACCATTACGATAGCATACCATTTAGTTCCTTAACCACCGCAGCGGCGCTGCTATAGTTTTCATACAAATAATATGATTAAGATATTCATACTCGTTACTATAGTGGTTCGTGATTGGGGTACAGATTTTTTCGCGATTTCAAGATCTTTCCCCTGGTAACCACCATGCATGGCCAACTTCACGTTCTTTTGCCTAAGCAACCAATAGCCGCACACACCGATGCGCCACCCGCTCCTCAATCTCATAGTAAATTTTGTAAGCAGTGCTATGGTCGATGGCCGCACGAAAAGAAATGTAATTATTTTAATATCGATTTGTACATATTGGCCAAGCCTCCAAAATTAGACGGCGGCGCAAACATCCGTCTTATTTCTACACCCCATTGTTCATAGCCACTTTGACTAACACGGTAATTCCCGGTACAAATTATAAAACGGAAGGGAGCTTGTAAACATAAGAATGTGTTCTCGCTATAAGTGTACATGTTTCGTATGTAACTGTTATTATGTTTGCTGAATTGCAATAGAAACCGTACCATTTTATGCAATACTAGCTTCACAATAGCATTAGGAAAGCGAACAAGTTACAAGTAGGCTTGCCAACTCCAAAAAAGGCATTACCGGGATAACCCAGCATGACATCCGGGACTTTCGTATATTACGCGGGACAACACAACATATTACATTCAAAATAGTTTAAAAAAATATTATTTATTAAAAACATCACTACAAATCCATAATAGATTTTTTAAGTTATAAAATTTCATTTTTTTAAAACTGTACTTACCTACTTATTTTGCGATTTTACGCATTTTGACA
Organism: Schoenobius gigantellus; assembly: GCA_963935595.1. Taxonomy (NCBI): domain Eukaryota; kingdom Metazoa; phylum Arthropoda; class Insecta; order Lepidoptera; family Crambidae; genus Schoenobius; species Schoenobius gigantellus. Next base: position 13,796,548 of record OZ012544.1, on the reverse strand, counting down.
AGTTTTTGTTTTGCAATGCAATACCTACGTAGTTATAAAATTCGAAATACGCAACGCGTAGGTACCTAGTTAAGAAATGTTAATAATGTGCAACAAATTAGTGTAGTTGGTACAAGATAGATACTGTACCTACGTCCAGAGATTTAAATCTATATAGATTTTAATCTATTACGATTTAAATCTCTGCCTACGTCGATATTCGTGCGGAGGTCTACATTTTGTATTTTTGTAATTAAGTTGTTGACTTGTTGGTATGGGTAATGGGTATAATCATCACAAACTAACTGCTTTCATCTACTTTTATCGAATTTTTTTTTTATATGTATATTATCTTGCCGGAAAATCGTGTGTGATCATTCAATTTGTCTTCGACGTAGATTGGGAGATGCGACGCAATAAAATTTAAAAGCAAGGTCAGAAGGATATCGAATACTCAAATACAAATGTCAACAGTAATGACTAGAATTATTGAATTCGTTTTCCTGTCTTCGTTAGATTTTAATCCAAAAAGACATCATAGTTATAATTTACGGTGTGACCAAACAGGTTGTTAAATTATAAATTTTGCATTTGCTTCGCTATTATAATTAACATCTAAAAACATATAAAATGACGTTTGATTTGAATATTGACAAAAAAGTTGGTGATCAAAAATGAGACCAAACATTAATATACTTAATTAAAAACAAACACATTAAGTATACTGTTTATTAAATATATCTAGTTATGCACGGAACACTCCAGTTTGTTTATAGGTCATCAATTTTGCTTCTTAAACGATGTAACAAGTAATTCAAAGGACAATAATATTATGCATGGATACCTACCTACTTGTAAATCATTACACTACGCTACACTTTACATAAATGAATAAGTCTAGACACAAGATCTTGTCTAGCAATAAGATGAAATCATAAGCATCTTCTGTAATAGTTTTTCGATTACATGTTGCTTTCCCATACAATAACTCATAAATTGAATGTCACTTTATATCAAACATAATAATTTAAATGAAAGCTGCTTTACTGCGGCATAGCTAGGACTATAGGTGGCATAACAACCTGACTTGCGTATCAATCTATTTTGATCTCTAAGTAAATAAGCACACAGTTCACGATGTACCTATTTGTCAGCCTGATCGAAAGCTGTTTGTACGTTTTATTAGCTCATTATATTCGCAGTGCATCTATTCATTGCACCAAATGCATCTGCAGAAAGTTGCTTTTACAGGAAATGTGTTGCGATTCTTTTGTATTTTTTATGGTCGCCATTATTATTAATAATGTTTAATGATATAGAAGAGCAGTGCTCCCAGACACTAAGCTATATTTGTAGAGTATGCTGATGAACTGAACAATTCAAATTGAATCTAATTTGATATTAAAATTAAAATGTAAAATACAGAGGTTTACATTTCCTGAAATACAAATAAAAAATATTGATAGACGAAAATTGTGGCTATGTTTCTCTAAAATGTACCCAATAAAGCTTTTCGTAATTTTGAAATAACATTGGAAATAGCATCAAAACGCAAACTCGATTGTCAATTCGCCACAAACGCACAATGAACTCAGCAACACTAGGTACTGCTCTTGTTGAATCATTCAGAATTCGGTCGTGTTCTTTGAAATAGCTGACCAACATACAAGTAGGTCACCGCGGGGCGATTCCTGTAAAACGGATTACACAGTGCTAAAGCCGCGCCGTGAATTACTTCAAAGATAGAAGTGACGCAACAAGACGCAACAATTTGTAAGTAAGTATATCAATCAACTTTGTATTGTTGTTAATTGGGATTAAGTAAATTGTGTTTTTTGTTGCCTTTGTGAATATGTATCCTCTTTAAAATAACTGTCAAATCGTTCAAGTAAAATCACTCTTTATTCTTACTTTTTATAGGTATATGTACAAAGAGTGCTTAGGCACTCTCCTCTAGTAACTATTGTATTATTGTGGTTATTGTTACTCGTGTCACAAATCGTGTGTGGTTGAAGGAAGTATTCAACATTTATATAAACCTTGGTGGTTTCTTAATGCTGTAGTAAAATTGTTAGCTTTTATTAAATTTAATAGTTGCCCACTAGCCCGCGATCTACGCTACGATTCGCCATAATAATTGTCAAAAACAAAATTCTGAAGAGAGCCACCCTTATCACCTAGGGTCCTAGGGATATAATAAATAACCTTAATAAAACTTATCTTAGCTATACGGTACCATTATGTATTTACACATAGTACAAACAGTTTATATTATTGCATTAACATTTTTTTAGGTATTTGAGCTAAGGGGGTACTATAATAAATGAAAAAAATATAGAGTATACTAGATAATAAATGAAAGAAAAACTAAGCAAAAGTTCCCAGAAAAAAAGATCAAGTTTACAAGCAATTTTTTTACGTACAACAGGGGAGCTCTTTTGGCCTTCATCTCACCAGATAGCAAGTTACGATAAGCACGATGGTGGAAGCGAGCTTCACCTCACACCTGGACCCCTCGAAATATGATAAACTGGCTATCTTACCTCTTAACTAATTGTCGGACCGCAACAATGTATTATGGCGACAAACTTAGGTAAGACGGTGTTAGCTAACCGGACGGGCTCGAAAGCCCTGCCACCAACCAAACCGAGCTCGAACCGAGGAATCGAACCACAGACCTCCCGAACAACACCCGATGGTCTCAATCATTTAACCACGGAGGCAGTTAAAGAGGCAAATGGGCGACAAATGGACGATTGAAAACCATTGGTCTCATCAAATTAAGGTAACAATTAAATTGTAAACAATCGATTAATACCACTTATTGCCACGATAAAATCACATAGCGTGTCATGGTAGAATAAACTTATTTCAGCCAATTACTCAGCGATGGGTAACAGAAGTTTTATCGTTGAATACCTACATCCTAGGAGAATAATAACAATGAGAGTCAGACCACAATCGTACCGGGTACCGGGTTGTTTTGCAAAATAATCTGCCAATTTAGATGTTGTCGGGACGTGTCAATGACACCAATAAAGCGACGCAGATGAACGTGTCAATTCCCATCCCTAACACTTGTTACATAACATCTCGTTTGGATGAGATCATAGTAAAATTTAAACTTGGGTGAGATTTGTTTATTTAGGTGCAGCTCTACTACGAAAATATGAAACCACCTATGCTCATGTAATAAATTAATATATGAAGTAACTAAATTCCTGTAAAAAATCAAGACACCTCTAAAATTTTGTAATACAAATATGTATTTACTTTTCTAGATAAAACAAATCGAAGATCATTAAATGAGTACGTAAATGTATATGTATGTACATAAAACATTTTTGTTTTATCATTAAATATTTCTATAAGCTTGCTATCACAAATAGACCGTCACAATACCTAATTACATTCAAAAAAATACCCTAGAAGTCTAGAATCCCAGACAAAAATCTGTAGCTATAATACGGAAAAATATCTACTCACTGGAGTGTTAAAAATATTGTACAAAAAATAAAAACCGACTTCAAAACACTGGTAAGTTAAAAATAATATAAGAATAGGTACAGACAGCATCATACTTCTATATTGAAGTCGGTGCCAAATTTTAAGACTTTCTAGGAGTTGAGACTCTTTATCGAAATGTTACCCAGTTTAATTTCTTGGCATTAATGATAATACAAATCGCTATGCGTCTTTACGCGTTACAGCATTAAACTTTGCGCCTTCTGGAATCAGACCCCAGATCAATCAGCCTCTAGATCTAGATATTTGTCAGGCAATCGTCATGCAACTACTATATTAACGAAATAACTTCACCTTGTATTATTCAACACAAATAATAGCCGAGCCGTTTCTCCGGTTACTAGCATCGCAAACGAAAGACCTGTCTGTATTCCATATTTATATGATAACAATAATTTACCAGAAGGAAACTATACCAGCACCCGTAACATGAACACCGAAACACGATATGATATAACGATAACTCGATAGGAACTGTCAAAATATATACTACAAATAATGGCCACATTGAAATTTTATCGACATTAATATATTTTCACATCATCCATACTTCCATACTAATATTATAAATGGGAAAGTGTGGTGTGTGTTTGTTTGTCCGTCTTTCACGGCAAAACGGGGCGACGAATTGACGTGATTTTTTAAGTGGAGATAGTTGATAGGATGGAGAGTGACATAGGCTACTTTTTGTCTCTTTATAAGCCCCCACTTCCCTAAAATGGGGGGTGGAAGTATGTATGGAGCATTCCGCAATTTTCAAGGTAGAAAGCTAAAAATTGGTATGCGGACTATTTGTGATTAACCAAAAAATCGTGCATAATTTTTTTTTAAATCTGTGCCCAACCCCTTAAAAGAGGGGGTGAAATTTTATATGGGACTTTTCGCAGTTTTCAAGGTAGGAAACTAAAAATCGGCACACAGACTCTTTGTTCGCAACGAAAAATACCTGCCTCATTTTGTTTGGAAATCTTCCGTGTTGTTACCCCGAATTTAACGCGAGCGAAGCCGCGGGCAAAAGCTAGTATTTTATTAAATTTGATTTCCACCAATCACGTAAACGTATCGTTTCTGTTAAAAAAAATAATGCTCCAAATAACAATACCAATTATCGTAAACACACTTTATCCAAAACACACTCAAAACTTTTTTAACAGCTTATATCGAAATATCGTTTTATCATATCGTCTTTCTGTCTTCATGCTGGGGGGGGGGCAAAGTCGTCTGCATGGGTACCTCTATCTTACCTATTTCTGCCGCCAAGCAGCGGTGCTAGTGTTCCGGTTTGAAGGGTAAGACAGGCAGTGAATTACTGGGTACTGTGAATTGACATCTTATGTCACATGTTGGCAACGTAACATTGACGTCCTTGTGGGGGGTTATAGATTTGCAAGTCCAACTTGCTTGACAAACTTCACGTTTTCATCAAACACGACGTCAATCCAGATGCTTTTCAAACACATCAATCACGTAGTTCGTTTGTCAAACGAGTCAAACACAGTCCTACACTAACAAACAAGTTTGTCAAACACGTAAATTTGACAAACATGTTTGATCGTTTACAGGGTCTGTTGAGCTACCAAACTATTTGGTTTTATGTTGGCACGTTAACTTTGAAATACTTGTTATAAGTTCTATGTGTAAAGCTTCTGTCATTCTGTCATTCATTGAATTACAATAATTTCTACCATTGAAAAGTATATTTTATTTACGAGAATTAATTGTTAGAACATTGTTCTCAACATTGGTTATGGGCCATGCTTCTGCTGCAGACTTAGCATGTCGTACATGTGGGTAACAAATAGGTTGTACATGAAGACAAATTTTTGCATACGCGTTTTGGTCTCGAGAATCATTAGGTAACAATGTAGCCGATTTTGTAACAGTGTCCCAAAGACCGTGGTCAATAAGTAATAATTTCATTTGAAATTTCCATGTACCATAATTGCATATCCCTTCAAGTTTTTCTATATTCATATTAGATCCAGTACTTACAACAAATTGTCCGGTCGCGGGAATATTTGAATTACTTGAATTAGAAGTCGGCTCAGACATTTTTGGAAAATCAAAAAATTTTCGATCACACTTGGGCAACAAATTTATTTAAATAATTACGAGTTTATATTTAAAGGCCAAAAAAATCACCATAAATATTTTGTTGTCTAAATCGCCTATAATACTGTGATCGCAGAGCATTTGAAGAGCCAACTGATAAGACTTAGGATCTGTGTCTATTTTCGATACATACACATAGATTATCAGAGTTTATCAGCGTAATTTAGATTATATCTATGAGTACCTATTTTTCAACAAAGAAAATTTTGACCATCTCACCTATCACTTTAGAAAGCTGTTTCAAGTCCCTGTTTTTGGATCTTTATAATCTGTTAATAATTTGAACGTGCATGAAAACACTTATAATAGTAGAACTAAAGAAGAATATGCTACAGGTGTTTGAAGCAAGTAGAATATTGAAATATGTGACATGAAAACATGTATGTTTTTTTTTTTTATGGGATAGGGAGCAAGCGAGCAGACGTATCACCTGATGGTAAGTAATTACCGTCGCCCATGGACACCCGCAACCCCAGAGGAGTTACAAGTGCGTTGCCGGCCTTTGAGGTGGGAATACGCTCTTTTTTTGAAAGTTTGAAGGTCGTATCGGTCGTTTGACTGTGCGAGGCAGGAAACTTCGAGAGAAACGCGCAGTTGTGGACTGCCAACCATCTAAGTGATGGGCATGGATTTTTTGCCGCGTGGAACGATGGCGGAAAGAGGCGGCAGGTATAAGTCCGAACAATTCCTCGGAGCATTCCCCGTAATAAATACGATAGAAGATGCATAGCGAAGCGACATCTCTACGCAGCGCCAAGGTATCAAGCCGATTTGAAATTTCCTGGCAGTCGACGATTCGAGTCGCTCTCCGTTGAATGCGGTCCAGTGGGAGAAGTTGGTATTGGGGTGCCCCAGCCCAAAGATGAGAACAGTATTCCATATGAGGCCGAACCTGCGCCTTGTAAAGCTGAAGGCGGTGCGCCGGAGTGAAATACTGTCTCGATCTGTTGAGCACACCAAGCTTCTTAGAAGCTAATTTAGTTTTACCCTCTAAGTGGCCACGGAACTGGACTTCGCTCGATATGTCGACACCAAGGATCCCAATATTGGCTGAGGCAGTTAGGGGAATGCCCCGAAAGCGAGGAGATACGACAAATGGTATTTTCTTTGCGGTGAACGCGCAAACCTGTGTCTTTGAGGGGTTGAAATGGACTAAATTAAGACGACCCCAGTTAGAAACTTTCTCTAATGAAGTTTCGATTTCAGACACAAGTTTATTCCGGCACTCAATGACGTTTTCCCGAGAAGAGTTTGCACGGCCGTTATAGAAGGTGTCTTTCGTGCTGTCGTCTGCATAACAATGAATGCTGCTGATTTGCAGCATATCATTGATATGCAGAAGGAATAGTGTAGGTGAAAGCACACATCCTTGGGGGACACCAGCATTTACAGACAGTGGGTCTGAGCATTCACCATCAATCAAGACCTTAATGCTTCTGTCTGCGAGAAAGCTAGTGACCCATCCACATAATTTCTCGGGAAGCCCGTATGAAGGAAGTTTTGTGAGGAGCGCTTTGTGCCATACCCGATCGAAGGCTTTCGCGATGTCCAAACTAACTGCCAGTGCCTCCCCCTTCGCTTCAATTGCCTCTGCCCAATGATGTGTCAAGTAAACTAGAAGATCACCAGCAGAGCGACCCCTACGAAAGCCGTATTGTTGGTCACTGAGCAGCTGGTGATCCTCTAGGTACCGGAGAAGCTGGCGGTTGATTAGCGATTCCATTATCTTTGAAAACAGAGGGGTTATAGCTATCGGCCTGTAGTTGGACGGATTCGAGCGGTCACCTTTCTTAGGGATCGGATGCACTAAAGCTGTCTTCCATGAGGTTGGGACTACGCCAGATGAATACGAGAGCCGAAATAGTCGCGTTAAAACCGGTGCCAACTCTGGAGCGCACGTCTTTAGCACGATAGGAGGGATACCATCAGGCCCACTCGACTTGTGGATATCTAGGGTGATTAGTGCTTGACGCACTGAGCTTTGGTGGAACCGAATATCCGGCATAAAGCTCGTGCACCGTGGTATGGTCGGTGGTTCCTGTCCCCCGTCATCCAAGGTCGAGTTGGATGCAAAGAGTTTCCCTAAAAGATCGGCTTTCTCTTTAGCATCATGGGCTAACGAAGTGTTATCCTTGTGCAGTGGTGGAAAAGATGGCATGCAGAAATTTCCCTGAATAGCTTTGGCGAGAGACCAGAACGCACGAGACCCCGAAGGAAGACGCTCTAGCCTCTCGCCAATTCTACTAATGTGCTTCGACTTCGCTCTTGCAATGTCCCTTTTGAAGGATCTGGAGGCATAGTTATACTGCTTTTTCAAAGTGCTGGTATTTCCATCCCGAGATGTCACCGCGTTTACCCAGGCTTGGTAGGTTTCCTGCTTCCAGCAAGAAGCCTTTTTGGAGGATTGACCAAACCAAGGTTGGAATCTACCACCAATGACTGAGGATGGAATGAAAATTTCCATACCTTGCAACACCACATCGGCAACAGACTCAGCGGCGGAGTTGGGATCATCCGGCATAAAGCAAACCTGCCTCCAAGGGTAGGACGCAAAAAAGGACCGCATCCCATCCCAGTCTGCTGACTTGTAGTGCCACACACGGCGACTACGTGCAACTCGAGGTCGTTGCAAGCACGTGAGTGGCACCAAACTCCTAATGAGGCAGTGATCTGAGGAGCCAAGAGGGGCGCCGACAGATATGAGGTAGCCGTCGGGATGAGAAGTCAGCAGAAGATCCAACAGTGAAGGCTCATGGATCTCCACATCAGGAATTCGCGTGGGCGTAGTGACCAGTTGCTTCAAACCATATGCAAGACCGAAGGCGTGAACAGATCTCCCCGCATGGTCGGTCTTGCTTGAACCGAGCCAGTCGGTGTGGTGAGCGTTAAAATCGCCAAGTATCACGATCTCTGCGAGTGGGATCTGCTGCTGCACAAAGTCTGCAGCCATTTGAACGTGCTCGATGAGTCGGTCGGTTTCGGTATCACCGCTATGGGACCTATAGAGGCACGAATAGACGCGGGGATGGTCGTCGCTGTCTACACGGAGCCATAAGGTGGAGAGGTCCCTACTTTCAAGGTGACCGAGGCGCCGAGAACATATATCGTCTCTGACGTACACGCACACACCGGCCTTAGGTGCGAAGAGGTGTTCCAGTCCGTACCCTGGGTAGGAAAGGTAAGAAGTGTCCGCCGGAGACGATATCTGTGTCTCGGTCAAAAAGAGCAAGGCCGGCTTTACTGTCTTGAGGTGGTGGTGGACAGCATTCAGGTTGGAGTGAAGTCCCCTGATATTACAGAAGTCCACAGTCAGTGTGGCAGGGGGTGCCGTGGGTTTGCTCTTGCCCCAGGTATGTTTGAGCGCGGTTTTGCCCCCCCCCAGAATACGAGGGGCGGCCTAGGCGTCCACGCCCAGGTATATTGCGTCCTGAAAGTGGACGTCCAGAGAGGGATTCTCCAACGCTAGCGCACCCTCTTGGTACCCTCCTGGGGTAACAATCTGTTTAACTGCGCCATCATAGGGGGGGTAGGGGGGTTGGGCCTCCGGTACCCTCACTCACTCGACGAAACACAACGCAAGCGTTATTTCACGCCGGTCTTCTGTGAGGCCGTGGTATCACTCCGGTCGAGCCGGCCCATTCGTGCCGAAGCATGGCTCTCGCACGGGCAAAATATGACTGACACAGCAATACTTCAAAAGCTGCGCCAGCACCAGTTAATTAAATCATTTTACGTATTTAAAACGAAAGCCTCTAATATCTACAACATAAACGTTTATGAATTCAGTTGAAGATAATTTGATGATATTAACATACACCGAAATTTTACAACATTAATTAAAACCTCAATAAATTTGCAAGTTGAAAGAGGCGTCGCACTATCCGTCCGTACCAACAACCGAGCGAATCGTAGCGTGACTCGCCGTTTAGGCACTTACGCAAGGCGCCTCGTGCGAAAGTGAAAGCTCATAAGCTCAATCCGATACAATTATCGTACGCTGAAAGCTAAGTTAGACTAAAACTAACACAATTTTATTACAGCACTAGCTGCCCGGACAGACTTCGTCCTGTCAAATTTACTCTGTGATTTGTACGGGAAAAGAAGTGTTATTTTTACTATTATCCACGCAATTTTATTTTTTTCTCTCCATAAGAACCTTTTTTGTGCCTTAAGGAAAATATGAAAACAAATTAACCGAATTGGTCCACCCGTTCTCGAGTTTTAAGCTTAGCAACACATTAGGCGATCATTTTTCATTACAGATAAAATTAAAAGGCCACCACCATCACGGTTTATATAAATGCTGCATACTACCAAAATCAAAATATTATTAATTGAAATATGACTTGTTAAAAAGCTCTTTTGAATCGTCCAATTTCATAACGTAGCACCCATTTAGGACATCTTGTAGCTGATAAGACAAATGCGACGACCTGCAACCAGATACTGCAATTTTTGACATGAGTAACAATGACCACAATGATACAAGTTATTAGAGGGGAGTGCCGAAACACTTTTCGCACATACGAGTATACTTACATATATTTTTCATCGCCAATCTTCGAAGATGCACTCATCAAGAAGCTTGTTTTTGTATGACAACTACTCTTTAATATTTCTGATACTGTACATTCTAAGTATACACTAGAGGACTTACCTGCTATAAATAAAAGCGACGCCCTTTTGATGATTGAATGAATAATAGAGAGAGAATGACTATAATAATAAAAAGCTAGAGTTTGTGTCTTTTTGCCGGGCGTCTAAGCGATTCCAATTGAGTGACAAATAGATTGAAAGGTTCTTAGCAATATTGCCTAAAATTAAAAAGGTTTAAGGGATATGAAATAGGGGAATAAAGTTTCAATAGCGAACCTATATAACAATGTAAGTATGATTAAATTTACTTTTTCAGGCAGCCACACAGGTAAAATTGCATTAACAGTAAAATGTCAAAGAAAACATTGAAACACTCCCGCATCCCATTTGCACCATTTTGGCCTGCACCATCAATGTAGCAAACGAAACTACTTAGTACACTCAGCTATGACACAAAAATAGATAAATATAAGTACAAGTGATATTCAAAACCCTACCTACACTCAAATTCATTTCAAATTCTTGATGACATTTTTTAACTTTCTTTTGACGACATGAAATTTTGAATCAATGACATCTTTGAATTTTCATTCATAAAGTTTTTTATACATTTCTTTGAAAGAAGATATCTTTTGTATGTGATTTTGGATTTTTATCATCTGATATAAATAAATGAATTGAATATACCTGCATAGTTTTAATATAGCGTGAATAGGTTTGACAAAATTTTGCAACTTGTTTTTTTTAATAATAAGTTCGTATAGTTAAACTACATTATTACGTCTCGCAATTTAAGTATTGATTTCAAGATAAGCAATAAGTAATAAACACAGTAATAATTTCACTATCGGCGATCTACATGCATCTTTGATAACATACAAAATGTAAAAGAAAGAGAAGCAGAGACTTGCGGTTGCAATGTACTCAGGGGGCCTAGACAAGTGGCATTCGTTTCATAGCGAAACGATATCTAAATTCGTCATCGTCTCTGATATAATGAAAACTAATTCCTAGCCAACGTAACAGGATAGCGATCGCTATTGTCTACCAATTTACATATCGATGACTTAGATCGATGACTTAGCGTGATTTAGCGATGGCATGTGTCAATTGGCTAGATGACTAAAAATTTTTTTTTGCTTTAATAGAAGCTCATTCATATAATAAACAGAAAGAAAAAATCGGTTTTCGAATAACCATAAAAACAACAAAGATAAAAGGTATTAAAGATTTTTCTCCATCTCTTTCTAGCAAAACGGCAATTTACAAGGAGTTAATATGGCCGTACTCAACAATGACGTCACGGTTGATGTCGGATCTCTCTGTCTAATCGCCTTCAAATTAACAACTTAAAATGCTTGTATCTAATGTATTACTGAGCCGATTTTAATTCTAATTTCACAGGACTGCATCTTTTTCCACGGTATTTTAATATTTAATGACGAGACGTAAAAATTTGAATTCAGTCATCATCCCAATTCTTGTGTTTTAATTGTTACTTTGTCTAGGCCCCCTGTTACCTACATATAGCAATTTGCAATATCGATAGCAACATCTGATAACCTATCGGTTGTGAATATACCTCCATACTCAACATTTTTTGTTCAACAGTTAATCTGTTTCTATCATGAATGACTAAATTGTTATTAATTTTTTATACTCATAACGGGACACAAACACATGTATTGGAGTGCAGGTATGTAGGTAGGTAGGTACTTGTATAATATATTCACGTTGTCTATTTGGGATCTTCAAGAATACCTAGTTTCGAAACGAAAAATATAAGCAACAACGCCATAACTTTTTTTAAAGTATAGGAGAAATTAAGTTACCTGATGCAAGTAAATTAATCAGAAAATATATATCAGAATAATTAATTAGTGCAATCAGACAAAAATACAGATCCTATTTTTCAAGAAAGCTTAAGATATCAAGCTGAAATTTATATCAAATTTATATCATACACTAGGTCCATTTCAGCTGTGAAAAAATCATACTTGTAAGTAAACGCGGATAAAAGATATGACCGTTTACGTGGCATACTTTCGCAAATTTTGCAATATCACAAGGGAAACAAAACCCTTACGGCCTTATTAATAAAATTTTTACTCTTTGGATCAGCTTCGGATTAGCTACTCCGTGTTTTGTCTTGTTTCCGCACTGTCGGCATCATATGTCAAAATGACGAAATGTACATAAATAAAGTTTGTAAAGGATCACTCAGCGCGGCCGGATTTTTGTTTTTTACGCCTACACTTCTCACTCAAAGTCGCCCATTCAATTCAATAAGGTTTTGCCGCAAACCGCATGGAGGCTAGCGCCGGCCGTGGAGGCGAAAACATTGATTACGGTTAGTTGCGGTTAATCTGGCACCCCGGGCTTCTGTGTATAATATGTTAAACATTTGTGGTATTAATTATTTCCAAGAAATAACGTGACTTAATTTTAAAGTTACTAAGTATTGTACTAATAGCAGTCAATCTTTAAGCCGATGATAGGTAAGTTACAACAAAGACGATCATGAAAGCGAGCATTACTTGAAATATACAGAATGATCGAACGAATTGACAAATTCCAGGTAAAATATTAAAACTTGTATACAACTGGACCCATACCACCACCTGGAGGACAGTATCAGGTCAGTGATTGGGTCAGAATAGATGGTTTCGATGGTGCTATTTCAGAAACATGATTAAAACAAGCACAGCATAGAAAGAGGTAAAAACTATGCAGGTGGGTTTGCATTGACACTGTCAGAACACAAGAGGGCCAGATATGACCCTCCACTGATCTGATGATCTTATAAAGAGAGCTTTTAAGTAGCCGACAACCCAGCAGAGTTTGCGATTATCCAGATGCAAAAAAGTTATTAGGAAGCCCGACTGCAAATTATGAGAATAAGGACGAATTGGAATAGGCGGATAGTGAAATTCCAATTCCGTAATACTACATAGTACCTACATAACGCATAACGGAAACGAGACGCAAGATAGCCGAAGCTAAGAAATTGAAATGACGCGAGCACAAATTCACCGACAAAACATGACGACACGACGACGACGATGCTATGTATACGCACGTAACATGACGCGGCGTGGCGGTTATCTCTAAATCGAGACATCGGGCCTAGACAGCAAAACAAATTATACTTTCACCGGCGCTATAAACTTTATCATCCGATCGGTGCTCGCCGGCGACGGAGCGTGCAAGGTGATATCCTAACTGGTGTTATGGGTGAGCAAGCGTGTACCCGTGCTCGGAGTTTCTACGTGATCGCATCAGAAATGATGAGGTCCTGAATGAACTGCGGACCTTAAGAGGCAGTCAGCAGGACATATCGCTCGCAGATGGCCGTTAGAGCGTAAAGGTCCTCGAGTGGCGGCCGCGTACCGGGAGACGAAGCGTTTCAGGATATTGACAATTCCGCAGGATACTGAGTTACCTATTCGAAAAGCATCATGATTATAAAGCCTATCTCTAGACAAAAAAATTCAAATAAAACTTCAAGAAATTTTTTCAAGTAATTTCGTAGATGAAACTTAGACAAACTGTACCTATATTCGATGATAAATAAATGCAGTAACATATTGATCGAAAACTAAAAATAGTTCAAAGTAAAATTGACTGTCCGGGTCTGCGTAGTAAAATAGAATTAAAGGTTCCTTCTCTGAATGTACACCAAAGATATGCATGCATTGCTTCGTATACCGTTCGCTCGCGTTAATTACAGGGCATATTATAATAGTTTTTTAATTAATCGATTATTTGGTGATGATTGCAGTATTGATCTTTTCGATTGTAATTTACACCAAATAAAAAAATTTTCAGCTAAAAGAAAGTGCTCCTATTAACACAGATTAGTATATGATAATGTAATGAAACAAACTGTTAAATGCCTTCTATGTATATGTGGAAGCTTGTAATTGGCATTTGGATAAGTGTTTACGTCAATTACTTTGTACTTAGGTAATGCTACATATAAGCTTTCTAATAAAAATAAAACAGACCTTGATACATTGGAAAAATAACGCCAGAAAAAATTTTATGTACTTACCTCGTTTCTGTAGAGATTCATAAACTCAAGTTACATAAATTCGAATCATTTTCTAAATATTGCCAGAAAGAAATTATGTTAGTAAACTCTAAATACTTTAAGATCAACAACTGCATTCTTGCATTCAATCTTGCATTTCCCAGTTCCAAGATTACCAAACTAAATAGTCAAAAGCCTAAGGCGCTGCGCAAACGTAGACATCGGCACACTGTGTTCGTTAGGGACAATCGAACACGGTTGCCAATTGCTACTTATGGTCACTGTTTAGAATTCGTTGTTTGTTTTCCGTCAGCCAGTCAACCACGTCAATGCCAATTTCGTAAATTCTAGATATATCCACTTACCCACACTGAATACTTTTAAGCAGCGGCAGGCATGTGTCAAGTGGAAGCGATTGGACCCAACAAATGTCATTGTCTGCACAGGGAGTATTTTTCGATTTCATATTGAATGAAAATAAAATATTTAGGTACCTGCTTGCTTTACACAAGACACACGTTTGCGCAACGCCATGAGATTTGGGTGAATGAAAATGAAAATATTATGGGCGACAATTCTGAATACCTAATACTAATTCGTTTAGGCTTCCCTCTGTAGACGATGTTACTAACGCTGTATTTTGACAGTATTCTAGCACGAACAAAGCAATGGTAAACGGTTTATAGGCAATGTAGGACGTTGAGGGGAAAGTGTCCTAGCCGATGGAGTCGGTAACAACCGAAGGCGCTGCCAAGGTCGATGGTCGCATGACCGCACGCCATAGTTTCAGACTGGGAAATTATTAGGGTTAAACGCACGCGTAGTAAGTAGTAAGGTTGAAGATATCAAAACAATTTGTGGCGTTAGTAAACATATTGTAAATCGAAAGTAATATAAGTTAAGTGTGTGTGTCCAATATTCAATGTTAATAGCTAAGGTGGCAAGTTCCTCAAATGTTGAGGAGTCTAGGTGAAGATTGTTTCATCTTCGGTCTTATTCACTTATCATAAGATGAGATGAGGGCGACGAACTTCCTTGTTGTATGAAGGAAATAGGCATGGATTTAAGGCCAATTCTAGTGAAATAAAAAGCAATTGCTACCTATTCTCAACGCTTTGCATACGATGCGTCAATTCAAGATAGGTATTAGAATATTATTATAATTATCACAAATATTAATAATCTCAAAATTTAACTTTAAGATCTACTTAGTAACAACCTTGATTTACCAGAAACAACTTAAGAATCCACGCAAGAACGCCCTAAATCTGTTACGGCTAAAAAGTTATGTTCCTTAGCTTTTTAGATATGGTATTCTCTTTTGTTTTTAGTTCTATGTATGTATGTGAAATGTGTTAAGTTAAGAAGATACAATGGGGCTGACATTACCATGTGGTTAAAAGCCCCAAAATAAATAAAGAGAAAAAAAAAAGAAAAATCCACAAAAATAAACCACGTTTACTATGAACGATAAACTTTTTCACTTAATCAAAGTGATCGAGTTCCGAAATTATTTAATAAAAATAATAATATTATCGATGAAACTAACTCTAATTCCGTTATAAATTCGTGCGTTTCAAATACATTTTTTATCATTTAACAATACCACGATATAAATTGCATTGCAAGTTTATTTTACGAGTATAGCCCATATATAAAGATTGACCGCATAACTCTGTCCAAGCTGCTTCCAGTCTCATGCGCGTGCGCAACGCTCAACTCAATGTTCTGAAGTACGCGCTCTATCAGAGTAATTAAATTGCATAACGTCGCTCAATCCAATTGTATCATCGGAAATGATATAACCGCAAAAGATGTAGTATTTTAAATAACGAATTCAACAATTTTCCTACGCTGTTATATTTGAGGGAGAAAAAAGATAAAAAAACAAACATTCTTCCAGTCGATAAATACATAGAGTAAAATATATTCATCAATGTTTTAAATGATAAAACAAAGGACTAAAGGACATAAAGCAATCACGATACGGATCACCTGCAGTTAAGGGACTTACGACGACCGTCAACGACCTTGGACCGAGAGTCCCGTACAAATAATCATTTGAGTGTGAGTGAAAGCGAATAAAGGGAATTAGTAAGAACTCGTAAGAAGTAAACATTGTGATAAAAAGAATTCAAAACATTATAAACAACCACAAGATTTAATTCATTATGTACTGAAAAAAAATTGTGAGTACAAGTGCTCACTATATTGTTTTTTCAATACCTGGTGGCCAAATACTATTTTATTGATACATAAAAATATTATTCCCAGTCTAATTTCCTGTTTTTTTCATAAACTTTAGTGAAACAAAATATGCAAAAGATAAAAACCGCGTTATTAAATCAAAAATGTATCTCAATTTTATTCACCGCGCCCCGACGATTTTAATCGTTGCACACGAATGATCGATTGTTTCCGCTCTATTTGTCCGCCACTTCCTACCATGTAAAGTAACGCACACTTCCTGGCTCCTCTCATTCTGTGTATGACCATCCTAGATCACATTTCGTAGCCTTCTACGGCAATGTTCACTGATGTATGCACCCAACCAGTTTGGTCTGAAAAGTGAAAGCATAATCTCGTCGCTACCTTTGACGCTATCAGTTCAAAATGCCAACAGTCCGGTGGTATTTTAATCGACGCCGCTAACGAAAACATTCTGGTCATTTTGTAATGAAACGAACTTAATAAATTAAAGGTCAGAGTTTTGTAACAGCAGCGTTCGGCAGCATTTCAACTTATACGCTTTATAACTGCTAATTGGAAAATAAAAGTAACAGTACTATACATGACAAAAAAGCTTAAATTTATTGATCAATTTTATTCGAACTTCTATATTTGTACCATATAAACTTAAAGTAAGCCAGTATTCTACTTTTGCACATTTGATAAGTATTAGACACTGAAATAGTAAATCTTTGTCGTAATTCTAAACCATTGATATTACTACCAAATGTTGGTAGTAAATCAATGTTCTAAACCCACATTCTTAACATTTCTACTTATTTCCAACGTTTTGTTACCCACTACGCACCTAAACAATTCAAGCTCATTGTCTAACCATTACTAGGATATTTTCTTTCTAGCTAACAAAACATTTGCCGAACTGTCGTCTGCATTCGGAGTCGGACGCCTTCGGTCGGCGTCGGCGCCTCTGGGCGATAGCCAACCCATTCCCGTCGTTCCGACGGGTTTAAATTTGGAACACTATTTTTTTCTGTGCCCGTAGTAGATACAGCCGAGGTGAACAATCTCTGTCACATCACACCGAATTTATGCACGGCCTATAATCGAGAAGGTTAGAATATCCCGACCTTAGACAAAATATTTCTTGACTTATCTTTTAGAAATATATCGAAGATGATTGTTTTTTCATTTATTTTAAAACTTAAAGCTTTGTCTTTATCCGAATAAACAACATTACCAATACATGGTAGTAATTAAACAGTCAGATGTCAATCGACAGGTCTCTTCGTCATTTGTTAAAGAAAACAAAATATGAGTTCACGTCATATAAAACTACTTTGCTCTATTGTGCTTACCTTCTTCCAAGATAATTATAGGAAATGCGCAGAAATAATTAATAATATAAATTCAACTTGTGTTTAGCCAAATATGATATCGGATAAGTACTTATAGGAAATTAAAAGTCCTCTGACAAAGACTATTCCAACTTTTGACAATGAAATTGTAATTTATTGTGAGTTTGCAGACCAAAAACATATTTCAATCACTGAAATCCGCTTATCGTTTAAGTAACAATATCCAGTCTTGATATCACAGTACCTACTGTAGAGCTCATAATTTTTATTCAAATTTTACTGACTAAAATCATAAAAGTTTTGCTTCCACCAATAGCCAAGTTTCTCTAGTAAAAATCAACACTCATAATATTAGTAAGATTTATATAAAAGGAAAAAAAAAATTATTTCTATCAACTTCGAACGTTTCATATTGAATAATCACCGTTGTTTAATTCAAAAAATTAATTAGTAAATCATAATTTTTATTCAAATTTTATTGACTAAAATCATAAAGGTTTTGATTCTGCCAAAAGCCCTTTTTCCAGTAAAAATTGTGTCGCTCATAATTTTAATAAGAGTTTTTTAAACGGAATATTATTTCTTTAAATTAGAATGTTTTCACGTAAATAAGTGCCTGTAATGGCGTATGTTGAATAAAGATATTTGAATTTTGAATTTTATTAACTTCGAACATTTCATACTGAATAATCGCCGTTGTTTAATTCAATATGACTGTCTTCTTCATTTCCATAAGCAACATCGTCATTTTCACTGCAAAAATATATTTTCAGAGCAGTTACGTTAAGTATAATTATTGTTTAAGCAAAGTCCAGATTTAAAATGTTATTCGCTCACGTCGCTCACACTTCATCACAACATTTGAATTAAAACTGGCACGTTATCTACAGAATACAGTGCAAGGCTGTCTAGATAGTAAACGCGAAGCGCGAATTAGGGCCGCGATTATTTTCGTTGAAACCAAAACATCCACCACGATGCAAGGTCAATCCATGTGATACTCGCTACTAATTAACCAGATCCATCCATTATCCACAATTAATAAATGGGCATAGAATACACACCGAACACGAGTAGGTCATAAAAGCGCTCCAAATAATGTGTATATTCTGTCAACTGCACATAACATTAAGTCACCAGGTCAACGAACAGGCACATCAGGAATTCGAAATATAAGGCCCCTCACACACAGCTCATATACGTCCCCACCGAGGGGTTCGAGCCTACCCTATGTTAGGGTGATTAGGCCCTAGTCAACCACGCTGGCCCAGTGCGGATTGGTCGACTTCACATACAACATTGAATTTCTTCGCAGATGTATGCAGGTTGCCTCACGATGTTTTCCTTCACCGTAGGAGCGTCAGACAAATGTACATATGAAATTCGAAACGAAAAACACATTGGTACATGGCGGGTCTCGAACCCCGACCTCCCGATTGGAAGGCAAGTGCCGAGTCCACAGCGCCACCGACGCTCACTAAGGCCCCTAACACATTATAATACTCGCAATAGATGATACTTCAGTTGCGTACCAATAGAATCCTTATTCGCTTGTTCGTTCAAAACAATGTTCAAAATACATTACATTGCGCTACTAAAAATTCGGAAAATTTTGGCATTTGTATCAGCAAAACATGCTGATACAAATGCCAAAATTTTCCGAATTTTTAGTAGCGCAATGTAATGTATTTTGAACATTGTTTTGAACGAACACCGATTTGATGTTTTTAGTTAGTTCGGATAGTAAAGAAGTAGCACGTGTAGTGTAATGTTTTTCGGGAAAAGGGGGTGAAATTAAAACAAAGGTAAGCTCTGGACTCAATCTTACATCACCAGAATCTTGGATAGCTTTTATTGCTGCAAGAGAACTTCAACAAGATGAGTTTCAAGGTGATGCTATAATTGCCAACGCTGACAACGAAATGTAATGAGAACAAGAAAAAATCTTATACGATGACATTCCTAATACATTCCAGCTATAAGGCGCTAAATAATACGACCTACTCCAATTTCCATAATACCGTATACTGTGGTATGGTCGTCCTCCATGACGATTTCGTACAGAGTGTCGCACTTGATCACTGCGTGACGTGAATTTATTTAGGCTCTGTATCCTGCATGATTTCGAATGCTGGCGGCATAATATAGAACAGTTATATTTGAAAAGGAGTTCGGAATTAAACCATTAACTACATGATTTTGTGCGTGTCTATAGTAAAACCGTTAGCTGCAAACAATTATTACGGCACATGTCTCCGAGCATAGATTGGCCGTGAAATGGAAAATTAACTATTTAAGTCAATTAGCTCTGGCGTATTCTTTGCTGCTAATTTTGTGCCAGTGTATTGTTTTAATTTTACTGTGTCATGTTTTGCTAGAATTGTTATGAATTATTAAGACTAATTATGGAAAAATCTTGTTATATGTTCCAAACATTTTTAAATAAACATGGAATTACTAACAAAGTCATATCATGCCGCGAAGATATGCTATTATAGGTACAATATAATTGATTTGTGCCCGTTAACACCGATCTCACATTGCGAGGTTCAAGATATATTTGTAAATTCGTCACCGTATGGACACCAAAAACATAATGTACAATTTAAATCCGCATTCGAATGCTGAGTTGAATCATGTTTCGTCCAATATAACAACAGTTGCTACGCAAGCAAATGATGATACTGTTAGTATCTGTCTTTATACAGGTAGGCGTAACAGGAATATTTATTGCGCTATTATATATGTTTTGGGCGTTTGTTTAACAAACTTTTCTTCATATGATAGGACCGTTAATTTATTTATTTAGAACATCAATTGGATGAAAAAAACACTTCATTGCTATTTATAAGTTTATTTTATCGGTGAAAATGGGAATTAAAGTTAAAAACATCAATATCAACCATGGTGTTTTTCAAGAATACTGTTTGTAAGCAAAATGTAGTTTATGATGCAATAATCTTGTAAAAAAAAATTAATATTTCAAAACAAAATTCGTTAAATATTCCATGCATTAAATTTAGTTCTGAATCACACAAAGTTACAATAAAGATTCACCTATCAAAATTAGAATTAATAGCACATTAAATTCCCGATCATTCAATTCTTCTGTCGGCTTCAGTAAATCCCTTCATAAGCTATGAACAAACTCACGCTGGCCTGGACTTGGACATCTGCCACAGAGATGATTTCATCAGATAGTTTTTGTAATGAAATTGTTCGCTTTATGTATTTTTGTTTGGGTAACTGATTTAGTCATGAACCAACTGCTTGTCCGGCGTTCAATTTGCGAAAACAAGTGGATGGCCGGATTGGGTACATTGAGATATTGAGGTTATCTTCATCCGAGCTAGAGAGACAGCGAGATGGTTAAGTGGTTTTAGCGTGCATTCTGCGAGGAAAGCCCGATACAGGCATATTGTGCTAGTGAGACAGCATATTGAGATAGTGCATAAAAGGTCACCACATCTCTAAAAAAATTGTTCATAGATATACTATTACATATTTTTACTTTGACAACATGACTATTAACCTTACATACCCCACCTGCTGGCAAAAAAAAACAGGAAAACTTATCGTTATTTTAATGTAGATATATGTATAACATATTAAAGATCAGATACATTTCAAGAATATTCTTTGTATCGTTCGCAACAATAGAATTCTTATTTTACATGTAGGTACGTACTACCAAATCACGTTTCAAGCCTTACACGTGAATAATTTAATCAGTAAGTCAGACTTCTTATATGATTTTTCCTTATCCTTGTTGACTTGTGTTGGACAACTTTCTCAAAGGTCCAACCTTTAAGAATACCCATAATTTAAAGAAATCAGTAATGTCATCATTATTGCCATCTCATTGATCAGTCGAAAAATTATTAGTATCTATTTTATAATTAAGTTTTATTGACATTGACATTATAAATATTAATATTTTAGTGACTGTAATTATTATGAAGATCGTGGTTATCCCAATCTGACATTTATTTATTATTATTGTATTTAGAATCTTGACATGTTAATTTTTAATTTACTTCTCATATGCCTATGGCGAATCATGGCTGTACTCTGTTTGTATTGCATTTAACACCTATGTATATACCCATGTTTTATGAGCAAATAAAATGATTGATTGAAACCACGACGGCGTGAATTCTTCAATTGCTACCTATAAACACCTCACATTTCAAACTCACAATGACTGTGCTATTATATGATATAGTTATTTTGAAAGAAAACATAAGAAAACAACACATCTCATTTAAAACGCATTGTAAAAAGCTAATTATCGTATTTACCTAAAAAAACAACCAAAAACAAACAACCTTGCTCATCCGATTGATATTCGCGAGCGACAATAAATTATACTCAATATTTATGTCAGGCTTCAAGAAAACGTCCCACGCTTTTGCAACTAAATATCATACTTTATACCAAATATGGAGCTGAAGCCCTTGCAGAGCAAACAAGAAGAATGGAGCTCACATTCACATTTTAAATATTATTATGTAGATCCAAGTAAACTCTGTCTCTCTGTTATTGTTTCACTCCTATGTTTTGAACCAGAATCGTACGTTAATAAAACTATATAGTCGAAGATACTCAAAATTAAAACCATGATACTACGAGTATGGTTTGAAACTCTTAGTTTCATATTATATCTAATTCCCTAAGACGTGGACAGGTCTCATATTAAAGTTTGTTACACAATACACAATCACCAACATGGGGGCTTGTGTATAAAATGATTTTTAGAAAACAATGGCCAGTAATTTTTAGTGATACTAAATATTTATGCAATTTCAAGCAAAACATCATTAAGTCGAACCGAACACCGTAAATTGTGTTACTGGCAATGGACAGATATAGTCGATGAACGCATCGTTTTACAGTGTATAATTTCTTGTGGCATAAAGTCAATCGTTCGTAAAACCGAAAACCGCAAGCTCGAGCAGAGACAAGGTGTGCCTGAAGTGTCTAATCCTAGTTATAACCATTATAACATTACGTAATGTGATACCATAGTCTAAAAGTAGCTGTAAGCGATTTGGTTTTATGACTTCTGCACACATCTTGTAGAAGAGCTACATGTATTATAGGTGACTGTTACCACTTACCATCAGGTGGGTAGTTTGCTTGTTTGCCAACATTCAGCAATAAAAAAAAGCACTCGTACGTTCAAGAAAAACCAACCGAAACAGATCGGACATTTCTTCATTTATTTATTTAGGCCCAATTTAATAAAATAAGATAAGTTTCATACGAAGAATAAAGTGATGAGTTATACTCTCAGACAAGTAAATTTTAATTTTACCAATAACACTGAGAATAAAGCGAGAAAAGGTTTTATACCATCGAATTTGACGGTATAACAGATTTAATACTAGGATAAAAAAGAAAGATGGCGTCAAATTAACAGCTGATTGGCAAGCTATCTAAAGTGACAGTTGTCGTAAGGTCGTAACTGACGTATAATCCAACTTGTTTAAAAACAGCTAATGTTCTATGTGATTTAAGGAGAAAAAGGACTATTTAATTTCGCAGCATCATCATTCATTCGTTCAATTTAGTTCAATTTTAATTTGCCACAGATATAATGAAACTCTGTTCGGAGGAATATTTAAACCAAATGTGGTGAAACGTGAAATAGGTTGGGTATCCGAGAATAAATATAGAGTACATAAATTTATCCATGCTATAGTTATTCCAGTTTTGCGTTACTGTTGGAAAAATCGGGCCTTAATGATATATAATTTACTTTTAATGTTAGCTTGTCTGAAATATTTCTTTTCATTATTAGAGGGGCTTTTGTATTTACATTATATGAAAGCACCAACGTGACTCTACAAAAGTACATAATTTATATAGAATCTAGCTAGAATCTAAATATACCTAACATCTTAGCTTCAAACTTTGCGCCGCGCAACTAAAGTAATAACGCTGCTTATTGAATCAATAAATATATATACATAATATGTTTAGTTTTATGAATGAATGATTAAGCACTTTATTGCACATAGAATACACATATACAGGGCATAGCATTATATAAATCACATTGACAATAGGCGGCCTTAATGTTAAGGTAGCAACTTCTGCCAGGCTACCTTAGGGTTAGGTAAGGAGCTACGTATATGTTTAATTAAAAGATACGTGTTGTGTTTAATTAACACTTCGGTCTATTGATTTTTATTGAGATTCAAAATATATTTTATTTATTTATCAAAATATTCAAAATAATAGGTTGGGGAAAAAGTTTCTTCGCATTTTTTAAGAAAATTCAAAACATTTTTTAATATAGTTTATTTACATTTAACTAAAGTATGTAGGTACCATTTTGTTCGATAACTTTTTGCCATCTTGTAGGTAGGGACATGATCCCATTGCTATAGAAATTTTGGGACTTCTGGTCAAAATACCGCGACAAGTGGTTTTGGCAGTCCTCTCGTGATGTTAACCTGACACTGCCTAAAGAATTCTGAAGAGACCGAAACAGGTGGAAATCTGAAGGTGCAAGGTCAGGACTATACGGCGGATGCATTAACACCTCCCAGCCAAACTCTCTTAATTTTTGCTGAGTGGCTAAAGATGTGTGAGGTCTAGCGTTATCATGATGAAAAACCACACCCCTTCTGTTGATTAATTCCGGCCGCTTTCTCTCAACTTCTTGCTTTAATCTCATCAGTTGTTCGCAGTAGAGTTCAGAATCGATGGTCCTGCCTGGTGGTAAGCTCATAATGAATAATGCCCTTCCAATCCCACCACACACACAGCATCACCTTGTTGCGAGTTAACCCGGGTTTCGCCACAGTCTGTGAAGCCTGACCGGCCTTTGACCACGACCTTTTTCGCACGTTCTTGTCGTACGTGATCCACTTTTCATCACCAGTTATCAGCTTCTTCAAAAATGGTTCGGTTTCATTACGTCGTAATAAAGAATCACAAATGAGTACACGGTTCATTAGGTTTCTTTCAGTGAGCTCGTGAGGTACCCAAATGTCGAGCTTTTTTGTGTACCCAGTTTTTTTCAAATGCGCCAAAACTGTTTTGTGGTCAATTCCCAGTTCTTCAGCTACGTCGTAACTACTGACATGCCGATCTTGCTCCACTTTTTCAAAAATGGCATCCATTTTATCTGTAATAGGGCGACCAGAGCGACGTGCATCTTTGACATCAAAATTTCCGGATTGAAAACGCTTAAACCAAATTTGTGCTACTCTCACAGACACTGCACTAGGTCCATAAACATCGCAAATTTTTTTCGCGGCTTGCGTTGCATTTTTACCTTTTTTGTAGTAAAATTTTAAAATGTATCGAATTTCTTCATTAGATTCACTCATCTTGGCGGTACGAAAAACAAATGAAAATCACACATTTTCCTAATTTGAATTTGGAATTATGTTCTTTAAAATTTAAACTTTCAATGATACCAAAACCAGCCAGGTACAAATAGTATAGCCAAAGAGATTTTATTACAAGTTTATACATACTATAATGCGAAAAGACTTTTTCCCCAACCTAATATATTTTATTTATTTATGTTGATCACTTATATATTTTGCTAAATCAGTTTTTCCCAAATGTTTCCGATCCCAAGAGCTTAAAATAATAAAAGCTTTCTTTATAATGAATCATTTACAAAATAAAGACATAGCTACTTATTTATATATACATAATTCTTCAAAAGATAAAAATTTCTCAATTTCACTGATCCCAAGGTTAAGAGTTGAATGTAAACTTAAGGTTGCTTTAATTTTAAATTAATAGATAAACATATTTAAAAATAAGTTTTATCACCAAATTCTGCTAAATAATTATTATCGGAGTCGATGTAGAGCACACACTTCTACGAATTTTAGAGCAAACAAATAATGATAAGAAATACAAACATAACATCATTGCAAAATAATAGGACATATGTTTCACTTTCACATAATAGAGCAAAGTTTAAGTAGTTATTTACATTACATATACACTATTATACACATTACATATTTTATTACATATATTTTATTCTAGCTAAAATTTTAATTGTAATCAAACTTGTATAGTTTTGTTTTTTTTTCACTCTCGTTTCTCTACCCTTAGCACATTAAAGTTTTCTTTAACATTTCTCTCAATATAATGATGACTATTCATTGCACGTGCTATTCATATCTATGATAGCCTACCAGCAGGCCTATTCTTTAACTTCAGTTGCTAACTAGAACTGTCATTTTTGAAAGGAACTTAACATCCATTACTGCTATCATGAACGCTGCCGGCCCGTTGGCCCGTAATACATAAGATCACTAAACCAGTAATGGATATAGTCTTTCAAAAATGACAGTTCTACATAGTTACCAACCGTAGTTAGCGAATAGGCCTGCAGATACGCTTATATATGGCCAGTTACTTAAGTTGGTTCGTAATTAGTTTCACATTGCACTTAATATTTAAATTAATTCATATATCTAAAAGTATATCCGTATTTTCATGTGCGTTTTATATGTTTGTATCTCTACCAGTGGCCGTATCGTGCCAATGGCTATCTGAACGGAACATTTGTTTATGAAAATGTTAGTTTATGAAATTAAGGTAAATTTGCAAAAAAAAATAAGTTGTTCTCTATTTTGTATCGTCAGAGATATGAAGCTTGTGTTTGCTTCAGCTCTTTCAAGATTCTTATCAAAAAATAATCGAGTGAAGTATGTAGAGACGAGTAGAGTCACCAGAATTTTCCACGTAATTAACATCGACATCGCACTAGGTGATCGCCATCTTTACCGAGCACAGCACAGTCGCTCTACACTTTGGCAGATTGTCAAATGTACACTGCATGCTCTAGCACATAGCGCGGGCCTGCACTAAATCAGACGTGGGTGCAACACAATACAACCGACTAGTTCATTGGACTCATTTTACGACGCCGGCAAAGCTGTGCGGACTGATATTGTGGTAGAAAATGCCTCAAAAAAATACAATCGAACAAAAGAAACAATATTCTTAGGGATTAGTTGATTAAGGTGCTCTTGAGGTAGTACTTTTCGAAACAAATTACGGGACGATTATCGACAAAATATAGCACAGCTTTGAGGAGACAATTTGTATGGTTTCGCGCTACAAGAAGAAAATTTACATTTACCATGTACAAACATGACAATCATTGTGAAAAATAACTTATTATTTTAATTTAAAACTATCTTGTACCAATCCTTACTTCAATATTATAAATGCGAAAGTATCTGTAACTCTGTCTGTCTTTGTGTTACGCAATCACGCCTAAACTACTGGACATATTTAGATGAAATTTGGCATAGACATAGTTTGAGTCCCAGGTCCCAGGAAAGGACATAGGATAGTTTTTATCGCAGAAATCACCCCTTAAGGGGGAGAAAAGGGGGGTGGAACTTTGTATGGGGAATCAATAACTGCTTCACCGATTTAGATGAAATTTGGTATGGAGATAGTTTGAGTTGTGGGGAAGGATAAAGTATAGATGTTATTCCCGAAATAATTGCTTAAGGGTGTAAAAATTTCGATAGGGAAATTTGTAAAGGAAATCAATAAAAAGGACCTCCACGCGGACGAAGTCGCGGGCAAAAGCTAGTGATATATATTTCGTTTTGTCGATTTTGATTGAGAAACACTGTAACTACTATATTTCTAGGCTGACACACAACTTAAGTGATTCTATTTAAAAGGTTGTTCTTGTATCATCATCATACGTGTATTCTCTCACGTCCTATTTTGGTGTCGACTATGTGCTGCATTCAATTCTATCTGTATGAAACATTGAGTCGGTATTATCTTGTAGCCTTCGAGTTGCTGGTAATTACCACTTGAGTATACATATAAATAAATAAAATACTATAAAAATTATCGTTTCAAGGGAATAGATATTTCGGATACGGGAAATATTGACGATTTCTCCTAGAAATCTCCTACTAAGGTTTCATTCAACAGCTTGGATAATTTTAGCCGGGCTTATATATTTATATACTAGTCTCTCAGATTTGATTGAAGATTAAGAAAAGTTATATTTTTTGTCATTATCTTTGTTGTAGTACTTATTCAATGACCAAAATAATTTGTAAGCGATTTAGTTAGGGGTGTTTCATTCTGTAAGGCAAGGATTATCGTCGATTTTCATTTTTACTTCAATATTTTTAAATGTAGGTAATATAAAGAACATAACACTAAATGATATTTCGAAGGTTCCAACGTAGAAAGTGTTTTCGCGAATAGCTTGTAATCTTGATGACCTTAAGCAGTGCGTACCGATATGGTTGGGGGAGTCATTAATTATGAAAACAGCTGTGCAAATAATTATTATAATCTCGAGACAGTATTTTTCGATTCGCTGTCATGTGTTTTGTTCATATATAGCACCTACGTATGCACAACCTACAACAAATTTTCATAACTTAAGGTGTTTGTGTATATTTTGATTGTTGTTTTCTCGTCACCTGGGTGGTGATTTTGTAACTCATTGATAGATCTGCAATCGTTATCAAACTGGATAATTTAATGAAAAAAAAAGCGGGATTATGTTCATTAGTTATGAGTATTAGTTTATTTATTCAACAAATATACCAAGATCACTCAGACGACGACGTTACATAATGTTAAACATATTAAAAATTTGTTTATTTAAACAGAATTATCAAATCTATACGATGCCCGATTACTAATGCATTACAAAATCACCCACCTGGTGTCACTGTGCAAGTAGCAAGTACCTACATAGGTACTCCTGGTAAATCGGCATCCCCAAGGCACCTTTCGTGATGCGTGACGTAAATGTAAACATGGATTATTGCTTTACATATTACCGTGCCGGTGTTTACAACTACCGCAGTCAGATCCATTTAAAATTAAAATATTAAGTAAGTTATATTTTGATACATAACATTGACGATATCAAAGCATGGCCTCACCTGTGCTCTGTTGATGACATCGTGTGGACCCCGCCACGTGGTAGCCGCTGGAGATTTTCGTTTGGCAAGCTCGAGAGTAGCTTCACTGGGACAACGTTCAAACATGAGAACGCGCTCGGCGACGGAGCCGCGCGTGAGGAAGGGCCGCACGGGCGTCGCGCCCGCCGCGGCCGCCGGCTCGCCGGCGCCGGCGCTGGACGCACGCCGCGCTCGCGCTTCAAACTTGGAGCGAGCTTCGGTCACATGGGAACCGAGCGAGGCTCTGCGCTCACCGCTCGCGCCAGTCGACGGCTTTCTTGCACCGGAGTCCAACCTATCCTGATACCGGCTTTTTGCATAATCGACTAGTGATATCGGCGGAACAACGTCGGGTCTCTCCGCTGAGCGCTCAGCCACGACGCCGCCCGTCCGCAGCGCCCGCAACAAGCGCTCTTCCTCTCTTGCGACCTCAAGTCGCATTGCGACAGGGTCGGACCTCCTCGCACCTGCGCTGGCGTTCGTGGTTCCATTGCGCTCCGGTACTATATCTGGCGGCAGCGTGACTTCTATAGTTTCGCCTTGGGGTTCTTGCCAGTGTTCGCGACGGTTCTCCGGCCGCAGCTGGTCTCTCCTGGTGTCGGGTCGCGGCTCCCGGAGAGCCTCCGGCCGCAGCTCGCGCCTCGCGTCCGGGCGCTGCTTTATTTCCGGCTTGGGCTCCGGCTTAGGCTTCGTCCGGAGGTCGCCCAGCTTCAAGCCCACGGCCGGCGCGGGCCTGCACGACAGTATCTCCGTGGGCGCGAGGCCGCGCGCCTTCCAAGTCTGGTAAATGGCTTCTGCGTGGTCCGAAATCTGTTTGGCGATGGCGGCGATGTCCTCCTCGCCGGTGTCTATCTCGCGGCGGGCCGTCGCCGCCATGGCCGCTCGCTGTGAAGGCGCGCGCACCGGCCGCTTCAGGGGCTCGCCAGACACCCCATGTACACTCACAGCTGACAACACTGATCACTTTCCTAGCGGCACTAATAACTGAAAACACAAGCGAGAGATGAGAAGCGGCACAGGTGCACACAGTGTCGGAGCGGTGAACAGCTGGCTGCGGCACGCGTCGGATATAAACAAAGGGATCGCGTGTCGCGGTGCGGTACAGCGTGCGAGTCACGAACGACAAGCCGATGGCGGCACCGAGCGCGGACTGCGGGCCGCGGCGCCCTGCCTGCCTGCCCCGCGCCCGGCCGCCGTCGCCGCCGCCGCCGCCGCCCTACGCTCAGCGTCGGCTCTCTTATCCTGATCTCTCACTAATCCTTGATCAAATTGGATTTCCAAAAAGCTTTATTCCATTTTTCTCTATATCAATCACCTCTATCATTCTTTGTCCAATGTAATCTATCATTTGCCATAAAAGTCTAATGTAACGTACAATTGATTAGAATAAGCTAATTAACTTACAACTGCTTGGAATAAGCTAGACACTCTAAAAAACTTTATAAAACGTAGTAAGTAGGTATGTATACTTATAGGTCCAAGCGTTGATATGAGCTTTTTTATAGAAGGCCTAGCAAATGACGCCATTCGGCCATTCCACCTGGTGGTATGTGAAAATAGAGTTCATAATATGTGAAGATAGCTAGTGCGAGAGAGAAAATACACGCCGCACTAGCCACCCTCGCTTGCCGACCTGCAAGATGCTTCTTCACACCTCTTTTAAAGGACTCGGGATTGTAAGGAGGAAACATGTGTTGGTAGAGTTTCATTTTTTAATCCGAGAGCTTTATGGAAATATGGAAGTTTTTTGAATGCACCTACGCTGTTGGCCGCAGATGACCTTTACAGCTTCATCTTAATACATATGGAAGGATAAAAAAGGTTACTTATTCAGCATAACTTACTCATTTTTTTGTATTTTGATAAATACTCTATCTGGGTGGGATTTCTGCTGGGATATCCTAACCTCACCAAAATATTTATTTTATTTATTTAATATAATTTACCTACTTGAATAAAATCATTAGTAGATTTCTAAAGAAAACTTGAAGCTTGAGTATATAAGTGTTTATTTCCCTAATTTATTTTATTGACCAAACGATATTGACGCAATTTGTGACATAAATCTTAGACACAATTTTTCAACTGTTTGAAGAAAATCCACTGAGAAAATATCTAAATAATAAATAAAGTCTACTCCTACGTCAATACTACAGTTTTCTGTTTCGAGAGGAACAATAAGCTTCTAAGAAAAATGTAATTTAAGTACATACCTATCTATATAATACTCCAGAATATATTTTAACGTAATCAGAAAATAAAAATAGAGTAAAAAAAATGTTCCGTTAAATTAGTAAAAAAAAAATTATGATGATGCAGATAATGTACCAAGTAAAAAGCTAATAAATAATTTATAGGTAGGTTCAAGGCACCAGTCATCATCAGTCATCACACTACTCTATATTATGGTTTCTGCGCTTGCTATTTGCAATGCTCTTTTATTTTTTTTATTTCATTGCTTAATATTTATTATAATTTTGTGGCGAGCATACATAATTGTATTGTCATCAGAACTAAAGACGCGTACCAATTTTTAGATCAGGCAGAGGGTAAAATTTTAATTACTTAATTTGATCCAACAACAACAATGAGCAGGGCAAATTGAATAAAACCGTTCAATTATTAAACGTGTTAAGTCTATCGGTTTACATATTAGTAATACGGAAATAAATAATTATAAAAATCAATATAGGTAGGTAGAGCCAATTAAAATTTGATAGCAAAACATCCAGACTTGCAAATTAATCTATCGAGCTTTCTACAAATTAGTAAAACATATCTTTACAAGACAATAAGAATGCGTTATTTATATTTACGAGAAGATTTCCATTTTATCTTTATTTAGTAGGTACATATAAAATAAAAAAGGTAAGTACATATAAAATAGAATATTATGTAGAGTCACCGTCTTTCCTTGCAATTATTGTATTATTCGTTTTATTCTTTTGCGCAAATATGAATTCTCTATCAATAGGCAAATGAAGGCTTAGCTGAAATAATATTATTATAAACTTTAAAAATGAAAACACTCGTGAATACTAACAAAATCAGACCGATCAACCTTGGAAAAGTCGCGTCTCTGTGCTAATAAAGTTGTTTGACTGTCTGCGTCGCGCACGCGCACGCGCTCTCCGCAAATAGCGTGCGCGTTCACGCTCCCCTACTTTTTACGTTTTTTACTCTTTCTCTGAAGCGGCAATGCACGCGCCGACATGCTCCACCTATGAAACTAAATCTAAAAAAAGAATCAATCCGACGACGCCGCCCGCCACATAATAGGTTGGGGAAAAAGTTTCTTCGCATTTTTTAAGAAAATCCAAAACATTTTTTAATATAGTTTATTTACATTTAACTAAAGTATGTAGGTACCATTTTGTTCGATAACTTTTTGCCATCTTGTAGGTAGGGACATGATCCCATTGCTATAGAAATTTTGGGACTTCTGGTCAAAATACCGCGACAAGTGGTTTTGGCAGTCCTCTCGTGATGTTAACCTGACACTGCCTAAAGAATTCTGAAGAGACCGAAACAGGTGGAAATCTGAAGGTGCAAGGTCAGGACTATACGGCGGATGCATTAACACCTCCCAGCCAAACTCTCTTAATTTTTGCTGAGTGGCTAAAGATGTGTGAGGTCTAGCGTTATCATGATGAAACACCACACCCCTTCTGTTGATTAATTCCGGCCGCTTTCTCTCAACTTCTTGCTTTAATCTCATCAGTTGTTCGCAGTAGAGTTCAGAATCGATGGTCCTGCCTGGTGGTAACAGCTCATAATGAATAATGCCCTTCCAATCCCACCACACACACAGCATCACCTTGTTGCGAGTTAACCCGGGTTTCGCCACAGTCTGTGAAGCCTGACCGGCCTTTGACCACGACCTTTTTCGCACGTTCTTGTCGTACGTGATCCACTTTTCATCACCAGTTATCAGCTTCTTCAAAAATGGTTCGGTTTCATTACGTCGTAATAAAGAATCACAAATGAGTACACGGTTCATTAGGTTTCTTTCAGTGAGCTCGTGAGGTACCCAAATGTCGAGCTTTTTTGTGTACCCAGTTTTTTTCAAATGCGCCAAAACTGTTTTGTGGTCAATTCCCAGTTCTTCAGCTACGTCGTAACTACTGACATGCCGATCTTGCTCCACTTTTTCAAAAATGGCATCCATTTTATCTGTAATAGGGCGACCAGAGCGACGTACATCTTTGACATCAAAATTTCCGGATTGAAAACGCTTAAACCAAATTTGTGCTACTCTCACAGACACTGCACTAGGTCCATAAACATCGCAAATTTTTTTCGCGGCTTGCGTTGCATTTTTACCTTTTTTGTAGTAAAATTTTAAAATGTATCGAATTTCTTCATTAGATTCACTCATCTTGGCGGTACGAAAAACAAATGAAAATCACACATTTTCCTAATTTGAATTTGGAATTATGTTCTTTAAAATTTAAACTTTCAATGATACCAAAACCAGCCAGATACAAATAGTATAGCCAAAGAGATTTTATTACAAGTTTATACATACTATAATGCGAAAAGACTTTTTCCCCAACCTAATATGTAATCTTTGACTTCCGCGTCCGCGCTTCCTACGGATGCGTTCAAATGTCCATTATTGTCCCGTCACAGATTATTAGAGACGTGATAAACTTATTTGTTTCATATGCAATGACTTGTACAATTTGAGGTATAATTGTATTTAAAATTGCCAAAATGTTACTATGAATCCACCTCCTGACTAAAATCTCCATCACAATCACTTTTTCTTTGGCAGGCAATTGACATCCAACACTGTTTTATTAAAAAAAACAGTCGTCAGTTTTATTTTCTCCCACATCCCGCAATGGCTGACTAAGTTGCCTTAATATTTAAGGCGTTAGTCTCAGTTACACAATACGAGGGCTGTTCCATTAATAATATTGATATGGCTATGGATGCAGTTTGAATTCCAATGTTTGTTAAGGTCGATTCTTGCAACTCAATTTTTAGTCAGTTATCCTTAACCGATTACGCTGAAATTTTCCATTGACAACTTTTTGTATAGCCTGCTACTATTATACTTAGTACCTTATGAGGAAGAAAAAACAGAATTATGATTTGTTGCCTGAGAATTTTTTATCGAATCCTGACAATCGACTTCAATGGATGAAAGCAACTTGAACTTTTTGAAATACTTTTTCAAGCTGTCACAACTAAAAAGCAGAAAGCAGAAAAGTCGTCTGCAACAAACATAGCCGTGATAATTATATAAAAGATTTATCTCCTCTTTTGAATCACCACTTTCAGAGTGCATTTTCACGTGTGTTCGTTAACATTATGTCTTAAAAATTTACAATCGGTATACCTACAATAATCAGAGCTTTCTACTTATAAGCTGCATAGTTTCTACTCCAAAAGTTTACACTACAGATTAGCAGTAGTATTAAACTTTGAATCGCCAATTCACCATAACATCACGTTTCTTCGAATCCCGCGCAGATGTTATTCGACACCGAATCAAAAGTTTCCTTACAAACGTGCTATCGAACTCAAACAACCTAATACGGTACAACAATACGAATCATGTTTGCAAATATGAATGCATACCTATATTCTGCTTACAAATTAAATAGATTGCATAGTACCCACTGACAAAATGGATATAAAATACGATTTCATTCAACAAAATCACTCTGTGTTTTGCTACAATTTGATTGTGTAAAATGGATCATCATAATGTATTGTTGTTATATTGTCAACTGCAAATAACGACACAGTAAATAATAATCGATGTAATTGCAATAAATAAAACGATAAATAATTATAAAATAATAATGAAAAATCACAAGTAAGCTTAAAGCTTCAAGTATGAAATTGCCGTTTTTTTCGTGTGTTTATATAACTTTTCTAATTTAAGAGCTATAAAAAATATTATTTCTATTACTTTTTTAACCCTAGAGTGCACGTTTAAGTTACAATTTAATCTCAGAATTAGTTTAATAATATATTAAAAAGAAACTCAAAAATTACCCCCTATTTTTTTCGTCAGAATGTTGTGCATTATTGACGATAACTTTGTGACAGCTACTTTTCTTGTCTTCACAATTATGTTACTACCTTTGGTTACTACTTAGTTTAAAGTCTATTGACTAGTCTTTAAAAGTTTCATAAAGTTTGCTTTATTGGTTATTAAATAACTAAGAAAAACGTTAGTATGAAATGAGCAATGTTCTTAAAAATCTTCATACTAAACGGCAATTTCATACTATAACCCCTAATATAAATATACTATATTTTGTCACATTTTTAGATGGCCGTTTTACAACTGCTCCAGCCCGGCGCCGGCAACGGCACAGCTGCCAGCAAAGCAAAAATTTTATGACTTTTTCATTATAAATATTTTTTTCGTTATTTTTTCAGCGTTGAATAAACATACTCGTACATACACCCAAGCAACAAGGTGTCGTGCGTCAAAATACAATTTTACATAAATTTCACGGAAAACAGATATTGTCTATAAAGAAAAAAAAATTGTGAAAGTGCGAAATCAGCAAGAGAAAAGTGAAAATTTGAATGCAAATGAGCCGCCCGTGACCAACCGCTAGCGCAAGACGAGTGGCTGGTATTGCTACTAAACTACTATACAATACAGCGTTACCATTGTTTCTAAGTAAAAAGCTGTACGACCGAACACGCATAGGGCAACGCCAATGCTAAATGCCAACTCAAATTTTGAAAAATGCGTGCGCCGTATTAGAAAATTACGTAGAAATAGTAAAATTATGAATAAAGCATATGAATAATTAGTTTTTTTTTCAAGAAAAATGACGAGACTATGGTAGATTAAAACGAGTCAAAAACTGTTTTTTTATTTATTTATATAGGCACCTTTAAATCGGCAAACAAGTTTAAAAATTACATTAAAAGCTTCCATCGCGATCGAAATGTAACTTCTACAGAGGAAAAGAAACTATGCAATTACTCTTTTCAAAAAGTATGTGTACAATGTTACTCACAATTAAAATAATCCATCATAACTAAAAATAAATCCATTTTCGCAACAAAACCTTGGCAATAAATTCCTATAATACGTAGCTCTACTTAAAAAAAGTAGAGTTGGCAACACGCTTTATGAAATTGCCTTAGTCTGCGGTTTTGTTTTCAGATCCTAAGCTACGAACGTCTAGTCTAGCAGTGAGTCTTCGTAATGTGATGTTCACATATTAAAATGAGAAAAAAAAATTGATAAAAAAATTCAAGTTCTCTACTGTGACTCCCGTGTAAACAAAACAGTGTTTAATGGTGTAACTTTGAAACTAAACAATTTATCACGACGAATCAAATTCAATGATAAAATTTGAAATATCTAAGCGATTGCATTAAATTAAAAAAAAAATCAAATTAATACAAGAAAAATTTCGTTTCGGGTGGGAATTGAACCCGCGTCTTTGACATACCGTGTTGACGCCTTCACCACTGGGCCACCGAGCTCTTACCAGCCCCTACAAAATGTCAAGTGTATTATTCACGGTTAATAACTACGAATCGACATCCAATTTTTTGAAATCAAAAAATCTTTATGGATTTCTAAAAATTGGTTAAGAATAAACAGTGAATTAACAAAGGCTTAACAAACTTTGTTTAACAAAGTACAAAGAAATCAATAGGTATAGTAGAATTTTCATCGGTGTAAATAACTTTAGATAAAAAGTAAAAAAATGGTGTGTGTCTAAAAAATTTGCGAGTTTCCCTTGATTTACCTAAGATCTCATCATCAGATCCTGACTTAGGTGACAATGACACCACCTCAGGAGTATTCTCTATCGAAAATCGGTCCACAGTTGGCGGAGCTTTATATATTATAGATAAATATTAGTAGTATAGTCGCGTCGCGTCGCGTCGCGTCGCGACTGTTGCGAAATCGTCGTGATATTTTTGCTGTAAGCCCATTGCATTTCGGAGACAAAATTATCGCTCTATAAAAAGTCACAATGCGCCTAGCTTTCAAGTTGCTTTAGCCTTCACAGTTCAGGATACTTTTGAATGAATACGTAATCGCACCGGTTGACTCTTGTCCAAATAGTCGACAATAATAAATACAGTTAAAAAAGTGTCACGAGCTATTCACCCCTATAGGTGCGCCGTCCGTTGACCCGAGAGCAACCTTAGGCGAGGTATGCCACCTCACATAAGGGTGAAGTCCCCAAACGAACCCCAAAGGTCATAAGAAATTAGTAAGTCTTTCTGATTCACCTGGGCAACCTATAAAAGTCATTGTTTGATAATAATGAAGCTGGAACGGGCGAAAATATTAGTAACTACATTGTTTTGTATATGTCAAGTTGATCTTTGTGTTATCCCACGTTTTAGAAATAATAATTATGCATTAATCGGGAGTGTCGGTGGCGCTGTGGCCTCGGCACTGGGCTGTGCGCTGATGCCATGCCCATGTACCAATGTTTTTCGTTTCACGAATTTCATACGTACATTTATCTGACGCTCCTACGGTGAAGGAAAACATCGTGAGGAAACCTGCATACATCTACGAAGTAATTCAAAGGTGTATATGAAGTCAACCAATCCGCACTGGGCCAGCGTGGTTTGGCTAAGGCCTAATCGCCCTAACTAGTTAGGGTAGGCTCGTGCCCCTCGGTGGGGACGTATATGAGCTGTGATGATGAAGTACTCGTAGGTATGTGAAGGAAGTAGTTTTCTTTTGATAAAAAGTAAATATTGGAAATAAATCAGTTATTTTTCGCGAGTTTCACACAGTTTTTCAATGTTTCATACAAAAATAATAAGCAGATTTTTATATGTACTTTGATTTCTATTAATTTCTTGTTTAATATAAAAATAAAGAATGCATAAAATATGAAAAAAAAAGTAAAGTAAGAACAGAACACATATAGCCTAATTTCAGAATAATGCCGAATTTTAGATACTTTTATTTGCTTAAATCCGACATAACGGATTCTGCTTGATCTCCCGCTGAATAAACGAGAGCTGAGACGTGTGTTCATAAAGCTATAATCTTGGATAATATCACTAAATATTGATTGACTTGCATGGCAGAAAGTTTTTGGTGCAACTTACTTTTACAGCGTTCATTAACTTCGCGAGCTCCACACCGCAATATTGAAGAGCAAAATTATCTCTCACTGACTATTTTACAAATTTTATAACTTTGTAAAGAAATTACACTGAGCTTATACTGCTGATACTGAAAACACAATTTTATTATCTTCTCTCTGACAATTGCTCAGAAGAATAACTAAAGCAGTTGCAATCATTGAACTACATATGCCTAGACTAGACCACAAACTATATAGAGATACTACGTATGACTAGACATATCCTATTGATTGAAATCTGACACTGATGAAAACTCTGCAGTAAATGTTTGTTGTCAAACATCAAATAATCAACATTCAAAACACGCACCACTTTTTGGCCTTACGACCGCATTTTAAAATATTTCCTCAAAACTACTTCAGTCAAGGTCACCTCAACAGTCACGCCGCCGGGACCACGAATGTGAAAAACGTTTGAAACGTTGAACTTATTAAAATATTTTTAAATCAAAATAATCGCCAAATAACTCGGAAATAAAATTACTCTGATTTAGATAAATCAAATATTTTCTGTTATTCCGTCTTATAAAATTTCACTTCAATTAGAAAAATGCAAAACAAACCAGAGTTTAAAAAGTTTATTAAAAAAGAATTTTGTTGTAATTTATAATAACCATGGATTTTTTAATAAGTCCATGCCACGGACCGATAACTGCCACAAAATTTCTATTAGTTTTGAAAATTATCTTTGTCATAAAAGAAATCAATAGTCCTCTCGGGCCAGGTGATTCAACCGCATAGTTCGATCTTATTGTTCCGAGGTTCGATCAATCTTAATCTAATATATAAAATTCTCGCGTCACAATTTGGATTGAATATTCATAGGTCATAGCTAAGACAGGACAACAATATCTATCTAGATCTAGTGATTGTCTTTTCTTCTCTCTGGTCTGTTACCTAGCCAGTTAATCGGGAATTAAAAATTGTAAAGTCAAGTCAAACATATCGCAATCAAATTTAATAATGTTATCATATTTTTGTACGATAGTTTAAACTAGGCACTAGCTGTATTAGCCTGAAGAATATTTTTTTTTGTTGCCAAGGAACATGCATTTAGCAAAAGAACCTAATAACGATGCTGACTGGAAGTCATTGGACATTTACATATTTTCTAACGGACAACAGCAAACCCCACCAAGGAAGTACCACCTTCAGACGGAAGAACTAATAAAGTGGGAAGCTACTTTGAAATCCCTCGCAGATTCACAATACGGGAACAAGTGAGTCATCAATCATCACAAACTAATATGTTGTTATCATCGTACAGCTTAAATATCAGAGGTCTTATTTCCAGTTTACCACAAAATGTTATAACAGCCCAAACCAAACATAAAATATACGTTTCGTATAGTCCCCTGTTTTCTCCGCGAAAAATAAACCGATTTAATTACTTTTTGCGTTTAAAATTCTTTGTTTGTAGTTTAAGTGTTTCTATGTTTTGCTTTTTTCATATAATCTTGTTCAATTTGTTTGCTGGACGTTTGAATGCAGCAAAAAATTAGGTCGATTTTTTAGATTTTTGAAGGTTTAAAATCTCTTTTAATAATAAACTTAATAAAAAAAGGAAAACTTAGTAACATGCTTATAGTGGCCATTGATTTTATTGGAAAACATAGAGCAACTAGTGCCATTATCCAGGAAGGAAACAGGGGACTACGTTTGTATAGAAAAACGGACTGTACGATTTCCTGTAGTCCTTCTTAAGCTGTAGTGTTACGATAAGTTTAGAAATGTAAAAATTTAACAGTGTGTTGCCAACAATAAATTAATATACATACTGTATACTATTAATTTATTGTTGGCTAACTCTTTAGAAACATCCTTATAAACAATGTTACTTATTTATTTTTAAAAAGTTAATACGATTTTATTTTAGTTGTTCTATAATACATTTGTACACCACTGACGGACATAAAATTGAAAGTCCTGTAGAAATCAAAAACGAAATTGCTTACGTGGCCGTTCTATCGGAAGATGCATTTATCTACGCAGGATACAATGAGTATCTGTTAAAAGCATCCAGGTATAATAATATTCGCTTAATTAAAAAATAACATATTTTTTCCACTACAGTAATAATTCGACTATTTATCGTATAATATCTTCAGGTCACGCGAAAAACGGCTTGAGAAATCAAAACTACCAAATTATGAAAATCTTCAATCAGGTGTGTTGGTTATTTATTAGAGAACTATATACTTACACTCTTACAAATAAAAATGAGTTATACCACATTTATTCCACCCTTATACTAGGTATAGTTATACTTAGTATAAAACGAGAATAACTCTAAAATATTTTTTGACAAATAAACGAGGTTTATCTTCGGTATAGCTATTCTTCTGATCTATCAAAATGCACAATATGGCAACAGCGCAATCAAAGAGAAATGTACAAAAAAGTAACGTTTTATCTGTGAAAGCTGTCAGTTTTTCGACCGGGCAACCGTTTTGTTGATTGGTTTCATTTCCATATTATGTTATTTGTTTATACTTTCGTGTAAATAATTATATTAATTTGAAAATAGTTAAATTTTGATAAAGAACTTTGATTTTTTTTCAAAAATGCTGAATAAATCAATAAATAAATTTCGTCTCGGGCGGGGATCGAACCCGTGTCTCCAACGTACCGTATTGACGCTTTGACCACTTCGACCACCGAACTCTTATCAGCTCCGACGAAATCTTTAACTGTATTGATCTCATTAATTTGGGGGAGGAGGGGTGGGGGGTGGAGATGGCTATGCTCGGAGTTTCTTTACGTGAACGATAAGTAATGATGAGATCCGTAAGAGACGCCGCGTTGGTAAGCCCCCCAAAAGGTGGACCGACGACCTGATGAAGGTCGCAGGAAGCCGCTGGATGCGAGAGGCGCAGGACCGATCGGTATGGAGATCCTTGGGGGAAGCCTATGTCCAACAGAGGGCGTCTGTTGGCTGAAATGATGATGATGATTGATCTCATTTGAACTTTGTTAATTTTTAACAGTGAATAAAGACTACTTTAGTGTATCCATTAACTATATTTAAATATAATATATATAACCTCAAATGACAATAGCAAACAAGCACAAATCGAGTTATACTAGGTTTATACAAGGGTGCAGGCTGGTATAACTTCGGAATAACGTTTGTATCAATAGAAATGTCAATGTTATACTCAGTATAAGTTATTCTTGGTTTATTTGTAGA
This sequence comes from Schoenobius gigantellus, assembly GCA_963935595.1. Classification (NCBI taxonomy): domain Eukaryota; kingdom Metazoa; phylum Arthropoda; class Insecta; order Lepidoptera; family Crambidae; genus Schoenobius; species Schoenobius gigantellus. The sequence goes on along the minus strand of OZ012544.1, from coordinate 13,755,515 downwards.
CATTTTGCTTATTCTTAATTTATTCTCGAGTTTAACTTTATGCCACGTTTATTTGTAAGGCTGTTATACTATTTTTTATTTAAAAAAAATTGGTAATGTGGAAAAAATTATGGGGTATGTAAAGTACCGCTGAAAAATAGTCGCTCGACATATACAATATGATATGTTTAGGGCACCTTTCCCAATCGCTGTGTGTATACCTGCCCAGCTAGGGCGGCCTGTGATATTACAGTTGAAATTTCATTTCAGGTAAAAATATTCATAACAAGTATATGGCTAAAGGAGATACAGAAAGAAATAAAAAGTCTGATTTCGGTATTACAGATAAAGTAAGTTAAATATAAGAACGCGTTACTGTTGTGAACGATGATTTCATTTTTAATTAATGTTTTTAAAACTAAGCGTTTTTTAATTGATTCGTAGAACAGAAATTCACGTGGAAAGCAAAGAAACTTATTAGCATTTTCCCATGGAAACTCCCATGGCGTTAATGGTAAGACACAAGCAAAAAAAATATACCGAAATTCTTCGTCAAGACAAAACTACTCTGCTATTCTACCAACAGTGATAACAAGAAATCCATCCCAAAGTAAAAAAAACATTTCGAAAAAAATGTTTAATACAACAAAACCTGATATCAAAGCACCCATAATAAATAATTATTTAACAAAACGAACATCAAATGCTTTAACTGAAATAGATCATCCTGACGTAAATTCTCGGACTGAAAATATAAATAATATTTCTCTGCCCCAGCAAAGCATAAATGCTGTTAATGATAATATAGATTTCACAGACACAGGCCTCAACAAGATAAATATTAAAGAAGATGATGAAATGATGAAGATTAACACTTCCAACATACTCGAAGCAACATTAAACACCACTCAAAATAATACCTTATTTATAAAGACAATTTTATCCTCTTTAATATCTGCAATTCCAACGATGGATTCAACTTTTAACACAAATTTACAAAAAGACGTGTTCGTTGATAATTTTGGTGAAAATAATGGCAAATCTAATACAGTAGTAAGTAAAAGAATGTCTGTCAAAAACGAGGATGTCACGTCGCAAGAACCTAATAAAAACGAAGAAATAACCGCACAACAAACAATAAACTTCATAAGCATTGTGGACAAAGAAGATGTAATTGATTTAAAGCTGAGAATGGAAATAAGGAAAGGTGATGCATTAATAACCGCAAGATGTAATACAAATGGTTGTACTTGCTTAAATGAAATATCCTCGCAAGTTGAGATTGATGAGGTTTTCTCCCATTCTTTAGAAGAAGAATTCAAACTTACAGATACATTTAAAGACTACATTCAAATACCAGAAAAACAAAAATGTGCTTGTTGTGAATATTATGACTTTGATGAAATAATGCACACAATTGACAATAGTGAAAATTTGAGAGGAAAAAAAATTGTGTTTCTTGTAAATGATCCTCGTTATGGAAAATGTCAACAGAGGTAGTATGTGTGTAGCCTATCGTTCTGATATAAGCTTTATCAAGTCATGGTCCATTTAAATTTGTAGTAGAAATAATAATAATGGTGCTTGAAAGAGTAAAGCAAAACACAAGTGGGTAAAGGTACTTACCGTGAAATATGGTTGCCATTTTCAATAAACTCTTTCTCGTGAATTCTAGATGCAGCTGTGATCAAGGAATAATTGAAAACAATATTCGAATAAAAGATTTAAATTCTCTTTTGGCAACACAAAGTAAACGAGTTGGTGAATTAATAAATACGGCAGAACATTATGTAAACATAGAAAGTGTTACAAATGCTGTGCGACACTCACAGAATTCTAGCTTAGGATTTTCAAGAACAATATCAAATGACGTATGCTTGCCTAATAATTTTCATAACAATAGTACACAAACGGAATGGTCTTCTCTTTTGGTAAGTAAATTATTATTTTCCATAATAGTTATAGTTAAGCAGCATATTATCATGGTGAAATAATAATCTGATTCTTAGGGCTGTACATACCTAGAGGGGTACGCTATAGTAGTGCTATAGGCGAGCAGAAGCTGACGAGATCGTGAAAATGTTCATAGGAACTCCATGATCTTGTCAGATATCAAAAGACGCATCCCTATTTGGCGTGACCGCCTCGTCTGAAGATGGAGAGGATGCAGCGGTGATGGACGTGCTCGCGCTATGGCGTACGTGAGGGGATGTCGTAGGATTTTAGTCGGTTAGCTGCGGTCCCTGGGCTTGACAGTGTAGAAGCCGACATAACCTCGCATTTTCTCAAGCGCGTGTTATGCGTAACGCATGTTCCAACAAAAAAAAGGGCTATACATACCTGTATCCTTGAGCGCTTTTACCTTGTTGCTTTTATCGCCGATTTATCATTGTTTCTTTGAAACATGAACAACAATTTACCTATTGCACAAAATAATCATTAAACATTTATTTTCAGGTGGAAGCCAGATATCATGGAGACAATCGATACACCTTTCATTTACCATCCCTACGAATATTAAAAGAGTATTTCTCGTGACATTCTTATTTTGTACTATTTATTGAACAAAGAATTCAAAACAGACACTAACACCATTAACAATATATGCATATCGCACTGAAATACTGGGTAGTTTGCGTTTGATTCACTGATTTCATCTTCATAAATCCTTAGTTTCTTGGCTAAAATGTTTAAAGGTTTCTGGCTCATATATCGAATCTGCATATCCGTTATGTGAGTCAAAGTATGTGTTGGAATTTCAAGCATCACCTAAAAAATATTTATGTCAATCGTAACACTATATTAAGTTTTACCTACTCATACATATATTCAATTTCTTTATTATTTTTAAAGCTTAAGTACTTGTGCTGTTATTCCAGACATTGCTTCTGGATTAATTTCTGCAAGTTCTGCACCATCAATTTCCGATAGTAGTAGCCCCAAACGAGACACGTCTTTTGCTCTCCAACTGTACGATTTTCCTAACGCCTTAAAAAATATAAGTCTATGATATACCATTTAGACAATTTGTATTACTTATTTAAAGTTTAATCATTAATACCTGCGTCCTGGTCATCATAGTCAGGTAGAACCTTCTCTGAAGTGGGTCGCAAGCTCTAATGTGATAGAATACCTGAAAAATACGGCAATGCGTGGTTTGTTTTTTATTACAAAAACAAAATGTTGCACATGCTACAGGATTCTCGGCAAATACATATCTTTGCGATATTGCAGATGACTTTTTCTAGAAATCCAAACTATAAATGTGAAACTAATGAAGTTAAAAAAACTGGATTAAAGTTAAGACAATTTCTAATAAAAAATGATCTGGTAAAGATAATTTAATTCGTGAACCTAATCAGGTGTACACAACATTGAAATCACTCAATGGATTAATTTTCTAACTAGCAATAGGTAATTCAGTGAAGATAATATAAAGCTGTATAAAGACAACGTAAAATACATTATACGTAAAATACGGTATACTTAAGTGTGTAGAAATAAATAAAAAAATAATAATAATTAAACAAGGAAACTTTACTTGCTGTAATTCTACACTATTAAGTACCTGATGATTTAACTGTAAATAGGTGCTCGAAGGAACCCTGCGCATAAGTGTCATCGGCACACCGCACAAAAGGTTGTTCATCTGGTTCAGGTAGCGCGGCTTCATCCAGCGAGGATTTATCTTGATATACTTACTAGCTATCACACCCACCTTTTGACAATTAGGAAAAATTTGCCTAGTAGAAAAACTCATAGAAATAGTACACTGTTTACAAGAGTTTTAACTAGGTAAATTTTCGATAAAAGGGAAGCGGATATTTTTTATGTTCATCTGGTAGATTGCACAAGTATTTTTATTCTGGGGTTTCGTACCTCAAAATGAAAACGGAACCCTTATAGGATCACTTCGTTGTCCGTCTGTCTGTCAAAACCCTTATTCTCGAGAACACGTAGAGATCATCATCATCATCATAACAGCTCATATACGTCCCCACCGAGGGGCTCGAGCCTACCCTAAGTTAGGGTGTTGGGGTTTAGGCTTAGCTGGATTTAACGCCTGTGGGGATCACCCTTCTTTTCGGGTGTGTGGGGCGCTCCCGGCAGAGTGCCAGGCCTACCCACTAAAACCCCCCGGTGTTCTCCCTGCCCTTATGAGCGCGCTAAGTAAGGTCCACACTGCGACTACACTACCCACAGTGGGGGATCACCCTCGACATAGGGTAATACTCAGAGGAAGGATCTGAAATCGGGCGCATCAGGAACCACCCTTTCTTTTAACAAGGTGGAATGCAATTGCACACCGTACCTACCGATGGCTAGCCACTAAACTAACCTCGACGTCTATCGCGTCCATAGTCAGGGTAATCCAGGTTCTGGGAAGCCCCAATTCTCCGGACCATCCCTGGACGACCCGGCCAGCTGCGGGCCAGAACTTAACGCCTGCGAGGGATTATCCTGGACATAAAGATAATCCCCAGTTGGTGAGGGACTATAACCGTATGTATCAGAAGCCACCCTAGCACTAAGACACATCAAGGGTGGCAATGGGCTGCATAGGTCCGCCATCTACTACCCAACCGTCTGCGTCGGAGTGGAGCAGCGTGAGAAATATTTTTCCGTTCCCTCTACGCTGCCTCCTTCTGTGAGATTGCACCCTCACAGAAGGAGGCGACAGCCTCCCATTTCCTCTAACCAACCAGCATTTTATGTACAAAAGGTGGCAGCGAGAGGTCACCGCCGTCCAACGCATTGCGTAGCTCGCGAAGATAAGATCGCCAGGCCGAGCACTTCAGCATTGTGTGCTCGGCATCAGGAGCCACCCTAGCGCAGTGGCCACACTTAGGGTGGACAAGGAAGGCGTCTTACCTGATGTCTATCTAAATCAGCATGAGTCCCGATGTAATTAAGTATTCTGTCGTCACTTAAATTTAGCCTCGCTATCTCCCTGCCATTCAAATATTTGAATAAAGGCCGGTACATTTCTAAGACTTCGTGGGAAATCTGTTCTGTAGTTTTGTCACCTTTCACGACTATCCACGTTGCTGCTAGCTTTTCTTTCTCGATTTTCATCATAGCGATGGTTCGTGCCTGCGGATTATGTATAATCTTAAAATAGTCCAAGTATGCATTTCTACTTACAAAGTCATGACAACTAGATTTGGAAATAGGTATAATTAATCCACTATTTACAAGGATCAACAATTATGACTTAGCTATATATTTTACTCATTTAACATCACATCATATTTATTCCATACTAGTGGGCCCGGCGAACGTTGTCCCGCCCGATTACAGTGCCACCTACCGGGTCCAACTGTACCTTCCTTGGACCTATTCAAATACACCCAGAAAATTTCATAAGAATCGGTGGAGCCGTTTCAGAGTTGTTGCGAGACAAACACACAGCGTTTCATTTTTATATATAAAGACTAGTGGGCCCGGCAGACGTTGTCCTGCCCGATTGCAGCGCCACCAATTTTATGTTTAAACCTTCCTTGGGCCTATTCAAACACACACAGAAAATTTCGTAAGAATCTGTCGAGCCGTTTTTGAGTTTTAGCGAAACAAACACACAGCGTTTCATTTTTATATATAAGATTTTTGAAATTGTAATTACCATTTGCAATGGTTATTTTATTATTAAACTAGCGGTGCCCGCAAACTAGTGAAGCTAAACACTGTACCTAGTTTTCTTATTTTATGGATAGGAATTCCTCAACCTTATGTGGGAATGTTGAATAATCCTACCTTAGTGGACACAACTACATAAGCCAGCGAATGCCGAATTTCATACATCTACTAGCTTCTGAGCTCTACGTTGATACCTCAGTTACTCATCAACCCTCCGGACCCACCATACCCTCAAACAACGCCTTTTGTAAATACAGATACGAGGAAAGCTATTCTCAAATGAACACGATCGTAGTGACTTGACGTCTTGACGAAATCTCTTCAAGGCAAATTCATCAAATCTTACTGATCGCAGCACGTAAGAAGATGGCATCTGCAACACATCGGTCACCCCACCGCCAAGGAATATCGAAAACGCATTAACAGCGGTCTGCATGTAGTCCTTGGTCAACTTAAGATAACAATGACCTCTGTGCATCAGCTCCGGTGGAAGTAAGTGTACTGCTCTCTTACCCTGGAATAGTTCTGCACTGAAAGCGAAGAGTCATTTTAATACAATATTGGGGGCAAACAAGCATAACTGACTGAGCAGGCAGGAGCAAGCTTTCCCCCCTAGTATAACCACCAAAACATTATACATATAATAAAGCAGTTTAGCGGGGATACTCGTAAAATAAAAAAAACCGGCCAAGTGCGAGTCGGACTCGCGCACCAAGGGTTCCGTACAAACGCTGTAGGTATAAAAGTAAAAATTTACGGTTTTCGCAATTTTTCCTTTATCTGTGCTATAAGACGTTACTTCGTACCAAACAAGATTATGAGTTGACGGGAAGTACCTGTAGGTTTTGATTCCCTTGCGAGTGTCGAAAAGAACAATGCCCATTTTTTACCTCATCATGTATAGAGATGAATTATACATCAAAATGGAGCTAATTTAATTCTAAGTATATTACAATAATCAATATGGTAAAGGAAACGCAGAAAAAAAAGATTTTTTAATACATATTTCAACATGCTTGCTCTATGTGTAAGTTACAGTTTCTGACTGAACGCACTTTAACTATCCATTGTTTGCTACGTTTCATTTTACGCACTGCCACTTGACAAGAATATCTAATCAACTCTGTTTTTTGATGTATTTGAAATACTTTCACACTGTATTTGATGTGTATGTTTTTCTATATTAAACTCTTACCATAGAATAATGTAAAATAATATACTTAGGTATAATCCTTTGATAAATTCGTCGCGCAGTAATTGAACGATTTTTATAACGAATTTAATTGACAATGACAGATGTTTGACAGCCCGCTCTGCAATGAAACCGCTTGCGCGCAGGCCTTCGTTGTTGCGTTTGCGTCTCGTTGTGTACTATGCGATTTTAGACTTACTTTTGCCTCTGGAGTTTGATTGAAATCTTCCCCATCTGACGACCCTGCTTACTTGCCCCTGGAGCTCAACACAAGGGTCATTTCGTTACTTAGCGAATGGATATCACCAGTAATTGTAAGTATTTTATGTACCTATGTATCTCAATACTTAGTCTAAAAACTTATAATCCAAACAAGGCTCCATCAATATGTATGTAATAAACACAAACATCTCTCAGAAAGTTCTATTGTAAAACTCAATGTTTAGAGTGATCTTTGCTTATAGTTTGTTGTGAGATTTATAACGAAAAATTAATAAATATTTTAAAGTAGAATTATCGGACATATTATATTTCATCTTCAAAGAAGTATGCAAAACTCCATGTTTGTAAACAAAAAGAGTTTATATTGAGTTTACTATTTCAGATTACTGAAGAAGATTATATCTGTGAACCTTGTTGAACACTTTATGAGAATCATAAACCAATTAATATCCAGCTGTGATGGTGCACAATCTTCAGGGTCTTCACAACCTGGCCAAAGACCTGTGTGCATTACTTGTGGAAGATCAATATTGTAACGGGATATAATAAAAAGTAGACGTTGCAGAATCACACTGATTTAATTTCCATTTACAATCGGGCAGAGTTCCGTCTTAGAAACAGTAAAACAGAGAAGTGTTCTAAATATGAGATGGCCCGGCATTTTATAGTTTCTCCGGTAGTAAGGCGCTAGCTTGGCTTGGCTCTGATTGGCTGGCTTGGGCTGGTTGGCACATGGCTGCACGTGCTTGGCTCTGATTGGCTGGTTTGGGCTGGCTGGCACATGGCTGCACGTGCTTGGCTCTGATTGGCTGGCTTCGGCTGGCTTGCGATTGGCTGAGGCGGTGTGGCGCGTAACAATATTAAATCGACAAAGCCATTCTATTAGCTTAGATAATCCTTCAGAAGAACAAAGTCAAATAATTGCTGTTATTCAAACAAGAATAGCACCACGTCAGGTATTTCTATAATGCTCATTATTTAATTGTATCTGTTAGCTGCAAATTAGCTAACCTATTTCTATCGCCAAGCACCTTACCTTTTAAATGAAAAAAAACCTTGATATTGATTTAATATTCTCTTTTCTAGATATCATAATCAGATAAAGTGTGCCATTCGTGTTGGATGAGTTGCAAGTGTACTGCCGAACCTATTGAACGCATTGATGAAGCTCATAGGGTGTCTTCTGAAGAAGTAGCTAGTGAAACAGTTGACACTGAACCTGGTAACCAAAGTCAGGAGGTCCAATCAGAAGTTTCATCTAGCGACATAACACTGGAAAACTATAGACTAGCTGCAAATACAATGATGATAATTAATAAAGCCATTACAAGTCAATGTTGTGTTTTATTTTTCACTTCTTTTTTTCTTCAGGTACACATGTGTCGGTAAGTGAAGAGTAACCGTATAAGAACAGTTCTATAATTAAAGAGTTACTTAACAATTAAGAAATTGGCCGACAGTCCTATGAAATTTATCATTAAATACTATTATATACTCCATTATAGTATTATTAATAATGAGCATTAATACAAAATATATATGAGGCCTGGGAGGACTCACATGATGCGCTGGGCGTTTTTTGTGACTTGTCCAAGGCGTTTGATTGCGTTCATCATGACACCCTGATCAGGAAATTACACTACTATGGATTTCGCGACACTGTTCTGGATTTACTCGTCTCCTATTTGACTGAGAGGATTCAGAAAGTAGACGTCAACGGGGAGAGGTCCCAGGGCGCCTCGGTTACAATGGGAGTTCCGCAGGGTTCAATTCTTGGTCCTTTTCTATTTTTAATATATATAAATGACTTGCCTGCTTTTGTACAAGACAGGCATGAGATTGTATTATTTGCAGATGATACTTCACTTATGTTTAAAATTAAAAGACGATTGCAAATTTATGACGATGTAAATAGTTCTATCTCAAGAATAGTTTACTGGTTTAATGCGAATAACTTGTGCCTCAATGAAGGGAAAACTAAATGTATAAAATTTGTTTTACCCAATGTTAAAGAGGTTCACACCACTGTTAACATAAAGCATAAAAATGTGGACCTTGTGGATACCGTAGTATTTCTTGGTATTACTTTAGATTCAAAGCTTCAGTGGGGCCCACATATTGATAAATTGTCGAAGAGACTTAGTTCTGCAGCCTACGCTGTATGGAAAATACGTCAGCTGACTGATGTTGATACAGCAAGACTTGTATACTTTGCCTATTTTCATAGTGTGATGTCGTATGGCATTTTGCTGTGGGGAAATGCTGCCGACATTCAGACTGTTTTTGTGCTGCAAAAAAGGGCTATTCGTGCTATTTATAACCTTAAAATAAGAGACTCTTTGAGAGAAAAATTTAAAGAAATTGGTATTATGACCGTCGCGTCGCAATATATTTACGAGAATATAGTATATGTTCATAAAAATATACATTCGTTTTGTAAAAACAGTGATATTCATTCAGTAAATACTAGGCAAAAGAATATGTTAGCGTTACCAAATACTAGGCTTAAAAAAATTATTAATTCTTTCAAAGGCCTTTGTGTACGTTTCTACAATAAAATCCCAAATAATATTAAAGCACTTAACTTGAATAAATTTAAAGTCGCTATCAAGGGCGCACTTATGAAAAAAGCATATTATAAAGTGTCTGATTATATGACAGATAAAACTGCTTGGGATTGACAAAAAATGTGATAATTGACGTTTAAAGGGTGTTAACACTTTGTGATAGTGGGATAAATTTCATTCGAGTAACCTCCACTCACACCGACAGGCATTTCTATATTATTTAAAAAAATGTTTGTGAAATATAATATTGTAATGTTGGCATTTTAAAAGAGGAGACAAAAAAAATACAAGACCTTCCGAGTTTCTTGCCTGTTCTTCTTGAGAAGGCTCTCCCAATTTCCGAACAGGTGTAGAGTCAATTTTTTTTTTTTTTTTTTCATTTTACTTGTATTTGCACACATCTTAATAATGGTTGGGGTGTGTGTACATACAAGGATTAAATAATTTAGTTAATTAGATTCTTGGTTGAAGATTTTTATGTTTTTATTTTGACGTCAATAAGTGCCTGTAAAGGTCTATATTGAATAAAGATTTTTGAGTTTGAGTTTGAGTTTGAATTATTAGTAAAAGTCTAGACAATCTTTATACTTCTGTATCGCAAGAAAACCAAAATGTTTGGTGACAATAAAAAAATTGACTTTCTACATTTGCATGTTTTCTTTTTTCTTTTTACTGTATTATTATATTTTTATGTCAGGTAGTGATGGAACAAGCTGGATCGCTTACCTGATGGCAAGTGGCACCACTGCCCATGCCAGAAGACGAGTGGCAGAAATACGAGTAACTTCCCCGAAATAACATTTCTTAGATCTTACCCACTTAAATGGTAGGTAGCTATTACACAAGTGCAGTGTCTTTTCTTTAGAATCACAGTACCTACCTAGACTGGTATTAAGCCAAGCCTTTGTATAATAACATACATACTATACCTACTGTTTTTATAAACCACCCTCACCTTTCAAAATTATTTCATCATATAAAAGCATATACAAGTGCGCTGAGTCGAGAACGCAGGTACCTGCGGTCGACGCTCTAATATCAAAAGTCTACTATAGTAGTGAGTGTAGTGATTAGGTAATTAAAACACGGTAAGTATTTTTTTAAGTTAACCGTTGGTCAACCGTCATTCACCGTAGCTGTCGTCAACGAATTTCCAAATAATCTATGATCATTGTAAGTTAATTTTCATACAATTCCACTTGATATTGCTCAAAATAAGTTAATGTTTTTAGTGGCAAAGGTATTTATTACAAAAAGAAAACATTCTAATTTATTTAAATATTTTACTGTTGGAAAAGACTTTTGGTCACTATTGTGTTGCCAGGCCAAAAAAAGTACCTATCATATAACCCAAAGACATTCTATAAAGTAATATTCATATTTTTTGAATTTTCTTAATCGTAAAAATGACTATAGGATATTATTTTCTAAGCTTATAGGTAATTTTTCCACTATATTTCATACTTATACATTAACTTTGATTATCAGGTTTTCAAATGTATGGAGAGTGGGCATTGTTCTTTGCGGAAATTTGCGGCATCAACGGCTGTATTTGGCTTGATTGCGTTGGCTTAGAAGTTTGATTTTTTCACAGCTCCAAGGGACAGTAGACCTGAGTATTTGATATAAATTACAGCTTGATACCTTTACGCGTTCCTGAGAATAAAGGTCTTGACAGACAGACAGACGGACGGTCCGACAACAAAGTGATTCTATAAGGGTTCCGTTTTTTCATTTCGAGGTACGGAACCCTAAAAATACGATAAAACCACTTTACCATATCGTGTTTTGGTGGTCATATTACGGGGGCAGGCAACCAATTCCTTCATTTGATCGCCGTTCATATTGTAATATTCTGTGTTCACAACATTAGCGCCAAAGTGGGTCCGTATTGCGCGGGAATTGAGTTCACCAATGTAACACCTAGTTGCAAAAATGTTATACTTCTTTAGATTGCAGTTTTATAATGTAAAAAAATCTCGAAAAATGTTACTTGTAAGGCGTGAATGTACGTTACGTACGAGTATCATATTTGGAGTGTTACTTTTCTAGAAGTCAAACGTAAAACTTGGTGCAACCGGCCGTTAGGGTATATTTAGGGTTAGGGTGTGATTGGGTAAAGTCCACACTATATTAAACCCGAATATCGATTATGTCACTAATGCTGCAACTCAAGAGAACGTGGATCGGAATTGGTTCCTAAAGTATTTAAGCCACACGCTTAGTTTCCCACGGGAAAAATATATGGAAAGGTCCTTATTACTTCTGACTGACATACTACTGTCTCGCGCTATTTTTGCTATTTTTCTAAGGAGGCTAATGTGTCAAAGTCAAAATTTGTGAGGTGGAGATTACTGCTCCAATTGGGATGATGACTGAATTCAAATTTTGACGTCTCGTCATTAAATATTAAAATACCGTGGAATAGGTGCAGTCCTGTGAAATTAGAATTAAAATCGCCTTAGAAATACATTAGATACAAGCATTTTAAGTTGTTAATTTGAAGGCGATTAGACAGAGATCCGACATCAACCGTGACGTCATTGTTGAGTACGGCCATATAAACTCATTGTAAATTACCGTTTTGTTTTTTTATAGTTATTCGAAAACCGATTTTTTCTTTCTGTTTATTATATGAATGAGCTTCTATTAAAGCAAAAAAAAATTTATCATCTAGCCTATTGGGCTGCTCATTACTGACGATTAACAATGAAAGTACCCTTTCATACTCAGTAATCTATTCTGAATAATTACAGCAGCAAATATACACTACAAATTTCATAAAAATCGGTCAAGTCGTTTTGGAGGAGTTCGATAACGAGCACTGCGAAACGAGATTTTTATATACAGAGTGGAAAAAAAAGACCGTGTTTGGAGGAAAAGTACCATTAATATTGATAATGGCAAATTTTACTGAAAGGAAACATTTCTTTATTTTCAAAAATAATTAAAACTGCATTTAAAGATTTTTGAAAAATCATCTGCTTGAGCCGAGAATCGAACCGGTGAAATGTGACAAAAAAAAACATTCTGTATTTTATGGTACCACCCGAAAGAGTCATTCATAAGGATCAATTTCTTTTAAGCAACATAGTATCTTAAATTAAACGTCATTGTTGACTATTCACTCATCGCTACTCGTCACTATTTACAAGGATCAACAATTATGACTTAGCTATATATTTTACTCATTTAACATCACATCATATTTATTCCATACTAGTGGGCCCGGCGAACGTTGTCCCGCCCGATTACAGTGCCACCTACCGGGTCCAACTGTACCTTCCTTGGACCTATTCAAATACACCCAGAAAATTTCATAAGAATCGGTGGAGCCGTTTCAGAGTTGTTGCGAGACAAACACACAGCGTTTCATTTTTATATATAAAGACTAGTGGGCCCGGCAGACGTTGTCCTGCCCGATTGCAGCGCCACCAATTTTATGTTTAAACCTTCCTTGGGCCTATTCAAACACACACAGAAAATTTCGTAAGAATCTGTCGAGCCGTTTTTGAGTTTTAGCGAAACAAACACACAGCGTTTCATTTTTATATATAAGATTTTTGAAATTGTAATTACCATTTGCAATGGTTATTTTATTATTAAACTAGCGGTGCCCGCAAACTAGTGAAGCTAAACACTGTACCTAGTTTTCTTATTTTATGGATAGGAATTCCTCAACCTTATGTGGGAATGTTGAATAATCCTACCTTAGTGGACACAACTACATAAGCCAGCGAACGCCGAATTTCATACATCTACTAGCTTCTGAGCTCTACGTTGATACCTCAGTTACTCATCAACCCTCCGGACCCACCATACCCTCAAACAACACCTTTTGTAAATACAGATACGAGGAAAGCTATTATCAAATGAACACGATCGTAGTGACTTGACGTCTTGACGAAATCTCTTCAAGGCAAATTCATCAAATCTTACTGATCGCAGCACGTAAGAAGATGGCATCTGCAACACATCGGTCACCCCACCGCCAAGGAATATCGAAAACGCATTAACAGCGGTCTGCATGTAGTCCTTGGTCAACTTAAGATAACAATGACCACGGTGCATCAGCTCCGGTGGAAGTAAGTGTACTGCTCTCTTACCCTGGAATAGTTCTGCACTGAAAGTGAAGAGTCATTTTTAATACAATATTGGGAGCAAACAAGCATAACTTAGCAGGCAGAACCAACGGCACCGAGGGTTCCGTACAAACCTGTAGATATGAAAGTAAAAATGTACGGTTTTCGCAATTTTTCCTTTATCTGTGCTATAAGACGTTACTTCGTACCAAACAAGATTATGAGTTCACGGGAAGTACCCTGTAGGTTTTGATTCCCTTGCAAGTGTCGAAAATTTGCGAAATTTTGCGACATCAACGGCTGTATTTTTTGATTGCGTTGGTTTAGAAGTTTGATTTTTTCACAGCTCCAAGGGACAGTAGACCTGAGTATTTGATATATTAAAGTGACCAATGTTAATATTTGTTTACCGATGTTTATTTCTCCCGAAAAAGCTATTAAAGAAAAAAAAGGAGTTTTCTTTTTTTAATTTTTATTCATGTTACACAATGTATGGCGCGGCGCATCATTTTTGTTCCGCTCACACCGGTGCGTTGACATTCGATGAAAACAGCTGATTCCGCGCGCGGTATGATGGAAATATTTCACATTGCGAAGTTTATGTTTTGTGTGTGTTATTGTGGTTTTTTGACAGAATATGATTTGTAAAAGTTAACTAAGATAATTACACCAGAAAATTTAGAAAAAAATAAATAAACTCTGAAAATTTATGTATTTTCCGGGAGAAAATTTCAGTGATTTTCAAATTAGGATCATGGTCTGAACTTACTGTTAAAAGAAATGGGACACCGTCACTTATACCCTGTATAAATATATGACTTATTTAAAATACGAACCGCATTACGCTTCCGCTAGGATAATGTCCTAAGACGTCGTCCACGTAGTCCATGTTTTCGTTTGCTGCTAATTTCAATATTTTGTGCTCATCATCCTGCAGTACATTATTTGTATCTAAAAGAATATTATTGTTCTTAAAAAGAGAGCTATCCTTTATAAACAGTTAAGAGAAAGGGGCCAGAAGCTAGAAGAATCACGCAAACAGGGAACGAAGCCCTGCGATAAGCGACAGGAAAGGCGGGATGAAAGAGGGAAGAAACTTGTGTTGACGCCGCAGTGAGAATCGAATAAACAATTATAATTAGGTATAATTATAATTAGGTACGTAGATAAATAACAACCATTATTGAAACTTACTGTTCAACATGTCTCCGAATAAAACTTTGTGCCTAATTTGTTGATACCTTATTATTGGATCTGCAACAAATAATGATATGGCTAGGACATTATTGAGACGAAACTTGTCATTAAAACGTAGTGATTATTTTCAGTCTGCCTGACATCGCTTCGTGACACGGAGTGGCTTATTAGGATACTAACAGCCGGTTGCGCCAAGTTTTACTTTGTACAATTTCGTAAAAAGTAACAACTTAATACCTAAAAGCGTCGGTGGCGCTGTGGACTCGGCACTTGCCTTCCAATCGGGAGGTCGGGGCTCGAGACCCGCCATGTACTAATGTGTTTTTCGTTTCGAATTTCATATGTACATTTGTCTGATACTCCTACGGTGAAGGAAAACATCGTGAGGCAACCTGCATACATCTGCGAAGAGATTCAATGGTGTATGTGAAGTCGACCAATCCGCACTGGGCCAGCGTGGTTGACTAAGGCCTAATCACCCTAACATAGGGTAGGCTCGAGCCCCTCGGCGGGGACGTATATGAGCTGTGATGATGATGATGATGACGATGAATACCTAAAAATGGGTCGTTTCACTGTTAAATATATGATTCGCGCCGTATATTTAACCTTTTTAAACGTAAAGGATAAAATAAAACTACAATTGAATCTAGATTATGGTGCAATTCTTCGTTTTTATATTGTTACCTTTACGAAATCGTAAAACGTGAATTTGGTGCAACCGGCCGTAAACTTGTCTACAGGCTTATTCCCATCCGTCCTCTTCGAACGCACCATCGATTCAACATTACTCGTAAAGCATACATAAAAAGGGTTCTTTTGTAGAGATCTCTTCTTTTGTCGAGGTGGCTGGCTACGCGTCCTCGTATGCTTAATGCGGAAGGACTACCCATACTAACAAAACCATCTTCGGTTTCAATTTTTTCTCGTGACGAATTGAAATCGGAAGGGATCCAAATCACCGGACCATCCCTGCACTTATTCAAACCTGAGCCAGATCGTTAAAAGCACCACAAGAGGGTTACCCAAACAGCGTAGGTAATCTCCAGATAGGGAAACCACGTGGTGCAAGTAGTTAGTAATTTCAGCGTGTGCCTTCACTATGACGGTTACAGAAGGTAAGCTAAGAAGCCGAGCCGAGCTCCTTGTACGATATGCCATCTTCG
This sequence comes from Schoenobius gigantellus, assembly GCA_963935595.1. Taxonomy (NCBI): domain Eukaryota; kingdom Metazoa; phylum Arthropoda; class Insecta; order Lepidoptera; family Crambidae; genus Schoenobius; species Schoenobius gigantellus. The sequence continues at coordinate 13,739,473 of OZ012544.1, read as the reverse complement.
AAGAAGCAGACGATTTGTAAAGCACTTCGTCCACAGTAGAGTAATAGAGCTAGACAACTTGGATGTAATCTATTCTCTCATCCCCACGTACACCTAGAGATGGATTATTCCACTTTGAGCTCTTGGGTGATATCACCCAGGTGAAACATATAACAGGAATTGAAAGCAAAAGATTTTTAGTTTCTTTTAGATTAGAACTCATCAGGCCAATAGTAGGAAACGAGTTAGTGTAATGCGAAAAGAATTAACTGTTGAATAAAGGTTGACAATCACATTTTTCTGTTTCTTCCTTTGTCTATACACGTTTCGACATTATTAATTAATTAACCAAAGCAAAAGAATTCATCAATAAACATCAATGACCTTGCCCCTTGCCCTAAATCTTATAGATATTTCAAGATAGCTCTATCTTGTTCGGCTCTCGTTCCTGCGTCCACGACACCCTCCAGTGTCTAGTCTACGTAGACTATAGTGCAGTGGTACTTTAGCTAGGGTAGTGTCTTTAATGTGAACACGGCGTAGATTGCTCTATGAGAGAAGCTCTATGTGATTTTAATATATCGTGAACGAGGCGCTTTAAGATCTCCCTAGCAAATCTCCACTAATGAATCATTTAGCAAATTAGTGCTTCGGATTTCTATTGAGAGCATAAGAAAAATATAATATCGAATAGTATTCATAAAAAAGTAGATAAAATGTAGGAGCTAGTACATATATTGGCTGGACCATGTATTAAAAATACCTTTGAAGAAAATGGAATATAGGTACTATTTCATATTTTGTTTAAAAAGTTTGGATCCTTACACAAATACAAAATATTTCAAACTAGGTTAGGTACCCTTTTCATTTCGAGTGGTTGTTATAATAGTTTGAAATGTAAGCACTTCTTGATCAGTGGCTGCAGTAATAGAAAGTGGATTGGACCATTCGTTTTCATTCATCTTAGAACGCAAATATGGTATCATTCCTACACTATCACACTCCTTGCCTGAAATCAAAATTTTTTTGGTGTAGTTAAATTTGGTCCAACACTGTAGTCTTAAAATAGGGTTGCCTGTGTGTGGTCAAACATTTTTCATCTTCGCGTGCTTTTACTGATTTATTCCCGCTGTCTCATTTGCACCATTGCATTGGCCTGCATCATCAATGAACGAAAATACTATGTCTCGTTATAAGTCATAAGGGTCGACTCGTGGCGTTATCTCATCTCCGATAGTCGGGATGTTACTATCGGGATTAATGTAGGAACACTCTGTACCGAGGTCTCCTGCTTGCGTACCTTCGTCTTACCTATTTTTGCCCAAAGCAGCAGTGCTTGCATTGCTGTGTTCCGGTTTGAAGGGTAAGGTATGGCAGTAAAATTACTGAGTACCTTGACTTCACATCGTATGTCACAAGTTGGCAACATACGCTGTGGTTCTTGTGAGGGTTGCAGATTTACTGCGAATCTCACAAGAACCACATGTACTATAAGGTGACTGTTACTACTTACCATCAGGTACAGTATGCTTGTTTGCCAACTAAGATCTATAAAAAAAATATCTGAACCTAATATCATCCATGGGACCATATGCAAAGTCATGGTTGCATGCTAAACAACTTATCATAAAATACTTAATACGTAACATGACCACCAAAAAAACACGATATAATAAAGTGGTTTATTGCGGTAAACTCATAAACTCTTAAAATACGATAATAAAAAAGTATTGTATTTTGACAGGTCATCGCGGTAAACCGCTTTATCATAATCGTGTTTTGCTCTGGATTTTTTTTATATTCATCTACCGAAAGTAACAAAACAATTGTAACTAACGATATTGTTACGTTTGCGGGGTCAGTGTTTTATAGAAAATTCGAAAAACACCGACAATTAGAGATAAGATTTAATTAAGCACTACGAGTAATTAAACCACTTTACTAAACACTGAAAAATACTATGGACACAAAACACTTCACTGTAAAACGTTACTAAACACTGAAAACTACTTTACAATCACTGAACACTTCACAGTAACACTTTTCCAAGACGCAGATGATCGGTTCAAGCCGCTTTGTATCGCTTGATCCGCTCAGTTTGCTCTCTTGAAAAGAACTGTCCGCCGCATTCGCCCTCGCGCTTATATGTATAGTAGGACCGGTAAACATTCGAGGCATTCGAGAATGTTCTATTCTCGATCATTCCGTACTTAACTGATCGATTGTCTTCTCGAAAGTTCCGTAGTACGCCTTCGCGCTTACATAGTTGAACCGGTGAACATTCGAGGCATTCGAGAATGTTCTATTCTCAAACACTCCTTACCCGATCGATTGTCTGTCTTTTCTTCTCGAAAGTTCCGTCGTACGGATTATGTTCTGTCTCTGTCAGCATGTTCTATCTCTCTTAACCAGCACTCCTAGAAGTTTCTAGATGCATTCCGATCAATCTTTTGTATCTGGAAGGTGCTGACTCAGCTGACTATTGTTGTTCCTTTCTTATCGTGCTGTCTCACTCACTCCTATTGAAAATTTAGTAATATATCGAAGTGTGCTTCAAAGGCCAATAAGGGGTCCTAAAAACGCCTGAAAACGGGTTTTCAGGTTATGGTGTGGGTCGATAGAGGGTAGCCTGAAACGGACTGAAAACATGTTGCAGGTGCCTATAAACAATGGCAACTTGGGTAAAATTTCAATATTATGGTATGTGATAAAGTACCTACCTCCTAAAACGCGCGGAAGCATGCGTTTTTAGGCTGCTGAAAACGCTTCTAGACCAAGAAAACTACGCTGGAAGTTTCTTATACCATCGGCGTAACAATATTTAATATTCGTATAGAAATAAGATATTTTTTGTCTACAATATCAGACCATCACTTACCTATAATATCATCGGTATCGTTTATAATTGTATATAGACTGCGACTGTAGGCTAAAACACTTGTTATAATAAAAATATTTATAACTGTAAAGTAAAGCCACTTTTCTTTTAATATCATAATGAAATCCTTGTGCGTATTCCACTATCACGTACTGATACAGTTTTGAAGTATTGTATAATTTGACAAGCTTAATACTGAGAACATCAGAAATCTCATAGGCTTCGAACTAGTGGTAATTCAGATCATGGCATACAATATATTTTTCATCCCCCCATCTCAGAAAGAGTATTTTTGCTATTCGATAACTGACCGCCAAAGCCGTTTTTATCCGCTTGAGGTTAAAGTAAATTTGAATTTAGAACATCGCGTGCACTGGGTACCTATGTGATTTCAAAACATCATTAAACCTATTTACTTCCATCTCCATGGTGCCGAATTTATCATAAACTCAAGACTCTGAACCTCCTTGATGTACTTTTGTTTTTAATTTGCTTTGCGCGCGCCATTTGTTTTGACGTCGTTTTGTTATAAATAAGAAACTTGAAAACAAGTAAAAAAAGCGTATTATTTGTTATACATAATATAAATATTTTTGTGTAATACTTACCTATCATTCAAAAAAGAATTGCGTATTATGTGTGTAAGCAGAATACCAGTGTAGCAAGCCCGCCACTTGCTGCTTATACTGAGCACAGTTTTTGCATCACACGACGACTAACACCAAAATAATTGTTTGTATTTATTTTTAATATTGTTTTGTTCATTTTTTGTGTTTTTGTCGTGTGGTGGCAAAATAAAAGTTTTTCTTTCTTTCTTTTCTTTTCATAATGTTGTAGTAAATATGTACCTAAACTGAAATAAAAGTATCTTGTGTTGTAAATGTTTTACGGGTATTTTGCATTTAGTCATTTCCTCGTTGAAGGGGGGACGGGAATACCACGGGAAAAATATGACGGGAAATCTATCGTAAGGCGAAACGAAGTTGGCGGGCACAGCTAGTTTTTTATAAAGGACATGTCCACTTTTTGTATGGAACGTGGAATTTTATTCTGAACCTTTTTTAACCAGTTTAAAAATTTATGACGGAAATAGAACTTTATGAGAAGGATGTTTATCCATGAATATTAAAAATATTAAGGCCTGCATTTAGGAGAAAAAAATCAAAAATGTTTTTTTTTTATTGTTTCTTTAGCAGGGCCACATTTAGTTTTTTTTACTGGCAATTAAAAGGATGTCATTGTCAATGCCACTGTAGCTGTCGTTTTGACTTTTGTATATTGTTTGTGTATGTGTGTAATAATTTCTAACCATAACTTCAAACCGCTACTAACAATTTAATGTTCGCTCTGCTTTGCCCACAGGTAGCCCAACCGACCCAGCATTCTAGTATTACCGCTAAATCTTATGAATTTAAAACGTGTTTTCGCTACTCGACATTGGCAAAATTGTCACATCTGACAGAGGCCATACAACCTAAAAATTGAATTGAATTGAACCTTCCTTCCTTTCACAAAATAGTATCTTTTATTTTCTACAGCTATGCTCAGGTTCTTGATTTTACACGTGATTTAAATATTGGCTTGCTAACTGGACTAAGTTTTCTCGTAATTTGAACGTACGAAGTAACCAGACCCAAGAATTGAACAACAAAATGTTATACTTCCAGGTTACAGTCGCACTCCTGATACAACTTCTCATTTTTTTTGTACCAGAGTGCTATAATTTGGAATGTCGAAGGGTATCATTATATTTAAGAAAGAAGATCCTCGGGGATTGTAAAATATTCGTAAAGTAATGCCAGAGTCTGTGAAAAACACATGAGTCAATATGATTTTGCATTTTTACGGTAATATAAGTTCACTGTATTGTTTACACCAAATAATTCATGCTTGACTTACTAACAATAAAATCAAAGAACAGAAACTAATTGAATTTGAAAATGTAGAAAATTCCACTGATATAGTATGTAAATACTGGACAGGTTTAACAGTCACACAATTTGTTTTATTGTTCTCTTCCTTAACTCAATTAGATGAGGTTTGTTCAAAGCCTAAAAAGGCCTTAGGTTTATATTAAGTCAGACTATGGGCTAAGGAATCCCTTTGCAGAATTGCTTCTCGGGTATGCATTTCAAAAACTCATGTTTACTTATATAAAAAAGTGTTATTGCTTCAAAAATCAATATGCACCTTTAATAAATATATACCTAAATGGTATAGCCACAGATAATATAATACTATAGCCCATAAGCAGGGAAAACCTGTCCAGTAGAAATCTAACTATACGTTATACTCTTTGGGTCTGATTCAAACAATTCCATTGTTTTATTAGAGGTTACTAACATTTTACTTACAAAAGTCCTCTAATTACCTATTTCAAAAGAAATCTTATAACTTACACTGCTAGCTGCAGTAAGCAACCAACCGACCTGGTGGTCAATCTATTTTAAATAGGGCATTAGAAGCCATCTTTGTACATATTGATGCTTAAATTCCACACTTGAATATGTTCCCTGGAATGAAAATATCTATGTCTATGGTTCATTGTGTAAAAGTGAAAGTTAATATAATTAAGTTAAAGGAATAAACGAGTGTTAGTACAGAGAACGGAGTTTTACTTCAAACATAGATATAGGTAATCAAGTTAAAGGAATAAACGAGTAGTAAAGAGAACGGAGTTTTACAACAAATCAGAAGTGGGATAGCACATGCTCACATTGTTTTATTTAAAATCTTGTTATACTCTCGTGATCAATCTTAACAATGCTTCTTCTTCGTCTGTTTAATGGCTTCAAGATAATTGCGCATTTAACCAATATCAAGTGAAATTATTTTAATATATTTAAATGATCAAACGAACTTACCTGAAGTGAAGTTCGATCTTAATTATCCTGTCTTCGCCGAAGAGATTTATTCCTTAACCATGTAGTAGCCCTGCTACGCGCTAACCCTATCGCACAAGTTTTAAAGTCAGAGAAAGAAAACCACTATATCTTCCTCTGTCTAATCACACCTGACAAGCCTCCGCAGTACCGACCTCATTCTTTTTAGAGAAATAGAGCAACATTGATATATAGGGGGATAAGATTCAGGGAGGGAGGGACCTTAAATCTCTTCGGCGAAGACAGGATAATTAAGATCGAACTTCACTTCAGGTAAGTTCGTTTGATCATTTAATTATCCTGTCTTCGCCTCCGAGATTTATTCCTTAACCATGTAGATGTTCAGAGAGTATAAAATCAATGTTGCGACAATAAAAAATAAACAACATTACAGTAAAACATCAAAACATAATTGTTAGGTACGTATTTCAAATTTTTTTTTTTTTTTTTTTTTTTTTGCGCCTCTAGCAAAAATTTCAAAACAACAAAATATTGTGAACAAAAAACTAATCAACCGACAGTATTGTTTTAAGTACTTAATAATAATTATAATTGTGACAAAGATTCAATAAAATTGGTTTCAGAACTAATATACCGGTCTGTTATAAAAATCAGCAAATACAGCTGATCTTTCCGAACATCCTGCGGTCTTTCTAATTACATCGACGTTGAGGTCAGCACGAGACGCCGCCTGATGTTGATGCGTGTCTCGCTCGCTCCGAATATTAAGATGTCAATGCCACTATCGCACATGATCTGCTTTATCCAGCGCCCAATGGGTTGAGATGAAGCAGGTCTACGTGGTTTCTTATGTGTGAGGATCAGGTTTGTTCTGAATCTGAGCGAATTGAAGATGGTACAGCAATATATCTTAACTTAATACCACTGATGCTGGACAAATACCGGGATATTAAAGGGATAAAAAAAAAGTTAGTTTAAAACCGGTTGAGCTTTGCCAATTGCTTATGTTTTAATTAAATTTGTAAGTGTTATAATTACTCGATCTTCATATGCTTTATTAATATTTCGTATTTTTGTTAGAGAAATTGTATGCGTCCTTAGTCCAGCTAATAACATGACTGACTTCTTACTCATTTTTTCAAGATTAATTGTATAATTCTCAAATCGTTTAATAGTCTAATACTATAATACCAGGGGGCTACTGCCTAACTAATAACGATCACTTGCTATCGTGATATTAGAACAATAGTTCTACCTAAACTTCAAAATTTCAAAACACATTAACAGAAATTCCAACAAAAATGTAGTATTTACATTTAAAAAAATCTGTTGTATTCTTTTTACAAAATTCTCACCATATCTTTAGTACTTTATACTAGAATTATATTATGACCCGGTGTTATGTGATATCGAAGATAACAACATCTAAGGCTGTTTCTGGCACGTCATGAAAGCTTTCCCGGAAAATACACACGCTGGCAGGGAAAGGTGACGGCGCAGATGGTGTACCATCCTGAAAGGAAGTAAGTAGATCTTTCTTGGAGGAAATATCACAATCTCTGTCACACCCAGGGATATGAAAAGGGGATACCATGGTTAAGAGGGCTATAGTTGAACAACGTTAATTCCGGTGGCTTAATCAGTAACTATTTTGTTTATAGTTTTAAAAATTAGTGCAAACGGTGTTAAAGCGTAAAAATAAAATTGCGACTAATCTACTGTTTAAACGCGTCAATATCATAGGCAAAGGGATCCCTTTTCCATGAAATATACGCGGGACATTTGCAATAAGTCAATAGATGGTTCACCAAAAAAATGTTTGCAAGACGAGATGCAAATAAGTCAATAGATGGTTCACCAAAAAAATGTTTTATTTTCAAAAGTTGTCTGATACCCAACTGCCACTCTGTGTCGAAGTTTATTTTTCTCGATTCACTGTTAGCTTCTATATTTAACGAGTAACGAATATAAGACGCGAAAATAAATATACCTACTTTTCTCACACCAGTCCCAAATCATTTTAGTAACTTGACTTAAGTGTTGGTATTACACTCTCCCCATTCTATTTATATAGAATATGGCAGTGGTGTTATCGACACTTAAAAGACTACCACAATTAGCGACATTTTTAGCAAATGAAATTAGCCCACAATATACAGCGAGTAGTTCCAGTCAGTTTATATGATTGGTTCGCTCGATGTTGGTCCAGAAACCACCAGTCTTTTCGTTGGCACAAGCTGCACCCTAGCCTGCTGTCGAAACGTCCGTAAAAATTCCGAAATTGTACCTATGACTTTTTATTCAATTGACTGCCAATGGAATATTGATCTGCCACCAATGGAGATCATCATATTATTATAAAATATCTGTAATTGTAATAAAAACGTCGTAATTGTTAGTATTTCTAAGAAGAGCACTTTTAGTGATTTTGTGTGTATATACTACCCATATACTACAGCCGACATGCTGCCGTAGAAAACGTTCAAAGAACCTTATTCGAATTCTGTTAGATTTAAATATATTTTTTATGTGTATAATAAATTTTTGTGGCTTGAATCTGGTAATTGTATGTTATTTTATTAGAGTTTAAAATAAAACCTAAAAATTTACAAAGCTTTTCTGGTATTAGACTAGTTTTTTTTTTTTTTAATTAATAACTAACCCTAATCGTGTCAGACATTAAATAGTTCTTTTTGTGTTCTCTAGGTACTCTCCAGCAGAGTTTGCTAAACACAACATATCATAGATATCTCACTGATAGCAGACCATAAGATCTTAAATGAGTAAGAGCTGGCTGTAATATTTTGTGAAATATATCGCGCGGAACATAGGCTAAACGGGAGTGCTAGAAACTCGTACAAAATATCATGAAAATAAAAGCGTAAACATGTTTTCTTTTTTTTTTTTTTTCCTTTTTTTTGATTTGTGAATCGGCAGCAAAAATTAAGCTTCCTAAATATCAATATTAATCACGTATCAGTCTTCGATCATAAATCGAGTAGCCGTTCTGATATCTTCCATTTTGAAATGAGATACCTACTTCGACTTCGAATTCAGATTTTTAGATTTAATATATATAGAGCACACGCTTTTAGGAATAACGAAGATATCATAAACGAATTGTTTTGCTGTCGGGTTACATCTCCTAATAGCTTTTATTTCTAATAAATGATTTAATTCGAGAGAAATTGCTATTCACTAACTTTTTGAAAAAGAACGCCGCGCACGGCTGTATGGTATTTGTTAAGGTTCCTCAATAAATGAAATCCTGGACACATTGTCTAATATAAACCTATCGCTAGTGATAGTTCACCACTCATTGACTAAATTAATATTTTAAGCGGCCGGCATGTACTTGCGGCTGCGCGCTCAGGTAGCGCGATTGTTCGATGACCGTTGTGATGCGACGCGACTGGCTGGTGCCTCGGCGGTGCCAGCGGCAGCGGCGGCGGCGGCGGGGCTGGCAGGCGACAAGCTGGCAGCGGTGCGAACGCGGCTGCTCGCCGTCGATTCGCTTGGTAGTATGACGTCTTTGACTGTCCCGGCCCACCGGCTCGATGAGGGTAGGATTGGCCGCTGCTTTGCTGTCGCGTTCGGGACGATGAGCCTTTCAAGTTTAAATGACTCTTAGATGAAATTGGTGTCTGCATCGTTCAACGTAACTACATCTGGAATATTAAGATTTTTCTTTAAAAGACACGATTGTGCCCTTCCCAGTGCTGAAAGTGCTTTACCGAGTTGATTCTGTTGTCTACCAACATAGCACTTACTTCCGAATTAGAGTTCGGCCCTTCGCCATAGGTACTATAGTATACATGTTTTTTTTTTTTTTTTAAATGCTCGTCTTTGGTCACTTTTGGAAACCGTTTTGCAATAGGACTTGAAACCTGGCCGCTACATCGGTTTGTAAGTCATCAGTTATCACCATATTGGTTTGTATGTGAAAGATACTAATAAATATTTAATGAGAATTTAGGCAACACAAAAAATATTTTTAAATAATTCCGATGAATGCAACGGAAATTTTTAAAACAGCGGGGAAAAAAGGACAGCCCCTATATTTTCCATTAAGTACACTCGTTGAATGCAACGAGAACATAATAACAATATGATCCGAAGAATACAACGGACATAAAAGTGATTTCCGATGAATGCAACGGAAATTTTTAGGCAGCGGGAAAAAAAGGATACCCACATTTTCCATTACCAGTATTACTGCACGTGGTCGCGCCGCGCGCGTACTCGGCGGCCCAGGCGAGCGGTGTCCACCCGCTTACTCGTTCAATACAACGAGAACATAATAAAATATTATCCGAAGAATACAACAGACATAAAAATGATTCCTCGTTCAATACAACGAGAACATAATAAAATATTATCCGAAGAATACAACGGACATAAAAAATGATTCCCGATGAATGCAACGGGAATGTAAAAAAGTATTCTTCTGGTTGCACATCATTTTCGCCATCATCTGAGTACAAAATGTGCCTCCGGCTTGCCCCTACGTTTTTCCGAATTCAGTTTTTCTTCGTATCTCTTCATCTTCCTTAGCCATCTATCTTCTTCGGGTTCACTGTGTTGTGTCGTTTAGGCATACTTAACAAATAAGCAAATAACCGTAAATTTATACCTTTTTTTTTTTTTACGTAGGTTACCTACACTCATGCACAAATTATATTACTGTTACACTCGTGCGAGCGCCGCGCGCGCACGGACAAGAATGAGGTCGGTACTGCGGAGGCTTGTCAGGTGTGATTAGACAGAGGAAGATATAGTGGTTTTCTTTCTCTGACTTTAAAACTTGTGCGATAGGGTTAGCGCGTAGCAGGGCTACTACATGGTTAAGGAATAAATCTCGGAGGCGAAGACAGGATAATTGAAATGTACGGTAATTGATTCAAAAATGGAGTCGCACGACACGTGGTTTTTCTTTTATACAAAGAATAGTGAAATCTTAAAATGGTTATGAAGCTATTAGTTTACTTGAAATATTAGTTTTCAAATACACACATCGTTTTTTTTAAATATATACTTCCGTTTCTCTTTCTTCGTTTATATAACATAATATTATACATATCCACGCATATACTATTCGTGGTTATTAGAACTAAATGTACGGGTATATAGGAGGTATCTATAGCTGTGTAGGTACCTAGTGACCTTAGACATTGCCTTGTTGTCGGAACTATGTTCTAAGATATCCTTTCTCTAGAGATTTATTGAATTTTATTTTTGACCTTAATTTTTTTTCTCTTACGAGGTTAAGGTCACATTAAAGGTCAAAATTAGCTGGGTTGAAGCTCGTGTGGGGTTTCTAAAAGGGGCCTGAAATTTTCATTTATTTTGCGCTACGATGCATAGTTTCTGAGATATTTCACAATTTCTATTTTACCTACTGCTTACTTACTCTTGCTTATTTTACGAACTGTGACAAACCAAACTTTGTTTGTGAGTTATAGATAATGGATCAGAGCGAGAACCGTGTCAACCGCCATCTTGAAACACCTGAGCGTGCTGCATCGCGACGCAGCGGACGCGACGAAGGCAGACGGAGTCGGAGTCGGCTACGCAGCGAGGCGAAGGACTACCGCCGAAGTCGCCCGCGTTACCGGAGTCGTAGCTCTACTCGTCGCAGTCAGCGCAGTCGCAGTATCCAGAACAAGGAACGTGAGTTGGAACGAGAACGCGAGAGAGTTAAACGGTTAGAAGAGGAAATTAATCGACGGCGAAGTCGCTTAAGCTCTTACGCGGAACCCCGCGAACGTTCGCGACACAGTACTATACGTGCCGCTCCATGGGATTCGGAGAAGGAACAACCTTCTACAAAGGATCACAAAAGTGGCCAACAGCGCCACCCCGATCATAATGATGAGGAACCGGTTCCTCGTTCTGTTAGGCGGTCGGCTAGTCCAGTATTTTCTGCGAGAGACATAGTTGATATTATAACTTCTATGAAATCGTCTCAACCATCAACGGCTGCACAAGGGTCAAATAATTTGAACCATAAAAATATACTACCCGATTTTGACCCATCTTCTAAGAATCAGCGAATTGATATTTGGTTACGGAAAGTAAATGAATGTGCAACCGTTTATGGATGGGATGATAAAACTATTGTGCATTTTGCCATGCAAAAACTCCAGGGATTGGCCAAAACCTGGTATGAGGGCTTAAACTCTATCTTATTTAACTGGACGGAATGGCAGGAGAAGCTGTTGACAGCTTTTCCATGTGAACAAAACTTTGGCCAAACCCTGGAGGACATGTTAAAACGTAGGAGTAAAGTTAACGAGCCGATCGAGGTTTATTTTTATGAAAAGATGGCGTTATTGAACCAGTGTGACATAATTGGAAAGCGAGCGGTCGATTGCGTTATTCACGGTCTGAGCGATAGGACATTGAAAACCAGTGCCCTGGCTTTGCGTTGTACGCACCCCGACCAGCTGTTACAATTCCTCATTAGCAACAAAGATATGGCACAGGCCACTCTTAATTTTGATCGCACTAATTATAAGAATAGGTTTCTACACAGTTCTAGTTCTAGACCCTATAATGGTAATAATACAGATTCTAAAAAGCCTTACGCCAGTACAACTAATCCCGGCTTATTCTGTTACAACTGCAACGAGCGTGGTCATCCCTTCATGAAATGTCCCAAGCCTCTCATTAAATGCTCAGTTTGTAACAGATACGGTCATAAATCTGACAATTGCAATTCTAAACCTGATAATCAGAATGTCAGTAAAAATAACACGGTGCACAAAACAATGTGCATATCCGCCACTAAGTCAAATTCTAAGTACATGAAATTAGTAACAATAAACAATTTACAGTTCCAAGCTTTTGTGGACTTTGGAAGCGAAGTCTCATTATTAACAACATCCATTGTACAAAAACTAGGGTTAAAATGTGATGATACTGTCTTACTACCATTAAAGGGTTTTGGAAACGAGATCGTTCAATCATCGGGAAGTGTTAGGGCTTACCTAGAGGTCGATGATGTAAAGGCCGAAGTCAGGTTCTATGTGGTGGATGATGAACTTTTAGATGTACCAGTGCTTATTGGGCAGACATTCACAGAACAGACGCACGTGATCGTATACAAGACTTCTGAGTACTTGAAATTTCATAGTGTTGACAACGAGTTGCCTTTCTACGATTCCCAATTAAAAGACGTCCAAAATATTAAAGTTAGAGTAGCCTCCTGTATCGATATATATGGGCCAGCTACTATTAACTGTGTTACTGAGCCAAATATAGATGGCAATATAATTATAAGTAGCAAGGTTATAGGTAGTCCTGTAAATCAGTACATAACTTATGGCGGCCTTTACTCGGTAAATAGTGGTATGATAAAAATCAGTATTGCCCCTATCTCCTATCGGCTTCGATTAATTATGGGTACTACATTATGTCGGGGTACACGTATACGATTAGTAAACCGTATAGTTTCTCCAGGTTTAAACGTTACCGCGTCCGATCATCAAGAGATCGATGACAAGATGGTTCGTATGGGTGATAGCGCGGATGAACGTGATAGGCAAAAATTATTAGATATTTTACATAAATATAAACACTGTTTTGCTTCCTCGTTGAAAGAATTAGGGTGTACGAGCGCAGCTGATATGACAATCGAGCTAAATTCGCACCATGGTAGGTGAAATGTTAGATGCCGGTATCATCAGAGAATCGGTGTCGGAAAATGCGAGTCCGATAGTTTTAGTGCGGAAGAAAGACGGCAAGCTCCGAATGTGTATTGACTATCGACTTCTAAACTCACGAACCGTTAAGGAACGATACCCGATGCCAGTGATTGAGGATGAGATCGCTCGCTTGTCTGGACAGGCGTACTTTATCACCCTTGATTTGGCATCGGGGTACTACCAAGTCCCTATATCGGAGGCATCAAAACATTTAACAGCTTTTGTAACGCCGGATGGACAGTACGAGTTTAATCGTATGCCATTCGGCCTTGCCAATGCACCTGCTGTATTCCAGCGGATGATGCATAAAGTTTTGGGATCTGCACGATATTCGGAAGCCACAGTTTATATAGATGACTTGTTAATATACGGAAAGGATAAAGAACAGTGTCTGAGCCGTTTGGAGAATGTTTTGAAGCTCCTAGACAAAGCAAATTTGACTTTAAATTTATCTAAATGTGAATTTTTAACGGATAAAGTAGATTACCTAGGCTATGAAGTTAGCGCCGCTGGCATAAGGCCAGGTGGCAAAAAAATCAGTTGCGTCATTGATTTCCCACGTCCGTCCAACCAGCACGCAGTGCGACAGTTTTTGGGTCTTGTCGGATATTTCCGCAAGTTTATTAGAAATTTTGCACAAGTGGCTCATGCTCTCAACAAATTGTTGAAGAAAGATGTGCAGTGGTGCTGGATGGACGAACAAGAGAAAGCATTCCAAGAGCTCAAGAACAGGTTAGTACATAGACCCATATTGGCTATATATGATCCTAAGGCGGAGACAGAACTCCACACTGATGCCAGTAAAATTGGCATCGGTGGAATTCTACTCCAGAAGCTCTGTACCGACGATACATTTCGCCCCGTAGCTTTTTATAGCCGACAGACCACGCCTGAGGAAAGACACTTTCATGCTTATGAGTTGGAGACCCTAGCGGTGATCTGCTCTCTCAAAAAGTTTCGTGTCTATCTTCTTGGACAGGATTTTAAGGTGGTAACTGATTGTAGCGCATTACGCAGTACTTTTGTTAAGCGCGACATAATACCACGAGTAGCGCGATGGTGGCTGTTAATGCAAGAATACCACTGTACAATAGAGTATAGAGCTGGTTCTAAGATGTACCATGTGGACGCTTTGTCGCGTAATCCTATTCAAGATAGTGAAACTGCTGATGCATTGCAACAATATCCCACAGTAATGTCCATCAGCAATGGTGATTGGCTTCAGACTTTACAATTAGGAGACTCCGAATTATCTAGAATTAGAGATATACTTTTGTTAAAAATGGACGCTGAAGGGTTAAATTACATTAAAGATAATTACGTCCTCAAAGATAACCAGTTATACAAAATAGTTGACGGTGATGAGACTAATTTACGATGGGTTGTCCCGAAGGGTGCGAGGTGGCAGTTAAGTCGTTTCAACCACGACGACATTGGGCATTTTGGTGTGGAAAAGACCGTCGATCGAATTAAGAAGTCATATTGGTTCCCAAAAATGTCTAAATTTATAAAGAAGTACGTTCAGGCTTGCGTCCAGTGCGCTTACGCAAAGAAAAGTACTCAAAATGAGCGCGAAGGATTTTTACATACTATAGAAAAGATCGACGTTCCTTTTCACACGGTTCACATAGACCACCTCGGACCCTTCGTAAAATCCAAACGCGGCAATACTCACCTATTAGTTGTTGTAGAAGCATTCACAAAGTTTGTCCTCATAAAACCGGTACGAAATACGAATACACAGAATTCCATACGCGCGTTAGAAGAAGTATTCTTTACGTTTAGATTCCCTGACCGTATTATTAGTGACCGTGGGTCATGCTTCACATCCCATGCATTTAAAAGATTTTGTTTGAGTAAGGGCATCAAACATGTTTTGAATGCGGTGTCTTGCCCACGCTCTAATGGTCAAGTTGAGCGATATAATCGCTCAATTTTGGACTCTTTAACTGCTCAAAACTTGAATGATGATGAAAAGTCATGGGACGAGAAAATTGGCACGGTGCAATGGGGCTTAAACAACACCAAACAAAAGACCACCGGGAGGACCCCTGCGGAAATTATGTTCGGAACGTCCATGAACGCAGAAATTGATCCTAAATTTAATGAAATTAGGCGTAACACGAGCGAGGATAATAACCTAATAACGATGAGAAAGGACGTTAGGGATAGAATACAAAAGGAGCAAATTAAACAAAAAGAAAACTACGATAAGAATAGGAAGCCAGCTCGCTCGTACCAGGAAGGTGATTTAGTAAAAATCACAAAAGTAGCTTTTAGTAATGAAGGTAAAAGCACGAAGCTTTTGCCTTCATACATAGGTCCGTATAGGGTTATTAGGGTATTGGGAAATGACCGATATAAGCTGGCGTCCATACCAGGACTAACTGGTACCAAAAGGAAACGCAAAACGACCGTTGCGGCTGACCGAATGTTACCCTGGGTTCATCTGGCGGCTCTTGAGGTACATAGTGATTCTAATGACGAAAATGTGAATTATTCTGCTTCTGAAATCGATGATTAATATTTTGTTCTTTTTCAAAGCAGGTATAGAATGGTCTAAATTAATTATAAGGTATTCAATGTATATAAAGAATCATGTATTATGGCAATAATTATTACTAAGGATTAACGATGACAACTGGAGACCTTTAATTCCAAATGGGTAATACCTTTTTATTTAATTTTTTCTATTTATTAATTTGGTTGCGATGCATCTCCTGCTAGAATTGGATGGGTTAGCAGGAACTGGTATACTTTTGCGAGAATTGGATGGGTTCGCAAATGTTTAAGTTATGTTGTCGTAAGAATTGGATGGGTTTACGACAGATAAATATAGTAACCTTACTAGAATTGGATGGGTTAGTAAGGACTTTATGTTGTTATCTAGCAGTTCCTGCTAGAAATGGATGGGTTAGCGGGAACTGTGAGATTTTAATGAATTTTTTTTTTGAAGTGTTGAATCCATAGTGCGAAAGTTGTAAAGAGTTGTAAAATATAATGGCGTTATCATTGTCGTAATAATTGGATGGGTTTGCAACATTAAAAACCTAACGTGTATGTTTATACTAGATAAAATTAGTATACTTGAATCATAACAAAAAAAAAAGGGGGAGAATGCCTTTTCTGTGAATTTATACCTATATCGTGTTTTGATAAGAAAAATTGTTTACATGTTATATAGTTTATAATAATAAATTTAAAAAAAAATGTTTATTTATTAAATCGTACTGTTTAATGAATTGCTGCATTACCAATGTATAATAAATAATGTTTTTTTTTTCTCTTCTTTACTATGATTATTGTGCATAATTGTTATTATGTCATTGTTGTCCCGAATGCCCTTCCTCGCCGAGTGTAAGGTTTGTACTCGTCTCCTGGCTGCGTGTATGAGGACATCCACGAGGTCAGGATGGACGAGTGTAAGGTTCACTATTTTTATTTAAAATACTTATGATTTTGATTCAATCTGGCAGCACTGCGGTAGGAATTAGAAGATATAAAAGATGGCGGATGGCGAGCAGGGGCATTCGACGTCGGGCAGCGGAGCCGAGTGGTCGGGCTCTCGGAAAGTGTAATAAGTCTATGGTTCATTGTGTAAAAGTGAAAGTTAATATAATTAAGTTAAAGGAATAAACGAGTGTTAGTACAGAGAACGGAGTTTTACTTCAAACATAGATATAGGTAATCAAGTTAAAGGAATAAACGAGTAGTACAGAGAACGGAGTTTTACAACAGTAGTCATATAGAAGTAAATATTTACACTTTGAATTAGCATTATAGTAATCTTAGAGAATTTTGCACTTAGTTCATTATAATGACTTCATTAATTAGCATTTGTTTTGTAAAAAATCTTTTGTTATTGAAATAGTAAAACTGTAGCATTCTTAAGAACAGACCAGTATATTTTATTTATGTTGATATTTCATTACTGTGAGGTAGGTGCTTATCCTAAGAGTAGGCAGAGTAAAACAGGTATCACACACTAGACACTACAGCCAGGGGCTCATCCTAACAAATGCTGCACAAACACACTGCTACAAAGTAAAGTATAGAAGTCATCTGCCACCAACCAATGCATTTATTGTGCTAGATTTTATTTTAATAGCATGGACCTATTGATTACATGTATCATTTTTTGGGTCAGAGTCAGAGATGCTTGTTTGTTACCAGCAGTGACCTGCAATGCTGCTAATTTGCAATCCAATTCAATATGTGGTCACCTGGGGGTTTATTGTCGAAGGAAAAATCTATAACGTCTGCTGCCTTTAATTTGACAGTCATTGCGGCAACAACACAAGAGTGTGCACTTCTTAATAAAAAGTATTGTGATGTATTGTGATTATAAGCGACCACGATCATTTTAATCACAAAATTAAACGAGGCTTTTTTTGACGCTGTCACTTCTGCAAGAGAAGGCAAAGGGAGCTAAGTTCATACAGCCATGTTTTTCGTAAATCTTGATAAAACATTAAAAATGTAATTTATGTGAATTTTAGTCAGAAAGTCACTCACTATCACATCGTTTGTGCGCTTTTGTTACTTATTTATTCGTTTGTGACACGTTTCAGTAACTTGTCATTGGTTTCCATACAAAAATCGCTTTGTTTTACATACTATGAAAGTCAATCAGAAAATTGCTGTTTTTTTTGAATTTGCAGGCCTAAAAAAACCTAAATTTTATTCCAAACCCTAGATTTTTGAGTACTCTTTACAAAAATACCTGAAACATGTTGCTTAATTAATGATAAAATTTTTAGCCCAAAAGAGGACATGTCCTTTGTTAAAAACTCAGACTCTGAACCTCCTTGGTGTACTTTTGATTTTAATTCGCTTTGCGCGCGCCATTTTGTTTTGACGTATTGTTATAATAAATAAGAAACTTGAAAACAAGTAAAAAAAACGAAAATGAGTTATTCCAGCAACGAAGAAGTTTATTTTAATGTTGTAGTAAATATGTACCTAAACTGAAATAAAAGTATCTTGTGATTGTTAATGTTTTATTTTGTATCTAGTCACTTCCTTGCTGAGGGGGAATGAAAAGTTACGTGTTGCACTCGAGTGCAAAGATTTTTCACCTTGTGCTCTTTTGATTCCCTCGCTAACGCTCAGGATTCTAATTTTTGTATTACTCGCTGTGCTCGTGATTCAATTTTAGAATCCTTTGCTTGCTCGGTCATCAAAGTTGAGCACGCGGTTAAAAAACAACTTTGCACTCATGTATAACAAATAACTATTAAGCTACGCGTAATTTCTATTAGTATTCTACAACGGACAATTAATGAAGTACAAGCTATTCTCATAGTCAACTCTATTACTAGATACTTGCTTTCTTCTTAAATAGTCGAGATGTGGTTCAAACTAATAGACACATGAGGTATATACTTTACCCCTTTTAATACACATATACGTTAATTAAGCTTTCACATTGCTATATCAACGTTTTGTCTCATTTCTTATAAAATTTGGCATAATTATCTATACAGGGTGTCCCTTAAACAATGGATAAACCTTTAACTATAGATGGACTTCATCATGGCCTCCCTTACCACAAATTTTGACCTTAGTGAAAATATGACGGTTTCAGAGATATTTATTGTTGTTGAATTTTTCGATATTTCCAAGTGCGATTAGTTTTTATAGTGCCATTTCTACGAATGGAGAGGTTTTTCGATTTCGTTTTCTTCTATTTCATAAGCGAAAGTTCAGCTATTAAAAACAAGGACTTAAATTTAACAAACTGGCGTAAATGTTTAAAAAAATTCAATATAAAGAAAATTCATAATGAAATTAATTTTCTTTCATGTTTGATCAGCTACAGTGTGAAAAAAATGTAGGACGCTAATCGTGCCCATCATTATAAAAACTTGCTTAGCTATTCCAGATTCCAAAAAGGTATCATAAGCCTAGGCATTCTGAATATTTTTAAATTCATAACTAGTTAAATAGTAAATAGTATAAAAATTTCAGAAAACTGTTTTAGTCGTAATAATTACTCTAAGGTTCGGTCTTAATGTAAAGGTATAATGAGCCTAGATATTCTGTATTTTTATTCTCATGGCTACTTAAAGAGTATGAAAATTTCAAAATACTCGGTAAAAAAACACATTTATCCGTAAAAAAAATCAAATTGGCCTAGCACCCTAGACCTTTTAATAAAAGAATGCTTAATGCAGTGCGCGTAACCCGACGTTTTGATGTAAGCATTTTGGATGCGAGTTCGCAACTCCGCAATCGAGTATACTGACATTGCGTACATGAGGTCTTCTAGACACCCCTAATAAAAAAATCGGTAAAGGCATTTTCTTCCTGGAATCAGGAGAATAACTTTGAATGAAATAAACAAAAAAAAGGTAAATTTGTTTTATTTTTTTGTTAAAGCCGCGATGGCTACCTAAGATTGGAATATATTTTCTTACTTTCTTTCAAAACGCCTACTCAGTTGTATTTACAGTTGCATATTATGTTTCAATTATCTTCAGATAATTTATACAGGTGTCCCTAAACCAATGGATAAGTTTATAGTGCCATTTCTACAAATTGAGCCCGACCTTGCACCCTTATATAAAGAAAATTAATTTCATTTTGAATTCATTTTGTTTTAATTTTTTTAAAATTCTTTACGCTAGTTTGTTGAATTTAAGTCTTTGTTTTTGATAGTTGAACTATCAATTGCGAAATGGAAAAAAAACGAAATCGAAAAACTAATCGCATTTGGAAATTTGCGAAAAATTCAAAAACAATAAATATCTCTCAAACCGTAATATTTTCACTAAGGTCAAAATTTGTGGTAAGGGAGGCCATGATGAAGTCCATCTATAGTTAAAGGTTTATCCATTGTTTTAGGGACACCCTGTATATATAAAAGAAGAAACTGACTGACTGACCGACTGACATATAAACGCACAGCCCAAACCACTGGGCTTAGAGATTCCAAATTTGGCACGTAGGTTCCTTATGAGGTGAAGGGGTGCACTAAGAAAGGATTTTTTAAAATTCACCCTCTAAAGGGTTGAAAAAGGGCTCCAAAATTTGTGTGGGGAAACCAAATTACTTGCTCTATTTTAATCGAAACTTCACATGAGTACTCCAATCGATAAATAAGTTAACACCTGTTTCAGGATTTTCCAAATTTCAACCCCTAAAAGGGGGATATGGGGTGTCAAAGTTTAAAAATTGATAATATCAACGCACAGCCCAAACCACTGGGCCTAGAGATTCCAAATTTGGCACGTAGGTTTCTCGTGAGGTGTAGGGGTGTACTAAGAAAGAATTTTTGGAAATTCCACCCCTGAGGGGGTAAAATGGGGATGAAAGTTTGTATGAAAGTCCGTCAGTTTTGAAGTTAGGATTTCCAAATTTTGGATTTAGGCTGGAGATTTATGCAAGTGCAAAAAGAATGGATTTTTCAAAAACCACCCTCTACGGGGTTGAAAACGGAGGTCTAAAATTTGTACAAAATTAGACTATCTATATAAACGACACACCAAAAAACCAAGGCAAACACCCTTACTTCTGTTCCAGTCGATTCTTTCAAAAAGCACCGGACCGCCACTATCTAAATGGGGCCCGCGATATCACAGAAATCGGCTCTCAATCAACGAAGTTCCACAGTAGCGAACATAACTGAATTGACAGCCCCCTCCTTTCTGAAGTCGGTTAAAAATGCAATGCATCCAGTGCCAGAAGGAAAAATATATGAATTTTTTTATCAAACTCATACTTCACCGTTTTTCATAAGTACATTAGATTCCTCCGACTTATCTCTTGGGTATCACAGGGATCCAAAATTTCGTTATTTTTTAAGCTCCGACGCATACTTTATAGATATTTGTAAAATCTCTAAATTTCTCTACATAATAGGGCTTGGGATGAAAAATGATTTTTTTTATTAAATATAGGTCTCGGCTACATATTACTTATTATCTTCTATCTATATCTGTATATATAAAAGAAGAAACCGACTGACTGACATATCAACGCACAGCCTAAGCCACCGGGTCTAGAGATTTAAAATTTGGCACGTAGGTTCCTTATGAGATGTACTAAGAAAGGATTTTCCAAAATTCACGCCCTAAGGGGTTGAAGGGGCTCCAAATTTTGTATGGGGGAACAAGATTAGTTGGTCTATTTTATTCGAAGCTTCACAGGAGTAGGTACTCCTAACGATAAATCAACACTTGTTTTAGGTTTTTTCAGTATTCACCCTTTTAAATGGGGTGTCGAAGGCTGAAAATTAATATGGGTATCCTTTGTATGGTTTATCGGGTCGCTGGTTACAAAAACAATAACGATTTCTAAATCCAACCTGGCGGTCGTGAACTACCATCATCGTTTTCTATCTTCTTCTTAATATGGAAAAGAAGAAACTGACTCACATTTCAACGTACAGCCCAAACCTTCGGGTCTAAAGATGCAAAATTTTACAAGTAAGTTTCTTATGAGGTCTAAGGGCTATGAGCACTAAGAATGGATTTTTCAAAAACCACTCTCTAAGGATTTGAAACGGAGGTCCAACATTTGTATGAGGAAACAAAATCAGACTATTTTATTCGAAATTTCACAGGAGTACTGTTACCAATAAATGAGTAAACACGTGTTTTAAGTTTTTACAGAATGCAACCCCTAAAAAAGGGAAATGGGATGAGAAAATCTGAAAATCAACAAGGGTACTCTTTTTGTGGTTTATCGAGTCGCTGATTACGAAAACAGCAACAATTTTAAAATCTAACGTGGCAGCCGTGAAATATCGTCACCCATATAAGGGTTCTATATATTTTTTAATTTTAGGTATGCCATCTCGATCGTCGTCAATCGGGTACCTAGGCGAGCGCGGGCGCGCGAGACGAGAGGAGTAGTTATCAGGATTAATTCTGCATCTATAATTAGTACAGTTCAAGGTGTTGCTGGAAGGTGGTTGCCTTACCCCGAACTTGACGCAAGGCAAAAGTTAGTGTTAATATAAGACAGCTTAGACAAATCAACTAAACTAGGCTGAATTAAATTTTATTAGAAAAGTCGTAAATCTTTCAGACGTTCTGTTTGTTAAATGACAATTTTGTTAATTTTTTACATCAAATAGTGCCTTTCTATTGTATACAGAGATTTTAGATATAATGACTTTGTTTTTTGAATATGACTAAACGTACTTTGTTTTGTCATTTATTCTGTTCGTGTAAATTATTAATTTGTTATAACAAAGGTTGCTTTAAATGATCCCACCCTTACGAACCTGGAATAAGAATGTTCTTCAGTTTTCAGGTTGATTCACATTACATAGAGCCGAGCGAGGCGAGGCCGAGCCGGGCCCGCCAAATAATATCTCTATATATAATAAAATCGTAGGGGTACAAAAATCTGTAATTGCGAAATATTAAGAAAAAAAATACACAGGTCGCCTTAAAATCATTAGCAGAACACGATAGAATAGTTTTTAAAAAAATTGTTTGTTTGTTTGTTTGTTTGTTTGTTTGTTTGTTTGTTTGTTTGTTTGTCTGTTTGTCCGGAAAGATCTCCGAAACTACTGGACAGAATTGGATATGGCTTACACCACAATGCAGAATTTTCAGAATTTTCCGGAAGAACATTTAGGCATAATTTCGTTTGTTTAAATTCACTTTTTATTTTTAGTGAAAAAATACCATATAAAATTTTCGAATTGGCTTTAGGTAGAAAAACAACATGGCGCACGTGAAATTATTTTGAAAAGTCTGTCACATAGTACAGAGAGAAGGTATTTTCTTCCACGAAGGAAAGGCAATGGAACTACGCCATACAGCCTGATCTTAAGTAATTGGATTTCGAAAATTAAGGCAGGAATGAAGTGTTTCACATAGTACAAATAAAATTCAATATTTTCTGTTAATGGCTGTGCCCAACTGGATTTCGCCAACCAAATTGTCTTTTTCTTATGTCGTACCGTGGTGGTAAGGCAAAAAGATCAAGCCATACAACCAATGTATAAAGCATTTTTTATGATAATACTTATCGAGTGACCATAAAATTTGTAGATTGGTAATTTTCTTGACTAATTTTCACAAAATCGGTACAATTTTTGAAATATTTGAAATGTTGAAAAATGAAGATACTCTTTTCAAGGTATTTTGAAAGGTGTTATATGTTTTTACATTAGGACTAAGGAATCAAACTCTTTCATCCATTTAAAACTATTAAAAGTAATAGATTAATATTGATAATTAAAAAAAATATCTGATTGCAATGTTCTGCGTAGAGGGACGGGACGGGACTCTTGATCCTAATGTCTAAAATGACGGATCACATTTTTTTGGATCCACCCAAGGAACATGGATATCGAACGAAGAACCTAAAGAGTAGAACACATTGAACCTAGCCACGTTGACTTAATTTGACATGACTGCCGATAAAGTTCGTTTCCAAACGCAGCGATATGCATATCAAATGAAAGGCCTTGATGAGTAGAGCACTATGAACATAGGAAAATCGGCCTAAATTCAACATGGCCGCCGCTCAAATAAAACGGATAAAAGTTCGTTTCCAAACCCAGCAATATGGGTATCAAATGAAAGGCATTGATGAGTAGAGCACTATGAACCTAGCAACATTGACATAAATTCAACATGGCCGCCGCTCAAAAAAGGTGGATAAAAGTTAGTTTCCAAACCTAGCAATATGGGTATCAAATGAAAGGCATTGATGAGTAGAGCACTATGAACCTAGCAACATTGACATAAATTCAACATGGCCGCCGCTCAAAAAAGGTGGATAAAAGTTAGTTTCCAAACCTAGCAATATGGGTGTCAAATGAAAGGCCTTGAAGAGTAGAGCATTAGGTACCTAGGAAAATCGACCTAAATTCAAAATGGCCGCCGCTCAAAAAAAAAAGGATAAAAGTTCGTTTTCAAACCCAGCAATATGGATATCAAATGAAAGGCCCTGATGAGTAGAGCACTATGAACCTAGCAACATTGACATACATTCAACATAGCCGCCGCTCTAAAAGAAGAATAATAGTTCGTTTCCAAACCTAGCAATATGGGTATCAACTGAAAGGCCTAAAAGAGTAGAGCATTATGAACTAAGGAAAATTGCCCAAAATAAACATGGCCGCCGCTCAAAAAATGGATAAAAGTTCGTTTTCAAACCCAGCAATATGGGTATCAAATAAAAGGCTTTGATAAGTAGAGCACTATGAACCTAGCAACATTGACATAAATTCAACATGGCCGCCGCTCAAAAAAGATAGATAAAAGTTCGTTTCCAAACCTAGCAATATGGGTATCAAATGAAAGGCCTTGAATAGTAGAGCATTAGGAACCTGGCAAAATCGACTTAAATTCAACATGGCCGCCGCTCAAAAAATGTATAATAGTTCGTTTCCAAACCCAGCAATATGGGTCTCAAATGAAAGGCCTTGATGAGTAGAGCACTATGAACCTAGCAACATTTACATAAATTCAACATGGCCGCCACTCAAAAAAGGTGGATAAAAGTTAGTTTCCAAACCTAGCAATATGGGTATCAAATGAAAGGCCTTGAAGAGTAGAGCACTATGAACCTAGCAA
The DNA here is from genome assembly GCA_963935595.1 of Schoenobius gigantellus. Lineage (NCBI taxonomy): Eukaryota > Metazoa > Arthropoda > Insecta > Lepidoptera > Crambidae > Schoenobius > Schoenobius gigantellus. The sequence continues at coordinate 13,714,524 of OZ012544.1, read as the reverse complement.
TACATAAATAAATTCAACATGGCCGCCGCTCAATAAAGGTGGATAAAAGTTCGTTTTCTAATCTAGCAATATAGGTATCAAATGAAAGGTCTTCAAGAGTAGAGCACTATGGAGCTAGCAATATTGACGTAAATTCGACATGGCCACCGCTCAAAAAAGGTGGATAAAAGTTCGTTTCCAAACCTAGCAATATAGGTATCAAATGAAAGGTCTTCAAGAGTAGAGCACTATGGACCTAGCACTATTGACGTAAATTCGACATGGTCACCGCTCAAAAAAGGTGGATAAATGTTCGTTTCCAAACCGAGCAATGTGGGTACCAAATGAAAGGCCTTGATGAGTAGAGCACTATGAACCTAGCAATACATAAATAAATTCAACATGGCCGCCGCTCAATAAAGGTGGATAAAAGTTCGTTTTCTAATCTAGCAATATAGGTATCAAATGAAAGGTCTTCAAGAGTAGAGCACTATGGAGCTAGCAATATTGACGTAAATTCGACATGGCCACCGCTCAAAAAAGGTGGATAAAAGTTCGTTTCCAAACCTAGCAATATAGGTATCAAATGAAAGGTCTTCAAAAGTAGAGCACTATGGACCTAGCACTATTGACGTAAATTCGACATGGTCACCGCTCAAAAAAGGTGGATAAATGTTCGTTTCCAAACCTAGCAATATAGGTATCAAATAAAGGGCTTGAAGAGTAGAGCACTATGAACCTAGGAAAATAGCACAAAATTCAATATGGCCGCTGCTCAAAAAAAAACTGATAAAAGTTCGTTTCTAAGCCCAGCAATATGGGTATCATATAAAAGGCCTTGATCAGTAGAGCACTATGAATGTAGCAACATTGACATAAATTCAACATGGCCGCCGCTCAAAAAAGACGGATAACAGTTGCTTTTCAAACCCAGCAATAGGGGTATTAAAGGAAAGTAGGCCCTGGAGGGTAGAGCAGCCATGCTCTAAGTGTGTTCCGCGGAACCCTAGGGCTCCACACTACCCCCCTAAGGGGTTCCGCAATAATTTAGAAAAATCAAAACACCCTCTCTGGTCGTACTTTCATTATGCTTATTAATAAAGAATACACTTTTAAAAACTATTGTTTTATTTTAGGGTTCCGTCAAGTATTTCGCTTTCCAAAAGGGTTCCGTCACCAAAAAAGTTTGAGAACCGCTTAGGGGCCTATTGGATGTTCGATGTTAGATGTTACCTGTGTTTAGTGTCCTTCGAGACCGTGATAATGCAACGATCATGAACTAACTAACGAGAACTCCAAATTTGTGTGTTGGATGTTAGTCATCACGGCGAGTTTGCTAACCGAACTATGCCAGCAACACTATATCGCACAGTACACGTTACAAAAACGGAAGTCTCAATACATTTTAAGGCTAACCGCATAAATACGTTTTATCGCATTCGTTTTCTGAATGCGGGCATCCGAATGCATCAAATCTATACATAATACTCATTGACTGCCGCACACGTTCGTTTTTATTACGAACGGAACACGTTCTGTACGTACGTTTAGGTAGAATGGTAGAAATCCCGAATGAGAAGAAACGTTCACGAAACTCCGTGTCTGTATTCCGTGATCGGATATCGAATATGGAAAACGTATTTGTACAGTAACCCTCCCATTCATGCTATACATTAACTCTACGAAAACCGCCAGTATTACGAGCGACATAAGAACGGTTCAAAGGTCAAACAGTATAGCTTGACAAGGAGCTTACTGTACGACCAGTCAAAATTGGCCAAGTTGTCATATCCAAAAAATATATTTTGTTGGTGTTACCAACACCCATTATAAAATCTAAACTTTATTCGTATACAGTTCTAATTTATTAACAATTGTTTATTTTAATTCGAAACATGAATATGATAAAGATTATTCTTGCAACTGTGTAGTTCTTTCTACTGAAGAAGAATTTATTAATATCAATAATGTCTCTAAAACAATAATAATACTTAGTGTTTATAGTAATATGTAATGTATTTAATTTTGTGGACTGTTAGAAAACGAGCATTATGAACCTACAAAAATTGTCCTAATTTCGAAATGGCCGATGCTCAAGAAAGGCAGAATAAAGTTGAATCATTATGGAATAAAATGGAGGAAAAAACTAAACACTGTGTTAAGTATTTTGATGGCGAAACGTAGTTCGCGGGCACAGCTAGTCATAAATATTATTTTTACCGACGAAAAAACGGAGGAGGTACTCAATTCGACGCGTATATATATTTTTTTATGTATGAGCACGCATAACTTTTTACAGAGAACTCCGATTTTGATGATTCTTTTTTTATTGGAAAGGATAAATCCCGAGTGTGGTCCCATTTAAATTTGAAAAAAAAATCCTACCCTAAGGGTAGGAAAACAGGAAATTATTGTTGATTTACTCACTAATTGTGATCAATGACCACGCATTACTTTTTACAGAGTGATCCGATTTTGATGATTCTTCTTTTATTGGAAAGAATATACCCCGAGGGTGGTCCCAAATAAATTTGAAATAACAATTCCAACCCTAAAGGTACGAAAACGGGGAATTATTGATGATTCACTCACTGATTGTAAAATTAATAGATGAAAGTCAAAAAAATATAAAGTAAAAACATTTTAACAAAAAATTGAACCGCCGAAAAAACTAAAATGCAAAAACACTGAAAAGTTAAAAATAATATAACAATAGGTACAGACAACATCACACTTCTATATTAAAGTCGGTGCCATGCCAAACGATGATCTCCTAGAAAGTGTTAAAATTTGTCACCGACTTCAATATAGAAGTGTGATGTTGTCTGTACCTATTCTTATATTATTTTTAACTTTTCAGTGTTTTTGCTTTTTAGTTTCTTCGGAGGTTCAATTTTTGGTAAAAAGTTTTTTATATGAAGCAATTCAAAGAAGATCGTTTCACAATGGCACTGCAAGAACACAGTCTACTTTGAATCACTTCACACACAACATGTCCATTCGTTGCCCGTGGTCCTACTGCGTAGTCCTACTGGTAGTACCACGGGCAATTTATTTTGTCCGTGGTTCTATCAGTAGGACCATGGGCAAGTGGCATTACCTGTAGTTCAACTGGTAGTACCACGGGCATTTTTTCTTGCCCGTGGTTCTATTAGTTGGACTAGGGACAAGTATCATTGCCCATAGTTCTACTAATAGGAGTAATAAGAGTAGGTACTTTTTTTCTGGTTCTACTATACAAAAGAGAGTAAAGAGTTCATAAGTTATTTATTCCATAACAACCTTTCCTCAACCTTTCCTCGCAGGGAGAGAATTTTTCAGAATTCACTATTGTATATTTAATCCTTCATTTAAAAAGTTCATTTAACTGAGCCATGCAAACGATAACGTCCAAGTCTCAGAACAATGACTAGTGCTTTAGTTACCTATTCTTCTGAGGTCCAAGTACGTCCAAGTACTCTTTACATCTATAAACTATCAGTCAATAATCTTTTAAATGAACGTTTCATAGCTCAGAATAACAACTAAAGCATATACGGCACAAAACTGTGTAAGTGTAAGAGATGAGTAATATTTGTCTTTTGGCATATCACAAGGTGGTCACTAGATGAATTGATTGAATTGTCATTTTGGTTAAAAATTTAAATTGGTTAAAAATATATAACACGGCTAAATTCTATAGTACCTTGTATCGAAGATAGACCATCCGAGTTTGAACTATTTGAATTGTTCGTATAATATTTGTTTGTGCGTCCCGTGGCTAGTAATATTTTGATGATATTTTATTAATATTTAAATGATTAGAAAGCAAGAATTCTTTAGGTATTTACAAATAGTGTGTGTTTGTGCACTCCGTAACACAATGTCTTGTGTAGTTTGGGGCTGCAAGTCTCATTCGTCGCGAAAGGAAAATAATCAAAATTTATTGACCTTAAATTGGCATGTTTTCTCATATTGTTACTTGAATGTGAGCTAATAAGTACACTTATATACATATGAAATATCGCTGAATCATTTTGTAGAAAAACAATACGTAATATTAACTTCACTTTTATGTTTTAGCGATTTTTAGAAAATTACTTTGAGGTTTTCTTGATCATGCGTAGTGTTGTAAAATTTTGTCGATATTTTTATTTTACAGATTTCCTAAAGACAATGTATAAAAACATATGGATAAAGTGTATTGTCAGACGAAATTGGAGTCCAAGAAAGCATAGTCAAATTTGCTCCAGATATTTTCCATCAGATTAATTTTGTATGTACTTAGTAGTAAAACTATGAAATGGAGACGTCATGACGTAAGTCAAGTTATTTAATGAAAGGAATTCTTTAAACTAAAATATTATTTATGAAAATAAAAACGTATTTAATTTCTTAACTATTTCTTTAAGGAATCCTTGACACGGATGCCAAGAACAACCAGTTCAGATGATTTTTTACTAAGAATTAAAATATTAGATCAAGAAAAGAACTTGAAAGAGTCAAAAAGGTAAAATATCAAAACGCCGCCTTCGGAAAATTTACATTCTAAGCCCGGCCGTACATCAAGCGTAATAAATCTATCGAAAAATGTCTTAGCAATAAATTATGGTCAAATGTTAATGTTTTTAGTTTAATTTCCAAGCATATGTACAAATAGTAGTTTTAGCATTCACGAATTTATCCAAGGTTCAAAATCCATTAGGGTAAAATTTTCGGGTAAGTAAATTAAATATGAGATTAACCTCAAGTACCTCTAAGCGATGCGATAAAAAATGAATTAAATCTAAGCGATGAAATAAAAGCAGTGTGTCTTCGATTTCCTTCCCATAGAATTTGTGAATCTCTGCAATAGAAAAATTCCAACATTTTAGATAACGGGAAATACCCGTCACTTAAATAGTCCAAATTTTACTGTTCCGTACCTCAAAAGAAACACTAAACCATTATAGGATCACTTTATTGTCCGTTTGTCTGTCAAGACTATCTTGGAAACGCGTGAAGGTATCGAGTTGAAATTAAAACCATATAATTACTCAGTTCTACACTAACAAGTTGTAGTCCCTTGAAGATGTGAAAAAATCAAACTTCTAAGTTAACAAAAAAAGGTACGGCCGTTTATGTCGCCAAAAACGTATATTTCGACATTCTCACGGGCATCAAAATGTATAGGGTACTTTTCGTTGATTTAGCTAGAACTATGAAATTTGTGAAGTTATATAGTCTTACACTACAAGTCAGGGAAAATCTCAAACTCCACATTTGTAATTAAATCATAAAAAATTTAGTCTCTATTTAAAGTATAATTTTATACGGGATCCTCGGTGGGCGAGTCCGACTCGCACTTCCCGCTTTTAGTCTCATGAACGGCCAGCCTGACCATACCAAAGAGACACAGCAGCTATTAGCTGGATAAGTTACATAAGAAAATCTACCCTTAATTGTTTATGTTATATTTCTCGTAATAAAGACATTTTAGTATTAGGGATCTATTAAATACCTACATAATATAATTATCGACGTTGAAACTAGGTGAGTGATGAGCACATCACTGGGAGAAGAACTGACAAGCCAGAATTAGTGACGACCTACAAAATTTCGAAACATCTTGCATATACGTGTCTCTGTCTAACTTCTATTAGCAGCGCCTAATGTCAAAGTGACTCAAATGTATTAAGTTCAGTAGCTATTTTTGCTAGGTTTCTATGCTTTAGTTATTCTTCTGAGTTTCATAGACTATCAATCATATAGGTAATCTTTCAAATAAACGTCAAAATTAAAGCTTGCTAATGTTGATGATATTCCATTAATTCCCCGTGGATTTTTTATATTCATAACGAAACAATACAGCTAACCCAAAATTACTCTCACTAAATTGTATAGTTCCTGACGATTCATGTCTCTAGCAACGCACGGGTGTGCTTGTGACGAATGCTTCCAAAACGGCGCAGGCGCTGGCTACCACTATGATCACTGCAAAGACGTCGAAAATAGGATTCCATTCTACCAATCTTTGGCCCAGCCCCTAATGTACTATACGCAAGAGGTAAGAATAATCAGTTATGTTATCCAAGTGAATCCAGCTTGATCCTCAACATAGTTGTGCAAAGTCTAAAACCAATATCTGAAAATGTATATTATCGTCTATCGTCATATTTGTTTAAGCTTTTAAGTGTACCTAAATCTCATTTGTGTGATCCCATTTTCTTAGACGTACTGTTTGACTACCAGAAAATGTTTTAGGTATTAAATTCGCGTTTTTGACTGAATTTAATAATATTGGAGAGGCGATTATTGTGTATAAGTATTTACGTTTGGGCTTGGATCTTATTTTTAGGACCGTGCGTCTGAGTAACAATTGGGTTTAGTAGATACGAGTATTACTGTAATTCGTCCTGACAGAAAACGATGATGATTGGTCGCAAGCGTTTATTGGTATCAATAATCGCTTACCATCAGGGGTCTAAGAAAAATCGCAATTAATTTAACAGTCATTGCGGTGTCAATACAAGACTGTTTGTCGACTGTCTTTTATAAAGCAGCTTTGCACATCTACGATTTAATTCAGATTTTGCGTTACATTAGCTATGGGCAGGTGGTATATTATATGTGATTGTTTGCCAGATAATCCAGCGTATTACATTATCATCGCCCATTATTAAACATAATTCTTCCTCAAGGATCTCCAAATCGATCGGTCCGGCGGGCGCTTCTCGAATCCAGCCGGCTTCCCGCGACCTTCACCAGATCGTCGGTCCACCTTGTGATGTCCCACGCCATATCTCGAGGACCTTGCCACCTCTTCGGTTGTCAGTCATGCGATCGATGTCTGGTATTGTACAATAATATTTTTTTTTACAGCAAACCCAAGCATGCAATAAAAATAGGAAGGCGCCGAGAAAAACGAACCAGAATTGTTTCATGAAAGCTTTCCGATGGTACACACAGGTATATTGACATTTCCATTAACTCTAAAATCATTGCTACCATTTTTGGTTTTAGTCCCGTGTCAGGATGGCTCGCTACATGAAATGCAATTGGTTTATAAACAATTCTTTCTTTCTTTTCTTCTTCTAAATTACGAAAAAAACTCAACTGCGCCATGCATATCCTCGAGTTGTATGAACGGTTGTATTAAAAGAGCTGTTTTTTTCCCGGGAAAGGCTCTCTACCTAAATTTTCTATTTAGCTTAGCTATTTCTGCGGCAGCCATAAAGCAGCAGTGCTTGCATTGCTGTGTTCGGGTTTGAAGGGTTTGAGGAACCGAGACTGAGGAGTTAAATGGATACTCTTAAAGTTTTTGCCTATTAAAACCTCATGAAAGGCCCATTATGGTTATTTAACTCATTATTAGGTCTTCAATCTAACAATATTATAAAATACAAGTCGGTCACCTGGATTAACCTTCACTTAGACAGTAAACGTTTCGATTTATTTTAATCAGATCTATCTATGTTGGAGTAGAATTGTGTTGAGCGTCGGTGGCGCTGTGGTCTCGGCACTGGTCTGTGCCCCAAGTAGAATCGGGAGGCCCGCAATCGGTCCTGCCATTAACCAATGTTTATCGTTTCACGAATTTCATATGTACATTTATCTGATGCTCCTACGGTGAAGGAAAACATCGCGAGGAAACCTGCATACACCGGCGAAATAATTCAAAGGCGTATGTGAAGTCAACCAATCCGCACTGCGTGCTAGCGTGGTTTGACTAAGGCCTAATCACCCTAACATAACTAGTTAGGGTAGGCTCGTGCTCCTCGGTGGCGACGTATATGAGCTGTGATTGTGAATCAATCTTTCCAAAGCTAACAAAGGCGTGAATTTTCTTGCTCCTATAGTCAGACCTACCTAGCAAACCAAATGAAATATGAGCGATAATACCTACATCTAGACACGCGGCAGCATGCCTAGCCAAGGTCAAAGAAATCCCATCAAAAGCATAAATATGAAATGAGAGCCAAGTTCAATATTAAGAACATGCGTCATTGTTGATGTCGCCGACAAAAGAATTGATATCGGGGAACAATAAAACGATCGAATGAAAAAATACGTAGCGACTGATGATGAGATACTATTTAAATAACTTGAGCGGTATGAATTTGAGTAAGCGAAAAATTAACTAAACTGACGACGAATATTAATCTTTTTCTTCGTGTGTTAGTCTCGCTAAAGATTAAAAACGGCTCGACCCATTCTTACGAAATTTCAAGACTAAAAAGCAGGGGGACGGGGGGCACTGCCCCCCAACAGGGGGGCTTGGGAAGCGAAACCCCCCGCCATCACAAAAGAAAATAGGTGACAAATTGCCTACTGTAGGTTAGGTTAGGTTCAGAACATGACTATGCGTAGCGGAGCGAGCGAAGCGAGCGTCATACTATTCTATGGGAACCACTGAAATCATATTATTCCAATTTTAACATCTTCTAATTCTTAAATAAGTTCAAGGTGCGGCACAAACATGATTTAAATACACAACCCAACCTTTTCCCATACATTTTGAGGTAAGGTTTGTGAAAATTTTAAAAATTAATATCTCGAAAACTACGCATTGCTGAGAGGGGGTAGTGGTACAGAGGGGGAGCTCCCCTCCTCCCCTCGTTTTTAATTTTCAAAAATTAATAACAAAAACTCAAAAAAAATTGAACCAAAGTACTCTGCTGCTGCTCATTATGGTATTTTTCAAAGTGGTTTTTCTATTCGAAACACTTAATTTAAGATAAAATGCTGGTCACCATAAATAAATCATTTGCCAAATATTGAAAAAAATGCAGTAACGTTGACTGACACTCAAACAAATTTTAGGTCACTCAAATATTATCGAAGCTTATCGAAGAATCATTTTGTATTTGAAGTAACTCAAATGAATGTTAATAAGTTACTGTTCTGTTGATTTATCGTCACTCGCAGTCAGTCGCTCACTTAGTAATATCTACAATAACCCAAATTAATTATTTTTGTCTCTTAAAATTTTAAGTTACAGTCACTCGTTTAAATTCTACCCATTGATATCTATACAGGTACCAAGACTAATAACTTCAGACTAATAATCTTAAATAAATAAATAATTTGCACAATGCATTTATTTTACTTGGGATGTAATTTAAGTTCAGGATTTCAATTGCCTGGTTTTCTACAATTTCTAAAATTTGCTTTATTGAAGTTGGGATGTAGTTCAAATTCAGGATATGAATTGTCTAGTTTTCTTCAATTACTAAAATTTGGTTCATTGAAAAACTAACCAATTCAAATCCTGAACTTGAATTACATTCCAAGTGAAATAAATACATAGTAGGTATTTATAAATTGTCTGTAAATTATTAGTCAGAAATTGGCACTCATATATCATATACATCTCAAATCTTTTGACTGCGAAGTCAACAACGACGCATTTTCTTAATATTGAACTTGGCTCTCATTTCACTTTTATGTTTTTGATGGGATATTATCACGTACAATTCCTTTAATAGTCGGACACCGCATTAATTCTTCTCCTGCTTTCGCGATCGAAATTGTTGAAAAAATGGATGGAATGAATCTGCCACCGATATAAACGTTACATAATACTTGTAAGAGCAAGACTATAATATATCACCGTCAAATTGACGAGCTTTGATTAAGTATCGAAACTTTTATATAAGCGTCTACTTCTTTTAATGTCATCTTTTAAATTGATTTCGATACTTCTATAAAATTGACCAGTTTTAAGAATGTTCGAGCGATTTCTAAAATCACACTCCTGTAAGTTACTATCTAATCTACCTATCTAATCCATCTGATCCTTCTAAAATATACTACCATCACTACCTGAAAGGGTGGAAACCCCGAAAGCCCGCCAACTGTACCTAATACTTATCGTTTTTAGTTGTTTTGCATGTCATTGTAGCCTGTCAAAAATGAAGATGGAATAAATAATATCTATACGAATGAATAAAACTAGCACGCATTTTGGCATGAGGAGTTCGCCTATTTTTGCAATGTTTGGGTATCACTGAAAAGCTTCGTGTCGCCACAGATAGACACGAAGCGAAGCTTATCAAGGGAGATTATCGCTAAAATTCAATTGATTTTTAATTTAAATAAAACTACACTTACTTTTTATTTCCTCGCGTATATTTCGTTTTAAGCGTTTTAATTATTTAGCCCGACGCGAGGTTTCGAACGAAGTATGGTAGTATTATAGCAGGTGGACGTTCGACTGTCGCTGGTCGCTGTAAGGGGTCACTGACGAGATTACATACTCGTAGTAACATGGTGAGGCATGCTTCGATTAAAACCTATTTTAAGTCGCCAATAAACCAATACCTTCGATCTGTCAAGTGCTAAATTCCCCTTCAAGATGCAGGCATTTAAAAATTGGACTGTGACTGTGGCCTCTCTTACATAGGTCAAACAAAGAGAAGCGTCGGGAACGGATTGAAGACCATATAGCTGACGTAAAATATAGACGCGGAGCAAACTATCATGAAAATAAACTAAGACTGCTAAAACAATGGATACCGTGAGCTCTGTTTGCGTGAAACGTACCACATAAATATATCGTTTCTTCCCCACTGCTCAACTCGATTGCTCAACCAGTTGAGCAGTTGAACAGTAGGACATAGCTTGTATGACCGAATATTTTATGCTCTATAGCTCAACTATTTTTGCTCAACTTAGGTGATCTGTAGGTCAATGTACTTTTAAAATCGAACATATAATCTACCTAAATGATTAAACTAAACTTATTTAGAATTGACATTATCACTATAAGTGTCATGTTATTGATGTAGCGAAAGTATTTTGTTTGTTTATTACTGTGTAAATAGATACTCATGCAACAAGCTTTTCATTTCCGCTAACTATTACATTAAATATATTAAAATGGATGGTGAAGATACTCCGTGTCTCTACTCCGTGTTGCCACTAATAGGTGAGAGGAAAATATTGGAAGGCTGGAATTACATTAAAAGTGAATATGAAAATATGAAACTTGCAATGCAGCCCTTTAAAACGTATGTCGAAAACACTTTAAAGAAAAAGGATTTTATAAAAATAATTAGTATGGTGGGTGAGCGACATAGAACCAACAATGTGCTCGAAGGTTGGCACTCAAAATTAAACAATTCTATAAATAAATGCACCAAGACATTATTACGATTATTAAAAATACTAACTAACATTGACGAGCTTCATGTAGATAAAACAGCGAACAAGAGAAGAAAGAAGTACATAGATAACTATGATATAATTACTTATATACAATAACAGCTAATTAATGCTGAAATCTTAATTGGGCACGCACTTGAAAAACTAAGATAAGAGATTCAAGAAAAAGAAAGAAATAACAGTTTGTTTTAAGTTCGTTTGTAAGAAGAAAGGAATAGATTTTTATTTTTATTTTAAGATTGCTTAGTAGTGGATGAAATATATTTTGAGATTTTATATACAGAAAATAAAATATAGTTGAGCTATTAACAATTGAGCCATTGGTATTACCCACTGCTCAACTACTCATAGTTGAGCAATTACCAGTTGAGCCGTGGGTATTACCCATTGCTCAACTTTACTGAGTTGGGCAACCGAGTTGAGCAGTGGGTAAGAAACAAAATATATATGAGGTGACGTAGTAAAATAAAATAATACATATGCATGTTGCTCTATAACACCCACCAGCTTTAGTCATCCCGTACCACGCTGAAAAGCGTTCGAAACATCGTCGGGCTAAATAATTAAAATGTTTAAAACTGAATACAGGATTACTTTTTTATCACGTAGGAAAATTTAAGGAACGCTTCACGACATTGACGTAGAATGATTTGAATATGAATTAAAATATAACTCATCTACTTAATTTTATATGAATTTTCTAAAATATCCAAAAAATACTGCAAATTATTTTTGAGATTTTTTATTTTTTAAAACTTTTTCATATACATATAATAATGGATGTGTCCTGAAGCGTGCATTAAATTTTCCGGGGTGTTTAAAAAAATAACCCTGTAGCCTGTATACGCGAGTAAATCCGAAAAGTGTAGTGTTATTCAAATGTGTAGTACTCGTGCAAATAAAATACAGTATTATTGGTCGATAATTTCAAATAAGCACTAAAAGGTTGTTATTTGGAGCATCCAGCCTACTAAAGAAATATATTATTCGAAGTATTCACCTAGGAACGCTTGTCACAAGCGGACAGCGCGTCCAGACGCAGCGATATGTCCGGCTTCGCCTCGTGGCTAGACGAGAAGTACAACGAGTTTCTTCAGGACAAGAGATCTGATGAATACTGGCCGGTCTTCCCGAAGGCGACGAACGAATTCCAAGGAAATAATCGCAACGCAAGGCAAGTTTTCTAACTATTATTGTGCACGTTTCAGGAAGAGAAAGTTAAAAAATGGAAAACATCCAGCTTTATATAGTATAGATAGATAGATTGATAGTGGCACATACTGTTTGAAATTTTCACTGATATATCCATTTTTTTACTGTGACAATGTACTAAAATTGCTGGATTCATTGACGCATAACAAGAATTTTTGATTATTAATAACTAGTTATTGATAGTGAACGAAGGTATTATTTCATTGTATATAGGCGTAGCTACTCTCATTACCAATGACGTGACGTGATGTCTGAGGAGTTTCCTGAGCTTAGATAAAGTGCGTGAAATTGGCAATTGGCAATCAGTCATTTAGAAGGAATGGATGAGCAGCCTAAGGTGAATAGAGGGAGGGGGGTCACATGGCACCAATCCCGTGGGCGTACCCCCCCCCCCCCCCTCCGTGTCATACGATAAAAATAAAAATCGATGGATATACGTGTTTTTTGTCATACGTGCCTGCTTAAGTACTATAATTCTAAGCCTTCAAACCAAGTACAGTAAGCTCCCATTCAAGCTATACATTTACACAACGATAATCGCCGCTATTACGAGCGACATAAGAACGGTCCAAAGGTCAAACAGTATAGCTTGATAAGGAGCTTACTGTACCTACCCTTTTTACTTCAAGAAAAGAAAGCTTTAAGAGACCTCACGCACCAGACTGCCATTTTTTGTGGCCGTTGATCGCTGCGACCAAATGCGTTGCCGTTCATATGGTTCTATAGTTAACCTGGACACACATTTTTGTATCAATCTTCTTCTTCTACTGCCTCTTCAATCATGAAGGTTGGCCGTCAGCTTCTTGTATTCTTCTTTGTCAGTCGCAAGCCGAAACAGTTGTTCAACGGAGGTAATGTCGGTTACAATAAAATTCGAAATCGTAAGATTCGTACACGAATTGCCAAATTCGCTATTTTTTAATATTCAGTCCGTGAATTGCTACTAGTATAATCCAAGTGCTTTATTTACCTGCTCTACCTACCTTCCCTACTGCACTACGTCACTTCATCACGTTACATGTGCAAACATTCCACACATAAGATGTCTGCAAATACGAATAGGAGAAAAATTAAGTTGACCCTGCACCTACTGAAAATTGAGATTGAGAATTGGATTGGGGCATTGGATAAGAAGATGGATAGGGGTTTGGCAGGAGTAATTGAAAGAGGAATAAAATCATAAAAATATTCATCTCGGGCGGGGTTTGCGTGAGGTCTAGGCGTCAACGGTATGTTGGAGACAAGGGTTCAATAAACCCCGCCCAAGACGAATTTTTTTCTTTATTGATTGATTTTCAGCGACAGATGACATATTAAAGATGAAGGTGAGAGATCTTATAAGAGCTTATAATTTTCTTGGAAGAATATGGGTTCTAGTTTGGGGCCCTTGTTCAAGGCTCAGGGAACAGTCGTCCCAAAAAGAGAAGGTCCGAGGATTGGCTAAGCCCATGTGAGGGGGAGAGAAATTTTACCCACCCTAAAGTCAACCGACTTACTTGTAAGTTGGAATACAAGGTTGGCCGCTTTCAGCTGTCGTTCCCACAGATTTCCGCATGGTCCAAGTTCGAACAAAAATGGATGGAGCCAGCAGAGACGTGGGAGTGCATGGTGAAGTACATTCGAAACTATGGCTATAGTGGTTACTAATTGAAGATACTAATTGAAGAACGGGCAATAAGACAGAATGAGGACATCTTTCATAAAGTTTTAGTACAAACATACAAGCCTGCTTGCTAGTTAGATAGCAAAAAGCTCTGCCTGAAAAACTGTTCAGGTATTATGCAGTTTGTATTTTATCGTCAGGATAGTAAGAGAAGAGTCAGGATCAACTCTAGTCAACCCGCTATCAATTGACCCGTCTTCTTGCTTGCTGCGATCCGTAATGATTAAAAAGTGGTATTGGTACATGCATTTTGGCAAGATTTTATTTGGGGATATACGGAGAGTGGTTTATTAGTTGTGATTGTGGAGTGGGGGTTTCAAGGTAGAAGTTCAGAAGGAGTTGAGGGTAGGTACCACTTAGTTTGATTTCGTGTGTGTCTGGCAGTTTTAGATCGGGGAGAAGAAACGGGGTGAGGGCGACTGAGAAAACCGCATCCGCAGGTATGTGTAATTTACTTCACTTCATGAATATCATCAAATTATAAGAGCCTTTCCCGTAATGTATATGAGAGGTTAAGTTTGCTACTAAATAAGCAACCTGATGTGACCTGATTATAGAATGGCCGCAATTGAATAACTTAATGATGTGTTCCTGCGCGGTAAAATTGCCAGATTTCAACGGAAAGGACCCTGGCAAACACCTTTCGGCCGCTTACGAAACTGGAGCTTCGTAACCAGATGCGATCGAATACTTTTTCGTCCTTATACGTAACTAGTTACGATCGAATACTTTTTAATCCTCGTACGAAACTATGTAATGAGTCTCGTAACCAGATACGATCGAATACTTTTTCGTCCTTGTACGAAACCACTCAACAATATAAAACCACCTATCAGAAAATCAAACAACCTAGAAGGATGGCTGTAATAAAACTATGTACGTATATATAGGGAACAATTCGAATCTACCTACATAACAATGGCACAACAACATCAACCGATTCAAAGGGAAGAAGTATCCCACAATTCCACAAAGTATCTGTTAGGTACTCGTACTTTGATGAAGGAGACAAAACGTCGTAATGAATAAATAAATGATGCACTAAAAAAATTTAAAGAAGGAAACATTTCTGTAGGGCATTATCCCGAAATTATTTATTCTTATGCTTTCACATTTAAATTTTTCATCATGACTTTTATATGAAAATAAAATATCTAATTTCTACTTTGACTATTTCTAAATTTTATGTAAGTTGCTTATGATCAGAAAAAAGAAAACGAGTAATACACAAAGTGTCAAATGATTACTTATACTATTGTACAAAAACACGAAAAAGTTTTTGATCGTAACTGGTTTCATGCAAGGACGAAAAAGTATTCGATTGTAACTGGTTACGAAGCCTCAGTTTCGTACGCGGCCGAAACCGGCAAACAGCAGGCTTATTCTCTAACTTCGGTTGCTAACTAGAACTGTCATTTTTGCAAGAAACATAACATCCATTACTATCATGCTATCATGAACGCCACCGTAACAAATAACATCACCAAAGTAGTAATGGATATAGTTTCTTTCAAAAATGATAGTTCTAGTTACCAACCGTAGTTACCGAATAGGCCTGCTGATGCTGGAAAATGTGGGTTTTGAGTTGCCAACGCGCAAGTGGCTGCTACAAAATCATTCATTTTTACCATAATGATGAATCACAAATATTAATGGAAATAGGGTAGGGTAAAGTTCAAATTTTTACACCCGATTTACGATTGTAGATACTGTTTTGTAGGTTGACTTAAACTTTTAACCCGACCTTTGTAATACGTAACCACTTATGTAAGCCGCCGCCGACAACCGAATTGTGGGACACGTTTTCTTTAATTCCTTATAGAGTAGACACTTTTTCAATGTTCACTATAAATTACGAAAATGCATATTAAACACCATAACATTGCTCAAAGTTGTCATTCTTGCTCAAAATCAATGAATTCATAACTCAATAACTTCAAATAAATCATACTTACCTTTTTCTTTCAACTTTCCATAATCTCTTTTTTCTTTCAACCTTATAACTTTCGTTCAAGGCATCTAGTAGTTTTAGTCACAAAAAATACAAAAGTATTACATATACTCGTAAGGTGAAGATTATACGATAACAAATCATTATATATTATGATCATAATATGATTCGTACTATTATGAATTGAGAGCAATTCATCATTATAAGCAAATTCTATTTGACAGTTTTGTATGATAATTAGTAATATGGCCCCAAATGACACTGAAGCAATACCTAGTCTAGCAACCATTTTACGAATATTCATACAAAGCTGTCAAATACAATAAAAAAATTGCTTATGATGAATTGCACATTTCACTCCATGTATACAGCGGCTTTTATTTTTTGGAAAATATTTTAATCCAAAGCTATTCACGTATTTGCGTCTGAAAGTCATCATGAACCGAACTGATGATGGAAGGATCCTTAAGTTTTTGCCACAGATTAGATAGGTCACAGACCCTTTGACCCTATGTCGGTGTAAACAGACTATTTGGTGTAATCCTAATGTTCATATCATAGGTATCGCTAGCAGATACTGCAAATTTGGCCAGCTTTCCTTTCTGAATCTAGAAACACATTATAAAGGTGTGTTTATGTTCCTCCCCAATTTTCGTTCATTTAGTTTGTTTGGAAAAATCTCGCTTGCTAGCCCGGTGTAGGGATGCCACAATATATCGGTAAAGCGATAAATATCTATATATCGACGCCTAAATATCGATATATTAGTATCGAAAAACAACTCGATATTGTGACAAACTATATCTCTCTCTCAAAATTCTCAAAACTCTCTCAAACTATAGTAAACCAGAGTAATGTACAGCGAATGGTCACCATCATTAGGCTATAAAAAAACATTGGATTTTAAAAAGCTTTTAAAACGGAAAAATATCACTTCAATATCAATATATCGGCGTACTAGACCGATATATCGATATATAAGTATCTACTAAATTCGATATTATCGATAACGATATTTTTAAAAACGTTGCATCCCTAGCCCGGTGTAGGTATTAAGCGATCAATCATTCACTTTTTGTTATTAAATAAAAAGGTAGGAACAATTTAAGGTGGTGGTTGTATTGAGTTATCTAATCGCTTTTAATATTTTGTATTTAAATAGTTCAGCATACGAATATCCTCTTCAAATTCCCCTATGATCCCCAAATGCGCTCTTAATAATAATAATTAGGTTTAGGTGTAGGTTTTTTTATAATATTTATCTTTTATATTTATGTTATAAAAAATATATATTTAAGAACTATTTAAAATAAATAATAATAATAGCCTTTATTTAACAATCTTTCTTATAATATAGTTAGAATAATCTTATTTAATTTAATTGTTTGACACCGGTACATGAAGATTGTCTTGCTGTCCAGCATAGGCCTCCCCTAGAGTTCGCCATAGAATGCGATTTTGTGCTTGTCTTTTCCAAGTATGTCCTCCAATTTTTTTAATCTCGTCTTCCCATCTACGGCGCTGTCTCCCTTTCCTTCTTTTGTACTGTCTCGGGCACCACTCTGTTACGTCCTTAGATCATTTATCCTTATTACTCCTAATCATATGTCCTGCCCACCTCTATTTTAGTTTTTTAATACAGTAAGTAACATCTGTGATTCTAGTTTTCTTCCTTATAGTATCAAGTTTTATTTTATCTTTTAATTTAATGTTAAGCATGCTTCGTTCCATACTGTGTTGGCAAGTTTCTAATTTATGTATGTTATGATTTGTTAAGCTCCAGGTTTGGCATCCATATGTCATGACAGGCAGAATACACGAATTAAATATTTTGCTCTTCGCTTTCAATGGTATAAGTGGGTTTTTCATTACCTCCTTGAGAGATCTTTTCCATGCCAACGTGACTCTGTTGTTAATTTCTTTCGTTGTTAGGTCTATTGGGGATATGATCTGTCCGAGGTATGTGTATTCTTTCACATATTCTATGGTTTTCCCGTTAACAGTTATAAGGATGCTTTCGGAGTTTGACATTATTTTGGTTTTCACCGTATTAATTGATAGTCCTACTTTATCACTTTTATACACCAGTTGTTCTAACATCTTTTGTAAGCTTTTTGAATCTTCGGAAATTATTATTAGATCGTCTGCAAATCTTAGGTGGTTTAGTCGCACTCCGTTGATATTTAATCCGTAGTTATCCCACTCGAGATGTCTAAACACGTGTTCGAGAACAGCTGAGAAAAGTTTGGGTGACAAAGGATCACCTTGTCTCACTCCTCTTTTAATCGGAAAAACTTCTCCATTTCTTTCAGTTCTTATTTTTGCTTTCATGTTCTTATATATGTTGGCAATCAACTTCTTCTCCACTCCTTGTATTTCTAATGCTTCCCAAATTTTTGCGTGTATTAGGGAGTCGAACGCTTTGTTATAATCCACGAACGCCAGGTAAAAGGTTATATTGTATTCATTACATTTCTGAATTACTTGATTTATAGAGTGGATGTGATCTATTGTTGAAAACTCACTGCGAAAACCTGCTTGTTCTTTGGGTTGGTATTCATCCAAAGTCTTTGTTAAACGATCTAGCAGTACTTTTGAAAATACTTTGTACACGTTGGACATCAAGCTGATGGGTCTGTAGTTGGCTATGTCATCTTTCTTTCCTTTTTTGTGTAGTAATATAATGGTTGATATAGTCCACTGTGGAGGTATATATTCTGTGCGCAAAATTTCAATAAATATCTCTGTGATAGTGTTTAGTGTTACTTTGGATGATCCTATTAGTAGTTCGTTAGATATGCAATCTCCTCCAGGCGTTTTTCCTTTCTTCTGTGATTTGATAGCCTTATTGATTACATCTCTCAGTATGCACGGGGTCTCTTCTTCGTCAGTTTTGGTCCAGTTAACTAGCTGGTTGGATTCCTCTATTGTTACGTCATTGTATAATTCGAACTACTAATAGGATCATCCTATTAGTAGTTCGTTAGATATGCAATCTCCTCCAGGCGTTTTTTCTTTCTTCTGTGATTTGATAGCCTTATTGATTACATCTCTCAGTATGCACGGGGTCTCTTCTTCGTCAGTTTTGGTCCAGTTAACTAGCTGGTTGGATTCCTCTATTGTTACGTCATTGTATAATTCACGGTAATATTCTGTTGCTACATCTAATATTTTGATTCTATTTGTGTTATTTTTCTTGTTTCTGTGGTGTTTCATGTTGTCGATCCAAGTTAGATTGTCTCTTAATTCGCCCCACACTTTCTTGACTCCACCTGATTTTTCTATGTGGTAATTTAGTGTTTCGGTTCTTAATTTCTCTCTGTGTTTACGTATTTGCAGGTTTATTTCCCTGCTCAGATTTGTTATTTCTTTTTTGTTGTTTATCCTGTCTCTAATCAAAGTTTTTCTTTGCATGATCAACTTCCTTGCTTCTGGACCTAGTTTGTCTTTATCCATTCTCGTTGTTCTTAATTTATTTTCAGTTTCTTTTAATTCCTTTCCCGAGCGTCATACTTTACTCGAACTTCTTTAAGATCATCTATTTTTTCTAAATTAGTGTGTAAGGCCTCTAGAATGCTTTCCGGGATTGGTAAAGCTACTGGTTTCGTATTGTTAATATTTTTCCTTGATATTTTTGGTTCTCGTGTATACAGTTGTCCTCTAAGTAGTCTGTGGTCTGAGTTGTAGTTAAATTGGTTGACAATATTTATATTTAAGAACAATCTTGGTTTGTTTGTGGTAATGTAGTCTATTTCGTTTTTTATCTTACCATTTGGTGACGTCCATGTCCATTTCCTATTAATATTCCTATTGTAGTAGCTATTCATGATATGGAGGTTATTTTCCAACGCGAAGTTTACCAGTCTTTGTCCATTGTCGTTCCTTTTGCCTGTTGTATATGGTCCAAGTACTTTGTCCTCGTTGGTTCTTCTCTTTCCTATTTCAATGAATGCGCTCTTACTCATATTCAAATGATAAGTACAGGAAAATAGATTCCCATTAGGGCGAAAAATCATTTAAGTGCTTACCTATTGACGATTTTTATTTTTCTTGTGTTCATAGTTTTTTTTATTTTCATTATAATTTTAATACTTTTATTGTATATGTATTTAAGGTTTTTCATTCTGTCTGTGTGACCTAATATAAAATCTACGCCTTTTTCAGGGAATTCAGCAAACACGATAAAAGAAAAAAAATTGCTAAGCCAAGGAGGTAAAGTATCCTAGACTTATACCTTATTTGCTTAACATCATAAGTATGAATACCTAAAAGTGTGAATACATTTAAAATATGTATTTTCTCTATTTTTCCAGTTCATACAAAAACAACCGCTGTCGTAGTGTTATGAGCAAAGAGCATAGGTACGCGCTTGGAAAGTACGTTTCGTTATACATATTTAATTATTTAAGTACATAATTACTCATTATTTCTTGTAGTACCTATATTGTGCTTACAGAATACGAATACAATTGTTTCAGGAAAAATCAGTTCAATATAATTTGGTATTTTAAATGTATTAAATTAAGTAAATATATTGAACTGATTTTTCTTTTCTGGATACCGCAATCTTTTAAAGAGAGACTTGTGAAACCTATTCATCCATGTTAACATAATTATTGAAAATTCGAATTGTTTAATTTTGTTCAGGCACGGTTTTTCTATACTATGTGGGTAAGCTGCGAAACCGCGACCCTACGGCGACGGACATCGGCCGCTAGAACTGCTTGCTCTCTCGGCGGCGGCGCGAGCTAAGTGTATGAAGTCTCCGGATATTATTCGGCATAGGTTATTGAATTTCCCATAAAATTGGTTGAGTTTTACATATAATTATCGAACACTAAAGAAAAGTGCATATGTAAATGTGTTTGTAAGATTTGTGACGTCTGTGAACTGTTGAAACTGGGATTGCGGCTAGCCAGGCACGTGGTGAGAAGAATCGGCCCCATACCAGCCCAAGCTGACGGTGTCAAGGTGAGTGGTTTGCCTAGTAGTGGGGAATTCTATGCCTGGACATAATATAATTAACAAGAAAAAATAGGACTAATGACCATAACCTTGTTCTCGTGAGCTTTCGAAGGTGTTCTCGCGAACTAATTTATTTTTTAATTCGCCAAACATTTTTTACAGACCAAACTCTTAGAGCATTTAGCCTAAGACCAAACTGCTTTCAAAATTAACTTTACAATTCAGAATGTTTAATTATCCCACTATGTTAGCATGGGTATGTTGCGACTTGATAGGGTATGTACCAAACACATTGAGTAAGTATATCAGTAGATATGTTGGTGGTGGAGGAATGCTCCGCCCAAATCAGGTGACATTAGGATTGTGATTTACAATTACTCCGGCTGCAAGCCTACAAAAAGTAACATTCGCGTTCATTTCGTTATACGTTCTGAATCGAACGGCAATGTATGAGAATGATTCGTGATGTGGAATCATTCCCGTATATATTGTTCTTTTCGAACTTTGTTATGGTTTTTGAACGGTTACTTTATCTAGGCCCCAGGTCATGATATCACCGTACGTATCTAAAGACGCTTGCAGCTGGAGTCACTTGAGCCTGTCAAGAGGTATAAGAGGACAAATTAATGGTGCCGGCGGTTCAGTCCTAATTCTGAATTTTCCAAACGTGATATTTTACAAATTCTATGTAGTACATATTCTTAAGATACATATCAATAATTAGGTCAATTATTGATTTTACTAATTCTGAATTTTCCGAATGCCTAATATTCCGATATCTGTATTTTCCAAATTCGAGAGTTATTTTCTGAAGAGAAGAGTTTATTTTCTCCTTCACCTTCGTATAATAAAAAGTCCTTCCTTCTGATATCAGGTAGCTCCACGTCTTGAATTGTTTTAAATGTGCATTAACTTACGTTATAAATATCTTTACGTGCTGAGTAAAGGGAGTCTTTTATGGAAGAAAATGATGGTAAATCTAAACTATTGCTTGAATCTGAATCGTTATTCAATCCCTCAATGCAGTCCTCATATATTTCTGGAATCGGCTTCCACTCAGCACAGCAACGTTTCTTCATAGTATCCACGACTTGTGCAATTTCATATTTTTTTACAAGTATGGTTACTTTCCCTAATCACCAAATTTAATTCAGAATTCAACGAATGGACGCATTGCACCGAATACCCTTATTTGAACAACGCCAAATTTGACTACCGTTGTTGTTGGTTCTTTGAAAATAATACTGGTAACCGGCCCGCAATAACTTCTTTTTGCCTTTCCTTCTAACTTCTACAAAATCAAGTTCAACGGTCTCTACTTGAAGAAGCCATATTTATTATATACTCCAAAATAAGATGTGATATGATGAACATGTGATGAACTATATTAAACAGTTACTTCAATTCAGTTTCAAGATTTCCTAGTAATTGAACATGCCATTGATTTGTCATTTATTGTATCATCTAGTTCTAGATATTACAACGTAGACGAAAGAGTATTTTTAAGCATTGTGGTACCTACCACATAATATAAGGAAATCTTATTTTTATAGGTGTTTTACCTAGGAAAATAAGATGACTTATTTCAGGTACTTTTATTGTTCCTAGTTTTCGGAAGTGGATATGAATTTTTTTTGTTAATTGTACCTACTGTATGTAAAATACGTAATGTAGAATATTAGTCATTAGTGATAGTAAGAATGTGTTAAAACAATAATTCGGAAAATTCAGAATGCGGAAAAAAATAATGTGAAAAATAATAATGTGGAACTATTAGAAGTTGGACTATGAATAATTAGGAATGAAACGCCGGCACCAAATTATAGAAAGAGGCGAGCCGATGTATTTACTCACCCGCAATATAAAAGTTAATTGGTAATTGCTAAAAAATTAATTTTGCTTCATTTCAGCTCCGATAGCTTGGAGTACATTTTGAAACCAACAGATTTATCTTGCCCCGCTTCCGAATGCTGCAATCAGTGCGTAATCATTTTGTTATCATTTTCCTTAAAATTTGTTTTGTTTACAAGTCACAGATTTGTATAAAAAAAATACACGAATATACAAGGCTTGCAGCACCTGCAAAGTAGTTTAGAGTAAGGAATATCCCACCAAAACATTCTGTAAAACACTAGCCAAGTCTCGATGGAGCTGCTTGTTTATCTCTAAAAAGTAATGAAATCTAGACAAAGTCGTGCCAAGTCTAAGGTTCCTTACTGTGATTTCTTTATTATTATAGTTAAAGTTGTGTGACTTGGCCGTTGACTTGTACCCACTAACGTATAAAGAATGTTCAACGACCAAGTCATACAATTCATAATGCTAATATTAGATATAATACCCCCGTTCTTGCTACCGTAGGTGCCGGCAACAAACCGAGCAGCAAATAATCAATCTCCTGAATAGTTGGTCAAATCTCTTCATCATTTATCGAAACCAATATCGTAACAAAGATTGTCATGGTTACCTACACTTTAAATGGCAATCGTATAATGTCGCTCTTTACCGACTGATCAGTGATCACATGGTGATGAGTGACGTTAACATGTATTGAGACAAGTTCAGATTTTAAATATCGCTTCATGGGACCAAAGCCAAGCTTATCTTTATGCCACTATGCCGATCAAGATGAAACTCTGAGGCTTCCTTAACAAACCTTAACAGCTTGGCATAGTAGGATGGCGAGGCCTGATATGATGTATTTAAGCATCGTTCACCTTTACTTCTTAAAGTAAAGCTATAACTATTACAATCAAATGGTACGACATTCATCGATCTATATGGACTCAAATCTCGAAGCCAACTAACTTGCACCGACTGTCAGGGACGCTTAACTACTTTGGTGACAGCGAAACCTTAAAATATTATGTCACCTAACTCAAATTTAATTAAACGGCCGGCTTCAAAAATTATTATCGTGTTAATGAAAAAAGTTTTTCATGCAATAAACAATTTCTTTTACACTTACATATAATTTCAGAAATAGATCAAGGTCTTCTTACCAATCTCTGGAAACGTTGGTCTCAAAGAAAACTGTATTTAGATCTCGCAGTTTCGATGAAAATATGAACAAAAGTCACAATGTCGAAAACGATGGTCAATATAGAAATGTTGTTTGCGGTTGCGCTCTGTATGAGAAATACTTCAAAACTAAGGTTATTGAAAGCCCAGTAAAATATGGGTTATTATCAAAAGAAGTGAATAAAGACGTATGGTGCCAGTGCTTACATGATCGACTGGCCAGTGCAGACGCAGCAACTCAATATCATCAGTCTGACAACACGGCTTTAGAATACCATCCATATATCTCCGGATTTGCCGAAAAAAAGCAGGTACTCTCTATTCCTATTCATCTATTATATTGTATTGAATACTCTCAGATGTATTTTTTGTGGTAAATGAGTAGCTACAATAGTATTGTAGCAAATAAGTATTTTAGGATAATTAAATGATTTGAAGCATTCGTGGTTGTGTGTGTTTGCTGTCCGATGAAGAAGTATGATTGCATGCAAACAGTAAAGTTGATTCTTGTGTGCTTGCCTTTAATGGCACAAAGAAAGACATTTTCTTTTACCGGGAAAAGTCATAAAGCAATCACTTGGTCAACTAAATCAATGATAATATTTATGTCACTAAATATAAATTCGACGCTTGCGCAGATGTCAGCCAAAATATGGGATCTAGATCCTTAGAATTCAAAATTTCGAATACGGTATTTATAAATGCTCTATCGTGCATGTAAGAATATCGGATACTTATTTTTTGGTTTGTCGGAATAAAACAAATACTGAAATAAAGCGTGGAGCATCGGTGGCGCTATCGACTCGGCACTGGCCTTCTATTCGGCAGGTCCGCGGCTCGATCCTGCCATGTACCAATGTGTTTTTCGTTTTTCGAATTTCATTCATAGACAGACATCTGGTTTCAATGAAATCGCTCTTGGTGTCAGTCTGCTTTACGCTTTACTATTGGTGAATGAATGGAACGGGGCGTGGTCTGACGCGATTGTCATCGTGCAGTGTGCAAGCGACTTTCGACGTAGGACTGGTAAGGTGCCAGTGTCCTCGATAGTACATTACGCGCTTATGGTGAAGGAAAACCTATTGAGGCAGCCTGCATACATTGCGAAGAAATTCAAAGGTGTATGTGAAGTCGACCAATCCGCACTGGGCCAGCGTGTTGACTAAGGCCTAAACACCCTAACTTAAGATAGACTAGAGTCCCTCAGTGGGGACGTATATGAATTGCGACGATGATGATGACTAAGATAAAGCAATTTAAAGTTACTTTTACCTACGTAAGACGTCATGCGACGTCTCAAATCAATATATCGTCGAAAGATTTTGATTGTGTAAGAAAACAAATAATCATCATCATCGTCAGGCAATCGGTCTCGAAACCGGTCGCAATAAGTTTAATATAATAAAGAATCAAGTGGAACTAGTGAAAATTAGTGTTTAGTAACAAGATACTATGAAGTTCCAAACTTTGACATACTCGTATATGTAAAGGTTACCTATACGTCAATGGTTCCATCAAGAAATTACAACTCAAAGCTTACGAAATAATAGTTGTAAAATATTTTTGAAATTAACTCTTCTTCCTTATTAGGAAGATCCATTACAATTGCAAGGCCCGTTGCATTGACAGTGTCATTGATTTCATTATTACTTATGTCTTTTTTCTTTTTACGTCTGTGCTTAAGGCTAAGACGTGCCCGCACGACGCCCGACGAATTTGCCCGCTTACCATTATCGGTTAGAACAGTATTAAAACCGCAACGAGAATAGGATGGCGCATGGATGATATACGCTGCAATTGCGCTATACCGCTTTGCTGCTATAGCGCTATCCCAATTTTGATGTAGGAACGCTATCCCACTATTGATGCAAAAGCGCTATGCCGCTTTCACTACAATATCTCGCTTTCGCTTCAATAACGTTATCCCACCTGTGCTGCAATAGCGCTACTCCGCTTTCACTACAAGAGCGATATTGCTCATTACTCCAATAGCAGCTTTCGCAACAATAGCGTTATTTGACATTGCTTCAATAGCGCTATCGCGCTCTCGATGCAATAACGTTATCCGTCTTTGCTGCAATAGCGCTATCCCGCTTTCACTACAATATCGCTCTTGCGCATTGCTATATTAGCGCTATCCCGTTTTCACTCCAAAAACGCTGCTGCTCATTGCTGCAATAGCGCTATCCCGCTTTTGCTGCAATAACGCAATACCAACTTGGCTGCAATAGCGCTATCCCGCTTTCGTATGTTACTATTTTCGCCGGTAGAGAACTCCACAGTCTAACTGCATGGACAGCGAAGGAAAGAAGAAAGGCAACTATTATGGAACAGGAAGGAAAGCAGGGAGCAGGTATGGGATAGTGCCCATTAGTAGGTGGATGTGCAAAGTCGCTTAGATAGACAGCATAGTACGGAATGTTGAAAACATTGTATAGCAGCATATCGATGGAGTCTGATAGGAAACCAATTCAATTTATTATTGTATTTTTATTTCAATCTAATGTTTGTGTAGTAGAATTTGCATCATTCTTTTACAGGGAGAGTTTAGTTACCTGTCAATTTTTTCGTCAGATTTCTCGAACTGGCCTGGCGTTGAAAACAGATACATTTTCTTTCCAGATACATTTTTTAAATGTAATTTTCAACAAAAAGGAATAATAATTAACTAAACATTGTCCAATAACTCATATTATTCCATACTCATAGATACTGTTGCTTTATTGAATCATCATCTTACGAGTTAAGCTTATGTTATTTGTAAAAGTCTCAGACTAAATCTGAGGTAAAAGTCATAAAAAAGTTTTTTTTTTAAATTTCAGATCTACACCTATGTTTGTCTGACAGTTTATTTAACACATTGTCACGTACACTAATTGTTTTCACTCACGTAATAAACTCACGTGATAGCTTGAAGCGTTTAGGCGCAATATTACAACAATCAACTATTATTTTAAGTTACGAATAAAATTTTTCAATATAAAATGAAAATAGATTTAAAAAAATATTTTACAAAAAATAAAAACCGACTTCAAAAACACTGAAAAGTTAAAAATAATATAAGAATAGGTTGAAATCGGTGACTTACCGACTTACCGACTTCAACCTATTCTAGGTTGAAGTCGGTGCCAAACGATGATCTCCTAGAAAGTGTTAAAATTTGTTACCGACTTCAACCTATTCTTATATTATTTTCAACTTTTCAGTGTTTTTGAAGTCGGTTTTTATTTTTATTTTTACCTTTTTAGTGAAAGAAACCCTAATTTAATACCAGCTCACGGAAGGTGATTGATTTTCATGGGTTCCCATTATCAGATCCTGACTTTAGTGACCTTGGGACCATCCCAGGAGTATACTCTATCAAATACAAAAAGAATTTTGAAAATCGGTTCACAATTGGTGGCGTAATCGCGTAACATACACACAAAACAAGTTGGACCTTAAAATTTAAGGGTTTTCCTCGATTTTCATGGGATCCCATCATCAGATCCTAACTTTGATGACCATGGGACCACCCTTGAAGTATACTCTACCGAATACAAAAAAAAATTTGAAAATCAGTCCACAATTGGCGGCGTAATCGCGTAACATACACACAAAAAAAAACATACGCATCGAATTGAGAACCTTCTCCTTTTTTGAAGTCGGTTAAAAATCGTCAACATCCCTATTATCTAAACAAGTATAGGTACATAATGCATTCAATGCAATAGATAGATTAAATAAATATGTTTCGAGATGTTTTAGTGACACATAAAATCTTCTATTCTATACCTTATATTGCTGGTGCCACGTTGTTTGTTCTGACAACATCTTTGCCTTTCCCACAATCGTTTGTCATCAAAGTGTGAAGTATCTTATTTAAATTGAGTTATATAAATGGCCACCTGCCAAAATTTCTCATGTTCCTTTGGTGACTTGTGAGAAAATGTAAAATGAATACTAATTCTATTTCATAACATTAACCTTTACAAGATATTATATGATTATTAATGATTGAAATTGTAATAATCATTGACTAAATGCCTATTGGAGGGTTAAACATTAACTTGCAATTGTAAGGAATGTACCTATTAGTAACTAATTTTAAAATAATATATAGTTTTCTATACCTAACTAACAGTTTACCTTTTACGTACAGGTGCATGATAATTTCAACGAAAAATCTTTCGATAAAAATCAGTCGGATGTT
The DNA here is from genome assembly GCA_963935595.1 of Schoenobius gigantellus. Lineage (NCBI taxonomy): Eukaryota > Metazoa > Arthropoda > Insecta > Lepidoptera > Crambidae > Schoenobius > Schoenobius gigantellus. Next base: position 13,686,417 of record OZ012544.1, on the reverse strand, counting down.
AGATGTGAATGTTCATTGTGGTCGAGAAAAAATACGCAAATTTCAAATAAAAAACACAATATCATTTGTAAATGTCCAAAAAATAATAGACAAAATCCAGAGCAATATCAGGTAAACTAAGTACATTTTATTCCATTTTCTATTCTTCCACACTACTCTTAGATCAACCAGTAGAAAATACCTTTAGCATTAAATCCAGGTCTGTACTGGAAAAAATTACCTATATAGGTAGGTCTAGGTACACATTAAACATAGGTAATACAAGTGTTAACAAAACCCCATAAAAATTGCAAAAATGTGACGTGGAGAGTCTTAGAATTGACCATTGACAAGGGCGGGGAGTCAAAAATTATAAAATTATTATGTCGTAATTTATTGAGTGTCGGTGGCGCTGTGGACTCGGCACTGGCCTTCTAATCGGAAGTTTCGGAGTTCGGTTCAGCAATGTAGCAATATGCTTTCGTTTTTCGAATTTCATATGTGCATTTAATCAGTCGCTCCTACGGTGAAGGAAAACATCGTGAGGCAATCTGCATACATCTGCGAAGAAATTTAAAGGTGTATGTGAAGTCGATCATTCCGCACTGGGCCAGCGTACGAGTAGTTGACTAACGCGTGGGGTCGGACGTGGGGTCGTATATGAGCTGTGATGATGATGATGTTGAATTTATGGATGGCAATTTCCGAAGAAATCATTAAATACGTCTCCCGTGAAGCTAATAGCTAGAAGCTAATAGCTTAATAAATTTTAGAGAATGGTAAAATTAACATGAGATATCATATTTGTTTAATATCGAAAGAATGACACTGACATGAACTCGCCAATACTTGACATTGGCATTGCCACTCGATAGTGACGTCACATGCACCTTTATTTACGTTTCCAGTCGCGTAATACGCAACTTAAAACTAGTGTTTCTAGTGGCAATGGAGAGATGCTCGGGGGTTTCTCTATTCTACGCGATCGCATCTGGAATGATGAGATCCGTAAAAGAACTAGAGTCACCGACATGACATAGGACAGATAGCTTGCAGGACGAAGGACCGTTGGGGCGGAACGGTCTTCGAGTGACGGCCACGTACAGGGAGACGCAGCGTTGGTAGACCCTCCACAAGGTGGACCGACGATCTGGTGAAGATCGCAGATCGGTTGGAGATCCCTGTAGCACGGTAATATTACCGTGCCTGTAGGCCTAGCACGGCGCGTGGACTATAGAAGAGAAAGTGGCTAACCCTCGTCCCGTCTCGCGTCATTGTTATATGAGAGAGCGAGAGAAAAAACGTGTTATTTGTCTCTTGTCCCGGTTTATCCACTGTCCGTGCTACGCCTGCTGGGAGACCTATGTCCAGCAGTGGGCGTCTCTTGGCTGAAATAATGATGAACTAACGTTTTATGTTAAATCTTTGTATGTTTGTACGTAGTAAGATAGCAAAATAAGCTATTTTTAGTGCGATTTTAATAGGGTATTGTAAATGGAAAATTGATAATTCAAGTAAAGTGGGAGTAATTTTTTTTTCTCGACTAACCCATCATGTGGGGTATTGTTGAATAGGTCTTAATAATAATGTAAGGTTCAGATTTCAGAACACCATTTTTCGATTTAGGGATCCATTTCTGAAATATTTGGTTTTAAAGTGCAAATTTTTGTTAAAGGTAAGTATCCCCTCCACTATCTGCTGAACGGTTATACAGACACGTGAAAAAAATTACAACAGTAGTATATTATATAACGAAGTCTAAAGGCAAACTATCAGAGTTGAGTACTAAGTACAAACTAAAAAGTTATAGATAACCAACTTTTAAAATGTACTCGGAAAAGTAAAATTTCATTGAAATTAGTACTGAATATAAATTTACGAACCACGTGAAGTTAAGGAAATATAAAATCTTTGCAGCTTTAATAATAATAATAATAATGCCTAATTTAAGAGCAACGTGTTGTGAGGTGTGAGTGTAAACTCAAAGTTGGCATTTGCAACTTCGGAACCCTACACTGCATGTGGCCCGACACGCACTTGGCCGGTTTTTTTCCGTAATAAGCCTGCCGAGTCCTACGGCGTACCCAAGTGGGCGGCCTAAGTATTATAGCTCATTGGCATCCCAACAGATTCCCCCGCCTTTAAAAAAAAATAGTTACATACGAGTATTTGCAGATCTTTCAGAAACTACACGTAGCTTATGTAGGTGACTATAGTTCGAACTTGCACTTCCAGTAGTAATAAGTAGTAATGAGGATCAAAAAATTCTAGGCAAAAGCACGTTGCGCTAAATGTTCTGCGGGGAAATTGAAAGAGTTCACAAGTTATCGAGACGATAAGCACAACTTGTCGACATGCGACGGCGCTGTTCAAAGTTCGGATCATTCTATACATTTGGTAAGCATTGTTTTCATGATCTACTAAGTAGTTGAGTAGTCTTTTGATAAAACGTTTTTTGTACGTTAAGTATTTAATGCATGTACATTTTTTTTGAGATACGCATATATCTCAGGTACTTGATTGATCAAACCAAAATTTCGTCGTCAATAGTCAAAGTTTTAATATTATTTTACGTCTCTGATTATAAGACATTTTATGATCGTTGTCTCGAAAATAAATTGCCAAATAATATGTTAATAGTGTGTAGAAATTTTGGCACATTTATTAATTAATAATGTCTAAAAAATTAATCATGCTCATTATTAGTAGTGCCGACTTCATAAGTTGTGTTAAATAACGAAGAATGAATAATGAAAGCCATTACAAATCATTACGGCCTTTGTGTTCGAGGGTTTATTAATTGTTTTACTTAACTGTTGCGTAATTTGTCATAGATTGTTTTAATATTAATTGTTGTTTTAGGAGAGTGTTGGCTTACATCAACACCCATTCTTCTTAAAAATTGTCCGCGGGGATAAATTAAATCAAGATTCTATTCAGAGAGATAAGTAAATAGTTTTATTGTGATTCTCTATTTTAATAGAAGATACTTCCTATTTTTTTGGGTGAGACAAATTAAACAATCGTTGCAATTTATCTAACTTTTTTTATTTTTGCCTGTACGCTTCACTTATATTTAAATGAATAGGAAATAATATTTTACAAATATATTTACATAAGTCTTACATGACAGCTATTTACATATTTTCTATAAAACATTGGCGGTTTTAGTTGGGGGCGCCGTAGGAGGTTGCCGGTTTGGAGCTCGGTAGGAAGGCGACGCCGGAGTCCACTTGGTTGGTCTGGCTGTTGGCAACGATGGTGGGCAGGCCGTAGTCTGACGACGGCGCTGATCCCGAAGAACCTGTTGAGCCCGATGAACCTAATTCAAAACTCGTCACGGGCGAATTTTGAACAAACGATGAGATCTCCACGCTGGGTTTTGCGTTTTCCAATGACACGCCCGATACCAGAGACAAGTATCCCGCATCTCTTGCCGTGGAGTGTTCGTTCTCCTTAATAATGCTCTGCACCCGGTTGACGACCACTGAATCTAGAGCTTCGGCGTGCGTTTGCGCCTGCGCAGCACTGTACAGATTGTTGTCCGCCTGGTAGCTTGAGAGGCTGGATGCGCCGATGTTATTACTCAGAGCCTGGGACTGAAGAGGCAGTGTGGATGTGGCTTGAATAGATTGAGCTAAAGGTTGGGAATACGAGTATCCTTGTTGCGAGTACTGCTGGTTTTGGTAGTATGCAATCGGCTGAACTGGTGCGGGTTGGGGTTGGGGCTGTGGCTGCGGTGCGATGTAATTATTGACGATGGGACGCGGCGCTATCTGCGGTTGGGGAACTCCGTACGAGGTGCTGGGATAATTGATAGGTTGCGGCGCAGGAGCGGGAGCGGGCGAGTATTGAATCGGTGCAGGCAGAGGTTGTGGTTGGTATTGTATTGGTTGGGGTTGGTATTGGGGCTGAGGCTGCTGGTATTGGGGCTGAGGCTGCTGGTATTGGGGCTGAGGTGGGAAACGAGGTAGAGGAGCTGGCTGAATTTGAGGCTGTGGTTGATATTGAGGCAGTGGTTGGGGTGCGGGCTGAATAAATGCAGGCTGAATACTGGGTTGCTGATATTGATAGCCCGATCCCTGATTAAAGTTTGGTTGAGGAGCTGGTTGTGGGTGAGAGTAATGTATGGGTATCGGGGGCGGATGAGGTCTTAGTATTGGCGTAGGCGCCGGCGCTGAGGGGTAGTTGAAGACGGGAGCGTGGGGCGCTGGCCGCGGCAGATGGTATGGCGCTTCCGCTACAACCGCCGAGATCAAAGATAAAATTACCACCTGTAACAAAACAAATAATTAAATACCTACTTTACTGATCAATAAGCCGAGAATGGTGGATGTATGCGAACGAAACAATATTTAAGGCACGGATAATTAAGTTGAGTGAAAGTTAAGAAAGGTCGCATTTTACGACAGCCTTAAAAATGTATGTGAAATTTAAAACCAGTCTGCCACGGCTGGGCCGACTTTGTTGACACGGGATGTGTACAAATTTCACTCGAGGTGCGTGTACTCACCGCGCTCCTCATGATCGGATGTGTGTTGTGAAGCTGTGCGAGGATTCGGCGGGCCCCTTTAGTTTTATAGCGGCCACCACTACGGGGCGGTCCTCCTCCGCCGCAAAGCCGGCGGGCGGTTCGGTTGCGCACGCGTCACTTAGATATATTAGTGTAAGTGGGCCGATGGAAACAGTTTCAGGTGGCGACGATCGTAATCCCATTAACATTGTCTAAGCTTTAAGCTATTTTTGATATACTCTGTTCGTTTGATTTCTTTATTTTACTATACCAAGCTATGCGCGATGCAGCATAGCTTATAGCTAACTATAGTTTTAAGAGCCTAGGCTATACTCTCTAGCCAGGCTTAAAACTACGCATTTCGTGAAATTGCACTTAAGTAATGTTCTGTAATCTGTAAGTAGGTAATATTTAATATTGTTAATGATTATTCAGAAAAAAATCGAAAGCCAGTAATTTAATGTAATGTAGGTATGACGGATTCTGGTTGTCATGTAATGTAAATTTCCAGTAAGTGATGGGTAATACTATATTTTTCTTGGTATTCTATTTTTAAGACAAAACATAATTACTTAATTCTTATTCTGATTACTACCAAATATAGTCGCAGCGATTTTTGCTTGCCGTGTTCCGATTTGAAGACTTACAGGCACCAGAATATCTATGTCATTATTAATGTTATTCCTACTATTTCTTAAAACATACACGCTAAATGTTGTAACATGATCCCGTATCCTGTTGACAGTCCACAGTCCACACTAGCGATAATGATGCAACTCGTTGGCGCGCAAGGGATATAAAAAAATAAAAACCGACTTCAAAATCACTGAAAAGTTAAAAATAATATAAGAATAGGTACAGACAACATCACACTTCTATATTGAAGTCGGTGCCAAACGATGATCTCCTAAAAAGTCTTAAAATTTGTCACCGACTTCAATATAGAATTGTGATGTTGTCTGTACCTATTCTTATATTATTTTTAACTTTTCAGTGTTTTTGATGTCGGTTTTTATTTTTAGTAAAATATTTTTTATTTTTAACTTTTTAGTGAATGAAGTCTTTAGTGAAAAAAAACCCTAATAGGTATGATAGCAGCTCACCGAAGGTGAGCTGGTATTATATTACGGTTTATCATAATCATCAGATCCTGACTTTGGTGACCTTGAGACCACCCCAGGAGTATACTCTATCGAATACAAAAATAATTTTGAAAATCAGTAAACAATTGGCGGAGTAATCGCGTAACATATACACAAAACACGTTGGACACATGTAAAAATTTAATGGTTTTCCTCGATGTTTATGGGATCCCATTATCACATCCTAACTACTTTTGGACCATGGGACCACCCTTGAAGTATTCTCTATCGAATACAAAAAGAATCATCAAAATCGGTTCATAAACGACGAAGTTATCCGCGAACAAACATAAAAAAAGAAGCATATACAGTCGAATTGAGTAACCTCCTTTTTTCGAAGTCGGTTAAAAATGCATTAAGCACTAAGGAGTCAACAAGTCTCGGCCTGGGTTAGGCCCTTTCCGCACTAAGACTTTGCAGCGATATCAGTCGCGTTGCAGTCGCTATATGTCAAGACGCTTTTTTGAAACAATAGAATTCAAATTCGCATTCGAAATCGTAATCGTTATATGAATATTATAATTATTTATTCAAATGATTATTATGAGTTTCGATCATTAGTATAGAAAAATATATGTAAACAAATATTAGTAAAAACTAAGTGTATGATTAATGATATTATGAATTTCAATGATTATGTTTTTAAATATGTAGTTTTTAAATTTTTTATGAAGAATGATCATTATGGTTTTAAATGGTATGAGAAATATTTTCGGACCTCCCATGATAGGAATTGAAAAGTTATGTAGGAAAATGCGCACAAGTGGCGTATATTCTACTAGTAGAAAGCAAAAACGAGTGGGTAGGACCACTCGTTGCAGAATTCACGGAAAAATATTCAAAAATAGTGAATTTGGAAATTCGAATGCGAATCTTATGATTTTGGATGCGAGTTTGAATTCTATTCAAAATGCATCTCATGTTATTGCGTATTGGATGATTTTTTTCTGTATGTAATGGTTTCTAATATAGAATTTGTTTTCAATGACAATATTGAATTCGGGTGATTCAAAAATCTTTGAAATTGAGAACAGGAGAAAATAATTTCGCACGTCGTTCGAATTCAATTCAACATTCATTTCTAATAATAGTCGTTTACATCGCTGCACACGCGCGTTTGTTTTGCAATTAAGTATATTGTGTTTGCATTGCGTCTCTATCGCTGCAGTGAGACAACCAGCTACTGTATCGCCTTTGCATCGCGATTCGTTCTTTACATCAAGACGGCCAGCTACTGTATTGCGTTGCATCGCGGTAAAAGTCGCATTGGGTAAAGCGCCATAGTATCCTACGACTTTTTGTAGCGTTATAAGCGCGGCGCAGTGGCTTATATCGATGCTGCATTGCAATTTGCATGTGCATCGATGCTGTATCTCGTTTGCATTGGTGCGTATGCGCGTTTTCATCGCGACTGTCTCACTGCAGCAAGACGACCCGCGACTGTATCGCATTTGCATTGCAACTGCGTTGCTGCAAACAATTGCAGTGTAGAAAGGGCCATAGGCTATGGCCCTTCCTTCCTAATATAAGTCTATAAAGTTCTGCTATGGCCCATAACAGAACTTTATTTATATATACTGGTATTGCTGAATTTATCAGCAATTATAGAATCTGATTATGGCGATGCATGAAGATATCAAATGAGAAGACTATATTTAGATTAACAAGATCATCGTATTCTTTTTCATTATAATTTACAAATTATCAAGATGTATACTTTAAATCCAAACGCTAAGTTCAAGCTTGAATTAATTCTTTTTGTAGTCAATTGTTACGTTAAACTAATATTGTGTAAACACACACAGCCGTTGAATCATTAGCTTTGGCTCCGTTTAAAGTAACGTGACCAAATATGTCAAGTCCATTAGAGACATCGCTTGCCTGCCACCTCGTAATCTTTTGTCTTGAATGTGACGCTGGTTGGATGAACTTCAAAGCCGTCTGGTGACGAATTGTGAAAAGGTCTTGCACTTTGTCAAAGTAACCTAAATATAATCTAGGCATAGGACCACTTATACAGTGTTTCGTTTTAAACATAACACTTTGCCAAGTTTATTATTACTTGCAGTTTTGTTGAGGTCAAATCTTGTAGCTGACTTAGAAACATAGGGGAACCAGAACCAAAACCGCAGGGAGACTCTGTACCAGGGTCGCCTGCTTCGGTACCTCCATCTTACCTATTCCTGCCGCAAATCAGCAGTGCTTGCATTGCTGTGTTCCGGTTTGAAGGGTAATATGACAGTGAAATTACTGGTGCAGTGACTTTACATCTTACGTCACAAATTGACAACGTACACTGTGTTTCTTGTAGGGGTTGCAGATTTGCTGCGAGTCTCACAAGAACCACTTGTAACTATAGGTGTTACCCTTACCATCAGGTGGGCAGTATGCTTGCTGGCCAACTTAGTTGTATAAAAAACCAGAGGTCTGTAGGTATATGTTTTTGTTTTCGTTCTGAATCTCTAAGGATTATTACCGAAGTACAGTCAAAAAATTTGACATTTGGATACTTTTTTTCATGAATCAAAAAGATTTTTTAGTGCATTTCATTATTAAATTGAATGATATTTATAGTTTTAGCCGATTTTGATTTATATTGTTTGAAATATTAAGTTACTGGACTAAGTAGGTGAGACGTCAAAATTCAGCACGAAAAATCAGTTCATACCGTTTCATTTGTAACAATTAGCACGGCTAAAAATGTCAACATTTCTTAAAAGAAACGCATAATGAGGCTAACATCGATGTCAGCACCAGCAAAGTGGTGATGGTTAAATGGAACACAGCTCATGTCGACATGTTATCAAATAAGAACTTTCTGAATCAGACGTTTTGGTACAAACTCTTAATTGTTTATCTTTTGCCAACAAATCTCTAGACACAAAGTGATTGCGAGAAGTTCCATTTGCTTGACGAAAATGCGATTTGACGAAACCTCCCAATATCTTTAGTGATAACCCCATTTGGCGAAGTCAGTCACACAACCGCAGACGGCCCCACTCCCACTAATATAAAATCTTTGTTAACTGGTGTAAAAAAGGACTGCTAACAATTTTATTACTTTCACATAGTAAATAATAGTCCCTGAAAAAAAATTCCCTCACCGTTGATACATTGGTATTTGTTGTTTTTGCTGAGTGGGAAAAACTTCTGATAGTGATAGAGAAACAGCCCCTTGATTGTGTAACAAAAATATATCGCAATTGCTTTCAATTTTGACTTTCAAAATGCATCCATTACTATTTTTTATTAGACAGTCGATATAGAGTGTTGTATTGACAATGACTAGTAATTTCAAGGCGATCGTGATAAATTTTTTCTTAGACAATAACTCCCCGGGATTTAGGGTTCCGTATCTCAAAAGGCAAATCGGAACTCTAATAGAATTACTTCATTTCCGTTGGTCCATCTGGCTGTCTGTCAAGAACTCCTTTTCTCAGGAACGCATGGAGATATCAAAACGAAATTTATAACGAATACTCTTGTCTACTTTTTTTCAGTCGTAAAAAATCAAACTTGTTAGTTAAGATATGACCGTTTATGTTATATATTTTCGCATAATCAAAATTCCCCGTTGACGTTGGCAAGAAGCAATGTCACATCTTGAGGAAAACATCTGAAATCCGTAAAAATGTACTTAGGTACGAACTTACTTATGTATTGTATACTTTGATAAGTTTGTACGAAATCTTCGGTGCGCGAGTCGCACAACCTCGCACTTGGCCGGCTTTTTTCATTGTTTGTCACTGTCATTGTCACAATGAAAAAAGTTCAGTGGCCCAGCCAACCGAACTAAGGGCAAAAATATTTTTCATGGTTACAACAGAAAAAATATATGTTAGATCTATGTACGGGTTGAGATTTTTTTTATCATGGTCCTGTTGTCATTTAGCAAAAACTTAGGCGGGGTAAAAAAATGGAAGTCACGAAACCATCACCATTTTCTGCATCTGACTCTTCATCCATCCATCAAGCGCGAGAGCTTCTTAAGATGTTGTTCAAGACACTTAGCTATCAAACGTTTTACCGAAACGACTATAGGGAAAATAACCGTCGTATCAACATCCCTCATGGCGGTTACCCCGTGAGCCAATAGAATAGAATAGAATAGAATAGAATAGAAATCTTTATTTGCCAGAATATGGTTCTAAAGGTGTTACAGTTTAATTGAGCCGACATATCCTGTTGACTTAGTCAACGTGCAAATTTTACGTCCTTTATAGGTACATTCTTACATAATGAAACCACATCATTATATTATCATTATTACATTAAATATTACATTAATAAAACAACAAATCACTTAACAATATAAAATGTCCTAACTATCATTTAAAATTTCAGTCATCATGTCACATCATGTCATACTTACTATTCTATTTTCATTGTCATATTCATTATCTATAATCATTATTATATTAATTATTACATTAACAAAGAAAACAAATCGCATAACAATACAAAATGTCCTATCATTTAAAATTCTCATTATTATGTCAATTCAAAGTACTTGCCAACGTTGTCCTTCTCGCGACTTACACCGTCTCCATGGAGGTAGAAGTATCTAGAGAGTTTTTAGCCGGTAGTGGGTCTTTTACCCGAGTCCTGCATATCCTTGGGGTGGCCTAGTCAGCTCAATTCCCTTGTCGCATACCGTAAAAAAAAAAAAAAAGTTCTCGTCGTGAGAGACGGTGATATCGATGAGAATTGGTCGGCGTTGGAACGGTCGATCACCACGATATTAGATTATAAAGCTTGTCGAGCGTTGTGTACGATCGACGTCTACCGATTTCCGTTTTGTTTTCGATGAAAATCAACATAATATTGATTTTGTTCTATTGATTTTTATCACAAACGAAACGAAAATGAATAGAATGTCATCACAGACAATTGTCGACGTGCGCTGAACGCTAGACGAATGAGTTAAAAATGACGCCCTTAGCGCTGGTACGGCACTCATAGTATGGCGTCTCAAGCTGGACATTCGATACGTCTCAAGCAAGACGTATCGAATGGCATGTTTCTGGTGATAGATAGCTGGTACAGTTGCGATTATCACTACAAATAAATTGTGCATGTGAACACATCATTACGTACTTTAAACATATGGGGGATCCGGGCTAGGGGATCCTGGTGGACTAACTTAAGGATCCTGGCCACTTGATTGTGTCTATACAAAAACCCGCCGATGATTAAGAAAAGTTCTTACGAGAAAATAAGCCTAAAACTCCGTGGTCCGCGTGAACTTACTAGAGTCAACCGGACTCCGGAAAAAAAACCTTGGAAAAATTCACACAAAATTAATAACCGTAAAAAATTATACGTGCCAAAACCGTCCCAGTCAAGAGTAGCTCTCGGTAAAGAATCTTACGAAAACGCATCGACCTGGTCAGGAAGAAACTTGGAAAAAAGTTGAGCCAAATAATTAAAACCCTCCTTGTGTGAGTTTCTTGCGTATTATTCTCGTTAAGGCTCTCCCAACTTCCAAACAGGTGTTCAACTTTTCTCTTCAACTTACATTTGCATACATCTTATAATGATTTTTTTCTACTTTTTTAGTTCGAAAATATTATACAAAAATGATTAAGTCAACATGCAGGCGCATATTAACGCCAAAAACATTACCTTAGCAAAAGAAAAAAAAGTTGACTCTACACTGTTCCGAAATTGAATGAGCTTTTACGTAGAAGAGGAATTAAGCAATGGGAAGTCTAATTTTTTCTCCTCTTATTAGTACATATAGTTTTCCAAATTAATTCAAATTCCTTATTTGCAGGATACAGGTCAATTTATTGTGTTGAAATTAATAAGTTGCAGATTCCATTGTATGCGAGGTTTATTTGATATAGCTGTGCCCGCGAACTACGTTTCGCCCTAAAAGACTTCAACGCGTTCTTAGTTTCGTATCTTCTATATTTTTCCCGTTTTAGCAACATTTTTCATTGATTCTCCTCTCCTATTGATCGTATTATAGCGTGATATTACATAGCCTAAAGCCTTCCTCGATAAATGGACTATCCAACACAAAAATATTTTTTCAATTCGGACCAATAGTTACAGAGATTAGCGCGTTCAACCAAACAAATAAACTAACTCTTCAGCTTTATAATATTAGTATAGATTACTTCACTTTGATTAATTCTTTCTTTGGCATGATAGAATTACAATACTTTAATGAAACTTTCTACATTAATTTAATGAAAACATTATCATGTTGAATAATTTACGCGAGTTTTACTCGCACTGATCTCCTCTTTTTTTGTAATTGAAAAAAGAGGTGTCGTTTTTGTTATTAAAAAAGAGGTGTCTTTTTTTAATGCGAGCAAAACTCGTATGAAATTGGATTGGACATTAAATTCTTAAAAAAATACGCTTGTTATTTATCATCGGTCCAGCGAGGTCTCTTGCAAGTCCCCCGCAACACTAGAGATAACCATGCTTACTCTTAAAATCAATTTTGATTTGCCATAATCCTAAGTCTGTCGCCAATTTGCACACGAAAAAGTTTACTCAAGATCCAATTTGGCGTTAGACTCAAGATATGGTATAGACCAATTCCTGTTTCCAATGAGAGGCCGCCCAGCAGTGGATTACGAGGTGTTTGTTATCTGCCTTGATATCGCTTAGGGTAGACCGGAGAGGAAAGTAACAATATTTATGTAAGAAATGATTACAGAAAACTGGTAAGTTATCTCAAAAATAAAAGCCTCAAGCTACACTAACACACAGAACAGCAGCCTTACAATACTAACGAGGAGGAATGATCTAGTCTAGTAAGTATATTGTTGCGGATTGTGGGTGTTCATCAGGGCAGATATGTTTTCCGAAAGCTATCTTTATTTTTAATTCCAGTGACATGTTAGTGACACAGTAACATGTACGACCCTAAACCTGAATGTATTGATTGGCTCCGTGACCTGAATATTGACATATAACCATTGTTCCAAAAAATTATCTTAATATTTAAAGAGGTTATCCATACCATCAAACTGAATAATTTTCGCTATGAGACCAACTATAAAATCGCAAAAATTAATTAAGTAGGTCTGGAACTGTTGTATAAATCATCTGATTTATTTCGCCATTTCAATTTGGTTCCCTGGTGAAGATTGTTTATAGTTTGGTGGTCTGAACTGAACAAGCGGTGAAATTGCCTCCAATATAATTTTCCTGTCCTACCCTTTAAATGTACAATGCGCAAGCACCGCTGCTTCACGATAGAAATAGGTGAGATAGATATATTACCCTGGAACTAGAATCCTTAGGTTGCCCTCTGGCATATTGTCCCTTTTTGAGGCGGGGGAATCTGTTACGATGCCAGGGGCTAAGTTCACTACACCAGCCACTTGAGTATACCGTACGTACGCTTCGAGTCCATCAGCGGCATATCCGGTTAAGCCAACTCCCCGAAACCTCTCTGCCCCCGGATAGAGGTACGTTCTGGATAGGGAAGACCAATTCACCGAACGCACCCTCTGTAGAATCTCTTTCTCTAATGTGATATTTCATCGACTTTTTTGTTGATAAATGTATTAAAAATTGTTTGACAAACAACTTTCACCATCACGAGATAAATCACCGTGTCGATTAAGTAGTTAAAAAAACATCAAAAATATCGCATCACATTTAAATTGTAATAAATTAAATCACGATTGTAAACATTGTCTAAAAGCATGCGTGCTGTTAAAAGCCTTATGACATTTATTGTATCATAAATTGAAACGGTAAACAACTGCCAAAGTGTGCAAATAATGTTCATCTTAGTCAACTCGTAGTAAATCGTTTTTTTAAATTGTGAAAATAGAATTGGAAAGTTTGTTTCCTAAAAAAATAGACATGAAATTGAATGTTGAATGGACAATATTTCTCAAATAAAATATTAGAACACAGAGAAATTGACATAATTAAGAGGCATTGTCTTAATTTCAGAAAATCACTCGAAAGAAATGTTTTCGTTTAAAAAAAATCTACAAAAAAGTCTAAAAAAAGTCTATTTCCTGTTCAAGACATATTTGACGTTGTGGTTATACTCGTATGTATTAATTTTGCGTCGATTTAGAGCTTTAAACCAAATCGCATAGGAAATTTTAAGTTAAATGAAAATGTACTCGTTTACGTAAATTTTTGTTTGTGTTTCCCTGGTCCTAGGTTGCCTAGAAGAGATAGCTTTTAGCATTAATACCGGCTGTTTTATACATTTGTTTGTACCATACATAACGTTGTTGAATTTCTTCTGTATTTATGTTATTTGTGTGCGATAAAATGTATTATTATTTTTATTGAATCATTAACTTTCTTTATCAATAAATAGGTAATAATCTTTATTTCCTCTCAATACGGCGCAATACGACAGTGCGGATTGGTCGACTTCACATACACCTTTGAATTTCTGGGTCGGTCTCAGGTTGTCTAGATAGCATTAAGACTACACTACACTAATGACTATATCATAAAAATGACTAGGTATCATTTCACCTAGATCTTTAATTGACTACATTTCGCAGATGTATGCAGGTTGCCTCACGATGTGTTCCTTCACCGTAGGAGCGTCAAACAAATGTACATATGAAATCGAAAAAGGAAAAACATTGCTACATGGCGGTCTCGAACCCCAGACCTCCCGATTGGAAGGCAACTACCGAGTCCACAGCGCCACCGACGCTCTCCTCTTTTGTTCCAGTGGTCCAGTGCATACAGGGTTAATTGTAAAACACCTTGGGGATTGGAGTCGCTCACGTCCGTAGGTTTTACCCTCGAGACCCTACACGTGATCCCCGGGTGGTGCTAATCGAGTGACCAACTTCTGGTGGTAGGGCTTGAAAAACCCGACTGGCTAGCGACCACCGTGCGCATGATGTAAAACCCGTCAAGTGGCCATTTTTGTCCGCGTTTCGGGATCAGTCTGCGCACAGCCAGAGCTTGAGGGGTCGTTGCTGCGATTCGTATGGTTTGTGCGGGCTTCCGTCGAACCAGTGCCAGGTTGACTGCGTTGACCCTCCGCCCAGGAAGACCCGAAGAAACGGCTGTTCCGCTGGCCGCCCGTGGTATAGTACAGGGGCCCAAGCGGACCTAACCAGTCCGTGAGGCTGCCCCACCATGCCACGCATAATCTCGGAGTGGTCCGTCGTGCCGGTTGGTGACCGGACGGTGGGTCCCGGCGACCACTTCCGGGGGGGTTCGGGGGCCCTTCCGTGCGGAGGGTCAGCGCAAATCAGCTGTCGGCTGTTCCCTGGCGAAACAGGCCTTTTTTTTTTTTTTTTTTTTTATCGCGGGGAAATGCTCAACCGCACCGTACCCACCGTTGGCTAGACGGTGAGCGTGTGTGGGGCTCACCCGGCAGAGTGCCAGGCCTACCCACTAAAACCCCTCGGTGTTCTTCCTGCCCTTATGGGCGCGCTAGGTAAGGTCCACACTGCGACTCCACTACCTACGCGCCCGGGCAAGCCCGACCACCCGGTCGGGCTCTCGCCAAGGGGGGATTGCCCGAGAACACCAGGGCAATCCCCAGACGGAGGGCCTTACGGCGGCGTGCACGGGGCCAACCGTGCACGCAGGCCACACGGCAGGGTCATCGGACAGGCATTGCTTGAGCGAATGCCCGCCTTCTCCTGCCTATCCGTCTGCGGCGGATGGGAGCGGCCTGAGGATCTACCTCCCGCTCCCTCTCCGCAGCCTCCTTCTGCGAGATGACATTTTCGCAGAAGGAGGCGACAGCCCCCCATTCCGCTTCGCCGCGGAGCATAGCCACGACCATGCTCGGCAGCGAAAGGTCGCCGCCTCCCAGCGCAACGTTTAATTCGCTGCGCTGGCGTCGCCAGGCCGGGCACACCAACAGGGTGTGCTCGGCCGTGTCGTCGGGAGCGTCGCAGTGATGACACTGCGGCGTTTCCTCCCGACGTGCAACTCGGTGCAGGTATTGACCGAAACAACCATGTCCGGTCAGTACCTGCACCATGCGGAATGAGAGGCTGCCTTGCCGGCGCCCAACCCACTCCTCCAACACCGGACGGATCGCTTCGATCGTCCGGTGGCCGGCAGCTGGGAAGACGAGTGCCTCACCCCACCGGCGCAGAGCCTCCCTCTGCGCCTGGGTACGAACCACCTCCACCTCCTGTGGGGCAGATCGTCCCCCCCGTTCTCGGACGGCAACCCGATGCCGATACACCTCCGACTGGACGCGTGCATCGACATCCCACGGCGTTTGGCCCGCAAGTACGCAGGCCGCGCCGTGGCTGACCGTGCGATAAGCTCGCACGGCCCGGGTTGCTATGACCCTCTGCGGACGTCGCAAGAGGGCCACCGTTCGGGGGGAGAGGCACTCTGCCCATACCGGGGCTCCGTAGAGTGCCATTGACCGTATTACCCCATGATATGGCGAAACAGGCCTACACACATTAACTATGCGAAACGCGGCAAGGACACCTCAGTTTCACGCCTCTCACTCCAATAATTATGGCAGCGCAAAATATTAAGACAGGTCGTACAGCGGTGCATTATCCCACCAAAACACCATTATTCGAGGTGGGGCTCGCTAACATCCGCGGGCTCCATTCTAACCTCTTAGCTGTCCACCACCATCTCGAGACAGCCCGTCCAGCAATGCTGTTTTTGACGGAGACGCAAATTATCTGCCCGGCCGATACAGGCTACCTTAATTACCCCGGCTACGCTCTTGAGGAGTCCTTCAAGGCGAAGGCTGGTGTTTGCTTGTTCGTCCGGGCGGATGTTTGCTGTCGTCGCCTGCGCTGTTTGGAGGAACCTTCCTTTTCCATCCTTGCGGTACACGTTGATTTTGGCACTCATTGCCGTGTCTACGTCTGCGTCTACCGTTCCCATCGTGGTAACTTGGAGACAACTCGACTTTTTGAACATCTAAGTCGGGTGGCAGATGACGCGCAGGAGCGATTTCCTTCCGCCGAGCTGGTGTTTTTAGGGGACTTCAATGCTCACCACGAGTTGTGGTTAAGTTCCTCTAAAACTGACCATGCGGGTAGGACTGCCCACGCATTCGCTCTCACGCACGACCTGACACAATTGGTCACCCAGCACACCAGGGTACCAGATATTATCGGTCAAGCGCCCTCTTTATTGGACCTTCTGCTGACAAATCGCCCTGACGGATATCAGGTGGTGATTCGAGCTCCACTAGGATCTTCGGATCACTGTCTGGTATCCGTCACAGTGCCTCAGGCGTCGCGACTGTCACCTGTGGTTGCAGCACGCCGTCTGTGGCACTATGCGTCAGCAGATTGGGACGGTATGCGGGATTATTACGCATCTGTTCCTTGGTGGCAGCGCTGTTTCAATAGGATGGATCCGGACTCCTGCGCTGCCTCTGTTGCTGACGAGATCATACTAGGAATGGAATATTATATTCCGCATTCCAATCTCATCAGTAGAGGCAGACGTAACCTCTGGTTCAATCGCGAGTGTGCCTCTGCTGTTGAAAACAAACAGCTGGCTTACCGCGCTTGGATCAGAGGCCGAGCTTCTAAGGATCCCAATACAAGCCTACTGAAAACAGCCTACAATAATGCCACCAAGCTGTGTAAGAGGGCTTACATTAGAGCGGATGCTCAGCGCATTGCACAAGTGGGCCAGGAACTGCTATCGCACCCTACGGGTAGCCGTTCTTTTTGGCGCCTGGCCAAAGCTGTGCAATCAAACTTCTGCCAACCCTCGCTGCCACCGCTGAGACATGCCGATGGCTCACTTGCTCATCAGCCGCAGGAGAAAGCCGACCTCCTGGCAAAGCTCTTCGCGGCTCATTCCCGTGTCAATGACTGTGGTACACAACCTCCGAAACTGTCCCATTGTGGCAGCACCATGCCCGATATCCGTATCAGACAGCGTGATGTGCGGGCGGAGCTCCAGTCGATCGATACTCGAAAAGCAAGTGGCCCAGACGGCATTCCTGCGATTGTTCTTAAGAATTGTGCAGCGGAGTTGACTCCGGTCCTTACGCGTCTATACCGTCTGTCTTTCTCTGCTGGTTGTGTGCCGAAATCTTGGAAAGAGGCCAATGTCCAGCCGGTTCCCAAAAAGGGAGATCGTTCTGATCCGGCTAACTATCGTCCTATAGCCGTCACTTCCATTTTGTGTAAAATCATGGAGAGGATCCTTAATACCCAGCTGATCCGTTACCTGGAAGGTCACTCGTTACTTAATGACCGACAGTATGGGTTTCGTCCTAAACGGTCAACAGGTGACCTTCTAGCGTTCCTTTTGCACAAATGGGGTGAATCTATCGATAAGCGCGGCGAATCGGTGGCTATTAGTCTCGACATCGCCAAAGCTTTTGATAGAGTCTGGCACAAGGCTCTTCTTTCCAAGCTTCCGGCATACGGATTACCCGCGCAGTTCTGTACGTGGATTGCCAGCTTCCTCCACGAGCGTAGAATTCGCGTTGTCGTTGACGGCTGCGCTTCGCGGTTCGTGGCAGTGAACGCTGGAGTTCCGCAAGGCTCCGTTCTATCCCCCACATTGTTTCTTCTGCATATCAATGATATGCTTTCCTTGGGAGCTATACATTGCTATGCAGATGACAGTACAGTGCATGGGGGATATCACGGAAGCTCAAGGGCTGCTCGCGGTGATATTGGTAGGGAAAGGCAGAATCTTATCATTGAGCTCAACAGGACGCTGGACCTCGTCTCCGAATGGGGCTCCAACAATCTTGTTGAGTTCAATGCTAAGAAAACACAGGTGTGCGCGTTCTCGGCGAAAAGGTCACCTTTCCTCCCCCTTCCTTCTCTCCAGGGCACAACCCTTCACACACAGAGCAACATCACCTTGCTCGGAATGATCATTCGCTGCGATCTGAACCCCAGAGACTACATCGAATCCGTCATAACTACTGCCTCACGGAAACTTGGTGTCCTGAACAAGGTGCGTAGGTATTTTGCGCCGGACCAACTATGCTTGTTGTATAAAACTCAGGTTAGGTCTTGCGTGGAATATTGCTCGCACCTTTGGGACGGCTCCGCTCAGTACCTCCTCGATGCTCTGGACAGATTGCAGCGTCGCGCTATTCGCATAATTGGCGATGTAGAGGCAACTAACACCCTCGAGCCTCTACAACTTCGTCGTGACATTGCCTCTCTTAGCGCCTTTTACCGAATGTTCCATGGGGAATGCTCTGAGGAGTTCTTTAACCTTATCCCTCCCTCTCCATTCCTTAACAGAAACACGCGTAAGGGCCTTCGGAGTCATCCGTACACTGTGTCCTCCTTTTCACACCGTACCAAGAAATTCCAAGATTCCTTCTTCTGTCGTTCATCCCACACTTGGAATTCTCTACCTGCGCACGTGTTTCCTCCATCCTACAACATGGGTTCCTTCAAAAGAGGCGTGAAAAAGCATCTTTTGGGCCGGCAAGGGGCGGGCAGGTAGGAGAGTGGATGTCGTCCCTACTCTTATCTGTCAACTCATTTGGGCCTCTTTCACCGCTTAACATCAGGCGGGAGGAGGTCATCTGCCGGGCCATCCATAAAAAAAAAAAAAAAAAAAAAAAAAAAAAAAAAAAAAAAAACCTGCAACCTCACAGGATTAGATAGCTAACATCATTAACTACAACGTTTGTTGTACAAGTTTTAATCTTTTTCTTCTTCTTCTTTGTCTAACCCTCTTCCCCGTTCAGCTGGGGTCGGGTCTCCTTGTACGACTTCGCCAGAGAGCTCTGCGGACCTACAAAGGCCGCATCGCAGAATCATAATACGAATCATATTATGATTCATAATATGAGTTGAGTGCAACTCATCATAGCAAATTCTATTTGACTGCTTTGTATGAAGATTCGTTAAATGGTCCTAATTGACACTTTAGCAATGCCTTATTTGTGGAGCATTTTACGAATATTCATACAAAGCTGTCAAATAGAATAATTGCTTATGATGAATTGCACTCCATTTTTAATATGAATCATAATATGATTCGTATTATGATTCTGCGATGTGGCCTTTTTAGGTCCGCTGTTTTGGATTGTCTGTGCACGCAGGTTCTCCTTCTGGATATCTCTCTGCACACTTGACCACCAGGTGGCGGGCGGTCTTCCTCTGCCTCGTGGACGGTCAGGGATACTTAGGGCCTTTTTAACAGGATGGTTATCTCCTACCCTTTGGATATGGCCATACCAGCGTAATCGGCTTTCTGTCACTTTTCAGCAATCGATGCTACCTTGAACGATCCCCTGATGCACTCATTTTGCACCTTGTCCTTTCGAGTTACTTCTCCTGCCCATGGGAGCATTTTCATTTCAGTTGTATGCAGGTTGCTGCTCGTGTGCTTTCTTAAAGGTTCAGCACTCCGCTCGATAGGTCATGGCTGGTCGAACTACCGTTTTAGGTATATACTTTTCCTTTTACTCGGATGGGCATTGTGGGGTCACAGAGAACACCTGACAGTGATCTCCACTTAAGTCACACTCATGCATTTAATATAACTAAATAAATGGAAAAAAAATATTTTTTGAGTTTTTATTGCACTGTTGTGAAATTGATAAGTCTGTTTCATTTATAAAAGACGACAAAAGACAAATCTACGCACGCTGTCCAATAATATTGATAAAACTTCAGACTAATTACTTACGTACACTTTCTTCACCAGATTAACTGCATATTTAAAATAATTGCTTGGAGGGCTTACAGACAGTAGGTACACTGATGAATCTACAATCCATTTATACTTTACCAGACATAGGACTGGCTACATTAAACAAAGGAAGTAGGAACACTGAGTCCACATTCCCTTCACACTTTACCAGGCTTAGGACTGACTACATTAAACAATTAAAAACGAATACTTAAGTATAGGTATCTAAACCACCAAATTATGTGAAAACGATTAAAATAATCTTCTTTAACGTTTTCTAGGCCCCATGTACGTTTAAACGTTAGTTCATATTTAAACCCTATTAAGTAGTAGTACGTCTAAGTCCCAATCATCAAAATCAAATTACCTTTTATTATCATCAGTTCAGCAACGTGAGACGATGACTACCAGGCATGAATACCTAAGTAACTAAGGAAAAATAAAGAGGAGGAGCTTTCATTAATTTGAGAACTTTACCTGACGGGATCCCATCGTCAGATACTGACTTGGTAACAATGAGACTACATTGGGAGTATACTTACTTTTTTAGAAAAAAAAATCGGAAATTAGTCTATGATTGGCGAAGAAATTGGTAAGCATACCTAAAAAAAATTATAAATATTTTGCAAAAAATAAAAACCGACTTCAAAAACACTGAAAAGTTTAAAATAATGTAAGAATATGTACAGACAACATCACGCTTCTATATTGACGTCTGTGCAAACTATTAGCTCCTAGAAAGTCTTAAAATTTGGCACCGACTTCAATATAGAAGCGTGATGTTGTCTGTACCTATTCTTACATTACTTTTAACGTTTCTTTTTGAAGTCGGTTTTTATTTTTTGTAAATTATTTTTTATTTTTTTTGTGAATTTAATATCACCTCCCCTTCCTGACCTGAACTTGGACCTGAATTTAATACCAGCTCACCTTCGGTGAGGTCAAGTCCAAAAGTTAAGGATCCTTCCATCATCAGCTCGGTTCATAACTACCAGACGCAAATACGTGAATAACTTCGGAAAAGAACATGAAACACGTTCGACGTTCCTATAAAGTTTAAGGGTTTCCCTCATTTTCATGGGATCCCATCATCAGATCCTGACTTTGTTGACCTTGGAACCACCCCAGAACTATACTCTATCGAATACAAAAAGAATTTTGAAAATCGGTCCACAATTGCCGGTGTAATCGCGTAACATACACAAAAAAAACATACGCATCGAATTGAGAACCAACCTCCTCCTTTTTTGAAGTCGGTTAAAAAAAGATCATCATCATCACAGCTCATATACATCCCCACCGAGGGGCTCAAGCCTACCCAATGTTAGACCTTAGTCAACCACGCTGGCCCCAGTGAGGATTGGTCGATTTTACATACACCATTTAATTTTTTCGCAGATGTATGCAGGTTGCCTCACGATGATTTCCTTCACCGTAGTGTAGGAGCGTCAGACAAACGTACATATAAAATTCGATACATTGGTACATGGCGGTCTCAAACCCCGGACCTCCCGATTGGCAGGCAAGTGCCGAGTCCACAGCGCCACCGAAGATACATATACAGAATTAAAAGATAAATACAGCTAAACATAGAACTTCCTTCTCTTTGAAGTCTGTTATAACACAATATCAAACATGAGCAGCGCTGACCCTCGGATGATAAGCCTATTTGCTATGAATTAGCCAACCATATTTAGTAAAAACAGCGGATCTGATGAAAGATATTAAGACTCGGCGGATTGTTTATCAAGCAAATATTGGTCGGCGGGCAATGTAGCTGAGTGTTTGACGTCGCTGAGCAGCCCAGTTAGAGGTTGAAGGCAAACAGTGAGGTAAGAGTGAAACCGGAGGCCAACACGCGGCTACAATTTGCACCTTCGCTTATCTACTGAATTTTACAATGTGCCATTATTAGATAACAATTTCTAACAATACATTTATGCAAATTCTTGATAGGCTTTTTAAATGTCACTGTTGTGCATTAAAAAATGTCGTGACACTATTGAATTCGCCTCTACATTCTGTAGCCGCGCAGTGTTAATTACATGCTTGTTCGCTTTTTGTATAAATATTAATGCATTGTCCAAAGTGTCAGAAGATTTAAAATGATGGGGCGGATCGGTAAACGAAAATTTCTAAATAATTAGGGTCATGTAATGTAAGTTGTATTGTATCTTATATCTTGCTCGTGGCTGTGTCCCTTTAGAACTGTGAAGCTGTATTGTATTTTTTTTTAATTTGGTGGATAGGTGGACAAAGGCTTTTCTATGACCCAATTAAATGTGTAATTATCACCTAGCCAAACAATATCGAATAGCCAATGGGAGCATGGGGCTATTGGCGCCGCGAGATGAGATATTCTAGTAAGATAACTTGGAGAAAATTATTTAGCAGATTGAATAAATGTTAATCAAATTATTTCAACAGAAATAGATTTTTAACCAAGCTTTTATGGTTATTTCATTGATTTTTAAGATACTTGGAATTTTGGAATTCTTTTATTTTACAACCTACTACCAAGAACGGTATTCTATCTATTTAGGTACATACAGTGGTGGTCATATAATTAAAGACAACAGTCGATTTTCATACAAACGAAGTAACTTTGAAGCCTTGGTTCTCTGCCAGGGATTGACCTAGCTGTGATCAGATGATGGCCATCTAGGGAGTGAATGGAGGAGATTCAGATCGCTATACACACCCAACTGATCTGATCAGCATTTTAAAAGATATACGGATATGTTTAAAAAATCCGCAAAATTAAAATTGTATGGAAATCCAGAAACTGAAAACTCTGATTCTTATATCTCTAAGAACGCTGATCAGATCAGTTAGTTGTCTATAGCGATCTCAATCTCCTCCATTCACTCCCTGGATGGCCATCATCAGATCATAGCTAGGTCAATCCTTGGCGGAGAACCAAGGCTTCAAAGATACCTTGTTTGTATGAAAATCAACTGTTGTCTTTAATTATATGACCACCACTGTATGTTTGTGCCTGAGCAAAATATGTTTATATTTATTTGTAAATCACTGTCTGTCTAACCTTTCGAGGATAACGGGCGTGATAGTATTAGTACTTTGTTATTTGTGTTGGTGCGGCAGGCGCTAAGCTTGTCCGTCAATCATTCCGAATCTTCTCGGAATACGAAATGAAATGTGTCCGGCCCTCAAACCCGCCCATAATGTTATTTTATTGAGTGCATTCGCTAAATTCTTACCTCACCTATCTGACACAATAACATTACTATTGTACCTAATCTATTGCCGATCTCACGACATTCGCGAAACATATATAAATATTTTAAATAAAAAGAATTTGAAGAAGATACTAAGATATGGTAGCAGCTGCCGGGGAAGTGTTCACAATTACGCCTTTAATTTGACCTATATGGAAATGTTACTTATATTTCTGGAACGGGATTAAAATAGCCAAGATTTTTAGCCTTTGGAATTTTAAAATAAAACATCAATACAATTTTATTACATTTTATTACGTTTACTTGCTTTCATGATCGATCCTACGATTATAGATCAAATTGTAATATGAACTCTTACTTCTATTATGTTCTACTTCTATTCAGTTCTAATATTGATAACACACATGTTTATTTAGATATGCATGTTTTCAATATCAACACTGAACCTAGGTATTGAGCTATCAATTTCTTTCATCTACTTTTTAATAGGGTAGTCTCTCACTACCGATGGCGGAGGTTGCCCTTTCGTCCCTTTCAGCTCGGTTTCTCTTTGAACTCGTTTTGCCACGATACGGTCATGTGTCCGTTTCATTTCCAATATCTCTTTCATTTCTTCTTTATCTTCATCCTGTTATTAACAAGCATTAATCATCATGTCAGCAAGTACTGCTGGGTACATGCCTTCCCAAGAAAAGGGGGCAACGTCTCCTACCAAGCTGAGCCCCTATTCTACTAACCTTAACATCATTATCATGTTTCGATAGCACTTCAATAAAACTCCTTTTTGACATTATGTTATACTTTGCAAGATGTCATTTATTCATGGCGTCTTGATGTATGTTTATGTATACGTATGTTTTTTAATTAGTGTTTTATACAAGATAACCAAATGTTATCAAAACGTTATTGGTGGGCCATAATTACTTATTGAAACGTTAGCTGAATTGGCGTTCTGGTGTAGTGCGGGTTGGTTGCTGTTGCACCCCCCTTTTTATGTAATTTGCTCAGTGAGCGTAAAATGGCTTAAATGGTGATTAAATTTAAGTTATCATCTGCAGTCATGGTAATTTGTCAGATTATACCAATATACCATTCAAATATTTAAACCTTATTTCGGCTAAGCGAAAACCGAGTGTACCACCACCAAAACTATTCATTGCGATAGATTGTGAACCAATACCTGCTTAAAGTTGTATTTTCTTTTTAAAGCTTAAGAAATTACGTGCGAGCGGCGTCCACTTACGTCTTTCATTATTTAACATCTGATTTTCCACCTTCAACTTCTACTGCAATGTCAGCCTGTATATTTACCCATACATACCTTTTGGTTTATCCTCAGCACCAGAGCCCTCTTTCCATTCGCCATCGGTTGGCTGTACGCCAACAGTTGCTTCAGCCTCTGGGCGGGCGGCACTCCCCTCTCCACCACGAGCACGATGCGTGCCCACTGCCGCTGCCACTCGTTCCTCGTCTCCGCTATCTTCTGGTACGTGTTGCCCATCATGGCTATCAACATGTTCACCAAGAGTATCGCCACGATTATCATGTAAATTACGAACAGAAGCTGGAAATAAATTTGTTTGTTTGATTTCTTTACTGTGGTGTTTGTTGTTTTTTTAATGTTATTTTATGCTTGTGACATTGGATAAAAATATTACTATTTTTTCCCAACGTTTAAGCAAAATTGCATCAACGCGGCTCAAGCAGGGGTAATTGATGAAACCTACGCTTTATGAAGACGTCCATGAGGTTTAACAGTCAACTACTGCCTAAAAGATGCAATTTAGCTGAAACGTCGACGCATATCACCCGTATTGTATTAAGTATATAAAAAAATAATTTTCAGTTATTATTATATTATTTCAGAAGGTGCATAACAGAGTTGCAGTGAAAGATTGCACGTTGATTGCAGTACCTTTGCTATAATTTCGTGGTCAGTCCGTTCATAGGCGTTGTAATAATCGGAGAAAGACGTAAGTGACATTAGGAACATTGCCATAATACTCTCCATGGGGGACGGCATGGGGTTCGACATGGAGTCATCCACGCCTTCCGGAGTGTTCGGATTGTCGAACGACAGGAATATGATGTAGTATGCTGAAAAATTATAAACAGTAGAAATAAATTTTAAAAAAGGATTTGTACTATTAAACTGGAAACTGCCATAAGGTAGCCTGCCCAATGCGCCAAGTAAATGTTCATAAACATGATGTTAGCGTAAATACGCCCACCGCATAGGCATCTCCCAAGGATTTGGGCTAGTGCGGATTGATGGGTAACGCACGAGCCTCGTCTGTTGAACTGCAGGGGATCAGCAGGGTGCACTAATTGTGCCAGCGAGGTCGGCCTATAACTCCAATAAGGTTTTAGTGTTAATTTGTTCATTAACCATTATATACAGTGCGTTCAAGGTACGTTTTATAGGTGTTCATGGATGTTAGAAATGCCTAGTACATGACCCTGATTAAGGCATCCCCAAAAAACCATTTAACATTTTTCTTTTGGATTAAAATACTGTTTTATTTAAATTAGCAAAAATATGATATTTGAACCATTAATTACAATTCAATTCAATGACATGTTATGTTTGATTAATAATATTACAGTATTTGAAAGCCCCTTTCATCCCAAACAAAGGTTGTCTGGTGTAAATCAATAAAAAGGTAGACTTATCGCAACGACATTTGTCTATGTTCTGGGGGCCCAGAGTTCGAAAAGAACAACAGTATGTATGGGCATTGGCGTAGGTATAGGGGGGGGGGGCTACATTGCCGTTCGATACAGAACGTATAACTTAAACAAAACGAATGTTAATGTTACGTTATTAATGTTGTTGCCATATCCGATAATAGATACGCAGCACACACATTCAAACTTTTGACATTTCACCAATTCAAAACATCTAAGTGAATCCTATATTTTATTACATAATAATATTGATAGTATCAATGTGTTTTATGATTCTGATAAGTTCATTGATACAACCAATTAATAAATATGTCTTACGATTGAATGTTTAGTGTGTAGGTGCGAAGTGCCATTAACTGATTACAACACAATAAAAATTCAAGCCTATGAGAATTTTACTTACAAAATAAATATTTAATAATAATTAAAACACGAGTAATAAAAAACTATAAACTATCCTAATAAATAAATTTTATGTACAAAATTAATCTAAAAGACCGTTGCCAATGGGTAACGTTCCAAAATGCTGGCAGCATTGTCACGTTGTATGGCAAAGCTTATTCTTTGCCCAAAATAAAAGCCAGCATTTTGGTCACGTGTTGCCTCGACCAAACGTGCCGAAAGATCCTTATATAATTAATCCTTAAATAATAATGGGCTCCCGTTTCCCATGGCCCAAGGCCCAAGTGTTCCGACCCCAAAAGGCTCAAATATGTAACCACTATCAAGGGTGCTATATTTGCGCCTTTTGAGGCTCTGAATTGATTCCGCCGCCGCACCAGCCCTATTTTGAGTTCCAGGAAGATGAGAATTTATAAATTAAAGAACGAAATATATGTTATACACGGTGTTTCAAAATAACCAATAAATAATCAATTCTTTATCGAAAACTCATTACTAAAATGTGTTTACACTACACGTAATGTCATTCAACCCAAAATTTTCATGTAAATCATAGACATGATGATGATACTATGATTTACATGAAAATTTTGGGTTTAATGACATTACGTCTAAACACATTTTAATAATGAGTTTTGGATAAAGAAATGATTATTTATTGGTTATTTTGAAACACCGTGTATATGCTGTCTTGAAGTCTTGACAGATATCGTTCTTTCGAAAGCTATGGAACTGCGCTATTTTTTTTTAATAATCCTTATAATTAATTTTAATTTTTTTTGTGCAATTTTTCCGATTTTCCTCACTGTCTTTCTATAGACTTTCACGAATAGTTTAAAAATCGTCCAAATATTTTTTATACGAAAACAAACAAGTTCTGTACCTGATAATATAGAAAAAGCAGTTAAGTGGCATGAAATTATCTACATATTTAATAATATAAAAAAAAACCGACGCCCCACACTAGGATTTTCTCCTGTGTCGTGATGGGTGCAATTACAAACATAGAATATCACATACACATACTCCCAGACCGGAACAAATTTCTGTAGGCCATACAAAATATTTGTCCCATACAGGAATCGAACCCACGACCCGTTGTGCAGTAGGCGATCACTCGACCTCTGCGCTAACCGTGTCGTCTAAAATAAATATGGCATTTTGATAAGCAATTTAATATAGCAAACTAATGTAACAGGTTTTCAACCAGCAAACTACGAGAGACCAATTTGGGCAGCCAAAACTGTAACTATTGATATGTGTAAGAGAAAAGAGGAACATTAAGTGAAGTACCTTGTGAAAACCCCATGACGAATACTAAGTAAATGCAGACAAACCGCAGAAGATCACCCATCACCATGCGATAAATCATCACTACGAACGGCCCCACCGTCTTGAATCCTCTGGAACAGTTATGGCGTTGAGTCTCAGTTTAATAGTGTAAGATTCTGACTAAAAGAACGCCAGACCGAAGATGCAGTTTAACGGTGGAATATTTTTTTATACAACAAAGTTGGCAAACAAGCACACTGCCCAGCGATGATGGTAATGGTATAAGTGGTAACAGCCACCTATAATACATGTGGCTCTTGTGAGATTCGCAGCAAGTATGCAACCCCCACAATTACCACAGTGTATGTTGCCTACTTATGACATAAGATGTAAAGTCACGGTACCCGGCAGTAATTTCACTGCCATATCTTACCCTTCAAACAGGAACGCAGCAATGCAAGCACTGCTGCTTTGCGACAGATATAGGTAAGACGGAGGTACCCATAGTAGGCGACCCTGGTACAGAGTCTCTCAGAGTTTCTTGCAAACTGAATTGCAGTAGATATATTTTATGTGCATAAGAGCGGAATGTCTTACCTGCAAAAGAATAGAAAGTATGGTGCAGTGGTCAGCATAATCATAACGGCGAGGTGGTCTTCTGCTGCGTCCGCGCACCACAGCCTCAGCGTTGGCATCGTTATCATGAGCAAACAAGAGAACAGGAACATCACTCTGATCACGGAAAAGAACTTTAATTATTATTCAAATGCTCATAAAAATATTACTTTAATTATTTACCACATACTTAAGCAAAATAATGTTACAATATGCCACAAAAACCTTCAAGTATGTGCAGTCAAAAATTTATAATGTTTAGCAAGTTAACGATTATATGAATTTAGTCGTATACAGGAACTACTGACATTTTGAGTTTTCAACTATGTACTTCCATACATAGTTGTTCTAAAAAAACTTGACTGGTATTCTTTCAAAAGAAACCTGTTTCCTTTCAAAACTTTGATGACAAAAACATCGACCACACAAACAAGTACTTCAACTTTTTTATAAAGTTGAAATACTTGTTAGTACTTGTAGGTATAATCTTTAAATGTGTTTTCTATTTTAGGCTAAAAAAATTCGGAACTTCAAAGAGGCCGAATGTTCTTTCGTAACATAATTAAAGTTGTCTAGGAGAATCCTTAAATTTGAACCAACTTGACCTTTGAAGGACTCAAATGTCAAGTCCCAAGAATCTTAGATGTTGTGTTATATTTACCAATTTATTTTGGACCTCCAATTACAACTTCGTGATTCCCGAAACCTTCCTAAAAAGGAGTTTTTCAATTCAACGCGTATATTTGTTTTGTGTGTATGTTACGCAATTACTTTGCCAATTGTGATGTTGTGTATATTCTTATATTATTTTTGATTTTTAAGTGGTTAGTTCGCTTTTATATTTTGTTAAAAAAACTTAGTCCAGTTATTTCGATTTTATTACGAACAAAGGAAAGGTTTTGTTTTACACGATGGCAATCACTTTACTATGCTCAGAAGTATTTAGAATTATTCGCTACGCTCGTAATTCAATACTAAATTACTTCACTAATTCGTTATTAAACTCAGCATTCGCAGAAAAAAATCACTTTAGTCTCTTGCCGAACAAATACAAACCTACTACGATTCATAAAAACTCAAAATATAATTCAGGGGCGTGCTGGGTTTATAACTCCTCAACTGGGCTTTGTTTTCATTTCGAAGAAAAGTGCTACTATGCCTCCGTGCCATATTTTTGACGTTTTTCATTCTAGTATGGCGGAGTTGAATTGCCTCTGAAGAGCTTTCAGGACCGGTCGTCCACCTGCCTTCAGCTCGATTTGCGACTTTTGTTTTTCGCTCAATAACAAATTATTAGCAACAAGTTAAAAGCACTTCGCAGAACGCAGAATTTCTCAAAGGATAATAAATTAACAGTAAGATGCGTGTAATCTGTTTCTTAGCATGCAAGCAGGTATACAAGCAAGTATGAAAGTAAGCAAGCATTCAAGCAAACATGCAAGCAAGCAGGCATGCCATGGTTTCTGTCACTGCTCCGGCGCTGCGGGACTCCGGTGGTCCCACGCGTACTTATTCGTCGCAGATGGTTAAATGCAGTAGTACTTAACCGGTAGTCCGCGGACCACTGGTGGTCCCTGAAAGCACCCGAATTGGTCCGCGAAGCCATTCGAAATATGATATAGATAGAACAACCCTTTGCCCATTTACTGTATAATGGTTGAAACAGTTGGCGGCTGGCTAGGTCCATAGACAGATATTTTTCAAAATGGTCCCTCGTCACAAAAAATTAAGAACCACTGGTTTAAAGGCTCACCATTGCAACTTCGGCTTGCTTGCAAAATCTTTTGGGGTTTTTAGATGCGTAATGGAGTGTTGGAACAGACCAGATTTTATTTTTTTATCTCTTGTTGACGAGATATTTATATAAACAGAAAGGCAATGGAAGGATATATGTATAAACCTAAATGTGATAAGAGTTCGAACCTAATTTGCAACAGATACAATTCAATTATTAATAATGCTAATTGCCAGTAATAAGAAATTGATTTATCGGTGATATTAGCTTGACCGAAGAACAATGAATAATGCTGTTTTCAATTTATTTACAAATCAACATGCTTTATGGGCAAAGTGACTGAAAATTACGTCAATGTGAAACTATAAAACACTTATAACAGAATACCTACCTACGTTACTTTTGTTGATCTTTCCTAAAAATATTCTGAATTTATAATTAACTTCAGTAATTATCAGCTAGAAAAGAATATTAAAATTGTCTACCTCGAAGGTACTGTGCTCAAATTTTCAATAAACATCTTCAGCCCGAGGAATCTTGCTTCTCGTAAAGCTGCACCAATGTATGCCAACGCCCCCAACCACAGAAGGAGCTCCGCTGATAACCGAACCTTAAAAATAGAATGAAGTCCTTTTGCAACTGGGATGTCAACCTCCAAATCAATTCTAACCTCATTCCTATGTTTGTGTAATCTCACTTCGTATGCTCAATTCACCAATTCAGAGATTTTGGTGATCTCTGTTATGTGATTATGGACCTATTTACGAGTACAAAATGCCTACTTTTAATGTTCACGTTCGCAGAGTGCATTATTTCTTTGTTGGCCTGCACTCTGTATTTATATTTTATTAGTTCTTTTTCTATCATTGTTTTATCTGCTTAAACTCTCGTCTTGTCTTTATTGTATTTTGTGTGTAGGTATGTCAAAAAATGTCTTGTTGCTTCCTTTTTTCTATTCTTAAAAATACCCTTATCAGGAGCTCCGTAGTCCTTCGTTCATCTATCCGCGGCTTATTAGCTAAAAAGCTGTTATTTTGCATAGATTTTTATATTAATCACGCTGACAGTGGTAATAGATAGTCATGAAAAAAAAATTGGTACCTACAGGTAAAGTGGAATGATATGTTTTTCCTCGTCGTATTCTATAATTTATTTATTTATTTATTTATTTCACTAAGCAAACTTAACAGCATATAAGTCTATTTGGTTTACAATCATAAAATTAAAAACATATACAGCCAATAATAAAGTTTGTCGAATTACAATTTACAGATGACGTACTTAATTATTTAATTAGACTAATATTAAGAAAAGATATTAACGGATCTTGTGAAAAGTTCCAAAACATACATTAAAAAACAAGAATTAGATTACTGCCAAAACAGAAAATGAACGTTAGATTTTTATAATAATAGAAGAATGTGTGTCATTTTGTTGTGGATAACGTGTGTGAGTGAGTGTGAGTGTACTTGTTTATGCGTGGGATGTAATGAGTGTGACTACTCTGACTGACTGTTAGAGAACTGGGGCAAATGCTTTGAGATATGGCTAACAAATTGGTTGCGAGTCAGAAAGAAAATGTCTGTATCACCAAATCTATCCTCGTAAGTATGTATGATACGATACAATACGGAATGTTTGGCGTAATTTGAACGAGCTGACCCAGCATAAAGTGAGGTTTTTCGCCTTGTGCGCATAGTACAGGCACAAAGAACAACCCGTGATGTGAGCGCCGGGCAGTCCAGTGTAGCATTGACTACATCATAGAGTAACTTCATATCCGCGACCATACGACGGTCCTGCAGAGAGTGCATCCTAAAACCAATAAGTCTCTCCTCGTAGCTTTTATATTTTCCAAGGCGATAGTTTAAACGTCGAGTGAAACAACGTTGAACTGATTCGATGCGAGCCCTATGTGTGACGTAAGTTGGGGATCATACTGGTGAAGCATACTCCACAATACTACGCACATATGCGAAATATAATATTTTCAGGGACTGAATTTTCTTAAATGGCTTGGAACTTCTGTGGAGGAATCCCAACATCTTATGAGCTTTTTGCAAAATAAATTCAAAATGGGAAACAAATGACAGCTTACTGTCCAACATAACCCCAAGGTCACGGACTAGGCTAACCCTAGGAATCATACAGCCATCAAATTGATAATCATACAAGAAAACACTGCGCTTCCTAGCGTAGGTAATTATTTGGCACTTTTTAACATTGAGTTCCAAGCGATTGCGCTTACAGTATTCAGAAAGCCTCAATAAATCTGATTGAAGATTTTCGCAGTCAGCAATACACCGGATCGGCATAAAAATCTTACTATCATCAGCATACAAAAGTATTTGAGAGTGTCTGAGACATAACTCAATGTCGTGCAGATAGATATTAAAAAGCAGTGGTCCCAGGTGAGACCCCTGCGGGACGCCTGACGGGATCATTTGATTTAAAAGTGCCAATACTCACAGCCTGCAGACGATTACGAAGATAGAACTCCAGCCAACGAAGTAGATCGCCATGCACCCCGATGCGAAGTAACTTGGATATAAGTATATTGTGATCTATTCGGTCAAAACACTTCGAGTAGTCTGTATACACAGTGTCGATTTGTAGACCAGCATCCATATTCCGTGAAACAAAATCAGTGAATACGACGAGGTTGGAAATATTGGATCGCTTACGCATAAATCCATGCTGAGAGCTCGGAACACAAGCAGCAGCTACCGGGTAAAGCTGGTCGTGGACAATTAGCTCGAACACCTTGCCGAAACAGGACAAGATAGAGACCGGCCTGTAATTCTCTACGTTTTGTTTTGAACCGCTTTTATGAACCGGGGTGACGAACGCTTCCTTCCATGTTTCAGGAAAGCAGCCTTCATCAATGGACCGCCTAAAAATAATAGACAACGGTAACGATAGTTCCTCCGCGCAAATCTTAATAAATATAGACGGAATCCCGTCGCTACCGGCAGCCTTAGTCTGGTCAAGGTTTTTCAAGTACTTTTTTACTATTGAAGGGTCAATGTCAATTGTGGATATAGTGTCGATAAAATTGTCAGCAGTTATAAAATTACATTGATTATTAGATTGAGAATTAGTGTAAACTGATAAGAAATAGTCCTGAAATAGCTTGCACATGTCAGGTCCTCCACTGGCAACACGGTCACGATACGTCATTTGGGCGGGCATGCCACGATCCCTACGCAAAGAGTTACTGTAAGACCAAAAATGTTTAGGGTTACATTTTATTGCATCCTCGCAGCTACTGACATGGCGCTCCCAACACTCCCGTTGTACCTGCTTCTGGTGCAGTCTAAGCAAAGAAAAAGTATCATAGTCCAAAGGGTTCTTAAATTTTTTCCATAGTTTATGGTACTTGTCTTTTTCTTTTATAATGGAAACCAGAGCTTTGGAGTACCAGACTGGGTAGCCCTGACCATTGCTTACAAAACTAGGAACATCAACCTCAATAATGGACCACAATTCCTTGTAAAAATATGAAACGGAGTCGTCCACACTACCTGTAGTTAAATTTGTGAACCAGTCAATAGAGGTCAACTTAGACTTAATAGCGGCGTAATCAGCTTTAAATAATGTGGGGTATCACGGGATAAGTCTTTCAATTGCTTGCGAGGTTGTGCAAATTTCTGTTAGACAAGCTAACGTGTTAGCTTGAAAAATCTTCATAGAAATATGATGGTAGTAGGATATAATATAACGAACTTTGAAATAAAGCTATTATACACCTTGGCTAGTTAGTATAGCCGCTTCGTATACAAAATCCTTAGAATAAATACTTACAACGAATAACCACAATAATTACAAATATACATGACGTAGAGCGTCGGTGGCGCTGTGGACTCGGCACTTGCCTTCCAATCGGGAGGTCGGGGTTCGAGACCCGCCATGTACCAATGTATTTTTCGTTTCGAATTTCATATGTACATTTGTCTGATGCTCCTACGGTGAAGGAAAACATCGTGAGGCAACCTGCATACATCTGCGAAGAGATTCAATGGTGTATGTGAAGTCGACCAATCCGCACTGGGCTAGCGTGGTTGACTAAGGCCTAATCACCCTAACATAGGGTAGGCTCAAGCCCCTCGGTGGGGACGTATATGAGCTGTGTTGATGATGATGATGATGATGACGTCAGGACCCCTTAAACTACGGAACCCTTTACTGCGTGTAGGTTAGGGCGACACGAGCACTTGGCCGATAATTGCACATTTAGGTATCCCTGCCCTACCTACTTAGCACGCAACATTAAAGTTTAGGAATTACCTTTGCTTGCCAAGATTCGAAGTTCATCAATCTGCATTCCTCGGTCAGGTCCTCCCACCAGCCTTCCATGTTAGTCTCCTTAGGTGGTTCTGTCGCTATTATGTAAACAACAAGTTAAATATCAATAACAGGCAAATCATGAAAAAATTGTCAGAAACTCAAATTTCACATCTAATTGAAAGTTATAATCCGTTTTTTACTCAATTCTCAAGTTGAATTGTATTTTCTAAAAGTTGAACAGGTGCGGTTACATTACAACCTTTAGGTATCTAATACTAGCTATTGCCCGCGACTTCGTCTACGTGGAATTCAGTTGTGTAGCGAGTTCGATTCACGCGCTCCCTGGAGAACTCATTAAAACGCGGAATAGAAAGTAGCTGATGGGTCTCCTTCCTCAGGACTTTAGTTATTTGCATACCAAATTTCATTAAAATTGATTCAGTTTAGGCTTGATAACACAATAGACAGACAGAGTTACTTTCGCATTTATTATATTAGTAGTGATAATATAATCATCACATTACAAGTAGTAATGTCATTATTATTATTCTTCTCAGCTAAATGATGTTCTGAATGAGTGGTAGGTGAAAAAATTTAGACGATTCAAAAGAACTTCCTAACAAAGTTAAATCTGAATAAAGAATATTTCATTTATATTCTTGATTAATAACTATTTTCGAAAAGTAATAAAAATGTAATCTCTTTTCAAAACCAGTTGCGAGAATACATAAAATAATCTTTTTTTCAACACACTTCCTCATAAAGTGGCTCTAATCCCATGGCAATTAGGCACATAATGACACCTATAATCAAACTGTGACTTTTTCATTACTATTATTCACGAGTGAGTAATAGTTTTTTTTTATATTATTGGTTGAGTTACGCTTACACTTGCGCTAAAATGCTATCCGCGAAAAGCCCAAAAAAAGAAACCTCATTTTTTAGTCTATGGCCGATGCGCGCGCATAGGATAACTGATTAATAGGCTAGTTGACCCTTTTTTAAAGTAGGGCTTAAAATGTTCATAATTGTTGTATTAGACCAAAGCACATGAATATTATTTTTTTCGATGGCTAAAAAGTGCAAAAAATCTATTTTAAATTAAGATTTTCAATTTTGGACCGAAAACACGGTCAGCCATGATAGTCTGTTCATTATCTGTGGCAATGACGTCAGTCTTATAGTAAACAAAGCACGGGGGCGAAATAACCTCACAAAAACAATGCATTCTATTAAATATCACAAAATATAGTAAAACTGTATATGGAACGGGACAATAGAACAGGAATATAAGACTCCAGGAAATCTGTGGATTAGACGTACCCAGTGATATAGACATGCGAAATATTTGGTTAACACTCGCTTAAAGAAATCCTGTAACTATCTACTGAAACTCAAATGTATTTTTGCGAAAATCACATTAATGTAAGTACTATAACTGAATAACACAATCTGTGTAGGTACTTCAGTTTCAACTTAAACAAAATAGAAGTTTTTAGGTTGTATGTAAAATCAAATCTGTATGTAAATTAATTAAATTTTTATCTTTCAGTTAGAATGAAAACTGACTGCAGCCGACCAACCAAATTTTAACTTAACCAGAAAACTGAGAGAAAACTTGACCATTTACGCCTTTTTGATTGAATCTAAGTTATACACTGACACTAGATGATGTTTCAAAGAAAAGAATATGTACTTATGTCCAATTGAATAATTATGTAATTGAATATTAATTAAAAAGTATGTAATACAAATAAAAATATCAAAGTTTCATAATGAATATATTTATCTAAACAACTTTTACTTGAATTTACTGAGTACCTAATTAAAATTTGTTGCTTTCAGTGGTTACTTAATGAGAACTATTGTGTTCTAACCTGTTCTCCTCTTGACAACGAGATTGATAAGGCAGTAAAATTTGTGCAACATAATACAAAGCAGTGCATGATCAGCCACAACATCAAAATGTGACCCGTCAACTAGAACAACATTATGTCAACAAAATAACTCAAGTATTCATATACCAAAGCACCATAGAAGTAAATAGGTCCAGTTTGGTAAAACTGAAAGATGTTATATCTTCACTGATTAAACCTGCTGGCCACCATGGCTGGTAAATTTCAGAACAGCTTACGCAAGAATATGCAAGTTATCCATTTTAAAGCCGTATACAAATATATTAAATGTGATTGCTGTGTTGTCAGCCTGTGCTCTTCTTAATTTACAAGACCCTTCTTATTAAATAAATAATATAAAGACATTTTTTTTCTTTACTTTATACATAACTAACATCTAAAGATGACATAATAAATTTTTGTACTACATTAGTCATTATGTTCTTCACTAAAAAAATGTTCTATGTTTATTTGACAATAATGACTTGTAAAGGTTTAAGTTGAATCAAAATATTTTAATTTGAAATACATGTGTTTTATTTTCCGTTACACCTTAAAAGATTTATAATATTTTATAGGTTTGTTGCTCATATTTATCATTGTTACTCAAATATATATGTTCCAAAAGTACAAATAGGTTGAATAGAGGTAGATCAAATTTATTAATTTGTATATATTGCCTTAAGGTCGCAGGTAATAAAAGTCAAAATAATAGTAAAGTGATTTATTATGAAGTAATACTTTCATATGATTTAGGAAAAATGTATTAGAGTTTCCAAAATGGCACTAAGTATTTGATCAATAAGTTATTTGACATACAGATTGTTAGAACAAATACCTATTATAGCTAATATTGTCACCTTTTGAGTGTTTTCAAAATGACATACTGCTAGCAACACAAAAGTATATAAGTTTTGTTTGCTTTAGCACAAAACATCTGCATCTATACTTGAGTTAAGCATACTGTTCACGGTTTTCCGTCTTTGATAATTAACATTATCTTCAGTAAAAGAGCATGACAATTTTGTATTAATCTAATTTTATGGATACCGTTTGTTGAATAGACTATTACAGGGTATTAATCAGAAATGAGGTCACATTTTGCAAATTTCAACCCAAATCTTCATCTTTCAACGTTTATCCACATTTCATTATACTCGTAGGTGTCTGCAAGATTTCCCAACAAAAGAACCATCATGTGTTATGCACTGGCTGACTTTATAGCACATGGAAACTGTTATTGTTTATAACGAAGCTCGAACTAAAGAGCACTTCTGTATTGATGATTCGTGGTTTAGTTTTCTATGCACTTTATTCTTTCTTCATTGAAGAGGTCTTTTATTTTTAAGAAATATGTCACAATCTGTGTCTGTGAATGTATATATATTTTTCCTCCCAGAAATTTTCTTCATGCTTGACAAATGAACAACTGCCAATCTTTCTCTTTTTATGTTCATTTACAAATTCTTGCAGTACTACACTGGTATTTGACACATGATCCTGATCTTTTCAACATTTCTCTTGAAGTAAATATTTTTAGTGTTTATTTGACTTTTGAGAGATAGAATTCTATCCAATAGCATTCAACTGCTGTACAAAATAGCTCCTCACTGTGATGGTGCAACCACACTAAAAATGCATGTTTGCAACTCTCTTCTGCCGCGTGACAATCTTGACAAGTACACTTGTAACCGTTCTTCATTATAACAGTATTGAAACTGTACTTATATTGTTTAGAGCGATACACAAAGAATCTCCTGACCATCAATCTGTCTATTTTCGGAAGATTTGTACTATCTGCTCTCATAAATCTAACATCAATGGTTGATTTTGCTATTAATACAAATAATTTACGATATTTACAAATATAATAACGGAGACTTGGACGATGTTTTGCCAGTTTTAGGAAAGAATAGTGCAAATCGACGAGTTGTTGAATCAAATTTGACATTTCTTTGTTTACTATATGAGTGACGTCACGGCCCTGACCACAGGATATCAAAGCGTTTACGGCGTGAGATAAAAAAAGATTATTTCTAGCATTTTCAAATTAAAATTTTACAGTAATCATTCATTGTTATTTATTAAAATCGATATATGTGGAACCTTATGCCAAATACTGTTAGAAATAAGCAATATTTTAATAAATTTTGATATGAGTCAACTACCCTATTCTTCCCGCCATTACGAAATTTATTAGTCTATGGCCGATGCGCGCGCATAGGAAAACTGATTAATTTTTCCCGCCATTACGAAACATTTTTCACAACTCGTCTCGTTTTCTCTTTTGAAGTTATTTAGTTAGTTATTAATTAAGATGTCTGCAAATACAATTTATGAAGAAAATGATTTATGTTGTACACCGCCCGATATAAGATGTGAAGCCCAGAACGTTATGGAAAGTTTACTACCAGAAAACTCAAAGGAAAAATATCTATTAGCGTACCAAAATTTCATACAATGGCAGAACAACAAGAATACGCAGTCTTTTTCAAAAAATGTGTTCATGGCGTACTTTAAAGAATTATCTTCTAAGTACAAACCTAGCTCTTTGTGGTGTATTTACTCAATGTTAAAAAGTACAGTCCGAACAAAGAATGGAGTGGACTTAAAAACATACTCGAATTTGTCAGCTTATCTAAAGAGACTATCTGATGGATTTAGAAGCAAAAAATCAAAGGTTTTATCATCTGATGATATTGAAAAATTTATTAAAGATGCTCCAGATAACCAATATTTGGCTACAAAGGTTAGTTAAATTAATTTTAATTAAATATTTAATAGCAGCTTGTGTTGTGTGTTGACCTTAATTATTGTTTCTTTTGTTTCAGGTTGCTTTAATATTTGGTGTAACTGGTGCCTGTAGGATACAAGAATTAACAAATATAACTGTAAAAGATATAGAGAACCATGGCCAGATGCTTTTAGTGAAGATACCTATCACGAAAAATAAAATACCTAGGTCATTCACCATACACGGTCCATTCTATGATATTGTTAAGAAGTATGAAAGTTTGCGTTCGCCAAAAACAAAAAATGACCGTTTCTTTCTAAATTACCAGAATGGTAAATGTACCTGTCAGCCTATAGGTATAAACAAATTTGGTTCTATGCCTAAAGAAATCGCTAAGTTTTTGGGTTTAGTAGATGCTGAGAGCTACCCTGGACATAGTTTCAGAAGAACTTCAGCTACATTGCTGGCAAATTCAGGAGCTGATATAATGACTTTGAAGCGACATGGCGGGTGGCGATCTAGCAATGTAGCAGAATCATACGTAGAAGATTCCATACAAAACAAGAAGGAAATTTGTGCAAAAATCACAAAAAGAATTAAACTTGATTCTGAGACGCATCCTACTGGCGAAATACCAAGTACGTCCAATGATTGGATTTCACCTACCTACACGAATAATGAACCATCACAAATAACAATAGAACATGAAAGTAATCAATAAATAATCTATCTGATGAGACCGCTATGTCATCAAAAATAGTTAATTATTATTTTACTAACTGCACATTTACTAATTGTTTCTCTAAGTAAACTTTTTATCTACTATGTAAAATGGTTTTTTATTTAAGTATTGTTTTATTCAGAAGTGTGTTGAAAAACGTTGTATGATACACGTGTGTATTGATGGTTACCGTCCTCGGCTTCTTAAGACCCTCGCCTAACGGCTCGGGCCTCAATGCGCCTCAGCGGTAATCACCAACATTACACACTTGTACCATAATGTACTATTAATAACTGGTTATGAAAAAGTAAATGAAAAATTTTGATTCATTAGCTGGCTATGAAACATAGCTAATATAGTGGGCAAAAGTCGTAGATTTCCTTGTCTCGGAGCTGGATTACGATCGAATCAAACATTCGATTGTAAGTGAAAATACTCACGTTTATCCTTCTCTTTGGTGTGGCTTTTGAATCGTGCGCACATGGGACCGTCAGGCTTCGAGCCGTTGATGACTTCCACGGCGCCCGGCTCCAGCTCTGTACTATTTAGTGTTAAAGTGCAATTATCTGAAAATATTAACAATTTTGCGATCATCCAAATACAATATCCATTATTCAAATAATGTACAGTAAGCTCCCATTCAAGCTATACATTTACACTACGAAAACCGCCACTATTACGAGCGGTATAAGAACGGGTCCAAAGGTCAAACAGTATAGCTTGTTACGGAGCTTACTGTTCCCCCATGTCGCATTTGCGCCATTGGTCAACACTATCTATGGTTCAAATGAAACTACTATGTCTCGTATTATTTTCGTTTGCGATTTTATCCATCATTTAAAAATAACAAAGCAACAAGCAAATTACACCGTGCCAGCGGAGTTTAAATTTGAGGGCGCGCGCACAAATACTTCCCAAACTTCGAATCAAGTCATATACTTTTGAAATTCCTTAAAAGCCTCTATGACAGTTTCTGTTCCATTTTAAGTATTTTAACTGTGGGAATCGTAACTGAGATTAGTACGAAAATGCACTTTTTACGTAAATAACACTTTGTTATTTCTACGTTGGACGATTCTAAGAAATATTTAAAAGCAGACGGAGTTAAATATAATTAATGCCAAAGTAAGATGGATTATTGTTTTCTTTTTTAATTCTTAATTTCCACACGGTCGGTCCAGCGAAATGAGCTTTTTAGGATCTTAGGCTTCCCAACAGTGGCGTTAAAGTCACCGATTAATCTACGGCCGGGTTTTTTTTCTTTATTATAAACATTAAATTTTACAATCTTTTTTTTTACAATTGTAAGCGTAACATAAACCAATATAGGTTTTTCTGTACACTACATTTATCGGAATAGTAAGTGCCTACTTCACAGAACAATATTAGTCTACGAGATCTCTTATATCTATTAAAACACATTACAATGGCCAGATAGAAGAAGGTACTTAATAACTAAAGAAGGTAAGTACCCACATTTACATAAAGTGACTATATCACTAGCGACACAACAGAACACAGAAAAAGTTGTGTTCTGTGACTAGCGATTAAAAGCAAGTTTTGGAGACACACTGGAAGATTTCCTACCATTTATTTGAATAATAGTATTATATTAAATTTTGTTCTTTTTTATATATATATTTATGTATAGGTAGGTATAATTATTTTAAAACCTTATTTACAAGGTAATTATACCTAATATGTATATTATAAGGGGTATTGATCACCTTATACACCATCCACCAATCCGCATCGGGTAAGCGTGGTGGGCTACTGCCTAGAACTCCTTGGTTGATAAGGAGAGGCCTTGTGTCCCTGCAGTGGGTCTAATTAAAAAGGCTGTTATGATGATGATAATGATACCTAATATGTAATCACCTGTAACATCAAAGCATTTAGATATTTAGATAATAATTTTTAAGTCTACTTTTAATATTTAATTTATTTAATTGTTTTTTGAGAGACATTGGTAGATTATTTACTAAGGTAGGAATTTGATACCGCAACATTTGTTTCCCATAGTGATTTGTAAACCCAGGTACCGAGTATGTGACAGTGGAAGCACTACGAGTTTTTTGTATTCGTTTCACTATTTGTAAGTAACTTTCGTTGAAATAGTGTTCTGTTAGCAGTGCATGTTTAACGTAGTCTTGTACTGGAATAATTTCACAGAAGCGAAATAGATTGTCGTTTCTTTTTTCAATTTGTTCTTTAATTTTAAAGGGGACTATAACTTTCTAAATTCTAATTTGAAGTTTGTTAATGGCATCGAGGTGAGTCTTATAAGTTCTTCCGTAGCTACTAAGACCGTAATGTATTATTGTTTCTCCCAGTGCTTTATATAGTTGTATCAATGTTAGGTAGGGGATTTTATTTTTAATGATGCAAAACTTTGCCAATATTGCACGCAATTTATCACACACATAGTTAATGTGATCGGTCCATTTAAGTCTGTCATCAATAATTAATCCTAGGTACTTATGTTTACCAACAACTTCTATTTGTTGGCATGAGCAGTTTGTCGGGGTTTTGTGTAGACATTTATGGGAATGTGCAATCAATTTTATGCTGCGGTGATCTCTATTTTGACTAGAGCTTATATACATAATTTTGGTTTTGTCAGCATTGAGTACCAGGCCAGCATCATGTGCCCATTTTGATAGCAAGGTGAAATCTCTTTGCAGAACACTTATAGCTGTATCCAAGTTATTATTTGCAGAAACTAGACAGGTATCGTCTGCAAACTGATATATTTCACAATCTGAGATTACATTTACTGCATCATTGACATAAGTGATGTAATGTAATGGACCAAGTACGGAACCTTGGGCTGTACCATCAGTCACCATAATTTTGTCACTAAAAGTATTGGCAATTTTTATGACATAGGACCTATCCCTAAGGTAGTCTTGACACCATTTGTTCAGGGGGCCTCTTATACCACTATCATTCAGTTTGTCTATTAGACATTGGTGTTGCAATGTATCGAAGGCTTTACTATAATCTATAAACACTACTAGGACATGTTTCTTATTATTAAGATGTTCATAAACACTATCGGTAAATTTTGATATTAATTGTGTGGTGCTTTTGCCGCTTTGAAATCCATATTGCGTACCAGTAATTACATTATTGTTTTTATAGAAAGTGTGTATTTGTTTAGATACAACTTTCTCAACAATTTTATCCACTGTTGAAAGTATTGTTATAGGTCGATAATTTTCATAGCAGTCCTGTCTTCCTCCTTTATGGATTGGCCTGACTATGCCCATTTTTAATTCAGGTGGATATTTACCTTGCTTAATTGATACATTAATAAAGTGTGCAATTATATCCGCCAGTTCAGTACAAATAGTTTTGCAATCCTGAGCCGTTATTCCATCCATGCCTGGCGCTTTTCGGTTATTTAAGGATTTTATTTCTTTAAGAACGGATCTAGTTGTAGTTTGCTGGTATCTACACGATAACTTTAATGAATTAGAATAGTTATTTTTGTCAAGAAGTTTGGTATTGCATTTTGGCACCAAGTCTTTCACGCTATTTTTAAAGTAACTTGCAAAGTTATTCGCTATGCTTTTGGTATTAGTGTTATTCTTTGAAAATGCATTTAATACTATACTGTCCGCTCTAGTCTTGTTTCTACCTGTAATATTGTTTAAAAGCATCCACAGTTGACGTGGATTGTTTTTAAAACTAATTATATCCTCTAGTATTTTTTTATTTTTACATTTTTTATTTGTTTAATCACGTCATTTCTGCATTTATTATATTGTTTTCTTATTAAATAATTTGTTGGATCTTTGGTCCATTTAATAAACAATTTATCTCTGTATTCACATGCTTTTATAATATGTTTGTTAATCCAATTATTGTGTATTCTCTTTTTATTTTTATTTGTTTTTATTCTAATTTCAGCTTTCTCGTGACATTTTTTTATATTGTTAGCTATTATTGTGTATATTTTGTAGGGGCAGATAATTTGTTTTATAGGCTGCCAATCCACTTGTTTTAATTCATGGATGAGAATGTTATAATCACAGCGCGTAATAAACGTGAAATCCTCCCGTGCGTCACTCACCGCTTCGGTAGCCGCCAGAGCCACGACGCGGTGGTCGGC
Source organism: Schoenobius gigantellus (assembly GCA_963935595.1). Classification (NCBI taxonomy): domain Eukaryota; kingdom Metazoa; phylum Arthropoda; class Insecta; order Lepidoptera; family Crambidae; genus Schoenobius; species Schoenobius gigantellus. Next base: position 13,642,528 of record OZ012544.1, on the reverse strand, counting down.
CAGTGTAGTTCCCAACGCTGCTGCGTGTAGCCCCAGTGAACGGGATCGAGCATAAATATGATCAATGCATGATTTACTGATTTTATTGTTAGCAATTTCAATGGTTCTAATGTTATATCTATCAGTGGTTTTGGTTACTAGCGATGGGTAGGTATTTAACATTATCTCCATACAAAATACGTCAAAATTCTATTTCCAGTAAACAAATTCAGAGATAGATAGGATATTGAAAGCGATGGTTAGTGGGTAGTCACCTCTTTGATTTGCCCTACCTACTGGTTTGCGGTATGGTAGATATAACTAGTGCATAAATATTATTGCACCTTCGCAAAATCTGTTTGTTTTAGACCAACACTACCTTTATTACAATGTGAGAAATTGAAATTTCATCAATAACTAAATCTCAGGTACTTTAGAGAAAATTGCAGATACAAATATGACACTAGAGTCTTCGCATTGACATGCGAAATTATTACATTTTTTCTACAAATTCACACCTACCACTTAAAATGTCAAGGCCGATTAAGAGTGTGAAGTTTACGTAGATTGTATGTACTACTTTTATTAAAGTTTACTCTAGGTTATTTACTTAAGGTATAAAGCAGAATATAAGCTATCTTTATTCATACGCGCACCGAGTGCGGTTTGTTAGTGTGCGTAATAACCCTCCATCAATCCTTCAATAAGCTATCTTATTTCACACAGTGCACATAGTTTCAATAGTCCCCCTTTGAGTTAGCGTATCACTGGTCATTTTCCTAATTTGTCAGCTTAAATTTACTTATTTTGCTTGTACTGTATGAGTATGTTGTATGAGCGGCGATTTTATAACTCATCGGCAATCGGCCATCGTATAGATTTGATAATTCTATATGATTAAAGATGATTTTTAATCCGTATTACATATTGTAACGCCGCGCCGTCGTCCGTGCGGTTTTGGCATATTTGTCGAATGAATCAACCAATACTTTGAGCTAATGAACATAATTCCGCTTTTCTTTGTTTGAGGGCAGTTTGATTACGATTGCCGATCAATCGATAAGTTACCACCTTGATTTAATTAAATCAAAATCAATAGGATCGATTTTATGAGCAAGAAACTGTTAATCAAATTGCAATCGATTGTGATAGGTTTGAGCTACACACGTGGGAAACTTCATTCAACGACATTGTTTTAAGCGGTAATGCGCTGTTGCCCAAAAACATGCAAAGCTGCTATTATTTCTTCTAACGTCAAGTCAGATTCATCGGACTTTGTGACTCGAATTCTCACCTAAATCAGTGACGAGGTCAGTGTCATTGACAGCTGGTCCAGCTGTGGAGTTCACCGCCGTAGCGTTTACAGCTCTCTCGACTGAACCAGGCCGCAGGGTGAAACACACGATAGATATCAGGAAGTAGCATGAGAACAGAATGAACTGCCGGTAAAAGCGAAACTTCACGAACGTGTTCCATTTAGTCTTGAGTAGGTCGATCAACATTCCTTCCAGGAGCTCCAGATGTTCGTCTTTTTCCTGATCCAGACAGTAATAAATAATTAAAATAAAATATTAGTATTATTGCTTAGCTACAAGCTAACCAGCGTCGGTGGCGCTGTGGAAGAGCGTCGGTGGCGCTCGCTGTAGACTCGGCACTTGCCTTCCAATCGGGGGGCCATGTACCAATGTGTTTTTCGTTTCGAATTTCATATGCACATTTGTCTGACGCTCCTACGGTGAAGGAAAACATCGTGAGGCAACCTGCATACATCTGCGAAAAATTCAATGATGTATGTGAAGTCGACCAATCCGCACTGGGCCAGCGTGGTTGACTAGGGCCTAATCAGCCTAACATAGGGTAGGCTCGAACCCCTCGGTGGGGACGTATATGAGCTGTGATGATGAAGCTAACCAGCTAGATATACAAGTGGGAGACTATACCAGAGCTTTTTTATAATTTGACAGCTGTCAGTTAGTAGCTGAAAATATTACGTTCAACCCGCCCCTTAGGCAACTTTAGACCTAGTTTTCGAGTATGGTAATGAAAAAAAGATTTAATAAATAATAACGGTTCAATTCGATGGCAAGTAATTTTCAGCAAGTGGTGAGCTGATGGTATGCTTCATATTTGATGCAGGATGGTTTTATTCTCTGTTACATTACAATAATTTTATTATAAATCAAATTATTAAAATATTTAGTTAATTTAAGGGCATTTCTTGATTTTAAAATTGAAACAAAATTAATATCTTCTGCTGTTGTTCTTGTGAGACTTTAGTAATTCAGGAAAGTATATTTATCTAGGTACCATTAAGGGAGATGTGAAGACTGAGGAAGTTTAAGAACTTTCCTCACTGCCATTAAAAAATCATTATAATAAAATTTCATCACTATTATATTTAACTTGCAATTTGGTTTAATTCATGTAATGGATATTACATAAAATGTTACCCAGAACAAGCGGGTTCTTCTTTGTGTTTTATTTAGAGCAAAACTTACTGAAAGCATGATAGAGAAAACTTTGACAAAGTATTTGTAAAATTTCATTAACAAAAATGTACTTACACCAAAAACAACCAAATTCAAAGCAGAATCTTTACTTATCAGTCCTGTCTCAGTGTCAATTGTGTCCACCTGGCCAAGAGGATACGCAGCACATGTGGTGGCCCCAATCTGCCAATAGATCTCCCTTTCTATGTTTAAGATATGGAAGAACAATTCGGTTCGAGCCAACTTAGCAGCCAAGGTCAGAGGTGTTAGATTTTGCATATTCCTTATGTACAAAGAAGCTCCAACCTCGTAGGCCATATCGAAAGTACTCTGCAATCAAAAGATTTTCCCAAGAAAACTCCAAACTCTTCTAATAATAAACAAAACTTTCGCATTAGTGTCAGCCTTTGTATTGCCTTCGTCAATCACTTGACAGTGACTTTCGTTCGACCGATCAAACTTAGTTCCATTTAGTTTAATCATACTTATCCGAAGGTACAGGATTAGACGCCTACTACCTATTATAACAGATACTTTGCTGATGTTATTAATCAAAGTTTGTTGAGTTAAAGTATTCAATAAAATAAGCAGGTATTTTTAGAATTTAATGTTCCATTGTATTTCAAGTTTCGAAGCTTATTGATTTCAAAATTATTGAATCAACTAATACTAATTTGCAGTAGCGTTTTTGGTCGTGTAAAATATATAATCAGTCCGTGAGACTACAGAAAAGAGTTTATAATCCATATTTTATACCGTCATATTATACGAACAATACTTATGCATTTGGTCATACGAGTATAGTGACCAAGTCTAGGCCAGTGGTGTTCCATCTCAATCGTACACGTCGAATTGACAAAACTCTTCTGGCAAATCTTTCCTTATAAATGCTTCAATGTCAGGTAGATCATCCGATGCGTGAAAACTTGATCAAGAGTGGGAATTTCAGAAGTGAGGTCGACAGGCTTAGCACTTCTAAATATTCATCCAGAGATAGCCCTAGATGTCACCCGGTTTGCTAATTAGGGTAGTAAACTTTCCTGATTTTATGATTAAGTACAATTTATTATCATCCATGATATCGTATTTAATGTCATGTTTTTGTGCAATAACTTTGAATTTTTTTTGTATCAAACCCAGACACAGATGCAGGTGGAGTATCTGCGTCTGTGTCAGATATGACCGCACCTCAAGTATTTGTTTAAGACTAAACCTACCATCATACTCACCATCTTCTCGTAAATGACGAGCATATGCAGAATTGTGTTCCCGTTAGTATCCTGTTTGTCGGGGTCGGCACCTCGCGCTAATATCAACCGATAGCATTCTTCTTGGCCAAGGCAAGCGGCGAAACTTAGCGGGTACTCACCCCAGTACACATAACTGAGGAGAAGACTGTATGTTAAATCGTGTATCTACGTCCCCTACAAGGGACGTTAGATACGTCCCTTGTAGGGGCATTGAAAATATTCCAAATGCATGCCGAAAAAAAAGAACAATCAGATATTGGTATTTGTACTTATTTGTACAATGTGTAATGAGTGACATATGACATATAGCGACAGAATTGGGTAAGATGGAGGTAACTACCCTGACGGAGTAGAGGCCCTACCAGCAGCCAAAACAAGCAGATAAATCGAACCTCTAAATCCATCCAAACTATAGTCTCAAGCTTCAACGAAGAGGCGACGGAAGCGGTTTTATGTATATATTTTGTCACAGTTTAATAATGCATATGTTAAACTGTGGTTTTGCTGTCAATGCTTTAATTAAAATTGTATGAAGTCGTTCCCACTTACCCCACATAGTTCGTATCGCGCTGAACATTGACCCATTCGTGGTCTAGCGAGTCGGACCTTGAAGCCTTTTGGTCCTCGGGGCACATGAAGTTACCGCAGCAGCGCTCATGGTAATCCGCGCCCGCGTCCAGCAAGAACTTAACCATAGTTGGGTCCTCATTCACTATCGTCATGTGCAAAACGCTCTCTCCTTCACGACGTCATATGTAACGCAAACGTCATGATCTGGTTAAAATAATAAGTAGTACCACGGGTAAAATAAATTGCCCGTAGTACTACCGGACACGTGAGTAGTACCACGGGGAAAAAAAATACCAGTAGAACCAACGGTAGTGCCACGGGTAAGCACTGGCAATAACTACGTTTATCACCACGGCTTACCACCATTACCACTATCAACCCACAATCGCAATGGATTAGGGGCGATGGCATATTAGTATCGATATCTATGTCGGTACTTTTTAATAATGTAAGTTTCTTCAATCTAACAAAATTCATGATATTACTGCTATTTGAAAGTAATTTAAAGTTAGTTTGCTATGAATATTCAATACGAACACAATTTTAACATTTCGGTAGAATGACCTAATTTTACTATCTCGTGGTAAGAGCAATGTACCTAAATTATTTCAAACTACAGACAATGGGACCTCGGGTACATAATGGTAGATTGTGGTTCTACAAGTAGGTCGAATCGGTCGGCCCTTCACCTTTTATTCATATCTTTTCTCCTGTTTCTCAGATCTTGATTCGTTAATAATGCTACCGGACGGAAAACAGAAAGGAAACATTTTCATTTCATAAATTTTGATAGGTACGATCATTATTTACCCCAACATGTGGTGTGTATTTTTTTTGTTTACTTCCATGTACCTATACTTATTTGCTTATACTAAATTGTTGTGTGTGTGTGTCTGAAGACCAAATAAAGTTTCTATCTATCTATCTATCTATCTCAACAGTGAATTTAGAAAAATACTGATAGTTTATTCTGTATAAATCAAAAGTCATATCTGAGGAATCTGAAAGATGGGATAGAAAATATTTTCCAAAAAATAAAAACCGACTTCAAAAACACTGAAAAGTTAAAAATAATATAAAAATAGGTACAGACAACATCACGCTTCTATATTGCAGTCGGTGCCAAAGGATGATCTACTAGAAAGTCTTAAAATTTGTCAAATTAGCATGTCCCTCGATTTTCATGGGATCCCATCATCAGATCCTGACTTTGGTGACCTTGGGACCACCCCAGGAGTATACTCTATCGAATACAAAAAGAATTTTGAAAATCGGTTCACAATTAGGCTAGATGACAATTTTTTTTTTTGTTTTAATAGAAGCTCATTCATATTATTATAAACAGAAAGAAAAAATCGGTTTTCGAATAACTATAAAAACAACCAAGATATAAGGTATTAAATATTTTTCTCCATCTCTTTCTAGCAAAACGGTAATTTACAAGGGGTTTATATAGCCTTACTCAACAATGACATCACAGTTGATGTCGGATCTCTCTGTCTAATCGCCTTCAAATTAATAACTTAAAATGCTTGTATCTAATGTATTTCTAAGCCGATTTTAATGCTAATTTCACAGGGCTGCATCTTTTTTCACGGTATTTTAATATTTAATGACGAGACGTAAATTTTTTTTACAAAAAATAAAACCGACTTCAAAAACACTGAAAACTTAAAAATAATATAAGAATAGGTACAGACAACATCTATTTATTTTATTTTATTTATTTATTTATTTATATATTGCATTACAAGTGTGAGATGAAGTTACACATTGTACCTTGTTAAGGCGTTGCAATTAAATATGAATAGAGAAGGGCAGACATTTAATTTTACTAGCTAGATTTCCTTGTTCTTGTATTTATTGAAAAATAATTATGAATTGAGATCCTATCAAATAAATTATTTAGTTACATTATTATGAAGACGTCAAACGACATCAAACGATGATCTCCTAGAAAGTGTTAAAATTTGTCACCTACTTCAATATAGAAGTGTGATGTTGTCTATACCTATTCTTATATTGTTTTCAGTGTTTTTGAAGTCGGTTTTATTTTTTGTAAAAATATTTTTATTTTTAACTTTTTAGTGAATGAAATCTTTTTAGTGAAAAAAACCCTAAAATTAGTGTTTTCCTTGATTTCCTATGGGATCCCATCATCAGATCCTTACTTTGGTGACTATGGGACCACCCTTGGAGTATACTCCATCGAATACAAAACGAATTTTGAAAATCGGTCCACAATTGGGATGATGACTGAATTCTAATTGTTACGTCTCGGGATTAAATATTAAAATACCGTGGAAAAAGATGCAGTCCTGTGAAATCAAAATTAAAATCGGCTTAGAAATACATTAGATACAAGCATTTTAAGTTGTTAATTTGAAGGCGATTAGACAGAGAGATCCGACATCAACCGTGACGTCATAGTTGAGTACGGCCATATAAACTCCTTGTAAATTACCGTTTTGCTAGAAAGAGATGGAGAAAAATCTTTAATACCTTATATCTTGGTTGTTTTTATAGTTATTCGAAAACCGATGTTTTCTTCCTGTTTATTATATGAATGAGCTTCTATTAAAGCAAAAAAAAAATTTAGTCATCTAGCCTATTGGCGGCGTAATCGCGTAACATACACAAAAAAACATACGAGGACCTCTTCCTTTTTTGAAGTCGGTTAAAAAGGATCCAAATAATATTTGTCGATGCCTTTCTTCTTGTGGATGTCGTAGGAGACGACTAAGGCGTTTTGCCACACAACCCTACGCCAACGCATCTGACCTGTGGTGTGAAGTGAACCAATCCTCATCTGAGGAGACCCCTAGTAGATACAATTAACACTTCAACCCGAAGTGTTACATTTTCTATAATGCACCTTAAGTACCTATTAATTTTCAGTATAAAAAATCTGTAAAAAAATATATATTATACCACAGTTATCTAACGATTTGAAAATCGGGGCCTAAACAAACTATTTTTCTGTGGCCTAAATTTATTTGTCAAGTAAAAAATGCCATACCGTCAATGGGCGCCGCCAGGCCATAACATATTTATGTAAGAGGGCAGTCTATGTATAGACTATGTATTGATAATATTTTTGAAAACGAGTGGAGCGATTTTTCAACCGCTGATGGTCTTAGTACAGCCGGCTTCAAAAGTAGATAAGCATTTGAGTACCATGTTACACCAAGCATTTCTTTTATTGAGTATGGTTAATGGTTATACCTATATTGCAGTGTTAATAGTTGGCGTGAAATGGTACTAAAATGCTTATCTACTTTTGGAGCCGGCTGTACATCTTCACAAATTTTTTCTGTCTTTTTAGTCAAATTCTTCCATCTAGTTGGCTGGCATCAAACTGAATGCGAATCATTACCACAAAATGCATAAAAGCCACTGAGACATTTTTTTGTAAATCCGTGATAAAAGCCCTCCCGACCCGTCCACTCACTGGACTTTCCCACTGGTGGGTGGGCATCATTGCTCTAATATATTATTATTGGCCAGGAAATGTTACCCCTTTTTGCTTTTATCGAGACCCGGTTTCCAATCGTCATTATTTAAACCAAGAGATGCCCACTGTTGGACATAGGCCTCCCCCAAGGATCTCCATACCGATCGGTCCTGCGCCTCCCGCATCCAGCGGTTTCCAATAAAGAAAAATAATTATATTTTCGAAGCTGGTTTCTGTTACATTGATAATTGAAAACCATTTTCTTTTTCAAAGCTGTTTTATCTTAAAAGTCTATTTTTCCTAAAAATGTAAAATTATTATAAAAATCTAAATGCTAAGATACAAACAGATTAATAAGTTAGTTAGGTATATGTCGGTGTTATTATTAAGGTCATTCGAGATTATTATAGATAAGCCTATAAACTGAGTTCAGTCCCTGTAAATCGTGATAAAAGGGTTGGGTAAGTAACTAAGAATAATGGCGATAGGAAGTGCTTCATAAATCACTGTCCGTTTAATTTTTTAACACGTACACTATCGAGTGCTCTATCAAATTAGCCGTTTCTAGCACGCCATACAGTGAAATCGCGAAATGATGATCTAACATGACTTAATTAGTATTATTTTTTATTAAATTAGTATTTCCAAAGGTCGAGCGAATTTTTTTTAATTTATCTAGAACTAAATAGCGCGAAGTAAATAACTTGCAATTTTCGTGGTTTTAGCGCTATTTTATTCTCTTTTTAATATTCTATGTTTATGTACTGAGAACTCGACATCAACTAAACGGCGACTACCTACATGCCCTTTAGTTTTTGTAGGCGTCCCAAAGCGTTGTGCAATAAAAACAAAATGTAGGAACTGAGAACTTTACTGACTACAAAATATCGCGGAAAATACAAAACGCATACGTTCTAAAAACGAGCAAAATTAGGGGAGGCAGAAGTAGGTATGTGTCGCGCGGATAGTACGAAACGACTGATTCTATACAATGTTAGGGCCCTATTTATGTGGTTAGTGCGACACACGTATACCTATCTCCGAATAAAATATAATTAATAAACAAATTACCCTAATAATCTTTGAGAAACAAATCTTAATAAATAATTTACACACTAATCAAATGAAATTTACAAAGAAAATTTACAAAAACAAAAATCACAACAATCAGTAGTGCAATTAATAAACCGAAAATTGCAAAACAAATGACAAATTACAAAAAACATTATAAATTACAACATGAGAGCACGTCGCTAACAGTTTTCTTATAACATCATAGTCAAGGCAGACTCTGCAAGACCTAGGTGCAGTGCTCTATTTCGACAAGTTGGTTTTAAAATTAACCTGGGCAAGACAAACTTTACATCGAATTCCCATGTCATACCCCCTCCTGTTAGAGTTCGAAGCTCTTCACTAAAATTTGTAGTGGGAAGTCGCTGGATGCGAGCATTACCTACACAATCAACCCCTTACTAGATAAGAGTTTAGTTATTTCGGTAATACATTGCACCTGGATGCATTTAATTCTCTGGCACCCTCTAGTAAGCTCTTTCTATTTTTAGCGCCATCTTTGGAAGCGTCATAGAGTCGTTGCATCTAGTGGGTGGACGGGTCGCGGGACCCCCATCTAACAACTCTTAACCCTAAGCTTGCTTTAGTTGTACAAAATAACAAAGCATCATCATGATTCCTATCAGAGTCACATTATTACCCAGATAGCATGCAAACTTGCTACACTTGAGGCAAGTTTGAATCAAACTTTCTAGTTTCCCATCAACAAGCTTGCATGATGTTTGTTGCAATGTACATACAATATTGCCCCAACAAACTAGTCGCTTTTTAAAGTTTGTTGGGGCAATATTGTATGTATATTGCAACATTGTATAATGCCGCAGAAACAAAAATCATGCAAGTTTGTCATTGGGAAACTAGAAAGTTTGATTCAAACTTGCCAGACTTGCCATTGCTATCTGGGTAAAAGCTAAGCAAAGACGAAAGATAGACCGATAAAGAACTATGGTAGGGGAAGATTTTGATTGATAAATAATAATACTACAACTACATACCGTAATACTCGTCACTCATGTAAATGTCGTTGATGAGCTTCGGATAGAAGCGCAAGAGTCGCTTGGCGAGGTCCGCAAGCAGTGACGTGGCGTTCAGCAAACAAAGGTGGAGAATTGTCTCTCCTACTGCCCCGCGTTCCTGAAATCCAATTATTATTGTGTCGATTATAGAGTAAGCGCTGCGTCAAACGATACTGTTTGACCTTTGGACCACTCCTGCAGGCCTATTCGCTAACTACGGTTGGTAACTAGAACTGTCATTTTTGAAAGACACTTTAGAGTCTGATACACGAAACATGAACCTAACATTTTTTCAAGTAGCAACACTGATACAATGTCCCCGTGTAGTTTAGTTCAACATGGTGATTTTGATACTTTGTAATAAACAAATTCATAATATTTTTTTCTTCATTTCTGTCGAAATGTTACAGATATTAAGTAATTTTACCATTCATGAAATCCAAATACAGCGATTTCTTATAAAAGGTTCATTGTTGGAAGTTCATTGAAACTAAACATTACATAATATTTAATTTAAAAACTCCTTTTTTCCTACTATATTCAAGGAAAAAAAGGCAATCCTTTCACAAATTTAACATTCTAAATTACTACATAAATAAAAAAAATATTAGAATATTTCAAGTATCTAAATATATTTTACCTTCTGTATACAGTATTACCAGAGCTAGAATTTTTGAATTTGCCGCTTTTTTCCAAGCTCATGTTTCGTGTGTCAGACTCTAGATCCATTACTGGTTTAGTGATCTTATGTGTTACGGTAGCTCATGATAGCAGTAATAGATGTTAAGTTCCTTTTAAAAATGACAGTTCTAGTTAGCAACCGAAGTTACAGAATAGGCCTGGTGAAGAACAAAAGGCAGAGACATGTGGATTTTTGCAGAGTTCCTGCCTTTTTGCCTTATCTTAAAGGAGTTACGGGCAAAATTGGAACAATACTAAAACATTACTCCATTTTAATTATTAATTAATTAAGAATGTTTAGTAAGTATCTAAACCATTTCATAGTACAGTAACAGCCCTATTAAATGTTACTGATGATATTCGACAAGCCATGGACAATAGGTTGCTTACTATTATAGTACTACTGGACTTTAGTAATGCTTTCAACACTGTTGACCATGATATCCTGTTAGCTATACTCCGTTCAATTAACATCCCGTCTTCAGTAGTACCCTGGTTCTCAAATTATCTTCTGGACCGCCGGCAATGTGTAAGACTCGATGATCAATCCTCAGATTGGTGTAGGCTTACAGCTGGTGTTCCTCAAGGCGGTGTTCTGTCTCCTTTGCTTTTTTCTATTTTTATTAACAAACTCACTCAAACGTTATCTTCTCCCTACCACTTATATGCAGATGATCTACAAATCTATAGGCACTGTAGTCTGGCTAACATCCCTGTTACGATTGACATCATCAATACTGATCTCGTGGCTATAAAATCTTGGGCACACTCATTTGCACTAAAAGTTAACCCGGTGAAGTCACAGGTCATGATAATTGGTAGTCAGGGAATGTACAGTAAAATAAATTTCTCTTCGCTCCAACAGGTGATTTTCGATGGTGTTGCTTTGCCGTTTTCAAAGAAAAGCAAAAATTTGGGGCTGATTATCGATAACACATTATCTTGGGGGGCCCATGTAAACGAAGTTAGCCGTCGTATGCATTATTCATATCATTCTCTCAAGCGATTACAATATTTTTTGCCGATCAAAACTAAAATTATGCTCGCTCAGTCCCTCTTATTACCCATTCTCGACTACGCTGACGTATGTTACCTAGATGCGACAGAAGTACTTCTCAATAAGCTCGAAAGACTGCAGAATCTGGCGATCCGTTTCATCTTTAGTCTCAAAAAATTCGATCATGTATCACAGTATAGATCACAACTCAAATGGTTACCAATTCGTTTACGCAGAGATATGCACATCCTAACCCTTACTTATAAAATCCTGGGACATCCTAATTTTCCTGAGTATTTACGTTGCCGATTTCATCACATACCTCCTTCCTCTCGCCCTACACGTTCATGTGTAACGAATACCCTTATCCTTCCACCGTCAAATACCAAATTCTTTTTCCACTCCTTTACCGTACGTGCTGCTCAGTTGTGGAACAAATTGCCGGCTGATTTACGAGAGAGCTCATCGGTTGACTCTTTTAAGAAGAGATTAAAAGAGCACTTTCTATCTCTTGATGTATAATATTTATATGTATATATATATATATATATTATATATAATTATTTATATATTTATAGTAGATATTAGTTATTATGTGTATTCTGTAGTTTATAATATGAAATAATTTGGTTTAAAATATATTGTGTAACGTAGTTTAGGTATATCTTTTTTTTTTTTTTTTCTTTTATTTTAAAAGGGTTTTGTCACATTGTGACCATGTCACCCCCATAGTTACACACACTTATCTACCTACGTTTAATACATTTTTCCACTAGTTTGTATAGCATCTTGGCTTGTACTGCTAGAGGAAAGGCAAGAATACTATTATACCAACCTACATTATAGCAATTTATATTATATCTATTCAAGTATTGGTGTCTTTCGGCCTCGATCCGTACACACTCCATTAATATGTGGCACGCATCTTCTAATTGATCGCATTCAGTGCAATTGGGTGACTGTATTTTTTTCATTAAAAACCCGAAACTATTTAATGGAATATGCCCCGATCGAAGCCTAAGCGCCGTAGTAATGTCATACCTGCTCATATCGGCTTCATCTATCCATGACTGTCTTGAAAAGGTAGGTTGGATGGTTTTATACCATATTCCTTTATGCAAGGACCTTTCATCAAAGTATACCTTCCAAATGTCATTAGATTGTTTGTTGATTATATATAGTCGCTCCGTGAACGTTGGTAAATGCTTAAAGGGAATGCCATCATCTATTGCTTCCTTCGCTAACTGATCTACTACTTCGTTACCATGTATTCCGATATGAGCAGGTATCCACTGTAACACAATGCTTATATTTGCCTTCCGGAGATTTAGTGCTCTCTTGATAATTTCGTAGGCTATCGGTGCGCCTCGAAAATTCGAGGTGCATCGAGCCAGATGTTGGAGTGCACTTTTCGAATCTGTAAGAATTACAAACTTACTGGTACATTTTTCTAATGTTAATATATATGTCATAGCTTCATCAATTGCTATCAGTTCGGCTGTCATTATAGACACATTTGCAGCTATTTTAAGTTTTTTCGAAACTCTTAACTGTGGATCGAAAAAAGCAGCTCCTACCCTGCCTTCATTTTTCGATCCATCTGTAAATATCTTGTACGAATGTTTGTATTCATTATTTATCAACTCATCACAATGTTTCCTTAGTTTTGTTACATTATAAACACGCTTAGCACTATTTATTGCATCTAAATGACTTTTAATTACAACTGACAAATCCACATTGCTGACCCAAGTGTCCATGGAAAACATTTCTAGTAACTGACTATTGTGTACATCCACCTCACTTAGTATTTCGTGCAAACTTACTAAAAGAGGTTTCTTCTTTTTCCTCCAATAAAAGTTTTTACACAGCTCACTGAGTTCATTTAAATAATTCATCAAATAATTATCTGTAAAAGATTTACTTCTCAAGTAAAACTTTCCAGCAAGGTAATATCGACGCACATGTAATGGTTGGATCTTCAATTCATGTTCCATCACATGAATGGGCGTACTTTTTATATAACCACCTATTAACCGCAAAGCTTGGTTTTGTAATTTATCTAATTTATTTAAGTGAGTTTTGCAACTATTGTCATAGAGAAAACAACTGTAGTCTATTCTGCTGCGTATAATAGATATATATAACCGCCTGAGATGTTTCGGGTGTATGCCCCATTTTGGTCCTGTTAGGACTTTAAAAATATTTAGGTACTTCGTAGCTTTTTGTGTTATTTCGTTTATGTGTTTGGACCACCTAAGTCCTCGATCCAACCACAAACCTAAGTATTTGAAATTATCTACTAATTCTAAATTATAATTATTTATATGGAGTCTAACGTCTTCTTTTCTGAAACTCTTGCTGAAAATACATATTTTACTTTTGGATGCCGAAATTTCTAGACCTAAGTTTAAAAGTAAATAGTAGATAGCATCTATGGCGCTTTGTAATTTATTAATACTTTCACTTAAGCGCGAGTCAGTGACAAACAATACAAAATCATCTGCATATTGCGAGATAATTACGTTTGTGATGGATTTGCAAATATGCGAAGTAACAACATTGAATAAAAGCGGAGACAAAGGGTCACCTTGCGCCAAACCCCGACATGAACGTCGGCACATAGAACTATCACCTTGAATCGTTAAGTATCTACTTTTTAAAAAGTTCCATAAATATTTGCATATTTTGTCTCCAACCCCTAATTTATCCACTAAATTCACTAAACTGATCACATCCACATTATTATATGCATTGTCGATATCTATGAAACAAGCCAAGGTTGAATTTCTTTCTGAGAATCCTATTTGTATTTTACATATTAAATTTACAAGATTATCAAATGTAGAGCGACCTTTTCTGAATCCAGTAGTATTATTTGATAGTATTTGTTGGTGTTCAATGTACCATTCTAGTCTATTTTTCAATATGTTATGGAAGATCTTACATATACATGATATCATTGAAATTGGTCGTATGGAAGATATTGACTCTGGGTTTCTACCTGGTTTCGGGATAGGTACTATAATGATATCTTTCCATTGATCAGGTACAAAGCCTTCAGAGTAAAATTTATTGTACAGTTCTAATAATATGTGTTTGCCTATGTCTGGGAGGTGCCTTATCATTAAATACGAGATGTTATCGTGCCCGGGACTAGTATCTTTAGTTGGTATACATTTATTTAATTCTTGTATTGTAATTGGTGCACCTAAAACGGAATTCATACTAACAAATTTTGGTTCTTTATTTATAACAAAATCTGGAGTCAAAGATTGTAAGAGTTGATATGAATAATCTTTAGAAATATGTTGCCCACCCGTCCTGTAACCTTTAAGCCATTTCATTTTACGCCACATTTCATTTTGTGATGTTGTAGAGTCTATAGAAGAACAAAATTCATGCCATGCTTTAGATTGAGCATTACGTATCAATTTTTGTGCAATTCTTATTTTGTCTTTAAGAATATTATAACTATGAGGTGTTGGATTACGTCTAAAGGTAGTAAGAGCCAGACGTCTTTCAGCTACTGATTTGGATAGTACTTCATTCCAGTATGGCTTAGCGGAAAACTTAGATTGTGGGTTTTGAGAAATTTTTGTAATTGGTATACTGAAATCTGCTGCACTATTTATACATTCTATGAATTCATTATAAGTTTTTTTGTAAATCTTCTGATAAATTGATGTGTGTAAACTTACTTTCTAGATAATTTTTGTATGAGTACCAATTTGCTTTATTTATGTTTCTACGTTTTATACAACTATTGTAAGATACTATACCTGTTGTGATTTTAATAAATTGGTGATCGCTACCTAGAGATTCTTTTAATACTTTCCAATCAGACCTTAACGCTATATCCGATGTAACTAGAGAAATGTCGGGAGTAGATTGTTGTAGATTACCACCCACAATTTTAAATCGTGTTGATTCTCCATTGTTTAATATTACGTAGGGACTCTCAGCTATAGCGTTAAAAAGTTGTGTGCCTCTAGAATCGGTCCTATTTGACCAAGTCACGTGATGAGCGTTAAAATCTCCGAGTAACATTGTTTTTGTTGAAAAATTAGATAAAATCTGTTCCCAGTCATTTTGACTAGTCCGTGAGGAGGGTGGGCAATATACTGAGATCACATTTTCAATGTGATCGCAATTAAAAAGTTTAGTGTGAATTATTTCAATGTCTGGATTTATAATTTGCATATTACATTGAATAGATTTGATCGATTTATGAACCAATATAGCTACTCCTCCGTAACCATCATGCCTATCTTTGCGATAAATAAGATAGTTGTTAATATTAAGTCTGTTTTCTTCTACTAACCATGTTTCACTTAAGGCAGCAATGTGAACCTTTTCTTGTTGTAATAATTGACTTAACGTTACTATTTTTGGTCTAACACTTTGTGCGTTCCATTGCACAATATTAATATTAATTAACTTATCCATTAAGATAATCAAATAATAATTTCAACACCGGCCAGTCACTAATATTATCTGTCATCACCAAAATAAACCATTCTAAGCAACACTTAATACACTCTCTAATTTTATTGTGATTCGAGTCACGCTTAGAAAATATTATCGCTTTTAATCTAAACAAAAGCTCACTTAAGTTAATTCCACGTTCGCGAGTCTCTTGTGCTTTTTCGTTCAAAATCTCAGTTTCTTGCAGGTCTTCGTCAAGTTTGTGGAATATTTCTGTTTTGACTTTTTCAGACCGCTGTTCTCTCCGTGTAGACTTTTGTTTTTTAACTTCCGAATTGTTATGTATCACCGCACTTGTATTTATTATTTCTGCATACGAAGGAGACCCGTAACATGGTTGACAAGGTTGGAATGTAGGGCTAGGATTCTTAATATAACTGGTTGATGGTATGCTTGTTGGAGTATTCAGTTTAGGTTCTTTTAATACTGACGGTTCTGGTTCTATATATGTTGTTAATGCTCTGCGATACGTACAATTGAAATCTGCCATCAATTCTCGGATCTTTTTTTCTTTCAAGAAAGCCGGGCAACTTTTGACCAAGGCCATATGATTTCCTGTGCAATTTACACACTTATATTGCATTGTTTCACAGTTTAGGTATATCTTGTAGAATATATTTTTGTTCTTTTTTTTTTGTGCATAGTACATTCCCGCAATAGCAGTCTCACTACACCTGTTAGGGTTGGCTGGCAGAGATCTCTACCAGAGATAAGCCCACCTATGTACAATATTTAATTTAACCAAATTTAATTGTTTATGTGCAATAAAGGATTTAATAAACTATTGCGGACACCAAAAGATATCGTTTCCTTGCAAACCCCTGGCATATACAAGGTTGATTGCAGATGTGGTAGTTCCTACATCGGGCAGACGAAAAGGACAATAGCTGAAAGGGCCAAGGAAGATATCGCAGCTGTCAAAAACCTGCAAAAGGGTGAGTCCGCCATTGCTGAACATTTACTAGATTCCGGAACCAACCACTGGATAAAACTGCACAAACCCCAGGTCCTCTCCACCGATCGTCACTATTATTCCAGAATATATGTACTGCTCGCATCTGTGGGCAGGGGCTCTTAAATACCAGCTGGATCCATTTAACTCTCTGCAAAGGCGAACTACTCGAATCATCGGGGATGCCAATCTAACGGACTCGCTAGAGTCACTGAGCTCACGGAGGGACTTTAGCTCTCTCTGTGTGTTCTACCGTCTCTTCAACGGTGAGTGCTCCGAGGAACTGTTCGAATTGGTACCAACGTCACCTTTCTATCATCGTACCACTCGACACCGCAGTGCGGTTCATCCATATTACCTGGAAGCAATGCCGTCTAGTACAGTTCGCTTTCGGCGCTCATTTTTACTACGAACATGTCTCCTCTGGAACGAACTTCCCACTGCTGTGTTTCCCGAACGCTACGACATATCCCTTTTCAAGAGAGGTTTGAAGAGAGCACTATATTCAAAGTTGGCAGCGACTTAGCTATGTCCCTGATATTGGCGAAGTCTATGGCGGCGGTTACCGCTTGCCATCAGGTGGGCCGTCGGCTCGTGTGATACAAGAAAAAATATCACGAGAAGTGGTTGAAATTAAAAAAGCATAAAAACTGTAACCGCGATGATAGATACCGTTTATCAACTACCTGGAATCCTGTTATTGGTAAATTTAAACAGTGCGGTACTTATAAAAACGTCAGTGTGTAGATGTCATGAGTGTGGTATGTCGAGGTACCAACGATATTGATAAAAATAAAAATGAAAATTCTGAAGATCAAGCGGAGGGTAGTTGTGAAACCTGCGCTTTACGAAGACGTCACTGAGCCTCGGCAGTCGTCCCGTGACCACGGCCTGATACAATTCGGCCGAAACGCGTCAGGCAACAGTAAGTTAATATAGTTCTTATTGTTAATATAGTTAATATGTACAAATCACGGAAGTCCAAAAACTTTAATCTTCTTCAAATTTTATTTATTCAGAGAGATGATCATGGAAACGCTTCGCTATCGTGTCGTTTTAGTCTCGTATTCTTTGTAGCGCTCAGTCTCTAAATATCATATTATCAAAATATCATAATCGCAAAACATCATATTCTCAAAACATCATATTAGCAAAACATGATACTCGCAAAACATCCTATTCTCAAAATATCATATTCGCAGTATATTATAATCTCAAAATATTTTAAAATGTACAGTCATCTACACTCTCAAATCTTATTAATCGACTCTTTTGTAGCTAGTGGCAACAGATTGCTGTAAAAATTAAAACTTCAAACGACAACAGACTATACACATCACATGATCAAAACTTTGTATCTTTGAAATACAACCTATAAGTAAATATACTATTAAATTTTATCAATAGACGGAATCGCAAATTAGATATTTAAACATTTGTTCAATAAACGCAAACATTTAATGATTCATCAATACACAAATGACAAGCTTACTTATCCTGTACAAACAAACTATAATTTGATAGCGGTTGGAGACGCTATGAGGGTTTCATACAAACTTTTTAGATTCCTTTTTTTTAGATTTTCCATTGATAATGCAATTTAATATTTGTCGAATTTGGTAATGTACCTACGTACATTTTTGACCAAATATGGAGACAGATTCCGTAAATTATATTTTATATCGTCCAATTTATATTACCTACTGAAACAAAATCAAATGATAATGGTATTTGTTGCACTTTAAATAAGTTTTAGCCAACTTCAAAAAAAGAGCTTATCAGTGTGTATGTATGTAATATTGCTGGCTATATCCACACACTAATATTTGCCTGTTTTATTATAATAAACTTACATACTTACGACAAAATTAACAGCATTATAAGCGTGCTTTTACACCGTGTGGTATACACCCAGATTGGGCACTATTCTTTATTTATAGTCGTAGGTTCTTCAGTAGTGAAAGGTACACAAGAGGTATAGAACTTGAGAAAGAGATATACCTAATTTAAAACCTTGCAAGTATAATATACGTCTAGAAAAGCGCACAAGTCCATTTAAATAATTTTGGGTGACTTGTTCCTATGCATTTTATTACCGCTTTGTTACAATTCATTATTATCATCTATGTTGAAAAACAAATCTCAAACGACGACTTTTTGGATTTTCATTTTACGAAAAAAAAGGGTAATCATTAAGCTTTGCTGTGATGATTATTTTCTCTAGTCTATAGATCTTTAAGCTGTAAAATTCCCTAAAAGCTATAAGACATAATGTTTTAGTTAGAG
Source organism: Schoenobius gigantellus (assembly GCA_963935595.1). Lineage (NCBI taxonomy): Eukaryota > Metazoa > Arthropoda > Insecta > Lepidoptera > Crambidae > Schoenobius > Schoenobius gigantellus. Next base: position 13,623,295 of record OZ012544.1, on the reverse strand, counting down.
GATGCTTATACCCACAAAGTACCACAATTACCAAATTACCACAATCTCTCTCACTGCACCTATAAACTTGACTTTACACTTAACTTTCACAAAATCATGTGCATCAAGGACATTAAGTGATGCCGTAGTTAGAAAAAAAAATTGCCATATGTTCAAAGCACAACTATTCCAGAGTTCTTGTTCCCCTCTTTACTCTATTTGTCATCAAATACAAGTCGGGATTCGCTAAATAAAGCTTTCAAACAAATAAATACAACATTAACTAATATAAAAGTAGTGTGTGTATTGTTTGAATTGTTAATGGTTTGCTACATTAATAACCTTGAGGTCCCAGCATAATTCCTTGTAACCAGAAGGGTTGGCGTCGTATTCCTCTTGCGTTACCGCTGGCCAATCTTTCTCCACGTCAAAGTCTTCATCGGGGTTCTCCATTCCGCGAAGCGGGGGAAGCTATGAATATTTTAAGATACTATTTATTCAAAATATTTTACTCCAACGTATACGTAAAGTTAATGATACTGTATTTCCTGAAAGAAATTTGTCTTTATACACGATATTAACAAAGTCGATTGCCAACGATTTCCACTTACCATCAGGACTTGTCTGTTCGTCTTATATTGCTTTTCTCATCTTGTATTGCTTTAAAATTAAATATGGAACATCTGTCAAAAACAGCATCTAAAGATCGAGCTCATTCTTGAGCACGAAACTCAGGTTATTCACTAAAGGCGGAAAATGAATTGAAATTATTCAAAATTAATTATTAAAGTAATATTTTTGTATTTTTATTACAAATACCTAAAGGTAGTGTTTCATGTACCAATATCCAACACGGGATTAAAACGACCATCAAATGATCGCGTATATAATATAAATTAGCTGTTGGAAAATAACATCATGTCGTATATTTTTTCCCGTTTTTGCAACATTTTTTATTGATGTTGAGCTCCTATTAGTCATAGCGTGATGTTATATTAGCCTATAACCTTCCTCGATAAATGGACTATTCAATACAAAAAGAATTTTTCAAGTTGAATCAGTAGTTCCTGAGATAAGCGCGTTCAACCAAACAAACAAATTACAAATACCTATAGGTAGTGTTTCATGTACCAATATCCAACACGGGATTAAAACGACTATCAAATGATCGCGTATATAATATAAATTAGCTGAGCCCGCGACTTCGTTCGCGAGGATGTTGGAAAATAACAGCATGTCGTACATTTTTTCTCGTTTTTGCAACATTTTTTATTGATGCTCAGCTCCTATTAGTCTTAGCGTGATGTTATATAGCCTATAGCCTTCCTCGATAAATGGACTATTCAACACAAAAAGAATTTTCCAAGTTGAATCAGTAGTTCCTGAGATAAGCGCGTTCAAACAAACAAACAATCAAACAAACTCTGCAGCTTCATAATATTAGTATAGATATAAAATGGAAAATACACCGTCATTACCAGTTTATGCCTCGGCCTCTCCTTATTTCGCAAGAGCACGAGATGCGAGATCGGGATGTAGCGACCTTTGCCGCGGTTGTAGAGAAATGGCTCCACTTTGGTTTTAATGGCGTGATCTATCTCCGCGTACTGTTTGTTCTGAACGGCTCGTTTCATCATATCAACAAGAAGCCCTCCACCTAATAATTTTCAATATTCAGTATTATGACTATAAATATATTATTAAGTATATATTATATTATTATTTGAAGTATTCATTGTAACAATATTAGTGACATCACTTATTCTATTACATTATGCACTATAAATTCAAGCGATATCGTTCACGCTCCACTATCATAACACTGTACCAATTGGGATGATGACTGAATTCTAATTTTTACGTCTCGTCATTAAATATTAAAATACCGTGGAAAAACATGCAATCCTGTGAAATTAGAATTAAAATCGGCTTAGAAATACATTAGATACAAGCATTTTAAGTTGTTAATTTGAAGGCGATTAGACAGAGAGATCCGACATCAACCGTGACGTCATTGTTGAGTACGGCCATATAAACTCCTTGTAAATTGCCGTTTTGCTAGAAAGAGATGGAGAAAAATCTTTAATATTTTATAAGTATCTTGGTTGTTTTTATAGTTGTAAGGACCTGTGGTCACTTATGTATTATGTTGCATAGCACCTACGACTGGCTGCAACCGGCAGTCAGTCATGTGTTCTGTGCAGTCGTCCCCGCGCATCCATACTATAAACGCGTGCTGAAATACAGAGTTTAACCTATTAACGAGTTTCATTACCAACCCACACGCGAGGTCTGCCTAGGTTGGATCCATATATCCACACTGGTGACCCGACGTTGGTAATTGGACAATAAGTGCAGTGTTACTAAATTATATAATATAAATTATAAACTATTCTAAATTATGACTTCGAGTGCAAATAATACTCAGTATGCAATAATATAACCAATAAATTAATTTAAAGGTGAATGCATAATGCACAGATCATTAGCATTTAAAAGCTGCTAGAGAGCACTAGTAGGTATTTATCTCTAAAACAGTCTTCTTTGATAGCATGGGTTTTAATCAAAGTAAAGAGAAGGAGAATGTAGCGTTAGCCCAAGCTCAGGCGATAACGACGAACGTCTAAAATAAAATTAACTATTTTGGCTGCGCTACTATAATAATAGTAGCGATACTAGTCATACTACTTTGTTATGGCATACGCATGAGATGCCGACAGAGTGTGAAAGGTTGGTTGCGAAAAGAAATCGCAGTGGTGTTTCCAAGCGTACCAGTTGTCAAGGTAGAGAGGATGCCGATGCAGCAGCAGGCACCCCCGAGTAGTGCCGCTGCACCAACATCCGCAAATTACCTATATGTGAAGTGCGAAAGTGAAGTGTTCGTGTAGTATGGGTGCGTCTGAAATCTTTGCGCTATAACTATATATATTTCGTAACTATTACTTATTTTAATCTGATTGTACCTAGCTAAAATTAATTGTTTGCATATTTTTTTATCGTTTTACAAATTTAAAATAAAAAAGTCATTTATGTTTTATTATTATTTATGTCAAAGTGAGTAATAATAAGCAATAATAAAAAAAACGTAATAATATTAATCGTTATTAACTTACAACTACTAATTCTTTGTACTATTCTTTGCTATATGTTGACTGGCGAAAATCACTTCAAATATTGTACTTTTATGTAATGATTTAAAACTGTATTCTACTTTTAAACCTTAAGATACTATGCTAAGTAGTGACTATGCATTTTTTTTTATCTCCTCTGTTTAATAAATAACAATGTTCAGTTCTATGTATATTAAATTTAAATACTTTTAAATACAGAATAAATGAATTTATTTCGTTCATTATTTTGTTACAATGTATTGGGAATAGGTAGTAATTAGTTTCCCACGAGAATTAATGTTATATTCCTTGGCAATAGTAAGATTAAACACTGTCAGTGCACATTCCATGTAATTCTATACGATGCACCTGGACTATTATTTACAATAACAATAGCGTGCAACGTAGCAGTTTGTCATTCGAGTAAGTATCATCTTTTTGATGACGCGACTATCGCTACGCGATAAAGTCGCACAAGTTGTAAGCAAGTTAGAATTAAATAGAACTTAATAACTTTTGAATTGTAATATTTAGTTATATGTTGTCGAATTTTTTTTGTAGGAGAGGAATGGTGTAAGGACCTGTGGTCACTTATGTATTATGTTGCATAGCACCTACGACTGGCTGCAACAACCGGCAGTCAGTCGTCCCCGCGCATCCATACTATAAACGCGAGCTGAAATACAGTTTAACCTATTAACGAGTTTCATTACCAACCCACACGCGAGGTCTGCCTAGGTTGGATCCGTATATCCACAATAGTTATTCGAAAACCGATTCTTTCTTTCTGTTTATTATATGAATGAGCTTCTATTAAAGCAAAAATTTTTTTGTCATCTAGCCTATTGGCTCATTAAACTCACACTTCCCGTAAGGATGAAAACTGTACCTACTATTCCTATTGGAGAATATTTGAAATCACCCGTAACACATCAACATGATTTAATTATTATTGCAGTTATTAATATTTTTTTCACCTCAACAGCTCGGAAAGGCTTTCTTTAATGGTACAAGAACTGGAAATATGAATTAAAACTTTGTGGTCAAAAATATTTTCGTTTAAAAAAGAAGAATCTACATGCTGAAAATAATTAAGTACATGATAAATTAATTTTCGTTGCGTCAATTTATATTCGATGTTGAATTGTTTTATAACCGTAAGTAACAGTTTTTCTCGCTGAAGTGGGGTGTGAAAAATTGTGTGTTGCGCTCGGCTGCAAAGTTATTTCCCTCTCGTGCCTATAAAACCCTTCGCTTTACAGGATTTAATGAATTCAGCGCTCGCGACAAAAACCAACTTTGCAGCCATGCATAAGAAAATTACACTCCACGACAGCTAAATCGAGCCACCTTGCCCTTTTGGATTATATCGTCCATAACTCAAATTCAAATTCAAAAATCTTTATTCAACATAGGCCTTTACAGGCACTTATTGACGTCAAAACAAAGCAAAACATTCTAATTTAAAGAAAACATATTTAACCTTGTATGTGCATACATTCTGAAAATACTCAAGATGTCTGCAAATACAAGTAGGAATAAAAAAAAAATTTGAATCTACACCTATTAAAAAATATAACTATTAAATAAACTATTAAAAAATATTTGGACAACCAAAAAGTTTATGTGCAATTTTGTAGCTGACATATTCATGTTCAATCTTATGTGCTGATTATGAATATACCAGCTACGAGTATATATAACAGCTATAAAATTGCATAAAACTTTTTGGTGGACCAAACATGTTTAAAAGTTATGGACGATAAAATCCGAGAGCGCCACCTTGCACTTCGATTTAGGTGTCCGGGACTGTATTATAGTCACGTCATCATACAGGTGGCGACTCACTACTAGAGTCGTCTGCGTGGGTATTACCCATTTGCAACCAAGTAGCTAGCGTTTCCGGTTTAAAAGCAGGAGTGAAATTACTGGCTAGTACTGTAACATGACATCCTGTGTCACAAGTTGGCAACATTCAATGATATCATTTTTTTTTTGTTTAGTATTTAACGGCCACGGTAGCACCATCCATTGATGTCCTTATAGGTTAAGTAGATTAGTAAATCTTATGCTACGGCTCTACCTGCGTCCTTGCGCGTGATTATCATACGGGAGAGTATTGACACAACACAGATGGAACGCGTTAATTTCTGTGCGGCATTATTAGTGGTGTTAGACGTTAATAGCTTTTGTATCAAACTCTTTTTATTTTTAACACATTCAATAAGGCGTATTACGACGCAAGCCACTAATATTTACGCAGGTGGAGCCCTAGCATTACAGGAACCACGTATATTATAGGCGACTCCAGACATTACCATCAGTGGGCAACCTGTGAGTTTTGCAACATAGTTGAATAAAAAAGTGTCACTGTGCTCGTATAATATATAATATCCAAAATAACGATTCAAATTTTGGTAATTCTAGTTAATAGAATATATAGGATAGTTTTGGATAAATATCGTTGTTGTTGAAATTAAATGAAACACTTGAAAACATAATAACTAAAATACAATATTTGATTAAGTATCTGGTAAATCTTCTTTCTCATTTACAGCAAGAAAGAAAATATTACTTACTTTAAAATATGCTTGCAAAATACTTTAATATTAGTAACATTTAACTCGCTATTTTCGCATAGTATATGTAAAATTTTATACTTTCCATAATCAATAATAAATTTTATGATTTTAAACCTACTTTCATGGTGATCGAGAAAGCAGCCATTCTGTACACGTGTAGAATAGTTAGAAAGTTTTTATTGCTTCCAATTTAAATTCAGAAGTGGGCATTTTTGGCTTTGACCCGTACTTAAGCCATATTTTGAAAAAACAAAGGAAAATTTCTGTAAAATATCTGTAAAGAAAGAAGAAAGAAGAAAAAAGAAAGTATTTAACAAGTTTTATGCAATGTTTTCGTTTATTGTTCACACTCGTATACATGTATAAAACTTGTTGAATACAAAACATGTATACAACTTGTTGTATGAAATTGTTTCTGAACTACTAGTTGTCTACATGTTTATGATGTCACGTTTTATACTTGTTGTAGATAAACTTGTAGAAAATGACACGCCAATCCGGTAGTTTCATTAATATTTTCTACTCAATTGACTATTCACAATGGAAAGTAAAGATGCTGAGGAACTTTACTTCATGATAGGCGTTATTATTCTTATGCCGGCACCCAACTTGGTAAGATTTTGACGTCGATTTTTTGATTTCCTGCTTTTCATTTAATTTTCATTCAGGCCAATAATATTTCTGTATTATTATTATTCGAGCCAATATTAGTCATAATATCCCCCGCTCTTGCCAACTTAGTTATAATTAGGATGACAGGAAATTACAAAATACGAATTAATTCTTTTTATTTATATTTTTATAGATAAAATACTGTTTACGCTGTATTTTATTATTTAATCAAGTCGCTTCTTATTAAATTGTTAATATAAAAAAATCATATTGCAAGATGAATATCAGACTAGTAATGTAAGTGCCGCCACTAATGTGGGAAAATTGCCTTAACGAAATAATCTAACTAAACAATAATCTTACTCACCTTTCAGGTCTATGAGCTTATAAAGCTTCTGTTCCGAAGTGCCGGCTTGCTTTTTAACTCCACTAGTAACATTGCTCTCAGTGTTACCCATTCTTCTTTCATCTTACAGCTAAAGAGACTAGAAAAACATCGAAGTACGTGGATTTTCTGGTTGATTTCTAACCTTGGACTGTTTATACTCTTGCTGTTAGCCATAATCGACGAAACATCACGTTGCCATAACAATGGATGGGGGAAGAGTTTGCGGATTAATCAAATAAACCAACAACAAAGTTAGCTATTTTTTTTATTTGTAGGTGTTTCTTGTTCGGTTTGATTTTCTGAACGACCTCCTAGAATATCCTCATACTTTTTTAAGTATCTAATGGAATGCGTTTTTGCAATAAATATAAATATAATGCGTCAGTGGCGCTATGGACTCGGCACTTGCCTTCCAATAGGGAGGTCCGGGTGCGAGACCGCCATTATACCAATGTGATTTTCGTTTTTCGAATTTCATATGTAGTACATTTGTCTGACGCTCCTATGGTGACGGAAACATCTGGGGCAACCTGCATACATCTGCGAAAAATTTCAATGGTGTACGTGAAGTCGACCAATCCCCACTGGGCCAGCGTGGTGGACTAAGACCTAATCACCCTAACACAGGGTAGGCTCGAGCCCCTCGGTGGGGACACATAGGAGCTGTGATGATGATGATAAAGATTAAACAAATTTCTGCATAGAAGAAGTATTTTTAAATGCTTTTTGATATATAGAACATTTAAATTAATAGTAAAAACACCAATAAAACTTCAACAAAATACAAGCCACTTATACGAGTATTTAATTGTATCATTTGCAGGTATTTATAGGTTCCTTAAAATTCAAATTTATCAATCTATAGCGTGCAAAATTTAAATTAAGAAATTACGGTACTGACAAACAAATATTAATAATTAACTAGCAAATTCATAATATGCATGCATGGATCTTAATAAATTTGTTACACTTTGATTTAACTTTAATGTCACCTAATGACATTTAATCCAAATAATTAGAAGTCCAATACTGAACGTACATTAGTTTATTATATACCACTGAAGGTTCTGTGATTAAAGCCACTTTAATTCCATGTTTTGATTAGCTGGTTGCAATTAAGTTTGCGTTCGGCATAAAAGGTAGACGATTTCAGCTGCACTTAACACAGATGCAGCGAAGAATAGGCCGACGATGCCACCGATTGAAACTGAAATAAAAAGAAGTACAGACGGAATGGTATTGGTTAATAAATTGATATAAAGGTTTAGCTCGGTGACCATGAGTTCTAGGCGTCAACCATGGACCTACAACAAAATATGGACGTAGTGTTACAATTTTACATGCACAGGTAGTGTTACATGCACCAGGTAAGACAAAGCGTCATCATTTCTCGACGAGCAAGGCACTCAACATACAAATGTGCTGCCATTTGGATGCTTCACTCTTGATTCAACAACGTTCCGTCCCTATATTTTCACGTCCGTTGCATCAACGACAACGAGCGAGACGCGAGTTCAAATACCGCCCGAGACAAAATTTATATTTCTTCACTGATTTTATTCATTATTCAATTTATTTTACATGTTTAAAAAATGCTACGTTCTATTCAAAAAACGATACAGTCATCATCAAGATGCATCATAGAACCTCTTTCGATTCTGATGTCGCTAGCTTCGAACTTTGTCACTGACAAGGTTTTTTTTTGGATTCTGACAAGTTGTCAGAATGCCCCCAGAACGTAGACGGAGAAAACTAGTTTTCTCCGTCTACGCCCCAGAATGTGAAAATGTATGACAGTTTAATATGGAAGTCTAAAGCCTAATTGGAGTCTAATATGGAATAAGTGAAAACATTAATGTCACGTATCATGATATAGAAACATACCGACCAAGTCCAAATCAGTGCGAATCAAATTCCTTTGGTAGCGCAACGTAGGTAGAGATGACATTCGGACTTTCACGAATGTTCCTGGAGCGTCATAGCGATTTTTTGAATTTCTAAAAATAATATTTCATTAATAACGAACCCCTTACACAAAAGCCAAAAGCTTATATTTCGCAGGCATTCCGCAAAAATAAATGGAAAAAACATTACCTGCTGAAAAAATAGCGTAAGGCTGTCACAAGCTAATGTCATTTCCCTACATCTTTACAGAACGACTGCGGAATAAATAATTCTGTGGCTTTTGTCTAACGGAACATAACAGATTAGTTTTTGGATTAAAATAATAAGCAGATTATCACAAATTTCAGACATCCGGCTCGAAGGACCAATTATGTGCTGAGTACTTAGAAATGTGTACAGCACTCAGCAACAAATAATGCAACATCGAGCCTTAGAAAAAGATGATCCGCTAATTTCGACTTCGTAGAGCGTTTGTCTCTATCGTGCGAGTTACTCAGTCATACTCGTATATCTATTAGGAGTCATATAACCATCAGTTATTTATCTGTTAGGAGCTGTAGAAACAGCAGTATTAAAGTTGCCATAGCATAATAACATAATGTTGGAGTAAAACCCCTACAGGCCACAACTCTACACTCACATACATGTCTTATTAAGGTGGCGCAAAGTAATGTCATAATATGAATGTGCCATATTTTTTTGCAAATGAATTCAAATGTCATTGTGCTTTGAAATAGATTTTGTAGATAGATAGTCTCGCTCGAGCATTGTTGGTTCCAGAGGACGGAGCAACCGCTACCGCTCACACAGCCCGAGCAACGATGGAGATTTTGAGGCACCACTTTCTGAATTGAGTGATGTCCCGTTTTGGAGATTTGAACTGGCCGTCCAGATTCATAGATCTAACGGATCCAGGGTTCTTCCTTTGGAGGTTCTTGAAATATCGCATTTACCACAACAAACCATAAACCTTGAAATTCTTGAAAGCTAACATTGAAGATGAAATTGACAATGTGTTGCCAGTTGTTTTGCGAGCAACCATTCAAAATGCTGTAAAACGAGGACAATTGTACGTCAACTCGGGAGGTGGTCATTTGAGCGATATCATTTTTTCATCTTAATATCATCAATTTTACATCAATAAACTTTTCATGAAAACAGACCTGTTTTTTCATTTCTAACAAAATGGTAGCCAATTGACATTATGACACTACTTTTGCGCAACCTTCTATATGTAGGTATATGTTGCAAGTTTATAAGATCGGGCTGCTACTCTGTTTCTCCGAAACGAACTTTCGTCAACGAACGAAAAACAAAAGAAATTTCAAACGTGCCGCTACTCTATTTCATTTTCGGATACACACAATACTTTCGTTTCCATAGACAACTTTCGTGAACGAATGAAGAACGAATGGAATGAGACCATTGCCGTAAAGTTGGGTGATTAGAGTGAATCAAATAAGTTTCCGGGGTCAGAAGAGTGAAACAAAATATGAACAACCAATGGAGTGAGACCATTGTCGTAAAATGGGGTGGATAGGGTAAAATGATTCCGGGGTCAATAGAGTGAAACGGAAACTTTTTCCTTTCTTCGATAATTATATTACCTATTATGCGATTTTTTCGTTAATTTGTTAGAAAATAGTAAATTAATTATGGATAATCTCAAACATTTTTGTCAAAATGAAAAAAATCACGATTTCTTGGAATTTTAGTTTGTATATAGAAGGTGAATAGAAGTTCTATTTTAAGTGGATTAACAATGTTTACGAGTGATTTTTTTTAGTGTCCGCTATTGCGACACATTTCTTAGAAAGGAATGTTTCAGTCGCAGTTACATTGTGTGTTGTGTTGTTTGTTTTCAAATTAAGCAGTCTAAATATAAGTGAGAATCTTTTTGGTACTTATCTATCAATAGGTATTTTGAGCTTTTATCTAAATAATATTGATGATTACTGATTTTAGCTTAAAATAACATGTTCCGTTACCCCGTAGCAAATCGATGCTCTTCTTAATTATCAATTTTAATTCTCAAATAATATTCAACTGAGTGCAATTTTGTATCCCGAGGCGGGAATCGACGCTAAATTTAAATTACTTCCGAGTTCCGAGACAACGTCGGGTCTTTCTACGCTCTTTAAACTCCTCACGCAAAACAGCTTCAAGCAAAAGTATTCCAAGAGCAATTTCACATTAACTTACTTAAAATCTCACAATTACGAATATCAAAAGGTAACACTTTTGTGTTCGTTAATTTAAGGTCAAAATTCCGTAAAATAAACTGTCAAATTCAATTCTTCGTTTCGAACTTTCGTAAATTAGAGTAGGTTTGGAGAATATATCTGTCAAACTATTTGCGGTCGAACGAATATTCGAATCAAAAAGAACCGTGGTAGGAAACATGCGACATTTCGTTCGAAATTTCGTTTTTCGTAGAAATAGAGTAGACCCCCAGGATTTTGATCAAAAACCTGGATTTTTGAAGTTTACGGTAAGACTAAAAATTTGTAATAATTTTGCCATTTCCTGTTTTTGATCAAAATTGTGAACTCAACATAAACCTATGATAAGTACATGTACCTATTGTATTAACAGTAATGTATTAACAGTGTGAGTCTGACACACACGTATCAATATGACAGACAATAACATGGACTTAACAATAAATCCATGAGTACCTACCTAAACAACACGAATTAATATGACATTAGTGTGTCAACTCTATTAAGAGAGAAAACACCCATTGGTAACGATAATTTATACCTACCTCATGAAATAAACCAAAACATATGATATTATACAAAATTGTTTCATGAAGAAAATTATAATTACCTTTAGGTTCCTACCTGAAAATATGTATGGTCGTTAATTCACTCTCAGCGCATGAAGGCAAACACTCAGATTGTTGGTCCAAATCTGATTTCGAATTCTTATCTGGAATTACCAGCCATATGTATTTTTTGTCATGTATTTTAATTTGCACGAGAACTACACATTTAAATAAAATCGGATTAATGATTAATCCGATTCCAGCCATAATAATATTGTTACGCCGGTGGTATAAGAAACTTCCGGCGTGGTTTTCTTGGCCTTAGAAGCGTTTTCAGCGGCCTGAAAACGCAGTTCAGCGCGTTTCAGGAGGTGCTCTATCACATACTAGAATATCGAAATTTTACCCAAGTTGCCGTTGTTTTCAGGCGCCTGAAACATGTTTTCAGTCCGTTTCAGGCTACCCTCTATCTAACCACATCATAACCTGAAAACCCGTTTTCAGGCGTTTTCAGGACCCCTTATGGGCCTTTGAACCACACTTCGATATATGACTAAATTTTCAATAGGAGTGAGTGAGATAGCACGATAAGAAAGAGACAACAATAGTGGGCACCTTCCAGAGATAAAAGATAGATCGAGATGCATCTAGAAACTTCTAGGCGTGCTGACGGACAGAGATAGAACATGCTCATAAAGACAAACATAATCATGCTCATAAAGACAAATATAATGCGATGGAACTTTCTAGAAAGACAAACAATCGATCGGGTATGGAATGTTCTAGAATAGAACATTCTCGAATGTCTCGGAAGTTCACCGGTTCTACTGTAGAAGCGCGAAGGCATACACGGAACTTTCTAGAAGACAAACGATCGATCGGGTATGGAATGTTCTAGAATAGAACCTTCTCGAATGTCTCGGAAGTTCACCGGTCCTACTACATAAGCGCGAAGGGTACCACGGAACTTTCGAGAAGAGAAGATAAATAATCGGTTGGGTACGGAATATTCGAGAATGGAACATTCTCGAATGCCCCGAATGTTCGTCGGCCCTACTATATAAGCGCGTAGGCGAATGCAGCCGGACAGTTCTTTTCAAGAGAGCGAACCGAGCGGATCAAGCGAGACATAGTGAAGAATTCTGTGTGTTCAGTGCTTAGTAACGTTTTACAGTGTGTCCGTAGTGCTTATAGCGGTTTTCAGTGTTTTTTTTTTTTTTTTTATGGATGGCCCGGCAAATGACCTCCTCCCGCCTGATGTTAAGCGGTGAAAGAGGCCCAAATGAGTTGACAGATAGAGTAGGGACGACATCCACTCTCCTACCTGCCCGCCCCTTGCCGGCCCAAAAGATGCTTTTTCACGCCTCTTTTGAAGGAACCCATGTTGTAGGATGGGGGAAACACGTGCGCAGGTAGAGAATGTTAAGTCATCATCACAGCCCATATACGTCCCCACCGAGGGGCTCGAGCCTACCCTATATTAGGGTGATTAGGCCTTAGTCAACCACGCTGGCCCAGTGCGGATTGGTCGACTTCACATACACCATTGAATTTCTTCGCAGATGTATGCAGGTTGCCTCACGATGTTTTCCTTCACCGTAGGAGCGTCAGACAAATGTACATATGAAATTCGAAACGAAAAACACATTGGTACATGGCGGGTCTCGAACCCCGACCCCCCGATTGGAAGGCAAGTGCCGAGTCCACTGCGCCACCGACGCTAATGGCGCAGAATGTTAAGTGAAGTGACCTAATTAGTGCTTTATTAAATCTTATCTCTAATTGTCGGTGTTTCGCGAATTTTCTATTGAAAACCCACCCCACAAACGTAACAATATCATACGTCGGGCTTTTTTGCCTACTGTGCCGCCTACTGTGCCGCCTACTGTGCGGCCATTTTAGAACATATTGGTCTCATGCGTGACGATGGTAAAAGGCCTAATAGGATGACACTTGTTCCTTGGAAGAAGGACCGACCTTTGGTGTGGGACGCTTCTTGTGTCGACACCTTAGCGCCATCTCACTTTCCTGGAACTCAAAATAGGGCTGGTGCGGTGGCGGAATCAATTGAGAGTCTCAAAAGGCGCAAATATAGCACCCTTGATAGTGGTTATACTATATTTGAGCCTTTTGGGGTTCAAACACTTTGGCCATGGGGAGCGGGAGCCCATAGATATAAGGATCTTTCGGTACCTTTAGTCGAAGCAACATGTGACCAATATGCTGGCTATTATTTTGGCAAAGAATAAGCTTTGCCACGTGGCAATGCTACCAGCATTTTAGGAACGTTACCCATTGGCAAAGGTCATTTAGATTAATGTTGTACATAAAATATATTTATTAAGGTAGTTTATTGTTTTTTATTACTCGTGTTTTAATTTAATCTTTATATAGTCACTGGTTGTAGCAATAAATCAAATAAAATCGGATTTACTCGCGTATATGATGACTGAAGCTGGTGGGTGTCACTGAGTAGCATCAGATTTATTATATTACTGCCGTCATCTCATATATTTATGTGGCCCGTTTCACGCAAACAGAACTCACGGCATCTATTGTTTTAGCAGTCTGTGGACGAGCCTGGGATTTGATTATTTTCCTAAGCAGTTGGTTGTAATCTCAATAGCCTCGCGTAGCATCATTGGGATGAATTGGTGTTCTTTGGCAAAGATCTCTAAATTTTCAAATTTAGAATAATGGCTGGGCCCGTCCAGAGCGTGTTCACAAACTGCAGATTGTGTTTCGCGCCTATGTTTAACGTCAGCTATAAATATGTACTTTAATCCGTGTTGTGACGCTTCTATTTGTTTAACTTATGTAAGAGAGGCCACAGTCACATTCCAGTTTGTAAATGCTTGCATCTTGGGGGGGAATTTGGCACTTGACAGATCGAAGGTATTGGTTTATCTTCTTCGGCGGCTTAAAATAGGTTTTAATCGAAGAATGCCTCAGAATGTTACTAGTTACTAATCTTCTCAGTGACTCCTTTCATATAGTGTCGTATACTTGTATAGCATGTGGACGTTCGACTATCGCTAAATAATCGAAATGTTTATAGCTAAATATACGCGAGTAAATCCGAAAAGTGTAGTGTTATTTAAATGTATTTTTCAACACACTTGCTCGTAAAGTGGATCTAATTTTACCGGTTTTAGATACAAAAGGCAGCTCATAAAACAAATTATTTTTTCATTTTCATTAATAGCCGAGCCACGCATCACAGAGTCCAGCAATGCTACACTAGTCGGCCACGCCAATAATCCATCCATCCATACTAATAAATGGGAAAGTGTGTGTGTGTGTTTGTTTGTCCGTCTTTCACGGCAAAACGGAGCGACGGATTGAAGTGATTTTTTAAGTGGAGATAGTTGAATGGATAGAGAGTGACATAGGCTACTTTTTGTCTCTTTCTAACACCCCACTTCCCTAAAATGGGGGGTGGAAGTTTGTATGGAGCATTCCGCAATTTTCAAGGTAGAAAGCTAAAAATTGGTATACGAACTATTTGTGACTCGTGCATCATTTTTTTTATGGAAATCTGCCCAACCCCTTAAAAGTGGGGGTGAAATTTTATATGGGACTTTTTGCAGTTTTCAAGGTAGGAAGCTAAAAATCGGTACACAGACTCTTTGTTACCAACAAAAATACCTGCCTTATTTTTTTTTTTAATCTTCGGTGTTACCCCGAATTTAACGCGAGCGAAGCCGCGGGCAAAAGCTAGTGTACTATATTTTTTTTAAATCTGTAGGTAATACATAAAGACATCAACGAACTACATGATTTTTCAAATTATTATTTTCATACCATTATTTAGTTTGTCTACAAATTAACAATAATTTGTGTTATTTAATCAAAAAAATGAGTTTATTAGGTATTTTCTCACAAGTGTGTTGAAAAACGTCGTACAATATACATGCGTATATTAGTTAAACAGACTCAGATTTATTACGCCATCGCCTTCGGCTCGGGCTGAAATTCCGCCTCGTGAGTTATAACCAACATACCGCACTTATATTGTAATGTACTATTATATTAAGTCAAAATGTCATGGATTATGAAGAATAGAACTTACCTTTGCTTTGAACCAAGCAATTCATGCCGGTATAATTACAATAATATTCTTTATCTGCAAAATGCATAATACATATTAGCATAGTTTTGTCATGGTGAAGCGAGTAATTTTAATATTGACTTAAAACTATCAATATGAGACCTGTATTAACCATCAATATCTTTGTCACATTATTTTTAACACCCTTGCTCGTAAAGCTGATGTAATTCCACCGGTTTTAAATATGTAAAGCGGGTCATAAAAAACGCGTTTGTTACCAAAGCAAATAGTTAAGTTATAGTCCATACAAATTCCATAACAGTATTATTTGCCACAGTGTTGCCATATATACAGATTTATCTGTATCTATACAGAATTTTGACCACAAATACAGTTTACAGATTTGGCTTAACTTTTATACAGATTAACTTTTATATAGATCACATAGTCTATGATGAAATAATTGAATACTTACTTATGTATCTATTTTTAATGTATACCTAGGAAAATTAATGTTGAAGACAATAAATAAACGCCTATATAGGCGTTTATTTATTGTCTTCAACATTAATTTTCCTAGGTTCTGTGTAAATCGCTGTCGACATCCTGGCAGCATTTATAGTGTACAGACAGGGATTCCCCGAAACTTATGTTTGAATGAATGAACGGAATGAGCAGAATAAAATGATTTGCTTGAATCATTGAACGCTTGGCATAGTTGGCATTGCGAGTCGAGTCGACGTTTTTACGCTAAGATTTCTTGTCGATTTTGTGTGTTCAGTGCACTCTCAAAAAAATTAAACTTGAATACTTAATGTGAAGAAAATAATCTTGGTAATATGTTATCGAAAAAGTCAAGGAATACGCAACGTTTTTATCAGACTTGGCTGGAAGAAACCTATTTTAAATCATGGTTAAAAACAAGTAAAAAGGGAGAAGATTACGCATACTGTAAGTTTTGTTTATCAGATCTTGCAATTGGAGGTGGGGGAAAAAATGATCTTGTGCGACATATGAAAACTGTTAAACACTTAAACTCAGTTCCTGGTTCCTCTGCCATTCAAAAGCCAGTTACAGATTTTTTTCAAAAAGGTACAATTGCTGACGATGTAAAGACAGGTGAAATTCTGTTATCGTCTTTTGTTGCTGAGCATAACCTTTCTATGAATGTCATGGAACACCTCCCCCAACTCATCAAAACAGTGTGTAAAGATTCTACCATTGCAAAAGAACTTGCGTGTAGTCGCACCAAAACCACAGCTATAATAAAATCTGTTACGGGACCCACTGAAAAAGAAAACTTAATTGCCGACTTAAAAACCAGAAAATTCTCACTGCTGATTGATGAAAGTACGGACAGAGGATGTGTCAAACTTTTATGCATTGTCGTTAGATATTATAGAAACAAAAAAATAAAAGATGCGTTCTTTGGACTGATACCCGTTCAAGATGCGACCGGTGAAAAACTAGGTATACGAACATCTTGTAAAATTATTTACAGATAATGGTATTCCTTATAAAGATAATTTGATTGGATTTGCCGCAGATGGAGCTAATGCAATGATGGGTCAGCATAATTCTGTAGCAAGCAGATTACTAGCAGATATTCCCCATTTGTATATTGTAAAATGCATTTGCCACTCATTCGCATTATGCGCGTCATATGCATGCACAAAATTACCGCGGGAACCTGAAGGCCTAGTAAGGGATGTATTCAATTATATCAGTACGAGTCCGAAACGAGCAGGTTTACTAAAGGATTTTCAAGAGTTTCTTGCACTGAAGCCCCATAAAATCCTGCATCCATGCCAAACACGTTGGCTCTCACTTCGCAGTGCGGTAATGCGGATTCTAGAGCAATATGAAGCACTGAAATTGTTTTTTATTGATGCTGTGTCGACAGACCGTTTAAACTCAGCGGATTCTATTTTACATATGCTGAATAATCCGTACAACAAAATGTACTTGCAATTTCTGGAATTTTCCTTGGGTTTTTTCACAAAATTTAATCAAACAATGCAGTCCGAAAAGCCGCAAATTCAATCAATTCATGAGCATTTGTGCCGCACATATAAATCATTTCTGGATTGTTATATAAATAGCTCATATTTATTTGAGACTGAGCTCCACAAAGTCCAACATGATAATCCACGACACTACAAACCACTTGATGATCTTTATCTTGGTGCGAATGTTGCCATATCATTGTCTGCTGCTCCTAATTTGAATCCAAGTGATGTAAAAGTATTTAAACTACGATGTCTAGATTTTTTTATAGAAGGAGCTAAACAAATAAAATCCCGTTACGATTTTGGAAATAACATCACAAAAAGTTTAAACTTTCTCAATCCCGTTATTGTTAAACGGCGCAGTATACCATCATTGATTCACATTGCACAGGCTTTTCCTAACATAATCCGACAAGAAAGTGTACAAATATTAGACACTGAATGGCGACATTTAAGAATGAACGACAGCCTTCTGGAATCAAGCGAAGAAGATTCTGAATTGTTTTGGCATCAAGTCAGTTGTGAACAAGACATGGATGGAAATTCATTGTATCCGACTCTTCACCAATTGGTTTCTGCATTATTATGCCTTCCTCATTCCAGTGCCGCGGTTGAAAGGATATTTTCCGCAGTAAATTTAATTAAAACCAAAACAAGAAACCATTTAGGTACTGAAACGATGGAGGGACTTATTTTTACTAAGCAACTACTCAATAATGAGCCATGTTTTAAAATCGATGTTGATAAAAAATTGATTTCTAAAATGAATAAAAATATATATAAAAAATTATAAATATATTTATATACATATAGGAATTAATGTTTTCTTTTATTTTAATAGCTTACCATGTCATCCCATAAACATATCATTCAGATTTTATACAGATTATGCTTCATGTGTTCATACAGATTTTGTACAGATTTTTCGACCTTTCCATTCAGATTTATTGACTTGGCATGTGGCAACACTGATTTGCCATTTCAAATATGGAACTGATCGCCGCCGCACGACTCCAGCTAGTGAGCAGCGCGCTGTTGCTATTCAAATTTCGAACTAATCGCCACGCGGCGCCAGTCAGTAGGCAGCGCTAGCGCGCTGTTAAAATGGCGGGAAAGCAACAGTGTGCATTCACAGATTGAGTTTATTTAAAATAAAAAAAACAGTTTATTCGGTAATTTAAAAACTTGGCTGCATGCTCTAGCGTCTTTGCCAACATTTTCACGCAGCCACGGCAGAAAATAATCCTCGCGCCATTTTTCTCAAATTTTCTTTTCTTTGTACTTGTATTGTGAATATCTTTTTTTTCTGTTTCCTTGTAAATGTGTTAAAAAACGTCGTACGATTTACGTGCGTATTGGTTATAACATCTTAACGCACTAATATCGTAATGTACTATTAACGTTAATAAGTGCCCAAAAAAATGTTTGACATCGTACTTTTTGTCACGTAGGAGAAAAGTTAAAAGACATATAACTTAGTCCGCGGTGCCTCTGCCCGTAATATAGTCACAGAGTTTGACGCTCCGCCCAAATGAATATAAAAGTATCATAATACAACGCGTTAATAACAAGATAAACTATTTAAAAAAGAAACATTTTTTTAAAAACAAGCTTTTAGAACTCGTCAATACGTATCAAACAAGCCCATAGTCGATGGGGTCGTGTCGTTTTATTATGTAGTTCCTACTGCCACTTTCCAGCTCCTGCACGATCTACCACATGTCATCATAATCATAATATTGCATTGTCACGCGATATACATATGCATGCAAAATTTCAGCTCAATCGGAAACCGGGAAGTGGGTCAAATTTAACTTGCAAGATTTCATTACAGATGTTGGAGGTGGAATTTTGAAATCTTTGGACATTGTCTATGTAGAATTTTACCTCTGTCAAATTCAAATTTTGTCTTGTTTACATTTTGAAAGAAAGGATATAAGTTTTGGTGGTTCGATGATTATGTAGCTGAAATTATGTGCTAAAATAATGTAAAAAGTATTTTGTAAAGAATTTGTTAATAGGGTTTTAGTATTATTTAGATTAGTGAGAATGCACTGTGGATTGAACAGAAATATAAGAAATATATGGAAACTTGAACAACAGACGTAAGTTTTATTTGAAGCTACTCTTAGGTGGAATATCCCGTTAACAGGTTATGGGCCCAGCGACATAAAATTAAACTAGAAGTCTATTAAGTGCTATTAAAAATAATTACGATTTAAAAATTCAACTTACAAAATGTCAGACGAGATTCCGAAATTGAATAGTGAAACTGAATATACCATATGGAAAGAGAAATTGAATAGGTATATTCCTTTGCTCAAAAGACCTAAGTTCCATTCTAATGGAAAAAGATAAACAGGCCATAAAGTCAGAAGAGTTCATATGCAAAGATGGAAAAGTAAAACACATAATAATAAGTGCAATAAATCCAAAATATGTGAGCAGAATAATCGACTGCGAAACAGCGAGAGAGATCATAATGGTACTAGATCAAATATTTTTGGGTAATCTAGAAACACAGAGATGTCATCTACTACAAGAATTTTACAATTACAAGTTTGAAAAGAAAGACATATTAGAAGATATAGGTGATCTGCAAAACATAGTGACGACAATAAACAATATCGGCACAAAAATAGACGACAAAGAAGTAATTGCCAAAATTTTAGGCAGCCTTCCGGTAACTTTTTCATATTTTAGAACAGCATGGTATTCTACATCAAGTGGAGAGAAAACCATAATGAATTTAATCTCGAGAATACAAAAGGAAATAAATATGAATCACAAGGAAAATGAAGGCAGTATGGAAGCCAGAGAGGACAAAGGAAATATGTTCCTAGCAGTGAAGAACTGTCACAACTGTGGCCTCAAAGGACACATAGCGAAATTCTGCAGAAAGAGAAATATGTCATTTGCATTAAATCAGAACATCATCTGCTTTAAATGTCTTAAGCCAGGGCACAAGAACCCCGAGTGCACTGAAAGATTTAATTGCATCTATTGCAAGAATGATACACACTTCTCAAAGTTCTGCCTAAATAAACCAAATTTCTCGGTAGGTGATATAAAAGAAAATACGTACAGTGAGGAAAAAATTGAATTTATATTAGATTCAGGGGCATCAAATCATACTATTAACTCTGATGTATTTTTAATAAATAAAGAAAAATGTTTATTCAGAATAACAACAGCAGATGGCAATATATACCTTATTGATACATTGGGAAAGGTAGTCTGCAAATCCAACTCCAGTACACATATGATTACCTTCAACGATGTCTTGCTAGTTCCAAAGCTGAAAAAAAACCTAATCTCAATTCCAAAATTAGCAGAAAATAATTACAAGATTATATTTTTCAGAGACACATGTTACATTATAGACGATGATGACTGTATCCTGACTGGAAAGCTGAGCAGTGAAGGACTATATTATGCGGAGCTATCAACTAACAGGTACACAAATGAGCGGTATACTAGGCCAATAAATTTATTATCTACTAATGAATTTTGGCACAGGGCGTTAGCACATACTCCTATTTCAAAAACTAGAAATTTAGTGAACGGTATTAATGTTAAAAATGACAAAGACATTAACACCTGCGAAGTCTGCATACGTGCTAAGTTAAGTAGGAAACCATTTAATACGGAAAGATACAGAGCTACCAAACCTTTAGAAATTATACATAGTGATGTATGCGGGCCAGTAGGAACAGAAACATGGAACGGGTACAAATACTTTATTACTTTTCTAGACGACTATACGCACTTTCTCAAAATGTATCTTATCAAAACAAAGGATGAGGCCTTCACACAAATAATAAACTTTATTAAGCTTTCAGAAAATCACTTTAATTCAACTGTGAAAACTTTTAGGTGTGATAATGGTGGTGAATACACCAGCAATAGATTCAAAAAATATTGTGAAAATAAAGGAATCCATGTAGATTATACTATGCCGTATACTCCTCAACATACCGGCAAAGCTGAACGGTTAAACAGAACAATAATGGAACGAACCAGAGCCCTATTATTTGACATGAATCTACCAAAAGACCTATGGGGCGAAGCAGTATTAACAGCTGCCTACTTAACGAACAGATGTTCGAATTCCGTCAATGATAAAACACCAGCTGAAATGTGGTTCAATAGAGTACCAAATTTAAAACACCTAAATATTTTCGGATCTCTTGCATACTTCAAAATCAATACCAGAATTAATAAACTAGATTCCAGGTGTCATAAAGGTTTACTCGTGGGCTTTACAAACAATGGCTACAAGATTTGGGATCCGGTGGAGTTAAGGGCTTACTACTCGAGAGATGTCATATTTAACAATAATGTAAAAGATGTTATGGAATATTTAACAAATATCAAAAAGAGTAGTAGAATAAATGATCTGTATGATTTATTTAAAAATGACTGCGAGTTTGAGAGGGGAAGCCTAAACGAAGGAAAAACGAAGAAGACGTGTGTAGAAACGAGGAGAAAGGAAGCTTCAATATTATCAGATGGACGTGAAAATAATGAAATTGAAAATGAAGTATTGGAAGAGGGGTTTATTAATAACGAAGTTGAAAACGATGGAAGAAAGATTTTTGAAAATAATAATGAAGTTGAAGATGGTAGTGGACAACAGTCAATTGAGAACAATGATGAAGATAAGTTTGAAGATAGTCTGAGAGATGAAATAATTGAAAACAACGATGAAGATAATTTTGAAGACAGTCTGGAAGAAAGATTAACTGAGAATGGGAATAATAATAATGGAAGGTCAGCAGCAGATGGAAATGAATTATTTGAAGATGCAGTGGAACTTACCGCAGAACAAATTACACGTCGAATTTTGCCGAGAAGAGAAAGAAGACTACCAAACCGACTGAAAGATTATGACTTAGAAACTTCATTTTTAACTTACAATGAAGTACTAAAGAGTAGTGAAAAGAATCGATGGGAAGAAGCAATTAAAGAAGAAAAAGATTCTCTAGAGAAAAATAAAACATGGGATATTGTTGACAAATCAGAAGCTGGGGACAGAAAATTAATAAGCAGTATATGGATTTTTACTATTAAACC
Organism: Schoenobius gigantellus; assembly: GCA_963935595.1. NCBI lineage: Eukaryota > Metazoa > Arthropoda > Insecta > Lepidoptera > Crambidae > Schoenobius > Schoenobius gigantellus. Next base: position 13,600,813 of record OZ012544.1, on the reverse strand, counting down.
TGGAGGGAGATATAAAGCAAGGTTGGTTGCAAGAGGATTTCTGCAAAAATACGAAGTAGATTATAAGGAAACATATAGTCCAGTAGTAAACACTACGAGCGTTCGGCTGCTGCTATCAATTACTGCACAGAAAGCTTTAAAAATGAAACAGTTTGACGTAAAGACAGCATTTTTATATGAAGATTTAAGTGAGGATATTTTTATGGAAATTCCTCAGGGATACAACGTAGGCGGAAATAAAGTATGCAAACTTAAGAAAAGCCTATATGGGCTAAAGCAAGCACCGCTCATGTGGAATATAAGGCTAACAGACTACTTGAAGAAATTAGGATTTATACAATTAAAACTGGATCCTTGCCTGTTCATGTGTAAAGAAAAAGAAATATATCTAGCAATATACGTTGATGATGGACTTTTAATTGGGAATAGTGATACTGAATTAAATAAGATAATAGCGGGACTAGAAAAAGAATTTGAAATTAGAAAATTTGAGAAAATTGAAAAATTTATTGGCATTGACATCGAGGTTAAAGAAAACCATTTGAAAATATATCAAAAATCATATGTCGAACAGTTGCTAAAGAATTTTGAATACAACAACCTAAAAGAATCTACATTTCCAAACATTTTAATCGATACACATCAAGAGGGGAAGTGCGATAGTGGTGATGTGCATCATTATAGACAATTAATAGGATCCTTATTATATTTAGTAAATAAAACGAGATTGGATGTTTCATTTCACGTTGGTTATTGTAGTAGACATCAGGAGTCACCCAATTTGAACGATTTTGCAAATATTAAAAATATTTTTAGATATCTTAAGAATTCTGTATCGTCTGGCATTCAATATTTACGGGGAAACGACTTAACTTTAAGAGCTTACTGTGATGCTGACTTCGCAGGTGATCCAGACACCAGGAAAAGTACGTCTGGTTTCGTTATACTGTACAGTGGTGGTCCGAGACACTGGTGCTCGCGAAAACAGTCCGTCACTGCTCTTTCCAGTACGGAAGCGGAGTATATTTCTGCTGCAGAGTGTATCAAAGATTTGCTCTATGTACAAAGTTCGATCAAAGAAATTACAGGGCTATTACCAAAAACACAGTTATACGTTGATAATCAGTCGGCAATTGTTTTGATTAAAAATGGAATTCTAAATAGGAGAAGCAAACACATAGATGTTAAATATCACTTTATTAAGGAAAAGATTGATCAAAATTTAATCGAAATTCTTTATTGTGTCCAACCAATGCCAACATTGCTGATATCTTAACAAAAGGACTAGATAGAACAAAGTTTCTACGATTAAGAAGAACTATTGTAAGTGAACAGTGAATACTGTGAACTTTATTATTGAGTTTAATTGTATGAATGAAAGATAGATGATAGTGTAGATGTAATATTTTGGGACCTTATTCAAAGTTTAGGCTAAGTATAATTTTAAGGTACTGTCTCGGTCATTAAATTGAAATTTATATTTATTTATATATTTATGTGGATGTTCGTAGGTATGTAGACAGATAGGTAGGGAATTTTAGTATGGGTTGTATTGTTTGTATCGTTGGTGTTTGAAGTTGACTGTATTGCCAAAGCTTACAAAATTCAGAGGGGATGTTGGAGGTGGAATTTTGAAATCTTTGGACATTGTCTATGTAGAATTTTACCTCTGTCAAATTCAAATTTTGTCTTGTTTACACAAATCACTACTAAGTCTGTGTGTTTACATTTTGAAAGAAGGGACGGAAAGGATATAAGTTTTGGTGGTTCGATGATTATGTAGCTGAAATTATGTGCTAAAATAATGTAAAAAGTATTTTGTAAAGAATTTGTTAATAGGGTTTTAGTATTATTTAGATTAGTGAGAATGCACTGTGGATTGAACAGAAATATAAGAAATATATGGAAACTTGAACAACCGACGTAAGTTTTATTTGAAGCTACTCTTAGGTGGAATATCCCGTTAACAACAGACACCGCGACAGGTGAATTAAATAAAAGCTTGTAAAAAAAGCTTGTAAAATAGCGCAAAATCTCCAGACACCACAAATTCTTTTTAATATAAAAGATTATATATAAATTATGAAAATTAAATACGAGTATTCGCGGATTATTTACAGAGATATTCCCTTTTTATTGTTATGTTGTCGCGCACCTGCTATACTAGAATTATGTTATCTGTGCCAGAACGATATTTCCGTCGCGAAATCAAGACGATAAAATGTAATAAATTTAATAAGCTACGTGATTGAATTTTTTAAAAGAAAATCTGACCCATATTTTTTACAAGCTGTTAATTTGACCCACTTTTCGGTTTCCAATCAAGCAGAAATTTTGCATGACTATCTAAATCGCGTAACAATGCAATATTATGATGACATGGAGCTGATCTAATGCTGGAGCTGGAAGGTGACCATAGGAACTCCGTAATAAAACGACACAACCCCATCGAGTTTGGGCTCATTTGATTCGTATCGACGAGTAGCTACTAAAAGCTTGTATTTAAACAGTTTTTTTAAATAATTTATCTTGTTTAATATTGGAATCGATTCTTCTCTCGATTTTTGATAAAATAAGTCCAGGTCCAGGTTACGCAATTTCGTTAACACGTACATTTCATCCATAAATAAAATCACTATTAGAAACTTACAGAGGGGATCACGAACCGGATGAACACAGCCACACTCTTCATAAAGACGCTGAGTCTTCTGAGCCAATCGACAAGCACCATAGGAGTAAACCTGAACACTATTAAGTTATTATTAATTTAAAACATTTACAAAATATGGCATTAACTCTGTAATCAGAAAAAGTTGTTAATTTAGTAACCCTTAATATTATGTCCCCACTCTGAAAGCTCCTAGTCAAATGGCTAGCCATTTGTTTAACTAAATACAAGTTTACCCTCAATATGCAAATATGTATACAAATACTCATTAACATTCCTGAATTTAAAATTATACCATTTGCATACAGTACCTAATATTTCTTATCGTGGCATTTACATAGGCGCTTAACACATTGCCGCCGCATCCCGCTGCGGTATACGGAGGGACGAAAACCGCATGCGGCTGCGGCGGCACGGAACCGTGCCAGCATACGGTTTGCTCCGTATCACCGTCCGGAGCTGCGGTGCACGACGCCCCGCATCACCGCATTATCTATGTCAAGATCTTACGCGTATGCACGTCCTTTCTACGCAAAAATCCGTACGATACCAAAGTTTAACAATCATACAGTTTAGAAACGCGTTTGATGTCGGACGATGCCGCCGGCAGCGTGGGAACTTACGCTGTCACTCGCAAATGTATAAGGGTTGTCAAAAAAGAAAAATAATTTAAATGCGATTATAATGTAATTTATTTACAAGAAGTACCCATATACCTAACTACATTTACATATGTTACGTATGTTAGGTAGCTATGTCTGGTAAGTGATCGGTGCTCGTAGGTGAATTAAAGTACAAACATCGAATACCTACCTAAATTCGCCATATTTTAAAGGTATAAAAATGTCTGCAAAGTAAAAAAAATGCATTAAACTTTTTTGTCGTCTCTTACGCCATCCACATGAAGATACTTAGGTAGCGGCGATATATATATTATAGAGTTTATTCATAGTTGTAACTATTAGTAACTATAAACTATATTCATTAGTAACTATAAACTATATTTTAAATTATACTAAACTATTTTAGTCGTTTTTTTCGACATCCACGGGAAGATATGAATAAACCATTTTCTTTCTTTCTTTTCTTTAGATAGGTAGCGGCTACACATTTATTCTAGAGTTTATTCAAATATAGTTGAGAATTAACTAGGAAGAATTTATTATTATTGCACTAAACTCTCATAGTGCATAGATGCAGATTGTAACTTTTTTAATCTTGAAGTTATGGTTTAACCTTTTTACTAGTATAATATCACTATACGACAGATATAAATAGTTTATACAAAATAAATAATAGCACTAGACGATACCAATTTGGTTAAGTAATAATAAGAAATTATAGGAATAAATATACCTCGCGTCGCGGAGAAATCTATGGAATCTTAATTCCTTATTGTATTTTGCGGTCGAGAAAGATCCGTATACAGAACAAGTGTGCATCATTATAATTAATGTAATAAATAATTCACGTAAAAAACCAATGCAAATTTCACTCGCGTATCACACAGTCACACACAGTCGTTTCCTTCAACCCTCAGCGTTCGAGTAAACAAACTCGGCGCGTTTGTAGGCCACGGACCGCGCCGCCCGCTTCCCCGTGAGTTCCCCGCCGTTGCTCTGCGCAAACACGTTCGTTTCGTAACTGTATGATTGTTAAACTGTGACGATACTGCGGCACAGTGTGGCATACCCCGCGGACCGCACCGCATCACCGTCCGGGAGTGCGGTGCCGTCGCGCGCGCCGCACAACCGCACGGCCATGCGGTGTGAGTGTTTTATACCCTGCGGTTTTTGTATACAAATTAAGAGACCGCAGCACCACACAACGGAGCGGTGTCCGGTGCAATGTGTTATGCGCCTTAATGTTTCGAATTTATTTAAATAACTAGCTGTGCCCGCGACTTCGTCCCCGTGAAATAGTAACTCATGGCAGCATTTTGATTATTGTAGACAATTTTTTAAAGATCTTGATAAAAAGTAGCTTATGTTATATCTTATATAATTAGCTATCTATTAGTGAAAGTCCCGTCAAAATCGGTCTAGCCGGTCCGGAGATTAGCGGGAACAAACAGACAGACAAAAAATATTTAAATTGTGTTTTTGTTATTGGTACCCGATATACATTCATACCCATATAATAAAAACTTGTTATTTTGACATTACAAACAGACACTTCAATTTTATTTATTTGTATATAGATTATTTAAATAACCAGCTGTGCCCGCGACTTCGTCCGCGTGGAGTAGTAACTCTTGGCAGCATTTTTATTTTCGTAGGCAATTTTTTTAAAGATCTTGATAAAAATACCTATGTTATATCTTATATAATGAGCTATCTATTAGTGAAAGTCCCGTCAAAATCGGTCTAGCCGTCCCGGAGATTAGCGGAAACAAACAGACAGACAGACAAAACATCTTTAAAATGTGTTTTTATTATTGGTACCTGATATACATTCATACCTATATAATAAAAACAGACACTTCAATTTTATTCATTTGTATAGAGTATAGATATAGATGTCCTTAAAGAGTATTCGTATACAACTCTGGTAACATACACAAAAATATAGTAATTTTTAGTTGATGCGAGTGACTAAAGTTTATACTTTAATGCTACCCACAAATTATATAGATTGATAATGCTACCCACCGGATACACATGCATTGGTTCCAATGGAATTTCATTCAAATATCTGCAGCCTCTGACTGCCTTATCTTCCAATTGCAGCATTGGGTCATTCTCTATCTCCACTATAGAGAATAGATACTCTACACTCTTCTCGGAAGCCGGCTTAACGTCAAACTTAAACTTGTAGTCTAACTCATCGGTCGAAAGCTCCTCTGGACTATGGACTGATACCTGGTTTATTTTAATATGTTTATTATCTCATAATTAAGTCTGAATTGTGTTTATAAAATACTAGCTTTCCGCTCGCGACTTCGCCCGCGTTATTTTTGCTTTCCCGTGGGATTTTTCTTTCCCATAGGATAATTACCCTATTTCCTTCCCCTGGTCTCGAACTATCCCTCTATACCAACTTTCATCAAAATCAGTTCAGTAGTTTCGAAGCCTATTCAATACAAACAAACAAATAAACAAACAAACAATCAAATCTTTCCTCTTTATAATATTAGTATAGACTTACGTGTGCTTCGCTCAATAGACGAAACGTCAGCAACCCCGGTCCTGTAGTTAGGTTAACACTATACAACACATCGTTGAAGGTATGTCTGAAACGGTAAAGATCTCCTTAATCTCTTTATAAATCCAATTCATTGCTTTTGTTATCGTTATCTTCAATATTTGGCATATTGTTATCGTATTTATCGGTGTAAAAAAAAATTGAGCTCACTCGTTTTGTAAAGTGTTGAATGAGTAGCAGTATCCATATTCGGATTCGACTTGGCGGAATTTCTTGCAACATGAAAACGCTTTTTCGTTGAATTTGCAATCGGTTAACAACTCCGAACATTTCTTGTGGACCTGTCATCGTAAACACAATGGACTTATTAACTCGGTAATGTGATCGGTGATATTAGAACAAATAGTGACTCCTTCGGTGGGAACGGTGTCGTCAAGCGACACTATGTAAAATCCTACGTTTTTTTTGTGTGGACGATGTTATATTTGCAAATATGAAACGCTTTGACAAAGTTCACAGTCTGTTTGGCGTAAGTACTTCTATCCAGTAGTAAAAATTTACTCTTTACATAATATGAAAAACTCAGACGCTGTTTATTACATTTTAAAACTACACATCCCCGTTTCGTAGGATTAACGATATGATAAATTATTATACAGGTGGAGTCTCAAATATACCTACCCCGTCTAAAGAGGGCGATATTTTAAATTGTCCTTTTCATAAAAATTCACTATTATAGTTGATTTTAACTTTCAATACACTTTTTATAAAATCAGAATATAGAAGTGTGATGTGATGATGTGACTTCAATATAGAGGTGTGATGTTGTCTGTACCTATTCTTATATTATTTTTAACTTTTCAGTGTTTTTGAAGTCTGTTTTTATTTTTTGAAAATTTTTATTTTTAGTGAATGAAATCTTTTTATTGAAAGAAACCCTAATTTAATACCATTATTAAAGTATTAAATTAGGGTAATAAATTAGGGTTTCCCTTAATTTTCATGAGATCCCATCATCAGACCCTGACTTTGGTGACCTTGGGACCACCCCAGGAGTAACTCTATCGAATACAAAAATAATTTTGAAAATCGATCCACACAGATTTAGAGTAGGCTAGATACCACCTGTTGCCCGGCGCAGCGTGCCCCGAGACGCCCCGAGTTTGAGCAATGCTCAAACTAACCGCGCTTCTACTTTAGTTGGCATTCTAACGTAACGTTGACAAGTCCTGTGGTTGAAAACGTAAAAATGCCAAATTGCGCAAATTGTAAACTGTAAAAACTCTTCAAAAGTAGTAAATCGTGTCAATGGAGATGTATCCTATCATCGGTAAGTAACTTTGTTTCACAAATAGCTGTAATTCATTTTAAAATCAATTATTTATGATTTGTTGTGATATTCGCGTGATACTACTGCGATAAATTCGTATTTGGGAATGTTGATATATTTATTTTACATTGCGGGTTTGGCTTTGAAAGACCACCATCGGGTGTTCTGGCCGTACGCAATGAATTTTAAACGACAGAATCACTTCAAAGTAAACAAGTTTCGTGGTACAAGGGCTTTTATCATTCGTCTGTCAAATTTTGCGATTAGTGATGTACAATGGTTACTTTCAAATCGATTCAAGCAATCGAGCCATCAATTCGCTTTAAGAACAGAATGATAATTGAGAGACCAATGAAAATGCATTTTCGAATTAAGTATAGATAGGGCATGATTGTTTTCAGTTTTCCAAGCGATCCCATTGTAAAAAATAAATGGATTGAAGCGACAGGTAATAGAAATTGGTTTCCTTCACCACACAGTACAATTTGCTCAATCCACTTCAATAAAGAGGACTATGTAATCAGCAAAAAGTTAAGACGATTATCCGGAACAGCATATCCGAAAATTTTGGTGCTGAATACGACACAAAATGAAGAAGTAAGTGGATAAGTGTTCTATGCTAATGACTAATGACATATACATGCTACTGATAATTATGACATTTATTAGTAATTTTGAGAATCTATTCTATTCTTTAATGAGCCTACTTGGTCAAGTCTGAATCAAGTGCGCTAAAAAAGAAATAATATTCTATTTTACAGAAAGTTTACCACCAACCAACAACAAATGAAAATTCGACATTTTCTGATTTAACCAGAAAAAGGAAGCTATTATTACAGGTAATTTAGGGATCAAACACATTTTGTTACATCCTATCAATTTTATTATAGGTACATGTGAATGTTTGTTAGTGTGTCAGTGTCTCAATGTTTGTTAATGTGGATGACGGATTTGGATGAAATTTGGCACACAGATAGTTTTTAAACGCGCATCGTCTCTCGTCGAAGTCTGTTGGCTCACTGAGCGAGCGCGGCGCATCGCGCGTTGCGATTGAAACGATTCTTTTTATGTGTGTACATCACTAAATGACTCGCGTGACGTCATTGTGATTGGGGATACGGAGGCACGCTCGGTTCTCATACTATTTAATGAACAAGTGGTATCTAGCCTACTCTAAATCTGTGTCGATCCACAATTGGCGGCGTAATCGCGTAACATAGACAAAAAATGACATACGCATCGAATTGAGCATCTTTTTTTGAAGTCGGTTAAATAAATACATCTGTCTTTGTTGAATAAAAAGGATTTATTCGTAAGAAGTCAGTCAACAATGCTCTGGTGGCATATAAATTTAAATCGAAATTATATTCAACACCATATTAATGAAATTAGTTAATGTTTTCGACCGCCTCCGTCCGTGGCCAAATGGTTGAGACCACGCGGTATTGCTCTGGAGGTTCGGAGTTTGATTCCCCGAGGGGGCAGAAGTTCTTCTGCTTGGTTTGGTAGGTGGTAGGTAGGGCTTCTGAGCGCACCTGGCTAGCTACCGCCATCTTATCTAAGTGTCTCGTCATAATAATAATGTTGTGTTCTGACAATTAGAGGTAAGATAACCAGTTCCTTAGTTGTTGAGATATCCAAAGGAAGCTCGCCTCCACCTTCGGCCTTATCGTCACTTACCATCAGGTGAGATGAAGGCAAGAGCTTCTCTGTTGTGTATAAAAAACCGGCCAAGCGCGAATCGGACTCGCCCATGAAGGGTTCCGTAAGATTTATGACGTATTAAAAAACTACTTACTAGATCTCGTTCAAACCAATTTTCGGTGGAAGTTTGCATGGTAATGTACATTACAAGCTTTTTATTTTTATCATTCTCTTATTTTAGAAGTTACAGGGGGGGGACACACATTTTACCACTTTGGACGTGTCTCTCGCTCAAACTATTCAGTTTAGAAAAAAATGATATTAGAAACTTCAATATGATTTTTGAAGACCTATCCATAGATACCCCACATGTATGGGTTTGATGAAAAAGAATTTCAGTGAGTTTCAGTTCTATGTATTAAAAAATACCCCCAAAATTTATTGCTTTTTTCTATTTTTGTGTGAAAATCTTAATGCGGTTCACAGAATACATCTACTTACCAAGTTTCAACAGTGTAGTTCTTATAGTTTTGGAGAAAAGTGGCTGTGACATACGGACGGACAGACAGACAGACATGACGAATCTATAAGTTTCCGTTTTTTTACATTTGGCTACGGAACCCTAAAACGTATAGCTGGGAAACAACATTACCTGTGATAATTCATTATGTTCTTTCTTTTCAATAGCTAATATTATCTCCATAGAATTTTGAAAGGTTTTCGAGAGACGGGAAGTTTTAGACACCAAGAAATTATTACTACGATTGGCTTTGATGTATAATAAAGTAATTTGGATATTGTCAACATATCCCAAGCCAATAATAATCAAGCAATAAATAATTCAAAGCAATTCCTTACATTTTCGATGATCTCCCTCCAATGAACGTCGCAGGGCACTGTAGTTCCACAAGGCACACAAAATGTTTTACTGCAAGTTCCTTGTCCATATGCTAATTCCGTCAAATATTTTCTGTGTTCATATAGCAAAGGGTCCATTAAGTCTGCTGTGTAAATTAAGTAATAGTTTTACAACTTGTTTTAAACATTTTTTATAATATTTAGGTCAATACTTAATGGCAAATAACAAATAATACTTTTTTGTATTGTGCATGTGATAAACATAATCTTCATAAATAAATAGGTATGATTTGATTTACGAGTATAAAGTCATTGTCAATCTTGTCGGCGATAGCAGTAGCAGGGGTGATTTTCTCACTAAAGGACGTAGCATTAAGAATGCAGTGAATCATCAGTGATGTTTTCAGGGCAGAGTTAAAATTGAAATAAATAAAATACTTAATAATTTAAAAGATTTTGTTTAATGTATAAAAATTGTCTCGAATTAGTCAATAATCAGTACCAATAGAATCTTCGTTTGTATTTTATAAAAGGAAATGTTTCACTGCATTTTAACACAAACGTGCTTTAGCCTTCTTTTCGCGGTAAATTTTACTCGTCTGACCAGTTATATAAGTAATTTGCAAAGTATCTTAACGACAACATATACCAAAGAGCTAAAATTAAAACATTGAAAAATGCGTCAACTAACGATATAGCGCGGCAAATTTCTTGAGCACAGTCCGAAAGAAGAACATCTCGCAGATGGTGACGGCGGGAAAAGTAGTCTGCCAGGCGAGGTACCTGGTGTCCGGAGTAAAGTTGACCTGCTCCGAGCGCTCCAACACAGGCGCGAGGATCAGGTATAGGCAGCCGGCCGACACCACCATTATTAGGGTCCAAAACAACCTCAAACAATGCCAATGAAGTTTCAGGACTTTAATATCCCACCATACTTCGTGGTTCATGTTACTAAAATAAAAATCAATTTGCCAGAATATTTGTTAGAACTGTCACCGTTATTGCATACTACATTCTGAAGAACTTTCATATTTTTCTGCTCCTATGTCCACCTATGTCCTTCACCGAAATATGGAACATAGGTTTATTCAGCTTAGGTATATTATTATTAATATTTATAGCGCTTATCCCCCCAATAGTATAGACCAAAACCAAAGGACCCAAATGCCTAGTGGCGGTCCCGGAGGTCGTGCCTCAGTTTCACCTAACAGCAAGAAGGCTATTGTTCAAGAAAGAGGAAAAACGTGTTTCGTTTGTTGGCGGATACCCAAAATAATCTGATGAAGTGCTTATGGTGATTGGTGAATAATGACTACCTAATATAATATTAATGTTCACAATGCCAATCCAATTTAATAACTAAACAGTTTATTTATCTAATATTCATCGCATCATTTATTAATATCACTCATTAAATAGAACATATTTCCCTTAATGCGTCAATAGCGGAAAAAATATTAACCAGCTAGTTTGTGGATAGCGGTGACCTAACATGCGTTTATGTAATCTGTAAAACCGTGCTGAAATTTAAACAGCCCCCTAACTATGATCGCCCAAAACAATATCAAAACCACACTGAGAGCGGGATGGCACTATACGCAGCAGGAGCGGTGTCTCTGTTTCAATATTGTTTTCACCTTGCTACAAGCGATCATGGTAAGGCCCCAGGTTAACATCTGCAAGCTTGTGGTTTGTAAACATTTTCAATATGTGGTTTAAAATAAAGATATTACAAATTACCATGTACCATTGAATTTTAAGGTATATTTTTAATTCCTTTTTTAATAAGTATATATTTTTAAATTCTCTTTGATTAATTTTTCTCTATTATCTACCAATTTGAATAAATAAAAGAGTTCATTGAAGTAGGTGCCTATTAAAAAATGCACTATGAGTCATGGACCTACAAAAAAAAATCTTTCAGGTCCGTGCTATGATTATGTAGTTTTAGTTTCCAAAAGAAATATTGAATTTCTATACCATGCCACTCACCTCGCGATAAAATTCGCATTTTCTGAACAAATATGACGCAATCCATGAATACCACTATTCCGTCCGAAAAATACAAATCTATTTACCAAATCAGTTGCTTTAATATTTCGATACATTCTTTATGAAATTGCAATATATACTGTCAATGACTGCCACTGTAACGACTTGTGCAATTGGCGCTCCGACAGTTAAAACATCTACTGATATTTGAACAATTAATATTTTGATTACAATAAGTGCTTGTTTTGTAGCGTTGAATAGTATAGCGTGTGAAAATAGATACCAACTCTATAGATAAAGTTGGTAATACGTGACACATTAATATTAATATACTTTAATTAATTAACAGTAGGTATTTGGCATCAACACAATCTAAGACCCATTGAAATAATCTGTGATTTTTACGGCGTTTTCTGTTTTTCTAAGTATTTAGTACTTATCCTTATCTAGGCGTATTTTTTGTTATAAGTTTATTCTAACCACCTGATCTCACTTAAAAACTTAGCGCTAAAAGTCTCACTGGTAGAACTGACTAATAAACACTCGGTCGTAGCAAAGTACGACTTTGGTGGTAGTGTTATCTAATCTGTGGTTATAGTACCATAGCCATATTTTGCAGGTTGAAATGCGTTACGCAAGCCCCCGCTGTCGATGGTCAGTCAGACCACACTAAACCAACCCTGATGTGCATTTTGTCATTGGCGGGATGTTCCGGTATCTAAAAAACGGGATCATCACTTGATAGCTGGACACTGATCTTAATGCCAGTAGCGGATTACCCGAGCATTGTAAGAATTATTGTCCCCCGAGGCGGGTTGTTTTGTGGTGCATACAAAGTGTGGTCCTGACCTGTGAGGTGGAAACACCATCCTCTCCATTTTACACTAACCCCACATAATCAGGACTGCGATGACAACCGTACACTGTGCAACATGTATGCCGTTTCGGCAATTTCCATCAGGTGAAGTAAGATCAACCTTATGCCCGAAAAAATACTACTTGCCATATTGGGCTGATCATTGAGTTAAGCATAGAAGCTATGGCATAAGGTGGAGAAAAGCGGGTATGTCATTAAAACGGGACAGGGAAGCTCAACAAGCTCTTTGGCCTTCGTCTCACCTGAGGGTAAGTATGTCATTAAAACAGGACAGGGAAGCTCAACAAGCTCTTTGGCCTTCGTCTCACCTGAGGGTAAGTATGTCATTAAAACAGGACAGGGAAGCTCAACAAGCTCTTTGGCCTTCGTCTCACCTGAGGGTAAGTATGTCATTAAAACAGGACAGGGAAGCTCAACAAGCTCTTTGGCCTTCGTCTCACCAGAGGGTAAGTATGTCATTAAAACACGACAGGGAAGCTCAAGCTCTTTGGCTTTAACTCACCTGAGGGTAAGTAACGAGAAGGCCGAAGGTGAAAGCGAACTTCACCTGGACTCCATAACAACTGAAGAACTGGCTATGTTACCTCTAATTTTCGGAACACAACAATGCTATTAAATTGTTATTATGGCCACAAACTTAGGTAAGACGGTGGTAGCTAGCCGGACGGGCTCCAAAGCCCTACCACCAACCAAATCGAGCTGAAAAACTTCTGCCCCCATGGGGAGTCGATCCCCGGACCTCTTTTACAGCCTTATTAATAAAAAAATGTACTCTTTGGATCACCTCGGATTATTTACTCCGTGTTTTGTCTTATTTTAACATATGACAGCCCACATGTGCGGAAACAAGACAAAACACGGAGTACAGCTTGGCAAAAAAGAGTTATATTGGATGCGGTGAAAGATGGAACTAAAAAGCGATTTCCGTAGTAAAACTTGTTTCACAACTAGATAGTGTATTAATGAGACTGTCGATACTTAATTTTCCAAATGGTATTTAAAAATTACTTAACTCTTTTGAAATTGTGTCTTTATTTTCGTGTTTTTTATGCGAAACTGTAATAGTGGCGCCCTCTTGGCACTCTTTTTTGCCAAGCTGTAACTAATCCGAGGATGATCCAAGGAGTACATTTTTTATTAATAAGGCCGTTAGGGTTTCATTTCAATAAGTAGTAGGTATCATTGTGTAGTAGAGTATAAATAAAAGATTCCTATATTTTATATGTGATTATTATTACTTACGATTTCTATACTACAGGTTAAACAGTATCACATTGGCAACGAAACTCTTATAATCAATAATAATAATTAAAATACATGAAAAGGTCATACAAATTTCCTCATCATAAAAACATCTCCAATGCATTACAAAGAAAAAATATTAAGATAAAATTTAATTCTGGGTAAAATCAGACCCATTTTTCTTATTAGTAGAATTGATTATTGAGGTATGGGATTGACACATGCAATCGCTTAATCACGTGGCGAATCGATCAAAGTCTTCAATCAAAGTCATCGACATGTACCTTAATTGGTAGACAATGTATTGGTTGGTAATCGATAAAGAAGCGAACTGTTTTTTCGTTACTTTCATATACCTAGTACTCAAAATAATTCATTTTTCATTAAAATTGAAATGAAAATATTTAATTTAATCATCTATTTTGTCCATTATTACAATACAGTATAAAATATGGTGGCGAATATATTTTGTTTTGAGTAGGTTAACCAACCAACCAGGTTAAGAATAACCAATATTTTGTTTTGTTATAGAAAGAACAATTCGACACAGCGATCGCCACAATCCTGTTACGTTGGCTAGGACTTAGTTGTCGTTATCTCAGCGACGATGATGAATTTAGATATCGTTTCGCTATGAAACGATTGCCACTTGTCGAGGCCCCCAGAACAAACTAGGCATATTCAAGTTTTGCGCAATTTATTTGCAAATTCTTTATTAGTTTTATTCTTAAACAATTCTCAAAAAATCTGAAAAGATTTCTCAAATAGATGTTGATACCAGTAATTTTTAACAGTGAATAGGGTCGGTCTGCTTTGACTTAAAATACAAAAGGGATCACAATACAGGTGAAATTTCTACGCGGTGTAGAAGACACGGGTCTGATTACCACCCTCTTTGACGACATTTTTCTAGTTTAAGTATTTTTTTTCAATTTATTTAGCATTTTTAAAGAAAATGCAAAGTCACAAATATAAAACAAATATAACTTCACAGAAAACACTTTTGAATTGTCCAAATTTATTTCTTTTAGAAGATGTTCCTTGCCCTCCTTTACTATTATAGTAAAATAATACATTCAAATCGATGTTTGGTCTTGACTTATCAACAAAATGTCACAATATAATATTTATAACTAATAAATAACATCAAGTACTTTTTCAAAACATTTCAATATGAAACTACAAATCTGTAACATCATAGGTATTGCTTTTAATGATACGAGCACCCATTGTAAAACACAGTTTCAATTTAACGCAGTAAAAAAACAATTCATGCGCTCAGTGAGTGTATCCATGATATTTAAGTATGATACATTTGTAACGTATATGAATGAATACAGTATGTAACAAAAACCATGTGGACTATTTTAGGAGCATGTTCAGAATCGATATATAAAAGTTACGGCGTTATTGAAAATTCGAAATTAGAAAATTTATTTTTAAGCCCGAAAAGTTTAATGGACGCTTCAGAATACATCCCTTATGATATAAAAAAATTAAATAATTTTTTTTTTAAATAAAGAAATCATAGAATACTGCACTAAACTAGTGCAATATTTTTTGGATATTTTAGAAAAATAATATAAAATTTAATAGGTGAGTTATTTCTTTTATTAATATTTAATTCATTCTGCTACCGTGTCTTGGGGCGTCCCTTAAATTTTCCGAGGTGATAAAAAAATAACCCCGTATATTGATTCCGAACATTCTCCGAAAAGGATTCACAAGGTTTTTGTTACACATTGTATGTTGTACAATAGTTTATCTATTATAATTGTAACCGAGTATAATAAATCTAACTAACTGACTTTGCCGTATGGCTATATTCATCCGAACCACTTGCTGAACCAACTCTTCTGCGTGGTGGTGGAAAGTGAACTGGGCACTGCGTTTAGCTCAACATCGACCATCGGATCAGCGTACGCGAGCTCAGTGGTCGTCCTCTTCTCTATCATAAAGTTCAAGCGGAACCCGTGCAGAAGGTCACGAAGTAATTCCGGACCGGGGTGCCGCCTCTGAGCTTCCGAAGCTAGAAATGTAATGTTACTTTGTATATGGATACTTCACCATCTTGGGTATATTCGGTAAAGTTGCAGCGAGTTTAGACACCTCTCTATTTTACCTAATTTAACCACGAAGCACCTTAGTGCTGAAAAAACTCGAAACAAATTCAATTTTTTAAGGACTCCATTCACATTAGTTTAGGAAAAAATCTGCAATACTCACAGTGTACGTTGCCAGCTTGTGACGTAAGATGTAAAGTCACGGTACCCAGACATTTCACTGCCATATCTTGCCCTTCAAACCGGAACACAGCAATACAAGCACTGCTGCTTTGCGGCAGAAACAGGTGAGACTGAGGTATTCAAGCAAACGACCCTGGTACAAACAGAGTCGCCCTCCGGTTATAGAGCGGTTTATCCGGAAATTGTCAAAATATGATAAAAACGTACCTATTGTATTTTAACAGTTCACTGCGATAAACCGCTATATCATATCGCGTTTTGGTGTTCATGCTACGGGAGAGCTTATTACAAACTTAATGTCTTGATCAGCAAGATGCCGGATTTGTCTCCACTAGACAATTTTATTGGAGTGAGCTGAGGTTTTTCTATCTTTTTAAATACACGACCACTTCCTATATTTCAAAAAGTGACAAAGTCACTTTAAAATTATTACCTAAATATGAGGTGATCTTAGGGCATTTAGACAAATGCTCTAAGGAGGTGATTAATTAGGTATTTTTAATTAGTAATCTTTATCTTTTGTAGACTTTGGATACTAAAAGTAAACTTAAAATATTTTTGCTTGAACAACAAATAAGATCATAGCGGATGACTGTGTCCTTCGTATCTGTCAAAAGACTTAGTGGTTTCTTGGGGTTTTTCACAATAGAACATTTTTCACAATATATCATTTATTCCTATTACTTACACTTTGATATGTTATGCTATTGCTTAAAATATAATATGTTAACTATCCTACAATTAATTTACAGATGATTGTCTGTTGGCCAGCACACATATACATTTGTATAGGCTTCCACAGAATACCAGCGTTGCAGGTGTTATGCATTCTGCAACATAGTGCTGAGTGGCGGCCTTTTTAGTTTCACTTTATTTGATTTACCTGTATTACGTATTTTTTCATAATGTTTATTTGTGAAACTAAATAAATTTATTTGATTTGATTTAAAAACATTGAATTTCTTATTAGAGCTTTCTCGATGTTTAGTTTGTCTTTGTACATGCACTATTATCTATTCTGTGCTACATGTTCAAAGTTGAGCATACATTTGCACTTATGTTACTATGCTGTGATATGGTGCCTGGTCTGCTACTAAGGTTGAATAAAACATCATTTTTCTTTATTTATCAAGAAGTAAACTTACGACAGTATGGCGCCTGGTCCGTGGTAAGCACGAAGTACGCTCCGGAAGCCTTGTTGTGCCCACCGCCCCCAACGGCGAATATGCCCATCTCCGAGCAGGAGCCACGGCGTTCGCATGCAGCCACAAGGCTAGAGTTTACCCTGCAAGCATCATGACTTACAGGTTACTAACATTTAATCAATAGCAAGATTGACTGTCCCCAGTTACTAAGTAAGTTTAAATTACGTGTGCCAGCTCAAAATCCGAGAAATAGAATTACTCCTTTCTACGTGCCACTTCGGAGAACTGTATTTGGCTCAAGTTCACCCATTCCCAGATTATGCAAAGTGATGAAAGATAATAGCGACCGTTTTGATTTTAACTTTGACCCTCTCGGAAAGCTCCATTCCATTATGAGAGCATCACCTAGAATGCAATAGATTTTGCAATTTTCTTTCTGTTATTTATTATTATTTTCTATTTTAATATCGATTATTTATATATACTCTTTATTACAAGAAAAAAGAAAGTTTGTACAGTAATTACGTATGCAAGGGCGGACTTATCTCTTATAGAGATCTCTGCCAGTCAACCCATAACATTAGTGGCATTATTTACAAACTGTTTAAATTTAAATTTAGGTTGTTTAATAAATAGTTGGATGTCCTCGAACATGCTGTATTTGCCTGTAAGTGTTTGTTTCACCTAGTCCTAGATATTTTTTTAGACTGTAATAAATAAATATATTGGTGTTGTATGTACAAACGTTGGCGAATCAATAAATAAAAAAAATACATATTTTATGCCCTTTATAAGATTTCGAAAAATAAAGTCTACAATGGCGTCTTATCTATAATAGTCTTCCAGTCAACCCAAAGCGTGTGTAGTGTACGAAAATATTGTGGTTGTAGGTAGGTAATATTGTCGTGTTGCCACTCGTACTTTAAAATAGGGTATTGTTCCCTATTTGGTGTAGGTCGTGTACTTTCTTATCTACGATACCAATAGTGTACGCCTAAAGTACTACAACATTTAGGACGTGACGTAGACGAACAAGAGACGAAAAGAACAAAACTTCCCTAAGCTTAAAAACAAGCCAATCGTATATTTTGATATAAATTTTAATTACAAAGATGCTGAACTATCTTTAAGAAAGACAAATATTTATAAAATGTTGCGAAAGGTCAAAAAATATGGTTATAAAAATAAACAAATAACAAAAAGTTTTTCTCCTTATTTTTCATTACTCATACTCTGAAAGTAGGTCTGAAGTTGCCTGAGGAGCTGGTTGAAAGTAATACTTTTCAGTCCTAGGGAGAATCACTTTCAATTGACAGCTGCTGTCAAATTTTAAAAAAGAAACTAGTTTTTTTTTTCACATTTTTATTGAACCATGTTCCGACTTTCTATACAGCCACTCAATTACAGCGCGGTGTAAAATTGAAATAACATAATGTTAAGTGTTTAAAGAATATACCTATTTTTTAAATGACTTTATTATAATTTATTTTCTACTATTTCTTTAAAATAACATAGATTTGGGCAAAATATTTACCATTTTTTAAATTATGAAAATGAAAAATAATGGCTGAATATCTGGCCGGCCACAGAAAAAAAAAACAAAATAAGCGGGAAAGCGGCAATGCGATCTTCATTTGTTTTTTCCATTTGTAGAGTTTTGTTAATACTTCCGTATTGCAGATATTTGTATTAACTGTTAATTATATTTGTATAACATTGTGTTATTAATTAACACAATGAGTTCATCTGATTCAGGTATGGAGTTAACGCCTGATTTTATAAGAGAAAGCGGGCTAAAGCAGAAGTTGTTGATTTATATAAAATAAAATTTACACGTTATTTCTTTGGCTAATTCATTGTTTTATTTTTACTTCCCTTGTATTCGTAATGAAAAGCGCAGTGTTTACCTCGGGTTAAAGACTTATTTAGTCTCGAGATGGTGTTTGGCGCCCGAGCGTAGCGAGGGCACCAATAGTTCGAGGCTTTGAGGGACTAAATAAGTCTTTATTTATTACTTTCACCCCTGGGGTAACAATGTAATATATGTGTCTCATAAAAGGTGGCATCCCTATCTAAAGGTGGCCTAGAAGAAATCGCAAAATGCGATACGATAGGGCCATCCATTGTAACATTAACCCAAATAATATTATTTAAATAAATTTTTATGCGAAATTTCTCAAAATATTGTGCGATAATTATATTGCAAGATGTAATTATATTCGTAAATACAGAGAATATATATAGTTAATTTATATTTTTTACTGGTTAACATACCCTTCATAAGTTAAGTTCCAACGGTGGGCTCTGAATGAGCAATTATTGTATATAAGAGACTCTGTGAATAGCAGGTACGAGCGCCCGTGGCTGCACACTGCCTGCTGTAGCACTGAAAAATGCAATACAAAAGTTTTAAGTTTTTTTTTATTTGTCTTGTGTAACGTTATTGCGTCATCTGCTTTAGTGTTATTTTTAAATCGATTTATTGTATTTTGTTTTGTTATTATTTTTTAAATAAACACGATGGATTAATATGATAATTTTTTTACATAAATGAATAACTATAAAAGGATGTTGCACATGTTGCTTTAGTACATAGTTAACTGGGAGGCATAGCGATTAGACTAAATCACTTATTGTAATTTTGATTCCTTGTTATTGTTCGCAAATTTTTGACTTTATTGTAAAAAAATTACTTACATTGAAGTTTGCTAGGCATCATGCGGTACCACAGTGAACTGCTTTCGTGGCACCCCGGTTGTTGCATTCCACCGTTTGGGTAAAAATCTGCGTGTCCTGTCAATCATATTATTTCCTTGGGGTTAGTTTTAATTTAACCCGAATTCAACATGAGACTACGTCCGTTAGCAAATTTAAAAGCATAAAATCGTATCCCATATAAAATACGTATTTTAAAACGTTACTATAATAAAGTTGGATCTTTAATGGTGTTCCACGCTCTCCAGTGAGAAATCAAGGTGACGCTGGAACATCTTCCGGCCTTAACGTGACACGCCACGACCAAGAACGTCCTATTTGTGATAAGTGACAACTTACCTATTGTATGCGGCACCCCGAGTCCTATTTTGGTGAGAAGTCTGCCGTTCGTGTGAATGATGTCGACAAAGTCCGCGTCGCTCTCGTCCAGGCGCTCCGTGCGGTCGGCGGTGTTGAAACACGGCTGGGCTGGGTCTAAGCCTGTACGCATGCGACAAACATGTTTTTTATCGTCTTTATACATATACCACAGAGAGGTCTACTACCCCACATGATGATAAGAAAGTGGTTACCGCAGCCTGCAAGCACTTATGACCCAAACTCATGGAGCAGCATTTCTTGAGACTTATGCGCTTGTGCCCAAAACACCCTTCTTTAGAGGGTGTGTAATTCTTCACTTAATAAACACTTGCTTATGAAGCCACCTAGAAGATCAGCGCCATAAATTCAAATTTTAAAAAGTTATAAGCCTGGAAATTTGCTTTGGGGTGTGTGACATCCCTCGCGCCTATATATTTAAGGGTTAAAGATACTGGAATTAAGGCGCATAGTAACGTCAATCATAAAAAATCACTGCAGAAAAAACCGATTCTGTTCATAAATATTGAATAAAAAAATCTTTTAAAAAGATATGTTATTATTCAACGCATTCTTTAGAGGATGGTCTTCTTAATTTTTTGATAAATTAATAAAAACTTGGTTAAAATGTGACCCAAACATGCCTCGCTTTTAAAACTGTAAACCTAATCGCTTCGTAAATATTAGGTTAAATCATATACTTTCGATTTCAATAAATAAAGTGAACAATATTCTAGGGAATGGTCTTTTTAGATTTTTATTATTCGCCTTTATTAATTTTTTATTGAAATAATTCATCTTAAGCGTAAAAGTTTGCTTAAATATTCCCCTCGCTCTCACTCACTCACTCCTATGTAATCAGTGCGGGACGATCGACGCAAGGTCATTGGGACCACTATGCGCCTTAATGTTGACGATGAGCTAAGAAAATCCGCCCACTGGCATCAAATACCCCCTTTATCCTTTTTTAAGGCGGGATAATCTATTACGAAATCTCATGGATCATAAGATAGACACGCATATAAACAAAGAGAATATCGTATACCTACACGGAAAAAAAATAGTCCCGGGATTTCTTTCATTCAAAACATTATATTGTCTTGAACATATTTTGTTGAGACAAAACAATTTACTTTGAAACAGTATGCCACGGAATTGAATTAAGAATGTTCATTTTCTTAATTCAATTCGAACATATTATTTTAACCTGAAGTTAATTTCGTTGCTTCAATAACATGAAACTTACTTGACCGAAGATATCTCAAATAATTGTTTCAATACTTTCATGTTCTTGTTTTACAAAATATGCCTTTAGATCAAGTATTTATAAATATGCAACGAAACTCAGTTATAATATTAAACGAAACTAATAGAATATTAATATAATTTAATATTTCTTTAACACAAGAAAACCGATGTCTTAGTTCTAATAGAGTGATGTTTTTCATCAGAATTCTCTCTGTTTTCGTTGAAGGGTGTGTGTGCTTCATTTCAATACAAAAACTTCTTGGATTGAAATACTTATTCCAAAATTTTGTTTTAATATCACAGCCAATTGATCAAAGTAAATTTTGTTTCCCAGTGAAACTTTTATTTTTTTGATGAAATTTAATTACATTATTGAATGGAGTCAACAGATTGTTAATAGAATGCAACATTACTTTAACACAAGAAAATCATTGTCTTGGTTCGAATACACTGAGGTTTTTTATCACAACTCCCTTTGTTTTCGTTCAAGAGTGTGTATATATTATTTTAATGCAAAAAGTTCTTCAATTAAAATATTAGAAAATTTTGCTTTAATACCGTAGTTTTCTTTGTTACAAGTACATCTTTTGTCCGTCCAACCTTTTATTTTTCTTGGACGAAAATTTATGACTGTTTTAATGTAAATAAATTGTAAATTTTGAATAGAGTCAATAGAATTTCAATCTAATGCGATATTGCTTTAGCACAAGAATTCCGTTATCTTACTTTGAAAACAAATGTTCTTTTCAACTAAGGCAATATCACTTTCGGTTTACAACTTTTACTTTCAAACGAGATGTCAGATTTTCATATGTAATACACAATGCTTGGATGAAAAACACAATTTCCACAGAGAACTTGTACGAGTATTCTTCCACAATGCGTCAACCATACCACACTACGCGTTCCTGATTGACTGATTCAGTGAAGAAGCCTTCGTCTGAAGAATTCTTTCTGTGTTTGCGACTGGTTTGGAGTATGAAAACCAACGAATACTGTGCTAATAAGTTTAGTGATAATTTTAATAGTTCTCAGATCAAATTTAGTGAAACATGAAGCAAGCATTGATATTACCATGGCCGTACCAAAAAATATTATTGCTGTTCTTTTGGAGTCCTGGAAAATTCTGAAAGATTTAATCCAACGTTTTGCAGTGAGTATACCAATGAGTATACCAATATACTTAATCTAAATTTGTTTTGTAGTCAAAATTTTTCATATTTCGATAGATGTTACTTTGGAATTTTTTTACATACATTCACTTCTATTTTCTAATCTATTTGGCAATAGGTATTCATTCACTTCCTTGAGTGTTAGAGTAAGGTACTTTATTACACCTCGTAAATGACATATGACGTTTCCAAATAACATTGAAAATATAAATTTTCAGATACAAAATTACTAAGGGAGTTAACATGGGTTCGATGCAAGCCTACATTGTCCCACTCGTCCCAGAATCCATGGAAAGACATCCTGGGAGTCATCCAAGACTGGGAAGCTTTCACTCAAGAATGTCAGACAGTATCATGATATTAGTTGAGGTGAGTCAACACTTATGCAACGTAGAATACAACTTCATTGAATTCTTTTAACGCTTTTGGAAATCATAAAAAATCCTTCAAAACTTTTTAAAATCCTCTAAGCTTACGATAATATGCGGTTGCATCTCTATAATGTTACTGGAACCCTCGGTGGGCGAGTCCGATGGCTCATGGTCGTTTATACACTCCGGGACACCTAAATCGAGTCACCTTGCATTTTGGATTATATTGTCCATAACATAACTTTAAAAAATGTTTGGTCGACCAAAAAGTGTTATACAATTTTATAGCTGGCACATTCATAATCAGCAGATCGGACTGAACATGAATAGGTATGTCAGCTATAAAATTGCATAAAAACTTAGTCATTTCAAAAATGACTGCGCTACGGACTCGGCACTTGCCTTCCAATCGGGAGGTTCAAGGTTCGAGACCGCTATGTACCAATGTGTTTTTTTTTTCGAATTTCATATGTATTACATTTGTCTAGCGCTCCTACGGTAAAGGAAAACATTGTGAGGCAACCTGCATACATCTGTGAAGAAATTCAAAGGTGTATGTGAAGTCGACCAATCCGCACTGGGTCAGCGTGGTTGACTAAGGCCTAAACACCGTAACTTAAGGAAGGCTCGAGTCCTTCGATGGGGACGTAATGTAGATGAGCTGTTATGATGATGACAAAAATATTTTACTTTCATTTTTCTTTCAGAATCCTGGTGATAATAACGCCTCTATATAAAAGCAGATGATGAAAAAGGTGGAAAACGAAAAAAATATGTTATTGTGTATATTGTGTTAGTTAAGGGAAACTTGAGTCTAGATTTAAACTTTAGTCTGCCAATATAGACTTATTCTGTCAGATGTAACCACAAAAAATGCAAAAATGTAGATAAGTGATCTACCGCATAGGGTATTGCACGTAGGGATCATCAGGATGGCTTAGGTCATTAGATCTTTTGATGTATGTGGCACAGTAATATTTTATTGCATCTGTAAAAAAAATATAAAATATATCGACTATATAGTTAAGCAATAAAATTGTATAAAAATGGGAATTAATTAATTGTGTATCTTAAGGAAATCGCTTACTGTAAAGTTAATTTTTAATGAATAAATAATATTTTATACTTTATTAGGAATGTATTCATTTTTAAAACTCTTTCCCAGAATGAATTAAATAAGAAACTGACAATACGAATATGTTTTTGATGATCGAAGTACTTTGTAGTGATAATTATTTTTGTTGTTTCAGATCCAGTTGTACCTCTACTTGGCTCTATGGAATGAATTTATCAGAGCAAAACCCCACTAAGCATTACCGTTTAACATTCTTCTCCTCATTGTTATTATTTTTTGTGGCATATTGTTGCTATCCATACATCAGTTACACGACGTAACCAGAAATAATGCAAGAGCTCCGAAGATGTTATAGTACTGCTCAGATGCAACCACTTTATTTATCGCACCTCCGAATCGTCGTGTAGAAATCTAAGCAGTGGTGTAGCACCCTTGGAGTTCTTGCATTATTTATAAATACGCCGTGTAACTAAAGTGTACGTAACAATAGCAATAATGCCACAAAAACATTTAATATACCTATGAGGAGAAGGAATCTAAACGGTGCTGTTTAGTGGGGTTTTGCCCTGATAAATTTATTCCATTAAGTCAAGCTTTTGTCAGTTTCTTTGAAGATCATTTATACTTTAAACCGAGAGAATATTTTCTTCTAAATAGAAATTATTTTTTTAAGACAATAAAAAATTATATTGACTCGAATACCTCGATTTCTATCAGATAAGTCGATATGCTTGGTTCAAAATGTTAAATCTTACGAAAACAAAATATTGTATTGAGCTAATATGCTGATGTTATAATGCAAAACAAATAATTGTTCAGAACAATAATATATCTACTTAGTTTAAAGTAGATGGTATTTAGAACCAAGATTTCAGTTATATTGGCTAAAAGAAGTAATGACTTGAATCAATCATATCGATCATGTTAAACCAAGGCAGACAGAATCTCCATTCAATACTTTATATTTAATTCATTTAATTGTGTAGAGATGAGCACAAGATAATATTATCTTGACTGGAAGAAATGATCGTCTAAATAAAGTGGTTTAGAAAACCGATATCATTGAATCAAAAAAATATTTCATTTATTTGAGGCAGATGAGTTCAGGACAAAATCTCTGTTATCTTGACTGAATGGCGTGATCGTGTTATACTAAAGTATTATTGAAAACCAATACATTGGATCAAGACAATCATTATTTAATTCAAGATTATGTTATGTTTAGTGAATCGACAGTGTTATTTTGATTGAATGCAGTTTACATTCGTCCAAAATGATATCATTTTTGAATTCAAAAAAATACATTGTCTTAATTCAAGACATTTAACTGCATAGTGCATATATAACCGCATATTTTCTTGAATCTAGATATCTTTTTTTCCGTGTACCTATAATATAGTGAGGTGGAGCGAACACTTCGAAAGAATGCCGGAAACCAGGGCACTGAAAGTGATAACCTAGTGGACACCACAGCAGAAGAGACCAAGGAGCTGATCAAAGAAAAGATGGGCTCACTGCATAGAGGAGAGAGATGGAGATACATTACTGGCGCGGCCGGCAAGTGTAGCATTGCCGGGCTCTGTGATGCGTGCCTCGGCTATAATACACGCGTGTTTTATGAGCTGCTTTATGTATCTAAAACCGGTAAAATTAGATCCACTTTACGAGCAAGTATATTGAAAAATAATATAATAATATCCATACAATAAACTAACAACAAACTATATGTATTAATTTTTGAAGTTGGTTTTATTAGGTATCTTGATGAATGGAGAGAAAGACTATTCACTTTAAATGATGCTTTATTTACTTTTGATACAATTACAGTTTTCTAGTCGGGAACAGAAGGGGGCGAACTCTATAGTGTTGCCATATTAGTTACTATCTTAATACTATCTAACAGTTTTGTTTTAATCTTTATATAAAAAACAGCCAAGGCAAATACCAGAACTTTCCCGTTTTCGAACAATTTCGATTGACTCTACCGCCATAAATATTAAACATACAGTTCTAAAATTCATATGTGACATTTTGTACATTCCATCTAAACATTCTTAAAGACAGAAACATGATTAGTAATATTTCACTCGATAGAAAAAAAACGTCTTTCGCTCTAAACTGTATTAACAGAACTATTTTTGAACTTCTTATCCACCAGAAACCTTCCATCATCAACTCAGTAACATGGTATGATGACTACCAGATGCAAATACCGGAATATCTTCAGAAAAAACATGAAACACGATGGACGTGCCTATGATATTTAAGAGTTTCCCTCGACTCTACTTGGTAACAATGGGACCACTTCAGGGGTATTTTCGATTACAGAGAGTTTTGAAAAAAAAATTGAACATGAAACCACTTTCTTTTTTGAAGTGTCGGCTAAAAATACATCAATATAAAAAATAAAAGTCACCGTATTCCTTGAAAGGGGTTATAGTACAGGTCATAAGTAACAAAAAAGCCCAATTAACCAGGGGTCAAAAACAGCTGGTTATCGAGCTACGACGGTTTTAAAATGTTAAAGATTTTTTCCGACTTGTTACCAAAAAATTTAAAAAAAAAACTACACCATTTACAATGACAAATTGATTAATTGCGGATAGCTAAAAGATGGGCAGTTAATTTAAATTAAAATTCTTGTCAAAAACTTACATAATTTTGGAAATAAGAGGTCTTTATTGACAATTAAGTCAATAAATTTTTTATCTTTCCGATAATCGACGTCAATTATTGAAAAAAAATAACTTGCTGATTTCATAAGCTTTTAAAAAAGGTAAAAATATTATTTACCTACTTTTATTAGTAGTTTTTACAGAAATTAGCAAAAAGTTGCGCTGTAGGTCAAAATTCATAATTTCATCTTTGATTAAAAATTGTCTGGAAAAAGCAAAAGTACGAAGTAGAAATAAAGGAAATTGTATTTTAATACACAAAAGACTGAAAAATACTAAACAACAAACCAACATAAATAAAAACATTTATAAGTCCTGTTCAAATTGTCTGCCATTGTTACGTATGCACGCACGCAGCCTACGGCGTACCTCACTCACTGTCACACGCGTTGAAAGTGATGTCTTAATGACTTCAGCAGCTGATACGATCCTCGCCCTCAAATCATCAATGGAAGTCGCAGCCTGCGACTCGCAGGTGTGGGGTAGACTAGATCTTTCATGTGACCCCAAAGATAATAGTCACAGGGCGTCAAATCAGGACTTCTCACCGGCCATGGAGTCACCTCTACCGATCCATCATAGTGGATAATTTTCATCCAGCCACTGTCGTACACCACGGTAAAAGTGAGCTGGGCACCCATCATGCTGGTATACCATATTTCTCCTTGTAGCTAGCGGAACATCTTCCAAAAGCGTGTTCACTTCCTCTCTTAAAAAAGTTTCGTATGTTGTGCCATTCAGGTTTTGGGGCAGGAAGAAAGGTCCAATTAAATTATCGTGTGCAATCCCCATCCACACATTTAGTGAGAATCTTCTCTGGTGAGCCCTTTCTTTACTTTTTCTTGGGTTTTGACCTTTAGGGGTCCAAAAGTGAATATTGTGGTAGTTTGTGATGCCATCGCGATCGAACGTAGATTCGTCGGTCCACAGGATTTTCTTTAGATAATCTGGATCTTCAAGCTCAGCATTGATTAAAAATCTGCAAAAATCAATTCTTCTCACCGGATAACCTTCTTCAATGGCTTGAACTGGTGTGTAATGGAATGGATACAGTTGTGCTCTACGCGATGCGGCAAACCAGGCTCTCCATTGTGATATGCCATGTATTCTTGCCACTTGCCTTGTGGACACAGTAGGATCTGCTCTGAAACTGAATAATTTCATCATCGTCCTCGTCAACACCAACATTACCAACGAGCGGTCTACCAAGATCGCGTTGTCGTCGTTGAACTGAGCCCGTTTCTCGAATGCGCTGATAGGATGCACCAAACACGCTCACGTGAGGCTAACGGCGATCAGGAAATCTGATTTGGTACTCTCTTTGTGCTTCAGCGGCGTTACCATTACAAAAACCATAATAAAACAAAATATTTTTGGATAGCAAAGAGGTTTGCTATCCAAAAAGGATTGCAAACTTCGTTCTGCTTCAATCAGTTCAACCAAAAAGGCTGGATAATGACGTACTGCCATGATTTCTTTTAAGTTGCATGGAAATTAACTAGATAAACCATAGCCTTAGACAATTTTGAACAGAACTTGTAGTATTATTTTGTAATTTAGTATTTTTCATTCTTTTATGTATTAATAGTATATTACGATATTAGTGTGTTAAGATTGGGTGCGTAATTGAGCCGAGCATGTTATAACCAATACGCACGTATATCGTACGACGTTTTTTAACACATTTGCGAGGAAACAGAAAAAAAAACATTTTCATATGTGGTTATGTATGTGTCCTTGGATATTGACGGCAGCAAGCTGTCGCATGCGGTTCGCGCTTCTGTTAGTATATCCGGTGGAGTTGAAGTAATATATTGCTCATCTTCATTATTGAAAGTTGTCATTTTTAGATATTCACAATACAAGTACAAAGAAAAGAAAATTTGAGAAAAATGGCGCGAGGATTATTTTCTGCCGTGGCTGCGTGAAAATGTTGGCAAAGACGCTAGAGCATGCAGCCAAGTTTTTAAATTACCGAATAAACTGTTTTTTTTTTAATAAACTCAATCTGTGAATGCACACTGTTGCTTTCCCGCCATGTTAACAGCGCGCTAGCGCTGCCTACTGACTGGCGCCGCGCGGCGATTAGTTCGAAATTTGAATAGCATAGCAACAGCGCGCTGCTCACTAGCTGGAGTCGTGCGGCGGCGATCAGAGGCCTAAGGCGCATAACACATTGCACCGGACACCGCTCCGGTGTGCGGCGCTGCGGTTTTTAATTTTGACTGAAGAATCTTAATTTGTATACAAAAACCGCAGGGTATATAAAGCCGGGTTCGGCCATGTTTTAGTGTTTGTAAACACGAAAACATTGTTTAGCTAACCGATTAGGGGCATGGTTTAACAGTTTTGCTAGAAAAATACGATAACATGTTTCCCGCGACGAATGGATAACATCCCCGGCGTTCGCCTGCGGGGAGGGGAAGCTAAGCATTTTTTGTTAGCGCTCACTAGATGAACACGTATCGCTTGAAGTTTATAACAATTCTCTTTGGTTTATTTTTGAGTGAAATAAAGACAATATTTTGTTTTTAATACAACTAATAAGAGAGACACCGGTGCTGTGTGATGTTACATTAATAGATTATACCGAACCTATAATAAATTTTTAGTTCTTATACAGGGTGTCTCAGAAACAATGGATAAACCTTTAACTGTTGATAGGTTTCGTCGAGACCTCTCTAATCTCAAATTTTGACTTTCGTAAAAATATCTCGGTTTTCAAGATATTTGATAGTTTATGATTTTTTTAAAAATGCCACTTTTGGTTGGTTTTTAATGTGCTATTTTTACAAATACGGACTTTTTTGATTCAGTTTTTTTTAGCTTCTAACGGAATAGTTCAGCTATCAATAACAGTGGTTAAAATTGAGCTAGCTAATCACGAAGTGCTTGGAAAAAACAATGTTCCAAAAAAAATTTAACAAGAAATTATTTTTCTTCGTGTTTGGTCAGCTACCATGTAAAAAAAATGTATGACGCTCATCGTGCCCATTATCTTAATAAAATGCTTAGTTATTCTAGTTTCAAAAAAGGTATGATAACCTATGCTTAATGTATCTCTTAAATTTTATTACTGCTTGAATAACAAATGGTATGAAATTTTAAAAAGATTTTTTTCGGAATAGTTATTAATTCTTAGTTTGAATAAAGAATTTGAAATAAAACAACATGAAATTTTATTTTTTTATTAAATTTACAATAAATGTTCGAATTGGCGTCCTTGCGCTCTGATACACGCCCTACATCTTTTTATAAAAGAAAGTTTGATGCGGCGCGCGTAACCAGACGTTTTAATGTGTGCAGCTGCATTTTGTATGCGAGTACGCAACTCTGTTATTGAGGATACTGGCCTCGCGTAGACAAGGTCTTTCAGACATCCCCAATAAAAAAAATCCAAGGGATTTAGATCCGGCGATCTGGGCGGCCATAAAATAGGGCCGAGCCGGCCTATCCACCTTTGTGGGAAGTGTTGATTTAAATAATTTCTTACTACTATTGCGTAGTGAGCTGGGCACCCATCATTTTGAAGCCACATTCTCCGCCTCACTTCTAAATTGACATCTTCTAGCATGCCGGGTAAACCATTTTGTAAAAAATTAAGGTAAATTTCACTATTCAGTGTAGCTGGAAGTTCATATGGCCCGATCACCTGTCCGTCAATAATCCCAGTCCACAAGTTAACTTTAAATTGAACTTGGGACCGATCTTCCCTCATCAAATGTGGGTTTTCAACTTGCCAGCTATGTAGATTGTGGATGTTGAAATATCCATCTCTCCGGCATGAGGATTCATCCGTCCATAAAATTTTATTGAAAAATTGCGGGTCCTCCCTTATTTTATTTAACATGATTCTGCAGAATGCAATCCTGCGCGAATAGTCAGCAGGCTGTAGAGTTTGGACCCTTTGAATATGGAAAGGGTGCAAAAGGTATTTTTTCAATATGCGATGCACTTTGCTTCTATTAATGCCGGTTCGACGTGCAATTCCACGCACAGAACGTGTTGAATCTTCTTCTATTTCGTCGAGGACTACTACTTCTTCATCGTCGTTTCTTTCTGGTCTTCCTGGCCCTGCACCACCAATGCCTCTTCCTGGAAGCCTCCCTTCGCAGTACGAATTATGTACCCGAGCAAAAACTCGATAGTCCGGGTGACGTGCGTTGGGGTACCTAATACAAAAAATGACGTTATTAAATTTACTAATTCATTTAATTTTAAAATCTAATTAAACACGGCGTGTGACTATTTTTAGAAGGATAACATAATGTAAGACCCATCCTGATACGTTTAACTAAAGTTGCAATAAATGTGTGTGATTTAAAAAAAATAAGATTGATTGAATTAAAGAGAAAATAAATAATCTTACCTCTCTGCGTACAGACGAGCGTTAGCATTTCCTCGACATTCGCCATAAACGAAATGCATGTTTGCATATTCGCGCGACGTGTACTGATGTCTAGGCATGTTCAGTGTTATGTATTGGTTGTCAGTTAGGTTTCACAGCACAAACAATATCCAAATCGTAAAGCTAGCCAAGTCCATATGATCACCAGTTGTCAATAGGTTTCACAGCACAAACAATATCCGAATCGCAAAGCTAGTCAAGTCCAAAATCACAGCAAAATGTCGTTTAAAATCATCGAAGCTCTATCGAATCTCTCGAATACAGAAAACACGCGTGGGTCACAACCGGAGTTCAGAAGGACACTAACAATCGTAACAAAGAACCCAATGATCAGACGCAGGTAAAAAAAGTCCTTCCAGGAAATTCGATAGCAGGTAAGGTTGCAAATGCTTATGACTCATGTGCTGTTAATGATAAGGCTCCTTTTTGATTGCGCATAGTGGATGAGACATGTGGCAGGCAGGGGCCACAAAAAAAAACACGTTTCTCCACTCTGTGACTCGCAAACGAATGTTTACAAATAAGCTTTAAGTGCTTATTAGTGGAAAAAAAACCTTTTTTTTTCAAATTTTCATTTTATTTGCTATTCAACCAGTCAGAAAGTCAAGAAAGCATAAACTTAATACTGGAAAACTAAATTAACCGAATAAAATTAATCCGAAAAATAATTAATCCGACAAACAATCTTTTTAAAATTTTCATACCATTTGCTATTCAAGCAGTAATAAAAGTTCAGAGATACATTAAGCATAAGTTTATCATACCTTTTTTGAAACTAGAATAACTAAGCATTTTTTTAAGATAATGGGCAGGATGAGCGTCATACATTTTTTTTACATGGTAGCAGACCAAACACGAAGAAAAATAATTTCTTGTTTAATTTTTTTTGGAACATTGTTTTTTCCAAGCACTTCGTGATTAGCTAGCTCAATTTTAACCACTGTTATTGATAGCTGAACTATTCCGTTAGAAGCTAAAAAAACCTGAATCAGAAAAAGTCCGTATTTGTAAAAATGGCACATTAAAAACCAACCAAAAGTGGCATTTTTAAAAAAAATCATAAACTATCAAATATCTTGAAAACCGAGATATTTTTACTAAAGTCAAAATTTGAGATTAGAGAGGTCTCGACGAAACCTATCAACAGTTAAAGGTTTATCCATTGTTTCTGAGACACCCTGTATAAATAATGACAGAAACATAAATAATGACAAAAACATTTTCAAAACAGGCGCCATGTTGGGCTTACATGTTTTGTTAGAAAATTGGCACAGCCAAGCCGCAGTATCGTACGGATTTTTGCGTGGAAAGGACGTGCATACGCGTAATAGATCTCGACATAGATAATGCGGCGATGCGGGGCGTCGTGCACCGCAGCTCCGGACGGTGATACGGAGCAAACCGTACGGTGGCACGGTTCTGTGCCGCCGCAGCCGCATGCGGTTTTCGTCCCTCCGTACACCGCAGCGGTGTCCGGTGCAATGTGTTATGCGCCTAATTCAGCTAATAAGCTACAGCCGAATCGAAACTGAACCGTTGCGATCGACCAATCAGAACGCCACATTATCACGTCATCGATCAGTTGAAAGGCAATATAAGCGCTCCGATTGGTCAACCGCAACAGTTCAGTTTCGATTCGGCTGTAGTTTATTAGCTGAATTGGGCCGCAGTTCCATATTTGAAATGGCAAATAATACTGGTATGGAATTTGTATGGACTATAACTTAACTATTTGCTTTGGTAACAAACGCGTTTTTTATGACCCGCTTTACATATTTAAAACCGGTGGAATTACATCAGCTTTAAAAGCAAGGGTGTTAAAAAAGCAATTTTCTTTATTTCTACTTTTCCAGACAATTTTTATTTAAAGATGAAATTATGAATTTTGACCTACAGCGCAACTTGCTAATTTCTGTAAAAACTACTAATAAAAGGAAATAATATTTTTACCTTTTTCAAAAGCTTATGAAACCAGCAAGTTATTTTAGTAGTTTTTACGCCAACTGTCATACATTTTTTTTCAATAATTGACGTCGATTTTCAGAAAGATAAAAAATTAATCGACTTAATTGTCAATAAAGACCTCTTATTTCCAAAATTATGTAAGTTTTTGACAACAATTTTAATTTACATTAACTGCCCATTTTTTAGCTTTCCGCAATTAATCAATTTGTTTTATAAATGGTGTAGTTTAAAAAGAATTTTTTGTTAACTTGTCGGAAAAAATCTCAAAAATTTTAAAACCGTCGTAGCTCGATAACCAACTGTTTTTGACCCCTGGTTAATTGGGCTTTTTTGTTGCTTATGACCTGTACTATAACCCCTTTCAAGGAATACGTCGACTTTTCCTGTCAGCCTGTATATCCTTTTAGTCAAACACAATGTGGTCTGTTCTCTTTTTAAATCTAACTAGAGATTCAAAATGTGTTCAAAATTACATTTAAAATGAGTTTTTTTTATTATATCATCTTAACGTATCTTAGCGTAGTTTACAAGTCGCCAATATAAAGTGTTAAAAGTAGGTAGCCTACCTGTAATCCTTCCTACGCCTCCCAAATGGTATGAAGCGTAAGATGATATGTGAGCACCGAGGCTGTGACCGACGAAATGGAAGTTTTTGAAACGTGCTCCCGTTGTCAACTTCAGCTGACGTAGAAAACTGATTAGAAAAGATTAAACATATAAGTACCTCCTCCTTTTCACTAACAAACATACATTTGATACATCTCGATATGTTGCATCATCTGCTAGAAAGAGAGAGAAAGGAAACATTCGTGTCAAAATAGGGGAGATAAAAGATATGTCGCTGCAAGGCGTTCAACACTTCAGAACGAGTTAAATAACAACCGAAGAACTAAACTTACTAAACGCGCTGGCGCTGGTTAGTAAACCGCGCTCCTGCTCCTGCCTGGGCCTGGGCCTAGACGACTACCGCATCATCTCAACTCGTCAATCGATTTATACGAGTATAGTTGATTGAACGAGCACTTATTTGGTTCTGTATTGATAAATTTATAATAAAATCCCTGGCTTCCACCTTCGGCCCTAATCATCACCTACCATCGGTTGAAATGAAGGTCAAGAGCTTCCACGTCGTATGTAAAAAAGGGTCCTCTGATGTAGAGGAATCCAGGTCATCACCACTGACCATATTTATGAAAAAAGTGCTAAAACAATTTATTGTCCCTAAGATAGAGGGGAATCCGCCAATGACTTCATTCTGTGAATAAACAAAGTTTTATTAAATTATAATGACTAAGCGTCAGTCGGTGACTTAATAATGTAATAATGCATTACAAAATATTTTAATGGTAAATTACTTTGAACAGGAGATTTGCCCGTGTGCTCATATTAATTTGTGACCTCATTATTTTCCTTTGTGGCAATTGGCTAGATGACTAATTTTTTTTTTTGTTTTAATAGAAGCTCATTCATAACATAAACAGAAAGAAAATATCGGTTTTCGAATAACTATAAAAACAACCAAGATATAAGGTATTAAAGATTTTTCTCCATCTCTTTCTAGCAAAACGGCAATTTACAAGGAGTTTATATGGGCGTACTCAACAATGACGTCACAGTTGATGTCAGATCTCTCTGTCTAATCGCCTTCGAATTAACAACTTAAAATGCTTGTATCTAATGTATTTCTAAGCCGATTTTAATTATAATTTCACAGGACTGCATATTTTTCCACGGTATTTTAATATTTAATGACGAGACGTAAAAATTTGAATTCAGTCATTATCCTAATTGGTTTCTTTGAGGCTGACTCCAGATAATTTCTATACTGCTGGCTCTAAAACTAACATATTTAATGCAAAGTTTATATTATGGTTGTATGAGTTTTTCTACGAGTTTCCTTTCTATTCTTCTCGAGAAAGCTCTACCATTTCCGAACAGAGAGTGTGTAGAGTAAATTCTTTTTTTCTCATTTAGGTACTTGCATTTGCGCACATCTTAATTATGGAGAGTACATATTTAGTAATTATAAATTATTATATATAATTAAAGTTTATGTTTTGATTGATGTTAATAAAATATTGAATAAACATTTTTGAGTTTTAAGTTCGTACGAGTTGATTGACCTTAGTATACTTTTTTAGTTCTGTGGATCAAAAAACATCTCTCTTTAGGTCTTCTTTCATTTAATTAAGATCGCAAACAAGCAGGACGGTAAGTGGCTACGGTCGCAGTATACGCGTCGCAGTGGCAGTAATAGTACATAATGTACATAATGTTTTCAAAGGGGAGACTCCAAAAGGGGGCACAACGACTAGGGTTGCCAACTGTCCCGATTTAATCGGGATGTCCCGATTTTAGGCCCATGTGTCCCGCGTCCCGACCAAGGTACTAGCGGGACGCTATTTGTCCCGATTTTTCCGAGTTCAGGGAGCAGGTCATACAATGAGGTTGGTGTCTAGGGCAGTTAAAGAATATATGGTCAATGGTGCCTTCCTCTAAGCCACATTCGCATATAGAGTGGTCTCGAATGTGAATTTTAGCCAAAAAGACTGGCGAGCAGACATTTCCGAGACGTAGCCGAATTATTGTTGAAGTGGTTAATTTGTTTGTAGATCTGTATTCAATAATAGTACATTATGGTACAAGTGTGTAATGTTGGTG
This sequence comes from Schoenobius gigantellus, assembly GCA_963935595.1. Taxonomy (NCBI): domain Eukaryota; kingdom Metazoa; phylum Arthropoda; class Insecta; order Lepidoptera; family Crambidae; genus Schoenobius; species Schoenobius gigantellus. The sequence continues at coordinate 13,565,020 of OZ012544.1, read as the reverse complement.
ATTACCGCTGAGGCGCATTGAGGCCCGAGCCGTCAGGCGAGGGTCTTAAGAAGCCGAGGACGGTAACCATCAATACACACGTGTATCATACAACGTTTTTCAACACACTTCTGAATAAAACAATACTTAAATAAAAAACCATTTTACATAGTAGATAAAAAGTTTACTTAGAGAAACAATTAGTAAATGTGCAGTTAGTAAAATTATAATTAACTATTTTTGATGACATAGCGGTCTCATCAGATAGATTATTTATTGAAATACTTTCATGTTCTATTGTTATTTGTGATGGTTCATTATTCGTGTAGGTAGGTGAAATCCAATCATTGGACGTACTTGGTATTTCGCCAGTAGGATGCGTCTCAGAATCAAGTTTAATTATTTTTGTGATTTTTGCACAAATTTCCTTCTTGTTTTGTATGGAATCTTCTACGTATGATTCTGCTACATTGCTAGATCGCCACCCGCCATATGTCGCTTCAATGTCATTATATCAGCTCCTGAATTTGCCAGCAATGTAGCTGAAGTTCTTCTGAAACTATGTCCAGTGTAGCTGAGAGCTACACTAAACGCATCTACTAAACCCAAAAACTTAGCGATTTCTTTAGGCATAGAACCAAATTTGTTTATACCTATAGGCTGACAGGTACATTTACCATTCTGGTAATTTAGAAAGAAACGGTCATTTTTTGTTTTTGGCGAACGCAAACTTTCATACTTCTTAACAATATCATAGAATGGACCGTGTATGGTGAATGACCTAGGTATTTTATTTTTCGTGATAGGTATCTTCACTAAAAGCATCTGGCCATGGTTCTCTATATCTTTTACAGTTATATTTGTTAATTCTTGTATCCAGGCACCAGTTACACCAAATATTAAAGCAACCTGAAACAAAAGAAACAATAATTAAGGTCAACACACAACACAAGCTGCTATTAAATATTTAATTAAAATTAATTTAACTAACCTTTGTAGCCAAATATTGGTTATCTGGAGCATCTTTAATAAATTTTTCAATATCATCAGATGATTAAACCTTTGATTTTTTGCTTCTAAATCCATCAGATAGTCTCTTTAGATAAGCTGACAAATTCGAGTATGTTTTTAAGTCCACTCCATTCTTTGTTCGGACTGTACTTTTTAACATTGAGTAAATACACCACAAAGAGCTAGGTTTGTACTTAGAAGATAATTCTTTAAAGTACGCCATGAACACATTTTCTGAAAAAGACTGCGTATTCTTGTTGTTCTGCCATTGTATGAAATTTTGGTACGCTAATAGATATTTTTCTGGTAGTAAACTTTCCATAACGTTCTGGGCTTCACATCTTATATCGGGCGGTGTACAACATAAATCATTTTCTTCATAAATTGTATTTGCAGACATCTTAATTAATAACTAACTAAATAACTTCAAAAGAGAAAACGAGACGAGTTGTGAAAAATGTTTCGTAATGGCGGGAAAAATTAATCAGTTTTCCTATGCGCGCGCATCGGCCATAGACTAATAAATTTTGTAATGGCGGGAAAAATTAATCAGTTTTCCTATGCGCGCGCATTGGCCATAGACTAAAAGATGAGGTTTCTTTTTTTTGGGCTTTTCGCGGATAGCATTTTAGCGCAAGTGTAAGCGTAACTCAACCAATAATATTAAAAAAAACTATTACTCACTCGTGAATAATAGTAATGAAAAAGTCACAGTTTGATTATAGGTGTCATTATGTGCCTAATTGCCATGGGATTAGAGCCACTTTATGAGGAAGTGTGTTGAAAACAATTTTATACAATCAAAATTCTCGATCAGTTTTCATTTTATAAAATTTACCTTTAATAATTGTATAAATACAGTTTTTTTATTATCATAGAATGGACCGTGTATGGTGAATGACCTAGGTATTTTATTTTTCGTGATAGGTATCTTCACTAAAAGCATCTGGCCATGGTTCTCTATATCTTTTACAGTTATATTTGTTAATTCTTGTATCCAGGCACCAGTTACACCAAATATTAAAGCAACCTGAAACAAAAGAAACAATAATTAAGGTCAACACACAACACAAGCTGCTATTAAATATTTAATTAAAATTAATTTAACTAACCTTTGTAGCCAAATATTGGTTATCTGGAGCATCTTTAATAATTTTTTTAATATCATCAGATGATTAAACCTTTGATTTTTTGCTTCTAAATCAATCAGATAGTCTCTTTAGATAAGCTGACAAATTCGAGTATGTTTTTAAGTCCACTCCATTCTTTGTTCGGACTGTACTTTTTAACATTGAGTAAATACACCACAAAGAGCTAGGTTTGTACTTAGAAGATAATTCTTTAAAGTACGCCATGAACACATTTTCTGAAAAAGACTGCGTATTCTTGTTGTTCTGCCATTGTATGAAATTTTGGTACGCTAATAGATATTTTTCTGGTAGTAAACTTTCCATAACATTTTATAGCATTTTAGCGCAAGTGTAAGCGTAACTCAACCAATAATATTAAAAAAACTATTACTCACTCGTGAATAATAGTAATGAAAAAGTCACAGTTTGATTATAGGTGTCATTATGTGCCTAATTGCCATGGGATTAGAGCCACTTTATGAGGAAGTGTGTTGAAAACAATTTTATACAATCAAAATTCTCGATCAGTTTTCATTTTATAAAATTTACCTTTAATAATTGTATAAATACAGTTTTTTTATTTTTTGCCTTAATAATATGTAGTTTCTTTCTAAGTGGTTAAAATTTGATTACGCTAAAGGATGATTTCTTATAGAAAATGTTATATTTTAAAAGTGGTAAAATTCATAAAATTTGAACTATTTAAACCACCTTAAATAAGGAAACTAAAATATTTCGAAAAAAAGTAACCAGTAAAGGTAATTGTTGAAGATTTGAGAATAAATGTTTACTGAATATATTTCATGTTTTGGTCATATTTTTTACGTGACGAGTGCATGAATATGTCCTAAAACGCGTGGAATGTAAATATGGGTATGTTTGAAGCCTTAAAAAGACGTTTAAAAAAGCATTTAAATAGTAAATAGCATTTAGAGTAGTAAATAGTAAAATGTGTTATGGAAATTTCAAGTCCTACACTCTAAATTAACGTAAAATGTATTTCCTTCATTGCATTTTTAATAGGTAGCTAAAAAAAACTTTACTTCTCTGATAATTCTGCTAGAACACCAATTATTAGGAGACCGGGCCCTTAATGGTGAATTTACTTAAAGGTTTTCAATACGTGACATCAGTTGCGCCATCAAACGCCCACGCAGAATGAATTTTCCCCTTATGTGAGAATGAATTTTACTGGTAAGACTTGGTCTAATAAAAGGATCAGATCGACGCCAGAACATGCTAAATCCGAATTTCAAATAAGGGTTAATTTTACTGAAACATGTTCAGAATAGGGATGATGACTGAGTTCTAATTTTCACGTCGTCATAAAATATTAAAAAACCGTAGAAAAAGATGCAATCATGTGCAATTAGAATTAAAATCGGCTTAGAAATACATTAGATACAAGCATTTTAAGCTGTTAATTTGGAAGCGATTAGACAGAGCAGTGTTGCCATATATACAGATTTCTCCGTATTTATACAGATTTTCGATGTGTAATACAGATTACCACTGGATACAGATTTTAATACAGAATTTTCTAACTACACACGGTCCGACCGAACCAAAGTCCGACCGCAGACTGCGGTTGCCTTCGGACTCCTACATGCGGACCGTGTGTGGCCAATATAAAAAAGAATAAAGCAAAATTATTGATTATGTGCCGTGTTACACACAATTATTAGTTAGTTTGTTGCAAATGTTTGAAATTCAATTAATTTTTGTTTCAATTCGCCATGTTTTCAATTTTACTACGTACCTACAGTACATACCTACATACTTAAACAAAACGTAAATTTTATTGTTTTCTTTATATTTTTAATATACGATAGTCAAACCAGCCTCTGTAGCATGACCACCAAAACACGATATGATATTACCTACCGGTTTATCGCAGTGAAATGTCAAAACACAATACATTTTTATAGTAGGTATTTTGACAGTTCACCGCGATAAAACGCTTTATCATAATTATCGTGTTTTAGTGTTCATGCTACGGCTAATCTAACTAACTAAGCTAACTAACTAACTAACTAACTAGGCTAACTTTAGTTCATAGCGCTTGTTTTTCAAAAGAAACAATGATGATAATTTTCTATTTTGTTTTTGGGATTAAGATTCAATTTTGGTTAACTTGATTAAACAGATTTTAAGTTAAAATAACATACAGATTTAATACAGATTTTAGCAGTTTTTACTACAGATAAAAGGTTTAAGGCATCTGGCAACACTGAGACAGAGAGATCCGACATCAACCGTGACGTCACTGTTGATTGAGTACGGCCATATAAACTCCATGTAAATTGCCGTTTTGCTAGAAAGAGATAAAAAAAATCTTTAATAAGTACCTTATATCTTGGTTGTTTTTATAGTTATTCGAAAACCGATTTTTTTCTTTCTGTTTATTATATGAATGAGCTTCTATTATGTAGTTTATGAAGTAGATTTTTGTATAAATTTACTAAGCAATAAAAATATCTACTTTGATTTTGAACTATTTTTATTTTATATTCTGCTAAAACTCAAATCATTATAATTTATTTTTAAAACACAGCTTACTCGGTGATGTCAGAGCCGACTCGTCGCGTGTTGGCTACGGCCTTCCAATATTTCCATGTTCTTCCCCCAGCACTCCAATCGACCGCTATGACGTTGACGTCTCCCTTTTGATGTTAATAAAACTAATAATAATAAAAGGCTCTATGGTAAAATACAAAAGGAACAGAAGCGGCGTTAGAGTATTGGGAGCTAGCCAAGGCGCCAGATGTGCCCATTGACGTGAACCACAGAAAGAGGTTTTTGTGATGTTAACTGCATTAAGGCGCATAGTAACGTCAATCATAAAAAATCACTGCAGAAAAAACCGGTTCTCTTCATAAATATTGAATAAAAAAATCTTTAAAAAAGATATGTTATTATTCAACGAATTTTTTAGAGGATGGTCTTTTTAATTTTTTGATAAATTAATTATAACTTGGTTAAAATGTGACCCAAACATACCTCGATTTTAAAACTATAAACCTAATCGCTTCGTAAATATTAGGTTAAATCACATACTTTCGACTTCAGTAAATAAAGTTAACAATATTCTAGGGGATGGTCTTTTTAGATTTTTCTTATTCGCCTTTATTAATTTTTTATTGAAATAATTCATCTTACGCGTAAAGGTTTGCTTGAATATTCCCCTCACTCTCACTCACTCACTCCTATGTAATCAGTGCGGGACGATCGACGCAAGGTCATTGGGAGCACTATGCGCCTTAAGATTCTAAGCGGCTCTTTAACATCAACTGTATCGAGCTACTGGCGCCTCATCACATGAACTGCATTGACAACGCTAGTCGCTGGAGATGCCTCTTGACATCGATTGCATTAATTCGAAGTTTTACAACTATCTATACTACTTTTTCGGTGACCTTTTGGCGCCTCCTGATCATCAGCTGCATTGAGTTGTAGGCCAAACCATAAAGCTATTAGAATACCGAGAATTTAAAAATATAAATAACCTATAGCAAAAACAATCAATTGTGCATTGCGCAAGTGAGAAATAAATTATTCTTAATCATCATTCTTTGGCCGCCTCTGTGAGTGTGGTCGATGTGAGTTTGATTCCCGCTCAGGGTCTTATTGCTGGTAGCATAATAACATTGGTGTGTATTGTTCGGTAATAAAACATACAAAACCATAGGTATTAAATTACTGAACGTGATGAAGAAAGTAAAGCACCCGCACTGGATAAGAATAATAAAATTGTTAAGTTGTCGCTTACTTCTGGTATGTGAACATGTATCTCCTACATTTTTTTATTATTAACAAAAGGTAATCCTTCCTTTCATTTTGATTTACCTTTTTTTCGAGGGGAATGCGTGACCGCACCGTACTCGCCGTTGGCTAGACGACGAGCGTGTGTGGGGCTCTCCCGGCAGCGTGCCAGGGCCTACCCACTAAACCCCCCCGTGTTCTCTCTGCCCTTATGGGCGCGCCTGATAGAGTCCACACTGCGACTACCACTTTCAACGCGCCCGTCATTTTGATCTACCTAGGTACTATAACCAAAGACGGCAAGCAACCATATTTTATGTAAGCATTATGAATTATAGCTAAAACGATATCCATTCTCCACGTAGCTAGCACTAAAATAGATAAATCTCGGTGAATCACTTTAGGAATTAAGAATTAATAAGTTAATTGGAGCATCGGATAAATTTTAGTAGACGCCGTATAATGCAGAAACGGCGCTGAAATAGCAGAGATATTTGTGCAGCTGAAATAGCAGAATTTTCAGGAGCACTTATCACTCTGCACCACCAGGTTTAGATTTCATTGTAAAAAAATAATTCAACACGCAACAAATAATTCAACACGACAGATTTGAAATAGCTTACCCACTGTAAAAAGGCTCGCGTCATATCGTTTACCCACGATGCGTTGCTGTGACTCATGAACCCGTGCACTATCACCACAGTCGGTCTGCTCGGCTGGAAGTCCACCCATTCTAAGCCAAACTGGTCGCCTGGGAAGACCTGTTCATCGAATACCAAAATTGTAAGTATCTTGTCCACGCGGTGGCGGATTTAGAATACAAAAAAACCGGCCAAGTGCAAGTCGGACTCGCCCATGAAGGACGTATTAAAAAAACTACTTACTAGATCTCGTTCAAACCAATTTTCGGTGGAAGTTTGCATTAATGTACATCATATATTTTTTTTAGTTTTATCATTCTCTTATTTTAGAAGTTACAGGGGGGGGGACACACATTTTACCACTTTGGAAGTGTCTCTCGCGCAAACTATTCAGTTTAGAAAAAAATAATATTAGAAACCTCAATATCATTTTTGAAGACCTTTCCATAGATACACGTATGGGTTTGATAAAAAAAATTTTTTGAGTTTCACTTCTAAGTAAGTATTGGAACTAAGGAAACCCCAAAATTTATTGCTTTTTTTCTATTTTTGTGTGAAAATCTTAATGCGGTTCACATAAAACATCTACTTACCAAGTTTAAACAGTATAGTTCTTATAGTTTCGGAAAAAGTGGCTGTGGCATACGGACGGACAGACAGACAGACATGACGAATCTATAAGGGTTCCGTTTTTTGCCATTTGGCTACGGAACCCTAAAAAATGTTACTTTTACAATTACAATTTACACAATTACAATTAACAACAGATACTAGCCGTCTGCGCGGGAGATACCATAGTGCACAAGTGCCTGCGCAAATACGATTACAGGTCTAGGCTACTCTCTATTCCTTCACTCGCAAAGTCCGACAGGACAGTTAGCCCACACGACGAAGAGATCAGGCGCAGGGACCCACTGTTTAACGTGCCTTCTGAAGCACGGAGGAGCTCGAGATATTATGTTTTTTTTTTGGTCACCCATCAACCATCATAGGTGCCTACAGCCAAGCACGGATCCACCGTTGTGTGCACGATGGGCATGCCCACAACCCTAATATGCTTGTGACGTCACACTTTCACCTTCTTTTGAGATCAATAGGCTGATAAAATTATATCCAATGCTTTATTTTAAAAAATCTTGGTCAGGGTGTCATATGTTCTGTTAACATCTCCTTTGTAGGAATGCACTTTAGCAATCATGAGCGAGTTCGTACTCCAACTCGCACTTGGCCGATTTTCGGGTGGCTGTCACCACTTTTTTTTTTTTGAGGGCTAAATCTGCGCCTGACTACAACCAGCGTTACTTATTGTTAGCTGAGCGCAACGCCAATGCGCCACCAAACTCCTAATGTCAATAATATACATGACGTGTGTACACTTCACTACCTTTTTCCCCTACGATAAAGAAACGATAATATCGGAAAAGTGATTACTGATCCTGAAAATAAACTTGATCTATCCGAATAATCGATATTTCCTGCATCCAAACATTTATTATCCCCATATTAATTATATCGGACAGTTCGAAGTGGCGAAGAGGCACTTCGAACCATATTAAAGAATATTGTTAAAAAAATATTAAATAAATTATAAATTCGTGAATTGCGTTCTTATTAAAAATACTATTAATAAATATAGGTACATAAATAGTCCTCCACGCCGTTTTCAGTGACGGTGACCCTAACTGTTGTCTTTTTCAGGATTTTCGTTGGTGAGTCCGTATGTGACATGCCATACCGAACTTTGTTACTCTACTGCAAAAGAAACGCAATAGATAGAGCGGTCCTCGGGTGTTATGCTTAGTTAGGTTTTTAGGGCTTGGGACGTTCTTTATGCATTTGGCGTTCGAAATATTCGAGTCAATAGTCTATTGCAAAAGAATCGCAATAAATAGAGCTGTCCTCGGGTGTTATGCTTAGTTAGGTTCTTAGGGCTTGGGACGTTCTTTATGCATTTGGCGTTCGAAATATTCGAGTCAATAGTCTATTGCAAAAGAAGCGCAATAAATAGAGCTGTCCTCGGGTGTTATGCTTAGTTAGGTTCTTAGGGCTTGGGACGTTCTTTATGCATTTGGCGTTCGAAAGTTTCGAGCCGACTTTCCTCGTATTTTTTCCCCTTCTGGTTAATGATAAGACGACCTCTGACTCTGAGAAGAGATGAAAATCTCGGAACAAAATTCTGCGCCTTTTTTTTGAGGCTGTTACGATCCCGTTCCCAGTTACTTAGAGTAGTTGGAGAGGAGAGCGCTTCCAAAGGCACATCTCCTTCCACCCTGCCGCCTGCGATAATGCCAGTCAATTAAATAACAATCAGACTTAGCAAGAACCAAAATTGAAGTCCAACCGAGCGAAGAAGCTAATCGATCAACAGTAGACATGGCCACTATAATTTTGTATACATAGACTTACACTGTAATATAGAATAGTAACATTGCTATAGGATTATTGTGTTGCGACAATAATAAAGTAAGATAGCCAGTCCCTCAGTTATTGAGAAATCCAAGCGAAGGTTGCCTCCACATCCGGCCTTATCGTCAAATACTGTGATGCTCGCCAGAGTCTGGCAAACAGCTTCCCTGTTTTAAATAAAATATCAATGTATTGAACATTGATATTTTATTTGATAAAATATATTAGTAGAATGTTTAGATAAAACGATAAGAATTCAACAGGCAGAACGCTTAGCCCATTTACATAGCACTATGAAATAGAATGACGATGAGTAGAATTCTCACCTGAGCTCTTGTGGACTGCGTGCGTGACGAGAAATAGAAATGCGTGTTTATTTTGTCTGAAGTATCTGGTTTCATGTCGAATAGCCATCGAAGTTGATTCGTGAGTGCTCCGAGCCCGAAGCAGCCCACTACATCGGGTACTGTTTTGTTGCTTGTGTCATCCTGAAAAGGTATATCGAGCGTGACAGGTTCATTGGAAAACGGTCCACATTTAAAATAAGTTGACTCCTAACCGATATTTCTGGCACGCTTACGAAAAACGCATTAACCACCTTTGTCTGCACTAACTGTAGATAGATGATGCGCTTTTTGGTAAATAAAATATTAATTGATATTTAAGTTAATGCGATTATAAAAAACTGAAATAGCGGGTTTTAATAAAAATATTGAAATGGTCTCTATGGGAAAATTAGAGAGTTTGTTTTCCTGATTTCAAATGTATATAACTCTATTCCGCAAAAATCGTACATATTGCGTTCTTCGTAAGCGCAGCAGATTTTTTTTTATATATCCAAAGGTATACAAAATGGTACAATTGATTTTTGCCCGCCAACCTGCATAATCAGGTTGTTGGCGAAATTTGGTCACGTAGGTCATTATCAACAGAGACTAGCCATCTGGGGCCTTCGCTTATAGCAAGGTCAAAACAATATTGAAACAGGGACACCACTCTTGCCGCGTATAGCGCCATCTCGCTCTCAGTGCGGTTTTAATACTGTTTTAAGCGATCATAGTTAGGCAGCTGCACGGGAGAAATTAATAGTGCACATGTGCCTATGCATACACAAGTGCAATCTCTGTTCCTTCACTCGTATCTAATGGGCCAGATTGAGATACCCTGTTTAACGTACTTTCGAAAACACAGAAGAGCTTGGATGTTTCACATTTTGGTCATAGGTTAGCCTAGTCTCTGATACGCTATCATAGGCCTGACCACGGCCAACATTGTTTCACTTGAGTAATCGTTTACCGAACGCACGTCGCTACTCGCTGCACGACCGAGCTTCAGGATCTACATTTAACTAATCTAAATACACCTAAATCTTTCTATTACATTTCCAAGACATTAGGTACATACCTACAACTCATCGACGCCAACAACAAACTATAACAATTATTTATACTAGGTACTTAAATCAAAAATTTCCAATGTTGTTAGTCGGTAGTGTTACCTCTTCACCAAAACGGTTATCAAGTCCTGGCTCAACCGTGCTCCAGTTGCTGCTGGGCATATTCATAAACTCCATCAAATCCTCCGGGCTGATATGATTTTCCACTGGACAGAGAACAAAGCATAATAAACAGATAAGTTATGAAGTTTGTAAAGCCGCACACGCGAATCGTGGTAAAGCCGTGGCTATCACCAGGAATCTGTACGTACAAGCTGCAAGAGATAAACAATGTCAAGGCGAGATATGGAGTATTATGGAGTATGATAGAACTAAGTGGGTGTTTACATCGTATTATGTTAGATGTTAGTGCTGCCGAATCGAAAGTTGAATGCCGGCTCCGCACTCTCGTGAATACACGAATCCCCGCTCACGCGCGCACGCGCCACATGGAGGCGTGTGAGCGAGCACGTGTCTTAGGGTCGGTTTTTCGATCGCTAGTATATAGCAAAGTGCCTTTGCAGGGATATAGGGACCGCTGTCACCAAGATCTCATATTAAAATCAATAAAATATTTTACCACTACAAAATATCACGATCTGATTTTTCGTAATTTATTGTTTTTATTTCAGAAACAAAAACTAGCTTAAATGAAATACGGGGGTATACAACAAGGTTTACAATGCGAAAGCTGGCACTGTTGCTGTTCATACGAGCTACCTAAGAGCGATCTGCCAAGATCAATATGTAAAGTAAGATATGCCAGCGTGTATACATCGAACATACATATTATTATTACAATTAGATATACAAATTTACTATAACTCGAAGGAGAAAATACAAGTTAAGTAAATGCAGAGCTTTTTTCTATTCAGTGAGGGCGGCGAGTGCACCCAGGTAAGTAATTTGTATCAAATGTAGTCGTCCACGATGTCTGCTCTCTGCTAAACAATGTTAATTGCCACTTTGCTCCTCACGGGTACGCGCTGACCGGTAGCAGACCTTCTAGTTGATTGATGTGAGATACTCGTGACAAGAATAATAATTATGATCTTTTGGTTAAAGTTATTTGATTTTTATAGTGAAACTTTTTTTACCTCGCCTCATATCTTTTCGTCCGCCTTTAATTTCACTACTTCTTATAAAATGGGTTTGGTCTATCCGCTATACCTTCGACTTTAAATCTGTGTGTCAGCCGGTCGATCTTTTTTTATAAATTTGTTTTATTAATATTTTGTTTTTTCTTATTGCCCCAAAATTTTTCGTCCATCTATCGCATGTCGCATTACACAAAAACATGACATCTAATTTCACTACTTCTTATTTTGGATCTGTGTGGCAGTGGTTCAATCCTGGTGTAAGGCGTTATTTTTTCATTAATTTGTTTTTTTATTATTATTTTTTTGCCCTTTTGTTAATTTATTAATTAGTTTTTTTTTTATTAAGAATTTTAATTTTCTTTTCAGAAGAAAAAGATTTAAGTTCAGATTAAAAACGCAATTTTAAAACCCTAAATCGTATAATTTTCCGGAAATTTTCAGTTAAATAAACGATGCGTATACGATCTGAAAAAAGTTTCACTTGCAGCGTGGTTTCATAAAACCACACAATGATTTTTATTTTTTTACTACTCTTTTGATTTTTGTTTGAAGATTAAAAACGCGACTTTAATACCCTTACTCTAATAAATAATTTTCCGAAAATTTTCAGTTAAATGCCTATGATCCGAAAAAAAGATTGACTTGCATCGTGGTTTCACAAAACCGCACAAAGATTTTTGTATTATTTCTGTTAAACTCTTAAGGAAATAATAATGATTAATGAAGATAATGTTTTTTTTTTATGTTTAAGAGTAACAAGTTTTTTTTTCGAATTTAAAAAGAACACCTCTCCAGATAGGCAGCAACTGAGCTTTGCCCCTGGCATTGCAGATGTCCATGAGCGGTTGTTACCACTTACCATCAGGTGGGCCACTTGCTCGTCTGCCACCGTTAGCAATAAAAAAAAGGTTCATAAAAACAAAACTTAAACTAAAATGTGCAACTGGGACGTTTTATTTTTTTTTTCCAATTTGCGTAATATTCGAATACTCCAATAATAAAAATTAATAAAAGGTAGGTATTCGTTTTATCCAGATAAAGAAATGTATCGAATAATGCAAACCCTAGTCTACGGCTTGCGTGCGCAAGCGCTGCTGCCCAGCGACACTCAAGCTGTAGTGCCGTAATAGTATTATTTTGCAACATAGCGTGGGACGACGTAAAAACTAGAATTATAGACAAACATTATCCTAAAGCTACAGCATACAAGTTATATGACACAAGGTCTTTCGGCACGCGGCAACCACTAACTGCCAGAAAAATTCCTTATCTCGAGTTAGGCCACCAGGATCCCCTAGCCCGAGGGGATTGAGCTAGGAGATCCTGGTAGGCTAACTTCTTATCTCTAGACGTCGACAACCCATAGCCCAATCCCCTAGGGGATCCACGCGAACTCGTCATTAGGATCCCCATATGTTCCCCCACGTGAACTTACGCGTTCACGTTGATACCCTAGGGGTTCGAGCTAGAGGCTCCTGGTGGGCTAACTCCTTATCTCTAGACGCCGACAGTTTTCCGACTTGCAATGAGTGAAGCCGCCAACTGGGTAGCCTGCCGACAAAAACCGATATTGGCCGACATTAATCGGCCGGTGGGCAGCTTTGGCGTGAATTTCATTGTTTTTATAGAAATAATATCTACGAGTTAACCGAATTATATTTTTGTAGCTGAGGGTAGGAGCCGTGGAAATTTTGAAACATAATGGATGGATATATTATGAACGAAATTTTCCAATCTTTTTTTGTTTTACGGTTGAAAAAGTAATAGTATGTACAATATCCTTACTCTGTCTACATCAACGCCCATTCTTCAAACGATTGTGTCATACTGGGTTAATCTTAAAAGGTATATATCAAGCCGAAAGGGGGAGAAAATACACCATATGATAGTAAACAACTTTTGTTTTAGCACTTTTAATAAAATTTGTTATTATTGGAGTAAGGGTGCTTTCGCGCTGCGGCAGCCCTAGCCGCCAGCTGTTATTTGTTTACATTGCGATCATTCCAAGGTCAATATTTGCGCTTTCATTTCATTATTCATGCTGCGGTCAGTCGGTTAATCCCCGAAATCAAAGAAATGCTGCGATATTATTGGTGCACGATGCGTCAGTAGTCAGTGCCGTCCAAAACCTCGCCAACTTCCAGGGTTGAGCATTTTTAAAATTTTATAATATAATTTAATGTTTAAGTACCCATATGAAAATAAAAATAATCGTCTTCTGTATGTAATGTAAGTAAATGTGCATCATATTAGCATAATAAACAAATTTTGTCTAACCCAGTGTATATGGAATTATGGATTGAGGTATAATAATAATGTGAGATACCTACACTACATAATTATTATACCTACCTCAATCCGTATTCGAAATAAATTGAACTTACTCAGGTTCTCGTCTCCAAGGCGACGGATTTATATTTCCATGACCTCGGATAAGGACTCCTCGCCATCCGTAACCCCTTTACATTGTTATTCAATACCTAAACAGTTTTACGGAATAACTCGTGCCACGCGAACATGGGCACGCACTTTCTTTAACGCGACTAATTAAATAAATTGTCATCATAACATGCAACTGAATAGTACAGTAAGCTCCCATTCAAGCTTTACATGTACACTACGAAAACTGCGTTTATTACGAGCGACATAAGAACGGTCCAAAGTTCAAACAGTATAGCTTGACGAGGAGCTTACTGTACAATTAGTGAAGTTCGTGGAATGTCATAATTTTATTGTGCCGCTTATGCATTGCAAATCTGTGCTAACGCTATGGGAGTGTCCACGAAACTATAATATTTAACAACTTTTGAGAAAAACAATGAGCTTATATAATATTAATAATATTAATGATAATGATACATAAATAGATAAGACAGAACAAAACAAGTACTGTAAAGTCATAAGATGCAGAGATAAGTAATAAATTACCTACTAATTCTCTTACAAATAAAAACAACAAACGGTGACGGTGACACACTGCTTTATATATTATAGATGAATTGTCTCCATAACTGCTTCCATTTTCTTTGCTGTGTTCGATCGACGTATATGTTGTGTTTCTTTGTTCGTTGTTTCTTGCAACTAGTTTTTTGTACATACACAGCATACTTACTAATCTGTGTATAAGTACAAAAAAACTAGTAGCAATTTATTCGTAGGATACTAATTTCACTCATACGAAATTTATTTTTAAACTCTCGGTCTCGACGTATATCACCTCGCAGAATACGATTAAGGAAAACAAGCCATAGGTATTATGTAAAGAAATACAAAACCAATAGATCGTAATAAATAGTAATTTACCTAGGTAAAATTTTCTATAGTTACTTAGATTAATGTGAAGAAAGTTGTTGAGTTATAGAAGAACATATACCTACCCATTAGATATTTTGTTTGTTGAAACATTTTTACTACTAATAGGGACTAATTTGATTACTTTAGCTTAATGTACCAATACTTAATAATATGTAGGTATTTTATGCTTCTGAACTTAAAATCCGAAAACAAAAGAAATTATGTATTTGACGCGATTGGAACGATCGAATGTTTCTTCAAGTGTTTTTCCTGTGTGCTAAAGCGTGGACAGATTGTTTACATAAAGGGTAAGTAGGTGAGTACACAAAAAGTTGCTTACATTCGTCCGTAGTAACTATAAATTGTTGCAAGCTGCTCCTCGCAGTACACAGCACACACAACAATACCACACACCACCGCGATTTCATTTTGTTAATAATCACTTTTGTTCCAAGCAACAAAAATGGCAGTACACGTCCAACTACTTAATTGTATTAAAGCTTAATGAATGAATTTACTTCATTCACAAACGCGCACGCTATTATTCGTGACGCTATACTCTTGCACTATAGTGATTTATTGACGCGAGGTCACCGCGGCAGGCTAAAAACAATAATGCAAAATTATTGTACTACTCTAACAGCCGGCTGCACCAAGTTTTACGTTTAACGATTTCGTAAAAAGTAACAACTTAATACCTAAAAATTTTTATAAAAAAATAAAACCGACTTCAAAAACACCAAAAGTCATAAATAATATAAGAATACATACAAGATCACAGTTTTATATTGAAGTTAGTGCCAAATTTTAAGTAAGTAGGTACCTAACTATATTAATAGTTCATTTCATTTTTTAAGTCTTTCCAGGTGATCATTGCTTGGCACCGATCACCTGGTAGTGCCAACGTCTTTTGCTCTAAACAGTACTGAAAGAAATAATCCCGAACTCCTAACCTACCAGAAACCTTCCATCATCAGCTCAGTAACATGATATGATGACTACCAGATGTAAATACCTGAATATCTTCAGCAAAAACATGAAACACGTTAGACGTGCCTATAAAATTCAAGGATTTCCCTCGATTTTCATGGATCTCATCATAAAATCATGACATGGTGGCAATGGGATCACCTCGGGAGTATAATCTTTCGATTACAAAAAGAAATTTGAAACTCAGTCCGCAAATGGCTGAGTAATCGGTGAACATACGGTGTCGTGCCTATGAAATTCAAGGGTTTCCCTCGATTTTCATGGGATCCCATCATCAGATCATGGTGACAATGGGACCACCTGTGACCACCACCCTTTCAGACAAAAAAAGATTTTTCCGAATCGGTTCAGGCGTCTTCGAGTAATCGGGGAACATACATAAAAAAAATCCGAGGAATTGAGAACCTCCTCCTTTTTTAAGTCGGTTATAAATGGGCCATTTCACTATTAAATATCTGATTAGCGCCGTACATTTAACCTTTTTAAACGTAAATGATAAAATAAAACTACAATTGAAACTAGATTATAGTGCAATTTTTACGTATTTATATTGTTACTTTTACGAAATCGTAAAACGTAAATTTGGTGCAACCGGCCGTAAGCCTATAAACGAGTTACAATTGTCCAATTAATTTGTGTCGCTCAACCACTGCAATAAATAATCCTACAAATTAATTTTCATATAGCCCAAACTTGCTTGCTATGGGTATTTTTAAATAAGTACTTTCATAGCTCTTTCTTGGCTATGTAACTCTTTCTGTTTTGTCAGGTTATCTCTTGTAATATAATATATTTTTCAATATTTTGTTATGGTTTTGCATAAAAAAATACTTATATCCCAAAATTTTCACACTTCTACCACCAACCCCCATTTTAAAATAGCTGTTTACTATTACTTATTTTGTGGCACAGCTAATTATTTTATAAGATTTTTCTTTGAATATTTTTTTAATGTTGGATAGATTATTTCTTTTATTTATAATCAACTTCACAAATAGGAGGAGGTTCTCAATACGACTGTATGCTTTTTAACCCCCCCCCCCCCCCGCGATTTTATTTTATTTATTAGCATAACCTCTATAATTATTGAAAAATGAGTCGCCTAGATAGGGGTTTGCTGGGTAGGGGGGTAGAAACCCCCCCTCCAAGCCTCTGCCGGAGATGCGTAGATTTCGAGAAAATGGGGATAGGACACTAGTATAATAGAAAGTATTATTGTACCTCAAAAAGAGGAGTTCGCGCTATTCTACAAGCTTTTATTTATTATTACAAGCTTTTATTTACTTTCACCTGTCCCGGTGTCTGTAATTAAGCTTTTGACCCACTTCCCGATTTCCGATTGAGCTGTGCATGCTGTGTGCATGTGATTGATCTATGTATATCGCGTGGAGAGATACTAATACGGAGCTGCAGGCGTAGCACGGGCTGCCGAGACTGGACTCGAGTCACGCATTATCTCACAATTTCACTGACATCATCTCTATGTCTTAAAGAGTAGCACGGTGGCGTGTATTAAGTGGGACTGGCATGATAAAAATTTCTTGACGCTCGTCAAGTAACACGTGTGACTGAGTTTTATCACAAATTTCTTGGCGTGCCTGCGCTCGGACTGCAGTAGTTGTAGCAAGAGCTTTAATACTTTAGAAGATGTAGCAGCAGTCGGAGTGCAAAAAATTTATGATAAACACGTGTCCCTTGACGAGTGTCAAGAAATTTTTATCATGCCAGTCCCACTTAATACACGCCACTCTTACGTGCTACTCTTTAAGACATAGAGATGATGTCAGTGAAATTGTGAGATAATGCGTGACTCGAGTCCAGTCGTGGCAGCCCGTGCTATGCCAGCTGGAAGTTGGCCATAGGAGCTCAACAATAAAACCCCATCGAGTTTGGCCTTGTTTGATTCGTATTGACGAGTACTAACAGCTTGTATTTTTAAAAGATCTTTTTATATAAATATATTATATAATTATTTACTTTCACATGTCCCGGTGTCTGTAATGAAATCTTGCAAGTTAAATTTGATCCACTTCCCGCTTTCCGATTGAGTTGAAATTTTGCATACATAAGTAGGTATATACCTATACCACATGACAATGCAATATTATGATGGCATGGAGCTGATCTGATCTGAAAGTACTACGCAGGAACACCGCAGTAAAATGATACAACCCCATCGTGTTTAATTAAGCTCGTTTGAATTGTATGACAAGTACTAAAAGCTTGTATTAAAAAAAGTTTTTTTTTATAATAGTAGGAAGAAAACTGACACATCTAATCTTGTAATGGTAGTTGGGCTCAAACTTTTGCTTTGAGGGGTCAGCTTAAAAAGTTTTTGATTTTAAACCACGCTCTGCTACCATATTAAAGTAAACGAAAAATGTAAATTGCAGTTTGCTTTAATTCCGTAAAATTAACAATAACAAGAACATTATGTAACTATAGTTACCGGATCTATGCCTTAACATTGACGACTCTGTAACAATACAGGGAGAAAAAATTGCACTTGCTGGTTTTCTTGCTAATTCTTTTCAGTTCAAGGTCTCCCGCCTTAAACTTGTGAACCATTGGCGTAGCTTCTTTGTCGTGCAAAAGTGATTATGTAATAATCCAATTTGAATAACCTACGAGAATATTGAATTTGATTTTTTTTTTTTTGGAAATATTAAGTACTTCTATAAAAACATCATTTCAATTGTATAGGTTCCTATAGAAGAGTATGACTATGCATAGTCCGTGGACTTGATTAAATCCATGGCATAGTCATGTTCTGAACCTTTTTTTTAAAGGAGAACTCTTTACGATTCGACAAGGGACTGAAAAGCAACCTAACCCACAGAGGTTTCGTTCGTCATCACCACCTTTTACCTTTTGTGATAGCGGGGGGATTGACGCACCTTCGGCAGCTAAAATTGTTTTATAATGTTACGTTTATGGGGTGGGTGTTCAATAGTAAATCGCGAAACACCGACAATTATGAGAAGACTTAATTAAGCACTAATTAACTCACTTCACTTAACACTGTAAACCGTTATAAGCACTATGGACACACAACACTTCACTGTAAGACGTTACTAAGCACTGAACACACAGAATTCTTTACTATGAAGCGCTTCCAAGTCGTAGATGATCGCTCCAAGTCGCTTTGTATCGCTTGATCCGCTCGGTTTGCTTTCTTGGAAAGAACTGCCCGTCCGTTTTTTTTTTGAGGGACCTATGCTGTAAGCCGCAGATGGCTGTTACAGCTTCACCTTAATTATTTATAAGAAGGCGAGAACTTTGGTGGGTCCTCAAGCCTCGTTTGGCTTACCTAACCTGATGGATAAAACTGCCAGTCCGCATTCGCCCACGCGCTTATATGTACAGGTTGTCCCTAAAACAATTAATAAACCTGTAACTATAGATGGACTTCATCATAGCCTCCCTTACCACAAATTTTGACCTTAGTGAAAATATAACGGTTTCAGAGATATTTATTGTTTTTGAATTTTTCAAAAATGTCCAAGTGTGATTAGTTTTTATAGTGCCATTTCTACAAATGGAGAGGTTTTTCGATTTCGTTTTTTTTTCATTTCGCAAGCGATAGTTCATCTATCAAAAACAAAGCCTTAAATTTAACAAACTAGCGTAAATAATTGAAAAAAATTAAAAAACAAAGAATATTAAAAATGAAATTAATTTTCTTTCATGTTTGATCAGCTACAGTGTAAAAAAAACATAGGACGCTCATCGTGCCCATCATCTTAAAAACTTGCTTAGCTATTCTAGATTTCATAAAGGTAAGTCAAGCTTTTATGTCATATAAATTGTGTCAAATGTGAAATGAGTAAAAGTTAAAGTTTTAGTGTAAAAGTTTATAAATTCTTTTTAGCGCATTTAAATAAAAGCTTGTTTTTAAAAACGTTTTTTTACATTTAATTTATTTTTTACTTTTTAGTTATCACTGGACACGTTTCTCAGTCTGTTCATCTCATTTTACGCATCATTGTTGCAAGGTCATTTGCCGAAACGTCTATACAGAATTTCAGCACAAACGGTTTAAGATAACTACTTCAAAAGTTATTCTTAGCAAGACCTTTTATTTGATACCCATATTGTAGGAGTGCATTAAAAATAATTGGTCCGCCATCTTGGGTATGCAGCCATCTTGGATTTAGAATGACGTCACACAGTTAACCGCGCATTTTCATCCAAACTATGTGTATACAAAATTTCAGCTCAATCGGTTAAAGATATCTACTTCAAAATTGATTTTCAAGCTTTAGAAGTCCGCCATATTGGATAAATAGTGACGTCACAGTATTTTTCGAGTTACTCTTAGCAAGACCTTTTATTTGATACCCATATTGTAGGGGTGCATTAAAATAATTGATCCGCCATCTTGGGTATGCCGCCATCTTGGATTTAAAATGACGTCACACAGTCAACCATGCATTGTCATCCAAACTTTTTTTTTTTTTTAAAAAAAAAAAACGTCGCCCCACACTAGGATTTTCTCCTGTATCGTGGGTGCAGTTACAAACATAGAATATCACATGCACATACGCCCAGACCGGAACAAACTTCTGTAGGCCATACAAAACATCTGTCCCGTGCGGGAATCGAACCCGCAACCCGTTGCGCAGTAGGCGATCACTCGACCTCTGCGCTAACCGTGTCGTCAAAACTGAACGTGTATACAAAATTTCAGCTTAATTGGTTAAAGATATCTGCTTCAAAATTGAGTTGCAAGATTCCACCCGAACATACATACATTGCAAGTTAAATAAAAGCTTGTAATAAATACATTTTCCTGTTTTATTTAACATCTTACTTTATAACTAGCAAAAAATATATTATATAACTTCTATTACTATCTTAAAAAATTGTGTACTATTCCACCTCTCTGCTGTTTTTCTACCTCTTAGGTATTATCCCTTTTTCTATGGTTGCCAGGAAGAGATTGCTGCGCAGCAATAAGGCCGCCTATTGCTTTTGTTTTTTATTATATTTTTCTCTATGTTTTGTAATTATGTGCAATAAAGTGTTATGTATGTATGTTATTTAGAAAACAATTTATATTTTTTCTTGCAGCACATTTGCGCTTGCTAATTGAGTCAAGTCTGAAAACAACTCTAGTAGGTTGTACTTATATTTTGAAAAGTGTTAGAGGTTATTTTATTTCTGTTTTAAAAAAGATTTAGGCTGTCTTGTTTTATTTATGCAGTCGTGTACTACAGTAGACTTAATTTTATAAAAATAAATTATTGAATAAAATCCCGCTTATCACTGCGACCCTACAAATTTCCGCAGGATGCATTCGAATGTCAAGACCTTGACCTAGATGATAATTATATTATTATAATAAACAACTGCATATTTTTTATTCATCGATTCAAGGACATCGATAATATACACCTATCCTAATATTTCGTTTCAGGAAGTTAACCAATGATCGTCATATCTTTTTTTAACGAATACCACGTAAAAACTCACTCAATTGTAATAAATAAAAACAAATTATTGAAGGATCGCATCCAGAACCAGGTAATTTGGCAAAGTACTAAGGTTACCGACATAGCTCACCGCATTAGCAAGTTGAAGTGGCAATGGGCTGGTCACAGTTCAGTAAAATTGGAACGTGACAAACATCCAAAGCAAGTCAAACAAAACCGTGTTACCACGGTAACAGTATTAATACCGTGGTGTTACAAATATACAAGAAGTGACACCATAGCTGAAATCGTAGCACGAAAAATAATTAAAATTATACATACCTAACAGAGAAAAAATTATTTAAGCAAAAAGCAAGTGTTCTGTTGGCGAACAAATCATCAGACCCGGATCTTGTTTTTTTTTCGAGGAGGGGCAAAAACTGAAAAATGACCCCCCCCCCCCCCCCCCCGTCTATATTTTTACTTTTATCATCATCATCATTTCAGTCATAAGACGCGCACTGATGGACATGAGCTTCGCGGAAAGAACGCCACAACGATCGATCTAGCGCTGTTCTTTCTGTGTTTTCTGTTTTATGGTTTTTTCCAAATATAGGTACATATATGGATGTGTAGAACATAAAGGTATTTTGATTAGAATAGCACATGATAGGGTCTATAACAAATCGTCGGTGGCGCTTTGGACTCGGCACTTGTCTTCCAAATCAGGAAGTCCAGAGAGAGACCGCCATGTAATAATGTGTTTTTCGTTTTTTGAATTTCATTTTGTCTGGCGCTCCTACGGTGAAGGAAAACATCGTGAGACCGCTGCATACCTCTGCGGAAAAATTAAAATGTCTGCACTACATTATCGGCGATGATCGTTGATCGTGTGATCGTCTATAATCGGCACAATCATCGTGCAAGCATTCACACGATCGTCTGTATGTAGTAGTTTGTCGAACGGCAAGCGTCAAGATGGACGTGGAGTGTGTTGCTGCTGTAACCTAAATGGTTGCGGTGCACAACCATTATGTTAATTTAATGTGATCCGACTTCAAAAACACTGAAAAGCTAAAAATTATGTAAAAATAGGTACAGACAACATCACACTTCTATATTGAAGTCGGTGCCAAACGATAATCTAGAAATTCTTAAAAGTCACCGACTTCAATATAGAAGTGTGATGTTGTCTGTACCTATTCTTATATTATTTTTAGCTTTTTAGTGAATGAAATCTTTTTAGTAAAAGAAACCCTAATATAATAAAAGCTGGTATTAAATTAGGTTTTCCCACGATTTTTAATGGACTCCCATCATCAGATCCTGACTTTGGTAACCTTGGGACCACCCCAGGAGCACATGAGTAGAGAAACAGAATCTCTACTCATGTGCCAGGAGTATACTCTATTCTATCGAATACAAAAATAATTTTGTAAATCGGTCCACAATTGGCGGCGTAATCT
This sequence comes from Schoenobius gigantellus, assembly GCA_963935595.1. Taxonomy (NCBI): domain Eukaryota; kingdom Metazoa; phylum Arthropoda; class Insecta; order Lepidoptera; family Crambidae; genus Schoenobius; species Schoenobius gigantellus. Next base: position 13,542,392 of record OZ012544.1, on the reverse strand, counting down.
AGTAACATACATACAAAAAAAACATACGCATGGAATTGAGAACCGCCTCCTTTTTTGAAGTCGGTTAAAAAATGGAGAAAAAGAAGATGGTGATGTTTGACCATTCATCGTATTAGAACAAAGTGAACATGAGCAATGAGCATGAGCATAGAACATGAGCGGCGATCATTTGGGCACCTCAAAGCAACCACCAGGCGATTCCTTTTGATGCGTGCCCGAAAACACGGGTCGCAGCCTCGCAGGCGATCATAGACGATGATCGGCGCGTACAGCCGAGTATGCCCTCACAATCGTGCTCGCGCGTAATCGTCTCTAATCGCCGATCGCAATAGATTTTTTCTTAGACAATAACCCCCCCGGGCTGGAAATCACGAGTTAAAATTTCATCGACTGTTAGTAAGGTTTCATTCGTTTCAGTCACATACATTATTACATTCAGCCCTTACAAGTTCAAATTCGCTCCTTTATGGTTTCTTGTTATATCTCTAGGCACAGTAATAGTATACAGAATGATTGGAAGGCTTTAAGGCGAAGTAAGTATAGACAATTTAGAACCATATAAGCTATGGTTGTCTTAGACGAAGTCTGACTATTTTTTTAACTGATTATTTCGGATTTTTTGCAAATTTTCCCAAAATAGAGTTTACTAGTTTATGGAAAAATTAAGTGTGAAATGTATTCTTTTTTATTTTTTAGGGTTCCGTAGCCAAATGGCAAAAACGGATCCCTTATAGATTCGTCATGTCTGTCTGTCTGTCTGTCCGTCCGTATGTCACAGCTACTTTTCTCCGAAACTATAAGAACTACACTGTTGAAACTTGGTAAGTAGATGTATTCTGTGAACCGAATTAAGATTTTCACACAAAAATAAAAACCGACTTCAAAAACACTGAAAAGTTAAAAATAATATAAGAATAGGTACAGACAACATCACACATCTATTGAAGTCGGTGCCAAACTATGATTTCCTAGAAAGTCTTAAAATTTGGCACCGACTTCAATATAGATGTGTGATGTTGTCTGTACCTATTCTTGTAGAAGGAGGAGGATTTATACTATTGAAACCAACCAACTTCGTCATTCATACTAGCAGCTATTTATTAATAAAAAAAGCGGAAAGTATAATAATTCACAGTAATAACAAATAAAATCAATATAATAACAATAGCAAATCGAATATATAAATCAATCAAAACAACAATTTATGAGAGATGCGCTCACTTTGAGCTCCGAATGAACAATGCGCCATGCTTGCTGCAATCGGCTATTTTATTGTCCGGTCGGAGCCCGGAGTGCGCCACTGTAGCATGGCGTGGTGTTCCGTCGGTAAAGCATCGTCGAACATCCGTTACTTGCTTACGCCGAAAAACGCGTGCAGCGTGGCGTGATCTTAGAGCATTCATACGGGAGACGGCAAGGCTGGGCGAACCCCTCTGCCAATTTACGCTGACCATATGACCATACACGTTATATAAAACTAGTTGACGCGCGGCCGCTGCCATTTGGTGTCGTTTTCGTGTCGCACTAAGAGCTCCAAAAAAATGGTTAATTGTGCAGTTTCCTCTTGCAAAAGGCGATCCAGCTACTCAAATCTTCGAGATCATGGCGTTTCCTATCACATGTAAGTATAAAATATACATTAACGTGTTTTATTTGTTTACAATTTTGAAGTAATTTTTATACCGTTACGATAGAAAAATACAATGGTACGATGGTAGCTCAACACAATACACGGGCGTTATATTATCTGTGACACGGGCATTTGCTTAGTGCTGGGACAACGTGAGTGAATGATGCTTATTCATATTTTTTTTATCATTCACTCCGAAGTTATGAGTTAGAATAATGTTAATATCGGTGCATGGATTATAGGTAGTATAAGATTAAAATAGAAATTCAAGTGGAATTTAATTGAACAAAAAAATATCAAGAAAATATTACTTATTATTTTGCTTCAACTTTGAGTTGTAGTTTAAAAAAACTTTTCCTATACAATTACTTACTCTAACCAATTTTTCGACTGCGTCTCACTTGATTTTAAGCCTATTAAATAATCTATATTGGTATTTTACAAAATGCAATGTAAGTTAATACTCCAGTTAGAAAAATGTCATGTAATGTCCTCTAAATTTTATGTTGTAGTTAAAGTTAAGGTTTTTGTACTTTTAGTTTATTTGTTTATTTTTTCGAAAGGTGCAAAATGGTCATAAGCTCTCAAGTATATTTTATTCAACTGTACTTCTATTACTTTTACACGTTGACTTCCAGACAGCAGACAAAATAGAAAAAGTATTGTTTGCGGTCAGCGTTAACCGCGTTTTCGCGGGTTGGCTTGAAGCGGCTTTGCGTGACTCGGGTGCAGAGACGCGGACTAGAGGTGTAAAAAACTGTTTAAAACTTATCAAAATTTAAAAAGGATGTTAAAGTTAAATGTATCTTCATCGTTTATTACATTTACCCTTAAGAGATACCCCTTTATTCATTATCCTTCTGGGATTGTCGGGTAAAATTTTCAAAATCATTGGAAAATTGAAAACTTAGCGGGCAAAACCGCTAGTGGGTCGGAATCTAGTCTCTATACTACATCACTACATATTATAAAAAATAAAACCGACTTCAAAGACACCAAAAAGCTATAAATAATAATAAAACAAGACTACATTATGACATCACAGTTTTATATTGAAGTTGGTGCCAAATTTAAAGTAACTTTTGTTCTTATATTTTTGAAGAGTTTCAAGGTGATCATTGCTTGGTACCGACTTCAATAGAAAACTGTGAAGTCGTAAATAGTCTTATATTATTATTATTTATGATTTTTATGTCAACATCTAGGATAAAATGTATGCTGAAAAAGTATAAGGATCCTGTGGGATACCAACAACTAATAAAAATCAGAAATCAAATCAACGCGGACAAAGTCGTGAGCAGAGAGCTAGTTTGAGTAGAGAGCTAGTCTGTTCCCCGAGAGCTGATAAAAATTATGATTACGCAGCGCTTACTGTGTTTCGTTAACTGAAAATATAAATTCGTCCCCCCCCCCCTCCCCATCGAACCATTATACCTAAGCCTATGACTGAAAATATATATTTATTTCAGTCGATCAGCTAAACAGCAAGTAAAATTGCTGTATTTGACACAAAAAACTTATTAAAGCATTTTAATAAAAGGAGTAATTAGCGGGCCTCGCTTTGCACTAATTTAAGAAACCCTGTCTTGATTGTATTTTTATCAACTCTAGCCGAACAGGGTATAGTTATAAAAATACAATTTATTGTAACCGTGCGTTTGCACTGACGAAACATGTACATAAAAACATGTTTTTAAACATGTTTCTGTCAATGTTTATAAATGCGTTTCCATTGTCAACACCCCAACATGTTGCAAAACATGTATGAAGTCTTCAACAGCCGAAAGTGCGAACGCAATCGTTGACAAATTCATAAAAAACGTTGACAGACAACAAGTTTTGAGGCGATCCTAACGCAATCTGCAACAAATCTTATTATTTGTTCCGAATCCAACACGATTTTCGGCAGTGCGAATGCAAAAGTATACACAATAAATTTTGAGATTTGTATCATACAACAAGTTGTAAAACATTGCATGTTTTATGTTTCTCAGTGCAGACGCACGGTTACATTTCAATCATTCACTCACGACGACCCAAATAGTTACTTATTCTTTGTGTCACATCACTAGGGACATTCATTCTTTGTGGTGGGGCGATTGCGTAGATACACGTTAATTTGTCGATGCGTGTGTGTTTCTTCATTGTAGGGTAATATTTTCATAGTGTGTGTTCGTAAACATAAGAACAACGTCTCTGTAAGTGTATTCTACATTTTCGTAGTGTGCGTGCGTGTTTACCTCGCCTCCCGCAAAAAGTGGCAGAAAAATTTACACTGCGATTTGTTGCGTACCGCATCCATAGGTTAAATGATCTAAGGGCGTGATGTATCGGTCGGTAAATCAGCGTCGATATCCGTTGCTTGCGACGGAAAACAAGTGCAGCGCGGCGTGATTCATCGGTCGGTAAATCAGCGCCGATATTCTTATATTATTTTTAACTTTTAGTGTTTTTGATGTCGGTTTTTATTTTTTGTAAAATATTTTTTATTTTCAACTTTTTAGTGAAAGAAACCCTAATTAAATACCTGGCTTATTCTATGAAAATTCTATGAAAGAAAAGCTGTAAACTTAACTTTGGAGCATTCTGTGAAAAGATGAAACTGTCACATGCATTGTAAGCAAGTATTTGTCATAGTTTGTGTAAACTTATTTAAATGTAAAGATATTTTTGGAACTCTCAATTGTAAATATATCTTTGACCTCGACTGTACATACTTAGTAGGTACCACTCACTGAAATCACTGTATCTTATTATATCTTATTCACCCTTTTGTCAATTCGTAAAAATGTGGACCGGGCGATACTCGGAAAACTTTGAACGCGTTTCCCCAACAATCTTGAATTTCTCATTATTTCAGTTTAATATTAAAGGTGCGACCTATTCACAATAGGGGTGACAGACAGCCCTCTATGCAGAGGATGCATCGAGGCGGAGGAAACGCCACAGCACGTCCTTATGGAATCCATGTGCTACTACATCCATCCATGCCGGATGCATGTAGTAGCCCACAGAGGCTGCTGGCATTCTGAAAGGACCTGGGATGGATGGAGTAGGATAGAGGCTGATGTAAAGTCAGAACGCACAATGGCCCAATTATGAGGCTAAGTGCGAAAGAGCCCAGCCAAACTAACTAACAATTATGTGTAGTTACCAGTGAACAGTACGGGAGGCGGGAGCGCGCAACGTACTGTGCGACGACTGCGAAATGACGTCACTCCCAGTAAGCCACGGACGCAGGGAAACTCATGCCATGCGCTGATGTTTAAAATTCCATAGTTATCTCGGAAAGTACCTAATTGTAATTGACGCATAGAAATAATTTTACCACGAGATTTTTTATTTTTCATGGAGAATACAAAGATGTTAAAATGAAAATTAGCGAACATTTTTCATTATGACGTTCGTCGAAGTCTATTCACTATCGTTTTGCATCGTGCGTGCCCTTGGCGGGACGTACAGCAAGATAGATGGTGAATAAAAGGCGGCGATGGTGGTAGGCGCTTTTTTTTTTTTATGGATGGCCCGGCTTTAGGATGTGTTCCTTGTTTATCTAGACCAGCCATACTCAAAATGCGGCCCATGGGCCGCATGCAGCCCGCCAAGCATTTGAAAGTGGCCCACCCGTTGTAGCTTCAAATTCTCAAACTCAAAAATCTTTATTCAATATAGACCTTTACAGGCACTTATTGACGTCAAAAAACAACATAAAAATCTTCAACCAAGAATCTAATAAACTAAATTATTTAATCCTTGTATGTACACACACCCCAACCATTATCAAGATGTGTGTGTGTAAAATCGAATCGAAATCCGAATCGAGGAGTTTGTATGGCAATTTTATTAGTTCTGCTACTCACCGCCGTGGCGCTAATAAAATTGCCATACAAACTCCTCTTTAAGAAACTCCTCGATTCGGATTTCGATTCGATTTTCGATTCTCCTGCGTGCTAGCCCCACTAGACAAATCTAGAGCATTTTTATTTATTAAGGTTGCGTTCCAAAACAGATACTTAAGTTTCGTACGGTAAATATTAGCTATTTACCGACTTTGACTCAATCCAAGTTCAAAAACACATCCGAGGATTTTATCGAGGTGTTTTGGAACGACTTTGCCGAGTCGATTAGATCCTGGAAAGCGATTTATTTATCCTATAAAATTCAGGGGTGGTAATGATTCTATCATGGCTGTAACTGACAATAGTGACAGTTGACATTAACTTGACGCGGTAAATTGTGGAAAATACAATAGAATTATATTAGCAAGTTTGCACATTGCAATTAACTCCAAATCCAGCAGGCCTATTCTATAACTTCGGTTGCTAACTAGAACTGTCATTTTTGAAAGGAACTTAACATCCAATAATGCTATCATGAACGCTGCCGTAACACATAAGATCACTAAACGAGTAATGGTTAAATGATCTAAGAATGGATATAAAAGCTGTGTTCTATTTAACCATCACCACTTTGCTAGTGCTGACATCTGATGTTAGGCTCGTTATGCGTTTCTTTAAAATGTTTGTTAAATTGTGTAATGAATCGACTTCTTTATTCGTGTATGACATCCCTTAAATATTTATTTACTTGTGACAACACCAATGACTGTCATCCGTTAAGCTCTGACGTGTGACGTAATGACGTTTCTCTTCTTCCTGGAACATTCCATCATGGCCGGACGATATATTAATTATCTAATATTAATAATAGTTTTAATCACCGCTTGTGGATATTTATTATGATTAATAAATGGTCTCACAAACTATATAATTGTATTTTGCTGTTGGTTGTGCTCAACGCCGCTCGATCCGCTCACACTGCTTTGCCGCACTCAAACAATGTTAACATATTTAACCGCGCTAATTGTTACAAATGAAACGGTATGAACTGATTTTTCGTGCTGATATTTGACGTCTCACCTACTTAGTCCAGTAACTTAATATTTCGAATAATATAAATAAAAATCGGCTAAAACTATAAATATCATTCAATTTAATAATGAAATCCACTAAAAAATCTTTTTGATTCATGAAAAAAAGTATCCAAATGTCAAATTTGAAAGCTGTCAAAAAATGGTACCCATATATTAGCATGGTTATTTGATGTTAACTTTTCGTGGCAAAAATGTTTATGTGGAACATTCGAATCGAAACCAGCACGAAATGTTAACACCAAAGCCGAATGAAACGCGTTGATGCTAAAAATGTTGAAAATGGTGTCAATTCTGTTGGCATTAGTTGGAATAGACTAAACTAATTTTAGTTTTAGTGCTGTCAAATCGTGTTTTTTGTTCGAAAATTTTAACTAAAAACACAATTTGACAGCACTATAACTAAGTTTAGTTTAATCGAATTAGTGCCAACAGAATTGCCACCAATGTTGCAATACCGTGCTAAACTGGAACTTTCAAAAATGACAGTTCTTGTTACCAACTGTAGTTAGCGACAACTGTGGCGACAACGGGTGATCATAGAACATATACTCTCTACCGAGTAGAGGTGAGCTTTTAAACGAAAAGCACTTAAAAAAGTTTGCTTTTGAACAAAAGTACAAAAGCAGACTTTTTCTAATCAAAACATTACGCTTTTACTTACGCTTTGCTTTTTACCGACATACATTAGTCCCGCCATCTGTACTCCCGCAATAAAATTACCTACTTTGAAAGCATGCTCTGTATACATGCATCGGAAATAGAACGTTCGCCGCTAGATGGCATTATACTGCGTGCTGGAGTTATAAAGCGACCAAAACGCATCCAAAAATTGGATGGCTTACCACGCTTTTCGTTTAAAAAAGTAGTAAGCTTTTCACTGTCGAGAGATAAGTACGCGTTTGTTGTGTTGTGGATGGCTGCTTTTACGTACGCTTTCGTTTTATTTTTTTAAATACGTGTATAAATAAGCATTGTATTTACGTTTGTTATGCGTGTGTGTATAAAGTGCGATTAAATAAAGTTTATAAATATATAATTTGATAGTTTTAGTGTCGAGAGGTGGTAATAATGTAATGTGGAACTTTTTTGAAAGGAACTTGGTCAATTAAGTCGCGTGATGCAATATTTGTAGAAACATTGTTTATTAAATAATAAAATAAGAATATTAATATTTCCATCAATAAAAATATTTCATTTGATTGATATGAGAGCAGTTTTTTCGTTTAAATAGTATAAAGCTATCCCTATAGTGTTTTTGTCATTAGCAATAGAACGGTGCATACGTTGTACTTAAACGTTTTTGCAAACATACGCAATAAACAATAAGCGTTTAAACGAAAAGCTTTTTTACAAGCGCGCTTATTTAAATAAGTACAACGTTTAAACGTTTTAAAATTTTAAGCCGTTTTTTCCACTTCTACTACCGAGAGATAGCGATAAAACATAATATGAAAATCCACAGATAACGCGTTCCGCAATGATAGGTCGGAATTCTTCGCAAAATCACTTTTTACCCCGTTCCAAAACCACCTAACTCATAGCGATCACTCGCTATCGCTTTCGTGACATTAGAACAATAGTTCAAATGTCACCTGTGACCTGTGACATTAAAACTATTGTTGTAATGTCACGATAGCGATAGTGAGTGATCGCTTTGAGTGAGGGTACGACCGCGTATTTTCAATGGAGTAACTTTACCCTGCAAAGGTTTGTTTCGGAACGCAACCTAAAAGTCTGTGGCAGTTGTCAATCCAAAAAATATTTTTTTTATTGGTAATACTACGTATTTAATTTTATAATGGCAATTAAAACAGAAATACGGACATGTGATTGGTTGCCTGCTTGCAATAAACCGTTCGACATCTTCAAATTTTTATTTACAACAGCTGTCAAACTTCAAGTCAGAGTTCAAATTCAAACGAATGGCCGTTTGAAATTACCTTTGTGAATTGTCAACAATAATTGACCAGTTTACTGTTTTAATCTTTTAGTTTTCTGTACTTCGTTTTTATATTTTAAGGTAGTTTAATATGACGTCGATCAAAGAAGATGAAAAGAAGGAAATCCCAGAGGTCATACACGATCCGCAAACTAATAGCTCATATCAAAGGCTACGATTTTTTGGGAAGGTGAGGCATGGTTTTTTCGTTTCTAACGAAATTAAGGATTTTTTCATTATTTGCTACTAATGTGAATTATAAAAATGATTATCATTTCTGTCTGTAAAATTATTGGTCGACAAAAATGCTGTGTTTATAACGTAAAGCAAATTCAGCGTGCGTACTATATTTGTTGAATGCATAGCGATAACTTGACTAAATTTTAATTGTTTAATCAGTTCAAAATATGTACTTTGATTGCATTTTAAATTATCACAACTACAATCTCAATCTATTGCAGGGTGGATTTGCAAAATGCTACGAAATCCAAGACTTGGCCAAGCATCAAGTGTATGCTGGCAAAATAGTGTCAAAAAAACTGATGGTAAAAACAACTCAGAAAGAAAAAATGGCTCAGGAAATATCTATACATAGGTCGTTGCAACACAAACATGTAGTTGGTTTCCACAGTTTCTTTGAAGATTCTCTGAATATTTATATAATCTTAGAACTTTGTAAAAGAAGAGTAAGTAATCAAAAGTTCCTTGTATTATTAAGCAATGCCATGATAACTAACATCTACTAATAGTTGTTTTTTTATATAGTCTATGATGGAGCTACACAAGAGACGAAAAGCCATCACAGAGCCAGAGACACGGTTCTACATGCACCAAATCTTGCTTGGTGTGCAATATTTACATAGTAAGCATATCATCCATAGAGATCTCAAGCTTGGCAACCTGTTTCTTGACGATGAACTCCATGTCAAGATTGGAGACTTTGGACTTGCCGCCAGAATTGAGTATGAAGGTAATTCAATCACAATATATTTTTCTTCAACAATTTGTCTCATACAGCATAACTTCTGACTCGATATTTAAGTTTATTAACTTGATAAGGCATCAAAGTTGCTACTTAAGTGAAGCTTGATATCTGTAAACTTTATCTTAATAGACATTGTATGTTACATATTAGATTAGTATGGCAACAAACCCCAACCAACTTGGAGATATATGCGGAACTCGAAACATGAAATCCTAGTCTTTGTTACCGTATATTGAAAGGACTCACAAGCTATTTAATGGGTATTGCTCACTCCTACTAAGAAAACTTCACACTTTCTGTTTAGTTACAGTACACTATGACTTCCACAGTAATACCACAAAAGTCCATATAAAGAAAACCAGCACAATACTTTATAAGCATTACAAAAATTATAATTTGATTTAAAGGTGAAAGGAAGCAGACTCTATGTGGCACCCCCAACTACATAGCACCAGAGATATTGACGAAGAAGGGTCACTCCTTTGAGGTGGACATCTGGAGCTTGGGCTGCATCATGTACACACTGCTTGTAGGAAAACCACCCTTTGAAACTTCCACACTGAAAGATACATACAAGAGAATCAAACAATGTGAATATAGGTATGTTAAAATAAATATATTTCTTTTATATATTATTGAATAACTAAGCAATTGACCATTATCTAGTTTGTTTTAGACATTTTGTGAAACTAGGCTTCAGAGACGAATTTTATATCATCAAAAGCACATACACAGTTTGGTGTACAGGGCCCAATTGGCAATGGCCGACGTCTTGCCTCATTAATTGAGGATATCTAAATTATATAGATTTGATGAAAGTTACTCTCAGTGCTATGAAACATATCTTTAAAAATTTAAGAGAATCTACCTCAACTTGCTCCAGATAGAAATTGATGTTTTTTTCTTTCCAGATAAATACACTTTCAACAAGCCAACATAGCATAGTTATACATCTATTAGAGGTTTTCAAGTTGTCAAAATACTTGTGATTTTTCTTAATATTTCTAAATAATGCCTTTTTGTTTATTGATTGATTATTTACAAGAGTATTAGTATACATATTAATTATTTCAACAGTCTCGGTCACTTAATATACAGCATTATTTAGAAAACGCCGCCAAACACTTTCCTGTCATTCTATAGGGTTTAATACATACAATTTATAAAACAAAAACAGTTTAGTTTTTACATTTTTGTTTTAACTATTCCGTATGTCAACTAAAATGGTCATTTGCTTGTTTACATGCTACAGATTCTTCGTCAGTTCTGGGCCACACAAGCGATGATCACACGTGCCTAGAAATTTAGGATTAAAAGAAATTTTTTTATTTTTTGGTTTGAATCCACTCAAATAAAAATAATTACCCATACCTTTAATATTACTTTTTTTATCTTATATTCAATTTTAGATCCAAAAATTATCTTTTTTGGATACGGGTCTTCATAGACAAGGAGGGATTGGCCTGCTACACCCTGGCCAACAGATTGATGTAGGCTTTTGTATTGATGTGTGAAAAAAATATGCGGCGACAGATGCACTCTAAATCTGTGACTGCTCACTGCATGGACGTAAATATGTCTGGGCATTATTCATATTTACTTTATAGCTGACTTTGCCCAACTTCTCTTACATCAATAAAAACATATTATGATTCTTCTAATAGGAAATCAACTAGCCATTCTTACATATATATATGTAAGTAGATATAGTATTGACAAAGGACTTAAGCAAAAAATATTGTTCACTGTTCACTGGCCATTTTCAACATTTTATTTAGTAATTTTATTACTAACATTATCGAAAATTTCTATAATTAGGCTGAATTAAAAACTATGAATAAACCAGTTTTGTCATGAACTTTTCATGTATGGATAATTTTTTTATGACACATTAAATGATAAAGAAATGCTTTCTAAAATATTTCAACTATAGTGGACTAAACATTTCATGAAATATTTTCAATTATCACCCATCCACACAAGATGATGTTATACAGCCTAAGATATTCGGTTCATCTCTTTCACTTTTAATTTTCTATTGTCCTATAATAGTGACGGCGTGGAATTAGCACTGCAGCTATGTAGTTCCGGCCCTTGGCGTAAGTTGGGAACTCGGTTTGCACAGGCCGTTGTCAACAATAATACAATTAATCAACGTCTCAGGTTAATAGCCAGATGCTATCGTTTGTACGTTACGGTCTCTGTCTGCTTTTTTTTATTCCTGCTAGAAAATTTTGTGTGGATAAGCTTGATGTTTAATACTTCATTCGAAATTCATACAGTCATCATAATATTTGCTGAGTACTTTTTGTTAAAGGCATGGCCAAGGATCCACTGCCAAAAGAAAATATTAAATTTGATAAATGCGACTGCCAACCCTGTACAGTAACAGAATTCGAGTTTTTTTGCTATAATATGTATTATTTTAAGTCATCAACAGCAGAATAATTTAAACAGTGTCAGCCATTAGTAAATGCGCTCATGACCATTTAAAAACACTTGTGTATACCGGTACATTGATATAACATGATATTGATGTTATAAGTTATACTATATTATATTCATAATGTAATCATCGTTATATGTTACTGCCGTTTTCTGTCTATAATATAATAAATAAAACTGTGTGGTTGTAGGCTAAGCCTGCCATACCAATCTACCCACTCATACAGTGATAGATTCAAACTTGACAAGTAACAAAATAGAATTAGACTAATCAAAAATAACAAAATAAACCCAAGATACACTCATTGCCCTTTTTTATTTTTTGAGGCGGGGGGACGTGTTACGATGCCAAGGGACTAAATTGATAGACCGTCCACTTTGGTATGCCGTAGGACTGGTCCACCAGCGGCCAAAGAGGTGCATTGGGAATCGGGAAAGCCAATTTAAAGAATTCACAGAACCACACTCACTGCCACCCTATGTCAAACCTGTCGGCAACTATAATTGGCTTATACAGTGTCAAGTGTAAAACACTTGCAACCTTGCAGGATTAGATAGCTAACGTCATTAACTACAACGTTTGTTTTACGAGTTTTAAGATAACTCAATAAATTGACAAAAAATCAATTTTTTAAGTTTTTATTGCACTATCGTGACATTGATAACTCTATGTTTCATTTATAAACGACGACGACGGAAGACGACGCTACGCTCGCGCGCTGTGCGCGTAGTTACAAACATTCAGAGGTATATTTAATTAATATTTATTTTTGTATGAAGGTAAAATCTAATGAATTATCAGAAGTCGTAGAATAAATGTTGTTGTTTATGATGTTTAGCTATCTAATCCTGTGAGATTGCAGGTGTTTTACAAATAATCCTGTATAAGTGACATCCATATGAACATCCAATAATGCTATTATGTACGTATTGCTGCCAGTCTCTGTCTGTGGAATTGAGTCATTAGTGTTTGCAGACCGGCTCATTGAAGAAATATTGTCGTGAATACGAATTAACATAACATCTGGCTAACATGGCGCGTTGTACTGCAATTGCAGTGTGCGACAAAGTTTTGGTTTTAATCCTATATTCGTTTACTACTTGTAACAATATTTTAATGCCAAATCGGTTTTTTTTCATGTTAAATAAAATACATATGTAATAGAAAGTTTTTATGAACTTCATGATTCAAAAGTCAGACCCCCTAGACAAGATGCCTTTCGATAATCGCTAACGCAATCGCTAAATGGACAATGTATGAGATTTGACAATTGCGCTCGAAAGCTAAGCGACAGCTTATGTCAAATCGCATACATTTTTCTTCTAGCGATTGCGTTAGCGATTATCGAAAAACGTCTTGTCTTGGGGGGCAGGTGTCATGTTAATTCAACTGTGTGCAGACAATGTGGTGTTTTGGGTTGGGGATGTGTTAGTGCTCTAGTCGCTCGATGTATTAAAAAAAACACTTATTTAAATAGAAAATAAAAAAACTTATTTAATTGCCAGAATTCCATCGTCGCTGCGCAAGCCGGCGGCGTCGATGATAGTGCTGCAGCTGCAGTCGAACCCCGCGCGAAGGCCGTCCGTGGACAAGCTGTTGCAGCACGAGTTCTTCACGTCGGGCATCTTGCCGGCGGCGCTGCCGGTCTCCTGCCTGACCACCGCGCCGCGGACCGACCAGCTCGAGGGCGTGGCGCTGCACCGCCGCCCGCTGAACGAGGTCAACGCCAACGGTATGTGTAGCGCGATAGGTTATGCTGCATTTGCTGCACTTAAAATGCCTATCAAAAACAAATACAACATTTCAAACAATAGCTTTTTAAACCTTCCTAGTCCTTGTTAATAATAATAATATGCTTATCGATTACATGTCGATGTTTTATAAAGGAACTAAAAAATGGAGTTTGATTTTGTGTGTATGAAGGTAAATGTGTGTTTGTAAGTACATGTTCAAATTCAATATCCTTTATTCAATTGGGATTTTACAATCACTTTTGAACGTCAGGGAAGCTACGCCATTGGTTCATAAGTCTACGGCGGGAGACGAAAGAACCAGCAAGAAAACCAGCAAGGGCTATTTTTTCTCTCTGTATTGTTACAGAGTCATCAATTGGAAGCAGAACTCAAAGTAAAAGATTGAGCTCAACTTCCATTACAAGATTAGATGTGTCAGTGTATGTTATACATTTAAATCTATAAATTAACGGTCTTATTCATAATCGTTCTATAAGCCCTCGATAGCTATTACGCTCTTATAACGTGTTTTATCTTTGTCATTTTTCATATGAGTGACAGAAACAAAACACTTTATAACCTCGTCATAACTTCGCCTGCTATTATGAATAAAGCCGTAAGTACAATTATTATTAAGACCAAGCATTGACATCATTCAGATAATCGTTGACTTTATAATATCCTTTACTCATTAGAGTCTTCTTTACGTGCGCTTTAAACTTATGAAAAGGTAATGATATTTCAACAGTTGTGAACTCTAATTATTTATTGTTATTATAAGAATTGTTTGATTGATATTTAAATAATGGTCCTCTTTAGGGAGAGATTTAAAAAAAGTTTGTGTGAACAGTGACTTGAAAGTTGACGTGGTAAAAACACACGACGCGAGGCCCTTTGGGGTAGCAATAAAACGAATTGTATTTTATAAAAAAAAACACGAGGCGCCTCAGACCGCGAGTCCGTGTGCGATGGCCCACGTCGCCTCTATGTGAACACATATCGGTACACTGTTGGTACTTACAGCACTATTCTGCATATTGTGTCCGCACAGAACACGTGATGGCGGTGGACTCGCCCGTGAAGCGGGATCCCGCAGGCGCCGAACCCCGGGCGGTGGAACCTTCGTCGCACCGCCAGAACGTGGTGGCCCTCCGCGACCAACTGGCCGCGCTGCTTGTCAACAAGGTAAAACTATTGACAATACAATGTTGTCGCATTATATTTATGGCTGTGCGCGCCAATCAACCATACGCCCATATCGGTTAATTGGCGCGGGACTCTACGCATGTGCGAGACTTGAATACAAATTCAAAAATCTTTATTCAACATAGGCCTTTACAGGCACTTATTGACGTCAAAACAAAGCAAAACATTCTAATTTAAAGGAAACATATTTAACCTTGTATGTGCATACATTCTGAATATACTCATCATCATCACAGCCCATATACGTCCCCACCGAGGGGCTGGAGCCTACCCTATATTAGGGTGATTAGGCCTTAGTCAACCACGCTGGCCCAGTGCGGATTGGTCGACTTCACATACATCATTCAATTTCTTCGCAGATGTATGTATATTGTTCATATGTATCATGTATTAATATATATTATCTTTTTATGTAAATGTACACTATCTTTCCGCTAATATCATTTCATACATCATCTAGGGTTGGCTGGAAGCGAAAGAGATCTCTTAAAGAGATAAGCTCACCTTTGTATATCATTTGATTGTAACGATTTAGTTTTTGCTTCGGTTGTGTACAATAAAGAATAAATATATATTAGTTATTATTAAAACAACAGCTTTTTGTCTAAAAAATATCTATTATTTTACATTATACAAGTTTATTTTTTAATTACCAAAAAAAATGTGTATCCTTGTTCAGACAAGCAAACTGAACAACTTTCACTATAGGACAAACTTTGATATCGCAAAAAAAATCAGCTGTTCCATACAAATGTTCAACATTCACTGAACCTAGATGTATGGAACAGCTAATTTTTTTTGCGATTTCAAAGTTGGTCCCATAGTTAAAAAGTTGTTCAGTTTGCTCGTCTGAACAAGCACACAACATTTTTTTGGTAGTTAAAAAATCACCTTGTATTTACTATGTAACGTTTGTCACTGGCAGCTGAAATGTCGTCCCGAGTCGCTCACCGACGAGCTGAGCGACCCGGCCGCGCAGCCGCTGGTGTGGGTCGGCAAGTGGGTCGACTACAGCGACAAGTACGGCTTCGGCTACCAGCTCTGCGACGAGAGCGTCGGCGTCATGTTCAACGACACCACCAAGCTGATCATGCTGGCCAACGGATTGTGAGTGTCTGTTGCTTGAAAGTGCAATGTTGTCTATACTAATATTATAAAGGTCTATCCACACACGTCCGGGCCGTGCCCGGGACGTGACCGGGCCGTGTCCGTGGCAAGACCGGAGATCCGTGCGACGTCAGGGCCACCAACCTCTTAAGCACCATTTACGGAAACCAATATGCATTATGACTTTGTTTAAAACTGCAGAGATGCATATCGCTTCTATTATAATAACTCGTCATTCATTTTATTTTAGTTTTTTTAGTTTTTAAAACTCGGACGGGCGCACGTAACGGTGTCGGCCCGGACACGGAAGCTCCGTCGCCGGCCCGGACACGGACTTGTTTGAACGAGTTCATATAAAAAGTATGCAATTATATTTTTTCAAACCACTGACGGAACATGTCCCATCTACGCCCCGGGCACAGCCCGGAAATGTGTGGATTGAGCTTAAAGAGGAAAGATTTGTTTGTTTGTTTCTATTGAATAGGCTTCGAAACTACTGAACCGATTTCGATGAAAGTTGGTATAGGGATAGTTCGATACATGAATCAAATACAAAGAGGAGGTGCCCTATCGCGTTTTCCGTATGAAATCAAGTGAAGCCGGAAATCGGGGTGCGGGGGGAGGGTGCGCGACGCCACTGTCACCGTGTAGCGAGTAGAATTACTAAAATGCCAGCATTATTGACGTTAACATAAAAGTTCCGCTATACATTACTAGGTGGCAGTAAAAGATACATTCGTAGGAGAAAGATAATTATGTTAAAAGATACATTCGTAGGAGAAAGATAATTTATTAGGTGCTGTGTCAATATAATCTAAAAATAAAAATCGTTAAAACTGCTTATATTAATTCACGTGTTTTGTTTTCGCCCTTAATACATCCTACGTTTTCGTTAGTATTTTTACTCGCCACTAGAGGGCCTTTTGTGCTTTATCGGGACATTGACAGAAGCGTCCATGTGGCGTCGAACATTCTAGAAGCAATACGTCAAGTAATAAATTAATAATGCTTGTTTAATGTACTTACAAATGGAAAGAGATTTTTTTTTTCGTTCACTTTGTTTCTGTCGTCTGTGTAACTTTTGCACGATAGAATACAACATTTCATTTTGTATTTAGGTAATTTAAAACTAATATAAAAGAAGAGCGTACGACGTACTAATCCGACAGATAAAAAGATCGACTGATGTCAGCGCCTCTGGCGTTAAGTACCTTGTATTAATAGGCTAAAACTAAAAATGCGTGACGTCAGGACTCTGGTGATAGGAGCTGGACCTAGATGCTTATAACATCTCCTCTTTGTATTTGCTTCATGGTTCGATACCAGCGGAAGGACATAGGGTAATTTTCCTGTGGGAAAAAAATTCCCACGGGAAAACAAATTCCCACGAGAAAACAAAAATAACGCGGGCGAAGTCGCGAGCGGAAAGCTAGTAATATTATAAAGAGAAAAGATTTGATTGTTTGTTTGTTTCTATCGAATACACGGCTTCGAAACTACTGAACCGATTTCGATGAAAGTTGGTATAGGGATAGTTCGATACCAGCGGAAGGACATAGGGTAATTTTCCTATAGGACAAAAATTCCCACAGGAAAACAAAAAAAACGCGGGCGAAGTCGCGAGCGGAAAGCTAAGTTTTATATAAAACTAGCTTATCCGGTATATTCTAGTATCATCTTGACAGATGACAGATCTAAATAAATAATCTGGAAGGGTTTCATCAGTTGCCATACAAAATGACCATTATTATTCTTATACTTATTTTCCCTATTATTTTTCTCATGAAACCACCCCTGTATTAAAGCGAAGAAAAAAGAAATAATTAATATACTTACATATCGGTCAAGCCGTTTTTGAGTTTTAGTGAGACCATAGACGAAGAATAATATAGACTGCCAATGTCATACAACTATAAGAAAGGTCCTATTCCCGCCTTATATCTAGATGGCGCTGACCTATAAGGTTGCTAACTTAAATTTTGTTGATAATTTATACTGAATCATGCCTGAAAATTAATAAAAAGTTGTTTTAATAATAGTAAATTACAAATAATTCTACAATATTCCGCCAGAACAATTTTAATCTTTATCGAAAAGTTTAATCCTATTACACGGTTTCTACGGTTTCGCGCTAGATGGCGCTATACAATTAAGCACGGTGCGGTCAGTGCGGTACTTAGATTGTTATAATACTTTTTTACTAGATGGCGCTTAATTTAATGGATAATGTTACATTCAATAAATATTTGTTTTTAAAATTCTTACTGTGTATATTATAGGAATTGTAAATGATATCTTATGTACACAAATATTAAAAGAAGTAACAAAAAGTGTATTTTAAGCTGTAAAAAAAAGAAAAAATACACGCGGAGAAATTAACTTCGTTATACCCGATGCCCGATACATTTTAATTCTATCTTGATTCTATGCACGGTAGGTACCTAAACTTTTAGGTGCTGAGTTGCAAGGCTTCTAGTCTTTTTTTGGAATGCGTTCGGATTTATGTGCCGATCGGTTATTTTTAGAAGCGACCTACTTTTATTATTTTTGTCTAAATTATAAGTTGATGATATCTTTAAGACTTCATTTTTGTTGTTAATGATATTATGAGTTAAAACATTATTTCTTATATTTTTTATTAAATGAGGCACATCAAAAATTTAAACAATTTTGCGTTCTTCACTATAGAAAAATATTTTACAAAAAATTAAAACCGACTTCAAAAACACTGAAAAGTCTACAAATAGGTACAGACAACATCACACTTCTATATTGAAGTCGGTATCAAACGATGATCCAGAAAGTCTTAAAATTTGTCACCGACTTCAATATAGAAATGTGATATTGTCTGTAACTATTCTTATATTATTTTAAACTTTCAGTGTTTGTGAAGTCGGTTTTTATTTTTTGTAATTTTTTTTTTTTAACTTTTTAGTGAATGAAATCTTTTTAGTGAAAAGAACCCTAAAATAGTATAAAAGAAATTTGGGATTTCCCTCGATTTTCATGAGATCCCATCATCAGATCCTGACTTTAGTGATCTTGGGGCACCCCAGGAGTATACCTACTCTATTGAATACAAAAGGAATGTTGAAAATCGGTCAAAACACGTTGGACACACCTAAAACTTTAAGAGTTTCCCTCCATCTTTATGGGATTCAATCATCAGATCCTAACCATGGGACCACCCTTGGAGTATTCTCTATCGAATACAAAAAGAATCATCAAAATCGGTTCATAAACGACGAAGTTATCCGCGAACAAACATAAACAAAGCATATATACGGTCGAATTAAGAAACCTCCTCCTTTTTAGGGTTCCGTAGTAAACAAGGAACCCTTATAGTTTCGCCATGTCTGTCTGTCTGTCCGTCTGCGGTTTTACTCAGAGACTATTAGTACTAGAAAGCTGTAATTTTGTATGGGTATTTACATTATTCATGCCAAAAAAGTGGTAGAAAAAAATATTGATAAAAAAATCTTTTTAAGGGTAGCTCTCATACAAGTAAAGTGGGAGTATTTTTTTTTCGACTAACCCATCCTGTGGGGTATTGTTGAATAGGTCTTTAAAAAAATGTAAGGTTCAGAACACCATTATTCGATTTAGGGATCCGTTTCTGAAATTTTTGTTAGAGATCCCCCCTCTAACTGCTAAACGGTTAGGTATACACGGTAATTTTTTTATCACCCTGGAAAACTTTACGGACGCTTCAGGACACATCGATTATGATATAAAAAATAAAAAAATTTAATAAAAAATTCTAAATAATTTAACAAAAATATAAAAATCTCTAAAATGCTGCTCTTAACTAGTGCAGCATTTTTGGATTTTTTACAAAATTAATCTAAAATTAAGTATGGGAGTTATTTTTTTATTCATAGGTATTTAAATCATTCTAGTACCATGTCGTGAAGCGTCCCTTAAATTTTCCAGGGTGATAAAAAAATACCCGTGTATATGGACACGTGAAAAAATTACAACAGTAGTATATGTATAACGAAGTTTAAAGGAAAACTATCAGAGTTGAGTACTAAGTACAAACTAAAAAGTTATAGACAACCAACTTATAAAATGTACTCGGAAACCAGGTGAAGTTAAGTAAATATAAAATCATTGCAGCTTTAATCATAATAATAATGCCTAATTTAATAGTAACGTGTTGTGAGGTGTGAGTGTGAACTCAAAGTTGGCATTGGCAACTACGGAAGTAGCGTTGCCATCTCTAAAAATCATAAAGCCGGACTTACCCGTTAAAAAGCCGGACTTTTGGATCCCAAAGCCGGACATTAAGAATTTTTTTTTAAAAATAACATAAATATCGAATAAATCACATTGTCATATTTTAAAGCCGGAATATTGAATCCCAAAACCGGACGCTAAAAAAGGGATTATTAATAAAAAATTTCAGAAAACACAACTTTGCGATCGAGTCAGCCAATCTTGTCTCGCTCTCTCGTTCGCTGCTGACTGAAGTGATTGATTGAATTGATTGAACGATAGTATAAAAAGCCTAACAAAAACCGGACGGGCCGGACGCAGTCAAATTTGGCCGGACAAGAGGTCAAAAAGCCTAACACTGTCCGGCTTTATCCGGACGGATGGCAGCACTATACGGAAGCCTACAATGCGCGTGGCCCTACACGCACTTAGCCGGTTTTTTTAGAAGTCGGTTAAATAAAGGTTTATTTTTTGCCACTCGACGACACGGTTAGCGCAGAGGTCTAATGATCGCCTACTGCTCAACGGGTCGCGGGTTCGATTCCCGCACGGGACAGATATTTTGTATGGCCTACAGAAATTTGTGCCGGTCTGGGCGTATGTGCATATGATATTTTATGTTTGAAACTGCACCCACGACACAGGAGAAAATCCTAGTGTGGGGCGATGTTTTAAAAAAAAAGAAAGAAGAAAGAAGAAGAAAGACTCCTAAATATTTTAGTAGCACAAAAATAAAGAAAAGAGTTTTTGTGTTTTGCAACGCGAACTTGCTTTATTTTACAACTGCACAAAGCTTTACTTACAATTTGCAAACTTTAACTTCTACATAAAAACGAAATGCTAGCCACTAATCACAGAACAATCATCTGTCAATACCAGGTAAAATTTAACGCTTTCTGGGGTCCACGAGAAATTCACTCCTGTCAGGCGAAAATTACTCCACCTTGGTTCTCGAACGCTATCAAATTACTTGTTCTCCAACGCACCTTAAAATGAAAATACATAATGAGAATGTCTGACAGAAAGTGTCAAAAATGTAGATAGCGTCATCTATCGTGCTCTTGTATAACTACATAAATCTATGTAATCACTGCTGTGCATCCTAGGAGCGTGTGTGCTTTGTTGCTTTTGAAAATATCGACAAATTTTAGATTTAATACAGCTCGCTCCATCTATTGCTCGTGGTTATAACTAATTTTAGAAATGTTAGACATTGACAATCCTTTCTTTATATCATCCTTGGTGAGACTAACGAACTTACGATTAGTAACAAACAGGTACACAGTCTATCTGCTGTGAAATGGTTACTGTAATCTATTATGTGTACACAGTCTATCTGCTGTGAAATGGTTACTGTAATCTATTATGTAGTACAGAATACAGGAGTGACTTGTGTCGTGTATCGCAAAACAGATAGGGAAATTCAAATAACTGTTAATTTTACATTACATGTATGGTTTGTCTTCTTTCATTGCAGAAACGTGCATTACATAAACAGACAGGGCCAGGAGCAATATATGACGATGCGTGAATATCCAGAGGAGCTTGACAAAAAAATGAAACTCCTCACATACTTTAGGAGGTACATGACTGAGCATCTTATGAAAGCTGGTGAGTAAGAAGACAGGATCGTTTCATTCAAACTAATGCATATTATTTGATCGCTTCTATACTTTGTTCGCTTCTTACAGGCGCATCAGTACCAGTCAGAGAGAGTGATGGACTATCACGACTGCCTCATCTACACCAGTGGTTTAGAACTACCCTTGCAGTCATCATGTATTTGACAAATGGAACCCTACAGGTAATTTTAAAATTCATGTTGACATAGACAGAAATGCTGCTATGAAATGTCTTTGCCCTCTGGCACCCCTCATAACTTCAGTCTCCCATAATAGACCATGATCATGGGTGATTATTACAATAGTAATTATGGTGAATTTATTAACTTTGCACTGTGGTCATGGGTGATTATTACAATAGTAATTATGGTGAATTATAAACTTTGCACTATGATCATGGGTGATTATTACAATAGTAATTATGGTGAATTATAAATTTTGCACTGTGATCATGGGTGATTATTACAATAGTAATTATGGTGAATTAAAAACTTTGCACTGTACTGTAATACTTAATGTAATTTACTGTATTTAATGACTCTCCTTATCGCCCACAGATTAACTTCCAAGATCACACGAAAATCATACTGTGTCCACTGATGCAAGCAGTTACCTACATTGATGTTGAGAAGAACTTTAGAACATTCCGTTTCAGCACAATCGAAGAACACGGCTGCGATAAAAAACTGTATGCAAACCTTACATATGCTTTAGAAAAACTAAATAGTGTACTACAGAATAAACTATGGTAGCCTATCCACACGAGAGATTGGAGATGAGGCATTAATTATTTAATTAAATGAAATTAGGTACGCCCAATGTATGGGCACTACCCCTGGACTGAACACGGGTGTTCCGAGGTTTGTGCGGTTTCAGAACGTGGCTCTTATAGATTATTTTAAATGTAACTTACCTTATTATTATTATTAACGTATATATGGTTTTGTTAAAATGTTTAATCAACGCGTGAAATCAATTTACCTGTTTTTATCTTGTATTTGCACTGATTTTTAATTATATAGTTCGCGAAGTAATATTATATTGTAAGCGGTTTGTGTAAGAGGATAGTTAACGCAAAGTTTTTGTCGATCAGTTCTCATGAAATTTTCTTTGTGCAGTTGACCATGGTAATAAGCTTACTTTTTTACAAAGAATTTTGAGCAGAGAATTATGTTATCACCAAGTTACAGTGAAATTGATTGCCAGTTTCCAGACTATTATAATAAAATTATAACAAGTTGACAGCCTAAATAAAAAAATCCTCGACCATTCCAGATTGATATTATGATTCTGTTTTTCTGCTTGTTGTTATTCATAGTTAGCTAATTGCAATTGATTTGTGTGAATCTAACTTTCTGAAAACACCTAAATTGTTTATAAATAATTTAGAACAGTGGCCCATGTAAAAATCTCTAACTACGTCACAGTTTGCCAAAAAGTGATAAGTAGAATCAATATTAATTTATTGTGGTAAATCTAGGTTGATAATTTGAATGCGTCTTTGGGCGACGTGTTGTACTATTAGTCTGTCTATTTATTCCATGACAACTAACTTTAACAAAGAATTTAAATTAATTGATGTCTGAGCGCGTGAGTAAGTTAGCAAGTGTTGGAAACAAGACTTATCACTGACATATTTTATAATTTCGATTAGTGTTTATTGCTAGGTTCAGGATTTGAGTGCTTTCTTTATTAATTTCTTTTGAATTTTCCCTATTCAATGTTGTAAGTAATAGCTGACGTGATTTTGGCAAAATGTTTGTTTAAAAACCTTTGCCATTATTCAATACTTACTATATCGCTAGCTGCTTATAACAGTGCTTAGGAAGAGTCTGTACTGTAAGAAAACCGTCGTCGTAGGAATTAAAGGCACAGCTGTGCGATAGGGAATCGTTACTCATCATGATTTCAATCCATATAGGTCCCATCCCGAGAACGTCTCTCCTTGGGCAAGGCAAAATTGGTAGGAATTTGTTTTGAGTTACCAGTCTCTTCGCAGAGGCGTAATTGGTAAACTCCCATAATCAGCTTTCAGGTCAACCACGGGATGAGAGGGCCGACAGATGGATTTTTAACACGCCGAGAACAATTTGGTGTAATATGAAAACATACCTACTTTTTTATTATGATTTAACAATACTTTCGTTATTTCGCAAACGGCTGAGTGGATTCATTTTTTTAAATTACTAAAAAGAATTTAATTGCCGATTAGACATAGAGATCCGACATGTGACGTGAGTGTACACGCACGCCATATACGTACAAAAAGCTAAGTAAGAAAGCAATTTTCAATAGCTTTTTTATTATAATTCGTTTTCCACAATTCGTTAAGGTTTTATAATATGTTATCAATGACAATATAATGCCAATTCCAAGCGTATTACTTATTGCCTTTTATTCGTTAACAAGTAACAATAAAACCACACTTAGATTACATTTAAATTACAATTTGGAGCACAATATTAGAAAGAATAGAAAGGATTTCATAACAGCACAATAACGTTAGATCATCTTTGATCACAACAGTATTTCCGCGCAGACAATGAAAGTTAGAGCGTACAATACTCTAAAATTCCGTGTACATATCTTAAGCGCACAACAGACGCAGCTATAATATATATTAATATAGTAAGCTATATATTACGGTAAAGCAAGCTGCCGTAGACGGTGGCTATGCTATAATATATATTTTTGCACTCATTAGATCTGCGACGTCTTTCCATGAGCTCGTATTTGTGCTACATCTACACTAATATTATAAAGAGGACAGATTTCATTGTTTGTTTGTATTGAATAGGCTTCGAAACTACTGAACCGATTTTGATGTAAGTTGGTATAGGGATAGTTCGAGACCAGGGGAAGGACGGTAATTTTCCTACGGGAAAAAAATCCCACGGCAAAACAATTAACGCGGGAGAAGTCGCGAGCGGAAAGCTAGTTCTTAATAAAAGTGTTCTAATTTTAGATACCGAAGAATGTATCTTACTAATAGTGTAGGTACTGTACTACTAATTAGATTTGATTGATAGTTTTTCAGACGATGATTCCGAAACTGACTTAAATATGCGCGTTGCCTTGCAAGCAAACACGTGGCGAGTTTAATTTATATTACCATGTATCATTGAAGAGATTTTTCAATTATTTTAGTAGTTCAAGAGCAGCATTCATTGAGCTAGATGACTTGATAAGAAATTATTGTCTGATGACTAGGGTGGTAAAGGTGAAAGGGAGTGGGCAGGGGGCGTCTAGGTTGAATCGCAGCGCAGTCGATATTAGAAAAAAAAATTGTTTATTTGGTAGACATTACATACACACAAAACACAAACGCACAATTTTAACCACTACCTATTATTATGTTCAACACGCACACATGACAGACGAAAAATTACAGCCTGTGTTACTATGCCAAATGAATATATACTATACCAAAATAATATTCTTCTACCTGTCGACATATTTAGGTGACGTAATAAAAATATACGTTATAGCTGCGTCTGTGGTCACTCGCCGAATACTATAGAAAATAAACCGTAATATACCTTGCTATGATTTATATTAATATATATTATAGCTCCGTCTGTTGTGCGCTTTATGAGCACGCGTGTGTTGGTCCAACGCGCGCGCTCGCATTACGCTGCCCATACTGTTTATCAATACAAACGTGCTACCCGAGCTTGTTTTGTAGTAGTCAGGGGTGTTTGGGGTATGCGGAACGCACTTGAAATTAGACCCCATTGGAAAGAAAAAGAATAAAATCTTATGACATTTTTAATTAAATATATTTATGGTACCAGACAATAGAAAAAGGCTTTTTTGCGTAAGTTTAGAAGGCCGTGCGAGATCGATCAACGTGCCCCTGGTCGTGAGCACCAAGTGTCCAAAGATTAAAGGCCCGGCGCCGGTTTACGGAAGTGTCTATGACCGAATTTTTAGTTGACGAATAAGAATACTAAGTACGTGTGAATCAGATATCGCAAAATTTTAAACACCCACTCATTTTTATTATAAAATAATTACATAATAAATCAATAAATTAGATTCTTTACGAAGATATGACCATTTTTCTGTTTTGTTGCATTTCTTGAAAAATTAAAACTATAGTCAATAAAGATAATAGAGTTAAGTAAATTTAAAAAGTGTCGTAGTAGTTAGTTATATTTCTTAGTTATGTCTATACTAATACAAACTTCCAACCCCCATTTTACTTCCTTAGGGGTGGAGTTTTGTAAAACCCGTTCTTAGCGGATGTCTACACCCTATCAGGAACCTACCTGCCAAATTTCAAGTTATAGTTTCTGAGATTTCGTAATTAATCAGTGAGTGGTATTTCGCTTTTATAGATTACTGTATATAGATTACTGAAGTGTCAAATACCAATGAATGTTTAGTTTTCTTTCAGTAAATTTTATTGAGCTTGTTTGTATGTACTTGTACATCTTCTGTAACTTATTAAAATGGTCGACTGGTGTTGAAAACGAAATACTGCCTGTTTTGTTCATAATTTATACAGAATTTATAGGAAAAAATAGACCAACTTTTTTAGAATATTTTCGATTATTTTATTATGTAAGTTAAATTTTAGTTGAGTTCATTGTTTCTTCGCACAACGTAAAAGTGCACCATGACTGAAGGACGCGGGTGCATAGTTACACTAGTTTGGAGTTGTTTATTAAGTTTTATAACTATATTTTTAGAAAAATGTGTTTGTGCTTCAGTAGCATCGGACTGGCTTTGTGGATGATTCTTACTTTACTAATAAAATTTTGATGAAACATTTGTTTTTTAAAGATATTGGTATAAAAGTTTACGCCTTAAAACAATAGGTAGGTATTTCTATTATAAGTGCCTTTTAGAACAATTACGGAAATTTTTAGTATGTATATCAGTATTAATATATTCGATGGTGTTGAAGCACTCTTCGTAACTTGGAAGTTACTCGTCAGATTGTTACTTCCAGTAACATGATTAATGACAATAAATAATATTTTTCAAAAACTTTCACTTTTATTCCAACCACATTTCTAATGCAATTTTCTCTTTCACACAAGTAATGTGTTTTAAGATGATATGCCAAGTCAAATGTTTTCATCAACATTAAAATCAATACAAAAATGTAATGTTGAAATGAATTTTTGCCGAAGTAGGAACCCATAATTTATTAAACTTCTGCAAACATTGTCGACCACATCCAGTAGCATTACGCCTTTATTGTGACACTAATAAGTACTTGAAGGCCTGCACAGACGAGTTTTTTAATTATTACACCTCAAATCATTAAAATAACGTGTATATATAACATAATTTACGAAATTTAAAATACCTAGCAAATTAGATACTTTTAGTTTCTATTTAGTTGTGAGTTAACTAGGTTTTTTGATAGGCGAAAAGTATGTGCCTGTGCAGACCTTTTACAATTACGCTCAGAGAATGCACTGCTAAAAGTATATACAAATAAGATACACCACTTAATTATAAAATATCTGTCAGCTTCTAAACAAACCCAATGGCCTATGTATTTTAATTTAAGAGCCTTTCAGATGAGCGTTTTATACGCGTCCATAAAAACTCGTTTTTCGAAGCACGTGTCGCATCCTTTCCCACACGCTCGTACGAAGTAACGCAAAAAGCAACATTTCTTGATTGGATTCCATATTACTACTGACAGTTTCCACTTCTCCACCACAGGCGCAGAATAGATAGGATTGCTACTTCTGTACTACACGTACTGCCTGTAGTACACGTACAGAAGTTGCATGCAACTCCTTTGATCTTGAAAAAAGCCGACATTTTAAAAAACTAAACTGAGCATCTAAAGCCGTTGTCCCACGACGTGCTAGAAAGCAGCCTTCCAGCTTGGCCATCATTGCAGCCCTTGCTGTCCTCACTGTAAATCTCAGCTCGTCCATCAAGTGCTGCACGCTGACCGCGCTGTGTCGGCCTGGAGCTGCGCTGTCGGCCATCATTAGCGCGACCAGCAAAGTAGTCATTATAGAACGCGGCAGTAATGTACTATTACTCGCACGCATGCTCTTGTGGACGCTCCGATACCCGCGCGAATATTCGTGTAATGTAATTATTGTCCATTTGTCCAAGACGCTACGGTTTATATTAAAGTCCTGTTTATAAAAAGCGATTTTTTGTAGAAACGTCTTCAATTCATCATAATTAGTAAAAAACGAATGGCGGCGCTAGTGGACTGACTGTACCCTCTTAAGACGAGGTTTTCCAGGGAATCTACTTGTGCACTGCTTTAGTGCAAGGAAATATAGGGAGTTGATAACTGCATAGCTTCTAATGTCGCTTACGCCCTGTCACCGAACGAAAACATTACTTTTTTCATGTTTTAATCGATTTTTGGAGTACAAAATAAAAAATGTATTTTTGCAATTTTTTAGACAATAAAAATGCACATCTATCAATAAGACTTTTATCTGATTCCAGCTGTGAATCAAAAAATATTCAAAATATTTTAAAATAATAAATTTAAAAATATTGAACAGTAAATCGAAATTGCTTGAAAACGGGAAAGTAGCGCCTTAATAATAACCAAGAACGCGGCACCCTCGCTGCTTTTGCATTTTGCACCCGCAGTGTGCGCGGAACGGTAGGTACTTATCTTGTACACACGCCAGCACATCAGACTAAACATTTCTATTGCAATATGGTACTTATTACAACTACATAAGATGCCTTGATGTGCTGTCGTCCGTACCTAAGCGTGTAGTGACGGAGGCCTGCCACCGTTTGGAGCGTACACGCCGGAATAAGCCCGTGTTCGGCAGTTTAAAATTAAAACAAGTAGTGAAGCGTATACCGTAACGATCAATCGTATACCCGCAAATAAAACGCTAATCTGAAAGCGCAAGCAACTAAACATTTTTTAAATATTTACACACTATTTATCTAATTTTATTTATACATTCCTAATCATTACATTCTTTTTGGAATGTAACTTGCTTGAATAATCATTTACATTTTCATCAAAACTAAAAAAAAACAATCTTTCATAACTTGTAATATCAAAAATATTATCAATTTTTGTTGTAATAACAATAATTGAAATATTTTTTACTGTTTGAATTGCCACTTATTTGAATATATATAAATGTAAGTACAGTAAGCTCCTCATCAAGCTATACTGCTTGACCTTTGGACCGTTCTTATGTCGCTCGTAATAGTGGCGGTTTTCGTAGTGTAAATGTAAAGCTTGAATGGGAGCTTACTGTACACATGGACTTTTTACCGGGTTAAATTAAATTAAGCAGCCATATTTACTGAGATACTAGGTCGAATTTATTTATTTATATGTGCTGTCAATAATAGATAGAACTCATGAATAAAAAATACTCTGGAATATGAAAATCTACCTGTGCAGTTGCCATGAGATGAACAGGAAATATTATGCATGTTGAGTTCTAGAGCCTTTCTACTTGGTATAAATATGATTGTTTTAATAGTTATAGAAATTCTTCAACCTCAGATATACAAATGCATTTTAAGATTTCCTAAGCCTTTTAAAGTCTAATTTTAGATATTGAAATAGCAAAAGGCAAAGACATTTCATATCAATTCATCATCGTTTAGGCGGTGATCATTGTTCTTTGACTCCTTATTTCAATTTAACCCTTTATTTAAAATCATACTTCACTTTGGGATTACTGTTTGTGTCATAAAACAGTTGTTATAATAAATATAATAATTTAATCACATCACGTTAAAAAATAACCATAGCACCACCTAGATGAGTGAGCGAGTGTATTGTGACAACACTTGTTCTGTCACTTAATTAACAACTTGTGAGTAAACAGTTTCAGACTTCAGTGATGCCTGAAAACTAAGACAAGTCTCTGTGTTATTTTCTTATACCAACTGGGTGGAAGAATTGAGACACTCACTCATAAAGATAGCACCTATTTAATCATATTTAAAAGAATAAATGACTATTATAATTCTGAATGCACTGCATGCTGATGTGGTAGTGGGTCGCTGGGATGCACAAAAAGTCCCTCTTTAGCCTGCCAGTCTGTGTAAGCTCCATATTGCGAAGTAACACCTACTATTTCACCTTGACCATTGATAGGACGTCCAAATGTGCGACCGGAGCCAGCTAAAAATCTGTAGAAAAAAAATTGATACAGGAGTTACTGATTTTAATATAAATTATCTATTATTTTTGTTGGATGTAAACGCAATCCCTTTTGCTGTTGACTATGGAAGAAGAAAGCTGACCCTTGCTCTATGACACGCAGCTCCTCTATATAAGCACTTGCGGCCATGACACATTCCTTTTTTATTTCGCCTCCGACCACTACTAATTAAATAATCGTTTGTTGCCTTGCTTTGATCTTGATGTACTGTATCCAATACACGTTATTAATATTATTTGTCGTCTGGTGTTTAATTTCTAAAATAAGTTCTCTCAGGTTATGGGCCCAGACGCCAGATAGGATTCACAAAGTAAAAAGTCAAAAAATAGTGAAAGTTTTCTCGATTCAAACGGATTCGAAATTGCGCCGGCCAGTAACGCGGCACGCGGTTTTAACATTTTCAGTTTTCAGCAAACCGAATATCATGGCATCAATTAGCACAATGGCTAACATTGAAAAATTGACGGGCCGGGAGAATTTCAACACATGGAAATTTGCTGTAAAAACTTATTTGGAACATGAGGAGCTGTGGGAATGTGTGGACCCTCCTCCCGAGTGTACGGTGGATGCAAAGAAGGATGTAAAGGCGAAATCTAAGATCATATTGTTGGTAAACCCAATTAATTATGTTCACATTGAAGAAGCAAAGTCGGCCAAAGAGGTGTGGTGCTGCTTACAAAGAGCCTTTGATGACTCGGGCCTCACTAGAAAGGTAGGATTACTACGAGACCTTATTACTACTAATCTCGATAGCTGTAGCAATATTGAAGAATACATTAATAAGGTAATGAGTTCTGCACACAAACTTAGAAATATAGGTTTCAGGGTAGATGATGAATGGTTAGGCACATTGTTACTTGCCGGCCTACCAGACACATACAAACCAATGATTATGGCGATAGAAAGTTCTGGTGTGCAGATATGTGCTGACTCGGTAAAAACTAAATTACTCCAAGATGTAAAAATGACAGATTCATCAGCATTTTATGTAAAATCTCAGAAATCGACAAAACATTTTCCAAAGCGACCTCAGAGCAAAGGTCCCCGTTGTTTTGCTTGCAATAAATATGATCATTTTAGTACACAATGTTATAGCAAAAAAAGGAATAATAGTAAATATAATAATACTAATGATAATTCTGGTTTTGTAGCTGCATTCTCCGCTTCAGCCGCCACTAAGGATGACTGCTGGTACATCGACTCTGGTGCCAGCATGCATATGACTAGAAATAAGAACTGGATGTATGATTGCCAACCAGCATCCATACACATAATCAAGACTGCAGACAACAAACAATTGGAAGTGGAAGGATGTGGAAGTATCAACATAAAAGTGCCATACAATAACAAGACATCAAAAATCAAGGTCAGAAATGTTTTATATGTTCCAAATCTTGCTACTAATTTGCTCTCAGTGAGTCAAATGATTAAAAATGGCTGTCGATTAGAATTTACAAATGATGGATGCAATGTTTATCAAAACAATAAGCTAGTTTTGACTGCCCATTGTCAAAATAATATGTATGTGGTTAAAGATAGTGCTTATGCATTACATACACCTTGTTTCACATGGCATCAAAGATATGGGCACTTAAATTTTAAGGATCTTGCAAAGATAAATGATGTTACTGTAGGAGCAAATTTTTCACAGTTAAATATGAAAAATAAAATTATTTGTAATACATGTCTAGAGGGAAAACAATCAAGGTTACCGTTTAAAAATATTGGCACAAGAGCTACTGAGCTATTGGAGTTAATCCACTCAGATATATGTGGGCCCATGGAGAATAAGTCTCTCGGTGGTGCAAAATATTTTATAACCTTTATCGATGATTACTCTCGTAAAGTTTATGTGTATTTCTTAAAGTCTAAAGCTGAAGCATTAGATAAATTTAAAGAATTTAAATGCTTTGTGGAAAATCAGCTAAATAAAAAGATAAAAATAATTAGAACTGACAATGGCAAAGAGTATATAAATACAGAATTTGAAAAATTCATAAAAGATTCAGGCATTTTACATCAAACAACCAATCCTTATACGCCCGAACAAAACGGTTTAGCAGAACGAATGAATCGTACTATAGTTGAACGTGCTAAATGTATGCTTTTGAATTCCAGTTTACCAAAGCCATTTTGGGGAGAAGCAGTTGCAACAGCTGCATATATCATTAACAGGTCCCCAACCAAAGCTTTGAAATTCAAAACACCTGAAGAAATGTGGTGTGGCAAGAAACCTGACATAACAAATATGAGAATATTCGGATGTAAAGCTATGGTACATATTCCAAAAGAAAAGAGAAGAAAATGGGACAGTAAAGCACAGAAAGTTATATTTATTGGCTACTGTAATGAAACAAAAGGCTATAGGTTGTATGATGAACAAAAAAAGCTCATTTTTAAGAGTAGAAATGTTACATTCTTAGAAGATGTAAGTAAAAATTATATTATTGTGCCGTTGACAGATGAAAATAATGATACTGAATATATGCACTACGAGACTGATCACACCGAGAGCACTCTAGAATTTGAGAGTGATGAAAATGACACTAGCATGTCATTAAATGAGACAAGCAAAACATTGAATGAAAATTCAGAATATGAGGATTGTTCTAAGGATGACGAATATGTACCCAAAAATACTGTCAAAATAGAGACAACTCACAATATGGAATTGAGACCGAGGAATCGAAATCAAACTACATATCTTTGTCAGTCAGTACATAAAATTTCACCATTACTAGAAAAGGATCCTGACAGTCTCGAAGAAGCTATCTCATGTGACAAATCTGACAAGTGGAAACAAGCAATGGATTCTGAGTATAAATCTCTAATGGAAAATGAAACATGGAGTCTAAGCGATCTCCCACAAGGAAAACAGGCTATACCTTGTAAGTGGGTGTACAAAACAAAGTTGGATGCTGATGGTAACATATCAAAACATAAAGCCCGACTAGTCATCAAAGGTTATAAACAACAGAAGGGAATTGATTATCAAGATGTATATGCACCAGTAGTACGCCTCACTTCTTTACGATACTTGATTGGCCTAGCTGTAAAACACAATATGACAATTGAACAAATGGACGCTGTTTCAGCTTTTCTACAGGGTGATATAGACTGTGAACTATACATGACTCAGCCACCAATGTATGAACAGGGTGAACAAGTATGTAAGCTCAAAAAATCTATTTATGGGCTAAAACAAGCAAGCAGAACATGGAATAAAAAATTAAATACTGCTCTTAATAATATTGGCTTGAAGAGATCTATGATTGATCCTTGCATTTATTTCAAGATTGACAAGAATAATATATTTATATTGTCTGTATATGTCGATGACTTGCTATTATTCTATACAAATGAGATAGAGTCTGAATTCATCAAAAAGAAGTTATTAGAAACATTTAAAATGCAAGAGCTTGGTAAAGCACACTACTGTGTTGGTTTTCATATAACCTATTCACATAATCAAATATGTATAGATCAGTCGAAGTATATTGAGCAAGTTTTACGAAGATTTAATATGTTTGAATGTAAGCTTGCAAGTACTCCTATGGAATCTGGTCTTGTATTTGAAAATACAGGAGATATTTTACAAAATGTTCCATACCATGAAGCAATTGGCTGTTTAATTTATATATGTCAAGGCACACGACCTGATATAACTTATGCTGTTAATAAGTTGAGTAAATATAATAATGCACCTGAGTTGCAACACTGGCAAGCTCTGAAGAGAATCATGCGCTATTTAAAAGGCACAATCAACATGAAGTTATGTTACAAAGCTAATGAAGATGGAATAACTGGCTATTGTGATGCTGACTGGGCCTCAAGTTCTGAAGATCGACGGTCATGTACTGGCTATGTCTTTTTGTTTCAGGGTTCAGCAATTTCATGGCAATCTAAGCGGCAACCAACAATAGCATTATCTACGACTGAAGCTGAATATATGGCATTTTGTCTTCAGCCGCTCAAGAAGCCTTATGGTTAAGGCAGCTTCATGTCGAATTGTGGCCTGAAAAAAATTCATGTTCACTAAAAATATTTTGTGATAATCAAAGCTGTATAAAATTAACCACTAATGAAAGTTTTCAGGCACCCAGCAAACATATTGATGTAAGGCATCATTTCATCCGTGACAGAATTTCAAGTGGGGAGCTGTCCATTGAGTATGTTGATACCACAATGATGACTGCTGACTCGCTGACCAAGGCAACACCAAAGATGACACATGAACGATGCACTGCTGCAATGGGGCTGCATTTAGGGGAGGATGTTGGATGTAAACGCAATCCCTTTTGCTGTTGACTATGGAAGAAGAAAGCTGACCCTTGCTCTATGACACGCAGCTCCTCTATATAAGCGCTTGCGGCCATGACACATTCCTTTTTTATTTCGCCTCCGACCACTACTAATTAAATAATCGTTTGTTGCCTTGCTTTGATCTTGATGTACTGTATCCAATACACGTTATTAATATTATTTGTCGTC
Organism: Schoenobius gigantellus; assembly: GCA_963935595.1. Classification (NCBI taxonomy): domain Eukaryota; kingdom Metazoa; phylum Arthropoda; class Insecta; order Lepidoptera; family Crambidae; genus Schoenobius; species Schoenobius gigantellus. Next base: position 13,507,935 of record OZ012544.1, on the reverse strand, counting down.
TGGTGTTTAATTTCTAAAATAAGTTCTCTCAATTTTTATATTTAAAAATTTTTGAGATTTTGCCTATAAATATCTACGGCACTGTGATCAAATTAAGGACATTTAGTCAAATAATTTAAATTTGATTAAATCTTTTTATGGTTGATTTTTGCATTGTATTATTATATTTTATTATTAATATATAGTGCTTACCAGTTGAATAAAACCATTTAGATATGCAAGTTTAATCATAGAAACTGTGAAAGAAATATATACTTACGCTGAAGTATCAACATGTTTTAGTTTGACTGCACTATCTCTTCTCCAATAGTCATTATTACAGACTACAGTCCAATTGTCACCAGTGTCACCATCGCCAGCCTCATCCCCATAGCATGATACTTCTTGGTTACCAGATAACGGTGAGGAAAAATAGTGTGAGTGTAAATTCTTCTTAGTGGCAACATGTTGAAGTCGTACTACAGTACCACATTTGATTGGTGCGCTGTAAATTGATACATGATACTACATCCATATGAACTACATGATTGTGACCGTGATAAATTTAAGGCGGCTAACTTTCTAATAAGTCAATGCCCACCCCTATCCACAAGAAGGCTGAGGATGTGTTGGTGGTGCACTTAAATTAGAAACAAATACTACTACTGAATCAACATTTATTATTATTACTGTTATTTTTCATGAGTGGCAGTTTTTTACTAGTTCTGGGTTTCCTACCTAAGTATGGTATGTCTCGTCTTTTTCGTATTTTTGATGTGGAACACTAGTATGTGAGCGAAACAATGGGAAATGAATCCACATCTCCAAGTAAAGATAGGATTACCGGACATGTGGGATGCTTTAGACAATTTGCAGGGCTATTTTATTAAATACTACCTGTGCTGGCGAACTACGTTTCGCCAGAATAAAAGATAGTTTACGACCTATTCTCACACCTACTGAACATACACAAAAAAATTCATAAAGATCGGTCAAGCCGTTACGGAGGAGTTCGGTAACAAACACTGTGACAGGAGAATTTTATATATAAGACTAGCTTTCCGCTAGCGACTTTGCCTGCTTTATTTTTATTTTCCTGTGGAAAATTACCCTATGTCCTTCCCCTGGTCTCGAACTATCCCTATACCAACTTTCATCAAAATCGGTTCAGTACTTTCGAAGCCTATTCAATACAAACAAACAATCAAATCTTTCCGCTTTATATTAGTATAGATTGAAATGCAGTATTACAACTGTCATTACGGGACAGTCCCTCAGAATGTGGGACGGTTGGCCGCCTTAATATAATTTCATCCCCATTCTATCTTATAAGGAGGGAATCTACTTAACCAACATCTACATTATTTTTTAGCCTTGCTTTAATAACTCACCCACGCTTACATGTATCTCCCATTGGAGCTCTTATTGCCCAGTGACTATTGTGATCATCGGACACATCTACACCTGTGACGGACTGTTGTCCTGAGCCAGATCCATACTTTACATCATGTGAATGAAGTCGAAGCCGAAGATCATTATTGACAAGCTTTAATATTGTTCCACAAGTTACGAACTGCGCTTTAGAACCTGAAAATAAAATTAACATTTTTGAAGTATTATATTTAATTTATGAATAATTGATAAGTTGTATCCTCCCTTGTACTAAAGGGCCACGTAATAGCTACCGCAACAACAGAATCCGCCGATTGTCACAAACTCCATAATAATGAAAGACAACGTTTACCTTCGGATGTATTAATAAATATTGTGAGATAAATCATAAATAGCACAGAAAAACGTTCAACTGAAACGCGCGAAAAAGTCATATTTGCTATATTATTTGATATTTTGTGGTCACTCAACACAAATTCTCATCTAATCACCAATCAACTCAAAAAGTGACTGATTGATGTGCACAGATTAGAGAGAATATGTCTAATGATGTGTGTGTGTGACTCTCAGACTAAGTACACCAATGGACGCGCAATGTACTAATGTCTCAAATATTCAGTCCGCCATTACAAAGCACCGTGTTTGTTGTTGTGCTAAAATATCAGTCAGTGAGCATTATTTCTGCGTGAATTTTACAGTTCTATGTTTTTTATTGGTTTTTTTAATGAATTGTATAAAGAAAAACATAATAAGTGTGGAATCTTGCGATTGTGGAATCTTGGATGCGGCGTCCCAAGTTTTTGCCGCCATCTTAGAGCACCAACACAAATGGCACGCTTTTTTCGTAGGTATTTCAATTGGTATCTATAGTCTAAGGTGTGACTGATCAATCCGTAAATCGCATCCACAGATAATATAGCCCATAGCGCAAATGTAAATATGTAGGAGCGCGTTCAGCCCCCCTAGACAAGACGCATCTCGATAATCGCTTACGCAATCGCTAGAAGGAAAATGTATGCGATTTGACATAAGCTCTCGCTTAGCTTTCGAGCGGAATTGTCAAATCTCATACAATGGACTCAATTCTGAAGCGGCCGCTAAATTTCCTAATTTTATTTAGGTGTCGCTAAACCATTTTCCTATTCTACGGTATCTGTCAAATTCAACTGACATTGCTAATTTGAATCTGATGTTTCTAATTTTAGACGGTCAATTCAACTTAGGTTTAGCCGTCCAAACGCTATTCCAGACGTGAGATTTTTACGCGTAAACTTCCTAAGCTGATTAATTTTAGCGGCGACTAAAATCATCCCGATTAAAATTAGAACCTTGCTAAAATCCGCCATTTTGGTAATGAAAAATACAAATCCAAATAACAAATGAGGTAGAAATGTTAATTTTGCCCATATTGATTATTTTCGCCTTAAATGAACAGGAAAATAAAAAAAATTTTTTAGTAATTACAATTATATTGTTAAAAATAGGATAAAAATGTACATTAAATGTATTAACTGATATAAACATAAACCCGTTTTAGTTTCTTTAACAACAAGATCCATCCATTAATTTACTTTTAATATTTTTACGACAGCAACACAAACACAATTTAAACTAATCTTAGACATTTTAGAATTACGCTTAAGCTCTGCCTAAATTTAGTTGGCCTGTCACCGTAGAATAGCACTTGCTTAACCGGCCATTTAAATTAAGTTTAAATTTAGAAATTTTAGTTTTAGGTTATTTAGACGGCGGGCACACAGAATTGAGTCCATTGTCCATTTAGCGATTGCGTTAGCGATTATCGAAAGACATCTTGTCTAGGGGGGCTGAGCCTCTGGGTGCAAAGACCTTATACTATTACCTAGACTGTGCACCAAAAATTTTTGTTTAGCTAAAATGAGATCTATCTCCATATACATAAAGTAGCTATTTCCTTATAAGCGGTAGCTAGCCAAAAGCGGTCCGCGCGAGAGGGCTCCTACTGGTAGTGTGTCCTTGTCTGATGTCTTGCCAGCTCAACTTGTCATTCGGTTTGGTAGTAATGGTAGAAAATTTTATATTTTTCTTTTTTATGTATTACCGAAACGAATTCATATTCATAAACTTCGGAACTTATTCAAATATTTCTACAGTTCCTGTGATTAATAATCAATTCGTTGTATTTTAAAAATATCTCATTAATAATGAGTAAGAGTAGTGCTTTAATGTTTAGGTCTGGTATTACTTTGTAAGATGGCTTGACGACGCGTTTAGCGCAGAGGTCGAGTGATCACCTACTGCGCAACGGGTCGCGGGTTCGATTCCCGTACGGGACAAATGTTTTGTATGGCCTACAGACATTTGTTCCGGTCTGAGCGTATGTGCATGTGATATTCTATGTTTGTAACTGCACCCACGACACAGTAGAAAATCCCAGTGTGGGGCGACGTTTTTAAAAACAAAAAAAAAAGATGGCGGTTTACTCACGTGGTTTGCTTGGTTGTTTGGTTTATTCTCGTGCTTTGATTTGAGATTGTGTAATTTTTTTATGAAAAATTTTTGAATTCTTGTTGTGTGACAGGGTGCAAAAATGAATCATAACCCGGCAGCCCTTTTTCTTTCCACGGGTAAGTAAAACAACAATCATGTTCTGTAGGGTAACCAAATTTTGTTGATCAAGATTTTTTTACAATCTCGTTGTAGTAGGTAGGTAGACACTTAATGGTGTCGATTCAGACACACAACTTAATTAAACTAAACTAATTTGACAGGCCTAAAAATAAAGCCGTCACTTTTAATCCTCTAAGGAAAAAGAAAGATGGCGATAGTTTTAATCCTGTCAAATTAGTTTAGTTAAATTAAGTTGTGTGTCTGAATTGACACCACTGACTGTCTTATTAATTGAGAAAGTACCGAGCACCGTCAGAGTGTAAAAAAGAGGCAAAATCCAACACTAACATATTGTTTTATATTTCAATTTTTTTGTTGTTGCTGTCGTGTCCTTCGACTTTGCACCTATGACGTTTGTTGATATTAGTTATATTTCCTATATTGCAGATTTTTGAAGAATGAAAACCAGAAATTGAAGTTGGAAAGTAAAGTTGGAAAGTAAAGGAAGTAAATCTTTTTTTTTCGTCCAAAATATTGCATCACGTTCTACTTAATAATAATATCTGGGGTTATGTCACATTCGACAAACATACCAAATTTTTTGTGGGTACTACAAAAAGAGAAATGTTTGTTAGGTTAGGTTATTTTGTAGGTATACTATGTTTTGGTTTATTTTTTTTTTACTTACAATAAATGAGGTAGATGTAGGTAGCGTAGTTAGGTAACATCAATATATCAGGATACTTACAAGCAATTTGTCCCGGGTTCTGTTTGGTCATGGCCACCTCTTTAGAAAGGGACACACTACCATCGGGAGCCCTCTCACGCGGACCGGTTTTTGCGCCATAGTGCACAGTCTAGGTACTAGTATAATGTCTTTGTCTGGGTGTAGTTTTCCGTTTGTTTTTAACTCCGCAGGCCTATTCTCTAACTTCGGTTCCTAACTAGTACTGTCATTTTTGAAAGGAACTTATCATCCATTACTGCTATCATAAACGCTGCCGTAAGAAATAAGATCACTTAACAAGTAATGGATATAAAATGTCTTTCAAAAATGACAGTTCTAGTTACCAACCGTAGTTAGCGAATAGGCCTGCAGAGGCGTTGAACGCATTGCAGCAACCAAATCTTTTATCTCTCTGTCTAGCAGATGACATTATAGATTATGGCCGCCAATAGCATCCAATCACGTATGAGTATTTCACTAATAAACGTCAGAGCGTTTTACAACCATTAAATTCAACGGTTGTTCGGTTGTAACTCGCTCTGACACTCTAAGGTCTTGAACGGGCCGTTTGTTTTACCCGGGTGTCACGCTCGAAGGCATTGAACGGGGTTAGCTTCGCGCGAAAGCTGAACACGCTCTTGTCAAAATTGCACAAACCTCAGGCCAAAGAAACCAATAGACTCTCAATATATTAACTACTAGCCTTCCGCTCGCGACTTCGCCCGCGTTCTTTTTGTTTCCCGTGGGATTTTTTTAGTAATATTACCCTATGTCCTTCCCCTGGTCTCGAACTATCCCTATATCAACTTTCATCAAAATCGATTCAGTAGTTTCGAAGCCAATTCAATACAAACAAACAAACAATCAAATATTTTAGTATAGATCTATGGTACGAATAAATGTTTTTAGTATGGTCTGTCGATTAAATGTGTTTAGGTATGTAATCGGGAAAATAATAAGGACTTTCAAAAACCCTACATACAGCTTGGCAAAAAAGTGTTTAGAAAAAATGAGGGCGCCTAAGAAACACGGAAATAAGACACAATTTCTAAAAAAATAAATAATTTTTAAATAACATTTAGAAAATTAAGTACCTTCCTAGAGATATAATTTACTAGATTTGATTAGCCGCTGCGCCGCCTAAAATCTTGACAGATTTAGTTCGGTCCATAATCAGACAATGGGGGAAATTCTGAAGTTACCTGCACTAAAACTAAAATTAAACATATAATTTTAAATTAGTTTTAGGTAATTCGTATTCTGAAACGCCGGATTCTCTTAATTTAAACTGTACTTGACAATTTCTTAAATTGAATACACAGATTATAAATACACCTAGTGCTGTAGAAAAACGGGATAATTTAGAAACATTAAAAACAGCTATATTCTACTAACTTTACTATCAGAAATTATTAATTTAAGATTTGATCGTATTTGTAACTATCAGAAAATAAATTTTATTATTTATCATTCATTTTATCACAAAAGAAAAATTATTCGACATTTATTCTGCGATTGTGATGGTTTCGCGGCTATGCTACTGTAGTTGTATAGATAGGTAAGGTCAGTCGGGGCAAGTGCGCCATAATTTTTTCATAGATGATTTCGATCCACAATAAAATATTTAAATGACGACTTATGAGTGAACATTTAGCATGTTGACAAAATTTGGTATTTTGAAATTGCAACAAATGTCGATTAAAACAAATCTATCAATAATTTTACAATATTTTATCGAAAATTGGAAAACATGGATATAGGCGCACTTGCCCCTGGAAATGGGGCAAGTGCGCCTGTATGAAAAAAAGTGCTAAAGAATTACGTTACAAGAAAAACAATTGGTGTACTCTATTGATCATTGCCAACTAAACGCATTAATCTTGTTTCTTTTTTAATAATCTAGTCCCATAAGCAACAACAGCTGTCTTAATAAATTTGGGGCAAGTGCGCCATAGATTTGTCATTAGGGGCGCTAAACATTTTAAAGTTATTTTTCCTATTATATTAATTCAAACTGCTTTATATAAATAAAAATGTTTGCGGATAGTTTGGCTGGAATAATAGAATTTTTTTAATAATAAACAAAATTATCATTTTTTTGTTACTTTTATTTGTGAAAAAAATACAAAAATACGTAATAATTTTGATGCTTCATGTCCAGATAGGCCAATTATGGATCTTTCATCGTATGACATGGTATAAATTTGAGCAAAAGAAGTAATGAAATGCTGCATTTCGTATTACCGATCTCCATTTGTATCATCACTATGGCATAATTTCAATGATGTCATCATTAAATAATGAACAAATGATCAAAAATCTGACCGGAAATCGTATTTTTCGTTTTGCACTATGATATCATTTGCAATATCATGGGATCGGTAATAGGCCCTCAGATCGGACAGCGTCAATTGCCTGACATGAAGTCTCTCTAGCTAGACCAAGAAGGGTTAATGTGAGTTTTTTCTTTGGTAATTACGAGCCATCTGAAAAAAGGACATAGGTAATCATTTTAGGGCTAATTATGGTAACTACTCATCTGAGTGTGGACCTTACGGCAGTTTTCCAGCTTCTTATCGAGTGGTCAGTGGCCAACCCAGATTCAGAGTTAAGACCTATCTAACGACACCTCACATAATGACCTAAGCAAGTAAAAAAATCATCATCACATTACGTACCCTAAAAAAAATATGATTTTACTTGACCACTTTGTCAGTGTAATTAATTTGTGTATCCGTGCCAAATAACAGTTATCTAAAACTTGAATCTCTTAGTTAAGCTGCGGACGGACGGATGGACGGACCTAAATACGAGGTATCTATCACCACCCAATGGCACTCATTCACCGTCTCCATCATGTGACCCTAAGCACTTTAGTTAGTAAGTTTTCAAAAAACATTATCTGCATCATAAAAGTTGGCGACTTCTGACTCGGGGCAAGTGCGCCATACTACCAACAATTTGGGCGCACTTACCCCACTCGAATATTTTGAGGTCAAGATTTTAAACTGTATAAAAAAACATTAATTTCACGAATCAGGAGTAAAATACTAATACAGATTTGAAGAAAAACATCTAACCTTTGTACTCACCTCTTTGGTTTGCCGCAATTCATTAAATAATTAAAGAATAATGTGGATTAGTAATATTAAGTCATCTCTGGTAGCAGGTCTAAATGACACTAAAACTTAAATGGCGGATATTTCATGTTAAGGTGTACAGAGCCATCTGTGAGTGTGAAGTGGAACTGTGTTTTAGTTTGTTGTATGGATATAAGATGTCGTTAGTTGTGTAATATCTGTACTTTTCGATATTTTTATGGGTGGCGCACTTACCCCGTTGGCGCACTTGCCCCGCCTGACCTTACTTCGTGACTTCCTCTGAATTTTAAAATTGCGTATTTTGTTTCATTAGTAATTTTTGTTTTCTTTTCATAATAACCGCTGTTATTTATTGACAAATAATAGTAATTGCTAGGCAATAAATCTTAGATAGGCATACTTCTATCTGCAGCTAGAACATTAATTTCTGTTGTAAGAGTAAATACATACATACATAGCCTACCTATCATCTAAATGTCAGTACTATTAGACTACTTGGGAACAAACAAATCACAACTCACGACTTGGCAATTGATGCTATAAAAGCCTTTCCTATTGTATAATAAGTTTCCTGGTGCTGTAGGGTGTGTCAGTGGTGGAGCAACAATACCAATATGTGTACCATTTTTTTTTAACATTGGGAAATGCGTTACTCATACCTCGCGCTTGGGTAGGCGCGAGGTTATGTCGGCAGTCGGACTCTCCGCGGCCACTGGGGGCAGAGTGCCAGCCAGAAACCGCGGCCTACCGACTAAAACCCAACGATGCCCCCTCACACGCATGTCAGAATACGAAAATAACATCTGGCATATAGAAAAACTTCTCTTTTGCCATAAAAAAAAAAAAACAAAACTAGTAAATAAATGTACTGGAGGAGCCCAAAAGTAATTTGTATGTACGAACCTATAACTCATACGTAGTATCTCTATTTATTTTGTGCTCTAACTTCTGAAAATGAAATCTTCTTGAAATTTCACATTTAATTCAGTCCATATTTGGCTTAATGTAATTATTGTATTTACATGACTAAAATGGAGAAACAAAATCAAACGGCAAATCATGACAAAGGTAAACTTTTAATGTTGTATACGGCATAGGACATGATTTAATATAAATACTGAACAATTCTATTTTTACAGTGGCATATGATCCAGGGTGGAATGACCCACCAACATTTTCATTTAATACACAACAAAACACTCCAAATAGACCTCGAAACTTTTTAAACAAAAGAGTTGCATTTCCGTTATCTGGTAGTAGCGGCAGCACAGCACCAGTTCCTCCCATAAACATTCCACCCATGCCAATAGTTCTACCTGTTATACCACCTATGCACTCGAATCCTAGGTTGGCAAACCTTGATGACGCCAATATTGAAATTGATAGTAATAACGCCCTCGATGAAGTGAAAGGCATTTTATTAACTTTCTTAGACAACTGTAGTGAATTAGGATCAAAAGCAAATGATATCAAACGAAGAATCAAAATGATGGAGGAAATGTGGAGAAATGGAAAATTAAATATGAAAATTCAATGTCAAATGATGGAATTAGCCCATGGTACAAATTATACCTATTATTCAGTAGTTCATCTACTTGCTTCTATAATGTTTTACTTTCTTTTTATGGCTAATCCTTGAAACATCAAAAATAACATCATATTACTAGTATTTAGACAATATTTCATTTAATTCAAAACTCCATTATTTTCAGCTCTTCAAGATGATCAACCCAGCAAAGCAGATGACATACATAGGACACTAATGGTAGATCATGTCAACTCTGTTGGTTCTTGGATGCCTGGGGTCAAACAACTGATCCACCACTGTATATCTCGCTCTGAGCTTTTATCCTTAGATAGAGAATAGTAATTTTTTTATTTAATCAGTAAGCATATTGTGATTGTTAATAAGTCTATATTTAAATCATAAATATAGTACTTCAGTATTTATGTTTCTATGTTAAATAAACCAACTTAAATCTTATCTTTTGTTCCCCTTCCTTTTATTGCATTGATTTACTACCAAACGTAGATAGAGCGCTTCATACAAAAACGCGCTTGAAATATGTCACCTAATCGAGTATACATTTGTACTCGCTGATATGTACTTGAAGATGCACGCCTGAATGAAAATTACCATAAAGAAAATACCATTTTTATGGAATTCAACCTTATTCTGCATTATTACGGCACCTATTTTAAGTACAACCATGGGAAGTTACATCATTTCATACTTAGCCACAGATCAAACAACGTTTTAGTAATTACTACAAGAAAATATCAACTTTATTATACTCTCAAATATAATGCTTGAAATTGCTTATCGCGTTGTCGCTCCAACGCATGAATGAGATAACACATCGTGATACGACACCAGTGCAAGCGAGACGATTGTGATTTACTGACTCTGACATGAAGCGACATGTTTATGATTAAAATAATTGTTTTTGATTGGTTTTTACGTATAAATTGAATATTTGAATACATGATAAGATGTATAATTAGTTTACTCACGCAAAATATGAAATCCCGTCTTTTTTCTGTCGTTTCTGACTATTGTTACCACAACTTTTAAATGCGCACTTCGGCATGTTTACGTGCCGACAGCTAATCACTCACTATGGAAAGGAACTGCACGAGTCGCGATTGAGCAGTTCTTCACCGGCCCACTTTTCGATCGTTCATGCGTTATCTACGTTTGGTAGTAAATCAATGTTTTATTGCTATAGTTACTAACATTTTTCAATGGAGGTCTTGAAAGTTATTTTATATGATACTCATTGTTGAAGTCATCTGTTATTCAACCAATCAAACTGACAATGAATAGAATTCAAATAAAAAAATTGCACAATTATGTTGATGTGCATTGTATAGTGGAAATCTATGTTTGACTTCTCACAATATGCATTAGGTATTTTGTTTCATGGAGTATACACTGCCGCTCAAAAATAATTAAAAAGTTGTTCATTATCACAGTATCTTACAGTTGTGTTACTAATAATTTTCACATAAAATATATTATTTTAAACAAAGCAAGCACAATAGGCAAGTGCAAAGTGAAAGACTCTTGGTTTACAACTAAAGACTATAACGGGTATAACATGGGCTCGCTGATGAGTCGTGGAATTTGATTTTTTTTTCAGATATGTTCTTATCTCGCTACAAATACTTGGAGTTTTACTCACATAAAATCATTTATTTAAGATCTCTGGTTTCTTTTTTTTTAAAGCAGTCTACCTACCCTTTTTGGATTATTCTGCTAAAAGCCCTAAAATTTAAATAAGGTAATATGACAGAGAAAATGAAAATACTGGCATTGTAAATAGTACCTATTCTTATTATTGTATTGGTTCACAATACATAATTTATCTCAACTCAAAACTAAATGTATTAAATCCTCATTACCTAATGTGAGAAATACAAATACTTTAATCTGTATATTACCTGTGTGCTCGTTAATTTTGGGTATCGCTCAAGGAAACTGATTACTTGTCTAATTTACATTTGACTGAAAACGTTTGACCGATGTCTTTTCCACTATATGTATTGTTTGGCATATTTTCAGACCATCGAAATATCATTTGACATAAGTATCATTTTACTGAACTATGTTTCACCAATTTACAAAATATTTTTTTTACTAAGAAAGTTGAAAGTCGTGAAATAAGTATCACCAACTTTACATATAGGTTTGTGTGACAGGTGCAATTTCCTTTTTAAAGCCTTTTTAAAAATTAAATAATGGCAAACCCCTTATGTAACATCAATGAAACCAAAACACATTTTTAATATTGTATATTTCTCCAAAAATATTATACATAAAAATACATAAATGATGAATCAGGATGTCTACTACGAGTTTTAGGACCAGGTGTAAAATACGTTTTAAAGCGTATTTTACACCGTCCATCTCCGGTCACGTAGCATTTTTTTTATTGATCCTAGTGTGAAATGTCTAGAATTTTGAGTAGAGTGAACGCTATATGACCAACGATAATACACAGACCGCTTAAAGCGGTTCGCTCCGACTGCTCGCGCTTCCTCTGCGCCCCCCCGTCTAGCCGGCAGTGTGCGTGATAATAGCACGATAAGTATTGTTTGTTCTTGCAATTGACTGCATGGATGCTGTCGAACACAACTGCTCGGCAATTCTATTTATTAACTTCGACCCCTAACTAAAACTAACTTTTTTTATTAGTAATGAAATAAAATAGTATTCGCAATAATTATTAATTGCTAAAAGCCCATTAGCGATAATTAAATTAATCGCCGCTGCTAAAATTAATGATTACTAATTAACATCGATCGCGCGGAATCGTTTACGTTAAAGTTCTGCTGCTTTCATACAAAACTCATGACCGCGCTCGATCGCGTCGCGACTCTAACTGCTGCCTGCGCTAATGCTATTTTTCGCTCGATGCGAATACGAAATAATATAATCCACAGAATCGATTTTAGCAAAGAGCACAGCAATAGCATGTAGCATGAAATTAATTAAATAACATTAACATTAATTGCCATCACCACTTTTTATAGAAAGTTTATATCCATTACTGCTATTATGAATGCCTTCACAACAAAACTAATCACTAAACCAGCAATAGACAAGTAAAGATTCTTCCAAAAAATGCCAGGGGGGTTATTGTCTAAGTCAAAATCTATCACGCCTTTAATAAATAATTAAATTTGACAGCCATTGCACCGTGAATACCGGACTCTGCGCCGCCTTTTTTTTATAAAGTAGCCAGCCCCCGTAGCACGTCCACCAAAACACGATATGATAAAGCGATTTATCGCGGTAAACTATCAAAATACGACGAAACCCTATTGTATTTTGACAGTTCACTGTGATAAATCACTTTATCATATCGTGTTTTCTTGGACGTGCTAGGGGGGCAGGGATGGTCTGCGACTGTAAAATTAAAAGCGATCGCGATAGATTTTTTTCTTAGACAATAACCCCGCAGTTCTGGTTAGCAACCGAAGTGACTGTAAATAGTGCGGAGCAGTCGGACTGAAATTGACTCCGTCTCTAACACGAGCGCTCTAAGCGGTCCCTCTACGTGAGGCGTCAGAAGTTCGTTCTGTCTAAATACCGCGCTTGATGGGCTTGGGCGCGACGGTGACGCGCACGGGCCGGCACAGCTCCAGCCGCAGTTCTGGTTAGCAACCGAAGTGACTATAAAATGAGGTGCGGAGCAGTCGGATTGAAATTGACTCGGACTCTAAAGGTTCCCCGAGACAATCAATTGCGAATGACAATATTTAACGGATTGACGTTAAAATTGATCGTTTAGTAGTAGTATTGCCAATTGGAGCCATTGTAGTAGTATTGCCAATACCAGGCCCCCGTCACTCGCGCAATGCAGCGTTATCAATACCTACCGCTAAGTAGCGCGCCGGCGCGCCGACCGGCAGAGGGCTGCCGCACGCCGCACGCGTGACTTTTACCCTTACTAAATCGAATCTGTGACGCGAGCGAAATTGAAGGAAGGCGTAGCTACGAGTACACTACACGTTTCCCCCGCAAAACTTATATTACTTTTTAATTTAATAAACTTGATTAACGATATTATGGTGGTTCATTACTATGAAGCTGTGGACGTAAAATATATATTTTTCTTTTTTAGGCCTTTTCGTTACTTACCATCATATGAGATGAAGGCCAAGAGCTTCCCTGTTGTTTGTTAAAAAAAATGCAAACAAGGCAGTCTGCTTGATTGCCTACTTATTTATATAAAAAATAATGATAGTCTTGATGAACCGGCCACTAGCATTTTATTTGATTCCTTATAAAAAAATGTTTTTAATCCATTTTACCCCTGTTTTTAAAATTATCACAATTATTCATACGAGTCATGATATTTTAGATGGTAAAATTTGATAACCGTAAGTTAAAAGATTTAAAAATCTATAATTTTATAAAAGCAAAGCACGTTTAAGTCAAGGGCTTTCCTCGTAATCACTTTATTACATTTTTTTTGGAAATTATTTTATATTATATACTTATCTATATAAATAATAGCAGTTAAGTTTTACTTTGACCATTTTGTTTAATTTATGTTCTTTGTACAACCCTTAAGTTTTCGCTCGATGACGCAATCACACGGTGTACGCGGGAATCTCGATTCTCGGCGCACGCCCGTAGAGACCATTTCTTCTTGCAGCTACTTTTGTCTGTCGGTTTTGGCTATTATTATTACAGCGATTCGAGCGTTTCTATGGGAGTGATGTATCTGTTACGTAGTAACTATTATCTAATCTGTGCCAATACTACTACGGCATTGAAGCAAAAATGATAAAAATTTTGATTGATGCCATAGACAGAGAGAGGAGTAATATTCGTCCAAAACCAGATACTGTATACAGCCAGATCTTGTATATTCTTTTCTTTCACATTTTTCTACAATATGATTTCTTTAGTTTGAAGTATATAATAAAAGGTAACAATTGCCAATTCTTCAGTCCTATTTTTCATTTTTATGTTCATAGTGTTCACATCGTAATAAATCATCTTAATAAATAAGTAATTTGTTCAAGTGCATATTGTAAGATGCCATAGACAGTAGTAGGGTCTATAATTGATGGCAATTGACACGCCTTCATTTGAAACGATCATTCACGTGAATATTGTCAATCGCAAATTGACCGTCTCGGGGACCGTTATCACGAGCGCTCTAAGCGGTCCGTCCACGTGAGGCGTCGGTCGGATGTCTCCGCTCTGTCTAAATGCCGCGCTTGATGGGCTTCGGGGCGACGGTGACGCGCACGGGCCGGCACAGCTCGACCAGCGAGGCGGGCTCGCGGCCCTCGTCCACCGCGAGGCACACGGCCAGGTCCACGCCGCACGGCTCCGTCCACACGCCGTGCGAGATCAGCACCTTGGTCAGCAGCCGCACGTTCTGCGTGCCGGCCTCGTCTGAAAGTTGCCGTCGTGTCAAGGTGAAGATGCAAGAAAGAATAGAAGCAGTAGTGGTGAATGATGATATAAAAAAAAATTGGGAGTGGTATTGTGCGGAGTCAAAAAGGTTCCTGCAATATCTATATTGAACATAGTAAATATTGCTTCTACGGCTTCTACGGCCGGCGTGGTGGTGGTCGAGCGGCCGCAGGTGGTCGCGCGGCGCTCGGGGTAGGCCGCGGGTGTAGTGACCCGCGCGGCGGTGACCTGACTGACGGGCGCGGGTGTACTGACCGGCGTGGTGGTGGTCGAGCGGCCGCAGGTGGTCGCGCGGCGCTCGGGGTAGGCCGCGGGTGTAGTGACCCGCGCGGCGGTGACCTGACTGACGGGCGCGGGTGTACTATCCGGCGTGGTGGTGGTCGAGCGGCCGCAGGTGGTCGCGCGGCGCTCGGGGCAGGCCGCGGGTGTAGTGACCCGCGCGGCGGTGACCTGACGGGCGCGGGTGTACTGACCGGCGTGGTGGTGGTTGAGCGGCCGCAGGTGGTCGCGCGGCGCTCGGGGTAGGCCGCGGGTGTAGTGACCCGCGCGGCGGTGACCTGACGGGCGCGGGTGTACTGACCGGCGTGGTGGTGGTTGAGCGGCCGCAGGTGGTCGCGCGGCGCTCGGGGTAGGCCGCGGGTGTAGTGACCCGCGCGGCGGTGACCTGACGGGCGCGGGTGTACTGACCGGCGTGGTGGTGGTTGAGCGGCCGCAGGTGGTCGCGCGGCGCTCGGGGTAGGCCGCGGGTGTAGTGACCCGCGCGGCGGTGACCTGACGGGCGCGGGTGTACTGACCGGCGTGGTGGTGGTTGAGCGGCCGCAGGTGGTCGCGCGGCGCTCGGGGTAGGCCGCGGGTGTAGTGACCCGCGCGGCGGTGACCTGACGGGCGCGGGTGTACTGACCGGCGTGGTGGTGGTTGAGCGGCCGCAGGTGGTCGCGCGGCGCTCGGGGTAGGCCGCGGGTGTAGTGACCCGCGCGGCGGTGACCTGACGGGCGCGGGTGTACTGACCGGCGTGGTGGTGGTTGAGCGGCCGCAGGTGGTCGCGCGGCGCTCGGGGTAGGCCGCGGGTGTAGTGACCCGCGCGGCGGTGACCTGACGGGCGCGGGTGTACTGACCGGCGTGGTGGTGGTTGAGCGGCCGCAGGTGGTCGCGCGGCGCTCGGGGTAGGCCGCGGGTGTAGTGACCCGCGCGGCGGTGACCTGACGGGCGCGGGTGTACTGACCGGCGTGGTGGTGGTCGAGCGGCCGCAGGTGGTCGCGCGGCGGCCGCAGTGCGTGCACGCGGCGGTCGGGGTAGGCCACGCGCACGCGCAGCGCGGTGGGGTCCCGCACGCGCGTCACCTCCGCCTCGAGCGCCACGCTCGTCACCAGCCCCGCGCAGAACCGCAGCACCGTGTCGTTGTCGCTCGCCGGCTCGATTATCGTCGCCGTGCACATGCGTATCTAACGAGCGATAAACTATTAATGTCAATATACATATTTAACTGTATCTTTTGAATTAACAATAGATAACAATTATCATTTCGTTGTGGAAGTGACACGAAATTCACCGGGTAAGGTAGTGAATTTCGTGTCGCTTTAAAAGATGACAGACCTGAATAAAGAGTGCTTTATTCAGGTCTGTCATCCTGTCCTTTACTATACAAAATTACCATTATTACTTTACATTTTTTTTTGCTTTCCTTCAAGGTTTTTCCAAATATTTTTGTTTTAAAACTACCCCTGTACTAAAGAAACAAAGGAAAAAAATATTTGAAGAAGCCGTTTTCGAGTTTTACCGAGACGAACTGACGGCGATTAATTTTTATATATAAAAAGAAAGAAGAATATAACGTATATTAAAATATTAATAATTTAATTTGATCCATATAATACAGATAACAAAATATGCATGTAATTTTATAAAAAGTTTTATAATATCTACTTAACTTACACATGGTCGTTGCGTTAACATACACAAATATAATGCGAAAATGTAGGTAATTTGTGATACGCCGTTGTCTATGGCCCGTACTAAAGGCTAACACAAAAGACAAAATGTTTCTTCTTGCACTCTCGTAAACAAAGAAGCGAGACGAGATGAGGGTAAGTCAATAACTCTTCTAAAGTCCACACGCTCTTATAAAGTCCGCTGCCCCCATATCATGACCTTGGTGGTCGACTGATACCTATCGCGGTGAACTGTCAAAGTACGATAAAAACATATTGTATGATTGATAAACCGCTTTATCATATCGCATTTTGGTGGTCACGCTACGGGGGCCGGAGTCGCAAACGCCTCGCTCGCGCGCGCACCTTGAGGTTGGGCCTCGGTATTGTGGGCAGCGGCGCGGCCTGCAATAGCGGCGCCAGAGCCCGCGCCAGCGCCGCCGGCTTGTTGTCCGCGTTCAGCGACAGCTGCTGGAACACCGCGATCGTGAACGGGTCCGGCTCCACGCCTGCCGATACGAACAAGCGACGGCTCAATCTCAACCATTTACACTAGGATTTGTTTTGTTTTGTAGATATTTACAGATGATAAACAAGTCAAACGTCAATCAATCTTGGTTAATCAAATTATAGATTTCTAATAAGAATCGGAAAATAAGATAGTGCCTTCTCCCGCCAAAAGTATTCGTTTATGTTTGCATAGACAATACAACTAATATTGCAATAAAATACTTCCTTTTTGTTTATTATCTGTTAATGTTTCATGACATATTTAAATCACTTAATCTTCATAATAAGATCGAATTTCACCAAGATTTATACAGACGATTCTGCCCTGCGAGCATGGAACTCTCGATAAACAAAATATGACAGCTAAGATCGACATACTCGACAAAAATCGATAAATTTGACATATATTCCTAAGGAGTGAAAAGGATTGATCCTTTTGTCGATCGATAAGTCTATATGCTCGCAGGAATGGTTTGTTTAAATATTGGTAAAATTGGACCTTAATCTGGTTAATAATATGAACTACGTTACTTCACGTAGTTCATACGTAGACGTGACGTAGTTCATATTATTACCAAGTTTTGTAATAGGTTACTTCACTTTTTATTCCCTTCACTGTGACAGACGAAAATAAAACTCACCAGCGGCGGCGAGCACGCGGTCGAGAAGCTCAGCGTGATGCGTGAGCGCCGCCGCGGCGGCCACGGACGGCGCGGGGCTCCCCCCGCCCGCCCCCGCCGCGGCCCCGCCCGTCCCGTAGTTAGCGACGCCCGTCCCGTAGTTACTGACGCCCGTCCCGTAGTTAGCGACGCCCGTCCCGTAGTTAGTTACGCCCGTCCCGTAGTTAGTGACGCCCGCCCCGCAAGTGACCCCGCCCAGGCCGGCGATGGCCCAGTTGGTCCCGGAGGCCGGCCCGCTCGCCCCCGAGCACAGCCTCGCCGCGCACACGCGCAGCGCCAACTGCAGCACGTACGCGTTCTCCTGCTCCGTGACACCGCTGAACTGGTGCTGTAGCCTGTAGTAATGCGTAAACGATGTTGCGAGGAGAATATTTTTATTAACATAGATATTTTGGTCTTCAACATAAGTGTAGAGATAGTTATTTTGGACTAAACATAAGTGTACATAAATTTAAGAACCTTGTATATCACAAAAACCCCTAGTTTACTGATAATTTCTTTCTCTGTGGTATCTGAATGCGTTTGTTTGTAAGTACTATAATTTGTATTTGTTTTGTCATTTCCTTGTTTTTAATGTTTAATCCCTGCTCAGAATCGTATCGTTGTCTGTGGACACTTTATTGGTTTCTGTATAGTAACAATATTAATTTATCATAACAATATAAATATAACAATATTTATTAGTTTGTAAAAGTCTGTGTTCCTAATAAAGATAAATAAATAAATATTTAGATTTTTATCGGCAAGGGAATGTTGTTTTGGTATGTGGATAGAGTAATCAAATATTTTACGGATTTCGACATTTCCCCTTCTCATGTAAAAGTATCCGCTACGGAATGCAGTAGCTGCCATTAGATAGGTGGTAGGCGTGACTCGCGCGATACTGTTGGACCGATAGAACTCAGTGAATATCTGCTATCATTTTCGGAGAATAAGTTCCTTAACAGATTCCTAAGACAGTCGACCGGGAGGTGCCACCAGCTTGCGAGAGTGCAAGCCTTACAGCATTTAGCCTATGGAGATGGTACGCAACAAACCGCAGTATAAATTTTTCTGACACATTTCACGGGAGGCGAGGTAAACACGTAAGGCACACTACGAAAATCTAGAAATCATTTACAGATACGCACACTGTGAAAATATTACCTTGCAATAAAGAAACACACACACATCGACAAATTAACGTGTATCTACGCAAACTCCCGCAAATCATGCCCGTGTACTGTGTTTGAGCTACCAACATGCCATTGTATTTTTCTATCGTAACGACAAAAAAATTACTTCAAAAATTGTACATAAATAAAACACGTTAATGTATATTTTATACTTAAACGCCATGGTCTCGAAGATTTGAGTTACTGGATCGCCTTTTGCAGGAGGAAACTGCACAATTATTAACAATTTTTTACGAGCTCTTACTTGCAACACGACTCAAATGGCAGCGGCCGCGCGTCAACTAATTTTATATAACACGCATGGTTATGGTCAACGAACTTTGGCAGGGGGGTTCGACCAGCCCTGCCATCTCCATAGGTAAATGCTCTAAGCTTTGAGCATTCAGCTGGCAGTACAAGCGAAATATGTGGCAGGTGTTGGTGAGATGCCAAGTTGTGGCAGAGCGACCATTAGGTTGGGAGTTGCCACCAGTTGATAGTACAAGCGGTATACCTGAGACAGTGGGAGCTGTATCTGAGGCAGCCAGTGGTGTACCTGAGGCAGTCGGCGAGATACCTGAGGTAGTGGGCGGTGTACCTGAGGCAGTCGGCAGCGAACCTAAGGCAGTCGGCGTTGTACCTGAGGCAGCGGGCGGCGTACCTGAGGCAGTGGGCGGTGTACCTGAGACAGACGGTGGTGTACCAGAGGCAGTGGGTGGTGTATCTTAGGCAGTGGGCGGTGTACACGAAGCAGCGGGCGGTGTACCTTAGGCAGTCGGCAGTGTACCTGAGGCAGCGGGCGGCGTACACGAGACAGTGGGCGGTGTACCCGAAGCAGTAGGCGGTGTACCTGAGACAGTCGGTGGTGTACCTGAGGCAGTGGGTGGTGTACCTTAGGCAGTGGGAGGTGTACACGAAGCAGCGGGCGGTGTACCTGAGGCAGTGGGTGGTGTGCCTGAGGTAGCGGGCGGCGGACCCAAGACAGTGGGCGGTGAACCACAGGCAGTGGTTGGTGCACCCGAGGCAGTGGGCGGTGTACCCGAGCCAGAGGGCAGTGTTCCCGAGGAAGTGAGCGGTGTACCCGAGGAAGTGAGCGGTGTGCCTGAGGTAGTGGGCGGCGGACCCAAGATAGTGGGCGGCGCACCCGAGGCAGTGGACGGTGTACCCGAGGCAGTGGGCGGTGTACTCGAGGCAGTAGGCAGTGTACCCGAGGCAGTGGGCGGTGTACCTGAGGCAATCGGCGGTGAGGTGCGCCAGTGCATGCGCGGGCGGAGCGGCGCCGGCTTCAAGCGCCTCGTGCAGCGTGCGAGCACTGCGCACCATCAGCGCCGTGAAGTTGGCCGCGCCAGACACGCTCGGCTCCATCTCGGACAACCTATAGCACCACACGTGACCACATGGTATTAATAACATGCCGCAAGAACCGTGCTGTCAACAAGTCTACTGTAATTTCACATCAATTCCTTCGTATTTTTATCTCTGTTCTTTTCTTCTGTGAGAAATCCGAAAAAAGCTGTCTTCGAACTTCTGCCTTGTCGACTATCAGCAGATGTAATGAAAGGCCATAGACTGCTCAGTTATTAATAAAATACCCATCTGATACGTGGGAAAATAATACATGAAGGGAGTAAAATGGAAGCAAATGTTCATGCGTATTCACGAGCCAAATCAGCATTATCATCATCGTCCCATAATATGCTTGCTGCTGGGCAAACTTGCAACTCCACCATGCCGAATCATACGGGCAATCGCACTATTTACAACGCTTTACATAACCAAATCAGAAACGTTTCCGTTCCATTACATTTTGACAACACCTTGACAGTTATCAGATGTCAGAACACATGGAAACGGTTACGATTTGGTTTTAGTACAAACGTTTGTAAATAGTGCGATAAAGGCCCAGTGCGGGTTGGTGGCGAGTGCCACAATATTAAATTGATCATCATTTCAATAGAGGTACGTCACAGTGCTGGGCAAGAGTCCCTTCTTCGACAAGGAATTGGCCATTTGGCCAACACGTGCCCGTGGCTAATGCACAAGCCGTGCAAGCCAGAAGAGAATGAAAAAAACCCGTGTCAGCGTCATGAAGGTTGGTGACATTACCCTACACCTTCTTGGTGTAGGGTTTTAGTTTTTCATTCCGTCGCATAGGTATCATCATCATCATCATCATCATTTCAGCCAAAAGACATCTACTATTGGACATAGGCCTCCCCCAAGGTCCTGCGCCTCCCGCATCCAGCGGCTTCCCGCGACCTTCGTCAGATCGTCGGTCCACCTTGTAGGGGGCCTACCAACACTGCGTCTCCCGGTACGCGGCCGCCCCTCGAGGACCTTTCAGCCCCAACGGCCGTCAGTCCTACTAGCGATGTGTCCTGCCCACTGCTACTTAAGGTTTGCAATTCTTTGGGCTATGTCGGCCTACTTTGAGCCTTCCATCCATATAACTATTGTAAACTCCCTGAGTCGGCGCCTACGCTGTTATAAAAACATAATTCATTTGATTTGACTGACTTGTTGAGCTGCTCCTCGGCGGACTGCAGCATCTTGAGCCGCACGTTGGTGGACAGCGTCACGTTGTCGATGTGCTGCAGAACCGAATCGAAGAAGCGCCGAACAGCGCTGTCGTCCGTCGGCTCGGCTCTCTCGCCCAGTGACTGTTGCGCGTCGCCTAAAATATTCAAAGCTTATTTAAATCATCTGTTCTACTCCCATTTCGAAATGCTCCAATGTTAAAACTGCAATGAGTATCATAAGGAACATCATTCCAGAAAGCAGCAGCTGCGTAATGAAAGTCCATACAACTTTTGGATACAGTTTTACCGAGAAAAGTTTTGTTATACGAATCTTCACACAATTTGTATTTAGAAACTAAATGAGTCTAATAAAAATTCAAAAACACTGAAAACTTTAAAATAATATAATAATAGGTAGAGTCAACATCACATTTCTATATTGAATTCGGAGCGAAAGAACATTGGCCACTTTGGACCTGATGGTGTCTAGAAATGAAACTTATTTTAATATCAAGGTGATTTTATACTGTATCGGTTCCGCTAACAGCTATACTTTTTAATCGTCTACGAATAAAGAAATTTGAGATAAAAGATAAGATGATAAGCGTTTTAAAGCTCCTGAACGCATCCGGATAGTGATTTCTCTCTCCATAAATCGCTTTTTAGTCTATGGCTTGAACATACTTTTTTAAAAACGTTCCGGTTCACGTTTATTTGAAATCAAGATAATATTGTTCAAGTTGAAATATTGAACAAAGCTTAATGTTATTATAACTTATTTCAAAACCTTTTTATTCTTAGCTTAAAATAATTCAACTAAATGAAATAATATTTTAAAATTATTCTTTTTTTTCCATGAACAACAACAACATTTCACATGCTAGTAACGAAACGCTTTTGACGTAATATCGGTGACATTCAGCGGTCAGCCGATCTGTCAAATTGCTGTCTGTTCTTTTCATGCGTTTGCATTTTGTTGTGATCCTACTTACTGTGCGATTATTCCCCTGATATCTCGTGGGTTATTGTTTAAGAAAAAATCTATCACAATCGACTTCAATTTGACAACCATTACGCCGTGAACACAAGACTCTGGACGGCGACTGTCTAATTGTAAGCGATAATTCCGTTATCTTTGTTAAAGCACATATCAAGTATATTATGCATATACAGGGTGTAACTGAACACCCCAATAACATTTAAGGATATGTATCCATCAGAAGTAGAGATTCTGTAGGAAAAATATTAGGGCTAACAAACCTCCTTTTTTTCCCATACAAACTAAATAAATTATTTTTTGGTATTAAGTGCCGACAGCCCTACGTAAGCGTACGAGGAATACTTCGCTCACGTCATACAAACTAAATAAATTATTTTTTGGTATTAAGTGCCGAAAGCCCTACGTAAGCGTACGAGGAATACTACGCTAACGTCTGTCACGTATCATTTTGTGTTTAAATTTCTTTTGTGTTAGGAGCTGATTATGGTTGTCACTTGAAAGTTTTTGCTTTCAGTTTAAAATCAAATAACTCTGAAAGTATTGGGGTTCTGGGTCTCAGAAAAGCACCAAAGGTCCATTTAGTATCTAACTTATATGCCCCTTAAATGTTATTGGGGTGTTCAGTTACACCCGGTATAGTAATTGAAAAGAATGCTGCGAAGGAATACTGCTGTTTTGGTTGGTCGCCCAACAATAGGCTGTTGTGCTCATGTTATGACATTGGTGTGTTACCTAGCGTGAGCTTGATATGAAGAGAATATCTGTACTCCAGCAGCATTACTTGATGAAGTTGTCATGAGAGATGATGATGAATAAAGAAACATTTATTTACTACCCACTGGATTTTTATTTTTAGTACCTACTCACATCTATCAATAAATCTGTGTAACAATAAAATGAGTGGTATTAGTAGTATTTTATGTGTAAACGTTTTTGTGTGAAATTGTTTAACACAAAAAACTAATATTAATTCACTTTGTTCACGTAAAATACTTCAAATTTATCAATAAATTAATCAAAATACAAGTTCTAACCTCAAAAGCTATAACCGTGTATTAGGCCTCTATTATGAAAACTGTCTTTACAACATAATTTCTTTACCACAGAGGTACTTGTTTATATACAATTTATCTTTAGATGTGATACTTCATTTTCAAGTTTTCTAATGTATGGGAAGTAGCCATTGTTCCTAGGAGATCATCGTTTGGTACCGACTTCGACAACGGACAGCGAAAAAAATATTAAATTAAACCTCATAATAAATCTTAAACTTTACGAATTTTTTATAATTTTTAAATAAATACTTGAAAAATATATCAGAATTCAGAAATGAATATTCAATACAAAAAAAATCATATTTCTATCATATTTGCTGAAACATGAAAAATAATGTTATTTCATAAGCTTAAAACACATTGTTTGCTAAAAAACTTTACGAATAATTTTATATGATAAAAATATTTAAAAAACGCAGTGTAAAAAAAACAGCAAAAAAACGAACTTGGCAGCGGTGGGATTCGAACCCACGCCTCCGAAGAGACTGGTGCCTTAAACCAGCGCCTTAGACCGCTCGGCCACGCTACCTATATATTCGACAACAAAATAGGCTATTAAAATCAGAGCTAATTTTAATGTAACGTTATCACGAATTTATAAATGCGGTATCATCACTATCGTTAATGAAGTCAAGAGACAACCCACGCATACAAAAATAAATTGTTTTCGTATGACATGTTAAACATAACTGACGGTTGCAGACTCAATAATGAGCTAATTTAACTAACGTGCATATTATAACGATCCACTTTGTTTAGAAACGTAAGCATGCTCAAAAGTAAGATTTAAGTAATGAAGAGAATTCCCTGATACGCGACGTAAGCGACAAAATACAAATTATTTTATTAAAAATAACTATAAAGATTAGAAAAAAAATGCTTTTACACGATTCTGAATAATGATGATGTCTACTTATTTATGGAACTTTTTAATGAATAAGTACCTAATACCGTTTACTAGTAATCCTGAATTTTCTTATATTTAAGAGCTAATTAAAAAAAAACTTTAAATCGCGTTTCCGGTTTTTGTCGTTTCTAGCTAAAGATATAAATTTAAGAAACACACAGTTGAGTTTCAGAGATCTATAAGATCTCTCAGTGACCTATGACATTACAAAAAAAAATATTTTCGATATAGTGCCTTAAATCACTTACCAATCGGCAGGTAGGGCACCAGATGGGGCATGGTGTCCCGCAGGTACGTATAGTGCTTGATGGTGTGCTCCTCGAACAGCGGCAGCATCGTCGCGCAGTGTTGCGCCGCGTTCAGCACTAGGATGAGCACGCAAATGTCTGCGTGCGCGTGACGTCAAAGTAGCAAGCAAACACTTATTCACGGAGAGACTTAAGTAAACGCAACAACGCAACCGTTTTACCAAAGTTAAGCGTGTGCTTTTATAATTTTACTCGAAATAGTACTGGCATCCTATAATATATCAAAAGGATTACACTAAACTCCTGTGTTATTTATATATTACAAATATTGTATGCTCTTTTTCTAGGTCATTAATATTATTTATTTATTTTTCACATCTCGGCTTTTAACCCGTGATTACTATCTATGACGGGCCTAAGTTAAGTAAATAGATAATTATATCCTTTAATTCTACATATTGTATGATATATCGTTTATTGCACTCTGTAAATTAGGAGTATTATAGGAACCGCATGTTTAATGGTGGTCATGAGTCAAAAATCTAATGAAATTCATTAGGCTTGCAGCCTGTCATAGCATACTTTCATTTCTCGTTATCCTTAGTTCGGTATGCGTTTACCCACGACTGAGTTAATAACCAAGGAAAATGAGAACTTAAACTCCTTCGAACTGTCCGCGATCGAGGCAAGCTCAATTCACTAGATCATATGACAAATAAAACAGGCAATCTGATACGGAAAAACAACTGTGACGTGATAAGTAAAACCAGAGAAAAAAAGTAATAATTAAAAAACATGAGCAGATTGCGTCAAACTTATAGTCCGCTCTGAACACAGCATGATTCGCGTCGCACCGACGAAGTACAGGTATCATAATTCAATTAAATTGTCTGTCTACATAAGTTATAAATGATGGATGAAGTCACAACACTAAATAAGTTTTAGCAAGTTAAAAATAAACTTAGTTTATTTTATGTGCGTGAGGCAGAGGCGCGAGACACCTTCAGCAGGCGTAGCACGGGCTGCCATGATGGGACTTGAGTCACGCGTTATCTCACAATTTCAGTGACAATCTCTATATCTTAAAGTGTAACACGGGGCGGCGCATATTTATGCTGCGGTCCGATAACAGCACTCACAGTGCTAACGATTATAATCGCCTGGTTCAAATTAAAAAGAACACTAAAAATGCTAACAGCGCTATCAGCATGCTTACGAATCCGGTCCGAGATTTTAGCGTATCAATTTGTGAAACCAAATATCGAGTAAAAAATTTGGTTTGAGTAGGTCATTTTGCTGTTGATTGCTTCTCAGTATTTTTGTTTTGTAGATTTTAATTACAACATTGTTTCCCTGTTGCTGATCCAAAACAGGTGCAGTCATTTTGAACCGAAAACACAATTGGGATGATGACTGAATTCTAATTTTACCTCTCGTCATTAAATATTAAAATGCCGTGGAAAAAGATGCAGTTCTGTGAAATTAGAATTAAAATCGGATTAGAAATACAATAGATACAAGCATTTTAAGTTGTTAATTTGAAGGCGATTAGACAGAGAGATCCGACAACAACCGTGACGTCATTGTTGAGTACGGCCATGTAAACTCCTTGTAAATTGCCGTTTTGCTAGAAAGAGATGGAGAATAATCTTTAATAACTTATATCTTGGTAGTTTTTATAGTTATTCGAAAACCGATTTTTTCTTTCTGTTTATTATAAGGAAGAGCTTTTATTAAAGCAAAAAAAAATTTTTGTCATCTAGCCTATTATCAAATGTCAGACACAGTTCGCTTAGAGTGATTTCACTCCAGAGCATTAGCGCCGTAAGTTCACGATGGCGTATGACGTTAACGATGGCGTCACGTGGCTCTACATGCAGGCTAACATAAGCGCGCACAACATTTCGGGACACATTAGAGCGCGCTAACAATGACTCTTATTGATTTCCGGAACGCAGCCTTAGTGACTGACGCGATAAAAATTTCTTGACGCTCCTCAAAGGATACGTGTCATAGAGTCTTATCACAAATTTCTTGGCAGCCCGTGCTACGCCTGCAGAGCGGACTAGAAGTTTGGCGCAGGTTGTATATATTCTGTTTCCAACAAAAGGATACAAGCCGGATCGTCCACGTCTGGCTCGGGCATGTCGAAGAACGGGTGGACCGCTAGCAGTCGCGTGGTCAGCGGCAGAACCAGTGTCGCGTGCGAGCTGCCCAACCGCTGTACGCAACGGAAGGTCGACCGCTTGTCCTGTTCATTCTTATATTTATTCACCACCCACATCCACTTACTAGGTACCTAGGTAGCCGCCATCATGCGCTACAATGTATATCTGACAATGGCCAGTAAGCAAGGTCGATTAGATGGATTGTAATATTGTTAGAAATGTATTAATTACAACATTTATAACTTAAAGATTATTCATTACTAGCTATACCCGGCATGAGTTG
Source organism: Schoenobius gigantellus (assembly GCA_963935595.1). Classification (NCBI taxonomy): domain Eukaryota; kingdom Metazoa; phylum Arthropoda; class Insecta; order Lepidoptera; family Crambidae; genus Schoenobius; species Schoenobius gigantellus. The sequence continues at coordinate 13,480,755 of OZ012544.1, read as the reverse complement.
TGATGCGACAAAGTTTGTTTTGGTATATATTTTGGACCTAAAATCCATGCGAAAATCCTCAGAAGAATCTACTAAAGTGTCACCACAGTGTAGTCAATGGTTTAGTGACCCATAGAGGTAAAACATCCAAATATATTTTTTTATGAATAGACCGACTGGGGATACGCAGAAGATTGCAAACAAACAAATTTAAATAGTTTAGAATCAAAAATAGTGTATTTATTTAGATGTTAATTCTAAATAAATACCTTTTTAATTTAAAATATTGTGTAGATACGCACCTGCGGGTACCTTTTCAGGTTTTCCAAGATCTTGTCAATGCACATCTCGAGACAGGTTTTTGAGGACACTGTGCACGCACCTAGCATTTTATGCAATCCTTCCCTTACATCCATTGAGAAATCCTACAAAAAAAAACTTTTTGTAGAATATCTACTTATATTGCTATAAAACCATAACCACAATTTAACCCAACCAATAAAAAAAGAATAAAAAAGGATAAATAGTTTTAAGACTCATGATTATTCCTAACTTTGAAGAAGCCAATTTATTTGCTAAAACTACACTCAGGGACAATTTAGAGGAACGCTTCACTTTCTACATAGATTCAAGCTACTTTTACAACATCATATCGATGTGTGATTGACCCTTAATGAGTTTATTTGATTGTTATCCAGGATTCATGACCAAGGCCATAACGGATAATGACAAAATTTCCCTATTTGTGACCTGGAGAAGAACGGTAACTTCTAATTGTGATCTTCTTTATCACAATCATACAACTGGTTTCCGCGGTGAATGTTTTTTTTTTGTAGCGAATCCGATGGCTAGTAAACTGGTAAAACTAAATATGGTTTCGTATGCTAAAATACACAGCGTTATCAAAACTAGAAGTGAATTTTTATCGTTCAAATTTGTCCCTGAGTGTAGATAGATAGATAGATTAATACTTTATTGCACACACACGAAACAGAAACACTAACTCTTAAAACAAATGTGGGCAAAGGCGGTCTTATCTCTGGTAGCGATCTCTTCCAGACAACCTTTGTCTACGGATAATTATTTGTAGGTATAAGGCAGTATGCCGTCATAAAAATAAACACAATTAGCAAAAAATTTAAGATAATAATATATAAGTACTTATATAATGCATATTTATATAATAAATACATGAACAAAATATCAAATATTATACTATATTAGTGTATTTATTGCTTTAATATAGCAATACTACCTCCAACGCCCCGAGTATAGTCTCCAACTGGTCCTCGCGCAGGACGATGTGATGAGCGATGCGCGTTAGACTGTCTATAGCGCGCAGGCGCACGTCCTCTATCTCGTCATTGAACATGTCCACGAGGAAGTCTAGGGAGGTGGTCGCGAACACGGGGTTTTCCAGAGACAGCTGGCAGACTGCGTCCACTGCGGCCGTTCGCACCTCTGAACGAATAAACATTCCGAGAAATCAAGACGACATCGTCAATCACATCTTTAGAAAACTCAGCACCCATCTTTACAATGCAAACGCTTCTAACGCCACAAAAATAAACTTCTAACTCACAGATAGTCGAGGGCCTCGATTAACTTGGAATACATCAGGAAAAAAAATCCTACAAACATGTGGAGGCTACGCACAAAATCTTATAAAGATTCAAAAGTCACACTATAGCGTAAGAAAATTATTAATGCTACGGCCCTAACTATTTTTTTTTCATCACCTCTCCAGCTTATATTATTACTCATTGTAGACAGTACTTTTAAAAAATATTGATATAGCACTTCATTCCTCAGAACTTTCATTGTGCACAGAGAGACAAACAATAGCGTATAGCCCATCATTATGTCACGAGGCGTTTTAAAATTCTCTCTACGAAATGTGTAACTTATTGTAGAACAGGTAAGCCGCATATAATAAAAACTTAGCGAAACTTGGTGAAAACTTAATAAACAAATCAAATATGCTTATTGCTTATATCTAATTTCTTTCTTCAAATTTTTAGAAGTATTTTATTATAAACTGATTAAATAGTCAGAAATACCTATTTTAAATTATGCGTAAAAAAGGAGGGAAAGCCATTGTCGTTAAACACAAATGTGTTTTTTAATATTATTAGCTTCGTTTTACTTTCTTCATATTCACAATGAAAATCTGTGTTAAATTCGGGTGAACACACCCATTTCAGTCTCGAACTCTTGGAACGAAAATATCTCGACTGTAATGGATACTGTTTAGCCCTTATGATCTTTGTACTCCAATCTTTGTACAATTGGGATGATAACTGAACTCTATTTTTTACGTCTCGTCATTAAATATTAAAATACCGTGGAAAAAGATGCAGTCCTGTAAAATTAGAATTAAAATCGGCTTAGAAATACATTAGATACAAGCATTTTAAGTTGTTAATTTGAAGGCGATTAGACAGAGAGATCCGACAACAACCGTGACGTCATTGTTGAGTACGGCCATATAAACTCATTGTAAATTGCCGTTTTGCTAGAAAGAGATGGAGAAACATCTTTAATACCTTATATCTTGGTTGTTTTTATAGTTATTTGAAAACCGATTTTTTCTTTCTGTTTATTATATGAATGAGCTTCAATTAAAGCAAAAAAAAATTTTTTGTCATCTAGCCTATTATAAACGTACCATGTCTAACATTTAGAATAAAATTATTGTGTGGTTTTATGAAACTACGATGCAAGTGAAACTTTTTTTCGGATCATCTTCATTTTCGGTCAGGATTATAATCTTAACTTAAATCTTTTACTTCTGAAAAGTAAAATAAAATTGCAAAAAAAACTCATTTATGAAAAAGACAAAAGTAATAAAAAAACAAATTAATAACATAAACAAAAAAGCAATAACAAAAAAAAAATACAAAAAAACAATTTATGAAAAATATAAAATACTACCACACAGCAGGGGTGTTTCACTCCGCAGTTTAGTTACGTTTGGCCGGCGGACCAACCGGGCGGTATGTGGCGACAGCTTGCCGCTCGGCTCGCACGCTGGCCGCGTCGCACATAATAATTGAGGTCATTTTTGTAACGATAACTGCACATCGGTGAGTGGGAACCCTGCGCTCTTATCGCCAAATCGGTATCAGGTCAGCGAAGCGTACCGGAATAGGAACACTCGTGTCATGCAATAAATTTCAATTTCCCGTGCAGTCAGACGAAGGTCGTAAGGTAGGTAGGTTCATACCTAAACTTGAATCTCTTCGAGAGTGATCTTTTTGTACTTTAGTACTATTATTTATTCTGTGCACACAGATCTAGCGCACAGACCAATTTTGACCTATACGAAGCAGTGAAATTTAAGATCTGACGTTTCTGTGTAGTGCGACATGCGATAGATGGACGAAACAATTTAAAAAACATAAAATTATAAAGCCCGCCGCCGTATTTATGCCGCAGCACTGACCCATCAGCTCGTCCTCGAGCCCGTGCACGAACGCGCCGGCCGCGCCGCCGGGCAGCAGCTGCACGTCGTCCTGCTCCACCAGCTGGCCGGGCGCGTCGTCCGCCCAGCGGCGCCCGCTCGCCCACGCGCCCGACCGCACCAGCTCCGCGCCGCGCTCGTGCGCCGTGCGCTTCTTCTGCGGACGCAACGTTTCGCCACAGAACATATTATAATAGTACTCCACACAGGAGCGCGTTCAGAGCCTTCGCGCTCTAAGGCGCTTAACACATTGCCGCCGCATCCCGCTGCTGTGTACGGAGGGACGAAAACCGCGTGCGGCTGCGGCGGCACGGAACCGTACCACCGTACGGCTTGCTCCGTATCTCCGCCCGAAGCTGCGGTGCACGACGCACCGCATCACCGCATTATCTATGTCGAGATCCATTATATCCAAAATCCACTCCGTCGCCATTTTTTCTCGCCCGGGTCCCAATAATAATCGACGTCTTTAGGGACCTAAGGTTAATAGGCGATTAACCCGGGGGGATTATTGTCTACTAAGAAAAAATCTGTCACAATCGCTTATAATTTGACAGCCATTGCGCCGTGAACATAAGACTCTGTGCCGCTTCCTTAAAAAAAGGAGTAATGGATGGACTGCGACTGTCAAATTATAAGCAATCGCGATAGATTCGGACCCGACAGTGAATTGTTATCGAAAAAACTTATAGGATCAAACTGAAAACTATAGGTTAGGTTAATTTAGATACTGTGACAACCCACAGCGGAACGAGCAAAGCGAGCGGAGCATGTAACTGAATGAATTTTAGGAGTAACAATAGATAATAAGTTGACATGGAAACCTCACATTGACATTTTAGTAAAAAAATTAAACCAATTCTCTTACGCTTTATATAAATTAAGACAAGTTACAAATATAAAAACACTTTTAACAGCATACTATGGCTATGTTGCGTCCATTATAAAATATGGTATAATATTTTGGGGCAATAGTACTGATAAGCAAAGTGTATTCAAGGCACAGAAAAGATGTTTAAGAGCTATGTTTGGCCTGATGCAGGAAGATTCATGTGAACCCTTTTTTCGTGAACATAAAATATTGACTGTCACCTCTATTTATATTAGTGAGGTTGCAAATTTTGTGAGAAATAATATGCATTACTTTGAAGGATATCCCAACGGAAACCGTCAAGAGGGCAAATTAAAAATAACTCATAGTTGCAAGACAACCCTTCGCAAAGTTAGTGTTAACTGTATGGCACCTACTGTGTATAACAAAATTCCATTGTCCATTAGGTCTATATCTGACAATCATCAGTTTAAAACTACACTCAATGGTTTTCTTGCTACTAAATTCAAGTCTTCTTAGATGACAATATTCAAGTCTTCTTAGATGATAAGACAACTCAGCAATGGAAACCACAATAATTGTATCCATTTATTATATTGGTTTAATTTAATTGTTTAATTTCTTATTTGACATTGTAACTTATTTGACATCATAATTCCCTATTAGATTACATAAATTATTTTGTACCTATAACATAACTTTCATTGACATTATAAATACTATTATTATTATTTTATTTTTGTGACATTATTATGATCGTGGTTATCCTAATTTGACATTATTTATTAATAATGTATTTAAGCTTGTTTAGAATTGATTAATTTCTTATCTGACATTGTAACTTATTTGACATCATAATTCCCTAATTTGACTACATAAATTATTTAGTATCTATTTTATAATTAAGTTTTATTGACATTGACATTATAAATATTAATATTTTAGTGATTATTATGAAGATCGTGGTTATCCCAATCTGACATTTATTTATTATTATTGTATTTAGAATCTTGACATGTTAATCATATGCCTATGGCGAATCATGGCTGTACTCTGTTTGTATTGCATTTAACACCTATGTATATACCCATGTTTTATGAGCAAATAAAATGATTGATTACATGCTACGGATCCAAATATCAACACTTCTATTAGGACGCGGGTCTCACTAGACACAGCCTTTCTTTTTACATACGACAGGGATGCTCTTGGCCTTTAGACTGGCCGCAAACATACGTTTTCCGCATTCGTATTCCGGGCATCCGAATGCATCAAATCTATACAAAATACAACGACTGACGCACACGGTTGTTTTTATTCTGAACGGAACACATTCCGTACGTACGTTTAGATAGAATGGTGGAAATCTTGAATGAGAATAAACGAACGTCTACGCTAGGTTCACGGAATTCCTTGTCTGTATTCCGTGTTTGGAAATCGAATGCGGAAAACGTATGTGTGCGACCAGTCCTAATCGCACCTGATGACGATAAGGCCGAAGGTGGAAGCGAGCTTCACCTGGACTCGGCAACAACTGAATAACTGACTATCTTACCTCTAATTGTCGGAACACAATAATGCTATCAACATTGATTATTATGGCGGCAAACTTAGGTAAGACGGTGGTAGCTAGCCACGTGGACTCAGAAGCCCTCCTACTTTACTATAATTGATAACTTGTAAATACTGATGCCAGAAACATTTTTTTCAAATGTATCATTTTTAGAAACAATCTAATAGGGGACATTATTTAGTCAATAATGTTTTTTTTTTGTAACTTCTTTATTTTGAATTCTATATAAGGAGGGAGACTCTGTACCAGGGTCGACTGCTTGGGTACCTCCATCTTTTCTGCCGCAAAGCAGCAGTGCTTGCATTGCTGTGTTCCAATTTGTAGGGTAAGATATGGCAGTGAAATTACTGGGTGGCGTACGGTGACTTTACATCTGATTTGTCACAAGTTGGCAACATACACTGTGGTTCTTGTGGGAGTTGCAGATTTGGTGTGAATCTCACTGTTACCACCTACCATCAGGTAGGCAGTTGCCAACTAAGTTATATAAAAAAGAAACATACACGCTCCTTTAAGGATTCACGGGGTTTTTGTTACACATTGTATATTTAGGACTTAGATTGCATCTTAAGCCGCGTACTCACTTACGAGGTGTAGCACGTAATGTAACTGATACTGTAGCAATCTACAAGTGTGTACGTGCCGTCCACGAGCACGCTGCGAGCGCATTTGTGTTCGCGCAAAAATCGCCGCCGACGGGTCGCTGCGAGCACACTGCGCTCCGCGGACGAACGGCTCGCAGTAAGCTACTGTATCAGTTACGTAAGTACCCTGCTTTATAAACAGTACCTTCATATTGCTCATGAGCTGTTTGTCCAGAGTCTGCAGCAGGAACCGGTCGGAGACGGCGCGTGTGGTGCCCAGCAGGGTGCACGCGAGCGCGCGCACCTGCATGCGGAGGTCGTTCACCGCCGAGCAGATGCGAATGAACGCGTCGTCCACCAGACGCATCGTCGTCTCGCCGTCTTGCAGTGTAGTGATGCTGACGTGACGAAGCATCGAGTTTGTTATCAAAGAAAACTTTGCTCACGACACATTGTGAGCACACTATGATTATTCACTATATTTGATTAATTCGAGAGTACGAGGGGAGGTCCCAAAGTTCGTGGAATGGAGGGGATGGAGTGGTGATAGGGGCGCTCGCTTAGTGTCATACTAATTAGTGACTCATCATTAGTATATAAATTGAGATTCAGCCTTATTCCGCCATTCGTTTACGAACATTTATTTTCCTTTTTTCATTAAATGCCATTTCACAAATATAAACATTTTCATAGGCGTTACTTAAAAGATCTAGGCTTAACTTTGGTAAGTTCCTCACTAAAGGGCGTTAACAAAAACGGTACTTGCGAAATCGTAGCAAATATATTTAGGCAGAAAGAGCCAGGGTATTGGAGGTGAATTTCGATGCAACACAAAGTAGCTACTCAAACCTACACCTGGGTAGTATGGCTCCTATCTCTACAATGCGATAAACCCAGCATCGGCATGGTGAATCATGAAATAATAAGTTATAGTCTCATATTACAACTAACATTGTTACTTACTTCTCCGGGTATTTATTTCCAAGCAACCAAACAAGTTTAAGTGCCACTTCTCTCACTATTTCATAGTCATCGGACAGGGCTGGGCAGACATGCTCATAGAGACTTGCACTAAGAGTTTGTCCTCGTTCATCAAGGGTAAGCAGCGATTGAAAGGCTTCACAACGAACTCTGGCATCCTGTCAATGATTCAGGAAATCAGATAACAATGAAGTGATTGTACGAATAATTGACATTGCTTGCAGAATCGCAAAAGCAAACTTATAGCAGTTTTCAAAGTATTAGTAAAACTCTCAAAACTGAAGCAACAATTTCGTTTATATTAGGCACGTTCCATTTGAGCGCAGATTTGCAGCATTTTCAACATTTTTAGCATCATCGTGTTTCATTAGCTTTTGACACTAGCAAGGTTAGTATCGTATGTTAACCTAATGCGTTCCACTTAAACAAAATCTTGATTTTTAGGTTAGGTTTCCTTTGTGAAAAATAGCGCCACTAAAAATGTTAACATTTCTCAGAAGAAACGCAAAACATGGTTAACATTTGATGTTAGCGTGACAAAATGGTGACGCTTAAATGAAAAGGAAAACGTCATATGTAATGTTGCATATTCAACAGGATGTTAAAAAAGGTTTTGCACTCTAAAGATGGTATTTTATTATATAATATTATTGATAGTATGATATTACCTCAGCATTGGAATAGTCTCCGAGAAGCTTGACAATTGCATTAGCTTCGGCTGTCATTTCAGGAGTCCTCTCCGACTCAGGGTGTATAGGGTACAGTTCACTGATCAATTGTAAACATCTGCACTTCACTTGATGGCTTGTATCTTTCAGATTGTCTTTTGCTACACTGACGAGACGCATCATGAGCACTTTGTCATCACTCAATTTATTGCCAAGTTTAAGCAGTGTTGCTATTCCCTGAGCTATGACCTGTAAAAACCATTATGAATACATTCTTATTAAAAAATAGGATAGTTGATTTCATTTTCGCAAATACTAATTGATGCATTTTTCTTTGACCAATTTTAATACTGTAAGTAAATTTAATACAAATAGAGATGTTGACAAGGAATGAAAAAATTCAGAGAAAATATCAGACATACATTTTTTTTATGCAAGCAAGGTAAATTTGTTAAGATAAAGTGAATTAACATAAAGGTGTGAGGCTCACTACATCTCTGTACAAAATGTAAGAACACACACAGGCTTTGTCAGACATTTCTAATCGATATCATTGAAAGTTTTTGAGAAAGGTAAATTATTATGAATGGCAAAGTTGATGAATAAGGTCACTAAGACCTCATCAATATCAACCATATAATCCAAGTCAAATTTTGTAAAATCGTTCTTGAAACACTTTAGCTCACACATTGAATGGCCACTTCAATTACTTTATATTTTATTTAAATTTATATTATAAGTAACACTTTTTATGTTGACATTTTTTAACTTTTTTTTTCTTAGTGTCTCGGCTTTCCATTCTAAGCATGTGGTGTTTACCTTTATTTGACTGTGCATTTAGTTTTAGTTTTTAATAGTTTTAGTTACCAAAGTTGTACTAGTGTATAAGTTGTTGGTAAACCAATAAAGGAAAATAAAATAAAAATAATTACCTAACAGATTTTTCTATTTACATGTAGAACATGATCGACATTGAAAAAACTGTAGTAATCATTTATTTATTTATTTAATTCTTAAGTACATTGGTGTTAAAAGCGGACTTAATGCACAAGGCATTTTCTGCCAGTCAACCAAAAGTTAAATGATAATATAAATAATGACAATTTGTAATTTATGATAATTTTAATTTTTTTAATCATTTGTATTTTTTTTATAATTTGTGTTCTTTAATATTATGACGAATTTATGTATTTTTCAATATTATGACATTAAAGATTTTATATAAAATAGAATTGTATATTAAAAAAGAATTTAATTTGACATTTAATTATATATTTTTGACATTAAACAGAAAGATGTAATTATGAAATGTAATAATGTAATTTTCTCATATATTTAATAACTGTCATTAAAACTAATTTTTAAATAATTTGCACGTCGTTCAGCGACAGAGTATGTTGAAAATATTAATGTATTTAACACCTATTGTACCATATTCTGGCAAATAAATAATGATTGATTGATTAACCTTAGGGTGAATCTGAGAATCATTAGGTAGATGTAAAAAAAACTGTGACTAATAATTTGATGAACATTATAAAATATAATTAAACAAACTATAAATATAAAATAATACATAGAATAGAATATAAAATAGAAGATTATGAAAACACACTCCAACCAACTACAAAATTAATGAAAACAATGGTATTTTATGTATGATTCTAAACAAAAATCAAATTAAGTAAAAAAAAAAACTGTGTTTATCAATATAAACACAGTTTTTTGTTTTACTTGAAGCTAAGATTTTGCCCTTACAAGAAGCGAAGATTTTACAAACAAAGAGGTTTTCCTAAAGAAAAGTTGGCAACCTGTGGATTATTGGTCAGGGATTCCTGTAGAAGAAAAATAATTTCCTTAACAATTATTGTAACTTCAATAACATAATAAAAAATCTAATTACCATTTTAAAGTTATTGGTAAATTGTTAAATCTTAATTTTACTAATTAAAACTTTAATTTCAAGAAAGGTTCGAATTGTATGAACATGTATAACTTCAAAACGACTGCACCAAATTGATTAGTTTTATTTTGTTGTGTTCGTAATTGTCAGGACAAGGTTTGTATAAAAAAAATAGTAAAAAAATTATACAGAAAGTAAAATTATGAATTTCAAAATGTTTACATAAAAGTGAGGAAATTGACAGATTAACATTCAGGTTATTTCAAATCTATGGTTTCGTACATTGTTGTACTGTCAAAAGGTTTTTAGTATACCCGAGCGAGACTGGGGCGGGAAGCTAGTGATAAATAAAAATTAAAAAACAGGACAAACCTTATGTGAAGTTTCATTCTTGATTAAATGAATGGTCTCATCAATTAAATGATTAAGGTTTGCACCAGGGCATTCAAGGCCGATGTCACAGAATAACCACAGTATTTTCACTCTTACAACTGAATCATCTTCAGACTGAAAATGTTCTGAAAGTTTCTTAATAGCTTCCTCAACATCTGACTCTTGGAATTGTAAGCAATCTGAAATTCGCAGCAGCAACTGCAGAGCTTCATCACTAGACTTGCATTTCTCTAAAAGTCCCACAAAAGCTGCAGCAGAACTACCTATCAACGGTTTTTTAGCCAAATGAAGCTTTTTAGAGGGCGGTCCATCCTGAAATAGAAAATTGTCACTACACACCGGCCAGTTTTGGCTAATTCTTGACGCAGAATTTCAACAAAGCAAGCTTTGATGTTGTAATGTTGCTGAAACTGTTACCTGAAATTTTTTATTATATTCTGCCAAAGCCCTCTTTTTAAGTACAGCTGCCATCTCAGAGAGTTTTACGGTTTCATTACTTTATAATCAAATTAAAAAATTTGTAGAAAAATACATATTTTAAGTTCAGTTTTTATTTTATCAACATACAAAAACTATTGTTTTTGTGAAATGCACACAAAACATAATTGAAATGTCAAAACACAGATCGTAAATCATAGGCCGCGGTCCGTAAATCGCTAAAAGCGATTATATCGCGAATCCGACCAAATTAAATCGTCACAAAATATAAGGGCTATTGAATCAGTAGGTTATGTTGTGACTTTGGTCGGATTCGCGATATTATCACTTTTATCGTTTTACGGACCGCAGGGATAGTAAAGTAGTCTTTGGCGTGTTCCGAATTGCGATAAAAACGATAATATCGCTAATCCGACCAAATTAAATCGTCACAAAATATAAGGGCTATTGAATCAGTAGGTTATGTTGTGACTTTGGTCGGATTCGCGATATTATCACTTTTATCGTTTTACGGAACGCAGGGTTAGATAAAGAATTCTATATCTATATCTATGAAAGTAGTGATACGTACTTAGATAAAGATTTCATTCTATATCTATGGATACGTACGACGTATGTGTCAAGTCCTTAGACTATAGAAACCAATAGACATGAAATACCTACGAAAAAAGCGTGCTAACATTTGGGTCGGTGCTTTAAGATGGCGGAAAAAAACTAGGGACGCCGCATCCAAGATTCCAAACTTTTTATGTTTTTCTTTATAGAATTCATTAAAAAAATCAATAAAAAACCTCTAACTGTAAAATACACCCACAAATAATGCTCACCGACTGATATTTCAGCACAACAACAAACACGGTGCATTGTAATGGCGGACTGAACTGGACGCTTTATTTGAGACATATAATAACATTGCGAATCCATTGGTTTAGTTAATCTGAGGTCAAGTCCATGGATTATGGATTTAATAGGATTTAATAATCAAAACAACGGCCGTACTGCCTATCTCAAAGCGATCACTCGCTATCGTTATCATGACTTTAGAACAATAGTTTTAATATATATATCACAGATAACATTAGAACTATTGTTCTTCTAATGTCACGAATGCGATAGCGAGTGATCGCTATGAGTTAGGCATTGAGCTCCATCAGTGGGGCTACCGCCTAACTCATAGCGATAATTCGCTATCGCTTTCGTGACATTAGAACAATAGCTCATATTTTATGTCACCTGTGACATCAAAACAATTGGTCTAATATCACGAAAGCAATAGCGAGTGATCGCTATGAGTTAGGCGGTACGGCCGCAAAAATAGCGTATGCAAAAATACACCATATCACATACACCTATGACTCAATTTGGGCCACCAATATGACAGAAGCAAAAACGAGCCGAGAGGAATAGCCAGAAGAGTGGCCGTTTGCCCTTTCTGTCATTGCCATTTGGAAAACAAATCTTAGAAATTAGTAGGTTAGTTTTTAAAGAGTAATGGTGTCGTATTGTGGACCGTACCATACGCGCTCTAAGGGGCACAGAGGAGAACACCGGGCGGTTTTAATGGGTATGCCCGGGACTTTGCCGGGAAAGCCCCACACACACCCACCGTCTAGCCAATGGCGGGTACGGTACGGTCATACATTTCCCCCCGAAAAAAAAGGTTCGCTTCTAAAAACACTGATAACTATATTTTAAAATTCAACTATTCAATTACTTTAAATAAATATTTCATATAAATAGGGTAGGCAGGCTCGAGCCCCTCGGTGGTGACGTGTATGAGCTGTGATGATGATGATGAATTTAAATATCCTAAAAAGTGAGAATTGTAGTCTTTAAGGATAGTGGCTGGCAACAATAGTGAAAATGGCGTTTGAGTTATTTTGGCATTGACATTAGTACGTCATTTAGGGCTTTTGCTTTGAACAGTTTGAGGGTGTCCATAATTAAGTTCTTTCAGTAAAAGTTATGCATTTACTTACTGTTCCAGTAAGTAAGTATATCAAAAATGATTTTAGGCAAATGTGTCTAAAAGTAATAGGGTAGTTGACTCATATCAAAATTTATTAAAATATTGTTTATTTCTAACAGTATTTGGCATAAGGTTCCGCAATATACCGATTTTAATAAATAACAATGAATGATTGCTGTAAAATTTTAATTTGAAAATGCTAAAAATAATCTTTTTTTATCTCACGCCGTAAACGCTTTGATATCCTGTGGTCAGGGCCGTGACGTCACTCATATAGTAAACAAAGAAATGTCAAATTTGATTCAACAACTCGTCGATTTGCACTATTCTTTCCTAAAACTGGCAAAAAATCGTCCAAGTCTCCGTTATTATATTTGTAAATATCGTAAATTATTTGTATTAATAGCAAAATCAACCATTGATGTTGGATTTGTGAGAGCAGATAGTACAAATCTTCCGAAAATAGACAGATTGATGGTCAGGAGATTCTTTGTGTATCGCTCTAAGCAATATAAGTACAGTTTCAATACTGTTATAATGAAGAACGGTTACAAGTGTAGGTACTTGTCAAGATTGTCACGCGGCAGAAGAGAGTTGCAAACATACATTTTTGGTGTGGTTGCACCATCACAGTGAGGAGCTATTTTGTACAGCAGTTGAATGCTATTGAATAGAATTCTATCTCTCAAAAGTCAAATAAACACAAAAAATATTTACTTCAAGAGAAATGTTGAAAAGAAAACATCAGGATCATGTGTCAAATACCAGTGCAGTACTGCAAGAATTTGTAAATGAACATAAAAAGAGAAAGATTGGCAGTTGTTCATTTGTCAAGCATGAAGAAAATTACTGGGAGGAAAAATATATATACATTCACAGACACAAATTGTGACATATTTCTTAAAAAATAAAAGACCTCTTCAATGAAGAAAGAATAAAGTGCATAGAAAACTAAACCACGAATTATCAATACAGAAGTGCTCTTTAGTTCGAGCTTCGAAACAATAACAGCTTCCATGTGCTATAAAGTCAGCCAGTGCATAACACATGATGGTTCTTTTGTTGGGAAGATTTTTGGTGGGAAATCTTGCAGACACCTACGAGTATAATGAAATGTGGATAAAAGTTGAAAGATGAAGATTTGGGTTGAAATTTGCAAAATGTGACCTCATTTCTGATTAATACCCTGTAATAGTCACTTTACTATTATTTTGACTTTTATTACCTGCGACCTTAAGGCAATATATATAAATTAATAAATTTTATCTAACTCTATTCAACCTATTTGTACTTTTGGAACATTTAATATATTTGAGTAACAATGATAAATATGAGCAACAAACCTATAAAATATTATAAATCTTTTAAGGTGTAACGGAAAATTAAACACATGTATTTCAAATTAAAATATTTTGATTCAACTTAAACCTTTACAAGTCATTATTGTTAAATAAACATAGAACATTTTTTTTTGTGAAGAACATAATGACTAATGTAGTACAAAAATTTATTATGTCATCTTTAGATGTTAGTTATGTATAAAGTAAAGAAAAAAAATTCTTTATATTATTTATTTAATAAGAAGGGTCTTGTAAATTAAGAAGGGCACAGGCTGACAACACAGCAATCACATTTAATATATTTGTATACGGCTTTAAAATGGATAACTTGCATATTCTCGCGTAAGCTGTTCTGAAATTTACCAGCCATGGTGGCCAGCAGGTTTAATCAGTGAAGATATAACATCTTTCAGTTTTACCAAACTGGACCTATTTACTTCTATGGTGCTTTGGTATATGAATACTTGAGTTATTTTGTTGACATAATGTTGTTCTAGTTGACGGGTCACATTTTGATGTTGTGGCTGAGCGTGCACTGCTTTGTATTATGTTGCACAAATTTTACTGCTTTATCAATCTCGTTGTCAAGAGGAGAACAGGTTAGTACACAATAGTTCTCATTAAGTAACCACTGAAAGCAACAAATTTTAATTAGGTACTCAGTAAATTCAAGTAAAAGTTGTTTAAATAAATATATTCATTATGAAACTTTGATATTTTTGTTTGTATTACTATAACAAAACCAATATCATTAGGAGGGAGAGAAGTGAAACTATTAAACAATATCATTTACCATGTTTATTGATTTTTACATTTCTCATTAATACAATTAATTCACTGGACATTATTCATTTAAACGCAATTCAAATTTTAAATAAATACAAGTGGACAGCAATTGAACAGAGTAACTGTGTTTTACTTACACGTCTGAACACCTGAACGCCAAAACAAGAACTGAACTCATGCTTAGGATTGTTGCGTATTTTTATCATTGGAAACTCAACCATGCGGAAACCGCATGCCTGCCGCATGTTTGGATTTCCAACCGGAAACTTAGTGAAACCTTAACTTAGCTATTTTTAAATACAAAATTATTAATGTGGAAGTCTTTTAAATTTACTGTTACGTGAAAATATGCTTTAATTGTAATTTATGAGGTATTAATATGGGAATTTCATTAGAATCCCATGTGTTTAGCTCATCATTTTGCATGCTTTATCGACATAAAAAACCGTGCTTACAATGTTCGAATGTCTGATATTAATACCTTATTTTACAATTGATTACAATAGTGCACTAAAACCATCACAATTATACATTATTTCTATTTATTAAATGTATTTATCAACAATTATGGTATAGATTTGCAGCTGGTTACAATGATTTTTAGGAAGACCTTACACTCGTCCATCCTGACGCGTGTAATGTCCTCATACACGCCACCTTACACTTGGTCAAACAGAACAATCAATTTATTCAAACTATATTGATTATTTATAAATTTGATAGCAATAACATATTTAGATTCAGAAGCAGTATCCGCTTTCTGAGGCTAACGCAGTAACCGCGTATGAAATTCAAGGTAAGCAGTATCCGCTAACAGTGGCAAACGCAGTATCCGCGAATGCGAATCAAGGAAAGCAGTGTCCGCTTATAGAAGCAAACGCAGTATGATAAGTTTCAATAAAAATTATCATATTGACATACCTATATGCAGGCATTTTAACTAAAAGACGAGATATTAATTTGTGTAATTTTGAGCTTCATTTTGAACATCCAGTGCTGCTAAATGTATCCAAGGACGTAACCTATCTACAGACACAGTAGCCTTGTACGATCTTTTATTCTTATTAGAGAATCCTTCAATATTAGTAATACGATACCTATCATTTCCTAAAACTTTCAAAATTTTAAATGGACCAATAAATTTGTCCATAACCTTCCTACTCTTTCCATCATTATCATAAGAAACTTTCTTTAATTTGACTAGATCTCCTTTTTTATAAACAGTAGGTGGTTTCCGATTTTTATCAAAGTTTTCTTTTTGAATAGTCTGGTTTTTTTCAGTATTACAAGTTGCTTCATCGCGGATATTCTCAACGTTAATATTTGATCTTGTTAACTCTAATATCTCATCAAATGACCCATTTATTTCGCTATTCATAGCAATCCCGAACATAACCTCAGATGGTGTTTTACCAATAGTTTTGTGTAAAGTATTATTGATACCCCATTGTACAACTCCTACATATTCATCCCATACCCTTTCATCTACACCTGCGGTTTGTGATCCTAATGATTTTAAAATAGTTCTGTTATATCTCTCCACCTGTCCATTTGCTCGAGGACAGGCGACAGCGTTATGTACTAATTTTATCTTTTTGTCGGAACAAAATTCTATAAATGCCTTTGAAGTGAAGCAACTTCCCCGATCACAAATGATGCGGGTCGGTATTCTAAACATATAAAATAAATCTTGTAGTATTTTAATAACATTTCTAGTTTTTGTATCTCTAACTGGCTTTATAAAACAATATTTTGTGAAGGAATCAACAATAACTAATAAGTATGCATTATTATTTTTACTCCGAACAAAGGGGCCAAGATGGTCAATATGCAGAGTGTGGAATGGTGTAGGAACTTTTTCTATTGGGTTGAGGAAGCCTTCTTTAGAACCTGTATTATCAACAGGATATGCACAACGTAAACAAGCTTTAACATATTTCCTTATAAAATTCCTCATTTTAGGAAACCAATAGGTCTTTTTTATACGATCGTATGTTTTTTCAAAAGCAAAGTGACCGATATCATCATGGTTTAATCTACATATTTGCCATCTTGCTCCCTTTGGAACTACCCATCGTAACTCTGTTTTCCCTTCATCAACATACCTATAGATTTGGTTATTTTTAATAATATAGTTTTCTTTAATAGACTTTATATCTTCTAGATTACTTTTGTCTTTTAAAACATTGCGTATCCTGCGTATTTCATGATCTCCTAATTGTAACGTTAGCAACCAATTGTCAGTCTCAATGTACATTATACTAGGTATGATATCATTGTCTACGATAGAATCATTGTGATCACTGGAAATAGTATTCCGACTCAGAGCATCTACGTGTCCCATCTTTGTTCCCGGTCTATACTCTATGTCAAAGTTAAATTCCTGTAGTTGCAACCACCATCTAGCAATTCTCGGGATCAGGTCCCTTTTTATCAATATTGTTCGTAGAGCTCTACAATCTGTAACGACCTTAAAGTGTATACCCAATAAATATATTTTAAATTTTCTTAGTGACTCTACCACAGCTAGAGTCTCAAGTTCGTAAGCATGGAAATTCTTTTCACTAGGAGAAGTTTGTCTACTATAATAAGAGACCACCTGAAAAGGTTGAGACTCATCTGATCGTTGCATCAAAATACCAGCTATTCCATATTTACTGGCATCAGTATGTATTTCAGTGAATTTTGCTTCAGAATTATAAATAGTAAGTATTGGTCGATCACATAATTTTTCTTTGAGAATATCAAAAGCGGACTTTTGATCAACCCCCCATTCAAATGGAACATCTTTTCTAAGCAGATTAGTAATAGGATGTGCAATTGATGCAAAATTGTATATAAATTTTCGAAAGTAACTTACTAGGCCGTAAAATTGTCTAACTTGATGTTGGTTGCAAGGCTCTGGGAATTTCGTTACACATTCAATTTTCTTTTCGCTAGGTCGCACTCCCTTGACAGAGATATCATACCCTAAATACTCTATATTTTCAGTCAAAAATAGACATTTCTCTAAATTTAAAGTTAAGCCTGCATTTCTTAATAAATTGAACACTCGTTGTAAGCTCTCGAGACCCTCATCTATTGTTGCAGATGCTATTAAAATATCGTCCATATAGGTTAGCACGTCATTAAAACGAGAAGGACCGAGTACCTTGTTTATTAATCTCTGAAAAACAGCTGGTGCGTTCGCCAAACCAAACGGCATTCTTTTAAATTCATACTGGCCGTCTGGTGTAGTGAACGCAGTTAGGTGTCTTGATTCCTTAGATACAGGTACTTGGTAATATCCGCTAGCAAGATCTAACGCAATAAAAAACTTTTTTTCTGACAGTCTATTTATCTGTTCTTCGATGATAGGCATTGGATAGCTTTCCTTAACGGTTTTATTGTTCAAACTCCTATAATCAACACATAATCTATAATTGCCATTCTTTTTCTTTATTAGAATAATCGGACTAGCATAATCAGAAACAGATTCTTGTACAATATCTGCATCAATCAGTTCCTTTACCATATCGCGCGCTATTTGCCTTTCTACTTGAGGTAACCTGTACGGCCTGTAGACGACAGGCCTTTTATCATTCAAATCTATTTTCATTTCTAAAAGTTTACTACAACCAAGTTCTTTTAAATTTTTGCAATCTCTGTATTCGTTAAGGAGCGCTAATAATTTTTGCCTATCAGAGTCTATCAACTGAGTTCCTACCTTAATAAGCTCTATAGGCAATGACTCAGTAGTATCATGAACCTGAACCTTAAAACAAATAGGAGTGACAATCTCAAAAGGGTTACCTCTTGCTAATATAGAAAACTGTTTAAGAATAATTTCTTTGTTGCTTACTGGATATAAAGCTATGCTACTATTTCCATGCTTATCAAAACTGTATATACCTCCTGTGACCATTAGTTCCGATCCTACATTACCTATTAGTTTTGTTTTGATTAATAAATCACCGGAAAAGAGACGTTCTGTGCACACATCAACGGAGCAGGATCCTGTTATATTAGTATTATTAATTACTTTAATTTTAATCGAATTACTGTGTTCAGTTTTTAATTCGTTATGGAAGGGTAGTTGTGAATTTATGCTATAAAAGTTTAAACTCGTACTGTCCTTAACTACAAGTATATGTTTTTGATCAGTGAAATCTTGTCCAATTAAAAGAGGTATATTTAGATATTTATCATCAACTATTAAAGCATTTACGTAACCATCAACCTGGTCCATTGATATGTGAATATTTACTTGTCCTAAGGTAGGTATTAAAGTATTGCCAAATGCTTTAATATTAGTTATATTCGTGGCATTTATGTGCTTGTTAATTTGAGGTAAATAACTAGCTGATAGTATAGTTACTTCGCTCCCAAAATCAATAAAAGCACAAATCTCTACGTTATCCACCAAACAAAGTTTGTTATACTTTTTTGAACATCTGTTATCATTACTTATAGCCATAGTAGATTTAGTAGGACCCGTTTTCTTAAAACAATGCGCAGAGTCATGGCCTATTTCACTGCAATTAGAGCATTTAACTATAGGCTTTGTACAATTTGCAACAATGTGCCCTCTTTCGCGGCAATTAAAACAAAGTGAAATTTTATTATTGTTGTCATTGCTTGGATTTGTTTTAAATCTATTGTCTGGTTTGCTATTTTGAATATAAAAATCTTTGCTACTTGACAAAAATTCTAATAAATGTTCGGGTTCTTTACATCTAAGAGACTGTGCAGTTGTACGCAAAGTTCTGTCAGTAAGACCATATATTATACAATCGACAGCGTATTTGCCAAAGATCTTGCACTGGTTTAAAAGGGACATTTTCTCAAAATAATAATTTTCTATTGATTCCCCCAACTTAAATCTACGCCTTAACATCTCGTCTAGTAGCTTACCATAATTTGGTCACTAGGAAATGCAAGTAAGAGTTTATCTTGCCATTCTTGCCAAGTAAACATCATATTTGGCAGACTGTCATACCAGGTCTTCGCATTCCCTTCTAACTTTTGTAGGGCAAAATGAATAGTTTGTGTATCGTCCCAACCATATATTAAACTACATTGATTAACTTTGTTCAACCATAAGTCAACGCGATGACCTGGTAGAGCTGGATTAAATGTAGGCACAACATTAGATTGAAAATTATGTGGTTTGTTGGAAGCGAAATCTCTAATGATACGTTTAATGTTTGAGATAGGTACACTTTCATTATCTGACCTTATTTCCTTGGAGCACGACGGTATTGAATCGCTGTCACTCGTAGGTGCGTTGCCGCGACGCTTGCGATGCCTGTCAAAACAGGAATCACGTTTTCGACTGCGGCGTGCATGTTTGTCACGCGAACGGTGTCGCGTGCCACCACGCGCTACGCCATCCCGCCTAACACCATCACGTGCAGCGCCACTAAGTGCAGCGTCACCACGCGGAACGCCTTCACGCCTTACGCCATCACGCGGTACGCCATCACGCAGTACGCCATGACGCGAAACGCCACAACGTGTGGCGGCACCACGTGTAATGCCATCACCATCACTCAGCACACGATCACGCCGGACACCATCATTTTCGACTCCATTACGGCCAGCTCCATTACGGCCAGCTCCATTACGGCCAGCTCCATTACGCGCATCACCATCACGCGAAACGCTTCTGTCGCGTGTACTAGACGTTCTGCGGCGTACACTGTGGTAACGCGAACGACTGCCACGCCCACAATCTACCTCGTCGTCATCAGAGCTGGTCCCACGATCACGCTCCTGGCGAGCCCGCTCTCTGGGACTGCGACGTTGACGAGTCTTTTTATGCTCGTTGCTGCTATTCCGCTTTCGCCGCTTATTCCTTATTTCTTCTTCAGTGTCACTGGTTGAAGGGTCATACCCGTCATTCCGACCCATTTCTCGTTTTTGTGATTTATTCTTGGGAAAATATAATACACAAAAACAAATTGTACGCTTTTAGCACATAAGTTAACTATCCCACTTCTGAATTATAACAAAACCAATATCATTAGGAGGGAGAGAAGTGAAACTATTAAACAATATCATTTACCATGTTTATTGAATTTTACATTTCTCATTAATACAATTAATTCACTGGACATTATTCATTTAAACGCAATTCAAATTTTAAATAAATACAAGTGGACAGCAATTGAACAGAGTAACTGTGTTTTACTTACACGTCTGAATACCTGAACGCCAAAACAAGAACTGAACTCATGCTTAGGATTGTATCATTGGAAACTCAACCATGCGGAAACCGCATGCCTGCCGCATGTTTGGATTTCCAACCGGAAACTTAGTGAAACCTTAACTTAGCTATTTTTAAATACAAAATTATTAATGTGGAAGTCTTTTAAATTTAATGTTACGTGAAAATATGCTTTAATTGTAATTTATAAGGTATTAATATGGGAATTTCATTAGAATCCCATGTGTTTAGTTCATCATTTTGCATGCTTTATCGACATAAAAAACCGTGCTT
Organism: Schoenobius gigantellus; assembly: GCA_963935595.1. Classification (NCBI taxonomy): domain Eukaryota; kingdom Metazoa; phylum Arthropoda; class Insecta; order Lepidoptera; family Crambidae; genus Schoenobius; species Schoenobius gigantellus. Next base: position 13,459,365 of record OZ012544.1, on the reverse strand, counting down.
ACAATGTTCGAATGTCTGATATTAATACCTTATTTTACAATTGATTACAATAGTGCACTAAAACCATCACAATTATACATTATTTCTATTTATTAAATGTATTTATCAACAATTATGGTATAGATTTGCAGCTGGTTACAATGATTTTTAGGAAGACCTTACATTACATACTTTTTAATTAATATACAATTACATCATTATTCAATTGGACATAAGTACATATTCTTTTCTTTGAAACATCATCTAGTGTCAGTGTATAACTTAGATTTAATCAAAAAGGCGTAAATGGTTAAGTTTTCTCTCAGTTTTCTGGTCAAGTTAAAATTTGGTTGGTCGGCTGCAGTCAGTTTTCATTCTAACTGAAAGATAAAAATTTAATTAATTTACATACAGATTTGATTTTACATACAACCTAAAAACTTCTATTTTGTTTAAGTTGAAACTGAAGTATACCTACACAGATTGATTTATTCAGTTATAGTACTTACATTAATGTGATTTTCGCAAAAATACATTTGAGTTTCAGTAGATAGTTACAGGATTTCTTTAAGCGAGTGTTAACCAAATATTTCGCATGTCTATATCACTGGGTACGTCTAATCCACAAATTTCCTGGAGTCTTTGAAGAGGTATTTCTATATTACTGTTCTATTGTCCCGTTCCATATACAGATTTACTATATTTTGTGATATTTAATAGAAAGCATTGTTTTTGTGAGATTATTTCGCCCCCGTGCTTTGTTTACTATAAGACTGACGTCATTGCCACAGATAATGAACAGACTATCATGGCTGACCGTGTTTTCGGTCCAAAATTGAAAATCTTAATTTAAAATAGATTTTTTGCACTTTTTAGCCATCGAAAAAAATAATATTCATGTGCTATGGTCTAATACAACAATTAAGAACATTTTAAGCCCTACTTTAAAAAAGGGTCAACTAGCCTATTCCGGCACCCCAGTAGGGTGACCACATGGTATGTACCTAACCTAAATATTATCGCAATTTTTAACATTTTTAAATAAAAGTAATTGGTATTAGCTATTTATTGTTTAGCTTACACGATGCGATGTTAAGTTATTAGAAAAAAGGAATTGGCATTAACATTCTGTTCAAGATGTTGGCGAAACCACAAAAGTTTTAAATATTGTTGAAACAATTCGACTCACACTGATGTGTTTTTAATTCTTTTCTTCTTAAAATATTCCTCATTCTTTTACTAGGTTTGTATTAAAATATCACAGAGAGATTTTAGTGTTGACTCATTTTTGACAAGTTGACATATTTGATTATCTGTTATGTGGCAGTGGATTCAACATCATATACCGATTGGAAAGACCCATCTATTGAAAGATAATCATTGACATTCATTATTTTTTAAATAATTATTATGTTAATAGAACCTATCTGTATTGAAAAGCAGATATAAAATTCTTTTGCGCAACGCAACCCATTTTGAAATAATAGAATAGAATATAATATTTCTTTGTTGTACAACACCAACCAGTTTAAATTCAAAGTATAAATAATACACTTAACACTAATTGTACAAAGGGCGACCTTGTCGCTAAAAGCGATCTCTTCCTCAACAATCGTGATTATTAAGCATATTATGATTTTAAAAAGCATCTTTCAGGTTGAGTGTTATTGTTTTTAAGAAGAAATCCCTATTTTGTAGAATTTGTGGTCACAAACTTACGAAAGAGACAAACGGTACAGTTAATTATCTCTCGCTCGGCACGCTTTCTTAAGCAAGAGCTCATCCCTGTTTTAGTAATAATTCCATGAAAAATAAATTCATGTCAGAGGGAGAAAAAAGATTTCGTTGCTGCAATGCGTTCAACGCCTCTGAGTGAGTTAAGGCAGAAACAAACTATTGTGTCGTGGTGTGTTGTGACGCGAGAGTGTGTGAGTTTGTTTCAATTCAAGCTTTAAAAAACAACCGTATAAACACTCGAGGCTCTGAAGCACAAAGCCTCTGAAGTGAACGCGCTCTAGTGCTTAATCTGTGTGCATTTGCATTTGACATTTCCAGCCAGATGATCAGACAGACATATGTTTTTATTGGAATTTTTGGCGTTCCATCAAACAGAATTCTTGGTTGTATTTTATTGTTAGTTATTTAATTTGTTAGATCACTTGGATAAACATATTTATTTTAGAAAATGGACCTAAAGTATACCGCCATGTAGTAGCAGATATCTGCTGTAAGTTATTTAGACACGTTTGAAAACATTCGAAAGTTAGTGTTTATCTTAGGTTTTACATAAGTATAAGAAAGAGTAAACAATATCCCAGATTTTAAATTAAACAACTACTAAGGAATCAATAAATAGGCTGAAATTTAATTTTATTTCTGAGTATTTATAAGTAATTTGTATTTTCATGCAGAATCCTCATAATTAAGTGTAATTTGTGGCAATTAAAAATATGCTATGTACTTGAATTAAAAGAATGGAAATGACTGCACCACAACTCCTTAACAACAACCGCTTAAATGATGGAGATGTTGACCAATCAGTACCTGTTCGGAGAAGCCAAATACATTGGAAAGAGTTTGTCTGTGGAGGTGGATCTGCCTTTTGCAATATTATTATAAGTTATCCCTTGAATAAATTAATATTTAGACAGGTAAATTTTATTTAGCGTTTAGTTTCAATAAAATGTTATTTACAATTGTTTGTTTCAATATTTATTATTATTTCAGATGATGCATGGCATTGAAGCAACCTTTGCATTGAATCAACTGCAAAAGGAGGGTCTGGGCTATTTGTATAGAGGCATGCTTCCACCTTTAATGCAGCGAACATTGTCAATGTCTATTATGTTTGGTGTTTATGATGAATGCTTAAGGCCTCTATTAAATAATGAGATAAATCCATATTTTGCAAAATCAATAGCTGGTGTTGTGGCAGGTTGCTTCGAGGCTACTCTGATGCCATTTGAAAGAATCCAAACTCTTCTTATCCATCCAAAATATCACAAAGAGTTTAAAAATACTGCCCATGCAGCCAGTCACATTGCAAAACATTGTGGCATAAAAGAATTTTATAGAGGCTTAGTTCCTATTTTATTAAGAAATGGTCCATCTAATGCAATGTTTTTTATAATTAGAGATGAAGTTAAAGAAAAATTACCTAAGCAGGATTTACTTTTCTATACAAGCTTACAAAATTTTATTGCTGGTGCATCAATAGGTGCTTTTCTTAGTACATTATTTTATCCCTTGAATGTAATAAAAATAGCAATGCAATGTGAGCTCAGTGGACCACATAGAACTGTTTCATATGAATTTAAATACATTTTACGCAAAAGAGGGTCTAAGTTTGCAAACTTTTATCATGGAGCATTGCTAAATATATCTAGAGCATTTTTAAGTTGGGGTATAATAAACGCCTCCTATGAAATTTTTAGGAAAGTTTTGTATTGATTATATCAGCTAACAGATTCTATGAAAATAATGTTTTTGTAGTTTGTTATTTATTTTTTAAAACCATGTGCAATGTGTTCAAAACGCTGTTACTGTGTATTTGCTACTACAACAGTGACAATAATCTTTTATCTCATTATCATCTCGAGATTTTGGATTGAGATATGCTGTATGCATCATGATTATTAAGTAATTTATGTTTTAACTGCCAAATAAAGTTCAATGACCTAAGAAAATCAAAATAGACTTACCATGCTTAAGTGACTTACCAGTTTAAGCACTTACCAAAAAATCAAAAACTAAATACTAAAAAATCTATGTCAATCAATACAAAAATAGCCATTTAAAATTGCCACAAATTATAGTCATTTCTCAAACTTTTCAATGAATTTATTAACACTCTATAACAATAGATTTTTCCTTGTAATTTTAAGTTGATTTCCCTTATTGAAATAATATTCTTTTACTTCTATAGTTTCTCAGCCCAGTAAGAGAAATGCAAATTATACCAAAAATGTATTAAAAAGTTTTACGGTAAGTAGCACAATAACAAAAATTTTCTTAAGAATTGATAAAAGTTATAAATTACCATAGTATGAAACTTATAATCATTCTTCTGTTCTATGCCATGCCATACAGTTTCAATTTATATTGCACTCTGATTTTGTGCAAAATATTTAAAATGTTATTTTACATAGCAAGACAACTAAAAATCAAAAATAACCTGAGGAACTAAAATTAGTAATGGGATATGTTTGTTAATTCCATTTATTTGCGTGATTTATCTGATTTATAAATCATGTTTGAACTTCTTATTGTGGTGACTGTGTATTGTTGTGTTGCAAGTATATATATTTTTTTATATGTTAAGCAGAATTTTAACGTATGAGATAATTTTTGTAAATATGTATATAATATTATTATAGAACAATAAATGTAAACATTGTGGCTAGCCCATTGTATGTTATTTGCAGTAGGTACCTAAAATATAAGTATTGCTTACAATATAACAATAACAACTTAAATATTTTACAAAAAAAACGACCAAGAACACTAAAAAGTCGAAAATAATGTAAGAACACACCCAACAAACACTGCTAACGTGCAACCCATACCTGAAAAGGCAGTCGTGCTGAACCTTTATTTTTATTTCGGGGAATCCTCATGGATACCCTGCGACCTGCGCTGGGGGGTGCAGGGTTATGTTGCGACCTACCAACTTAACCACCCCGGGGTTCAGCAGCTCGCCAGATAGGCGAGGAAGTGGGAGTTGCACGCTGGTGCATTTATCCCCGTCATACCCCGCCCGGCATTCGCCCGCAGGCATACCATTCTCAGTACGTCAGAGGCATGGGGAGTCCGGGGAACACCCCACGGAGCCCCACTGTCGCGGGAACCTATGTAATGCAGGCAGCCGTCACCTCACGGACGACGGCTCCCACTAGGGCATCGAAGTCTGGTGGAACCTTCTTCGTTGCCCTGTCCTTCGACGACGCCTTCTTGCATTTGCGAAAGGATCCTCTTCACTTCGGCGTTCAGCTGTCGCCTTCTGCGAGACAACAGATTCGCAAAAGTCGACCACCGCCTCTCACGGTCTTCTGTGTGCCAGCATCTCCCGGATAATTCAAATTCAAATTCAAAAATCTTTATTCAACATAGGCTTTTACAGACACTTATTGACGTCAAAACAAAGCAAAACAATCTAATTTAATGAAATCATATTAACCTTGTATGTGCATACATCCTGAATATACTCAAGATGTCTGCAAATACAAGTAGGAATGAAAAAAGAAAAAAAAGTTGACTACACCTGTTCGGAAATTGGGAAAGCCAAGTCCTGCCCTATCACCTCAATCCACCTCGATCCAGGCGGGGCAATCGCACAGTGTGTACAGTGCAGTGTCATCTGCACTCCCGCATTGTTCCGCCATCGCGCGATCTCTTCGGGGTAGACTGTCTGCCCATTGTCGCGTGCCTCACACCTGTCATACACAGGCCAACACCTCCACCTCAAGCTCCCACGAAGGGTGCCGGATATCGCACACGTTGTCTCAAAGAAAATAGGAATGATATTCCTGTTGCCCAAACAGGAGCCCTGTACAAAGCTATGGAGGCAACCACCCCTGCATACAACTTACGGTTTGTAGCTCCCGGTCCGCCGATGTTGGGAAGCAGTCGACCGAGACTCGTTTATCATTTCCGCCACGCGTTTGCGGAATAAACTGCCTCCTAGTTCGTAGTAAGGCATCATATAAACATGTACGGAGACATTTTCTGAAATCTGTATAAAATAGCTATGACAACATGATATGTATATATATACACCTAATTATACATATTTACGTACTTAGTATTCATTTTATTATCAGTTTGTATAAATAACTATTTACATTGGTAGTTGTAGTCAAAGGTTTCGTACACAACAAGGCGTTATTCTAACTCCTGCGTTCTGTCACAGTTCATCAATGTAGTTCTGTGGTAGGAGGTATATTATTCTACGTATTTTGGCGACATTGATTATAGCAGTATTGGATATAAAATGGATGAATAAACGACAGATCAATCTATCAACTGGAGGTACACAATATGAACTTGGATGATAATATACTTACTAGTGCCCAAGATCTCTCACATTTCCTTTACATCATCAATGTATGAAATTTATTAAAACCACCTACCATCACGGTAATCTACCATTTAATGTAACGAATATTCTTTCCTAGTACCTACAGATCGTGTATGCCTATGAACACGCCGTCGTATTTGGACGATTTTGGAGATGACGTTGATAAGCCGGCATGACGTCAGCCTCGTCCAACCAAAGTCTGTGGCACCATTAGCTATAATGCTTCACAGCGGATCTTCCCCGTGCTCCACGGCTCATCAGCCGTGTGCACCTTGTAGAACGCATTAAATGCTTTCTCGTAGCGACTATCACTGCGAAAATTCGCTCGCTGGGAAACTACAAGCATCAAATGAATAGTGTCCTGCCTAGTATTGGAGTGGAGTAAACACGTCATAATTTGATGTTAGCTTTAATCTTACATAATGAGACCATTTTTATATGTGACAGCACAGCCATATTTCTTCTTTTGATGGCTAGCGGTAGTTGACAAGCGCGTGTGAGTCTCCTTTGTCGAGTGGGGAGCATACTAACTTTCAAACTTTCGTGTTGCATTATCAATATAAATATATAAACGGGAATTAATACGATAAACCTCGTGTTTATCGTGTTAATTCCCGTTTATATATTTATATGGGGAGCATACCACAAAAATTTTAAGTTGCTGCTTACCACCTTTATGACGTCCTTTCACAACTGTGACCTTTCTGTGCTATTTTTTGTCAAAAATTACCTAACAAAGCGTTCGCACTAAAGTAATCATAAGTTTAATTCAGTGGCAGAACGACCACGGCAGAATACTGAATAACTTGTACGTAACAATTTTTAATGCTGTTATGCGAGTAAGGTACCATGCATGTAATTTAAGATATAGAGAAATACAAAATTCAATCTACAGTACAGACTTCCCAATGGCTCATAAAATCCGCAATCAATTTCATGTCAATTTTATTAAACGATGTACAAGTCACTGGGAAAGGATACAATATGGAATACCTAATAAGATATAATATTATGTTCATAAAGCATACGTCCTGTTTAGTGATATTTATTATAATCGTTGGTATGTGCAATTACTATGAATTATTTTGATTTAACTATGTAAGAAAATATACTACCTCTTACTATCGGAACACAACCATGCTATAATCCCGACAGAGGAGTCTCATACACGCTTGTCAACTACCGCTAGCCATCAAAAGATTAAATGGCTATGCTGTCACCATCATGGACTTAATAATCAAACACACTGTCACACACAAATATGATCTCGTGTAAGATCGATGCTAACGTTACTTAACTTCACTTCTTTATACCGGGTGTAATGGAATACCGAAATAATATTTAAGGTTGTTGATTAAGAAAAAAAAATGTTTTATGACTATTCTTTGTATTTTTATTATATGCCTACTTTCGATTTAATACGCTTAACAGTTAAGCATATTAAATCGAAAGTAGGCATATAATAAAAAAAATACAAAGAATAGTCATAAAACATTTTTTTGTAAATATTTTCATTCGGTCACTAATACAACCATTACTGCCAAGCTCAAGTTTTGGATAAAATACTGTTAATTTACTTTTTGAAATATGGCCGAAAGGGTTAAAATGATATTGTGTTGGATTACCTGAAAAAGGACAAAACAACACGTCACATTAACATAACAAGATAGAAGCACAGAAATCATAACTGAGTGCAGTTACAGTACAGCTTAATATTAAAGTGAATACCTATATCCAATTGACGACTCTGTAACAAACCAAATTGTAAATGGCGATTTAAAAGAGAAGAAAAAAAATTTTGACCTTTCAAGTTTCTTGCCTGTTCTTCTCGAGAAGGCTCTCCCAATTTCCGATCAGGTGTAGAGTCAACTTTTTTTTTCCATTCCTACTTTGCATCATCTTGAGTATATTCAGGATGTATGCACATACAAGGTTAATATAATTTCTTTAGAGATTGTTTTGACGTCAATAAGTGCCTGTAAAGGCCTATGTTGAATAAAGATTTTTGAATTTGAAAAAGGAGGGTTATAACATTTATAAGTCTGGGAATGGAGGGAGGTAGGATATCATTACGACGTCTAAATTATGACGTGTGTACTCCAATACTATACTACAACACAACACTATTAATTCGATGCTTGTAGTATCCCAGCGACCGAATTTTCGCAGCGATTATCGCTACGAGAAAGCATTCAATGCGTTCTACAAGGTGCACACGACTGCTGAGCCGTGGAGCACGGCAAAGATCCGCTGTGAAGCCGAGGGCACTGAGCTAATGGTGCCGCAGAATTTGGACGAGGCTGAAGTCATGCCGGTACTGCTCATCAACGTCATCTCCAAGTACGACGGCGTGTTCATAGGCATACACGATCTGTACTCGGAAAGAATATTTGTTACATTAAATGGTAGGTGGTTTTAATTTTCATCCAGATTCAGATGATGTAAATGAACCGTGAGAGATCTCGCGCACTAGTATTTCGTTCAAGTACCATGCAAGCACGAGAATAGACCAGCCGGCACATTACGTTACACCTGTTCATTCAATTGCCAACACAGTAAAACAAATCGTTTATTTAATAATAATAATTATAATGTATGATTGCGAATGCAAAAAAGGTCATTGCCTCATTGTTTTATCATTTCGAAATTCTTTTTCATCATCACAGCTCATATACGGCCCCACCGAGGGGGTCGAGCATATTTTAGTGGGACACGGCACTTGGCACTTGCCTTCCAATCGGGAGGTCCGGGGTTCGAGACCGTCATGTACCAACGTGTTATTCGTTTTACGAATTTCATATGTACATTTATTTGACGCTCTTACGTTGAAGGAAAACATCGTGAGGCAACCTGCATACATCTGCGAAGAAATTCAAAGGTGTAGGTATGTGAAGTGAAGTCGAGCAATCCGCACTGGGCCAGTGTGGTTGACTAAGGCCTAAACACCCTAACTTAGAGTAGGCTCGAGCCCCTCGGTGGGGACGCATATGAGCTGTTATGATGATGGGGGCTGGAGTTTTTCTGCTTGCTTTGGTTGTGTTAGGACCCGCATGACCAGCTGCCACGCTCCTGCCTAAGTCTGTCGAGATAATAATAATGTTTTGTTTGTTATCTATTTATAACCAATTCATTTGTTGTTGAGATATTCAGTTGAATCTCGCTTACGTCTTCAGCCTTTCACCTACCATCAGTTGAGATGAAGGCCAAGAGTCTCCCACTAAAAAAGAGGTATGGTAAAAAATGAGAAATATACAGGGTTATTTGTAAAACACCTGCAACCTCGCAGGATTAGATAGCTAACATCATAAATAACAACGTTTGTTCTACGACTTTTGATAATTCGTTAGATTTTACTTTTATACAAAAATAAATATGAATTGAATACCTCTAGAATGTTTGTAACTCTACGCGCACAGCGCGCGAGCGTAGCGTCGTTTCCGTCGTCGTTTATAAATGAAACATAGACTTATCAATGTCTCGATAGTGCAATAAAAACTTAAAAATTGATTTTTGTTCAATTTATTATCTTAAAACTCGTAAAACAAACGTTGTAGTTAATGATGTTAGCTATCTAATCCTGCAAGGTTGCAGGTGTTTTACAATTAACCCTGTACAAAGGCAGTAGAATAATGCACTCATTCGTGGAGCTGCTGTGGGGGCACATGGAGCCGGTTCACAACCGCGGCCGCTGCATCGCCATGAGCCGCACGGGCCACCTCCACGTGCGCGACTGCCGCAAGCCGCTGCCATTTCTCTGCAAGCTATCCGCTGACAAAATCGTTTACAACCAAGAATGCGACTCGTATAATTTGAGTAAGTTTCATACATACATTTAAGTATGACTACTATTAGTATACACTTGCAGATTCGCTTCAATTTAAAAAAGCAACTAAAAAGAATTTACAGCAAAAAGTAAAAAATTGATATTACCTAAATATATTTTTTACTTATCTTTAATGAAAAAAAAATAAAATTATTTACTAAAACGGTAAAACAATAATATTAAAAAAGCTGAAATGGCCATATACTCATATATGTGCTCCGTGCATTAATGGCATCTACACGGTATGTTGAAGACGCGTTCGATTTCGGCCCGAGGTAATTTTTATTTGAATTGATTTTAATATTTCTTGCAAAAAAGATCCGTTACAATACGTTCCGCAGAACAATTAACCATCAACGATAAAGTTTAGACTTCTTATCTATCTATGAATTGCTGCAGCTGCGACCCAATAAATTCATGACAATTATTGATCAATCGGCGACGAATCGACAGACAATCCTCTAGTTCTAGTGCGTCGTCTCGTGCGTGCGTCTAGTCGTTACCAAAATAATAATAATAATAAAATTATTTATTTCTCTCACAACAAGTTAACTTACAATATAACTTATTTAGATCGTACAATTTTTGCATACAGTGTTGTGAGAAACTGGTGCCTGTTAGAGACTATATAGCCTGTGTTACAGGTCACCAGGCCCCCCTCAAGCAGATTGCAATACAATATATAGGTATGTGCCTATGTTTGAAAGGACATCCGTTTAGAAAAAGAGATAAGGAATAATCACAATAATTAATAATAATAATGAAAGAAAATGTATGAAAAAACTAAAAACATTAAAGAAATAACACTATACTTAGCTATTATTGTACTGCGGAAAACACAGAGCGAATTTATCTGATGTATGTGGCTGTGTGTGCGAACGTGTAAGGGGGTAAGGTGATGGTGTGTGGATGTGTGTTTGCGTGTGTGCGTGAGTGTGTTGTTGTGTACATATACGGTGGATGTGAGTGTACATGTGTGTGTTTATGTGAGTGGTGTGAAAAAATGTCAATGAGGTTTGTCTAAACAACAAAAGGCTAACAATAAATATATTCCAAACTGTAGGGCAGAAGCTTTAGCATTAGCAATAATAAGGGGATTAATGTATACAATTTTGGTCTTATCTTTGGTCAAAATGTTACGACTTATAAAAAATAATATTAAGTTCCATAATTTACTAATTTTATTTGAGTATACGCTTTTCGGGTGTTTATTACTTTAAGATAGAAAGGAGACTTTCAGTGGATTGGTAATCTAGATTTGTTAGATATCTCACTACAACAGTCTTGCAACCGGCTCTTGGGAGTGAGTATATACTTAATATAGTATTTACCTTATTGTACAGATAATCACTCATGAAGCAGAAGAAATTACGTGAAAAGGCGGTTCTGTAGGGTAACATTGCACAGACAGACCCCTTCCTGCGTTTATCCTTCAGTAGTTTCGGGTCATAGAACAATTTGGAGTGCTTGGTTAAAATGGTTTGTAGTATGTACGTTTGCCTGACGGTAAGCACATCCCATTTTTTATAGAGCTCTGCGGTTGGGTATCGGAATGGAAGGCCAGCCGTCACCTTTAGCACTGCGCGTTGAGCTCTTTCGACCTCAAGAAGAGTTGTTTTAGGTATACCACCCCATGTTGAAATACAGTATTCCAGTAGTGGCTGGCAAAGGGCACAATAAACCATTCTAATAGTTCGATGATCCGAAACATGTCTGAGTGTTTTAAAGATATATATAAGCTTCCGTAGTCTGGGCACAAGGTTTTGAACATGGTATTTAAAGGAAAGCGTTTGGTCAATGATTATTCCCAGATATTTAATGTGAGTAGTCCTATTAAGAGCAGAGCAATTACATGCTGTACGGTCAGAGATGCATTCATGAGCTATTATCTGCAGCGAGTCAAAATACAACATTATGATATTAAATATTTTATATGGATTTTTTCGTTTCCTGTAATGTATAAAAAAATAAGGATTTTCATACAAATTAGCGAGACCCCTTAGACCTTCTTAATTCGGCCCTGTCGCATAATCCGTTCTTAGCGGACGTCTACTAACTACCCCTCTACCAAATTTTAATTTTATTACAAAAAATGAAGGATTTTATACAAACTTGCGAGAGCCCTTATAGACCGATAGCGCTAGGCTTTTTTGATGTCATAAGTTTCAATAATTCTAAAGTTGTTTATTTCTTGCATGTGGATGCAGTCATACCTATGAAGCTTATTATTTCATTTTGTGCCACATCTGGTACTTGCATTTTCAGTAATTCGATGATTTGTGTTTGATTATTTTTATTCAAATTAAAACTGGCAAAATTTATTTTAAGTTTAAAATAATTATGGTACCATATCTAGGAGAGCCCGCGGAGTGTGCAAATCCAGTTTGTGTCATCTTCATCCAGAGCAAACTGACATAGAGTCAGTATTTAAGTACACTACGAAAAAAAAATTACAGTTAATGAAATAACTATTTTCTATCTCAGATCACTTACCTAAGCCTATTTAATAAATTTGTGCCAAGTTGGATCACGCAATTTTAAGATTATTAATTATTTTCGTTTTCCAAGCTATAAACGCTTCAAAAAAATATTACAATAATTAGAGTTTACACATTTAATATCATAAATGCATGAAAAGTCGACATTGTAAATTTGTGTCATTTTCATGCACGATAAACATAGAATGAATAAAACACAAAAACAATGGTTACGGTCGAAGCGGGTCGACGCGCGGCGCGACGCGGGCGAGCGGCGGCGGGTGACGCTCGCCGTACGCACTGTTCACCTTCGTTTGGTAATCACAGCTAATTCCATTCAGCCGTTAAAGCGTGATTGATTAACAAACATACAAACACACGCGTAGCACTAGGAATGCTTCATGCTAGCTTCATAATGTTAAATCTCAGAATAACGCACGCACTCGTTTGTCGCAACTTGGAAAGATCGAAAGTGCTTAAACAATCAGCCCAGCACGTGCCACGCGCGCGTTTGACTGGCCGGTGCCCGCCGCCCACGCCTGCGCGCTTCCCCGCGCTCGGCGTTCGTGCAAAGAAGTCTGGTATTTTTTTGAAATAAAAGGATTTCGTGGATGAAAACAACACAAATTATGAATAGTGTTTTGTTACAAAATAATAATTAGAAACACGTGAACTCTAATAACTTGCATTTTATTTTAAGTATTTTACAGGGTGTTGTAGTAAAATAATAAAATATCTATACATCTCGTGGATGAATTTGACACAAAATAGTTTAAACAACAGATACTAGTATTCTAAAACGCATAACACCTATTTTACCAATTGTAATATTCTTTCAGAGCTAGTTGGGCGTCATGTTAGCAACTGGTTAAAAATTAAGATTCTCGTGGACAGAGATGACACAAAATGCCTATGCACATCAGATACTACTTCGTTATTATGATGAAAGTAAAATTTTCATCTCTAATTTTGTTTTCGTCCAATACTGATTGAAACGACAAATACCTAAATTTCTACCTATGCAAGTACCTAGAATGACACAAAATATTTTTTTAGGTTGGGCAAATGGTCTGTAAACTATATGCGAAAAACAAACAACTTTAATATTTTTGAAACTTAAAAACCTAGCGCTACGGGTCTATTAGACCGCCTTAATCCGGCCAGGTGGGTTATTGTCTAAGAAAAAATCTATCACGATCGCTTGTAATTTGACAGCCATTGCGCCGTGAACATAAGACTCTGTGCGGACTTCCTTTTACAAAGGAGTAATGGATGGACTGCGAGTGTCAAATTGTAAGCGATCGCGATAGATTTTTTCTTAGACAATAACCCCCCCGGTCGCAAAATCCGTTCTTAGCGAACGTCTACTAACTACCTCCATACTCCCTAACAAATTTCAAGTTTCTCGCAATAAAATAAAGGACTTTGATACTAACTTGCGAGAGCCCTTAGATCTCCTTAATCCGTTCCTGTCGCAAAATCTGTCTTAGCGAACGTTTACTAACTACCTCCCTACCAAATTCAAGTTTCTCGCAAAAAAATGAAGGACTTTCATACCAACTTGCGAGAGCCATTAGACCTTCTTAATCCGGCACTGTCACAAAATCTGTTCTAGTGGACGTCTACTTACTATAAACTACCACCCTGCCAAATTTCAACTTTGTACGTCAAGCAGTTTTCGAGATTTCTATAGGAGTGAAAACCTTTCGCTTTTATATATAGATTTAAGTTTATTATAGATGTGTACTGTACTCGTACTTATATTTTTAAGAGCACTACTTATTACTTATATTGGAATTTCAAAGTTTTTAAACTTTGAAACAAAGCGCGCGCAAGTGTCACACGAAATGTGACATCAGATGGAAGGTCGCGATGAGGCGGTAATATTCAAATTTTAGATGCGTTCGTTCCCGAATAATGCGTTTGCCATCATACTAAGTGCTATATTAAATTATTTAAATATTCAAGGTATCTACTTCTATAAAATCTATATTGTGACAAATAATAATTATATAAAACAAAATTATGTTTAACAATTAGTGGTGTTCCTAGGTCCTGGACCCAGCTCGGGGGGGGGGGGGTCTGACCCCCCTGGTTCCGCCCTTGGATGACATAGCTTGTGTCAAACGGGAATGTAATAAATTATTACGACTCATTTTATAGAAATAAAATCGTAAGAACCTACTCAATCCTTTAATCTATATAAATAAAAATCAATGTATTACTATGTTTGTTTGTCCTCTATGCGTTCCGAAACCATTCATCAGATTGTAATGAAACTGGTAGGGTGTTATGGGGACACCCCTGAGGGTTCCTAGCAAAAAAAAAAAGCATTTACGTGGCATTGCAACGCATGCCGGGTATAGCTAATTTAAAATAAAATATGGTTTTTGAACAAAATTCGGTAATTTTTTGGGATAAAATAATGAAATTCAAAATCGAGTCTGCTGCAAAAGCACTTAAATGTGCTTATAGTTGACCACTTATTATTAGTAGACCAAATTATAAATAAAAAACTGACTAATAAATAATAAAAAGTTATAAATAAAAAAAAACAAAATAATAAACAGGAAGGTACTTATAAAAAAAAAACCAAATTAAAAAAATACGCTTTACACGAGCATCGAACCACCGCCATTAAGACCTAAAGTCGAAGATCTAACGCATAGACCAAGCCTGTCTTATATAAAGTTATCATGTTTTTGTGTAATACGACATGCGATAGATGGACGTAAAAATTTGAGGCGATGTAAAAAAAGTTTCACTTTAAGAACAACTTATCAACCACAGACTGGACAAAAGGCCCGAACAACTCGTGTTACCTAATACACGTCGAGCCTCAGAACTGGTATGATGCGTATTCCACGTGCCTGGCTAGCGGGGGGTACCTTGCAGTACTAAGTGACCGCGCCGAGGCCGGCTACATCCGCGGCCTCTTCAAGCATATCGACGAGATAAAGCTGTCCAACAACGATGTCGCCTTCTTGGGTTTTAGCGACCTCTTCCAAAAGTACCACTTCAGAACTGTGCACGGTAAGTTTATAGGCAGTTTTAATAGCATCATCATCAAGTCACATAAAATACACCCACTGCTGTCATAAGGCTCCTACAAGAAGAGAGGAATTTAACACTACCTAATCGACCTGAAAAGCAACCTGAAAATCGACCTGAAATGCAATTCGGCAACTATCGCTGCCGCCTTTATATTCCCGACGGGAAATGCGTGGCCGGACCGCCCCGTATCCACCGTTGGCTAGACGGCAAGCGTGTGTGGGACTCTCCCGGCAGAGGGATAGGCATACCCACTTAAACCTCCCGGTGTTCTCCCAGCCCTTGTGGTAGGGTCCACCATGCGATACAACTACTCACGCGCCCGAGCTACCCCGTCCGCTTGGTCAGGAGGGAGGGGGGTTGTCCCGAGAACACCTTAGGCGCTGGCCACACAGAAAAGACGTAGGGCGAGGACGCGTCGCGGACAGGGCGCAGACGCGGCGCCCGTTTAGTTTACTTTCATACAATATATATTTTCGCGTCGCGACACAAAACAGACAGAAAAGACGGGGCGCAGACACGACGCTTACTCGTTGGAAAGGACGCCGCCCTGTCCGCGACGCGTCCGCGTCTTACGTCTTTTTTGTGGCCAGCGCCTTACACAAAAGCCACACGCTAATTATTCCGCAGTCATTCCACAGAAAAAATGTACATAGATATTTTAGCTGCGGAAAAAATAGCTTGAGGTTGTCACAAGCTAATGTTATTTCCATAAATTTTTTCAGCGGAACGATTGCAGAAAAATTAACATATTGTGGCCGTTGTCTAGGGGGCAGGACAATTCCTAGTCGGAGAAGTCTTACGGTGGAGTGCAAGGGGCCAACTGTACACGCAGGCCTCCACGGACTGTTGTTGCCGTCTACCGCTTAACTTCAAAATCCTCTTTAGCTATCTATCAGTGGAATGCACTTGTTGTTCTTAATTTGGAATCTATTCTTCATCGTTATACATTGACTACGTAAAACAAATTTTCTCGAAACATCATTATACAACACTAGTGTTTGGATTGTATGGTAAATGACACTTACATCCCGACCCTGTGAACGACCGTTCATTAATCCGACCTTATAATAAATGAATCAATAACACCTATGATGTTATCCACCTAAGGTGAGCGTATACAAGACATCGGCTATTCAGACTGGGACCGCAGTTGCCTTCCATCCAGTGGTAACATGGTCGTTGGACACCGCTGCGGCGGCACCAAGCGGAGTGGCCTCCTCACCACGGAGGACTGCGACATCCCGGCCATGTTCTTCTGCGAGAAGCAGATCAAGCCATCTTCACGGCGAGTAGTTGGAGCGCACCCGAAGATACCGTTAAAAGTGCGTCGTGCAAAGCGAAAAATACACAAAAAGGTCCATGATACACCTGGCGCGGTACACAATACTTAGTACAAAAAGAAGTCGTCCTAGAAATATATTGTGTTTACATTGGGAAAATCACATTTAACATGTTGTTCATATTACGCATATGGTTGTTCGATTGAAAGGTAATAAGAGCCAAAAATAATCGACAGATTGTTTTAAAATGACATTATAGCTTTATGTATACGTACTTAATAATAATTGTATCTGTCAATGGTAATAAATATTAATTTGAGTATTTTTACATTTAATTTTTATTCCCTGCAATCCCACTAGATAAGAGTGGAAGGACTATTAATTACAATTACTTCTACTTCACAGAGGGCGTTGTTCTCTACACGGCCAGTTCTGAGGGGCGGAAAACTCTTCGCCCTTAACCGTAACCAAACTCTGGGTTGTACTTAATTCCGTGATACACAATAGAATCGCATGTTAGAAGTACCTTATCCTGAGTAATAAACAAACTCACTATAGCAAGTGTCCCGTACAGCACCTGAACAGCAGCGAAGAGAGGAGCGCTCTTCTGTGGTCAAAGCCCGAATATCTTCTAGGAACACTTGCTCATAACACAGTGGACGTGACAAACAACTACACATACACAGGGCCATAATTAGGTTATCAAAACACCTGATTACTTAAATAAGGTAATAATCAAATTCGCGAGTTCACTCGTGCGCGCTGTCAACGACCGACCTATCAATACGGGAGATAGTATGCGACTACTTAACGGGAACGAATCTAGCGCGTACCCTCGATTTCCGAACAGGCGTAGAGAAATATTAGTTACATCACCAGAGCTTATTGGAGTGATGCAGGAATACTGTCACTATCAATAGTTTTTTGCCAACGGTATGGGCTTTTGGGTTGGCTGGCAACGTGCAAGTGACTCTCCCGCGATCAGCAATAGTTCCTGCTATATATTATCAAAATAAAAAATGCTGGATCTGTGTTCAATACAATTTATTACTACAACTGAAAATAACACATATTGTATTGATGTTTGGTTCTTGAGTTATAGTCGGCAAAAAAGTGTTTTGCGACCCTAAGGTTGAAATTCCATTTTCATTTTTCACGTCATAACTCATAACATAACACAGTTCATTTTCCTTTACAATTAGCATACTGACACTTACAAGATAGATAGATAGAACATTTATTTGATACATCAGGATACAGGCATTACACTAAATTCAACTTATAAGTAATGTACCAAAAAGGTCTCCACTCAGCGTACGCCGTGACCGTGACGCTCGTAACAAAGAGTGCCACGACACTGATATTCTGTGGAAACCTTTTACAGATGCAGCATCAATAGACTTAGAAAGAAATCTTTTAGCGACCGAAGTAATTAACACATTAACTTTTTAAGAAGTTATTTTCATAACAATGTTTAACTATAACAATTCAAAACTGTCCATCCATATCATCCTTCAAAAAACATGTAAAAAAATATTACCTATCCCTGATATCCACTTAATGTATGTATATGTTTATATATTTTATCTATGTACTATCTTTGCGCAAGAGAACAGCGCTCACCAGAGTATTATATTTTCACTGCCATGGGTTGACCGGAAGAAATCTCTTGTAGAGATAAGTCCACCATTTGACTTCATTTAATTGTAATATTAACTAAATCTGTAAATTAATTTGTGCAATATAGTGTGTAATAATAAATTAGTTCTCTACTTTTGTCATTACTTTCTAAATACTTACCTATATCATTATTAAAATCTATCCATAATCCAATATTATAAAAATGTAGAATCCATACTAATATTATAAATGCAAATGTAACTCTGTCTGTCTGTCGCGCTTTCACGCCAAAACTACTGAACCGATTTAAATGAAATTTGGTACAGATAGTCTAGAGCAGCCTTTCCCAAAGTGGGCGATAACGCCCCCTTGTGGGCGCTGCAGGCTTAAAGGGTAAGAGACCTAGAAAAAAATGGGGGCGTTGTGTAGAGGCTTAGGGGGCGATTTGTAATTTCATCTAGCTAGGAAGACTCTTATGGCCGATTTCACCAACCATAACTTAGCTTAGGAAGCCCCTAAGACATATGTTGTCACTTTTTGTCTTTAATGAAAAGAATGTGAGAGCATGGTACCTAAGAGTCACCTAAGCTAAGAAGAGGTTGGTGAAAATGGCCATTAGACACCGACTGAGCTCTCGACTCTCGACTACAACTTGTGAACATTAACTAATATTAATTAAGAGATTGCTCAAATTCGGTTCGATATTTCTCTCCGCGTAGTTCATGTATGTCCTGTTTTATTCAATAAATAAAAGAAAAATCATGTCAATCGGTTGCTCCGTTTCGAAATGAAAGTAGACACAAACGATCAAATATTATACGAAGAGAGGCAATGTCCGACCTGCCACCCCTTTCACCCACGCCATTGACGACGTACGCGACCTTCGCGCCGACGTCCAGCGAGCCGGAAGCCGTGTCGTCACACGCTGCCCTCGCCGCCGCACCCTCCCAAACCAGCTCTCGAGCTCCCACGCCACCACCAGTCGCCGTGCCCACCACCCAGTCGGCTACCCCTGCTGCCGACCAGGCAGCGACTCCAGCCGCAAGCAAGCTCGGCAAGCCGCCCAACGCCCGCCCATACCGCACCGGGGTGCGATTCATCCCCACCACCCCAGAAGAGTACCGTAATGTGCAGCGATACTTGGCCGAGGCGTCCGAGCGTGATCCCACTATAACGTGGTACGCCTACACGCCCGCAAATGAACTCCCATCATTTCATCGTCATCGCCCGGGACGTTCGGATGCCGACGGTGGAGGAGTTCGTCGCCCGTCTGGCGCTTCGAATGTTCGACAACGCCGACAACGGGCCCCACCTCCATAATATTGCTCTATGTCCCCAGGCCTCCAGACTCTCCCGGGGGGGGCGATCCGCTCCTGAGGAAGTGGAGCGAATTCGTACCCAGGCGCAGAGGGAGGCTCTGCGTCGACGGAGTGAGGCACTCGCCTCCCCAGCTGTCGGCCACCGGACGATCGACGCGATTCGTCCGGTGTTGGAGGAGTGGGTTGGGCGCCGGCAGGGCAGCCTCACGTTCCGCATGGTGCAGGTACTGACCGGGCATGGCTGCTTCGGTCATTACCTGCATCGAGTCGCGCGTCGGGAGGAAACGCCGCGGTGTCACCACTGCGACGCTCCCGACGACGCTGCCGAGCACACCCTATTGATGTGCCCGGCCTGGCGACTCCAGCGTAGCGAGCTTAACGCTGCGCTGGGAGGCGGAGACCTCTCGCTGCCGAGCATGGTCGTGGCCATGCTCCGCGGCGAAGCGGAATGGGGGGCTGTCGCCTCCTTCTGCGAGGACGTAATCTCGCAGGAGGCCGCGGAGAGGGAGCGGGAGGCAGATCCTCAAGCCGCTCCCATCCGCCGCAGACGGATAGGCAGGCGAAGGCGGGCATTCGCACAAGCGATGCCCATCTAATGACCCTGCCGTAGAGGCCTACGTGCACGGTTGGCCCCGTGCACGCCGCCGTAAGGCCCTCCGTCTGGGGATTGCCCTGGTGTTCTCGGGCAATCCTCCCTTGGCGATAGCCCGACCGGTGGGTCGGGCTTGCCCGGGCGCGTGGGTAGTGGAGTCGCAGTGTGGACCTTACCCAGCGCGCCCATAAGGGCACCCCGGCTAAGACTCCGCTTCGTCAGCGACTTTGCTGACGACGCCACCACCTGACCAGACCTCGTGTCGCTTACGGCTTGTAGTCTGCCGCGGGACCCCACCGCTCGCGCGCGTGACTCGCCTAAGCGACACCACCACCCCACAAAACCAATGGCTCGCCGAGAAGATGCCCGGGCAAGGAGCGATCAAATGCCCGAAGCCCGCACACGCCCATGGCGGACGAAACCCTGACTGACTCCGCGCCTTGCGCGGTTGCTCGCCGAGAAGATGCCCGGGCAAGGGGCGATCAATGCCAGAAGCCTGCACCCGCCCATGGCGGATGAAACTCTGTCTGTCTGTCTCCGCGCCTTGCGCAACCTATTCACTATGGCCTCCGCAGATGTCAATCCATCCCAATCCTTCGTCGAAGACGCGCTTAAAACCTTCTTGTCCTCACTCACCTCTTTAGGGTACAAGATTCCAGATGAACTCGCTCTAGCACTGTCCCAAACGTAGGATCCCTGACTCTCCCGAGTCTCCACCCCCTGCTTCGCCCGTTTCCACTGCGCCGTCTTCCACGGCAAAGCGTACGGCCTCAGAGAGGTACATAACATAACATCTTGACTAATTGTCAACATGGGTTTAGGCCAAACAGAAGTACGGCGACAGCCTTAAAAATTTTTGCAAATGACATAAATATTGCTCTGAATAATAAAAAAATAATACTGCTTGTTTTTATTGATTTTAAAAAAGCGTTTGATACGTTGGATCACGAGTGCTTAGTGCAGGCCATGGATGAATGTGGAATAAGAGGACCAAAAAAAAATGGTTTCATATGTATTTGAAAAACAGGACACTGCAAGTAAAAATAAATGGCGTCTATAGTGAAAGAGGTGATGTTAAATATGGCGTCCCGACTGGGTCAGTGTTTGGGCTTATAGGTTTTATTATATGGGTTAATAACATGATAAATGTAATTAAAAATTGTAAGCCATACATGTACGCCGATGATACTTGTTTAATGTATAGTGGAACGAATGTCGATGAAATTACACAAATAATGCAAATGGATCTCGATAATGTTGTGAAATGGACACATGACAATGGCATCATCATAAATGTGGAGAAAACAAAATGTATGTTAATTGCGAGCCCATACAATAAATCTCTAAAATGTAAAAGAATTGAGATTAGAGGCCATACATACGAGTGTCTGCACCTAAGCCTCAATAAAAATGTAAACTGTCAATGTAAACACATTGAACAAGTCAACACCTATAAGTACTTAGGCATAACTGTCGACAGTCGCTTTTCGTGGGACATACATATAGACAATACTTGTCAAAAGCTGCGTTCAGTTTTGGGGATATTACATAACCTTAAATATGCAGTAAGTCGGGGGATATTGTATATGCTGTATTACTCTCTTGTAGATTCACTAATAAGTTATGGAATGGGTGGTTATGGAATGGGTGCTTATGGACTGACATTCCCTGTACACTTAAACAAAATTAAGGACCTGCAAATAAGGTTTCTAAAACTATTATGTAATAAAAAAGAAAAGGATAAATTAAATAAAGAGTACATAAAATTATTTAAAATTTGCAATATATTACCAATTGAAAATAAAGTTAAATTAATGTTATTACTAGAGCAAAACAATAAAAATAATAACACAAAAATAGAACATAAGCACCCGATCCGAAAAGTTTCGCATAAGCGAATATACGAAGTGCCTACATATACAAACTACTTTGGTAAGCGTACAAGGCAGTGGCTTGTTCCTACACTGCTTAATGAACTACCAGAGAAGATAAGTACTCAAATACTCGTAGATTGCGTTTCACGATGCTTACTTAAAAAAATACTTAAAAAACACTATTTGTCCATGTGTCCTTAGGCGACATCCCTACTTGTATTTGCAGACATCTTAAGTATATTCAGGATGTATGCACTTAAAAGGTTAACATGTTTTCTTTTAATTTTTGCTATGTTCTGACGTCAATAGGCGTCAATAGGTGCCTGCATATGTTGAATAATGATTTTTAATTTGAAGAGAGTGATGTTAAAATACGGTCCTTTAAAATAAGGTTTTTGTGTATGCGTATGTGTGCGTGTGTGTGTGTGTGTGTGTGTGGGTGTGTGTATATATGTGTGAGTGCGTGTGTGAGTGTTGTGTCTGTCTGCTTGTATGAGATGTTATGACGATTCGTTGCTGCGTGGGTTGTGTGGTTGGTTTATGCTTGTCTGTTAATGCAATACGAATATGAAGTACCTATACGTTAATAACATATTATATTTAATAAAAATTATGCAAAGTTAAGTAGTTTATGGAAATGCGTCCACGGGGATACTGCCGACAAACTGTTGCACAGTTTGGCAGGATTAATTTTTAAGTTATTTGTAAAAAATACTTATATGTAAAATAAAAAAAAAAAAAAAAGTCTTCCTATTCCTCGTCGTTTAGCGACGAAACCCTAGTGTCTCTCTCGGCTCTCTCCGACGAGACCGACACCTCTCAATTTATTCCCGCCGTCGGGAAAAAGAGCCGCCGCAATAAGCGACGCGTTGCCCGTCCCGCTTCGCCTCATACGTGTTTCTTTTAATTGCCCGTGGTAAGAGGCAGTTGACAGATTTCATTGTCCTGGATATATAATAAAAAGAAACCAGAACTGGTAGAAGTTAGAATAAGGAATTTACCAACGGAAGATCTTACCGTTGAACAACTTCGAAAAAATTTAGTGGAAAGCATCCGCCAAGAAAAGGAAACTCAAAGAAAAGGGGAGGAAACCGACCAAAATATTCAGATTGAAAGTTCAGTCGAACAAAACGACGAACGTACAAGAACCGTAGATCATACGAAACAAAAAAAAAAATGGAGAAGAGCCGAAATAGAGAGGAAATAAGAAACACCATAAAGATTGCTATTAACTGGAGTTTTGAATATCTCCTTTAACAGTTTTCTGTTGTAGCTGTGGCAAAATCGGAAAGTGAAGCAGAGTGCTGCAAAAAAACCGATAGCAAATGGACCTATACAGCAGAGAGTAAAATAGCTAAGGCAACAGAACGTTCGTTAACATAAAGGTATGTGGAAAACCTTATAGAGCGTTATTAGATTCAGGATCCACCAGCTCATATATCAATGAAGAGGTGATAAAAGCTGTGAAAAAGACTTCCCGAGGCAAAAAGAAATAAGACGAAGCGTATTTATGGCAAATGGTTCGAAGGTCATCGTCACGAAAACAGTCCTAGCAACGATACAAATAGAAGGACTTACACTGGAACACGAGGTACATGTCATGCCCAAAGCATCAAAAATTATCATAAGAATGGACGTAATACAAAAATTGGGTATAAAATGGGACTTTAGCAATATCACGCAAGGAAAACAACAACCGGAGACAGTTACCATTTCAAACACCTCAATAACAAAAGAACAACAGAACGAACTTAATAAATTACTACAGGAAGAATTCGATAAATGCGAGAAACACGAGTCTAAAAGGAAACACCTGGGTTAAGCACAAAATTAATTTAAAACACAACATACCAATAAAACAAAAATATTACCCGAGAAACCCAAAACTGCAAGAAAAAATTACGAGATAAATATGCTAAAAGACGGAGTGATAGAAAAATCGAGCAGCCTCTATAGTTCACCCATTGTTTTGGCAAGAAAAGATAATGGTGAATATCGATTCTGCATAGACTTTAGAAAAATAAATGAGATATCGGAAAAGGACGCATATCCTATACCACAAATTGATGACACGTTAGAAAAATTAAGAAAGGCCAACTATTTCTCAAAATTTGACCTTAACAATGGGTACTGGGACATAAGTCTAGAAGATGACAGCAAACCAGTGACAGCATTAACAATACCAGGTAGAGAACTATACCAATTTAAGGTAATGCCATTTGGATTGCATTCTAGTGGTGCTACATTCCAAAGACTATTAGATATGGTGGTAGGACCCTAAATGGAACCTAATGCATACGTGTATTTAGATGATATAATTTTGTGTAGTACCAGTTTCCAAAAACACCTGGAACTTAAAAGAAATCTTCAAAAGAATCCGAGAAGCTGGCTTACAGATAAATAAAGAAAAATGTAATTTTTGAATAGAATAGAAATCTTTATTTGCCAGAATATGGTTCTAAAGGTGTTACAGTTTCATTGAGCCGACTATCCTTTAAAGGTACATTCTTACATTATGAAACCACAAAAAAATATTTGTAAACCAAAAATAGAATATTTGGGCCATACCGTGACAAAAGAAGGAATCAAAATGAACGCAAAGAAAATCGAGTCCATTATACAACTAAAACCACCACAGAACCCAAAGGAACTAAAAGATTCATAGGAATGACATCTTGGTACAGAAAGTTCATCCCGAAATACTCGGAAGCAATGGCACCGTTACTAAAATTAATGAAGAAAGACATGAAGTTTACCTGGGGTCCATCCCAAAATGACGCATTTCAGAAAATGAAACAACTCACAGAAGAACCCGTTCTTATGCGAGCCGATTTCAACAAGCCATTTATCCTACAAACCGACGCAAGCAACAATGGATTAGGCGCAGTACTACTACAAGAAACGGAAAACCTACAGAAACCGATTATGCACGCAAGTAGAACCCTACTGCCAGCAGAAACAAGGTACACGACAACAGAAAAGGAATGCCTCGCCGTAGTATGGGGCATAAGAAAAATGAGAGCATTCTTAGAAGGTTACCACTTCACAGTAATTACTGACCACCAAGCCCTAAAGTGGTTAAACAGCATAAAAAGTCCATCAGGAAGACTGGCAAGGTGGGCGCTAGAATTGCAACAATACGATTTCGGCATCGTTTACGGAAACGGGAAACAGAATGTAGTAGACGATGAATTATCACGAAATCCAGTATGTGCGACCAATACACAATTACAAGAGTGGTACAAAAGGAAATTTAATGAGTTAACACAAAATCCAAACGAAAATCAATATTTTTGTATAAAAGATGGCCTGTTATACAAGAAAATCACAAGCCCAGCATACGGAATAACCCTAAATCCCCAATCCGAATGGAAGCTTTGCATGGCTGCCGACCAAAAAACCAAGATACTAGACAAAAATCACGATACACCGAATGCAGGACACCTCGGAACGGCAAAAACCGTATCCAGAATAGCCCAACGATATTATTGGCCAGGTATGTTTAGGGATGTCGCAAGCCACGTAAGAAAATGTACGCGTAAACAGAACATTAGAGACAATTATATCAACATTCATAACTAATAATCACAAGAAGTGGGACGAGTATTTATCAGAGTTTAACTTCGCAACCAATATCTCCAAACAAGACTCAACAAAATACACACCAGCATTTATTATTCGGCAAGGAATTAAGATTACCCGGGAACAGAAATAAATTCCCAACGCCAACCCCAAAAGAAAAACAAAACTTGAAGAAATCTACCAATTAGAAAGACAAAACCAAAATACCGCTTCAATTCAACAAAAACAATATTACTATTAGATTAACGATTTAGTTTGGAAAAAGAATACCCATTATCGAACGCAAATAAAAACTTATTGTGCGAAATTAGCACCAAAATATTCCAGTCCCTTTAAAATCATTACGGAAAAATCTCCAGTAATATTCATTTTACAAGATACAATAAACCCGAAAAAGGTATGTACCGCCCATATAAAAGACTTAAAAATAGCAAACATTTAGGAAGGTAATATAACAAAAAATCAGCAAACATAATTTCATAAATACCCGCAAATAAAATAAGAATCACAATTAAAACTATAATAATTCCGGATACTCCAGAAGCGCCGAATACCGAGCGGCGAGTGGCGGCCTGGACGAGAGCGAAGACCAGTTGGCCAGCAGTTTTGACTTGCAGGATTTACAGCCCTTGTCACAGCTAGACCTGGGGGGGAGTTCTTGTTCGGCGATTCTGTCTCCGACACGGAAGAAACCCTAGAAATAACAGTAAATAGGGAAGAATATGATGAGTTCGTCGAGAACAGCAAGGGGTCGAGGAAAAAAAAGAAAAGGTCCAGGAAAAACGCCACAGGGGGAGTAAGAGAGGCGCGGTGCCCCTCCCCACCTACAAAAAATCTTAAGTTAATCTTAAGAAAAAGAGCCGCCGCAATAAGCGACGCGCTGCCCATCCCGCTTCGCCCGCCGCCTCAGAGGCGCCGAGCCAATCCCCCGCCGCTTCGCCGGCCCCTACATCCGCTCCCTCTAAAGCGACCGCTATACTGTCCCTTATGGACGTAGCGGTTAAGCTACCTCGGGCCCCTAAGGCCAATCCAGCCCCTAGGGCCAACGCCACCCAACCGACGCGCCCTAAGCCCCCGCCACCCGTCTTCCTGCGGGACAACACCCAGTGGACCCGCGTGTCACTCTCTGTTCAGTCCCCGTGACGGGGACCGGCATGGCGCTCGCTGCCACCATCACTCTTTTAGAGGTTAGAAGGAGGCGATTTATTACAAAGATGATACTTACCGTGAAAAGCTTGTAGAGTGTAATTGAAGGTGCCTAGATCGATGAGATGAAGGACAAACGTGCACTGGCGCGCATTTGTATATCTCTAAAACCTTCATTATATCAATATGTACGTACATGTAAAACTGCTAAGGAAGCATGGGACAAGCTCGCACAAACCTTGGGAACAAAGGTCTGTTCCGAAGAGTCTCTTTGTTGACACAATTGCATGAGATTCAGTTTACAATTTTTTTCCATGTCAGAATACATGGAAAAAATTGTAAACTGTAAAAAAAATTGTAATCACTACGCTTGTGCAACAACTAAGTAACATTGGAAAGGCAAATGAAGAAGTGACTGAAATTCTATTCCTCCTTAGGGTCAAACCTTGAGACGCTATGGATGACTAAACAGTTACATTGTGAAATAGTGCAAGCCAGAATTGCACATGCAAGGAAAATTTAATTACAGAAGAAACATGGAAAAAACTAAAGAACAATAAGGCAAAAATAAGGATCCCAGATAAGAACCCTAAGAAAATGTTTGTAGCATATGGCAGTAAGACACCTTTGGCTTTAAAAGGTTCTTTCAATGCAGAATTAAAGGCTGGAGAAAATATACAAGAATCGCTATTTTACGTGATAGCTGGAGGTACCAGAAACCTGTTAGGAAGAAACACGGCTGTGCAACTTGGAGTTCTTAGGCTGGGGCTACAAGTTAATCAAATTAAGGACGAAGAAGTCTTCCCAAAACTAAAAGATGTACTTATACACACACCAAAAGATGAGTCGATACAACCTGTGTCTCAACAACCCTACCGAAGAATCCCCATACTTCTAGACTTAAGTTTTAAGAGCAACGGGAAGAATTAGCCAAGAGGGTCATCATAGGTATCTCCCAAGATCATGATCAACTTTGGGGAGCCATGCCACATTGACACCCATTTTTGGCTTATTTTGTGAAAGAGAGGGCCTCGAAACTCTGTATTGCAATGTGGATTACGCCTTACGAGCACCAGTGAGCGTATTACAGATGTAGCAATTATTGAAAATCAATAATTGGGAAAAATATCGATTTTGCGTTCAACCACATAACTATTTTTCTCCATACATTTGTAATAAAATAAATACATTCCGTAAAATGTTAACCCTAAACTTGGATCATCCTCGCATTAGTTACTCCATGTTTTGTCTTGGTTCCACACATGTCGGCTATAATATGTCAAAATAAGACAAAACACGGAGAACTAATCTGAGGATGATCCAAGGAGCAACAACTAAGTAACATTGGATTTTTTTATTAATAAGGTCGTTAATATTTATTTTTATGATAGTTGTATTTAAAATAAAATATTGTCTTTATTCCACTCCATTACAAAACAAACCAAAGAGAATTGTCACAAACTTCAAGTGATACGTGTTCCCCTAGCCTAGTGAACGCTAACAAAAAATGCTTAGCTTCCCCTACCCACAGGCGAACACTCCATTACAAAACAAACCAAAGAGAATTGTCACAAACTTCAAGTGATACGTGTTCCCCTAGCCTAGTGAACGCAAACAAAAAGTGCTTAGCTTCCCCTACCCACAGGCGAACCGTCGCGGGAAACGTGTTATGGTATTTTTGCTTACAAAACTGTTAGGTCACGTCCCCATATCGGTTGACTAACAATGTTATTGTGTTAGCAAATATGAAAACACGACGCAGCGGACCCGACTTTATGACGTCACACAAAAATGTTGCCAAAATTAGAACAATGCAATTATTGTTTGTCTCTATCCTCACGCGGTGATAAGTATTGGTTAAAACGAGACAAATTCACATTTGTCATTTTATGTCGATTTTATAGATATTTTTATAAATATCTTCTCATATAAAATATGTAAATGTAAATATTATAAAAATAATTAATTTCAACTTTATTTCAATAAATTTTTAGTTTTACTTTATTTAATACCTATCGTTTTACATACACACACTCACATACACCACAGATAATATAATACTACAGTACAGATGCCCCATCCCATACAACGAAATGGGACCTACTTAAATCGGGCTATTCTTCGAACTATTTTATTTCACCATTTCACCGCGAGATGACGCACCAGCAAGCTCGGGCCATCGAGCCTTTGCTACATTGGGCTCAGTAGTTCTCGCACGCACTCAACAGATGGCACTTTGTGAACTGCTATGCTTATTATGCTTTGTTTAGTTCATGACTGCGTAAATAGGTCTTGTAAAACATCATACGCTTACGGCCGGCTGCAACAAACTAAATGTGTTACAATTTGGTAAAAAATTTACGTATAAATCAATGTTATACCTAAGGGGTTGTTCCGCCATGGTTATATGATTTATGTCATACATTTTATATACGTTTGACATTTAAGATGTAAAATAAATTTGATATCATTGGAGGTATAAGTCATTTTGGTAGTGGATACTTTCTATTATATCTGTAACTTCAAATTCAAAAAACTGGTTAAGAATAAAGCAAACTTGCAAATTTTTTATATGTGACCTTTTTTTATCCCGCCCAAGACGATTTTTTTCACTGATTTATTCATCATTTTTTCAATTTATTTAGTATTTTTAAAGAAAATCAAAGTCACATAATACCTATTGTATTTTGTTAAAATGTGATTTAAAATTTTTATTTGACAAGATTTTTCAGTTTATGATTTTTGTTTTTTATATAAAATAAGTGTTTATATTTATACATACTTACCTATAAAAAACTAAGCAATTTAATTTCTCAGTGATATTTTATAATATAAAATATCATTGAGAAATTTAATTCTTAATTACTTATATTTTTTTATAATATAAAATATAATTGAGAAATTTATATTCTTATAGCCGGCTGAAATTAATTTATTCGACTGTTTTATCAAATATCGAAATTATATAATTTAGTACTATTTTTTAAACAAAATTTTATTTTTCCTTCTTCTTTCTTACCAGTTATCTAATTTTCTGTTTCATTTTAAGAATGTTGTTATTAATTCTGTGATAAAAAATCATTGAAACAAAAGATACTTAATGCGGGTTCGAACCACAGACCTCTAGCGGTATAGCTTAATAATTTCGCAGTATTTCCGCATGAGCCATCTGTTCACTTAGATTTGATGTTGAAATTTAGAATCTATTATTTAAATTATGTGACGTCTATTGTAAGTCGCGCTTGCCACAATATTTGTAAATGGTAAAATCTAATAAAACACTGTACCTATAATATTTTATTTGGCGAAATTCAAAATATACCTAATCACCATTGAGATTAAAAAATAATTCAAGTAGTACCTACATTAATTTTATTTATTTTTTTATAGTCAGGAAACTTATGTCCATTAAAGTATATACTAAACTTACAGAAATTGTGTATGTAAAGAAAAAATATTGCTGTGTTTGTAAACTACCTCTAAGTTTTTGTATTACTGACACTATGTTATGTAACCTGTCACAATTTATGACACGTCATGCTGTTGATACAATGTATATGCGTGGAGCTTTATGTACCTATATGTATTGATTTGTATATTTCTACTAGCTGTGCCAGCGAACTACGTTTCGTCGTATATTTTTTACCCGTTTTTGCAACATTTGTCATTGATGCTCAGCTCCTATTAGTCGTAGCGTGATGTTATATAGCCTAAAGCCTTCCTCGATAAATGGACTATCCAATACAAAAAGAATTTTTCAATTTGAATCAGTAGTTCCTGAGATTAGCGCGTTCAAGCAAACAAACAAACAAACAAACAAACTCTTCAGCTTTATAATATTAGGATTATTCCATGTTGAGTGTATTACGTAGATATTAAGATTTTTGTTGTTGTTTATAGCTTAGTGTGTGTGTGTGCCATAGTGGTGCCTCTTAGAGCGTCTTCAGGGTGTCTACGGAAGACCAGCGCCGGGGAGTCTGCGACGCCTCGGCATTATGCTGAGTAGATACCCTTTCCGTGGCACATCTATTAGTGTTTTCCCTTTTTTTATTTGTTATTCTGTGTTAGTGCCATTGAATAAACCATTTTCTTTCTTTCTTTCTTTTTTCTTTCATTAATACTCACGCTTAAGACTGCCCTTATGTCGTTCGTAATAGCGGCGGCTTTCGTAATGCAAATGTAAAGCTTGACGTGTTGCTGACTGTACTTTACGTATTATTACCTATATTATCTATGACTATGTATGTACCTAACATAGTTGAATAATACTTATGATGTTATTAAAAATTCAGATTTGTAAAATTAGTTTTGAAATCCCCCATACAAAATAGTTAGGTCAGTGAAAAAATCACAGTGGTTTTATGAAACCAACATGCAAGTGAAACTTTTTTTTCGGTTCGTAGGCATTTAACTGAAAATTTCCGAAAAAATATTTAATAGGGTAAGTTCTTACTTATTAAAATCGCGTTTCTAATCCTAACCTAAATCTTTTTGTTCTTAAAAGAAAATTATAAATAAAAAACAAATTGAGATATAAATAAAAGGAATTGATATACTTAATAAACAAAAAGAAATAAAGAAAAACAAAATAATAAAACAAGCAATTTTTTTAAAAAATAACTACATCAGGACAGGGTCGAACCACTGCCACACAGATTTAAAAACGAAGATCTAACGAGTAGACCAATCCTGACCTATTGGAAGTGGTGAAATTTAAGATGTCATGTTTTTGTGTAATTCGACATTACACTTTCAAATGTATGGGAATTAGGAAATTAATTTTGCAATTTCGAATTTTCAATGACGCCATTACTATTATGATTATGTCAAAATACCTACATACCAAACACCTTGTAGGTAATATAATAATTCAACTCAATCTGTGACCATACGAACAAGTATACATAAGTAGTGCCATCTATGAGTGAGCAGTATGTAATCAAATAGTTAAAGCAGACATTGCGTGCTACTTTGAGCTATGCTTTTGAGAGATACGTTGAAGTTCAGACAATTTGTCGCTAGGAGTGCTATAAATTTGTATAAAGAAATGTTAAACCGTTCTAGCATGACTTAAAAACGTATTTTGATACTTCCCACGTGCTAAGTGATTTTTTTAAATATAATCAATAGTTTTCTGAATCTCCTTGTTGACTTTTACTAAATTCACTAAAAAGTCATTACAAAAATCGATTAAAGTAGCGCCATCTATTGATGATTTTATCGAATTATTTTACTTTTGTTCGTGATGGGTCCCCGTGCATACACAAACATTTTTTAGGACTTCTTAATTTGATTCAAGTACTTAATTACCTGCCTATTCATTACCAGTCACTGTAAAAGGGGAAAAATGTTGTTACACTGTGCTCAATTTTATTGATAATGTAAATCAGTAATTTATAAGTCTTTTAATTTTTATAACATATCCTAAATGCTGTGGATTTTATGAAATAAAATAAAATATAGTAAAATAAAGCTCCTCCATATACATTTCTATCTCGATGGATTCTACTCTCGATTCTAAACAAACGAATTTCAGGTGTTGCGCAATTTCATTAACATGTTATATAATACATGTGTTATATAATTTATTTTGCTAGTTCGGATCGTTAGGCTCTTATGTATCCGTAGACAGAACAACTAATGATGATGCAGTATTTCACGATACATTATTAGGGCATCGGCTAACTTCATGTTTCCGAAATTACACATCTAGGCAGTATAATTATTTAGAGCTGCCCTTGTGATTGTAAATAATTTTTAGGACCAAACTACTTTTTGTCAATTGCCTTTGATAAGTTAGACAATTGTTTCGGATGTTTTCCGATGCCCATTATTTTTATCTTGATGTACTGTACGTGCTTAATTGCTTTTTGCTAACTTACTTATTTATGTACGAGAGGGTACCAAAAATCGGTCGCTGTGTCCAGGCGTTGACGTGCATTTTTAGTTCGTCAGTCGCTCGCATGTGGCGCTGTCGGAGCGCAATCTAACGTTCCATAATCCGAATTTACGATTTATAAGCAATAATTGTACAATCGCAGCAATTGCGACTGTCTCTAAAGATCGGTAAAAAGGCCTACCGGGTGTATGAGTATTGATTTTTAATAAGGAATAAGGTTATTTTGTTAAACAAATTAAAGTTTGTAATAACTCCGACTTTGTTTACGGTACCATCTCGCATAATTATATAATAAACTTGATTTCATCAAGGAAATTGTTTCCTGGCCATAAATATAAAAAATCATTACATGAATGACCGAGTGCTATTTTGAATATGTCATGATAGCACAGTTTAATTGTGTAGCGTTACACCTTTGAAGCAATATAGAGACGCTTTATTTTTCCGGTTTTATACATTACCTACCTATATCTAATTAAAATATATCCACCACCTTGTTCACCTTACACCTATTAGATCTATACCTATACACAGCATTTCATGCTGCATGTTACATACTGTTGTGACATGACTGACAATGCGTTCACCGACAATACTTGCATACACAAATCATTTAAGAGGCCTATTATAAAACAACGCGCAGATTTAGGTTTTTAATGGTTGAAATTGTTGACCTTTCGTTGGTTCTCATCTATAACGCATCTATAACAATAAAGCGGTTTTTAGATTCCTTTTTTCTTAACTTACGAGTAGTTATAGATTTTCTCGAAGTCACGCGGATCTGATTTGGGAGCTCTCATTTACAGATTCTGTTAAACATCAACTATTAAAATATTTATTTTATGTGACACAATATCCTTCACTTCAATTATAATAAAAGATATTTTCGTTATATGGCCTCCTTCCTAATTAAAGGAAAAAATCGTTTAATCTAATCAATTTATCGAAAAGGCGTCGAAACAAGCCAGATTATACACTTAGTTCTCCATCGTTTAAAGGTAATTTTTATGCCAAAATGTTTATTAACGTTTGCTTAAGCTGTTGTATTATTTGTATGTTTATAAATTGATACTATAGTTTTTTATGAATAAAATAAAGCTACTATATATACTTTGCCGCGTCGGCTATGCCATATTCTTTTGGACCGCGTGAGACGATTTTGTGATAGGCCTCTTAACAAAGAGTGCATTTTTCGATGGTATCAACTGAGCATAGTACTTGTAGTACCCTTGGCACTACAGTTATTAACAGTCTGCTGTTTCCACTATCTATAAATGATATGAAATTAGATTTTCGCTTTTACATAGGTATACAAGATACCTTATACAACTATTGCTTCAACCCTGGGTCTGTCGCAGTGAATGGATTGTAGTCACCGAGGCCAACCAAGTCTGCAGACATCTCCCACAGTTTTTTCGCGTCTTCATCCTTGCAAGCTTTCGCAGATGGCTTCGTCACAACGCAGTCACTGCAAAAAAAAGGTTTTTTTTACACATAACAAGGAAGCTCTTGACTTTCGTCTCACCTGCAGGCGTATTTACTAACTACGGTTGGTAACTAGAACTGTCTTTTTTGAAAGAAACTATATTCATTACTAGTTTAGTGATTATATGTCAAACGATGAATGGGAGCATTCCAACCAAGGTTGGTTCTAAAATTAGGCGGATCAAAGGTTTTTCTATTGTGCAGTCGACTACCTATGCGAGATACAGCAAATGAAATTTGTTTAAGAAAGTCAATGGAATCAACGTAACCATGTATTACTTTATATAGGTATATGACATCAGCCACCATCCTACGCTTTTCAAGTGTAGATATCATGTAGTTTATAAGTCGTTGCTCATAGCTTTTAAGACTGTGACATTTGTTGACCGCGTAGCAGAGATGATATAGAAAACGTTTTTGTATGAGTTCAACCCGGTCTGATCTCAGTGAACTCGATAGTTTGGGTTCCATATAACGGTACAGTATTCCCAGATACCACAAATAATTGTGTTAGTAATTTATTGTAAATCTAGGCTCATGGAATATTTTCATTTGGCGATTGATAAAACCAGATAGCTTGGATGATTTTTTTACAATGCTGTCTATGTGATGTCTACAGCTCAGTTTACTATTCAGTATTACGCCGAAATCACGAATGGTTTCGGTTTCAGCTATTTTAAAAGTACCAATTTTATAGTCTGTAGGGTATGCATTTTTCTTTTTTGTAAATTTTATGTGGAAACATTTGCTGGGGTTTAATTGCATGCCGTTTCTACTACACCACTTATTTAGACGATCGATGTCAGATTGAAGAGATCGTATATCAGATGAACTTTCTATTGTGCGATACAGTTTAAATAGCAATAACATCACAAACATCGTTAATAAAAACTAGATAGAAAAGTGGACCCAAGTGACATCCCTAAGAGACTCCTGTTGGTACACCATAAATAAATGATTTAAATCCGTTTTTATACACAAGTTGTGATCGATGTTTTAAATAAGAGTCGCACCATCTGAGTAAAGAACCAATTTTACCTCTAATTGTCCGACCGAATACAACTTTGTTTCGACCACTTATGCTTCCTTCCCGCACGCCGGGCGCGCCCTCTTGTTATTGATAACCAAAACGCGATGACATAACAGTTCAGTTGTTGCCTTCCCGACGCAAGACGTATACCTAACTGACCACGGTATCTCGCGCACCTACCTAGAACGTGAAATACATAGTACCAGACTTGACTACCTAATATAACCTTACAGTTACAGCCCAGCATATTATAAATATAATTTTATTATATTGTTTGAGATTTCCCTATCAACTATGTTATTATAGTAGATAGATTGTGTCACAAGGGACCAAAATAATGTACTGAGAGCGAAAGTGATTGTTTGAATTAGTGTTGCCCAAAATCGGTCTTGGTCTTGCGAGACTCTTGCTACAAGACCGAGTCCTAGACCAACACCAAGACTGACCTATGCAATAAAATAGAATCCTTAGCGTAATTAGGGATTCAAAGTATACAATTTACTATAATAACATTGTTGTATTCGGACAACATTTGAGGTAAGACTGTTTATGACAGTTTCTGCGTTTAATTTTACACTTTCTGGTGTTAATATTTCACTCTCACTGCTAGAACTCATCTTTTATTCAATTTGTGGGAATGAAATTAAAATTGTCTGTAATATTTTGGTAAAATGTAATAAAAATCGAATAAGAAGTTTCCGCGTATTTTTTTTAATTTGGCCAATGCTGCGGCGGCAGACGCGTTTTTTTATTAATGGCCAAGACTTTATTGAATCGAATTGCGTTCTAACTTTTTAATTAAAATAATGTTACAAATTCAAAAATCATTTTCATCATCACAATCACTATTATTAAGAGCGCCGGAATGACCCATTTTGGTTGCACCTATCGAAAAACCCTTCGCCTCTTTTCGAATAAATGAGATGAAAACATTGTTTTCACGGGAGCGTGGTAGCTAGCCTGGCGGGCTCAGAAACTATACCACCAATTAAAAACCATGCAGAAAACTTTTGCCCCATAGGAAAACGCACCCCGAGCCTTCAGCTCAATACTAGAGGCGGCTTGTGATTTTTTATTAACTTTCAAATGATAATCGGAAGGTCAACACATTTTAAATACAAGATGACATTATTTGGAGTCTTTTTAATTAAACAAATACCAGTCTCGTCGCACTGCCAGATTGTCTTGGTGCGGAAGATAAAATGCCTCAATTTCAAGGAGTTCACTACACATACGCTTACCTATACTTTAACTGCCCCTTCAAGTATAGCATCATTGCCCTTTATAAGTATAACATCATTGCATTGATCATTGCACATCCTTATTATTATATAATTACAATACAAACCTGTAGTATAGGCCTGTCTCGTTAGCACACTTCTCGTCAAGCGAGCAATATATAGTGGTTTGTGCTCCAAGTTCAGGTGACTTCATGAATGGTGCAAACGCAATGCCTATAAGTTTTCGTGCTCCCCAAAACAGGCTCTCATTTAGATGGCGCCCCAGTTCTGTTTTTATGACACCAGGGTGTAAGCTGTATGTGTTTACGCCTTCTATGTTGTTTTCCTAAAAAAACATGCAATATTATGAGCATAGCTTAAAAATATATTCAGCACATCTAATCTAATGCGAGATTATGAAATAAGAATTTGTGGGTTGTTCCTTGTGGTCCCACCCCACTGCTTTGCCCCACTACTGGTGGGACCGCGAGGAATTGTGATTTCCCGCGTTGGGTAGATAGATTAGTTCAACAACAAACATTTTTATATTTTGTTCTTGTCAAGCAACTCATATCCTTGTTCAGTGGTCTCAGAGTATACAATTGAGGTTTTCCGATAAATATCAATATGGCTGATAGTCACCAGACTATGAATATGTGCGATTCTTCTTTCTCAGAAAGGCCCTTACATCCAGCACTTGAGGAATCGGCCCGATGCGATGGAACCGCCCCCTTCATTTTTGCGCCAGAACCATCTCTCGCCGTACCGATCTAGGATTTCCAAATGTGATCAAGGGAGATCAAAATCATTAATCTAATGTAATATATGGACAGCCCCTTGGTCGAAATGCTGCTGAAACTGTTTAAAGTTGCACACACCACTTCACATAATAGCAATAACACAACAAGCCATTGGATTAGCAATAAGTTGTGGTAAATACGCCTAACATTAGCAGCAGAAATGCTTACTACGCAACCTACAATAATGAATGCTATTCTAGTTAATTTAGGGTAATTAGGGTACATACCTACCTACATATAGTATTTGTTCATATTGATGGTGATGATATTGATAATCTACTATTGAATATAGAAACGTATAAAGAAAACATTTTTCAATGTTGTCTCCCTCTACTTCAATACACTCCTTACATTTATTAAAAAGGACTTTTAACCCGGTAAAAAAATATTCGCAGTCTTTGCATTCGAAATGTTCGTTTACAGCCGCCTTTATTTCATCGCCACTAGAAAATCTTCGTCCTCTGAGTTCCTTCTTGAAATTCAAAAAAAGGAAATAGTCGCTAGGAGCCAGTTCTGGACTGTAGGGTGGGTGATTGATTACTTCAAATCCTGTCTCGGCGAGGGCATTTCTTGCAACTCGCGCAGTGTGGACGGGCGCATTGTCCTGCAAAAACAGGACTCCTTTCGCCAGTTTGCCTCTCCTTTTCACGACAACCAGGTGACGCAATTTTATCAACAATGTGGCGTAATAGTCTCCGTTCATTGTTGTATTTTCGCGAAGGTAGTCAATGAACAAAATACCTTCACAATCCCAAAAAACAGTGGTCTTATGCTTGGTATCCGATCTTTCCAGTTTGAATTTCTCCCTTTACTATCACTGCATTGACTCCTGTTTTGACTCCGGATCGTACTGTCGAATCCATGTTTCATCAACGGGGACAAGGCGAGAAAAAACATCGTCAGGATTATCGCCACAAAGGTCCAAAAACTCCTCCGAAGATGAGACTCGACCTTGCTTGTCCAGTGGCGTGAGCATTTTCGGCACCCATCGCGCGCACAACTTATTCATGTGCAAATTATTATGTAAAATGTCGCCGATTCGTTCCTTGCTAATGCCTATATTATAGGCTTCAGCTATCCGCCACAACTTGATTCGTCGATCTCCGAGAACAAGTTTTTTAACTTATTCAATGTTTTCTTCGGTAACGGCGGTGTTTGGGCGTCCCTATCTGGGATCATCGTCGAGCAACTCCCTGTCGTGTTTGAATTCTCGGTTCCAATGTTTTATGGTGGCAAATGAAGGTGCAGACTCCCCATGAAATGCAGACATCTCTTCAAATATTTCCGTCGCCGTTTTGTTCTTCTTTACGAGGAATTTTATGACAGCTTTGTACTCCGATTTCGTGCAAAGCGCGGATGGCTCAGACATGTTGATGTTAACAGTTAAATTACTTAAAGCGTAATGATGCTAATGACATTGGTATTTTTACTACTTAGGATACTTGCAATTAGTGCTGTGCAGCGCGAGTCATTAGTGATGCCTAAAGGTACTTAGGCTCAAAACATTTCAGGCTACCCTCGTATTATAGGAGACCACTGACCATCAGGTGGGCAGTTTGCTTGTTTGCCAACTTAGTTGCAATAAAAAAAATACTATTACGACCGACAGAGCCGTCTTATAACATGTAAAGACTGGCATGTCACCGTTTGTACCTGTAATTTTGCCGCCAGTTCTCTTGAAAATAACACATTAGCCAGCTTGCTCTGTGAGTATGCTTCAACAGCACTATAAGATCTAATTTTATAGTTCAAGTCTTCGAAATTGATCCCATAGCCTGCAAATTTAATAATACAGTCACAAAGAGACCTGTTCAGTTACCTTAGTGATCTATTTTTTGTTCAATTACTCGAATGGATTTTAAGCATGCCTATGTTACATAAATATAGAAAATGAAATTATAGAAAGTATGGCTGGATTTCATGAAGAAAGGTTCATGGTGTATGATAGAGACGAATGCAAGAAGAAAATATGTTGAGCACTTTTGCGGTAACCCCAGATTAAAGTGGGAGTGATGATAATGATGATATTACACACACATAGCAATTGCTTTAATTTATTAGAGATGAAAAAGTAGGGGAACTATGTTATAGCGCATTCAACCAAACAATCAAACTTTTCAGCTTTATAATATCCCTAAGTAAGTATCAGCTTTATAGTTTTAGGATAGATAGTATACTGGGTGTAAGTGACAGTGTTCCATTTCTTTTAACAGTGAGTTCAGACCAATGTTATTAATTGTTTACCAATGTTTATTTTTCCCAAAAGAAATTTTTATTTTTATTCATGCTTTGCAATGTATGGCGCGCCAGCATTATTTTTTGTTTCGCTAATCAGTGCGTTGGCGTTCGATGACCCAAACAGCTGATTCCAAGGGCAGTATGATGGAAACGTAATACAATATACATTGTTCAGTTTATTTTTTATATAATTATTGATGTTTTTGACAGAATATGATTTGTAAGCGATCACTCAGTCATATCACATCAGAAAAAAATTA
Organism: Schoenobius gigantellus; assembly: GCA_963935595.1. Classification (NCBI taxonomy): domain Eukaryota; kingdom Metazoa; phylum Arthropoda; class Insecta; order Lepidoptera; family Crambidae; genus Schoenobius; species Schoenobius gigantellus. The sequence continues at coordinate 13,419,611 of OZ012544.1, read as the reverse complement.
TAAAAAAATCGGAAAACATGAATTTTCAGGGAGAAAATTTCAGTGATTTTTAATTAAGAATCATGGTTTGAACACAGTGTTAAAAAAACGGGACACCATCATTTACACCAGGTATAGAACGTGTCTCATATCTCCTCATAAAAATTATAATACTTAATTTTATTTAAACTATCAAAAGTGCCAACCTAAAACTGTTCTAAAAATTAATTTTCATAAATTTTGATTGATATGATAAGTTATTAAAGTTGTCACTTTCTTTTCGGTTAAATAAATATTATAATTTTTATGGGGTGTCATGATACACGTTGGATATTTAAAATAGATTTCAGCTTCAAAATAGAACTACACTGCATCAGCCAATTATGTGTACTGTCACTTTATAAATGGAATATCTTGTGCTTATGTAGTGAAATGGACAAGGCTCCAGACTATTGACAATTCGGCATTCAGAGTGCAGTTAGAATACAGTCTGTTTGCAGCCTAGTCATTCATATAAGAAAGGCAGTCCATCTATCTAGAGCTTAAGACACATCTGTATTCATTAAATTCTATTTATACTTTGTTACAATTGATTGTGGAGATAAAATTGATGGCAACATAAACGCTGAAATATCACACTTTTGCCAGAAATGTGTGATATTTTTAAGATTGAAATAATTTTTTAAGTTTAATTGCATTTTATCCTCTCAGCTGCACGACGCCCACTACTGGACATAGGCCTCCCCCCATGGATTTCCATTGCATTTACAGCCATCTAATTATCTGAACTTGAAAGATGTTATCGTAGAAACTTTCATTCTTACGTGCATGTGCTTTTGAAGAAACAGTTACAATGCGTGCTGGTTTGCTATTCCTAATTCTTGGCAATAACAGTAGAGTCAGAAGAAAATGTGCCAAATGATTTGTGCCAAATTGAGTCTCAAAGCCATCTTCTGTTTCACTTTTAGGACACATCATAACACCTGCATTATTGACCAATATATTTATTTGTGATTCTGTGTCAAGTATATTTTTCGCACATTCACGAACTGATTTCAAGGAGGTTAAGTCACATTTAACTATAACCAAGCTCCCTTTCTCTGTTAAATTGATGCACATTTTTTCAATTTCATTTTTTGCTTCTTCTGCTTTGTCCATATTTCGACATGCCATCACTACTCTTGCACCTTGAAAACCACAAATAAAGTTCATATATTTTAAAAATAATAAATAGTAATTTTCCTTGTGAAATATTGACTTCATTCTTGTACCATCTATTTTTCTTTTTAATATTAAAGTTAGAATTGTTGTTTTTATGTAAAAACAGTTTATCATAATTATTAATTAAATAACTAAGAAAAAAGTGATAACTATGAGCCAGTGGCATGTGTAAACATAGTTTAGTGAACAGTGCCAAAAATGCAAGTTCACTCACCACTAACAGATTGTCACAAGCCACCAATATACATGGTTATTTTTTTATCACCCTGAAAAATTTTAGGGACGCTTCAGGACACATCCATTATTATATTTAAAAAAAAATAAAAAAATGAAAAAAAATCTCAAAAAATGCTGCTGTCAACTAGTGCAACAATTTTTGTATTTTTTAGAAAATTAATATAAAATTAAGTAAAATGAGTTATTTTTTTATTCATATTTAAAACATTGTAATAATATGTGAAGCATCCCTTAAATTTTCCAGGGTAATAAAAAAATAACTATGTATAACACCACTGCTTCCACTCTATACTTACAATGGCTGCACTGAGCAGCTAAAAATTTACCTCTTTTATAAAAATCTAAAACAGTCTCCTTTCCGATTCCAGTGTTACAGCCAGTTATAACAGCTGTTTTTCCTAGCAACTTGGCAGTGCTTAGGCAACGTCCACTGAAGAATGGCATGATGCTATTTTTTAAAACTTGATAACCTAAAACTATTATTAGATATTAGTCCAATTGATATTACCTTACTACTTAATTACATGTTAGGCACAAAAAAATATCCATTTAATTAAAAAATGCTCAAAATTTCACCCATATTATCTCGACATTTAAAATGTATAGGTAAACATAATATTTTAATGTCTACTATACTAGTGGAAGGAATGGACCCAGGTGATCAAATTTCACACCCCACATTAAGCACGGCCATAGACCTGCCATTATCATTCTGTTCTACCATTCTACTTAGAACAGTAGGGTTACTCTTGACCCAAATCCAATCGATCGCCATTGAAATTGTGATTTGTCGTACGCTTATTTAGCAACACTAGGGACAAATTGGACCAGTATTTTGAGAAAATTTGATAGCACCGAGTTTGGTTCACTCAAAATCACCACAATACGGTTCCAATTTTGCGCCAATGTGGACAATCAATCGCACAAAAAATCACAATCTTAATGTCAATTGATTGGGAAATGGTTCAAGAGTAGGCCTACAAATCAGCAAAGAATTGAAAACAGAGTCATCGTCACACACTTACCGGGCACTGGGCGTTCCTTATTGGCACCCAGTCATAATCTAACACTAGCCGTGAGATGTACGAAAAAAGTTGTAATGGAAGATGATGAACTAATTTGCACTGCCTTACTGCTTTGGCATGCAGAGCAAAAAAAGGAGAGAAGGTATTGGGTTCCTGAGTTTAACTAACACAGGCTTGAAGAATGCCAATTCTACACAAACTGAGCAAAATTACGAAAATATCCAGAAATCTTTTTTGATTTTCACAGAATGTCTGTGAAGTCGCTTGATGAACTGTTAGGTTAGGTTGTGGTATTCTTTACCTTAAATTTCACACAAATACAAGAGTTTTTGAATATTTCAAATATAAGGATCCTGTCGATTTCGCCATTCTTCGCAACGACTCCACGCAGGCGGACAGCTGCATGCGTACTGTACTAATACTGACTAACTGAAGCAAATCGCCGGCGGCGGGTTGAAAACGGGCAATGTGTGTAAACGGAGCTTGTAGGTACGGAAAGTCCACCTGTTTTTTACCGGTGAGAACGTTCGATCGGCAAAGTCAGCCGGTTGTTTTGTTTGCCTATTGGGCGTTCTTTTCGTTTCGCGTCGGTAGGTGTGTAACACGTAGTGTATTTTTATTGCATTCTTGCCTCCCGGTTTCAATTCTTTGCTGATCTGTTCTAGGAATGAAAACGGCAGGTCTGTAGCCGCGCCAAGGCACAAATTATATTACTGTTTGTTTCATTATTTTTTTCCGGTTAACAAAAATGTTTACAAATAATTACCAGAGGCGCGTTCAGCCTCCCTAGCACGTCCACCAAAACACGATATGATAAAGCGGTTTAAGGCGGTGAACTGCACACTGCACAGAACACATATACCCAAGGGAAGAATGACAACTACATAGAAAAACACGTTGGACAAATTTTGACTGTACTGCCATCTTACCGTGGCCCCACGCACTATCTACGCGGTAAAATTCAAAAGCAGTGTAATATTAATTTTTTATTGTAATCGTAATTTATGGAAACTAGATAATATGCAATGATTTAAATTATAAATCATTGCATATTATTTTCTAGTTTCCATAAATCACGTCAGAATTCGCAGAATAGTAAAGGTAAAAATTAAATAAAAGTATGATAGTTTTATTTATGTTTTATTGTGTTCATCTTCTTTTTTATTGCTAGTTTTGAAGCAGATTCTACATATTCTCGGTTGTTTAATGTACAATACCTTTTAATAGTTATGTGAAAAACACTATTTATAATAATTTTTACATTTATTGAGACATATTTCTCACACTGTTTCTAAAAGGTGAAATTTATATCCTCACAGAGGTTTTTTAATAACAATGTTTTTAAATCCAATATCAATGATGACATTAAAGAGAAATTATCGCATAGAGTAGCACAATCTTCAACACATTTAATTAAATTTATTGATGCATAAATTAATTTCTTCTTAATGTCGACATACTCTTTACATTCTATGAATGAATGTACATTTTCTGTCAACTTTAATATCTTCTCAAACACACCACAAGTCACATTCAGTTTTTTTTTTATAATAAACCCACATAATAAGCACAAGCTTGCATTTCAGCTGAGTCAGTCATGCTTGCTTCAAAAGTGTGGTCCACTGAAGCTAGCATATTGATCACAATATCAGGGGCTTCTAGGGGTTTTACTTGTTGGCTTGTGTGTGGTGTAGAAAACATGTCCTTGAAATTATTTATTATTGTATAATAAATGTCTGTTTCACAGTTTCCTGACTCTATGTGGGTTAGAAATTATAGATGTTTTCAATCCACCTATAAAATTGTGAGGCAGTAGGATTTCAATCCAGGCAATTTGCACAATTTGCCTGGATTGAGCCAAATAAATTTTCCACTGCATCCTGCTGTACCCGACGGGTTGACAGATATTTAATCCTGTTTTTCTTTAAGATTTTTAAATATTTGCAAAATACCTCTTGAAGTCCAGACCCACCCATCTTTCGAAGGTGGTGGGTGGTGGGCTCCGGCATCCAACAAACTCTACTTCCTCAAAAAATTTTTCATTAGTTCGAAATGTTTGAAATGCGGCGAGTTCGTGGTTATGTTTGTTGAGTGTGGTTTGCCTCTCCTCAAAACAGCAGAGTCGCTATTTACGGCGACAATTTCCGCCGTTGTAATTGCACCTGCAGGCAGTTCCCCTGAAAATGTAATAAAAACTAAATAATGAAAATTGTCAAAACTATAGAAATATATAAACTAGGAATTCAGGCAATATTTTCCTAGGAGCCATCCGACAGTCCAACACTACAACTCAATCGACTTATTTCTTCTAGCTGTTTTCCTTATTTTGCATTGTTATTCACCCTCACAATGACAAATCTTACATTCCAACATCTGGATGAAATATTTTTATAAATAATACTTTCAATTAAAAGCTGTTTGTTAATTTTTTATGAACTTTGTAGGAAATGTTTAAGTATGTCAAGGTATTAAACTTAACTAGAAAAAATTAATCAGGCCTGCCCCATAGCATGATCAACAAAAAACACTATGATCAAACAGTTTAGTGCTTTATCATTCATATTGATTTATTGTTTTATCATAATTATTGTGTTTCAGTGTTCATGCTATGGGGGCTGGGGTGGGAATCGAACCCACAGCTTTTCTTAATCAGAACTCTTTGCTCTGAGCTATAAATTTTAGTTTAGACATTTTTCGGTATTCATATCAAATCTTTATAAATTATCAGGTTCAGATTAATTGATATAACAATATAAATTATTACGTAGGTAAGTTTACCTTGGGATATTTTTGCAAACATGCCTGCAGCCACCGAATGACTCAAAACCTGAGCTGCCTGAGCTGACTAACTTTCATCTTTTCTTTGCAATTAGGGTTAAGGTGATCCTTCCTCAGTGATGGAGCAAACACGAAATTTGGATTTACATTATCTCAGTCATAAAAGTCTTGAATGTGACTCCACCTCTTGGCAATGCCTGTAAAGAAATAGAACTATTTTTAGAAACCCAGGATGTTTTTCTTATATTACCTATTTATTTATTTAACAATTTTTGTACACATAAAACTAGACAGCACAAACAACAAGACACAATGTACAAAGGATCTGCTTATTTCATAAATGAAATTTCTTCCAGCAGACCCGCAATTTTCTATTAATTGATATCTTCTAGACAAGTTTTTATTGTATATTGTTTAAATAATATCTAACTGGCTTATTCATATCTAACTGGAGTTCCAAATTTTTAATTTATAGTACAGTAAGGAGTAGAGTATGGATGCATTGGTGGTGCTGTGGACTCGGCACTGTCCTTCTTATCGGGAGGTCCGTAGTTCGATCCTGCCATGCACCAATGTGTCTTTCGTTTTTCGAATTTCATATGTACATTTGTCGATGCTCCTATGGTGAAGGAAAACATGATGAGGCAACCTGCATTCATCTATAAAGAAATTCAAAGGTGTATATGAAGTCAACCAATCCGCACGAGGCCGGCATGGCTGACTTAGGCCTTACTACCCTAACCCTTGGGTAGCCTCGAGCCCCTCAGTGGGGACATATATTATGAGATGATGATGATGATTGTAAGGAGTTGTAGTTTATAGTACAGCTTGCATAGCAATTGAAATTGATAATACAGACTTTATCCATAGTGCTCAGACTCGGACATTTGGATGGAGTGCAAGCACTATTGATAAAGTATGCTGTCTCAATTTGAAATTTAAAAAATTTGGCATTATCAATCAATAAATGAACCATAGTCACACCACTGAACTGTCTAAATAATCATTATTAATATGCAACAAGAGCACTCTACAGGCGGCATATAACTATCACAAGTCTTAGGATGGAGTCCACTCTCAGGACTCAGCATCCACACATTGAATGCATAAAATGCTAGAAATATTTATTTTAACACAGATATAAACAGGTAGGATATACAAAAGCTATTTTTATTCACCTTGTCAAAACCAATCATATCTGGAACAGCATGTTTGGATAATCTCTTCTCTTCAACATTAATAAAGTCAATAGTATATATAATCTTATAATCCTTTGCTCAGCATATAATTTACGTTGGAAGTCCACAGATGACCAACTGTCATTTGGAAAACAATACTTGGCCCACATTTCACATCTGAAAAAGAAAATATTATGAGCGAAAGTTCATTTATCATTATGATATTTAATCTACGGAATTTAGAGACTATTATAATTTTGTTCTTGCAGTAACGCTAATAGAACTCAAAGAAGTGTTATCTTTTTTATTGTGAAAATAACCGCTACCACTTTAACAGGGGTCTTTTCTGTCTTTTTTTGTAGCATTTAGTCGTTAGAGAGGATAACAACCATTACTGCTAGTGTCAAGTGCCAGGATAGACAGTTTCATAAAATAATTTCTCGGATATTTGAGAGAAGTTTTCAACATCGTTGTTTGACAACTGCGATGAAGGCTTGTTGAATAACAAAAAAAGGACGTGGCAATGTCAGAAGTATTTAAACTGGTCAATTTCAACACTTACCGTCGAATATTTGTTGTTCCTGGCTTTGGAAAGCGATATAGTATAATGTTTGCAATTGCATCATCTTGTGGTGAGATTCCACATTTGAGACATTTTCTCTTCAGGTTATCAGGCATGTTCCCCGACAAACTATTGTTCAAATTGACACGTTTTAGAGTCACTGTCTCAGGAAAAGCAATTAAATCTAAGTAACAACACGGAAAAGAACTCAAGTTTAACAAAAAAATCAAAACAAGTCACTGTCTCCAAACGAGTCTATTTCTCATGTAAAAACACAAAAAGACACTATCAAGAAAAGTCGTTATCTCAAAAGCAAGCACACTTCGATATTATTGCGTAAATTCGCAATGGAGAAACAAAAGGAAAATAATTCATGCGCCAGAAATATAAATTCGGCCATATTTTTTGTGAATGTATGTTGCCAGTTCTAATATTGACTTTACATCCATTATCCATTTAATAAATAATCTTCAAACTCAAGTCTTTCTGGATAATTTTAAACAAAATATACTTAAAAATATTAACTTTAGTTAAATAACGCAAATTTATGTTTTAAAAGATGTTTATCATCAGAAAATATGGTTAACATCTATGAATCTTTTGTTATTATTTACTACCATTTTAGGATTTTTAGAAACATGTTTTTTGAGGTAACACTCGATGTATCCCTAGTAGGTATGTCTCATTGCGCCAATAGAAAACTGTCAAAATACAATAGGGTTTGGTCGTTTTTTGACAGTTCACCGCGATAAATTGCTTTATCATATCGTGTTTTGGTGGACGTGCTAAGGGGGCAGAGGCGCGTTCAGAGCCTTCGCGCGAAGTACAACTTTTCGCTCTAACCCCGTTCAATGCCTTCGAGCGTGACAACCGGGTGAAACAACCGGCCCGTTCAAGACCTTTGAGTGTCGGCGCGAGTTGCAACCGAACAACCATCGAATTTGATGGTTGTAAAACGCTCTGACGTTTATGACTGAAATACTCTTACGTGATTGGATGATATTGGCGGCCATATTCTATAATGTCATCTACTAGAAAGAGAGAGAAATAAAACATCATGTGAAAGAGGGAGATAAAAGATTTGGTTGCTGCAATCCGTTCAACGCCTTTGAGGGAGTTAAAAAACAACCGGACAACTACACCCAGAGGCGCTGAACGCGCCTCAGGGCCTTCGCGCGAAGTACAACTTTTCAAGCGATTTATCGCGGTGAACTGTCAAAATACGACGAAACCTTAGACAATAGTTATCTGAGTTGCGTTCCGAGGGTCAGAGTAATGCAACCGAGAGTGATTTTCACACTCGCTCCGAGGTTCAGAACGGGTCGGTTGCTATCTTTTTTTTTAGTTTGTATGTTGCCGATCAAGATCAAGCAAAGGGCAAAATATTACTAATCCTTACTATGAAATTAACAGTCAATATCCATTTTTCTGCTTAAACATAATTACAACCCATAAAAATCACTATATTTCTCTTGTATTAGACTTAAAAGAGTTCAAAGTAGTGTTATTTAATAAAATAATAAATAATTAGCGTATTTTTGACATCGACTTTGACATAAAATCTGTCAGAGTGTTTTTCACCCTACGCTCGAGTTGGTTGTTTGGTTGCATCACTCGAAGCTTCTGAACGGGCACAGAGGCGCGTTCAGCGCCTCTGGGTGTAGTTGTCCGGTTGTTTTTTAACTCGCTCAAAGGCGTTGAACGGATTGCAGCAACCAAATCTTTTATCTCCCTCTTTCACATGATGTTTTATTTCTCTCTCTTTCTAGTAGATGACATTATAGAATATGGCCGCCAATATCATCCAATCACGTAAGAGTATTTCAGTCATAAACGTCAGAGCGTTTTACAACCATCAAATTCGATGGTTGTTCGGTTGTAACTCGCGCCAACACTCTAAGGTCTTGAACGGGCGGTTGTTTCACCCGGTTGTCACGCTCAAAGGCATTGAACGGGGTTAGAGCGAAAAGTTGTACTTCGCGCGAAGGCGCTGAACGCGCCTCAGAGTGTACTAACCGTCCGTCAGAGCGTTTTTTACCCCGAGGCTCTGAACGGGTCGGTTGCTGTCAGAGTGCACTCGGAGTGCACTCGAGCGTAGGTTCTGAACGCAGCTCTGAGGACGAAACCCTTTAGTATTTTGACAGTTCACCGCGATAAACCGCTTTATCATATCGTGTTATGCTGGACGTGCTAGGGGGGCACGGTTGGATTCAAATTATTATCTATGGAAATGGAACTAAACAAAAAAAAAAAATTCTATGGAAATGAAAAATATACTACTTGTCAAAAATTATACTACGTTCCGGTTTTTTTTTGGCAAAATGAGTCATTGGCAATGGCAAAAGCAAAATGGCTTCAAAATGGAGAGATTCAATCAGTGGCTAAACCCCCCCCCCCCCTCGTCGAGTGCCGACTAAACGAAAAATTAGTAAACCACTATGCAAGGAATCCCCGGCTGGAGCTTGTCGCTGGCTGTTTCGATGGTGCCATACATATACATACAGAACATAACTTACTTATATTGTAGGGTAGATACTTTGATTATTTGTTAAATAATAAAAAGGAGAATGATCGAACCAAGAAAAGTTGTCAATCGAGCTGAGGGTAAAATTATGGTACGTTCGCGTAGTATCCTGGCATTACGATACTACATACTACACATCATGAAATAATGGTACAAATAGTATAATTATACCACGAAATCCAACCCTGGTGCAAGTTGGCAAACTCCTTTGATCTGGGTACAATTTACCGCCATCGGACCGATCGCGAGCCAACACGAACCAACACCATCCAACATACACGAACTATCTCTCTCTCTACACGTGGAAGGTTGGACGAACAGTTGCCCTGCGTTCCGTAAAACGATAAAAGTGATAATATCGCGAATCCCACCAAAGTCACAACATAACCTACTGATTCAATAGCCCTTATATTTTGTGACGATTTAATTTGGTCGGATTCGCGATATTATCGCTTTTATCGCAATTCGGAACGCCACCTTGGAGTGTTGGACGAATGTTTGGAGCAATGACTAAACAAATACATGGACCGACCCTACCTACAGAATCAGCGTGACTACCTACAAAACTTTGGCACATAAAATGGCTACCTTTACTAGTGATGTACTCAGTATTAGTAGTGTAATATCGATAAATTTAAGTTTAAACAAATTCATCAATCCACTTATCTACGACATATCTAGGGAAATAGATCTTAGCTGAACAGCCCTCCTAGACAAGATGCATTTCGATAATCGCTAACGCAATCGCTAGTAGGAAAATATATGGGATTTGAAATAAGCCCTCGCTTAGCTTTCGAGTGCAATTGTTAAATCTCATACATTGTCCATTTAGCGAATGCGTTAGCGATTATCGAAAGACATCTTGTCTAGGGGGGCTGCACATTACGGACCTAAATTGTAATAATTTGATCGAAAAGTCGTGTTTCAGAAATATTTAGGCAATTTCAAATTGTGGAACTACGCAAATTCTAAGAAAAACTTATTAAAGATCACTATTTAACTTAAGCGGTACAAAGTTCGCCGAGTCAGCTAGTATGACTATAAAGTTACACCAATAGACGTGTATTTTCTTTGTATAAATAAGTGCGAGAAAATGTTATTGTAAAATAAATAGGAATAGTTTTTTTTGTAAAAAATTATTTAAAGGAGGCGATAAGTACTTACTTTCAAGTAGGTAGGATAATTTGTGTGTAATTTAAATATTTTTTTTTAGTTTTGTACGGTAAGTTACTAATCAAAGTTTATGACAAACTTTGTCGTAGGAACCTTATATGTTCAATTATTATGAAAAATGGAGGTTTTAAAAAACTAAAATTAATTGACAATGATAATAATTCATCAATTATTAAGCTTTCCAATTTTAATTAATAATAATTTCCTATTACTTTAGTCACTGCATGTGAGCTAGGCTTAGGCACGTAAGTCTGTCTGTTTAATATTATATATCGATAGACTAATTAAATTTTCTCTTTAGGTATCTTCACTATCGCCCATTAATAGTAGCAAAATTCACACGTTCGTTCGGCACTTAAAATGGCGGACTGGTCACGGTAGGTAATTTTTGTGACGTCACAGAAAATCTTAGAGCATTCATACGGGAGACGGCAAGTCTGGGCGAACCCCTCTGCCAATTTACGCTGACCATATGACCATACACGTTATATAAAACTAGTTGACGCGCGGCTGCTGCCATTTGGTGTCGTTTTCGTGTCGCACTAAGAGCTCCAAAAAAATGGTTGCATGGTGCAGTTTCCTCTTGCAAAAGGTGATCCAGCTACTCAAATCTTCGAGGTTATGGCGTTTCCTATCACATTTAAGTATAAAATATACATTACCGTGTTTCATTTGTTTACAATTTTGAAGTATTTTTTATGCCGTTACGATAGAAAAATACAATGGTACGATGGTAGCTCAACACAATACACGGGCATTATATTATCTGTAACACGGGCATTATTGCTTAGTGCTGGGATAACGTGAGTGAATGATGCTGATTCATATTTTTATTTATCATTCATTCACTCCGGAGTTTGTTTAACCAGATATAAGATTAAAATAGAAATTCACGTGTAATATAATAGAACAAAAAAATATCAAGAAAATATTATATTACTTACCAAAAGCAAAGTTGAGCAAAATACCTATTATATTGCTCAACTTTGCTTTGTAGTTTAAACAATCTTTTGCTATACAATATACCTTTTTTTCTTTATTTAATGGCCGTAAACCTCATGGTTAAGTCAGCCACACAATATACATACCTACTTACTCTAAACTGCATCTCACTTGATTTTAAGCCTATTAAATAATCTATATTGGTATTTTACAAAATGCAATGTAAGTTTATTCCAGATAGAAAAATGTCAATAACGTCCTCTAAATTTTATGTTGTAGTTGAGGTCATAAGTACAAAAAAATGAATTATTATTTTGTACTTTTAGTTTTTTGTTTAAAAGGTTGAAAAGATGCAAAATGTTCATAAACTTTCAAGTATATTTTATTCAACTGTACTTCTATTGAATTTTACACGTTGACTGCCAGACAGCATACAAAATAGAAAAACTATTGTTTGCGGTCACCGTTAACCGCGTTTTCGTTTCGTTTCCGCGTTGCATTGCGATTTCATGCCACCTGCTTTATGCAGCAAGTTGTTGGGGACATCAGTAAAGAGCACAAAGCAAGCGATTGTCGTCATCGTCGTCGTCAGAGAAAATTTTAATAATGCAACATCATTATTAAAATCACACAATAAAGCTTTTTCTTCTTATTTTAGTGGCTTTGAAGTTTGTACGGCCAATGTAAACAAAAACACTTTCAACGTCACGTTATGACAAATGAATAACATATAACATGTCTTACTATATGTAAATAAAAACTTTCATAGTAGTAAACATCTACTAAGCTAAAATGGTAGAATTAACGCCACATACGTGTAGCAAGGAATTTTATGTTTACTTTAACTCACATTTTTTGGTGCAACTTAAAGGAAAATGCCCGATATCGTACCAAGCGTTATAACACGTTGGGCCCTATCACAAATTGAAACTTCAACGACGAACATCGAACGTCTCAATAGATAGACTGAAACCGGCCTACGTATGCAATGAAGATAGCTTGAAAGCGCCATCTAGTACCAGAGACGATGAAACTCCGAGGCTCCTGAGTCCGAGGCCCCCGGCAAGCACCACTTCGATGAGAGCTCAAACGACCCCAAGCTCAATGATGACATCAGCAGCAGCGAAGCCATATACCACACGATCTGGTCGCATTGTAAAACCTACGGTACGCTTCGCTTAGAGGGGGGTAATATAGGGTATCTTAGAATAGCTTGTAGGGTAACATAAGAATAGTTAATAAAAATAATGTTAGGGTAATCTTAGAATTAAATTGTGATATTTTTGTATGTAGGTAGTAATAGATAATTATTTTAGTAGGTAGGTAGTTATTAATAATGGATATGTTAAGTACCCTTAGAATAAGATTAGTATTAAGATACCCTCACATGTAAATAACGGAAATAGGCTCTCTTTACGGTACTGCTTGCCACAGGGGTCTGCGCATTTGAAAATGTATATAAGCCACCGATGCCAGGCGTTTGGGCACGCCTCGGCCAACTGCCACCGGCCCATTAAGTGCGTGCGCTGTGCGGGCGACCACATCGCCGCCGACTGCACGCGCCCACGAGACCAGCCGCCCACCTGTGCGAATTGCGCCAAGCCGCATCCGGCCAACGACCGCCGCTGTCCAGCCTTCCGGCGGGAGGCCAGGCAGAGAGGCATGAGAGTGCCACCCCCCGTGCCGACCCGACCGCAGGCGCCCCAGCGCCAGTCGGCGCCCCAGCGCCAACAGGCGCCCTCGCACCAGCAGGTGCCCCCGCGCCAGCAGGCGCCCCCGCGCCAGCAGGCGCCCCCGCGCCAGCAGGCGCCCCCGCGCCAGCAGGCGCCCTCGTGCTATGAGGCGCCCCCGCGCCAACAGGCACCCCCACGCCAACCGACGCTCTCTATGGTGGGCGAACCAGAGGCCCACGCTGGGCTGACCCTGGCTCCCCCCGCCAACCCGCCGACCACCAGAGGCGAGGCGGTGAAGCGTCGCAGACGCCGTGGTCGTGGTAGGCGCGGCCGTAGAGCCACTGCCTCCGACCAACCTGCGGCGGCCTCCACTCCCGTGCCGCCGACCCGCCCTCACCAGCCGCCCCGCCGACACCCAGCCTCCCAGCAGGAAGCGATGTCGGCCGTCCGCAGACCCCCGACAGGGCCCCACCCATACCAGGGCCCACCCCAAGATCCCCAAACCCAGCCACCACTCTTGCCGCCGGCTCCGCCGCGGCAACCACGCCAGCCCCACCAACCACCACCACAACTGGCCCCCCAGACCCGCCCGCTCCCGCAGGCCTCGACCACATCGGTGTTGGTCGCGGTGGCAACCGCGATCAGCCAGCTAACGATGGCCGCGGAGCTAGGCGACCACCGGGCGGCAATCAACCGGGCCATCGACATCCTGGTGGCCCTACTACAGGACCTCAAACATTGAGAGTTCTCTACTGGAATCCCGGGGGGGTAAGGAACAAGGCGCAGGAGCTGCGCCTGCTCGCCCAGTCGCAGGATCTGCACGTGATCCTCCTGGGTGAGACCTTTCTGCTCCCGCACAACACCTTCCGGCTGCCCAACTACCACGTCTACCGCCGCGACGAATCAACACCGCAGGGCCGCGCCTGGAGAGGCGTGGCGGCCCTAGTTCGTCGCGACGTGGTACACGACCAACTCAACCTCCTCCCATTCATCTCCACCCGCACCATCGGAGTGAGGGTGAGTGCAGCCGGGCGGGAGCTACACATCTACGCAGCATACCGCCCCCCCGCATCCAGAGTAGAGCTCTCCGACATCCAGGGGCTCCTCGGCGACGACACGCCGACTCTCGTGGCGGGCGACCTTAATGCGAAGCACCCCCAATGGGGATCGCGTTGCATCACGCCCGCCGGGAGGATGCTCCTGGATGCCGCCACCGGACTTGACGCCGAAGTGGTGGGACCTGACGCCCCCACCCACATTCCTACCACCGCCAGGTATCAGCCAGACGTCCTGGACATCGTCCTGACGAAGAACATCCCCTGCCCGGTCTCCGTGGAGGTGCTGTACGACATGGACACGCAGCACCTCCCCATCCTCATCACCACCAGCATGGCGGCCGACTTCGTCCAGGCGAGAGCTCCGCGCCCCCGCACTAACTGGGGCGCCTTCAGCTCGGCGCTCAGCGATCTCGCGCTCGGCGGCCCCCTCTCCTCCCCGGAGGATGTGGACGTGGCCGCCGACGACATCTGCTCCCGCATCCGCGCTGCCGAGGAGGCAGCCTCCACCCGCCCCCCTGCGAAGTCACGCAGGGAGGAACTGCCTGCCCACCTGCGCGCGCGGATGCGCAGGAAGCGCGAGCTGCGCCAGCTGTGGGCCCGCACCCGGTGCCCGCGGGTCAAGACGGAGCTCAATCGCCTCACCACCCAGCTGTCTGAGGCCGTGAAGGTATGGCGCGGTGCCACCTGGGAGAGTCACCTGGACCAGGTGGCCGATAGCACCGCTGACCTCTTCCGGCTCAACAGACAGCTGACGAAGTCCACCGCCCCCGTCTGCCCGCTGCTGGACAGCGCGGGCAGGCGATGCTACGCCGCCGCTGACCGGGCCAATATTCTGGCTGATCACCTGGAGGAGGTATTCACCCCACACCCAGCGTCCACCGACTGCGCTGTCGTCGAGCACCACAGGCACGTGCTGAGCCGCGTCGAGGAATTTCTGTCGGCCCCAGCGCCGCAGCTGCGGGGTGACGATTTCATCTCCCCCGCAGAGCTGCGCAAAGCGGTGCTCCGCCTCAACAGGCGGAAAGCGCCCGGGCCCGACAACGTTTCCTCCGCGGCCCTCAGGCAGCTGCCCCGCAGGGGCCTGGCGACCCTCGCCAGGCTCTTCAACGGCATCCTGCGCACCGGCCACTTCCCCGTGGCCTGGAAGATGGGGCGTATCATCGTCCTGCCCAAGCCGGGTAAGGACAGGCGCCTCCCGTCCAGCTACCGACCCATTACGCTGCTGTCTCACGTGGCCAAGCTGTTCGAGCGACTGCTGCTGCGGAGAATCCGCCCGTTCGTCCCACTCCGGGATGAGCAATTCGGATTCCGCAGCGGCCACTCCACCACGCTCCAGCTGGCGCGCGTGCTCCACCACCTCGCGGCCGCCATGAACCGGGATAACCACACCGTGGGGGTCTTCTTGGACATCGAGAAGGCCTTCGACCGTGTGTGGCATCCCGGTCTCCTCTACAAGCTGGCCGCCACCAGCATGCCGCCCGCCCACGTGAGACTGCTGGCGTCGTTTCTCCAGGGTCGGAGCTTCGTGGTCTCGGTCGAGGACGCCACCTCCCAGCCACGCCCCATCCTCGCAGGAGTGCCCCAGGGCAGCTGCCTCTCGCCGTGCCTGTACGCCGCCTACACCGACGACATCCCCACCCTCCAAGACCAGCTCCAGGAGGGGCAGCGGGACGTGGTGTTGGCCCTATTCGCCGACGACAGCGCCTTCTTCGCCTCGTCGCGGAAGGTGAGATTCGCCTCCGCCCGGATGCAGCAACTGCTGGACCGCCTGCCAACATGGCTGGACAACTGGAGGATGGCCGTCAATGTGGGTAAGACGGCCGCCATCCTGGTCGGGTCGCAGCGCCGCATGCCACCGCCGCTGACACTCCGCGGACAGGACGTAGCTTGGCAGACCACAGTTGCGTACCTCGGATGCCGCATCGACCGTCAACTGCGCATGGTGCCCCAGGTTGACCATGTCGTCAACCAGGCCAAGATGGCCCGTGGCATCCTGCGCCCGGTGCTGGCATCCCGACTACCACTCCGTACGAAACTGATGGTCTATAAGAGCTACGTTCGTACGCGGCTCACCTACGCCGCCCCAGCATGGTATGCGTTGTGCTCCCCGACCCAGCGTTCCAGACTGCAGGTGGTCCAGAACGTCTCTCTCCGTGTCGTGACGAACGCGGGCCGCTACGTCAGGAATGACGTCATTGCCCGGGACGTTCGGATGCCGACGGTGGAGGAGTTCGTCGCCCGTCTGGCGCGTCGAATGTTCGACAGCGCCGACAACGGGCCCCACCTCCACCTCCACAATATTGCTCCTTATGTCCCCAGGCCTCCAGACTCTTCCGGACGAGCGCTGCCCCGCGACTTGTTGTCGCCCAGGGCGGAGAGAGACCAAGACCTACCAGCGTCACCACCACCATCACCAGCTGCATCCCCACGACGAGGCGACCCACCCCGGCCAAGACTCCGCTTCGTCAGCGACTTCGCTGACGACGCCACCACCTGACCAGACCCCGTGTCGCTTGGCTTGTAGTCTGCCGCGGGACCCCACCGCTCGCGCGCGTGACTCGCCTAAGCGACACCACCACCGGACATGACACCACCATCACCCATCAAGACCAATGGCCCCCTCCTCCCCCCACCGCTCCTCCGGGCGCAGAGTAAGCCGCGGCCTGCTCGCCGGCGCTCGCTGGGCTTGGGACAAGCCCCTCTAACCTGGTGTGCTTGACCGCGGAGGGCCGTGCCTCGATCCCGGAGTGGTAGCACAGGGGGGGTGGCGAAGAGGGGCCCGTCACTACGTGACGTGCCCAACACCGGCGAGCTACTGCTCGCCGAGAAGATGCCCGGGCAATGGGCGACAAATGCCCGAAGCCCGCACCCGCCCATGGCGGAAGAAACTCTGACTGACTGTATATAAGCCGACAGGAGTCCCAATAAAAAATGAACAACCAGCCAGTCTTTAATTGAAAGTCGTCCAGTAAACTACCTCCAACACTTCCATCACAAAAAAAGGTTTTCTAAAATACTCATTTTGTTTGTATGGCAGTAAGTTGCTATCTCGTGCTTTTTACTTGCACGAGATAGCAAATTTCTACCATACGAGCAAAGCTAAACGAAACTCCCCATCAAAACATTATACCTACGCCTATGACTGAAAATATATATTTATTTCAGTTGATCAGCTAAATAGCAAGTGAAATTGCTGTATTTGACACAAAAAACTAATTAAAGCATTTTAATAATAATTAGCAGGCCTCGCTTTGTACTAATTTAAGAAACCCTGTCTTCATTGTATTTTTATTAACTCTAGCCGAACAGGGTATAGTAATAAAAATACAATTTATTGTAAAATTTCAATCATTCACTCACGACGACCCAAATAGTTACTCATTCTTTGTGTCACATCACTAGGGACATTAATTCTTTGTGGTGGGGATTGCGTAGATACACGTTAATTTGTCGATGTGTGTGTGTTTCTTCATTGTAGGGTAATATTTTCATAGTGTGTGTTCGTAAACATTTTCGTAGTGTGCGTAGCGTGTTTACCTCGCCTCCCGCGAAAAGTGGCAGAAAAATTTATACTGCGATTTGTTGCGTACCGCATCCATAGCACAAATACAAGCAGAAAATACATGCCACAGACGAAACAGTATGCATCTCTTTCTACAAATGTATTTTCACTTTTGTAAGAAAGAAACAAAACGATATTTGATAGATTCGTGTCAAGATATCAAAGAACAGTTTAACGGGGCATCTCCATATGTCTATCTTAATGGTTTGGAGCCGGGGCATGACAGACGGACGAGACGAGAATCGAGGGCCGCGTTCCGTTTCGCGATTATAGTCACCATCAGCACTAATCAGCACTGTGAGCGCGCTAACAGAGGCGGCCCGTTTCGCGACAACAGGAGCCATTAACCCCCCTGGCCGCCTGTTATAGCGCTCTCACCTCACAGTGCTGATGGTCACTATTTACGCGAAACGGAACGCGGCGCACTTGTGTTCTATGGGGGTGAGGGGTTATTGTTTGAAATGGATAGTAATTACTGATTGCAGAAGTGTTTTAGAAGCATTAAATAATCCATGTTACAATGCAAAAACTTCATACATCATATATGAAATTAGAGAGAAGATGCTAGCTCTGAAGTGTAATGGGTATGATGTCAAATTGTTCTGAACTCTTGGGCATATTGGTGTAAAGGGCAATGAATCAGCAGATTATTTAGCAAAAACAATAGCTCGGAACAATGACATTCCACATAAATCAATAATGCTGCCCGTGACGGACATTAGTAACATTTTAAAACAACATCAAAAACCAGTGGACTATAAAATGGAGAGAAAGTCTTGAAATTAAAGGAAAATGGCTAGGTGAAGTTATGAAAATGAAGATAACGGGCAGATCCTGGTTCGATGAGAAAGAATATCTGAGCCTTAGATCATTTAACCTATGAATGCTCTAGGATCTGAGCAGATTATTTTACACTACCATATGTCGTCTACGTTTAGGTCACGGATCATAATGCCCATCTGCATAGAATAAAGCTAGTTGCCTCACTCGAGTGTACTCACTGCCATCAAAATATTCAAGACCTCAATCCTTAAATCACTAAGCCTCAATCACATATTTCTTGAATGTCGTGCCTTCAACTTGCAGAGAATTATTTTTATTGAAGACCTGCTCAATATTTACAAATCACTCGATAAAATACCTGTGAGTACTGGCCACCGCACTGTCGCTGGTGCTCTACGGTTTTACTGAGGTTTTACTAACAAACGTAATGCCAAGGTGGCATATATGAGTATCTTTTCAACTGTATTGTATTGATTTATGTCAGCACGTATAATAAAATTATAGAAATAAAGCTTATGTTTTTCCCACGTAAATTAATCCCATCAAATGGTAGCAGAGCGTGGTTGTGTGCATAAATATAGCGGCAACAAATAAATAGGTGAGATGTCATCGACAAGTTATCGCAATATAGAACCGCTTACGAAGTGCAATTACGATACATGGTGCATTCAAGCGCAGGCCATCCTAATAAAAAACGATTACTGGGATATCGTGAGCGGCGAAAAACTGTTAAGATCAGACGCAGATGCGGCGGCAAAATCGGAATTTAGCAAAGAAGACATGAAGGCAAAAGCTGAAATTTTACTTCTACTGTCACCATCCGAACTAAAACAAATTAAGTCATGCACGTCAGCAAAAGCAGTTTGGGACAAATTAAAAGCTGTTTATCGAAGCACCGGGCCTGCTAGAAAAGCAACCTTATTGAAGCAGTTAGTTCTCAAGCGAATGTCAAATGATGAAGATATCCGTGATCACATAAATAACTTCATGGACATCGTTGACAAGCTCGCCGACATGGACATAAAGATACCTCCAGAATAGGGTAGTTGACTCATATCAAAATTTATTAAAATATTGTTTATTTCTAACAGTATTTGGCATAAGGTTCCACAATATACCGATTTTAATAAATAACAATGAATGATTACTGTAAAATTTTAATTTGAAAATGCTAGAAATAATCTTTTTTTATCTCACGCCGTAAACGCTTTGATATCCTGTGGTCAGGGCCGTGACGTCACACATATAGTAAACAAAGAAATGTCAAATTTGATTCAACAACTAGTCGATTTGCTCTATTCTTTCCTAAAACTGGCAAAAAATCGTCCAAATCTCCGTTATTATATGTGTAAATATCGTTAATTATTTACATTAACAGCAAAATCAACCATTGATGTTGGATTTGTGAGAGCAGATAGTACAAATCTTCCAAAAATCGACAGATTGATGGTCAAGAGATTCTTTGTGTATCGCTCTAAACAATATAAGTACAATTTCAATACTGTTATAATGAAGAACAGGTTACAAGTGTACTTGTCATGATTGTCAAGCGGCAGAAGAGAGTTGCAAACATGCAATATTGGTGTGGTTGCACCATCACAGTGAGGAGCTATTTTGTATATCAGTTGAATGCTATTGGATAGAATCCTATCTCTCAAAAGTGAAATAAACACTAAAAGTATTTACTTCAAGAGAAATGTTCAAAAGAAACATCAGGATCATGTGTCAAATACCAGTGTAGTACTGCAAGAATTTGTAAATGAACATAAAAAGAGAAAGATTGGCAGTTGTTCATTTGTCAAGCATGAAGAAAATTACTGGAGGAAAAATATATATACATTCACAGACACAGATTGTGACATATTTCTTAAAAAATTAAAGACCTCTTCAATGAAGAAAGTGCATAGAAAACCTAACCAGGAATCATCAATACAGAAGTGCTCTTTAGTTCGAGCTTCGTTATGAAGAATAACAGCTTCCATGTGCTATGAAGCCAGTGCATAACACATGATGTTTCTTTCGTTGGGAAGATTTTTGGTGGGATATGTTGCAGACACCTATAATGAAATGTGGATAAAAGTTGAAAGATAAGGATTTGGGTTGAAATTTGCAATATGTGACCTCTTCATTTTTTATTAATACCCTGTAATAGTCAGTTCAACAAACGGTATCCATAAAATTAGATTAATACAAAATTGTCATGCTCTTTTACTGAAGAAAATGCAAATTATCAAAGACAGAAAACTGTGAACAGTATGCTTAACTCAAGTATAGATGCAGATGTTTTGTGCTAAAGCGAAACTTATATACTTTTGTGTATTAAGTAATTTTGAGAACACTCAAAAGGTACAATATTAGCTATAATAGGTACTTATTTATCAAATAGTGCCATTTTGGAAACTATACTACATTTTTCCTAATATATGAAAGTATTACTTCATAATAAATCACTACTATTATTTGGACTTTTATTACCTGCGACCCTAAGGCAATATATGACAAATTAATAAATTTAATTTAACTCTATTCAAACCTATTTGTACTTTTGGAACATATATAGGTATTTGAGTAACAATGATAAATATGAACAACAAACCTATAAAAAAATTCTCTTTTAAGGTGTAAGGGAAAAATAAAACACATGTACGAGTATTTCAAATTTAAAAAATTTTGAATTAACTTAAACCTTTACAAGTCATTATTGTCAAATAAACATGCAACATTTTTTTTTGTGAAGAACATAATGTCTAATGTAGTACAAAAATTTGTTATGTCATCTTTAGATGTTATGTATAAAGTACATAAAAAAAATTCTTTATATTATTTATTTAATAAGAAGGGTCTTGTAAATTAGGAAGAGCAAAGGCTGACAACACAGCAATCACATTTAATATATTTGTATACGGCTTTAAAATGGATAACTTGCATATTCTTCGTAAGCTGTTCTGAAATTTACTTTCTTCTAGTAAGTTAATATCACTAGAACTGCTTTCATATCCTGCATATATTAAGCTGACTAAACCATCAGGTAGTCACTCTAATAAATATTCAATAGTATTTGCTTTTTTATACTCGGGCCAAGTTAGTGCTCGTTAAATGACTTCATTGGGTTTTTGAATTTCATTTCTTAGCAATCTATGATTACCCTTTTATACTTATGGTGAAACACTAGAAGTAACTTTTTTTATTGTGCTTTTGGTTAAAAGGTTTAATGAATAAATGTCGTTATCATAATTTTCCTCACTTGGAAATAATAATTTTTAATAATGTCTCGCCAGATATAGGTGGTTTGCAGCACTTTACTTCAGACAATTTATTGGGAGATGTTGCAGTTGATTGGTGATGGGCAGCAGGTTTAATCAGTGAAGATATACTTAACATCTTTCAGTTTTACCAAACTGAACCTATTTACTTCTATGGTGCTTTGGTATATGAATACTTGTGTTATTTTGTTGACATAATGTTGTTCTAGTTGACAGGTCACATTTTGATGTGGCTGAACATGCACTGCTTTGTATTATGTTGCACAACTTTTACTGCCTTATCAATCTCGTTGTCAAGAGGAGAACAGGGTAGTACCTACACAATAGTTCTCATTAAGTAACCTCTGAAAGCAACAAATTTTAATTAGGTACTCAGTAAATTCAAAGAAAAGTTGTTTAGATAAATATATTCATTATTATGAAACTGGCATAGTTTGTATTATGTACATACTTTTTAAATAATATTCAATTACATCATGACATCATTATTCAATTGGACATAAGTACATATTCTTTTCTTTGAAACATCATCTAGTGTCAGTGTATAACTTAGATTAAATCAAAAAGGCGTGAATGGTCGTTTTCTCTACGTCTGGCGTTAAAATTTGGTTGGTCGGCTGCAGTCAGTTTTCATTCTAACTGAAAGATAAAAATTTAATTAATGATTTTACATACAACCTAAAAACTTCTATTTTGTTTAAGTTGAAACTGAAGTACCTACACAGATTGAGTTATTCATTTATAGTACTTACATTAATGGGATTTTCGCAAAAATACATTTGAGTTTCAGTAGATAGTTACAGGATTTCTTTAAGCGAGTGTTAATCAATTTTAAGCGAGAGTTATTTCGCATGTCTATATCACTGGGTACGGCTAATCCACAGCCACAGCTTTCCGTTCGTCTTTGAAGAGGTAATTCCTGTTCTATTTTTCCGTTCCATATACTACAGTATTACTATATTTTGTGATATTTAATAAAAAGCATTGTTTTTGTGAGGTTATTTCGCCTCGGTGCTTTGTTTACTATAAGACTGACGTCATTTGATGTATGCCACAGGTAATCAATAGACTATCATGGCTGACCGTGTTTTCGCTCCAAAATTGAAAATCTTAATTTAAAATAGATTTTTTGCACTTTTTAGGCATCGAAAAAAAATATATTCATGTGCTATGGTCTAATACAACAATTATGAACATTTTAAGCCCTACTTTAAATAAGGGTCAACTAGCCTATTGCTCAGTATAATGCTGTTATACAGTTTGCCAACGACATTCGAAAACTTTCGGATAGCCATAGAGTCAAGAGACACATTGCCTAATCCTGATGACCTAAAAGTGAAAATTCTAGAAGAATACCAGGCCAGGAATGGAAGTGAACAACCTGAAAGCTCTGAAGCATATCACCTCAAGAAAAACAGAATGAAACCATTCTGCAAGAGCTGCAAAAAGAAGGGACACACTACCGAGGCATGTTGGGGCAACAAGAAGAAAAACACAAATGGGAAACCAAGCAGACAGCAAAGCAAGAACTTCAACGTCTGCCTGAACACCGCAAACCCAGACATCAATGAAAACGTATGGTGTCTAGATAGCGGCTGCTCTTCCCATATGTGTGGCGACAAGTCAAAATTTTCTGCTATAACCTCTGAAAATGGAACCCTGAAGTTGGCATCTAACAAGTTTACAAGCAAAATTGAAGGCAAAGGGAAAGTTACAGTTACCACAGAAAAAGAAGGTTACAACTTTAACGATACTCTATTTGTTCCTGACGTGTCAGTCAACCTATTGTCTGTAGGCAAGATAGCAGACAAAGGCAACAAAGTCATATTTGAAAAAGACAAAGCCTACATCATAGAAAAAAGCGGCGAAGTAACTCTCACTGCACAGCGAAAAGATGGACTTTACTACCTTGAGTTTGAGAAGAGAGAAACTGCAAACTATACACCGAAAGGAGAAAAAGGCGACATCATGGAATGGCATCGTAA
Source organism: Schoenobius gigantellus (assembly GCA_963935595.1). Lineage (NCBI taxonomy): Eukaryota > Metazoa > Arthropoda > Insecta > Lepidoptera > Crambidae > Schoenobius > Schoenobius gigantellus. The sequence goes on along the minus strand of OZ012544.1, from coordinate 13,395,668 downwards.
ACTTGGCCATATAAATGAAAAGGACCTCATCAAGATGGCTACAAATGACCTAATGTATGGATTGAATCTGAACGATGGAAGGTTCGAAACCTGTGAGACCTGTATTAAAGGTAAGCTTTCAAGATCACCTTTCACAAGACATCATGATCTTTACACAACGCAAGAGCTGGAAATAATTCACAGCGACGTCTGTGGACCTTTCGAGTGTGAGACACTAGCAGGGTCAAGATACTACGTCACATTTATAGACGATTTCACCCGATACTGTCACGTCTACTTTATAAAAAAGAAAAGTGACGTATTTGACACTTTCAAACAATATAAAAACGAAGTGGAGACGTTCCATAACAAAAGAATAAAACATCTGCAATCAGACAATGGCACTGAATACCGTAACAAGGAATTTGACGATTTCCTCAAACTGCATGGCATCCAAAGAAGATTGACCACAGTTTACACCCCACAGCAAAATGGGATCAGCGAGAGGAAGAACAGATCTTTGCTAGACAAAGCCAGGTGCCTGTTGATCGATGCTAATGCCCCCAAAAAGCTCTGGGCAGAAGCAGTAGCTACGGCAAACTATCTCATAAACCGTAGTCCTGCGAAATCACTTAACGGTGAGATACCATTCACGAAATGGGTCGGCCGAACACCGTCCGGAAATCACCTTCACGTTTTTGGCAGGAAGACCTTCGTTCTCAAAAGGAATAGACGTGGAAAACTAACACCAAAAACCAAGGAGGGTGTATTCATGGGGTACTCAATGACTTCAAAAGGCTACAGAGTATACATACCCGAAGATGAAAACGTAGTGACGAGCAGGGACATCAACGTCATAGACAAGATTTACTTTCAAGATAAAGGCACGAACTATGAAAGTCTTGCAAAAGAAGAGGGCCATAGCACGAACATACCTGAAAAAGAAAATATTAACAAACATAAAGAAAGGAAACATACACAGAAAATAGAAATTGAATTTACAGAGCAGAAAAATGAAAAACCTTTGACAAATCCAGACGGTCAAATTGACGACGCAGACGAAATCGATTCGTTTGGCGACGCATCTGAGACTGTAGAAGTACCTGAAAATGGGAGGCCACAAAGAGAAAGGTGCCCACCAGCATGGACTAAGGATTTTGTACTAGGAGACTCTGAAGAAACTCATTTACTCACAGGGATATCTTACCTCTCTGATGAAAATGAAAGTGATGAGTATTGGCATGAAGCTCTTAAAGCTGAAATCAGAGCACATGTCAAAAACGGTACCTGGAAAATAGAAAAGAAAAGCAATGACATGAAAGTCGTAGATTACAAGATGGTTTTACGAAACAAAATTGGACCCGATGACAAAGTCACAAGAAAAGCCAGACTTGTAGCACGGGGCTTTACACAACGACCAGGAATCGACTTTAATGAAACGTACGCACCCGTTGCGAAGTTAAGCTCGATTAGATCTGTCATTGGTGTAGCCGTAGAAGAAGGGTTAATGTTGAACCAAATGGACGTAACAACCGCGTACCTAAACGGTGAACTGGATGAAAAGATCGTAATGAAATACCCTGACTACTTAGAAGAATACCTAACAGAAATTATGGTCGAAGAAAGTGTAAAAGAGGATTTAACTATCTACAATAAGACTAGAGAGATGCTGAGAGACATTAAGAACATTCAAACAGATAAAGTTTGCTGCCTTATTAAAGCACTATACGGACTCAAGCAGGCAGGGAGGCAATGGTATATAAAACTCGACAAAGAACTAAAACATATAGGGTTTCGAGCATCAGAAGCTGACCCATGTATATACATCCTGGAAAAAAGAGGAGCTAAAATTATAATAGCAATATATAATATGTCGACGATTTATTGATTGCCTACTCGTGTCCTAAAACATTAAAAATAATCAAAGACCTGCTAAATTCAAAATTCGAACTAAAAGATTTAGAGAAACCAAAACGGCTCATTGGCATAGACGTATCGTATAATGGAGATGAAATAAAACTAAACCAACAAAAATTCATCGAAGATACCCTAAAAAAGTTCAAAATGGAAGACTGCAAAACAGTAGCTTGCTACTAATATAGTAATCTGTGAACAGTATCTACGCCTATGGAGCCTGGATTGAAATTGGAAAAGGGAGACAAAAACGAAACTCAACATGTTCCATATAAAAACTTGATAGGCACGCTCATGTATTTGGCGGTAGCAACTCGCCCTGATATTATGTTCGTGATTAGCTACCTATCACAGTTCAACGACTGCTTCAACGAAGAACACTTCAAGTGCGCCAAAAGAGTACTCCGGTACCTGAAAGGCACCAAAAACATCGGCTTAACATTCACTAAAACAGGACAAGACCTGTATGGAATGGCAGACGCAGACTGGGGCGCTTGTAAGATTGACAGAAAGTCATTTTCAGGCTACTGTTTCAAATACGCTGGAACGACTATTAGTTGGATGTCGAAGAAACAAAAGAGTATCGCACTTTCGACAGCTGAGTCGGAATATGTAGCACTTACCGAAGCTGCGAAAGAAGCTATACACTTGAAGAGCCTCTACAAGGATTTAGGAGCCGACTACGAGCGCATAGTCCTCTTGAATGATAATCAAGCAGCTATCAAACTTAGTCAAAACCAAATGGTGACTTCAAAGTCAAAGCACATCGACATGAAGATGCACTTCGTAAGGAACTGCATCCAAGAAGGAGCATTAGATTTAATGTATCTGCGAACCGAAGATATGGAAGCAGACCTACTGACCAAGGCTCTAGCTGGTCCACGACTAGTGAAATTGCGCAACAGTCTAGGACTCTCCTAATGACCGCGATAGTGCCGTGAAGAGGAGTGTGAGTACTGGCCACCGCACTGTCGCTGGTGCTCTACGGTTTTACTGAGGTTTTACTAACAAACGTAATGCCAAGGTGGCATATATGAGTATCTTTTCAACTGTATTGTATTGATTTATGTCAGCACGTATAATAAAATTATAGAAATAAAGCTTATGTTTTTCCCACGTAAATTAATCCCATCAATACCTCAAGATATGAAAATAATTTTGCAAAACACTAACACCTACAAGACCATTTACAATTACGTCAGAGCAACAATTAACCGACTTTAAAGAAAAATACAGGATATACTAAATTGTGCTGATGGCTGTATGGCTATGCCTTCGCCTGTCTCAGTGAGACAAAGATACAAAAAAAAATATGAGTAAAAAAATCTATACAATTTGACACTGACAGTCGCAACCCATCCATTGCTCCTTTATAAAAGGAAGTCGGTACACAGTCTTATGTTCACGGCGCAATGGCTGTCATATTATAAGCGATTGTGATAGATTTTTCTGTCTGTCCAAATTGACCCAAAAAGATTATTTATATTTTTGATAAAAAAAATATTTTGATTCTAAAGGGATTAGAGGAAACGTTTATTTTGTAATTCTTGCTATTGGTTCTTATTGTTTTCCTGTGCTCCAAACTTTTGCTGGCAAAAAATATTCTAGCCAACTTTTAACGTTAATTAGCAACATTTTATTTCGCGTGGAAATGGAATATGATAATGACGAAAACACTTGGCGTAGGCCATCATCACATAAAAGACGGTATGGAAAATGTCATCAAATACCGAAGAGGTCTAGCACAATGGCTGTAGTTGTACTAGGACTGGCTGTTCTAAGTTGTCTTCTTGGATATTGTGTGCTAAGTGAAACATTACCATATGAATCAAAAACTCTACGACTGGTTGTAATTGTAAGTCAAATAATGCTAATCTACCTTATTTTACTGGTTAACCTAAAGCCAATTTGTGTTACTTCTGCTTTTTGCCTGTAACTCAACTGCCCTTAAATTGATTTGTCAAATAATATCACTTCACGTTACTTTTTTAGGATATGGTGGCACTGAGGACTGAACCACTGATCATATTTTGTTTAATTGCCCTATAAATCCTGAATCCCTATATGATATTCTACCGCCCGCCATTCCAAGACCTTTAAATGTTAAAACCCTCATATGAACCTCAAGCTACCCAATGTTAAAATTATTATGTAAATATATATTCACTCGTAATATTAAACTGTAATTATACTCACTCAACCTTCGGAAGTAAACACTTTTTTGCATACTAATATGGCAACAGGGGTTACCCACCACCCCAGATTTTAAAATAGTAATAATAAGGCGAGATGTAACATAATCAGATTTATTTATTATGAGATCAATTGCTAATACAATGAAAAGAATGAAAATAGTACTTATTAATCATGGCACATATAATTTGGCATTATTATTACTTTGGTTTAGATGCACTTTAAACAAATATCTTTGCGATGTTCAGAGCATAGAGGCAGAAGGCATTTTGTGCAAAAAGTTTTAACTTTTATATCCTGTTTTCTTGGACACATTGCGCATCTTGCTTGTTTCTGTAACTTTACAGGGGGCTCACCATCAGCTGGGTCCTGGACCCTGGTTCATATTTAAAATGTCACGTAAAGTGGCTTCTAATTCGCGTTATATTTCGCCTTTGTGTTCTACTTGATACAGTATTTTTAGTAATAACTCTAGATTATAAGCTTCAGTGGGGTCCTCACATTGCCGCCTTGGCAGGAAAACTTAGCTCAGCTGCCTATGTGGTTAGAAAGATAAGAGAACTAACTGATGAGCAAACTGCACAATTGGTTTACACTGGCACTTCAGTTACTTTCATAGTATTATGTCATACAGTCTACTGTTGTGGGGCTCAGCTGCAGATATTGACACGATTTTTATATTACAGAACAGAGCTATTCGTGCTATCTCAATCTCGCTCAATAAAGTCAGTAGATCATTTGTAGGTAAAAGTGTAAAAATGTTGTTGAATTGCCAATTAATAAATTGAGGAGCTTGGTAGCGTATTGAGGCGTGCGCTCAGCGAACGATTGCTAAGGTTAAGCAGCGTTCGCTGTTGTCAGTCCTAGGATGGGTGACCAAAATAAAAAAATTTCAAACTCCTCTGTGCTTCGGAAGGCACGTTAAATAGTGGGTCCTGCGCCTGATGTCGCCCCGGTCGTATCGGCTAACCGTCCGATCGGACTAGGCGAGTGAAGGAACAGAGAGTGCACTTGCGTTTGCGCAGTCACTTGTGCACTATAATATCTCCTGCGCAGATGGCTAGTCTCTGTGGAGATTAGCTGCAGTGACCAAATATCGGTTTGGAGGACATTATTATTATTATTAATAAATTCAAAGCCGTAGTAAAAAAACGTTTAATGAAGAAAACCTGAATCTGCGCGATTTTTTGTAACAGGCCTTTCAATGTGTATTTCAGTTTTTTCGTCATGGCGCAAGAACTCCGACAACCAGCTACAAGAGCGATCCTTTCAAAAATTATCAGTGGCCTGATGGTCTTGGAAGTCTCACCAATGTGAGTATTTTTTTTATCATGCAGATTCTTATTATACATATGTTGATAGGATAGTAGCTATGACTACTATCCTATCAACATATCTATACACAGTAACAGTAACCCATAAAAGTTTAAAACCATATAAAAAAATATTCTAGGTTTTTCTTTGCCTGACAAAATAGTACGACTATGTCGACTTAGCTCAACTGAAATTCCCTTTGATCCGTGGTCGAAAAACCGACAACTCACGGTTCGCAGGCGATCAAGCCCTCTACACGATCGTGCTCATGGGTACCACCATTGACCATTCATATAGAACAAAGTGAACATGAGCATGAGTACAGTCGAGTATACCCTCTACCATCCTCTACACAATCGTGCTCACGCGTAATCGTCTATTCCTCTGTAATCGCCGATAATGAAGAGGAGCCATTAAGTGCACGCGCTAGGGTGTTTTCTAATGCCTCTTAGTCTCCCGACTGGGGATAAAAATTTTCAAAATAAAATGAATCTTTCTTACACAAACTAATATGGCAAAGTGCCTAGTTTGTTTAATAAATTAATACACTAACAATGTTTTTTTTAATGCAGGTTGGTAAGCTTCAACTTTATGAACTTGGAAAAAAATACCGAAATTATTATGCAAACTTCATCAATGAAGAATACTATGACAAGGATGTCTATGTTCGAAGCAGTGATTCATCAAGATGTATGATGAGTGCATATACCTTTTTGGCTGGACTTTTCCCACCGACCGAGAGACAAATGTGGCATCCTGAGATACCATGGCAACCAATCCCAGTACATTCTTTACCCAGAGATTTGGACAGTGTAAGTATCAATTTCTATTCTATTGTTCACTCTTCATCCAGCTTTTTAAAAATTGGCTTTGTCGCAACATATAAGAGCATTGTCTGAAATTATATGCACAGTTTTAAAAGTTGAAATAGATTTTAAAAGAAACCAATTTCAATAGTTTTCCATTTCCTTATTTAATTTATATCAGTAACTATGTTGAAAGATTCAACATTTAAATTGCCAATTACACTTGACTGATCATTATTCGTCAATGACATGAATTCTGAGTATTGTCCAGTATACAATATACACGGTTATTTTTTTATCACCCTGGAAAATTTAAGGGACGCTTCACGACATGGTATTAGAATGATTTAAATATAAATAAAAAAAATAACCCCCCTCCTTAATTTTATATTAATTTTTTAAAAAATACAAAAAATGCTGCACTAGTTGAGAGCAGCATTTTTAGAGATTTTTTTATTTTTTTTTTAATTTTTTTTAATTTTTTTATTTCATTTTTTTTATTTTTTATATAATATTGGATGTGTCCTGAAGCATCCCTAAAATTTTCCAGGGTGATAAAAAAATAACCGTGTATAGTTTAGTAGTAGTTATATAGTAGTATGCACAGAACAGAAAAAACAGTAGAAGTCGCAAGTGGGCGGTACCCGCGTAGGGCCATATAAGCGTATTACGCGCATCTCGAACTCTAACTCTCGTCGCATGTTAGTACTGCCACGGAAATCATCTCAAAAAAATATAGTAAAATGCCGTATTGTGTTATGTTATCATGTAAAATCGACAGTGGAAGGAAGAATTTATCTAAAGGTGGCATATCATACCACCGGTAAGTAACATTTAATATTATTTTTGTAAATTAAAGAAATTGCAAATTCTATCACCTTTAGAACAAATTATTAAAATGAAATTACCCTTATCGGGATAAACTTATGGTTCACCTTTTAACGCATTTCACAACTTCTTATCTCGAACTTTCCGTAATGAATCCTAATGTCAAACGCTACTCAATTAGTGATGTGGCACATAGATACTTAACACCTAATAAAGTACTTAATTTTTGTATGAGGTATTATTATTGTTTGAATTATGATTGTAAATTATCATGTTCGTATTCAATCTTAAAGCTTTTACCCTATTACCCTATGGAGATGGTAAGGCTGGGCGGACCCCTCTGCCAAAGTACATTGGCCATTTATGACCATGCACGTTTCATAAAACTAGTTGACGCGCGGTCGATGCCATTTAGTGTCGTTTCGTGTTGCAAGTAAGAGCTCCTAAAAATGGTTGATTGTGCAGTTATTTGTTCTTGCAAAAGGCGATCCAGTAATTTAAATCTTCGACCATGGGGTTTCCTATCACATACAATAAAAGTATAAAATTTACATTAACGTGTTTTATTTATGTACAATTTTGAAGTAATTTTTATGCCGTTAAGATAGAGAAATATAGTGGTACGATGGCAGCTCAAACAATTTAATAATATTATTTTAAAATACGATATTAATAATTCTAAAACAATTAAAGAAAAAGTCATCGTATTTTCGAAAGGAGTAACCGAATCGCAGATACATTGTCTTCTAAAATATTGCTAAATTGTACGTTTATACTTTAAAAATAATTATTAACCATAAAAAAGTGAGTCATTTTCGTTATTCGGTATCAAATATTCTGACTGTATAGTATGATATATTATCTGTGCTGATACCTGTTACTGCACTGCATACATCACTAAACGGGTAGATTTAAAAGCAACATTTGTAACGCCATCTTGCGCTTAGTAGTTGGTACTTAATAGTTGGCGTTTGCTTATTTACGGAATCAATCGATTATGGGCTGTTTTTATTTTGTAATAAGATTGAATTTGAATTGACAAATTTCGGGTCATAAGTCAGTCTATTTGATATTCTATTTGACCAATTACAGCTCGGTATTTTGCATTAGGTGTTGAGTTTGGCGACGCCGGTTTTCTTGCTAATAAGTCATCATGCGACTTCTACTGTTTTTTCTCTTCTGTGGTAGTATGTATACAGTATGGTAACCCAAAATTTAATGAGTGCTATGGTTCATCTAAACTTTTTAAACCCTATGTTAGGGTGCTTGGGCCTTAGTCAACCACACTGGCCCAGTGCGGATTGGTCGACATCACATACACCTTTCATATTCTTCACAGGTATATGCAGGTTGGCTCACAATGTTTTCCTTCACCGTAGGAGAGTCGGACAAATGTACATATGAAATTCGAAAGACGAAAAACACATTGGTACATGACCGGATTGAACCCCGGACTTCCCGATTAGAAGGCCAGTGCTGAGTCCACAGCGCCACCGACGCTCCTCAAACCAAATTTCGAATTAAAATTTGATTATGTTACGCGATTCTATTTTCGATTGTGCCTCGCTACTTTTGTTTTGTGCATTTTTAATTACGACGTTCTTTCCCATTGTTCATCCACCAGAATACGTACATTCGTTTTAATGTAAGTTTGACAGTGCGCTTACAGTGATTTGACTCCAAAGGTGCATTCAGAACTTACGCTTGAGTACACTCCGAGTGCTCACAGACAACAACGGGGCCGTTAAAAAAATTGGAGTAAAAATGCTCCACCTACACATGGCTTTGCCCATTCAGAAGCTCCGAGTAATGCAACCAAACATCCGACTTAAGTAAGGGCAGGGAGAACACCGGGGGTTTTAGTGTGTAGGCCTGGCACTCTGCCGGGAGAGCCCCACACACGCCGTCCGTCTAGCCAACGGCGGGTACGGTGCGGTTACGCATTTCCCCCCGAAAAAAAGGGGCAGCCATCATCATTAAATTCACTCAGGGCGAGTGTGAAAAACACTCGCGGTTAGATTACTCTGACCCTCTTTATGTAACCCAGAACATTGGTACCGTAAATCCGATACGACGTTAACTGTGACGTCACGCGGCACTCCTCGCCGACTAACGTTTGCCCACTTATTTCGCGTTTGAGTGCGCAAATAGAGCTGATGGTGAATAGAGAGATAATATGATAGTGCGTTCAGAACTACCGAAGCGCGGCGCCACGCAATCAGTCGTGGGCGGTGGGCGAAACAAGCTGTCAAGCAAACGCATAAACACATGTTACTTTAAGCAAAGCAAGCAAGATACTAAAGATAGAGCACGTGTGAACTACTACATAGACGCAAGCGCATACATCATTTAAATTGTGCCAAAAAACCACCCCATCGGTAGCATGTGCGTGCTTATTGCAGCATTTTAATAGAAACTGAATATTTAATAGTCCCCAAAGTCAGACTCAGTTATTGTACTTATTTATGAACTCAAAATTCATTCTCATAACGGAAGGATAAGGCGAGTGTGTAGCATAGATAAAGTAGACAAAAATATTATAAGAATATGTAATAATAACAATAGTTTCTTTTTAGATTGTAGCCGGAACAAGGTCATGTAACACTTGGCAAGCTATGTATCGACAACTGTTAGCAGAGCAAAATTCCGACCCAAAGTTCAGTGAGCTATTTGAATATTTGAGCAGGCACACTAACCAAAGCATGCGAAGTATATTAGAAGTGGATTTCCTGTATAGCACCTTACTATCAGAACAAGAAGCTGGGCTCAAGCTACCAGAGTGGACGAAGAATGTGTTTCCGAATAAGATGCTTACACCTTTTATGACAAGTTTGGCCTTATTAACGTACAATGAGACGCTGCAGCGATTCAGAGTTGGTTAGTTTGTTTCCCACGTTTGATCAACTTACTTTCTTGTCTGTCTACATGTACGGGTGGAATCTTGCGACTGAAGTATGAAGCACTTCTCAACCAGCTATCGAGCTGAACAATGCATTCTCCTTCCATTTCCAGCACTCCCAAGGCAACCCGAGTTCCATGCTTGTACAAGTTTCGTAAAGTTCGTTTCAAATTGAGTTGCGTTTATTTTAGACTTTCATTTTGACGGTATACCACAGATTATCCAATTTAAGTCCAGACTATTTACAGGCTAGTCTAAGACGGAAATACGCTTTTCTTTAAGAAAACAGAAAGTTTAGGGTTATTGCCATGCTAAAATATTAAAGTTACGAGTACAACCAAATGGTCGTCAAGGTAGGAAATCATTGTCTCTTCCAACTTTTTTATTGAAATTGATCCATCGTACCTGCAGTGTTTGGAACGGGACAAACTCCACACTCTTAAGAACATCCGCATGTTTTAATATTTCCACCACACTGACTAGGATGCTTGTATATTTATAATCGAAATCATGGTGTATTGGACTTCTTAACTAGCACCTTTTCATCTGAATTTACCGTGTTTATTTTTGTTTCACCTAAAATAATACTTTTTATCTAAAAAAAATCTTGTACCGTCCATTTGACATATTTTTTCGGGAATAACAATCACTTCAGTGTTGCTTGGTAAGAGGCAGTACTTGTCTAAAAAATATTAGTAACAAATATTAATAAAAAAGTAGTCATTTTTAAATAACCTTAAACGTTACTTATCGATTTTGTAAATATTTTTTTTTTGTTGTAACTTAGTTGGCGAACAAGCAAACTGCCCACCTGATGGTAAGTGGTAACAGTCACCTATAATAGATACATGTGGCTCCTGTGAGATTCGCAGATGCATCAAAAATGCTACCCCCACAATAACCACAGTGTATGTTGCCAATTAGTAACATCAGATGTAAAGTCACGGTACCCAGTAATTTCACTGCCATATCTTACCCTGCAAACCGAAACACAGCAATGCCAAGCACTATTGCTTTGCGGCAGAAATAGGTAAGACGGAGGTACCCATGGAGATGACCCCGGTACAGAATCTTCCTACGTAACTGAATCCTAATTACAGCAATTTATATAATTATAAAAGTATTGAAAATCGAAAAATAAACTAATCGCATTTACTACTTTTGTTAAAAAAAAATCGTGAATTTTAATAATAGACATTATAATTCTTAGCTAAGTATAAAGAAATTTAGACTTTTGAAATTCACAATAAAATATTTCGGAGTATTTAGGTATTCCCGCAGAAAATAGGTCTATAATGGGTTAAAACTCTTTTTGTAATAAAAATTTTAGATAGGTTTTGTTTTTTAATATTTTATGAGTATTTGAGTTGAGTAGCTATATTCCCGTCTGATTATGAATCTTTATATTTTTCATGTATATTGGCAGTTGATTTTATACTTCCATAATCTATATAAAGTATTTCTAATTATATTTCCACGACTATACATACTAAAATATAATAAATTACAACTGCTTCAGGGCCTCTGCTCAGTGAAATTAGGAAGTCTTTCGAGGGTTCTGTCACGCACACAAGTCCAGATTACTCTTTGTACATCTACTCGGGGCATGACGTGAACGTGGTGGGGCTCTGGCGTGTTTTTGGCTTTGAAGAACTCCTGGCGCCCGAGTACGGGGCGAGTATCGTGCTGGAACTACACGAAGAAACAGAAACATCTAGCTTTTTTGTGAAAGTAAGAATTTTATGTTAATTTTCTGTTCTTAAGCACGGTAATAGTATATACAGTAGAATTACTTCATAGAAACGGTCGAAACACGCGCTATGCCTACGCGCCTCGATCTGGGATCGCACTCGGGTCGCATACAAGGGCAGTCACGAATGCAGTTCGCCGCAGGGCATACGCACGAGTCATACGGAGCGCACGGTCGGGATGCGAGCGGGCCAAGCGATGCCGAGCGGCCGTAGGTATAAAATTTCAAAGAGGGGCCGAGTCCACATACTGTATGTCTTAAGGTTCGATTGTTCACAATAACCATTTGCTATTATACGCCTCCCAATGCAGATATCTGGACATATACGCAATCCGTGATTCAAAATCCATAAATCTTTATTCAATATAGAGCTTTACAGCCACAAATTAGTGTCAAACATAAAAGTTAAATGAACAAACCTTTTTGAAATTCGGGAGAGCCATCTCGAGAAGATCAGGCAAATTCAGTTCAGCCCTCACGATACTGTCCATTTTGTAGTATTCGGTGCTATCATGACCAACAAAACGACCGATCTACCGTGCGTGCCGTAAAACGATAAAAGTGATAATATCGCGAATCCGACCAAAGTCACAACATAACGTACTGATTCAATAGCCCTTATATTTTGTGACGATTAATTTTTGGATGGATTCGCGATATTATCGCTTTTATCGCAATTCGGAACGCACCACTGGTATAGTCGTATATTTTGTCATGTTCGCTAGTAATTTTGACGACGATATTACGAACATACATTCAGTCGGTTTACCGGTCGATAAGGTTGAAATTCAATTTCATGCCATAAAACAACACACAGCTGACTTTCGCAATCACACACTGGCAGCCACCAAGACAACCCTAACGATATTTTGCTTATACTCTCTATTTTAATAATGCATCATAAGTATATATCTGTGTGTAATAATCACTGCCTTCAGTGAGCATTTGACCTACTCAAATGTTTGTTCTTCGACGACGGCAACTATACAATATATGGATAATTTTTCAATATCATTGTTGGATAGTAAATTATGTAGTGAAAAGTGAATTTAATTTGTATTTTAAACTCGTTTTCTAACCTTAAACATGAATTAAAAATACGAGCAAACTGTCAAAATTTATACTTTTACGTTATGAGCTCCGTAAAAAGTATCCGTATAAGTAACCATAAAACGTATCGCAAAAGCGTGGTGCAACATCTTTTTACGATATATAGGTTTACTTTACACGTTAGATTTTATGAATTTTCATATAAATAACCGACTATCGGCCCAGCACTGTAATGTAACCAGCCTTATTATGAAATGTAATTTTGTCAATTGAAGATGGTTAGACTGCAAAATGCGTTGGTAAACATTTCTGAAGAAGGGGCGGACGCGTTTTATTGAGTTTTATTTTTGTTGCAGACGTTTTATCGTAACAACACTAAAGTTGAAATGCCAATGGAAATGAAGCTGCCTTTTTGTGGAGATCCGTGCTCATATGAAGAATTTATGAGGCATATTAATAAATTTATCCCTGAGAACTGGGAGAAAGAGTGTCAAAATGCTGAAGGAATATGAATAAAAAAACAGTTTGCTGGAAGAATTTGAATGAGAAAGCTTTCTTTCTGCGAAAGAAAAGATTACTGAGTTTTAACGTCATTGACGTATACGAAGTATAGTCATGATTGCGAAATTACGAAGAATACCAATAGATTGTGAAAATTTGATGTTTGTGACAGTTTTTGTACCGAAACTGGCCTTAACTTGTACAAACCTAATTAGCTCGACAATAGGCGAACAAAGACGCGTACCCGCCGAAGGAGACTTAAAGAGGCGAAAGTATCGAGTACCTACCGTCCGAATTTTTCCGATTTTCTTCGGTTTGGTTCATGGGAGGCTATATAGAATTTAATTCTAGCGGACGTCCAGGACGGACCGAAGCTAGCGGAGGCATTGTAGGCAATGGCCTCCTTGCTGATACTATTTTTACCCAGGCCATTTCCTGGGTAAAAATACTATTGGTAAATAATATTATAACTGAAATATATAAAAAATAAGTTATGAACTAATTATAGCTACCATTCCGATTGCAGTAGTTGCGACATGAGGTAAATATTACGTTCCTGAAACACAGCGCAAGTCAGCTGGCGGAATATCGTAGCTGAGTCGCGGCTGGCAATTCGCATTAGCGAAGTGTGTTCCTATCATGGCAGCCGCCATGATGGGAACACTATCTTTGAATTGAAGTCTACGCCCTTTCGCTTCTTCCAGGGCGTATATGTATTCTGTCACATAAATCCACCTAATGATTCATCTGCGGTCCTACGGCCTAAATAAATCGCCTTTGTTGATAGCAATATCCCTATAATAAATGGCAAGAAATGTGTAGATCGTTTTATCTTATGCCTCGAAAAATGAGGATCAATCATTAAAAAAGATGGCAGTTTACATTTTTTAAATACATGCCCTTATTTTTTATATGACAGTATTTTGTGTCATTTAAGGCCCGATTTCACTAACATTAACGTAAAACTGGAATAACTATACCATTTATTCTCGGATAACCCATTTTACGTTTCACCACATTTGGTTTAACTATTCTACCGAATAGCGTTTTATTTTATCTGTTGCAAATTAAAATTGAACAAAATGAACGAATAAATGATAATGCTGCGAAATTAAAAAGTCTATTCTCTCCGTAAATCTCATAGCTTATTAGGTGTTTTTTAAACAAGTAGGATTACGTCGGTTACGAAAACTGATGTGAAATGAGCTGTTAATTAGGCGCTATCTTTCTTATTTATTGTAGGATTAAATCTGTTATACCGTCAAATTCGACGGTATAAATTCTATTCTCGAATAACGGCCTTATTATAAGTATTTAGTGAAATTAAAAATTAACCTATCTGAGAGTAACTCATGACTATCCTTGGTATAAAATTTACCCGACTTTGGTGCAATCGGGCCTCAATCGTCCAGTCGATTTCAACATAATATACCTCATTTTATTTATTGTATTGATACAAATATGTTTTTAATCTATGTATGTACCTGATGTAAAGAGCCAAATGAGATAATTTAATTATTAAGGTATTTTTGTATGTGTCTAATAAAGAACAATGGCAGAATAATATCTGAAGGGATAATTTAGCGTTCACAATTTCCATCATTACAAATGTTCTTATGATTGTTCCAAAAAACACAAAAAAACGCGAGGAAGTCTGGAAAAAAGTAACATTTTTAAATACGACAAAGTACAAAAAGATAATTAAGCGTTACTTCGGTAATCACCGCGGCCCGCTTTGCCGATTACTTGTCAATGCCGCCCTGCGAGCATGGACTTGTCGATCGACAAAAGCATCTGTCCTTTTCACTCCTTAGGAATATCTGTCAAATTTATCGATTTTTGTCGAGTATGTCGATTTCAGCTGTCAAATTTTGATTATCGAGAGTTCCATGTTCGCAGAGTTGATTCGAATTATTATTGCGTTGAGAGTGGGTACTTAATGTCACAGTAGGTACTGTCAAGTCAACGCAATTACAGGGATATCGCGTTGTAACAATATCACTGTGTACGTGAAAAGTTATTATATAGAATAATGGTACAGATCGCGCCAAACTTCTAGTCTGCTCTGAAGTTGCTTCGCGCCTCTTTCTCATGCACATAAAATATACAAAGTTAATTTTTATCATGTTGAAACTTATTAAGTGATGTGACATTCATCCACCACTTATAATTTATGTAGATGTAGACAGACAAATATTTCGACAATGCGACCAATCGTTTCTTGTTATAGCGACTTTCCGACCCTATTTGTTTCCCACTACTGAGCTCTATAATGATTGGCGAGTTTTGTCAGTACGTAGGTTGTTTATTCTTCATACTGTAACAAAAAAACACGAGCTTACCAAATTTAACCCCAATCTAAGTATTGAGAAGAGACGTCATGATATTGCGTGCTCAGGCGGATCGTACAATACCTCATTTGCTCAACGATTTTTTGGTTTTCTGGGTTCACACATCTATAATAGATGCAACAGAATAAACAATATTTATACCCTTAGCAAGTATCAGTGTAAAAAAGCTACTACGACTTGGCTACTGGGTTTAGATTATGATGAAACTGAAAATATTTTATCTGTTGTTAAATAATATTCTTATTATAAATATATTCTTTTAGAATGCACTTAACCTAAGTATATAAGTTTTCATACGTACTAACACACGCTCACTTACTCATTCATTCGCTCACATGCACCACACACACACCCACACACACACACACACACACACACACACACACACACACATACACACGCGCACACACACATATGCACACACACCATACAACATCCCTTCTCCACACACACTCAAATGCATGCACCTCTCTAGCACTAGCGCCGTTTCATTGCTTAGTTTTATATTCAGATAAATTTAATTAAAAAAAAAAATTGTTATTTTCTTATCTTGATTGTGATATTGTTACTACTCGGTTGCGTTTTAAATAGTTGTGTCATAAATTCGTAAAAAAAAAAGTGTTCCAAAAGTGGAGACCTGGTGTCCTTTAATACAGGGCATCCTAGTTAAGGCACCAGCCTCAGCAATTACTCATCCCTTTGCTTTGTAAAAATTAACTTTTATACTACTTGAGGAAAATAAACTTTTATTATTTATTATTATTTAGAGCGGATTAGAAGTTTGCCGCGAGGTATAATAGCGTAAGTCACCGCTGCTAGCGTGAGCGCGCTCACGCGCCCTGTTTCGAGACGCGCAACATCCATTCGGACCGCAGAGTCTATTTGACATTGTTTTTTTTGTGCTTTGCTTTACGTCTTCAAATACTTGGTATTTGCTATTGATTGCTCGCGCCTTTGTGTAAACCAGGACTGCAGCTGGACTACCGAGAACGAGATCTCCCATCATGACTGCTGGTGCTGAGTAGTGCTAGCCAAAGGATTCCGATTATCTTCTATTCACGACGACGTTATTCACGGTAATAAGAAATAACCTCCAACAGACTTCGTAAAATATTTATTCCACTTTACAAATTAAATCTAAAGTTTGGTATATTGTTCATTTATGTACATACGTAAATAATAAAAAATATATACAGGATGTCCCTAAAATAATGGATAAACCTTTAACTATAGATGGACTTCATCATGGCCTCCTTTACCACAAATTTTGACCTTAGTGAAAATATCACGGTTTCAGAGATATTTATTGTATTTATTTTTCGAAACTTTCCAAGTGCGATTAGTTTTTATAGTGCCATTTCTATAAATGGAGGTTTTTCTATTTTGTTTTTTCTCATTTCACAAGCGATAGTTCAGCTATTAAAAAACAAAGACTTCAATTTAACAAATTAGCTTAAACTGTTGAAAAAAATTAAAACACAAAGAAAATTAAAAATGAAATATATTTTCTTTTAATGATTGATCAGCTACAGTGTAAAAAAAATGTAAGACGCTCATCGCGCCCATCATCTTAAACACTTGCTTAGCTATTCTAGATTTCAAAAAGGTATCATAAGCATAGGCATTTTGAATATTTTTAATTTATTTCTACTTGAATAGCAAATAATATAAAAACTTCAAAAAACTGTTTTTGTCATAATAATTATTCTAAGCTTCTGTGTTAATGTAAAGGTATAATGAGCCTAGGTATTCTGTATTTTTTAATCTCATGGCTACTTAGAGAGTATGAACATTTCCAAGTAGGTACTCGGTAAAACAATATTTAACTGTAAAAAATTCAAATTGACCTTGCGCCCTTATTTACACGTCCTACACCTTTTAATAAAAAAATGTTTAATGCGGTGCGTGTAACCCGACGTTTTGATATAAGCAGCTGCATTTTGGATGCGAGTAGCAATAAGATTAAAAAATACAAAATACCTAGGCTCATTCTACCTTTACATTAACACAGAAGCTTAGAATAATTATTAGGACAAAAACAGTTATTTGAAGTTTTTATACTATTTGCTATTCAAGTAGTCATAAAATTAAAAATATTCAGAATGCCCTAGGCTTTTGATACCTTTTTTGGATCTAGAATAGCTAAGCAAGTTTTAAAGATAAGGGGCACGATGAGCGTCCTACATTTTTTTACACTATAGCTGATCAAACATGAAAAAAAATTAATAAGTATCATTTTTAATTTTCTTTGTGACATCCTGTATATCAACAAAAATTTGTTAGGGGGTTTGCCATTGTTCTTTAAATTTATTTTTACAACGAATATTCTGTATGTTGAAAAATTGACACAATTTGTACTATTGATGCTGTAATTCAGCTTCTGTGATTGTGATATTATTATTATTAAGTTTATAAAGTTTATCTAAGTGTTTAGCTTAACGTGTGTTAATAAAGGTCCTAAAATGTGAAATTGTCTATTTTGTTGTTACAATAATATTGACTTACCTACAGCATATGTTCGTGTGATTTTATACCAAGAGAAAAAAACCATTTTGATTTTGGTTAAAACGTTCGTAAATAATGCGTTACGGCCCCTGGATATTATATTTTGCATACGCAATACCTACCTACTATGTTCTGTGCCTTCTATAACCTCGTTACAGGAGTTTAATAATACTCTTTCATTTTCGAATCATAAGACTTTTATTTAATGTTTTTTACATAATTTCAAAGTAGTATATAAAGTATATATATGGTTAAAAATTTATTTTTACCATCCAATACAATATTCTTAATAATACGTTTATATATCCAGTAAAAGGCTGATGATATTTCAGTACTTAATTAATGCGCATAATTATTGGTAGGGCTAGTCGGGGTAATAATAAGACACCTGACATTTCGGGTAAAAATAAGACAGACTAAAATATTTAAAAAAAAACTTGAATCGTTAATCTTATTTAAGTTAAAAACGAGCCTTATATGTTAATGAATATGGTCAAAAATTTATATCATCATATCTTGTAGTTTTGAAACTCATAGGAACGATTCAGTTTTCGGTTGAGAATTATGGCGCGAAAATTTTACGTCGTGTTCAGCGAACTTTCACGATTGCCACTCGCATGCGAGGCTAGCGCGCGCGCCATCTTGCGGCACGCCGGCGCCTTGAGCGATACTTTCGCGATCGCCCTGCCGTTTAGGTCTACGTTTCGCTAGCGCACCGATCGGATGCATTGATTTTGCGGGAAAATATGAGACAAGCCTTCGGGAAAATATAAGACACGGTGTAGGGTAATAATAAGACAATCGTCTTATACAAGCATAACAAAAATGCCATGAAATTACGTTCCAAAACAAAAGACTTACAGTGATTTTTTGTCAGTGATTATAGGTCTTACTTGTTCTCTGTTCATATCGACGAAATCGTCATTTACTCTGTTCATATCGACGAAATCGTCATAAAATTGCCTTCTCCAATGCCAAAAAACAAGCGAGGAGCATTAATGTTTGATGTTGACTTTGAAAAATATAAGAGGGCACAGTCAGTTCACTAGCGCCGCCATTCGTTTTTTATTAATTATGATGAATTAAAGACGTTTCTACAAAAAATAGCACAGTCACGAACTCAATATAGATATTTTAGATTTTTGGGAGCTTTCGGCATAGATTCAAAGTAGGTATAGGAATAATCATAATCAGAATTATTGCTAAAAGTGGCCACTTTAAGCAATAATTATGATTTTGACTATTCTATACGGTTAATGTGTACAAAATACGTAAATAAATATAAATCTGAAATATTGAGTTCGTGACTGTGCTATTTTTTGTAGAAACGTCTTTTATTCATCATAATCAATAAAAAACGAATGGCGGCGCTAGTAGACTAACTGAGCCCCGATAATATTAAATTAAGTAATGTTTATTGTCTCATAATTAGCCTCATGCAAATTTTATTGATTTTTATTTTTATTTTGTAATTTCTATTTGCTAGTAATAATTTTGGTCTCTTATACCAAAATGGTACACATGTGATTTTGTTTTCTTAAAACATAGTTTATTAACGAATAGTTATGTTCCAAAGAATTATGTATGTTAAGCATAATTATGATAAGTGAGTTAATTTTTCAAAAAATATAAATTTATAAAAGATTTTTCTTAACTTTTTAAACCTTTTTATATTATTTTTTCCCGCTCCGTCTTACAACTACCCACCCACTTCAGAATTAAATAAACCATAGAAGTTATAGGCTGTCTTATATTTAAACTTTGATGTATCATATTTGCCCCATAGCAGCGGAAAAAAATGAGACAATTATTAAGTGTCCAAAAAGTACTATTCTTGGCAATTACAAGCAAATCGATAATAATACTCAATTGATTGTTTGGTAGTGCACGGTACTATTGGCTCTTAGATATTTTATTTAAATAGTGAAAAAAGCAAAAGTTTATATTTTTGTCTTATAATTACCCCGCCTGACCCTATCAAATACTTTTGTAAATGTAAGATAAAATATAAAGATAAAAGTTATAAAAAAATACATTCTCATTAGAACACATTTGATAGGTAATTATTATTAACATGAATAATCACATTATAAATAGGTAATACAAATTAAATCTTTACAATTGCTTATACACGATGACATAATTTGTTACAGTAGTAGGTATTTGTTGACAATGATGGATTTTCTGACAGCAAATTTAACAAAACCTGTTAATATAATAGATAGACAACAAACCCTTTAACGGTGCTTTCGTGTTTCAGGGTCAAATATCAAAAAGTGTTTTGAATTGTTATGAAATAATCTGCGGATGCTCGCCACTGAGCAGGTCAGTCAGTGCGTTTTATAAGGGGTGACACTTTGAAATGCATACTGTTGATTGTCATAATACTCATAATATAGAATTGGTATACATCATATGGCATTAAAATCAAAAAGCATACCTAATATATTTTGGCATAACACATCAATAATAATATAATATAGATTAAAACTAGTGCAAGTATTTAAAACCGACTTAGTCAACCCCGACTCCACGTAGTCTTGTTTGCCCTACCCCTAGAATGTAATTCAGAACTGCGAAGGCACGGAGGGGTGAGGCGGCCCGCATACTGAGGAGTGCGGGCTGTGATGGTGAGCGTAAACCATCTGCGACGATTAGTATGCGTGGGACCGCCGCAGTGCCGGAGCTAAGACAGAAGCCTTGCATGCTGCGTGCCTGCTTGCTGCCTGCATACATGATGCGTCTGCATGCATAGGTACTGCATGTCTGCATGCAAATTATGGATTTTATCAGTTATGCTGATTAAATGTATTATGTCAAACATAAATTATGCCTGTTGTTACTTATACTTATTCAAATTATGTCTTTCCATAGTTATGCTTTACATATTTTGGCCTTATTATGCGTTATGTAGTTATGATATAAAGACTTATGGCTATTAACATTATGCATTTTTTGTTTTTGACGAAAAACGTTATGCGTTTCAATAGCTAACCTATATAAGGACATGTTTTATTTGTAACACTATACCTTTGCAGTCGGTACCGTAGCTAAGTTGAGTTTTGAAAAATCACAATTATTATTATGTTCATAGCACGGAGTCGGACGTTATAATACAAGAGTGAAGCATGCAAATAACAGCACATTTGTGTCTCGCTCCTCGAGAAATGACGGCGGTTTCTCTTACCTGCCCCCGTAGCACGTCCACCAAAACACGATATGATAAAGCGACATATCGCGGTGAACTGTCAAAATACGACGAAACCCTATTGTATTTTGACAGTTCACCGCGATAAACCGCTTTATCATATCGGGTTTTGGTGGACGTGCTAGGGGGGCTGGTGTATCTGTGTAAGTGTCCGTTTTTTCCGTATTTTTAGGTGCATAGTCGATATGCACTGACATAAAGTATAATCGCAATGCAGCCTATAAACAACCCGGCTAACATAACCATCAAAACACGATATGATAAAGCGGTTTATCGCGGTGAACTGTCAATATACCTACGATGAAAACATTATCTTTTGTATTTTGTTTGATAGTTCGTCGTGTTCGCCGGCCATGCTAACCGGGCAGGCTTGGACCTCCTTGGCTACACCTTAAGCTGTCATATGAAAAATCCCTCATTATTCACAAAACATGATACAACATTTTTTGTAAGTTGTAATACTGCTAATAATGTAATATAATAGACCAATGGTGTCAATTTAAATACAAAACTTACTTAAACTAATTTGACAGTTCTAAAAATAAAGCCGTCACTTTTAATCCTACAGAGAAAAACGGAGATGGCGGTAGGTTTAATCCTGTCAAATTAGTTTAGTTTAGGTAAGTATGTTGTGTGTCTGAATCGATACCAATGAATGATTAAAGCTAAATTTAAGTATGTTGTGTGTCTGAATCAACACCAATGAATGATTAAAGCTAAATTATCGGTGGAAGGCTTAAGTATTCACAATCACATATTTAATACTACTGAACTGGTAGTACGGGCATAGCAACTAATAATATATCTAATACGGGGCTGTATCTTCACAACTCGCGCCATAAATTAATATAATTTTACATACCTAATCTAGGTACAAATATAATAATAATCTGTAATTGCGATGCAACCAGAAAAAAAATATAGAGGGCGCTTAAAAATACTAGCACAACACAATGGAATAGTTTAAAAAAAAGGATTGTTGGAAAAGAGGGACTTGAGAGACGCAGTAACACCTTTAATACAGTTCGTTGTGTTCACTCAATAACCGATTACTCGTTCATTTTATCGATCATTCGTTCTTCATTCAATATTATATTTCAAAAAAATACAGGCACCTTCCACATAAGCATCACTTTGTTTTGGTGCTAACGTGGTGCTAGCATTTGATGTTAACCGCGTTTTGCGTTTCTTTTATGAAATGTTAACATTTCTTGCCGCGCTACTTATTAAAAACGGTGGGAACTGATTTTTCGTGCTGAATTTTGACATCGCATCTGCTTATTTATTTATTTTATTTTTTATTTATTTATTTGTGTTCAGGCAACGTAGGCCCATAGACATAATATACCTTACAAACTAACATACATAATCATAATTACAATTCTGTTAGTACAATAAAAAAAAGTTAAAAAACTTCTTAACCTATTTTGATGAAATATGGCTTCCTAAATGTGATTTGATCCAACTTAAAAGAAAGGATAGTTTCTATCTCGATTATTGGCATCAATATTTTTTATTGCGAATTGTTTGTCAATATTTGTTAGTTCCATAAGCTTCAAACGGATGGCGGTGCGAGTTAATTTATCGACACAACACTTGGGGTAGCCTTCCAGTTTCGACACCTTTAAGCTGTAGTCTATTCCATGTTAAATGTGTTTATGTTTACGACATATGTACTTATTGTGTTACAATTATAATTGTATACTGTTGTGTATAGTTTTGTACAAAAGGTTTTTATTATTTGTCAATATTAATTTAACTACATTAGCAAGACTAGTATAACATTTATTCAACGTACTTGACTGACTACTAAATTGCAACGCGTGGCCGCCGGGTCAGCTTATAAGGTATCTTTGTTTGTTTTATTTACTCACTTATTCCTCATGTGTACTAGATGGGTTTCATCAGCACTTAAAAAATCAGGTTAGTAAGTTTCTAATATGGTTTGTAAGTTTTTGTTGTTAAATATTAAACTAAATATAGGAATGTAATGTAGACATACTTATTTATTATAAATGTACTTTTTATTCAGTCTTATAATTTATTGGTACTATATTGGCTATATGATAAGAATTAAGTTTTGTATAATATTGATTATTGCACCCTAACCTAATAAAACTGTATTCTTTTAGGGCTTATCAAAATAATGTACTGGCTTACTGTACGTTTAATTTAAGCTGAAAGAAAATAATTAAGATCAATTGCCACAGCATGTTAGGACATCTCTTTCTTTATATGCTCTTCGTGCTGTGTGTACCATAACAAAGAACCACAGAACAACAGCTAGCCACGAGGAAATAACGGCCAGTTGCAATGCTATACCTGTGTTAATGAAATCGCCACGACGGCTATTGGGCGCATCTTTCTGCAAGTAGTCCATAAAATCAAAAATAGCTTGGCAGGCCAGTCTAAAGTGAATAGCAGACACATGATCTCCAGAAGCATGTAATTCCTGCAAGAAGGGATACAATAAAAACTTTAATATTCCACCATAGATAAAAATAAATTTTGGGGAAGCCAGGGTCTAGCATGTACATATTAAGGAGGCCTAAAGTTTTGATTTTGCATATAAGTACATAAAAAAACTAATTCAAACAATAGAAGTTGCAAGTAGACGAGTGGAACCTAAAAATGAAACAATACAATCCTTCTTTACATGTTCAAACAAATGAAATGTAACTTACTGTGGCCAAATATCCCCTGTATTGTGTGCAGGTCTTCAGAAATCCATGTGTTATTATAGATGCATGTATCAGGTTGTATATACCAAATAGGGCTGCAATAATACAAGTTGGAATCCAGCAATAAATTACTGCATCATTATTGTTACTGACTCTAGCCCTGGATGTTGCAACTATAGCTTCACCTTCACTGAAATTGAGTTATTTACATCAAATTAGACACGACTTCAATAAAATTCAATAAAAAAGGATTTCCATGCGGACGAAGTTGCGGGCAAAAGCTAGTACTTTTATAAAAAAAGGGTTGTGTTGTAAAAAATTTAGGTTCAAAAATTTAGTTCAAAAAATCGAAGCTAGTAAAAGACTGTGTGGAAACACTAGCTTCGATTTTTGAACGTTGCCGTTTATAGTGTTAGTAAAGCTACCTTTTTTTTTTCTCGGGGGGAAATGCGTAACCGCACCGTACCCGCCGTTGGCTAGACGACGAGCGTGTGTGGGGCTCTCCCGGCAGCGTGCCAGGCCTACCCACTAAAACCCCCCGGTGTTCTCCCTGCCCTTAGGGGCGCGCTAGGTAAGGTCCACAACCGGTCGGGCTATCGCCAAGGGGGGATTGCCCGAGAACACCAGGGCAATCCCCAGACGGAGGGCCTTACGGCGGCGTGCACGGGGCCAACCGTGCACGCAGGCCTCCACGGCAGGGTCATTAGACGGGCATCGCTTGAGCGAATGCCCGCCTTCGCCTGCCTGTCCGTCTACGGCGGATGGGAGCGGCTTGAGGATCATTCTCCCGCTCCCTCTCCGCGGCCTCCTTCTAGGCGACAGCCCCCCATTCCGCCTCGCCGCGGAGCATGGCCACGACCATGCTCGGCAGCGAGAGGTCTCCGCCTCCCAGCGCAGCGTTGAGTTCACTGCGCTGGCGTCGCCAGGCAGGGTGTGCTCGGCAGTGTCGTCAGGAGCGTCGCAGTGATGACACTGCGGCGTTTCCTCCCGACGCGCGACTCGGTGCAGGTAGTGACCAAAACAACCATGTCCGGTCAGTACCTGCACCACGCGGAACGAGAGACCGCCCTGCCGGCGCCCTACCCACTCCTCCAACACCGGACGTATCGCTTCTATAGTCCGGTGGCCGGCAGCTGGGAAGGCGAGTGCCTCGCCCCATCGACGCAGAGCCTCCCTCTGCGCCTGGGTACGAACCCGCTCCACTTCCTCAGGAGCTGGTCGTCCCCCCCGTTCTCTAACGGCAACCCGATGTCGATACACCTCCGCATGGACGCGTGCATCAACATCCCACGGCGTTTGGCCCGCAAGAACGCAGGCCGCGCCGTGGCTGACCGTGCGATAAGCTCGCACGGCCCGGGTTGCTATGACCCTCTGCGGACGTCGCAAGAGGGCCACCGTTCGGGGGGAGAGGCACTCCTCCCATACCGGGGCTCCATAGAGTGCCATCGACCGTATCACCCCGTGATACAGTCGACGACACGCCGATCCTGGCCCTCCCACATTGGGGAGGACTCGTCCGAGTTCAGCTGCGGCGGCACATAGCCCTGGAGTGAGGAGCTTAAAGTGCTCCTCGAAGCTCCATCGGAGGTCCAAAACCAGACCGAGGTACTTGAGGTGTGCCTCGACCGGTATGTGGACCCCCTCCACTCGGACACGGAGCCCCGGTGGGATCCTGCGACGAGAGGCGTGGAACATCATGGCTCTCGTTTTATCGAGAGCCACGTCCAGGCCCAGGAAGCGGATGCGTCGGACAACAAGTGAAGTGCCGACCGATGCAAGGTGGGCCGCCTCCTCCCCCGTTTTTGCTGTCGCCGCGACAAGCGTGTCGTCAGCGAAGCAGACGACCTCCATTCGTGGAAGGAGGTCGCCTCGCAGGACCCAGTTGTACCCCAAGTTCCATAGTAGAGGACCTAGTACGGAACCCTGGGGCACACCTGCCGCCATTGCCCACGTATGGACGCGTCCATCCGGCCCCTCGTAGAGAATTGTTCTGCCTTGCAGGTAATCCTCCACGAGAGCGCGGAGGTACGACCGGTGCGGAAGCCGAACTGATTATTAGCCAAGTCCGGCCCCCGGCCCTCTAGGTGCTCAATGATGCGGGAAGCCAGGATTTTTTCCAGGAACTTTCCCGCCTCATCGAGCAACACCACCGGTCGATACCCAGACGGGGAATCGGCAGGGCGGTTCTCCTTCCTTAACAGGCAGAGCCTGCCTGCCTTCCACCGCATGGGGAAGCGGCCCGAGGCGATACACAGATCAAGCACCGCCCGGAACCGCTCCTCGAGGTGTCCCAGGGCGAGGACCAAAACCCTTGATGGGACACCATCCGGTCCCTCCTCAGGAGGAATATCCGGGGGGACCATTCTGGGGGCCTGAAACGGACCAGGATCAGGGAATAACGATCCCAACACCCGCTCCAGCAGCCCTCTGTCCATTGCGGAGGTGGAGGGAGCGGAAGCTTTAAACTTCCCCCTCACCAACCGGTACGGACGCCCCCACGGATCATCGTCCAGGAGCCGGATGAACTGCTCCCTGGACTCCTCTTTGGCCCTGCAGATTTGGTTACGCAGGGCCATCTTGGCTGCCGCATACACTCGACGGAGCTCAGCTTCTTATTATTTGGCCACACAAAGATAAAAGAATGGTCAGTCAGTTTTACAGAAAAATTCTTGTGGAAGCTGAATTCTGGAAGCAAGACATCTTATGTCATTGCGAATGGTGGACATTCAAACACTTTTTGGTGTAAAGACCTCATTGTTTGAGATTTCCAGTGTTTTATGCCAGCGTTAGTCCTGTATATGCCAGCCTTCATCTCTTCCTCAATGTAGAGGTGTGAGGCTGAGAAGTGCATTGACTGCGTTCCAAGTCATTCCAATATCCAAGGTAACGAAATTGCTGACGAAGTGGCGAGGGCTGGTTCCGAGAGCGCTCTCATCGGACCAGAACCAGCTTGTGGCATTTCTAAGGGGAATTAAAAAGAGAGTCCTCAGCAAGTGCGTGATACACAGGCCCGTCTCCAGTGGGCCCAGGCCTTGGGACTACTGCACTCAAAATTGCTCATTAGGGAATTTTCACCTGCGGTCGCGATGCCACGCGATGCCAAACCTCCAACTGAACAGGGACAAATTAAGGGCGCTCACTAGAGCCCTAACTGGTCACTTCAAACTCAACAAACATCTGCACAGAATGGGCCTAACTAATGTTTCCATGTGCAGATTCTATAGTGAGGATGATGAATGTCATCTTTCATCCACACAAGGAGCCGAGCTCTGGGTGGACCTAGTCTGCCATCATCCGCTGTGAATGCTCTGTCTCCAAAAAAGGTAATTGACTATTTGGACACACAATTTGGAGACATTTAAAATAGAGGGGTCGGCCGGTCGGCAACAAAAGATCTATACAGGTCGCAGTAGCCCGCTGGGGGACGCCTTCTCCGTCGCCCGCAGTCCTCCTCGAAATTTCGTCGTTGTTGGCCCTTTTCGGGTTGTGTTTCTATATATAAAAACATCAGTTAGGAAACCAGTCGGGGCAGAATCCTCCACCATTCAAACTATATTCCCCAGTACACACAATGGCATAATCATGAGGCTAAGTGCGAAAGAGCCCAGCCAAACTTAACTAACTATTCCCCAGTACAGGAGACCCTGCATTGCAACGCAAACAGGGTTTGCATCTACAGAATGTTGGTGACCAAATCCATTCGGGTACTGTAGCGGAAATCATCCTTCAATATGTATGAATTGTAATGGCGTAGGTCTCGAATCAGCCCGCAGGCAATCTGAACGTCCTGTTTTTGGGTCACGGAATCAAGAGGCACCCAGCACGCGCGAAGGCTCTGGTCAGAATCAATATGGTAATAAACTTGGAGGTGGTTCTGTGGTATACCAAGGCTTCCACGAGCTTCGGGCACCTCACATGTTTGGGGGCCCTAGGGAGTCCTCCGCACAAGACTAGGATAAACAGCCCCGGTGCTCGATGTGTGCATCGCCTCGGGCCGCTTCCCTAGGCGGTTCTGCGTGGCTATCTCCTTCCACGATTAGAGGTCGTCTGCTTCGCCGATGACACGCGGCGAAAGCGAAAACAGGAGAGGAAGCGGCCCACCTTGCGTCGGTCGGCACCTCCTTGGTTGTCCGACGCATCTGCCTCCTGAGTCTGGATGTGGCCCTCGAAAAAACGAGGGCTATGATATTCCACGCCCCCCGTCACAGGATCCCATCGGGGCGCCGAGTCCGAGTGGAGGGAGTCCGTATACCGGTTGAGGCGTATTTTAAGTACCTCGGCCTGGTTTTGGATTCCCGATGGAGCTCCCAGGAACATTTTAAGCTCCTCGCTCCACGGCTGTGCGCCGCCGGAGCCGCACTCGGGCGGGTCCTCCCCAACGTAGGAGGACCAGGATCGGCTTGCCGTCGGTTGTATCACGGGGTAATACGGTCGATGGCACTCTATGGAGCTCCGATATGGGCGGAGTGCCTCTCCCCCCGTACGGTGGCCCTTCTGAGACGTCCACAGAGGGTCATAGCAACCCGGGCCGTGCGAGCCTATCGCACGGTCAGCCACGGCGCAGTCTGCGTTCTTGCGGGCCAAACGCCGTGGGATATCGATGCAGGCGTCTATTCGGAGGTGTATCGGCATCGGGTTGCTGTACGAGAACGGGGGGGACGATCTGCCCCACAGGAGGTGGAGCGGGTTTGTACCCTGGCGCAGAGGGAGGCTCTGCGCCAGTGGGGTGAGGCACTCACCTCCCCAGCTGCCGGCCACCGGACGATCGAGGCGATTCGTCCGCTTTTGGAGGAGTGGGTTGGGCGCCAGCAGGGCAGCTTAAAATTCCGCATGGTGCAGGTACTTACCGGGTATGTCTGCTTCGGTCACTACCTGCACCGGGTCGCCCGTCGGGAGGAAACGCCGCAGTGTCACCACTGTGACGCTCCCGACGACACTGCCGAGCACACACTATTGGTGTGCCCAGCTTGGCGACGCCAGCGCAGTGAACTCAACGCTGCGCTGGGAGGCGGAAACCTCTCGCTGCCGAACATGGTCGTGGCGAGGCGGAATGGGAGGCTGTCGCCTCCTTCTGCGAGGACGTAATCTCGCAGAAGGAGGCCGCGGAGAGGGAGTGTGAGGCAGATCCTCAAGCCGCTCCCATCCGCCGCAGACGGATAGGCGGGCGAAGCATTCGCACAAGCGATGCCCGTCTAATGACTCTGCCGTGGAGGCCTGCGTGCACGGTTGGCCCCGTGCACGCCACCGTAAGACCCTCCGTCTGGGGATTGCCCTGGTGTTCTCGGGCAATCCCCCCTTGGCGATAGCCCGATGTCGGGCTTGCCCGGGCGCGTGGGTAGTGGAGTCGCAGTGTGGACCTTACCTAGCGCGTCCACAAGCCACCACCAACCCACGAGCCTTCGCCATTAGATCGCCAATGCTGTAAAGTGAAGTGGAACTTCCTGGATCACTACGAACGACCCTCCACTTCGGGAAAGGCATCTTTCCTACCCAGTAGCAATTAACGTATCCTCAATCACCCACAGCTACTCCTCCGGAGATCTTTCTACAATCTGTGATGGTTAGGGGCTGAAGGGTAACCATATGAAGCTTCCAGCTCTTTAGACTCTGGTGCTCAGGATTGTGCACTATCATCTTGGTTGGTTGGCTATTTAGGCCTCAAGATTAGACCTGACCAGAAAGGCATTCAAGGTATTGGTGATGTGCAGGTACTAAAACTATTACGGAAAGTTGTTTACTTTTATTTGAAACAATGTAATGTAATGATAAAGAAATGGTTTATGGTTTTAAGTGAAAAAGAAATAGTTTTATTATTATTTAATTTGTGTTAATGATAAGAAAATTTAATATTAATTTTATTATAAAATGAATTTATTAATTTTTTAGTCTGAATAAAGGCTACTAATATTATAATAAATAGATAGACAAATGCCACACACACACAGTTTGTAAATGATTTAGCAAGCTTAAAAAGCACATATTAATTAAGTTTGGAATAATTACTACATTTAGAAATTACTTACATTTCTTCCATTGTAGTAGATTTTTCATCCACATATTTGCCTACATTATTGATGCATACTCTATACATATGATAAAGAGCCATCAGAATTGCATATACAGTTATAGGCAATGGTGCAAATATTGCATACAAGCAATAAGAAGAATGACCACCATTAAAATACTGTGATGTACGGACACCAAATAATATACAAGCACAGTTATTGTTTTCGAGACCAATACTGGGGCATACATCCAGTGTTGTTCGCCAGTGGTTGTATGGAATTGCTATACAAATAATTGACAAAGACAATAATATAGCCAGTAAACTATAATACCAGGTCAAGTGCCTTTCAACTTTGTACTGATTCATGGTGATTTATTTTATCTGAAAAAAGAAGTAATGCAATATTAATGAATAGAAATACATATGTATATCTCTTGGATAGTAAACAATTGTTTTTAGTTTTAGATGGTTGGAAAGCACACAAGAGGCCGTGTTCCGTTTCGAGATTATAGTGGCCCGTTTCGCGACAACAGCGTTCACGTTGGATGTGATGACGTCATTGATTGCGTCACAAACAACGTTTACAGTGCTCAGAGTTGCGTTCCGAGGGTCAGAGTAATGCAACCGAGAGTGTTTTTCACACTCGCTCCGAGGTTCAGAACGGGTCGGTTGCTATCTTTTTTTTAGTTTGTATCTTGCCGATCAAGATCAAGCAAAGGGCAAAATATTACTAATCCTTACAGTCAATATCCATTTTTCTGCTTAAAAATAATTACAACACATAGAAATCACTATATTTCCCTTGTATTAGGCTTAAAAGTGTTCAAAGTAGTGTTATTTAATAAAATAATAAATAATTAGCGTATTTTTGACATTGACATTGACATAACATCTGTCAGAGTGTTTTTCACCCAACGCTCGAGTTGATTGTTTGGTTGCATCACTCGAAGCTTCTGAACGGGCACAGAGTGTACTAACCGGTCCGGGCGTGAGCAGTCTGAGTACTGTGAGTAGTGTAATCTTGAATTGGAACGGGGCCAGAGAGTGCCATCTAAAGGGTACTTACGTGCGCACTTACGCTACGCGACGCAACGCGACGCTGCGCGGCGCGTAGCAGCAACGGCCGTTCTAAACGAACTTACGCGGCGCGGCAGCACAACACGGCCTTGTTCTAGACGACGTGTAACTCGTATTCAGTTTTCAATTCTACACGCAAAATGAGTGACTCCGGACTCCGGTGAAGAAGTATTCATGTTTGCTTTAATTTGTGAGGAGGAATAGAATGAAGAAAAATAAATGGGGTTGATAAATAAATCTATCTCGTTCTGACCTTCCCCTCTCACCCCGCGGCATGATTCCAGCCCGCGAGTTGCCCACGCGGCCGGCCGCGTCGCGTAGTCAGGGATCGGAAAACCCCTTCATTTGCTTAAGCTGTTCAAAAGGGTAACCCATTCGTATGGTAACTTAGTGGGCTCAGTAAGCCGTTCAACAGGTTTCCCAACAATAACGATAATCCGTAAAATAGGGGTTACCACCCACAACAATAATTTACTGCTTACCTAATCTTAACCTAATAATATTAAAAACTTGACAATTAATAAATTTAAATCTAAGTTAATCACATTTTTATTAGATAAAATGTTAAACGCTTGAATTTGAATGACAAAATTTCCAATTAATTAAATACAATTGTGATTATTTTGACATTACTAGGTACAAACTACATTCTCATTTAATTACATACTGACATTTTCAATTAGTTATATACAATATAATATTTTTGTCATTATTACAAATTACATCTTTATTAACTGATTATTGACATTTTCTATTAATTAAATACAATTATAATAATTTTGACATTTCCAATTAATTAAATACAATAGGCTAGATGACTAAAAAAATTTTCTTGCTTTAATAGAAGCTCATTAATATAATAAACAGAAAGAAAAAATCGGTTTTCGAATAACTATAAAAACAACCAAGATATAAGGTATTAAAGATTTTTCTCCATCTCTTTCTAGCAAAACGACAATTTACAAGGAGTTTATATGGCCGTACTCAACTATGACGTCACGGTTAATGTCGGATCTCTCTGTCTAATCGCCTTCAAATTAACAACTTAAAATGCTTGTATCTAATGTATTTCTTAGCCGATTTTAATTGTGATTTCACAGGACTGCATCTTTTTCCACAGTGTTTTAATATTTAATGACGAGACGTAAAAATTTGAATTCAGTCATCATCCCAATTATAATTATTTTGACATTATGACAAATTACATTTCTATACAATTACATACTAACAATTTCAATTATATAAATACAATTAATTTATTTTGACACTATTACAAATAACATTTTCAATTTATTGATTTTGCCATTATTAAAAATCACATTATCATGTTGACAATTTTTTAATTATATCAAACATGACATGTATGCACCTATGAGACTAGAAATGCCACATTAACATTAGAAATATATTATTTTTATTGTTATTAGTACAAATTAAAATTTATTGAATTCAAGTAAAATAAATATTGAAAATAAATTAAGTTAATTTAACGATTAAAATTTGCACGTCGATTAATCGATAGGATATGTCGGGTTTATATGGATGTTACATCATAATTTGTTACCATATTCTTGCAAATAAAGTTTATTTATATTATTATTATTAAAGGTTTTCAGTGTTTATGTGCTTAACTGCTTACTGTTCCGGTTAGGATAACCCTTTCCCTCACACACACCGAGAGATTGAAATGACACTGTGGGCGCAATAACGCCGGAGTTCGGTCGCGAGTCGCGACCTTCAGTATACACGGTTATTTTTTTATCACCCTGGAAAATTTAAGGGACGCTTCAGGACACATCCATTATAAAATAAAAAAAATTTAATTAAAAATTTAAAAATCTCTGAATATGCTGCTCTCAGCTAGTGCAACATTTTTTGGATATTTTAGAAAATTAATATAAAATTAAATATGCAAGTTATTTTCTTTATTCATATTTAAATCATTGTACTACCGTGTCGTGAAGCATCCCTTAAATGTTCCAGGGTGATAAAAAAATAACCATGTATATGCGGTGCAAAAGCAATCTACACGCAATGTACATAAGGACTAAAATAACTTGCATAAATTAATCAGCGCTTAAAGGTAACCCATTCGGGGGTTTTTGATATTGGTAAGCGGTAACCCGAATTAATTCAATCGAAGGGATTAATGTGTTAACCGGTAAGCCGTTTGAAAGCTTACCGTAAGGTAAAGGGTTTGAAAACCCAGCGTTATAAAATACCCCATCAAAACCCTAAGGTTACCAGCTATAACGGTAACCGGGTCCGGTCCCTGCGCATAGTTGCCTGTCGCGTCGCTCAAGTGCGTTTTGCTCCATATAAACTCATAAAAATTATATTTGCTGCGCCGCGTTACGTCGCATCGCATTGCGTTGTCTAGCGTAAGTGCGTTTGGACCTTTAAAGACCACAAACCTGGGTTAGGCGGTAGGGCCTTCGGTGGATTTTTATATTTAAAGATATAGTAAGAGATGGCTTGCTTTAGATTTAATCTCAATTTTATCATTGTAATACTTGTAATAATATAAAGATGAATTTAACATTAGTAACATTAAAAGTATACACGGTGTTTCATAATAACCCATAAATATTTTATCGTTATCTAAAACTAATTATTAAATTGTGTTTACCCGTAATGTCATTTAACCCAAAATTTTCATGTAAATCATAGACATGATGATGATACTATGATATACATGAAAATTTTGGGTTGAATGACATTACGGGTAAACACAATTTAATGATTAGTTTTAGATAACGATAAAATATTTATTGGTTATTATGAAACACCGTGTATATAAACATTTACAAATAAAAAAATATAGTTAAATATAGAATAGTTGAATAAGAATAAAAACGTCTATAAAATAATATCAATGCTTACCTTAAAAAAATATCTTTCACTGAGACGTTTCTAGTGAGAATTCACCGATTTTACTAAATCGTTATCAGTCGACTGTATTTCTAGTGTAGGTACTTATTTATCATTTACGAAGTTCTACAATCTTCAAATTCCTTTTAACCAAGAACTATTCAAGACACAAATCACACGCAAACACAAACTATATAGAGATACTACGTATCACGCAAATTATATTATTATATGATTTATCTAGAGAAGGAAAAATATTTTTTTTTGACCCCCTGGCAATTTGTTAATTAATTGTGATAATATTTTCCGTATATAAAAGGTACTCTGTGGATAATATCGCGAATCCGACCAAAGTCACAACATAACCTACTGATTTAATAGCCCCTATATTTTGTGACGATTTAATTTGGTCGGATTCGCTATATTATCGCAATTCGGAACGCGCCATTAGTTTAAATAACGTCAACAAAAGCAAAGTGTCAGTGTGACCGTTTTAAGAAACTACTAATCTACTATGTTCGGCAAATTTTTCCACTAAAATCTACTGAAATCTACTGAGGTAAAAAAAATCTACCGAAATTCTACCAACTTACATTTTGATGTGTGCGAACAATGTGGTGGAAATAAAATACGATTTATTATTTTAATTAGATTAGGAAGATTTATTTTCATTACAATTTTTGTTTAATCTAATCGTATTATATGATAATTTGTACAAAATGCAGAGTCACTGTATCGGTAACCTAAAATATGTATAGACATATTTACAGATAAATCTGTAAAAATATCAACACTGAAGAGAATGACATATTTGCATCCTTTATACACAGTTATTTTTTTATCACCCCGGAAAATTTAAGGGACGTTTCAGGACACATCCATTATAATGTAAAAAATAAAATATATGTTTTTAAAGTAAAAATAAAATTTAATAATTCTCTAAAAATGCTGCTCTCGACTAGTGCAGCATTTTTGGATATTTTAGAAAATTGATATAAAATTAAGTAGGTGAGTTATTTTTTTATTCATATTAAATTGTTCTACTACCATGTCGTGAAGCGTCCCTTAGATTTTCCTGGGTGATAAAAAAGTAACACTGTATAAGGCAATATATAGGGCTATTACCCTTTAAACTAGTTTAAATGATACTCTGAATCGTAATTCAAATAATAGGGTAGTTGACTCATATCAAAATTTATTAAAATATTGTTTATTTCTAACAGTATTTGGCATAAGGTTCCACAATATACCGATTTTAATAAATAACAATGAATGATTACTGTAAAATTTTAATTTGAAAATGCTAGAAATAATCTTTTTTTATCTCACGCCGTAAACGCTTTGATATCCTGTGGTCAGGGCCGTGACGTCACTCATATAGTAAACAACGAAATGTCAAATTTGATTCAACAACTCGTCGATTTGCACTATTCTTTCCTAAAACTGGCAAAAAATCGTCCAAATCTCCGTTATTATATGTGTAAATATCGTAAATTATTTCTATTAATAGCAAAATCAACCATTGATGTTGGATTTGTGAAAGCAGATAGTACAAATCTTCCGAAAATCGACAGATTGATGGTCAGGAGATTCTTTGTGTATCGCTCTAAACAATATAAGTACAGTTTCAATACTGTTATATTGAAGAACAGGTTACAAGTGTACTTGTCAAAATTGTCACGCGGCAGAAGAGAGTTGCAAACATGCATTTTTGGTGTGGTTGCACCATCACAGTGAGGAGCTATTTTGTACAGCAGTTGAATGCTATTGGATAGAATTCTATCTCTCAAAAGTCAAATAAACACTACAAGTATTTACTTCAAGAGAAATGTTGAAAAAAAAAACATCAGGATCAAGTGTAGTACTGCAAGAATTTGAAAATGAACATAAAAAGAGAAAGATTGGCAGTTGTTCATTTGTCAAGCATGAAGAAAATTACTGGGAGGAAAAATATATACACATTCACAGACACAGATTGTGACATATTTCTTAAAAAATAAAAAACCTCTTCAATGAAGAAAGAATAAAGTGCATAGAAAACTAAACCATGAATCATCAATATAGAAGTGCTCTTTAGTTCGAGCTTCGTTATAAACAATAACTGCTTCCATGTGCTATAAAGTCAGCCAGTGCATAACACATGATGGTTCTTTTGTTGGGAAGATTTTTGGTGGGAAATCTTGCAGACACTTACGAGTATAATGAAATGTGGATAAAAGTTGAAAGATGAAGATTTGGGTTGAAATTTGTAAAATGTGACCTCATTTCTGCTTAATACCCTGTAATAGTCTATTCAACAAACGGTATCCATAAAATTAGATTAATACAAAATTGTCATGCTCTTTTACTGAAGAAAATGTTAATTATCAAAGACGGAAAACTGTGAACAGTATGCTTAACTCAAGCATAGATGCAGATGTTTTGTGCTAAAGCAAAACTTATATACTTTCATGTAGCAGTATGTAATTTTGAAAACACTCAAAAGGTGACAATATTAGCTATAATAGGTATTTGTTCTAACAATCTGTATGTCAAAAAAGTTATTGATCAAATAGTGCCATTTTGGAAACTATACTACAATTTTCCTCAATTATATGAAAGTATTACTTCATAATAAATCACTTTACTATTATTTTGACTTTTATTACCTGCGACCTTAAGGCAATATATACAAATTAATAAATTTGATCTAACTCTATTCAACCTATTTGTACTTTTGGAACATATATATTTGAGTAACAATGATAAATATGAGCAACAAACCTATAAAATATTATAAATCTTTTAAGCTGTAACAGAAAAATAAAACACATGTATTTCAAATTAAAATATTTTGATTCAACTTAAACCTTTACAAGTTATTATTGTCAAATAAACATAGAACATTTTTTTAGTGAAGAACATAATGACTATTGTAGTACAAAAATTTATTATGTCAACTTTAGATGTTAGTTATGTATAAAGTAAAGAAAAAAAGTTTCTTTATATTATTTATTTAATAAGAAGGGTCTTGTAAATTAGGAAGAGCACAGGCTGACAACACAGCAATCACATTTAATATATTTGTATACGGCTTTAAAATGGATAACTTGCATATTCTTGCGTAAGCTGTTCTGAAATTTACCAGCCATGGTGGCCAGCAGGTTTAATCAGTGAAGATATAATATCTTTCAGTTTTACCAAACTGGACCTATTTACTTCTATGGTGCTTTGGTACTTATATGAATACTTGAGTTATCTTGTTGACATGATGTTGTTCTAGTTGACGGGCCACATTTTGATGTTGTGGCTGAGCATGCACTGCTTTGTATTATGTTGCACAATTTTTATTGCCTTATCAATCTCGTTGTCAAGGGGAGAACAGGGTAGTACATAATAGTTCTCATTAAGTAACCTCTGAAAGCAACAAATTTTAATTAGGTACTCAGTAAATTCAAGTAAAAGTTGTTTAGATAAATATATTCATTATTATGAATCTGGGATAGTTTGCAGTACATACTTTTTTATTAATATTCAATTAATTATTATTCAATTGGACATAAGTACATATTCTTTTATTTGAAACTGTTCCAGTTACGAGTGCAGAGAAGAGAAATTATAATCTTTTATGAGAATACTGTGTTTTATTTAATAAACTGTTTTTTAACATCACCTGATTTTAATGTAACAAAAACTTTTATTTTTAACTACTACCCACTGGAACGTCCTGGGGACTATAGTCCCCAAAATCGTAAGCTTCTCGATCGACCTGGGTACTATGGTACCCAGTTCCCTTTGCGTAAAACCGCGCGGTGTGATAAAAAAATCGCGAAAAATAAAATATTTTCTCTATGGCTTTAGTCCTTTGCCAATCTTAGATAAAGAATGAATAGATAGGACAGTGTTGCCAGGTGGCCGTTTAAATTTCCCCCTCGATCTCACTCAAAATCCCCCCGAAAATTACCATTTTTGACAAAAAAACCTCCAAGTACTACTAAAAGAAATACAATTGAGATATGAAAATCAAATGTAAATTTATTTACGAAATTTTGTTTATTATATTTCCGCCATAGCTTTCAATATTAAATCATATACATTCTTGTCTGTGTTGGTTTAAGAATCAGATACATACATTTTTTCCGAGGAAAACCTATTTAGCATTCGAGATCATCATCACAGCTCATATACATCCCCACTGAGGGGCTGGAGCCTACCCTATGTTAGGATGATTAGGCCTTAGTCAACCACGCTGGCCCAGTGCGGATTGGTCGACTTCACATACACCATTGAATTTCTTCGCAGATGTATGCAGGTTGCCTCACGATGTTTTCCTTCACCGTAGGAGCGTCAGACAAATGTACATATGAAATTCGAAACGACACATTGGTACATGGCGGGTCTCGTACCCTTACCTCCCGATTGGAAGGCAAGTGCCGAACGAAATGTGTTCTCATTCATTTCGGTATATTCTCACATATTTTGATTTACTGGATTTTGATATATTATTAATATTATAGATTTTATAAAATTATTTTATCCTATAAATGTGAAAATAATATTAAATTGTAAGCTTGTATATATTTTAGTTATTCAGCTCCCTAACCCGATCCTTATCATGATCCTAGATTCTATTCCCATTCCGCGTTCCTTATTATTCCAAACGTTTCCCAAACTTTGTCATAGCCATAATGCAGAAATTGTGCGGAGCCATAAAAAAATACTTTGTAAAAACCTTTTGAAGAAATCGATTTTTTCATGGTATTGTTGTCAGACCAAAGACATTAAACTACACTGACCTTCAAAAGTAAGTACCTACCACACTTTTAAAATTACAATATATTTTAAAGTAGGCAAAATATATTTTCAAAATAAAAAGTATTAAAAAACTAATGTATAAAAAACTATAACTTCCGAGAAACCTGACGAAATGAGCTGAAAATGTTTTTGTTTGATCCTTTATCTTTTGTAGGTTAGGGATAAATTTAATTTTAAAAGTGTAGTAGGTACTTACTTTTGAAGGTCAGTGTAGTACCAATATACTGGTACTAGTAGAATATCTTTGTGTCAGACAGAGTGATAGGCTTGTACAGCCAAATCATTAAACAAAACTAAAAATAAATGAATGATCATGTAGTTGAGGTAAGGTAATAGTGATATTGTGAGTAGTATTTGGTTTGAAAAAAGTCTTCGAAATTCCTTTAACATTAATATTTACCTCCGAAAATCCCCCCAACGGACTTAACCCCCGAAAATTCCCTCCGACGTTGAAAAAACCCCCCGAATTTGCAGGGAATCCCCCCCATCTGGCAACAGTGAGATAGGACGTGACCGTATACCCGTAAGGGACAGACATAGATGACGTCATACCTGCCTAAAGTAGATGGGTATACCAGTGTTGCTTTAAGTTTTACCCTACTTTATGTTTATAGTGGTAAAAAGGTTGGTTGATCTACGTATTTTTATTGAGACATTTTAATGAGCGTCCTTCGCTCAACAATATGTTTCAAAAAATAAAAGTGGGAGGAAGTTGCGAATTTTTTTATTGTATTCTTCATTCAACCTTCGCAGTCTAAAGTTATTTACACTTTTAAATAAAACTACACTTTTCGGATTTACTCGAGTATATTTAGTTTTAAAACATTTTACTTAATTATTTAAGCTATTATGTAAACATCTTTACAAATATAAGAAAAAATATTAGGAATCATCATCAGCCCACACGCGTCCACTGCTGGACATAGGCCTCTCCAAGTGCTCGCCACTGAGTACGATCCGCGACCACTCACTTCCAGCTTTTGCCAGCTAGGTACCTTGCGAAGATCGACGCTTGATTAAGAATACAGCGGGCAATATCATTGTTTTTTCTTTATCTCTGCAATTTATTTAAAATCCAATATTTATACATTTACTAAATATATGTGAAGATTTAGAAAATGTATAAATATAAAATTTTAAATAAACATTTTCTAAAATTAGATTTCAATAACTCCGTTATTGTCATCGAATACAGCGTATTAGCAATGAATTCGCGTATTTAAATATTTTTTACAAATACATTTCATCAAAAGCGGGTAGTGATTATGCGTAAACTCTTCAGTAAAAAAAATTATTTAACAATTTTTCTAAGCATTGGTGCAAAAGGGAATGTATGTACTTAATAATATTTTCAGAAAATCTCTATTGGTTTCTCCTACAGTATCTAAAATGTCCAACCGCTCATTTTGCATCATTAACTTACACTTCAAATCACTTAACACATTTTCAAGTTTGGCTACTTTTTTTCCCAATCGTCAAAGCGATTCACGCACTGCCCGTAGTTTTTTACTTGATGTCCTCGATGATTGTTTCAAACGCAGCATTTGAAGCCGCATTTTTCTCTTTCGGGGCGTATTCAAATTTGAACCGAAACCCAACAACGATGCGTCCTGAAACAATATGTATACAGGTTAAAAATAAAAGCAGGTGCTAATTTTACAACATTAAAAATAATAATTAAGAAATTTGTAAACTGTATCTGTACTAATGGTCAGACTTGTTATGTAAATAGGAAATGTCCAAAATCAAACCATTAATAATATTTTTGGCCATTTCAAAATAGTAGAAAAGAATTTGGTACCTACCCATGTTAACATACTCTTATAAAAAATTTGGTGTCATTAATCCAAAACTGTAAAATTAATTTTGAAATCACTTATACAAATAGTTGGGTCTGTGAAAAATAAATATAGGTTTCGGCTTGATAGGGTATTTACTTTGTAGATATAATATGTATAAGTTACTGACCTGTAAAAAAAGTTATAGGTTAAAAGGAATAGCACCACTCCCAAGAAAAGTGCCTTTTTTGTTTTTCTGAATCCACTGTTGTTCAAAATGCTTAGAACACATTCGGGTATGCTTGGTTGGCTGCCAATTCAATCGACCAGTAGCTTTAACCCAACTGTTTCGAGTAATTATCTCCGAAGGAAATCTGTTAAATACAGACAAACAAGCAAATAGAAAGTTTCACTTCAAAAGAATTACCTTTGTTATCTAAAATGCTCAAAATTTTATACTTAAATATGTCAATATTAATGTAACACAGAAACTAATATGTGAGTTCCCTTTAACGTAACAAATTACCTACGAATCAAGGAAAAATTGTCGTAGCGACTGGTATCATTATAACCCGGCAAAATGTTATACGCGTTGGTTGTATAGGTGACCTTATTGAATGGCGACATTCTTAACTTATTAGGTTAATAGTAACCTTATAATTAGTTTGAAATTTCATGTTTAATCCCATAATATGATTGAGAACCATAGTAGAAGGATAAAATATTGCAATATAACTTGTATTTATAATTTAAAAAATAGTTTTGGCGCTTAATATTGACACAATTTAGGTCTTACCTGTAAAGGTTATATTTTCCTGTTTTCTAGCACTATAACTATTACAACCTAAAGCGGAGCAGTGCACCAAGATTTAAATGTTCAAATAGTTCACAATTACACTAATTAAACTGTTAAATAATTGCACAGTGAGCTATACTTCACACAACAAATTTCATCCACGTATTTGTTTAGCACCAGACGCTGGTGATAAACAATCCCCACTACCAGTTTCACCTATATACGGTGACAAAGACAAAAAAAAATGATGCCGTCTTCTTCTTTCCTTTGGCAATGTGTATAAGTTTATCTCTTTTCCTCATGTTTGACGGCTTTTATAGCCCATCTATTCCATTCTATATCTATGTTGCCAATAGTCCCTTTCATAAGTTGACAGGTCATGTCCAATTTATTTTTAGTCTTAGATTGAAATAAATTTGTCATAGTCTGCCTTAGATAAAGAATGAATAGATAGGACATGACCGTATACCCGTAAGGGACAGACATAGATGACGTCATACCTGCCTAAAGTAGATGGGTATACCAGTGTTGCTTTAAGTTTTACCCTACTTTATTTTTATAGTGGCTTTTACCACTATAAACATAAAGTAGGGTTGATTGATCTACGTATTTTTTTTTGAGACATTTTAATGAGCGCCCCTCGCTCAATAATATGTCTCAAAAAATAAAAGTGGGAGGAAGTTGCGATTTTTTTTATTGAATTCTTCATTCAACCTTCGCCGCAGTCTAAAGTTATTTACACTTTTAAATAAAACTACACTTTTCGGATTTACTCGAGTATATTTCGTTTTAAAATATTTTACTATTATTTATTTAAGCTATTATGTAAACATCTTTACAAATATAAGAAAAAATATTAGGAATCATCATCCACACGCGTCCACTGCTAGACATAGGCCTCTCCAAGTGCTCGCCACTGAGCACGATCCGCGACCATTCGCTTCCAGCTTTTGCCAGCTAGGTACCTTGCGAAGATCGTCGCTCGATTAAGAATACAGCGGGCAATAATCATTGTTTTTTCTTTATCTCTGCAGTTTATTTAAAATCCAATATTTACACATTTACAAAATATTTGTGAAGATTTAGAAAATGAATAATATTAAATTTTAAATAAACATTTTCTAAAATTAGACTACTTTTTTTCCCAATCGTCTAAGCGGTTGACGCACTGGCCGTAGTTTTTTATTTGATGACCTCGCTGATTGTTTCAAACCCAGCATTTGAAGCCGCATTTTTCTCTTTCGGGGCGTATTCAAATTTGAACCGAAATCCAACACCGATGCGTCCTGAAACAATATGTATACAGGTTAAAAATAAAAGGAGGTTCCCCGAAGGAAATCTGTTAAATACAGACAAACAAGCAAATGGAAAGTCTCACTTCAAAAGAATTACCTTTGTTATCTAAAATGCTCAAAATTTTATACTTAAATATGTAAATATTAATGTAACACAGAAACTAATATGTGAGTTCCCTTTCACGTAACAAATTACCTACGAATCAAGGAAAAATAGTCGTAGCGTAACTGGTATCATTATAACCCGGCAAAATGTTATACGCGTTGGCTGTATACGTGGCCATATTGTATGGCGACATTCCTAGCTTGTTAGGTTAACAGTAACCTTACTACTTAGTTTGAAATTTCATGTTTAATCCCATAATATGATTGAGAACCATAGTAGAATGATAAAATATTGCAATATAACTTGTATTTATAATTTAAAAAATAGTTTTGGAGCTTTTTATTGACACAATTTAGGTCTTACCTGTAAAAGGTTATATTTTCCTGTTTTCTAGCACTATCACTATTACAACCTAAAACGGAGCAGTGCACCATGATTTAAATGTTCAAATAGTTCACAATTACACTAATTAAAGTGTTAAATAATTACACAGTAAGCTATAATTCACACAACAAATTTCTTCCACGTATTTGTTTAGCACCAGACGCTGGTGATAAACAATCCCCACTACCAGTTTCACCTATATACGGTAACAAGGACAAAAAAAAATGATGCCATCTTCTTCTTTCCTTTGGCAATGTGTATAAGTTTATCTCTTTTCTTCATGTTTGACGGCTTTTATAGCCCATCTATTTCATTCTATATCAATGTAGTCTGCGGTTTAACTTACTTGGCCGTATCCATACGTTTCTTACTCCATGACCGATGAGATTTATTGCGTACTTACTTAGTCTGTATTAGTATTTTCGTAGAGTGTTCTATATCAAAATAAACTAGAAGAATTGGGCTACATTATTATGTATGGTTTATGATAGTTTATAGTGTTATATTGCCACACTAAACGTTTTTTTCAAAAAGTGAGTATTTTTGAAATTTTAAGCACTTTAGTTACTATTCTCGTCATTATAAATTCAATTATGAATCCTTATCGAATTAACTATTATAAGTTCATTCCTTATTAAATTAGCTTTCCATACGTATTTTTTATTTAATTTTAGACACAATAATTTATTTTTTGCATTTTTTTTAAATTTGAGGTCGCGCGTGCGCATCTCGCGTATATAATTACGTAATTAATCGATTTTATTATTTTTTTCTTTTTTCATTAAAAATATTACCCAAAACTATTATATATCAAAATAATCTTCAAGAATAGGGCTATAATAATATATATGGTTATTTAAAGTTTTATAAAATAGTTTTTGTGCAAATTTTTTTTTTTAAAAATCGGGTCTTCCGCGACTTTCCGAACATTTTCGCGCTTCATTCATTTAATTATTAATCCTTATCTAATTAACTGTTATAAGTTCCTTCTATATTAAATTACCTTTCCATACGTATTTTTTGTTCTCT
This sequence comes from Schoenobius gigantellus, assembly GCA_963935595.1. NCBI lineage: Eukaryota > Metazoa > Arthropoda > Insecta > Lepidoptera > Crambidae > Schoenobius > Schoenobius gigantellus. The sequence continues at coordinate 13,351,552 of OZ012544.1, read as the reverse complement.
TGTAGACAGTATATGTCACTCTCCGCAATTTTTTGAACTCTCCGTACGCGCCGGGGTGAGTCATTCCGCAATGGCGGCACCTTTGATATTTGAGATATACTACTTTTTGCTTTTGAAACCCACCACGCTTCGCGTGGCGAGCGAACGTTCGAGTCTTAGATAAAGAATGAATAGATAGGACGTGACCGTATACCCGTAAGGGACAGACATAGATGACGTCATACCTGCCTAAAGTAGATGGGTATACCAGTGTTGCTTTAAGTTTTACCCTACTTTATGTTTATAGTGACTTTTACCACTATAAACATAAAGTAGGGTTGATTGATCTACGTATTTTTTTTGAGACATTTTAATGAGCGCCCCTCGCTCAATAATATGTCTCAAAAAATAAAAGTGGGAGGAAGTTGCGATTTTTTTTATTGAATTCTTCATTCAACCTTCGCCGCAGTCTAAGTTATTTACACTTTTAAATAAAACTACACTTTTCGGATTTACTCGAGTATATTTCGTTTTAAAACATTTTACTATTATTTATTTAAGCTATTATGTAAACATCTTTACAAATATAAGAAAAAATATTAGGAATCATCATCATCATCCACACGCGTCCACTGCTGGACATAGGCCTCTCCAAGTGCTCGCCACTGAGCACGATCCGCGACCACTCGCTTCCAGCTTTTGCCAGCTAGGTACCTTGCGAAGATCGTCGCTCGATTAAGAATACAGCGGGCAATAATCATTGTTTTTTCTTTATCTCTGAAGTTTATTTAAAATCCAATATTTACACATTTACTAAATATTTGTGAAGATTTAGAAAATGTATAATATTAAATTTTAAATAAACATTTTCTAAAATTAGATTTCAATAGCACCGTTATTGTCATCGAATAAAGGACTTCGGCTTACAGAGATAAAATTCACTACAATACAGGTAAAAATTCACTTGGGCTGGGTAAGTTCAAGAATTGAACTACTGATACCGCACTCAATATGGTGCTAAAAGCCCAAAGTTGGTAAGCTTGCTCACAATGTGGAAAAAAGATCTGGCAAAGAACGTAAGATGCCGATGTAGATAGCTGGTTATTCTTAGTTGCCCGTGTTGCCACCCCCAACCTGGCCCCCGCTGGCGGCAACTTGGAAATAGCGCAGGACAAGACCAATTTGTAGATCTCTGAGGAAGATTATGTTCTGTCAAGTACCTATATAATTAATTAGAAACACCTATTCGGTGCATAGAGCTATATCTACATCCTATGTGTTCTTGTTAAATATTCAGACAAAGTAGAGATATGACTTATTTCATTTGGATTAAGCCAGATTACTAGCTATGGCACAAAATTGCTAATAAATCACAAACATTTTCTAGAGGCTGTCTACTCCTCGTCACTCACCAGCTGTTTTTGGGTGTGGTAAACACGTATTAAATTGCTTACGTACAAACTCGTTACGTACAAAACGCCTTTGAACTTAAAAAGTGTAAGCACAGCGCGAATTTCCTTAAAGGTTCAGAATACTTTCTTTTGTCAACTCCTAAAAATCTTTTCAGAAAATCTCTATTGGTTCCTCCTACAGTATCTAAAATGTCCAACTACTAATTTTGCATCATTAACTTACACTTCAAATCACTTTACACATTTTCAAGTGTGACTACTTTTTTTCCCAATCGTCTAAGCGATTGACGCACTGGCCGTAGTTTTTTATTTGATGACCTCGCTGATTGTTTCAAACCCAGCATTTGAAGCCGCATTTTTCTCTCTCGGGGCGTATTCAAATTTGAACCGAAATCCAACACCGATGCGTCCTGAAACAATATGTATACAGGTTAAAAATAAAAGCAGGTTCTAATTTTACAACATTAAAAATATTAATTAATAAATTTTTAAACTGTATCTGTATGTACTAATGGTCAGACTTGTTATATTAATAGAAAATGACCAAAATCAAACCATTAATAATATGTTTGGCCATATCAAAATAGTAGAAAAGGATTTGGTACCTACCCTACCCATGTTAATCCAAAACTGTAAAATAAATTTCGAAATCCCCCATAAAAATAGTTGGGTTTGTGAAAAATAAATTAAGGTTTTGGCTTGATAGGGTATGTACCTTGTAGATATAATATGTATAAGTTACTTGTAAAAAAAGTTTAGGAATAGCACCACTCCTAAGAAAAGTGCCTTTTTTGTTTTTCTGAATCCACTGTTGTTCAAAAAAAAACACATTCGGGTATGCTTGGTTGGCTGCCAATTCAATCGACCAGTAGCTTTAACCCAACTGTTTTCGAGTAGTTATCTCCGAAGGAAATCTGTTAAATACAGACAAACAAGCAAATGGAAAGTCTCACTTCAAGTTATCTAAAATGCTCAGAATTTTATACTTAAATATGTCAATATTAATGTAACACAGAAACTAATATGTGAGTTCCCTTTCACGTAACAAATTACCTACGAATCAAGGAAAAATAGTCGTAGCGTAACTGGTATCATTATAACCCGGCAAAATGTTATACGCGTTGGCTGTATACGTGGCCATATTGTATGGCGACATTCCTAGCTTGTTAGGTTAACAATAACCTTACTACTTAGTTTGAAATTTCATGTTTAATCCCATAATATGATTGAGAACCATAGTAGAAGGATAAAATATTGCAATATAACTTGTATTTATAATTTAAAAAATAGTTTTGGCGCTTTTTATTGACACAATTTAGGTCTTACCTGTAAAAGGTTATATTTTCCTGTTTTCTAGCACTATCACTATTACAAACTAAAACGGAGCAGTGCACCATGATTTAAATGTTCAAATAGTTCACAATTACACTAATTAAAGTGTTAAATAATTACACAGTAAGCTATAATTCACAGAACAAATTTCTTCCACGTATTTGTTTAGCACCAGACGCTGGTGATAAACAATCCCCACTACCAGTTTCACCTATATACGGTAACAAGGACAAAAAAAAATGATGCCATCTTCTTCTTTCCTTTGGCAATGTGTATAAGTTTATCTCTTTTCCTCATGTTTGACGGCTTTTATAGCCCATCTATTTCATTCTATATCTATGGTTCGAGTGGATACATTACAAATTACTTTCACCTTGTATTCAGAGAGCTAAGCGTTCAATCATTATAGAAGAAGGCAGAGACAATCTAAAGGCATAGAGATGTTACCTTATTTTAGTGATGTACTTGACAGATAGGCACACCAACACCTTCTCCTATTATTTAAATTGTTTACAATTTGAATAATACTTTTATTCCTAGTTTTAATATTAATTATAATTGTTGAAAATGAAATTAAAAGTTGTTTACAATTTAGCATTTTTAAAGATAATTACAATTTAAAGTTAATTACAGGGTTCAAATATTTAAAGATTCTTAGAACAATACACCATAAAAAAAACTTATTTTACAATTTTCTGACAATGAAATATAAACTTATTATTTAACAAAGGCTTTGTAAAAATATCAGCCGTTTGTTGTTCTGTAGGACAATATTTAATATCAATAACACCATTTTTAAAATGTTCATGGATAAAATAGTAGCGTACATCAATATGCTTTGATCGTTTATTAAAAGAACCTGTTTTAATTAGTTGAATTGAACTTTGATTATCAATATTCAATACTATTTCAATTTTAGACAAAGTTAACTCACATAATAGGGACTTCAAATATAGAGCATCCTTGCAGCAATCAGCAGCAGCAATATACTCTGCCTCGGTTGAGGACAGAGCGACAATTGGTTGTCGTTTGGAGCACCAAGACACAGGTCCTCCTGAAAGCATAATTACGCAGCCAGTGGTACTGCGTCTTGTCTCAACACAATTGGCATAATCTGCATCACAGTATGCAATTAGCCTTGCACAATCTCCTCCTTTCTTGTACATTATTCCCTTTTCTCTAGTTCCATTTAAATACTTCAATATTTTCTTAGCAGCTTTTATATCTTCCTTACTAGGGTTTTCTATTTTCCGTCTGGCTTCATTGACAGCTTGGCTAATATCTGGTCTTGTTCGCGTAGAAAGGTAAAGGAGTCCTCCGACTAGTTCTCTGTATGGGTAATTTTGAACATCTGTATTCTGTGATTCTGTCTTCTTTTCTGTATTGCAAGGGGTATTGGCAGGTTTCGAGTTTTCCATAGCAAATTTCTTAAGTAGATTTTCAATATAGTTTTCTTGCTTTAGTGTTATTCCTGTCTCTGTTTTCTTTATTTCAAAACCAATAAAGGTTGTAGGGTTTTTGTATATTTTAATTTCAAATTCCTTCTCTAGGCATTGCAGGATCTTAAATAGTGTATGGTTTTCTTTGGCGATGGCTAAGCCATCATCAACATAGATAGCTATTATTATTGTTTTGTCTTCATTAGAAAAAACACACTGATCTGTTTTAACAGGTTTCAATCCAAGTTTCAACATAGCTTTAGTGAATTGTTTGTTCCAAGTAACAGGAGCCTGTTTTAATCCATATAGTGATTTCTTAAGACGACAAACTTTATCAGGTTGTTTTTTATAACCTTCTGGGATATTCATAAAAACCTCGTCTTCTAGTTCTCCATATAAAAACGCAGTCTTCACGTCAAATGTCATAAATTCGTAGTCTTTAGAAGCAACAATTGCGAATAATGATTTTAATGCAGATTGACTAACGACTGGACTGTATATATCATTGTAATCAATGCCATTTTGTTCAAATCCCCGAACAACAAGTCTTGCTTTGTAAGTGCCATCTTCCTTCACACGGAACACCCATTTATTGGTAAGTATTTTTTTTTCCTTTTGTTTCTTTTCTATCTACTACTTCCCATGTGCTGTTATATTCTAAGGATTTCTTTTCTGAATTTATAGCCTTCTCCCAATCTTTCTTTTCTGTAGAATTTATAGCTTGATTGTAGGTAAGTAGTACATAGTCATTTAGGTATCCTGGTCTCTGTCTATTTCTCTTACTTCTTCTTAAATTATTTCCCTCTCTACCATTTTCGTCTTCATAAGGTCTGTGTATATTATTTACTTCTTCATCAGAAACTGCATCTTCAAACGTGTCATCTTTTTGCATTTCTTCGATTTGGTTTCCTTCTTCAACTGTTATCTTTTCTTGATGTTGTAAATTTTCTTCCTGGTTTACTGTTTCTTCCTCGTTTTCTGTCCCTTCCTGGTTTTCTGTCACATCCTTGTTTTCTGTTTCTTCCTCGTTTTCTTTCTCTTCCCTGCTTTCTTTTAATTCTTTTCTGACTGTTCTACTATGAGAATATTTTGTGAGATCTGTAGGTTTGTTTATGATTACTATATCTCTTGCAATCTCTATCTTCCTCTCTCTTTCATTCCACAGTCTGTATCCATTACTTGTGTAGCCAACCATAGTCATTTTCTTACTTCGTGGATCTAATTTCTTTATATTACAATGTAATTCCTTGGCATAGACTGTAGAACCAAACTTTTGCATGTTAGATATGTTTGGTATTTTCCCATACCACACTTCAAATGGCGTTCTATTGTTCAGAGTTTCACTTGGCAGTCTATTTATGATATATGTAGCACAGTACATAGCCTCTCCCCACATCTCTTTTCTGAATTTAGAATCAATAAGTAATGCCCTGGTCTTTTCTTGTAAGGTTCGGTTTAGACGTTCCGCTTTCCCATTTAACTGTGGAGAATAGGGAACTGAGTAATCTATTTTGATTCCCTTCTTTAAACACCATTCTTTAAATTCATTGCTTGCATACTCTCCGCCATTATCACATCTTATCATGGCTACTTTACTGTTTTTCTCTCTTTCTGTTTCTTCAATATAGTTTACAATTTCTTCCTTCACATCACTTTTGTTTTTAAGTAGGTATATTTTAGTAAAATGACTGTAATCATCCATTATTGTCAATAAATAGCGATATCCATCATAGGTTTTTTCTTCAAAGGGACCACAAACATCTGTATGAATTAATTGTAAATGTCTTTCCGCTCTTGATCTAATTGTATTAAATGGCAGTCGGGTTTGTTTCGCTTCTGCGCATATTTCGCACTGTTGTTGTAATATTTTTGGGCCTTGTATTTGAATTCCTTCTGCCACCTTTGATAAGGTTTCTAGTACAGATTTACCGGGATGTCCTAGCTTAGCATGCCATTCTAGTGCTGTTCCTTTCTCTTGGGTAAGTAATATTTTGTTTCTTTCCTGTTCTATGTCTATAGTGTACAATCCATTCTCCTTTTTTCCACTAAGAATTAATTCAGAATTTTTATAAATATCAACTTTATTTTTGGTAAACACAACTGAACCATTATTATTTGTTACTGCATTGACAGATAAAAGATTCTGTGCCAAATCTGGTACCAACAATGTATTATTTAAATCACATAGTTTGCCATTCACTATTCCACTACCTTGTACTCTCATTCTGTCATCATTTGCAGTAAATACTAAGGAATCCTTCTCTTTGTAGTCATTTAATATTTTACAATTATTCGTCATATGTACAGTACTGCCGGAATCAATAACAAATTTAACACAATCAGATCTGTGATTATTCTGAGTGAAAAGGGCAACATTCTTTGAATTTTCTTTTTTCTTAAAATAACATTTCTCAGCTGTATGATTATTTTTCTTGCAAGTTGTACAACATGTATTTTTAAACTTACAGTATTTTTCTTCATGGTTGAACTTTTTACATATTCCACACATTTTACAATCCTTTTTTATATGACCAATTCTATTGCATTTAAAGCACTTAAAATTTTTATTGTCAGTCTTGAAAGCCACTTGCTTATGTTTTGTTTTTCTATCTACAAGTCTGTTTTCTTCGGATAAAAGTCTGTTTGTCAAATTGGTTAAGGTCTTCTTCTCATCTGGTGTGGATTCCCAGGCAGTAGCAAAAAATTTATACTTATTTGGTAGACATGTAAGTATTTTTGATATTATCATATCATCATCAATATGGTGTCCTATATTATTTAGCCTTATAGCTAGATTTTCCACTTCTGTTATTAGTTCTGCTAAATTATCATGCTCGTATTTATAGTTGAAAAAAATTTGTAGTAATATGGATTTATTTCTTTCTTCGGTGCCCTCAAAAATTTTACACAATTTATTGAACATTTCGTAAGCAGATTGACAACTCATAATATGAATTTTTAGTTTTCTGTCAATGGAATTTACTATCAGCCTTTGCGCTTTGGCATCTTTTATTAAGTATTCCTTTTGTTTTTCTCATCGCCTTCGTTGTCGTTCGGCGGCCATATTGCGCGATCTAATCCGCTTGCCTTCAGATAAATTTTTATTTCGAATTTCCATACATGAAATGTTTCACTGTTTGTTAGTTTTTCGATTTGTGTTATTTCCGTATCCATTCTAAGTTTTTTTAATTTGCTGGTTTATTGTAAGTATTGCTCTTCACTTACTGCTAAGAGTGCTCCTGGGCCCATAACCTGTTCCAGTTACGAGTGCAGAGAAGAGAAATTATAATCTTTTATGAGAATACTGTGTTTTATTTAATAAACTGTTTTTTAACATCACCTGGTTTTAATATAACAAAAACTTTTATTTTTAACTACTACATTACAAATTACTTTCACCTTGTATTCAGAGAGCTAAGCGTTCAACCATTATAGAAGAAGGCAGAGACAATCTAAAGGCATAGAGATGTTACCTTATTTTAGTGATGTACTTGACAGATAGGCACACCAACAGAAACATCATCTAGTGTCAGTGTATAACTTAGATTAAATCAAAAAGGCGTGAATTTTTGTGTCAAGTTTTCTCTACGTCTGGCGTTAAAATTTTGTTGGTCGGCTGCAGTCAGTTTTCATTCTAACTGAAAGATAAAAATTTAATTAATGATTTTACATACAACCTAAAAACTTCTATTTTAAGTTGAAACTGAAGTACCTACACAGATTGAGTTATTCAGTTATAGTACTTACATTAATGTGATTTTCGCAAAAATACATTTGAGTTTTAGTAGATAGTTACAGGATTTTTTTAAGCGAGTGTTAACCAAATATTTCGCATGTCTATATTACTGGGTACGTCTAATACACAGCTTTCCTGGAGTTTTTGAAGAGGTAATATATTCCTGTTCTATTGTCCCGTTCCATATACAGTTTTACTATATTTTGTGATATTTAATAGAAAGCATTCTTTTTGTGAGGTTATTTCGCCCCCGTGCTTTATTTACTATAAGACTGACGTCATTGCCACAGATAATGAACAGACTATCATGGCTGACCGTGTTTTCGGTCCAAAATTGAAAATCTTAATTTAAAATAGATTTTTTGCACTTTTTAGCCATCGAAAAAAATAATATTCATGTGCTATGGTCTAATACAACAATTATGAACATTTTAAGCCCTACTTTAAAAAAGGGTCAACTAGCCTATTATCAAAATATACTTTATTCTCTAAACGTTAGAGTTGAAGATTCCATGTTGGTTGGGCTTAAAAGTGTACAGTCGGGGGAAGCTCCTGCTACAAACATTACTTTTTTTTTCTCGGGGGGAAATGCGTAACCGCACCGTACCCGCCGTGGGCTAGACGGCGGGCGTGTGTGAGGCTCTCCTGGCAAAATGCCAGGCCTACCCACTAAAACCCCCCGGTGTTCTCCCTGCCCTTATGGGCGCGCTAGGTAAGGTCCACACTGCGACTCCACTACCCACGCGCCCGGGCAAGCATCGCCAAGGGGGGATTGCCCGAGAACACCAGGGCAATCCCCAGACGGAGGGGCTTACGGCGGCGTGCACGGGGCCAACCGTGCACGCAGGCCTCCACGGCAGGGTCATTAGACGGGCATCGCTTGTGCGAATGCCCGTCTACGCCTGCCTATCCGTCTGCAGCGGATGGGAGCGGCTTGAGGATTTGCCTCCCATTCCCTCTCCGCGGCCTCCTTCTGCGAGATTACGTCCTCGCAGAAGGAGGCGACAGCCTCCCATTCCGCCTCGCCACGGAGCATGGCCACGACCATGCTCGGCAGCGAGAGGTTTCCGCCTCCCAGCGCAGCGTTGATTTGCTACAAACAGTACTAATATAAACGTTGCCAACATAATTAATAGGCTTGAACACAAGTCCTTTCAGCCGGCACGCTTATTGCTTCAAATCTACAGAAATATACTAGATGTTTAGAAACTACTGCATATCTACTGCATGGTCAAATTTTCATTGAAAATCTACTGCTGCAGTAGAAAATCTACCGTAAACGGTCACACTGAAAACAAATCACCATGGAATTATTACTCAAACAGGAATGAGCTCTTCAAAATATTGTTGTTCAAATTTGGACTTTATTTCTATGAAATTAAAGACTAAACGCTTGAAAGTGCAAAAGTGTGCCGAGAGAGATAGCAATACCTTTGTATGTACCTTTTATCCCCTTCCCACAGTGTTGCTACTGTTGTATATTTTATAATTTAGTAGTTATGAAACAACTATTGGTAGATGAAGATTTTTTACTATTGTTTATTTTAATTACTTTTAACGCCCCAAATACCTAAATTGTTTTTTTTTTGTAATAATTATAACATAAAATAAATTAAATTACCATGTTAGCCTACTATTAATAATTATAACACTATGATTTTACGTCCAGGAAATATTCTAGTGGTAGTATTCAAAAAATGTTATATTGCAACAACGATTCTTTGTCAATGTCAGTAATTTTCGTTGTCATTGTAGTAGGGTGACCACATGGTATCTACCTAACCTAAATATTATCGCAATTTTTAACATTTTTTAATAAAAGTAATTTATATTAGTTATTTATTGTTTAGCTTACACGATGCGATGTTAAGTTATTAGAAAAAGCAATTGGCATTAACATTCTGTTCAAGATATTGGCGAAACCACAAAAGTTTTAAATATTGTTAAAACAGTTCGACCCACACTGATGTGTTTTTAATTCTTTTCTTCTTAAAATATTACTCATTCTTTTACTAGGTATGTATTTATTTAAATATCACAGAGAGATTTTAGTGATGACTCATTTGTGACATATTTGATTATCTGTTATGTGGCGGTGGGTTCAATATAATATACCGATTGGAAAGACATATTATCTGTGGAAAGACCCATCTATTGAAAGACAATCATTGACATTCATTATTTTTTAAATAATTATTATATTAATAAAACCTATCTTGTATTGAAAAGCAGATATAAAATTATTTTGCGCAACCCATTTTGAAATAATAGAATAGAATATAATATTTCTTTGTTGTACAACAACAATTGTACAAAGGGCAACCTTGTCGCTGAAAGCTATCTCTTCCTTAACAATCGTGATTATTAATCATATTATGATTTTCAACAGCATCTTTCAGGTTGAATGTTATTGTTTTTAAGAAAAAATCCCTATTTTATAGAATTTGTGGTCACAAAATTACGAAAGAGACAAACGGTACAGTTATTTATCTCTCGCTCGGCACACTTTTTCAAGCAAGAGCTCATTCCTGTTTGAGTAATAATTCCATGCAAATCACAGAATTCAGTTTAGTGTGACCATCCCAGAAACGGCAAATCTGCCCAACACAAACGTGACACAAAAAAAAATCAAAATTATGCCTTCTTCTTATTTCCTCTATAGAGACGAGATTTCGGGAATATCAAAATATTTAAGGTACATACCGAAGATGTTTGGCCACTTTATCCAAACATATGCTTTATGTTTTTGGGAGATCCTTTTAATGAAGATGCTATTGTAACTAATTTAAAACTGCATACTTTTCAAAATGTAACATCAGGATCGCAAATTATATACACATCAGGATCCTCGATGGATCTGGTAACCCATAAAGAAAGCAAATGTTACCAAAGCAGCTATAAAAATTAAGTAAATATTTTTAGTTTCCATAATAATAGTACATATTCATGAAATTGCCAAATTCTGCCACTTTTTTAAATCGTCCGCTTATCCTGCCAGAGTTAAAATTTACAACCTAAATCTGCAATAATGGCAGAAATCTGCCAAAATGGCAGAAACTTGCCACAAATGGTCACACTGTCACAGATCAGCAGGCCTATTCGCTAACTACGGTTGATAACTAGAACTGTCATTTTTGAAAGCCACTATATATCCCTTACGGGTTTAGTGATCTTATGTGTTACGGCAGCGTTCATGATAGGAGTAATGGATGTTAAGTTCCTTTCAAAAATGACTTCTAGTTAGCAACCGAAGTTACAGAATAGGGGGGCTGATTTTAATTAAAGAAAGATATTCAGATTAAGTACACCAATGGATTCGCAATGTCATTATATGTCTTAAATAGCGTCCAGTTCAGTCCGCCATTACAAAGCACCGTGTTTGTTGTTGTGCTAAAATATCAGTCGGTGAGCATTATTTGTGAGTGCATTTTACAGTTATACGTTTTTTATTGATTTTTTTATTGAATTCTATAAATAAAAAGTGTGGAATCTTGGATGCGGCGTCCCTAGTTTTTTCCGCCATCTTAGAGCACCAACCCAAATGTTGGCACGCTTTATTCGTAGGTATTTCATGTCTATTGGTATCTATAGTATAAGGAAAGATACGAGTGCGGTCACTGCGGTCTGTGCAAATACCATGGACTCACCATTTTTTTTAGGAGGGAAGATACTTCTTACGGTATTCGACAAGGGGCCGACTGACGAGGACACCCCAAGGATATGCCGGACTCGGGTAGAAGACCCCATACCGGTTAAAAACCCTCCAAATACTTCTACCTCCGTAGAGACACAATCGGGATTGGCGTTAGCCATTCCCCGATTGTGCCCCCTGGAGGATTGCCTGGCGCACGCGCCAGGACTTACCTCTACGGGGGGGTCGACAAGTATCTCCAAATTTGACCCCCCAGACCGCCAAGCTAGGGGTGAAAAGTGTCTCTCGACCGGTGGTCAGCCGGCCGTTTCACCCCCAGCTTGCTAGGGGAGTTGGTGGCGCGCGTCCAGGAACGCACGCCTTCTCCCCAACCGCCTGCGCCGGAGCGGTGCGGCGAGAGGGTCATCCTCTCGCGCCCGTTACCATGGACTCACCATGGACTTAATAATTTGATTATTATGTCCATGGCAAATACCCTTTAGGGTATTTTTTTTTGGCTGCTTTACTGGCCGTATTCAAGTCCTTTAGGCTTTAGGGTATTTGTGTTCTGTCGTTCTAAAACGTCCGACGAAGAGCGTCGTGCCGGCCGTGTCGTCCTTTTCTTTTCTAGTCTAGCCAGCAAGGCAGGTAGTCTTCATACAAAAAATATGAGCGTTACTCTATCCCTGCGTTCCGTAAAACGATAAAGTCATAATATCGCGAATCCGACCGAAGTCACAACATAACCTACTGATTCAATAGCCCTTATATTTTGTGACGATTTAATTTGGTCGGATTCGCGATATTATCGCTTTTATCTTTTATCGCAATTCGGAACGCACCATATGGTTCACTGGTAGCATCTCTACTGTCTGTGACGTAGTATCTCTAATAAGTCTGTGCTGTGACATAATGAAAATGACAGCTACTGTCTGCCCCCCTTGTTCCATTTTAATATTTTAATCGTATATTGCATAGATATATGGTGTGGTCCGCATGAGAATAATTTTGATTATAGCGTTCACAACGCTCACGCCCGGTCCGCATTCGTTAGCCCGCTTAAATCGACAAATGACAGTTTGTGACAGATTATCATGCGGACCGACTTTTAGCGCGCTAACGAAACTGTTAGCTAACCTCAAATTTCAGTTTTCCAAAAAAGTACTCTGCGAATTTATTACAACAGTACATAATTTGTTTTAGGCAGTAGAATATTATAACTCTACTTTCTGAGTAGATACTCAGTTTTTGTGAATGTTATAATTATATCGGTTTTATTATTCAAACATCCTTTTTTTTCGAGATCTAGGTACTCTTATGGACCATGGGGGGCATGACAAATTATCTAACGAACTCTGTTTACACACAACAACACATAATGCTTACCGTTACAATCTTTGTTTTGTTGTTGTGGAGTAAGAGAAAGCTCCACTACTTTGTTATTTTCCTCATCCCTCACAGTAAGCGGTAATAGTTCAACCAAATCCATTTTTCTTAACTTTTTATAAATAATTTATTGTCTCAAAAGTTCAAAATACTTTTGTATTGGCGGTTTAATTTGACACTTTTGACAGTTCGTTCACAACGATAACGCTCAGAGCTGCGTTCAGAACCTACACTCGAGTGCACTCCGAGTGCACTCTGACAGCAACCGACCCGTTCAGAGCCTCTGAGTTGCGTTCCGAGGGTCAGAGTAATGCAACCGAGAGTGTTTTTCACACTCGCTCCGAGGTTCAGAACGGGTCGGTTGCTATCTTTTTTTTTAGTTTGTATATTGCCGATCAAGATCAAGCAAAGGGCAAAATATTACTAATCCTTACTATGAAATTAACAGGAAATATCCATTTTTCTGCTTAATAATAATTACAACACATAGAAATCACTATATTTCCCTAGTATTAGGCTTAAAAGAGTTCAAAGTAGTGTTATTTAATAAAATAATAAATAATTAGCGTATTTTTGACATCGACATTGACATAAAATCTGTCAGAGTGTTTTTCACCCTACGCTCGAGTTGGTTGTTTGGTTGCATCACTCGAAGCTTCGGAACGGGCACAGAGTGTACTAACCGCCTGTCAGAGCGTTTTTTACCCAGAGGCTCTGAACGGGTCGGTTGCTGTCAGAGTGCACTCGGAGTGCACTCGAGCGTAGGTTCTGAACGCAGCTCTGGGTAAAAAACGCTCTGACAGGCGGTTAGTGCACTCTGTGCCCGTTCCGAAGCTTCGAGTGATGCAACCAAACAACCATCTCGAACGTCGAAAACACTCTGACAGATTTTATGCCAAATTCGATGTCAAAAATAAGCTAATTATTTATTATTTTATTAAATAACACTACTTTGAACTCTTTTAAGCCTAATACAAGGGAAATATAGTGATTTCTATGTGTTGTAATTATTTTTAAGCAGAAAAAGGATATTGACTGTTAATTTCATAGTAAGGATTAGTAATATTTTGCCCTTTGCTTGATCTTGATTAGCAAGATACAAACTAAAAAAAAAGATTGCAACCGACCCGTTCTGAACCTCGGAGCGAGTTTGAAAAACACTCTCGGTTGCATTACCCTGACCCTCGGAACGCAACTCTGGGGCATGGTCGATGTTAGCGCAAAATGGCGGCTTCAATGACGTCATCTATGACGTCATGACAGATGTCGTGAACGCGCTAACGTTCATGCGGACCGGCTGTTATCGCGATAATATCGATATCATCGTCATGCGGACCGCAACCATAGAATGATTCTTTATCTAAGGTATATTGGCATTATTTCTTTCTTTACCGTATGTATATTATCAGCTGACGTGATGCTGGCAAAATGTTTTTTAAATAAAAAACCTTTGCCATTATAAAAATACTTAGGTACTTACTTACTTTACTACATAATTTGTGTTTACTACCTACTTAACTCAATCTGTGATTGCAATATGAAATTAAATAGTAACATAAAAATCGAAGGCACGAAAGTCATATTAATTCCATACAAGGAACAGCATGTACCCAAGTAAATAAAAACTTTTAAATATTTGAGCGGTCAGTTTATAAGTTTCAGCTTCTCCACGAAATAATGTTTTAGATATCACACATGGATGAAAAGTCTTGAACTACAAGAGCTCACCGCATCTGAACCTTTATCACTACAAGAGGAATATGAAATGCAAAAGCAATGGGAAAATGATGAAGACAGTAAAGTACAAATATCACATAATATTACAATTTTTTGTTGGATTTTTCATTGTTTTAATATTTTTTTACAGAGTGTACATTCATATTACTTGAAAAAACTAAATATCATGAAACAAATAATGAAATTGGTAAGTTCATAGTTACACTACAATTATTATTAGGTTTGACTCTAGGGATAATAAAAAATATTCAACTATTTTATCCATACACATATTTTTGTTTTAAGTATTTTGTTTGTATTTTCAATGTAATAATTTTGCATTTTTAGAAGCTATGATTGGAGATACAAATATATTTATCAAAGATAATCCACAAGCTTTGGGTGAAATTGAAATAATGATTGCTGAGACATTTGCTAGAGGAAAAAGATTGGGTTGGGAAAGTGTGATATTAATGTTACTTTTTGGAATCAAATACATTGGCTTGAAAGCCTATGAGGCTAAAATATCATTAAAAAATAACCCTAGCATACAAATGTTTACAAAGCTTGGTTTTGAAGAAAAGTCTAAAAGTGAAGTATTTCAAGAAATAACCTTAAAGAAAACAGTGACAAAAAATTGGAGTGATTTCTTACAGGAACAATGTTTTTATAATATTCAATCATATTCTTAATTATGTCTTAGAGTTTTTATTACCTATTAGATACAAAAATCCAATAAAATTTTTGTACAAAATCAAATCATACACAGTAATATAAGTGCATAAAATGATTGAGGTCAAGCACAATGCATTTGCTGTGTTTTAAAGACAAGATTCTGCAGCTAATACCATGCAGCAGAAGGGTCACATCAGGGGTGCGTTCAGAGCCTTTTTACTGGGTTCAATTTTTCACTCTAACCCTGTTCAACACCTTAGAGCAGGACTGTCCAAGGCATGGCATACAAATATAACCAAAATAACAAATGTTTCGTCTGCAATGAAGCGAAAAGTAGGTGATGAAAATTGTGCATTTAATGAGAAATACTACTGTATCTACAACAATAATAAAAAAGTCTGTGCATGATTTGTATGCATGTTTTGTCTGTAAATAACATTTTACATCAAACAACATTTTACCACTTTAATTAAAGAAATGTATATATATAAAAAGTATATAGGTGAATCAAAAAAAAATTGTCTGAGTATAAGAAATAAAAACTAATTAACCAAACAAGTATGCTTTCGAAAGATAGTTCTGACAGTAAACAAAGATTGGTTGTTTTGCAAGGAGTTCCATTAGCCAAAAAAATAATAAACCTAGGTATGCATTTTTTTTTTTTTATTTATATGTTGAAGGTTATTTCAAAATGATATTTTTGTAAACTAAAGGTATTTTTATTATTAATTTAGCGTCACTGTATGGTATTATGTTTTTATTATGATAAAAGAGGGTAAATTGTTTATTAATTGTTGTAATTGCATAAAAAGCCGCTAAATTGTTACCGCGGTGTTAGTTCATCTAATAGTGTCTGTCTGTTTACGCATCTGTTCGCAAAGTAACGGCATTTATTCCATAAATTGTATCAGTGTGTAAAATATACAATTTTCACGGTGTTGTCGCGTACTTATTGTATACTCCAAGTCACTGCCCACCATCAAGAAGCGCCTGCATCATTTATAAAGTGGTCTTCGAAACGAATCTCATGTTCCGTACACCGACAAGCAAAATGGTGGGCACACGGAGTAGGGTAGATGCGCCTGTTTCCCGACCACTGCCTATTTTCGACCATTTAACGGTCCTCCCTTGTTAAATGATCAAAAATAGTAATATTGGTAGCCTTGCATCACCAAAACATAAACAAGCAGCAACCTGAATACATTGTTCCCCCCCACACACACAAACTAGAACAATTGAACGAAAGCTGCGAAAACTAACCAATTATTTGTCTGAGGTTAGCAGCGGAGAGCGTCACATGCGTTGAATATTAAGAAAAAAATAGTAAGGTGCCACTACTTGTACGGTAAGTTTTTAATTAATCTTAAGTAATATTGGATTATTTATTGTTTGTGCGGCTAGTTTATGACCTTTATTGTGTGGATTAATTAGATTTTAACGTAAATTTCATGACCAAATTAATAAAATGAGGTGGTCAAGAAAGGGTACACGCTTTACTCAAAAAATTCAGTTTTCGACCGGGTGGTCGAAAAATAGGTAAGGCACCTACAAATAAGATTTCTATGTCGTTTTAAAATGTATGGAAAGATATTAAATCTAATTTGATAATGTGAGCTTTATTTACATATATTATCTAATGGCCAATTTTCGTCCAATATTTTACTTTGTTAATATAAACTAAACAATATAAACAATGTTGTTGGTCGAAAATTAGAAATATGGTATAATCATCCCAGTTTCCGACTGCCTTTTTTCGATTAGCTAAAATCAAAAGAATTGAATTAATTATTCAAAACTATTTTAATTAATTCTAATTAACTCCCATTTCTTAATCAAAATAAATTTTAGATTGTGTTTACTTTTTAAATTATTACTTCGAAAATTCGTTAAGTCATGTTGGTCGAAAATTGGGTACCTACCTACCTATAGTGTAAAATCGTTCCAATTATCGACCGTTTTTTGTTTAGTTAAAGTTGAAAGTTAATTAAAGCTATTTTTCATAAATATTATTATACATTCTAATTAGAAATTCATTGTAAAAATATTAAAATTTAATTAGTAATATTCAAGCAAGCTGGGGATGAAATGGCCCGGCCGGCCGACAACGGGTTGGGAGACATTACTTTTCTACCCCTGGCCTGCCCGTCTGGGGCATTATTGCACTTGGCGACCCCTCCGTAGAGTAAGGCCCTGCGCTTGGGTCAGTGATGCTGGCGTCCGTCGTGCCAGTCTGCAGTGGGCGCACTCGGGGAATGGCTAACGCCGATCCTGATTGTGCATCTGGATTATGGAGTTAAAAGTTGCTGGAGGGTGGTTTAGCCAGGTATGGGGTTAATACCCGAGTCCAATGGCATATCCTTGGGGCGGCCTTGTCAGCTTTTCAGTCCCTTGTCGAATCGTAAAGAGATTACCCCTCCTTAAAAAAAAGGTTAGATATTATGACCACATGAATCTGAATTAAAATTGCATGTTTTCATACTCCGGATTTGAATAGAAATAAATAGACGTCCGATTAGGACCCGTTGACGAAGTTGACCAAAGCAAACGCGTCGCACTCACCCCGTCCCACGCCGGATGAGAGGGATCCAAGAGCCACCTTAACCCGCCATGCAACGAAGGATCTCCCAGATATCAGCCTAGACGAAATCGAGAAGGCTCTTGGGCAACTTAAAAATGGAAAAGCCCCGGGGTAGGATGGAGTCACAACGGAGCTTCTGAAAGCTGCTGGCAAGCCGATACTGAAGGAGCTCCAGCGTATATTTAACTCTATTCTTTTCTCCGGGAGAACTCCTAAGGCATGGCACATGGAGTTTAGTCGTATTGTTCTTCAAGAAGGGCGACAAGACTTTTTTGAAGAACTATCGACTAATTTCACTCCTGAGCCATGTCTATAAGTTGTTTTCAAGAGTCATCTCGAACCGTCTTACACGAAGACTTGACGAAGCTTAACCTCCGGAGAAGGCCGGGTTCCGACGGAGTTATAGCACCATAGACCAAATTCACACAGTAAGGCAGGTTATACAGAAGACTAATGAGTATAACCAACCCCTGTGCATGGCGTTTGTGGGCTATGAGAAAGCTTTTGACTCCGTCGAGACCTGGTCTGTTCTAGAGTCTTTGCAGAGGTGCCAAGTTGATTGGCGATATATCGAAGTGCTGAGATGTTTGTATGACGCTGCTTATATGTCCGTCGTTGTCCAGAATGGTCAAACTGAGCCTATCCTCCTGTGACGTGGTGTGAGGCCGGGGGATGTAATATCACCGAAACTCTTTTCTCCGCTGCGCTGGAGGATGTATTCGGAACGCTCAACTGGACAGGACGTGGCATTAATATAAATGGCGAGTGCATCTCACACTTACGATTCGCGGACGATATCGTCATTATGGCTGAAACTCTGCAAGACTTACAAGAGATGGTGAACAGCCTGGTTAAGTCTTCCGAACGCATCGGTCTCCGGATAAACTTGGATAAAACCAAGGTCATGTTCAACGAGCTCGTTGATCTGGGACAGGTTGTAGTAAATGGAGTATCTCTCGAAGTTGTACAGGAATATGTGTACCTAGGGCAAACTCTTCAACTAGGCAGAAACAACTTCGAGAGGGAAGCCAACAGAAGAATTCGGCTGGGCTGGGCAGCATTTCGTAAGCTTCGACATGTCTTCTCGTCACCCATTTCTCAGTGTCTTAAGTCGAAAGTCTCAGTGGAACTGGGAGGACCAGTGCATCCTCCCAGTCATGACATACGGTGCCGAGACGTGGACACTCACGGCTCGACTAGTCCACCAATTTAAAGTCACTAAGCGTGCTATGGAAAGGGCTATACTCGGAGTATCTCTAAAAGACCGTATCAGAAATGATGTGATCCATCAGAAAACCAAAGTCACCGACATAGCCCACCGAATTAGTAAACTGAAATGACGGTGGGCTGGCCTAATGAGCCGCAGAACTGACGGCCGTTGGAGTCGTAAGGTGCTTGAGTGGAGACCGCGACTCGGAAAACGTAGTGTGGGACGCCCTGCGACAAGATGGGATGGCGATATACGTAGGCTGGCTGGAGTGGGCTGGATGAGAGTAGCTGAAGATCGGGAGCGGTGGCGTGCATTAGGGGAGACATATGTCCAGCAGTGGACGAGTGTAGGTCGATGATGATGATTAGGACCCGGGTTCAAATAGACACAGCCTTAATAAATATTAAAAGCTGATTATTTTAGTATTTTTATTTAAAAAAATATATATTCTATCATACTTTTATTCATAAAAATCTTTCTTAATTAATTGGTCGAAAACTGGTCAATAGATGGACGAAAACTAGAATTTTTGGTCGAATACTGGTAAAATTGGCAATTTGACGCTTGGATTTAATAATAAAAAAAACTGTTAATTTGACTATTATAAAATATATAATTATTAAAAATAGACTATATGAGGAGTTACCACAATTTATTTTGATACAAAATACATGTCAGAACACACATATTTTTATTCCCAAAGTTGGCAACTCCACTAATTGGTCGAAAACAGGTTTCAACGTCGCATTATACCGATCGACAATGTATAAATTTTTGGCACTACAAAAGTCATCAAAATTACCATTATTTCACTGTTAACTTAATAAATAACGTTATTATATTAATATTAGAAAATAAAGAATTTTTAAGGGATTCGGCAACGTTAACAATCCCTGGTTGGCAAAACTGGCAGACGCGCTGTGAGTGGGTGTGTTGTTTTGTTGACGCCGATTTGATAAGTGAGTTACTTTATATTAATGCACATTGTTATCATTATTTTTATCAATCAATTGAGAATATTCATTGTAATTGCAATCAGTTAAGTATAACGCTTTCACTCTTGCGGGGTAAACATATTGGACGGAATAGAATAATAATTACACCAGACTAGGCAGGACACGCGCCCGTGTGTCATGTTGTCTTCGTTGTACCTATTTATTTCTCTTATGTCACATTACTTTGTTTTTTTTTAGCATCCAAATTATGTTAATTGTGTGTGATTTGAGTTGTATTATCGCAACTACGAACAGACTTTGATTTTAAAGTCATTCATAATTTCAGTCAAGAAACGCCCACTGTTGGACATAGACCTCCCCTAGGGATCTCCAAACTGATCGGTCCTGCGCCTCCCGCATCCAACGGCGTCCCGCGACCTTCACCAGATCGTTGGTCCACCTTGTGGGGGGCCTACCAACGCTGCGTCTCCCGGTATACGGCCGCCACTCGAGGACGGCCCCGCCCCTACGGCCGTCAGTCCTGCGAGCTATGTGTCTTGCCCACTGCCACTTAAGGTTTGCAATTCTTTGGCCTATGTCGGTGACTCTAGTTCTTCTACGGATCTCTTCATTTCTGATGCGATCGCATAGAGAAACCCCGAGCATAGCCCTCTCCATTACCCTTTGAGTGACATTAAGCCTTCTGATGACACCCATTGTAAACGGCTATGTCTCAATTCCGTACGTCATCACTGACAATACGCACGAATTGAAGACACTGCGGAAGATTGGCCGAGAATATGCTGCGTAGCTTCCCGAACGCTACCCAGCCGAGTTGGATTCGTAGATTTACCCCAGGTAAACATATTTCGTCAACAATTTCCAGTGTAGAGCCTCCAACCTTCACATTAGAAATCCAATCCTTGATTGTCAAAAAAAAAGGAATTACTTTACATCTTGCTTAGGTTTTGAATGCTGGTAACCTTTTTTGTAAAATCATATTATTATTCCTATTCTTTTATTTATTATTTACATTTTTTCTATAATTATTGTTTCAATAAATCGCCAATTTCCATAAAGTATAAGATGACATGGTATTTATATGTAATATATTCTTTTTTAAATAGCACGTATATAGGTAGTTGCAATTACTAAATAACAGCACGTCAACTGAGTGTCGTACCCTTGGTTCCCTTGGGTTGTAGCTGAAAATCAGCGATTTGCTCATTACTCAATGAGCAAATATTGACGCTGAGCTATAGCCTTTTTGTGTTGCTGCAGCACACATACATGGCTTGTGACTTTGTATAGCGGACAGGTATGTATACATACTTTTATCTTTGTTTTTCTTTGTCATGTTCTACATTTTTGTCATGATTGAGTTTGTATAATAGTAGTTTTTTTTTTCTTCATTTTTGCTTTACACCTTTTTGTATTATATTTGTTATGTGTGTGTGTCTGCAGTCCAAATAAAGTTCTATCTATCTATCTATCTATCTATTAGTGGGTACTACATGGGAATTCACCATGATTTTGTTCTTGTCCATGTTCATTTTAAGACCTACTTGTTGGGAAACTCTACAGAGGTCTTCGAGCATTATGCTTAGATATTCCACGGTCTCAGCCATGACTACGGTATCATCGGCAAAACGAAGGTGAGTCACGTACTCGCCGTTTATGTTGATGTCGAGTCCTTTCCAGTCCAAAAGCTTAAATATATCCTCCAACGCAGCTGTGAACAGTTTCGGCGATATTACTTCACCCTGTCTCACACCTCGTTGAAGTCGTATTGGTTTAGAGTTTTGGTCCTGAAGGCGGACTGACATAGTGGCGTTTTCGTACAATGCCTGCAACACTTGGATGTACCGGGCACCTCTGGAGTGACCTAAGCACAGCTCGACAGAATCAAAGGCTCATAGTGCACACACGCCAAGCATAGTGGCAGATTATACTCCTCAGTCTTCTGTATAACCTGCCGCAGCAT
Source organism: Schoenobius gigantellus (assembly GCA_963935595.1). Lineage (NCBI taxonomy): Eukaryota > Metazoa > Arthropoda > Insecta > Lepidoptera > Crambidae > Schoenobius > Schoenobius gigantellus. The sequence continues at coordinate 13,329,539 of OZ012544.1, read as the reverse complement.
ATGAATGTGGTCTATGGTACTAGGCCGTAGACTTGTGAACCATTGGCGTAGCTTCCTTGACTTTCAAAAGAGATTGTAAAATCCAAGTTGAATAAAATATTTTGATTTTGATTTTGACTATAGCCTTACGGAATCCGGCTTGTTCGGGAGGCTGGAAGTCGTCAAACCTGCGCGCGAGACGATTCGTGATGACTCTCGAGAACAGCTTGTATACATGACTCAGGAGCGTGATGGGTCTGTAGTTCTTCAACTGGGCCCTGTCGCCCTTTTTGAAGAAAAGTGCCACCACGCCCCTGTGCCATGCCCTAGGCGTTTTGCCCTCGAGTATGACGAGGTGATCATTGCTAAATAATACTAAAAACAATTTCATACTTTTAGTATAATTATAAAAATGATAAATAATGTGAATACCAATAGTGTGTTTTATTAAGATCCATTTTCCTTTGTTCATTTTGATTGTAGAAAATCTATGTAATAGATTTATCAAGTAGCAATAGATATAGCTTATCAACTAGAATTTATCAAAAAACCGAAAGAACCGAAAAAACCGGGTACCCGGTTACGGCTTGAGTTCGGAACCGAAAGAACCGGTTCCTAAAATAGGGCCGGTTTTCGATGCCCTAAACGCGACGCGACCGCGACAAAGGGGAAGCGGAGAATAAACCTCATGGCAGCGAGCATAAAGAAGAATTGCCAAAGGAGTCATTGGGAATCAAGATTTCCAGCGTGAAAACGGAATCCCGACCGCCCGCTAAAGTACCCTCTGTTGCATCATCAAGAAATTCAAAAAGGTCAACGGTTTCTGTCGAGGCGCGAAGAAAGCAGTTGATTTTGGCGGCGGAACAAGAAAAGGCAAAACTGAAGGTGCAGTTGATAGATGCACAATTGGAGGCAGACCTAGCGAAATTGGATGAAGAGGAAGAATACAGTTCACAAATTAACAACGATTGCATACGCCAGAATGTGGATGGAGAGAAGCATGCACGAGGTGGATCAACAGCAGAGCGCCCACGATTATGGTAAAACTCAGGGCGTCGATCTGCAACCGTCGACGGGCCGCGAGGCCGCCGGCACTGATGGAACCATCCAAATGCTTGCCGCCGCACTTCAGAACCTGACAGCGGCCTCCAGCCATGCTAACCCCGACACCCACTTGCTAAGCCGTATTTGCACACCAAAGGACCTCCCTAGTTTCTCTGGTGACCCTATGGAATGGCTGCAGTTTAAACGGGCTTTTGAAGAGTCTACTGAGGTATGCAAATTCACTTCGAAGGAAAATTTATGGAGGCTAAGAAAATGTCTACATGGCAAGGCGAAAGAATCTGTCTCAGCTCTGCTCATAAGTGCCACATCACCGGACCGAATAATGGAAACGTTGGAGCTACAGTATGGAAACCCGGACAGTATTGTACGCCTTACACAAGACATTAAGAGGATACAACCCGTGTCTACGGAGTACCAAAAGGATTTGGTGCCGTTTGCCATAAAGGTGCAGAATTTTGTCGAAGCCGTGCGTGCCGTGGAACGAGAAGAATACTTACAAGGTATGAGCATGGTTTCACTTATTTTATCTAAATTGCCACCAGTGTTACTCTCTAAGTGGTCCGACTATAGCTTTCCCTTGCTGAAAGAACACAAAAGGACGAGATTAGAATTTTTATCTGAATTTTTAAGAATGGAAGCTATTAAAATATCATCCACTTTGGCAAATATGCATGATGTATCAGCACGCGATAGTCATTACAGTAGACAACACGGCAGCAACATAAGATCGCAGGCTGTGTTGTTACAATCGGAAGACCGCACAAAGAGGTGCCTGTTCTGCCGTAAACTTGTTCATGGGCTAAGTGATTGTAAACGATTCAAGAAGTCACTACGGAAAACGAGATGGGCGCACGTGAAGCGACATGGGATTTGTTTTCAATGTCTGGAATCGAACCACAGTCGAGAAACTTGCCCCGCGCCACCATGCGATATATGTAAGCAAGCGCATCATAACTTGCTTCACTATCCGAGGGACGACAGCGACGGCCAGCCGGGCAGCGCAACGGGAGCACGCGAACAACAAATAGTGCCTTCTGCGAGTGAAACTGTGACTCACGTTACCCCGAGTGCCGGCAAAGTGCTCTTAAAAGTTGTACCTATACGCGTGTGTACTGACAGTGGCGGCTATATCGATACAAGTGCGTTACTTGATGACGGGTCGACAGTGACGATGATCAGCAGCGAGCTGGCCGAGCGGGCTGGCTTGAGCGGGCGCCGCGAGACGATGTGCTTTCGCGGCCCCTGGGCGGACAACGAGGTCAAGTGCGACGTAACGGTACTGAATTTGAGACTTTCTGGCTTAGATAATAAGGTTCATTGTATTAAAGCACGAAGTGTTAACAATTTAATGTTACCTATACCACGGCACGGGGACCCATCACGAACAAAAGTAAAATAATTCGATAAAATCATCAATAGATGGCGCTACTTTAATCGATTTTTGTAATGACTTTTTAGTGAATTTAGTAAAAGTCAACAAGGAGATTCAGAAAACTATTGATTATATTTAAAAAAATCACTTGGCACGTGGGAAGTATCAAAATACGTTTTTAAGTCATGCTAGAACGGTTTAACATTTCTTTATACAAATTTATAGCACTCCTAGCGACAAATTGTCTGAACTTCAATGTATCTCTCAAAAGCATAGCTCAAAGTAGCACGCAATGTCTGCTTTAACTATTTGATTACATACTGCTCACTCATAGATGGCACTACTTATGTATACTTGTTCGTATGGTCACAGATTGAGTTGAATTATTATATTACCTACAAGGTGTTTGGTATGTAGGTATTTTGACATAATCATAATAGTAATGGCGTCATTGAAAATTCGAAATTGCAAAATTAATTTCCTAATTCCCATACATTTGAAAGTGTAATGTCGAATTACACAAAAACATGACATCTTAAATTTCACCACTTCCAATAGGTCAGGATTGGTCTACTCGTTAGATCTTCGTTTTTAAATCTGTGTGGCAGTGGTTCGATCCTGTCCTGATGTAGTTATTTTTTAAAAAAATTGCTTGTTTTATTATTTTGTTTTTCTTTATTGCTTTTTGTTTATTAAGTATATCAATTCCTTTTATTTATATCTCAATTTGTTTTTTATTTATAATTTTCTTTTAAGAACAAAAAGATTTAGGTTAGGATTAGAAACGCGATTTTAATAAGTAAGAACTTACCCTATTAAATATTTTTTCGGAAATTTTCAGTTAAATGCCTACGAACCGAAAAAAAAGTTTCACTTGCATGTTGGTTTCATAAAACCACTGTGATTTTTTCACTGACCTAACTATTTTGTATGGGGGATTTCAAAACTAATTTTACAAATCTGAATTTTTAATAACATCATAAGTATTATTCAACTATGTTAGGTACATACATAGTCATAGATAATATAGGTAAGTAATACGTAAAGTACAGTCAGCAACACGTCAAGCTTTACATTTGCATTACGAAAGCCGCCGCTATTACGAGCGACATAAGGGCAGTCTTAGGCGTGAGTATTAATGAAAGAAAAAAGAAAGAAAATGGTTTATTCAATGGCACTAACACAGAATAACAAATAAAAAAAGGGAAAACACTAATAGATGTGCCACGGAAAGGGTATCTACTCAGCATAATGCCGAGGCGTCGCAGACTCCCCGGCGCTGGTGTTCTGTAGACACCCTGAAGACGCTCTAAGAGGCACCACTATGGCACACACACACACACTAAGCTATAAACAACAACAAAAATCTTAATATCTACGTAATACACTCAACATGGAATAATCCTAATATTATAAAGCTGAAGAGTTTGTTTGTTTGTTTGCTTGAACGCGCTAATCTCAGGAACTACTGATTCAAATTGAAAAATTCTTTTTGTGTTGGATAGTCCATTTATCGAGGAAGGCTTTAGGCTATATAACATCACGCTACGACTAAAAGGAGCTGAGCATCAATGACAAATGTTTCAAAAACGGGTAAAAAATATACGACGAAACGTAGTTCGCTGGCACAGCTAGTAGAAATATACAAATCAATACATATAGGTACATAAAGCTCCACGTATATACATTGTATCAACAGCATGACGTGTCATAAATTGTGACAGGTTACATAACATAGTGTCAGTAATAAAAAAACTTAGAGGTACTTAGTTTACAAACACAGCAATATTTTTTCTTTACATACACAATTTCTGTAAGTTTAGTATATACTTTAATGGACATAAGTTTCCTGACTATAAAAAAATAAATAAAATTAATGTAGGTACTACTTGAATTATTTTTTAATCTCAATGGTGATTAGGTATATTTTGAATTTCGCCAAATAAAATATTATAGGTACAGTGTTTTATTAGATTTTACCATTTACAAATATTGTGGCAAGCGCGACTTACAATAGACGTCACATAATTTAAATAATAGATTCTAGATTTCAACATCAAATCTAAGTGAACAGATGGCTCATGCGGAAATACTGCGAAATTATTAAGCTAGACCGCTAGAGGTCTGTGGTTCGAACCCGCATTAAGTATCTTTTGTTTCAATGATTTTTTATCACAGAATTAATAACAACATTCTTAAAATGAAACAGAAAATTAGATAACTGGTAAGAAAGAAGAAGAAAAAATAAAATTTTGTTTAAAAAATAGTACTAAATTATATAATTTCGATATTTGATAAAACAGTCGAATAAATTAATTTCAGCCGACTGTAAGAATATAAATTTCTCAATTATATTTTATATTATAAAAAAATATAAGTAATTAAGAATTAAATTTCTCAATTATATTTTATATTATAAAATATCACTGAGAAATTAAATTGCTTAGTTTTTTATAGGTAAGTATGTATAAATATAAAAATAAACACTTATTTTATATAAAAAACAAAAATCATAAACTGAAAAATCTTGTCAAATAAAAATTTTAAATCACATTTTAACAAAATACAATAGGTATTATGTGACTTTGATTTTCTTTAAAAATACTAAATAAATTGAAAAAATGATGAATAAATCAGTGAAAAAAATCGTCTTGGGCGGGATAAAAAAGGTCACATATAAAAAATTTGCAAGTTTGCTTTATTCTTAACCAGTTTTTTGAATTTGAAGTTACAGATATAATAGAAAGTATCCACTACCAAAATGACTTATACCTCCAAGATTAAATGTCAAACGTATATAAAATGTATGACATAAATCATATAACCATGGCGGAACAACCCCTTAGGTATAACATTGATTTATACGTAAATTTTTTACCAAATTGTAACACATTTAGTTTGTTGCAGCCGGCCGTAAGCGTATGATGTTTTACAAGACCTATTTACGCAGTCATGAACTAAACAAAGCATAATAAGCATAGCAGTTCACAAAGTGCCATCTGTTGAGTGCGTGCGAGAACTACTGAGCCCAATGTAGCAAAGGCTCGATGGCCCGAGCTTGCTGGTGCGTCATCTCGCGGTGAAATGATGAAATAAAATAGTTCGAAGAATAGCCCGATTTAAGTAGGTCCCATTTCGTTGTATGGGATGGGGCATCTGTACTGTAGTATTATATTATCTGTGCCTATACAATCATGTTCTATTGTAGATTTGAATTCTTATGTACATTTAGATTCTGCGAAACATATTTTGTGTAACATTGACTGTAAACCAGAAATATTAATTGGCCAAGATAATTATCATTTGTTATTGCCTTTAAAAATATTGTTGGGTCAAAAGAATGAGCCGTCCGCCACACTTACTCCTTTAGGCTGGTCACTTCATGGTTTTGTTAGCGTGCCGGGAGGGACGCGCGCGGCGGTCAAGGCCGGCATCCTTGAGCAGGGTGGTGACGCCATTCTGCTCGTAGCAGAGCAGGACGCTGCGGAGGAGCAAGATCTGCGCGACCTGCACGAGGAGGTGCGCCAGTACTTCACGCTCGAGTCAATGGGAGTAGCAGGTAAGCCTAGGCTTAATGAAGACGATGTACGAGCCGTCGACTGTTTGGAACAAACCGCTCAACTGATTGACGGCAGGTGGCACGTCGGTCTTCCCTGGAAGAATCCGAAGTGCACCATGCCTGATTCCTACTTGGGTGCTGTGAGCAGACTGATGGGAGTAGAAAGGAAATTAGGAAGGGATAAGGGATACGCCGACAGGTACGTGGAGAGAGTAAATCATTTATTTGATAATGATTACGCTAGGGAATTAATTGACACTCAACCCACGCAGAAAACTTGTACCTACCACACTTTGGCGTTGACAACCCGAATAAAAATAAACTCCGGCTGGTGTTCGATGCTGCAGCTAAAACAAGAGGTTTGTCACTTAATGATTATTTATTAAAAGGACCGGACCTGCTGAACTCGCTGTTCGGGATTATGCTGCGATTTCGTGAGAACGAGATTGCAGTTATCGGCGACATAAAAGATATGTTCCTTTGAATAAAAGTGTTGCTGAGTGACCAGCACGCTTTAAGGTTACTCTTGACGGAAAAAGTCTCCGATAAAAACGTACGTAATGAGTTCGCTTATTTTTGGTGCTCGATGCTCCCCTTTTATCGCGCAATTTATTAAAAATAAAAATGCTGCGCGGTTTGAAGGGTCAATGCCGGCAGCTGTCGATGCGATTTTAAACTCGCATTACATGGATGACTACATTCAAAGCTTACCTGATGAAACGACGGCCGTTGAAATGGTAAGAAACATTTCTTATATTCATAGTGAAGGAGGGTTTGACATTAGAAATTGGGCGAGTAACAGCTTAGCTGTACTCGATGCAGTCTCAAAAGATTCTTTGGGGAGTAGCGCAGTGAAGTTCAAGGTCGAATAACACTGCGACGGCGAACGCACACTCGGCCTAATTTGATATCCGAGTACTGATGAGTTAGCGTTCGACGTATCGTTTAAGCGCATCCCATGCATTTTGAACGGTAAGCAAATACCGACTAAAAGGATAATGCTTCGTGTGATTATGTCAATTTTGGATGTTTTTGGTTTTCTATCCCCCTTCACAATAGGGTAGTTGACTCATATCAAAATTTATTAAAATATTGTTTATATCTAACAGTATTTGGCATAAGGTTCCACAATATACCGATTTTAATAAATAACAATGAATGATTACTGTAAAATTTTAATTTGAAAATGCTAGAAATAATCTTTTTTTATCTCACGCCGTAAACGCTTTGATATCCTGGGCTGCGTTCGTAAACGTCGCCCGACGACGCTCGATGACGTACTGGCCGTTCGAAAACCCCCGGTGTAAACGCACGACGATCATGTATAGCCGTTCGTAAACCTCGCTTTTCCGTATATAAAAGGTACTCTGTGACCTCGCTCGACGACGCACCGGTCGCCCCGTGAAATATGTGGGTGAAAATCGGCCTGACGTTTATTTGACAGATGACATGTCCGTCAATTTGGCTATTTCCTCCTTTTTATAATAATTTGTAAACAAGTTCATTTTGTATTATCGTAGATATATGATCACTCGACTGTGATTTGTAATTTCATAAATATGAAGACAATTGAAATAGTTACAAAAAATGGATACATTATTATGGACGAAAATGGCATTGTTTATTTATGAGATGGATATTTGCTTGTTACATGTAACCGCTCCATAGTAACAGCAAATATAGCATTTACTCAAATGTGGAAAGTTACAGCCACGAGGTGCTGACGCCGCATTCCGCATGCAGCGAAAGTCAGGAATCGAACCCGGACTCAAGCATGGCTGACGCAATGATCGAGCAAATATATAAGGCGCTACGCCTTGTTCCCGAATTTGACGGCAATTCAAATGTGCTGACACGTTTTATTAACTTATGTGATCAGCTAGTGGCACAATACATGAGATCGGAAAATGGGTACGAATTAAGCAACTTGTCATTGTTAAATGGTATTTTAAATAAGGTTACTGGCGCAGCCGCGCGAACTATTAATTCGAACGGTATCCCGGAGAACTGGAATGGCATACGTAGTGCTCTCATAAATAACTTCGCTGATCATCGCGATGAGACCTCGCTTTACAACGATTTGTCACTACTTACCCAGGGCTCATCCACTCCACAGGAATTCTATGAACAGTGTCAAAATTTATTTAGTATTATAATGACATATATATCTTTGCATGAAACGGTACATTCAACTATTGATGCTAAGCGATCGTTATATAAAAAGTTAACACTTCAATCATACTTACGTGGCCTCCGCGACCCCCTAGGTTCCCGTGTTAGGTGCATGCGACCGGATAGCATCGAGAAGGCGCTAGAGTTCGTCCATGATGAGATGAACACATTATATTTACAGCAGCGGAATGGTAACGTCTCCGAGTCGAAGTTGCAGTCTACGTCTTCATTTAATCAACCTAAATTTTCTTACAGCTTACCGCCCCCAGTTGCATTGCCACCCTCGCGACCTTTTAATTTTCAACCCCAACGTCCGTTTAATATTACCGGCCCTTCTAGGCCTATGATCGCGCAACCACAGAGGCCAATGACAGGTTGGAAGCCCCAGCCGCCTCAATTCCGTGGTCCATCACGTACACAGCAAATGTTTGCCGCACCACCACCTAATTATAGACCCCAAAGTAATGTTTTTAAATTACCACAAAGACAAGGATTTCAACCCCCACATAACGCACCTTATCAGCCTATGAGTGGTGTCACCCCTTATGTAGCTAAGCAGCTCCCTTTAAAAACACCCCATGACTGGACTAAGTTCGGAAATCCACCACCATCGAATTATTTTAAAACTAGAGAGTTAAATTTCAATGAGTCATACGACCAACCTTTACAGTACGACTACTACGATGACTATTATAATTATTATGACTGTCACGATTACGACTATAACGAACAGTATAATTCACCGTACACTTATTATTATGAACAGCCGAATTATTGCTCCGAAAATAATTCAATTTCTGTCGAAGAGACACACGATGATGCTCCTTCGCCTGAACACGAGGATTTTCAGAAACCCTCGAAATCAGAAAAACTAAAATAGAAATAAATCTCCAAACACAACGTCACTTACCATATATTGAAATATCGAATCCACCTCTTAAACTATTGATTGATACCGGAGCCAATCAATCTTTTATCAGCCCCGAAGCAGTAGAGAAATTTTTCCCAGATATGCCGTGTAATTATGACCCTTTTGAAGTTACAAATATTCATGCAACTACGCGAAATAATTATTCTATAACTCTACCTTGTTTTAAAGAATTCAACGAGACAAAAGACATTACACTTTTCATATATAAATTTCATGAGTACTTTGACGGCTTAATTGGTTATGATCTTTTAGAAAAATTAGAATCAAGCATTGACTTAAAAAATAAAATCTTAATTGCACGACAATCTAGTATTCCTTTATTAATGTACGACTCTAAAAATTGTAATTTATACGAAGAAATAATACCTGCTAACTCATCAAAATTAATACGCATTCCAATTAACTTTCATGACGGTGACGTAATTATCAATGAGCAAACAATAGCAAATTGTCTTATTAAAGAATGTATTACATCTGTAAAAAATAATCGTGGTTTTGTAGAAGTATTAAACCCCACTCGATATGACTTAGTTTTTTCAATGGACAGACCTGTAAGCGCAGAGTTGTTTAATATTCAGTGCACTCGCACCGAACATCACACTGATCGCGCATCTAATGTACTATCTCGCCTCCGCACCGACCATTTGAATCCTGAAGAACGAATAAATTTAGAGTCACTTTGTTCACAATATGCTGATGTCTTCTATATTGAAGGTGAACCACTTACCTTTACCAACCAGATAAAGCATAGTATACGTACCACCGATGAAGTCCCCGTTTACACCAAAAGCTATCGCTACCCGTTCATACATAGGCAGGAAGTTCAAGATCAAATGCAAAAAATGTTACAGCAAGGAATAATTCGACCTTCACAATCAGCTTGGAGCTCCCCCATCTGGGTTGTTCCAAAAAAGGCTGATGCGTCTGGAAAAACCAAATGGCGCATTGTTGTAGACTTTCGAAAAGTCAATGAAAAAACCATCGACGACAAATACCCTATCCCGAACATCACTGATGTTCTGGACAAGTTAGGCAACTGTCATTATTTTACCACCCTTGACCTTGCAAGTGGGTTCTACCAGGTGGAAATGGACCCTCAGGATATTCACAAGACAGCATTTAACGTAGAGCATGGGCACTTTGAATTCTTGCGCATGCCCATGGGACTTAAAAATTCTCCATCAACTTTTCAACGAGTGATGGATAATGTGCTTAGAGACCTGCAAAACGTTATTTGCCTCGTTTATTTAGATGACATCATCGTTTTTAGTGTTTCGTTACAAGAGCACATGGTAAATTTAGAAAAAGTTTTTAAAAGATTGCGAGAATCGAACTTCAAAATTCAAATGGACAAGTCCGAGTTTTTAAAATTAGAGACGGCATACTTAGGACATATTATTAGTAAAGATGGGATTAAGCCGAACCCAGATAAGATCATAGCAATTCAAAAATTCCCCTTACCTAAGACAGCAACTGAAATAAAAAGATTTTTAGGATTATTAGGCTATTATAGGAAATTTATACCTGACTTTGCTCGTATAACAAAACCGATGACTCAGTGTTTAAAAAAGGGTTCTAAGATAACACTCGATGACGTAAAATATATTAACTGCTTTGAGATCTGCAAAAAATTACTGACAAACGACCCTATACTTCAGTACCCCGACTTTAACAAAGACTTCGTACTTACAACTGACGCATCCAACTACGCAATTGGCGCTATTCTCTCCCAAGGCCCCATAGGTAATGACAAACCAATAGCTTATGCGTCTAGAACATTAAATTCAAGCGAGATCAACTATAGTACCATCGAGAAAGAACTTTTGGCAATAGTTTGGGCTACCAAATACTTTCGACCGTATCTGTTTGGTAGAAATTTTAAAATTGTCACAGATCATAAGCCCTTACAATGGGTAATGAATCTAAAAGAGCCAAACTCGCGACTAACACGTTGGAGACTAAAATTGAGCGAATTTAACTTCACTACAGTTTATAAGCCAGGCAAAAAGAACACCAATGCCGATGCCCTGTCTCGAATTGAACTTAATAATGAAGAGATTAGTTCAATCGCAGTAAACGTTTCAGAAAATCAACCGTCAGATGATGGTTCAGCCACTGTAACAGCTCATACCAGTGCTGAGCATCCCATATTAGAGATTCCAATAACTGACAACCCTCTCAATAAATATAACCGACAGATATGCTTTGTAGTAGTAGGCGACATAAAAAAACGACCAACAGTGACTAAACCATTTGAGACTCACACAAGAACGACTATCCAATTATCAGAATCCAATCTCGAGGAAGACGTTTTTAACGCAATCAAAGAGTATGTAAATCCCAAAGTCCAGACAGGCCTTATTATTCAACCACCTTTAGCCATGTATAACATCATCCCTATCATACAAGAAAAATATAAAAGCTCTGCTATGAAATTAGTGTTAACAAAAATTGAATTAGAGAATGTAAAAGAATATCTAAAACAGCAAGAAATCATACAGAAATATCACGAAGGTAAAACAAACCATCGCGGTATTAATGAATGCTTCTTAGCTTTATCTGCTAGATACTATTGGCCAAAGATGAGAGAACATATTACTAAATACATTAACGAGTGCAATACTTGTGGTCAAGCCAAATATGACCGAAATCCAATCAAGCAGAGATTCTCCATTGTTCCCCCTCCTACAAAACCTTTCGAAATTATTCATCTTGATCTTTTTACTGCACAAAACGAGAAGTATCTCACACTCGTTGATGCCTTCTCAAAATATGCTCAAGCATATTATCTTAGAGATGGAACGGCCCTAAGTGTCGTCCAAGCCCTTCTACAGTTTTGTACCCACCATGGTGTCCCTTTCACAATAGTTACGGACCAAGGCCCAGAATTTACAAATCAAATATTTTCTGAGTTTACAAGACTCCATAAAATCAATCACCATAAGACACTTGCCCATAGTCCCAATGACAACGGCATAGTCGAGCGATTCCACTCTACCATCCTTGAACATCTTAGATTATTAAAATTAGAAAAACGTTCCGAGCCTGTAATAATTCTTATGCCTTATGCAGTATTAGCTTATAACAGCTCCATTCACAGCTTCACAAAGTGTCGACCCTTAGACCTAATTACTGGACATTTTGACCCACGTGACCCCCTAGATATTAATATGTCAGAACATTTACTCCAACAATATTCTCTAGAACACAAAAAGCGAATGACTCAAGTATACGACCTAATAAATGAAACTTCATTACACCATAGGACTGAACTCACTGAAAATAGAAATAAAGACCGTGAACCTGAAAAAGAATACTTTCCAGACCAACAAGTTTTTGTAAAGAACCCTATGGCAAATAGACAGAAACTAGCTCCTAGATACACCCAAGACACAGTTCTTGCAGACCTTCCCATTCACATCTATACTAAAAAGAAGCGTGGTCCCGTTGCCAAGTCAAGGCTTAAACGTAGCCCTAAAGATCCCACATTGTTACAGGATACTTCTGCTCACGTCCCTGCTACATCTGACGAGAGGTCAAGATGTAACGATTGATGCATTGGACAACGGACCAGGATTACTCCCCTTCAAATTAGGCTCTACTAAAATTATTAATCACTACCATTCCTTTGTGCACATTGTTGATCTTAATGAGATATATTCACAGATTGAATTAGTTAAGTCACAGTTAATTGATCTTAAACCTACGTTAAATAATAAAACTATATCTTTGTATAATCCTCATATAGAACACCTTAATTCTAAACTAGACGATATCTTAAGTCAATTATATACGTTTGAACCAAATCGTAGTAAAAGAGGCCTCATTGATGGATTAGGTTCAGTAATTAAAAGCATTTCTGGCAATCTTGATTATACCGATGCTATTAAATATAATAATGCCATTAAAGTCCTCCAAGATAACGAATCTAAGCTGGAATCTAAAATAAATCATCATATTAGTCTAAGTACTCAATGGGTTACACAGACATCAAAAACATTAGATAAAATAGTACAGAACCAAAATAACATTAGTAATTATTTAAATATAATAGTAGAAAGTGATGCACAAAGAGATACTGATTTAATAAAATATGCCCATTTGGCTCAGCATCTTATTATCTTAGGAGATAATATAGAGAGCTTATCTCAAGAGCTCTTTAAGCTAGAGAATACTTTAGCTTTTATTTGTGCATCGAGCACTCCTCATTTTATTATAAGTTTAGATAATCTTAAAAGTATGATAAGTAAAATAAGAATTTTATATTCAAAAGATGAAATTCTTAACTTAGATTATAGAGATTTTTATGATATAATTAAACTAGGTTACTTTTATACTGAAAAGCGTATTAACATTATTCTTAAAGTGCCGATTGCCTATCCCTTAACATATAACCTATATAAACTAAGTATTGTTCCTAACAAATATAATTTGACCCTTATACCTCCCTTACCTTACATTGCACTTTCTAGCAAAGATTATATGTACATGGAGACTGAATGTCCGAAGGTAGATTCATGGTTTCTCTGCCAAACAACATCAAACCTCGAGATACATAAAGAATCCGATTGCATTCAGCATCTGATCACCGACCAGACCATTCACCAATCCTGCAAGTATACTTCTGTAACGCTGATGAAAGAAGCTCTCGAACAACTCGATGACCGACATTACACTATGTCTTTTCCTGTACCTACTAAAATTAAGATATCCTGTAGCCAAGAGCAATATCGCACTCTGAAAGGAAGTTACTTAGCCACTATTCCCTACAACTGTTACCTGAAGGCACCCGAATTTACAATTGCTAATACCAACGAACATGTCAAAGGTTATGCAGTGAAAATAATGGAAATGCCTCCGATTATCGAGTCGAGGCCCGATGAGCATCCATCCTTAACCTTAAGTTCGATCAATTTAGAAAAATTGCATTCTATTAATACTCAGATCTCTATGCAGCCTCCGGTTCATCTGCAACAACTTACCGAACAATCTTTATATCACACTACAATACCAGTCTACACTATATTGATGATCGCCACCGTAATAATAGTCGTCGTAGCAAGCCAACGACTACGAAAACGATGTCTACGAAATAAGAACACATGCACTGAACAGCGCCGTAGCATTGGACAATGTCGTAGCACTCATCGCATATATGCAATACCGAACACTACGAGTATTAACCCAAGTGAAATTAAGGTGGACCATAGAAATATCTCAGCAACCATCTCTAGCACAGCCTCCGAATAGTTGCTGATCTGCGGGGGGAGGTGTTACATGTAACCGCTCCATAGTAACAGCAAATATAGCATTTACTCAAATGTGGAAAGTTACAGCCACGAGGTGCTGACGCCGCATTCCAGCGTGGCCTCAATTTCGTCGAGTTACGTGGAAGCATCGAGCTGCACTTTTTGTTCAACCATCGAACTAATTAGTCATATTTTAATTATATTGTATTTTTAATAAATTAGTTTTAAAGTAAATTGGTTTTTTTTGCGCTCTTCGGCCGTAGAATCTATATTTTGCTTAATAATTTCTATGAGCGAAGTGCTAATAGATCAAAACAAGTTAATGAAACTGATGAAAAATTATCAATTTTAGGTTATTTTGACATCAAAATAACATTTGACTGCCACAGATTACGATGTCGTTCTATAACGTCCGACGAAGAGCGTCGTCCTCTCTAGGACGATCGCCCGACGTCGAGCGATGGTTTACGAACGCAGCCCTGTGGTCAGGGCCGTGACGTCACTCTTATAGTAAACAAAGAAATGTCAAATTTGATTCAACAACTCGTCATTAGATGTGTAAATATCGTAAATTATTTGTATCAATAGCAAAATCAACCATTGATGTTGGATTTGTGAGAGCAGATAGTACAAATCTTGTATCGCTCTAAACAATATAAGTACAGTTTCAATACTGTTCAAATGAAGAACAGGTTACAAGTGTACTTGTCAAGATTGTTACGCGGCAGAAGAGAGTTGCAAACATGCATTTTTGGTGTGGTTGCACCATCACAGTGAGGAGCTATTTTACAGCAGTTGAATGCTATTGGATAGAATTCTATCTCTCAAAAGTCAAATAAACACTAAAAGTATTTACTTCAAGAGAAATGTTGAAAAGAAAACATCAGGATCATGTGTCAAATACCAGTGTAGTACTGCAAGAATTTGTAAATGAACATAAAAGAGAAAGATTGGCAGTTGTTTATTTGTCAAGCATGAAGAAAATTACTGGGAGGAAAAATATATATACATTCACAGACACAGATTGTGACATATTTCTTAAAAAATAAAAGACCTCTTCAATGAAGAAAGAATAAAGTGCATAGAAAACTAAACCACAAATCATTAATACAGAAGTGCTCTTTAGTTTAAGCTTCGTTATAAACATAACAGCTTCCATGTGCTATAAAGTCAGCCAGTGCATAACACATGATGGTTCTTTTGTTGGGAAAATTTTTGGTGGGAAATCTTGCAGACACCTACGAGTATAATGAAATGTGCATAAAAGTTGAAAGATGAAGATTTGGGTTGAAATTTGCAAAATGTGGCCTCATTTCTGATTAATACCCTGTAATAGTCTATTCAACAAACGGTATCCATAAAATTAGATTAATACAAAATTGTCATGCTCTTTTACTGAAGATAATGTTAATTATCAAAGACGGAAAACTGTGAACAGTATGCTTAACTCAAGTATAGATGCAGATGTTTTGTGCTAAAGCAAACAAAACTTATATACTTTTGTGTTGCTAGCAGTATGTCATTTTGAAAACACTCAAAAGGTGACAATATTAGCTATAATAGGTATTTGTGCTAACAATCTGTATGTCAAAAAACTTATTGATCAAATAGTGCCATTTTGGAAACTATACTACATTTTTCGTAAATTATATGAAAGTATTACTTCATAATAAATCACTTTACTATTATTTTGACTTTTATTACCTGCGACCTTAAGGCAATATATACAAATTAATAAATTTGATCTAACTCTATTCAACCTATTTGTACTTTTGGAACATATATATTTGAGTAACAATGATAAATATGAGCAACAAACCTATAAAATATTATAAATCTTTTAAGCTGTAACGGAAAAATAAATCACATGTATTTCAAATTAAAATATTTTGATTCAACTTAAACCTTTACAAGTCATTATTGTCAAATAAACATAGAACATTTTTTTTTGTGAAGAACATAATGACTAATGTAGTACAAAAATTTATTATGTCATCTTTAGATGTTAGTTATGTATAAAGTAAAGAAAAAAATTTCTTTATATTATTTATTTAATAAGAAGGGTCTTGTAAATTAGGAAGAGCACAGGCTGACAACACAGCAATCACATTTAATATATTTGTATACGGCTTTAAAACGGATAACTTGCATATTCTTGCGTAAGCTGTTCTGCCCCCCTAGACAAGACGCATTTCGATAATCGCTAACGCAATCGCTAGAAGGAAAATGTATGCGATTTGACATAAGCCCTCGTTTAGCTTTCGAGCGCAATTGTCAAATCTCATACATTGTCCATTAAGCGATTGCGTTAGCGATTATCGAAAGACATCTTGTCTAGGGGGGCTGAAATTTACCAGCCATGGTGGCCAGCAGGTTTAATCAGTGAAGATAATAACATAATAACATAACATCTTTCAGTTTTACCAAACTGGACCTATTTACTTCTATGGTGCTTTGGTATATGAATACTTGAGTTATTTTGTTGACATATAATTCCTTGGTGCGCTAGGTTCTGGAATATTGCTCATCTGTGTGGAACTCTCAATATAAAATACACATAAACAGACTGGAGCGTATCCAGCGCAATTTCACTAAATTCATAGCTTACAAAAGCCGTAGTTGTCCTTATCGCGCAAATTATCTAAGACGTCTTGAGGCCCTCGGAATGGCTACTATGGAGAAACGGAGAAAAATTGCTGATATATTATTGCTGTATAAGATCATGAATGGAAACATTGCTGCTTCGCACTTATTACCTGAAATTAATTTTACGGAACCAAGAAAGATTCCCCGCCACCCATTATCAAAGCCTTTTACTAAGTACTAAGTTAATAACACTCTTAAATCGCCTCATAGAATCTTTCAACGAAGTTTCTGATCGCATTGACATATTCTATCATTCTTGCAGTTCATTGAAACAAGTATTGTACCATAATAATGGGCGGGAATGAGGGACGGATTAAATAAAGATCTGCCTCTCATTTTTGCTAATAGCACATCTCTAACGCTTCCATGTATAATAGGCGTGTTCGGGTAGCCTGTGGTGGCGTTTTTAGCATTATCAAAATAGGCTAGTTGACCCTTTTTTAAAGTAGGGCTTAAAATGTTCATAATTGTTGTATTAGACCATAGCACATGATTATTATTTTTTTCGATGGCTAAAAAGTGCAAAAAATCTATTTTAAATTAAGATTTTCAATTTTGGACCGAAAACACGGTCAGCCATGATAGTCTGTTCATTATCTGTGGCAATGACGTCAGTCTTATAGTAAATAAAGCACGGGGGCGAAATAACCTCACAAAAACAATGCTTTCTATTAAATATCACAAAATATAGTAAAACTGTATATGGAACGGGACAATAGAACAGGAATATATTACCTCTTCAAAGACTCCAGGAAATCTGTGGATTAGACGTACCCAGTGATATAGACATGCGAAATATTTGGTTAACACTCGCTTAAAGAAATCCTGTAACTATCTACTGAAACTCAAATGTATTTTTGCGAAAATCACATTAATGTAAGTACTATAACTGAATAACTCAATCTCGCGTTGATGTATATATGTTAACACAATTCCTCAATGCAAAGCACTTAACTTAATGTTTAATCAATACAAGCCAAGGGCAGGATGGTTTAGGTTTGTTTGATCAATCTCGGCAGGTAAAAATCAGGTACAAATTGGGTACAAAACTACAAAATGAGGGGCAATAAAGTACACCAACAAATAGTTATAGGTTTCCTTTTTTTTTTAAAAGAAATTAGTAGCCCTCCCCGGAGCGGTTGTTAGTGGATCGTACCTTCTATGCTAAGTCTTGCAATCACGGGTCAGAGATATGATATTCCAGTTTCTTAACTTATTCTCTCTCTATATGTATATTTGTTACTTGTGTAATTCCACAGAATTCCTCCTTGATGTTAGGTTATTTTGTTATGGTTTCTAGCTGTAAGGTCAAGCAGCGGAGCCATACGGCCTCCGGTAACTGCCCTGGAGATTCATAGCACAGTGTTAGGTTAAAAATATAATTAAATATGCCTATGATCTTAGGGTCAGTGGGTCTAACACTGAGTTCTGAAGGAATCCCAGTCAATACATTTGAACTTCATGTAATAAACATAGCAAATGAATTCTAAAACATAATTTTTAATAAATTGACAAATTGTCTTATTGGTTAGTTAATAAAAAGGACATATGGAGGGGAGAGCACCTATTTTGTGTATAATTATTGCTATTAATAAAAAGAAAACAGCTTAATTTGTGAGTTCTTTGCCAAAGTTAGAATTTAACATGAAATTCGCAAGTGTTACTCAATATATGCCTTAATCCCACTAAGATGCCGCTTACTATCAGGGTTTTTAATGAAATAGGGGATGAAAAAGGCGAATTTTGGAAATGTTATATGTTTGATTTAATAATCAATTTACCCACAAATAAAAATACAATTAACAAAATCTGTTTTAAATCATGAAATATAATAAGTTAATTAGATACCTTATTGATTTTTTGCACTTATTGATACAATAAATCCATTTAATTTAATGAATCGCGTGCCGGCGAGTAAATATAGTATTTTTTCCTTAGCTTTACTCTTCAAGCTGAAAACAAAAAGAACTGATTTGTGAAGATTCACTGTAGCTTTTCAAATTAAATTCACACGGAAAACGGGAGAAATACCTATGGATTTTCTTCGCAGAAGTTAAGATAATGTAGAAATTTAGATTTCGCAAGAAATCAATAACAAATTACTTCGGTCCATGTCTCACAGACTAAGAACCACATAGAGATAATATCATAGCTTAGGCGCGTTCACGTACCAACGCTCCACTTGCGCACAGATTTGCGTTTATGTGGAAGCGACGGAGCCGAGGTCCGTTTGCTCAATGTTAAGCGCCGTATTGGCGACGGAACCTCTCCTAAAACCAAATTCATTTCATAACACTCGTAAGACTCTTAACTTGCTTCAAGATGTGTCAAGTCAACATACGGATCTTTCGGAATTCTACAATATGCAATAAGTATTTCCAGAGGCGCGTTCAGCGCCTAGTATAAAATAAAAGTGTCGACTATCAAACCTAACGGCCAATATAGTCTCTTTTCGTCTGTGCCAATTAGCACTATATCGCCTTGCTTCATTTCTCTTGTCTTCTCTTTCCATCTAGTAGTAAGTAGACCTAAGTATTCCCTTTTAAACCTACATCTAAAATCTTGGCGCAGCTTTTGAAGATATTTGTATCTTATATTTAAGTTTTTCCTATCTACATAATCTAAGTCCGGCGTATCACTAGTAGGTAAGCCGTGTAGGAATAGAGAAGGTGTGAGAGGTCTCAAGTCTTCACTACTCGTGGAGACATAAGTTAAAGGACGACTGTTAATAACAGCTTCACAGTCACATAAGACGGTATATAGTTCAGTTAGTGTCAGCGACTGTCGGCCTAAAATTCTGCGAAGCATCTCCTTTAGCACTCTCACCAGCCTCTCCCACCATCCTCCCCACCAAGGCGCGGCAGGAGGGTTAAAACGCCATTTTATAGCATGGGAAATGGTCAAATTTTCAACTTCTTGCCAATTCACAGATTTCAATAAATTGGCAGCTCCATGGAAATTTGTTCCATTGTCCGTGAAAATGACGTCAATTCGACCTCTCCGTGCTATAAATCTCCGCAGACTCATTATAAAACTATTTGTAGATAATGAGTCCACAAGCTCAAAGTGCACCGCTCTGAAAGTGGCGCAGGTGAATAAAACTATCCAGCACTTCTGATTACCTTGTACATTTAGTGGGCCGGCCAAGTCTATGCCCGTAATCTGGAATGCTTCTGTGCCTTCTATGCGTTCAGTTGGCAGTGGTGCCTGAGGCGTATCGTAGTGCTTACTATTATATCTTAAGCAAATTACACACTTCCTAACAGCATCTTTACAGAGCCATCTAGCGCTTGTAATCCAGAATCTGCCTCTTAGCACTGACATCAAGGTCTGTACTCCTGCATGTTTTAAAACAGTGTGTTTTTCTTCAACCAGTCGTCGAATGATAACATTTTTCCCAGGCAATATTATAGGGTTCAAGAAATCTCTGTTATCGTTTGCTAATTCTAATCTAGTCTTAACTCTTCTAATACTATCGCTATCTTATTCAACTTAGTTTTATTTATATAACATTCCCTTTGAATAAGTCGAATAAGTATTTTCTCCGCTTCTTCATACTCTTCATTATCTATATAGCTCTTCTCAAATTTACGTGACTTTCTATACTTCCATCTAATTATCCAAGCTACTACTCTTACTATCCTTGAATATCTTGAAAAGTACAACAGCTTCTCACTAAAAAATTTTTTGCTTCATTCTTCTTCTCTTTTTGCTTCATTGTAAATAACACTTTCATCCACTCCTGTAGGCTTATACTGTGGCCACTGATCTGGTTTTAGTAACAACCAATCAATATGTGTACAGATCTCTTGAACCCTGTTGCTTACGAATGGCTTCCAGGTGTGTTGTCTCTGTACCCATGCTAAAACAACGGCTGAATCTGTCCAACAGTATACTGTACAAAGAGAATCAATATTTAAAGATTTCTTTACTTCATTTAACAATCGCGAAGCAATGAGTGCACCCATCAACTCGAATCTCGGCAAAGTGATTGATCGCTTTGTAGGTGCTACTCTACTTTTTGCTATTACTAGTCTAATGGTAACCTTACCTTCATATACTGTTCTTAAAAATACACAGCCTGCATAAGCATCGATTGAGGCATCGCAAAAGGCATGTAAACTTATATCACAATTTTTCAATAATGACTCTGATAAGCGTCTTGGCAACTTGCAATTATTTATAAGGTGGTGTCTCAACCAAGTTTTAAATTCCTTCATTAAATCCTCATTAATGATTTGATCCCATCCTGTATTTTCTGCCCAAGCTTTTTGGACTAACAGTTTCGGTACTAAAGTAACCGGTGCAAGAAATCCAATGGGGTCGAATATTTGTTGAGTCAATGATAAAAGGTGTCTCTTTGTAATTTGATTAGGTATTGGATTACTTAATTGAAAATTACACTGTAATTCGTCTGTGATAGTATTCCACAAAACTCCTAAGACAGACTGACTCTGAACAGTTTCATCTACCCTTATGGGAGAACTAACCCAGCACCGTAAGTCAAATGCTCCTCTTATCATACTTTCCTTCGCCTCTTTAATAAATGTAAATAAAGAATCTTTTGTATCAAAACTGGTGACACAGTTGTCAACGTAAAAAGAATGTTTTAATACTTGAACTGTTTGCATGTATTCTCCTTCGAAACAGTTTAAATGATAATTAATAGTAGCTGCTAACAGAAAGGGACTGCAAGTGACCCCAAATACTACTCTTTTATGTCTATAGGTAACTATTTTATCTCTGGTAGATGGATTGTCCCACCATAAAAACTTAAGGTAATTCCTATCAGATTCCTTAATCATTATTTGCAAAAATGCCTGTTTTATGTCTGAAGTTACCCCATAGGCACCTGCTCTAAAATTTATGAGTAATTTTGGAATCAATTCTATAAGATTTGTACCTGCTTCTATACATTCGTTCAATGACAGCCCTTGTTCATCCTTACATGATGCATTAAACACGGGGCGTACCTTGGTC
This sequence comes from Schoenobius gigantellus, assembly GCA_963935595.1. Lineage (NCBI taxonomy): Eukaryota > Metazoa > Arthropoda > Insecta > Lepidoptera > Crambidae > Schoenobius > Schoenobius gigantellus. The sequence continues at coordinate 13,307,586 of OZ012544.1, read as the reverse complement.
GTAGCGCTGGACATCTTAATGACTGCATGGTGAGGAAGGAAATGACCTTCAGTTGTGTTGTTTTCCGTACGTTCGATTATCCCTTTTTTTAACCAGCTCTGAAAAACATCGCTATAGCATAGTAAATGACCTGATCTTTGTATCTTTCTAGTAGTCGTTAAGAGTCTTTTATAAGCTACATTATAATTACAACCTAACTCTGGATATCCATCTTTCCATAATAATCCAACCTGATAACGACTTTCTGTAAAACTTATATTATTTTTAAATCTTTCTAACATCTCTTCATTTTTCCTATCTTTACAAATCTGTTCGTGTGGCTCTGAAATTCCTAAAACCTCCAAGTCCCACAGATCCGAAATTTTAGTTTGAGTATGAAGACTAACAGTTGTCAAGCTGTGTGTACTGCTGTAAATATTGGGACCTTGTAGCGTCCATCCTAATTTAGTTCTAATCGCAATTAAAGCTCCATCTAACTGTACTACTGTGCCAGTACAAATCATTCCTAAATAATCGGCCCCTATCAGCATGTCTATATCGCTAATGTCACATTCACTGTCGTCTATCTTTATATTCAATGAACATAATATAGACTTTAACTTAGGGTCATCTGCTTTAGGTAAATAACCACAAATCCGGTCGAGTTCTATGCTTACCACTTTCGTAGAAAATGATTGATCTAAACTATTTACATTCACTTCTACTAGGTTGTGTTTCTCGGCAGGCTTCGTAACACCACTAAATAATGAATAGCCTAAACTCTCATTACCAACAACCTTAAGACCAAGCTCATTTACTAAACTCGACTTTATATAAGAACGTTGAGAACCCGTGTCACACAAGGCACGTATTTTCCTTTTTAAGCCCTTGCATGAAGAAACTTCAATAATCAACGTCTGTAGAATAATGTCTACGCCTTTCTTACAGAAAAGAGCTGTATTTTCTTTTGGATCTTTTGGTTTCACCGTCTCATGTAGATCAGGGCAAAATATAACGATATGGCGTTTACCACATGACAAACACTTCACAAAAGTCCTACAATGTTTTGCAATGTGACCTTTGCGTAAACAGATAAAACAGCCCCCTTTATCTTTTACAGCTGCTTTCTTTTGATCCAAAGACATTTTGTGTCCTTTATTACATTGTTATACGGAATGATTGGTACTTTCGCAAAAATAACAAAAATCTTTACCTGTTGAATTGGAATTTTTCTCCTCCTTCGATATTAAGCACGCTGCAGTTGGCACGTCGACACTACTAGAAATACCGAACTGTTCGAAATTAGTACGTGTCAATCGTATACGTTCCTCTGCCTCGGCCTCCCTTCTGAGAAAATTTAAGAGATGCGTTAATTGGCCTACTACATCTACATCGCTTACAGGTTTTGACCTATTCCATGCTATTAAAATATTCTCTGGTAGTGCTGACTCGACTAGTGGATATAGCATCGCTTCATATTTATCTTTCGTGACCTTAAGAGACTCTAAAGCGTATAAATACGTCATAAGTTGGTCATAAAGCGATCTTATATCCACTGTCGCGCCTTTTGCTTGACACAACACAAGACCTAGAAGCTCCCTAACATATGTATCGATGAGAATCTCTTCCCTCGCGAATCTTCCTTTCAGCTGGTCCAGTGCCCTCGTGTAATTTTCGCCAGACGGTGGGTGACTAGTTATCATCTCTCTTGCCTTAGATCCCTCCTTCATGGCCTGTATGAGGTACTGAAATTTATCTTCTGATGCAAGGGTCTCATCCTCGTCAATTTTCCGAAACTGTCCCCAGAAAGATAGCCAGGTTTTTGGATTATCGTCAAATTTAATGAGCTCTATTTGTGGAAGCTTGATGTTTCTCCGATGTCGACTAGTTTCCTCTTTTGAACTAGAAGGCTTACACATATCTCTATCATGTTCCAACTCCATTCTCTCTATTTTTATTTTTGCGCTATAAAACTTCTTTACATAACTTTCGCATTCGTCAAACTCTTTCTCAAATTGCTCATCTGTACTCGTATCGATAGTTAAGTCTCTAATTTGACTGTCCAACTCTTTCAATTCTTCTAATTTTTCGATAAGATATTGAAAGTCTACTCTAATGCTATCGATATCTGATGAATTTTCAATTACATGAGCAGATCTACAGAATACTCTACGCAAGTTTGCTCTCTTACGTTTCAGTCCGTCGAGTTCCGATCCATCCGCTACAGTAAAGGTAAAATATGCAATAAAACGGTTTAATAATTTCTAATACACGTTCTTCGTTTCACATATTTATTTCGAGTTTTTATAATAACAACCAAATTGTCACCACAGCAACGAAAACCACAAAGCATATCAAAAGTTCCTAACAGTAGACAAACATTAATTAAGGAATCAATGGCTAATAATTGCATTTCTTATGCTGAGGCATTAAAGTTGCACCCCCCTATCAATAAATCTTATTCAGATGTCTTAACTTCTCTTCCCCAAAAATCTATTTCTTCTCATCTAAACATCAACCCTATTGTAAATACTTATCCAACTAGCACTTCATACAAAAAAACTGTATTTTTAAATAGAAAAAGTAATAGCATAAATTCATTTAAACCTGGCTATGACACTCATGCTCATGCTAATCTAATAAAAGATTATGATATGCAACTGCCTACTAAAGGATGTGCTTATCCTAACACCACTTCAAAATTACCTATGTCAGAATTAATATTACTTTTAATAAACACTTTAAACAAATTTAATTTAATATCTTTACCGTCCAACGCTGCCCCTAAAGATATTGTAGTAATTAATAATGATAAAAACCATAATGGATCAGTACAAATCAGTGATTCAGTGGAATTGCAGAAGTCTCAATAACAAGAAATCTGATTTAATTTATTTAATAAATAAATATCAACCCTTTGCAATTTCTTTGCAAGAAACTTGGCTACGACCAAGTACAATATTCAAGATTCCTGGCTTTGTCTGCTATAGAGAAGACAGGTCAGATAACTATGCTGGTGTAGCCCTATTAATTAGAAGCAATATATCTTCATCTCATATTGCTATTCCCACTCACAACCCAGAGTTTTCTATTATTGCCGCTTAAATTGAAAATCTATGTCTAGTTTCTATTTATATTCCTCACCCGTCATCTTCTATTTTTAATGAGATAGACACTATTTTTTCTTCCCTCCCAAAGCCAATCTTAATACTGGGTGACTTTAATGCTCAGCATCAGTCATGGGGCAGTTCTTCTACCAACTATTATGGTAGTAGAATAATAGACATTCTAGATTCACACAATTTATGTATAATAAATGATGGATATCCTACACGCCTTACAAGTCCATTAGAAGGTATTAGTTGTCCCGACCTTTCAATCTGCTCACCTAACTTAGCTTCTTCTTTAGACTGGTGTACTCATACTTCAGCATTAGGAAGTGATCATTTTCCTATTATCATAAATTTCCCCCTTTTTGCTTCGAAACCACAGAAAAGGAGAAATCGGCTCAAATTCAAACTACATAATGCCGAATGGTTTACATATAAAAAAGGTGTAGAAATTCAATTTGAGAATATTTATTTGTGTACCAATTCCTTCTCTCAGCTCTTAATAGAAGTAGCAGAAAATGTATTTCCTGTTAAGAATGGCCATAATAATATGAAAATTCCATCTCCCCCTTGGTGGGACAGTGATTGTACATCTGCCATTAAAAGAAGAAAACAAGCAGAATTACAATACAGAAACAATTCTTCAAATGAAAATTTCTCTAATTTATCTTCTATTAGTATTTCTGATACTCTGAAGTTATTTAAACAAAAAAAGTGGGATGGATGGAAAAAATTTTGTGCTTCCATTTCTCCTAATATTCATCCTACCCTAGTATGGAATAATATTCGTAGATACAGGTCTGCCTACAGAGAACCTAAACAAACTTATATTAATGAGCAAGTTACAGACCAATTTCTAGATAGGTTAGCTCCTCCTTCTGCCCCATTAGAATTATTTTGCCCCCCCATATCAAGTGATTATTTGAATACCTATAATGCTCCTTTTACACTTTCAGAATTAAAAGGTGTATTAGAATATGTGAAAGACTCTGCTCCTGGCATGGATGGCATACCTTATTCCTTTTTATCTCATTTGGGAGAATCGGGAATGCATTACTTTTATCTCTTATTAATTCGGTTATACTTACAGGAAATATCCCTCCATCATGGAAGTCACAAGAAATTATTCCTATATTAAAACCTCAAAAAACATCTAATGATCCAGCATCTTTCCGACCTATTGCACTGTCTTCTGTCTTAATAAAAATAACCGAGCATTTGGTTAAAAATCGTTTAGAGTGGATTATTGAAAGCAAAGGTCTATTAGCGAATAGTCAGTTTGGTTTTCGGAAAGGAAAAAGTACAATGGACAGTTTAAGTATTTTTACTACTGACATTCGCCTAGCTTTTTCGGGCAATGAGTCACTTCTTGCACCTTTTTTAGATATTTCAGCTGCCTATGATAGTGTTGAAATATTTATTCTAAAAGAAAAGTTGTTAAGTTTACAGGTCCCAAATCTATTTATAAACTTTATAATAAACCTTTTATCAGGCCGTACTATAAATATATATATAGAGGATTCTCATATTAAATCTAGATTAACTTGGAGGGGCTTACCACAAGGATCAGTACTGAGTCCAATTCTATACAATATCTATACTTATGATTTAGAATCAAGTTTGAAAGGTACCTGCAATATTTTACAATATGCTGATGATTTGGTACAATATGTCAGTGGAAAATGTATTGACAAATTAGGTTCTTCCTTAACTCAATCCTTAAAACATCTAAACACCTGGTTAAATAACAATGGCCTATCTTTATCTGTTCCCAAGAGCTCTATAGTGCTTTTCTCTCGAATGAGAATATTTCCTCCCATATTAGTATATTATGATGACAATCTGATTCCTGTTAAAGAACAAGCAAAATTTTTAGGTGTCACTCTTGATTCTAAACTCACTGGGCTTTCTCACTGTTATGATATTACTGCTAAATGTGAAAAACAATTAAATATGCTTAGATGTTCGTCTGGGGTTTGGTGGGGATCACATCCAATTTCTATGAAACTACTTTATAATGCATTGATAAGAAGCATTATAAGTTAAGTTAAGTTAATTTATTGATGGCAATGGTTTTTGTTACAAAAACATTTTGCCAGCATCACGTCAGCTTTTTAGAATAGTCAAAATTTCGACCGCGATTTATCAGAATAGGGGCTCCAGCCTGAAACAAAGGGAAAATATGGATTATGCTATCTACAACTACATATTCATACACAATATACATATTTATATTAAATTATGTAACCAAAAATTAACCACAAAAAAAAAACAATTCTCATGAAATAAATACACAAGTAATCTTAAATGTTAATATCATTACTAGTAATAAAGGAAGATATTACTTTTATTGATGAAGAGTCTACTCTAGATAATATGATATCAATACTAGTAGGTAATGGATATTTGCAGTGACCTAGGGTTTCGAAAAAACTCTTATGATTATATTTTTTGCATACAAAAAATATATGATTGACATCTGCTTCTCCCAATCCACACTCGCAAAGCGACGAGTCCAGAATTCGTAATTTTTTAAGATGATATGGAAGACAGCAATGACCAAGACGAAGTCTAGTGATAACAGATGAAAGTTTTCGTCCAGTCCATATCTTGAAAAACCATGGCCTACTTGGTACTTCAGGTTGGAGTTTGGCATAGTAAGAGCCCTTGGATTTACTACTGTTTGCCCACCTTTGAGTCCATTTTGCCTTTAAAGATTCAGGAGGTAAAGATGAACAGGTCCAGAGGATAAATTTTGAAAGGCACCTTGTCCCCACATGTGATGGCTTGTTTAGCAGCAACATCTGCCCTCTCATTGCTATATATACCACTATGGCTAGGAATCCATGCGAGTTCCACAATGTAGCTAATTTGAGAACATTGAAAGAGCAATTCTTTGCATTCCAATATCAGCTCATTTCTGTGACATTTTTTAAATGGATTACTCTCCAGTAACTTTAAAGCACTTAGACAATCCGAAAATATTACTGATCTTTGCAACTTAAATAACAAAATATACTTCACTGATTCCAGCAGCCCTCTGCATTCACCTGTGAATACAGTGGTCTCTGGAGGACACCTAATTTTTTGAATAATATCATAGTTTTCATGATACACACCAACACCTACACACCCTAAAGAACTTTCTTTAGAGGCGTCGGAATACAAATAATTCCACCCTGTCCAGTACTGAATCCTTGACCTTAAAAAAAGTTTGGAAGTCATGATGTCCCCTTTAACTAAGCCCAATGACAGGCAAACTGCAGGTTTAAACAAAAGCACTTTATAGTCAAATTCAAAAACCGGAATTTTATTCATCCTGCTCACTGGATATTTTAACTGTTGTATATGTTGATAACTTTTAACTAAACAGGGGACTTTTTTATGTGACCAGAATGCAAGAGTGGTGGTGTACCTACCTGGAAAGAACTGCAGTTTGGGAAGAATTGGATGGGATTTAGTCAAAAGACATCTATAAAGAAATTTGTCAGACAAAAACTGACGCCTTAAATCCAGAGGTGGTTCAACACACTCTACTTGCAAAGCGTTAATTGGAGAAGAACGCATTGTACCACATGATTCGCAATGCCCTAGCCTGAATACCATCCACTCTGAGCAGCAGTTTACGGGAAGCCGGTTCCAATAGGAAGGAAGCATAATCAAGTACGCTACGGATGATAGCATTATACAGCAGCTTTAAATAATAGGGATGGGCACCCCACCAAACTCCAGCTAGACATCTCAACAAATTTAGATTTTTCTCACACTTTGCAGTAATATACTCAAGATGAGAAACAAAAGAAAGTTTACGATCTAAAATTACCCCTAGAAACTTTATTTTTTCAGTGACTGGAATTCTGATTTCATCCACAAAAATGTCTATACGGGGTTTAAGCCGCTTTCTGGTAAAAATCATAATAGAGCTCTTTTTTGGGGAAAGAGTAAGTGATACTTAACCACTCTCCCAATGAAGCAATACCTTCTGCAACAGCATCAGAAGCACTAACTATACTTTTATCTGAAGAATAAAGCACTAAATCGTCGGCATATTGCAAAATCCTACAAAATGGAGAAACAGAATTATACAGGTCGAAAGTATATACATTAAACAAAATTGGACTCAGGACTGAGCCTTGAGGGAGGCCCTTGAATAAGGTCCTGGACGCTTTTATCGCACCATCATCCCTCAGATAAATATGCCGACCTGAGAGTAAATTCATTATAAAATTAATGAAATTTGGATGTATTTTTAGATGGACCAACTTTGACTTTAAAACTGGCAGACAGACACTGTCATAAGCAGCAGATATATCTAAAAAGGCTGCAACATTAGATTCATTCCTTGAAAATGCTAGTCTAGTATCTGTGATTAAAATAGCAAGATTATCAAGAGTACTTTTGCCTTTACGAAAACCATACTGACATTTTGGAAGGATCCCATTACTCTCAATATACCATTCTAGCCTATTCTTTACCAGATGTTCGGCAACTTTGGTGAGTACAGAGGACATGGCAATTGGTCGATAGCTGTCAACATTTGCAGCATCCTTCCCTGGCTTGAGAATAGGGATGACTATTTGAGATTTGAGAGAGTCAGGGATGTGACCTATATCCATGCATACATTTATCAGATTTAATAGATAAAGTTGGCAATTCTGTCCCGATCTTACCAAAAAGGAGTAAGGGAAACCATCCAGACCTGGAGATGAGTCCTTTAGGTACGGCAAAACCAATTGCAGTTCATCCATAGTAAATGGATCCAGAGTATCATTACCATAAGTCAATATTGGAGATATTTCACTTATATTTGGAGCAAATGATGGAGCTAATTTATCAATAAATTCCTCTGACCAAACAGAGTCTATGGGACAATGTGAGAACGGGTTTTTAAACGACCCACGAAACACCCTTATTCTATCCCAGACAGCTGATGGCCGTACTTCTGGGGAGATGGATTCACAGAACTTTTGCCAACCCTGTCGTTTTTTTGAATGTAGTAAGTTTTTAGTGGAAGTCATTACAGATTGTAAAGCTGAAAAGTTCTGCTCAGTCATGTTTCGTCTATATGTCTTCTCAGCCAACTTTCTATGTTTAATAGCTTTAGAGCATTCACTATCCCACCATGGGGGGGATGGTTTTTTATGTATGTTAGACTTAAGCGGAAAGGACTGATCCGCAGCACGAGTAATGGAGTCATTAAAAGTTTTAAAACAATGATCAATATTATCAGGACAAGGAGATGGAAGGGACTCTATTAATGACTCCATGAGTCCTGAGTACTTATCCCATGGGGACTTCTCAGAAAGTCTATATTTCAACAGCGGATCAGCTGGTTTATACTTTGGTTTAGAGAAGGGCAGTTCTATCAAAATTGGAAAATGGTCACTTCCATAGGAGCTATTGCATACTAACCACGACATAGAGGGCACTAAACTGGCAGAGGCAAATGTCAGATCTATTGCACTAATTCTCTCAAAAGGCTTAGTGCGACGGGTTGGGCTGCCATTATTTAGGAAACATAAATTAAAGCTATCCATCATGACAAAAATTTGGTCTGCAAGAGTATCAGTTTTCTCACATCCCCAGGCTGGATGATGGATATTAAAATCACCCATAATGATATATGGACCTGATAACTCAGACAAAATTTTATTTAGGCAGTGAACTATTAATAATGTTGGATGAGGTATGTACAATGAAATAAAATAAATATTCTTAACTTTAACAATAACAATTGAAAAATCAGTCTTATTAATATTAATCCTGACGGAAGATGATGACATTGAAGTGCTTACGAGCAAGGCCGAACCACCTTGCCCATCTGGTTTGTCATCTCTGAAGCATAGGTAGCCAGGAACCCTCAAAGAGGATTCAGGATTTAACCTAGTTTCAGAGATGGCAACCACAGAAGGATAATATTTTCTTAAAATAAATAGAAAATCAATTTTCTTGGCCTGTACACTTTGGCAATTCCATTGAATTGCTTGGTCTATTATGAGAGTAGGGAAGGGTAATTAAGTTATTGGCGGCGTTGGACGGTATGGAATAGGTTTGTAAAAGATTAGAAAGAACTTGTATAATTTCAGTAAGAGAAGATGTAAATAAAGAGGGATCGGGAGCAGATATGTTACCTTTAATGTTTGGAAGAACTGGTGCCTTCACAATACTATTATGAGCAACCCTGTCATATCCTACACGAGACAGGGGAGGAAGTTTCGATTTTAAGAAACTAGTCTTTTTATATGAAGAAGCAGTGTTAGGCAGAGTTGAGACAGAAGCATACGATGATTTGACTGCATCCCTAAAACTTTTTTTCACTGGGCCATGCAAGCCAGAGGCCTCACCATAGGAGAAATTTTTCTCTGCCATAGTGATTTTTATAGCCCTCTGCCTCGCATATTCTGGACATACTTTGTCTATAGCAAAGTGGGAACCTTCACACAACAAACACAAAGCCTCAGTCTTATCTATTTTGCATGTATTCCCTGCATGACCCTCACCACCACATTTATAACATCTGTGTTTTGATCTGCAGTTTGAAACCACATGCCCGAAACGACAGCAATTGTAACATTGCACTGAAGGATAGTAATATTTTTCTACAGTTAACGAGTTATAGCAAATGAATATTCTGGGAGGGAGAAATTGACCATCAAATGACAATACACATGACTGAGAGGGTTTCCATACTGGAGACCCCTCAACCATGACTTTAAAGTTTAAACGCCTAACCTTAACAACAGGACCACAACCCTCTGGAACCTTAATATTATCAATTATTTCCTCATCACTCCAATCAGTTGGAATACCTTTGACAAGTCCAAGGCGGAGAGTGCTAAATGAAGGAATAAAAGCCTTGTACCCATTATCATGAATTATCTTATTTTTAACAAAACTATTGGCCAAAATAGCACCAGAAAATGTCAAGGTCACCCTGTTTCTTCCTATGCTTTGAATGCTGCCATTAACAATGCCAGTAAAATCATTACGTGAAATAAACCGACCAAAGTTTACTGGATGAAGATAAGAAGCAGGTGTCTCACCTACAATTTTCTGTACATGCACAACGTAAGGACCCTTATCCGACTGTAAATATTCTTGCCTTCCTAATGGAGCTTGCCAAGGCATAGAGGCTGTCTGAGATAGGGAACGATCAGTAGACACTAGCGAGTCGGTTACTTTAGATAAATTTAAATCTGCACCTGGTGATTTGATATTCTGGCCTAGTGGTAATGTATCCGTAAGTGTAGGTAATGAAGGATTAGACCTTTGACCTAAAGGAATTTGAACTGATGTCTGTGATACAGGAATTTTATCAGTAGCAATATCCGATAGCTGAGCTCTCTTAGATTCATGACGTCTACGTTTAGTGGAAGACTTGCGCTTCGTGGGCTGAGCTAGCGTAAAGTCGTGGTAAGACACAACTACCCTGTTGTCACTACTAGAAGATCCATCATCACCCACCGACACAAAGCCATTAGGTGAAGGTACTGTATCTTCGTCCATATCCTCAGAGCCCCCGTCTGGGGACTCCGCGCCTCCAGAAACAGCCGCCATTACAAACAATTATTACATACTATGATGAAAATGAAAAAACAAAAGACGGAACACAGATGTTTGTACAAGACACACTAATACTTACCGAAAATGATATCTACAATGTGATAACTATTTACACTATTTCACTTATCCACATGAACTATATAATATTATACTACTAAATGAAATTTAACAAAAGATATTTTCCCTTCACAGAAAACACGACCGCGCAAGCTGACGAGCTGACGATCAACCGGAAGTCAGAAGCATTATAGACTATGGAACTTTTATTTTAGAACCATGTACCTAATGTAATTGGCTTTAAAAAGTTAGATAGTATTCAAGCCAAAGCTCTTCGTCTTATATCCGGAGCTATGAAGTCTAGTCCTATCAATGCATTACAGGTAGAGTGTGTTGAACCTCTTTTGAAACTCCGTAGGCAATTTTTGTGTGACAGATATTTATTCAGAGCTCTTCAATTGTTAAATCATCCTTTATATAATAAACTCGAACTTCTTTCAAGGTGTATTGAAACTTCTTCCTATTGGTCACACAAGGATATCCCATGTCTTGTTATCAGCTTTCGAAAATTTAAGGCATTAAAGTCACCTATTCATAGATCAAATTATTTACCCCTATTTGAGACAAACTACGAGTCTCTTATTAATAAACAAAATATTTATTTAGATTTTGGCATACAGAAAGGGGACCATGTAAACGCAAATCATAAATTAAATGTCATTCTTGACAGAGATTGGCAGGGTTACCATGAGATTACCATAATATTTACTGTGATGCTGCGAAACGTTCTAAAACATGGGTAGGTAGGTGTTGGAATATATCACAAACAATATGGCATAATTCAAAAAGTTAAACTTCCTCCTGAGTCATCTACTTTTACGGGTGAATGCTTTGGGATATACAAATCGTTAGAATATACTCTTCTCATGAAGTTGAAAAATACTTTAATAATTTCCGATTCAAAAAGTGCTATTGAAGCAATTAATATGTTCCCATTCAAGTCTAATATGGCTCACACTTTGGTTTTTGAATGTAAGAAATTACTTTATGAGTGTTCTACTAAGAGTTATTGGGTATCCATAGCGTGGGTCCCGGGACATCATAATATTTTTGGAAATGATAAAGTAGACAGGCTGGCTAATGAAGCTATTGATGATGGCGACATCTTTCCATATAAAATTTATCCAACTGATCTAGCCTTACCGAAGCTTGATGTTCAGTCTGCTTGGGAAAAGGAATGGGAAATATCTAGTCGTGTTAAAGGCAAGCGACATAAAGAAATTCAACAATATATACCCATAAAACCCTGGCTTCATTCTATGAAGTTTGACAAAGTTAATACGTCCACTATTATTTGCATGAGGTTAGGACATACATGTTGTCCCGCGGATCTTGCTAGATTTAATATAATAGATAGCAGTTTATGTTCATGTGGGGAAGATAATGGTGACCTAAACCATATTTTTTTCTCTTGTCCTTTATTAGACCATTCCTCCTTCATTAATAGTCTCACTTCCCACAACATTCCATTACCGTCATCTATTTTAATATTATTACATATGAATAATAAATACATATATGAAATAATTAGTAAATTTATATATTTAAACAAATTAAAATTATGATATGAATTATATTTCTATGTTCCTATCACCTCTTACCTACTTTCCTGATCATATCCTTTTTTAAAATTCCTAATTCAAATCCTTTTCCTATACCGTTTCCCTAACTTTAACTTGTTGTGGCTAATACACAAACTGTGTGAGCAAAAAAAAAAAAACAAATAATAAAGCCAAGCCAAAAATACATGGATTCCGCTTGTTGGTGTTTCGGTTAACACACGTGATAAATTTTAAAACGCGAAATTTGAGAGTTTTTTGGTTGTGAAACCTTAGGATTGTGTTGTTTAAGTGTGCTTGTTTGTTCCTTGTTGTGTTCGTATTGTGTTTGTCCAGTGCCTGTGCTTATTTGTAAGTATTCACATAAATGGAAACCGACGAGCCCCCAGACGGGGGCGGTTTGAATTCTAGTCGCAATGACCCACGAAGAGCTACAAAGCGTCCTTCTGCTTCAGAATTAGTATCTGAGCCACAAATTAAAAAAACTACAACCCCTGCGGCTTCTAAACAGAGTACATATACTAAACCTGAGTACTTAACCTCCAAATTAAAATATTCCGAACGTGATGTCGGCCCTTTTCTAGTCCACATTTCACGTGTTGAAAGCGACCAGGTGATGGTTTTGGTTTTGGGTGTATAGCAAACACAGTGATGATGATACAGAATGTTTTAATTAATATTCTAGGAAATTGCACGACATCAAGAGCACAAATCATCTAGTTCTAGCACAGACTTATAATATGAGTTCTAGCATCACCATGGACTACAGACCACTATTTTTAGAAAGCAATGTAATGCTGTGTTACCAGTCTACACTCCCCCTTAACACTGCATTACATTATTACACTAAAATCAACAAGTAACATAATAAATTACACATTAAGTATTATTGCACCTAGAATCTATACATCAATTAAAGTATCTTCTATGAGTTTTCTGTGTTAACAATCATTTAATCCAATACTACTTCTATTATTATAAAATAATTCTTTACTTAGTGATTTAGTAAACATGTCTGCCTTTTGTTGTGTAGAGGCAATATGCTTAATTACAATGTATCCCTTTTCTACTACATCCCTAATAAAATGATGTTTTATGTCAATGTGTTTAATTCTACTACTGTTTTCTCTATTATTAGCTATATGTATGCAACTTAAATTATCCTCATAGATCAATATATATGAGCACAATACATTTATATCAGACAATAGACCTTTTATCCATAAAGCTTCACAAACTAAAGAACTAAGAGCAATATACTCTGCCTCGGCTGTTGATAAAGATACAGTCTTTTGCTTACGTGTACCCCATATTACTGTATTACCATACAAAGTTATACAAAAACCAGAAACACTTTTTCTGTCTACAGTATCAGCAGCCCAGTCAGAGTCTGAATATCCTGTAACAATATTTTCTTGATCATAATATTTACAATATTTTAATCCTAAATTACCTGTGTATTTTAAATATCTCAACACACGTTTTAGGTAAGTCCAATGGGTATTATTTGCACAATCTTGAAAACGACTAAATAAATTAACGGCAAAACTTAAATCAGGTCGTGTACAAGTAACTAAATATATTAGACAACCAATTAGTTCCCTATAAGGTTCTTTGGTTAATTTAGTTGCGTCAGTTTCTTTAACTAGCTTTAATCCTTTCTCAACAGGAGTAGATATACCATTACAGTTTTCCATATTGAAGCGTTGCAATAACCTACCAATATAGGATTTTTGATGCAAAGTTATTGTACCATTTTTAAAATTTCTCTCTATTTCAATACCTAAAAATTTATTTATACTGCCTAAGCAATTTACATCAAATTTTAGCTTTAGTTTGTCTTGAAAATTTTTTATAACATTTATATCATTGTGAAAAATCAAAATGTCATCGACATATAAGAACAATAATAAACTTTCTTTTATGTATAAACATGTATCATACTGAGAACATGTAAACCCATTTTTAATCATGAAATTATGAAAAGAAATATTCCAACATCTAGGACTCTGCTTTAAGCCATATATTGATTTATTTAACTTACATACATATTTATTACTTTTCATATCTTCGGGCAAATACATATATATATTTTCTTCTAAATGACCATGCAAGAATGCTGTCTTGATATCCATTTGCTCAATATGCATATTATTTTTAATTGCCATGACTAATAATATTCTAAAGGTTGAAAGTTTTCCTACAGGAGCATATATATCATTCCATTCTGAAGTTTCATAACCTTTGGCAACTAACCTTGCTTTGTAAATGTTGTTGTTCTTGATTCTGAAGACCCACCGACTGTTTATTACATCCATATCATCTGTTTTTTCGACTATAGTCCATGTTGAATGTTCTTCTAGTGACTTAAGTTCTTCTTCTATAGCCTTTAACCACTTTTCTTTGTCATTGGAGTTCAGAGCTTCTTTCTTGGTTCTTGGGATATCATCTAATATGTTTTCTATGCTGAAAGCTGAAAAATCACATTCAAAAGAATCATCACAATCATAATCCATGAGATATGATGGTTTCTTAATAGTTCTTTTCGATTTAGTTTGTACCAAATTCTTATTTATCTGACTATTTTCTTGTCTATTTACTTGATTATTTTCTTGTATATTTTCTTGTATATTTTCCTGATTATTTTCTTGACCGTTATCTTGGCTATCTTCATATTTTCTTATATCTATTGTTATGTCTTTTTCTGTGTTTATAACGTTTTCCTTTTTATATTCTAATAAATCTAATTGTGTTAATTTTTTAATTTTATCTTCATTAAAAATTATATCTCTTGCTCTTATCACTCTTCTTTCTTCTGGATTCCACAAACGGTATCCATTATCGCAGTAACCAATCATGTATAGTTTCTGAGATTTCTCTGATAGCTTACTTTCTCTATTTTCCTTACCTATATGTGTGAAGGCTTCAGAACCAAATACTTTGCATTTTTCATAATTAGGAGTAGTGTTGTACCATACTTCTGCAGGAATCTTCTTATGTACTGTAGGTAATCTGTTTAAAATATAAGCTGATGTGTATATGGCTTCTCCCCACATATCTTGATCAAAATTTGCATCAATAATCAGTGTTCTTGCCTTTTCCAATAAACTGCGATTTAACCTTTCAGCCTTACCATTTTGTTGAGGTGAATATGGGATAGTAGTTTCAATCTGTATACCTTTATTTTCACAGTAAAGTCTGAAGTCATTGTTTATGTATTCTGAGCCATTATCACATCGAAATCTAGATATTTTGGAATTGCACTTTGCTTCTGCCATTTTTACATATTTCTGGAAATGTCTTAACACTTCTGTTTTATTTTCTATTAAATAAACTGTTACAAAATTACTATAGTCATCTAAAAAGGTTAATATATATCTTTTATTATCATGTGTAACTGGATTTATTGGACCGCATAAGTCAGAGTGTATGAGTTCTACAATTCTTGATGTATGTTTGTATTCTGTGTAATTAAATGGTAATCTTGTTTGTCTACCTTTTATACATGGTTCACACAATATTTGTTTGTTAGACAACTCACATTTAATTAATTTTCTTCGTTTTAGTTCTAGTAGCTTTTCGGCAGATGCATGACCAAGCCTCTTGTGCCAAATGTCATCACACTCCGGAACTGAATACGCCTTATGAGCAGATGCTTCCAGCACCTTAAATTTAATTTCATATAAGTTATGCTTCTTGTAGCCTTCTATAATTGTTTTATTATTTTTATAAACATAAACCTTTTCATTTTCAAATTTTACACCATATCCATTTTGGTTGATTCTATTTATTGATAAAAGATTGCTTCTTAAATTTTGTACATATAAGATATTATGTAGTATACAATTTTTAGTCCTAATAGTTCCTATTTTTGTAGCATACAATGACTCTTCCTTTTTGGCTATATTTATTTTAATAGGTTTTTCTAAATTTATGTATGTATCAAAGTATTTATCTGTATTTATCAAATGATCAGTGGCACCAGAGTCTGCATAAAATTCAACATACTGACCTTCATATTCTATCATAAAACATACTGGCTCTTCTTCGTGATCATTATTTGTAACATTAGCTTCTATTTTATTCTCATATTTTCTGGTTACATAATTATTTTTAAATTTACATTCCGACTTCTTGTGCCCCTTCTTTCCACAATTGTAACATTCAAAGTTGAATTTTCTTTTTGAAAATGTAGTGTTATTGTAAAATACTTGCGACTGTTCTTGGAGATTTTTGTCACTTTTTAAACCATTTCTTTTTATTTCTTCTTCTATGAGTCTATTCTTCACGAATTCTAATTTTAATTCTTTACAAGATAATGTTTCTATGGCTGTAACAACGTTATCATATGTGCTGGGCATCGCAAGTAACATGTAGCATATTATTTCGCTTTCCGAAGGCTTCGCGTCCGACGCCTTTAATTCACGAACAAGCTTATCAAATTTTAT
Source organism: Schoenobius gigantellus (assembly GCA_963935595.1). Lineage (NCBI taxonomy): Eukaryota > Metazoa > Arthropoda > Insecta > Lepidoptera > Crambidae > Schoenobius > Schoenobius gigantellus. Next base: position 13,290,870 of record OZ012544.1, on the reverse strand, counting down.
GTAAAATTTATCAAGCGTATCATTTTCATTATGTTTTAGTGTGAGTAATCTTTTTCTAAGCAATAGCTGTGATGATATACCTGTGCGGTTATACGTGGCTGACATTTTCTTTAGCATTTCGTAAGCTGTTATACATTCTTTGATGATTTCAAGATGGCTGTCAGATACACATTGTATAATTATATTTTTTGCCTTCGAGTTCTTTTTTCTTTGCTCTTCATTTAGTTTATTGAAAATTTCGTAAGTTTCTGTCGTGGTTTCCGTTAATTCTTGCTCTTCCAGTACTTGTTGTAATCGAAACAGCCAGTTACTGAATTCTTCACCACAAAACGGCGTAATGCCGAATTTGTTGATTCTATATTCCATCATATTTTTCTGCTGTTGGTGCTCTGGGCCCATAACCTGATGGTTTTGGTTTTGGGTGTATAGCAAACACAGTGATGATGATACAGAATGTTTTAATTAATATTCTAGGAAATTGCACGACATCAAGAGCACAAATCATCTAGTTCTAGCACAGACTTATAATATGAGTTCTAGCATCACCATGGACTACAGACCACTATTTTTAGAAAGCAATGTAATGCTGTGTTACCAGTCTACACCAGGCTTCTGGTTTATCAATTAAACTATTAAAGCTCGCACAACAACTACATAAAAATGATGTCTCCGGCATTGTACGCGACGGCATAAAATCATCGGGTCGCAACAGAGCTTCAATTGAATTCAAATCAGCAGATCTGGCCAATAAATTTCTAGACACGGATTTCTTGAAAAATCAGGATTATACTGTAACTATTCCTCGATTCCACATTACACGCAGTGGTATTGTTAAAGATATCCCTTCAGATTGGACAATGGAGGAACTGGTTGAATCACTGGATCCTCTAGAAAATATTGAAATTATTAAAGCTCGCCGTCTAAATAGAAAAGTCATTAAGGAGGACGGAACAGTCGAATGGATTCCCACCCGAACAGTAGTTCTAACGTTTCTAGGCCAGAAACTGCCAGAGAAAGTATTCAATTTCCATACTTCTCTGCCAGTTTCAACATACCAACTGCCTACCATTCAATGTAACGCCTGCTGTCGCTTCGGTCATATTAAGTCACAGTGCCGCTCAAAACCGCGTTGTTATCGCTGTGCCCAATCACATTTAGGAGAGACATGTAATGTAACTGAGGACAAATCAACATGTCTTTTTTGTTCTGGTACTCATTTTGCCTCAAACCGTAACTGTCCCGAACATGCTCGTCAGAAAATGGTGAAACTAGTGATGTCTGAAGAGAATATATCTTACTCGGAAGCATCTCTTCGTTTTCGTCCAGTAAGGAGATCATATGCTGATACCTCCAGGTCTACTCCTCCCCCTCCTTCTTTTTCCCCAACACAATCAAGAGAAGAACCTACATCTCAGTCCCATAGATCATATACAAAAACTGTTTACATTAATCAATCTCAACGGAGACCTTCCTCCAATGGCTATGATGTTACAACTCATAATGACATTACTAGCACGCCTCTTCCTTCTCAACCCAATGGATGTGCTATGGCATCCAACTCTCCCAGTCAGAATGACGACACCTCACTATTACTCATTAAATTGCTAATTAGTTTCTTATCCAAATTTAGTGATATCCTACCGCCCAACGTCTCATCTATGCTAAACCAACTGATCTCCTTTTTGCCTCATTTTAATGGACCATACGATCCTACAATGGAACTGCCGCAGCATTAGACAGAAAAAATCAGAAATAATTTTTATTATTAATAAATACAAAAATTCTGTACTAGCAATCTCTGAGACATGGCTTAAACCAGGGACCGTCTTTAGGCTTCCTGGGTATTCATGTCTTCGAGATGACAGTCCTGATGGTTGGGGTGGCTCAGCCATCCTGATTAAACAACCTGTTCCCTTCCATCATATCCCTATTCCCCCACATTCAGATGGGTTATATATAGTTGCTATAAAGGCCTTTAACATCTCCATTTTCTCAGTATATATTCCACATCCTAACTCCTCCCTCTTGTCTGAACTTGGGACCATTCTGTCTCAAACCTCTGGCCCACTTTTAATATTGGGAGACTTTAACTGCCATAACACTATATGGGGTTCATCCTTATCTGACACCAATTCCTTTATTTTACTAGATATCCTTGATGAACACAATTTATGTGTTATTAATGATGGGGGAGACCCACAAGGAGAACATCTCCCTTACAAAATACGAGTGCAGTTGACCTCTCTTTAGCCTCTGCAAATGTATCATCATCTCTCAACTGGCAAGTCCTACAAAGCACCCATGGTAGTGACCATTTCCCAATATTAATTTCCCTTATTACACACTCCTATAATATACCGATAATTACCCCAATCCTAAAGTATCGACTACAAAGAGCAAACTGGGAATTATTTTCTTTAGAGACCGAACATGCAATTAGCAACCTACCTACAGTCAATAGTTCAAATTTCTTAGATCTATATTCTAAATTTGTGTCTACCCTTCTTGCTGCAGCAGATTCTAGTATCCCACTGAAAAATGCTGCTCAAGACAAAATGGCATCCCCACCTTGGTGGGACAACGAATGCACCAGTGCTATCCAACAACGAAAAGAGGCTGAACGCAGATACTTAAACCAAATTAATTTAGACAACTACCTAGCATTACAAAGAACCAATGCCTCTGTAAAGAAAACACTAAACAATAAAAAACGCGCTGGGTGGTCAAAGTTCTGCGAAAACTTATCTCCGCGCACTCCTGCTACCAAAGTCTGGCAAAATTTAAAAAGATTCCGCAACTCATTAGTAGACTCAAACAGTAACCCATCATATGACACATCACTTTGGTTGGAAGATTTTATAGATAAACTGGCTCCCCCTTCTGTCCCAGCTGAGGATGACGTTCCTAATTACCATCTTGATCACCTCCCTACTGACAAATTTAATGATCCTTTTACAATGGAAGAATTAAAAAATGTTTTAAATAATGTTAGTGATTCTACACCAGGATCTGATGGCATCCCCTACTCCTTTATTAAAAAATGCAGCAATTGTGCGAAATCCTTTTTACTGGAAATTTTAAATTGTATTTTTGTATCAGGCCAAGTTCCAGAATCATGGAAACATCAAATTATAATTCCAATTTTAAAACCTCGTAAAAATCCATTAAATCCTTCATCATATAGACCAATTGCTCTCTCATCAGTTTTATCCAAGATAATGGAACACCTTATAAAAAATAGACTAGAATGGATACTTGAAAACAGAGGCCTTTTGTCAAAAACTCAATTTGGTTTTCGTAAGGGAACAGAAACTATGGATAGCTTAAGCATCTTAACCTCTGATATTCGGTTGGCTTTCTCTCGAGAACAGACCCTTGTTGCAGTCTTTCTAGATATATCATCTGCCTATGATAATGTCCTACTTCCAGTGCTCAGGCATATAATGCAACAGCTGAGTCTTCCTGTGAGGATAGTTAACATTATTTGTAACCTTCTAATGGAAAGGTCCATTTCAATACGGGTCGACGGCAGAATGTCACCAATTAGGCAACTCTGGAAGGGACTCCCACAAGGGTCTGTTTTAAGCCCAATCCTATATAATCTATATACAGCTGACTTAGATAAGACCGTAGATTCTTTTTGTGAAATACTACAATATGCTGATGATATCGCCCTTTATTATGCTGCAGACAATATTTCCGAATGTTCTACACGCTTAAACTCTGCATTATATTACCTAAACAACTGGTTACAGGAACATGGTCTTTCCCTTTCTAATGATAAAAGTCAGGTAGTCGTCTTCTCCCGAAAAAGAAATATTCCAGGTATTGACATTGTGATTGAAGATGAGACCCTTCAAATACTGGACAATCACAAATTTCTAGGGGTCATTCTTGACAGTAAACTTACTGGTATAAATCACTTAAACTACATTAAGGAGAAGTGTGAAAAAAATATCAATGCCCTTAGAGCAGTTTCTGGAGTATGGTGGGGTGCTCATCCATACTGTCAAAAACTTTTATACAATGCTATCATACGCAGTCATCTGGATTATGGATCAATTCTTTGGGAACCGTGTAACAAACAAGCTCTGAGTACCTTGGATAAAATCCAGGCTAAATGCCTACGCATTATATTAGGAGCCATGAAGTCATCACCCATCAGTGCCATGCAAATTGAATGTGTAGACCCCCCTCTTAAATTAAGGCGTCAGTTTCTATCTGACAGGTTATTTTATAAAATAATAGAAAATTCTAGTCATCCCTTGTTGCACCGCTTAGTCCAAATTCACAATCTTATTCCTTTAGCCAAATATTGGAATCACAAACAGATACCATGCCTAGTTAAATCTTATCAGGAGCATATTTCAGGTCCAGAGATATTTCAGTATACAGAAAACCCTATTTTTAGACTAAGCTATGAAGCTATCCTCTTCCAACCCAACATCATCTTAGACTTTGGCATTGACATTGATAATCCAGATATCGATGTACAATTTAATTCCATCATTCATGACAAATGGCAGGAATGGACACAAATTTTCACAGATGCTTCCAAAATGTCCAATGCAAGCAATGTGGGTTGTGCAGTATGGATTCCACGTCACAGAATAACCTTAAACTTTAAGTGCCATCCCAATACATCATCTTTTACAGCGGAAGCAATAGCTTTATTTGAAGCTATCTCTTTCATTGAAGCCAATAGATTTAAGAAAACATTGATTTTAACTGATTCCAAAAGTTGTTTACAAGCCTTATTAAAATTTGTTCTACGTTCTAAAGACAACTGCCCTGTCATTTTAAAAACTAGGGAAACCCTCTTCCAATGCCACCTGCTCGGTTTGGAAATAGCCTTAGCATGGATACCGGGCCATTGTGGTATTAAAGGGAACGAGAAAGCAGATACCCTTGCAAAAGAAGCAATATCCAATGGTCACGGTAGCTATGTGAAGTGTTTTGCCCATGATGTTCGAGCAAATGCTGAAATTACTCTCAGACAGCAATGGCAAACAGAGTGGAATTCAATTATTCTTACAAAGGGTAGGCATTATGGCAAAATACAACCAATAATTCCGGTCAAACCCTGGTTTTTTAAAATGAGATCAATGGGGTTGGCAACTGTCAAAGTGGCGCTAGTATAGCTCGTTCCCAAAACATTGTAATTTTTTACGAGAAAATCCAGTAAATAATTTCGAGCAATTAAAATGACTCGCTGTGTTGTACCAAAATGCTCCGAAGTTGGAGTACACCATATACCTAATGACAAGAAAATTCGTCGCCTTTGGTTAAAAGCTATACGCCGAGAAAAATTCATTCCTACAAATAGTTCGAGGTTATGTCGAAAACATTTTAAGGAAAGTGATTATGAACAAGTCAGTAAATATACAGGTAAGTTGCTTAACTGCAAATTATTTATTTGCTAATAACTAAAAGATAGAGTTTAAAAGTAAATATTTGATAAAATATTAAATAAATTTCTAATTCTTTGTTTTAGGAGTAGAACATCAACATAAATACCTTAAGAAAGGTGTTGTACCATCTATTTTTGCATGGAGTACCCAGCCAGTTTCAGAGAAAGCGGAGGCAAGACGAAAGAGATTAGAAGTTCGAAATATTAAGAAAAAACAGCTTTTCGAAAAACCATCAACTTCCCAATGCTTTGAGGATATAGTGCCACTTGAAATCAATAGCAGTGTGACTTTAGACTGTACGATATCTCAAGAACATGTGGAAAATGAAAGGAATAACATTAGCTCATCTGAATCTTGTATACTCAACCAAAATTCTTGTGGGACGCAAACTCCAAATATATTAAGATTATTTTCAACAGAGTTATTACTTGCAGACAATGAGACAGTGCAATATTATACAGGGCTTGAATCGGCATCAAAATTTTCATTAGTTTTTAGTACACTTTTACCAATGGCAAATAATATAAAATATCGCTGGAGTAGGGTGGTTGGCTTGTCAGTAGAGGATCAGTTTCTCATGTTATTAATTAAACTTCGGAGAAACAACAGATTTTGAATTAAGCAAAATATTTGGTGTGAGCAAGACTGAAGTGTCCAATATAATTGTCACATGGATAAATTTTGTGAGTGATATTTGGAGTTTAGTGGACATTTGGCCAAGTCGAAATTTGGTAAATTTTTATATGCCAAATAGTTTTAAAAAATATTATCCCTCTACAAGGTTAATTATAGATGGAACAGAAATTCCTATACAAAGGCCTAGTCAGCCCAATGACCAAAAAGCCTCTTTTAGTACCTATAAACATAAGAATACTTTAAAATTCTTAGTAGGTGCTTCACCAGGAGGTTTATTAACATATTACTCAAGTGCATATGCTGGCTCAGTGAGTGACCGACAAATTGTAGAGCGTAGTATGTTATTGGAAATGTGTGATAATGGGGACAGCATTATGGCAGACAGGGGGTTTAATGTACAAGACCTGTTTGCTTGCAAAGGGATTGGAATAAATATTCCTAACTTTTTAAAAGGAAAATCTCAAATTCCTGGTGTACAATTAAAATTGGATCAAAAATTGGCTAGTCAAAGAGTCCATATTGAGAGACTTATAGGGTTAACTAAAACTTATTTGATTTTGAAAAGTGAACTTAATCACTTTTATGTTCCATTAGCATCAAAAATTTTTTCCATATGCATCATGTTATGTAATTTTAGAGAAAGAATTGTAAATAAAAATTCCTAACATTATAACAAGTGTTTTATTCATTATTAAAGTTATCATAATAATTATAATACAAATGTTTATCTAACATTGCACTCTTAAAATAATCATTATAAAAACTGTCTAATTTTACAAGCATGCGATTAATGAAATAATTATCTTTCTCAATGTAAATTACTTTTAAATCTTTGTAGGTGTATATAATCATGTTGCAATATATTCGTCCCAAGCAATATAACTGTCCTTGGATTTGGTAATAGTATGGGCTTGTTTTTTTTAATGCTAATATCCCATTATTGTTTTCCAAATATGGAATAGTTGTAGGACTAATTTCATGGTTACGGCTTGCATATGGGCATTTTATTTCGATTATTGTCTCCATACCCAACAATCCATCAGGAGATGCTGCAAGGTGTGGTCTTTCTAAACTAATAAAAATGCCACATGGCTCTACTATGAGGTCATATAAAGATACATATTTGCCTAGAGCAATTTTTTCATTTAATAATCCATGGCTGGTTGCTCTTGAAGTGAAATCTTTTTTATTTAAAACTTCTTTTGCATATTTAACCATATTGCAAGGTTTTAAATGGCATATTGTGTGGAAATTACTAGCTGTAAGCCGAACCTCTCTATAATGATGCCAATCAAAACATTCAATTTGGCCAATTGTTGAATTTTGAATAAAATTGGCCTCTTCATCAGTGATTGAAATCAATTTTCTTTCTTTTAAAAATTGTTTTTCTACACTTTCATTTGAATAGTCATGGTCATGCCTCAGGGCATATGGATTAGCAGGTTCATATAATTGTTTAATCGGCATGTGAGAATTTGAGAATCCCAGCACTAAATTTCTGAACCTATTATTATAATTTAATTTATCTATATTTTTGAGTGGGTATGGCTCAAAAATTAGATTTTTTCTTCTCTTGTTACCAAATTTTTCAGCCTTTACTGGAGTACCAGTATAAGGCTTTTTTGGTACGTGGAACTGTTGTAGTTTTTGAGTGCATACTTCATGGTGAAGGAGAATTTTTTCCTGCACCATATTTTCCACGGCAAACAACAGTACTGCAACATGTTTGCACAGTGCGTTTGTTCCACTTCCAGCAGGACATTCACAATGTGATGCTTCAGGATTTCCATTTTTATTTAAAACTATATCCACTTCATAGTGTAAATTTTTCATAGTTTTCTTGCAGAAGCCTTTTATGAAAGTATTGTCGCCAACAACAGAAGACCTTGCAGTCAATAAATGACGTGTTTCATAAAGCTGCATTGCAATGTCAACTTTTTTCTTAGTGCTGAAAAATAAAAAGAGTCATTAATTAAATCAGCAGGTTCATCATCACAGCTCATATACGTCCCCACCAAAGGCCTAGCACGAGCCTAGCTTAACTAGTTATGTTAGGGCGATTAGGCCTTAGTCAAACCACGCTGGCCCAGTGCGGATTGGTTGACTTCACATAATCAAAATCAAAATCAAAATCAAAAGTACTTTATTTCATAGGCCCTTGCGGGCTCTTAAAATCGTCAATTTTACACATTTTACAAAATTATTAAAACATAAAAAATATTCGACTAAAATCAAGCTAACCCGTGCGCTAGTGGCAAGTACATCCGCGGAGTTGTTGCCGCGCATGTAATCGCCTACACCTTTGAATTACTTCGCAGGTGTATGCACAGACCACTGCCGAGACCACAGCGCCGCCGACGCTTTTAGCAGAATCAGCAAGTTCCATTTAATCAATTCAAAAACCAAAAGGTTCAATTTCTTATTAATTTCAGAGCTTTATATATTAGTTTGAGTTTTTATTTCAAAGCTTTATATATTATAGATAGACTAGCTGTGCCCGAGAACCATGTTTCACCATAATAACATTTGATGCAATAATAAATATTGAGGTAAATCACCAAGACAAAAACAATCCTATGCTTTAAGTTGGACTAATTTACATACAGTAATAAAAATTTCATCAAATCATTTAAGTAGTTTCGGAGTTTCTCCCAGACAAACAACATGATGCAAGATTTTTTTATGTATATAGATTAAATCACATCACTCTATTTCGAATCTAAAAAGATGTAAAAGAAATTGGGGCTCCCTATTTTTGCAAGTTTTGTTATGTCATAAATACTTACTAGCATAAATAATGTCTTATCATTGTTTTGTCCAGTGGTGGAAGAGTAGTGTTACTGTTGATATCTCTATAAGTTTCATTCAATGGTAACTGCAATGTTTCATCTTCGTTTTCAGTACATTCTAGATGACCAAAATTAAAGTTTTGGTCATAGAGCTCCAACCTGAAATATGTTAGAATTATATATTATGTATGTATCTTTTTACATTTTGAGAGTAATTTGAAACTGCAAATGAAATCTTTATTTAATATATATAACGCATACACTCAACATCAAATTCATTGTACTATTCTTCCCGAATGCTAACCTCACTGAGAAGAGCAAGCTATAAACTCAGGTTGCTCTTTACAAATAAAGGTAACATTGCTAAGTACATTATTTCAAGTCTTAAAGAAAATTAGTTTTTCACCTGAGAGTAGCAGTAGTGTTGAGTAAAGCAGTTATAGTAATAAAAAATACCTTTCTACAAGATCTGCCTTTTTCCCACGCAAAGAAGCACCACGTTTTCTAAGTTCATTTTTCCATTCTGTTATCCGCCAACCAGAATACATGATGTTTAGATAAGAAACTCCAAGTAATCACTCTTAGCAAAGCCTGTTCAAGTCACAAAAGCGCACAAAGTATAATTTCTTTTTGTAAACAAAACAATGGCCGATCAACAACGGGGAACCAGCTATGCTGGCGCCATCTGGATTTCACTTTGAACGGCCAACCCCATTGATAAACGCGCCACCAGCGTCATAATTAGATTACGCCTAGGACATAACTGCTCTCCAGTTTTCTTAGCTAAATTACATATACGGGATAGCTCAATATGTGAATGTGGACTAGATGAAGGTACTCCGGATCACATATTATTAAACTGCGCTAAAAACAACTCTTCATTTTACAACTGGTTACCAGATAAAACTCCTCGTCCAACCAATATGAACTCATTACTCTATTGTATGAATTCTACAGTTATAGACAGATTAGCTAAGTACATTACAAAATTTAATATAAAACTTTAGCAGAGAAAACACAAATATCTATATATGTAAATAAACATTTTATTGAAGTATATATTATATTATGGGTCTTTCTGGTAACTTACTAACACTATAACTAATAATTAACAAAAAACCTGCCAAATGTGATGTTTACTTAACTGTAAGTAACAATACTAACAAAATAATTTGCATTGTCCCCAGGTAACACAACTGGTCAAGTCGTTTTCTTTACCTACACTCAGAACAAAACACTTACATAAACGTGTCTTTTTCACAGAACACATATACCCAAGGGAAGAATGACAACTACATAGAAAAACACGTTGGACAAATTTTGACTGTACTGCCATCTTACTGTGGCCCCACGCACTATCTACGCGGTAAAATTCAAAAGCAGTGTAATATTAATTTTTTATTGTAATCGTAATTTATGGAAACTAGATAATATGCAATGATTTTAATTATAAATCATTGCATATTATTTTCTAGTTTCCATAAATCACGTCAGAATTCGTAGAATAGTAAAGGTAAAAATTAAATAAAAGTATGATAGTTTTATTTATGTTTTATTGTGTTCATCTTCTTTTTTATTGCTAGTTTTGAAGCAGATTCTACATATTCTCGGTTGTTTAATGTACAATACCTTTTAATAGTTATGTGAAAAACACTATTTATAATAATTTTTACATTTATTGAGACATACTTATTTCTCACACTGTTTCTAAAAGGTGAAATTATACCCTCACAGAGGTTTTTTAATAACAATGTTTTTAAATCCAATATTGATGATGACATTAAAGAGAAATTATCGCATAGAGTAGCACAATCTTCAACACATTTAATTAAATTTCATGATGCATAAATTAATTTCTTCTTAATGTCTACATACTCTTTACATTCTATGAATGAATGTACATTTTCTGTCAACTTTAATATCTTCTCAAACACACCACAAGTAACATTCAGGTTTTCTTTATAATAAACCCACATAATAAGCACAAGCTTGCATTTCAGCTGAGTCAGTCATGCTTGCTTCAAAAGTATGGTCCACTGAAGCTAGCATATTGATCACAATATCAGGGGCTTCTAGGGGTTTTACTTGTTGGCTTGTGTGTGGTGTAGAAAACATGTCCTTGAAATTATTTATTATTGTATAATAAATGTCTGTTTCACAGTTTCCTGACTCTATGTGGGTTAGAAATTATAGATGTTTTCAATCCACCTATAAAATTGTGAGGCAGTAGGATTTCAATCCAGGCAATTTGTACAATTTGCCTGGATTGAGCCAAATAAATTTTCCACTGCATCCTGCTGTACCCGACGGGTTGACAGATATTTAATCCTGTTTTTCTTTAAGATTTTTAAATATTTGCAAAATACCTCTTAAAGTCCAGACCCACCCATCTTTCGAAGGTGGTGGGTGGTGGGCTCCGGCATCCAACAAACTACTTCCTCACAAAATTTTTCATTAGTTCAAAATGTTTGAAATGCGGCGAGTTCGTGGTTATGTTTGTTGAGTGTGGTTTGCCTCTCCTCAAAACAGCAGAGTCGCTATTTACGGCGACAATTTCCGCCGTTGTAATTGCACCTGCAGGCAGTTCCCCTGAAAATGTAATAAAAACTAAATAATGAAAATTGTCAAAACTATAGAAATATATAAACTAGGAATTCAGGCAATATTTTCCTAGGAGCCATCCGACAGTCCAACACTACAACTCAATCGACTTATTTCTTCTAGCTGTTTTCCTTATTTTGCATTGTTTTTCGCCCTCACAATGACAAATCTTACATTCCAACATCTGGATGAAATATTTTTATAAATAATCCTTTCAGTTAAAATCAGCTGCTGTTTGTTAATTTTTTATGAACTTTGTAGGAAATGTTTAAGTATGTCAAGGTATTAAACTTAACTAGAAAAAATTAATCAGGCCTGCCCCATAGCATGATCAACAAAACACACTATGATCAAACAGTTTAGTGCTTTATCATTCATATTGATTTATTGTTTTATCATAATTATTGTGTTTCAGTGTTCATGCTATGGGGGCTGGGGTGGGAATCGAACCCACGGCTTTTCTTAATCAGAACTCTTTGCTCTGAGCTATAAATTTTAGTTTAGACATTTTTCGGTATTCATATCAAATCTTTATAAATTTTCAGGTTCAGATTAATTGATATAACAATATAAATTATTACGTAGGTAAGTTTACCTTGGGATATTTTTGCAAACATGCCTGCAGCCACACTGACTCAAAACCTGAGCTGCCTGAGCTGACTAACTTTCATCTTTTCTTTGATCCTTCCTCAGTGATGGAGCAAACACGAAATTTGGATTTACATTATCTCAGTCATAAAAGTCTTGAATGTGACTCCACGTCTTGGCAATGCCTGTAAAGAAATAGAACTATTTTTAGAAACCAAGGATTTTTTTTTTGTATTACCTATTTATTTATTTAACAATTTTTGTACACATAAAATTAGACAGCACAAACAACACATAAGACACAATGTACAAAGGATCTGCTTATTTCATAAATGAAATTTCTTCCAGCAGACCCGCAATTTTCTATTAATTGATATCTTCTAGACAAGTTTTTATTGTATATTGTTTAAATAATATCTAACTGGCTTATTCATATCTAACTGGAGTTCCAAATTTTTAATTTATAGGAGAGTAAGGAGTAGAGTATGGATGCATTGGTGGTGCTGTGGACTCGGCACTGTCCTTCTTATCGGGAGGTCCGTAGTTCGATCCTGCCATGTACCAATGTGTCTTTCGTTTTTCGAATTTCATATGTACATTTGTCGATGCTCCTATGGTGAAGGAAAACATCATGAGGCAACCTGCATTCATCTATAAAGAAATTCAAAGGTGTATATGAAGTCAACCAATCCGCACGAGGCCGGCATGGCTGACTTAGGCCTTACTACCCTAACCCTTGGGTAGCCTCGAGCCCCTCAGTGGGGACATATATTATGAGCTGTGATGATGATGATGATTGTAAGGAGTTGTAGTTTATAGTACAGCTTGCATAGCAATTGAAATTGATAATACAGACTTTATCCATAGTGCTCAGACTCGGACATTTGGATGGAGTGCAAGCACTATTGATAAAGTATGCTGTCTCAATTTGAAATGTAAAAAAAATGGCATTATCAATCAATAAATGAACCATAGTCACACCACTGAACTGTCTAAATAATCACTATTAATATGCAACAAGAGCATCATTAACTATCACAAGTCTTAGGATGGAGTGCACTCTCAGGACTCAGCATCCACACATTGAATGCATAAAATGCTAGAAATATTTATTTTAACACAGATATAAACAGGTAGAATATATACAAAAGCTATTTTTATTCACCTTGTCAAAACCAATCATATCTGGAACAGCATGTTTGGATAATCTCTTCTCTTCAACATTAATAAAGTCAATAGTATATATAATCTTATAATCCTTTGCTCAGCATATAATTTACGTTGGAAGTCCACAGATGACCAACTGTCATTTGGAACAATACTTGGCCCACATTTCACATCTGAAAAAGAAAATATTATGAGCGAAAGTTCATTTATCATTATGATATTTAATCTACGGAATTTAGAGACTATTATTATTTTGTTCTTGCAGTAACGCTAATAGAACTCAAAGAAGTGTTATCTTTTTTATTGTGTATATAACCGCTACCGCTTTAACAGGGGTCTTTTCTGTCTTTTTTTTTATTGTAGCATTTAGTCGTTAGAGAGGATAACAACCATTACTGCTAGTGTCAAGTGCCAGGATAGACAGTTTCATAAAATAATTTCGCGAATATTTAAGATAAGTTTTCAACGTCGTTGTTTGACAACTGCGATGAAGGCTTGTTGAATAACAAAAAAAGGACGTGGCAATGTCAGAAGTATTTAAACTGGTCAATTTCAACACTTACCGTCGAATATTTGTTGTTCCTGGCTTTGGAAAGCGATATAGTATAATGTTTGCAATTGCATCATCTTGTGGTGAGATTCCACACTTGAGACATTTTCTCTTCAGGTTATCAGGCATGTTCCCTGACAAACTATTGTTCAAATTGACACGTTTTAGAGTCACTGTCTCAGGAAAAGCAATTAAATCTAAGTAACAACACGAAAAAGAACTCAAGTTTAACACAAAAATCAAAACAAGTCACTGTCTCCAACAAACGAGTCTATTTCTCATGTAAAAACACAAAAAGACACTATCAAGAAAATTCGTTATCTCAAAAGCAAACACACTTCGATATTATTGCGTAAATTCGGAATGGAGAAACAAAAGGAAAATAATTCATGCGCCAGAAATATAAATTCGGCCATATTTGTTGTGAATGTATGTTGCCAGTTCTAACATTGACTTTACATCCATTATCCATTTAATAAATAATCTTCAAACTCAAGTCTTTCTGGATAATTTTAAACAAAATATACTTTAAAATATTAACTTTAGTTAAATAACGCAAATTTATGTTTTAAAAGATGTTTATCATCAGAAAATATGGTTAACATCTATGAATCTTTTGTTATTATTAGAGGTGGAAAAAACGGCTTAAAATTTTAAAACGTTTAAACGTTGTACTTATTTCAATAAGCGCGCTTGTAAAAAAGCTTTTCGTTTAAACGCTTATTGTTTATTGCGTATAATTATGTTTGCAAAAACGTTTAAGTACAACGTATGCACCGTTCTATTGCTAATGACAAAAACACAAATAGGGATAGCTTTATACTATTAAAACGAAAAAACTGCTCTCAATCAAATTAAATATTTTTATTGATGGAAATATTAATATTCTTATTTTATTATTTAATAAACAATGTTTCTATAAATATTGCATCACGCAACTTAATTGACCAAGTTCCTTTCAAAAAAGTCCCACATTACATTATTACCACCTCTCGACACTAAAACTATCAAATTATATATTTATAAACTTTATTTAATCGCACTTTATACACACACGCATAACAACAAACGTAAATACAATGCTTATTTATACACGTATTTAAAAAAATAAAACGAAAGTGTACGTAAAAGCAGCCAGCCACAACACAACAAACGCGTACTTATCTCTCGACAGTGAAAAGCTTACTACTTTTTTAAACGAAAAGCGTGGTAAGCCATCCAATTTTGGGATGCGTTTTGGTCGCTTTATAACTCCAGCATGCAGTATAATGCCATCTAGCGGCGAACGTTCTATTTCCGATGCATGTATACAGAGCATGCTTTCAAAGTAGGTAATTTTATTGCGGGAGTATAGATGGCGGGACTAATGTATGTCGGTAAAAAGCAAAGCGTAAGTAAAAGCGTAATGTTTTGATTAGAGAAAGTCTGCTTTTGTACTTTTGTTCAAAAGCAAACTTTTTTAAGTGCTTTTCGTTTAAACGCTCACCTCTAGTTATTATTTACTACCATTTTAGGATTTTTAGAAACATGTTTTTTGAGGTAACACTCGATGTATCCCTAGTAGGTATGTCTCATTGCGCCAATAGAAAAGTCGACCGCCCCTGGTCTTTTTCGAACTCGACGTTGGCGGAATCAGGCGGAATTGTCCATAAAGACAGAGCCCATAGTTAAAAAAAAAAAAAATACTTAGATAGGTACCTTAAACCACTGGAACGTCCGTGGGGACTATAGTCCCCAAAATCTCGATCTTCTCGATCGACCTGGGTACTATGGTACCCAGTTCCCTTTGCGTAAAACCGCGCGGTGTGATAAAAAAATCGCGAAAAATAAAATATTTTCTCTATGGCTTTATTCCTTTGTCAATAGTCTCTTTCATAAGTTGACAGGTCATGTCCAATTTATTTTTAGTCTTAGATTGAAATAAATTTGTCATAGTCTGCGGTTTAACTTACTTGGCCGTATCCATACGTTTCTTACTCCATGACCGATGAGATTTATTGCGTACTTACTTAGTCTGTATTAGTATTTTCGTAGAGTGTTCTATATCAAAATAAACTAGAAGAATTGGGCTACATTATTATGTATGGTTTATGATAGTTTATAGTGTTATATTGCCACACTAAACGTTTTTTTCAAAAAGTGAGTATTTTTGAAATTTTAAGCACTTTAGTTACTATTCTCGTCATTATTCATTCAATTATGAATCCTTATCTAATTAACTATTATAAGTTCATTCTGTTATGTAACAATGACTATAGGCCAATGCCATTAAATATAGAAAAGGTAAAAAGGTTGTATACTCTATGGTGTTGTGTAGACATACTTTCTCTATGTTGTGTGCCGGAATTGTCTGTGATGTACTTGAGAAAAATATGGTTCCTCGGTAAACGCTATAACTATTGTATTGTGAGTAAAGTTAATTAAACACCGATTCGATATCCTACTGCGTGTTATTTCTGTTCTGCTAAGCCACCATCTCAATAGGTTATGGGCGATATCGCGGGATCGGTGGGAGGAAACTCCAATACATTTCGTTTGTTGGAAGGCGGCTCAAACTGGAACACATGGAGGTTTCAGGTCGGAATTTTACTACGCGGTCTAGAATTATTCGAGGTCGTGGAAGGAACACAAGAGGAAAAGACGGCAGACTGGTCAAAGAAAGATGCCAAAGCACAATCAATTATTGTAACAAGAATATCTGAAAATGTCATGATTCATATTTTGACATGTAAAACGGCGGCTGAAATGTGGCAAAAACTGCACAGTATTTTCGAGCAGAAAAGTGTGACAAATATTCACATTCTACAACAGGAGTTCTTCCAACTTAAATGTGAAGAAAGGCAAGAGATTTCTCAGTTTCTATCAAAAGTTCAGGACTATGCAAATAGGATTGGTCAAATGGGCGAAGCAATCTCGGAACAATTAACCATAACAAAAATAATAATGTCACTGCCAAAAAGGTTTTCTCATTTCATCTCAGCTTGGGAATCAACTAGTGAGGACAAACAAACTCTTAATAATTTAACTGCAAGATTGTTAACAGAGGAGAAAAGAATGAATAACAGTGAAAATCAAGAAGAAAGTGTAGCGCTATATACAAAAAAACATGACAGGTATAAAGAAAGGAAAGAACAGAGAAAATGCTTTTATTGTAACAAAGTAGGACATCTAAAAAAGGACTGCAGGTTCCGTATAAATAAAGAATCTAAGGAAAAGGGTGGAAATGCACTTATTTCAACAGCCTTATTTTCAACAAAGGATCTATCGGACAAGTGGATTGTAGACAGTGGTGCGAGTGAGCACATGACACATAATAAAAGTTATTTCTGTACCTACAAGAGACTGGATACTAACAGGTCAGTGGTAATTGGTGACGGAAGAGAACTGTCAGTGGAAGGAGTGGGCAACATTGAGTTAGATGTGTATGATGGAAAGTCCTATATAAAAACTACACTGATGGATGTGTTGTATGTGCCTGGCCTTAGAATGAATTTGCTTTCTGTGAACTCTACTATTAAAAAAGGATGTCATGTTCAGATGACTGGAAATCGATGCACATTCTTAAAAGGAAATAAAATATATGGTGTTGCTGAGAAGGAAAATCAATTTTATATCTTAAAGGTCAAAATAACTTATTATGCAAACCCTACACTATATGAGTGGCATGAAAAATTAGCACATCAGAATATGAAGTATGTAAAGGATGTACTTAAAGAAAATAGCATCAGTTATAAAGATGAAAATATACAATGCATGGCTTGCATTGAAGGTAAAATTCACAGAATGCCTTTTCCAAGTAGTGAAAGCACAACAGTAGCTCCATTAGACTTGGTTCATGCAGACATTGGTGGACCAATGGAAGTTGACTCTATAGGAGGTTCAAGATTTTTTCTTTTATTAAAAGATGATTACTCAAATTTCAGGAAAGTATATTTTCTTCGACGTAAATCAGAAACTTCAAATAAAATTAAAGAATTTATAATAGAGGCCAAAAATCAAACAGGACATAAACTAAAAATTTTGAGAACAGATGGAGGAACAGAGTTCTGTAACGAAGAATTAGAAAACTTTTTAAAGTCCAAAGGAGTTAAACATGAAAAAACGGTAGCATACTCACCTGAACAAAACGGCAGAGCCGAAAGAGACATGCGTACATTAGTGGAAGGAGCAAGAACGTTACTATGTGCAAAGAAATTACCTAAAGCTTTATGGGCAGAAGCCATAAATTATACAGTCTATACAATAAATAGAACTGGAAGAAATAGAGGAGGAGAAATGTCACCTTATAAATGTTGGTCAGGAAAAGACTATAATATTGCACAATTAAAAGTGTTTGGATCTGAGGTGTACGTTCATATTCCGAAGGAAAAAAGACTAAAATGGGATGTGAAGGGAATAAAAGGAATTTTTGTTGGCTATGGAGAGGAGTCAAAAGGACTCAGAATATATTTCCCAGAAAAAAATAGAATAGACATAAAAAGAGATATAGTATTTATAAAACAAATGAACTCAGTTCAAATTAATGGAATAAGTAAGGAGATAAGTAATATTATAATTTATTTGAAAACGAAGAAGTCAGACAGGATATTCAGGAAATGGAAGAAGTTCAGGATGTACAAGAACAGGAAGAGGAAAATAACATTACTGTTTTCGAACAGGTGGAAGAGACTGAACAGTGTGACACTTCAATAGAACCTACAGACTTAAATTTTGAAAATATAGAATCAAGACCTAAGAGGAACATAAGAAAACCCGTGTGGTTGAAAGATTATAATACTGAGGAGTTTGAACATGAAACTTCATATGAGGATGCTCATTGTTTTATGGTTTTTGAAAATGAACCTACGTCTTACAAGCAAGCAATGGAAAGCAGTGAAGCTAAGCAATGGAAGGAAGCTATTGAAATTGAAATTAATAATTTACAAAGAAACAAGACATGGACAGTTGTAGATAAAAAAGACCTCATGGAAATAATTGACAGTAAATGGGTGTTTAGGAAGAAAATTGATTCAGCAGGTAAAGTATCCTACAAGGCGCGACTGGTGGCTCGTGGATTCCAGCAGAAGAGTACCTTAGAGAGTGAGGACTTCTATGCTCCAGTAGCGAAGCTAACTACGGTGCGTACATTACTTGCATTAGCTAATCAATATTCAATACCTGTGTACCAGATGGATGTTACAAGTGCTTTTTTATATGGAGATATTAATTCTGAAATATATATGACTGTACCAGAGGGGATAGATATAAAAGAAGAGAAAATTTGTAAGCTTCAAAAGTCATTGTACGGGTTAAAAGCTTCACCAAAAAGGTGGAATGAAAAATTTAATAAAATCATTTTAGCTGAAGGTTTTAAACAATGTAAGTCTGATTACAGTCTATATATTAAAGAATTTAATGGAGATTATACTTACCTTTTATTGTATGTAGACGATTTGCTTTTGGTAGGGACGGATCAAAATTATATAAAAGTGATTAAACAAGTACTAAAAAATAATTTCGAAATGAAGGATATGGGAATGGCTAAAAATTACTTAGGAATTAAAATTGAGCAAGATATAGAAAAAGGAATATTAAAAATAAATCAAAAATCTTATCTAGAGCAAGTACTAAGTCATTATAATATGCAAGAATGTAAAAGTATCGCAACTCCCATGGATCCTAAATTTCAAAATGATATGTTAAAAAGGGATAGGTCTGAATGCGAAGAAATAGAAAAGAAATGTAGAAAGCTTATTGGCGCGTTGTTATATGCAATGTTAGGAACTAGACCGGATTTATGTATTAGTTTATCTATATTGAGTAGATTCCAAACATGTGCAAGTTATCAATTATGGGACTGTCTAAAAAGAATATTAAGATACATAAAGGGTACCTTGAACTATGATTTAGTATTTAATAGGGATCTTAATGCTAAACCTGTGATTGGATTTGTAGATGCTGATTGGGGAGGTGATTTAACTGATCGTAAATCTACTTCAGGGTTTTTATTTAAGGTTTTTGGTTGTACTGTAGGTTGGGGTTCTAGGAAACAAAACTCAGTCGCTCTAAGTTCCACAGAAGCTGAATATATAGCTTTAAGTTTAGCAGGCACAGAAGCTATGTGGTATAGACAGATATTGATTGATTTAAAAATAAAAGATAATATTATTGTAGAATTATTTGAGGATAATCAAAGTTGTATAAAGTTTGCGAGGAATCCAATTACTAATAAGAAAATGAAACACATAGATATAAGGTTGCATTTTATTAGAGATTTAATTCAGAAAAACATAATTGTAGTAAAATATGTTGACACTAATAATCAGGTGGCAGATGCTTTAACAAAACCATTGGCAAAAGTTAATTTTAATAATTTTAAAAGAGAAATAAACTTGTTGTAATTAAACATAGTTATTAAATGGTAATAGATGTGTTGTGTTAAAAATATTTTAGAAACTAATTTAACCTTTGGTATTAAGGGACGGTGTTATGTAATAAATCATGAACCTATTGTCATTGAGGGACGGTGTTATGTAACAATGACTATAGGCCAATGCCATTAAATATAGAAAAGGTAAAAAGGTTGTATACTCTATGGTGTTGTGTAGACATACTTTCTCTATGTTGTGTGCCGGAATTGTCTGTGATGTACTTGAGAAAAATATGGTTCCTCGGTAAACGCTATAACTATTGTATTGTGAGTAAAGTTAATTAAACACCGATTCGATATCCTACTGCGTGTTATTTCTGTTCTGCTAAGCCACCATCTCAATACATTCCTTATTAAATTAGCTTTCCATACGTATTTTTTATTTAATTTTAGACACAATAATTTATTTTTTGCATTTTTTTTAAATTTGAGGTCGCGCGTGCGCATCTCGCGTATATAATTACGTAATTAATCGATTTTATTATTTTTTTCTTTTTTCATTAAAAATATTACCCAAAACTATTATATATTAAAATAATCTTCAAGAATAGGGCTATAATAATATATATGGTTATTTAAAGTTTTATAAAATAGTTTTTGTGCAAAAATTTTTTTAAAAAAATCGGGTCTTCCGCGACCTTCCGAACATTTTCGCGCTTCATTCATTTAATTATTGATCCTTATCTAATTAACTGTTATAAGTTCCTTCTATATTAAATTACCTTTCCATACGTATTTTTTGTTCTCTTGTAGACAGTATATGTCACTCTCCGCAATTTTTTGAACACTCCGTACGCACCGGGTGAGTCATTCCGCAATGGCGGCACCTTTGATATTTGAGATATACTACTTTTTGCTTTTGAAACCCACCACGCTTCGCGTGGCGAGCGTTCCAGTGGATAAAGAATTCTGTCCACTGGAACGCTCGCCACGCGAAGCGTGGTGGGTTTCAAAAGCAAAAAGTAGTATATCTCAAATATCAAAGGTGCCGCCATTGCGGAATGACTCAACCCGGCGCGTACGGAGTGTTCAAAAAATTGCGGAGAGTGACATATACTGTCTACAAGAGAACAAAAAATACGTATGGAAAGGTAATTTAATATAGAAGGAACTTATAACAGTTAATTAGATAAGGATTAATAATTAAATGAATGAAGCGCGAAAATGTTCGGAAGGTCGCGGAAGACCCGATTTTTTAAAAAAAATTTTTGCACAAAAACTATTTTATAAAACTTTAAATAACCATATATATTATTATAGCCCTATTCTTGAAGATTATTTTGATATATAATAGTTTTGGGTAATATTTTTAATGAAAAAAGAAAAAAATAATAAAATCGATTAATTACGTAATTATATACGCGAGATGCGCACGCGCGACCTCAAATTTAAAAAAAATGCAAAAAATAAATTATTGTGTCTAAAATTAAATAAAAAATACGTATGGAAAGCTAATTTAATCAGGAATGAACTTATAATAGTTAATTAGATAAGGATTCATAATTGAATGAATAATGACGAGAATAGTAACTAAAGTGCTTAAAATTTCAAAAATACTCACATTTTGAAAAAAACGTTTAGTGTGGCAATATAACACTTTAAACTATCATAAACCATACATAATAATGTAGCCCAATTCTTCTAGTTTATTTTGATATAGAACACTCTACGAAAATACTAATACAGACTAAGTAAGTACGCAATAAATCTCATCGGTCATGGAGTAAGAAACGTATGGATACGGCCAAGTAAGTTAAACCGCAGACTATGACAAATTTATTTCAATCTAAGACTAAAAATAAATTGGACATGACCTGTCAACTTATGAAAGAGACTATTGACAAAGGAATAAAGCCATAGAGAAAATATTTTATTTTTCGCGATTTTTTTATCACACCGCGCGGTTTTACGCAAAGGGAACTGGGTACCATAGTACCCAGGTCGATCGAGAAGATCGAGATTTTGGGGACTATAGTCCCCACGGACGTTCCAGTGGTTATATAGGCAAAAATATTAAAAAAAAAAAGAAACAAATAATAATAAATTATATTTTATTATTTTTCCTAATTTGTTTTGTAAATCGTGAATTCCATTTTATTTACATAAATTTAAATCTCTATACACTTTGTGGATTGCCGTTTAATTAATGTATCATTTATGAGACTTCTCTGCTATTGAATGTAGTCTAATACTTTTTTCTTGTGTCTGAATACAAGCGAAAATGATAGACATACGTGAATTATGCTTCCTAATTTTACTAGCATCAAAATCTCTCTGTAATGAGTTGGACATTAAATCTGAAGAAGATGTGGGGGTGAAGTACGCGAATAGATGCGAGGTTTGCAAAATACTTGCTACAGAACTGCAAAGTCGGCTTGAAGAAACAGGGAAAGTTCACGACGTTATCGAAATTGGATATTCACTTGACGATGTGCAACCAAAGAAGAAAACGAAGTATCAGAAATCTGAGTTGAGATTAATAGAATCTTTGGAAGGTGTATGTGACCGTATACTTGAATATAATATCCATAAAGAAAGGCAAGATAGTACTAGATTTGCCAAAGGTATGAGTCAAACATTCAAAACATTACATGGATTAGTTGACAAAGGTGTTAAAGTAGATCTAGGAATACCATATGAGCTATGGGACAAGCCTTCGGCTGAAATAACTCATATGAAGACGCAATGTGAAAGTCTTTTGGAGGAGAATGAACCTGCAATAGAAGATTGGTATTGGAACCATCAAGGTGATATAGACCTAAAGCATTATTTGTGCACCAAACACGCTCTTAAAGGGATAGATGACAGTTGTTTGTTTGAAGAAGTACAAAATATTAAAGGGGAGGTTAACACCGTAAAGTCAGAACTATAACAGCGAGAAATCCATTTGTCTTATTATGGTAATTTTAAGTGACTTTTGAGACATTAACCAAATAAACTGTCATTTGGTCATCATGCCTGTGCTTTATGTAAATTATTTCTATATAAAAACAAATATTTTTTCTATTATTTTTGATTTATTAACAAAAAAAAGCTCATGCAATGTCAACTTACAGATTATTTAAATAATATTTTTTTTAATGAATATGCGTGTGGCTGACCCCAGCCGGGCCACAAAAAATACTGTGAAAAATAGATTGTTTGAGTATGTCGTTATGTCTAGAGTTTGTGGGCAAGTTTCAGAGTTTGTCGCTTGCGCTTTGCAGAGATCTGTGTGGCCCAGCTGGGGTAACGTTACCCCAGCCGGGTTAACTTTAAACACATCTCGAAAACGAAACGACCTAGTGAAAATCTGTTTGCAGTTTGTGGGACAAGTTTCAGTTTTCATTGGACTCGCGTTTAAGGGGGCTGTGTGGCCTGGCTGGGTTAACATTTACCCCAACCGGGCCACACAGATCTCCAGAACCAAACGACATAGCGAAAATCCGTTTGCTGATATAGATAGGCGGCAGTTTGTCAGAGTTTGTCGGATAAGTTTCAGAGTTTGTCAATCCACCATTTCAGAGCTCACCTGCAGCAAAGCTTCAGAGCCAAGCGCGGATCCACCGTTGTGGGAACAATGGACATGCCTACAACCCTAATAGATTTGTGACGTCACACTTTCATGGTCTATTGAGAGCGATAGACTGATTATAATATCTTTATCCTGATTATAATAATAATTTTATCCAGTGCCTTAAAAAACAAAGAATCTTGGTCAGTGTCATATGTTTTGGAAACATCTTTGTAGGGATGCACTATACGATCATGAGCGAGGTCATACTCCGACTCGCACTTGGCCGATTCTCGGATGGCTGTGACCACAACCTTTTTTAAGTGTTGGATCCGCGCCTGAACTGAGCTAGCTGGATCTCGAAAACAAAGCGACATAGGGAAAAACTGTTTGCTGGAATAGTGAAGCGGTGGTTTGTCGGAGTTTGTCGAACAAGTTCCACAGTTTGAGACATGCGCATTACCGAGATAATGTGGCCCGGCTGGAAAAACGTTACCCCAGCCGGGCCACCTGGATCTCGAAAACGAAACAACCTAGCAAAAATCTGCTTACTGACAAAGATAGGTGGTAGTTTGTCGATACATTCTTCAAAGATTTAGAGTTTGTCGACGCCTCAATCCAAATAACGAAAGAATTCTTTATTTGGGTAATTAGTTTAGGAGCCTGGACTCCCAAATGTGCGAGGTTTTATTATTTTTTATGTTTTATTTAAGGTCAGGGTGGCTAATTTACGGTCGATGGCACTTTACGGAGCCCCGGTATGGGCGGAGTGCCTCTCCCCCCGAACGGTGGCCCTCTTGCGACGTCTGCAGAGGGTCATTGCGACCCGGGCCGTGCGAGCTTATCGCACGGTTAGCCACGGCGCGGCCTGCGTTCTTGCGGGCCAAACGCCGTGGCATGTCGATGCACGCGTTCTCGCGGAGGTGTATCGACATCGGGTTGCTACCCGTGAACGGGGGGAACGATCTGCTCCACAGGAGGTGGATCGGACTCGTACCCTGGCGCAAAGGGAGGCTTTGCGTCAGTGGGGTGAGGCACTCGCCTCCCCAGCTGCCGGCCACTGGACGATCGACGCGATTCGTCCGGTGTTGGAGGAGTGGGTAGGGCGCCGGCAGGGCAGCCTCACGTTCCGCATGGTGCAGGTACTGACCGGGCATGGCTGCTTCGGTTACTACCTGCACCGGGTCGCCCGTCGGGAGGAAATGCCGCGGTGTCACCACTGCGACGCTCCCGACGACACTGCCGAGCACACCCTATTGGTGTGCCCGGCCTGGCGACACCAGCGCAGCGAGCTTAACGCTGCGCTGGGAGACGGAGACCTCTCGCTGCCGAGCATGGTCGTAGCCATGCTCCGCGGCGAGGCGGAATGGGGGGCTGTCGCCTCCTTCTGCGAGGACGTCATCTCGCAGAAGGAGGCTGCGGAGAGGGAGCGGGAGGAAGATCCACAAGCCGCTCCCCTCCGCCGCAGACGGATAGGCAGGCGAAGGCGGGCATTCGCACAAGCAATGCCCGTCTAATGACCCTGCCGTGGAGGCCTGCGTGCACGGTTGGCCCCGTGCACGGCGCCGTAAGGCCCTCCGTCTGGGGATTGCCCTGGTGTTCTCGGGCAATCCCCCCTTGGCGATAGCCCGACCGACCTGGTCGGGCTTGCCCGGACGCGCTGGTAGTGGTAGTCGCAGTGTGGACCCTACCATGCGCGCCCACAAGGGCAGGGAGAACACCGGGGGGTTTTAGTGGGTCGGCCTGACACTATGCCGGGCCAGCCCCATACACACCCGCCGTCTAGCCAACGGCGGGTACGGTGCGATCACGCATTTCCCCCCGAAAAAAAAAAGAAAAAAAAAAAGGGTGGCTAATTCCGGCATACTTTTTTGAAACCTAAATTTGATTGAGCATAATAAACCAACCCTATAAATATCTGCTAAATTTTAAGTGGCTATCAAATATAATTTTATGTAACTTCTTGTTAAATTTATAATTTTTCTAATCACTAATAACTTTTCAAGATAAACGGCATTTTTTAAAAACCTTCCCATTAGACGGATTTTCCCGCAAATCGGGGCAAATCCGTCATGTAGCAATAATTAAGCCAACAACAAAGCAATTTGAGACTACACCTAAGTGAAACATTTATTAGTGAACGACAGTCAATTATATAATTTACACTTGTAAAAATAGGGTCTAGATCTCATTTTAAGCGTAAAAACATTTTTTGGGGGCTATTCCGGCATACTGACGAAGTCCAGGGATAGGAAACCTACTTAGTTTATACGATGTATGAAATGAAAAAAAATCTTTACATTTAATTTCAAACCATTTGTTGCTTTATTGCTGATATATTAGTTTTGAGCACCTGGTTAAATCTGAATCAGTGTTATCAATGTATGTACCTATTAAAATAAAATCATTTTTTATAAATTCTAAACAAATCTCAAATACCTTTATAACCAAATTAACGACAGTACCTATTACAATATTAACTTGAATATTTATGAGGAGCAGTCACCGTATAAAATAAATATTTTACTATTGCAGTAAGAAATAATAAAGAATAAATTATTATAATCGTTTTTATTATAAAAAAAAATTCAAGTCTCTCAATCAGTCTTATTATTTTAAAATCAACATAAATATTATAGGATAAATTCTTTCTTATACTTTAACACTAGAAAAATTTAACAACTATTTGTTGTTTAATAAAAATTAGCAAAAAGGCTAGACAATGATTTTTTTATTTAAATTAACATTGTGCCAGTACAGCTTGTATGTACCTCTATTTATTTTACGACCTTTTTACCACGTACTATGTACGTAATAGAGGCACCATTACATATTCTATATGTATTTTTTTCATGGCAGCCCTTTAGATCCTTAGTATAATTTGTAAAATAAATTATATCTATAAATCTAATAACATTCGGTTTGAAAGTATGTTGTTTTGTTTCACATAAATTTCAGGGGTAAAAAAGGTTTACAATGTCTGATTTAGGGAAAATCCGGCATATGACGAATTTGCCCCATTCAATGTAGACGGAATTCGCCACTTCACGATTTTGTGGTTACAAATGTTTCAGATACGATTATTAACTGTTTAAACGTTTTATTGCAAAACAATAACATACAATAGTATAAGCATGCTTTAAACTATATTGTCTTTTATTACAATAAATCGAATAATATCATATTCACGTTTGATAAAATGTTCTCACAACTCACTCACATAACACAACACTTTTGAAACTCAACTGAACTTCAAATGCTGTTTATTCAAAATCTATGGCAACTAACGCCATCCATCTAACATGATGAGAACGGAGATGCTATCCTGTTTTACCCACATTACATAACAAAAACATAGGTTAGATCTGGCAAGAGTAATTCGAAGCAGACGGTGATGCCCCCTAGACGGAATTAACACAGGTGTGCGTGTTCTCGGCGAAAAGGTCACCTTTCCTCCCCCTTCCTTCTCTTCAGGGCACAACCCTTCACACACAGAGCAACATCACCTTGCTCGGAATGAACATTCGCTGCGATCTGAACCCCAGAGACTACATCGAATCCGTCATAACTACTGCCTCACGGAAACTCGGTGTCCTGAACAAGGTGCGTAGGTATTTTGCGCCGGACCAACTATGCTTGTTGTATAAAACTCAGGTTAGGTCTTGCGTGGAATATTGCTCGCACCTTTGGGACGGCTCCGCTCAGTACCTCCTCGATGCTCTGGACAGATTGCAGCGTCGCGCTATTCGCATAATTGGCGATGTAGAGGCAACTAACACCCTCGAGCCTCTACAACTTCGTCGTGACATCGCCTCTCTTAGCGCCTTTTACCGAATGTTCCATGGGGAATGCTCTGAGGAGCTCTTTAACCTTATCCCTCCCTCTCCATTCCTTAACAGAAACACGCGTAAGGGCCTTCGGAGTCATCCGTACACTGTGTCCTCCTTTTCACACCGTACCAAGAAATTCCAAGATTCCTTCTTCTGTCGTTCATCCCACACTTGGAATTCTCTACCTGCGCACGTGTTTCCTCCATCCTACAACATGGGTTCCTTCAAAAGAGGCGTGAAAAAGCATCTTTTGGGCCGGCAAGGGGCGGGCAGGTAGGAGAGTGGATGTCGTCCCTACTCTATCTGTCAACTCATTTGGGCCTCTTTCACCGCTTAACATCAGGCGGGAGGAGGTCATTTGCCGGGCCATCCATAAAAAAAAAAAAAAAAAAATAGCCACCCTGACCTTACCTACTTACAATGAGAAGTTAATGTAAAATATTTTACAAAAAATAAAAACCGACTTAAAAACACTAAAAAGTTAAAAATAATATAAGAATAGGTACCCTAACCGTCCCGGGTCTGAGAAGCAGACCGCTAGCTTACTCTACGGGGAGGCGAGAAAGGGACGTCACGGCTCTACACAAGATCGAACCCTTGACCAGGCCCCCGTCACTCGCGCAATGCAGCGCTATAAATACCTACCGCTAAGTAGCGCGCCGGCGCGCCGACCGGCAGTGGGCCGCCGCCACCCGCCGCGCCGCACGCGAGACTTTTATTATTATAAAATCTTGTAACTTGTTTTTTTTTCATAAATTTGTTTTTTATTTTGTTTATTTTATTGGTTTTTTGTTTATTATATTAATTTGGTTTTTAATTTCGTTTTGTTTTTTTATTAATTATTTTTTTTATTTAGAATTTTCTTTTCATAACTACAATCGGGATTTTTATACCTAAATCGAATATTTTTCGAAAATTTTATTTTTCAAAAATTTTAATTTTTTTTAGTAAAACTGAATAACCGTGAGTTCAAACATAAAAAAAACATCGGTCATGTATTTTTCATAGCAATTCGTATTATTGTTTAATCATTTGTAATTTGAAAAAATAAATAAAATCAATGAAAAAAAAAAATTTGCCTCGGGCGGGATTGGTAATTTTTTAATTTGTATTTTATATAATTTTTAAATGTATTAATGACGATAAAATAATATTCTGTTCTCTTATTTTCTGACATGTACTATTTTAAATTTATAAATCTTTGCGTACTGCCAATTTAGAAGTAGATTATGAGGAATAATGTGTATAATTGAACACCAATAATGTATTTAACCATATTCTTGCAAATAAAGTACTATTATTATTATTTTTTTATAAAATTAAAGCACATTTGAGTCAGGGGCTTTCCTCGCACTTTATTTCATTAAATTACTACGTATATCAATAAAATAATAACATTCAAGTTTTACTTTGGCCATTTTGTTTATGTTCTTTGTACAACCCTTACGTTTTCGCTCGATGACGCAATCACGCGGTGTACGCGGGAATCTCGACCCTCGGCGTGCGTTCATAGAGACCTTTTCTTCTTGCAGCGACTTTTGTCTGTCGGTTTTGGCTATTATTATTACAACGATTCAAGCGTTTCTATGGGAGTGATGTATCTGTTACGTAGTAACTATTACCTAATCTGTGCCTTGACCAACACCTCAGCCACACGGAGTTCCATCTCCACCAAGAATCAAACGTAAAATGCGACCGCGTCGCCAAAGTAATGATGGCAGATTTGCCTCCTTTAACAACACCAAATCTCCCTCCTTGGGAGGCTCAGTCCTGTCTGTCCACTTCACTCTCTGTGAAGTGTAATATATATACATTAACAAATGTAAATATTCAAGAGACCAGTGACTCCAAAAGTTCTGGCTCATTTGCTGCAACATTTGAAAACGCGACAACCGATGTACGCGTTCATCCCTCCACGGGTATTCGGGCAGGGCGTTCAGGGGCCCTCCCACCAAAAAATGACCAGGAGTGAGGACTTCCAGATCATTTGGATCCTGAGAAAGTGGACAGAGAGGACGAGAGTTGAGGGCCGCCTCAACTTTATAAAACACCGTGGCTAGCTCTTCAAACGTCAGAGCCGTTTCCCCGATAATGCGGCGGTGGGTCTTTGCTGATTTCACAGCAGCTTCAAAAATCCCTCCCCAATGAGGGCAATTCGGGGGACTGAACCGCCAAGTTATCCCCATTTGGGCAGCAATTTGACTTAAACTATTACAATTATTGTCAATAAAATTACAAACTTCCTTAAGATAATTTACAGTCCCCTTGTAATTTGAGCCGTTGTCGGAGCAAATAAGTGAGGGTAGACCTCTACGCGACACATAACGATCTAACGCAGCGACGAAGGCTTCCGTAGTCAAGTCACCACCAAGTGGACAGCTTTGGTGGCCAAACAAACAAACACACAAATACCAGCAATAAGGCCGACTATAATGAATGGTGTCAGGCGTTATTTTTCGGAAGTCCATTACTAATTGTTAAGGAGTACTTAACCGATTTTCAACTTGGTGATAAGATATCGTTATATATTTATACACACGAAAAGTAGAAGGTTAGAGTTAGATTCTTTGTTCTGAGACCATTTTATTTGTCTATAAATTTAAGTTTTATTTAGTTAAAAACTAAACATGAAGAACTAAACTAAACTTGGGGGCCGATTACGGATCTCATGATTACAAATGATATCATGATGACATAAAATTTATTTGCCTTTTTACGGATCAACACTTCATAAATATGTCTTTCAAGGGTTATGGCATGATGACATTATCGAAATTATACCCTAGCAATCATATCAGTAGAGTAAGGACAAGTAAATGAGCATTTCTAGACATTCTAAATATTGCAAATTTATACCATGTCATGTCATAAACGATCCGTAATACGGGGGCTGATTGAAGAATCTCACTAAACAAAAATCTTCACAATTCACGGGCTGTTCCCAGTAGTCTTACCGAGTAGTCTTACCAGTAGTACTATCTACTGGGAATTTCCTTCTCAATAGACCCACTAGTAAGATTACCGAGAACTTTGTTCCCAGTAGACTTACTAGTAAAAACAAGACATTACACTAATGTAGACCTAATACTCTCATATAGATGTACACCTGACTCATGTACAATAATATTGTAGGTATTATTAAGGAAAAGGTAAATACGTAATTTTCGTTGGATTTATTGTCGCTTTTACACCATATTAGCAGATAGGTGGATAATATTGAGTTTGAATTTTCACCAGTTTCCGTTCCTTGATAAATACGTATTCCAACTACCTTGCCTCTCTTTATGCAGCCGTCAGGGACTTAGAGACATCTCTTAGAAGCTCCCGCATTCCATACGCTCTGACGAGCTTCAACCGCAGTCTTCTTGTGTAATTCGGTGTTATTAATTGTCCTACCGTATAATTATTGCGCTTCAAAAGCTTCCTACGTGAAGGCAACATAGAGGAAAATTTGGCGCCCCTTTATTTGAACACAGCTCTGTAGTTGATTTTTATAAAGGTTAGAATATTTATTGCGAAAATTTATTTTTCTTTGCGTTGGAATATTATAGTTTAAGAATAGTTAGAGGTAAGGTGCCTTAAATACAGAGAACAGCAAATTTTTACTTAAAGAAAACAATTCTCTTATTTACAAAAAATATGTAAAACTGTGTCTATAGATTAATTATTAAAAGATTTGGTAGATAAACGTCTATTAACGGAATTGTTTTGTAAGTTACAACAAAAAAATATTTTACAAAAAATAAAAACTGGCTTCAAAAACACCGAAAAGTTAAAAATAATATAAGAATAGGTACAGACAACATCGCAATTCTATATTGAAGTCGGTGCCAAACGATGATCCACACAAGAACCACAGTGTACGTTGCCAACAAGATGTAAAAATACGGTACGCAGTAATTTCACTGCCATATCTTAACCCTCAAACCGTAACACAACACAATGCAAGCACTGCGGCAGAAATAAGTAAGACGGAGGTACCCAAGCAGGCGAGGCGACCCTGGAACAGTCTCCCTCCAGTAAAATATAAAATGTATATAAATAATGCCTATATTACGAGTATATCTATATACTGTCAAATAGTAGTAGAACGGATTCGACAGATTCCAAAAAGCATCTTTGTATTGTTTTGATCTTTGAATGATGCCTTACAAGCCGATCCCGAGTAAATTATTCCACAAACGTATAGCGCAAAGTGTGAAGAAGTCTGAGGCGAACTCGGGTTGATGAGTTGGAAACTCTAGTGTAAGTTTTGCAGCGGAAAGTAGGTTGGGCATTACCGAGCGCTTGAAATTTGCTCTTTAGAGAGAGGCTTTGAGAGGCTGGGAAGCGACTCAGTAAGCTTATAATTAATGGTGTCAGGTATTATTTTTCGGAAGTCCATTACTAATTGTTAAGGAGTAGGTATATAGCAAAACTTCCGACAAAAAATGTCGGTAGTTGGTACTAACTACGCAGGCCAATGGTGCACCGCCCGCCCTCCCTCAATCGCACGCGACAAAGGAATATCAATAATTAGTACCACACCAACATGCAAATACTTAGATTCGACGCGTTTCGCCACTCCACGTGGCATCATCAGGATGTTGTCGCCTTCGCTGCGCTCGTCCGAGCGTATGTTGGTGTGGTACTAATTATTGATATTCCTTTGTCGCATGCGATTGAGGGCGGGCAGTGCACCATTGGCCTGCGTAGTTAGTACCAACTACCGACATTTTTTGTCGGAAGTTTTGCTATATACCTACTCCTTAACAATAAGGCCGACTATTGTTACTGTGTGTCTTGTATTGTTGTGTCCTGTTGATGTATGTTTCGCGTGCAATAAAGTGTTCAATCAATTATGGAGATTGACAATTACTATTAAATTCGCATTCCCTCAGCCGTCACACTTAATATGTTAGTATAATCAAAAATAAAACAACTGGATAAGTTAATAATAAGCACCATTTTACTGTCAAAAATTATTACAATAATAACTATGTAACAGTTCCTCTGCACCTTAAAAATATAACATGGTACAAATTGGTGCGTAATCAGTATCAAACATTCTTCAAACATAAAATTCAAAGAGAATTTTTTTTTCATATAAACATAAATAATATAATTTAAAACTAATAGGATAAATACATTCACACGATTGTACTGCTCCAAACATTCGAATTTTCAAATGTACTAATGACAATTCATTGCTGTCACCCGAATCAAACGGCCACAGCCTGCACAGTTTGCAACTACAACCACTCATTCGATGTTGGGAATGACAGTGTAACTCTTTTTCTTTATACTTGTCCTCTTTGGTAAATAATAAACATATTATCTCATTCACTTTTCAAACATAATTTGAAAGAGAAAAAAAGTGAAAAACTAAAATAAATACATGTGTGTGCAGCGACTTGCGAAAATTTTTCCTTTGCCTATTCATTATTGCAATATAAATATTAACAATTGTATAATACAGCGTAAATTTAACAATCTTTTTAAGTATATACAAAGAACTGCTTATTACACGGACTATTTCATAAATATGTTTAAAGTCATATTTGAGTTAAGCGGCGTCACCGTCACTTTCAATCTAATTACAAAAAAAGGGAACATCGTATATGACAGCAGCGGCGTTTAAATATTTTTATGAATAAGGCCATTAGTTTTTATGTGAGATTGTTCACCAAATCGGACGAGCAAGAGAAAAAATTGACAATAAATAGGTACATTGTACAAAAATACTATGCGCACAGTTCCATGGGCAGCGTCACTAGGGCCTAGAGGTAGGGGCTGGTATCCTCGTAGTTGTCGTCGCTGTCGGAGCCGTCGTCCGTCAGCTGGCGCTGTGCGGCCGCTTCCTCGTGCCCAGCGCGGACAGAGCTCGATGCATCTGCGGCAAACGGTGCCTTCAATATTATATTATAAACTAGCTGTGCCTTAGACCATTTAGTTTTTTAGTACTGAATGGTCTAACTAAGAGCTGTGCCCGCGACTTCGTCCGCGTGGAATCAGCATTCCGATTTTTGTGGGCAATTTTTTTAGATCTCGATAAAAAGTAGCCTATGTCATACCTTATACACGGTTATTTCTTTATCACCCTGGAAAATTTAAGGGACGCTTCACGACATGGTATTAGAATGATTTAAATATGAATTAAAAAAAAATAACTCACTTACTTAATTTTATATTAATTTTCGCAGCATTTTTAGAGATTTTTATATATATATATATTTTTTTCATTTTTTTTAAGTATATAATAACTAGTGGGCCCGGCAGACGGTGTCCTGCCCGATGACAGCGCCACCTACCGCAGCCATACTCAAACTGCGGCCCACCATGCATTTGAAAGTGGCCCACCCGTTGTAGCTTCAAATTGCGCGGGAATTTAAAAAGAAATTCCACGGAATTATTAAGCACAGCGCAGGGCACTGATTGCACACGTTGCGCGTGTTAATGAAAAAAAATATAAACTTTGAAGTTATTATTAGAGAAAAGGAGGAGTACGCCGAATATTGGATAATGGTGCCTGATCAATATAAGACTATTAAAAAATGCGCCCAAATTCTGCTTACGTTTTTTGCATCGACATTTTTTGTGAGTCATCTTATTCTAAAATGAAATATGCAAAGAACGTATAGTACGGAAACTGGCTTAAAAGATTCTCATCTCAATAATGCATTAAGAGTAGCGTGCAGCAATTACAAGCCAGATAGATCTAGATGAAATTGTTAAAAAATGTTCCCAATGTCATCATTCTCACTAAGATTTAAATAAACAATTAAACGCAATAGGTTTTTTTCATTAACGCCTAAAAAACAGGTTGTTGTGATTGTGACTTAAGGAACTGTTCAGTCTCAGAAGCAAAGCAGATTTTAACTAAATGGTTGCTTACTAATTCATATATTGAAACCGAATCTCTTCTCAGTCGATGTTTCTAAGTTTGTAGTGTTATTAATTATTACTGTAGTGCTATTAATTATTACTAACACATGCAATGGGGTTTTTTGTCATGTCTCATTTAATTTTTTATTTAAATTCAAATTTAATTATTATTTTATTTTTCTTTAGTTTAATTTTTTGATTAGTCTTCGTTAGGTATGTCTTTTTATGTGCTGTTTCTTTCAGTAAGTATTGGGAATTCGGGTCGCAAGACCAAGTAAGCAGTAAATGGTTGCCCAAGATACAGGCACTGCCTAGTTTGGGAACCCCTGTAAATTGAATTGACTCAATTTGCCTATGCACAATGGAAATTATGTATTTACAACACTGTACTGTACCTATTTAGTGCAATAAAAAATTATTATATTATATTATTATTATTATTAGGTAGCGACCCGCGCGACACAGCTAAAATCTGAAAGTGGCCCAAGAGAAAAAAAGTTTGAGTATGGCTGACCTACCGGGTCCAATTATACGTTTAAACCTTCCCTGGACCTATTCGAACGCACTCAGAAAATTTCGTAAGAATCAGTCGAGCCGTTTCTGAGTTTTAGCGAGACTAACACACAGCGTTTCATTTTTATATAGAAGAAGACTAGTGGGCCCGGCAGACGTTGTCCTGCCCGATTACAGCGCCACCTACCGGCTCCAATTAAATTACGTACGAGTAAACCTTCCTTGGACCTATTCAAATACACACTGAATATTTCGTAAGAATCTGTCGAGCCGTTTCAGAGTTTTTGCGAGACAAACACACAGCGTTTCATTTTTATATATAAGAAGAAGAAGAAGACTAGTGGGCCCGGCAGACGTTGTCCTGCCCGATTCCAGCGCCACCTATCGGGTCCAACTTTACGTTCATACCTTCTTTGGACCTATCCAAATACACACAGAAAATTTCGTAAGAATCGGTCGAGCCCTTTTTGAGTTTTTGGGAGACTAACACAGCGTTTCATGTTTATATATTAGAAGAAAGAAGAAGAAGATGGATGTGTCCTAAAGCGTCCCTAAAACTTTCCAGGGTGATAAAAAAATAACCGTGTATAATTAGCTAGTATCTATTAGTGAAAGTCCCGTCAAAATCGGTCCAGCCGTTCTGGAGATTAGCGGGAACAGACAAAAAAAAATTAAATTGTGTTTTTGTTATTGGTACCCGATATACATTCATACCCAATTCGTAAAAAATTGTTTTTTTTGACATTACAAACAGATACTTCAATTTTATTTATTTGTATAGACGAAAGTAACTCCCGTCTGTCTGTGTGTTACGCAATCACGCCTAAACCACAGATTAGATAATAGTTACTACGTAACAGATACATCACTCCCATAGAAACGCTCAAATCGCTGTAATAATAATACCCAAAACCGACAGACAAAAGTAGCTGCAAGAAGAAATGGTCTCTACGGGCGTGCGCCGAGAATCGAGATTCCCGCGTACACCGTGTGATTGCGTCATCGAGCGAAAATTTAAGGGTTGTACAAAGAACATAAATTAAACAAAATGGTCAAAGTAAAACTTAACTGCTATTATTTATAAAGATAAGTATATAATATAAAATAATTACCAAAAAAATGCAATAAAGTGATTGCGAGGAAAGCCCTTCACTTAAACGTGCTTTGCTTTCATAAAATTATAAATTTTTAAATCTTTTAACTTACGGTTATTAAATTTTATCATCTAAAATATCATGACTCGTATGAATAATTGTGATAATTTTAAAAACAGGGGTGAAATGGATTAAAAACATTTTTTATAAGGAATCAAATAAAATGCTAGTGGCCGGTTCATCAAGACTATAATTATTTTTTATATAAATAAGTAGGCACTCAAGCAGACTGCCTTGTTTGGATTTTTTTTAAACAAACAACAGGGAAGCTCTTGGCCTTCATCTCATATGATGGTAAGTAACGAAAAGGCCTAAAAAAGAAAATAATTATTTTACGTCCACAGCTTCATAGTAATGAACCACCATAATATCGTTAATCAAGTTTATTAAATTAAAAAGTAATATAAGTTTTGCGGGGGAAACGTGTAGTGTACTCGTAGCTACGCCATCAATTTCGCTCGCGTCACAGACTCGATTTTAGTAGGGGTAAAAGTCACGCGTGCGGCGTGCGGCGTGCGGCAGCCCTCTGCCGGTCGGCGCGCCGGCGCGCTACTTAGCGGTAGGTATTGATAACGCTGCATTGCGCGAGTGACGGGGGCCTGCCTAAACTACGGAACGAAATTTGATACTTATTGACGTTTGAGGCCCAGGAAAGGACATAGGATAGCTTTTATCGCAGAAGTCACCCCTTAAGGGGGAGAAACGGGGTGGAAGTTTGTATGGAGAATCAATAACGGCTGAACCGATTTAGATGAAATTTGATATGGAGATAGTTTGGAGTTCTTCGGTTTTTATCCCCAAAATAAATCATTCCTTAAAGGGGGGGGACGAAGTTATAGTTATTACATACATTATTAATTTCACCCATACATTATTTTTATAGACCCAACTATTTCTGTGGGGGTTTTCAAAATTAATTGAAAGTGAAACTGAAAAAAAAAATCCCAGTAGTATAACACTCTAGCAGTCAAGCAGGACCCATTATTGGAAATATTTGAGCTCACACGTTACACACTCACTTAGGTTTCACGACTTTACATCGTTATATTTTTTGAATGATTAATCAAAATTACGATTCCTGTAACGGACGGCAAGGTCCAATTTCGCCGATCTCCTTTCGTAAGAATCGGTCGAGCCATTTTTGAGTTTTAGCTGACTAACGAACGGCGTTTTATTTTTATATTAACAACATTAATATACCGACAACACACTACATTGTTATTTTTTTTTTAAATCTAGTAATATACAGGATGTAACTCAACACCCCAATAACATTTAAGGGTATGTGTCCATCAGAAGTAGAGATTCTATAGGAAAAATATTAGGGCTAACAAACCTACTTTTTTCCCATACAAACTTTAGTGCCGACAACCCTACGCAAGCGTACGAGGAATACTACGCTCACGTCTGTCATGTGTCATGTGTCATTTTGTGTTTAAATTTCTTTTGTGTTAAGAGATGATTATGGTTGTCACTTGAAAGCTTTCAAATAACTCTGAAAGTATTGGGGTTCCAGGTCTCAGACAAGCACCGAAGGTCCATTTAATATCTAACTTATATGCCCCTTAAATGTTATTGGGGTGTTCAGTTACACCCGGTATACATGCAATTTTTTTACATGACATACATCATAACAACTACTTTTGTGTACTATTTGTGTCAGTGCTCAGTGCCGATTGAAACAGATAATATAATGATGATAAGTCAAATATAGAACGTCAAACGCAGCATGCGTTCGTCCACCAGTTCTAGACCTCCATGCATGCAAGTTACCGAATGTGTACTATCATCAAAAAAAACTCAAAAAGTGCATATTAAATTAAGTGGTGCTAAGAATCAATGTCTATTAATGGTTGTCTCCAGTTTTACCTCATAATATAAGAATGAAATAGTCAGATTAATGCGTTTTATTAAGTTATTCAAACAACCAATATCAGCGTGCATGTGGCTAATGTGAACTCTTGATGCATCGGACCTTCTCAGTATAATGTTCTATATTGACCGAACCCATTTTTTTCATATTAAAAAAAATACAAATTTTGTTTCAAATAATACACGCCTGCAGTAATTCCCCTCGTCTTTATTTCAAAAGCATTAACATGCTTTGGCTTCTGCTTTTCAAGCAACAGTAAATGGCTGTAACAGCTAGACTAGTAGTGATGCGGTTGGTAGAACTGTCGACATACATGATGAATATTATAACTAGCAAAATACAAGCAAAACAATAATTACCCAGTTACCTGCTTGGGGCTCCCATATCGTTTCGTAACGGCGCGATTTAGGCGGTGGTGGCGATTCGGACTCTCTGGAACGAAAGATGAGAAAAAATGTTTTATAAGAAATGGTAAAATTAGTGAGTATGTGATGAAGGCAGTATGAGTCAATCCTAGGTAAGAAAAAAATAAAATGGAATTTCACGATGATCGCACAGTTGACCTTCTTGTATATTCTAAAAATCCTTCAATAATTTACACTGTGCTAGTGAAAATATTTGAATTTCACTTGCAGGTTGAATTTAAAAAATCATGCTTTTAAATTTATTCACCTTCAAGTTAAGCAGTCTGGTGGTTGACAAGATTGGCGTTGTAATGTAATACTTTTATCGATATATTTATATTGTTGATATAAGCGAGTGGCCGAGGCTTGCTACGGCCAACCCCGGACTGTGGCATGACGCCATCCCCGGCGGCACCTTTGCGTTAAAGACTTGTCGAAGAACAACAATCTAACGTTATCTCAACGAATGGCTGTGACTTGCATCGGCTGCCCCCGGACTGAGGCATGACGCCGTCCGCAGTGATACCAGAGCATTAAAGTCTATTGTTGCAGAACAACATCCTCGATATTAATGTATCTTCATGCATCTTAGCCTAAATATTCATAATACATGTTGTGGCGTCTAAAAACAGTGCTCATAGCAGTTATTGTATGTTTTTGTCTTTATTTTGTTTGAATTATTGTGACTGTTACTGATTGTCCTTAAATAAATATCTACGCAATGTCTGTGGCTTGCGACGGTCGCCCCCGGACTATGGCATGACGCCGTCCCGGACGGTACGTACGCTTGGGACTTGTTGCAGAACAACATCCTCGATATCTACGCGAATGGCTGTAGCTTGCGTCGGCCGTCCCCCGGACTGTGGCATGACGCCGTCCCCGACGGCACGTATGCTTTGGACTTGTTGCAGAACAACATCCTCGATATCTACGCAATGTCTGTGGCTTGCGACGGTCGCCCCCGGACTATGGCATGACGCCGTCCCGGACGGTACGTACGCTTGGGACTTGTTGCAGAACAACATCCTCGATATCTACGCGAATGGCTGTAGCTTGCGTCGGCCGTCCCCCGGACTGTGGCATGACGCCGTCCCCGACGGCACGTATGCTTTGGACTTGTTGCAGAACAACATCCTCGATATCTACGCAATGTCTGTGGCTTGCGACGGTCGCCCCCGGACTATGGCATGACGCCGTCCCGGACGGTACGTACGCTTGGGACTTGTTGCAGAACAACATCCTCGATATCTACGCGAATGCGTGTGGCTTGCGTCGGCCGCCCCCCGTACTGTGGCATGACGCTGAAGTGTTATTATATGTATTAATAGGGGACATTGTATCACTTTAGTACGGGATCATATTATCAGAATGCATTTTATGTAATCACTTCTCTTTCTTGTCTTTATTTTAATTAGTATTAAAGGCGATGTTTGTTTGATAAATTTGCAATATCTTAATTAAGCCTTAATTTTCCTAATTCCCTAACAATGACTTGTGACCATCATTTCATATGACGTCACTATTGTAAGGAGAGGTGGGTGATCTGAGAACAACATGATATGTACTTCTCGGTCTCCTGTTTCCCCATCCTATTGTACTGTTGTTTAGTGTATATATACTATACTTTGTGAGAGGAATAAACGTATTATTATTATTATATTATACAAGATGGTTGTCTCATTTCCATAACACAATAGTCTCGACATTTCAACGCGGTCTCCAGCGATATGGCTTACTGACGATTCGGACAAAATATATTCGGACAAAGTGTCCGAATTGACACATTTTCATTTTGTTTATTTTTTCCACTGACAATTCGGACACTATTAAATTATTGAAGCTGTTTAGTACAGCCAGATGAAAAAGTTTTAAAATAAAATATGTGGAAAAAAAGCGTTAGCAAAACTATTTTACGGTGGCTCTAAGGCGGCATCTATCGGTAATAGATTGCTTTGTGGACGTGTATCACTGCTAGTGACCACATTTGATTATATTACACTAGCTTCTGCCCACGACTTCGTCTGCGTGGACTTCAGAATTGGGTCTAAAGCTTTTTAAACGTTAACAATTTTGATTCTTCCGACGGGAACTATTTGAGAGATCATCAAGGAATATAAAGTACATGTCCCTTTCCATAGCATATGTGACATGCATACCAAATTTCAAAGCTGTCTGCCCGCGACTCAGCTCGTAAACAATTTTTCCTCGGGAACTACTTAAGGAATCGGGATAAAAGGGCTGCGGTCCGAAAATCAATAAAAGTCACTATCAGCGCTATTAGCGCGCTCAAACGCGTCCCGAAATGCTGTGAGCGCACTAACGATAAGCGGCATGGAAAGCCGCATTGACGTCATATTGGACTTACGGCGCTAATCCTCTGGAGCGAAATCACTGTAAGCGAACTGTCAGTGTGACATTTGATAATTGTTTATAGGGTTGAATATTAACGTATCTGTTCTAAATGAGCAACGGAGTAACAATGCTTTGATTAAAAATCCACAAAACAAAAGTACTGAGAAGCAATGAAAACAAAAGACCCAACCCAACCAAATTTTAACTAGACATTTGGTTTGACAAGTTGATACTGTAAAACCTCGCATCAACTAGCACTTTTAATACGCTTTGTAATTCGGACCGAGTGATTATGATCGTCAGCACTGTGAGCGCTGTTATCTATTTCGGACCGCAGCCATTGTAGCCTTTATGTTCTTTTCCATGTCAAAGGCTACATGCATGCCAAATTTTGATCCAAATCCGTTCAGCCGTTTTTGGGTGATTGAGTAACAGACATCCACACTTTCACATCCTACTAATATTATAAATGTGAAAGTGTGGATGTTTGGATGTTTGTTACTCAATCACTCAAAACGGCTCAACGGATCTGGATGAAATTTGGCATGCATGTAGCCTTTGACATGGAAAAGACATAGGCCACCTTTTATCCCGATTCCTCAAGTAGTGCCCGAGGGAAAACTGAAAATTGTTTACGAGCTAAGCCGCGGGCAGAGAGCTTTGAAGTTTGGTACGCATGACACCTATGCTATGGTATGGAAAAGGACATGTACTTTATATTCCTTGAAGATCTCTCGAATAGTTCCCGTGGGAAGATTAAAAATTGTTAACGAGCGAAGCTTTAGACCCAATTCGGAAGTCCAGGCAGAAGCTAGTTTATAATATTAGTAGGATTGATACCTGTGCGCGTCGTCGCCGTCGCCGTCGTCGTCGTCGTCGCCGTCGCCGTCGCCGTCCTCGCTGGGCGGCGGCGAGGAGCGCGGCGACGGCGGCTGGCTGAGCGCCTGCATCAGCCGCCCCTTGGACTCGTTCCATATACTGGACAGCCGCCCGTCAGGGCCGAAAAGAAGCAGGAACGCGTCGATCAGCTCGCGCGACTTCTCCTCCCACTTGGTCAGGATGTCGACGCGCTTCTCGCCGATGTTCGTCATCACCTGCGTCATCGGAGCGAAACGAAACGTCCAAATCAACTGGCTTGTAAATAAACACGTATGTTATATCCTTACCTATACATTCCCCACCCCGGACACTCAATGCAACGTTTGCAAATCAATTACCTATTACTACTACTTAAGTAAATGAAGTTTGTACATGCGCAAATCAGTGCGTGGAATCTGGTAGGGCTGAGTGCGCGGTTATCAATCGAAACGACTCCAGAAGTGCAGTGACCGCCTTCTCTTTTACCCGCATAGCGCTGTCTCTGTTATCGGCCGGCGCTCGCGTCTACTCGCCCGAGCGATCGCGCGCGTCCTTGTTTATGTGTCAGTGATGTGTACAACGAAGTGCGGGGTGGGATGAGGTATTTGAAATGAGTGCGGGGAGGTGAGTGGCCATTCTGTATGGAGTACTATTATATATTCTGTGCCTATACTAACATCGAGAAAATTTAAATGTGGTTTCAAATAAATAGTGAATGCTAAAAAGCAATCAGTGAATCT
The DNA here is from genome assembly GCA_963935595.1 of Schoenobius gigantellus. Classification (NCBI taxonomy): domain Eukaryota; kingdom Metazoa; phylum Arthropoda; class Insecta; order Lepidoptera; family Crambidae; genus Schoenobius; species Schoenobius gigantellus. The sequence continues at coordinate 13,248,638 of OZ012544.1, read as the reverse complement.
TTCATTATTTTCCTGAACTATATTATGAACAGGGTTACAAACATCACCTTTTTCCCCTTGTCTTTGAGCTCATCCATCTTGTTCTGTAGGCGGAATTTCTTCTCGTTGAGGAATGACACGTTGAGCTCCTTGGCGGAGTAGCCGCGAGCGAGGTTCCGCCGCACGTAGATGTCGTAGTCGCGGACTATCCTCGCTACGATATCTGACGTGGACACACCTGTTGGACACGGCGGACACACATTTAAATTAGCAATTATGCTTCATGATTATTTTTACTAACGCCCACTGTTAGACATATAGGCCTTCCCCAGGGATCCCTAAACAGATCGGTCCTGCTTTTCACGCAACCAGCCTGCTTCCCGCGACCTTTAGCTTTTCGGCATATACTTTTATTCTGCAAAGGCCTATTTCATCGCAACTCCGTAACTAACCAGATGACGATATTTGACGGTGCCAAAAGGGCCTCATTAACCAGGAGTCTCCATAAAGAATTAAGCACTCAACTGAATTACATTTTTGTATCTCCACAACAGTTTAGATACTTCGCAGTGACCTACTCCAATACACCTGTTTCTAAATATACTCTTTGTATCTTAATCACCTAATGGGTGCCAAATGAGGCGCGCCGAGCGTTAATAATGGAACCATAAAACGGTTACATTGTATATAAAGTAAGGCGACCGCGTTTTGTCTTAGGACAAAATGGGAGTTCTACTATAGAAAACAATACTATAAAATCGCTTGTATAATGGACAGCCTCATACCTACACTTTAAAACCATTCTTAAATAAACAATTCTCAAACAATAATACAACTGACTTGCTAGCCAATAACACAATTACATTGTAACGGAAGTCGATACCTAAGTACACGCACAGTAGAAAATATACTTTGTTGTATAATAGATTGTATTTGTTTTGTACGTGTCTAACCGGCACAATTGCGTACGTGGCAGAAGTAAACGTTGATACGAATGACATTGAACTTTAAATCTTTGGCATTGGGGTAAAAAATGTCGCTATCTTGCATAGCGTTTATATTGGTCGAAAAAGATATAAATATTTATATGACATAGAAACAGATGAGTGCTGGCAATGACCCCATTCTAAGGACGGCCACTCGTGACACAGTTTATTGACTCGGGCGTAGATTTGTATGGCTTGAGAAGCCGTTGGTCAGCAAGTAGGGTATTACACATAATGCGCAACACTTACGGGTATATAAATTTCAAATGTAATTTAAACTACTGAGATTGTATTTACGTTTTTCCTCCATATATTTAATGTTTGATTATTATTTGGATAGAGAAATAACCCGGTCTGTATCCAACCATTCCACCATTATCTCTATTACAAATGGAAAAATTTGCATTCTGTGTGAATTTCTGGACATAAACTATATTTCAACTATCTACAAATGCCACCATATGCCATATTTATATACGGAATAGAATATACGGCGTATAGACCATCTGACAGTGCGAGCGAGAATGTATAGTCTTATGAAGTTTTAGAGAATTTGAAAGAGATTAGACAGTAGACTTAGCTACTTTGTAACCGGATTTGAATGATAAGATCAGCCACATTGGATATTGGAATTCAGCTACGTAATATTAAAATTGACAAATCAAAATTGTTCACATTTAATGAGCTGTCAGTACGTCTATACGCCAGTATATTCAAGTCTATGCATTTTTCAAGTTCCGAGTCCGACATGCATTTGTTGAGAGTCATTGCGAGGCCAATGATTAATTCTTACAAACTTGAGTGAGATGGGTTTCTAATAAAAACATTGGAAGATTCTTTTTAAGCTCAAGAATATTTTAATACCAGTCGAAAAGTCTGAGAAGGTAAGTACTTGAATGTCCTGAAATATATAACCTTATACATTTTTTAATACATATCTTCTACCTGCCCCCCCCATCATGACCACCAAAACACGATATACATCATAAGTACGTCACAAATTTCACAATGTTCTCTAAATTCCTAACTTTTTCAGATTTGCGAATGTTACAAGAACCACATCACATGAGCCGTAGTTGCCATTTTAACCACCAAGGGGATAGTCTCTGATTATTCTCAACATTGTTATACATACTATTTGTTTGCACTTTTCCCGATCAAACAGCGACTCACCCTCTGTCCTCTGCGTTGCGACGAACATGTCCTTAGCTTTGATCATGGCGTACAGGTCGTCGCAGTCCTCGGTCGTGTACGGGATGTCGTCGTGGGCCACGAAGTCTATCTTGTGCCTCTCCAGGAACTCCTCGTCGTACTCCCACGGCGCGTCCCGCACTATCTGTCGGAAACGGAACCGGAAAGTGACATATCCTCGAACTAAAGCGATTAATTCCGACGTGATTAGAGGGAGAGCACTGTGTGCATACCTATAATTTAGTCGCACAACTGTATAAGGGTTATGTTCGGGATTTCTCTAAGTGATCGAATCGGAAATGATAAGATCCGCAGAAGAACTAAAGTCACCGAGATAGCCCAAAAATTTGCGAACCGAAAGTGGCAGTGGGCAGGGCACATAGCTCGCAGGACTGAGTGCGGGACCGTCTTCGAGAGGCGCCACCGTACCGGGAGACGTAGCGTTGGTAAGCTTCCCACAAGGTGGACCGACGATGTGCGAAACGTAGGACGGATATGTTTGGAGATCCTTGGGTTAGGCCTGTCCAACATTGAGCATCTCTTGGTTGAGATGATGATCGCCAACTTGACCTGTTAATATTTCCATGTAACCGGGTAGTACAATGCGAGCATTTTGAAATAATCATTGTACATCAGATATTGCGTTCATACTTGCAATTCGTTTCACAATTATTACATAGCAGTTAAATTAATCTGCGAGTTTAAGGGAGTTCTTCGCCTCACAAAAGACCGCAGTCAAACTATGTTGTATGTTGTGCAATGAGAGAGGTCACCAGAGAGACCAGAGGAGAATCGAACCGTTTAATATCAGCAGCCTTACTCTTGAAAACTAATTGCGTTCGATCGACATTGATATCGTAGTTTTGTTAATCTCTTGGACGCAACACTAGCTCGCCAATTGATTGATACCGTATTGCGCGGATTTAGTTAACTAATGGACTCAATTCTGTGCACCCGCCGTCTAAATAACCTAAAGCTAAAATTTCTAAATTTAAACTTAATTTAAATGGCCGGTTAAGCAAGTGCTGTTCTACGATGACAGGACAACTAAATTTAGGCAGAGCTAGCGTAATTCTATAATTGTCTAAGATTAGTTTAGGTGATTGTGTTACTATGGTAAAAATATTAAGTGACTTAATGAATGGAACTTGTTGTTAAAGAAACTATAACGGGTTTATGTTTAGGTATATAACAGTTAATACATTTACTGTACATTTTTATCTTGTTTTTAACAATATAGTTCTAACTAATAAAATAGGGTTTTTTATTTTCCTATTCATTTAAGGCGAAAACAATCAATTTGGGCAAAATTTAAATGTTTGTTTGTTAGGATTTGTATTTTTCATTACCAAAATGGCGGATTTTAGCAAGGCTTAAATTTTAATCGAGATGATTTTAGTCGCCGCTTAAAAATAGTCAGTTTAGAATGTTACTCAAAATCCGTGCAATATGAAAAACGAACCTTATTTGTCGTTAGTGCTGCAATTCGAGTAATAGTTTTAGAAGTAAAGTCTATAAATTTGTATAATTTGGAAGTTTAAGAGGACATTCTAGGAATCATCACAACTCAATACGTCCCCACCGATGGGCTCGAGCCTACACTAAGTTAGCGTGTTTAGGCCTTAGTCAACCAGTGGTTGACAACCACGCTGGTGTAGTACGGATTGCTCGACTTCTCATACACCTTTGTATTTCTACGCAGATATATGCATGCAGGTTGCCTCACGATGTTTTCCTTTACCGTAGGAGCGTCGGACAAATGTACATGTGAAGTCCGAAAAAACACATGGCGGGATCGATCCCGATCCACGAGTCCACGAGCGCTACCGACGCTCATTCTAGAAATATTTACATTCAATTAATGCGATAGTTCATCTGAAGAGAAACCGCAATGTAAATATTGTTCTCATAAATATTAAATGCTTTTCTGAAAATATTCCACATCTTCGATTTTGTTGACGTCGATGTTATCATTATGTCCACAGTAGAACCACAGAATAGATAATAGTACTACGTACAGAACGGCCACTCACCTCCCCGCACTCATTTCAAATACCTCATCCCACCCGGCACTTCGTTGTAGGCATCACTGATACATACACAAGGGCTCGCGCGATCGCTCGGGCCAATAGATGCGAGCGCCGGCCGATAACAGGGACAGCGCTATGCGGGTAAAAGAGAAGGCAGTCACTGCACTTCTCGCGTCATTTCGATTGATAACCGTGCGCTCAGCCCTACTAAATTCCACGCACACATTTGCGCGTGTACGAACGTCATTTGTTTATGTAGTAGTAATAGGTAATTGATTTGCGAACGTTGTATGGAGTGTCCGGGGTGTGGTAGAACGTAAATACCCTGAATTGTTAACAGACAACGGAAACGAACGCCACTCATAAATTGATGGCAATCGATATTCAATTAATAAACACATTAATGTCTACAACAAACTGAAAACAGCCTACTACTATTTGCCCAACCAACCCATCGCCCGTGCCTACCACTTGACACGAGTTTGCAATCAATTATTAGTCACAAGTCGTGTGGCGACGCGGCGCCCGTTCAGTGACAACAGATCACTTATTTAAACATAGCATAGCCACGGTCGGCCACGGACATAGCACTGTAACGGTAGTACTTATTAGTTGTGTGAACATAACTTCATATAGTGTGTAATAACTTTATTTCAAACGACTTCGAACGAAGCACAGAAGATACAGTAGTTGTAACGACTGGTTTAAAAGAGGATTTGGTTTAAGAGTTACCTGCGGAGTTCGTATCTATCATGTCACACGTGAATTTTATGGTTCATTATACATAACCTAACCCTGCCATTCATAAAAATAAATGAAGTTACTAGTAGCTTATAAAGTATTTTGTTTCTCTCACTCTTACCAAAAGGATCTGCCAGGAAATTTTATTGTAAGTACGTATATTAATAACGCAGTACGCCTATGGTCTCTAATAGGCTGACGTGAGCATCATCAACATCGATCAGAAAGTACTGTCAGAGATTCTACTCAGCATCTATCACTATCACAATTTGACATTAGTGTACACAGAACATCGCCTTTATGTCGCCTGTAATAGCGATTAGCGGCGACTTTCGCAGTGCAAACGTAAGGCTCGATGTGTCGTCTACTGTCCATCCATATCTGATTTGCTTGAGACTCTTCCTAAAGTATGTATTGGAGAACGTTTTATCTGTCGATAATATCGGATTCCGACTATTCGAAGGTACTCCTAACACGAAATGTTCCACGAACTCATATCGAAATATCGCAGAAGGAGATAACGCAGGTGTTCTACATCTTTTGCGTCGCAAATTTTGTCGTTTCAAACTGGAACTTCGTGGTCGTCGTCCCTACACAATGTGTGAAAACGGATATTGCAATATCGATTCTAAGCTCTCACGTAATGACCGATAATATCGCGCCGGCATTGCTAAAGAGCCTTTAAAGAAAAACAGTCTGAACGCATAACAACAACAAGGTATAAATTCTTTTTCACAGATGCATCAGTAGTCTGTTATTGTAATGAACTAAAGGCTACTTTCAACTCTACATTTAAAGCGAAGTTTTCACCGACAACATTTGCTACACAGCTAAGCAAATATTTAAATTCACGTTCACGCACATGCTGGGTCGTCGATTACATTACTTAAATACTAACATAGAAATGACGTCACCGTGTAGTGTAAGCGTTTGATAGTTTCATTAGATAACGCGCTCTTTATGTACCGCGCAGCATCAAATAAAACTCGAATGACTTCAGCGACTGATGTGATGTGCTGAATTTAAACTCGATACTTGTAATTTTCATGTATCGATTCACATTCATTATCCGGATATAGACTCGTATTGCCATCAATAAATAACATCATATGCTGTCAGATAAGCGTTCGACCTCCGGCTGAATGTATTTATAGAAATACATTCGGATTCGGAGCAGAACGTCATTGAAGTCAGTATAGGTTTACTACCCACACGTTTATATAAAATTCATTAAGTGGCTTTTGTTGCCTAACATGTGTAGCACACAATCGTCAAGTATACTGCGACCATAATAGTTTCCTACGAACTTATATAGATTTTCTGGTATTCTTTTATTCACATCGCTTAACGACAGACCACTGTAACACGTCAGTGTTTTGTCATTTTAGGGTCAAAAATCCCCACCGAGCCTTGGCTCTTTTAGGCACTGCCGGGGTGGTTCGGAGAATTGGAGTTACCCAGAACCCGGATCACCCTGACTATGGACATGATGGACATCGAGGTTGGTCTAGGTGGGTATGCCCTGCACTGATCAGGGGAGAGTCCCACACACGCCTGTCGATTAGCCATCGGCAGGGTACGGTGCGCAGCAGCATTCCACCTCGTCAAAAGAAAGGCACCGCAGCACACGATATGCACATTCTACTCCATTTTGTTACTGGTGTGCTCTCTTTATGTATACGTATGTGCTGTGTGCGATTATGTGTATGAATAAACGATTTATCTATCTACATTCACATGGATGGAGAACTAACAGCTAACGCCCCATTGAGCTCTAACTCTAGCGACCTATTCCACGCGCTACTCAACACACTAACTCTTGACTACCTCAATGAAAAGGTACCCCCCCCCCCCCCCCTGTTGTGAATAAAATGAATGCTGTCAGCAATTACCTCATCGACGTATCTGCAATGCCTCACCGCCTCGTACCGCTCGTCCTCCGTCATCACCGTGCGCCCCTTGCGGCTGTGTGTCAACTTGTCATTGCAAACTGGAACAATACAGCACGGTCAACGCCGGCGCCGGTCAGGCAGGGCACAATCAAACCAACAATGGGCCGCTTGCGTCACCCAAGCGTTCGCGGGTCATTGTTGGCCAGATATATGGACCTTCACATTTAAGGTGATGAATTGATAAAAGGCTTATACCTACGCCACGCCGTAAAAAGCGTAAGAGCCGAAAGAATCGAGTTTTATAATTATTGTATGTATGTGTCGTATCACACGCTCGGCGTGAAATCGTCGATGGAATATTATCTGTGAAACACTATTCGCAAAAACGTCATTTTGAGATATACTTTAGGTATTTTCATTACTAGTTTAATGTAGTACCGACTTCGTTATATCGCAGTAATGAGTTTAAAGTTTAAATCCCCCAGTGTGGTTCCCTTTCAGCGCTCATTTTCGCACTAATGTGTGTGCCGGCTCTGCACTGAAGTCATTGTCCCTATTCAAGTTATGTTTTAGGAGATCATTAGTGTGCAAACATAGCACTCTGTGTTTCTGTCAGCGTCACAATAAAATTGTGTTGCCGATAAAAAAACAAGATAAAAAGTCACGCACAAACACGACACTTCGAACTATCCACATTGTAAGTGATTAACTTTCACTTAAATGCAAATTCGACCTTATACGTGGGTGGGTAGGTATATGAATCATACAATATACTCGTATTGTCGAATGCAACCAAATTTAAAGGGCACCGAAACTCATTAGTTAGTGCTGAGCTAATGCAAGCTCATTCGGCTAGGACGTTATTGTCGGTGCTTTAGGTAGTTAGATTGATTTACTTATCTACTTTTTAACGGGGATCGAGGATTGTGTTACCTTATTTTCTAAGGGTGCGGTTTACCGAGCTAGCCTAATAGACCGTTCGACATAATCTGCCTAAATTTGAATAAAATATTTATGTAGGTATAAAAAATTTCAACGACCCAGACCTTGCAAAATCAGTAATGTACATACAGGATGTAAAAAGACCGGTGCCGAAGCCAAAACCCGCGTATTGCTCCCATCATCACCATAGTTTTTGTCTTCTAGACCATGGTTGTGAAACTAATAATTGCCGAGATATTCAAGGTTAAAGTTACAATTTTTTTTTCGAAATATTTTATTGAAAACTGTTCGAAATGATTTTGATAATTTTCGTCCAAAGAAACATCTACTAAAAAACCAAGTATTTCTTAACAATATTTATGTCTGAAAAGGTATCTCTTGCGCGGGAAACTCGTCTTGATTTGCACGCACTCACACTGACTCACTAAAACCGACGCGATATCCGGACGCGCAAGCTAGGCACGGGCACGCGTTTACATTGCATAGTATTTATTGTCGTTGTTTTTTAATCCTAAAAATTAATTTCGTTTCACATCATTGATTTTTCGCTTTATTGCTTTATTTAATGAATGCGTAGACGCGGGCTTCGGTATACGTCTTTTTACATCCCATCTATAGATGCACGCACAGCCGTAACCGCTTATGGTAGAAACGTGAAATTTGGACAGTTGTTTTAATTCAAAATGCGGATGCACACTGAGAAGGGATTTTAAAAAATTTAACCCTAAAGGTATGAAATAGGGGTTGCAAGTTTGTATGAAAAAATCTTAAAATTAGCAATGATTTTGATAAAACTTGTGATTCATGCTCTTAAAAATATTTCATTGAATGCGTTTCATGGTTTATTGGAATTCACCATAATAGGGTGCAAAATAGGGGTTGAAAGTTTCTATGGAAAATATTTAATATCTGCTCCAATTTCTATGAAATTTATTATCAGGGCTTAAATAGGCTACAATATTATATTTCCTACGGGAAAATATAAATTCCCACGGGAAAACAATAATAACGCGGGCGAAGGTGCGAGCGGAAAGCTAGTCATGTATAAAAAGCAGATGGATTCTATAACAATAATAAGTCTCTTATTTTAGACTCAATCTTTTAAGCAGTACACCTATAAATTGATAAGATTAATAATATTATGAGGCACATGATCAGTATATTGAAAATCGAAAGCCCTACGATGAAAACTATAAATAATTAAAATTTGATTATTTGTAAATAATTAAGAATATTGATATTATTCTAAACACATCAATCAAACAATACCATTAAGTAGTTTTCTTTTTAATTTAGTCTCACCAACTGCTCATATACACTAGTCATGTTATAGATACATGTTTGTAGGTTATAGTTAGACCCAGGACCATTGTTTGCATACTTACCTATATTTGTTGTAACTGTAACCTGTTATGTGTCTTATAAATAAATAAATAAGTCCTGATCAATAACTACAAATACGAAGACATGTTTGTTTGTGTTTTCATTCACATTTATATATAGATAGACAAACGGTTTAGTTAGGTACTTTAATGACACGATCATCGCAAACAAAATCAATATTTGGAAATTTTTACATAGGATACGTGAATGGTAACTGAATTATAAATTTTATGTGAACATTACTTATATATTTTGGTCCTACAATTAAAGGGAAGCATTTTCCAGTGTATGAGTGGTCGATCTAAGTTGGTCGTAAGCGCGATCGCTAGTTACGAGATCCTTAGTTTCGACTCGGGTTGGGTCGGACAAAAAATTGTTGAGCTTTGTCTGATTATAAAATTCTCACTGACAGTACGGAGTTTGGAATTGGTCAGACAGTAGCAATAGACTCGCTTCATACTACTTGGGACTTAAAACAATTTGGCAATACATTCGGGGAGAACAGAAATATATATTTTCACTCTCCCAATGTAAATGCATGGATTGGTAAACAAAACGCATTTTTACCTAGCCGCGGGAATGCGGGATCCTGAAGACGCAATTTATTTTTCACTGGATTTAGATAACCGTTCACGTTCAGAATCACATAACAGTTTTGTTAATGGTAACCACGATTATGACGAGTCATTCACCATTCATTTATTACCTTGTACTCGTATCACGTACTAGATCTCATTGTTGTTTGAGTCTGGTTCAGATTTAAATACATACCTACATAATTAAATACATGATATGATGATACGCTACTACCAATAATAGATCACAAACACACCCAAAGGAAAAACCTGTGATCAAGATAAAAGGAAATGTTTTGTCAGGTGTTACGCAGACACATGTTGTTATAATCTCTATCGTAATCTGTATGGAATGATTAATTAATCATATTAAAATCGTACGATGCTGAAGACCCACCAATCGCGTAAAAATGAACTTGATCCATTAGGTGATAGCACAATCTTATCGTTTCTAGTGATGCAACGTCCGTATTATGGCGCACAAAACAATGAACACGTGCTTTTTAAAAATGTGACATTTACCTAATTTAAAGTGATATTAGAATAAAGACTGAAAATGTAAGGTCACGTGCTCATTATAGCTAATAAAATCGGTAAATATATTTTGAAATCAGTATAGAATGATACCAATAAAATTTACAATCCATAAATAGTATAAACATATACCTACATTTATAGGAAGTTTTTGTATCAGTTCGTTCAGTAGTCGGTTAGCTTATACGTTTTTCAGGACAAAAATCGAGGTTTTATAATTTGTTAAGTCGCATAAAAATATAACCAACGTCAGTTAGTTATTGGAATGAAAGCCTGATAACTACATTGTTGTGTTGTGTAGTTATTTCATTTACTGAGTAAAGAAAAACAAACATCAGTTATCAAACCCACAAGAGTTTGCTTTGTGGGTGCGTGATAAAAATCGTTTCTTCGATAAGAGCTTCACAGTTGGTCTACGGTGTGCGATGAAATACAAATAAAAAAACAAGTGCAATTCCACCAAGTGGCATAAAGAACAGGTTAATAGCAACAGGATTATCGGATTTTTTTAAATATCTTGGAGAAGTTTTTGAACTGTCTTATGAACCGTTCTGCTATTTATGTGTCTGGGTGTGTAGCGTACGTGCTACTAGTATGTATAGTAACATTTCTCGCTGGAGTATATTAGAATTTTATAAAGGGTAACAATAAAAAATATTATATTGTTTTAAGCTTTCATTAGTATACAACACGTGCATGCCCAGCCTTAGGAATCCATGAGACGTTTTGCAAACCTCAGGGTAATTTATTTTGACTGATGGAATGAAGGAATTAACTTTATGCAAATGTGAGTCACCACATTTGACAGTAGGCTATTCGTTAGTCGCAGCAGCGACTGAGAGAATACTGAAATTAAAAACTAGTGGACACTTTAATCATAATTTCTACTGTTATACCAATTAAAAATGCACCTGAGGTGTTTGAGGTCACCCTGTCTTAGGCGCTTAGATAGTAGGTACCTTATTTTTCATACAACGTTAGTTAAATAATTTCTTTTTCTTTCTCTTCTAATATTAAGTTCTAGCTGTACCGGAACGATTCATTCCACGTGGGGGGAGCTCTGGTGTTCTGAGATTCTTGCTTTGTTAGCGTAGTTCAGCCATCAGTTTCCTACAATCTTAAACATGTGCACCCTAGATTAAGATCAGCTGAGTCGCATTATTGTTAAGATTGTGGAGAAAATAAATAAATATTACTATTATACCTATCCGTTAAGATTCTGTAAGTGCGGTCTGAGAAAAGAAAGATCGAAATCTAAATAGTTAATACAAAATGACACATATCTTTCGTTCTTTTTTCAAGATAAGTGATTTAAAATAAGGAGTGGGGCTCGCTATATTAGAATAAAGTAGAAAATTTACCTACGTTTGATGTCATGCGACATTTCAAATCAATACATCGTCGGAAGATTTTAACTATTTAAAAAAAGACAAAATACATTGCCAATATTAAAAAAAACCTAATGGTCACGTTGGACATTGAAAAGACTTGGGTGTTATGAGTATAACACAACATAAGGACACTATACTTACAAACATTTAAGAAGCATAAGCGGCGCATATGCGCGTGCACTCAGAGAACGATTTCTAAGGTAAAGCAACGTTCGTTGTGGTCAGTCCTATGATGGGTGATCAAAATACGAAACATCTCGAGTTCCCCCGTGTTTCGGAAGGCACGTTAAACAGCGGGTCCTGCGCCTGCCCCCGTAGCACGTCCACCAAAACACGATATGATAAAGCGATTTATCGCAATGAACTGTCAAAATAAGACGAAACCCTATTGTATTTTGACAGTTCACCGCGATAAACCGCTTTATCATATAGTGTTTTGGTGGACGTGCTAGCGGGGCTGATCTCGCCCAGGTCGTGTCGGATAACCATCCCATCGTACTGTGCGAGTGAAGGAACAGAGTGCACTTGCGTTTGCGCAGTCGCTTGTGCACTATAATATTTCCTGCGCAAATGGCTAGTCTCTGTAGAGATTGACTGCGTTATCCATTGATTTACTAGTAAATCACTGGCTTTACCTAATATGTTATCGTTTTTAGGGTTCCGTAACCAAATGGCAAAAAACGGATCCCTTATAGATTCGTCATGTCTGTCTGTCTGTCCGTCCGTATGTCATAGCCACTTTTCTCCGAAACTATAAGAACTACACTGTTGAAACTTGGTAAGTAGATGTATTCCGTGAACCGCATTAAGATTTTCAAACAAAAATAGAAAAAAGCAATAAATTTTGGGGGTTCCCCATACATAGAACTGAAACTCAATTTTTTTTTCATCAAACCCATACAAACCCATCTATGGATAGGTCTTCAAAAATCATATTGAGGTTACTAATATTATTTTTTTCTAAACAGAATAGTTTGCGCGAGAGACACGTCCAAAGTGGTAAAATGTGTGCCCCCCCCCCTGTAACTTCTAAAATAAGAGTATGATAAAACTAAAAAAATATATGATGTACATTACCATGCAAACTTCCACCGAAAATTGGTTTGAACGAGATCTAGTAAGTAGTTTTTTAATACGTTATAAATCCTACGGAACCCTTCATGGGCGAGTCCGACTCGCGCTTGGCCGGTTTTTTTCCCTCTTTTATTTGTTTTACTTATGGGTTGAGTGATTCGCGAATGAAAGGCAGATGGAGCTCAAATGCGATTTGATACATTTTAGCTCTATCTCCCAGAGTGGACACTATACTAACAAACCTCCGACTATGAGGTAGACGTTCGGGAAGACCGCCTTGGCCTGCTGCAGCTGCCTGGCGTGGCCCTGGTGGAACATGTCGTAGATGCCGTCGGAGTAGACGCGCACGCGGCGGCCGCCGGCGCCGAGCAGCGCGGCCGCCCGCGGGATGCGCCCGTAGTGGCACCGCTCGCGCTCCACCACCGCCGCGGGGTCCGTGCTGAACGGCGCCTCGTTTCGTAGGGACTGCAACCACATGTACACATATGACGTACAACGACATATCACCGGCACAAAAACTCATTTTTTTTATTGCAGAAAGTTGGCAAACAGGCAAACTGCCCACCTGATGGCAAGTGGTAACAGTCACCCATAATACATGTGGCTCTTGTGAGATTCGCAGCAAAACTACAGCCCCCGCAAGAACCACAGTGTACGTTGTCAACTTGTGTCACTGCCATATCTTACCCTTCAAACCGGAACACAACAATGCAAGCACTGCTGCTTTGCGGCAGAAATAGGTAAGACGGAGGTACCTAAGCAGACGACCCTGGTACAGAGTCTCCCTCCAGCAACTGTGTGCTTGTTTAGACAAGCAAAATGAACAACTTTTGCTATGGAACCAATCTCGAATTCGCGAAAAAAAAATCAGCTTCAGTTCAACATCCACTGAACCTAAATGTATGAAACAGATGATTTTTTTCGCGATTTCGAGTTTGGTTCCATAGCAAAAGTTGTTCATTTTGCTTGTCTAAACAAGCACACAAAATTTGGCTCCCGGTGGAAAAATAACCCGGTATGTCCCCACCGAGGCGCTAGAGCCTCCCTAAGTCAGGGTGTTTAGGCCTCAGTCAACCACGATGGCCCGTTTCCCGCGCAAAAAATAATCCCCAACCTCAAGGCAACCTAGTGCTGCTGGGACGTCACGGGGTGTAAAGCGGCGTACAACACCTGCGCCGCTCACAAAGCAGCAGAGCCACGCGCCTTTTGGCGTAGCGCCAGTCCGGCAACGGACGACTCACAGGCAGGGGGTCAGCGGGAACAAGGCCTCGCTGTGGTCCCCTTCCCCCTGTCTTGTGACGGACGGAGGAGCTGCTGGGGGTTTTTAGTGGGTAGACCTGGACCGATCGGGCCCGGGGAGTCCCACATACCCTCGTGGCTTGGCTCACCTACGAGGGATGCGCAAAGCATTTTCCCCCTCCCAAAAAAAAATTGCGGATTGGTTGACTTCACTTCACATACACCTTTGAATTTCTTTGCAGATGTATGCAGGTTCCCTCACGATGTTTTCCTTCACCGTAGGAGCGTAAGACAAATGTATATATGAAATCCGAAAACGAAAAACACATTGGTACATGGCGGTTCACAGCGGGGATCGAAGCCGCGTCTTGGACATAACGTGCCTTGACCAATCGGCCACCAGCTCTTATCAGCCCCGACAAAATCTTTAACTGTATTGATCTCCTCTGAACGTTGTTAAGCCAATTTAGTCTTTACACGGTAATAGTATATAATTACCGTGGTATTTATTCACTGTTAATTACTACGTATCGACATCCAATTTAGAAATCTTTACAGATTTGTTTGAAAATTGGTTAGGAATAAAGGAAAGTTATAAGTTTTATAACTTTGCTGAAAATAAATTGAAAAATGAATAAATAAACAAAAGAAGAAAAATTCGTCTCGGACGGGGATCGAACCCGTGACTTCAGCGTACCTCAGGGTGCATTCGAGGAATGGTTAGTCCGATCCCGAGCTTGTCTCCACTGGGGGCGGAGAAGTTACTGGAGGGTAATTTAGCCAGGTATGGGGGTTTTTACCAGAGACCATAATGGCATATCCAAGGCGCGGCCTTGTCAGCTTTTCAGTCCCTTGTAGAATCGTAAAGAGATTCCCCCGCCCTAAAAAAATGGTATGGGACATAGTTCGATCCCCGCCTGAGACGAATTTTTCTTCTTATTTATTCATTTTGCAACGACATTATCACCCACTATGCACTCAAAACATCACAGTTCACACAGCAATGACTTCTATGGAAGTCCTTGTTGTACGACTGACAATAGTTTGTATTGTATGAACCGTGAATAATGATTTTTGGTGACGTATACCAATATAGACAATGCTTAGGCGCTCCTGCCAAGAATTTTACCACATTGATCGAAAAGTTATTATAAGTTAACGATCACTTAGTAATTATGGTTAATGTTTGCAGACATTACAAAAAAATGCAAAGGAAGAATTAAGACTTCACTATAAACGGGCTTACTCACATCAGTTCCTAAATGGCACGCAGCACAAGAATTGCACGGCCAAATCAAATAAGATCAAATAAGAGGCCA
Source organism: Schoenobius gigantellus (assembly GCA_963935595.1). Taxonomy (NCBI): domain Eukaryota; kingdom Metazoa; phylum Arthropoda; class Insecta; order Lepidoptera; family Crambidae; genus Schoenobius; species Schoenobius gigantellus. The sequence goes on along the minus strand of OZ012544.1, from coordinate 13,233,362 downwards.
TTCTTCAAACCATTGAAAACGGTTAGACAAAAGTGAAACAGCCATTGTATTTGTATAGCCTTGAGTTGTGATTAGTGCCGATAACAACTGATGAAAGTTGACTTTATCTTAATCTGCGTTTAAATATTACATTAAGTACGATACCTCTTCACTATTTTGCATTAGCTTGTTTTGGTAATGCCTATAAGTACTAGAATAATAATAAAAAATACAACAAACCTAATAAAGCCATAAAACTGCCCTGCATTGATTATGATAATATTAAATAACTTTCCATTTTATTTTTGGAAAAATAGTGTAAAAATGTTACAAAAATTAATGGAATCACTAAAATTAATTTTGATTCCATTATTGATTGGGAACGAATGAAAATTTTAATTGCATTTAAAATTTTTAGCAGCCTCGAAAAGTGTATATAAACAAAAGGAAGCCTTATTGCCAAAGCGACAATCTATACCGGGCAACTAGGGCGTGGAGGAAAGCTAATTAAAAAAAAATTATTTAATGATAAAATCAGTAAATATATGTATACCTACTACATGTAGAACATAATAATACTACATTTATTTGTTTAAGTACATAAAAAGTTGTTTATATTTTAAAGTAAATACGTGGAGGGAGACTCTATAGCAGGGTCGTCTGCTTAGGTACCTCCGTCTTACCTATTTCTGCCGCAAAGCAGCAGTGCTTGCATTGCTGTGTTCCGGTTTGAAGGGTAAGATATGGCAGTGAAATTACTGGGTACTGTGACTTTACATCTGATGTCACAAGTTGGCAACGTACACTGTGGGTTGCCGTTTTGCTGCGAATCTCACAAGAGCCACATGTATTATAGGTGACTGTTACCACTTACCATGAGGTGTGCAGTTTGCTTGTTTGCCAACTTTCTGCAATTAAAAAAAATAATAATAACCTACTTATACGAAACCAAAGATTTTTTTATTTTTGAGACCATATTACTTAATCTGCGCAAATCTTAAAAATGTTGCTATTTTAAGAAGTACACGTTTTGCGAATTGCTCCTTTTGAGAAGTGTCCATTTTGCTGAGTGTACCATTTTTGCACGGTGTACATGTTGCGAAACGCGGTAAACGCACCCATTGCCTCAAACCCACACCTACTCAAGACCTTTACAAGAGGTCCATGACCGTCCATATATGTTGAGAGTACTGAACACGGTGCAAGGTTCCCCTCTTAAGAAGTAAGACCACTCGTTATAGAATTCACGGAATGAAATGAACATTCTGAAAATATAAAAAAAATGAGAATTTGGAAACTCGTATTCTAGTTTTACGTTTGCGAGTGCGAATTTGGATTCTATTGTTTCAAAAATACGTCTAGCGTGTCGTGTTTTCATCGCCGCATACGCGCGATTGCATCGCAAATTGTCGAAATAGAAAGCTCATGGCCTTCATATCACCCGATGGTATTATAAATGACGATGAGGCCGAAGATGGAAGCAAATATAACCTGAAATCCGCAATAACTGAGGAGCTCTCTAATTGTCGGAAAACAACAATGTTACAAACATTGTTATTAAGGCGACAAACTTAAGTAGGACGGTGGTAGATAGCCAGGCGGCCTCAGAAGCCACCACCAGCCAAACCAAGCAGATATTTTTGCGCTTACAGGTAATCGAGCCCCGGACCTCAAGATCAACACTAGGTGGTCTCAAATCTCAACCACCAGGCCACGGAGGCGGTTAAATTTTGCATTGCTGCAGATTCAGATAGTTAGCCAATATGATGATTGTAAAGTCCATTCGCTTAGATACGGTCGTCTTTGTACTGCGCCGCCTAGGCACTTGGCGGCTTTTATAAAAGGAAAACAAAGAATGCCGCGTGGGGCGCACACCCGCTAGTGAATATGGCAATTTTCATCGAAGCGCCAGGATGTGTTTGTTGACTCTCTGTTACGTATACCAAAAATGGTTTTTCGTACTTGGAAGGACAGTGAAATGTCCTTTATGTGAACCAACCAAAAAAACTTTATGTGAACCAACAATAAAAAAGACGGGTATTTTGATAAACTTGTAAACAATTTATAATAAATATTCATCGGTATTGTGTTGAAATTAATATGTGGCTGCACCTATCATAGACACCTCAAAAATGGTGGGGATACCAAGAATCAATATTAAAAACGGGGCCATCAACACTAAAAGATCGATATTTTTATTTTAGATAGATTCGGAACGTGATGATGTTGGATCTCCTATCTATATAAATAAAAAATGGATCTTTGAAATGTGTGTACGCCCATAACTTTCGAACGACTGCACCAAATTGGATGATTCTTGGTTTTATGTATTCGTTATTGTTAGGACAAGGTTTGTATAAAAGAAAATATTTGAAAAATTATTACAGAAACAAAATACGTTCACGTAAAAGCGACGAACTTGACAGATTGACAATCAGGCTACAGCAAATCTATGGTTTCTTACACTGTTGTATTGTCAATAGGTTTTTTAGTATACCCGTGCGGGACCGGGGCGGTCAGCTAGTAATAAATACAGGTGGTAATGACTGAAAATTGGAATAGGTACACTTTAGCAGAGTAAAATTAGACACGATTCTACGAGTGACGAAGAATAGTGTCTAATTTTACTCTGCTAAAGTGTACCTATTCCAATTTTTATTAAAATTCTTTTTGCTACCTTAGTTATGTGTGTTATTTATATTCGAATTTTATTACAATGATCACAATTATGTGCGGGTGTACTAACACTAATTAAGCGAATGGTCTATACAAGTACCTATCACCGCTAGAAAGTCACAGTATTACGACCGGCTTTAATATGCTGGATATTTCTGGATTTGTTTACTGGGGATAAAGTTTTGTATGGAGCTAATGTCAAATACCTATCGCTAGTAACTATCCTCAGATAGATAGAATACTGAAACCGGCCGCTAGTATTTATGAAAAGTAGCAAATCAGGTGATATTTGTAGGCAAAATTCTGGAATACGTCAGAATTGAGCAGCCCAGAAGTCGCAAATTTTGTAAATTACACCTATAAAACTATAAAATATACACCTATAAAAATTTTGAATACTGTTAAAAATTAAAAATATACAATAAATTTTGCGAGCGCGTGAAAAGTAAAAGTAATCGATTGTAAATTGAACTGAACAACAATTTAGTAGTCACTTGAATTTGTAAAGGAATAAAGTTCACTGAGTGATATTGAATAAATAACGCACCTAATTCGTGGGATCACCCCTGTATCATACTGGACTAACCCAGCCAGTTAAGCCGGTAAGCCCCGTTAAATTCGGCGTACTATTATATATTCTGTGATTCGGCTGCTAACTCCAAACAGTCATTTTGAAATACAGTTTAAGTCCAATTTGTAGACTCGTGTTACAAATTCGCTTAGTTATTGGTTTTAAAAATTGAGTTAAAATGATGTAATGGGCAATAATCGCAATTATTTGACAGACACGAATAAAAAAACGTTCTGAAATTATCAAGAGAGTAACAGTTACATATCATTGCATACATAATTTGCATACAGTAATCTGCAATTGGTTTTAGATTAAACGAGCAAGCAATCGAGTATCAAGGTCAAAATACTAAGACAGACGCAGTCATAACAAAAGCCTTTAACGTGTAGAAAAAATGTGTTAACAATAGTGAAAGATCTATCTATTTATCTGTTAGGAGAGACATCTCAACACCCATGATGAGGACGAAACCAATGACCGCTGAGACTTTGTAGGTATAAATTATTAAAATATTTCATTAATACATTCATAAAACTAGAATTATTAACCTTTACGATTTCTCTCATAATTATTAACTATTATTATTAATGTGGTACTTTCCAAATGCCCTTATACACGTAGCAAGACTACCATAGGTATATGTAAACATAGACCTACTTTGTGCGAAGTATACCTGTATACTTCGCACAAAGTGTCCAAAAAGACCATTAATTTTCAATTAAACCATTCTTAACATTCTAAATGGTTTAAAAATAGATCCGCCAGTATAGTAAGTCGTAAGTATGCCTAATATTAAACTTGGGAGTCTAGAATTGGAGACAAAGTGATTGTCGGTAAGCCGATTTGATAATTTACTTTATCATAATGACAATTAATAATGAGGTAATAAGAAACCAAAGTTTTTCAATTCAAATTATTATAAGTATAAATATTTTTTAAGAACACGGAGAAGAGATGAAATAATAAATGAATGAGATTGTTTTAAACTTCGTTACTGAATCTCTTTCTTTTATTTAGATAAGTGATATTTCGACCCATTACAATAAAACGACGAGACACCAAAATACTTAGGTGATTTTGGTTAAGTTATTAATTGGGCAACAAAAAAGGAGGTATCGACATGAACTGCATTCCAAATTTTCATGTAATACCTAAATCAAGTACAAGGACCAAAGCTTTATTATAATCAGCGCGGTGGTCATGTGTTCAGTTGTCAGTCAGGTGTCAGAGTTCAGAGCGGCTCAAATGATAATGAAGTGGCGTGATCTGACGTCACCATCTCCCGGTCGTTATTCATGCATCATCTGATCACAGTATGCAGCCGATAAATTGACCCTCGACTAAATATAGCAATTAACTAAGTAGGTACTTACCTACTTTTGATCATCTATTGATGCTGACCTCATTTAGACTGTCACCACTTTTATATTTTTTTAATTATTTTAAATATGCTTTGTTTAGGAAGTGATTAAGTAGGTAACGTCCAAGCGTTCTCAGAATCCTGTGAATGAAGTTTCAAAGATTTTTTTTAACGAATACCTATCGCGAGTAACGCAACTGCAAAGGGATCGATAATCAGAAAGAGATAATAGTTGAGCTCAAAATATTAATCAAATAATACAAAGAGCAAACAGATCATGTAGTTCCGTAAATGTTAAAAATTTCACTATGGAATGTTTTATAATAATGGCACATTACCGCCGATAAACTTTTAAGAGTAAACATTTTTTACGCTTGTTTCCAATAAACTTACATTAATAAGTCACTAATAGTGATTCTGTGTGGAATATACTCGTACTTTATCACTATAACAGGAATCGGATACAATCTGATAATAGCTCGACAGTACAAATACAAACTGATCACAGATTTACAGCTTTACAAGGTTATTTTACATATTTACTAGATACATATTTCGAAATCATTCGAGTGGGACGACCGGACACGAGATAAAATAACAGAGTTTAAAATATTCCATTGATAACTAGTGTTTCCACCACAGAAGATATAATAGTACTCCGTTTTCACAGAAGTACAGGACTATGATTGGAGACACAAGCCACACCATTTCATATAAACTTTGGGCGATTGACTAAATATACCGTAAGTAGGTACTGAAAATTCTTGCTGTGGTTTTTTCTAGTGCTTTACGAAATGAGAAAAGAATCGATAAAGGAAAGAAAGAAAGTCAATACATATACATATGTAAGCTAGGTAACTCTGCAACAATATCTTCAATATGGAAAATGCAAAATTTCAAATATTATACTCGTACTTATCTATTTAACAATGATGCAAAACTAAATATCAGTCAATAACCAAACTTTCCAGGATGTATCTAATCTAGGTAGTTCCCACCACCAATTTCAATTTAAAACAGTAATGATATGGATTATTGTTCAAATTATTCGAATCTCCATCATACGGAGTCTTATCAATAAATTCAATAATATCTATCACGCCAGTGGAATAGACAAAACACACTTTTTTTATAATACTTACCTCAGAAACAACATCGCATTTATCGCGTGCATTATTTATAAGGTCACTGGCGGCTGAATACTCTTACACAGTCACCAAGGTTCTGAGGTGAGCACTGTACGATTGACGTCATATGACGTACAAAAATTTCGAATCACCTGAGATTCATACGTAAATGACTCGCAGTCGCAAGGTTGAAAAACGTAAAATAAATTAAATAATAAAAAATTGCGTCAAATTTTCAATGTTATCGAACCTGATGTTTGACGATGTGTATGTGTATCCTAAACAGTACACAATTACACATGCGTCAAACATCTATCTACCTATCTAAAATACAAGTTCAAAACCAGAAATCAGTGTCTGTAACTTCGTTCACAACTTTCAAAACGGGTAACGGCAAATACTACAGAACACAGAAAGAGCAGGTCTGCAGGTCAATTTTGATCAATACTTAATTACAAGTTTGCAAGTTAGATAAGTATTTGCAACATGATCTTAGAATACTCGAGAAAAATTATCACGCCGCATTCGAACTATAATACTAATGTCGTAAATTAGTAAATACTAGGTACTGTCGTTAATTAGTAAATTGTAATACTACTGTTTTAAATTAGTAAACTATAGTACTACTGTCGTAAATTGTTTCATGTAAATGCTCGCGATTGCTCTGAAGGATGGTCACATATCTTTAAATTTGATAAACAAAGATTCTCGTAAATATATCATAATTGTTTTTGGTGAATTAGTGTTCTTCTGCTTAGGCTATAGGTTTTTTAAATGGAAATGATTTGGCGTAATGCTCTTAATATCATCAAAAGAAAACTGCGTGAGTGAGTGAGACTTAAATTAATAACAAAAGAGACTACCAATATCGAACTAAAACATTTTGCATAATATGTATTACTTAGATTCTTATGGGTCTTGAAATTGTGCATGTCTTCAATCTCACAACGATACATGAAAACAACCGTTTTATTGGAAGTTTAGTTTGACATATCAATCCGACATTAGTCGAGATTCTATTCAGCAGAACGTCGACGTAACGATGTTGATAGTCTCAGTAATTTGTATTAAAAATTCATATCGTACAACGTCGCTATTGTACAAACATTTTATGAAAATAACAGGTAACGTGAAAGCACGATAGTGAGTTATTTGTGTCCAATGTTTTAATAAACATTGGACATTGATTTCACATACAGACACCAAATACCGGATAGGTTGGAGGCACTTTCACTAACACTAACAAGAATGTCGTTTACTTCCCAACCTAGTAATAAAATTTGTAATTCATCAAACAAAAAGGAGTAATTATGGTTTATTGTTTACAACAAGCATTATCGATATTGAGATGTTCTCCAAGTAAGTAGTAGTTCTACTTGAGTCATTAAAACATTAACATTTTTCTACGAAGAGTCACCTGAATGTCAACGTCAGTGTAGGTATCATAACAGTTAAAGATAGTTAGACAAATGGGTTTACTTACAACAAATTCAGGTTCTGGTTTAACATAACCATTTTTCCTGTAGCCATTTAGACCAGTTTCAAGTTTCCCGTTTGGCACGTGCCCATTTGTGATGGTTGTGGTCATCGTCACCGCTGACATCATAAACTGCAGACTTGCTAATTGTTTCGCGACAGTTAAATTGCACCGGTATATCAGAAAATACTATGATCGATACAAGTATTATGCATAATTTGATAAACCGCACTGTGAAATGGACTATTTACTTTTTATAAAATATGTTGAGATTAAAATTTTAGAATTTGAGCTCACGATAACATAATGTTATGTATTGACTAGTATGACGCAACATGTGCTCGCCACGAAATGAGGGCCACGACTGAGCGACGCCCGGCTAGCCAAAGCACAAAATCGGTAAAGAACGTATAGCTGCTGGTATAACTTTATTGTTGTCGACGAGATCGGGGGGAGGGCGGCGGCGCCAGTGGCGCGACGTCTACGTGGAGGCTCGTCAGACACGCGACGTGCCACGACTATACCCGATAGGGACTCGGTTCGGTATTCGGCAGTAGCCGTAGACAGCAGTACGGGACCACAAATCATAAATATACTCTATATGGGACGTGTACGGGACCCAACAAACGACAATCCCAAATCAATATATAAAAAAATATATTTTGCAAATATATATATATTATCTCTTCGAATGAACAACATAAAATTGACATAACGGATACAATGGCTAAAGTTACCAAATGGCTTCAAACAAATAACCTTTAAATTAATCTGACAAAGACAAACATAATTAATTTTAATAATTTTAAAAATCAAATGATTTACATTAAGTTTATTGGTAAAATGATTAATGAATCTACAAATGTTACATTTTTAGGCTTAATAATTGACTCAAAATAAATGGTTTTCATATGCCCTTTATAGATTGTCAAAGGTTGCTAGTGTAAATGCGGCTATTGTGGCATATTACGCATATGTCAAATCAGTCCTAAGATACGGATTAATTGTTTGGGGAAACTGTACCGACATTTAAAAAGTATTTGTAGCTCAGAAGAGGTGCATCAGAGCTATCACAAATATTACACCAGATGTATCATGTGAGCCGTATTTCAGATCGCTCCGTATACAGACATTTCCCTGTCTGTATATTTTTGAGGTATCACTCTTTGTCAAACAAAAAAGGAATAAATTTGTAACGATTGGTGACATTTCCCAAAGAACAAGGCGAAATCCTGATAGAATTGTATTACAACTAGTCTAGTCCCAAAAACTAAGAGGTTCCTTAAAAATAGTTATTTAATGTGTAGGACTATATACAGGGTTACAGGAAAAGTCGACCTAGATCCGTTAAGGGCGTGTAGTACACATCATTTCTGAATGATTTCACTATGGAACCCCCCATCCTAAACTTAACCGTTTTCGAGATATTCGAGTTTTAATTTTTTTTATGAAAATGCCCAATTTTTCGGCTATTCAATTGAATATTTTGAATTTTTTTTAATGATTATTTTTTTGGTTTTTTACATGAAGAATGAGATGGTTAATGACCTCAATGACTAAAATTGCACGTAGATTAAGTAAATAGGTCATTGTAGACGATCGAAACTTATCAGCTATCCAACGAGGTATAACAACCTAGGGTTTGTATACCTCGTTATAACAACAGGGTATAACAACCAAGAATTATATCATCTTCCAATGATATAATTCTTTTGTAATATTTGCATGAAATAACAATATGGCTAAATAGGTCAAAGCTCTGATTTCTTTAATGAACACCATTGTAATATGTACCCTGTTTAAAGCAAATAAAATATTTGTATTTAGGTACAAGGTTGGAATTTACAAACCCAAGATCATTAATTACAGATTCGATTAGCCATATCACATTTACTTTCGGTAGTTAGATTCCTGACGAATTAGTGAAAAGTATTTAATCATAACAGCAAAACATAATAAACAAATTGATATTCAATGTGTGTAGAAAAAGGGAAAGTTTCTATTAATATTCATGCCTGCTCCGTAAAATTTAGGGTGAAAGACCAAAAATATTTGACTCTTATGGTTTTTACCAAATGATTATTATTGTAAAAGTAGTGGCACGAGTTTGTTTAATAATCCTAGGTCAGCAGGTAGGGGAAAGGGACAAGCCAGCGCAGCGAACTCAACGCTGCGCTGGGAGGCGGAAACCTCTCACTGGCCTCGCTGCCTAACATGGTCGTGGCAATGCTCCGCTTCGAGGTGGAATGAGGGGCTGTCATCTCGCAGAAGACGGAGCGGGAGGATGATCCTCAAGCCGCTTCCATCCGCCGCAGATGGACAGGCAGGCGAATGACCCTGCCGTGGAGGCTTGCGAGCACGGTCGCAGTGTGGTTCTTACCTAGCGCGCCCATAAGGGCAGGGAGAACACTGGGGGGTTTTGGTGGGTAGGCCGGGTATGGTGCGGTTACACATTTCACCCCGAAATAAAAGGGGAAAAGGGACAAATCCTTGTTTAGGAATGGCAAACATTAAATGATGTGGAACACACACAAAAGCGCAAGTTTTTTTGTAATCCAATACTAGGTCAGTAGTAGAAGGGAAGAGGATCAAATCCTCAAAATTTAATAGAACTATATCTTATTTTTCTAACGCTTTCTATTTAATGTAATTTTCAGCTAGCACGACTGCAAAATTACAACTTAGTAGCGTATGTGAAACTTATTTATCTATTTTTATGTGATTTATTGTAAATATTTTATGATCATAGGAAGCAATAACCCTCAGCACTTATTTAAATAAAAACTAATTTTAGGACTTCGTTAATTATTAAAAATTAATTGGACATTCATAATTCCATCTTCTGCACATTGTTCGCCATTAAGAGAGCATAGTCAGTCCACTAGCGCCGCCATTAGTTTTTTTATTAATTATGATGAATTAAAGACGTTTCTACAAAAATCGCACAGTCGGGCACTCAATATAGATATTTCAGATTTTTGGGAGCTATTCAGGCATAAATTAAAAGTACCTATAGGAATAATCATAATCAGAATTATTGCTAAAAGTGGTAATTTTAAGCTATAATTATGATTTTGGCTATTCCATACGGTTAATGTGTACAAAATACGTGAATATAAATCTGTAATATCTATATTGAGTGCCCTACTGTGAGATTTTATGTAGTGTGTAGTATTATATTTTGTGTTATTCTAGATGTTGCACACAAACATCTAGAATAACACAATAAGTGAAAGTGTTGTCGACGAAAGGGGAAGCAGATTGGAATATTAAGTATCTTACTACGCATTAATGTAAGTGACGATTGTTGACGACGTATTAAAAAAACTTAAATAGGTCTCATTACATATAGATAGAAGACGGATCATGTCTCAAGGTTGCTTTAAATAAAAAAGAAATTATGTCATTGATTTAAGACAAAATAGGAATCTACAAGAATTTATATGATACTAGTGGGCCCGGCAGACGTTGTCCTGCCCGATTCCAGCACCACCTACCGTGTCCAACTTTGCGTTTAAACCTTCCTTGGACCTATTCAAACACACAGAAAATTTCGCAAGAATCTGTCGAGCCGTTTCAGAGTTTTTGCGAGACTAATGGGAAATAATGGAAAAAATGATACCACGGTTAGTTTTCAGGGCCAATAACAGGGCGGATAAATACACGCCATCAATATCATTTGATGTCAAGGGCAACGTTGGTAAACTCTATAATCGTGTTTGCTTCAAGTTTACTGGAAATGTGATATGTATAAAATATTATTCATAAGACACCAAAGACCAAAGAGCAATTTGTAGTATGAAGAACAATAAAATGTGTATATTGCCTATGTTCGTCATCATAGTCAACACTACTCACTCATCGATAGCCTATATTATAGGGATATTAGGGATACTGTTGGACTATAGTCCAACACAATATAAGATATATATGTTACAGTCCAAACTTATAACCAGTCAAAACCACTTTTGACTGCAAAAATCAGGCAAAAGTTGTTTTGACCGATACCCTTAGTTAAAAACAATTTTGACTGATTTTCGCAGTCGAAAGTGGTTTTAACTAAGGACATTGGGCAAAACTACTTTTAACTGCAAAATATTGGGTAATAGTGTTAGTGACCAAATTATATCGGTCAAAAGTGATTCGAGCTTACAAAAAGTGGGTTATGAATAATCGATTAAAACTTTAAACGTGCGCCTAAATTACTATGTTAACGATTAGAAATACAGAGAGAGCATCTTTTTGTATAAAAGACTAAGGAGCAGGGGGACGGGGGGGCTCGGAGGGCGAAGCCCCCCGCCATCACAAAAGAAAATAGGTAACAAATTGCCTACTGTAGGTTAGGTTAGGTTCAGAACATGACCATGCGCAGCGTCATACTATTCTAAGGGTACCCATACCACCCAAATCTTAATTCAGGCAACACCACTTATGAATGGTTTTTGCAGTCAAAACTGTTTTTGACTAAGGGCATCGGTCAAAACCACTTTTGACTACAAAAATCAGTCAAAACTGTTTTTAACTGAAGGCATCGGTCAAAACCACTTTTGCCTGATTTTTGCAGTCAAGTGGTTTTGACCGGTTATGAGTTTTGACTGTAACATATATATGGATGGACTAGCTGTGCCCGCGAACAACGTGTCGCTTTAATAAAGCTGAACACAGTACTTTCCTTATATTTCGTGAAGATTTCTCAGCTTCCTGTGGGAGTTTTGGAAAAACTTTCCATAGTGGTCGGGTTTATAAGCCAACGAACCCCTTGTAGGTACTGAATTTCACGCTTCTAGCTCCGGTAGTTAGGGCTCTACTTTGATACCTAAGTCAGTTACCAAAACCTTTTATAAATACAAATAAGTGAGTATCAAATGCATTAATCGTTGTGTTTTAGTCTCGCAAAAACTCTTGAAACGGCTTGACCGATTCTAACGAAATTTTCTGTGTGTGTATGAATAAGTCCAGGCAAGGTTTATACATACAATTATTAGACCCGGTAATAGGGCGGGACAACGTCTGCCGGGCCCACTAGTGTTTGATATAAATACTAATGATATAATATTTAAATAATATAATTTCATTTGATATAATGATTTTTTGGTATATACTACCACTATATAGATAACGCCTGTTCGTTTGTATATATAATACCACTGTACAGATAACGCCTGTTCGTTTGTAATGTGTTTTTAACTTGCATGCAAGCAAGCAAGCAGCATGGAAGCAAGCAGGCAACATGCAAGCAAGTACGCAGCATAAAAGCAAGCATGCAGTGTGCAATGAAAGCATGAGAGTGCAAGCAAACATGCATCATACAATCAAGCATGCAGCATGCATAGTTTCTGTCAAGACTCCGGCGTTGCGAGATTCCGGCGGGGACCGCGAACTTATCATCGCAGATGGTTTTCGCTCACCACCGCAGTTGCAGTTTGTTGGCCCGCAAAGCTGGCCAGCCTCAGCCGCGGCCCTAAGCGCCTACGCAGGTTTGAATAACACTAGAGCAGCGGTCAGCAATAGGCGGACCCGGAAGGACCTCGGAAGGTCGAACCTCGGACTGCCAAATATTGTAAAAATACCTACATAATTTAAATAATTCTATATAAATAAAAATGGATCTTCAAAATGTATGTACGCCCATAACTTTCGAACGACTGCACCAAAGATGATTCTTGGATTTATGTATTCGTTATTGTTAGGACAAGGTTTGTGTAATAAAAAAATTACAATAATTTAAACAAACATTTCAATAATTTTGTTAAAAAACATGGCGATACAAAGTACGCAGGGTCAGCTAATATGTTCATAAAACTAGCTACAAACAAATATTGAATAATGAACATCCATATACACTGAACTGTTTGTGGGAGTGTTTTACATCACCCCGAGCCTTATGTAACTGCGGCGCGCCTGGCTTTGACCAGATATATTGTGTTATATTTATAATATTTAGAATCTACAGCTCACAAATGGTACTTAATCATGGTCAGTTTTTTTTGGGCCTCGATTAAATTTCTTAATACTATCCGGACCCAACTTAAACCTACTTGCCGACCCCTGCTCTAGAGGTAGGAGGACAAACAAGACTACGTGGAGTCGGTTTTGCAGCGATTCGATTCTGTCACTAGTAGCATGAATAAATTACTTTCTCAAAAAATATTATAAATCAATTACTTAATAGTTAAAATAATATTTTTGTAGGAAATTATTTATTACTATACTAAATGAAAATTAGAGTAAATGAAAATATAGCATTTTATAGCAATGTAGCTTTATACATGATATTATATATGATATCATGTATAAAAATACTTTATACATGATAATGTTGTTATAGAATATGATAATTATATCAAACGAAACTAAATGTTGTTATAGGAAGTGTCGTTAGACCAAGTAAAATGAACGTTATATATAATCCTTTCAAAATTAGAACAATTTTTTGTAATTATAAGAGCTTATTTCCACTAAGCGACTAGACGCGGGCGACCGCAGCCGCTAACGACTACCTTTGTAGCGACTGCGGTCGCCGCGACTCTAGTCTCTACCAAACAAGCTCATTTTCAAAATGGATGTCGAAGAAATAACATGTCTTTACTTGTTAACAAAAAGAAAACGAAAACATAGATTTTGGATACATCCATTGTTAAGAAAGTGGTGCATTTTATTCGTTCTATAATGAGTTACGGGAATACGACACAAAATTTTTCAATTACACACCAATTTCAGTCTTTTGATGACTTGTTATTGAAACTAAAGCCGTCACTAACGGGTACTAAACTCAAATGAGAGGCTGCATAACCCTAGCTTCTGGGGTAAAAATAAACTTTTCACTTCTCTTGCTCGCAAAGTTCGTCTTTATGTCGTTTATAGGCTGTATAAAATGGCTCTTTATGTTCTTCTAGAGCATAAAGTAAAATTTTCTTTTAGACAAAGATTCTTAGGCCCAACAGCCAACAACGCTCAATAAAACTTCACAGAATAATTTGCGATAATTTATTTATTTGCTCTAATTTGTTTGTCTTGTGTTTTCTGCATCAAGTCATGAAATCAGATAAAAATAGTAACCGGTTATTATTAAATCGCATCGAATTATTTTTATTACTTGGCAGAATGAAATATGTACATACCTAAGCCATCACCATGTAAAATTTTCAAAAATAGTTTACTGGCTATTATTTAAGTTCTTTAATTTTTCAACATTGTGTTATATATTTGAATTAAAGTGAAATTTTAATTAAATTTTTACTTTAAATTTTAATTAAATTTTCGTTTATATTTTGAAGTAATTGTTTTATTTTCTCGCAATCGAAGTCAAAAGCAGAGTGTAAAACACTGGCATAAACAAGTCATTGTACCCCTCAACTTACTATCCATGCTCGCCTTCGTCTCGGGCTACAATGACTCATTCTATGCCCTTGTTGTACAATATACTATTTGTGTCTTAACAAATTCTTCTTTTTATTTCATCTATACTTACTTTTTTTTTAAACCTTCAACTTTTAATTAGTTTAATGACAAAATTTTTGAGATTTTATTTACAGAGAATTTCATAATTACTACTATAACTACAAATAAAATGTCAAATAACTACTAACTACTAATCGAATAACCCGCCCCGAATCGAGGCCAGCGCAAAGGTGCCCATGGTGCTAGCAGCATTACCACGCTGAATAGCGATGGCCATCCTTTGCACCAGGAGTCCAGGAACGAGCCGGAACGGGAGTCTCGTAGTCGGAATAAAATCTCTATACTTACTAATACCTACATATTATAAAGCTGAAGAGTTTGTTTGTTAGTTTGGTTGAACGCTCTAATCTCAGGAAGTACTGATTCAAATTGAAAAAAATATTTTTGTGTTAATTTAATAGGCTTTATATAACATTATGATGTTATTTTTCGACATCCACGCGAGCGAAGACGCGGGCACAGCTAGTCTATACTAATATTATAAAGAGGAAAGATTTGTATTTTTGTATGTTTGTATTGAATAGGCTCCGAAACTACTGGACCAAATTTTAAAAATTCTTTCACTAATAGAATGTTACAATATCACTGAGTAACATAGGCTATAGAATATTCTCCTACGGGAACATGTGGAATTCCCACTGGAAAAACGAAGATAACGCGGGCGAAGCTGCGAGCGGAAAGCTAGTCATTAATAATCGTGTGTCCTGACCATTTCTGTGAATCATATTAGGTGGAAGTTTTTTTCCACAAAACAAATGTGGAGCGTAAACATTTTACGACAATAATAACTCCCAATCGTAACTGTTTATAAATATTACTGCAAATATCAATCAAAACAAATACGAAATGACGAATCGGTTATGATGTTGAATCACCAATCGGAAAAATTATAATGATTTCACGAAGCAAAATGTAAAGTTTTAATTATATTAATCATATACATGGTGTTTCATAATAACCAATAAATAATTTATCGTTATCTAAAGCTAATTATTAAATTGTGTTTTCCCGTAATGTCATTCAACCCAAAATTTTCATGTAAATCATAGACATGATGACGATACTATGATATACATGAAAATTTTGGGTTGAATGACATTACGGGTAAACACAATTTAATAATTAGTTTTAGATAACGATAAATTATTTATTGGTTATTATGAAACACCGTGTATATGTAGGTCCTTAAGCAATGGCTAGATAAGGAGACAAGTGTGTCAGGGATGATGACTGAATTCTAATTTTCACGTCTCGTCATAAAATATTAAAATCATTGTTTAGTACGGCCATATAAACTCCATGGCAATTGCCGTTTTGCTAGAAAGAGATGGAGAAAAGTCTTTAATACGTTATATCTTGGTGTTTTTTATAGTTATTCGAAAACCGATTTTTTCTTTCTGTTTATTATATGAATGACCTTCTATTAAAGCAATATTTTTTTTAATTCACCAGTGAGCTTTACCTAAACAGCAAAATGAAACCGTTAAGGCGCTACTTTCCCGTTTTATACCATTTCGATTAACTGTACCGCTACGAACATAAAACATGCAGTTCTCAAATTCATATATGATATTGTTGAACATTTTATCTAAACATTCTTAAAGACAGAAACATGATTAATAATATTTCACTCGATAGAAAAAAAATCCAAAGATTACTCTGTTCAATATTTTAAAACAGCTATGAATCAGAAAATAAAATAATAAATGGCATAAAAGTGTTACCAATACATGTGCATTTTTATTGTCTAGAAAATTGCAAAAATACATTTTCTATTTTGTACTCCAGTTTTCCAAAAATCGAATAAAACATGTAAAAAGTAACGTTTTCGTTCGGTCACGGGCACGTAAGCGACATTAGAAGCTATACGATTATCAACTATATTACCTCGCAATAAAGGAATCTCCGTGCACGCGTAGATTTCCAGGAAAACCTCGCCTTAATGTCGCCTGTCGACTACTGTTTTTAGCTAGTTTAATGAATTATAATATACTAGCTTTCCGCTCACGGCTTCGCCCGCGTTATTATTGTTTTCCCGTGGGAATTTATATTTTCCCGTAGCAAAAATAATTTTGAAGCCTATTTAAGGCCGGATAATAAATAACATAGAAATTGGAGCAGATTTTAAATATTTTTCTTAGAAACTTTCAACCCCTATTTTGCACCCTAAGAGAGTGAATTCCAATAAACCATGAAACACGTGTTCAATTAAATATTTTTAAGAGTATCAATCTCAAGTTTCATCAAAATCATTGCTAATTTAAAGATTTTTCCCTAGAAACTTGCAACCCCTATTTCATCCCTTTAGGGTTAAAATTTCTTGAAATCCCTTCTTAGTGTGCGTCTGCATTTTGAATTAAAACAACTGTCCAAATGTCACGTTTCTACCATTAGCGGTTGCGGCTGTGCGTGCGTCTATAGATGGGAACATCTCCTTTTATATAGATTCGGGAGACTCTAAATGGCACGTACAGTTCGACCACTATACCTACATTGTAATACCCCTTCATCATCAGCTCTACGTCCCCACCGAGGGGCTCGAGCCTACCCTATGTTAGGGTGTTTTAGGCCTTAATAGTCAAACACGCTGACCCAGTGCGGTTTTGTCGACTTCACATACACCTTTGAATTTCTTCGCAGGTGTATGCAGGTTGCCTCACGATGTTTTCCTTCACCGTAGGAGCGTCGGACAAATGTACATATTTATTATGATATTCGAAAAACTCATTAGTACATATGGCAGTCTCGAACCCTGGAACTTACGATTAGAAGGCCAGTGCCGAGTCCACGGTGCCACCGACGCTCGCACTTACCTACTCGTAATAAACGCTGCTATCACTACTGTTTGTTTTTTTTTGAGCTTATGTATAACACATAAGCTCACTGGTATTTAGCTTAGCGCAGGGTTCTTGGACTCTAGCACGAAAAATGTGTTACCTACCTACATATCTTTATTGATATTTGAGACTCGGTCGCTACATGAAAATGAGAAGGCAACGACCGGCCTACTGACCGAGATGCGAGCTCCAATCTCGGCCAGCTAAGTGGCTAGTTGCGGCAGCGAGCCAACGCGCGATGACATCTACCTTTTTCGACATCTAGCTTATGTCTACATACAATAATTAACTATATTTTTACTAACACTTCTTTCTTAGTAGTTTGCGTGACTATTTTAGTTTTGATTTTCGAATTTTAGTTGAAGAATTGGTGAACCTTCAACATTACTTATTGTTTAAGACGAAAAACATTAAGAGGGCATAGTACCTACTACTAGCGCCGCCGTTCGTTTTTTATTAATTATGATAAATTAAAGACGTTTCTACAAAAAATAGATCAGTCAACTACTCAATACAAATATTTCAGATTTTTTGATCTATTCAGGCACATATTAAATGTATGTATAGGAATAATCATAATCCGAATTATTGCTAAAAGTGGCCACTTTTGGCAATAATTCGGATTATGATTATTCCTAAGGCCATCTCGAAAACACAGATAATTAGAAAATAGCGAAAACATTTCTCAATCTTACTTAAAGTAGGCTAGGGTTAAAGGAAGATAGGGTAGGTAGGATAGGATGTGTTTAGGCAAGGGTTTTCGCGAAAACACGGCCCACTTTAGTAACATTGCGATATGCAGTTTGAAATAAGAACGCTGATTAGTCTTATCTGATTGATTGACATTAAAATTCATTGAGAGTACGTTTGAGAACGAATAATTCTTACTCGAGGTAGAGTGAATGTCATCCCATAGCGTTCAAGAACTACCCAAGTAAAACCAAGGGTAACCGATCTATTACTCTGCCCGTATTTCTGAACGCCATGAAAATAAACACAAGAGTCATTTTCACCTGACAGGAATGAATTTCCTGCGGCCCCCAGTCACAATTATAGTAGCGGAGCCCACGATGCTAAATTTGCTGTCACTCGAGCGTTGTAGAGACAGTGATTATTCGAAAGCTTACATTATAGAAAGCAAAAAATGCTTTATGATGTTACCGATTCAACGGTGGGGGAAGCGTCTACAGCTTTTCAAAGATGTAAATAAAAACAGCATCGCTGCAATACTCGAGCGTGTCAGATTTTGTTATGGTAAATGCGCCACATATCCCTGATGACGGAGGTACCTTAATCTGCCGGTTTGCACGGTGGAGGTGGCCGTACGAAAGGCTTTAAAAATTTGGAAAAAAATGTCATACAGGCGCATCAGATTTTTATAGGGGATGTTAATTACATCCCCTATAAAATGTTAATTACATCCACCATAAACAAACTACCATTCAAAAATCTGACGTTTTGGATGTGATGCGAGCTCGTGGCGGCTTTTAGAAAATGCAAAAAAATCTCAACTTTGCACTACTCTAGCGCGTCAGTTTATTATGTAATACGAGTACAAACGATTTAACTGAACGTCCTGAGGGCCTATTACCGATCTCATGGTTTTGCAAATGATATCATATGATATCATAGTGCAAAACGAAAAATACGATGTCCAGTCAGATTTTTGATTATTTGTTCATTATTAAATGATGACATCATTGAAATTATGCCATAGTCATGATATCATTGGGGACCGGTAATACGAAATGCAGCATTTCATGACTTTATACCAATTTGAAATTTATACCATTTCATACGATAAAAGATCCATAATTGGCCCGCAGATCATACCCATTTATAATCTGACGATTATTTTAAGGGGTTTCCTTAATCTGATGGTTTGAATTTTTTTTGTCTGTACACTTATTGCATATAATTTCACGGCTTATACTAATGAAGGAAAACACTATAAATTATAATAATAAAACACTATAATTAAATTATATTGTTACCGACTTCAAGATTATGCTGTTACCGACTGTGCAGTTACCAACTCTGAGACTGCTGTTATCGACTCGGAGACTATGCTATCATGGCTAAAGCAGTGGCCAAGCAAGACTCTTGGAGGAGCTGCACCGACACCGTGGGCTCACTTTTAGTTTCTTAACGGCGCGGCGGCGGGTACTCGGTTATCACGGAATTATCCCGCAGAGTTATAATAATTAGTAGTGCTATTTTTGTCTTCTTTATTTTGATCTGTAAATAAATAATTGTGTGGGTGGTGTGACAAGTTGTTTCTTTTTAAATAATTAACCCAGCGCCTGATAATTAAGATCAGAAGTGGGATACAAATCACGTTGCTTGTAAGCACTATCGCTAGGTTATTCTGTTCATATTTAGTGGTAAATCTGTGTGCTAATAAGTGTTGTGGTTCAGCCTACTGCGCAACGGGTCGCGGTCGCGTGTTGATGATAGCGGTTTCGCTCGATATTTCGAACGCTTTGAATTCTCTTTCTCCGCAGTGTGTGATGGAAGCCCTCAAGTTCCACAAGGTTCCTTTATACCTGCAGCGTGTGATCGAGGATTACTTTCGAGAACGAGTCGTTCTTTATCTCGATAGTGACGGCCGGCTAGTTAGAAAGCCGATGGTGCTCGGTGTTTCACAGGGAACGGTTCTCGGTCCGCTCCTGTGGAACATCGGCTACAATTATGTCTTGAGAGGGAGTCTTCTCCGCGGGCTGGGGGTTGTTTGTTACGCCGATGACACGCTTGTCACAGCCTGCTCAGTACGGCGGGCCCCCGGCCCGCTCGGTGCGGGTAACGGGTTGCCCGACGGCAGATCCCACTGGATCCACCACCGCGCGGGTGAGCCAAGCTCGGGGACATCCCCAACGGGCGCGAAGCACCACGGCGAGAAACTCGCCTCAACCCAACCACCAGAGGTAGCCGCCAGAACCGGCTTCCAGTGAGAGCCACACCTCTTCTTAACATAAGAAGAGGGGACTTCACCCTTCACCGCATGAAGCGGTTGGCCACATGAAGTGGCCCGCCGGGTTGAGCCCGCCCTCCCACGCTCACCCTCCATGGGGGGCCTGGTAGAAAGCAGGATGCTCGCTGCCATCATTGTGGTGCCGGCGAAGACACTGCGCTGCATACTCTCGCGCACTGTCCTGCGTGGACTGTGCAGCGCAGTGATCTGATCGCTGTGGTCGGAAGGGACCTTTCACTGCCCGCCGCCGTCCGACGAAGACAACCACTTTAAAAAACCCCTTTCGGGGTGTAGAGCGGCGCAATTCTGCACCGCTCTACAAAGTAGCAGAGCCAGGTGGTGAGTCCGGCAATGAACATGTCACGGGCAGGGGGTCAGCGGGAATAAGGCCTGGCTGTTGTCCCCTTCCCCCTGTCTTGTGACGGACGGAGGAGCTGCTGGGGGGGTTTTTAGTGGGTAGGCCCGAGGGGGCCCCACATTTCCTCGTGGTTTGGCTTGACCACGAGGAATGCGTTAATGCATTTTCCCCCTTCGAAAAAAAAAAAGGCAGCTCCGCTCTTTCTTATTCGTTTATTTATACTTATGTGGTAGATATTAAGTTACACTGTAATACATAACAACTAACAAAATTGGAACTATTTATTTATATTATTTGAAATATTTATGCTCAATACAACCAGCGGCAGGGTTCATTAAGCTTTAAATATTATTATTTGCAATTTTATTATACTTGACGGCGCATCGCTGGCGCCATCTAGTTTCAACTAGAGAAATTACCAGGCGCCACATATCTGACGGAATGTCACTTCCGTTTTGGCATATCTTATTTTAGTCTGTGGTTTGAGCAGGTGGTCTAATGTCCAATGTCAGCGTGGACAGGCGCGTAAGACGAGGCAATTTTGAAGTAACGAACGGCTGGCGGAGCAAGACGGAAGTGACAGATCGTAGTGACAGACGTCAAACCACAGACTAAAATAAGATATGCCAAAACGGAAGTGATATACCGTCAGAATGATTACGCTCTCGTCCGTATGACATTAGCGCCGATATGTAGCGCCTGGTAATTTCTCTAGTTAGAACTAGATGGCGCCAGAGATGCGCCGTCATACTTTAGATATTACTAAATATTGATTATTATATTACAAATAAATGAAATATCGCCAATCGTAACTTCCGCATGAAAAGGTTGTTGTACGAATATGGCGAGACAGTAGAGGAAGTCACTGATTTTATGAAATAATAATATGGGTTTCTTTATTTAAGTATGCCAAGATTAAATGATTTTCATTACTGCAAATACTCATTTTCATAATTATCAATTATTTAATAGATAATTATCAAATAGAATGTTGTGGGGCACCGTGTGTGTGTATGTATGTGTATATATATATATATATATATATATATATATATATATATACCGGGTGTAACGGAATACCGCAATAATATTTAAGGTTGTTGATTAACAAAAAAAATGTTTTATGACTATTCTTTGTATTTTTATTGTATGCCTACATTTGATTTAATATGCTTAACTGTTAAGCTTATTAAATCGAAAGTAGGCATATAATAAAAATACGATTCATTACAATAAAAGTCATTGTTAAGTTGTAGATAAAACCATGAACGTCTGTTTATTTTTATTTTTTTAAGTAATAGAGTTTATTTAGTAACAAAAATATATCCCTATTGTTTTTGTGATCTAATTTAATGTCGCCCTTTAGTTTTCTCTAACACTTTTCGATAGAAAATGTATCCACTTTCCTATGTTAAATCAATGTAGTTGGTTGATGTCTTTTACATTACCTCAAGTTTAAAAAAAAAACATTGCAACGCAACTAGTGTCTTGTATCTAAAACCGGTGAGATTATATCCACTTTACGAGCAAGTGTTTTGAAAAAAGAAAAAGAAGAAAAAAAAAGAGAAAAAAAATTATTATAATTATTGTACTATTTAGGTCTAGTTTTTAATAAGGATAATATTATAATGTTTTGCCAGTATGTAATTCCGATTACGGGAACTCTGCCGAAAAACTGAATCTTCAGTTTGGCAGACAATAAAATAAGGAACATTGTAATTTTATATGAAAAAAAAAAAAAAAAAAAAGACTAAAAGTAAAAGTATCGGCCAAATAAAACTTCTGTTTTACAGCAATGGAATATTTCGTTTATACTTCTATGCGTTTTCCATGCGGGATGTGACCTTGTAAATCGATTTAAAACGGGCATGTTGGCCGATACCTGTTCAGTTCTTGTCTGAAATTATTGGAAGTAATACGTCTTGTCTTACTTTTAGTACATTTATTTAGAAGCTAAATCTATTCTAATTTTTATACATTTTCTTGATTTAAAGTGTTTTCCATTAGTGTTGAGTCTTTTAGACAGTGATTTTTGTTCCCTGTGAGTAAAGTTTTACAGTAACAAATATAATCTCAGGTTATATTAAACAAACGTGTATGGTCAAATGACTCATATGGCGAAGGTACTTTGGCAGAGGGGTTCGCCCAGCCTTGCCATCTCCCTAGGGTAAATGCTCTAAAGCTGGACATTGACGGTCAGTTTTTCGCGTCTGTATAGTTTTATGCCAACTAGATTTACTCACTCACTGGCGTCACTCCGGCACTTCAGTTTTCGACCGGCCGGGCTGTTTAAAGAGCGTATACTACTGTTTGCTTCCATAATACTCAGCAGAAATCAAAAAAGAAAGCAATGTATGAAAGAATGGCTTAAAAAGGAATCAATGCACTCACGTCAATTTGTTCAATGAGACTATTTTGCCAAACAAGATACTAGTATGAGAGAAGCTATTAGTCCTCATCGGGAATTAGTTACGAAGAATTCAAATTTCGCGCTCAATCACCGACCGGGCGCTGGAACGCGTTCCTCGGAGTGTAGTTGTTCGGTTGTTTTTTAACTCACTCAGAGGTGTTGAACGCATTGCATTAACAAAATCTTTGATCTCCCTCTTCTCTTTCACATTTTTTTTCTCTCTCTTTCTAGCAGATGACTATAGATTATGGCCTCCATTATCATCTAATCAGAGTAATTCAGTAATAAACATCAGAGCGTTTTACAACCATCAAATTCGACGGTTGTTTGTTTGTAACTCGCTCTGACACTCTATGGTCTTTAACGGGCCGGTTGTTTAACCCGCGCGTCACGCTCGCTGGAAGGCATTTGACGGGGTTTGAGCGAAAAGTTGTACTTCGCGCGTTTCTGCGAGCGAACTGACGCGATTGGAATGAGGATCACGCACTCACGGGCAATTTGGCGCGACACGCCGGATTGGATTATGGTAGTCCCGGAAAATTTCGTGGCGCGTCGTCAGTTAAAACTCTGGAGTGATGATCTCATGAGAGTAGAAATGTTCTGTGGTGATGATTCGACACCCACAATGGATGGATGTCAGTTCAACTGACGCGAAAAACTAACTGTCAATGTCCAGCTTTAGATCTTGAGTATTATGGTGTTGTGTGATCATCATCCGGAACACAATCCCGGGTTTCCATGAATGAAAATGAGCCAAGAGTTGTTTCTGTTTGTGGAAATTTGTAAGTGGGGTAAGTCTCCATACAAAAGTGGGCATCGTCCTTTTCAGTTAAATGCCTGCAATCCGAAAAAAGTTTCACTTGCATCGTGGTTTCATAAAACCACACAATGAGTTTTCATGTAATCTATTTTTGTATTTTTTCAAAATTTTAGACCCAATAGTTTTGGAGATAAGTGGGGTAAATACTCCATTTTTGTCTATTCTAGCAAATAGCTTCCATTCCAATTTTAAAACCGATTTATTTGGGTCACTGACTTAGTTATTATGTACCAAATTTCAACTCAACCTGGTCTGGTACTTTTAGAGCAAAGTGGCTGTAATAGATAGATAAATATGCAATTAATCTTATAACAGTTGTTTTTGGTATATAATCCTAAAATTAACAAATAGTAATAAGTTTGTTGACTAATTGAGTAAGAACTCCATTTGCATAGGTAGTTACAATCAAGTACTTCTTACCTGGGCTACGTTCCAAAACATCACCCGGAGTGAGTAGGTGGTGGGGGGAGAGTGGCCGGTTAGGGTGGTCGGAGTGTTGGTTGTTTTAGAACGGCAAGAGTGTTGTCTGCTTTGTTTACATAACCAAATATACAAAAATAAGAAAATATATAATTCATCGGCGCGTCCGTTCGCTTTAATGCATGGATTACATTCCTCTGTTTCATCTACGAAAATGCTAAAACCAACAGAATATGAATTCTGTTAAATCGCGGCCTAACCTAGCTTCTGCGGAAATGAAGGCCAATTTTACAATCGTGTCACTTACGATACCTATAGTCTTTGGAATTTAAAATTAACTCATTGTCGACGTTA
Source organism: Schoenobius gigantellus (assembly GCA_963935595.1). Classification (NCBI taxonomy): domain Eukaryota; kingdom Metazoa; phylum Arthropoda; class Insecta; order Lepidoptera; family Crambidae; genus Schoenobius; species Schoenobius gigantellus. The sequence continues at coordinate 13,208,541 of OZ012544.1, read as the reverse complement.
CGAAGCGCATCCTCGCTCTCCGAGATGCACAAATTGTGTGTGAATATGAAATCTTTGTAATCACAATCACACACAACTTTAAAATCCACACAATTTCCCGCCAAATCCAATCGAGTGAAATTACACCTTGCTATATTATGCGGGTGAGATTCTACTTGATCGAGTGCACTCCGTAGCGTTTTAGGACACGCCACTCCAACACTCTCGAGTGCACCCGAAATGTTTTAGGACATACTTCGGGTGACGGAGTGCACTCGTGTGATGTTTTGGAACGTAGCCCTGAGATTCCGAAACTAGGCTATAGCTGTCTCTTAGGAAACCAAAGACATTTACTTATCAAGCTGTTTATGAGGGTGCTTGTTGCATGGGAGTATGTGCGATTTGTCTATCTTGAGTGTTGAGTGATTAAGCTTGTGTGTGTGTGTACGCGCGTGTGTGTGGTGTGGTGTGTTTGTGTGTGTGTGAAATATTTGTTTTTATATCTATATATATTGTTTTTATATCTATATATATAAAAAAGGAGAAGTTCCCATCTATAGACTCACGCAAAGCCGTAACCGCTAATGGTAGAAATGTAAAATTTGGACAGTTGTTTTATTTCAAAATGCGGACGCACACTAAGGGATTTTGAAAAAAATTAAGCCTGAAGGGATGAAATAGGTGTTGCATGTTTGTATGGAAAAATCTTTAAATTATCAATAATTTTGTTGAAACTTGAGATTTATGCTCTTAAAACATTTCGTTGAATATATGTTTCATGGTTTATTGGAAATCACCCCTTTAGGGTGCAAAATAGGGTTTGAAAGTTTCTATGGAAAATATTTGAAATCTGCCCCAATTTCTATGAAAATCATTATCCGAGCTCCTCAAAATATCAATAACATTCTTCTATATCATAGGCTACAACATTATTTTTCCTATGGGAAAATGTAAAATTCCCACAGGAAAACAATAATAATGCAGGTAAAGGCGCGAGCGAAAAGCTAGTATTATAATATAACTTGACAGTAAATGTAAATAATATTTAGTCTTCATACAAAAAATTAAAACAATATATCCAAATAATCATCACAATCAAATGTTAATTCACACTGTTAATTGAAAATTAACATGTTCGTAATATAATTTATATTAGGTAATTTACTAAGAAAAGTCAATCATTTTTTTGGCTGTATAACTTCATAATACTTAACACGTTCGCTGCGGGACCGAAACTGGCGTTTTTTTGTATGGTGCGTTAAAAGGCCCATTGGCCTGTTACTTAAACTCTTCACCACCGCGTTGTGGGGTTCATAGGCCTAGTAAGGTATTGACGGAAATAAATGACTGTAACTATACGAATGCTTTAGATTTTGGATACCTACCTATCAATATCGCTAGTAGACGAGTTGATTGTCTGTGTTTGCCTCGCCCCGGGTTCCTGCTATTTACCTAAGAGGTATATGTAAATATAAGTGTAAGGTCTTACAGCCCGAAACCGCACTGAATAACAGGTTCAATTGGAGAATTATTAGTGATGTGCAATAAGTTATCGAGACATTATTTAATAATATCATTTATTAAAAATTACACATGGGCTTGATAAAAACATGAAGACATTCCACACAGAAAGATTAAATCTTTTTTACTTTTTTATTTGCTTCTCGGCTGGTAAGTGTACAACGCAGCTTTTGGTAGCACCCAGCATAAATTCTTCTACTGTCGCCATTTTTTTTCGAAAGTATGTTTTTTCATCAGGACATCATTTTGATAATCCGAAAGATTTTTTTTTATTGCAGAAAGTTGGCAAACAAGCAAACTGCCCACCTAATGGCAATTGATAACAGTCATAATACATGCGGCTCTTGAGAGATTCGCAGCAAAACTGCAACCCCCACAAGAACCACCAGTGTACGTTGCCAACTTGTGCCACCAGATGTAAAGTCACAGTACCCCGTAATTGTGGCTCGAAGTTAGTCGGAGTAAGTCGACTAGTCGTATTATCATGCTCTTGGTTGTATTTGCGTTTTTTAGGAACGGTAATAATAATTGTGCTTGCTGTGCCTCTACTTGGTTTGGTTTCTGCTCTGGTGCGGGTTTCACCTTCTCACTTGGTCCAGGATTAGTGACATTAAGATTTTGTTGCAAATCATTACCTTTTTTTTCGTCTTTAACAAAAACTTTTTTTTTCCACTTCGACTTTTCTACATTAGAATTTTCAATTTCACTTTTTTGTTTTTCTTGTTGAAACGATAATTGTAGCATTTTTCGACATCGCTTATTTGGTCGAGGCATTATTAAGGTTTTTGAAACACACACAAAACCTACACAGAAACTTGAAAGTCTTGGATTATGCACTATCGTAATATGCGTCCGTTCCCGATAATTACATCACAACACTAATCGGAAGTAAACAATGCAATCACCTACAACAGTGCGGAAGGGGGAGGAATAACCTTGTGATCTATGATGGGCCTTTGGACCCGGTACCCGCAAGGAATAAAAAAAAATATCAACCAGTGCGTTATCGGGCCGAAAAACCTTAAACACAATTTAAAGCTTTATTGAGTTGCCCTTAAGGTCCTCAACTCAAACCTATACTTGTCTCTTTTGTACATGCAGAAATACTCATAGTACAGCCGCCGCACTGGGGGAAATTCACGTTTCTCACTTCCGCACAGAGTGGGAGCATATGCATTGGGTGTTTCAACCTTATATCGCAGCGAACGTGTTAAAATGTTCAATCACTATGAGAACATTTATAATTATTATTATTGTATAGTCTATGATAGATTATTATTTTTTCACTTCACTTCCAGCTTTGTTGAAGATAGCATACAATCAGGGCATTCATATTAATAATTGTGAGATTATTACATTTACTTCAGCCAGTGTAAGACAGATTGTCATATTAAGTAGTACACATATAATATTGAGTTCAGTCTTTTATTTGTCGCGACCAATAAGAATACTCATCCGTTGAGCAAAGGGTCCAGGTGTCAACATGGGGAGGTGCTTCGAACCCTTCACCGACCCACGATATCGTCAACACACACATTTACATTTTGACAACCTATTATGCAATCTATAAAGGGCACTGTGTGTGAGTAGCTATAGGAATTTCATTTACTTTGTTTACAACTATACAATGGCAGGCTACTAGGGATATGTGTGAGTTTTGTTTGATACTGTGCATACACTTGAAGCTATCGTAATAGTTATTTCTTTACTCCTTATTTTTAGGTACTGTTGTCAATAAGGATATTCCAACATTAAATAAGAAAGCCATATCTCAACATTTAATTATGGTTTCGGGAATGTAACAAGACAGTAACTAGGTACTTACTTGGTTTTCAATTAATTGTTCGCTTGTAGTGCTTAAAAAACTGGTTTGGCTGCCATTTTTTTCTTCAATTTCAGGAATTTCAGATATTTTTCCGCTCATCTCGGTGTCGCCAACTCGAGTTCTTTTACGAGACATCATAACACAAAACTCTAAATAAAAAAACATTAATTTAATACCTCTAATAAAAACATATATTGATTTATATTTTTACCAATTAACTATCTATAAACTTGGCATGCATTCCTATTAATAATAAAGAAAAAATAATAGGAATTATAATTGAAAATAACAAAAATGATAATGTTGTCCAACTGATGTTTACCCTTCTAACCTTTTAAGGTGACACGTTGGCTATCTTAATTTTCGCAAATTTTCACAATTTCTGCTGCACTTGGTTGCACTACAGAAATAAAGTCACAATATCACAAACAAATATTAAATTGACAAAATTGTAATCAGTTTTTGTTTGACAGCACATGAATTTGAAATTTTGAACCTTCATGATGACATCACCTGCACAGAACACATATAACCTGAGGCGCGTTCAGAGCCTTTGGGTGTAGCATGGAATTATTACTCAAACAGGAATGAGCTCTTCAAAATATTGTTGTTCAAAGGAGACTGGCGGGTTTCGGCCTGAAGTCCTACAAGATTGAAGTCCTACTTTTATGAATAATATGTATATTTTTTGTAGATTTTATTAAAGTAACAAACACCTTTGTAGAACTTCGCAAACTCAAGAAAAAAATCTATTTCAATGAATTAAATCGATACATTTTAAGACTCGATTTTAGCGAATTAACCAGTTTTACATAGAAAATAATACATTTACATATTATTGAATTATAATGCTTCATTTATATAGTGAAGATTTATTAATATTTTGTCTGAAATTAATGTTTTTAAAAGATTTGAGTATAAATGTAGTAGATCGATGAATCGATTAATCTGTTAAATGCGACAACACTGATACAATGTTTGATCAGAATGTCAACAAATGTACATTATTACTCGTCTGTGGTAATTTGTGTTTGTGCGATCGATTTTATTTTAACTAACGTGTGGTGTATGTGGTGTATTTCCTATTGTGGTACTAAAATAGGTATTTATGTCTTTTATACAAACTAATTTTTATAAGTTACTGTTAATTATACGACAAATTCGTGAATCAAACCAAAACATAACCAAAGTTATTTGTCAAAATTAAACACACTATAACTAATTTTCTCGAAGTTCTTGGTAAAATATTAAACTATTTTCATTTGTCTTATAGATTAAGCTTTGACGAGACGTTAAAAGATTTCGTGCAGGTAATCAGGCCGAATCTTCTGAGGGCCGAATACTCCTAAGAAACCCGCCAGTCTCCTTTGGACTTTATTTCTATGTTAATAAAGACTAAACACTTGAAAGTGCAAAAGTGTGCCGAGAGAGATAGCACTAACTGTACCTTTTATCCCTTTCCCACAGTGTTGCTACTGTTCTATATTTTATAATTTAGTAGTTATGAAACAACTATTGGTAGATGAAGATTTTTTATTATTGTTTATTTTAATTACTTTTAGCGCCCAACATACCTAAATTGTTTTTTTTTGTAATAATTATAACAAAATAAATTAAATTATCGTGTTAGCCTACTATTAATAATTATAACACTATGATTTTACGTCCAGGAAATATTCTAGTGGTAGTATTCAAAAATGTTATATTGCAACAACGATGCTATGTCAATGTCAGTAATTTTCGTTGTCATTGTAGTAGGGTGACCACACGGTATGAACCTAACATATATATTATCGCAATTTTTAACATTTTTTAATAAAAGTAATTTATATTAGTTATTTATTGCTTAGCTTACACGATGCGATGTTAAGTTATTAGAAAAAAGATTTGGCATTAACATTCTGTTCAAGATATTGGCGGAACCACAAAAGTTTTCAATATTGCTGAAACAACTCGACTCACACTGATGTGTTTTTAATTCTTTTATTCTTAATATATTACTCATTCTTTTACTAGGTATGTATTTAAATATCACAGAGAGATTTTAGTGTTGACAAATTTTTGACAAGTTGACATATTTGATTATCTGTTATGTGGCGGTGGGTTCAACATAATATACCGATTGGAAAGACCCATCTATTGAAAGACAATCATTGACATTCATTATTATTTAAATAATTATAATATTAATAAAACCTATCTTGTATTGAAAAGCAGATATAAAATTCTTTTGCGCCACCCATTTTGAAATAATAGAATAGAATATAATATTTCTTTGTTGTACAACACCAACCAGCTAAAAGTCAACGTATAAATAATACACATAACACTAAATGTACAAAGGGCATATTATGATTTTCAAAAGCATCTTTCAGGTTGAATGTTATTGTTTTTAAGAAAAAAAACCCTATTTTGTAGAATTTGTGGTCACAAATTTAGGAAAGAGACAAACGGTACAGTTATTTATTTCTCGCTCGGCACACTTTTTTAAGCAAGAGCTCATTCCTGGGGCCTTACCATGAGCTCTTAACGCAGGCCTTAAACAGTATTGCTGTCTATTTCCGTACCATGACCGGCTTAAAGCAGCGCGTTTGCAGGCCTGCTTAAAATGACGTCACGAAACCGTTCACCTTTTTTTATGTATGAACTTTCGTACCATGACCGCCCGTTTGACAGTTTGAAAACTGCTTTTGAACGTCCTAAATGTCAAATAAAGCAATCATTAAAAAGTTGATCTTCACAAGATTGTTATGTGGATTTCGCCCAATTTGGTGGAATTTTCATAAGATAATTGTTAAAACTAACTTTATTTAAGATGTTTTCAAACGGCTGTAGTGACTTTTTCTCTAATTTTAATTCCCGAATTTTCGTATAATTAATAGTCGAGTCACGCCGAGTGTTTTTAATTTATAGATAGTTTTCACAGTGTTTATTACTCTTGAAAGTTGAGATATTGCTTGAGATGTGATGTGACGATAATGAAATATTTGAATTTTTGGAGAGTGAACCCCGCACGGAGTTAAAACAAGTGACATCGAGAGAAGCTAATGATACCCTCAGAACAATCAATACCTACCTTTGATTCAGAGGAAAATGAATTTCAGTATAAAGAAGTACCTACTCTGTGAAAATGAATTTATTAAGCAACTAGCGACCCGCCCCGGCTTCGCACGGATGCAATGTAGATACTAATGTGGGGCAGTTTGGAGTGATTAATAATATTATATGTATATTACATACAAACCTTCCTCTTGAATAGATAGGGTAATCTATTGCTGAAACTGCATTGAAATCCTTTGCATAGTTTAAAGATTTACGCATACAAACAGAGAGCGCAACTTTGTGTTATTATACTATATTACAATATATAGATGTTAGTTGTTTATTGATTATATTAAAAACCCTTGCCTTTACTTACATTAATTTTATTTTGTTCTACTTTATCTAATGTTAAGCATAATGTAGGTAACATTTTTCATTCTAACCATGTTTGGTTAGAATGAAAGGTTGGTTAGAAGGAATGGTTAGAATGTTGGTTAGGAATTTTTACTATACTTTCAACTGATAGTGAAAATTAAGTTCAAATGACTAAAATTTAGAAACAAAGGTCACTTCGGACCATTTTTTGTAGCAACCTTTAATTCACAGCTTAGCAAAAACAACCTTTTCTGTTACAGGGTTTTAACAGCTGTTCATCTTTATGCACATGGATCATACCAAAATTCAACTGGGGAACCCCAAAATGTTGCTCAACAGACAGGTTTCCCGTTTTATCACAAGAAATTGATGCCATTAACAATGTGCAAATAAGAAATAAATGTGGTTTCCAAAAATATGCTAAAAGAATGTAATGTGTATGAGTTAAGGTGTGTTAGTTAGTTAGTCAAACTAACTAAGGTGTGTATAATAAAGGCTAATAAGATTCAAATTGTGAACTTACTACCTTACCTACTATGTTCCCATAATGGTGTAGTAGGTTCATTCCTCCTCATCTGTGGAGAAACCTGTGCCCAGCGGTGAGTTGAAGTGGTGGTGGCATTACACCAAATTATTAAGGATAAGCATTAACTTTGCAAAATGCTTCTATAGCTTTTACCAAACCTACACATAATATCTTACCATCCTAACAAATATTATAAATGCGAAAGTGAGTTTGAGGCAAAAAGGCACTTCTTGTTCCACAAACAAAATTTCTTTCTGCAGATGTGAATTTAATTTTGTGGCAAAAAAAAATAATTGTACCCACTACTTCCTAAAGTTGAAAAATAGTAATAAATTGTTAAAACTCAGTTTACAAAATAATTAATATGACGGTTCATTAATACCTTCTCAACAATTTTTGTGCTATGGGAAATTATATAAATAATATAAAACTTGAAGTGAGAGCTTTCTATGTATTACATAGAAAAAGACATTGCAGACAGATCTAAGTATATGCACATTGTTGTTAGCATATAATGTTCACACTCATTAAGACACAGAAAGGAGGGCATTCAGTGAAATTAAGCTTTCAATTCTTGAAAGTGGATATCGTCGTTGAAGTTCTAACACTGCGTATGTCAAAATAGCAACTTTTACGAAGAGTGAAAAAACTGCACAATTATACATAAATATATACTATTTTAATGCCATTCCATTACTTACAGACATTTCATTGGATCCATTAGGAAAAATAAAACCATTATAATGTTAGTACGAATTTGTGATTAATGCGAAGTATTCAAAAAACGTCGTGTGGTCTTTTTTCCGCCAAAAATGACTTACGTGGTGTTAGAACTTAAATGACAATATATAATTTCACCATAAAGACGTTTATAATAAACACTTATTAGGTTTCTTATGCTACCTACAAGGGTGTGCTTAGTCTTGTCGATCATCAGTTAACCTCACCAGGGTCAACTGATGAGAGAAAGAAATTAACTTGTGAGAAATGCTCGGGCAAAAAATGCTTAACTGCAACATCACAACAATGTATGTGTTGAGGCAAATCATCTAGGGTATAATCACGAATCATTTACTTGGACAAATCATCCTCTCATTTAGAAAATTTAAATACACTAGATAATAAAGCTTTATTATTATGGGTAAAAATAAAACGAATAACATTTTTCCAAAATATAATAAAAAGTTAGGCTCAAAACAATGAAATCAAACACAAGAAACAAAAAAATACTAAGATGTTAGTCTTAAAATAAAACAATCATTTCAGTTTATTCCCAATCTTTCTTGGCCCAGATTTTTGCCTCTGTATTCACACTATGCAATGAAGCTAATCATGATTAATCCAAGAAGCATTTAACCAAACGTCTACTGCAGTGCAAGATCCATCTATTGTGGCAGACATGAAGCAGCAGCCAAAAATGAAATTTGTTCGCTTCTGGGTTGTTCACCAGATATCCTATGACAAATATAGGTACTTCTTCAAATTTAGCTGTCTCTGAGTGAGTTTCTTCAATAAAGCAAACAAAATTCAGGTTTTTAAGATTCAACTTATAATAAAACATTTATTTCTTCACAATAACTGTCTTTTATTCGCATGAGTACTACACATTCAAATTAATTTACACTTTTTGGATTTATTTGCATATACCTATTTGGTTTTAAACATTTCAATAATTTAGCCCCACATATGGATTGCTTTTCAGTATTCATGGTAATGAGATGACTAAAGCTGGTGGGTGTTGAAGAGTAACATCATAATTATTATTCATTTACTAAACATAAATTGTGCAATGCTTTCCATATCTTTTTCCACTTCTCGCTTGTGCAGACTTATTAAAACCTATATACTGGTTATATGTATTTTACCAGACGTCTTCCAAGTCATGCAAACATCGAAAAAATATCTATAACATTGACGAACCCAGATACCATTCGAGTTGATTTCATTCAGAAGTAATCAGAGAAATCTCTGGAAGTAATAGGTAGATATTCTTGGTTCTTATCGCTGTACAAAGCACGACGATGTAAATTACTTGCAAACACTGTACAATGAAGAATCAACACAAAAAACTGCCGACACACTTTTCTATCGATTGTTTAAAGAAGAAAATACAAACAAAACATCTGTATTTTAGAACACGATTGGTCGTTGTCTAAAATTCTTTTTTGTTTGGTGGTGTTTCCCTTTTGGATTTCTCCAGAATCGAGATTTTTGCTCAGTTTTCGTTTTTCAGAAGGATGGTAATGCCCTTGTAAGACTGCTTTCTTGACATGGATCATGAAAGTACAATGGGTAGGTGTATTTTAGCCACAAACTATATAGAGATACTACGTATCAGACGGCAATCTCACATAGACAAATTTTTGCTTGAAAAAAGAACTGTCAATACTGAAACGATACATGACATTTCTTTTTTTTTTATTGTTTTTTTTTTAGATATGGCGACTGCTTATAGGCAAAGGGAGTAAACATACATTTACACTTTTTTCGTCACATATCTTTTTAACTACTTTTGAAGTGAATAATTGTGCAATAAAAGAAGGTAGTATTTATTAAACTGTTTATTTTTACATTTTTTTTTGATATTTTAGTAAGGTTTTTGCCTTTTACTCTTTTAAATTTTTTGTAACATTTTTTTTGTATCCATTTTCTTCCAAATACCTATTTGTTTCTTTAACAATAGTTCCAAATGACCTCACGAGCTTTTCAGAGGGGTATGTTAACTTCTTTGCTTTCACCGTATTGTACTCCCGGGCACTTAACCAATTATGGATATTTTCAGTTTCAGTGCTCGTTAGACCGCTCTTCCATCTCTACAAAACCAGTTACTTGGTCCTTGCTCTTATTAAAATGAAGCCCTGGAGTCAATGATATCTCATCAAAAACTATTGAGCATAGCTTCTTTTTTCATCCCAGCTCACAATCTAAAACAAAATAAAAATTTCATTTGTAACTTCAACATCCAATTTACATGAAGCTACGATATGATACATTATAATGTTTTTAGAATATTACCTGTTCTTTCAGAGCTGTAAAAATTTGTGGATTGACTCCAGCTTCCACATTTAAATTTGATGTGAATTTATTTAGTGTTGTTTTCGATGGTAAAATGAAAATTCTATGTAGAAACCTGTAAGCTTTCGGGCTTTGCTTCATTATACTTAAAGCAAGTAATTTTTCTTTTGCAGAGAATCGTCTTCCTTTTTCCTTTCTATATGCTAAATTGATTTGCATTTCAATAATTCTTCCCGCATATGGATTTAATCCTCGAGTAACACTTGCTGGAACATTTGTAAATTTAGGTTTCTTTAAATCTGAAAAGCAATAACAAACAAATTGATTATTTATTACATTTGACGGTTCAGTGGTGCAGTGACTGAGTAGTTACAATGTGAGTTCAATTCCTACCAACGACAAACACTTATGTAATAAACATTAGCATTGTCTAAATATGTATAAAGGACATTGAACAAAAGTGGTCGAAATTTCCACCAGTAACATGACATATGTATGTATGACATGTGTATATAGTAAAAAGATAGTACTAAACAAAACTTGCTATTAACTATCTTACATAATGACAAGCCACTCTGAACCAAGTGCTTACTTCTTTGCTTAAAAATTATTTTTGATAAAGAAGTCTGATATCTGACCTTAACACACTTTTTGTTTAGTAACTAAGTACCAATCTGCACTTGATGTTGTAGGTAGTCGTTCCTGTACATTTAAAGTTATGTCTTGTAACACTGCACAGAAAGGCTTGCAATAATTGTGGTCAAAGCTTCTTTTCTGGGAATAAGTGTGGTACTGAGAAATGTTCTCTGTAACAAATAAAAATTATTTATCATCACAAACCATTTTATATGACATCTATTCCTAATTCAGCATCGATTGATGATGTTTGTTAATCTTTTATTAAAAAAATATCTTATTATATTACTTTTTTCACATTAAGATACATATTTTGTCTAAATTATTACTGGGATACGTGATAATTAAGGTTAGGTGCTCACCAGTATCCTCAGAGTGTGATGACGATATGCCCGTAGTGATTTCTTCACTTGAGAATAGCGTTGGATGAGCAGTTATGAGTTTTTTGGTGTTATAAAACGTTTCTCGAAATGCTTATGACAAACATAATGGTTTCTAGGCTCACTTATACTCAAATCCCGGAATTTGTCACTACCAAGACACTAAATCCACTTTTCAAGTCTTTCCTTGTTGGTAAATGGAAAACGGTGTAAATAAACGTCCTGTCGTACACTATCACACCCTTCAACACAGCAAAAGTAATACATTTTTACAAAATGTAAATACAATTGTAAATATCACAGGTAATTGCGGAGATGTGGTCGGAAATTAATCAACGAAATCGCACACTTGAAAACAAGAATTGAAATGTCAGCCATATTGTTTGTTTGTTTTCGTGCGTGATGGACGACGGGCCACAGAGGGGAAGGGAAGGGCAGGGCGGGGAGGGGTAACTGTCAACTGACGATGTAGGGCCCCTTTCTGGGATGAATAAAAAAATAGTATGGAGATTACCACCCGTGATTTTAGCCACTGGAACGCTCGCCACGCGAAGCGTGGTGGGTTTCAAAAGCAAAAAGTAGTATATCTCAAATATCAAAGGTGCCGCCATTGCGGAATGACTCACCCCCACAAATTATATTACTGTTACAGATAGGAATCAACCCCTCTAGCGGCCGTTTCGTAGTGAAATGACAGCTCCGTAATGATAGTGCTGCAAAACTATCGACTGCTTATTATCGACATACTGAAAATTATCGATATAAATTTACAGCCCTAATCTACTTTTTTAATTCTGATAATATTTTAGGTTATTAAAAATCAAAACAACGAAATGCGATTATCTTTTTATTGAATTTAACATACAATATGACAAAAACGTACACAATGGAACTTATTAGAACCCACAATTCTCCGCCATGCAACGCTGTGCTTACTCTGCGATTCTGAAAAGATAAATAAGCATTTGTATAAAGTGTGACGACTCTAAAATGAAAAACAGTGAAAAACCTAGTAAAAATAAATAACCTGCCTCTCCATCTGATCTTAGTCTCTCCACTTCTCAATATCTGTACACCTGTTGATACAAAAAAGATAATTATATAAGACATTACTTTGTTTTTGAAAATAATTTTGTTTTATTGATTATTTACAAAACTTCAGATTGAAGAATTGAACTCTGCAGACAATGGCAAATAGTTTAAAACGTTTGAATACATTTTGAAGAAGTTAACATTAAAAGCAATTAATTTTATAGTAGGTAATCTAACCAAACAAATCAATCTAGTTTTTAATTTTGATGAATATGTTAAGGTCAATAAGAAATGTTTTCCATAAATTAATGATATTCATTCATATAAATGATTTTAATTAGAGTTTGAAAAAGCATTTAAAAGGAATGGCATACCCATTCCTTTTGTAATGCTTTTAAAATTATGTTTATCAAACTTTCACATTCTCTTAAATAATTGTGTCAGAGTTAAATGTTCCAAATTGGTTCACTAAACTCAAATAAAACTAGATTTATTAAATTCTCATGGCCAAATGTAAGGAAAGTGGATACAATCGAATCGTTGAACTCATCAATTGTAGTTACAAAATTTTTGGGTATTACACTTGATGCACGTTTGTGGGATCAACATAGTCCTTCGCGAACAGACCTAGTTCTGTTGTATATGTAGTAAAACAATTCAAGCATGTTACTATGTTGATACGGCAAGATAAATTTACTTAGTTATTTTCAGTGTCATGTAATTGGCTATTACTGCTGGGTTTCGGCTGCTAGTATAGAAAGTATTTTTGGACTTCAGTTGGTGCTATTTATAATTCACAAGCAAAGGTTTCTCTAAGAAATATTTTTAACTAAATTAATATATTGATTTAAGCTGAACAGTCTAATTATGAAAATTTGATTTGTCTATAAAAATTATAAAACCTTTGGTACCAATTTTCGATTTCATAATCTAAACACAAGAAATAGAAAGCCACTGTGAACAAGTGTGTATTGATCTGCTCATCACGTTCTAGTCATTTTCTGATATAACCATAAAAAGTAGGTGTTATAATAGCAACGTAACATCCCATTTTTTTTTCGTCGTGACTATTGTGATTTTCAAAGCTTATTTACTCGCAAACTATAAGACTTGAGAGAAAATTGACATGAATAAAAAGTGTTAATTTTAAAGCTATTCTATATGATACAACCATAAAAATTAGGTGTCCTAATATCAAGGCAACATCCCAAAATATCCCATCCAGTTAAATATAATTATTTATAATTCTGATAAAATATTTGTTTAATTAAGTATTTATTTGAGTCATGAATCGGAACTTATACTTTACACAAACATTTTATTTTTAAACTTTAGAATTATAATTTTATTTAATTAGGCTGATATTCTTGTTTTTATTTAATGTGGAATTAATTATTACATTTTTGATAAAAATAACCTAAGGAGATAAATTATTTTTTTCATCACGGAAATTAGTATGCATGAAACGGAAAAAATCGATTTGTCAAGGGAACTTTCTTATCTTGAATGTACTATATTTAATTTTATCACTGATTAGCCTTTCAGAAACAAGGGGTTAATAAGCAAACATATTTATGTCAAAAACAAATTAATCACCTTTTGACAGCCCACTTTCTGTTATTCATGTCCTGTTCATTGCTTGTGCAGTGGCTTATGTTCTTAGCATATTAATAAAATTGATAAAATGAAATTCAGGTCCATGGTGAGTAACCAAAGCTTCTAACATATCGAGCTTCTCTATGCTTCCGAAGTCACCTTGCGCCCAGACATGTGCACCATCAGAAGATCAATTTTAGCAGAGCTTTGCTACTCTTTTTGAGAAGAAGTGTTTTTCATTTTCATTCAATCTAAAAAAAAATTACATGTAATTTTGAACAACAACATAGTGTAGGTTATTTAATGGAAAACATAATATTAAATTAATTTTAAACTATTGTTTATTTAATGAAAAAAATATTACACAACTTTGCTCACCTATCATTATTGGATTTTTAAGTATTCCTGAATTTATTTCACTTGGAGGAAGTTATTTATTGCATACTCAACTCAAGATATTCATCTTCAAGTATTTGTGTTTCAAAATAACACTAGTTTTTCTGTGTTCATAAGTTGTTTTTATCGATTTCAAAATTGATGTGCATCCAGAAATGTAACCTCTGTTGAAGCCGATGGTCTGTAAAATATTTTAGTGGATTCATAACAATATAAAGTTCGCTCGTTTTTTAGTATGGGAAAGTTCAACTTCATACATTTTGGTAAATAACTATTAGGCCAAAGATGAAAGCGTTCTTCACCTGGATTTGCCTACAAGAGAGTTGCTGGATGTCTGATTATCAGAGTAACAAGTTGTACTCTGCACAAGTTGTACTGTCACCATGGTGATCTGATAAACTTAAGTAAGATTATGGTAGCTAACCAGGTGGGCTCAGCTATATTAGCATGAAATAGTATGAAACAATGAAAGGTCAAAAAGTTATTAAGTTTAGAAAATCACAAGCAAACAAACCGATAAAACTGCCGAATCCCTTCGTACACACAGGTACTGTTATTGAATCAAGAACAGTGAGTGTCAAAAATCTTAAAAAACATGCTTAAAACACATAAAATCTGAAGATAAATTAGAGATTTAAACAAACCAACAATGTAATAATGAAAAATGAAATGCAAATGTGTGCGTTCTACTTCTATGATGAAATGACACGACACGACACACACACATGCACCCAAAAGCAAAATGGCGTCAAAAAAAATGGCGGAGACTGTCTCAGAGCCGCTCCACTAACGACCCGCTAGTTATAGGTAGAGATGAGAGTAACGACTGTTTCCAAACAACGAATAACAGTGCAGTGTTATTTCCATATAGCTGTTATTGTAAACTGCTGTTCGTTATCCTGTTATACTGCTGTTTTGCACAATGAACAACAGTGTATTCACACTGTCACCAACATCAAAATAGTTCCAAATAGGAGCGATCGGTGCTCTTATTCTCGGCATTTTTAATATTTAAAAATACTTAACACTAACTATAAAACAATTATTATTTACACTTACGCTAACTTTTAATTACGCACTTACACACTGAAATAATTAAATCGTAACAAAAAATAATCACAATTTCTCTAATTGGATCTGTTGCTGAACTGAACAGAACAGAATTGAACGAACAATGAAATTTTAAACAGCAATCTTATTCAAAACAGCAGTATAACGAATAATAATTATTCACCTGTTATTTCAAATCGTCGCGATCATCAAACATTTTAAAGTGAACTTTAAGTCAATGTGAGAAAGCACAAAAATTTGTGGTTTGCGATTATCGTGTCGTGACTCGTGCAGTTTATATTGCTATCTCCCGTACACACCTATTGCGCTCTCGCTCTTTGCTTCACTCTCGCGTTACGTTATCGCTCATTGGCAACAGCGCGGTGTGGGTGGAACGTCAGTCATTGCGCTACAACGCTACAATATCAACAGCAGTTTATAATGATAGCAGGATAATCCGTTGCTCAATAATGTGTTATTCGTTACGTTCATATAATGCATTATATTATCTGCTATCGTAATAACGACCATCTCTAGTTATAGGGTTGATTCCAACGCCTGCTCACCCCGGCGCGTACGGAGTGTTCAAAAAATTGCGGAGAGTGACATATACTGTCTACAAGAGAACAAAAAATACGTATGGAAAGGTAATTTAATATAGAAGGAACTTATAACAGTTAATTAGATAAGGATTAATAATTAAATGAATGAAGCGCGAAAATGTTCGGAAGGTCGCGGAAGACCCGATTTTTTTTAAAAATTTTTTGCACCAAAACTATTTTATAAAACTTTAAATAACCATATATATTATTATAGCCCTATTCTTGAAGATTATTTTGATATATAATAGTTTTGGGTAATATTATTAATGAAAAAAGAAAAAAATAATAAAAACGATTAATTACGTAATTATATACGCGAGATGCGCACGCGCGACCTCAAATTTAAAAAAAATGCAAAAAATAAATTATTGTGTCTAAAATTAAATAAAAAATACGTATGGAAAGCTAATTTAATAAGGAATGAACTTATAATAGTTAATTAGGTAAGGATTCATAATTGAATGAATAATGACGAGAATAGTAACTAAAGTGGTTAAAATTTCAAAAATACTCACTTTTTGAAAAAAACGTTTAGTGTGGCAATATAACACTATAAACTATCATAAACCATACATAATAATGTAGCCCAATTCTTCTTGTTTATTTTGATATAGAACACTCTACGAAAATACTAATACAGACTAAGTAAGTACGCAATAAATCTCATCGGTCATGGAGTAAGAAACGTATGGATACGGCCAAGTAAGTTAAACCACAGACTATGACAAATTTATTTCAATCTAAGACTAAAAATAAATTGGACATGACCTGTCAACTTATGAAAGAGACTATTGACAAAGGAATAAAGCCATAGAGAAAATATTTTATTTTTCGCGATTTTTTTATCACACCGCGCGGTTTTACGCAAAGGGAACTGGGTACCATAGTACCCAGGTCGGGCGAGAAGATCGAGATTTTGGGGACTATAGTCCCCACGGACGTTCCAGTGGTTATACAAAACTTCGAAGATCTGTAATTCTTTAAAATTTTCTGCCACTTAAAATAAATTAAAGGTTAAGTACGTTCATAACAAGCTATGAACATTTCCTTCCACTATCAATAGCTTGGAAAATTCTTGGAGAATGTAGAGTAAAGATGTAATAAAATAAAGACAACTATAAAATATAATAACTCATATCTTAAGAATAAAAAACGTTAAAACGAACAACAAAAATAACAAATAATTGTAAATATGTTGAGATATTCTCTTTTACCGGTTCAACCGGTTTTTAATCTTTCAATGGTTTTCGAACGCTTCCGAAGAAAAGAAATGTCAGATACAACAGTTGTATAGCGCTATCTCGTTTTAACATTAAAGCAGACCAGAGACAAATAACCGTTCACCTTACGACTCAAGCAATCTATAAGCCGTTCACTTAAACAGGGCTCATAGTACGATTTTAAGCAATCCTGTTTAAGGCCTGCTTAAGAACTGCACGGATTATGGATGGTTTTATAAAAGCTCATGGTAAGGCCCCAGTTTGAGTAATAATTCCATGGGGTGTAGTTAGTTGTCCAGTTGTTTTTTAACTCGCTCAGGGCTACGTTCCAAAACATCACCCGGAGTGAGTAGGTGGTGGGGGGAGAGTGGCCGGTTAGGGTGGTCGGAGTGTTGGTTGTTTTAGAACGGCAAGAGTGTTGTCTGCTTTGTTTACATAACGTCGTTTCGTTTTAATGCAACGTTCGTTTTAATGCATGGATTACATTCCTCTGTTTCATCTACGAAAATGCTAAAACCAACAGAATATGAATTCTGTTAAATCGCGGCCTAACCTAGCTTCAGCGGAAATGAAGGGCAATTTTACAATCGTGTCACTTACGATACCTATAGTCTTTTGAATTTGAAATTAACTTATTGTCGACGTTACGAAGCGCATCCTCGCTCTCCGAGATGCACAAATTGTGTGTGAATATGAAATCTTTGTTATCACAATCACACACAACTTTGAAATCCACACAATTTCCCGCCAAATCCAATCGAGTGAAATTACACCTTGCTATATTATGCGGGTGAGATTCTACTCGATCGAGTGCACTCCGTAGCGTTTTAGGACACGCCACTCCAACACTCTCGAGTGCACCCGAAATGTTTTAGGACATACTTCGGGTGACCGAGTGCACTCGTGTGATGTTTTGGAACGTAGCCCTGAGGCGTTGAACGGATTGCAGCAACCAAATCTTTATCTCCCTCTTTCACACGATTGTTTATTTCTCTCTCCTTCTAGTAGATGACATTATAGAATATGGCCGCCAATATCATCCAATCACACACACACACACACACACACAAACACACAGACTTATTTCAGTCGATCAGCTAAACAGCAACTGAAATTGCTGTATTTGACACAAAAATCTAATTAAATCATTTTAATAATAATTAGCGGGCCTCGCTTTGTACTAATTTAAGAAACCCTGTCTTCATTGTATTTTTATCAACTCTAGCCGAGCAGGGTATAGGCATAAGAATAACTAATAATAAGAGTATAGAAGTGAAACTCCCGGCCGTCGAGCGCTCAAGGCCACGTTATTTACCTACCGTTTGATTTCCGTTAAACGGAATCGCCAGTCAAGGTTGAGTCAAGGCGCGCACCGTGTGTTTCAGGTACCTTGTGAATGTTTTCCTATTGATTACCTGATTAAGCTTTTTATAAGAATGCGTATTTACTACGCGCTGAAGTTTAATAACCGAAACTTCAAATAATCTAAAAAAAACGCCATCTTTTATAAATAACATTTGTAAATATTTCTGTTGAATTGAAACCTTTTAAATAAAAATGATTGAATACTTTAAAATTATCTCAATTAAAATGGTTACCAATTCGACTTCGCCGGAATACGCATATTTTGTGTTTATTATATAATATTTTGTTTAATCCTCAGTATCCTCATTATCTCAAAAAACGTTTCTGTTTCTTGAATGAGTCGACTGGAAGAACATTGCGGTCAGCACAAAACTTAATACTTAGGATCCCAGAACATCATACAAAATTTTACGACGGTTCATTTTCAGTGCAAGCTGCACGACTGTGGAATTCGCTATCAGTGTATATTAGACAAGCCAAGACATTGAATAAATTCAAAACGCTTGTTAAGGAGTACTATCTGTCGCAATCATGCAATTAGTATTTCCACCATTATTTATATTTGTAGCTTATATATTTTATTATAATTTTATATATTTATATTATAATTTTATTATATTATGTATATTCATAGTTTTATGTATCTAATATTTATTTATATATTCATTGATGCTGTGCACATAATCTACTCTTATTTCATTGTCATCCATGTCCACCCTTTTTTTTTTTTTTTTTTTTACAAGAGAAAAAATACAGTCTTTACGGTATTCGACAAGGGAATTGAGCTGACTAGGCCACCCCAAGGATATGCAGGACTCGGGTAGAAGACCCACTACCGGCTAAAAACTCTCTAGATACTTCTACCTCCGTGGAGACACAATCGGGATCGGCGTTGGCCATTCCCCGATTGTGCCCCCTGGAGGGTTGCCTGGCGCACGCGCCAGGACTTACCTCTACGGAGGGGGTCGACAAGTATCTTGAGAAATTCGACCCCCCCAGACGGCCAAGCTAGGGGTGAAAAGTATCTCTCGGCCGGTGGTCAT
Source organism: Schoenobius gigantellus (assembly GCA_963935595.1). Classification (NCBI taxonomy): domain Eukaryota; kingdom Metazoa; phylum Arthropoda; class Insecta; order Lepidoptera; family Crambidae; genus Schoenobius; species Schoenobius gigantellus. Next base: position 13,188,938 of record OZ012544.1, on the reverse strand, counting down.
CCGGCCGAGCCGTTTCAGCCCCCAGCTTGCTAGGGGAGCTGGCGCGCGTTGAGAAACGCACGCCTCCTCCTCCCCAACCGCCTGCGCATCCATGTCCACCCTAAGGTTGTCTGGAAGAGATCGCTCTTAGCGATAAGACCGCCTTCTGTACTCATGTTGGTTTTTTGTCTATAATGTTTGATTTGTAATGTCCATGTGTGCAATAAAGATTATATCTATCTAATTATTTTTATTATACCTACCCTAGATACAGATACAGTTTTATTGGTAATATTCATTACATGTCAAAGCTAATACAATATAATGTATCGAGTTTCTAAAGCTGTCATTGTAGTGCAATTTTGAAACTCTGTAAGTACTTATGGGATTTTTTTTGTCAAGTCGGGAATAATTTGAATTATGAGAAACTTTGGTACTGCTATATATATTTTTATCGACCTTTGTCACTGTTCCATATAAAATTTAAATACAATCGACGACACGACGACTCGACGACACGGTTAGCGCAGAGGTCGAGTGATCGCCTACTGTGCAACGGATCGCGGGTTCGATTCCCGCATGGGACAGATATTTTGTATGGCCTACAGAAATTTGTTCCGGTCTGGGCGTATGTGCATGTGATATTCTATGTTTGTAACTGCACCCACGACACAGGAGAAAATCCTAGTGTGGGGCGACGTTTTTAAAAAAAGAAAAAAAAATCAATACTTGATTAAAATTATGAAACAACAGATTTTTTTTCAAGTGAAATTGTTGGTCTGATAGTAAAAAGTGAGCTTAGGTTTTATCCATTAGTACGAGTACATTCATAACTTCAACTCTTGGACTATAAACGTAGGTACGATACCTAAATTACAAACCATTTTTGTACATCGAAATTCGAAACATTTTAATGATTTTGTTCTCGAAGTGTATGGATCTTATAACTAGTTAGGTTCTTATAACTACGGAATCAAAAAAACTAAAAATGTGCGTACTATTGCTAAAGATAGTCGCTCGCTCGCTACACTTGAAGTACAAAATCAATAAGACTCGGTGTATGCTCAGTTTCTCATTTAATGTAAAATATGGAAGTACCTATATAAAAAATATTGTAGTGGTAACCATACGTCCATGTGGTGACCCTAGCGGCGTCCGCAGACTACTGCGGGGCGTTACAGGGGGAAGGGCGCTGTAGGTATGCAAATAGCGGCATTTGGCGCACCCACAAAGGAGATTCGCTTCTATACTTGTATTATTAGTTATTCTTATGGTATAGGTAATAAAAATACAATTTATTGTAACATTTCAATCATTCACTCACGACGACCCAAATAGTTACTCATTCTTTGTGTCACATCACTAGCCACTGGAACGCTCGCCACGCGAAGCGTGGTGGGTTTCAAAAGCAAAAAGTAGTATATCTCAAATATCAAAGGTGCCGCCATTGCGGAATGACTCACCCCGGCGCGTACGGAGTGTTCAAAAAATTGCGGAGAGTGACATATACTGTCTACAAGAGAACAAAAAATACGTATGGAAAGGTAATTTAATATAGAAGGAACTTATAACAGTTAATTAGATAAGGATTAATAATTAAATGAATGAAGCGCGAAAATGTTCGGAAGGTCGCGGAAGACCCGATTTTTTTTAAAAATTTTTTGCACCAAAACTATTTTATAAAACTTTAAATAACCATATATATTATTATAGCCCTATTCTTGAAGATTATTTTGATATATAATAGTTTTGGGTAATATTATTAATGAAAAAAGAAAAAAATAATAAAAACGATTAATTACGTAATTATATACGCGAGATGCGCACGCGCGACCTCAAATTTAAAAAAAATGCAGAAAATAAATTATTGTGTCTAAAATTAAATAAAAAATACGTATGGAAAGCTAATTTAATAAGGAATGAACTTATAATAGTTAATTAGATAAGGATTCATAATTGAATGAATAATGACGAGAATAGTAACTAAAGTGCTTAAAATTTCAAAAATACTCACTTTTTGAAAAAAACGTTTAGTGTGGCAATATAACACTATAAACTATCATAAACCATACATAATAATGTAGCCCAATTCTTCTAGTTTATTTTGATATAGAACACTCTACGAAAATACTAATACAGATTAAGTAAGTACGCAATAAATCTCATCGGTCATGGAGTAAGAAACGTATGGATACGGCCAAGTAAGTTAAACCACAGACTATGACAAATTTATTTCAATCTAAGACTAAAAATAAATTGGACATGACCTGTCAACTTATGAAAGAGACTATTGACAAAGGAATAAAGCCATAGAGAAAATATTTTATTTTTCGCGATTTTTTTATCACACCGCGCGGTTTTACGCAAAGGGAACTGGGTACCATAGTACCCAGGTCGGGCGAGAAGATCGAGATTTTGGGGACTATAGTCCCCACGGACGTTCCAGTGGCTAGGGACATTAATTCTTTGTGGTGGGAACTTCATGGTGGTGGGGCGATTGCGTAGATACACGTTAATTTGTCGATGTGTGTGTGTTTCTTCATTGTAGGGTAATATTTTCATAGTGTGTCTTCGTAAACATAAGAACAACGTCTCTGTAAGTGTATTCTACATTTTCGTAGTGTGCGTGCGTGTTTACCTCGCCTCCCGCGAAAAGTGTCAGAAAAATGTACACTGCGATTTGTTGCGTACCGCATTCATAGGTTAAATGATCTAAGGCTCAAGATGGAACTTTCTTGCAAGCTCTCTATTCGGACTCGGGGGGTTATTGTCTAAAGATTGTCTAAGAAAAAATCTATCGCGATCGCTTACAATTTGACAGTCACAGTCCATCCATCGCACCTTTATAAAAGGAAGTCGACACAGAGTCTTATGTTCACGGCGCAATGGTTGTCAAATTATAAGCGATCGCGAGAGATTTTTTCTTAGACAATTACCCACCGATCCTAAAAAAAGAAGTCGATTGCTATTCGGCCCCGGAGCATGAAAACATGCAGTTATCATTCAGTTTCATGCTCACAGAACACAAATACCTTCATGCTCCGCTGTATGTATGAACATAGGTTCATCAGGTATAATGTAGGATTTTAAATGTGAAAGAATTTTTCAAATTGCTCCAGTAGTTTTTGAATTTTTCGTTAATACATACATACAAATCTTTCCTTTAATAATATCATAGACGAAGAATAATCCTTGATAATATGTAGTGTAGAAGTGTAGATTAGCTTGCTACTAATATAGTAATCTGTGGTGTAGATAGTACTACTGGTCCTAAACTAGTGTCATTAGTACCATTGATAGTTGTAAGGATTCAGAGTTGATTCACTTGCACCATCAATGTTACTAGTGTTACTGTAGTATTATATTATTAGTGCTAGTGCTTAGAGGCTAAATGCTCTAAGGGAACAATGAGCCCACTCCCAATCTCTCACTTAACCAATGTCTGCATGTGGGTTCTAAGTTGCTTAAAAACATCAGACATTCGTACCAATTTTCGTAGACACCAAATTGTTTTTATGACGGACATCCGAATAATGTTCAGGCAGACCCTTATTCATCCAGATGACCGTCTTTACCAGCTAATCTTGCGGCGAGAAAGTTCACGCAATCCCGTTATGGTTTACGAGCTTAACATGAACACGTATGGGTTAGCTTCAAGTCCGGAAGCAGTGGTCAAGTTGTCCAACTCGCCTGAAATTCTGGTTGGCCTACCTGAGGACCACCAACAAAATCCTCATCTTTTTGAGAACGCTGATAACCCTCACATGGTAACTGTTCTCGGGATTCAGTATAAGTCCCGGATATATTCACCTATTGCATCGATTTGAAGGTTCCGAAAATCTGGACTAAGCGTCTAGTCTTGTCAACCATAGCAGGAACGTTTGATCTGAATGGATGGATTAGCCGAGTAACCTTTCTGGCTAATTTATTTTTGCAACGACTATGGGTTCTTGGAGGGTCATGGCTCGTCCCATGTAGAGGCTCCCCTCCCAGTAGAGTTGCTTTCCGATTGGGAAGATTTTGTGTTATCTCTCCTTGACCTCAATAAGGTGTCATTGCCGGGACTATTTCTTCCGACAGGGAAGTTCAAAACTAGTCTCCACGGTTTTTCGGATGCGTCTGAACGCGAATATGCTGCGGTTGTGTTTCTCCGTACCGTAGCTGACACCGGAAAGATCGCCGTACATCTGGAGCGCGTTCAGAGCCTCTGCCCCCCTAGCACGTCAACCAAAACACGATATGATAAAGCGGTTTATCGCGGTGAACTGTCAAAATACAATAGGGCTTCGTCGTATTTTGACAGTTCACCGCGATAAATCGCTTTATCATATCGTGTTTTGGTGGACGTGCTACAAGGGCTGGGTGTAGTTGTCCGGTTGTTTTTTAACTCGCTCAAAGGCGATGAACGCATTGCAGCAACCAAAGCTTTTATCTCCCTCTTTCACATGAATTTTTATTTCTCTCTCTTTCTATTAGACGACATTTTAGGTTATGGCCGCCAATATCATGCAATCACGTAAGAGTATCTCAGTAATAAACGTCGAGAGCGTTTTACAACCATCAATTTCGATGGTTGTTCAGTTGTAACTCTCGCCGACACTCTCTAAGGTCTTGAACGGGCCGGTTGTTTCACCCGGTTGTCACGCTCGAAGGCATTGAACGGGGTTAGAGCCTTAGAGCGAAAAGAAGTACTTCGCGCGAAGGCTTTGAACGCGCTCCTGGTGTTGGCCAAAAGTGAAGTCACTCCCCTTCGGACTCGATTGACCATTCCGAAGATGGAATTGTGTGGAGTAGTTCTTTTGACACGGCTATTGAACCATGTAAATTCAACCTTGGGACGCACTATTGTACTATTATGATTTATATGCTTTGACGTCTTCGACGCATATGACCAAAAACCCAAAGGCCAATAGACGCATTTGGCCAGATACGCAAATGGCCAAATACGGTACGTTTATGGCCAGATACGCAAGTGGCCAAAACTGAAATACGCGATTAACCAAAACTGCAATAGGTACGCGATTAACTAAAACTAATTAGTACCTTTAATGTAAATTTTAGTGTAGGTACACTTAGTTTGGCGAGTTATAGTGTAACATAATAATTATGATTTTTAGTGTGGTAAATTAAAACGTCAATTAACTATATTTCTTCAAAACAGGTTGCACTTGAGAATCACACTTTGAAACGCATACTGTTAATTGTCATAATTTCGATTGGCATACATCATATGGCATAAAAATCAAAAAGCATAATAATATTTGGCATAACATATCAATAGGCATAAACATTATAATGCAGAATTGTCGAAAGGCATAATATAAAAAAATCGTAATCTTTGAAAGGTCTAATTTGGTTTGCCATAATTTTATTAAGCATAATTTAAAACGCATAATTTTACTACGCATAACTGTTATTATCCATAATTTTGTTTGACATAATTTAACTATGCATAACTCACTAGACATATTTTTTTTTATAGTGGGCCTAGCAAATGACTCCATTCCACCTGATGGTAAGTGGAAGTGGAGTCCAAATGAAATAATTATGGCGCACTTGCCCCGACTGACCTTATGTAGCAAAAAAATGAAGGATTTTCATACAAATTAGCGAGACCCCTTAGACCTTCTTAATCCGGCCCTGTCGCAAAATCCGTTCATAGCGGACGTATACTACCCCTCTACCAAATTTTAAGTTTGTAGCATAAAATGAAGGATTTTCATATAAACCTGCGAGAGCCCTTAGACCTAGTCGCAACCTCGTTAGACCTTAGCCGCAAAATCCGTTCTTAGCGGAAGTCTACTAACTATAACCTACCACCCTGCCAAAGGACATCATTCAGGCTTCATACAAATTTGGGCTAATTTTTTTTTAGCCGGCCAACAAAAAATAATTAAATTTTATCATAGGCATAATTATAATAAACATTTCGTATTATGACAGTAAAGCTCGAAACCTATTGGTTGAGATGATAATCGGTCTCAAAGTATTTATTTTATTACCTACGGCTTGCACCCGGCTTGCGGGGTGAGCTCGTGATTTCCAGGTAATCAGTTAAGCCGGGTCCGCAGCGCCAATTTTTTAACAAAACATGTGAGCAAAACATGTTAAGAAAAACAGCCAGTCCGCTGCGCCAATTTTCTAACAAAACATGTTAACAAAACATGTAAGCCCAACATGGCGCCTGTTTTTGAAATGTTTTTGTCATTATTTATCAAGAACTAAAAATTTATGATAGGTTCGGTATAATCTATTAATGTAACATCCCACAGCACCGGTCTCTCTCTTATTAGTTGTATTAAAACAAAATATTGTCTTTATTTCACTCAAAAATAAACCAAAGAGAATTGTAATAAACTTCAAGCGATACGTGTTCCTCTAGTGAGCGCTAACAAAAAATGCTAAGCTTCCCCTCCCCGCAGGCGAACGCGGGGGATGTTATCCATTCGTCGCGGAAAACATGTTATCGTATTTTTCTAACAAAACTGTTAAACCACGCCCCTAATCGGTTAACTAAACAATGTTTTCGTGTTTACAAACATGAAAACATGGCGCAGCGGACCCGGCTTAAGCCGGGTCCGCAGCGCCAATTTTTTAACAAAACATGTTAACAAAACATGTTAGCAAAACATGTTAAGAAAAACAGCCAGTCCGCTGCGCCAATTTTCTAACAAAACATGTTAACAAAACATGGCGCCTGTTTTTAAAATGTTTTTGTCATTATTTATCAAGAACTAAAAATTTATGATAGGTTCGGTATAATCTATTAATGTAACATCCCACAGCACCGGTCCCTCTCTTATTAGTTGTATTAAAAACGAAATATTGTCTTTATTTCACTCAAAAATAAACCAAAGAGCCTTCAAGCGGTACGTGTATCTCTAGTGAGCGCTAACAAAAAATGCTTAGCTTCCCCTCCCGCAGGCGAACGCGGGGGATGTTATCCATTCGTCGCGGAAAACATGTTATCGTATTTTTCTAACAAAACTGTTAAACCACGCCCCTAATCGGTTAACTAAACAATGTTTTCGTGTTTACAAACATGAAAACATGGCGCAGCGGACCCGGCTTTACAAGTACATTTACCTGCCGAGAAGTGTGAGCAAGAGGCATAATAGGTATGCGAGCGAGAAGACGTTACAAGTACCTACATTTACCTGCCGAGTTGCAAGTGTGAGCAAGAGGCAAAATACACCTACTTAGTCCTTTTCGTACTTTCGTTCGTTAGTTTTCCATGCAACTCTCGTTACATCGGACGGCTACTTTCACTGTTTTCGTGGTTTTTAACATTGATTTTGTTTTGTTTGTTGTTTTAATTATCGTTGAGTTTTTGTTTTTGTTATACTGTTTTTGTTAATCATGGCACATATGTTGTGTATTAACTGTCGTGAACCATGTGAAGGTCGAAGGACTTACACGTGGATTTCTCGGGAAGAACAGCACATCGACATAGCTCAGATTATTATGGAGGAGCTAATCGCGAGACAGGTATGTAATGCAACCTTTTTTACATTTAAGTCATAACTAGGTACCTAGAAAAAGCGCGGGAAACGTCGAAATTGGCGGGTGTCCTTTTTTAGCTTTTTATCAAAAATTAGAATTATTCTGATTATAGGATCACGATAAGTATATAAAAAGTATATTTATTCTCTTTTTATATATATCTATTGTTATTATTGTGTTTTTCCTGATATTTGGTAAGTGACCACAAATATATTAACTTGATGAACGATCCGGACGACCCTGGGGGCACATGCCCCCAGGTGTCGAATTATGTTACAATTACTGGTGGGAATAATGAAGTGGTTGAGGGAATGGACACTGAAGAGTCGATATTTACTGATTGTTCCGATGCAACAGTTTCCAATAATGGTAAACGTAAGAGAGCTTACATTCGAAAAATCTGCAAAAACTGCAACAAAAAAAAGCGTAACAATCGGAGCAAACAGTCAATAGCAACTAATGCCGACATAGATTGTCTTTGTAATGTTGTTACTGAGGAACCTAGTAGTCAAAATACAAAAACTGATACTTGTATGCAGCCAACACAATCACCGCAAGCAGTTACTTCACATAAATCAGACTCATCAAAACCTTACCAACCAATAGGTAGAGCATTGTATCAAGTTTCTGACTCTACCCCTTATGTTATTCATGTGCAAAAAGACATGGTTTCAAGCGAAAATAACATTATACACCCAGTCTCGTTCGGTCATTTTTTGAAAAAAAAATGCATTCAGAAATATAATTAATGGCAGCCTCAAAAAAATTGGTCGAAATAGAATCTCAATATCCTTTTCAAACTTTGAGGATGCTAATAGTTTTATTTCCAATGACATTTTAAAGTGCAAAAATTATAAAGCTTTTATTCCAACTTCGAATGTTACTCGAATGGGTATTGTAAGGGGTGTTCCTGCAGAATGGACTGATGACGAGGTAATAAGCAATATTACAGTCCCCATAGGTTGTGGAAACATTATTAAAATAAGGAGGTTAAAAAGAAGAGTCCCCATTAATGGTAAAATTGAGTTTATTCCAATTGAGACGGTTGTTATTACCTTCGATGGACAGGTGCTACCAAAGCGAGTTTTTCTTTGTTATAATGCTTTGCCAGTAGACCTTTACATTTTCCCTACAATACAATGTTTTAATTGCTGCAGATATGGTCATATTAAAACACAATGTAGGTCTACTCCCAGATGCTTCAAATGTGGGGCTGGTCATTCTGGAGACAACTGTTCAATAAATGAAGATTATTATAATTGTTGTATGTGTTCCGGATCTCATATGGCTAATAATAAATGCTGGCCAGAGTTTTCAAGACAGAAATGTATTAAGGAGACTATGGCTAAAAATTGCATTTCATACTCTGAGGCCATTAAATTGCATCCACCTATTACAAAATCATATGCTTCGCCTTCTCCTACACTCACCTTTTCTCAACAACAACCTGCAAACAAACAATCTACATTAAATAATAGCTCTTACAAAAAAACATTTTTTCTCAAGCCTAGGTCTCGGGAATTAAACATTCCCAGTACCAGTAAAGGCTACGATAAAACATATCATCAACAGCTCTTAGATGAATTCAAATTGCCAACACCTGTCGATGGGTGTGCTATAAATATTAGTAAAGATACAAATTTGTCAGATTTTACAACCCGAGAACTAATTATAGCGTTAATTTCTTCTTTGGTTCAAAATAATGTACTATCTGTACCGTCCAATGCAGCCAACTTAAATGAAATTATAAAAAATAATACTATTGTACAAAATGAACCAAATACTTCAGTGGAATTGTAGAAGCATATGTAGTAAAAAAAGTGATCTTATATATTTAATAAATAATTACAAACCTGTTATAGTCTCTCTTCAAGAGACTTGGCTTCGACCTCATTTAAATTTTAGAATTCCAGGATTCTCATGTATTCGTGAGGACAGATCAGACGGTTATGGAGGCGTGGCACTCCTTGTAAATAACAGTGTAACATTTTCTCATTTTCCAATCAATCAACATAATAATGAATACTCAATAATTGCTATTTCTGTAAAAAATATTTGTTTTGTATCTGTTTATATACCTCATCCTTCCTCTGTTATATATAATGAATTAGATTCGATTTTTTGTTCACTTCCTCGTCCCCTTTTTATCATGGGAGATTTTAATGCGCAACATGTAGCTTGGGGAAGTTCCATATCAAATCATTATGGTCACAGACTCCTTGACATAATTGATAATAACAACTTATGTTTGTTGAATTCCGGTACTATTACTCGTAGATCTCAACCACATGAAGGTGATAGTGTCCCAGACTTAACAATTACATCACCAAGTCTTGCATCTTCTCTAAATTGGTCAACATTACAATCTTCTTATGGAAGTGACCATTTTCCAATATTAATACATTTCCCATTAATTACGACTACTAATCCCCATAAACGTTCTCCACGCTTAAGGCACAAGTTGAACAATGATAAATGGAATTTATTTAGGGATAAAATTGAAGAACAAACATCAACTCTCCCTAGTATTAATAGCAATAACCATGCTGAATCATCAATAGCTCTGGCTTCTTTGTTGATTAAAACAGCTGATGAATTATTTCCATCAAAATTGGGTGACATTGACAGCTCTCGAATTCCCTCCCCTCCGTGGTGGGATAATGAATGTTCTTTGGCCGTTAAAAAAAGAAAAGAAGCTGAAAGAGCATACAACATAAATTCAACTAATGAAAATTTCGACTTTCTTTCTTCTTTAATAAAAAGCACAAGAAAGTTGTTCAAACGGAAGAAGTGGGAGAGCTGGAGGAAATTTTGTTCCTCTATTTCCCCAGATACTCCTATTTCTCTTGTTTGGAATAATATTCGCCGTTTCCGTTCCGCATTCAAAGATTCTATTCCTCCTTTCATCCCTGAGCCTATAATTGGTGAGTTTCTTGATATCCTCGCTCCCTCTTTTGTTCCCCTACCCCACCTTAATGAACAACATTCTTTTTCTGAAAGTAAGGGTCTTTGTTCTCCTTTTTCTATTTCGGAATTAAAAGGTATATTGTCGCATACTAAGGATTCATCTCCAGGTCATGATGGTATACCTTATTCGTTCATTAGTAATTTGAGTAATTCCAGTCTAATCTATATTCTTACTCTCATAAACTCAATAATGGAAAATGGCCACATTCCAACTTCATGGAAAGAACAAGATATTATTCCCATATTAAAACCCAACAAGCCTTCCAGTGACCCAGCATCTTACGGCCCTATTGCTCTCTCGTCAGTTTTAACGAAAATTGCTGAACATCTTGTTAAGAACCGTTTAGAGTGGTACGTTGAACATAATAAATTATTAAGCTCTACTCAATATGGTTTTAGAAAATGTAAAAGTACTATGGACAGTCTTGGTATATTTACTACTGACATTCGTTTGGCTCTCACTCAGAACAACTCACTTTTAGCTGCATTTATTGACATTTCTGCAGCCTATGATAATGTTGTTTTAAGTATACTAAAAAGTAAACTTGTTAAACTATCAGTTCCAAAAATTTTTATTAATTTTATTATGAATTTGTTAGTAGGAAGATCAATAAGAATAGCTCATTGTAATAATACACAAACAAGGTTTCTCTGGAAAGGCTTACCTCAGGGATCTGTGTTAAGCCCATTACTGTACAATATTTACACATACGATTTAGACTCTTCAGTTCCAAATATTAATGTACTACAATATGCAGATGACCTTCTTTTGTATACCTCTGGCAAAGACATAAATCAACTTTGTTCTTCATTATCGTGTTCCCTTGTCCTTCTCAAAAAGTGGTTAGATTGTAATGGTTTAACATTGTCTATCCCTAAGAGTTCGGTGGTGTTATTTACTAGATTAAGATTTCCTCCACCAATAACTGTATTATATGACAATGTTAGTTTACCATCTAATAATGAGGTGAAATTCTTAGGAGTTATTTTTGACAGTAAAATGTCTGGCCTTTCTCATTGTTACTATGTTACAGCTAGATGTGAAAGGATACTCAATGTTCTACGATGTTTAACAGGAGTTTGGTGGGGAGCTCATCCGTCGTCTTTAAAATTGCTCTACAATGCTTTAATTAGGAGTATATTAGACTATGGCACATATTTTATGGAACCCTGCAGTTTACTTGGATTAAAAAAACTAGATAGCATTCAATATAAGGCTTTGCGGTTAATTACGGGTGCCATGAAAACTAGTCCCACTAACACCCTTCAGGTGGAATGTGGAGAACCTCCTTTGAAATTCCGTCGTCAATATTTATGTGATAGGTATGTTTTCCGTGCCTTACAATTACTAAATCATCCTCTCTTCAAAAGACTGTCCATTTTATCTGAACTTATAAATTCATCGTCATACTGGTCCCATAAATCTCTTCCATCCGTTATTATTAGTTTTCGTAAGTTTGTTTCCTTCCAAACTCCTATACATCGATCCAATGTTCTTCCTCTTTTCTCTTGTAGTTATGAAGCTCTTATCATTCCTCCTGTAATTCATTTTGATTCTAATATCAATAAATATGATAGAAATGTAAAATTTAATTTTTTTTTCTTAATAGAAAACAACTGGAACGACTGGCATCACATATATTGTGATGCATCGAAATTATCTTCTTCTAGCAATGTTGGTGTAGGTACTTTCCACGCCCAGTACAAAATTGTACAGCAAGTTAAACTCCCACCAGAATCATCAGTATTTACCGGAGAATGTTTTGGAATCTTTAAATGTCTTGAATATATTCTTTTAGCAAAATTGAGTAAGGTCGTTATCTTTTCAGATTCTAAAAGTGCACTTGAAGCACTACACAAATTTCCTTTTAAAAACAATCGTATTCACCCTGTTCTAATAGATTGCCGCAGATTACTTTGTGAATGTTTTACACGTGGTTTTCATGTAGAATTCATGTGGATACCAGGCCATCATAGCATTCCCGGTAACGATAAAGCTGATTCTTTGGCCAATCTAGCTGTTACTTCTGGAGATTTATTCCCATACCAAAATTACTGTTGTGACCTGACTGCACAAGCTAAGCTTTCACTTAGGTCTTCTTGGGAGGAAGATTGGAATAAAAGCTCACAATTTAAAGGAAATTACTATAAACGTATACAACCTCATATTCCGTTGAAACCATGGTTTACTAGGACGAATTTCAGTAAAATCGCAACAACTATAATTATAAGATTACGGATTGGTCATACTTGTACCCCCGCTCATTTAGCGAAGTTCAAAATTATTGATTCCGATTTGTGTGAATGTGGTACTGCTGTTGGTGATGCAAACCATATAATATTTTCCTGTCCGGCCTATGATCACTCTGATCTGTTCACTTCTTTAAAATCCCTTCATGTTCCCTTCCCGACTTCCATTCCAGCCCTTATGGCCGAAAATAGTTTTGACATTTATAAAATTATCTATTCCTTTTTATGTGTAAATAATATTAAATTGTAAGCTTGTTTGTATATATATTTTAGTTAATTCCCTAACGTAATCCTTATCATGATCCTATCCCCATTACGATTCCGCGTTCCTTTAGATTCCATTCGTTTCCCAACCTTTGTAATGGCTAATGCACAAATCGTGCGGAGCCACACAAAAAAAAAAAAAAAAAAAAAAACTAGGTACCTACTCTGTGGTAATAACAGATCGTCGATATGACATCATGATCTGGGACCCGATTCTCAAGCCATAGAGATAATGTCGAATTCGACATATGTCTAAATTAAATGGCGGATGTCGAATATTTCTCAGTTTCCGTATTCTCAAAATGTCACGTTAGAGATATGTCTATGCCTAGCGTTCGACATGTCACGAGTGGTAGATAGCAATCGACATTTGAAAAGTCGAGTACGAGCTACAGTAATTGGTTATTTCTGTGTCTGTTTTACATAATTTGTTGGAACTTTTTTTACGATTTTAGTTTATGTATGTATTTTAATTGCTAACACATTTAATTAATATGAATAATCGATGATTATTATAACAACTGTTGTTAATGTATAGTAGAAGAAGCTCGGTTTTTAGTGGAATTACCATTACATATATGCATTTAAGAACTTTCGCTTATCTAAAGAATTAGTTAACATTGTAATATATTTAGTTAATCCAAGTCTTATTGACGTCTCCCAAACAATTTAATTCCTCTGCTATACATTTCCACTTTTGTTCGGATTATTTTAGTAAAAGTCCCCGAAAATTTGGCTTTACAAAGTTCTTCAACCTTTAACTGACAAAGCCACGAATTCTGTTCTGAAGTGGGGTATTGTTTTTTATAGTCCATTATAGAATTATTACTGCATCTCTAATAATTCTGTTTTCTAAAAATATTCAAAAGTGTTACAAATACAAAACACGACGTTTTGAAACATTTCAACGTTTCGAAGGATGTGAAAAAGGTTCACAATACGCTTCGTAAAGCCGCGTTGACATGCTCAAAGTCTGCTTTGAGAAAGTAACTTTGATGACAACTTGGACGCTACTTTTGTTTTTTTTTGATCGTATAAATCAACAAAACGTAACCATTCATTTGTATGGGTGTGGTTGCGTGCATGCAAACAAAAAAACCCATTCAAATCGTTTGCACTGCTCACGGACGTAAGCATTAAGATCAATTTTTGACCGAGCTTTCGATCTTTGAGTCTGGCTTTTAGGTTGAGTGATTGTCACAAGTGCTCTTCAAATTATAAAGATTTTTGTCTTGTTTTTCGTGGTTAAATTTCAGTTGACTTATCAATTTGGCTTTTTTAACTGGTGGCGGTCTCTGTTTGTGTATCTGTGAGTGTTTTGCTTTTATATTTGTGTTTGTTATTTGTAAATGTCCGAGCCCCCTGACCCGGGGGGTGGTGATGAGCTTCATGCTCAGTCATCCCCCCCTTTATTCTCCCAAATGGATACTTTAGATTCCACACAAGAGTCAAGAAAACGCGCTCCCACAGAGGAAATTGTGTCGCAACCTCCTAAAAAAACTAATACATCACAATCTTCACCCTCGATCCAAACTACATACACTAATCCTGATTTCTTGAATAATAAAACTAAGTTCACTGATAAAGACCCAGGTCCCTTTATTATTCATGTAAATAAATTAATCACGGACCCTTCCTCAGGTACTGCATTACGTCCAATCAAATTTGGCCACTTTCTTTTTAGAAACAATATTAAAAATGTTGCTCAGGATGGTGTTAGGCGTATTGGCAGAAACAGAATTTCAGTGGAATTCAAATCTTTTACTGATGCAAATGCGTTCCTTGACCACCCTGCTCTTGCCCCAGCTAAATTTGAAGCTTCCATCCCTAGCTACTCTGTTACTAGAATGGGAGTAGTCCGACAAGTACCAGTTGAGTGGACTATGGAAGAGTTTGTACAGTCTATAGAAATTCCTTCAGGATATGGAAATATCATTAAAGCCCGTAGACTTAACAGGAAAACATACACTGATGGCTCCCCATTATGGATTCCCACCCAAACAGTTGTCCTTACATTTTCTGGCCAAAAATTACCCCAAAATATTTTTTGTTTCTATACATCCCTGCCTGTTGAAACTTATATTCTCCCAACAATACAGTGCAACAAATGCTGTAGATTCGGTCATATCCAAGCACAATGTCGATCCCAAGCAAGATGTTTCATCTGTGCCCAACCACATGAGGGTAACTCTTGCTCGAAAAATACTCCTACCTGTATCTTTTGCTCTGGTGAACACAGATCTACCGATTCATCCTGTCCTGAACAACACAGACAGAAGAAAATAAAACTTGTCATGTCCCAGGAAAACCTCTCTTACCCTGAGGCTTCAGCAAGGTTTCCTCAAGTTAGGAAATCATTTGCTGATGTCGCTCGAAACACAAATAATTTAGTTAACCCTCCTTCGCAATCCCAAATACCCCCCTCAAACTTACTTTCCCCTATAAATTTTACCCCCTCTACGTCATACAGAGAGACAGTGGTTAGACCAAATAGAGCTTTTACACCCGCTTCATCCCCGGGATATGATGTTCAATCTCATAGAAACATTGTAGAAAGTCCTTTATCTGAAATGCCTAATGGATGTGCCTTTTCTCATAATCCCATCTCTCCAAATGACAACTTTGTGTCTTTAATTCTTTCTATAGCTATTAATATTCTCGGACGTCATAATGACATTGAATTACCGAACACTCTCAAAAAACAACTTACTCAGCTCCTCAATATAGCAGGTATCAATGGCTCCCACAATTCTCCAATGGAACTGTAGATCAATAAAAAACAAAAAAAATTAAGATCAATAAAAAACAAAAAGAACTTATATTTCTTATCAACAAATATTCTCCTATCATTTGTGCCATTCAGGAGATGAGATTAAAGCCGGGATCTCACTTTAGGGTTCCAGGCTACTCATGCCTCCGGGGTGACAGGAGTGATGGCCACGCAGGCTCTGCACTTCTTGTTTCAAGAACAGTTTCTTTTAATCAGATTCCACTTCCTTCTCATACAGAATCAATTAACGCAGTAGCTCTGAGAGTTTTAAATGTCACTTTTCTATCCATTTATATTCCTCATCCTAGTATCTCATCTAACCAGGAGTTGTCTTTATTATTGTCATCTCTTCCTTCACCAATTGTCATTATGGGTGACTTTAACATCCACCACACTTCTTGGGGCTCCTATTATTGTGATCACCTTTCATCATCTTTTCTCGACCTTTGTGATAAAATCGACCTTTGTCTATTAAATGATGGCTCTCCTACTCGTAGGGTATACCCCCATCAAAATATCAAAAGCGCAGTGGATTTAACGCTAAGTTCCCCATCGATTTCATCCTCTCTTTCCTGGTCTATAGTACCAATCTCTTATGGAAGTGATCATTTCCCCATAGTTATATCAATGGAATTATCCAAAGATCCCAATTCAAACAATATTCAAAATTGTCCCATCCCACTATTAAAACACAACGTTCCGAAAGCTGACTGGGATTTATTTAAATCTACTTTAGATCATGAAATCCGTAATATTCCCTTGGTCAATAAAGATAATTTGAATATCGCTTACACACAATATAGAAATGCTCTTATATCGGCCGCTGATAAATCAATTCCTATTAAGAATATTCACAAAAATAGAAAGCCATCTCTTCCCTGGTGGGACTCTGACTGCTCTACTGTTTGTAAAAATAGAAAAGAAGCGGAACTTACCTATTCCAAAGAGATGACAGAGAGCAATTTCATTAAACTACAAGCAACATCTGCACAAGCTGTCAGAGTCCTTTCAGATAAAAAAAAGGCAGGCTGGCATGCATTTTGTGAAAATCTGTCTCCTAGAACACACCCAACATTAGTTTGGAGAAATACAAAAAGATTCCGTGGCTCCATTTGTAATGACTATAATATCACCTCTAATGATACTTCTGATTGGTTAGAACCTTTCTGTAACAAACTTGCCCCCTCTACAGCACCCAGTTTCGAAGAAGTCACAAATTTTTCATCACCTTCATCTGCATTGTCTGAATTTGACCATCCATTTTTATGGGAAGAATTTTCGACTGCTTTGAATGGCCTTAAGGACAGCTCCCCTGGCATAGATGGGATACCATATTCTTTTATAGTTAATAGCAGTCACACTGCTAAAAGCCTGCTCCTAAGTATAATAAATACCATATTCTTATCCGGTATCCCGCCTGAAGATTGGAAAACTCAATTAATAATCCCTATCCTTAAACCAGGAAAATTGTGCTCTGACCCAAATGGCTACCGACCTATTGCTCTTTCTTGCACTATGTGTAAGATTCTAGAACACCTTATAAAGAATCGCTTAGAGTGGATCGTTGAGAACAAAGAAATCTTAGCAAAGAGTCAATTTGGCTTTCGTAAAGGCATGGGCACAATGGATAGCCTAAGTGTTTTTATTACAGATATTTGGTTGGGCCTCTCCAAGAACAAATCTGTTGTTGGTGTGTTTTTAGATGTGTCATCAGCCTATGACAATGTCTTGCTTCCACTGCTCAGGCAAAAATTGCTCCAGCTGAGCATTCCTGTGAGGCTTGTGAATCTAATCACCAACTTATTAACAGCTCGCTCAATCCAGATCAAAATTCATAATAAAATCTTACCACCTAGAACTGTTTGGAAAGGTCTCCCCCAAGGGTCTGTCCTAAGCCCAATCCTCTATAGCCTATATACTTACGACTTAGAACAATCCGTCAACTCATTTTGCAACATACTCCAATATGCAGACGATCTAGCATTATATATTTCCTCTCCCAGCTTGGAAACTTCTACAACACGCCTTAATTCTGCATTATACTATCTTCAGGAATGGCTCACTAAACATGGTCTATCTTTATCCGTGGCTAAGAGTCAGGTTGTTCACTTTACTCGCTCCAGAATCGTCCCTCACATTACTGTCAAATATGAAGGCATGACTATCCCTCAAGGCGTTACATGACAAATTCACACAACAACGCGACTCGCCATAAAACTTTGACACCTAAAATCGCTAACGGTGTATTATGCAAGGGGTCAAACTAATTTGGTTTAAACGACAAAGCAATGACACATATATCGATCTCGCTCACGCACGTATTGTTCGGTCTCGCTCGTACACACACGTACCGGACGCCAAATTATGTAACCAAATTTATTTGGGAAATGATGAAAATAATTAATAAATAGGTAATTACGCATAAAATATAATTCCCTTAGATTTGTGGGTATTCCTCGAGTTTTTAAAAGACTTTCTAAAGGCACAAGAAGGCATATTTTTTTATTTTACACTTGAAATTAGGGAAAAGAAAAAATGCATTTGACGTCCAACGCTCGGTGCTTTCTGCCACAGACTACGACGGAATGAGTGAGCTCACTCTTCCCAACGTTGACACATTTTCGAGCGCCTTATGTATGGGAAGTAGACGTGGGTCGTTACGTTATTTTCAAGAAACGTAACGAAACCGGTTACTTGGGACCCGATTCTCAAGCCATAGAGATAATGTCGAATTCGACATATGTCTAAATTAAATGGCGGATGTCGAATATTTCTCAGTTTCCGTATTCTCAAAATGTCACGTTAGAGATATGTCTATGCCTAGCGTTCGACATGTCACGAGTGGTAGATAGTAATCGACATTTGAAAAGTCGAGTACGAGCTACAGTAATTGGTTATTTCTGTGTCTGTTTTACATAATTTGTTTGAACTTTTTTTACGATTTTAGTTTATATATGCATTTTAATTGCTAACACATTTAATTAATATGAATAATCGATGATTATTATAACAACTGTTGTTAATGTATAGTAGAAGAAGCTCGGTTTTTAGTGGAATTACCATTACATATATGCATTTAAGAACTTTCGCTTATCTAAAGAATTAGTTAACATTGTAATATATTTAGTTAATCCAAGTCTTATTGACGTCTCCCAAACAATTTAATTCCTCTGCTATACATTTCCACTTTTGTTCGGATTATTTTAGTAAAAGTCCCCGAAAATTTGGCTTTACAAACCTTTAACTGACAAAGCCACGAATTCTGTTCTGAAGTGGGGTATTGTTTTTTATAGTCCATTATAGATTTATTACTGCATCTCTAATAATTCTGTTTTCTAAAAATATTCAAAAGTGTTACAAATACAAAACACGACGTTTTGAAACATTTCAACGTTTCGAAGGATGTGAAAAAGGTTCACAATACGCTTCGTAAAGCCGCGTTGACATGCTTAAAGTCTGCTTTGAGAAAGTAACTTTGATGACAACTTGGACGCTACTTTTGTTTTTTTTGATCGTATAAATCAACAAAACGTAACCATTCATTTTTATGGGTGTGGTTGCGTGCATGCAAACAAAAAAACCCATTCAAATCGTTTGCACTGCTCACGGACGTAAGCATTAAGATCGAGCTTTCGATCTTTGAGTCTGTCAAATGTCAATTTGATCAATCAATGGTACTGATTCTGAAGCGACCACCTAAAACTATAACTAAATAAAATTAGAGATAGAAATGTCAATCACCGTTTGGTATTCAGAACTCACAAGTTAACTCTAAAATTAAGAGTGACGTTACTAAACTACTCAATTTAGTGTTAGATGTTATTTTCGTATTCTGACATGCTTCCTAAATGTAATTTTTTCTATAATTTAAAATATGTCAAACTAATTTTAGGAGGTGAACTTTTAGGTGCCGTCTAAATTTATCTTGTTACTTTTTAACGATTTCCTAACATTACCGAAGTCAATTTTTTTTGTGCAACTTGCCAAATGGATGATGAATTGGTTGTTATGGCATTTATAAGGAAAGGCTTTTATAGCATCAATTGCCAAGTCGTGAGTTGTAATTTGTTTGTTCCCAAGTAGTCCAATAGTACTGACATTTAGATGATAGGTAGGTTATGTATGTATGTGTAGTATCGTATTGTGGGTACTTGTTATAATATTATCATGACGGTAATAATGTAAATATACTATGTCGGTAGTTACTTAGTGTTCTAGCCTAATTATATATAAGGTGCCAAGCTTCTGTGTACGCTTTGTCTGATTATAGATATCCTCCGAAACAGTGTGTCATTTGCTCTCCCAGTACCTAGATAGTTCATTGGCGACGAGGATCAAAATTCGAAAATGTCTTTCGGGAAGATTTGTGATTTCGACGTACATTCAGGGAATTGGTCACTGTATGTGGAAAGGTTAGAAATGTTCCTGAAGGTGAATAAAGTGGAAGAAGAGATGTGGTTACCCACATTGATCACGGCGATCGGAGATGAATGCTACGAGTTACTGAGTAGCTTAGCAAGCCCAAGGAAGCCGGCGGAATTGACTTACGGCAACGCGATCACTTTGTTGCGACATCATCTCCACCCCAAGCCTTCGGTCATGGCAGAACGGTACAGGTTTCGGCAAAGGCGACAGCGGAGTGACGAGACGGTTGCTCAGTATATAACCGAGCTGAAAAAGTTATCCAAGAATTGCGAGTTCGGCAACGTATTGGAGGATAATCTACGCGATCAATTGGTATGCGGATTGCATAGCGAGATAATTCGTCAGCGTTTGTTTGCCGAAGACAATTTGACGTATGGCGGCGCAGTGAAGTTGGCGGGAGCATTGGAGGCAGCTGAGAGGGATGCGGCGATGGTAGATCGTATGACCTCGTCGGTAGAAATACCCCCAAGTGTTAATGCAGTAGGAGTGAAACGGGAACGAGCGGAACGCTCGCGTCCACGGCACTACAATCGGCCAACGGAAAACACAAGTTGCACGGCGTGCGGTCAGAACGGTCATAGCAGCGAGATGTGCCGTTATAAAACTTTTGTTTGCAGTAAATGCAAGAAGACGGGTCATTTACGTCGCGTGTGTCCCAGGGCTATGGGGAAGGATACCAGAGGGAGAAGGCGGGTCAACCTGGTGAAGGCTTCACGGGAGGAGGACCGGGAAGACAGTTCGAGCTCCGGGGAGTTGGAAGAACAACTGCACCAACTGAGCCTGAATAGTTACAAGCCGGTGAGTTTAAAAATACTTGTCGATGATGCCTGGATTCAAATGGAGGTAGATACCGGTTCAGCAGTGTCTTGTATTAGCAAAAAAACATACGAAAAGTTCTTAAAATCCAGATTAATGGAAAACAATGATATGATTTTTAAATTTTATGACGGTAGCTGTGTAAGACCGTTAGGGGTCATTAAGCCGTTAGTTCACTATAATAATAAGTGTAAAAATTTAGAATTATTTGTAATAGATGGAGGAACTACCTCATTATTAGGTAGACAATGGCTATCCGAGTTAGGTATAGAAATTCCTCACCTTTTTAATAATTGCCAAATGAATAATAATTCCTCTAGACCTGTGAATGTACACTCTAACCCATGTTTTAATGATGTTAAAATGTTAATCGACAGACATAAGGATCTGTTCAGTGGAGGGCTGGGGCGCTTCACTGGAGGCCAGGCCCAGCTGCGAGTGCGGGACGGGGCACGGCCGGTGTTCTGTCGCGCGCGGCCCTTGCCCTACGCGCTCAAGGCGCAAGTGGACGCGGAGCTGGATTCCATGCTTCGGGATGGTGTGATTGAGCCGGTGGAGTCCTCGGAGTGGGCCACACCATTAGTTCCGGTACGTAAAGCCGACGGGGGGTTGCGCATCTGCGCAGATTACAAAGTTACGTTGAATCCCGTCTTACTGGTCGATAGATATCCCTTACCGAGAATTGACGATTTGTTAGTGAACCTAAATGGGGCGCAATTGTTTTCAAAAATTGATTTGTCACAGGCCTACAATCAAATAGAATTGGATAAATCTAAAGATTATACTGTGATAAACACCCATAGAGGTTTATTTAAATATAATAGGTTAGTGTTTGGCCTTTCGTCTAGTCCAGGTATATTTCAACGCATTATGGCGAATTTACTTGGTAATATTCAGGGAGTAGAAATTTTTCTAGATGATGTAATCGTGGCTAGTAAAGGGGGGCGTAAGGAACATTTGATTACCCTAGAAAAAGTATTGGATAGATTAGAACAACATGGCATGAAATTAAAGAAAAGTAAATGTTCATTTTTGGTTGACGAGGTTAAGTATCTAGGCTATTTAATTTCGAAAGAAGGAATAAAAGTTGACAAGGATAAGGTAGCCGCCATCACTAAAATTCCACGACCCGTTGACGTGTCTCAGTTAAGGTCATTTTTAGGATTGGTGAATTTTTATGCTAAGTTTGTCAAAAATATTAGTAATATTTTATCTCCTTTATATGAATTACTGAAAAAAGGGGTAACATGGAAATGGTCGCAAGCATGCGAAGGGGCATTTCGTCATATTAAAAAAGTTTTGACGAGTGCCGAAGTACTATCACATTACGATGTAAACAAACCCGTGACCTTGACATGCGACGCGAGCGCCAAAGGCATAGGCGGTGTGCTCACGCAGTGTACGGGAGCCAGCGGCGCGGAGCGGCCGGTCGTGTATGTGTCGCGCACACTTACAAATGCTGAGAAACATTATTCTCAAATAGACCGGGAAGCGCTTGCCATAGTTTTTTGTTTACAAAAGTTGCATCAATATTTATATGGTAGACATTTCACGCTCAGAACGGACCATAAACCGTTAGTTAGCATTTTCGGCCCTAAGTATGGTATCCCAACAATGGCTGCGAGTCGCATGCAACGTTGGGCTATCATACTCTCGGCGTACACTTATGATATCGAGTATGTAAATACAAAGCAAAACGCGGCGGATGGTTTGTCGCGCTTACCGGTTTCGAGCGGGAGCACGGGTGACTCATCATCGCTCGATCCGCCCGAACAAACTTATTTGCACTTTGCACAAAACGCATTATTGTTAGATTATAATAAGGTAAGGCAGCAAACATTACGAGATCCTCTGCTAGGAAGAGTGTTATTATACATTAGGGATGGATGGCCAGAACATAATGAAATAAGAGAATTGCAACCCTATTTTAACCGGAAAAAAGAGTTGTACGAGGAATTAGGGTGCATTATGTGGGGACATAGGGTGGTCATACCGGAATCCTGTAGAACTCGGGTGCTCACGGATTTACACGAGCCACATATGGGTATCACCAAAACCAAGGCCATGGCTCGAAGTTATGTGTGGTGGGCAGGTATCGATGAGGAGGTGGAGGCGCTGTGCCGCTGCTGCGAGGTGTGCGCAGCGGAGGCGGACGCGCCGCAGCGGCACGCGGTGGTGTCGTGGCCGTGGCCGGCCCGCCCGTGGTCCCGGGTTCACTTAGATTTCTTGGGTCCCTTTCATGGTACAACTTATTTAATTATTATCGATGCGAGAACAAAATGGATTGAAGTATATCCGGTGCCGAGTACGGCGGCGAGGCATACCTTGAACATTTTACTAGAAGTATTTGCTAGATGGGGCCTACCAAGACAGTTAGTATCGGACAATGGTCCGCCTTTCACGAGTAATGACTTTACAAATTTCACTAGTAAACATGGAATCGAACACATATTTTCTGCTCCATATCATCCAGCCTCTAATGGAGCTGCGGAAAACGCCGTCCGTATAATAAAAAGGGTTATTCGAAAGGCTATTCGGAAAAAGGAAGACATTCAAATGTTTCTAAATACATTTTTATTACATTATCGAAATACCGAACATTGTACTACAGGAGAGAGTCCAGCAAAACTTATGTTAGGTAGGAATTTGCGAACTAAATTGGATTTATTAAAACCGGATAGAGATGGAAAAGTACAAGTAGCGCAAAACCGGCAACAAAAATTAGGTACGGACGCAGATCGCTGCTTGCAGCCGGGGGAAGAGGTATGGGTGCGTCAATATCAGGGGGGAACGAAGTGGATACCAGGTCATATAGTTGAAAAGTTGGGTACTACAGATTATAAAACGATCGATACTGTAGGTAGGGCATCTCATAGACATATTGACCAGTTAAGACGGCGATCAACACGTAGCTCCCTAGTAGCACCGACAACGTCGGCAGGGGAACCCCCCTCGCTTACTACCATACCGGCTACACCGGATGCGATATTAGCTGATGGGGAAACCATACGGGGGGCCAGCGAGGAATCCAGCTCTGACGTTACAGGCAACGAGACTGAGGTACAGTCTCCCGGGAAGAGTGACTCCCAGGCTCGTGAGCAAGGTGTAAGACTGTCACACCCTTCCTCTGCACTCACCTGGTCGCCTAGCTCTGTTTCGATAGGCAGACCATTACGAACATGTCGTTTGATGAATCCTCCCCGTTATAAGTTTAAATAGTGCAATATGTAATAATGTTTTTGTATTGAGTTAATGTTAAAAAAATCAAGTATGAATGTAATATTGTTTTGTTTATTTTATTTAAATTTAGATGTAGTGCTATAGTGTATTAGGGTAGATTTACTTATATTTAATTTGTCTATACTGTGTGCTTAAATTGTTTTCTCATCGCTTGTTTGTTTATGTAATTGTAAGATTAGAGGGGAGGATTGTAGTATCGTATTGTGGGTACTTGTTATAATATTATCATGACGGTAATAATGTAAATATACTATGTCGGTAGTTACTTAGTGTTCTAGCCTAATTATATATAAGGTGCCAAGCTTCTGTGTACGCTTTGTCTGATTATAGATATCCTCCGAAACAGTGTGTCATTTGCTCTCCCAGTACCTAGATAGTTCAGTATGTATTTACTCTTATAACAGAAATTAATATTCTATCTGCAGATAGAAGTATGCCTATCTAAAATTTGTTGCCTAGCAATTACTATTATTTGTCAATAAATAACAGCGGTTATTATGAAAAGAAAACAAAAATTACTAATGAAACAAAATACGCAATTTTAAAATTCAGAGGAAGTCACGAAGTACCTATCTATACAACTACAGACTACCACGTAATTTTTTTTATTTCATGGCATAGGCGTGAAGCCATCACAATCGCAGAATAAATGTCGAATAATTTTTCTTTTGTGATAAAATGAATGATAAATAATAAAATTTCTTTTCTGTTATTTACAAATACGATCAAATCTTAAATTAATAATTTCTGATAGTAGAATATAGCTGTTTTTAATGTTTCTAAATTATCCCGTTTTTCTACAGCACTAGGTGTATTTATAATCTGTGTATTCAATTTAAGAAATTGTCAAATACAGTTTAAATTAAGAGAGTCCGGCGTTTCAGAATACGAATTACCTAAAACTAATTTAAAATTATGTTTAATTTTAGTTTTAGTTTTAGTGCAGGTAACTTCAGAATTACCCCCAATGTTATTTGAAAAGAAAAATTGAAGGGCGACGTGTATTGTCCCTCCAGTATCTTTACAGAGCACTTCTGTATCTATTGTAGATATTATACCTAATGAAAAAAATAATTCGAAGAAATTAAATTCCGCGGGAAACTAACGTTAACTTTGTCATTGACAGTTCTAGAGACAGTGCACTCCTCTTTTAAGTCATACCGCTTACAAATGCGCATATTATGAGCAATTTTGAACCGACTTTTTACACGCAAAACGCGCACACGAGCGCTGATATCAAATTTCGGACCGCACCCTCATAGTCATTCGACCATCATTCGACATACATCTCTATTGCCAGCGAGAATACGATTTTTTCATATCATAGACATTTTTGAGAGATTATTAGTAGAGATGCAATGTAATAGAGATATGTCGAATTAGAGATATCTCTAAAAAACTGAGAATCGGCCCCCAGGACTAGGTGTCGCGTTGAATTATTTTGCTGAAGTACCTACCTTCCTTCAATAAAGTAAAATGTATACTTAAGTTCTTTAGCTAGTACTATGAAAGGTTTTTTTTATAAAGTACATAGGCTTACATCAGTGATAGAAATGTAGACAAGAACCTTTGAAGGTATAGGGAAAGATTTTTATTATTATTATTATTTTTAAGTAAGATTTCTACTTACGAGTGTTTATTAGTATTTCATCGACTCTCTGTTACTGCCACGAATTAACTATTTGTTGTTTTTATTTATTTGTTAGTATTTTTATCGGCGCTCTGTACAGATCTTAAGTACCACTTCAATATGGTATAGTGCCCGTCTAAGTTATAGCCGGTTTAAATGTAGGCATTGGCTCTTGCCTACACTCAAAACTATTTCAAAAGTTTTGAAATAGTTAGTTTTGTGTGAGTACGGGCACGAACATGTTATTATTTTTGTTAAGAAGTCCTTTGGGAAAGATTCGTTTGTATTTAACTTGTAGAAGGTGGGTTTACAAAAATTGTTTTTTTTTTTTCAGAACGAACCTACCGACGTCATTTGCCGACCTTGCTGGCAAAGAGCTGAGAGGACGTTTCATCGGCGTATACGCGAGGCGCGTCAAGATGATGACGTGTTGCCCGATGAGCCTATTCAGCAACAAAGCCGTAATCATCCAACAATGACCTTAGCAGGATTTGTACGTACTCCAAACTCAACAGTGCACTGCATTTTTGAGCATTGTCAAAATATTACCAGGCTTAGAATACCTAACGATATCATAATTCGTATGATTGGGCGGTACAATCTACTAATACCAGAAAATGCTCGCGTTTGCGAAGAACACTTAGCCCAGAACCTTTGGTATACTCTACCTTTACAAGACAATCTCATAGAAGATTTTACTGCATCTGAAATAGTGAATGCTCTGACGATTATGAGAAATCATATTACAACAGACGTGTTAAACTTCGAGACATACGAAGTCATTAATACAAACGAGTTTCATACTTGGACGGGACTTACTCACGAACAGTTTTCCGATCTACTCGTAAACACATCCAGCCTAAATAATAATCGTCAAAAGAAGACAATACTGGCCGCTGTATTGGCAAAACTAAGAACAGGAGACTCTAATGCCAGACTTGCTTTAGTGTTTAGAACGAGCGAATCCCGTTTTCAACGAATGTTAGCTCTAGGTCGTGATGCATTGTTGCGTGATTTTGTTCCCTTGCATGTTGGGTTTGACCACATAAACAGGGAACAAGTGGCTCAAAGGAATTTATTAGTACCTGAAACTCTATTTGGCAATCCAGAAAGCCCTTTGCCACAAAGAAATGCTATAATAATAGTCGATGGTACATATATGTATATACAACCAAAAGAGCTCGAACTATTTTTTTCAACGACAAACATATAGTCTTCACAAATATCGAAATCTGACCAAGCCGTTCTTGTTTGTTTGCTGTGACGGTCATATAATTGACGTAACGGGCCCGCACGCCGCTTCAACTTCCGATGCAACAATAATGAATGCAATTATTGAAAATGAGGAGAGCATATTTCATTGGTTTTTCAGACCGGGTGACGTATTTATCTTAGATCGTGGCTTTAGAGACGCGGCCTATCCTTTACAATCACATGGATATACAGTACATATGCCAGAAACGAAAAATGCAAACGAAACGCAACTTACGACGGAACAAGCGAATAAATCCAGACTTGTGACTATATACCGCTGGGTAGTAGAAAGAATCAATGGACGATTCAAAAGAGATTTTCGCTTGTTAAGAATTGTACACAGCAATCGCGCCTTGCATCATATGATGGAATATTTTAAAATCAGTGCAGCTTTATTAAATGCCTATCATGTGTTGATTGTGGACAATGTAAGGGCTCCAATGTATTTAGAAATAATACGGGAAAGGGTTAATGTACCGAATACATTGGCGGATCTGGTGAACAGATACAATTATAACCGAAGACGTGCTCCGTTTCGTTCAATTAACGTTGATGCGCTTGAGGTTCAATTCCCCACATTGACACAAGAAGATCTTATCCTTTTTGCACTTGGTGTATACCAAATAAAGCAAGCTAGGAGTTACTATGCGGAGCATTTGCAGCCAAATGGTATGTTCATCGTTGAACTTGGCGACCAATTACCCACAGAACACATACGAGAGCTAGAAGGAACAGACCTTTACGTATTGCGCGGTAGAATCCAGTCCCGACATGTCCGTTCACGTTCGTATAACGTTCATATTGGCATAGATAGGGCTCTCGAAGGGCGACAGGCTATAAAACACTATTACTGTACATGTAACATTGACCGAAGAACCATTGGCTGCTGCTCACACGTCATGTGCATTGTGTGGTACATGGGGCTTGCCAGGCACGAGCCAACGATACACATTCCCGCCGAAGGTTTAGAAGATATTATTGTAAGGCCAGGAGAGTTGTAAATATTGAATAAAAATATATGAAATGAAAATAATATGCATTATAATTAATAAAAAACCTGTACATAAACGCCTGCATGGAGAACTAACGAACGAAAGTACCTACGAAAAGGATTAAGTGGGTGTATTTTGCCTCTTGTTAACACTTGTAACTCGGCAGGTAAATGTACTTGCAACGTCCTCTCGCTCGCACACCATTAACAATAACTGTTTACCTGGAAATCACGAGCTCACCCCGCAAACCGTAGGTAATAAAATAAATACTTTGAGACTGATTATCATCTTAACCAATAGGTTTCGAGCTTTACTGTCATAATACAAAACGTTCATTATAATTATGCCTATGATAAAATTTAGTTATTTTTTGTTGGCCGGCTAAAAAAAAAATAGCCCAAAATGGGTGATGTCCTTTCATTTTTGTACGTCAAGCAGTTTTCGAGATTTTTTATGACTGACCTTTCGCTTTTATTATATAGATTTAAGTTTATTATAGATGTGTACTGTAGTTTTATTTTTAAGAGCACTATTACTTATATAGGAATTTTAAAATTTTTAAAATTAGTACTTTATTAACTTTTATGAAAATAACAGTTGATTGAAGTAAGTAGTTTCCATTGAGGATGGGTCTTGCTAGACGTTAGTCGAAAACTCGAAACAAAGCGCGCGCAAGTGGCGGTGGGGCGGTAAAAATAAAAATTTTTATGCGTTCGTTCCGGAATAAATTAATATTAAATTAATTAAATATTGAAGGTACTTCCATCAAATCTATATCGTGACAAATAATATATAAAACATTATGTTTAACAATTTTATTTAATGGTCTACCTAGGTCCTGGACCCAGCCCAGGGGGGGGTCATGACCCCCATGACCCTCCCCCTGGATCTGCCCTTGGCCAATGATGCGTGTTGCGCGCCGCTGCAACCTATCGAAAGCATCGAGCAACTACTTGGCGGAGCCATCCCAAAGGTGCGAACAATATTCTACACAGGACCGTACTAATCGCCGCACCTTGTTCAAGACTCCGAGTTTTCGCGAAGCTGTTTTTAATATGCCTTCAATATAGTCCTTTGGATTAAGGTCGCAGCGCACGTCTATACCGAGCATGCTAATACTGCTCTGCAGCTCCAGTTTTGTGCCCTGAAGAGAAGGAACGGTGACTTTTTTGCCGAAAACGCACACACCTGTGTTTTCTTGGCATTGAAATCAACCAGGTTCTCTGTGCCCCATTTAGATATGAGGCAGACCGTAGTCTTACGGTCTACCGACAGGTAGACCGTAAGACAGAAGCTTGGAGAGAAGACTTTTGTGCCACGACTCTGTCGAAGGCTTTGGCAATATCTAGGCTGATAGCCAGCGATTCGCCATGCTTGTCAATAGCTTCACCCCAGACATGCGTTACATACGCTAGAAGATCACCCGTCGATCGTTTCGGTCTGAACCCGTATTGTCGATCGTTGATCAGAGAGTGGTCCTCTAGGTAACGGATCAGTTGGTTGTTCAGGATCCTTTCCATGACTTTGCATAGTACTGAGGTGACAGCTATGGGCCGATAGTTGGCCGGGTCCGAGCGGTCCCCTTTCTTGGGCACTGGCTGCACATTAGCCTCCCTCCAAGCATCCGGCACACGTCCTGAAGAGTATGAGAGTTTCTGAAGAATAATAACTGTAAATAGGTATCCATAAATCTTCTTTGACATAATCCGGAACGTATTTTTCACCATACGATGTAAATTATTAAAAAAAGCTATAGCCCTACTATTTGAAACCGACTCAGTCAACCCCGACTCCACGTAGTCTTGTCTGCCCTACCCCTAGAGTTATTCAGAACCGCGAATGCACGGAGGGGTGAGGCGGCCCGCATGCTGAGGAGCAGGTGGTGAGCGAAAGCCATCTGCGATGATTAGCATGCGTGGGAGCTATGACAGAAGTCTTGCATGCTGCATGCCTGCTTGCATGCCAGCTTGCGTGCCTGCATGCATTCTGCATGTCTGCATGCATGCTGCATGACTGCATGCTTGCATGCATACGTCATGCATGGCGGCTGCATGCATGCTGCATGTATACAAAATGATATAATATATTTATACTATTACGTGATTTCTTAATATTAATCGTAAATTAGAGCTTTTTTATGCAGTATTTTTAAACTGTTTCTTAATAAGGTTGAAACAAAACAATAGTAAATAATTTAAACAAGACAATAAATTTAATCTGTTATGTATAGCAAGCGTTTGCTTTTTGACATTATGGTGAATGGGTTTAGTAGGGATTTATGGATTTTGTCAGTTATGCTTTTCAAATGTACCTATGTCTTTTGAATATTATGCCTTTAATATATTATGGCAAACATAAATTATGCCTTTTGCTACTTATGCTTATTCAAATTATGCCTTTTCATGGTTATGCCTTACATATTTCGGCCTTATGCGTTACGAAGTTATGATATAGATTTAGGGCAACTGAGCTAGCTGGATCTCGAAAACAAAGCGACGTAGAGAAAACCTTTTTTCTGGAATAGTGAAGCGGTGGTTTGTCGGAGTTTGTCGAACAAGTTCCACAGTTTGAGACATGCGCATTTCCGAGATATGTGTGGCCCGCCTCCCTGGACAAACGCTACCCCAGCCGGGCCACCTGGATCTCGAAAACTAAACGGCCTAGCAAAAATCTGCTTATTGTCACAGATAGGTGGTAGTTTGTCGATACATTTTTCAAAGATTCAGAGTTTGTCGACGCCTCAATCCAAAGAACGAAAGAATTCTTTATTTGGGTAAATAGTCTAGGAGCCTGGAGTCCCAAATGTGCGAGGTTTCGTTATTTTATATGTACTTACTTACAATGAGAACTTAATGTAAAATAGTTCATTGAATTCAGTGATGAAACAGTAACCGTTAATATTTAAATTAATGTAAATCCTCGATGAGTGATTGATATATTTTAAATGTATTATGTAAGCAACATTGTAATGTAAGCAACATCTGGTCTCCTTGTCTAATTATATGAAGTAATGTACAGTCGCGTACAACTTTCTTAAAAAAGTCGATTTTAATAAGTGCAAGCAAAGTAGCCAGCCGGGCCACACATATCTCGAAAATGCGCATGTCTCAACTGTGGATCTTGTTGGACAAACTCCGACAAACCACCGCTTCACTATTCAAGTTTTTCTCTACGTCGCTTTGTTTTCGAGATCCAGCTAGCTCAGTAGCAGCAATTTGCTGCAGGTGAGCTCTGAAATGGTGCATCGACAAACTCTGACAAACTGCCGCCTATCTATATCAGTTAGAGATTTTCGATATGTCGTTTGGTTTTGGAGATCTGTGGCCTGACTGGGGTAACGTTACCCCAGACCTCGAAAACGATACGACCTAGTGAAAATCTGTTTGCTGATATAGATAGGCGGCAGTTTGTCGGACAAGTTTCAGTTTTCATCGGGCTCGCGTTTAAGGGGGCTGTGTGGCCCGCTGGGGTAACGTTACCCCAGTCGGGCTACACAGATCTCCAAAACCAAACGACATAGCGAAAATCTGTTTGCTGATATAGATAGGCGGCAGTTTGTCAGAGTTTGTCGGACAAGTTTCAGAGTTTGTCGATCCACCGTTTCAGAGCTCACCTGCAGCAAAGTTGCTGCAACTGAGCTAGCTGGATCTTGAAAACAAAGCGACGTAGAGAAAAACTGTTTGCTGGAATAGTAAAGCGGTAGTTTGTCGGAGTTTGTCGAACAAATTCCAGTTTGAGACATGCGCATTTCCGAGATATGTGTCCTTCAGGCCCGGCTGAAGAAACGTTACCCCAGCTGGGCCACCTGGATCTCGAAAACGAAACGACCTAGCAAAAATCTGCTTAGTGACAAAGATAGGTGGTAGTATGTCGATACATTCTTCAAAGATTCAGAGTTTGTCGACGCCTCAATCCAAAGAACGAAAGAATTCTTTATTTGGGTAAATAGTCTAGGAGCCTGGAGTCCCAAACGTGCGAAGTTTCGTTATTTTTTATGTACTTATTTACAATAAGTTAATGTAAAATAGTTAATTGAATTCAGTGATGAAACAGTAACCGTTAATATTTAAATTTATGTAAATCCTCGATGAGTGATTGATATTTTTTAAATGTATTATTTAAGCAACATTTGGCATCTGGTCTCCTTGTCTATCTATATGAAGTAATGTACAGTCGCGTACAACTTTCTTTAAAAAATCGATTTTAATAAGTGCATGCAAATTGCAAAGTAAGTTTTAGGAGGTTTTGTTTGTTAGATGTATATGCTGAAAAGAATAATTTTCATATATGTAAAGCATCCATAAAGTTTATTACGAATTCATTGTTTCATGTTAAAAGTTGTTGTCCTTTCCACCCACTCCGTATATCAACGCAAGTAAACATTAAAATTAAACTACTTAGTAGAAAAAATTGGTTTCTTTTGATAACATACTTTAAATATATATTGCAACGAAAAAAAATCTGTGTTCCTATAGGGATTACATCTCTTGAGATGGACTTTTGTGAATTAAAAAAGTGAGATGAATTAATTGAATTGACTTCAATCAAAATATCTGTGGTAAAAGTATAAAAACTTAGGAAAATAAAAAACCTCACCAATCCATGTTGCGGAAAACAATTTGATTACCTATGGGTAACCATCTTATGGATAGGTAATGGAATTGTTTTTCGCAACATATTAAATTCATTATTATTTTTTTACTTTAATATAATTCTTATTTGTAGGTTGGATCTATTCCAATCCATTAATAATGATAGTCACAGTAAAACTGAGGCCGTCCTCAATTCGCGACCCTTATGCCCACTGTCTTCCGATCCCAACGATCTGGAGACCTTAACTCCAGGACATCTTTTGATTGGGCAGCCTCTTAACGCACTTCCGGAATATCCCTAGAAATACGTAAAACGCAATCGATTGTCGCGATTCCAGCTATTACAACAGTTGTCTCAAAGTTTTTGGGCACGCTGGTCGCTCGAGTACTTACATATCTTGCAGCAGCGCGTTAACTGGACCGATAAAACCTCTCCACCCAAGAACGGTGACTTCGTTTTGGAGAAGGAAACTAACCTTCCGCCCTTGTTCTGTCGTCGAGGTCGAAATGTTAAACTCATTTGTGGTACAGTTAAATTTAGGTGTTTTTCAAAGTCTTCTGTCTGAACCTCTATCAGATAATGTTAAGTTAATTTGTAATTTGGTTAGATTTTGATTTTACGGGTGTATCTAACACCCCAATAACATTTAAGGGTATGTATCCATCAGAAGTAGAGATTCTGTAGGAAAAATATATATTAGGGCCATTGATTTACTACCAAACGTAGATAACGCATGAACGTTCGAAAAGTGGGCCTGCGAAGAACTGTCCGATCGCGACTCGTACAGCTCTTTTGAATAGTGAGTGATTGGCCGTCGGCACGTCAACATCCCGAAGTGCGCGTTCAAAAGTTATGGAAACAATAGCCAGAAACGGCAGAAAAAGATGGGATTTCATATTTTGCGTGAGTAAACTTATTATACATCTTATCATGTATTTAAATATGCGTTTTATACGTAAAAACCAATTAAAAACAACTATTTTAATCATAAGCAAGTTGCTCCGCGTCAGTGTCAGTACATAGCAATCGTCTTGCTCGCACTCGAGTCCTTTCACGATGTGTTGTCTCATTCATGCATTGAAGCGACGATCAAGGTCGGGATGTCCTAAGCACGATAAGCAATTTCGAGCATTATGTCTAAAGCACCGATTAGACTTCACGATCCATCGGGGACGATTTGCAGAAAGGGCCCTAGCTAGTGTGATCTAATCGCTGTTAGGCAGTTAGGGTCCCGATATCGCGCGATCGTGGTTGCCCGATCGCCCTAACTCCCTAGTTAGGGCGTAAGTCGTGAGATGTAATCGCTGTTAGGGCGCTCAGTCGCCGCACAGCGCTCGGTGTGATGTGAGCGGATTTTTGCTGTGTATCGGAAGCGAAATTGGCCTCGTCTCGTGTGCCAAGAAAATGTCGTTCAAAAAAGAAAAATATGGTTTAATGAATGTTCTGGACATGTATAAAGTTATACCGAATTTATTTATCGTCGCTAAAAATTTTAGCGTCACTGCTAATCGTTGTTTAGCACTTACACTTTCTCTAAATAATGTGTCATGTTTCTGAATATAATTATGGTGTCACTTAATTTAAAAGATGGTCAAATTGTGCAGAATTTATTCGTGAACAATGTTTGAAATCTTCTGGCTCTAATAAATATAAAATGTTCATATTGCACAGTTTTATTTTATTTTAATAATTATTTGTTTATTTACATCGCCTCAAATTTTTTTATCTATCTATCGCATAACACAAAAACATGAGATTCATATAGGTCAGGATTGGTCTCTATGCATCTTCGACTTTAAATCTGTGTGGCAGAGGTTCGACCCTGGTGTAGAGCGTTATTTTTTCATTTTTTTTTATTTTAATAATTTTTTTTTAATAATTACTTATTTTTTATTTATAATTTTGTTTTCAGAAGAAAACGATTTAAGTTAAGATTAAAAACGCGATTTTTTAATCGAATAATTTTCAGTTAAATGCCTACCATCCGAAAAAAGTGTCCCTTGCATCGTATTTCATAAAAGCACACAGTGATTCTCTTTTTTATATTACTTTTTACATTTACACCCGCAGTTGCGGCAAGGGTAATACCATTTTTTTTCATATTTGAAGAGTACAGGAGCCATCCTTCCAACACCACGTTCGGTTGCCTACTGAGTTAGGGAGGCGATCTAGTGCAATGTGATCAGAACGCCCTAATTGCGCCAACTCCCGATGCGACGCCCTAACTCCCCCGATAGATCGTGAAGTCTAATCGCTGCTTAAGAATATAGGGTTGATATTTTTGTAGCAATTCCGAAAAATCGGTGGCTAGGTATGAAATGACGTACTTCACTCCATTGTCGATTTACTGGTGACAGATTTCATGCGCGTTTTCGTATGAAATGCTCTATCTACGTTTGGTAGTAAATCAATGATTAGGGCTAACTAACCTACCTTTTCCCATACAAACTAAATTATTTTTTGGTAAGTGCAGACAGCCCTACGTGAGCGTACGAGGAATACTACGCTGACGTCTGTCACGTGTCATTTTGTTTACTTCTGTGTTAAAGAGCTGATTATGGTTGTCACTTGAAAGTTTTTGCTTTCAGTTTAAAATTAAATAACTCTGGAAGTATTGGGGTTCCAGAGGGGCAATCGCACTATTTACGAACGTAAACCAAACGTTACCGTTCCCATATAATTTAACATCTGAAGGCTATTAAGGTGTTGTCAAAATGTATGGGAACGGTAATGTTTCGGATTTGGTTGAAACGTTGTAAACAGTGCAATTGCCCCTCAGGTCTCAGACAAGCACCGAAGGTCCATGTAGTATCTAACTTATATGCCCCTATTGGGGTGATAAGTTTAATTTAGAAACTTTATAGTCTACAACAATAGGACTGACATGTCTTTTCAAGACGAAGTCCTGTAAATAAATAGATATTTAAAAAATATATTAGTATGGATTATGCCCTTTCAAGGTTAACGATAGCCAAATCAAAATAAAAATTATATAAATGTCAATAACTTTTATTTTAGTTAAACAAAGAAATGTATATAATATTATATATTTAATGCATAAAATTATATATTCAATGCATAAAATTATTTCTTACAAACTTCTCGTCCATTGCGAGAGAGAGCCACCAAGTTCCCATTGTAGCCGTAATATGGCGAATAATGTTAAATAATCGCGACTGGTCTTTGGTGCATTCGAATTACACCGATATACAATATGACAGATGTTAAGGCAGAAAAGCAAGCCGTAAATTTTAAGCTGGAGACCATTTACGCCGCAAAACAAAACATAACAAAACTTCACTAGGGAAAACATTAAATGTTTCGAAATTATTGAGTACGGTCATAGTGACGTTTAAATCTTAAGCCGAAGCTTGAAAGAAATCTCAAAAAAATCTTTACAAAAATATATCACAGCAATTTTCAACTAGCCCAACTGGAATTTCTGTTACAGCAGGGGGAAAGAAGTCATCATCAAAGGATAAATGCTTGTAGTGCCATTATGGTTATAAAGAAGATTGGACATTCTCTGACCGGACACTTATATACAATAAACGAGGAAAATTATGACACAACATCATGTAGAGGGATAACGTTACGGATATAATACGGATAATTTTTGTGTGATAAAATAGCGGGAGCAGTGACTGGCAACGGAGTTGGGGAGTGGTGAGACGGCGCGGACAATAAATAAAGAGCGGGGCCCTGGCCCTGGCCCACCAACTATGTAGACAGCGCAAGCTGCAATGCCTCCTTGTGTTCGTTGCTCAGCTGCATTAGACACGAGTTGAATAGTTCAGCGTTTGTCTGAAAGAAAAAGAAAATAATGGTCACAAAATATATCTAAGTTCATTGTACATACTCATTATTTAATTGCATTTTCTTCCCTTTTTTATAGGTTAACAATTGATCTGGTTAAGAAGATTGGAACAGCTGACACAAGAATGAAAAGAAATCATCTTCATACCCTGCTAAGAAATATGTATAATAGTTGTAACATTATAACATACACACATTTCCTAGGAATTATAATACAAAGCCTAAATGGTGATAGGATATTTGTTATACGAGTATTAGAATCATCATTGGTCCCTTCCAGGGTAAGCAAGAATAATGCACGGGTTTTTTGGTATTGCAAGCTAGATGACTTAACCCTTGCTAACCCTAGGTGGGTTAAGTTAGGTAGAATTATATATATTTTTAGCCGGTAGTGGGTCTTCTACCCGAGTCCTGCATATCCAAGGGGTGGCCTAGTCAGCTGAATGCCCTTGTCGAATACCGTAAAGACTGTATTTTCTCTCTTGTAAAAAAAAAAAAAGGTAGAATTATATAATCAATCGGGGAATGGCCAACGCCGATCCCGATTGTGTCTCCACGGAGGTAGAAGTATCTAGAGAGTTTTTAGCCAGTAGTGGGTCTTCTACCCGAGTCCTGCATATCCTTGGGGTGGCCTAGTCAGCTCAATTCCCTTGTCGAATGAAGGTAGAATTATATAATGGTGACCCCAGCACGACGCACTAGCCCTCGCGCTGGGCCTAGGTAGGGGTGCGCCTGTCGCCTTCTTCTGCGATTATGTGATCTCGCAGGAGGCAGCGGAGCGGGCGCGGGAGGTTGACCCTATCGCCTCGAGATGGGATTCTACCCGGTAAAAACCCAAACGTGGGGAAATTTCCGGGTAAATTCCCGAAAAATTCACAAATCGGGTAAATATTCGGGTTTTTTCATTAGATACACATATCTCATTCTTTAACTGCGTGGAGATTACTATTTGCTATTTTACTTTTAATATCTAATCTTAAAAAAAACTTGGTACAAAGCTTTTGTTCTAAGCCATAAATACATCCACGCTCATGTCGTACGAGAACAAATATTCATTTGATTTTGCCGGTGCAAAGGTTTGAGCGAGAGACAAAGAAGTCCCAGGTAGCCTTTTTTTAAAACAATACAGAAATCATTACACAAAATATTTCCGCTTTTGCTTTTGCATAACTGACATGTGAACGCTAGGTACCATAACAAAGGCGCTCCTACCTGCGGTGCAAAAGGCGCGCCACTAGGAGGACGCCCGACGAAGAGGACACTGTGTCGGGCGTACAGGGACCCGATTCTCAAGCCATAGAGATAATGTCGAATTCGACATATGTCTAAATTAAATGGCGGATGTCGAATATTTCTCAGTTTCCGTATTCTCAAAATGTCACGTTAGAGATATGTCTATGCCTAGCGTTCGACATGTCACGAGTGGTAGATAGCAATCGACATTTGAAAAGTCGAGTACGAGCTACAGTAATTGGTTATTTCTGTGTCTGTTTTACATAATTTGTTGGAACTTTTTTTACGATTTTAGTTTATGTATGTATTTTAATTGCTAACACATTTAATTAATATGAATAATCGATGATTATTATAACAACTGTTGTTAATGTATAGTAGAAGAAGCTCGGTTTTTAGTGGAATTACCATTACATATATGCATTTAAGAACTTTCGCTTATCTAAAGAATTAGTTAACATTGTAATATATTTAGTTAATCCAAGTCTTATTGACGTCTCCCAAACAATTTAATTCCTCTGCTATACATTTCCACTTTTGTTCGGATTATTTTAGTAAAAGTCCCCGAAAATTTGGCTTTACAAAGTTCTTCAACCTTTAACTGACAAAGCCACGAATTCTGTTCTGAAGTGGGGTATTGTTTTTTATAGTCCATTATAGAATTATTACTGCATCTCTAATAATTCTGTTTTCTAAAAATATTCAAAAGTGTTACAAATACAAAACACGACGTTTTGAAACATTTCAACGTTTCGAAGGATGTGAAAAAGGTTCACAATACGCTTCGTAAAGCCGCGTTGACATGCTCAAAGTCTGCTTTGAGAAAGTAACTTTGATGACAACTTGGACGCTACTTTTGTTTTTTTTTGATCGTATAAATCAACAAAACGTAACCATTCATTTGTATGGGTGTGGTTGCGTGCATGCAAACAAAAAAACCCATTCAAATCGTTTGCACTGCTCACGGACGTAAGCATTAAGATCAATTTTTGACCGAGCTTTCGATCTTTGAGTCTGGCTTTTAGGTTGAGTGATTGTCACAAGTGCTCTTCAAATTATAAAGATTTTTGTCTTGTTTTTCGTGGTTAAATTTCAGTTGACTTATCAATTTGGCTTTTTTAACTGGTGGCGGTCTCTGTTTGTGTATCTGTGAGTGTTTTGCTTTTATATTTGTGTTTGTTATTTGTAAATGTCCGAGCCCCCTGACCCGGGGGGTGGTGATGAGCTTCATGCTCAGTCATCCCCCCCTTTATTCTCCCAAATGGATACTTTAGATTCCACACAAGAGTCAAGAAAACGCGCTCCCACAGAGGAAATTGTGTCGCAACCTCCTAAAAAAACTAATACATCACAATCTTCACCCTCGATCCAAACTACATACACTAATCCTGATTTCTTGAATAATAAAACTAAGTTCACTGATAAAGACCCAGGTCCCTTTATTATTCATGTAAATAAATTAATCACGGACCCTTCCTCAGGTACTGCATTACGTCCAATCAAATTTGGCCACTTTCTTTTTAGAAACAATATTAAAAATGTTGCTCAGGATGGTGTTAGGCGTATTGGCAGAAACAGAATTTCAGTGGAATTCAAATCTTTTACTGATGCAAATGCGTTCCTTGACCACCCTGCTCTTGCCCCAGCTAAATTTGAAGCTTCCATCCCTAGCTACTCTGTTACTAGAATGGGAGTAGTCCGACAAGTACCAGTTGAGTGGACTATGGAAGAGTTTGTACAGTCTATAGAAATTCCTTCAGGATATGGAAATATCATTAAAGCCCGTAGACTTAACAGGAAAACATACACTGATGGCTCCCCATTATGGATTCCCACCCAAACAGTTGTCCTTACATTTTCTGGCCAAAAATTACCCCAAAATATTTTTTGTTTCTATACATCCCTGCCTGTTGAAACTTATATTCTCCCAACAATACAGTGCAACAAATGCTGTAGATTCGGTCATATCCAAGCACAATGTCGATCCCAAGCAAGATGTTTCATCTGTGCCCAACCACATGAGGGTAACTCTTGCTCGAAAAATACTCCTACCTGTATCTTTTGCTCTGGTGAACACAGATCTACCGATTCATCCTGTCCTGAACAACACAGACAGAAGAAAATAAAACTTGTCATGTCCCAGGAAAACCTCTCTTACCCTGAGGCTTCAGCAAGGTTTCCTCAAGTTAGGAAATCATTTGCTGATGTCGCTCGAAACACAAATAATTTAGTTAACCCTCCTTCGCAATCCCAAATACCCCCCTCAAACTTACTTTCCCCTATAAATTTTACCCCCTCTACGTCATACAGAGAGACAGTGGTTAGACCAAATAGAGCTTTTACACCCGCTTCATCCCCGGGATATGATGTTCAATCTCATAGAAACATTGTAGAAAGTCCTTTATCTGAAATGCCTAATGGATGTGCCTTTTCTCATAATCCCATCTCTCCAAATGACAACTTTGTGTCTTTAATTCTTTCTATAGCTATTAATATTCTCGGACGTCATAATGACATTGAATTACCGAACACTCTCAAAAAACAACTTACTCAGCTCCTCAATATAGCAGGTATCAATGGCTCCCACAATTCTCCAATGGAACTGTAGATCAATAAAAAACAAAAAAAATTAAGATCAATAAAAAACAAAAAGAACTTATATTTCTTATCAACAAATATTCTCCTATCATTTGTGCCATTCAGGAGATGAGATTAAAGCCGGGATCTCACTTTAGGGTTCCAGGCTACTCATGCCTCCGGGGTGACAGGAGTGATGGCCACGCAGGCTCTGCACTTCTTGTTTCAAGAACAGTTTCTTTTAATCAGATTCCACTTCCTTCTCATACAGAATCAATTAACGCAGTAGCTCTGAGAGTTTTAAATGTCACTTTTCTATCCATTTATATTCCTCATCCTAGTATCTCATCTAACCAGGAGTTGTCTTTATTATTGTCATCTCTTCCTTCACCAATTGTCATTATGGGTGACTTTAACATCCACCACACTTCTTGGGGCTCCTATTATTGTGATCACCTTTCATCATCTTTTCTCGACCTTTGTGATAAAATCGACCTTTGTCTATTAAATGATGGCTCTCCTACTCGTAGGGTATACCCCCATCAAAATATCAAAAGCGCAGTGGATTTAACGCTAAGTTCCCCATCGATTTCATCCTCTCTTTCCTGGTCTATAGTACCAATCTCTTATGGAAGTGATCATTTCCCCATAGTTATATCAATGGAATTATCCAAAGATCCCAATTCAAACAATATTCAAAATTGTCCCATCCCACTATTAAAACACAACGTTCCGAAAGCTGACTGGGATTTATTTAAATCTACTTTAGATCATGAAATCCGTAATATTCCCTTGGTCAATAAAGATAATTTGAATATCGCTTACACACAATATAGAAATGCTCTTATATCGGCCGCTGATAAATCAATTCCTATTAAGAATATTCACAAAAATAGAAAGCCATCTCTTCCCTGGTGGGACTCTGACTGCTCTACTGTTTGTAAAAATAGAAAAGAAGCGGAACTTACCTATTCCAAAGAGATGACAGAGAGCAATTTCATTAAACTACAAGCAACATCTGCACAAGCTGTCAGAGTCCTTTCAGATAAAAAAAAGGCAGGCTGGCATGCATTTTGTGAAAATCTGTCTCCTAGAACACACCCAACATTAGTTTGGAGAAATACAAAAAGATTCCGTGGCTCCATTTGTAATGACTATAATATCACCTCTAATGATACTTCTGATTGGTTAGAACCTTTCTGTAACAAACTTGCCCCCTCTACAGCACCCAGTTTCGAAGAAGTCACAAATTTTTCATCACCTTCATCTGCATTGTCTGAATTTGACCATCCATTTTTATGGGAAGAATTTTCGACTGCTTTGAATGGCCTTAAGGACAGCTCCCCTGGCATAGATGGGATACCATATTCTTTTATAGTTAATAGCAGTCACACTGCTAAAAGCCTGCTCCTAAGTATAATAAATACCATATTCTTATCCGGTATCCCGCCTGAAGATTGGAAAACTCAATTAATAATCCCTATCCTTAAACCAGGAAAATTGTGCTCTGACCCAAATGGCTACCGACCTATTGCTCTTTCTTGCACTATGTGTAAGATTCTAGAACACCTTATAAAGAATCGCTTAGAGTGGATCGTTGAGAACAAAGAAATCTTAGCAAAGAGTCAATTTGGCTTTCGTAAAGGCATGGGCACAATGGATAGCCTAAGTGTTTTTATTACAGATATTTGGTTGGGCCTCTCCAAGAACAAATCTGTTGTTGGTGTGTTTTTAGATGTGTCATCAGCCTATGACAATGTCTTGCTTCCACTGCTCAGGCAAAAATTGCTCCAGCTGAGCATTCCTGTGAGGCTTGTGAATCTAATCACCAACTTATTAACAGCTCGCTCAATCCAGATCAAAATTCATAATAAAATCTTACCACCTAGAACTGTTTGGAAAGGTCTCCCCCAAGGGTCTGTCCTAAGCCCAATCCTCTATAGCCTATATACTTACGACTTAGAACAATCCGTCAACTCATTTTGCAACATACTCCAATATGCAGACGATCTAGCATTATATATTTCCTCTCCCAGCTTGGAAACTTCTACAACACGCCTTAATTCTGCATTATACTATCTTCAGGAATGGCTCACTAAACATGGTCTATCTTTATCCGTGGCTAAGAGTCAGGTTGTTCACTTTACTCGCTCCAGAATCGTCCCTCACATTACTGTCAAATATGAAGGCATGACTATCCCTCAAGGCGTTACATGACAAATTCACACAACAACGCGACTCGCCATAAAACTTTGACACCTAAAATCGCTAACGGTGTATTATGCAAGGGGTCAAACTAATTTGGTTTAAACGACAAAGC
Source organism: Schoenobius gigantellus (assembly GCA_963935595.1). NCBI lineage: Eukaryota > Metazoa > Arthropoda > Insecta > Lepidoptera > Crambidae > Schoenobius > Schoenobius gigantellus. The sequence goes on along the minus strand of OZ012544.1, from coordinate 13,146,309 downwards.
AATGACACATATATCGATCTCGCTCACGCACGTATTGTTCGGTCTCGCTCGTACACACACGTACCGGACGCCAAATTATGTAACCAAATTTATTTGGGAAATGATGAAAATAATTAATAAATAGGTAATTACGCATAAAATATAATTCCCTTAGATTTGTGGGTATTCCTCGAGTTTTTAAAAGACTTTCTAAAGGCACAAGAAGGCATATTTTTTTATTTTACACTTGAAATTAGGGAAAAGAAAAAATGCATTTGACGTCCAACGCTCGGTGCTTTCTGCCACAGACTACGACGGAATGAGTGAGCTCACTCTTCCCAACGTTGACACATTTTCGAGCGCCTTATGTATGGGAAGTAGACGTGGGTCGTTACGTTATTTTCAAGAAACGTAACGAAACCGGTTACTTGGGACCCGATTCTCAAGCCATAGAGATAATGTCGAATTCGACATATGTCTAAATTAAATGGCGGATGTCGAATATTTCTCAGTTTCCGTATTCTCAAAATGTCACGTTAGAGATATGTCTATGCCTAGCGTTCGACATGTCACGAGTGGTAGATAGTAATCGACATTTGAAAAGTCGAGTACGAGCTACAGTAATTGGTTATTTCTGTGTCTGTTTTACATAATTTGTTTGAACTTTTTTTACGATTTTAGTTTATATATGCATTTTAATTGCTAACACATTTAATTAATATGAATAATCGATGATTATTATAACAACTGTTGTTAATGTATAGTAGAAGAAGCTCGGTTTTTAGTGGAATTACCATTACATATATGCATTTAAGAACTTTCGCTTATCTAAAGAATTAGTTAACATTGTAATATATTTAGTTAATCCAAGTCTTATTGACGTCTCCCAAACAATTTAATTCCTCTGCTATACATTTCCACTTTTGTTCGGATTATTTTAGTAAAAGTCCCCGAAAATTTGGCTTTACAAACCTTTAACTGACAAAGCCACGAATTCTGTTCTGAAGTGGGGTATTGTTTTTTATAGTCCATTATAGATTTATTACTGCATCTCTAATAATTCTGTTTTCTAAAAATATTCAAAAGTGTTACAAATACAAAACACGACGTTTTGAAACATTTCAACGTTTCGAAGGATGTGAAAAAGGTTCACAATACGCTTCGTAAAGCCGCGTTGACATGCTTAAAGTCTGCTTTGAGAAAGTAACTTTGATGACAACTTGGACGCTACTTTTGTTTTTTTTGATCGTATAAATCAACAAAACGTAACCATTCATTTTTATGGGTGTGGTTGCGTGCATGCAAACAAAAAAACCCATTCAAATCGTTTGCACTGCTCACGGACGTAAGCATTAAGATCGAGCTTTCGATCTTTGAGTCTGTCAAATGTCAATTTGATCAATCAATGGTACTGATTCTGAAGCGACCACCTAAAACTATAACTAAATAAAATTAGAGATAGAAATGTCAATCACCGTTTGGTATTCAGAACTCACAAGTTAACTCTAAAATTAAGAGTGACGTTACTAAACTACTCAATTTAGTGTTAGATGTTATTTTCGTATTCTGACATGCTTCCTAAATGTAATTTTTTCTATAATTTAAAATATGTCAAACTAATTTTAGGAGGTGAACTTTTAGGTGCCGTCTAAATTTATCTTGTTACTTTTTAACGATTTCCTAACATTACCGAAGTCAATTTTTTTTGTGCAACTTGCCAAATGGATGATGAATTGGTTGTTATGGCATTTATAAGGAAAGGCTTTTATAGCATCAATTGCCAAGTCGTGAGTTGTAATTTGTTTGTTCCCAAGTAGTCCAATAGTACTGACATTTAGATGATAGGTAGGTTATGTATGTATGTGTAGTATCGTATTGTGGGTACTTGTTATAATATTATCATGACGGTAATAATGTAAATATACTATGTCGGTAGTTACTTAGTGTTCTAGCCTAATTATATATAAGGTGCCAAGCTTCTGTGTACGCTTTGTCTGATTATAGATATCCTCCGAAACAGTGTGTCATTTGCTCTCCCAGTACCTAGATAGTTCATTGGCGACGAGGATCAAAATTCGAAAATGTCTTTCGGGAAGATTTGTGATTTCGACGTACATTCAGGGAATTGGTCACTGTATGTGGAAAGGTTAGAAATGTTCCTGAAGGTGAATAAAGTGGAAGAAGAGATGTGGTTACCCACATTGATCACGGCGATCGGAGATGAATGCTACGAGTTACTGAGTAGCTTAGCAAGCCCAAGGAAGCCGGCGGAATTGACTTACGGCAACGCGATCACTTTGTTGCGACATCATCTCCACCCCAAGCCTTCGGTCATGGCAGAACGGTACAGGTTTCGGCAAAGGCGACAGCGGAGTGACGAGACGGTTGCTCAGTATATAACCGAGCTGAAAAAGTTATCCAAGAATTGCGAGTTCGGCAACGTATTGGAGGATAATCTACGCGATCAATTGGTATGCGGATTGCATAGCGAGATAATTCGTCAGCGTTTGTTTGCCGAAGACAATTTGACGTATGGCGGCGCAGTGAAGTTGGCGGGAGCATTGGAGGCAGCTGAGAGGGATGCGGCGATGGTAGATCGTATGACCTCGTCGGTAGAAATACCCCCAAGTGTTAATGCAGTAGGAGTGAAACGGGAACGAGCGGAACGCTCGCGTCCACGGCACTACAATCGGCCAACGGAAAACACAAGTTGCACGGCGTGCGGTCAGAACGGTCATAGCAGCGAGATGTGCCGTTATAAAACTTTTGTTTGCAGTAAATGCAAGAAGACGGGTCATTTACGTCGCGTGTGTCCCAGGGCTATGGGGAAGGATACCAGAGGGAGAAGGCGGGTCAACCTGGTGAAGGCTTCACGGGAGGAGGACCGGGAAGACAGTTCGAGCTCCGGGGAGTTGGAAGAACAACTGCACCAACTGAGCCTGAATAGTTACAAGCCGGTGAGTTTAAAAATACTTGTCGATGATGCCTGGATTCAAATGGAGGTAGATACCGGTTCAGCAGTGTCTTGTATTAGCAAAAAAACATACGAAAAGTTCTTAAAATCCAGATTAATGGAAAACAATGATATGATTTTTAAATTTTATGACGGTAGCTGTGTAAGACCGTTAGGGGTCATTAAGCCGTTAGTTCACTATAATAATAAGTGTAAAAATTTAGAATTATTTGTAATAGATGGAGGAACTACCTCATTATTAGGTAGACAATGGCTATCCGAGTTAGGTATAGAAATTCCTCACCTTTTTAATAATTGCCAAATGAATAATAATTCCTCTAGACCTGTGAATGTACACTCTAACCCATGTTTTAATGATGTTAAAATGTTAATCGACAGACATAAGGATCTGTTCAGTGGAGGGCTGGGGCGCTTCACTGGAGGCCAGGCCCAGCTGCGAGTGCGGGACGGGGCACGGCCGGTGTTCTGTCGCGCGCGGCCCTTGCCCTACGCGCTCAAGGCGCAAGTGGACGCGGAGCTGGATTCCATGCTTCGGGATGGTGTGATTGAGCCGGTGGAGTCCTCGGAGTGGGCCACACCATTAGTTCCGGTACGTAAAGCCGACGGGGGGTTGCGCATCTGCGCAGATTACAAAGTTACGTTGAATCCCGTCTTACTGGTCGATAGATATCCCTTACCGAGAATTGACGATTTGTTAGTGAACCTAAATGGGGCGCAATTGTTTTCAAAAATTGATTTGTCACAGGCCTACAATCAAATAGAATTGGATAAATCTAAAGATTATACTGTGATAAACACCCATAGAGGTTTATTTAAATATAATAGGTTAGTGTTTGGCCTTTCGTCTAGTCCAGGTATATTTCAACGCATTATGGCGAATTTACTTGGTAATATTCAGGGAGTAGAAATTTTTCTAGATGATGTAATCGTGGCTAGTAAAGGGGGGCGTAAGGAACATTTGATTACCCTAGAAAAAGTATTGGATAGATTAGAACAACATGGCATGAAATTAAAGAAAAGTAAATGTTCATTTTTGGTTGACGAGGTTAAGTATCTAGGCTATTTAATTTCGAAAGAAGGAATAAAAGTTGACAAGGATAAGGTAGCCGCCATCACTAAAATTCCACGACCCGTTGACGTGTCTCAGTTAAGGTCATTTTTAGGATTGGTGAATTTTTATGCTAAGTTTGTCAAAAATATTAGTAATATTTTATCTCCTTTATATGAATTACTGAAAAAAGGGGTAACATGGAAATGGTCGCAAGCATGCGAAGGGGCATTTCGTCATATTAAAAAAGTTTTGACGAGTGCCGAAGTACTATCACATTACGATGTAAACAAACCCGTGACCTTGACATGCGACGCGAGCGCCAAAGGCATAGGCGGTGTGCTCACGCAGTGTACGGGAGCCAGCGGCGCGGAGCGGCCGGTCGTGTATGTGTCGCGCACACTTACAAATGCTGAGAAACATTATTCTCAAATAGACCGGGAAGCGCTTGCCATAGTTTTTTGTTTACAAAAGTTGCATCAATATTTATATGGTAGACATTTCACGCTCAGAACGGACCATAAACCGTTAGTTAGCATTTTCGGCCCTAAGTATGGTATCCCAACAATGGCTGCGAGTCGCATGCAACGTTGGGCTATCATACTCTCGGCGTACACTTATGATATCGAGTATGTAAATACAAAGCAAAACGCGGCGGATGGTTTGTCGCGCTTACCGGTTTCGAGCGGGAGCACGGGTGACTCATCATCGCTCGATCCGCCCGAACAAACTTATTTGCACTTTGCACAAAACGCATTATTGTTAGATTATAATAAGGTAAGGCAGCAAACATTACGAGATCCTCTGCTAGGAAGAGTGTTATTATACATTAGGGATGGATGGCCAGAACATAATGAAATAAGAGAATTGCAACCCTATTTTAACCGGAAAAAAGAGTTGTACGAGGAATTAGGGTGCATTATGTGGGGACATAGGGTGGTCATACCGGAATCCTGTAGAACTCGGGTGCTCACGGATTTACACGAGCCACATATGGGTATCACCAAAACCAAGGCCATGGCTCGAAGTTATGTGTGGTGGGCAGGTATCGATGAGGAGGTGGAGGCGCTGTGCCGCTGCTGCGAGGTGTGCGCAGCGGAGGCGGACGCGCCGCAGCGGCACGCGGTGGTGTCGTGGCCGTGGCCGGCCCGCCCGTGGTCCCGGGTTCACTTAGATTTCTTGGGTCCCTTTCATGGTACAACTTATTTAATTATTATCGATGCGAGAACAAAATGGATTGAAGTATATCCGGTGCCGAGTACGGCGGCGAGGCATACCTTGAACATTTTACTAGAAGTATTTGCTAGATGGGGCCTACCAAGACAGTTAGTATCGGACAATGGTCCGCCTTTCACGAGTAATGACTTTACAAATTTCACTAGTAAACATGGAATCGAACACATATTTTCTGCTCCATATCATCCAGCCTCTAATGGAGCTGCGGAAAACGCCGTCCGTATAATAAAAAGGGTTATTCGAAAGGCTATTCGGAAAAAGGAAGACATTCAAATGTTTCTAAATACATTTTTATTACATTATCGAAATACCGAACATTGTACTACAGGAGAGAGTCCAGCAAAACTTATGTTAGGTAGGAATTTGCGAACTAAATTGGATTTATTAAAACCGGATAGAGATGGAAAAGTACAAGTAGCGCAAAACCGGCAACAAAAATTAGGTACGGACGCAGATCGCTGCTTGCAGCCGGGGGAAGAGGTATGGGTGCGTCAATATCAGGGGGGAACGAAGTGGATACCAGGTCATATAGTTGAAAAGTTGGGTACTACAGATTATAAAACGATCGATACTGTAGGTAGGGCATCTCATAGACATATTGACCAGTTAAGACGGCGATCAACACGTAGCTCCCTAGTAGCACCGACAACGTCGGCAGGGGAACCCCCCTCGCTTACTACCATACCGGCTACACCGGATGCGATATTAGCTGATGGGGAAACCATACGGGGGGCCAGCGAGGAATCCAGCTCTGACGTTACAGGCAACGAGACTGAGGTACAGTCTCCCGGGAAGAGTGACTCCCAGGCTCGTGAGCAAGGTGTAAGACTGTCACACCCTTCCTCTGCACTCACCTGGTCGCCTAGCTCTGTTTCGATAGGCAGACCATTACGAACATGTCGTTTGATGAATCCTCCCCGTTATAAGTTTAAATAGTGCAATATGTAATAATGTTTTTGTATTGAGTTAATGTTAAAAAAATCAAGTATGAATGTAATATTGTTTTGTTTATTTTATTTAAATTTAGATGTAGTGCTATAGTGTATTAGGGTAGATTTACTTATATTTAATTTGTCTATACTGTGTGCTTAAATTGTTTTCTCATCGCTTGTTTGTTTATGTAATTGTAAGATTAGAGGGGAGGATTGTAGTATCGTATTGTGGGTACTTGTTATAATATTATCATGACGGTAATAATGTAAATATACTATGTCGGTAGTTACTTAGTGTTCTAGCCTAATTATATATAAGGTGCCAAGCTTCTGTGTACGCTTTGTCTGATTATAGATATCCTCCGAAACAGTGTGTCATTTGCTCTCCCAGTACCTAGATAGTTCAGTATGTATTTACTCTTATAACAGAAATTAATATTCTATCTGCAGATAGAAGTATGCCTATCTAAAATTTGTTGCCTAGCAATTACTATTATTTGTCAATAAATAACAGCGGTTATTATGAAAAGAAAACAAAAATTACTAATGAAACAAAATACGCAATTTTAAAATTCAGAGGAAGTCACGAAGTACCTATCTATACAACTACAGACTACCACGTAATTTTTTTTATTTCATGGCATAGGCGTGAAGCCATCACAATCGCAGAATAAATGTCGAATAATTTTTCTTTTGTGATAAAATGAATGATAAATAATAAAATTTCTTTTCTGTTATTTACAAATACGATCAAATCTTAAATTAATAATTTCTGATAGTAGAATATAGCTGTTTTTAATGTTTCTAAATTATCCCGTTTTTCTACAGCACTAGGTGTATTTATAATCTGTGTATTCAATTTAAGAAATTGTCAAATACAGTTTAAATTAAGAGAGTCCGGCGTTTCAGAATACGAATTACCTAAAACTAATTTAAAATTATGTTTAATTTTAGTTTTAGTTTTAGTGCAGGTAACTTCAGAATTACCCCCAATGTTATTTGAAAAGAAAAATTGAAGGGCGACGTGTATTGTCCCTCCAGTATCTTTACAGAGCACTTCTGTATCTATTGTAGATATTATACCTAATGAAAAAAATAATTCGAAGAAATTAAATTCCGCGGGAAACTAACGTTAACTTTGTCATTGACAGTTCTAGAGACAGTGCACTCCTCTTTTAAGTCATACCGCTTACAAATGCGCATATTATGAGCAATTTTGAACCGACTTTTTACACGCAAAACGCGCACACGAGCGCTGATATCAAATTTCGGACCGCACCCTCATAGTCATTCGACCATCATTCGACATACATCTCTATTGCCAGCGAGAATACGATTTTTTCATATCATAGACATTTTTGAGAGATTATTAGTAGAGATGCAATGTAATAGAGATATGTCGAATTAGAGATATCTCTAAAAAACTGAGAATCGGCCCCCAGGACTAGGTGTCGCGTTGAATTATTTTGCTGAAGTACCTACCTTCCTTCAATAAAGTAAAATGTATACTTAAGTTCTTTAGCTAGTACTATGAAAGGTTTTTTTTATAAAGTACATAGGCTTACATCAGTGATAGAAATGTAGACAAGAACCTTTGAAGGTATAGGGAAAGATTTTTATTATTATTATTATTTTTAAGTAAGATTTCTACTTACGAGTGTTTATTAGTATTTCATCGACTCTCTGTTACTGCCACGAATTAACTATTTGTTGTTTTTATTTATTTGTTAGTATTTTTATCGGCGCTCTGTACAGATCTTAAGTACCACTTCAATATGGTATAGTGCCCGTCTAAGTTATAGCCGGTTTAAATGTAGGCATTGGCTCTTGCCTACACTCAAAACTATTTCAAAAGTTTTGAAATAGTTAGTTTTGTGTGAGTACGGGCACGAACATGTTATTATTTTTGTTAAGAAGTCCTTTGGGAAAGATTCGTTTGTATTTAACTTGTAGAAGGTGGGTTTACAAAAATTGTTTTTTTTTTTTCAGAACGAACCTACCGACGTCATTTGCCGACCTTGCTGGCAAAGAGCTGAGAGGACGTTTCATCGGCGTATACGCGAGGCGCGTCAAGATGATGACGTGTTGCCCGATGAGCCTATTCAGCAACAAAGCCGTAATCATCCAACAATGACCTTAGCAGGATTTGTACGTACTCCAAACTCAACAGTGCACTGCATTTTTGAGCATTGTCAAAATATTACCAGGCTTAGAATACCTAACGATATCATAATTCGTATGATTGGGCGGTACAATCTACTAATACCAGAAAATGCTCGCGTTTGCGAAGAACACTTAGCCCAGAACCTTTGGTATACTCTACCTTTACAAGACAATCTCATAGAAGATTTTACTGCATCTGAAATAGTGAATGCTCTGACGATTATGAGAAATCATATTACAACAGACGTGTTAAACTTCGAGACATACGAAGTCATTAATACAAACGAGTTTCATACTTGGACGGGACTTACTCACGAACAGTTTTCCGATCTACTCGTAAACACATCCAGCCTAAATAATAATCGTCAAAAGAAGACAATACTGGCCGCTGTATTGGCAAAACTAAGAACAGGAGACTCTAATGCCAGACTTGCTTTAGTGTTTAGAACGAGCGAATCCCGTTTTCAACGAATGTTAGCTCTAGGTCGTGATGCATTGTTGCGTGATTTTGTTCCCTTGCATGTTGGGTTTGACCACATAAACAGGGAACAAGTGGCTCAAAGGAATTTATTAGTACCTGAAACTCTATTTGGCAATCCAGAAAGCCCTTTGCCACAAAGAAATGCTATAATAATAGTCGATGGTACATATATGTATATACAACCAAAAGAGCTCGAACTATTTTTTTCAACGACAAACATATAGTCTTCACAAATATCGAAATCTGACCAAGCCGTTCTTGTTTGTTTGCTGTGACGGTCATATAATTGACGTAACGGGCCCGCACGCCGCTTCAACTTCCGATGCAACAATAATGAATGCAATTATTGAAAATGAGGAGAGCATATTTCATTGGTTTTTCAGACCGGGTGACGTATTTATCTTAGATCGTGGCTTTAGAGACGCGGCCTATCCTTTACAATCACATGGATATACAGTACATATGCCAGAAACGAAAAATGCAAACGAAACGCAACTTACGACGGAACAAGCGAATAAATCCAGACTTGTGACTATATACCGCTGGGTAGTAGAAAGAATCAATGGACGATTCAAAAGAGATTTTCGCTTGTTAAGAATTGTACACAGCAATCGCGCCTTGCATCATATGATGGAATATTTTAAAATCAGTGCAGCTTTATTAAATGCCTATCATGTGTTGATTGTGGACAATGTAAGGGCTCCAATGTATTTAGAAATAATACGGGAAAGGGTTAATGTACCGAATACATTGGCGGATCTGGTGAACAGATACAATTATAACCGAAGACGTGCTCCGTTTCGTTCAATTAACGTTGATGCGCTTGAGGTTCAATTCCCCACATTGACACAAGAAGATCTTATCCTTTTTGCACTTGGTGTATACCAAATAAAGCAAGCTAGGAGTTACTATGCGGAGCATTTGCAGCCAAATGGTATGTTCATCGTTGAACTTGGCGACCAATTACCCACAGAACACATACGAGAGCTAGAAGGAACAGACCTTTACGTATTGCGCGGTAGAATCCAGTCCCGACATGTCCGTTCACGTTCGTATAACGTTCATATTGGCATAGATAGGGCTCTCGAAGGGCGACAGGCTATAAAACACTATTACTGTACATGTAACATTGACCGAAGAACCATTGGCTGCTGCTCACACGTCATGTGCATTGTGTGGTACATGGGGCTTGCCAGGCACGAGCCAACGATACACATTCCCGCCGAAGGTTTAGAAGATATTATTGTAAGGCCAGGAGAGTTGTAAATATTGAATAAAAATATATGAAATGAAAATAATATGCATTATAATTAATAAAAAACCTGTACATAAACGCCTGCATGGAGAACTAACGAACGAAAGTACCTACGAAAAGGATTAAGTGGGTGTATTTTGCCTCTTGTTAACACTTGTAACTCGGCAGGTAAATGTACTTGCAACGTCCTCTCGCTCGCACACCATTAACAATAACTGTTTACCTGGAAATCACGAGCTCACCCCGCAAACCGTAGGTAATAAAATAAATACTTTGAGACTGATTATCATCTTAACCAATAGGTTTCGAGCTTTACTGTCATAATACAAAACGTTCATTATAATTATGCCTATGATAAAATTTAGTTATTTTTTGTTGGCCGGCTAAAAAAAAAATAGCCCAAAATGGGTGATGTCCTTTCATTTTTGTACGTCAAGCAGTTTTCGAGATTTTTTATGACTGACCTTTCGCTTTTATTATATAGATTTAAGTTTATTATAGATGTGTACTGTAGTTTTATTTTTAAGAGCACTATTACTTATATAGGAATTTTAAAATTTTTAAAATTAGTACTTTATTAACTTTTATGAAAATAACAGTTGATTGAAGTAAGTAGTTTCCATTGAGGATGGGTCTTGCTAGACGTTAGTCGAAAACTCGAAACAAAGCGCGCGCAAGTGGCGGTGGGGCGGTAAAAATAAAAATTTTTATGCGTTCGTTCCGGAATAAATTAATATTAAATTAATTAAATATTGAAGGTACTTCCATCAAATCTATATCGTGACAAATAATATATAAAACATTATGTTTAACAATTTTATTTAATGGTCTACCTAGGTCCTGGACCCAGCCCAGGGGGGGGTCATGACCCCCATGACCCTCCCCCTGGATCTGCCCTTGGCCAATGATGCGTGTTGCGCGCCGCTGCAACCTATCGAAAGCATCGAGCAACTACTTGGCGGAGCCATCCCAAAGGTGCGAACAATATTCTACACAGGACCGTACTAATCGCCGCACCTTGTTCAAGACTCCGAGTTTTCGCGAAGCTGTTTTTAATATGCCTTCAATATAGTCCTTTGGATTAAGGTCGCAGCGCACGTCTATACCGAGCATGCTAATACTGCTCTGCAGCTCCAGTTTTGTGCCCTGAAGAGAAGGAACGGTGACTTTTTTGCCGAAAACGCACACACCTGTGTTTTCTTGGCATTGAAATCAACCAGGTTCTCTGTGCCCCATTTAGATATGAGGCAGACCGTAGTCTTACGGTCTACCGACAGGTAGACCGTAAGACAGAAGCTTGGAGAGAAGACTTTTGTGCCACGACTCTGTCGAAGGCTTTGGCAATATCTAGGCTGATAGCCAGCGATTCGCCATGCTTGTCAATAGCTTCACCCCAGACATGCGTTACATACGCTAGAAGATCACCCGTCGATCGTTTCGGTCTGAACCCGTATTGTCGATCGTTGATCAGAGAGTGGTCCTCTAGGTAACGGATCAGTTGGTTGTTCAGGATCCTTTCCATGACTTTGCATAGTACTGAGGTGACAGCTATGGGCCGATAGTTGGCCGGGTCCGAGCGGTCCCCTTTCTTGGGCACTGGCTGCACATTAGCCTCCCTCCAAGCATCCGGCACACGTCCTGAAGAGTATGAGAGTTTCTGAAGAATAATAACTGTAAATAGGTATCCATAAATCTTCTTTGACATAATCCGGAACGTATTTTTCACCATACGATGTAAATTATTAAAAAAAGCTATAGCCCTACTATTTGAAACCGACTCAGTCAACCCCGACTCCACGTAGTCTTGTCTGCCCTACCCCTAGAGTTATTCAGAACCGCGAATGCACGGAGGGGTGAGGCGGCCCGCATGCTGAGGAGCAGGTGGTGAGCGAAAGCCATCTGCGATGATTAGCATGCGTGGGAGCTATGACAGAAGTCTTGCATGCTGCATGCCTGCTTGCATGCCAGCTTGCGTGCCTGCATGCATTCTGCATGTCTGCATGCATGCTGCATGACTGCATGCTTGCATGCATACGTCATGCATGGCGGCTGCATGCATGCTGCATGTATACAAAATGATATAATATATTTATACTATTACGTGATTTCTTAATATTAATCGTAAATTAGAGCTTTTTTATGCAGTATTTTTAAACTGTTTCTTAATAAGGTTGAAACAAAACAATAGTAAATAATTTAAACAAGACAATAAATTTAATCTGTTATGTATAGCAAGCGTTTGCTTTTTGACATTATGGTGAATGGGTTTAGTAGGGATTTATGGATTTTGTCAGTTATGCTTTTCAAATGTACCTATGTCTTTTGAATATTATGCCTTTAATATATTATGGCAAACATAAATTATGCCTTTTGCTACTTATGCTTATTCAAATTATGCCTTTTCATGGTTATGCCTTACATATTTCGGCCTTATGCGTTACGAAGTTATGATATAGATTTAGGGCAACTGAGCTAGCTGGATCTCGAAAACAAAGCGACGTAGAGAAAACCTTTTTTCTGGAATAGTGAAGCGGTGGTTTGTCGGAGTTTGTCGAACAAGTTCCACAGTTTGAGACATGCGCATTTCCGAGATATGTGTGGCCCGCCTCCCTGGACAAACGCTACCCCAGCCGGGCCACCTGGATCTCGAAAACTAAACGGCCTAGCAAAAATCTGCTTATTGTCACAGATAGGTGGTAGTTTGTCGATACATTTTTCAAAGATTCAGAGTTTGTCGACGCCTCAATCCAAAGAACGAAAGAATTCTTTATTTGGGTAAATAGTCTAGGAGCCTGGAGTCCCAAATGTGCGAGGTTTCGTTATTTTATATGTACTTACTTACAATGAGAACTTAATGTAAAATAGTTCATTGAATTCAGTGATGAAACAGTAACCGTTAATATTTAAATTAATGTAAATCCTCGATGAGTGATTGATATATTTTAAATGTATTATGTAAGCAACATTGTAATGTAAGCAACATCTGGTCTCCTTGTCTAATTATATGAAGTAATGTACAGTCGCGTACAACTTTCTTAAAAAAGTCGATTTTAATAAGTGCAAGCAAAGTAGCCAGCCGGGCCACACATATCTCGAAAATGCGCATGTCTCAACTGTGGATCTTGTTGGACAAACTCCGACAAACCACCGCTTCACTATTCAAGTTTTTCTCTACGTCGCTTTGTTTTCGAGATCCAGCTAGCTCAGTAGCAGCAATTTGCTGCAGGTGAGCTCTGAAATGGTGCATCGACAAACTCTGACAAACTGCCGCCTATCTATATCAGTTAGAGATTTTCGATATGTCGTTTGGTTTTGGAGATCTGTGGCCTGACTGGGGTAACGTTACCCCAGACCTCGAAAACGATACGACCTAGTGAAAATCTGTTTGCTGATATAGATAGGCGGCAGTTTGTCGGACAAGTTTCAGTTTTCATCGGGCTCGCGTTTAAGGGGGCTGTGTGGCCCGCTGGGGTAACGTTACCCCAGTCGGGCTACACAGATCTCCAAAACCAAACGACATAGCGAAAATCTGTTTGCTGATATAGATAGGCGGCAGTTTGTCAGAGTTTGTCGGACAAGTTTCAGAGTTTGTCGATCCACCGTTTCAGAGCTCACCTGCAGCAAAGTTGCTGCAACTGAGCTAGCTGGATCTTGAAAACAAAGCGACGTAGAGAAAAACTGTTTGCTGGAATAGTAAAGCGGTAGTTTGTCGGAGTTTGTCGAACAAATTCCAGTTTGAGACATGCGCATTTCCGAGATATGTGTCCTTCAGGCCCGGCTGAAGAAACGTTACCCCAGCTGGGCCACCTGGATCTCGAAAACGAAACGACCTAGCAAAAATCTGCTTAGTGACAAAGATAGGTGGTAGTATGTCGATACATTCTTCAAAGATTCAGAGTTTGTCGACGCCTCAATCCAAAGAACGAAAGAATTCTTTATTTGGGTAAATAGTCTAGGAGCCTGGAGTCCCAAACGTGCGAAGTTTCGTTATTTTTTATGTACTTATTTACAATAAGTTAATGTAAAATAGTTAATTGAATTCAGTGATGAAACAGTAACCGTTAATATTTAAATTTATGTAAATCCTCGATGAGTGATTGATATTTTTTAAATGTATTATTTAAGCAACATTTGGCATCTGGTCTCCTTGTCTATCTATATGAAGTAATGTACAGTCGCGTACAACTTTCTTTAAAAAATCGATTTTAATAAGTGCATGCAAATTGCAAAGTAAGTTTTAGGAGGTTTTGTTTGTTAGATGTATATGCTGAAAAGAATAATTTTCATATATGTAAAGCATCCATAAAGTTTATTACGAATTCATTGTTTCATGTTAAAAGTTGTTGTCCTTTCCACCCACTCCGTATATCAACGCAAGTAAACATTAAAATTAAACTACTTAGTAGAAAAAATTGGTTTCTTTTGATAACATACTTTAAATATATATTGCAACGAAAAAAAATCTGTGTTCCTATAGGGATTACATCTCTTGAGATGGACTTTTGTGAATTAAAAAAGTGAGATGAATTAATTGAATTGACTTCAATCAAAATATCTGTGGTAAAAGTATAAAAACTTAGGAAAATAAAAAACCTCACCAATCCATGTTGCGGAAAACAATTTGATTACCTATGGGTAACCATCTTATGGATAGGTAATGGAATTGTTTTTCGCAACATATTAAATTCATTATTATTTTTTTACTTTAATATAATTCTTATTTGTAGGTTGGATCTATTCCAATCCATTAATAATGATAGTCACAGTAAAACTGAGGCCGTCCTCAATTCGCGACCCTTATGCCCACTGTCTTCCGATCCCAACGATCTGGAGACCTTAACTCCAGGACATCTTTTGATTGGGCAGCCTCTTAACGCACTTCCGGAATATCCCTAGAAATACGTAAAACGCAATCGATTGTCGCGATTCCAGCTATTACAACAGTTGTCTCAAAGTTTTTGGGCACGCTGGTCGCTCGAGTACTTACATATCTTGCAGCAGCGCGTTAACTGGACCGATAAAACCTCTCCACCCAAGAACGGTGACTTCGTTTTGGAGAAGGAAACTAACCTTCCGCCCTTGTTCTGTCGTCGAGGTCGAAATGTTAAACTCATTTGTGGTACAGTTAAATTTAGGTGTTTTTCAAAGTCTTCTGTCTGAACCTCTATCAGATAATGTTAAGTTAATTTGTAATTTGGTTAGATTTTGATTTTACGGGTGTATCTAACACCCCAATAACATTTAAGGGTATGTATCCATCAGAAGTAGAGATTCTGTAGGAAAAATATATATTAGGGCCATTGATTTACTACCAAACGTAGATAACGCATGAACGTTCGAAAAGTGGGCCTGCGAAGAACTGTCCGATCGCGACTCGTACAGCTCTTTTGAATAGTGAGTGATTGGCCGTCGGCACGTCAACATCCCGAAGTGCGCGTTCAAAAGTTATGGAAACAATAGCCAGAAACGGCAGAAAAAGATGGGATTTCATATTTTGCGTGAGTAAACTTATTATACATCTTATCATGTATTTAAATATGCGTTTTATACGTAAAAACCAATTAAAAACAACTATTTTAATCATAAGCAAGTTGCTCCGCGTCAGTGTCAGTACATAGCAATCGTCTTGCTCGCACTCGAGTCCTTTCACGATGTGTTGTCTCATTCATGCATTGAAGCGACGATCAAGGTCGGGATGTCCTAAGCACGATAAGCAATTTCGAGCATTATGTCTAAAGCACCGATTAGACTTCACGATCCATCGGGGACGATTTGCAGAAAGGGCCCTAGCTAGTGTGATCTAATCGCTGTTAGGCAGTTAGGGTCCCGATATCGCGCGATCGTGGTTGCCCGATCGCCCTAACTCCCTAGTTAGGGCGTAAGTCGTGAGATGTAATCGCTGTTAGGGCGCTCAGTCGCCGCACAGCGCTCGGTGTGATGTGAGCGGATTTTTGCTGTGTATCGGAAGCGAAATTGGCCTCGTCTCGTGTGCCAAGAAAATGTCGTTCAAAAAAGAAAAATATGGTTTAATGAATGTTCTGGACATGTATAAAGTTATACCGAATTTATTTATCGTCGCTAAAAATTTTAGCGTCACTGCTAATCGTTGTTTAGCACTTACACTTTCTCTAAATAATGTGTCATGTTTCTGAATATAATTATGGTGTCACTTAATTTAAAAGATGGTCAAATTGTGCAGAATTTATTCGTGAACAATGTTTGAAATCTTCTGGCTCTAATAAATATAAAATGTTCATATTGCACAGTTTTATTTTATTTTAATAATTATTTGTTTATTTACATCGCCTCAAATTTTTTTATCTATCTATCGCATAACACAAAAACATGAGATTCATATAGGTCAGGATTGGTCTCTATGCATCTTCGACTTTAAATCTGTGTGGCAGAGGTTCGACCCTGGTGTAGAGCGTTATTTTTTCATTTTTTTTTATTTTAATAATTTTTTTTTAATAATTACTTATTTTTTATTTATAATTTTGTTTTCAGAAGAAAACGATTTAAGTTAAGATTAAAAACGCGATTTTTTAATCGAATAATTTTCAGTTAAATGCCTACCATCCGAAAAAAGTGTCCCTTGCATCGTATTTCATAAAAGCACACAGTGATTCTCTTTTTTATATTACTTTTTACATTTACACCCGCAGTTGCGGCAAGGGTAATACCATTTTTTTTCATATTTGAAGAGTACAGGAGCCATCCTTCCAACACCACGTTCGGTTGCCTACTGAGTTAGGGAGGCGATCTAGTGCAATGTGATCAGAACGCCCTAATTGCGCCAACTCCCGATGCGACGCCCTAACTCCCCCGATAGATCGTGAAGTCTAATCGCTGCTTAAGAATATAGGGTTGATATTTTTGTAGCAATTCCGAAAAATCGGTGGCTAGGTATGAAATGACGTACTTCACTCCATTGTCGATTTACTGGTGACAGATTTCATGCGCGTTTTCGTATGAAATGCTCTATCTACGTTTGGTAGTAAATCAATGATTAGGGCTAACTAACCTACCTTTTCCCATACAAACTAAATTATTTTTTGGTAAGTGCAGACAGCCCTACGTGAGCGTACGAGGAATACTACGCTGACGTCTGTCACGTGTCATTTTGTTTACTTCTGTGTTAAAGAGCTGATTATGGTTGTCACTTGAAAGTTTTTGCTTTCAGTTTAAAATTAAATAACTCTGGAAGTATTGGGGTTCCAGAGGGGCAATCGCACTATTTACGAACGTAAACCAAACGTTACCGTTCCCATATAATTTAACATCTGAAGGCTATTAAGGTGTTGTCAAAATGTATGGGAACGGTAATGTTTCGGATTTGGTTGAAACGTTGTAAACAGTGCAATTGCCCCTCAGGTCTCAGACAAGCACCGAAGGTCCATGTAGTATCTAACTTATATGCCCCTATTGGGGTGATAAGTTTAATTTAGAAACTTTATAGTCTACAACAATAGGACTGACATGTCTTTTCAAGACGAAGTCCTGTAAATAAATAGATATTTAAAAAATATATTAGTATGGATTATGCCCTTTCAAGGTTAACGATAGCCAAATCAAAATAAAAATTATATAAATGTCAATAACTTTTATTTTAGTTAAACAAAGAAATGTATATAATATTATATATTTAATGCATAAAATTATATATTCAATGCATAAAATTATTTCTTACAAACTTCTCGTCCATTGCGAGAGAGAGCCACCAAGTTCCCATTGTAGCCGTAATATGGCGAATAATGTTAAATAATCGCGACTGGTCTTTGGTGCATTCGAATTACACCGATATACAATATGACAGATGTTAAGGCAGAAAAGCAAGCCGTAAATTTTAAGCTGGAGACCATTTACGCCGCAAAACAAAACATAACAAAACTTCACTAGGGAAAACATTAAATGTTTCGAAATTATTGAGTACGGTCATAGTGACGTTTAAATCTTAAGCCGAAGCTTGAAAGAAATCTCAAAAAAATCTTTACAAAAATATATCACAGCAATTTTCAACTAGCCCAACTGGAATTTCTGTTACAGCAGGGGGAAAGAAGTCATCATCAAAGGATAAATGCTTGTAGTGCCATTATGGTTATAAAGAAGATTGGACATTCTCTGACCGGACACTTATATACAATAAACGAGGAAAATTATGACACAACATCATGTAGAGGGATAACGTTACGGATATAATACGGATAATTTTTGTGTGATAAAATAGCGGGAGCAGTGACTGGCAACGGAGTTGGGGAGTGGTGAGACGGCGCGGACAATAAATAAAGAGCGGGGCCCTGGCCCTGGCCCACCAACTATGTAGACAGCGCAAGCTGCAATGCCTCCTTGTGTTCGTTGCTCAGCTGCATTAGACACGAGTTGAATAGTTCAGCGTTTGTCTGAAAGAAAAAGAAAATAATGGTCACAAAATATATCTAAGTTCATTGTACATACTCATTATTTAATTGCATTTTCTTCCCTTTTTTATAGGTTAACAATTGATCTGGTTAAGAAGATTGGAACAGCTGACACAAGAATGAAAAGAAATCATCTTCATACCCTGCTAAGAAATATGTATAATAGTTGTAACATTATAACATACACACATTTCCTAGGAATTATAATACAAAGCCTAAATGGTGATAGGATATTTGTTATACGAGTATTAGAATCATCATTGGTCCCTTCCAGGGTAAGCAAGAATAATGCACGGGTTTTTTGGTATTGCAAGCTAGATGACTTAACCCTTGCTAACCCTAGGTGGGTTAAGTTAGGTAGAATTATATATATTTTTAGCCGGTAGTGGGTCTTCTACCCGAGTCCTGCATATCCAAGGGGTGGCCTAGTCAGCTGAATGCCCTTGTCGAATACCGTAAAGACTGTATTTTCTCTCTTGTAAAAAAAAAAAAAGGTAGAATTATATAATCAATCGGGGAATGGCCAACGCCGATCCCGATTGTGTCTCCACGGAGGTAGAAGTATCTAGAGAGTTTTTAGCCAGTAGTGGGTCTTCTACCCGAGTCCTGCATATCCTTGGGGTGGCCTAGTCAGCTCAATTCCCTTGTCGAATGAAGGTAGAATTATATAATGGTGACCCCAGCACGACGCACTAGCCCTCGCGCTGGGCCTAGGTAGGGGTGCGCCTGTCGCCTTCTTCTGCGATTATGTGATCTCGCAGGAGGCAGCGGAGCGGGCGCGGGAGGTTGACCCTATCGCCTCGAGATGGGATTCTACCCGGTAAAAACCCAAACGTGGGGAAATTTCCGGGTAAATTCCCGAAAAATTCACAAATCGGGTAAATATTCGGGTTTTTTCATTAGATACACATATCTCATTCTTTAACTGCGTGGAGATTACTATTTGCTATTTTACTTTTAATATCTAATCTTAAAAAAAACTTGGTACAAAGCTTTTGTTCTAAGCCATAAATACATCCACGCTCATGTCGTACGAGAACAAATATTCATTTGATTTTGCCGGTGCAAAGGTTTGAGCGAGAGACAAAGAAGTCCCAGGTAGCCTTTTTTTAAAACAATACAGAAATCATTACACAAAATATTTCCGCTTTTGCTTTTGCATAACTGACATGTGAACGCTAGGTACCATAACAAAGGCGCTCCTACCTGCGGTGCAAAAGGCGCGCCACTAGGAGGACGCCCGACGAAGAGGACACTGTGTCGGGCGTACAGGTAGGCGAACAAGGCCCTCAAGATAGAGATCTTGAGGGCCGTTTCGGAGTCGTGGAACTCGTTTATAGAGCTCCTAGACTCCGACCCTTGGGGACGGCCGTACCGTCTGATGAGGCGGAAGTACCAAGAATGTGTTCCCCCGATACACCGGATGGACGAGGGGCTCGTGCAGAGTCCTAGGGTAGCTTTTTCCCGACCCTGGACCCTTCGAGCCCCCGAGGATGGTCGCCCCCAGCGCCTCCCTGGAAGTGGAGGAAGCGGGCCCTCCCGTGTCGGACCTGGAGTTCGACGCGGTGAGGGAGCGGTTCCGGCGCAAGGGGAAGGGGAAAGCGATGGGACCGGACGGGGTGCCAGCGAGGGTCCTGTGCCTGGCGCTGAGCCCCCTGGAGGAGCGGTTCCGGGCGGTGCTCAATACGAGCATCGCCTCGGGCCATTTCCCCCTGTGCTGGAAGGTGAGGCGACTGTGTCTTCTTCGGAAGCCGAATTGCCCCGGCAATGCCCCGTCGGGGTACAGGCCGGTGGTGCTTCTCGACGGGGCCGGGAAGTTTCTCGAGAAAATTCTCGCTTCCCGGCTCGTCGAGCATTTGGAGGGCCCGGTACTGGACTTGACCGAGTGCCAGTTCGGTTTCCGCATCGGCCGGTTCACCGTGGACGCCGTGGCCCACCTCAAGAGGTGGACTGAGGGAGCCACGTCGGCGGGAGAGGTTGTCGTTACGGTGTCGTTAGACATCCGCAACGCATTCGACAGCCTTCTCCGCGAATGCATAGAGGAGGCGCTCCGTTTCCACGGAGTGCCCCTCTACCTCCGCTCCCTCATCACCGATTACCTCCGCGGGAGGGAAATCGTGTATGAGGGGGCGGACGGTCGCGTCCACAGGTGGTCAATGGCGGCAGAAGTACCCCAGGGTTCTGTGCTGGGCCCTCTGCTCTGCAACCTGGGGTACAACTGGATTCTGCGGGGCAACTTGCCGCCGAACATGGAGGTTGTCTGCTTCGCCGACGACACCCTTGTCGCGGCGAAGGGGCGCACGTATGCCCCCTCCCGCAGGAGGTGGCGCGCGGCGGCACAAGACGCCCGCGGCCAATCAGTGAACGCGTCGATGTGAACACGTTGCTACGAGTTCGTACACAACATCTGATCGCCACCGTGAACGTGATCGCGGACGCACTATGAACGCTTTGGTTTGGCCTTCGGTTAAAGCAAGCTGGGGATGTATTTGGCCCAGCCAGCCGATAGCCGGTTAGGAGATATTACCTTTCTCTCCCTGGCCTGCCCGTCTGGGGGGTCGCATTATGGCACTTGGCGACCCCTCTGTGGAGTAGCCCTGGCGCTTGGGCCAGCGATGCTGGCTCACCGTCGGGCCTGTCTCCATGGGGCGTTCGGGGAATGGCTAGCGCCGATCCCGATCGTGCCTCTATGGGAGTAATGTAGGCCTAGCACGGCGCGTGGACTATAGAAGAGAAAGTGACCAACCCTCTTCCCGTCTCGCGTCATTGTTATATGAGAGAGCGAGAAGACATGTTATTTGTCTCTTGTCCCGTTTTATCCACGGTCCGTGCTACGCCTGCTGGAGGGTGGTTTAGCCTGGTATGGGGTTTATACCTGAGTCCAATGGCATATACTTGGGGCGCCCTTGTCAGCTTTTCAGTCCCTCGTTGAATCGTAAAGAGAATCCCCGCCACAAAAAAAAAGGTAGAGTTATATAATTACGGAGGATTTAGCCTAGTTGCACCGACATTTGACTAGGAGACATGCTCTGACCAGCCCCCTTAGACAAATTCCACACGCTAACTATTCCGCAGAAAAAAATGTATGGAAATGACATTAGCTTGTGACAACCTCACGCTATTTCTTCAAAGTCAAAGCATTTATTGCAATCATGTGGTTTACAAGATCATTTAAATTGTTACCCTATGGGTGAAAGTAACTTATTTAGTCTCGAGACGGGGTTTGGCGTACGAGAGTAGCGAGGGTGCCAATAGTTCCTGCCGCACGAGCGCCACCATCTGCGCGTGCGCCGCGTGGTCGGCGGGCACGGCGTCCCCGAGGAACGCCTCGGCCGGCGGCTAGGTAGGTAGGTACGGTACCTGTATCTGCCGCACGAGCGCCACCATCTGCGCGTGCGCCGCGTGGTCGGCGGGCACGGCGTCCCCGAGGAACGCCTCGGCCGGCGGCTAGGTAGGTAGGTACGGTACCTGTATCTGCCGCACGAGCGCCACCATCTGCGCGTGCGCCGCGTGGTCGGCGGGCACGGCGTCCCCGAGGAACGCCTCGGCCGGCGGCTAGGTAGGTAGGTACGGTACCTGTATCTGCCGCACGAGCGCCACCATCTGCGCGTGCGCCGCGTGGTCGGCGGGCACGGCGTCCCTGAGGAACGCCTCGGCCAGCACGCGCAGCACGTGCTGCGGCGCGCCGGCCGCGGCCAGCGCCGGGTGCCCGCCGGCCGCCAGCTCGCACATCAGCCCGTACACGTGCGGCGCCTCCTCCGTGTCCTCCACCACCGGCAGCCAGGTCAGCCTGACGAACACGCAGCACCGTCACCTCGCCGCCCGACACTCGACTCGGACTCGGAGCGCCGCCGCAAACTACACTCCCCTGACACCTAAATCTCGAGCCACCTTGCACTTTTGGATCATATCGTCCATAGCTTTAAAAAAAAATGTTCCGTTGACCAAAAAGTTGGAACATGAATATGTCAGCTACAAAATTGCATAAAAACTTTTTGGTTGTTTAAATGTTTGTTTAAAGCTATGGACAATATATCCAAAAGTACAAGGTGGCTCGATTTAGGTGTCCCGGGTGTGTAGATGCACAATCTCGCCAAAGCGTCGATTACGCACTTATTCATAAACGCATTATGAACCTTCGATAGCTGTTACACTCTTTCATCATTGTCATTTTTCGCTTTTAAAGCTTCTTATAACTTCGCCTGCTATTATGAATAAGACCGTAACTGTATTGTATATTGATAAGCTAAATATGCTCACAGAATTTTAGATAATTTGTATGATACAGGTGAAATTCAAATAGTACTGGCACAGTAACATATGATTCGAGGTCATCGAACACACGAGATTGTGTATCTAGTACTTAGCGGTGACATTATGGCACATTATGACCACCACTAGATTACAGAGGCAATTAAATTAGATTCACATTGTTACAACGGTGGCAATTCTGTTGGCAGTAATTGGATTATTAAACTTGGCTAACTGTAGTTTTGGTGCTGTCAAATTGTGTTTTTCAACTCAAATTGTCGAACAAAAAACACGATTTGACAGCAATTAAACTAAATATAGTTCAGTCTCATTCAATTATTGCCAACAAAATGCCACCAATATCTTGTCCACCAAGTATTGCAGGTTTTTTAAATTTTAATGCAAGAAGAATATTGTGTTATGTATAATATGGCTATTACTACACAGGTTTACTTTTTTATCACTGGAAAATTTATGGGACGCTTCAGGACACGGTAGTAGAATGATTTAATAATTACAAAAAATAACACCTATTTAATTTTATATGATTTTTTTAAAACATCCAAAAAATACTGCACAACAATCTTTTTATGTTTTATATTATAATATAATGGACGTGTTCTGAAGCGTCCCTTAAGTTTTCTAGGGTGATAAAAAAGTTATGTGTAATCCATAATTTGTATGAGAAATGTAAAACAATAGGCTAGATGAGTAAAAAATTGTTTTTGCTTTAATAGAAGCTCATTCATATTATTATATGAATGAGCTTCTGAAAAAAGAAAAAATCGGTTTTCGAATAACTAAAAAAACAACCAAGATATTACGTCACGGTTGATGTCGGATCTCTCTGTCTAATCGCCTTCAAATTAACAACTTAAAATGCTTATCTAATGTATTTCTAAGCCGATTTTAATTCTAATTTCACAGAACTGCATCTTTTTCCACGGTATTTAAATATTTAATGACGAGACGTAAAAATTAGAATTCAGTCATCATCCCAATTGTAAGCATTTCATTTAACAACCGAAATCACACAACTCACCATTTCTTATCACACACACACACACACACACACACAGTAATCAAAACGTCTAATGCACCACCACCACCAACCACCACTGACCAGTGCCTGATGATCTCGTCCCTGTCGATCTGCGTGTGGTTGTACTTGATGATCTTGGCGACGGCGGAGATGGCGTTCTCGGTGGCGTTCAGGTTCTCGACGGCGCGCGAGCGCGGGTCGTTCACGAGCGCGGCGAGCAGCGGCACGGCGCGTGCGCACGCCGCCGCGAACTGCTCGCCGCCGAACTGGCCGAGCACGCCGCACCCGTACGCGGCCGCCTGCCGCACCTCCGCCTCCGCGTGGCCCACGCCCGCCAGCATCGGCTCCAGGAATATCTCCTGGTACTTCGCGCACGCCGGCCCTGGCGCGCGAGAGTTGCGACGTTAGAATAAATAGCGCGCCGTTCGTAACGGTTCGGGACGGGGGTTCCTAGAAGATGTTCAAAGTCCAGGGCTGGGCTTTCACCACGGAGGGGCGCCCCTCTCTCCGATGCTGTTGAGGTGATTTTCTGGGACACTACCGTAACTCATTCGTTGTTGTCTATTTGTTCAGATATAGATTGTACTTAAAAGGCATTTCGACTGGGCGAAATTAGGTCCGTGTATCACGGACGAAAGTACACCCCGGAGTTATGGTTACTGTTAAGGGCGAGGGTTTTCCGGCCCCCAAACGAGCCGGCCGTGTTCAAAACACTGGCAAATTAATAAAAACCGAGATATTTAAATTCAAAGTGACAATTAATTTTTTTGAATTTTTCTACCAGTGTTTGGAATATTATTCGTTAATTTTCGTCCAAAGAAACATCAAAGAAAAAAAACAGTATTTATTAACAAATAAATTTTTAATTTACGACGCGCAATGTATTTTAACGCAACGGACTGTCTATTGTCGTCACGAGCCACTGACTCACGCAGACGAGATCCGTGGCGCGCTCTCACGCTTTACATTGCGTAGTACAGTAAGCTCCCATTCAAGCTATACAGTTATACTACGAAAACCGCCACTATTACGAGCGTCATAAGAATGGTCCAAAGGTCAAATAGTATAGCTTAATAAGGAGCTTACTTGTACATAAAGCAGTTGTTTTTTCAAACCTTAAAATAAATTTAGTTTCCCATAAATTTTTTTTTATATAACTTAGTTTTAATGGTCTGAATGCATAGACGGGGGCTTCGTTATGGATCTTTTTACAATTGTTCAAAGAACAAAATTGTGTATTATGATTAAATACTTCGTTTTAATTTAGAATAAAATACATTGGAGTGAATACATTTTAAGAGCAAAATTAAATTAGCACCTATTTATAAAACATAAATAATTCTACCACTAAGACTCGATTTCACTACAGCAGAATCATTCCAGCAATCAATTTCAATCTGGAAGTATCATCTATACATTGTGTTCCTGAGAATATGCATAAACTTGGGCCTATTATTCAGACCATCAAACGGAGTAATTTTCACGCTAAGACCAATACTAAAATCGCAGAAAAAAAACAGCTGCTTCATAAAAAAGTTCAAGACCTACTTGTACGAGCAATCGTACAGCATCAGTATGTTTACTTCAAATAAGTATGTTAAGTATGTGTTTATCAAATGTGCTTATTGAGCGTTTGCATACGCCGCGCACCACTATTTAACGAAACAAGCAATGTACAATAATAAAGTACGTAATTAGGCGTCACTCAAACTGGTCGATTTCTTTACAGCATCCCATCGTTCGACCCCAGGATAGCATACTTAGCATGTTATTATCAAAACCATCATAGCATAGCAACAAGTGTGGACGTACACCACACATTTTTTGGTCGAGCCACATCCGGCTCGAAGGACCAAAAAATTGAACCGAAGGACCACAAACTAGACCGAAATATATGGCACAGTAGATTTTTCGGGATTACAGAGTTAGCCCCATAATAACATTTGTCCAACTTGATGGTCATGGTAATAGTATATGCAGTAGACCGACTTCATAGAAACGGTCGAAACACGCGCTATTCCTACGCGCCTCGATCTGGGATCGCACCTACAAGGGCAGTCATGAATGCATTTCGCCGCAGGGCAAACGCACGAGCCAAACGGAGCGCACTGTCAGTCGCGATCGGTGTGTTAGTGTGGAAGCGAGCAGAGGGGCAATCGCACTATTTACGAACGTTTGAACCAAAACCAAAACGTTACTGTTCCCATATGTTTTGACATCTGACTGCTGTCAAGGTGTTGTCAAAATGTATGGGAACGGTAACGTTTCTGATTTGGTTGAAACGTTGTAAGTAGTGCGATTGCCCCTCAGCCCTATCACAGACCGATGCACCAAGCGATGCCGAGCGGCCGTAGGTATAAAATTTCAAAGAGGGGCCGAGTCGACATATACTGTATATAATATAACCGTGGTTATAGTACCAGGTCTAAGCGATGGGCGATTGTGAGTATAAAGAAAATTGAATGAATCGACAATTGTGCAATTGCGTATTCGATTATAGAATCAATCGCCGTCGCCAAACAACAATCGAATAACAATTACGAGTAGGACGATATCATCGGCGCGCGGGCAGGTAGCGGGGATAATGTAACTATCCCGGCGACAGTGTCGATTCGATTGTTTTTTCTAGTAACTCTTAATCAATTGTAGATCAAGGTTGCGTTGCGCGCACGCAACATTATATACGTTACGCGTGAATTTTATAATAATTTTATCTACACTCATGTTCTAATTCTAATATTAAGAACTCAACACTAATATTTTAAAGGCATAACTTAAAGCCCTTGGCCTTTTACAAATTACATTATAATACAGGTTCGCCATACAAAACCAATACTTAAATGTAACTCGAATTCCAATAAAATACAGTTCGATTGACGAAGCCCGACCAAGGAGGTTTTGTCACAATTTTCTTTTGTGCCAGTACATTGTCTATGGCGGCGCGTGCAACAGCGCATGCGCGGTAGAATGTTGGTGTTGGCGCCATTTCTCTGAATTTTTCATTCATTATTTTGCTGTTATTGGTTAAAATAATAAATAATATAAATGTATGTAGTTTTAGATTTCTGTATTAGTTTCACAATTGCACTGTTCAAAATGCAAATAATTATTAGAATAAATGAGTTTGATTTTGTTTTAATTTTGTCTTTTATTTAATTTAGGTAACCACTGATTGCATGAGTGTAGATCAGCGATTCCCGAAAGGTGGTCCGCGGAACCCTAGGGTTCCGTGGAAAGGCCGCAAGGGTTCCGTAAAAAATAAACATAATAAAAGCAATACTCATTTATTACAAGTCATGACATGGTGCTAAGTATTATTAAGTTATAGATAACAAAAACTAATTATACTGTGATAAGTGACTAACAAAACTTACCAGGTAATAAGGTAGATGGTTTCTTGCTTGCGATCTCTACATCAGTAAATAATGAAGGATATGCATCACTGATGAGCCGTGACTTAGAAGTAATAAATCTTGGCTCAAAGTGTATATTACACACTACACTTGTACCCGGGTTCAAGTTTTGCACATCACATACAGCACTCAGACATTGTAACCACCTGTGGAGTCTTTTCTCCTGTACTGGAAACTTAAACAAAATAGCGTCCTGTCGCGTGTTTTGGCAGTTGCCAACACAAATGACTTTCTAAAAGAAAATGAGCTGCGGGTATCTTCAAACGTGGAAAATAATATACAAGAGCATTTGACAAGCCTTACAAAATCTTTGAATGAGTATTTTCCGGAGCAGTTGCAGGACATGGAGTGGGTGCAGAATCCGTTTGTAAATCACACCAAACCTTCGATGCTGTCGGTGTCAGAGTATGAGAATTTGATTGATATTAAATTTTCGTCAACGCTAAAACAAAAGTTCGAAGAAGAATCTTTTGATTTAAACGCCTTTTGGATTGGACTCAAAGATGAATATCCAGAAATTGTTAATAGAGCCATCACATTACTGTTACCGTTTGTGACGACTTACCGATGCGAGACCGGTTTTTCCGCATATGCTTACACCAAAAGTAAGTACAGAAATAGACTGGATGCAGCTCCAGATCTTCGCGTTCAACTGTCGGACATTAAGCCTAATTTTAATGCTATTATAAAAAAATACGTAAAAAAATTTCATTCTTCACATTAAATTCACAAACGTGTTTTTATGAATTTACTGTGACGAAATTGACGAATGATTTTTTTTGTACGTTTCATTACTTATGATTACTTTATGGACCTACTTACAATCTTCACAGTAAATGTATAAAAATAATTTCATAAAAACTTCATTGTTTTTTATTTATACCTATTTTAAGGTAGGTTAATTTCCAGTTATCAAAGTAGGGTTCCGCTAAGAAAAGTATAATCAATTAGGGTTCCTTGGCAAAAAAAAATTGGGAACCCCTGGTGTAGATAAAGTAGTGTATGAAATTGCACATAATTAGGTCTTAAAACACTCGTGTGGTACTATTAAAATTCTCGGCAAGCCTCGAATTTTAAACACACACTAGTGTTTTCAGACCCCCCCTATTATGTGACTATTTCATAAACTACTATTAAAGCATCAATAGTTGGAACTTTTTGAAAAATTTAAGGAAGACGGCCGTATTTTCGAGTAAATTTTGTCTCACACGATTTGACATGACATGGCCTCAGTCTGTTGTATGTAATACGCCATAAAATCCTTCTCAACTGTATCGGCGACGGAAGCTATTGTCGTTACAATTTGTTCTAATACGAGTTTCGTTCCGCGTTCTACCAACTGAGGAATACACAAAGAAATATGTATTAAGAGTATATTAACAAAGTATTACGACAAAAGGCTAATGTCAAATTAACACACTTAAAAGAAAAAAATCAGTTGTATGTTAACTCAGATCCCTGACTTTCTACATCAAAGTAAGAAAGGAAGCAATTGTAACATTTATTCTTCCAATGCTATGGAAGTGATGCAATCATTAATTGATTATATCACTAACGAACATTGGGGCTATTTAAAAAAATAAATGAGTCAAATATGAAATGCAATACTACCGTAAATTGTACACAATAATGTCAATGACAAAAACTTAAAATACGTGTGCACGCGTAGCATACGGCGCATAACACATTGCACCGGACACCGCTCCGGTGTGCGGCGCTGCGGTTTTTAATGTTGACTGAAGAATCTTAATTTATATACAAAAACCGCAGGGTATAACACTCACACCACATGTCCGTGCGGTTGTGCGGCGCGCGCGACGGCACCGCACTCCCGGACGGTGATGCGATGCGGTCCGCGGGGTATGCTACACTGTGCCGCAGTATCGTACGGATTTTTGAGTAGAAATAGGACGTGCATACGCGTAATAGATCTCGACATAGATAATGCGGTGCTGCGGTGCGTCGTGCATCGCAGCTCCGGACGGAGATACGGAGCAAACCGTATGATGGCATGGTTCCGTGCCGCCGCAGCCGCATGCGGTTTTCGTCCCTCCGTACACCGCAGCGGAATGCAGTGTGTTAAGCGCCTAAGGATCGCGAGATAAGCTATACTTAATTACCAATAGATCAAGCATTGATTATTACAGAATTGTTACATTCGATTAAATTGTTGTAAGCCGCGCGCCCCGCCACTCTGCGCCTGCGGCCGACAATCGACGCAACTTTCGAATAACACCGATAGTTATTTGAATAAATTCGAATAAACACAACAATCGAACAGTTCCATTGTTTTTAGTAACAATCGCCCATCGCTAGGCCTAATTTAATGCATATTCTCAGGTACACGGTATAATATGTTAATCAATTTTTGTCCCAGCCCTGCCCCTTGTGTGTGCGCGTGTGCGTGTGTGTGTGTGTGTGTGTGTGTGTGTGGTGTTGTGTTAAGCGGTGGTCAACAAATTCACCTCCAAACTCGATGACGTCGTCAAATATACATATGGCCCACTGCATGTCGGCGTAGGGCCTCGTGGGCGCCAGCAGCTGCGCCAGCCGCGGCAGCAGCGCGTCCAGGTGCGGGAAGAAGGCGACGCGGTACGCAGACAGCAGCGCGTGCACCACGTCCGCGACGCGCGACAGTCCGTACACGTCCTCGTTGTCCTCGTCGGCCAGCTGCTCCTCCACCACCTGGCCACGGAATATAAATAGTACTCCATACAGAACGGCCACTCACCTCCCCCGCACTCATTTCAAATACCTCATCCCACCCCGCACTTCGTTGTAGACATCACTACTGACACGTAAACAAGGGCGCGCGCGATCGCTCGGGCGAGTAGACGCGAGCGCCGGCCGATAACAGAGACAGCGCTATGCGGGTAAAAGAAAAGGCAGTCGCTGCACTTCCGTCGTCATTTCGATGGATAACATAACCACGCACTCAGCCGTACTAGATTCCACGCACACATTTGCGCGTGTACAAACGTCATTTACTTAAGTAGTAGTAATAGGTAATTGATTTGCAAACGTTGTATGGAGTGTCCGGGGTTACGTTCACTTTGGGTGTGATTACCGCCGTGTATCTTTCACCCGGCGATCACCGGTCTTATTGAACGGCTTTGAAACTGAACGCATCGTATTTGACAGAAGGAACGCAGCAAGTAAATTAAGTTTATATAAATAAAAATAATAATAATAGAAACAGCTTGGGGAATGGACCCTGCTCATCAATTCGTTTTCGGGGGAGCAATACAAACATTGATTCGCAGTATTGTGAATAGTATAGATAACGACGACAGCAGTGACGAAGAAATTTTGGCAACAAACAAAATAAGAAGTTTAAAACCAAGAAGGATATTAAATTATGTTGATTCTTCAGTCCCTAACTTTGATGATAAACAATTTCAATCTCATTTCCGGATGACTCCAACGACTTTTGAAAAATTATTAAACTTATTACTACCAGAAGTTACATCAAATACTTTTAACCATCGCTCAATGACAGATTCCAGAAAGCAGTTGCTTGCAGTTCTATGGCTATTGGATAATTTTCGGTACCTACTACTCGGTAGCTGTCAAACTTGCCAAAGTGCGACTTTGACAAGTTTGACAGCTACCGAGTAGTAGGTACCTGTCCCCTCCTATTTTAAGGTGTGATAAGTGCGTTCGCCCGACGATAATTACCAGCTTATTGAACGATACAGTGCGTTCGGGGTGTGTGTCACTCGAACTTATTGAATGGCAAGTGTGTCGTCGTGCGATCACACGGCGTTGAAACTGAACGTACCCCTGACCACAACGTGCGAGATATGGATGTCGGCGCGCTAAAAGTCGTCTCGGATCACCGTGAGCGTGCTGACAGCACCCACCCAACCTGACGTCATCGATGACGTCATGACATTCGCATCTCGCGTTTACGGCGACTATGCCGGACGGATCGTAATCGTTGTGAGCGTTCTGTCACACGACGGTCGAGTGTCAATGTCAGACGACCACCCGATTGGAAGACCAGTGCAGAGTCCACAGAATCCAATTGCCACATATTAAAAAAGAAGAAGAAGAAGAGTCCACAGAATCACCGACGCTCCTATCAAAGTTAGTTTCGAAATACGAGTATATGTAGGAATGGTGGGGGTGTGGTCAGGCAGACATGATATAAAAATGGCGAGTTTTGTCAATGATTTATTAATTTACTCTCTACAATGATTTCCCCAATCAAGGATTACGAGAACTTAGCATTCCATGAATTCACCGTGCGGGTGCCTGGTCCATTGCGTTGCAGAGAAAAGAGCCAAAAGCAGTGCCTGGGGCTTACGACCCAGGTGCAGGTTTAAGTAGCTACTTTACAATGCATCAACATTCACCTTCACCACGGCTCCTCTCTCTGCCTAATCATATTCGGATTCGCCGAAGACCAAAGGATTCGTCGAGTAATCGGAATTCGTCAAAGACGGATTCATCAATTACAGATAATAATTAATTTAACAATTAATTATCAAGTTACAGAAATCTGCACTCATACAGTAAGAATCCTTGCAAAGGATTCGTTAAGTAATTGGAAACTGTCATAGACAGTCAACAATTACAGATAATAATTAATTTTGCAATTAATTATCCGGGGTGCCTTAGTTAAGCGAGGTTAAGGTACAACTAGTGCACTAAGCCATGAGCCAAGCCAGAGCCAAGACTGCCTGTCCGTTTTTTTTTTTTTTTGAAGGACCTATGCTGTTAGCTGCAGATGGCTGTTACAGCTTCACCTTGATTATTTGTAAGAAGGCGAGAACTTTGGTGGGTCCTCAAGCCTCGTTTGGCTTACCTAACCTGGTGGATTTCTAGCTCAGAGAGGCATCACCACGGGGGGTGTCCCGCTCTCTGAGTAGAGTCACCAGGCGGTTATAACCAGTGCGGGGAGCGGCTGCAACGGGAGCGCGCCTCTGAGGCTCGGACGCTCGAGTTCGCCGTGTAGTGGAGGGTGGGGAGAAGCGACCAGGCACATGTCTGTACCTGGTATATCGCAAACTGTGTAGACCGGGCCTTCGCACTCTTGTTCTACGAGTGCGGTGTGTGGGACTAGTGCGTGAGTGTGCAGTGTTTGATAGTGAGTTGGAAGGCGGAGGGAGAAGATCGTTCGCTCGTGTGATCGGGTCGGGGGGATCGAGGAGGATGTTCCTCGGTCGACGATTTTTGGCCGCTACACTACGTAAGGGGGTGTAGTCGGCCGCCTGTCTAACAAGGGAGTTTGGGTGGACGGTGGCGCTAGCGAAGTAGCGTTGGGATAGATCGTGAATGTGGGCCTCAACCGATGGGAGGTCGACGTCGTAGTGAAGGTCGACATTGCGCATGTAGGCGGGAGCGCCAGTGGCGCGGCGCAAGAATCGGTTTTGGACCACTTGGAGCCTGTGGAGGCGAGATTTGGGGATGTGGGCGAACACTACGCAAGCGTAGGTTAGGATGGGTCGGATGCAGGTCTTGTAAAGTGTCAGCTTGTGGCGAAGTGACATTTTACTGCTACTGCGTATGAGGTGATACAGGCGGCCGAGTATAAAGGGCGCTCGGTTGCGCACTGCGCTGATGTGGGGTGCGAACGTCATACGGGAGTCGAGGGTGACGCCCAGGTATTTGACGCGGGTGGACCAAGGGATGGGCTGATCGAACAGCTTAAGCTGGGGGCGATTGGCGTTAATGCGTCGGGGTGGACCCCGCCTAAAGTGCATCGCTGCACTTTTGTCTGGGTTCACCTCGACGCGCCAGGTACGGAACCAGTCGCCGAGGGAGTCGGCGGCTGTTTGGAGGAGTTTGCAGAGGCGATGGATGTTGCGGCCAGATGCATAAAGGGCTGTGTCGTCCGCAAAGAGCGCGAGTTCGACACCTGGGGTCTTGGGGAGGTCGTTCACATAGAGCGAAAAGAGTAAGGGTGCGAGCACGGAGCCTTGAGGGACACCGGCTCGTATAGGATGGGGGCGAGAGCGGGACCCCTCGACGCGGCTCTGCCTGTCCGTTGCTCTCGGAGCGTCTTTTATACGCGTGGATCCCGCCAAAAACAAGGTAATGCGCTACAGTGGCGCCTAGCATGACATGATTTACAGTTACAAATTAAAAAGTAACTTGGGAGGGTAAAGCAGTGCGAGTGACACAGAACGTTACAGACTAAACACATTTACAGACTAATTAGTGGATGTGGCGCTAAATGCTACGCGGCGGCGTGGCGTGGCGTGGTTGGCACATGTGTGTTACTGATTGCGACATATATATTTGTAAATTGATATTTGTTAGTTTACAAACTTAATAACAGTAATTAGAGATAAAATGCAGCCAAGTCGAACTCAATCAAGGGTTTGCTATAATAGATCACCTGTTACGAGAATTGAGTTCTAAGGGTGCTCTCTCACCGGGAGTATTTGTGCCTGTAATGTAGCATTTTAGATTCAATTTCTGTTTCACAACACAGTCTTTTGCATTGATGTAACAAGTTGTAACAAAATATTACAGATTGGGCTCGAATTCGTAACATTACATTACATTACGGGTGAATACGCCGGTGAGGGAGCACCATAAAATTAAATGGTAGTATTTTCCAGTCCGGCAGTTGTAGCTTATCAGCGGCTGCCCGGTCGCGGTGCACTGCTTTGTATGCATTTCTATTCAAGAGGGTGACTTGAGTCGCAAGACCGGGAGTTATGTCATTAAATATAAGGAAATTGTGTTGAGTTGAAACAACAAAATAACTTACCTCATCATAATCTTCATCTGACCGTTTTTGCCTACGTTCTGTGGCGCGTTCAAAATGCTCAGTCAATAGCTTGTTCAAAATGCGAAGTACTTCGGCCATCATTTCATCAGATAAACAACCAGCACCCAGAAGTTCAATGCACTGCAAACCCAAAATGATTAATTTTATTTTTGTTTTTACTCCTCAAGGAGCAAAAGCTTCTATAACCAAAGCGTTTTATCACCAAACAGTGATATAATAGGCCTATAATGGTAATCATTGTGACTGTGTGTACTATAAAGGCTTTTAACATAGTGTTTTGATTCTATAAGATAAAGAACTAAGTTCTGTATTTCTATAATTTAGCTCTAAGAACGCTTACAGGACCAAAACAAAAGAATCTTTGAAGTGTTGCATTGTAATAGATTAAAAAAGTGATAATAGTACTATTTAGTATTAAAGAGGACCTTACTAACACTTTTAATTACTTATTTGCATTATTAATGCGTCAAAATAACTTTTACAGTACTAGTATTGTAACAATATCGTTAACACTATTATAGTATCATTCTGCAATATACAAGTACTTTGCACAACAAGTATGTAACATTATAGCTTTTTTGACAAAGCAAAAAATAAGTGTGATATTGTTTTTATAATTTAATTGACAGACTAATTAGATTTTCTAAACTTCTTAGAGAAATTTCGCGCTGAATTGAATCCTATTCACCAATTGTAAATCAATAACTATTACGTTAATACCTTGGCGAGGCTGGTGAGTAGTTCCACTTGCACATCCTGCTCAGGCTCTGCATCAATGGCTTTGAGCAGTTCAGGCAGGATGTAGGCCCACATGCCCTGGATGTACTGCGGTCCGCGGATGCGCGCGCACTCTAACAAGTAAGGCAGTGACTCTGCTGCAGCTAGACGGACATTGTCGTGGAAGTAGAACTTGAGCATTGGCACCATCAGCTTTACCACGTCCTCAGCATACTCGGCGAACGCCTCCTTCAACTCGCGCGCGTAGCACACCAGCATGTCGCAAGCAGAAGCTTTGTCTTCCAGACCTAGGAAGCGCAAAAATTTATTGACCACCTTCTGTCTTCACTCTTCATTATTGCAGAATTCCCAAAACAGACAAAACTCCTTTTTTTGTAACCAGACGGCGATTGTTACTGAGTTGTCTGTATTTTACTTATCTCTGTCACAAAGCAGCCGTGCTTGCATTCAGGACTGAAGATAAAGCAACAAGCTATAAAATTACTGGATACTGTGAATAGGCATGTCACAATCACAGGTAGGTAACATACACTGTGATCATCAGAGCAGTTGCAGATTTGCAAATTAGACAAGGACCACTTATATGTAATTTTACTGACTTACCATCAGTCATAAGTTCCAAATACACTGATGAGTGTTAAACATGTTGCTTTGTCAACAAAAAAATGATAACAATAATAATAAATATTGTAAGTAAGTAATAATTCCGCTTATTCATGATAGCATATTATTTCATTATGTAACTATCACTTATTTCGTTTTGAAATAATTATGCATTTTGAGAGTATAGTTTTATTAACGCTAAAATCAAACATAATAGAAAAATTAAACTTACCAGCTGTTTTAATTCCAAAGTTCTGTTGTTCGCCAAGAGTCACAAAGTGCCAGTCAAGATCACCTTCGATAGATTCTAAATCCTCGTTATCAAGCAATGCTACTTCAGGTTTCATGGCGGCTGTCCGCATCACAGGTTCCATAACCATAGGTAAATACTGAGCAAACTTCTTGCCTAGAAATTGAATTTAGTCATAAATTACAAGCAAAAATCTTGTATACACGACGAACTTGTTAAAAATATAAAAATAAGTTTCGATCTGCAAAATCTCACCCATTATTCTGCAAATTCGTGACCAAGCAGATATCAAATATGAAGTTTGAGGGTCATCAGCTGGCAGCTGATCGCCTTCCGTGTGTGTTTTCAATAACAGATCCATCACCTCTGATGCGTCAGACATGAATTTTTCTTCGCCCACAGCCAAACCTGCACATAATTTTGCATAATAAAATTACAAATCTTGTGATCATTTGGACTCAATCTATTTCGATAACATTCAGTGTAACAAATTCACATACCAATAAGACTGACACATTCGATTGTCTTTCCTCGTAGCAGTTTCAGTTCATCAGTCGTGGCGTTTGCGATAATGTACTTGAGACATGGCATCAGTCTGTCGTAATACGCCATAAAATCCTTCTCAACTGTATCGGCGACGGAAGCTATTGTCGTTACAATTTGTTCTAATACGAGTTTCGTTCCGCGTTCTACCAACTGAGGAATACACAAAGAAATATTTATTAAGAGTATGTTAACAAAGTATTACGACAAAAGGCTTATGTCAAATTAACACACTTATAAGAAAAAAATCAGTTGTATGTTAACTGAGATCCCTGACTTTCTACATCAAAGTAAGAAAGGGAGCAATTGTAACATTTATTCTTCCAATGTTATGGAAGTGATGCAATCAAAAATTGATTATATCACTAACGAACATTGGGGTTATTTTAAAAAATTAAATGAGTCAAATATGAAATGCAATACTACCGAAAATTGTGTACCACATGCGATAGCCACAAACGCCGCCACTTGAAGCTAGAAGCGGCTATAAAGGTAGCTGAATCGCGCGACAGACACTTGTGTTCGGTGTCCGCTACTTTTTTCGTTGCCTTCGATTCGAACTGCACGCGTAGCATAAGAGTCGCGAGAGTATTTTCTCGGCCTATTTCTCCTCACCGAAATGTCACTTTTGACAGTTGCGAATGAGATAGCTGTTGTTTGGTGTCGAGAAAGTGACAGTTAATGATAGACATATTTATGTCGGGTTCCTTGTGCTACGTGTGCTAGTTGATAGGGATGTTCGATCCGATCCGATACTTGTGTGGATCGATACAAAGCAATACGATCCACTCGATTTTTGTATCGATACAATAGCTTTCGATCCGTTAGTGGATCGATACAAGTAAGATGAGGATCGGATCGGATTGCAAATCGACAAACATAAAGCATAATATTTATTTAAGTTCAGAATTTCAAGCCAAAATATTAATAGAAATAAAGAAGCGTTTCCAACATATCGAAAAAGTTCATATATTGGCAGTAAGTTCTGTTTTAGATCCCCGTTTTAAAAAAAATTGTTTTAATGATCCACAGTCATGTGCCAAAGCCTTATCTGAAATTTCCGATTTGTTGAAATTGGAAATGGAAACTACTCCTACGAATATCGCGAAGCCTACCGCCAATGTATCTGATAATATTTCAGAAAAAGTCAATGACATCTGGAAATTTCATAACGAAATGGTGGCACAAGTTGAAGCGAACAGACCACAGGAAGGACTCCACATATATTTTAAACAGTATATGTCGGAGCCTTTGCTGGACAGAAAGTCAGATCCAATTAAATATTGGTCAGCGAGAAAAGTCGTTTGGGGAACACTAAGCGATATAGCTCTACGATACTTGTCCGTTGTAGGAACGTCTGTACCCTCAGAACGACTTTTCTCACTGGCCAACCATACTTTAAATGAGAGCCGCAATCGTATAGACCCGGAGAGGCTATCAAAATTAATATTTTTACGTACACTTCCGTTTAAATTTTGGCCTATATAAACTATTTTGTGGGTTTTTTTCCTAAATAAACATATATGGTTAAAAATACAACTAGTTTCATTTTTTAAAATACTTGATACGATACTGGATCGATCCAAAAAATCGTATCAAATCTATTGGATCGATATTTGGATCGATACAATGAATTACGATCCATTGCGATCCAGAGTATCGATACAAAGTACCTGGATCGAACATCCCTACTAGTTGACATAAGCGCAGGGAGAGAGGGGTGGGGTATCTCGCGACTACTGTGAGTCTGCGTTTTGTGTCGGCGTTAGTGGCTGTTGCCAGCCACAAGAAGCGAGCAGCGACGATGTGTAATGTGTGTCGACCACCGGCGTCAACCATGTGCGCAGAGTTCATATAAAATGTATGAAAACAACAGGAAATAAGTCGATGGCAGCACTTTGTGGTTGTAGTGAG
Source organism: Schoenobius gigantellus (assembly GCA_963935595.1). Lineage (NCBI taxonomy): Eukaryota > Metazoa > Arthropoda > Insecta > Lepidoptera > Crambidae > Schoenobius > Schoenobius gigantellus. The sequence goes on along the minus strand of OZ012544.1, from coordinate 13,108,325 downwards.
TGGCCCGTGTGCGAGCACACATAGAGTCAGTCAGTTTCAAATTTGCAAGTACTGCAAAAAATAAAACAAAAAATTCATAATCTGCAGGAATTAAATTTAACTTAATAATTTTATATACTTCTTTTATAATAAAAATATGTTGAGGTGTCGAAGGTTTTGCGCTATTTAATAAACACGTTGCATCTTAGAATAGTTACACAGGGAAACTAAAGATTATCACAGTTTGCATACAGAGGCCCAATTCTACTAATAAGTTACAGCCGAATCGAAACTGAACCGTTGCCATCGACCAATCAGAACGCCACATTATCACGTCATCGAACAGTTGAATGGCTATATAAGCGCTCCGATTGGTCGACCGCAACGGTTCAGTTTCGAATCGGCTGTAACTTATTAGTAGAATTGGGCCCCTCTTCCTGATAACTATGATGATACTTGTTGGCAAATCTTAACACACAGATACAATACTAAATTCTTGTTACTTTAAAAAATCCATGCTGACATTTATTTCTACAAAAGCGGATCAGGCTCATAACTTTAAACAACTTAAAGACAACATCTGTGAAACTACTTAGGTACGCTGTGTATGTTTTTGGAATGACACAAGCAATAGAGACACTTTGGAATGATACAAGAAAAAAATTAATTCCGAGACTTACAAAGAATATAATTATGCTAAAGATACCTACCTGACCGACGTGAAATCAGTTCTTAACAAAAAAAATTGGATTTCATAAGAGAGAACAATACTGATTTTGTTTCCTATACACCGCCGAAAACCTATTTGAATAAAACAATTTCAGTGCAATTCAAGTTATAAATGGATATATCCAACTGCCTTCAAGGATCACACTGTGAGCATCTTGGTTGAGCAAACAATAGAGAAAGCCTTCGTGGAGCTGGCCCTGTGAGAGTGTATTAAGTGTTCCTACCTACAATTGCACTGCGAAAAGAGCGACCTAACGGCAGTCTAAAGGGTCCAAAGATCAGTGTACTCCGCTGCCGTTGTTGGGTCTTAACTTTCTTTACTAAATAGTTTGACAGTAAGTCAAGTGTAGTATAGTGAGGACGCTTTTTTGAAAATCACGCGATGTCGCCGCATGCGAGTGATTGTGATATTCTTTCGTAGTAAACTGGATTTTCAAAAAATCAAAAATCTTACACATTCAAATTGCGTGACTGTACATTCATTGCACTCTTCAACCGGATATCCATTTCTTCTCTAGTTACTGCATCTGGCGTTTATACTGAAAGGGCAACAAGACCGCAAGGATACGAAACCAAGAACGAGCAAAAGACTTGAAAACATAGCTTAGCCCAAATTAAAAAACTATGGGAAAATAGTGCAGCGAAGCAAGCCTTCTACAAGTACAGCGATCATAGCACTGCTATATTTGAAGATTACGATCAAAGAGAATGCCCGATTACAATAAAATAAAGTCACTCACCTTCTTGAATCTGACAATTAATTGGGCCACCTGGAACATAAATGGATTAGCCCCCAACAAAAAGGCGACGTGGAAATCTTGCACGAACACAAAATAAAAATATTGTCATTTTTTAGAGCCCATTGTACAAGTTCCTCTAACTAATATCAAAATTAGAGGTTATGGTACCGCTTTATTTATTAGTGACCGTATCAAGTATCACTTTCTATTTACACACAGGGCAGAAGTCATCCAAACAACTACAACAGATATCGAGGACGATTTCAATGTCTCCACAATATTTATATTGCCTCCCTATAGATCAAATTACTTTTACTAATACCATGTAAATATTTAAGACCTTGAGTAATTTTGTTTTATTGTAGGAGATTCGATTTCAAACATATTGGGATTGAGGCTGACACTGATCAGAGGATGGCAATCACAACTCACAGAGAAAAATAATTACGCACAATTTCAACAATTCAAGTCAAAACACTTACGAACTGACCATAAAAAAAAGACTTGATTATTTTCATAGAGAAATAACTATCCAGACACTGCCTAAAACCAAAATCCTGTTGGGATAAATCTTCTGACCACACACTTACACTTTGGACTGTAAGCACTATTAACAGACCAGACATGCTTAGTAACAACATCAGAGCTGAAGCTGTGACACCAACAGTAAGAAAATATATCAACAAATCGATTGTAATTTATATCTATGTGTTACTTCATATATTTATGAAATACAAACGACACATTGACACTAAAATTGTTTTTGGAAGCGCAAATTTAATGTCCTATAAATTCTTTATTTGTAGAGATATTTCATGATTCTTACACACTTTTGTTTCATTTGGCAAATATTGTAATATTTGTGAATTAAAAATAGTACCTAATCTTCTTCTTTGTATTCTCTGCAAAGTTGAAATGTGTAGGGGCCTTAATTTTACGTGAATGATCGATGGTGTGTTATAAATTCTGTAATCCTCGAGGCTCTACATGTTTTGGTTTCACTGTATTTGATGTGTGTGTATTACGTGTATTTTTGTAATGTTTGATTGTGAAACTATATAAATTTATTTGATTTGATTTTGATTTAATACTATATGAATACATACTACTTTATAAATACAATAATAAGAGATATGAGACTCAATGCTGTAAAAGTGTAAACTATCAAAAAAGACTGGCCTACCACACTAACAAATTAGCCACACAATTACCAGTATCAAGCTTATCAAAAAGGCTCAAGAGACATGAGTAGTGATGTATGATAGTGTAGGGATGGGAGAATAAAGCGGCTGACAAAATTCCGCGCGGGACACGATTTGCTCGCGGCCATTGCATGTTCTGATTTGTATGGACGTGATGCTCCGTTTGAAACTGAGGCGAATATCACACGGGGTTCGTGACGCAATTCGCTTGCGACATTTTAGGGGAAGTGTTTCATGGACTGGTCCCGTTAGTAGGAATACGTCTACATTACAGCACAATCGATTTGTCTTAATTTGTACTTAAGTGTTCTTGACTAAGGACACAGTGGACATGTAAAACACCGTAATTATGACCTATTTGCTAATAGCTGTTACCACTCAGTTGCACCAAAATACCTATTATTACTTTACTAGTGTGTGTGGCATATCATATAATTAATAGTGGAAAATCAAATTCTTACTTATCAAGTTAATTTTTTGTTATTTTTTACGAAATTGTAAAAGTTGGTGCAGCTGACTGTAATTGTTCACAATTATCAGAAAAAAACCCTAATAATAAAATGTTGAAATACTCACCTCCTTGAATTTGGCAGTAAGGATAGCTTCTAGCTTATTCATTAGTGGATCAAGGTATAAAGTCAGGATAGCCTTTGGACAATCTTCACTGAAGTTCACCAAAGCAGCGGCAGCATGAGACTGTCAAAAAAGAGCACTCTCATCTTACTTATTGGAGAAAATTAGGAATTTTAAGTTAAAAAAGATTTATTATAATTGAATAATATAATGATATTTCAATCAATATTACATTGTTACCTGCACACGTGGGTTTGCGGTGTCATCAAGCACCATCAGAAGGCCAGGCACAACTTTGTCGTGAAATTTCTTTGCAAACAAAGGAGCAAAATCAGTCGACATTTGCCCGACAGCATTGCATGCGGCGTATCGAACACGTGGGTGCTGAAGGAAAAACACACGTCAAATGAAACTGCAGACTTGAAACACTTCATCGTCATCATCATTAACCAAAGTTGTTAAATAAGATCAGCTGCATAATTCAATGTCGGTAATATTTATATTTATGATGACTAGTTTTAATCATAAGTATTTTTGAATGTAGAAATTAGTTATGAGTCCACTCAGTTAATTTAGCTTCTTATTGTCGGTGTGTTAAGTGTATGGAATATCAACAGGATCACTTACGGGGTCAGTGAGGTAGTTCAGCACTGCACTAACGACCTGATCGAGCATTTGCTCCATCTGCTTGTGGCAACCCTCGCCCGCGGACGACACGGCCATCAGGGCCGCGTGCCGGCGCCGCCAGTCCTCAGAGTTCAGCATCTCCGGCACTTGGCCCACGATCAAACCCAGCATGATCTTACCGCCCAACCCGCAGCACATGCGGTCCAACGCAGATTCGGCTGTCACATAATTGCTGGAAACAACAAAATTGAGCTGAATGAACACGTGAAGAATTAAAGGACGCAGGGGTGATTTACTTACACTTTTACTAAAATCATATTTACACAAAGTTACCGGGAATGTAAGCGAGGGACTGACAGCCATACACACAAATATGCAGGATGTTAATTAACTCGCAGTTGATTTTGTAAGATTCTTAAACAGCTCACTACATACAGTGAACCATAATCCAAAGAATCTTACCACTAGCGTTGCCAGATGTCCCGCTTTTGGCGGGATGTGATTTTAACCCTCTCAGGACGCGTCTCGCTAGACGCCTGAGCGGGACGCCCAAAATCCCGCTTTTTCATGAAACTCCGCTCGCGCGTGTTAAAAGTTATTATCAGTCAGTCAGTGGTCACGCAAGACGGCACGAGTTTGGACGCATAGGTAGTCTTTTGCGCTTGGCTCGTTTGTTAACACCAAGCACTTTTGATATACAGCATCGAAGGTAGGAACAAGCAATATAATATTTGTTTATATCTTAAGGTTTGATTGCTCTCAGTAATCTGTAGTTTTTTTAATAAAGTATTTTAACTATAACTTTGATTTTTCTCTACGTCCCAATTATTTCATCCCAGTCCCGCTTTTTTTACGTTTAAGTCCCGATATTTAGAAAAACGGATCTGGCAAGCCTACTTACCACACCACATCCCAACTAAAAATTGTCTTTATACAAGATTGATGACATCTTAATTGTTAACATACACATTGTTTGCATGCAATTACATAACCAAAACCCGATGCACGGCCATCATTATAGACAGAATTCTCCCCTCTGAGTTCCAGGGATGGTCCACATTTTTTCTCCATTTCACAGTCAGGATGTTCACCCTGCCTATCTATACTTACTAATATTATAAAACTGAAGAGTTTGTTTGTTTGAACGCGCTAATCTCAGGAACTACTGGTCCGAATTGAAAAATTATTTTTGTGTTGGATAGTCCATTTATCGAGGAAGGCTTTAGGCTATATGACATCACGATATTGTTATTTTCTGACATCCACGCGAACGGAGTGGCGGGGACAGCAGCTAGTAATAAATAAAAGCGACAAACCTTTCATTGTCGTCATCGGCGACGTCATCCTGCACGGCCCAGTCCGGCTCCTCCTCCAGCTCGCACATCATCTCGAGCACGAGAGGCGTGAGCAGACGAACCGCGTTGGGCAGCTGCTTGCGGACCATGGCCGGCGCCGTCTCGCACAGCGTCACCATCGCCTCCAGCGATAGCTGGCGCCAATTGTCGTCGGCGTCAGCGTCTCCCACCATCTGCGTTCACTATCGCTTATCAAAAATGCAGCAACGGCAAAGTTTGGCAACAATTTTAATAAAATACAAAATGAAATTTTGTGACAACTCAGAACAATATCTAGTTAATAAAACAAGTCTCACAAACTTATTTATCATATTGTATATAACTCATTAAATACATTCGACACAATTGTTACATTTAGACATTTGAGTCATAATTTTATTCGTTTGGGGTTGGGTGGGTTTTTAAAGGGGTTTGGCGCTATCGTATTTAGTAGCGCAAGTGCCTTTCCACATGCACACGGTTGCCGTCTAAACGGCATGGCGCCGTGCCGTGCAAGCTCTTTCACATGAACACGGTTTACGCACGGTCGCCGGGTGGCGGCGAGTGGCGGTCGCAGTATCGAGACTAGAAGTGCCTTTTCACATGCACACGGTCACGGTACGGTCGCCGTGCCGTGTGAAGTAAAAATGTACGAGCTACATAGACAGCTTTGATTAATCAATCTGACCATCGATTTTTGTTAACGATATACCCAGAATAAAGGTCACTAGACAAATGCGATAGTGTTTTTATTTTTTTGATATCTTAAAAAGTGACCGAGTTATAAGCGTTCAAAATTGCCGTGCCGTCCGGATTTATAAAGCGAGTCGCGGAACGTTGATGACGTCACAAATCGACAGCGGGGAGAGGCACGCACGGCCTGACGTACTTCGTTAGCTCTGTGCTACTGGTGCGCGCGATTTTACGTGGCTCTAAGATGTGAATCAACATTATGTCATATAATAAATACTATGTAGTACCTATGTGTACAAATTCAACTATTAAAACGCCTACAAAACTATTTTTTACAGTGCCATTGAATGCCAAAAGGCGTAAAAAGTGGATGAACGTTATGAAACGGGCCCTAAGACCGTTGGATTTTGTTGTGATGACCATTTTGATGTAAGTAAAATAATAATAATAATAATTTTTGAAGTGAGAACTTCTTTAGCGGCGTTGTACACTTTTTTGTAATGGGTAAAAAATGATAAACTCGCGTCAGGACACGTGACCCTGATCGAAAATTCGTAAGACCAATTAAAATTGAAATGGCCGCAGGAACTGTCGAGGTGCGGTGAGGGGTCCACGTAAGCCGGCCGAGAACAATAGCGGCTGGCAAAAGTACTGGAAGTCACACGTCACTTGAGACAGTTTTAATCAATTTATTTACTTTGTTAGGAAAAATCTAAATTGTGCTTTTATTTGATTTTGTTGTAAGGTAAATTAGTATAAATTAAATATTATTTATTTGTTATAAAATTACGTTTTTAAGTGGTATATTAATGTTTGTTTTGATCATATTTTTAATTTAATTGTAAATATTTTGATTCATTATTACTAGTTATATAATTATGTACGCACAACGTTACAACAGGAAGTTGATTTTTCTGAGGGATAAACTTTTTAATGTAATATAAATTGTCATGTTTGTGTACGATAGCGCAATAAATAAATATTGTACACATAAAAGATAGTACTTTTATTCTGATAATTAAAGCAATTCGTGCAAAATTATTCAATTCAAATTCAAATTCAAAAATCTTTATTCAACATAGGCCTTTACAGACACTTATTGACGTCAAAACAAAGCAAAACAATCTAATTTAATGAAATCATATTAACCTTGTATGTGCATACATCCTGAATATACTCAAGATGTCTGCAAATACAAGTAGGAATGAAACTAAAAAAAAAAAGTTGACTACACCTGTTCCATAACCATTCCAAAATATCCAAAACGCACAACGTTAATACTTAAGTTTTCACTTCTGCCGGCACTCCCGGAGTGCAACCCGTCATTTTTTATTTATATCTTCACAATGGCTTACATTATAGGTACTACATCTTATTCTCTAACAAGTATATTTTATTTAAATGACAAGCCTGTGAGACAAAATTCCGGCCCTCCACCCTCTAGGATTAAATCAAACTAAATAAACATATTAAATACTTAGATAATAAACATAATAAAAACATTATCATAATAAATTTATACATATTACATTATTATTTTTATTTTTATTATAATATGTAATTAGATATTCTAAGCTTCGGGGCACCTATTACCTACTAGAAAATAACCTATAACTAAGTTGTATTACGAGGTGTTTTGGTGTAATGTCTTCTTTTTGTCACTTTTTAAACCACATAGGTATGTATCATTAAAATATGTTGACTTTTGTTGACGGTAAAATGAAGGTCACAAAAGGTTTTACCGTCAACAAAAGTCAACATAGGTACTCAATTTTATAGAAAAACTAGCGGCCGCCCGCGGCTTCGCCCGCTTGGTGTTTGGTTTCTTTAACGCGCCACAGCAGCGCCTTCTGGCGACGCGATGAATAGTAGCTGAGCTGCTGAGTGTTTTACGTGAATCCTGATGGAACTATAATTTTTTGCTGGATGAAATCTCTTTTTCTGTAGGTACCTCTGACAACGTGTATATGCAAACTTTCAGGATGATCGGTTAAGCATTTTAGGTGTGAAAAAGTAACAAAAATAAATCAACAAACTAATTCACTTTCGCATTTATAGTATTAGATGGGATTAGGATACGATTCATGTTACCTAAACATGTACATCTACCTATAGACACTCACCCGTTAGTAGGCACCTACTAACTTTTGAATGAGTATCTTAGACCTGCGGGTATTTGATTTGCTTGTTGGTCCTATATAGGTACGTCTATAGTATTTACCATTTCCCAGCTGTTTTTCTTACCAAGCTGAACGCTTTTTAATAACTCTCCCGCCGTTGGGTGCACGACGAGATCTCCTGGGGTTCTCCACCCAAAAGGACTCGTCCTAGAGTAAGGCCTACCCGGGTAGAAACCCCTTGGATGTACTCTCTGTCTCCGGAGGTCCAGAGGTAGGTAAACGGTACCGATGGTCCATGGCGGTGATTGCGCCGTGGACACCGTTTGCCTACCTACCTAATCCTAAATAGGTGACACCTACGTATCTATTCTGTTGATTAGTTTTTATTGTAACTTCATAAACTTGTTAACTTTCAAACCATTGGCCATTTTTTGCCGAAAGCATCGGTAAATATTTGGCCTTGACATTTTTTGTATGAAAGTTGCTAAGCGCAACCTAGGCAATACCACAGAACACAACTGGCAATCTGGTGCCTCCCCTTGGCGTAACCTGGCGGCTAGTCCGCCAGGATCGTCCCCGCTCTGATGGCTCGGAGAAGTGACCTTCCCAATCCCGAGTTATTTTACCATATGGGGTGTAAATATTCCGGCGGAGACTTTGAATTAGTGAATTAGCCACCGGCGAACCGGAGACCGGCATACGGGTACACGGGGCTCGTCACTCTTTGTGCCAGTATCGATAATCGCATTATTCCGCCTCAAAAAAAAGGCAATACCACAGAAAATAAACTTGATTGTAGGTATGTACACTAAACTGTTTGACTTCATGAGTCGTAGAACATACATTTGTAGGAGCTACAAAAAAAAAATAAACTATTCATGGAACTATTATTTCAGATTGAAAATGACATGGAAAATTAGGTCTAATATAAATTGGTTGGAGGAAGACTAGTACTAAAAAAAAGATGCTTGCCCTCTTAAGTTTTCTTGTCAGCAAAAGACAGTTAAAAAAATTTACGATCTGTAGTGCAAAAATGTAGGCAAAAAGAACTGATTCACAAGATACCTACTCCATGAAGATATACCGAATCCGATCACTTCCCAACATATTGAGGAAATTCGGTTTGAGTCCTCGCATTTCCGCTGCTATATAATCACTATTTTCGGAAAAATATTGAGTCACCATAAAACTGTCTACTTTTGGTAAATTATCTGATTGACCATGTGGAAATCCTTTCTCCATTGTTGTAATTAAAAGGCTAATAAACAATAAAAGTCAAGTTACACGGAGCGCAGTAGGTATGTACAACACAAAACTCAGAGCAACTGCGACTAGCGAGCGAGCGGCTGCCGGCTGTCGATTTATGACGTCACCTACCTAGAGCGCGCGTACTTGAAAATTTAAATAGCGACCGTAACTTTCGGCGTTAATAACTTTGGAAATACTGCATCGATTTTAATGAAACAAAAACTATTGACATGTACATAACCATACCTCTTATTTAATGTGTGTTTTATTGTAATTTTCAAACCTATCGGTCACATCAATTGCAGTGATTATTGTGCGGTTATAACGTTCCACCGTATTAACCATTGATTTACTACCAAACGTAGATAGAGCACTTCATACAAAAACGCGCTTGAAATCTGTCACCTAATCGACTATACATTTGTACGCTGTTAATTATGTAGTTGAATATGCACACCCGAATTAAAATTACCATAAAGAAAGTACCGTATTTATCGAATTCAACCTTATTCTTTATTATTACGGCAACTATTTGAAGTACAACCGTGTGCAGTTACATCATTTCATACCTAGCCACATTAAATTTGACGTTTTAGTAATTGATACAAGAAAATATCAACTTTATACTCTCAAACATAATGCTCAAAATTGCTTATCGCGTTGTCGCTCCAACGCATGGAAAAGAACTGCACGAGGCCCGATTGGGCAGTTCTTCACCGGCCCACTTTTCGAACGTTCATGCGTTATCTACATTTGGTAGTAAATCAATGGTATTAACTTGTGGACAGTATACTGGACCCAAATGTACTTGCGGAATATTGTATTTCTCATATTGTATTTCTCATATAATGCCTGAACCTCATGAATTATAAATTGCGAGCCATTATCAGACATCACAGTCTGTGGTCTTCCGTGAACCAGAAATACATGGTCTTCTAACCTTTGCGCTATAACTTTGCCCGTTGCACGCCGTAAAGGAAATAATAAACAATATTTTGTAAAACAACACACAACTACTAGTAAAAAGGTGTTTTGCTGTCAAGACATCGGCAGTGGACCAACTAGATCAATGCTGATGCACTGGAATGGTCGACAGCAGACTTTGGGTTCCCCCATAAAGCCAGGTGGCGCTGGTGAGCTGCCGAGCATGGTCGTGGCCATGCTCCGCGGCGATGCGGAATGGGGGGCTGTCGCCTCCTAGGCCCAGCGCGACGGCTAATGCATCGCGCTGGGGTTGCCAGGCCGGGCATTCCGAGAGGGTGTGCCCGGCCGTGTCGTCGGGAGCGCAATGGTGACACTGCGACGTCTGCTCCCTCCGTGCGACATGATGCAGATAATGTCCGAAGCACCCGTGCCGGGTCATCATCTGCACCATCCGGTAGGTGAGGCTGCCTCGCCGGCGCCCAACCCACTCCTCCAACACCGGACGAACGGCCTCGATCGTCCAGTGGCCGGCAGCTGGGTGGGCGAGCGTCTCGGCCCACTGGCGGAGAGCCTCCCTCTGCGCCAGGTGCCTCGTGCGCGCCACCTCCTGCGGGAGGGGCCGCTCCCCCCGACTCCTCGCTGCCACCCGATGTCGGTGCACGGCCGCAAGGACGCGAGCCTCGACATCCCACGGAGGCGAGCCCGCTAGAACGCAGGCCGCCCCGTGAGAGACCGTGCGGTAGGCTCGCACGGCCCGGGTGGCAATGACCCTCTGCGGCCTGCGCAGGAGGGCCATCGTTCGGGGGGCGAGACGCTCCGCCCAAATCGGGGCTCCGTACAGCGCCATCGACTTTATCACCGTCTGATAAAGTCGACGGTACGCTGCACCCGGTCCCCCCACGTTGGGGAGGACTGTCTGTCTACAACCTGGGTCAAGGTACCTCCTAACCAGAAATCAGAAGCGTCACAGTGGACAGTAAAATCTTTCGAGAAGTCAGGACACACCAGAACCGGAGAAGTAGACAGTGCGAGTTTTAGGTCGTTGAACGCCTCGTCTGCCTCGGTCGTCCATTGGCTTTTATGAGGCTTTTAATCTGTGCTCAGAACATATCGACCAAAGGAATTTGATATTGATTTGCAAAAGTATTTATCTTAATTTCTGCGAGTAAAATCCATAGGTATTTTTCACGTTTTCCGCATGCATTAATTTAAAAATGGTTAGCTACAGTGAATTTTTAAAAGTCAGTTATTTTTGTTTTCAGCTTGAAGAGTAAAGCTCATGAAAAATATATTTAATCGCCGGCACGCGATTCATTGCATTAAATGGATAAATAAATTCTATCAATAGATAATACTCCGCCCACATTAAGGTATTATAATATTACTTATTATATTTCATGATTTAAAACAGATTTTGTTAATTTTTTATTAGTGGGTAGATCATGGCCGTAGCTAGGGGGGGGGCATTGTGGGGCAATGCCCTACCTTGAAATCACAATTAAATTGTTTGTTCATAGTTTGAGATAAAAAAATTGTAGCGATAGGTATCTTAAACTTTCCGAACATACCACAGTTTGTGACATTCACTGCATATTAAAAAATTATTTGTTCTGTGTATAGATGGCATTTGAAGCGCCATCACATTGCTGGGTCTATTTAATTATACGAGAACCCGTCAGCCGCCAACCGGTCGCATCCGACCGGTGTGGCTTTAACGCTATGCAATAATTGAAATTGAAAAATACCCTCACGAAAGAAAATTAATAAATTAATACCTACATTGCTTTTTACAGAATGAAACATATGATTTAGTTGTAAAATATTTTTTTTTTTGTAAAAAATTTTTTTTTGTGTATTTATAAAAAAAATTCATAGCGTGACGTCACACCGGTCGCATGCGATGCGATGCGACCGCCAGGTAGGTGAGAAGTAATATCTGTGATCCAGAGGGGATTCCCCGACTCTAGATTGCAATATGGGCTTTATTGCAATCTATAGTATAGGGAATCCCCTTTTAAACTAAAATAAACATAAACTAGAGATTGATTATGTTTGTTTGTAATTTGGTTAAGTGAAGTGTTACAGGTAGGGCGGAAATAAAAAAAATATCATAATTGATCTACCCTCGAAGCACGAGCTCCTAAATCAATTTACATATACATATACATGGCATTTACATATACATATACATGGTCATTGATTTAGGAGCTCGTGCTTCGAGGGCAGATCAATTATATTTTTTTATTTCCGCCCTACCTGTAACCAATGCTGCCCTACCTCAGATTCGACTCTAGCTACAGCCCTGGGGTAGATTGATTATTAAATCAAACACATTATATTTCCAAAATTCGCCTTTTTCATCCCCTATTTCATTTAAAAAAACCTGATAGTAAGCGGCATCTTAGTGTTATTAATGCATATATTGAGTAATAACACTTGCGAATTTCATGTTAAATTCTAAATCTTCACAATATTAAGTTCACATCATTCTATGGCAAATAACTCACAAATTAAGCTGTTTTCTTTTTATTAATAGCAATAATTATACACAAAATAGGTGCTCTCCCCTCCATATGTCCTTTTTATTAACTAACAAATAAGAAACTTTGACAATTCATTGAAAATTATGTTTGGAATTAACTTGCAATGTTTATTACATGAAATTCAAATGTATTGACTGGGATTCCTTCAGATCTCAGTGTTAGACCCACTGACCCTAAGATTATAGGCATATTTAATTATATTTTTAACATAACACTGTGCTATGAATCTCCAGGGCAGTTCCCGGAGGCCGTATGGCTCCGCTGCTTGGCTTTTGAGCTAGGAGAACTAACCTAATATCAAGAAGGAATTCTGTGGAATTACACAAGTAATAATAAGTAATAAATATAGATATTTATAGAGAGAATAATCTAAGAAACTGGAATATTATATCTCTGACCCGTGATCGCAAGAACTTACAATCGAAGGTACGATCTAAGGCTATTAATTTTTTAGAAAAAGAAATAAAACTATTTGTTTGTATATTTTATTACCCCGGTTATATAATGACTTTTGTACCCAATTATTTTAACTAGAACTTACCGAGATTGATCAAACAAACCTGAACCATCCTGCCCTTGGCTTGTATTAATTAAACATTTAGTTAAGTGCTTTGCATTGAGGGATTTTGTTTACTTCAGTAACATATGCATAAGTGAATTATATGTACCTACAAGAATAAAGCTTTTCATTTTGTATCGAACTAAAGTTTGTTTTTTTTTTAACTTTAAGATTTCCCTATATTTCTACAATTTAGCAAGAAAATATACAACAATTTGGCGCCCGAACTTGCTGTCTATGTAGCTTGCTTGCCGTGACCGTGGGTCGCCCGTGCTTATCCACTATAAACACGGTTTTGATGCGGCAACCATCTTTGTAGTAATGTATTAACTTGTATAGACTCTTTCACATGAACGCGGGCACAAAACGGCACGGCGAGCGCGGGATGCCATTCGAACGAGGCCTGGACGATTTTCGTAAAATGTCTAACGAAAAGATGTCACTAGTAGAAAAGCGGCCTACCCTATTGGATAAGAGAATCGCGGCTTATAAAAATAGGTATGAGACAAGGGCGCGTGGGTAGTGGAGTCGCAATGTGGACCTTACCTAGCGCGCCCGTAAGGACAGGGAGAACACCAGGGGGGGGGGGGGGGGGGTTTAGTGGGTAGGCCTGGCACTCTGCCGGGAGAACGCGACACGCTACAGAGCGACACACGCTCACCGTCTAGCCAGCGGCGGATACGGCGCGGTTATGCATTTCCCCCCGAAAAAAAAGTAGGGGTTACGCAAGCAGTCCTTACATTTATAGCCATAATAGCTATTAATGTGAGTGATATTATTCATTACAATTATAATCTGGGCTTACAACTGACCTTGAGTATAAGACCAGGAGACGCATTTTTGGATCATTAGAAATGAATCTTAAATTCGAACATGATGCAAAACTATTTTCTACTGTTCCCAATTTTAAAGATTTCTGAATCACTCGAATTCAGTATTGTCATAGAAAACAAATTATATATTAACAGTTGTTGTATGCAGAAAAAATAAAATCCGGAACGCAATAACATGGCAATAATTCATCAATTTAAAAAACCAGCGATGAATCGCAAGTAAAACAGAAAGTATATACGTTGCTAGTAGAAATCAAAAAGAGTGGGTAGGACCACTCGTTGCAAAATTCACGGAATGAATTTTGAAATTCGTATGCGAATCCTACGATTTCGAATGCGAATTTGAATTCTATTGTTTCAAAAATGCGTCTTCTGACCTCTTATCATGTCACAGATTGGAATAGTTTTGCAATGAACAGTTGACTTATATTATTATGATTTCAAAATGCAATTGCCAAAAAAATATTTTCAAGATTTCATTCAACACACAACCATACCTTTATACAAACTTGAAAGATGGTTTCTAATTGCGGCCTTAAAAATTTTGGTGTATTCTCAGCCAATTCAATAAGCACTTTTAATGCTGCGTCGTCGTCACACTTTTCCATAGATTGTACTACAACCTAAGAAAATAAAAAGAATGTTACATTAACAATGCCTTTTCACATGAATGAAAACTTTTATGTTCTAATTAAATTTGTTTTGAGAGGTACTATCAAACTACGTCCTATTTTAAGGATGATGTTAGCGAAATTCTCAAATCTCTCTTGCACATTCTGGCAGTAACACATAACATGTTGAAATGTGCACGTAAATTTTGTGCTTACACTTATATAATTGTTTAGCAATTTAGTCTCTGAAAGTTATTCGTCATAAACACTATTCATCATAAACAAGGTTGTCACTTAACTTTTCCACTTATTCTGCATTTACGAAAAAGAGAATGTTTTGTCAGTTTTAATATTAACAAATTTCCACATTTTTGCTTAATAGGTGTTCATTACTTTTTGATATGCTAGCTACATAGAATACTAGTAATTCATAAAAATGAATAATTATAAAAGGCTTACTATTACACTTGGATGGATAAATTGTCTTAATTCAGTTGTAACTGAATTAAGTCAAGCATATTCACATTATTCAGCAAGCTAGCATCCTACATTCAGAAGCAGGGATGGTTTCCGTCTAACTGAATTATTCAGATGCCTAGTTAGAAACGTATTTAGGTGTAACCACATTCAGTCATTGAATTCATTCGGATGCCGAGTGGTTTTCCGTATGTGAGGTTGTTTTGTTTCAGTGTGAGAAAGGTGTGCAATAAAGCATCATAATAATGTGAAAAAAAGAGATCATGCTTAATATTTTAAGCTTAATTAATTAACAAAGATATCTATGGGATTAAAATATTAAATATGGACTTTGTTTTCTGTTATTCTTTTACATATTTTAGTCCAGTTTTGTAACTGGACCGGTTGCGCTCTAACTAGTAAGTGATTTAGTAACAAAATTAGGACAGTATTATAAGAAGCTTCTAATGAGCTTCTCTGAATTCAGTGGACTAAATTTAGCCAAGTGTTATAAGCTCTTTAAAAAAAAAAAATGTAACAAATGAGGAATTGTCCAGTAATGAGGCACTAGGTCACTGCCATCTAACTTGTCATTGAATAGTATGTTTATCAATCAAATTCATAATAATGAATAGTGGGGTTAATGTGACCACCGGCATGTGTAATAAACTACAAATGAGACAAATGCCATATGTGACGAACCTACTATACCTATGTAACAAAGTGTATGACGAATCGCGTTTGTGTCATACAGTGTATAATTTGTTTAAAGTAAAACATATATACCTGCATAAGAGGTAGCAGCACATCATTAAAATGTTTCTGTATGGCAGGTTCTTTATCATGCAGCAAAATAAATGCACCAACAGCTTTGACAGCTTGAATTCGGAGCGCTTCAGTCTCTGTTGGCTGGAGTGCAGACAGCAGCATGCGTTTTATAACATCCAAGTTCTCATTTTGTTGGTTTCCAAACACACCTGGCACCGATCTGATATTGATAACATTAAAATTTTATTTTTGTCAAATTACAATTAAATAAAAATATTTTACACAGTTACTTCCGATTGTGGGTACCTCTATCTTACCAGTGAAATTGCTGAGTGCTGTGACTTGACATCATATGTCACAAGTTGGCAACATACATCGGCATTTGTGGGGGTTGTAGAATTGCAATTGCATTGCCTATAGCCACATATCATCAGTTGGACAGCCTGTTTGATTGCCAAGTTGTATAAATAAAAAGATACGAGTTTATACTTACGTAAACATTCTAATACCGGCTTCCTTCATATTAGAGTCCTGAGAACTCGCACAGTTAAACATAAATTGCAGGAATTCCGGCCATTGGTTTACCCCATCATCGTCAATGTGGTTTCGTGCTAGCTCGGACACAACATCACAAATCTACAATAAAAAAGTGTCAACCTTAATAGTTTTTATCATACTTACATAATATATAACATTTCTTATAAGGTTTTAACGATTTAATATATCTTTTTTAACTACAACAGGGAAGCTCTTGGCCTCATCTCACCTGATAGTAAGTGACCATAATAATTATTCACCACTATAGCATAGCATGGTCTTTCAAGTGGAATATCCATTTTGTTGTTTTATAACATAACTAAATTTTTAACTTAAGCTAGTAAGCCACTTTTATGGCAGACTATATTATATGAAATCTGATAATAAGTTTAAAAAGAAAATGTAATCATACCTTACGCCTCAGCTGTTGGCTAATATCCATTTGAAGTGTAAGCAACAGTTGTTCCCTAAGCATAGCTTGCTGCTCAAATGGTAACTTGGGGAAGAACTCAAAGAACTCTGCACTGAGAAGTCGTCGCAAGAATACTGCTGCGGACTGTCGTCCATCGTCACCAAGGTCAACATTCTGAATTGCACCCACTAAGTGGAGGACTTTCGTTTCAGTGGGAATGTTGTTATATGCTTCCTTAACAAAAATTTAGACAATTAATATTTTTGATTGTATGAGTGGATATGGAATAAAATATATTTAAAATCAAACTTGTTTTTACAGTTACAAAAATTTCAACTTGTGTGAGGAAAGTATTATAAATACTAAATGTCAAGTTTCTAAAATACTGTATTTGAACAAATGATCAAAAATCTGACCGGAAATCGTTTTTTTTTGTTTTGCACTATGATATCATTTGCAAAACCATGAGATTGGTAATATGCCCTCTGATACATTTTATGATTTATACAGACACAGAAAAAAGTGTTTGATGTTAGAAAAACAATTTACAATAACAACAACGCATTCAACGCAACCACAAACACACAAATGTATTGTGGGTTTGCAATACTAATGTCCAAATTATAATAATGTCCAAAAAATAAAAATGACCAAAAATTAAAATGTCAAAAAATAATAATGACAAAAAAATGGAATGAAATGGAAAATGGAATGGAATGAATGCTTGAGTAAAGTGCAGTTGAAGGTAAACTCATCGAATTGCATGAATACGACTAGTACAGTAAGCTCCCATTCAAGCTATACACCTTCACTACGAAAACCGCCACTATTACGAGCGACATAAGAACGGTCCAAAGGTCAAACAGTATAGCTTGACAAGGAGCTTACTGTACCAGCATTCAGCCAATTACAGACAAGAATCTTATCGAAATAGGAAGGGTTGAGCGCAACTTTCTATTTGTTTCCTATTTTTAAAGTGAAACTTTTTTTACCTCGCTTATAGGACAATGCCATAATTATGTGCCTCAGAAGTACCCAGAAAAATTAAATTGCCAAAATATCCTTAAATTATAATTAAAATTATAAGATCAATTGGAAATCAGTTAAAGCACTGGATAAAAAACATAATATAACATTTTATTGATATTTCAGACCAAGAATCATTCATTCTATCATTTGCTAAGTGAATTTCATTTAACAAAACTTTTCAACTATTTTCGTTTCACCATTTTTCACATCGTCGAAATCACGTTTGCCACTGTATCAGTTGACCTATTATCAATTAGATTTTTTCTCGTTACTCCGACGATTCATTTGGTCGAAAACCTTTTTACCGAAATTATACTCAGCCGGCTCAACATTTCTTTGAAGTATTATGTTTCCGAACATTCATTACACCACTGTTTTATTTTCCATATTTTCATTTCATGCCTCAAAATATTTGAGCACACTATTTCCGATCCCTGATCTATGCTGTTATTGTAAGCATGCAAGCAAGCAAGCAAGCAGGCAAGCAACATGCAAACTGCATGATGCTCCGCTATGTATGGTCATAATGTCTAACCTAACCTAAAGTGCTATCCATTAAGATCTTTTCCGTGCGGGTGGCTTCCGCCCCCCGACACCCCTTGCAAAGCCGCTGCACCCCCTATACCCACGCTCATGCAGGAAAGCAAACAAACAAGCATGCATGCAAGATTGCTAGCATGCAAGGAAACAAGCAGGCATGCAAACCTGTAGCATGCAAGCGGCACTGTGTGTAGTCTCTTTTCAAGAAATTTTTCCCCGTACAAAAGCAGTATAAGTTTTGAAGGGTTAACTTTAACATGCGTAAAATTTTTGAAAATTTAACAAGTTAAATTATCGAAGTTAACTTTTCAATTAACAAAATAACGATTAACGAAGTTAACGTTTCAGTTAACTGTGCCCATATATGCTTATAACAAATGACATTTTATTGGTCTAAAAATATGGCAAACAATACATATGTATAGTAAAAAAGTTTTCGGTCACATGTAAATCGAACAAGTAAATCGAGTGCAAGCTGCAAATATTGAAGAAAAATCACATATATTATGGATTACAAAATGGAGAGTCAAATAGTGAAATTGCAAAGGAATGTGGAGTCTCACACATCACGCAATTTGGAAGAATATTTATAACAACTATTGACATTACGTCCGAAGTTATATGGACCAATGTCGTTATATCCGGTTTCGATTAAACTAATATTGTTTACATTTTCAAAACTGGTGAACCTTTTGTGAACTTGAAAGTATCTTTTTTAGATGCAGGTACAGATATATTTTGATTTTTTTAATTTTCAACTATCAAAAGACATTTTTTAGATTTTGTGGAAAGACAGTAATTTCTATTATTCTCTAGCTATCAGCTACACAGTAATCGCCTAATATCATCACAAATATTTAAAATCATCTATTTAAAACTGAATCTAAATTAAATGTAAAAAAGTTTGGCTGTACACCGTGTATCTGAACGCACTATATTATCTGTTATACCCAATATATTAAAATGTACAAACAGAATAAAGAAGTCATTTATAACTGAGAAATTGAAAATATTGTGCTTTTTGAACATAAATTTGAATTGGATTGGTAATTTGAATTTAGTAAATTTAATTCAGCAAGGTAATTAATAATAAATAACAATTTATTACCTTGCTAAATATTTATATTCGCTGAATAGCAGGTTTGATATTTGTGTTCATATTTGTATTCACACAAATTATAACAAAAAATATTATATGAAATACATTACTACAAGTATGTAGGTATTTCATATAATATTTTTTGTTATAAGTACACAAACATACACACGCATTTTTGAACATTGCCATACCTAGATTCTAGGTAATTAATCAAATTAACTTGTTGATTCAAAACCGAATGCCAGAATACTGTGAATAATATAATCTAAGTAGCATGTGCCTATTTTATCTGCTTAATATTGAAACATGAATTGAAACATTTGAAAATGAAGGACTTGAGACCACGTTTTGACACGAGGCCGCCTAATATGCTAAGACAAATTACGCGACTTCACAAGTTAGAAGCAGCATTAATTATTTTGTATTACGTTTTAATTAAAAAGTACTTACTTCAGCTTGCGATCGGATGTCATTATCAACAGATAATAGGCTATTTAATAACTGGTAAAACTGCGCCTGATCTCCTGCCATGTTGAACCTTTTCAAAAAGGCATTTTAAGTTTTTTTGTCGAGGAAAAAATATAATTCACAAAATGTGAGTTGCCAGTATTAATGTTACTGTAATTATTCTCTATGGATATGGAGCGCTTCTGCCACTAAATGTTTGTGAATGGCAACTTTAGTTCGCCGCTGCGTGCCGCGAATAGCACCTTTAATTCGGTATGTTGTGTTGGCTGCAAGGCTGTAGCCAACATAACAAAGTTTCGGCGCGGGAATTTTTAAATCCCGCGCTACGAGCGTGCGGCCTCGGAGGGAGCGGATAGGGAGCGGCCTCGGAGCGGCCTTGGAATCTCAGAACAATAATACTGATCTGAGAGGTTATTGGTGGCAATTCTGTTGGCACTAATTCGATTAAACTAAACTAAATTTAGTTTTAGTGCTGTCAAATTGTGTTTTCAGTTAACAATGGTGTCAATTCTGTTGGCATTTTGTTGGAATAGACTAAACTTTAATACAAATAGTGTATGTTTGTGCGCTCTGTAGCACAATCTCTTGTGTAGTTTGGGTCTGCAAGTGTCATTTGTCGCGCAAGGAAAATACTCAAAATTTATTGACCTTAAATCGGTATGTTTTCTCATATTGTTACTTGAATGTGAGTTAATAAGTCAATATAAATACATATGAAATATCGTTGAATCATTTTGTAGAAAAACAATACGTAATATTAACTGCACTTATATGTTTTAGCGATTATTAGTAAATAACTTTGAGGATAACTTGATCATGCGTAGTGTTGTAATTTGAGACATATTAATACATTGCGAGTCCATTGGTGTACTTAGTCTTGAGTGTGGAAAGTAGATACAGATATTAATCTGTGAACCACATGTAATTTCTCTCAGAAGAATAACTAACGCATAGAAACCTAGCAAAAATAGCTACTGAACTTAATATATTTGACTCACTCACAGAGACACGTATATGCAAGATGTTTCGAAATTTTGTAGGTCGTCACTAATTCTCGCTTGTCAGTTCTTCTCCCAGTGATGTCGTGCTCATCACACCTAGTTTCAACGTCGATAATTATATTATGTCTTAGATCATTTAACCTATGGATGCGGTATGCAACAAATCGCAGTATAAATTTTTCTGCCGCTTTTCGCGGGAGGCGAGGTAAACACGCTACGCACACTACGAAAATGTTTACCAACACACACTATGAAAATATTACCCTACAACTTAGACCATCCCTACAATGAAGAAGCACACACACATCGACAAATTAACGTGTATCTACGCAAGTGGCAATCCCCACCACAAAGAATTAATGTCCCTAGTGATGTGACACAAAGAATGAGTAACTATTTGGGTCGTCGTGAGCGAATGATTGAAATGTTACAATAAATTGTATTTTTATTACTATACCCTGTTCGGCTAGAGTTAATAAAAATACAATGAAGATAGGGTTTCTTAAATTAGTACAAAGTGAGGCCTGCTAATTATTATTAAAATGCTTTAATTAGTTTTTGTGGCAAATACAGCAATATGATAAATGTAACTGGTTTATTTACATTAAAATACATCAAGTAATTAGTCATGGTCAAAGTAAAATAAAGGTACCATGAAAAGTCAGTAAACAAATAACAGAACGACACTCCGGAGTGCGATCAAAACAATGACTAGTGTGACTTAACTTGCGCCACGCTTCTATCTGAACCCGTCGAAACAAGTTAGCGCGGGGTGCAGTGGGAGGGTGGGGGGATACCGGGAATGTCTTAGATGTTTTACGTGAGAATTGTTACTACCAAGAACTAATTTCTGATTTTATTATATATCTACCTACATAGTTATAAACATGTTTTTTTTTTTGTTTTTTTTCATAGACTTCCTCTGATATTTTTATTCAGAGACCTTATTTTACCGTATTCCTTTCATACCAGTTCCCGCTTTTTTGCCTCTCGTACTTCCATGCCTCATCCGTTTCTTTCTTTTATCCATTCTCATTCATGCCAATTAGGTACTATCTATAACAAACAGGGGGGGGGGTGCATATTTATTGTTCTTTTTATACATTCTAATATCTCTTAATTCTAATACATTTGGTTTTTTTTTTTACTTTTTTGTATTATTACATTGTGTTACTGGTTTTACAAATTATTACATTATCGTATTATTTTCCTATGCTATGGTTGCGACATTGCTTGTAACTTATAATATACACTATTATAATTTAAGCAATAGGTTATTTATCCTTATTTCTTAATAATGCAAGGTTACCTATATCTATACAGTACTTAATAAAATCGTTTCTATATTTCTTATTTTCTAACAATGTGCTTAACCTATTTATGCTAACTGTTATACCTATTTTTTGTTCAAAATTATACCTAATTCTGTGGTTAGCTGGACACTCGACCAGGAGGTGAGGCACCGTCTCCTCCACATTAGGATCACAGATGCATGCCGGACTCTCCTTACACTTGAACCGATGCAAATATTGAGAGAATCCACCATGCCCCGTGAGGATCTGGGTGATCATTCCTGCTGGCTGCATTAAACGTATGGTACGGTATGCCATTGCCGCGTCGGGAAAAAATAATTTTGTGACCGATCCTGTGCTACCCTCTCGGTATCGCTTTCTCCATTTCTCCAAAGTTACTTTACGAAGGTTTGACTTCGTAAACGACTCCGGGCAGCTGTCATAGTCTGGTTCCTGTCTCGGGTACAGCGCCGCTTCTTTGGCTAGGTCGTGGGCTCTTTCGTTCTCCCTAAGTCCAGCATGAGCTTTGACCCAGTACAAAGACACATCTTTGCCCTGGGCCAGGGGCCTTACCATGAGCTTTTATAAAACCATCCATAATCCGTGCAGTTCTTAAGCAGGCCCTAAACAGGATTGCTTAAAATCGTACTATGAGCCCTGTTTAGGTGAACGGCATAAAGATTGCTTGAGTCGTAAGGTGAACGGTTATTTGTCTCTGGTCTGCCTTAATGTTAAAACGAGATAGCGCTATACAACTGTTGTATCTGACATCTCTTTTCTTCGGAAGCGTTCGAAAACCATTGAAAGATTAAAAACCGGTTGAACCGGTAAAAGAGAATATCTCAACATATTTACATTTGTTATTTTTGTTGTTCGTTTTAACGTTTTTTATTCTTAAGATATGAGTTATTATAATTTATAGTTGTCTTTATTTTATTACATCTTTACTCTACGTTCTCCAAGAATTTTCCAAGCTATTGATAGTGGAAGGAAATGTTCATAGCTTGTTATGAACGTACTTAACCTATGTACGTACATTAATTTATTGTGGCAGAAAATTTTAAAGAATTAAACATCTTCGAAGTTTTGTATAAAATACACCTACCTACCCATTGTACTTTCACGATCCATGTCAAGAAAGCAGTCTTACAAGGGCATTACCATCCTTCTGAAAAACGAAAACTGAGCAAAAATCTCGATTCTGGGGAAATCCAAAAGGGAAACACCACCAAACAAAAAAGAATTAGACAACGATCAATCGTGTTCTAAAATACAGATGTTTTGTTTGCATTTTCTTCTTTAAACAATCGATAGAAAAGTGTGTCGGCAGTTTATTGTGTTGCGTCTTCATTGTACAAAGAGTTTGCAAGTAATTTACATCGTCGTGCTTTGTACAGCGATAAGAACTAAGAATATCTACCTATTACTTCCAGAGATTTCTCTGATTACTTCTGAATGAAATCAACTCGAATTTTATCTGGGTTCGTCAATGTTATGTTTGCATGACTTGGAAAACGTCTGGTAAAATACATATAACCAGTATATAGGTTTTAATAAGTCTGCACAAGCGAGAAGTGGAAAAAGATATGGAAAGCATTACACAATTTATGTTTAGTAAATGAATAATAATTATGATGTTACTCTTCAACACCCACCAGCTTTAGTCATCTCATTACCATGAATACTGAAAAGCAAGCCATATGTGGGGCTAAATTATTGAAATGTTTAAAACCAAATAGGTATATGCGAATAAATCCAAAAAGTGTAAATTAATTTGAATGTGTAGTACTCATGCGAATAAAAGACAGTTATTGTGAAGAAATAAATCTTTTATTATAAGTTGAATCTTAAAAACCTGAATTTTGTTTGCTTTATTGAAGAAACTCACTCGGAGACAGCTAAATTTGAAGAAGTACCTATATTTGTCAAAGGATATCTGGTGAACAACCCAGAAGCGAACAACAAATTTCATTTTTGGCTGCAATGATCTGCTTTTCAATAGATGGATCTTGCGCTGCAGTAGACGTTTGATTAAATGCTTCTTGGATTAATCAAGATTAGCTTCATTGCATAGTGTGAATACAGAGGCGAAAATCTGGGCCAAGAAAGATTGGGAATAACCTGAAATGATTGTTTTATTTTAAGACTAACATTGTAGTATTTTTTTGTTTCTTGTGTTTGATTTTATTGTTTTGACCCTAACTTTTTATTATATTTTGGAAAAATGTTATTCATTTTATTTTTACCAATAATAATAAAGCTTTATTATCTAGTGTATTAAAATTTTCTAAATGAGAGGATGATTTGTCCAAGTAAATGATTCGTGATTAGACCCTAGATGATTTCCATCAACACATACATTGTTGTGATGTTGCAGTTAAGCATTTTTTTGCCAGAGCATTTCTCACGAGTTAATTTCTTTCTCTCAATCGATCATCAGTTGACCCTGGTGAGGTTAACTGATGATCGACAAGACTAAGCACACACCCTTGTAGGTAGCATAAGAATCCTAATAAGTGTTATGGTGAAATGATATATCCACTTTCAAGAATTGAAAGCTTAATTTCACTGTATGCCCTCCTTTCTGTGTCTTATTGAGTGTGAACATTATATGCTAACAACAATGTGCATATACTTAGATCTGTCTGCAATGCACATCTGAAATATTTTTTTTTATTTAATATATTGTTTTTTTCTATGTAATACATATAGAAAGCTATCACTTCCAAGTTTTATATTATTTATATCATTTCCCATAGCACAAAAATTGTTGAGAAGGTATTAATGAACCATCATATTAATTATTTTGTAAACTGAGTTTTAACCATTTATTACTATTTTTCAACTTTAGGAAGTAGTAGGTACAATTATTTTTTTTGCCACAAAATTAAAGTCACATCTGCAGAAAGAAATTTTGTTTGTGGAACAAGAAGTGCTTTTTGCCTCAAACTCACTTTCGCATTTATAATATTAGTTAGGATGGTAAGATATTATGTGTAGGTTTGGTAAAAGCTATAAAAGCATTTTGCAAAGTTAATGCTTATCCTTAATAATTTGGTGTAATGCCACCACCACTACAACTCACCGCTGGGCACAGGTTTCTCCACAGATGAGGAGGAATGAACCTACTACACTATTATGGGAACATAGTAGGTAAGGTAGTAAATTCACAATTTGAATCGTATTAGCCTTTATTATACACACCTTAACTCATACACATTACATTCTTTTAGCATATTTTTGGAAACCACATTTATTTCTTATTTGCACATTGTTAATGGCATCAATTTCTTGTGATAAAACAGGAAACCTGTCTGTTGAGCAACATTTTGGGGTTCCCCAGTTGAATTTTGGTATGATCCATGTGCATAAAGATAAACAGCTGTTAAAACCCTGTAACAGAAAAGGTTGTTTTTGCTAAGCTGTGAATTAAAGGTTGCTACAAAAAATGATCCGAAGTGACCTTTGTTTCTAAATTTTAGTCATTTGAACTTAATTTTCACTATCGGTTGAAAGTATAGTAAAAATTCCTAACCAACTCTGGAGGTAACCAAACATGGTTAGAATGAAAAATGTTACCTACATTATGCTTAACATTAGATAAAGTAGAACAAAATAAAATTAATGTAAGTAAAGGCAAGGGTTTTAATATAATCAATAAACAACTAACATCTATCTATTATAATATAGTATAATTAATAACACAAAGTTGCTCTCTCTGTTTGTACGCTTAAATCTTTAAACTACGCAAAGGATTTCAATGCAGTTTTCAGCAATAGATCACCCTATCTATTCATGAGGAAGGTTTGTATGTAATAATATTTTATAATATTATTAATCACTCCAAACTGCCCCACATTAGTATCTACATTGTACCCGTGCGAAGCCGGGGCGGGTCGCTAGTTGCTTAATAAATTCATTTTCACAGAGTAGGTACTTTTTTTATACTGAAATTCATTTTCCTCTGAATCAAAGGTAGGTTTGATTGTTCTGAGGGTATCATTAGCTTCTCTCGATGTCACTTGTTTTAACTCCGCGCGGTGTTCACTCTCCAAAAATTCAAATATTTCATTATCGTCACATCACATCTCAAGCAATATCTCAACTTTCAAGAGTAATAAACACTGTGAAAACTATATAAAAATTAAAAACACTCGGCGTGACTCGGCTACTAATTATACGAAAATTAGGGAGTTAAAATTAGAGAAAAAGTCATTACAGCCGTTTGAAAACATCTTAAATAAAGTTAGTTTTAACAAGTAACTTATGAAAATTCCACCAAATTGGGTCAAATCCACTTAACAATCTTGTTACAGCTGCTGAAGAGCAACTTTTTAAAGATTGCTTTATTTGACATTTAGGACGTTCAAAAGCAGTTTTCAAACTGTCAAATGGGCGGTCATGGTACGAAAGTTCATACATAAAAAAAGGTGAACGGTTTCGTGACGTCATTTTAAGCAGGCCTGCAAACGCGCTGCTTTAAGCCGGTCATGGTACGGAAATAGACAGCAATACTGTTTAAGGCCTGCGATAAGAGCTCATGGTAAGGCCCCAGGGCCGTTCTATAAACATGTTTAATAGGTAGGTACTTTTACGTTTAGCTTTGCTCGTATGGTAGCAATTTGTTATCTCGTGCAAGTAAAAAGCACGAGAAAGCAACTTACTGCCATACAAACAAAATTAGTATTTTAGAAAACCATTTGTGATAGGGCCCAACGTGTTATAACGCTTGGGACGATATCGGGCATTTTCCTTTAAGTTGCACCAAAAATGTGAGTTAAAGTAGGTAAACATAAAATTCCTTGCTACACGTATGTGGCGTTAATTCTACCATTTTAGCTTAGTAGATGTTTACTACTATGAAAGTTTTTATTTACATATAGTAAGACATGTTATATGTTATTCATTTGTCATAACGTTACGTTGAAAGTGTTTTTGTTTACATTGCCCGTACAAACTTCAAAGCCACTAAAATAAGAAGAAAAAGCTTTATTAAAATTTTCTCTGACGACGACGATGACTATGACGACAATCACTTGCTTTGTGCTCTTTACTGATGTCCCCATCAACTTGCTGCCATGGAATTATTACTCAAACAGGAATGAGCTCTTCAAAATATTGTTGTTCGTTTCTGTCGATGAAGAGGATCTGGTTACTATCTACCATAAGAACCAGTTTGATACCATGACTATGGCTCCAAAATGAACCAGGAGAGCTCATCCACCAAAAGGCGCTTTGAATCTCCCGCCCTATTGATCAGGACCGAGACAATCGTTCATATTTTCCCTTTTGCGACCGCCCCTAGAAGACTCATGACTTTGTCCGACAGCTTTTATTTCTATGTGAATAAAACTAAACACTTGAAAGTGCAAAACTGTGCCGAGAGAGATAGCACTAACTGTACCTTTTATCCCTTTCCCACAGTGTTGCTACTGTTGTATATTTTATAATTTAGTAGTTATGAAACAACTATTGGTAGATGAAGATTTTTATTATTGTTTATTTTAATTACTTTTAACGTCCTAAATACCTAAATTGTTTTTTTTTTTTGTAATAATTATAACATGAAATAAATTAAATTATCGTGTTAGCCTACTATTAATAATTATAACACTAAGATTTTACGTCCAGGAAATATTCTAGTGGTAGTATTCAAAAATGTTATATTGCAACAACGATTCTATGTCAATGTCAGTAATCTTCGTTGTCATTGTAGTAGAGTGACCACACGGTATGTACATAACATAAATATTATCGCAATTTTAAACATTTTTAATAAAAGTAATTTATATTAGTTATTTATTGCTTAGCTTACACGATGTGATGTTAAGTTATTAGAAAAAAGAATTGGCATTAACATTCTGTTCAAGATATTGGCGAAACCACAAAAGTTTTAAATATTGTTGAAACAATTCGACTCACACTGATGTGTATTTAATTCTTTTCTTCTTAAAATATAACTCATTCTTTTGCTAGGTATGTATTTAAATATCACAGAGAGATAAGAATTGGCATTAACATTCTGTTCAAGATGTAGGAAATGGTGATGGCTCGATGACGATGAGTAGCAGATGGCGTGGTGGAATGAGGCCTCAGAGCGTGAATCGTACAACGGCTCAGAAATAATAACACTTGCACTCCATATTGCAGCAGCATTTATTTGACTTAATAAACGGTTACAATACTCGTCAATTTACAAAGGATTAATAAGATAAATTTAGATACAACTTTTGTGGACATCACGAGACGGCCATGAGAAACGGAAGAGCTGTGACAGCTCATAGTCAAAAAGGGCACAGACAAAATAGAGTTGCCATTGTATTAAATATTTTACATATTCAACACTTCCCCTTAAAATTTTAATTACATAAATGCAACTCTACATGCTCTACATTCAATATGAACACACTACATTTATAAAACTCTACATGCTCTACACTTAACATTGGAACACAAAATCATATAGCTCTCTACAATATAGAACCCTTTTTTTACATGCTACACTTGCAATAACACATTTTTTTTTTGTAACGTCAATATGTCTATACAGCAGAGTACAAAAATGTCAATATTTAGTCAATATCAGAACATAATTGTAGGTCAATATTTAGTCAAAGTATTAACTCAAATGGAACACAATTACACAAAACAACTTTTAAGTCTCTAATAAATTTAATTTTGATACAAACTGTTTATGCTTAGGTGCACTAAGAGATTTTGTTAACACATCAGCAATCATCTTTTCAGTGGGTAAGTAATACACATTCATAAAGCCTTTCTGAACAAGATCTTTAACAAAATGATGTCGCAAATCGATGTGTTTCGTACGCCTATGACAATATTCCTTCGACTGCAAGATTCTTTGTGCACTCTGACTATCATTAAACAATGAAATATTCATATTTACATTGATAATTTCAGAAATGAAATTCTTAATGAAGCAAAGTTCTTTACATACATCTCCAATCGAGAGATACTCGGCTTCGGTGCTGGATAATGCTACACATCGCTGTTTGCGCGCTTCCCAATTAATTACATTGTCCCCAAGCTTTACCACAAAACCTGTATAGGATCTACGATCAGCTGTATCATTAGCCCAATCCGCATCCGAGTATGCACTTATATTTAAATTATTTGATCCATAAAAACATAGACTATAATTTAAGGTTCCTGCTAAATATCTCAGGATGCGTTTAGCTGCCAGCCAATGTGATTTATCAAAACAGTGGCCAAATTGGCTTAGCTGACTGCACGCAAATGCAATATCAGGCCTAGTACAAACTGAGAGATACATTAAACATCCTAAAAGCTCTCTATATCTATAAGTACTATCATTCAAACCTTCTGTATTAACTCGCTGTAATTTACAGTTTGTTATCATAGGAGTAGACACTGGCTTACAATTTTCCATGCCAAATCTAATTAACAATCGTTTTACATACTCAATCTGATCCAGTTTTATTATTCGTTTTTCTCTACTCCTAGTAACATTAATACCCAGACAACTTGTAAGTGTTCCTAAATTCTTGACATTAAAATTGGTTTCAAGCAAGCTTAACAGTTCATTTTTATCAAAACTATAAAATATATAGAAATCATCAACATATAGTGCTAATATTGTTAAATTATTTTCTACTTTCTTGGTATATACACAAGGCTCACATTTACTTTGCTTGAAGCCATTTTGAGTTAACAAATCATGTACTTTCATATACCAAATTCTACTAGCCTGCTTAAGACCATAAATGCCTTTGAGTAAAAGACATACTTTATTTTTGTCTATATCAAAACCTTGTGGCGGTTCCATATAAATCTTTTCTTTGAGCTCGCCATTTAAAAATGCTGTTGTTACATCAATATGATCCATGTTTAGATCCAACTGAGCTGCCAGCGAAAACAATATTCTCATAGTGGAATGCCTGACTACTGGTGAGAAAGTATCATTATAATCAACCCCATGAACTTGGGTGAAACCTCTGGCAACCAGACGAGCTTTGAAGCGGTCAAACTTACCAGAAGCATCTATTTTACGTTTAAAAACCCATTTACTTTTAACGACATTTACATCTTTAGGGCGATCTACCAGTTTCCATACCTTGTTTTCAATTAGTGAATCATATTCACTCTGCATGGCGGCTTTCCACTGCTCAGCTTCAGTACCAGACATGCATTCTTCAAAGGAAAAAGGATCACCTGGTAAGACAGCATCATGTTGAGTGAGAAGAGATAAATCATAGTCTTTGTACCTGTATGGCTTTTGAGAACGAGTGCTACGAACGGGCCGCTCATTACAAGCAGGCTGTGACGTTCGACAGTCTTCCCCTCCAACTATCACCCGAGAAGATGACGTCGCACTATCATTGTGCGACTCATACATAGGGGATGCAGTTGGCTCCATCTCGGTATCACTGCCAGTACAGTAGTTCTCTTCATCTGAAATAATACAAGAACTATTTAAGTTCCTATTCAACTCAACAGTGTGACTAGAACTCGGTTTACTACTGCAAGAACTAGAGTTCAGTTCAATACCTTGACTAGAATTTTCATTAGTTAAATTACAATTCAATTCATTAACATTATCATTATCTAAAATTGTATCATTAAAATTTAAAAATTCATTATTTGTATAATTCATGATATCAATAAAATCTTCCTGTTTCTCAATCTTATCAAATTTATTTTCAATAAAAACAACATTCCGAGCAATAATGACTTTCTTGGGGTTTAATGGGTCTGCAAGTCTAAATCCTTTAGAAGTATCACTATACCCTACAAAGATATACTTTTTACTTTTAGCATCAAGCTTATGCCTCATATGCTTTGGTAGTAGTGAATATGCAACACACCCAAAAATATGTAAGTGACTAAGGTCTGGCCGGGACCCAGTCGACTTCTCTTCTGGTGTAAGGCCAGATAAGGCTTTGGTGGGTGACCTATTTTTTAAATAAATAGCAGTCATGACTGCTTCACCCCAAAAACGCCCGTCTAGGCCTGCTCCCAACAACATGCATCTCGCCTTCTCCAAGAGTGTCCTATTGAGACGCTCAGAGACACCATTTTGCTGTGGACAATAAGCTACTGATGTTTGATGTATAATGCCTTCTTTCTTTAAAAAGTCAGAAAACTGACGACTACAGAATTCACCCCCATTATCGGAACGAAGTAACTTAATCGGCAATCCCAACTGTTTTTCTACTAAACATTTAAAATTGACAAAAGTGGTAAATACCTCACTCTTCTTCTTGATCAGGTATCCAAAGGTTTTTCTTGTGAAGTCATCTGTGTAAGTAACTAGGTACTTTGCGCCGCCCCAGCTTGGAACCGGCATGGGACCGCAAACATCTGTATGTACCAGCTGCAGTGGTGCGCTTGCACGGTGCACAGTCTCAGCAGGAAATGACTTTGCAGCCATCTTTCCTTCCAGACATGGCCCACAGTCTTCCAAAGAATCGTCTTCCTGAAAATTAATACCGCATGCTACACCACCCTTAAGAGCTAACATACCAGACTTACCTAAGTGGCCAAGCCTCCTGTGCCACAAATCAAGTGACACCTCAGCAACGTTAGCACTCTGTGCATCTTGCACTGGCAAGACAGCCGAAGAATGCGCCACCTTACATGATAATTTACCACTGGCTTTCAGCCTATAAATGCCATTAATATTGGGAACTACTACTAGTGGTTTGCCAGAAGTTACACATTTATGAAAAATAAGACAGCCCTCGCGTCCAAAAGTTAGATTAAAATCCATTGATACAAGTTTGCTTACAGATATGAGGTTGGCTGATAGATCAGGGACATATAAGACATCACATAACTTAATGTTATTATTATTACTTAAATTAAGAAGAACAGAACCTGTGCCATGGCACTTAAGAACAAAATTATCAGCAATTTTTACCTTATTATTACAAGTCTTCAGTTGTATGAACATATCTTTGTTGTTACACATATGTTGAGTACAGCCACTATCGACAAACCATTCCATAGAAGAGTCAGCAAAAAAAGCGGATGCTAAGTAGGTATGATTTTTGTCTTCTTTGCTAGTTTTTAATTTACTATCTCTTTTTAGTTTGTAACACTTCTTCTTGTAATGTCCAGCTTTATTACAATAATGACAAAATATCTTCTTGGAATTATTACTCTTCTTAGATACAAAAGCACTTGCTGAGTTATCCTGATTGCTTTTTCTGAATTCCTCTTGTAGAAGTCGAGTTCGTACTAACTCACTTGTTAATTCCGATGTCATACATGCAGTTTCTAAGTTTGAAACTAAATTCTCATATTCTTGAGGTAAGCCTGATAACAAAATTTCTGCCACTTCATTATCCTCAATTTTTCTGTCTATGTCGGCCAGCTGCTGCACCAAATTCATTGTTTTCTCAATGTACTCAGTCATGGAACTAAAGGAAGTAAATTCAATCCTATGTAATTGCCTTAAAAGTAGCACTCTCCTGTATAAGCCAGAATCTTCAAAAACTTTACTTAAAGCGTCCCATGCCTCCTTACTGGTACGAGCATCTCGAACATATTGAAAACAATGTGGTCGCACGGCGAGACATATTCGGGCTAATGCGCGATGATCCCTGGCGATATCAGTATCAGTGCCTTGCACGCATTCCCACAGACCCTCCAATGTTAACAACATTTTAATGGCAAACTTCCATGTATTGTAATTATAGTGACCGTCTAGTCTTTCTATCGGAAAACTGCTCTGCATTGATCGTGCATCATTTGGCTCAGCCATTGTAATTCAATATATTTAAAAATAAAACTTACGATCACTTTTCTCTTTGCCTCTTGGCACAACTGGGCCAATAACCTGTAGGAAATGGTGATGGCTCGATGACGATGAGTAGCAGATGGCGTGGTGGAATGAGGCCTCAGAGCGTGAATCGTACAACGGCTCAGAAATAATAACACTTGCACTCCATATTGCAGCAGCATTTATTTGACTTAATAAACGGTTACAATACTCGTCAATTTACAAAGGATTAATAAGATAAATTTAGATACAACTTTTGTGGACATCACGAGACGGCCATGAGAAACGGAAGAGCTGTGACAGCTCATAGTCAAAAAGGGCACAGACAAAATAGAGTTGCCATTGTATTAAATATTTTACATATTCAACACAAGATATTGGCGAAACCACAAAAGTTTTAAATATTGTTGAAACAATTCGACTCACACTGATGTGTTTTTAATTCTTTTCTTCTTAAAATATAACTCATTCTTTTGCTAGGTATGTATTTAAATATCACAGAGAGATTTTAGTGTTGACACATTTTTGACAAGTTGACATATTTGATTATCTGTTATGCGGTAGGCGGTGGGTTCAACATAATATACCGATTGGAAAGACCCATCTATTGAAAGACAATCATTGACATTCATTATTATTTAAATAATTATAATATTAATAAAACCTATCTTGTATTGAAAAGCAGATATAAAATTCTTTTGCGCAACCCATTTTGAAATAATAGAATAGAATATAATATTTCTTTGTTGTACAACACCAACCAGCTTAAAGTCAATGTATAAATAATACACTTAACACTAATTGTACAAAGGGCGAACTTGTCGCTAAAAGCGATCTCTTCCTTAACAATCGTGATTATTAAGCATATTATGATTTTCAAAAGCATCTTTCAGGTTGAATGTTATTGTTTTTAAGAAAAATCCCTATTTATAGAATTTATAGAATTTTAAGCAAGAGCTCATTCCTCTTTGAGTAATAATTCCATGCTTGCTGCATAGAGCAGGTGGCATGAAATCGCAATGCAACGCGGAAACGAAATGAAAACGCGGTTAACGGTGACCGCAAACAATAGTTTTTCTATTTTGTATGCTGTCTGGCAGTCAACGCGTAAAATTAAATAGAAGTACAGTTGAATAAAATACACTTGAAAGTTTATGAATATTTTGCATCTTTTCAGCCTTTTAAACAAAAAACTAAAAGTGCAAAAAAATAATTCATTATTTTGTACTTATGACCTCAACTACAACATAAAATTTAGAGGACGTTATTGACATTCTATCTGGAGTAAACTTACATTGCATTTTGTAAAATACCAATGTAGATTATTTAATAGGCTTAAAATCAAGTGAGACGCAGTCGAAAAATTGTTTAGAGTAAGTATGTATATTGTATGGCCGACTTAACCATGAGGTGTACGGCCATTAAATAAAGAAAAAAAGTATATTGTATAGAACAAGATTTTTTAAACTACAATGCAAAGTTGAGCAAATAGGTAATAATATAATATTTTCTTGATATTTTTTTGTTCTATTATATTACATGTGAATTTCTATTTTAATCTTATATCTGGTTAAACAAACTCCGGAGTGAATGAATGATAAAGAAAAATATGAATCAGCATCATTCACTCACGTTGTCCCAGCACTAAGCAATAATGCCCGTGTCACAGATAATATAATGCCCGTGTATTGTGTTGAGCTACCATCGTACCATTGTATTTTTCTATCGTAACGGTATAAAAAATACTTCAAAATTGTAAACAAATGAAACACGGTAATGTATATTTTATACTTAAATGTGATAGGAAACGCCATAATCTTGAAGATTTGAATAGCTGGATCACCTTTTGCAAGAGGAAACTGCACAATTAACCATTTTTTGGAGCTCTTAGTGCGACACGAAAACGACACCAAATGGCAGCGGCCGCGCGTCAACTAGTTTTATATAACGTGTATGGTCATATGGTCAGCGTAAATTGGCAGAGGGGTTCGCCCAGCCTTGCCGTCTTCCGTATGAATGCTCTAAGTATTATGTAGGTATTTAATAGATCCCTAATACTAAAATGTCTTTATTACGAGAAATATAACATAAATAATTAAGGGTAGATTTTCTTATGTAACTTATCCAGCTAATAGCTGCTGTGTCTCTTTGGTATGGTCAGGCTGGCCGTTCATGAGACTAAAAGCGGGAAGTGCGAGTCGGACTCGCCCACCGAAGGTCCCGTATGAAATTGTAGGTTATACTTTAAATAGAGACTAAATTTTTTATGATTTAATTACAAATGTGGAGTTTGAGATTTTCCCTGACTTGTAGTGTAAGACTATATAACTTCACTTATAGAACTTGTTAGTGTAGAACTGAGTAATTATATGGTTTTAATTTCAACTCGATACCTTCACGCGTTTCCAAGATAGTCTTGACAGACAAACGGACAATAAAGTGATCCTATAATGGTTCACTGTTTCTTTTGAGGTACGGAACCCTAAAATTTGGACTATTTAAGTGACGGGTATTTCCCGTTATCTAAAATGTTGGAATTTTTCAGAGATTCTATTGCAGAGATTCACAAATTCTATGGGAAGGAAATCGAAGACACACTGCTTTTATTTCATCGCTTAGATTTAATACATTTTTTATCGCATCGCTTAGAGGTATTTGAGGTTAATCTCATATTTAATTTACTTACCCGAAAATTTAACCTCATGGATTTTGAACCTTGGATATATTCGTGAATGCTAAAACTACTATTTGTACATATGCTTGGAAATTAAACTAAAAACATTAACATTTGACCATAATTTATTGTTAAGACATTTTTCGATAGATTTATTACGCTTGATGTGCGCCCGGGCATAGTTAGAATGTAAATTTTCCGAAGGCGGCGTTTTGATATTTTACCTTTTTGACTCTTTCAAGTTCTTTTCTTTCTCTAATATTTTAATTCTTAAAAAAAAATCACCTGAACTGGTTGTTCTTGGCATCCGTGTCAAGGATTCCTTAAAGAAATAGTTAAGAAATTAAATACCTACATTTTATAATTATAAAATACAGACTACCTGCATAAAATGTAATTAAGGAACTACCATCAATTACAATATACTACACTTAATAGGGCTACTTTGGCTTAAATCGGCCATCAAAGACAGCGAGGTGAAAATTTCATAAAATTTACCAAATTCCTATCAGATGATAAAAAAAAATATCTGGTCTTTTTATAATTTCTAAGGTTCAGATTAATTACAATTTAGCAAAAATTAACTACATGAAACCCATATTTAAATATTTTTCTCGCGGATCACATCGGTTGTAGTGTTGGATGTAACGCAGTACTTACCTGCTTAAAAAATTGCCCGAGTGAGAAGATATGAAAAAGACCGCATTATTTTTTTTTTATTTAATATTATTAACACTAACGACATTTACATTACAATAAGAAAAACGATGATACCCGCAATAGTGTATAACACTGTGTCGCGTGCATCAACGCCCTCCTCCGAAACAGTAGCAATCAAGAAAATTTTAAAATAATTACAATAATACTTAAATAACAAAAGCAAAAAGTGATTAGACTGTTAGAATATCAGAATATATGAATATGTAGGTATGTGTGTATGTGTGTATGTGTGTGTGTGAGTGTGTGTATATGCGTGAGTGTGTGAGTGTGTGCGTGGGTGTGTGAGTATGCGTTTATGATATAATTTTTAGCAGGTCTTCAGTCTCATCATATGACAGTGATAGCAGCCATTGTATACATTTTGTTTTGCATTTAAATGAAGAGAGTGGATAAATATGTAACTGTTTGTTAACTTTATTATATAGTTTTGGGCTCAAATAGCAATAATGTCGAGCTGCCAGAGCCGTACGGTGACGTTCAGTGAAACAAACTATATCGGATCGACGTTTCGAGTATACAGTTTGAGGGTCAAAATCAATTTCACCGTGTTTCTTTAATACTGTGTGTTGAAACACATCACATTATCACGGAATGATTACGCCTCAAAGTGTAATTGCTTATACATTTGAGCAGGCACGCACAGCGCTCTTCACTACCAACCGACGGCTGCGATGTTGAGGATGACGTCGATGGTGACGTCAAGAATTTCGAATTCGTTGCTGGCCGTTGAAGAATGACATTCGTTCTTGGAATACCGCACCTAACACATCAATTGTAATCGTCATACTGCTAAATTTGTAAATTCGTAATTAAAATCAATTGCAACAGTATTTCTTCGCATCATTGAGAATACTCCTTCGCATTATCAACATATTTTGGACCTTCGAACCGGGATCTTCAAGGAAAAGAGACCAGAAAAATAATAGCGGTAAGACGTGCCAACCAGGATTCCCACAACCTTTCACATCGCCTGTGCTAATATCGTACTTCATATCAATTCCAGGGGAAAAGTCAACCGGGTAGTGCATTGCTGTTTACCAGTTTCGCAGTTTGGGCGTATCGCAAATCGTGAGTACCTCGGCTTTTTACATACCACCACAAAATGACTGACCCCAGTGCTTCTAATTTAATGATTCCCTCTAAGTCTCCGTGTAAATCTCCATCAAAATTGGATAGTGAATGTATTGCTCTTAATCGTAAACGAGGCGT
Source organism: Schoenobius gigantellus (assembly GCA_963935595.1). Taxonomy (NCBI): domain Eukaryota; kingdom Metazoa; phylum Arthropoda; class Insecta; order Lepidoptera; family Crambidae; genus Schoenobius; species Schoenobius gigantellus. Next base: position 13,070,640 of record OZ012544.1, on the reverse strand, counting down.
TATTAAAGGTCGCTTAACAAAATTGCAAAAATATGTCGAGTCATTTGTTGCACAACCTTCTACTGCATTTAAAGTAGAATTTAAATTGCGCATACAAGGGGCATCATCTCTTTTATCAGAATTTCACGAAATTCAAACCAAAATCGAAGAGCGTAGCGATGATATTGATGAGCAATTAGAGTACCGAGAGGAATTTGAGACCACATACTACCATATCATCGCTAAAGCCCAGGGTATGCTTTCAGACGACAAGGTCCCTGAGAGTTCGAATGCATCTGCCTTACAGTTAGTTAAGCTACCTACTATCACATTACCTACATTTGATGGTACTTACGAAAATTGGCTAGAGTTTCGTGACACCTATCTTTCTTTAGTTCACAATTCTACACAAATTAGCTCGATTCAGAAATTCCATTATTTAAAATCATCGTTGAAGGGTAGTGCAGAATTAGTGATAGACTCGCTCGAATTCTCTGCCTCCAATTATGACGTTGCATGGGAGTTACTCATTAATAGGTACGATAATAGTGAACTATTAGTGCACAATCACGTCAAGGCCTTATTTTCAATTCAACCGTTAACTAAAGAATCGCCAGTTTTAATAAGAAAGCTCATCGACGTCATTTTAAAAAATTTACGCGCGTTAAAAATACTCGGTGAGCCAACAGAATATTGGGACACACTTATTTTATTCATTATAGTCTCTAAATTAGATTCCACGAGCGAAAGAGAATGGGAACAACATAAAATCACACTTTGTTCTCAAAAAACTGGCGAGTCTAAGTTAGGGTTGAAAGTGAGCGATTTACTTGAATTTCTTGGCCGCAGAGCAAACATGCTTGAAACGCTAATAGTCACTCATAGCAAAGGCACACAAGACGGATCAAAGCGCACACATAACATTTCACACACGAATATTTCCAATAAGGTACACTGCAACGTTTCTTCTTCACATCCTAATAATACGCTTCAAAAAAGGAACACCTTTCAGAAACCTTGCCCTATGTGTAGCTTGTATCATCCATTGTATTCATGTCAAAAATTCTTAGACTTGTCCATAACTAAAAAATATGAGTTAATTACTCAACATAAATTATGTAGTAATTGCATGCGCGCTGGTCACGCAGTCACTGACTGTATGTTCGGGCCTTGCAAGAAGTGTTTGAAAAAGCACAACACACTGCTACACCGCGAGTGCGACGAGTCTAACGGTAACACGCAAAATAACTCTTTGGCACTATTAACATTAGACAAGGAGTCGCGCGAACCACTTGGCATTGATGCGCATAAGCCGGGCTCACAACAATACGATGCATTAAACGCACACATAACTTTCAGTGAACCGGTCTTGTTATCCACGGCGCTAGTCGAAGTCGGTGACAATAACAACAATTTCCATGTGGTTCGGGTGCTCTTGGACAATGGTAGCCAAAGATGTTTCATCACAAAAGCATTATGCGAAAAATTACACACACAAATTTTACAGTCCACTCATAAAATCAAGGGTGTAGGGAACTTGGTCACACAATGCACAGAGGCATGTGACGTCACGATTAGGTCACTGTCATCTGAGTCCTACACTTTACGTATACGGTGCTTAGTACTGCCACACATAAGTTCTAAGATGCCATCTTTCACACACAAGCAACCATTTAATATGCCAAATAATATTTATTTGGCTGATCCCCAATTTTTGGAATCACATCCTATAGATATTTTAATAGGGGCAGATTATTTTTGGGAACTGCTTGATGAAGGGAGAATCCGTTTGCCGAGCGGTCCCTTCTTACAAAATACCAAACTTGGTTGGGTTATGTCTGGACCTATTTACACAAATAACAAGACTAATAAACGCACACAAGTCTCGTGTAATATGACACAATCCCTAGACGCACAGCTACAAAAGTTTTGGGAACTTGAGGAGGTAACGTCTACTAGCAAGGCACTCAGTGATGAGGAGAAGGCATGTGAGGAGCACTTCACAAGAACTACCACTCGCACTAGCGAGGGAAGATTCTGCGTACGTTTACCATTCAAGTCTGATGTGACCGAATTAGGCGATTCCTATTCTCAAGCTGCTCGTCGTTTTTATTCGCTCGAGAAACGATTGGCTAACGCTCCTAACTATAAAAAGTTATATAGTGACTTCATTCACAAGTATGAAAGACTAGGTCATATGACCTTAGTTAACAATTCTGATACGCTTCATTTTAAGACAGAATTTAAACATGATTACGAACATGTAACTAAACGCAACATATTGTCTAAAGTCTCAAAAATATTTAACTCGTTGGGACTACTTAGTTCCTTTATAATAAACGCAAAAATATTATTACAACGCCTGCGGTTATTGAAAATAGGATGGGATGACCCTTTGCCCGCTGATGTTATCCGTAGTTGGGAGCAATTCGAAAGTAATATTTCATTACTCAGTAACATCAGAGTGCCACGTCATGTCGTAGGAGTTAAGGCAGAACGTATCGAATTGCACATTTTTTCTGACGCCTCCCAACACGCCTATGGTGCATGTGCATATGTGCGCACGATAAATACTGACTGCACAGTGACCATGAGATTATTATGCTCAAAGGGTAAGGTGGCTCCTATCACACCCACTAGAATACCTAGGCTAGAACTGTGTGGAGCTTTATTAGGTTCTAGGTTTTACACTAAAATTAAAAATTCGCTTTTATTACAGTTTCATAGTTTAACTTTCTGGACGGACTCCACTATTGTTATTGGTTGGTTGCGCATGAATCCTAACCTCTTAAAAACGTTTGTTCAGAATAGAACCACTGAAATACAGGAACGCACGCGGGACCTTCCATGGCATCATGGCAGGCAAATAGAACCCGGCCGACCTGGTGTCTTTTGGGACTAGCCTGGACACACTCCAGATTGTAGCCTATGGTGGGAAGGCCCACCCTTTCTTTTAGATCCACAATTTCAACATTCACACATTTTAGAATTAGATTCACAGGGCCTGTCTGAAACTAAATCGTTAACTATACACACATATTTTATTTCTGATGAAAATTCTAAGTGGTTTCCATTTCATAGATTTTCAAATTTTATTCTCTTGAAACGCGCATGTGCTTACCTTTTAAGATTCATACATAACACACGTCATAAGATAACAAACGCATCGGTCCGCTGAGCGTCAGCGAGTTGAGTGAATCACTAGTAGTGACTCAGTAGAATTTCACAATTAGAATCTTTTTCAGACGCATATGCTACTATGATTAAACATAAAAAATTAGATAAATCACACAATTTAGTAAAATTAAATCCATTTCTCGATTAAAATTTTAATTAGGGTTGGAGGTCGACTAGGCAATTCACTCAACTACGCTTATATAATAAAAAACATCCGATAATGATATCCAGTAAACATCACTTTACATTAAGTACTACTGTTCCAAGCCGAACACAAAGGGTTACTGCACGCGGCACATCAAGCGTTATTGTATGCACTTCGTGAAGTCTGGTGGCCTATTGGTGGGAGAAACGTAGCAAAAAAAGTTGTTTACGATTGCGTTCGGTGCTCGCGCATACAAGCTAAGCCTCTAGCGCCTATTATGGGTAATATTCCTATGCAACGACTTGATCCAGGTTTTACATTCATGCACACTGGTGTCGACTACATGGGACCCGTGTATATTCTGAACCGAAAAGGGAGAGGTGCAAAAACTGTAAAGGCTTATGTTTGCATTTTCATATGTTTTTCTACACGCGCGGTTACATTGGAACTCGTAGGCGATTTGTCGACTGATGCGTACCTATTGGCGCTTAAAAGGTTTATTTCCAAACGGGGTAAACCTGCCGTTATATATTCCGATAACGGTAAAAATTTCATTGGTCTTATGAATGAATTTAAACATTTTTTAAATAATTGTTCATCGGATATAATTGAATACGCTACAAAGCAACATATCGAATTTAATTTTATACCTCCATATTCGCCTCATTTTGGTGGTTTGTGGGAAGCTGGGGTAAAATCGTGCAAATACCATTTGCGTCGGGTTGTAGGTAATTCGCACCTCACTTACGAGGAGTTTGGTACGGTACTAGCACAGGTTGAAGCCGTCCTGAACTCCCGTCCTATAAGTCCTATTGTTTAATCTGTACTTGTCAATGTTGTTAATAATCTGTATTGTGAGTGGAGTCTTGCCGCCTTTTGGAGAGTATTGACAGATGATTGATGAGAGAAATAAAAGTTACAAGTTTAAGCTTCAAACGCTATTTTATTTATTAATTCAGTACATACAACATGGTGGCAGCGGAAAACAAATAGTGTCGAAGTCATCTGTATTTGTGAAAGTCAGTCAGTCAGTGTTTTAAGAACATATTATCGTAAAAACATGAAGTCTCAACAAGAGAGTGAAATGGCAAGTTCTAGTACCAACAAGTTACATCTATCACCCCCAGGCTTTTTTAGTTTTCTTCCCGAAGACTGGAAACTGTACAAGTCAAGATTTTTGAGATATATGAGTTTATCAGGAAACGATAAAAAGGACGATAACCTTAAAATAAATTGTCTATTATATTGCATGGGGGAAAAATCTGAGGAGATCATAATTCAATTTGGGAAACAGACAGATTATGAAGATCTTTTAGTCAAGTTCGATAATTTTTTTGCACCGAAGAGAAATGTAATTTACTCCAGATATAAGTTTAATTATAGATGTCAAAAGGAAAATGAAAAAGTTGATGAATTCATCACAGACTTGCATAAATTAGCAAAAGACTGTGAATATGGCAAAATAGAAGAAGATCTAATCAGAGATAGAATAGTTATAGGCATTAAAGACAAAAGTACAAGAGAAAGGCTGTTATTGCAAAGTGAACTCACACTTAGTGAAACTATAATAATCTGTAGACAAGCTGAAATTCAACAACAAGAAACTAAATTAATGGATAAGGAAGAAACTGTGGAAATAAATAAAATTAGAATCAAACAGAATAATTGTTGGTTTTGTGGTCAAGAACGTCATCCAAAAGACAAATGCCCTGCTTCGAAAGCAACCTGTTTTAAGTGTAAGAAAGTGGGCCATTTTTCTAAGTTATGCCGTTCCAGATTGGTCCGAAGAGTAGAAAAAGCAGTAGAAGAGCCTGAGATTGAGGTTAGATTTTGTAGAAAAATTCAAAACTATATTATTGAGGTTGGAGTTTATAAAAATAACTTATTTATTGAGAATATAAAAATTTTGATAGATACAGGAGCCGATGTAAGCGCCATTTCTGAGAGTTGCATAAGACAATGGAAGGTTCCAGTAGTGACATGTACCGACACAGTGAAGGGACCAGATGGATCAAAACTTGATGTTATTGGTACCATACAGTTAAAATTAATTTATAAAAATAAGATATATCAAGGTAAGATTTATGTTGTTAAGGGACTAAAAACTGCAATACTAGGTCGTCCGGCAATTGAATGTATGAAAATAATAAGCATTTATTCTATTTCTAACAGTGATACTAACACTACTTGTAATGATTATCAATGGATCGAAAAAGATTTTCCAAAAATTTTTAATGAGCTAGGAGTATTTAAAGATGAGTTTAATATTAAATTGATTGATAATCCACAGCCCTCCATACAAGCATCTCCACGAAATGTTTCAATACCATTACTACCTAAAGTAAAAGAGGAGCTAGAGAGACTTGAAAAACTAGGTATAATTAGTCCTATAGAGGAAGCAACGGATTTCGTGTCACCTATAGTAGTGGTTGTAAAGAATAATAAAATAAGAATTTGTGGAGACTATACAAAAGTCAATAAAAATATTTTGCGCCCAGTATATCCTATTCCTAAAGTTGAAAATACACTAGCTCAAATTAAGGGATCAAAATACTTTTCTAAAATTGATGCGACCTCTGGGTTTCACCAAATAATGCTTAATGAGGCGTCTAAAAAGTTAACAACCATAATTACCCCATTTGGGCGATATGTATATAATAGATTACCATTTGGTCTTAACTGTGCACCTGAGTTTTTCAGTATGAAATTTGTAAATTTGTTTAAAGACCTAGATGTAGCTATTCACATGGATGATATTTTGATTCACTCCGCTCAAAAGGAAAACCATGATAAAATTCTTAGGGAAGTCCTCAAACGATTGAACAATGAAGGATTGACTATTAATAAAAATAAATGTTTATTTGGTGTTACAGAAATATCATATTTAGGACACATTATTAATGCCGAAGGAATCAAAGTAGATCCAGAGAGGGTTAAAGCAATCAGTAATTACAAAGCTCCTTCTAACAAGAAAGAATTAATGCAGTTTTTAGGTATGGTTAATTATGTAGGTAGATTCATTCCAAACAAATCTCACATATTACAACCACTGCACTCATTACTAAAGCAAAGTCATGTGTTTATTTGGGGACCACCTCAAATAAAAGCTTTTAACGAAATAAAGGCAAAATTACAAACCGTGCCCACCTTAGCCCATTATGATCCTCAAGCAAAAACAATTGTCGCAGCAGACAGCAGTTCTTATGGATTAGGTGCTGTTTTAATACAAGAGAACAAGTTTGGCAATCGGTCAGTTGTTATGTATGCCAGTCGTAGTCTGACAGAGTCTGAAAAACATTATGCACAAATTGAAAAGGAGGCCTTGGCCTTGGTGTGGGCGGTTCAGAAGTTTGAAGATTATGTTGTAGGAATTCACATACAATTAGAAACTGACCATAAACCCCTTTTACAAATTTTACAGTCAAAATCATTGCTAGACTTAAGTCCTAGGCTGTTGAGATTTAGATTAAAATTAAGCAGATTTGATTATCATGTGCAATATATACCTGGTAAAGACCAAACAGTGGCTGATGCTCTGTCGCGCCAACCACTTGAGCATAACGAAGAAGAAATTCAAATTGATAATGACTTTGACTTAAACATGTTTTTTAGTGAAACAATATCAAATGAAATTGTGAAAAAAATACAAATAGAGCAATCAAAATGTTTAATATGTAAAAAAATCAAAGAATATACTATTAATGGCTGGCCTAGTCAGAATAAATTAAAAGAATTAAAAGCTTATTTTCAGTATAAAAATAATTTCTCTATAGAATCAGAATTGCTTTTGTATAACACCAGAATAGTTATTCCTGAGACTATGCAACAAGAAATATTAAATAGAATTCATGCTGGGCACTTGGGCATTACTAAATGTAGAAATAGAGCTAGAGAATCAGTCTGGTGGTTAGGGTTATCACAACAAATAGAAAATAAAATAAAATCATGCACTAAATGTATTGAATTATCTAAAAACCATAAAGAACCTATGATTGTTGAAGCAATACCAGATCGGCCCTGGCAAAAAATTGGCATAGACTTGTTTAAATTTAACCACAACTGGTATATGGTAATGATAGATTACTACTCACGGTTTATAGAGATATCTAAACTGACTAATCTAACTGAAGAAGCTGTAATAGTACAATGTAAAAATGTATTTTCTAGATATGGAATACCTGAAGTGGTTAGATCGGATTGTGGAACTCAATTCAAATCAAAATTTAACCTTTTTTCTAGAGAGTATGGGTTTAAATCTGTGACAAGCAGTCCACATTTTGCCCAAAGTAACGGTATGGCAGAATCAGGTGTAAAGATAGCTAAATCTTTATTAGCAAAGAATGAAGATATTTTTATGGCATTATTAATCTATAGGAACACTCCCACAGAAACAGGATTTAGTCCATCAGAAATGATGTTTAATCGGAAATTAAGAGATAACTTACCTATTATTCCTAGCAAATTAAATAGACCAGTGATAGTTAACAACAAACAATTACAGGAGTCTAGGACATCTAAGAAGTACAAAGATGCTTATTATTTTAACAAGCGGCATAGAGTTTTTGACTTGCGAGAATTAAAGGAAAATGAGAGAGTTTGGATTACAGATTTGAAAATGTATGGTACCATTAACAGAAAGGGTGATACACCTCGTTCATATATTGTTGATACTGATAAAGGAAAATTTAGGAGAAATAGAGGTCATTTATTACAGGCACCCTCTGAAATGTCATCAGGGGAGCCCAGTTATAATGTTGATTCAGAAAATACTAATTACCCAGATACTGATTGTATAGAAAACTGTTGTGATTATATGTGTGATGATTCTAGTAATTATGCAAATGATAGTTTAAGTAATTCTGGTTCTTTAGATGTAAGAACAGACAATAGACTTGCAGATACTCCTAAAAGCTTGCCTAAAAGGATTGTTAAACCTCCAGCTTATTTAACGGATTACCAATTATATTGTATTAGTAAATAATTTATTTTAAAATTAAATTCTTTGCACCTATTGTTCTAAATGTCGGTAAAAGGGAAAGATGTTTAATCTGTACTTGTCAATGTTGTTAATAATCTGTATTGTGAGTGGAGTCTTGCCGCCTTTTGGAGAGTATTGACAGATGATTGATGAGAGAAATAAAAGTTACAAGTTTAAGCTTCAAACGCTATTTTATTTATTAATTCAGTACATACAACACCTATGTCCACAGATCCTCACGACTTTGAACCCCTCAGCCCTGCTCATTTCTTGGTTGGTCGTCCGCTGACCGCTCCGCCGTGCACAGACTTCAGAGACAAGCCAGAACATCGGCTGTCACGCTATCAGCGAGTGGAACAGATTCGCCAACATTTCTGGACTCGTTGGTCAAAAGAGTATGTTTCAGAGATGCAAACAAGACGCAAGTGGAGTACTAGTCAGACTGACTTGAAGCCCGACACACTGGTACTAATAAAGGAAGATCATCTGCCTCCATTGAAGTGGCGTCTGGGCAGAATAATCACAGTCTTTCCAGGGAAGGACGGAATATCCAGAGTGGCCGACATCAGAACTCAGGCTAGAGTTATTCGACGAGCTTTCTCGAAGATATGTCCTCTGTTAGCCGAAGAATAACATCACACGCACATCATGTTTTTTTTATTGAAAGCCGTGTCTTTCAAGGCCGGGGGCATGTTGAAACACATCACATTATCACGGAATGATTACGCCTCAAAGTGTAATTGCTTATACATTTGAGCAGGCACGCACAGCGCTCTTCACTACCAACCGACGGCTGCGATGTTGAGGATGACGTCGATGGTGACGTCAAGAATTTCGAATTCGTTGCTGGCCGTTGAAGAATGACATTCGTTCTTGGAATACCGCACCTAACACATCAATTGTAATCGTCATACTGCTAAATTTGTAAATTCGTAATTAAAATCAATTGCAACAGTATTTCTTCGCATCATTGAGAATACTCCTTCGCATTATCAACACTGTGTAAAGAATAAAAAGTTGTCTAACTGTAAGGACCCGGCAAAGAGAGTATAAGTCAGAAGTCCGGAAGCGAATAGGTTTCTTCGAAAGTACTTTAAGAGTTGCTCTCTGAGCTCTTTCCAAGCGCAACATATGAGTCTTTGCTGATCCTCCCCAAGATGTAATGCAGTACGATAGCACTGATTGGGCGAGAGCAAAATAAATGGTTTTTAAATATTTGAAGTCAACAACCGATCGGAGACTCTTAAAGGTATAAATTAATTTACGCACTCTCGACACTGTGTATTCGATGTGTTGCTTCCAATTCATAGCGCTATCAATCATGACTCCCAGATATTTAGAAGATGAGACAACTTTCAATAATGTACAGTTACAGGGTACCGAACCATTCACATAAGGACAAACATGAGCTCGAACGGAGAACGATGGAGGATTTTGTGAGGCTGCTGTGGGAGCGAAACCTATAACTATGGTCTTAGATAAATTGAGAGTGAGAAGATTTGCACTAAGCCAGCTCATAATAGATCGCAGGGCATTTTCTGTGTAAACACGAACTTCGTCCCAGTTTCGACCATGAACAAGAAGTGCTGTGTCGTCAGCATAGGTGATAATTTTGGTGTTGGGAAGTGACATGTTGCAGAGTTCATTTATGTATATTAAGAATAAAGTGGGGCCAAGAACGCTTCCCTGCGGGACGCCAAAGCTAAGTGATTCCTCCTCACTCTCAAATTTATCTATAACAACAATTTGCGAACGATTTGTGAGGTAACTGTTAAATAAATCAAGGGCGATGCCTCTAACGCCAATAGAGTGAATTGCTATCTCTTTCACTCTCATTGGCGAAATGGATAACTGTAACTGAGGAATGCTATTCTTTGTGACAAGGGGATGAGGCGGGGGATGTAGTCCGAGCGCCTATTGTGTTCTGGCGTAGTCGTTTGCCTGCTTTTGTTTGCGCCTTACGTACGATACGCTCATTTGTGATTATTTGACGAACTTTGCTTTCGGGTTTTGTGTGAATACGGGATTTTGACAAATTTGGCATTCTTAACGGATTACTTATTTTGTCAGGAAATGTTACGGAGACAAGCTGAAAAATTTCTTTAAAAATATTCTATGGACTGATGAATCACATTTTAAGCGATGTGGGGTGTTTAATGCGCATAACTACCATTCGTGGAGTATTGAAAATCCACACCTCACAAGGGAATCTAAAGATGGCAGCAGGAACAGTTATTTTTGACCTTCAAATAATAAATTTTTAGCTTTTCTACAATCATTTTTGGTTTATTAATAAATAATTGGAATTAAAAAAAAATTATTCAGAAGTCGAGTTTTATGAAATTTTCACCTTGCTGTCTTTGATGGCCGATTTAAGCCAAAGTAGCCCTATTAAGTACTTTTTTTTAATTATTATGAAAGCAGAGAGTCTAGAGAAGTTTTTACACATACTTAGAAACCATGAATTCGCCTGTTTAGATGTTTAATTTAAAGATGAATTTTTAAGTAATTATTCACTAACATTCAAATTTTGACTTTACACTACTGTTTTCTAAATTTCCACTAAAGTTACGAAGTTGATTACTTTAGACATAAAAGAAGCACTAAAGATAATTCAGTGGCATAAAGAAAAACATTAAAATATGTTCAACTTTTTTTTATTAAAAATTTTTAAGTTCTTTAGATCGAAATTTTCAAAAAGTCAGAAAAAAGATTATTACTCTAAAACTACGAATAATCGCGGAACATACATGGGGGTGATTCGGGTACTCCAAGAGATGCTCTAACTCTGGACTTTCGCTTGACACTATTTTTTGGGACACCCTGTATACAAATAGTAGTTTTAGCATTCACGAATTTATCCAAGGTTCAAAATATCCTTGAGGGTTAAATTTTCGGGTAAGTAAATTAAATATGAGATTAACCTCAAGTACCTCTAAGCGATGAAATAAAAGCAGTGTGTCTTCGATTTCCTTCCTATAGAATTTGTGAATCTCTGCAATAGAAAAATTCCAACATTTTAGATAACGGGAAATACCCGTCACTTAAATAGTCCAAATTTTAGGGTTCCGTACCTCAAAAGAAACACTGAACCATTATAGGATCACTTTATTGTCCGTTTGTCTGTCAAGACTATCTTGGAAACGCGTGAAGGTATCGAGTTGAAATTAAAACCATATAATTACTCAGTTCTACACTAACAAGTTCTAGTCCCTTGAAGATGTGAAAAAATCAAACTTCTAAGTTAACAAAAAAAGGTGCGGCCTTTATGTCGCCAAAAACGTATATTTCGACATTCGCACGGGTATCAAAATGTATAGGGTAGCCAGCCTGACCATACCAAAGAGACACAGCAGCTATTAGCTGAATAAGTTACATAAGAAAATCTACCCTTAATTATTTATGTTATATTTCTCGTAATAAAGACATTTTAGTATTAGGGATCTATTAAATACCTACATAATATAATTATCGACGTTGAAACTAGGTGAGTGATGAGCACGACATCACTGGGAGAAGAACTGACAAGCGAGAATTAGTGACGGACGACCTACAAAATTTCGAAACATCTTGCATATACGTGTCTCTGTCTAACTTCTATTAGCAGGGCCTAATGTCAAAGTGAGTCAAATATATTAAGTTCAGTAGCTATTATTGCTAGGTTTCTATGCTTTAGTTATTCTTCTGAGATAGAAACCTAGCAAAAATAGCTACTGAACTTAATATATTTGACACACTTTGACATTGAGGGTAATTCTGAAGATACCTGCTTTGGGGGTAATTCTGAAGATACCTGCACTAAAACTAAAATTAAACATATAATTTTAAATTAGTTTTAGGTAATTCGTATTCTGAAACGCCGGACTCTCTTAATTTAAACTGTATTTGACAATTTCTTAAATTGAATACACAGATTATAAATACACATAGTGCTGTAGAAAAACGGGATAATTTAGAAACATTAAAAACAGCTATATTCTACTAATTTTACTATCACAAATTATTAATTTAAGATTTGATCGTATTTGTAAATAACAGAAAAGAAATTTTATTATTTATCATTAATTTTATCACAAAAGAAAAATTATTCGACATTTATTCTGCGATTGTGATGGCTTCGCGCCTATGCCATGAAATAAAAAAAATTACGTGGAAGTCTGTAGTTGTATAGATAGGTACTTCGGAGGTACTTCGTGACTTCCTCTGAATTTTAAAATTGCGTATTTTGTTTCATTAGTAATTTTTGTTTTCTTTTCATAATAACCGCTGTTATTTATTGACAAATAATAGTAATTGCTAGGCAACAAATTTTAGATAGGCATACTTCTATCTGCAGATAGAATATTAATTTCTGTTGTAAGAGTAAATACATATATACATAACCTACCTATCATCTAAATGTCAGTACTATTAGACTACTTGGGAACAAACAAATTACAACTCACGACTTGGCAATTGATGCTATAAAAGCCTTTCCTTATAAATGCCATAACAACCAATTCATCAAAAAAATTGACTTCGGTAATGTTAGAAAATCGTTAAAAAGTAACAAGATAAATTTAGACGGCACCTAAAAGTTCACCTCCTAAAATTAGTTTGACATATTTAAAATTATAGAAAAAATTACATTTAGGAAGCATGTCAGAATACGAAAATAACATCTAACACTAAATTGAGTAGTTTAGTAACGTCACTCTTAATTTTAGAGTTAACTTGTGAGTTCTGAATACCAAACGGTGATTGACATTTCTATCTCTAATTTTATTTAGTTATAGTTTTAGGTGGTCGCTTCAGAATCACCCCCATTGTAATAACTGCAAGCATATAAATACAGTGTACTAATTAACCAATATTATTCGACAATATACCATCATCTACGAGTTGTGTCTTATTGCTGCCGATACTTTAGTGGCGACGAGGAAAATTGCAAGATGTCGTTCGGAAAAATCAACGAGTTTGACGTGAGCACCGGGAGCTGGACATCTTACGTGGAGCGACTGGAGATGTACCTGCGGGTGAACAAGGTGGAGAAGGAGTTGTGGCTTGCAACTTTGATAACGGCGGTTGGCGATGAGGCGTACGAGCTGCTGAGCAGTCTTGTGAGCCCGGTCAAACCAGCGGAGTTAACGTACACTGCCGCGGTGACGGCGTTGCGGGACCATCTGCAGCCTAGAACGTCAGTGGTAGCGGAACGCTACCGGTTTCGGCAGAGAAGACAGCGGAGCGACGAGAGCGTGGCGCAGTATGTCACGGAATTGAAGAAACTTACAAGATTTTGCGACTTTGGGAACAATCTGGATGACAATTTGCGTGACCAGTTTGTATGTGGGGTAGGCAGCGATATCATCCGCCAACGGTTGTTTGCGGAGGAAGGCCTGACTTACGCTGGAGCCGTGAAGTTGGCTACTGCTTTAGAAACGGCAGAGCGGGATGCGGCTTCCGTGGACGTGTCTAGCGGGATGTTCACGGGGAAGACGGGAACTTTGCATGCTGTGAAGACGAGGAGGACGGAGCGTGGCCATTCAAATTTTGGTACCAGATCCGGACGTTGCGCGGCGTGTGGAGGTAGCGGGCACAGCGAAGAGACGTGCCGGTTCAGTGAGTTTGTATGAAGCCGGTGTAAGAGAACGGGGCACCTGAGACGTGTGTGCCCAAGCAAGTCTATTAGCAGTGGAGGCTGGAGGAAGGTGAACAATGTCGAGGCTGCTGGAGTTGATGAGACTTTGCACCGGGAAGAGTTGGAAGAGGAGCTACATCAACTCAGTTTGAACAGTTACAAACCGGTGAGTCTTCCAATTTCCATCGATGGAGTTAGGCTACACATGGAAGTAGATACTGGTTCCGCGGTTTCTTGTATAAGTAAAAAAACTTATAATAAATATTTTTCATCCAGACCAATAATTTCAAATAATGTTATTTTTAAATTTTATGACGGTAGTTGCATAAAACCTTTAGGAGTCATAAAACCGACAGTAAATTATAATAAAAAAGTACCCGCTTGGAATTATTTGTAATAGATGGGGGTACTACGTCTTTGCTAGGTAGACATTGGCTAACAGAGTTGGGTATAAAAATACCTTTGTTTAAAAATTTCATGTGCGAATTAGGAGAACAACGCAATTCCTGTACTGATAGGAATAACGATTTTGAAAATTTGATCAACAGGCATAAGGAGTTGTTCAGTGGTGGGCTCGGAAGGTTTACGGGGGGCAAGGCTCGACTGCGGGTGCGAGAAGGTGCAACCCCAGTGTTTTGTCGCGCGCGGCCGCTGCCCTACGCACTCCGGGACCGGGTGGATGCAGAGCTAGACACCATGCTTCGCGACGGTATCATTGAGCCAGTGGACTGTTCCGACTGGGCGACGCCCTTAGTACCGGTACGTAAAGCGGACGGAGGGTTACGAATTTGTGCAGACTATAAGGTTACATTGAATGCCGTTTTGCTGGTTGATAGGTATCCTTTGCCGAAAATAGCCGATGTTTTAGTTAATTTAAATGGGGCGCAATTATTCTCGAAAATCGATTTGTCACAAGCGTATAACCAAATCGAGTTGGACAGTTCGAAAGATTACACCGTAATTAATACTCATAGAGGTCTTTTTAAATATAACCGATTAGTGTTTGGGCTCTCTTCGAGTCCGGGAATTTTCCAGCGCATTATGTCACAGTTACTAGGCGATATTCCGGGGGTAGAAATTTTCCTGGATGACGTAATTATAGGGACTAAGGGATCGCGGGAGGAACATTTAGATACCCTAGGAAAAGTATTTGAACGCTTACAATCGCACGGTTTGAAACTAAAAAAAAGTAAGTGCTCATTCTTAGTCGAAGAAGTAAAATATTTAGGCTACATTATATCAAGTAACGGTGTTAAGGTGGACAAGGACAAGGTCGCAGCTATCGCTGAAATACCTCGACCAGACAGTGTTACACAGTTACGGTCGTTTTTAGGCTTAGTAAATTTTTATGCCAAGTTTGTACGTAATATTAGCACAATTCTATTTCCCTTATATGAGTTACTAAAAAAAGGCGTCGTGTGGAAGTGGTCAAAAGAATGTGAATACGCATTTGTTAAGATCAAGGAGATTTTGACTAGTACTGGCACACTATGATCCGAACAAACCGCTTACGTTGACTTGTGATGCCAGCGCTAGAGGCATCGGCGGCGTACTGACTCAGAGCACACGGTCCGGGCCCGGGGGGGAGGAGCGCCCGGTCGTGTACGTGTCGCGCGCGCTCACCGACGCACAGTGGTCCGGATTTTCAAAAAGGTGGACGTAGGATCGAAATTGCATATTTAACTTAACAAAAAATTGTTTCGTATAGGAAATTTAACGCTGATTAATACTTATTACTACAACTTTTCAAAAAAACTGCTCCTTCACGTCAAAAAAAAATATTGAAAATAAAAATGTATGGGAGAAAATCTATTTTATTTTTTTTCTCCGTTCAGTATCAAAGTATAGCAAGCAAACCTTATATTCTGGTAAGTACCTATTGTTCTTAATACGACGACATATAAATTGCGTGCGTATCCCTGCGGCCTTGACGCCTACGACGATTCAAAGTTTAAAATTTCAATTGGTTTTTTTTTAAATTATTATCGAGTTTTTCAATTATGCTGAATTTAAAATATAATTTCTTAATTATATAAGAATTAAAACATACGCATTCCAGCATTTGTTTCATTTTATTTTAATAAAAAATAGTAATAAAAGTCTTCAACAACAGTCACGTGCTGATTCGTTGCCTATTTGTAACTGACTGAAACGACTCCTGTGATATAAGAATCATTTACCCCCACCACCGGAGACATCGACGACGCTGATTGGCTGTTGAAGATGTGGTACTAATTTTGTCAGTCACTACTTGCGCGCGTGTGTTTGTTATAAATATCTGTGCATGAAACAATTAAAGGCACTCGTTTCTCAACCCTTGAGGAAGCAACATATCTAATTATCCGTGCTGTGTGAAAGTTTAGTGAGTTTCGTTATGGCTGCATTTGTAACAAACTTGGACATCTTTATGTTCCTCCGTGTTGAAGGAGATATGAAAAATTGGGCACGACTCTATGAAGCTATTATTCTACATATCCCAGTTGAAACATGTTCACAAGATTTAGAAATAATCAAGACCTTTTTGAAGAACTACGTCAGTAATATCAATCGCAGATGGACAAGTGCTTCTAGAAATCAGAAAACTTTCATGAATAGACATGCTGCGTGGTTACAATCAAATATTAGTTGGCAAAATTGCACTACTGTTAATTTATCCGAGATTTTTCAAGCCCAAGATGAAGTTATCGAAAACATATCGTCAGACAATACTTCATTTGACATCGATACTACAACAGCTGTGATTCCGTCGACATCTAGTACAACAACTGTGGGCACATCTACCGAAGTTCAGATTAGGAAGCCTTTTGTTGACCTCAGCAACAAACAGAAGAAAAGACGTTCAGAGTCTCTTTTGGACTATTCGCCGGAAGAACTTACTTTTGCATTAGTCGAAAGACTTAGGATAGACAAGAAGAATGACTTAGCTCGTGTTATTGACCATATAACGAAGAACCCTGATAGTGTTGCTATCGTTCAAGCCACATTGTTTAAGAAAAATACGAAAAAAACTTTTGATGGAGATTATGCTCTTGGTCTTTATACATCATTGAACCTGTCAAAATGGAAATACTTGTGTTTAAGGAAAGCGCTGTTAGATTGTGAAGTTCCAGTGTTACCATCGTATCACAAACTCCTTGAAGCTAAAAATAGATGCTATCCTCATGATTAAGAAATTACTGAGAGAGCAGCCAGAGTGAAGCTTCAAGCCCTATTGGATCTGACAGTCCAGAAGATTCTTCAAATTACTGGTACCCAGATTGATTCGTCAACTGAAGGATTGAAGTTAATTAGTAAATGGGGTTTTGATGGTGCTTCTTCACAAAGTACCTACAAGCAAAGGAGTGAAGATGTAGACTTCAGTGATTCATCGGTTTTCATGTCAAGTCTTGTCCCTCTTAAATTAGTTTCTAATAATAGCACCATATGGGAAAACCCAACACCTTCTTCAACACATTATTGCGGGCCCATTAAGTTCGAGTTTTGTAAAGAGACAGCAGAATACATCAAGCAAGAAGAAGCTGCATTGAAGGAAGAAATAAAAAATATCGATTCTACAAAATGTGCAGGGCTAGAGATTAGTCACAAGCTTCATATGACAATGATCGACGGAAAAATGGCCACTATTATAACGGATACTTCGTCTGCATCTGCCTGCAATATTTGCCTTGCTAAGCCAACTGAGATGAACAAGCTGTCAGAAGTATTTACAAGACCTGTTCGAGAAGATGTTTATAAATATGGACTTTCTACTCTTCATATGTGGATTCGTTGTATGGAGTGTATTCTACACATATCTTACAACATGGACTTTGAGATGTGGACTGCACGAGGTGCTAACAAGCAACTAAAAGCTGCGAAGAAACATTTGACACAAGAAGAATTCAAACAGCAAATGGGAATACTTGTGGATTTTGTGAAGCAAGGCTTTGGAACCACAAATGACGGAAACACAGCCAGAAGGTTTTTTAGAGATTATGAGAAATCTGCCGAAATAACCAATGTTGACAAAGACCTGCTGAAGCATTTTGCGGTTATTCTTCAAACGATTTCATCAGGATGTGCCATAGATATTGAAAAATTCAGGACTTATTGCAGAGAAACAGCTGAGATCTTTGTTCATCTATACCCATGGTTTTATATGCCCGCAAGTGTGCACAAGCTACTCATACACGGTGCAGACATTTGTCATCACTTTGGCCTCCTACCAATTGGCATTCTTTCCGAAGAAGCTGGAGAAGCAAGAAATAAAGAATTTCGAAGAGTTCGTGAGTCTCACACAAGAAAATTTAACAGGATAAAGACCAACGAGGACTTGCTTCATAATTTTTTAATTAGTTCAGACCCATATTTATCCCATATTCGACCAAAATACAGCAACTCAAAGCAATTCGATTTTTTTCCAGATGTTAAAGAGCTTTTGTTGTTGCCTGAGGTAGTAACAGAAGAAACCGAAAATATGGATCTACAGGAGTTGCAGTCTGAACATGATCCATTTATGTAAACGTGACAGATTTAATGATGTTGTAATTGTTAGAATTGAGTTTGTTAGTAGTAGTAGTTAAGTTGTGGTCCTTTTCAGGACTACTTAAAATAGTCAAAGGGTCGTGATATTCAGCCGTATCTGGTTAGACTGGACTGGACTGGAAGACAAGAAGACGCTCGGATGATGATGATGACTTAAAATAGTCATTTTCAAGACTTCAGAAAAAGCCCTTTTCAGGGCTAAATCTATTTCTAATTGTTTCTTTCAAGATAAGTCACACTAGTAGTATAACCACCAATATCAACCATGATTTATCAATAGGAAATATCAACAGATGAAAGAATAATCAACAGAAGACTATTTAAAACAAAAATAATCAAAAATGCTTATTTTATCATAACGTCACGCTTTATATTCCCCGAAAGCAAAGGTGTATACTACACTATAGTACACTGTAATTTCGCCAGTTATATTTAAGTCCCAAGTAATAGGGGGCGAGCCTAATAAAACGCGGGGGGCTTTTTTTATTAAAAAATTTATTTTGGATTAATTTTAATAGAAAAACTCGTTAATAATAATAAGATAATTCAACATAAAAATTTTAAACTTTATAGCATCGTAGGCGCCAAGGCCGCAGGGATACGCAAGCAATTTATATGTCGTCGTATTAAGGACAATAAGTACTTACCAGAATATAAGGTTTGCTTGCTATACTTTGATACTGAACGGAGAAAAAAAATAAAATAGATTTTCTCCCATACATTTTTATTTTCAATATTTTTTTTTGACGTGAAGGAGCAGTTTTTTGAAAAGTTGTAGAAATAAGTATTAATCAGCGTTAAATTTCCTATACGAAACAATTTTTTGTTAAGTTAAATAAGCATTTTCGATCCTATGTCCACCTTTTTGAAAATCCGGACCACTGTGCGACGCCGAAAAACATTACTCGCAAATAGATAGGGAAGCCTTAGCAATTGTATTTTGTTTGCAAAAACTTCATCAATATTTGTATGGAAGGCGTTTCACTCTTAGAACGGACCACAAACCGTTAGTGAGTATTTTTGGACCGAAAAATGGTATTCCAGCGATGGCGGCCAGTCGAATGCAACGCTGGGCTATCATAGTTTCTGCCTATAATTACGATATAGAATACGTTAATACTAAACTCAACGGAGCGGACGGGCTGTCGCGGCTGCCCGTCGCACGCGCGTGTAGGGATGACTCACTCGATCCACCCGAGCAAACATACTTACATTTCGCTCAGAACGCGTTGCTATTGGATTATAATAAGATCAAAGAACAAACGTTGACAGATCCCTTGTTAAGCCGAGTTTTATTGTACATAAGGGATGGCTGGCCAGATAGGAATGAAATTAGAGAATTGCAGCCTTACTTCAATAGAAGGAAGGAGCTGTATGAGGAGCTGGGCTGTATCATGTGGGGTCATAGGGTTGTGATTCCGGACAGTTGTAGGAGTAGGGTGTTAGATGAGTTACATGAATCACACATGGGTATTAGCAAGACCAAGGCCATGGCCCGCAGCTACGTGTGGTGGGCCGGCGTCGACGAGGCGGTTGAGGAGCGGTGCGCGCGCTGCGCAGTGTGCGCGGCGGTGGCGGATGCGCCGCCGAGGCACGCCGTCTCAGCCTGGCCTTGGCCGGATAAACCATGGTCCCGGGTACATTTAGACTTTCTAGGGCCGATTCAGGATAAAATTTATTTAATATTAATTGATGCTAGAACTAAATGGATCGAAGTATTCCCCGTACCGAGTACAGCAGCTCGGTTTACCATCAGTAAACTAAGTGAAGTATTTTCTAGGTGGGGTTTGCCAAAACAATTGGTTACCGACAATGGCCCACCATTTACAAGTACAGATTTTTCCAATTTTACTCGTGGGAATGGCATTGAACATTTATTTTCGGCGCCTTATCACCCGGCTTCAAACGGTGCAGCAGAAAATGCTGTACGTACTGTTAAGCGAGCAATCCGAAAAGCGATACGTAACAAAGAGAACATTGATATGTTTTTAAATACATTCCTGATGCATTACAGAAACACTGTTCATTGTACAACCGGGGAAAGTCCGGCTACATTAATGTTAGGTAGACACTTACGCACGAAATTGGATTTACTTAGACCTGACAGGGACAAGCGGGTTCGAGAAGCACAAGCTCGGCAAAAGGGTACAGGGACCAATGTAGATAGGTCTTTCGAGCACGGAGATGAGGTATGGCTACGCCAGTACCAGGGCGGGGACAAATGGATACCAGACAAAGTAGTGGAAAGACTAGGTACTACGGACTATAGATTGCTAGATTCAGTAGGAAAAGAAACACATAGACATATCGACCAGCTAAGACGGAGGTCTGCACGCAATTCTTTAGGAGTTCCGTTACCCACTAGTGACGATAACCCTCCGGAAGCATTACAGTCACCGGCGGAAAATAATAGTGCAGTCCAGCCCACGGCCGCTGGTCTAGCTCAGTCTAGCTCTCATATTTCCTCCCCGGACCCGGAGGAGAAAGGCGAGCAGAATAAATCACCTGCACCCTCTTTACCCGCAATCGAGTCTTCACCTGAGTTTTTCACCCCACCTCCATCCCGTTTAATCCGTACATGTCGATTGAATAAACCTGTGTCTTATAAGGAATAATAATTATGTTTTAGTTTGTGTAAATATTTGCTTTTCATTTATTTTAATGTTTATTTAATTCTTAGAACCATTATTGTTTTAAATTGTATTGGGATATTCAACATTGTATGTTATTTAGTCTCTGAGTTGATATTTGTTATTTTATAAGGTAGTATCACAGAATACTTAAAATTAGTAGGAGGGACTGTAGTATATTGTAATTGATGATAGTTCCTTAATTACATTTTATGCAGGTAGTCTGTATTTTATAATTATAAAATGTAGGTAATGTAATAACTGCAAGCATATAAATACAGTGTACTAATTAACCAATATTATTCGACAATATACCATCATCTACGAGTTGTGTCTTATTGCTGCCGATACTTTACTTCTTTTTTTAAATGATTATGAAAGCAGAGAGTCTAGAGAAGTTTTTACACATACTTAGAAACCATGAATTCGCCTGTTTAGATTTTTAATTTAAAGATGAATTTTTAAGTAATTATTCACTAACATTCAAATTTTGACTTTACACTACTGTTTTCTAAATTTCCACTAAAGTTACGAAGCTGATTATTTTAGACATAAAAGAAGCACTAAAGATGATTCAGTGGCAAAAAGAAAAACATTAAAATATGTTCTACTTTTTTTTATTTAAAATTTTTAAGTTCTTTGGAACAAAATTTTCAAAAAGTCAGAAAAAAAATTATTACTCGAAAACTACGAATAATCGCGGAACATACATGATTCGGGTACTCCAAGAGATGCTCTAACTCTGGACTTACGCTTGACACTATTTTTTGGGACACCCTGTATATGCTTGGAAATTAAACTAAAAACATTAACATTTGACCATAATTTATTGTTAAGACATTTTTCGATAGATTTATTACGCTTGATGTGCGGCCGGGCTTAGTTAGAATGTAAATTTTCCGAAGGCGGCGTTTTGATATTTTACCTTTTTGACTCTTTCTGTTCTTTTCTTGATCTAATATTTTAATTCTTAGCAAAAAATCATCTGAACTGGTTGTTCTTGGCATCCGTGTCAAGGATTCCTTAAAGAAATAGTTAAGAAATTAAATACGTTTTTATTTTCATAAATAATATTTTAGTTTAAAGATTTCCTTTCCTTAAATAACTTGACTTACGTCATGACGTCTCCATTTCATAGTTTTACTACTAAGTACATACAAAATTAATCTGATGGAAAATATCTGGAGCAAATTTGACTATGCTTTCTTGGACTCCAATTTCGTCTGACAATACACTTTATCCATATGTTTTTTATACATTGTCTTTAGGAAATCTGTAAAATAAAAATATCGACAAAATTTTACAACACTACACATGATCAAGAAAACCTCAAAGTAATTTTCTAAAAATCGCTAAAACATAAAAGTGAAGTTAATATTACGTATTGTTTTTCTACAAAATGATTCAGCGATATTTCATATGTATATAAGTGTACTTATTAGCTCACATTCAAGTAACAATATGAGAAAACATGCCAATTTAAGGTCAATAAATTTTGATTGTTTTCCTTTCGCGACGAATGAGACTTGCAGCCCCAAACTACACAAGACATTGTGTTACGGAGTGCACAAACACACACTATTTGTAAATACCTAAAGAATTCTTGCTTTCTAATCACTTAAATATTAATAAAATATCATCAAAATATTACTAGCCACGGGACGCACAAACAAATATTATACGAACAATTCAAATAGTTCAAACTCGGATGGTCTATCTTCGATACAAGGTACTATAGAATTTAGCCGTGTTATATATTTTTAACCAAAATGACAATTCAATCAATTCATATACTGACCACCTTGTGATATGCCAAAAGACAAATATTACTCATCTCTTACATTTACACAGTTTTGTGCCGTATGTTAGAAAGAGACAAATAGCACACAATTAATTCTTGTTTTAATCTTCCTTCTATGCTGGTAGTTGTCCGGTTGTTTTTTAACTCGCTCAGAGGTGTTGAACGGATTGCAGCAGCCAAATCTTTTATCTCCCTCTTTCACATGATTTTTTATTTCTCTCTCCTTCTAGTAGATGACATTATAGAATATGGCCGCCAATATCATCCAATCACGTAAGAGTATTTCAGTATAACCGCCTGTCAGAGCGTTTTTTACCCCGAGGCTCTGAACGGGTCGGTTGCTGTCAGAGTGCACTCGGAGTGCACTCGAGCGTAGGCTCTGAACGCGCCTCTGAGCATTATAGAATATGGCCGCCAATATCATCCAATCACGTAAGAGTATTCAGAGCGTTTTTTACCCCGAGGCTCAGAGTTGCGTTCCGAGGGTCAGAGTAATGCAACCGAGAGTGTTTTTCACACTCGCTCCGAGGTTCAGAACGGGTCGGTTGCAATGTTTTTTTTTAGTTTGTATCTTGCTGATCAAGAGCAAGCAAAGGGCAAAATATTACTAATCCTTACTATGAAATTAACAGTCAATATCCATTTTTCTGCTTAAAAATAATTACAACACATAGAAATCACTATATTCCCCTTGTATTAGGCTTAAAAGAGTTCAAAGTAGTGTTATTTAATAAAATAATAAATAATTAGCATATTTTTGACATCGACTTTGACATAAAATCTGTCAGAGTGTTTTTCACCCTACGCTCGAGTCGGTTGTTTGGTTGCATCACTCGAAGCTTCTGAACGGGCACAGAGTGTACTAACCGCCTGTCAGAGCGTTTTTTACCCCGAGGCTCTGAACGGGTCGGTTGCTGTCAGGGTGCACTCGGAGTGCACTCGAGCGTAGGTTCTGAGTTGCGTTCCGAGGGTCAGAGTAATGCAACCGAGAGTGATTTTCACACTCGCTCCGAGGTTCAGAACGGGTCGGTTGCTATCTTTTTTTTTAGTTTGTATCTTGCCGATCAAGATCAAGCAAAGGACAAAATATTATTAATCCTTACTATGAAATTAACAGTCAATATCCATTTCTCTGCTTAAAAATAATTACAACACATAGAAATCACTATATTTCCCTAGTATTAGGCTTAAAAGAGTTCAAAGTAGTGTTATTTAATAAAATAATAAATAATTAGCGTATTTTTGACATCGACATTGACATAAAATCTGTCAGAGTGTTTTTCACCCTACGCTCGAGTTGGTTGTTTGGTTGCATCACTCGAAGCTTCTGAACGGGCACAGAGTGTACTAACCGCCTGTCAGAGCGTTTTTTACCCCGAGGCTCTGAACGGGTTGGTTGCTGTCAGAGTGCACTCGGACTCGGAGTGCACTCGAGCGTAGGTTCTGAACGCAGCTCTGAACGCGCCTCTGAGAACATAATTCGTGATGTCGCATTTACACATGCGTGTTCGCCATTCGACGAAACATTCGACGAAATATTCGACGAAACATTCGACGAAACATTCGACGAAACATTCGTGTGGCGTTTACACATTCGTGTTCGCTATTCGCCTCGTCATTCGACGAAACATTCGTACCTACGAGTGCCACCGCGAACTACTGTTCACACATTCGCGGGTGATTCATTTTGATATTAGCACACGAACACGGAGGACGTGAAAATAATGGCGGCATGCGTGCTACATTTTAGTTTTTAATAATTTAAGCTTTAATGTTACAAACATATGGCGGACTTAGCGATAAACATCGCTCTCTACCAGTCAACCATTAGGCTAAGGAGAGAAAGTAAATGACGGCATAAGAAAATAAATGTAATAAATGACAATAATTGTTATATTCAAATAATATGATATTAAGAAAAAAACATACATACACGCACATAACACTCACATATACATATTGTATATGTGTGTGTGTGTAAGTGTTATGTAAGTAATGTGTATGAATGTGTTTATATATACACATACATACTTGCATATACAGCGCGCGACAGAGCGTCGGTGGCGCAGTGGACTCGGCACTTGCCTTCCAATCGGGGGGTCGGGGTTCGAGACCCGCCATGTACCAATGTGTTTTTCGTTTCGAATTTCATTTGTCTGACGCTCCTACGGTGAAGGAAAACATCGTGAGGCAACCTGCATACATCTGCGAAGAAGTTCAATGATGTATGTGAAGTCGACCAATCCGCACTGGGCCAGCGTGGTTGACTAAGGCCTAATCACCCTAATATAGGGTAGGCTCGAGCCCCTCGGTGGGGACGTATATGGGCTGTGATGATGATGATGATGATGATATTGAAGTCGGTACGAAACGATGATCTCTTATAAAGTCTTAAAAATGACACCGACTTCAAAATAGAAGTGTGATGTTGTCAGTACCTATTCTTATATTATTTTTACCTTTTCAGTGTTTTTGAAGTCGGTTTTTATTTTTAACCGACTTCAAAAAGGGAGGAGGTTCTTAATTCGATGCGAATGTTTTTTTTGTGTGTATGTTATGCGATTACGCCGCCAATTGTGGACTGATTTTCAACATTCTTTTTGTATTCTCTGATAATGGGATCTCATGAAAATCGATGGAAACGCTAATGAAATACCAGCTCACTGATGAGCTGGTATTAAATTAGGGTTTTTGTTTTTACTAAAAAGATTTCATTCACTAAAAAGTTAAAAATAAAAAATATTTTACAAAAAATAAAAACCGACTTCAAAAACGCTGAAAATTTTAAAATAATATAAGAATAGGTACAGACAACATCACACTTCTATATTGAAGTCGGTGACAAATTTTAAGACTTTCGAGGAGATATCGTTTGGCACCGACTTCAATATAGAAGTGTGATGTTGTCTGTACCTATTTCTTATATTATTTTTAACTTTTCAGTGTTTTTGAAGTCGGTTTTTATTTTTTGTAAAATATTTTTTATGTGTAATTATGATTGCGATGTTTTGGGTTCCAAATGAGCTCTTCTCTATAATAAAGTTCTAGGAATTCTAAAATTCGCACTTTACTCCACTCT
The DNA here is from genome assembly GCA_963935595.1 of Schoenobius gigantellus. Taxonomy (NCBI): domain Eukaryota; kingdom Metazoa; phylum Arthropoda; class Insecta; order Lepidoptera; family Crambidae; genus Schoenobius; species Schoenobius gigantellus. The sequence goes on along the minus strand of OZ012544.1, from coordinate 13,044,710 downwards.
AATTTGTCTACACGTTCGGTTGGGTCGGGCGCTAGCAGTCAACTAAATGCATGCGAATGTGTAAACAGTAAGTTCGTGTTCGCCATTCGTGCCCTTTGATTCGCGTCCAAAAAACCGCTCCCGACGCGAACTCACGAATCGCGAGGCGAATGGCGAGGCGAATAGCGAACTTACTGTTTACACATGCGTGTTCGTTATTCGCCTCGCGATTCGCGCGAATGTGTAAACGCGCTATTTCGCGCGAATCTCGAGGCGAATTGCTAGGCGAATAGCGAGGCGAATAACGAACACGCATGTGTAAACAGCTAGTTCGTTATTCGCCTCGCTATTCGCCTCGCGATTCGCGCGAATGTGTAAACGCGGTGTGAAAGTATCTCTCATTAGTCTGTGCCACATAACCTAAAAATTGTTGTAATGTTAACGTTTTAACATTAATAGAATAATGTTTATTGCAGAAACACAAATGTTCAACAAATTATATTGTTTACATATACCTTACTTTGCTTGAACATTATATGACAACATCGCTATGGTAAAGAATAAATATATATATATTTACATATTTTAATGTGTCACAAAGCGTATAGAAATATAAATTTCAGGCAAGTTCAGTAATTTTAGCAGGCCTAGGGATGGCTGCGGTTGGATTTGCTGGCCGTTATGTATTAAGGCAGCTGCCTAATGCTTCAACGAAATTTGCAGAAGCATTGAAAAATTTGCCGAAATTTGATAGTGAGACCTTAGCAAATTCGAAGTATTATAAAGGTGGATTTGAACAGAAAATGACTAAAAGAGAAGCAGCTCTAATATTAGGAGTCAGTCCCACAGCTAGTAAAGCCAAGGTTTGTTTATAATCGTGATTTTATCTTGTATATAAAAATGAATAGCAGAGTGTTAGTCTCACAGAAACTCTAACGGCTCAAACGATTTTTAGGAATTTTCTGTGTGTTTGAAATGGTCCAAGGAAGGTTTAAACGTATAATTGGACCCGGTAGGTCGCGCTTTAATCGAGGAGGACAATGTCTGCCAGGCCCACTAGTCTTCTATAGCAAATGAAACGCTGTGTGTTAGTCTCGCTTAAACTCTGAAACAGCTCTACAGATTCTTACGAAATTTTCTGCGTGTATTTGAATAGGTCCAGGGAAGGTTTAAAAGTGCAATTGGACCCGGTAGGTGCACTTTAATGGGGCAGGACATCTGCATGGTCATGTCATGTCATCATTCAAAAAATGGATTGATGTGTGTTAGTCTCGCTAAATCCCAAAATGGCTCAACTGATTTTTGCTAAATTTTCTTTTGTTCCCTTCAATACAGGGGTGGTTAAAAAGAAAGATAATAGGGAAAATTGTAAAGAAAAGCCAAAAATAATTTAATTTGTATGGGAAACTACTGTACACTTTGCAATTGTTTATTTAGGGTATAAACATTTGTTTTTTACCCTTCGCTGTTCACAAACTAGCCAGAGTGAAACTGAGGGTGACTGAATGATTTACTCAGCCCGCTCAGAAACAATCTGTCAAGTGAATTTTGCACCAACATGTGCAAATTTTTACCCCTGCTGGAGTGCTGATAAACTTTACCTGTCCTTTTGAAACATTCTTTTTCTCTATCAGGTAAATATGACTGTTTTTCTTTTTTGATTGAAAAAACGAAATGTGTCTGAATGGAGCCTTAGATAATGTCATCTGTCAAAGAGTTCACCAATCAACTTGTTAACAATAATTTTAGTAAAAAATGTTTTGTTGTAACAAAAACTTGTTTTCAGATAAGAGATGCCCACAGGAAAGTGATGTTATTAAATCATCCTGATAAGGGTGGATCCCCTTTGATTGCTGCTAAAATAAATGAAGCCAAGGATCTGCTAGAAAGTGGAAAGTCATAGAAATAGTGTAGCATATGTAAATATCTTTATAGTATTCAGAATAAAAAATATAGAAGTGGATGTTTATTTATAATTCAATAACCACTCAATGACTTAGGCAATATTTTAATTTACAACACTCAACAGATCAAAAAATTATATTTACAATTATTATGGCATTTGTTATTTTAAAAAAAGTTTATCATATGTTTTCTAACATTCAATAATCGTTTTTCTTATTTGTTAATCAATAAGTAATTACTATGTAGAATGAGTCTGTCAAACCTCTTATTTATTTCCCGAGAACGAAGAAACATCCTTCTTAAAATTATGTTTGTCATAGATGTGCCAACAAACAAACAATACAAAATTAGATATCAAATAACCCACTCTGATCTGCAAAATATTAAACAACTGCATGTTTGTTTTAACCCTACCTTAATAGATCAATAAATAGTAAACAGGTCTACTACAATTTTAAGTAAATGCTGATAATAATTAGCTGTAGTGGTCAGCAGGCCTATTACCGATCTCATGGTTTTCAAATGATATCATATGAAATCATTTTGCAAAACGAGACAAGACTCGGTCAGATTTTTGATCATTTGTTCATTATATCATGATAACAACATTGAAATTATGCCAAAGTGATGATATATTTGGAGATCAGTAATTCGAAATGAAGCATTTCATGACTTCTTTTTCTCAAAATTTATACCATGTCATATGATTAAAAGATCCATAATAGGCCTGAAGATTAGGTAAAAAAATTCATGAAACTTTTATATGCACATGCCCAACAAGTAAATAATATTCTGGGAGAATAATTTTTCTATGCGCTTTGTTGTTGTATTGTGTACGTTACTAAACTAAAAAAATAGAGAACATTTTTTACTTACATGTACACAATGTATTACCAATCCGGCATAAATTCATCAAAATTTCCTATTAAAAATAAAATATGAGCATGTACAAAAACATACAAGAGCTAAATATCAATAAATCTCAAAAAATATAATACTATGAAATGCAAATAATGGCATTTTCTTCATAATTATTTCATATTGTTTATGCGTAAACATTTCTATGTTTATTCTTTGTGTTATTGTAAAATCTTGATCTATTCTTCTTGTATCTTACTATTATATGCTTCGGCTTTATATTACATAGCAATGAGATCAAAATTCTTAATGATACTATATCAATATTTGGTTTATCTATGTTCCTTTTGTTGTTGTTCACGTCGTTGCTTAGAATATCTTGCTCTTAGCTTAGTAATTGTGACATTCGACAATGTTCCAGGTACCTTGAAGATTGACTGAAAAAATCGAAATATGTATAGTTAATGGGTGCTTTATCTCTAAAGTTTAAATTCTGCTGCTCGTAAGGATGCACGCTGAAGCTTGCATAAATGAATTAAACATATTGCCCACTCTAGTCACAAGAGTTTGTACATTATATCCTAGAAAAATCAGCCTTTCCTCTTTTGAAAACCATGGAAAAGGTGATTAACTTATATGTAAGGGAAATGCATTTGACAGGCAATCTTTACACTTAGGCAACACCTTTACCAGAAAGGAGTGTTAAAGGAAACTGCCTTAGTTAAATTGACCATTATACTTGAATAATAGCCTTGTGTGCCTTTCTGGACCTCAACACAAAATGATCGTGTAATGTCTGCATTAGCATCAACCAATTAGTAAGCTCTTAGGTGACAATGCGAATGGTGAGAACCACACTGTTAAATTGACAATACTGGTAGTGTGAAGAGGGGGTGTCCCCAGAGCGGGATGCTGTCACCACTACTGTGGTGTTTGGTTGATGACTGTCTTGCCCAGAAGTTATACATGGCGTATCTTCCTACACAAGGCTACGCAGCTGACCTGGTGGTCCACAAAGTTGGAAATTGTCCTTTAATTATATCACATCTCATGCATTTTCTTCTTAAGAAGATTGATTATGGTGCTGTCAGATTTGGGGTGTCAGTAAACGTCAGCAAAATCGTAATAGTTGCTTTCATTAGGAGGAGGAATCTAGACGCCTTAAGGCACCTATACTTTACCGACTTAAGTTTAGGCACCTTTGGAGTCAACATGGACGGAAGGCTTAACTGGGGTATACAAAGGCAACATAATCAGGAAGGCCAAATCAGCAGTCGGCATCAGCTGTAAGTTTACTGGTGGGGACTGAAACCGAGATACCTACTTTGGCTTTACACCGTTGCGGTAAAACCTATCATTAGCTACAGGTGTTTTGTTTGGTTTAAGTAGATGGCAATAGGGACCACTATTAAGGCCCTCAAAAAAGATGTGCCTGCTTGATGAATATAGGGGCTTTCGCCGAGAGGGTTCCCTATTTCTTGCATAAAATTTTAAGTCATAATGCAACATGGCATACTTTTACTCAAAATCATGTCAAAAGAAAAATAGAAAAATTTTCCGAAAATGTAAAAAAAAATCAACTGATTTTTGTATGGAGCCAGCACTTCAAAAAAATTCAACGTATTTAGTATGGATGAGTTCAATTAAAATTCGCACCCCCTTTGCTCTTAGAGCATTCATACATAGGTTAAATGATCTAAGCCTTTGCTACACAAGGTGGAATCTGGACTACACGTCATATAACTTTCGAACTCTTTTTATAAAATCTTCATAGTTTATAGCAGTAAATATTAATTTATTGTATGTGTAGTGTGTATACGTTTATTATTATTAATGAATATTTTTTTATAATCAGTACACTTCTTCCCGCATATTAATCTCAAATCTCAATACACCTGCTAGGGTTGGCTGGTAGAGCTCTCTTTAAGAGATAAGCTTGCCCTTGTAAGTAACTCACATATGTAACCATACTGAATGACAATTGTGTACAATTAAGAATATATATAAAAAAAAAACCTATGAAAAAAGGCAAACCCACCCTTGACTATTTTTGATAAGTCCATTATGTGTGTCTTCAATAGCTGTGAGGTGTTGGGGGGTCAAAAATGTTGTAATTTTTTAGCTCCAATGCACCGTTTTCGAGATAGAAGCCTTTTTGTAAATATTTTTCTTGAAATTACGCAGGGTTGAAATTCCTTACAAAAACTATTTCTCTTAAAAAACTCTGCTATCATTAGAGAATCTATTTCCGGAAAATTGTCCGATTGGGTTTTCAGAAAATCAACATCCAATTTTTTTTTTACTCCAAATTACACAATATTTTTTTAATTACACTGATTTAATTAATCACTGAGTCTCTCTAAACAAAACTAAATTATTTAACGTAAATAAAAATCAAACAATGCACACGTGGCACAAGCATCAAGTAATCGGTAAATGAATATGATCGAGCAGTCGCATGGATCATAACAGATGACGTCATCGTAAAGAATCAAGCTGGAGCGCGCGTTTCAAAGTAGTTCAGAAAACCTTTAATAAATCCATCATTTCTTGATGGATTTTAATAAAATAAAAATGAAATGCTCAGTAATTTATTGTGCATACAATGTAATTAGTAAAAATCAGATTTGCTATTATGTGATTGATCCTCATTGTGTTATGGATGTGAGCTGTTTGTGTACCAAATAATAAATAAATGAAAAGTTATACATGTATGGAGATTAACACCTCTTGCACAAAAGATAATGTGTTTGAATTGTTCAATCGAGTGAAAGGAGAAAATATATGAATGTACATTCAGCAACATGCCAGATTTTACATGTTAACCTTGAAACCACTCTTATGTTGCTCGTAATAGCGACTACTTTTGTAATGCAAATGTAAAGTTTGACATATTGTTGATTGTATATTACTAAATTTGGACTATAATAAATTTACAAACCTGCATAAATTCATGGCAATGTAAAGCACTGGCATTTTTAACAATTGCCTTAAAACATTCTGCCAATGTGGTAAAATCTTTACATGCCATTATTGCAGTTCTATTGGATTTTATCAAAGTGATACACACTCTGAACAGTATTTTGGAGCCTTCATAAAAAAGGCAGTCCCATATTCGTAGTACTGTTTCTATTGGCAGAACTTCAGCGAATAAACAAACAAACCATTTTGTGGTAATAACAGCCCAAGGCAAACCTGTAATACAATTAGATTGTTTTAATGCATTCCATGTTTTGACAAATAAAATTATTATAATTAATTTTTAAGTCTCTCTATGGTATCATGAGAAATTACTCTGTAGAAATAACTAAAATACTGTGACTCTTTAGCGCACAAATGACTGAATACCAGTGAATATGAGTCAGATGAAGTCACACTCTGAGTCATTGCAAGGAGTGGAACTATTATTGTAAATACAAATTTAATGTCCTTATAACTTCTTATAATAATAGAGAATAAATAAAAAAATACACTTCTGCATATTATTGATTTCAATACTTCTAATATCTAGCAAACTTAAGACTAATTAATTTAAATCAAGATCAAATCAGGCATGAAGGTAATAATCATACCTAAATTGATAACATGTTGGTGTACATCTGGTACTTTAGATTTTACTAATTCTGATAACACTTCAATATCTACAATCAGCCCATCCATTGTTTTAGTGTAATAGTCAGGCAAGATTTTCTCAACTAAAACTTTCATAAGCCAAAATGAAGTTTCTTCACTTTTTGTAGCCAATAACAATAACCCTGTATTAAAAGATCATAATCATTATAATGCATTAAATCAATATGATTGGTAAAAAAACAGAGTGAAGGATTTACCAGCTATATAATTTAATCCTTGGCAGTAACCAACCACTCTGTTACTATGTGCATATGCTATAAGTATATTAAACAAATGTGTCTGATGATTTGCTTCTTTGGTAAAGAAAATATTATCTGGAAATGTGCGAGGCAAATCTGTTTTAACCAAGTCCACAAGCTCTTTTTCAAAGGGGCTATCCAATATTTTTTGAAAGAGGTCTGGACATTGTTCTTTCATACTTTCTGCTTCTGATATTGCCATCCAAACAGAAGGGCGATGTTCACCTACAATAAAGTACTTTTTAGCTAATGCAAACAAATTATATATATTGATGTTTATATTGGGCTGGAAAACCTATTGATGTAAAAATGTGAACACTTACTTGGAATACCTTTCCGGACATATCTCTTGACAGTGTTCGTCCGTTTGACCGACTTTCTTTCGCCAAGAAGACTGGCCCACTTCTGGGCTCTTGTAGCAAGTACCTTTAAATATACGGACATGAATTCTTCATAGCTTTCGTAATCAAAATCTTCATGTCTTTCGAATCCATACTCATCTACGGAGCTGAAAATAATATTTTTAGTCAAGAAGAAACAAATAATTTAAACAGGAAAAGGAATCGAGCATACCTAAATTGAGAATGAGACATATTTATGCTCCGACATTTGAAATCTTGTTTAATTAATTAAACATTCATATTAATGGTTGTACAAGCAATTCAATTTATTCTCCAAACTCCAAACAAAATACAGTTTCAGCTTCGAGCGTAATTAATAAACAAGGACGAATAATTATGGTAAGCACAAAATCACGGCACGAACAAACAACAAAAAGTAAAAATGGGCTAGCTGGAGGGGGAGCTTTTAGAGAGGGGAAATGGGGGGAAGCGAAATGTCAAGACCTCAGAATAAGTACACCAATGGACGCGTAATGTACAATATGTCTCTTTTGCGTCCAGTTCAGTCCGCCATTACAAAGCACCGTGTTTATTGTTGTGCTAAAATATCAGTCAGTGAGCAATATTTCTGAGTGAATTTTACAGTTCTATGTTTTTTATTGATTTTTTTAATGAATTGTATAAAGAAAAACATAATAAGTCTGGAATCTGGGATGCGGCGTCCTAAGTTTTTTCCGCCATCTTAGAGCACCAACACAAATCTTGGCACGCTTTTTTCGTAGGTATTTCATGTCTATTGGTATCTATTCAATTCAATTTTTAGGTTGTATGGCCGCTGTCAGGTGTGACAATTGGTATCTATAGTCTTAAGGTCAAGACACATGTCAAAATCTTTTTTTTTTCTTTTAGAATTTAATATTTAACAGCTATGGTAGTGGGGGTGATTCTGAAGCGACCACCTAAAACTATAACTAAATAAAATTAGAGATAGAAATGTCAATCACCGTTTGGTATTCAGAACTCACAAGTTAACTCTAAAATTAAGAGTGACGTTACTAAACTACTCAATTTAGTGTTAGATGTTATTTTCGTTTTCTGACATGCTTCCTAAATCTAATTTTTCCTATAATTTTAAATATGTCAAACTTTACAATTATTATGGCATTTGTTATTTTAAAAAAAGTTTATCATATGTTTTCTAACATTCAATAATCGTTTTTCTTATTTGTTAATCAATAAGTAATTACTATGTAGAATGAGTCTGTCAAACCTCTTATTTATTTCCCGAGAACGAAGAAACATCCTTCTTAAAATTATGTTTGTCATAGATGTGCCAACAAACAAACAATACAAAATTAGATATCAAATAACCCACTCTGATCTGCAAAATATTAAACAACTGCATGTTTGTTTTAACCCTACCTTAATAGATCAATAAATAGTAAACAGGTCTACTACAATTTTAAGTAAATGCTGATAATAATTAGCTGTAGTGGTCAGCAGGCCTATTACCGATCTCATGGTTTTCAAATGATATCATATGAAATCATTTTGCAAAACGAGACAAGACTCGGTCAGATTTTTGATCATTTGTTCATTATATCATGATAACAACATTGAAATTATGCCAAAGTGATGATATATTTGGAGATCAGTAATTCGAAATGAAGCATTTCATGACTTCTTTTTCTCAAAATTTATACCATGTCATATGATTAAAAGATCCATAATAGGCCTGAAGATTAGGTAAAAAAATTCATGAAACTTTTATATGCACATGCCCAACAAGTAAATAATATTCTGGGAGAATAATTTTTCTATGCGCTTTGTTGTTGTATTGTGTACGTTACTAAACTAAAAAAATAGAGAACATTTTTTACTTACATGTACACAATGTATTACCAATCCGGCATAAATTCATCAAAATTTCCTATTAAAAATAAAATATGAGCATGTACAAAAACATACAAGAGCTAAATATCAATAAATCTCAAAAAATATAATACTATGAAATGCAAATAATGGCATTTTCTTCATAATTATTTCATATTGTTTATGCGTAAACATTTCTATGTTTATTCTTTGTGTTATTGTAAAATCTTGATCTATTCTTCTTGTATCTTACTATTATATGCTTCGGCTTTATATTACATAGCAATGAGATCAAAATTCTTAATGATACTATATCAATATTTGGTTTATCTATGTTCCTTTTGTTGTTGTTCACGTCGTTGCTTAGAATATCTTGCTCTTAGCTTAGTAATTGTGACATTCGACAATGTTCCAGGTACCTTGAAGATTGACTGAAAAAATCGAAATATGTATAGTTAATGGGTGCTTTATCTCTAAAGTTTAAATTCTGCTGCTCGTAAGGATGCACGCTGAAGCTTGCATAAATGAATTAAACATATTGCCCACTCTAGTCACAAGAGTTTGTACATTATATCCTAGAAAAATCAGCCTTTCCTCTTTTGAAAACCATGGAAAAGGTGATTAACTTATATGTAAGGGAAATGCATTTGACAGGCAATCTTTACACTTAGGCAACACCTTTACCAGAAAGGAGTGTTAAAGGAAACTGCCTTAGTTAAATTGACCATTATACTTGAATAATAGCCTTGTGTGCCTTTCTGGACCTCAACACAAAATGATCGTGTAATGTCTGCATTAGCATCAACCAATTAGTAAGCTCTTAGGTGACAATGCGAATGGTGAGAACCACACTGTTAAATTGACAATACTGGTAGTGTGAAGAGGGGGTGTCCCCAGAGCGGGATGCTGTCACCACTACTGTGGTGTTTGGTTGATGACTGTCTTGCCCAGAAGTTATACATGGCGTATCTTCCTACACAAGGCTACGCAGCTGACCTGGTGGTCCACAAAGTTGGAAATTGTCCTTTAATTATATCACATCTCATGCATTTTCTTCTTAAGAAGATTGATTATGGTGCTGTCAGATTTGGGGTGTCAGTAAACGTCAGCAAAATCGTAATAGTTGCTTTCATTAGGAGGAGGAATCTAGACGCCTTAAGGCACCTATACTTTACCGACTTAAGTTTAGGCACCTTTGGAGTCAACATGGACGGAAGGCTTAACTGGGGTATACAAAGGCAACATAATCAGGAAGGCCAAATCAGCAGTCGGCATCAGCTGTAAGTTTACTGGTGGGGACTGAAACCGAGATACCTACTTTGGCTTTACACCGTTGCGGTAAAACCTATCATTAGCTACAGGTGTTTTGTTTGGTTTAAGTAGATGGCAATAGGGACCACTATTAAGGCCCTCAAAAAAGATGTGCCTGCTTGATGAATATAGGGGCTTTCGCCGAGAGGGTTCCCTATTTCTTGCATAAAATTTTAAGTCATAATGCAACATGGCATACTTTTACTCAAAATCATGTCAAAAGAAAAATAGAAAAATTTTCCGAAAATGTAAAAAAAAATCAACTGATTTTTGTATGGAGCCAGCACTTCAAAAAAATTCAACGTATTTAGTATGGATGAGTTCAATTAAAATTCGCACCCCCTTTGCTCTTAGAGCATTCATACATAGGTTAAATGATCTAAGCCTTTGCTACACAAGGTGGAATCTGGACTACACGTCATATAACTTTCGAACTCTTTTTATAAAATCTTCATAGTTTATAGCAGTAAATATTAATTTATTGTATGTGTAGTGTGTATACGTTTATTATTATTAATGAATATTTTTTTATAATCAGTACACTTCTTCCCGCATATTAATCTCAAATCTCAATACACCTGCTAGGGTTGGCTGGTAGAGCTCTCTTTAAGAGATAAGCTTGCCCTTGTAAGTAACTCACATATGTAACCATACTGAATGACAATTGTGTACAATTAAGAATATATATAAAAAAAAAACCTATGAAAAAAGGCAAACCCACCCTTGACTATTTTTGATAAGTCCATTATGTGTGTCTTCAATAGCTGTGAGGTGTTGGGGGGTCAAAAATGTTGTAATTTTTTAGCTCCAATGCACCGTTTTCGAGATAGAAGCCTTTTTGTAAATATTTTTCTTGAAATTACGCAGGGTTGAAATTCCTTACAAAAACTATTTCTCTTAAAAAACTCTGCTATCATTAGAGAATCTATTTCCGGAAAATTGTCCGATTGGGTTTTCAGAAAATCAACATCCAATTTTTTTTTTACTCCAAATTACACAATATTTTTTTAATTACACTGATTTAATTAATCACTGAGTCTCTCTAAACAAAACTAAATTATTTAACGTAAATAAAAATCAAACAATGCACACGTGGCACAAGCATCAAGTAATCGGTAAATGAATATGATCGAGCAGTCGCATGGATCATAACAGATGACGTCATCGTAAAGAATCAAGCTGGAGCGCGCGTTTCAAAGTAGTTCAGAAAACCTTTAATAAATCCATCATTTCTTGATGGATTTTAATAAAATAAAAATGAAATGCTCAGTAATTTATTGTGCATACAATGTAATTAGTAAAAATCAGATTTGCTATTATGTGATTGATCCTCATTGTGTTATGGATGTGAGCTGTTTGTGTACCAAATAATAAATAAATGAAAAGTTATACATGTATGGAGATTAACACCTCTTGCACAAAAGATAATGTGTTTGAATTGTTCAATCGAGTGAAAGGAGAAAATATATGAATGTACATTCAGCAACATGCCAGATTTTACATGTTAACCTTGAAACCACTCTTATGTTGCTCGTAATAGCGACTACTTTTGTAATGCAAATGTAAAGTTTGACATATTGTTGATTGTATATTACTAAATTTGGACTATAATAAATTTACAAACCTGCATAAATTCATGGCAATGTAAAGCACTGGCATTTTTAACAATTGCCTTAAAACATTCTGCCAATGTGGTAAAATCTTTACATGCCATTATTGCAGTTCTATTGGATTTTATCAAAGTGATACACACTCTGAACAGTATTTTGGAGCCTTCATAAAAAAGGCAGTCCCATATTCGTAGTACTGTTTCTATTGGCAGAACTTCAGCGAATAAACAAACAAACCATTTTGTGGTAATAACAGCCCAAGGCAAACCTGTAATACAATTAGATTGTTTTAATGCATTCCATGTTTTGACAAATAAAATTATTATAATTAATTTTTAAGTCTCTCTATGGTATCATGAGAAATTACTCTGTAGAAATAACTAAAATACTGTGACTCTTTAGCGCACAAATGACTGAATACCAGTGAATATGAGTCAGATGAAGTCACACTCTGAGTCATTGCAAGGAGTGGAACTATTATTGTAAATACAAATTTAATGTCCTTATAACTTCTTATAATAATAGAGAATAAATAAAAAAATACACTTCTGCATATTATTGATTTCAATACTTCTAATATCTAGCAAACTTAAGACTAATTAATTTAAATCAAGATCAAATCAGGCATGAAGGTAATAATCATACCTAAATTGATAACATGTTGGTGTACATCTGGTACTTTAGATTTTACTAATTCTGATAACACTTCAATATCTACAATCAGCCCATCCATTGTTTTAGTGTAATAGTCAGGCAAGATTTTCTCAACTAAAACTTTCATAAGCCAAAATGAAGTTTCTTCACTTTTTGTAGCCAATAACAATAACCCTGTATTAAAAGATCATAATCATTATAATGCATTAAATCAATATGATTGGTAAAAAAACAGAGTGAAGGATTTACCAGCTATATAATTTAATCCTTGGCAGTAACCAACCACTCTGTTACTATGTGCATATGCTATAAGTATATTAAACAAATGTGTCTGATGATTTGCTTCTTTGGTAAAGAAAATATTATCTGGAAATGTGCGAGGCAAATCTGTTTTAACCAAGTCCACAAGCTCTTTTTCAAAGGGGCTATCCAATATTTTTTGAAAGAGGTCTGGACATTGTTCTTTCATACTTTCTGCTTCTGATATTGCCATCCAAACAGAAGGGCGATGTTCACCTACAATAAAGTACTTTTTAGCTAATGCAAACAAATTATATATATTGATGTTTATATTGGGCTGGAAAACCTATTGATGTAAAAATGTGAACACTTACTTGGAATACCTTTCCGGACATATCTCTTGACAGTGTTCGTCCGTTTGACCGACTTTCTTTCGCCAAGAAGACTGGCCCACTTCTGGGCTCTTGTAGCAAGTACCTTTAAATATACGGACATGAATTCTTCATAGCTTTCGTAATCAAAATCTTCATGTCTTTCGAATCCATACTCATCTACGGAGCTGAAAATAATATTTTTAGTCAAGAAGAAACAAATAATTTAAACAGGAAAAGGAATCGAGCATACCTAAATTGAGAATGAGACATATTTATGCTCCGACATTTGAAATCTTGTTTAATTAATTAAACATTCATATTAATGGTTGTACAAGCAATTCAATTTATTCTCCAAACTCCAAACAAAATACAGTTTCAGCTTCGAGCGTAATTAATAAACAAGGACGAATAATTATGGTAAGCACAAAATCACGGCACGAACAAACAACAAAAAGTAAAAATGGGCTAGCTGGAGGGGGAGCTTTTAGAGAGGGGAAATGGGGGGAAGCGAAATGTCAAGACCTCAGAATAAGTACACCAATGGACGCGTAATGTACAATATGTCTCTTTTGCGTCCAGTTCAGTCCGCCATTACAAAGCACCGTGTTTATTGTTGTGCTAAAATATCAGTCAGTGAGCAATATTTCTGAGTGAATTTTACAGTTCTATGTTTTTTATTGATTTTTTTAATGAATTGTATAAAGAAAAACATAATAAGTCTGGAATCTGGGATGCGGCGTCCTAAGTTTTTTCCGCCATCTTAGAGCACCAACACAAATCTTGGCACGCTTTTTTCGTAGGTATTTCATGTCTATTGGTATCTATTCAATTCAATTTTTAGGTTGTATGGCCGCTGTCAGGTGTGACAATTGGTATCTATAGTCTTAAGGTCAAGACACATGTCAAAATCTTTTTTTTTTCTTTTAGAATTTAATATTTAACAGCTATGGTAGTGGGGGTGATTCTGAAGCGACCACCTAAAACTATAACTAAATAAAATTAGAGATAGAAATGTCAATCACCGTTTGGTATTCAGAACTCACAAGTTAACTCTAAAATTAAGAGTGACGTTACTAAACTACTCAATTTAGTGTTAGATGTTATTTTCGTTTTCTGACATGCTTCCTAAATCTAATTTTTCCTATAATTTTAAATATGTCAAACTAATTTTAGGAGGTGAACTTTTAGGTGCCGTCTAAATTTTTCTTGTTACTTTTTAACGATTTTCTAACATTACCGAAGGCATTTTTTTGTGCAACTTGCCAAATGGATGATGAATTGGTTGTTATGGCATTAATAGAGTTTTCAGAAAGGTAAAATATTTGTTTTATATAAAAAATTAGATAAATACCTGCCTCATAGTTTTAAAATATATTTGTAAAGTATCGACTTATTTATGTTATAGAATAGGAGAAGAAAAAGTAAAATTGAGGAAGTTGACGGACAAATCAGACCCATTTTCTATGCCCGAACGTAATTTTAGAAAAATATTTCGTTTTCCTCGCCAATCCGCTCGCAACTTGATAGAAGCTATAGACTGCACTGAAGTACAGATTGACTCCTTACCGGAACATTTAAAGGTTTTAGCCAGCCTTCGGTCATGCAGAGCTGTCACTGTTGTCACTGATTTAATATTGCGCAAATAACTTCACAAAAAAAAAATAATTTCCTAAAACAGCAATAGAAAAGGACCTTGTCAAGGCAGAGTGAGCGAGCACCTACTTACATTGTAATAAAATATTTTGAAATAATCATTAAGAAATACATTAACATTCTCCGTCCTTTTTCTATTTAGGTTTCTACAAATATATGGAATGCCAAACACACTAGGAGCTGTTGATGGTACACATATTGGTCGAGGCCTGGAATGCAGCAAACTCCTTCTGTGTGGAGGTAATCACACAGAAGGAGGTGGCAGAACGGGCCAGAGAAGATGACGCAGCGGCAGATCCCTGCAGCCGCAGAAGAACGGGGCGGAGGAGGCGGTAGTTCGCCCGCCTTCTTCCTCCTGACGGTGACCAGCGGGACGCGGGCCCGGGAAGCCCAAGTCCTGCATTGCACAGGCCACCGCCAGTCGTCGATACTCTTAATGCCCAGGAGCATCGCCGGCCTTCCCATTTTAGGGAGGTGAGAAGGGCTCGCCATAGGCGAGCAGACGCTGACGAGGTCATGGAAGTGTCCGAAAGGGTTCCCATGGCCTTGTCCGGCGATGGGGCGTCCCTCCCCGACGTGTCCTCTTCGTCAGATGACGGGGAGGATGCGGCGGTGATGGACGTTCTCGTGCCAAGGCGTTTGTGAGGGGGCGTCGTTGGGTTTTAGTCGGTAGGCCGCGGTTTCTGGCTGGCGCTCTGCCCCCAGTGGCCGCAGAGAGTCCGACATAACCTCGCGCCTACCCAAGCGCGAAGTATGCGTAACGCATTTCCCAACGTTAAAAAAAATGGTACACATATTGGTATTGTTACTCCACCACTGACAAACCCTACAGCACCAGGAAACTTATTATACAATAGGAAAGGCTTTTATAGCATCAATTGCCAAGTCGTGAGTTGTAATTTGTTTGTTCCCAAGTACTCTAATAGTACTGACATTTAGATGATAGGTAGGCTATGTATGTATGTATTTACTCTTACAACAGAAATTAATATCCTATCTGCAGATAGAAGTATGGCTATTTAAAAATTGTTATCATATGAAATCATTTTGCAAAACGAGACAAGACTCGGTCAGATTTTTGATCATTTGTTCATTATATCATGATAACAACATTGAAATTATGCCAAAGTGATGATATATTTGGAGATCAGTAATTCGAAATGAAGCATTTCATGACTTCTTTTTCTCAAAATTTATACCATGTCATATGATTAAAAGATCCATAATAGGCCTGAAGATTAGGTAAAAAAATTCATGAAACTTTTATATGCACATGCCCAACAAGTAAATAATATTCTGGGAGAATAATTTTTCTATGCGCTTTGTTGTTGTATTGTGTACGTTACTAAACTAAAAAAATAGAGAACATTTTTTACTTACATGTACACAATGTATTACCAATCCGGCATAAATTCATCAAAATTTCCTATTAAAAATAAAATATGAGCATGTACAAAAACATACAAGAGCTAAATATCAATAAATCTCAAAAAATATAATACTATGAAATGCAAATAATGGCATTTTCTTCATAATTATTTCATATTGTTTATGCGTAAACATTTCTATGTTTATTCTTTGTGTTATTGTAAAATCTTGATCTATTCTTCTTGTATCTTACTATTATATGCTTCGGCTTTATATTACATAGCAATGAGATCAAAATTCTTAATGATACTATATCAATATTTGGTTTATCTATGTTCCTTTTGTTGTTGTTCACGTCGTTGCTTAGAATATCTTGCTCTTAGCTTAGTAATTGTGACATTCGACAATGTTCCAGGTACCTTGAAGATTGACTGAAAAAATCGAAATATGTATAGTTAATGGGTGCTTTATCTCTAAAGTTTAAATTCTGCTGCTCGTAAGGATGCACGCTGAAGCTTGCATAAATGAATTAAACATATTGCCCACTCTAGTCACAAGAGTTTGTATATTATATCCTAGAAAAATCAGCCTTTCCTCTTTTGAAAACCATGGAAAAGGTGATTAACTTATATGTAAGGGAAATGCATTTGACAGGCAATCTTTACACTTAGGCAACACCTTTACCAGAAAGGAGTGTTAAAGGAAACTGCCTTAGTTAAATTGACCATTATACTTGAATAATAGCCTTGTGTGCCTTTCTGGACCTCAACACAAAATGATCGTGTAATGTCTGCATTAGCATCAACCAATTAGTAAGCTCTTAGGTGACAATGCGAATGGTGAGAACCACACTGTTAAATTGACAATACTGGTAGTGTGAAGAGGGGGTGTCCCCAGAGCGGGATGCTGTCACCACTACTGTGGTGTTTGGTTGATGACTGTCTTGCCCAGAAGTTATACATGGCGTATCTTCCTACACAAGGCTACGCAGCTGACCTGGTGGTCCACAAAGTTGGAAATTGTCCTTTAATTATATCACATCTCATGCATTTTCTTCTTAAGAAGATTGATTATGGTGCTGTCAGATTTGGGGTGTCAGTAAACGTCAGCAAAATCGTAATAGTTGCTTTCATTAGGAGGAGGAATCTAGACGCCTTAAGGCACCTATACTTTACCGACTTAAGTTTAGGCACCTTTGGAGTCAACATGGACGGAAGGCTTAACTGGGGTATACAAAGGCAACATAATCAGGAAGGCCAAATCAGCAGTCGGCATCAGCTGTAAGTTTACTGGTGGGGACTGAAACCGAGATACCTACTTTGGCTTTACACCGTTGCGGTAAAACCTATCATTAGCTACAGGTGTTTTGTTTGGTTTAAGTAGATGGCAATAGGGACCACTATTAAGGCCCTCAAAAAAGATGTGCCTGCTTGATGAATATAGGGGCTTTCGCCGAGAGGGTTCCCTATTTCTTGCATAAAATTTTAAGTCATAATGCAACATGGCATACTTTTACTCAAAATCATGTCAAAAGAAAAATAGAAAAATTTTCCGAAAATGTAAAAAAAAATCAACTGATTTTTGTATGGAGCCAGCACTTCAAAAAAATTCAACGTATTTAGTATGGATGAGTTCAATTAAAATTCGCACCCCCTTTGCTCTTAGAGCATTCATACATAGGTTAAATGATCTAAGCCTTTGCTACACAAGGTGGAATCTGGACTACACGTCATATAACTTTCGAACTCTTTTTATAAAATCTTCATAGTTTATAGCAGTAAATATTAATTTATTGTATGTGTAGTGTGTATACGTTTATTATTATTGATGAATATTTTTTTATAATCAGTACACTTCTTCCCGCATATTAATCTCAAATCTCAATACACCTGCTAGGGTTGGCTGGTAGAGCTCTCTTTAAGAGATAAGCTTGCCCTTGTAAGTAACTCACATATGTAACCATACTGAATGACAATTGTGTACAATTAAGAATATATATAAAAAAAAAACCTATGAAAAAAGGCAAACCCACCCTTGACTATTTTTGATAAGTCCATTATGTGTGTCTTCAATAGCTGTGAGGTGTTGGGGGGTCAAAAATGTTGTAATTTTTTAGCTCCAATGCACCGTTTTCGAGATAGAAGCCTTTTTGTAAATATTTTTCTTGAAATTACGCAGGGTTGAAATTCCTTACAAAAACTATTTCTCTTAAAAAACTCTGCTATCATTAGAGAATCTATTTCCGGAAAATTGTCCGATTGGGTTTTCAGAAAATCAACATCCAATTTTTTTTTTACTCCAAATTACACAATATTTTTTTAATTACACTGATTTAATTAATCACTGAGTCTCTCTAAACAAAACTAAATTATTTAACGTAAATAAAAATCAAACAATGCACACGTGGCACAAGCATCAAGTAATCGGTAAATGAATATGATCGAGCAGTCGCATGGATCATAACAGATGACGTCATCGTAAAGAATCAAGCTGGAGCGCGCGTTTCAAAGTAGTCATTCAGAAAACCTTTAATAAATCCATCATTTCTTGATGGATTTTAATAAAATAAAAATGAAATGCTCAGTAATTTATTGTGCATACAATGTAATTAGTAAAAATCAGATTTGCTATTATGTGATTGATCCTCATTGTGTTATGGATGTGAGCTGTTTGTGTACCAAATAATAAATAAATGAAAAGTTATACATGTATGGAGATTAACACCTCTTGCACAAAAGATAATGTGTTTGAATTGTTCAATCGAGTGAAAGGAGAAAATATATGAATGTACATTCAGCAACATGCCAGATTTTACATGTTAACCTTGAAACCACTCTTATGTTGCTCGTAATAGCGACTACTTTTGTAATGCAAATGTAAAGTTTGACATATTGTTGATTGTATATTACTAAATTTGGACTATAATAAATTTACAAACCTGCATAAATTCATGGCAATGTAAAGCACTGGCATTTTTAACAATTGCCTTAAAACATTCTGCCAATGTGGTAAAATCTTTACATGCCATTATTGCAGTTCTATTGGATTTTATCAAAGTGATACACACTCTGAACAGTATTTTGGAGCCTTCATAAAAAAGGCAGTCCCATATTCGTAGTACTGTTTCTATTGGCAGAACTTCAGCGAATAAACAAACAAACCATTTTGTGGTAATAACAGCCCAAGGTAAACCTGTAATACAATTAGATTGTTTTAATGCATTCCATGTTTTGACAAATAAAATTATTATAATTAATTTTTAAGTCTCTCTATGGTATCATGAGAAATTACTCTGTAGAAATAACTAAAATACTGTGACTCTTTAGCGCACAAATGACTGAATACCAGTGAATATGAGTCAGATGAAGTCACACTCTGAGTCATTGCAAGGAGTGGAACTATTATTGTAAATACAAATTTAATGTCCTTATAACTTCTTATAATAATAGAGAATAAATAAAAAAATACACTTCTGCATATTATTGATTTCAATACTTCTAATATCTAGCAAACTTAAGACTAATTAATTTAAATCAAGATCAAATCAGGCATGAAGGTAATAATCATACCTAAATTGATAACATGTTGGTGTACATCTGGTACTTTAGATTTTACTAATTCTGATAACACTTCAATATCTACAATCAGCCCATCCATTGTTTTAGTGTAATAGTCAGGCAAGATTTTCTCAACTAAAACTTTCATAAGCCAAAATGAAGTTTCTTCACTTTTTGTAGCCAATAACAATAACCCTGTATTAAAAGATCATAATCATTATAATGCATTAAATCAATATGATTGGTAAAAAAACAGAGTGAAGGATTTACCAGCTATATAATTTAATCCTTGGCAGTAACCAACCACTCTGTTACTATGTGCATATGCTATAAGTATATTAAACAAATGTGTCTGATGATTTGCTTCTTTGGTAAAGAAAATATTATCTGGAAATGTGCGAGGCAAATCTGTTTTAACCAAGTCCACAAGCTCTTTTTCAAAGGGGCTATCCAATATTTTTTGAAAGAGGTCTGGACATTGTTCTTTCATACTTTCTGCTTCTGATATTGCCATCCAAACAGAAGGGCGATGTTCACCTACAATAAAGTACTTTTTAGCTAATGCAAACAAATTATATATATTGATGTTTATATTGGGCTGGAAAACCTATTGATGTAAAAATGTGAACACTTACTTGGAATACCTTTCCGGACATATCTCTTGACAGTGTTCGTCCGTTTGACCGACTTTCTTTCGCCAAGAAGACTGGCCCACTTCTGGGCTCTTGTAGCAAGTACCTTTAAATATACGGACATGAATTCTTCATAGCTTTCGTAATCAAAATCTTCATGTCTTTCGAATCCATACTCATCTACGGAGCTGAAAATAATATTTTTAGTCAAGAAGAAACAAATAATTTAAACAGGAAAAGGAATCGAGCATACCTAAATTGAGAATGAGA
The DNA here is from genome assembly GCA_963935595.1 of Schoenobius gigantellus. NCBI lineage: Eukaryota > Metazoa > Arthropoda > Insecta > Lepidoptera > Crambidae > Schoenobius > Schoenobius gigantellus. The sequence goes on along the minus strand of OZ012544.1, from coordinate 13,024,214 downwards.
CATATTTATGCTCCGACATTTGAAATCTTGTTTAATTAATTAAACATTCATATTAATGGTTGTACAAGCAATTCAATTTATTCTCCAAACTCCAAACAAAATACAGTTTCAGCTTCGAGCGTAATTAATAAACAAGGACGAATAATTATGGTAAGCACAAAATCACGGCACGAACAAACAACAAAAAGTAAAAATGGGCTAGCTGGAGGGGGAGCTTTTAGAGAGGGGAAATGGGGGGAAGCGAAATGTCAAGACCTCAGAATAAGTACACCAATGGACGCGTAATGTACAATATGTCTCTTTTGCGTCCAGTTCAGTCCGCCATTACAAAGCACCGTGTTTATTGTTGTGCTAAAATATCAGTCAGTGAGCAATATTTCTGAGTGAATTTTACAGTTCTATGTTTTTTATTGATTTTTTTAATGAATTGTATAAAGAAAAACATAATAAGTCTGGAATCTGGGATGCGGCGTCCTAAGTTTTTTCCGCCATCTTAGAGCACCAACACAAATCTTGGCACGCTTTTTTCGTAGGTATTTCATGTCTATTGGTATCTATTCAATTCAATTTTTAGGTTGTATGGCCGCTGTCAGGTGTGACAATTGGTATCTATAGTCTTAAGGTCAAGACACATGTCAAAATCTTTTTTTTTTCTTTTAGAATTTAATATTTAACAGCTATGGTAGTGGGGGTGATTCTGAAGCGACCACCTAAAACTATAACTAAATAAAATTAGAGATAGAAATGTCAATCACCGTTTGGTATTCAGAACTCACAAGTTAACTCTAAAATTAAGAGTGACGTTACTAAACTACTCAATTTAGTGTTAGATGTTATTTTCGTATTCTGACATGCTTCCTAAATCTAATTTTTCCTATAATTTTAAATATGTCAAACTAATTTTAGGAGGTGAACTTTTAGGTGCCGTCTAAATTTATCTTGTTACTTTTTAACGATTTTCTAACATTACCGAAGGCATTTTTTTTTTGTGCAACTTACCAAATGGATGATGAATTGGTTGTTATGGCATTAATAGAGTTTTCAGAAAGGTAAAATATTTGTTTTATATAAAAAATTAGATAAATACCTGCCTCATAGTTTTAAAATATATTTGTAAAGTATCGACTTATTTATGTTATAGAATAGGAGGAGAAAAAGTAAAATTGAGGAAGTTGACGGACAAATCAGACCCATTTTCTATGCCCGAACGTAATTTTAGAAAAATATTTCGTTTTCCTCGCCAATCCGCTCGCAACTTGATAGAAGCTATAGACTGCACTGAAGTACAGATTGGCTCCTTACCGGAACATTTAAAGGGTTTAGCCAGCCTTCGGTCATGCAGAGCTGTCACTGTTGTCACTGATTTAATATTGCGCAAATAACTTCACAAAAAAAAAAAATTCCTAAAACAGCAATAGAAAAGGACCTTGTCAAGGCAGAGTGAGCGAGCACCTACTTACATTGTAATAAAATATTTTGAAATAATCATTAAGAAATACATTAACATTCTCCGTCCTTTTTCTATTTAGGTTTCTACAAATATATGGAATGCCAAACACACTAGGAGCTGTTGATGGTACACATATTGGTCGAGGCCTGGAATGCAGCAAACTCCTTCTGTGTGGAGGTAATCACACAGAAGGAGGTGGCAGAACGGGCCAGAGAAGATGACGCAGCGGCAGATCCCTGCCGCCGCAGAAGAACGGGGCGGAGGAGGCGGTAGTTCGCCCGCCTTCTTCCTCCTGACGGTGACCAGCGGGACGCGGGCCCGGGAAGCCCAAGTCCTGCATTGCACAGGCCACCGCCAGTCGTCGATACTCTTAATGCCTAGGAGCATCGCCGGCCTTCCCATTTTAGGGAGGTGAGAAGGGCTCGCCATAGGCGAGCAGACGCTGACGAGGTCATGGAAGTGTCCGAAAGGGTTCCCATGGCCTTGTCCGGCGATGGGGCGTCCCTCCCCGACGTGTCCTCTTCGTCAGATGACGGGGAGGATGCGGCGGTGATGGACGTTCTCGTGCCAAGGCGTTTGTGAGGGGGCGTCGTTGGGTTTTAGTCGGTAGGCCGCGGTTTCTGGCTGGCGCTCTGCCCCCAGTGGCCGCAGAGAGTCCGACATAACCTCGCGCCTACCCAAGCGCGAAGTATGCGTAACGCATTTCCCAACGTTAAAAAAAATGGTACACATATTGGTATTGTTACTCCACCACTGACAAACCCTACAGCACCAGGAAACTTATTATACAATAGGAAAGGCTTTTATAGCATCAATTGCCAAGTCGTGAGTTGTAATTTGTTTGTTCCCAAGTACTCTAATAGTACTGACATTTAGATGATAGGTAGGCTATGTATGTATGTATTTACTCTTACAACAGAAATTAATATTCTATCTGCAGATAGAAGTATGGCTATTTAAAATTTGTTGCCTAGCAATTACTATTATTTGTCAATAAATAACAGCGGTTATTATGAAAAGAAAACAAAAATTACTAATGAAACAAAATACGCAATTTTAAAATTCAGAGGAAGTCACGAAGTACCTATCTATACAACTACAGACTACCACGTAATTTTTTTATTTCATAGCATAGGCGCGAAGCCATCACAATCGCAGAATAAATGTCGAATAATTTTTCTTTTGTGATAAAATGAATGATAAATAATAAAATTTCTTTTCTGTTATTTACAAATACGATCAAATCTTAAATTAATAATTTCTGATAGTAAAGTTAGTAGAATATAGCTGTTTTTAATGTTTCTAAATTATCCCGTTTTTCTACAGCACTAGGTGTATTTATAATCTGTGTATTCAATTTATGAAATTGTCAAGTACAGTTTTAATTAAGAGAGTCTGGCGTTTCAGAATACGAATTACCTAAAACTAATTTAAAATTATATGTTTAATTTTAGTTTTAGTTTTAGTGCAGGTAACTTCAGAATTACCCCCATGGGGGTGATTCTGAAGCGACCACCTAAAACTATAACTAAATAAAATTAGAGATAGAAATGTCAATCACCGTTTGGTATTCAGAACTCACAAGTTAACTCTAAAATTAAGAGTGACGTTAATAAGCGGCTAAGGATTTATAGATAGGAAGTGACTACGAACTTGGGATTTGAAAGAATCTAGTGTACGCGCTCTTTGAATACTCTCAGGGCTTGAGAAGGACTACGGCTTGAGAAGGAAACGAGTATGTCAAAAACTGAGTTGAACGAGGCGGGAATATCAAACAATATAATTTTAATTATTTATAATATACTGGGCTGTAACTGTAAGGTTATATTAGGTAGTCAAGTCTGGTACTTTACCGCTATTCCTCGATTTAGGTGTTACCTAGGTCGACCATAGGATATACGCAGACTCGGGGTTTCTTCTATTAGCTTGCACAATTTTAGGTACGAATATAATTAATTACGTCACTTCACTTGGAGGTAGGTGCGCGAGTACCGTGGTCAGTTAGGTATACATATAGGTATACGAAATTTTAGGACGATTTAGTTTATTAACTATAAAGTCAAGGCAAAAAATGCTAGGTGGTGGTGCCCAAAGTAGACACCACCACGTCGGCGTTTCGCCGATTATTTGATTGCTGATGTCGACCAAATACAATTAAAGAATTTGCTACTTACCTTGTCTCCGTTCGGTCTCCGTATGTAGCCGGTGGACTTCCTGAGCTAGCTCGAAGGAAGTCGCGGCTCCTGAAGAGCTACTGTTAACCGATGGAGACCGGAGCACTACATAGGCCTATTAGGCCACCACGGCTCACACACGCGACGATAAGATTTGGTGAATTTACACTTTCACCGACACTAAAACTTTGGCGGACCCTCGCACCAACAATCACTTGGTGCGCCGCGCAATACTATTTGTTAGATGCTTATATATTCTATATTATATTTTATTGCTACCCGGTTCTAACCTAGTTCAATGTCATTCCGTATTCGACTCGACTGACATGTTACATGCGGCCGGCCGCCACAGGCTCTCACTGCACAGACTATAATGCAGTGTTGCCACTCGCTCTTCCTCGAGCGTAAACATCCCCCCGCTCCGGACTGTCCCGGACTGTCCGCCAAATCAGTCTAAGGGGAGGCGAGAAAGAGTAGCGACCGCGCGCTTCAAAACAGAATCCCCAACTAGGACCTCGGCAAACCTGGGCACACCATCAGACCCTAGAGTAAGTTGGACAATGCGTCCGCGACACCAACGTAAGGGTGGCAGGTTTGGGTCCTTCACTAACACGAGGTCTCCAACCCTCGGTGGGTTTGTCTTATCTGACCACTTAACGCGCTGTTGCAAAATGTGTAAATATTCAAGGTGCCAGCGGCGCCAGAAGCTCTGGGTAAGCTGCTGGAGCAACTCAAACCGCGAAAGGCGTCCTGGATTGATATCTCTATAAGGATACTCGGGCAGGGCGTTAAGTGGTCTGCCTATCAAGAAATGGCCCGACGTGAGGGCCTGCAAATCGTTCGCGTCGGTAGACAACGGACATAACGGACGCGAGTTGAGAACCGCCTCAATCTTATGAAACACCGTCGCGAGTTCCTCAAACGTGGGAATAGTCTCCCCAATAACGCGGCGAAGGTGAGTCTTGGCGGCCTTTACAACAGATTCAAAAATCCCTCCCCAGTGAGGGCAAGACGGCGGGGAGTATCGCCATGTTACCCCCCTACGGGAGAGTGTGGATCCGATTTCAATATTATTTTTTATCTAAAAATTCACAAACTTCTCTTATATGTCTATCAGTGCCCTTGAAGTTCGTCCCACAATCGGACCGAATTAGAGAAGGCAGTCCCCGGCGGGGGACAAATCTGCCTAACGCTGCTAAGAAAGCGTCCATGGTGAGTGCACTCACCACCTCCAAATGAACGGCTTTAGTGGCCAAACAAACAAACACACACAAGTAAGCCTTTTCAGTCTTAGCATTACGGAGTCGCGACGTTTTTATAGTGAACGGTCCCGCGAAATCAGTTCCAACTCCTAAGAAGGTCATTGATTCATTCACACGATCAGCAGGCAAATCACCCATTTGGGGCTGCATCGTCTCGGGGCGTAAACGATAGCAGGGCAGACATCGAAAGATAACAGATCGGATTATTCTTCGCGCTGACAAAATCCAAAACTCCCGTTGGAGGAGCGCGGTCAATGCATTACATCCGGCATGAGCATTCTTCACATGGCGATCAATGATCAACAATCGCACCAATGGTCCGTCCTTGGGGAGCAACAGGGGGTGACGTGATCTATAAGGCAAGTTAGCGTGCCTCAATCGGCCTCCTACACGCAACAATCCCTTATCATCCAGAAAGGGAGTCAAACGCACCAAGGGTCCCTTTAATTTGGATGTCCCGGTACGGAAAATCTTAAGTTCCGGTTCAAACGTTCTAGACTGGGTCATACGCACCCAATGCAAAAGAGCATCTTGGCGCTCCTGCGGTGAGAGGACCGGACACAAATCTTTGTCCTGAGGCCGGCGACAATTTCGTATAAATCTTCTTATCCAAGCGGTCACGCCGAGCAACTTGTTCAGAGAACTGTAGCGGTCTAATAAAAATTCCCGCTCTGGAGCCGCCATAGTCTCGACAGCGTGAACACGCAAGCCCGGATTTGGTACCTTCACCACAGCTGGTGTGGAAGGCCAAGACGGTTGTAACAACCATTCGGGACCCCACCACAGAGTGTGGTCAATAAGCTGAGGGGCTTCGCTGTCACGTGATGCACAGTCAGCAGGGTTTATTTCACCAGGCACGTGGCGCCAAATCAACGTGGCCTTCGAGGCCTGTATTTGGGATACCCGATTGGCCACAAATACTTCCAGGGAGTGGACGGAGTTCTTAATCCAACACAGGACAACCTGACTGTCGGACCAAGCAAAGAGCGACTCAAAGTCCACACTACGTCCCAGGGTGTCAACAACGTGGTTCATCAAACGAACCAGAAGAGTAGCTCCAGACAATTCTAACTTCGGAATCGTTAATCGAGTCCGAAGTGGAGCAACCTTACTCTTAGCAATTAGCAAGTGGAGCTTAACAGCTCCTCTATCATCGACCGTCCGGATATATACGACGGCTGCGTATCCACTCTCAGACGCGTCACAAAAGCCATGAAGGCTGGCCGTAAACCGTCCCTTAGGCAGTATATGTCTAGGGATACTAACACGGTTAATGTCGGGGAGAGACAACATGAAGGACTTCCAATCTCGCAGCAAACGGCCCGAGAGGGGCTCATCCCACGACACTTCGGCTGACCAAAGTTCCTGTAGGAAGCACTTCATCCAAAACACTACGGGACTAATCCAGCCATTTGGGTCAAAGGTACGAGCTACTGTAGACAAAACCAACCGTTTCGTCCAGACCTTGGGGCTTGGCAGCTCCAATCGATAGGTGAACGTGTCCTGGACAGGTCTGTATTGCACTCCCAAAACATACAGTAAATCTGGAGTGTTGGCATTCTCAAAAATATGAGGCTCCTGCTGGTGGTCGTCTGGCAAGTCACACAAAAGCTGAGGTGAGTTGGACATCCACTTCCTCAGTTCATAACCACCAGCCCCGAGAAGAGCAATTAGTTCATCTCGCAAAATCAAGGCTTCCTCGACACTAGAGGAGCCCGTACAAATATCATCCACAAATGCATCCTCCTTGAGAACCAAGGATGCGCGAGGGTATCGTAACCGCTCACGTTCAGCGAGTTCCACAAGTGAGCGAATTGCCACAAAGGGGCTCGAACGCAAACCGTATGTATTGGTGTTCAGCTCGTAGACTAGCATGGGATCTCTGGGATCCTCCCTCCATAATATGAGCTGATATCGTCTATCGTCCGGGTGAATCACAGTCTGCCGAAACATCATCCGGATATCGGTCACAAAGACGACGGCATGGCGACGGAAGTTGGTCAATACATCACCCACCTCGTGGTGCAACTTCGGTCCAGCATGCAGACATTGATTCAGCGAAACTCCGGTAGACGTAGGAGCTGACCCATCAAAAACAACGCGTATCTTCCCGGTGGAAGGTTTCAAAACCGCGTGGTGAGGAAGAAAATTATGTTCCTCGTTTCGCCAGTCCAGTCGCGAGACCGACATGTGCCCCAGTTGCTCATATTCTCGCATGAAGTCGACATACTTCTGTTTGAAGTCGGTGTTCCTACTCATACGACGCTCCATGGACAGCAGCCGCTTCTCGGCCAACGGCCGGGAGCTGCCAAGTGAGGGGCGAACTGACAAAAGGGGCAAACGAGTGATCAGCCGTCCCGAGTGAAGACGACCTGTATTGTTCTGGTAGAACAACTCACACTCCTCGTCTAAGGGGTTCACTCGCTTCACGGTAGGTGGCTCTTCCACCTCCCAAAACCGTTGAAGGACATCCGATAAGGTGGAGCTAACAGTTATGTAACTGTCTACCGATGGAGATGGTGGGTTATGCCTAACTGGTCCCATCACTACAAACCCAAGCGATGTAGATAAGGCTACCAGCCCACCCTTCTGTAACTCTCTCCTCTTCCCACAATACACGCGGCCTAGAACATCGGCACCGAGCAATAAGTGAATCGGACCGGTTCGGTGGAAGGAAGGGTCAGCCAAGGTCAATCCTGATGTCGCATCAACGACAGCGCGCGAAACGTGCTGTTGCGGAAGCTGACCAACAACCTTCTCAAAAATAATCGCGGTAGCGCCAATTTTAGGCGCTGAAGAGAAGTGGGGGGAAAAGGAGAACAAAACCTGACCGATCGGATCCGGGATCCGCAGGTCTCCGATTCCCCGTACCGATTCAAGGTATGGAGATGTGTTCAAACTCAACTGCCGGACCAGCCAGCTGGAGGCAATGCAACCCTGAGCTCCCGTATCCAAAAGGGCGCGAACTAAAACAAAGGTGCCCCTCGGGCCCCACACCTGTACGGAGGCCTGTTGGTAACAGCACCTGCTCCTGTGGGGGGGTTGCAGCCGACAGTTGGTTTAATGAAAATCCTCCCGCATTCCCCGCAACGGGGGGGATGGGGGGTCCGAAAAAAACTGCGTGCGCGGCGGAGGAGTGGGGCGCTCAAGGCGCTCGAGCGGGTCCCAATCCGGCACGTACTGGCCCCGATCAAAGCGGCATCGGGGGGCCGGGCGGTGCCCATGATGGGCAAAGTTGGGGGAGCCCGTGATAAACGGGGTCTCTCCATCAGAGGGGGAGAGAAGCGTATCGGCTCCCGGCGTGGCTCCCTAATAACCGCGGCCCAATCCCGCGGTGGCGCATCAGAAGCGGCGCGTCGATCCCCCCCGCCCGTAGGGGAGTCTCTCAATCCTCTCACTGGAGGGGAGGCGCCTGTCCAATCTCCGCGGAGGGGTGGCACGCCCCTCCGATCTCCTCGGACATGTGGGTGACCTACGAGGGCCCCCGCCCGTGTGCGAGTCCCTCTCTCTCACCACCTCACGAGTGTCTCTATTGTTGAAGCACAAAAGGGGGTGATGGGCCCCTCCACAACAGTCGCAATCTCGTGGGTGGGGGCAAGCCGATGCGATATGAGCCCCCAGGCAGCGGTAGCACCAATTCCGCTGCTTGGCCATATTCCTACGCCCCTCGGTGCGTAGGCCAACAAATTTGGGACAGGCCGGCAAACGATGGCCATTCCGCTTGCAACACTTGCAAGGCATCGGCCTCTCCCCGTGTGGAGAGTTCTGCCGCACTGCAGTATACTGCTTGTACGGGCGGCGCTCTCTCCGTGGCGCTGCCCGGGTCGCCTCATAGCGGCCTGTACTCGGTCCCGGTATAGGAGCCAGATCCAAGTGGTCGGTCATCCGACACTCATCCTCCAAAAATCTGAGGAGATCAGAAAAGGGGGGGAGGTACGAGGCACTATTGCCCCCGTACCTTTGTTCAAAGCGCCCCTTCATCTCCATGGGAAGCTTATTGAGGATGAGGTGGAGCAATATGAAGGACCACTGGTCCACCGGTAGGTCAAGTCGTTTGAGCGCGTTAATAGCGCTTAGCAGCGGGTTCAAAATCTCCTTCCTCAATGAGGAGACCCGCGATACCCGTGGCAGCCCTAAGATGGCAGCCACATGTGTGTCCGCTAGCAAGCGAACATTCTGATACCGGGCGGTCAACAGCGCCCTTGCAATATCATAACTGTCATCATTGACAGGTAGATGCTGGACAAGTACACCAGCCTCTCCACGTAAGGCAGAGAGCAAATAGGCCAATTTCTGGCTAGGGAACAGGTCGTCCCTCGAGTTGACCAGGCTATCAAAGAGGTTAATGAACCCCATCCAAGCAGCCAAGTTCCCATCAAAGGTTGGGATGTCCAAAGTGGGCAGTCTGCCCAGCAAGCCGGCCGGGGTAGGCTTGACCTCCCCGGTCGTGCACGACTCACCCCTCCGGGCGAATAGGATAGCCTGAGCCTTGTTTATGATCACATCCGCCTGTTCAAAACATTGATCATAATCGGCATTAAATTGGTCGACTGCCCGCAACTCAGCGGCACCCTCGGCTGGGTGGTCGAGCAGATATTGTTGATGAGCAACGAAAAGCTACTCCAATTCCTTCAAGCGAGCAGGTACTCCCTCATGCCGAATTAACAAGACCTGTTCTCGGTCTGGTCGGTCTACCAAAGCGACGGCACTAGCAAACCATCTCAAGATCTTTTGTGCACCCGCGCGGGCACCACTAAGCGGACTGACTGGCGGGACCATTTTGCACCAAAACGCACTTACATACAATAATATAATACCTATTCTGTAAAACGTGACACCTAATATTTAGGGTGCGTTTGAAAACGAGTAATATTTACTCGGGGTAGAGTGAATTTCACCCGATAGCGTTCGAGAACCACCCGAGTGAAACCGAGGTTAACCGACGAATTACTCCGCTCGTATTTCTGAACGCATTAGTGCAGAGTAATTTTCGCCTGACAGGAGTGAATTTCTCACGGCCCCCAGTCAGCGTTAAATTTTAATTGACAGTTGACTGTTCTGTGATCTGTGGCTACTGATTTCGTTTTTATGTTGAAGTTAAAGTTTACAAAAGTTAAGTAAAGCTTTGTGCAGTTGTAAAATAAAGCTAGTTTGCGTTGCAAAACACAAGAACTCTTCTTTTCGTTTTTAACTGACAGAACCCGTTTGAAAACTCGTGAAGTGCGAAAATCACTCGCTAGCGTTTGAAAACCAGTTAAACTTCTCTTTCTCGCAATATATCTATCCTTTTCTTTTTTACCGAGTGAAAACTTCACGGGTTTTCGAACGGCCCCCTAATTTTAAATGATTTTACACTAATATTGTTTTCCTACGTTTTCTTTTTAATGTTTCTATTTTCTTAATTTTTTCTTCATTTAATAATAGATCACAATATTTATTAAACAGCCTTCGTATAATATATTTCCTTGTCCTTAGCCCATAATAGTTTTTATATTTCGTTTCAATTAGTTTTTCTTTAGTTCTCGCTCTTGGATTAATCTTTGTGTGTGTTTTATGTTTAAATGTTTCTGAATGGTAGGATTCTAATGCTAACAAGTAATCAACTTTTTTTTCAATAGGCATAATTTTCAATTCCATAAATAAGTTTTCATAATTATTTTTACATTTCTCTTTGGTTTTTTTGTTACTAAGCATTTTTTAAAATCTAATTTGTAGTTTTCGAATATTTTCTAGGTAAGTTTTAAAAGTAAGTCCATAACAACTTAATCCATAGCTTATTGTTGATTCTACTAATGCATGATATATGGTAAAGAGAATTTTTTTATTTACAATAGCCTTTAAGTTATAAAATTTGCCCAGCAGGGATCTAAGTTTATTACATACATTACTGATATGGACCTTCCAGCTAAATTTAGAGTCTATGCTTAGTCCTAAGTACTTTATATCTTTAATATATTCTAATCTTTGACAGCTGCATGTCTCTTTATTTGTATGTAAGCATTCGTACGAGTGACCTATTATAGACACCTCATCTACTGCTACTCTTTCCGCTGCTATGTTGTAGGGTGAGTATATACGCATACATTTAGTCTTTTTTATGTTCAATATTATCCCATTATCGTGAGCCCATTTTGTAATCCTGTCAAAGTCCTCTTGTAATTGTGTTCTCATTATTGCAGTATTTTTACCCGATATGAGCAGACAAGTGTCATCTGCGTAAATAGTCACCCTACAACATTGTATCACATTCACCATAGAATTTACGTGCATGACAAACCCAATCGGTTCAAATACTGAGCCGGTTGGCACGCCCGGCATGACATGTGCTTCTGCCCCCCTTGTCCCCTGTACAAGGGTGCAGAGCGTTCGACCTTGGAGATAACAGCGTAGAAAATTGAGGGTCGGACCGCGGATGCCGCACAAGTGCCCGTGCAAGTACCAGCCAGGCGAGTCCAAAAGTGTGCAGTATATGGTTGAAAATATACTTTCTCCTGTAAAGCTGAAATTGAGATGTGTTCAAGTAAGGGATCTAGAAATAGGGAGTACGATGACAGGCGATTCTGGGCAGCACAAGACCTTGACAGGCGAAGGGAGGGCCGCTATGGAAGTGCGAGTAAGAAGCATATAAATTCAATAGATTTCCCTAAAATAGGGAAAACTACCCCATGGTACGATTTTCCTCGGCGAGCACTACAAAAGGTCACCCGGGGTTGTTAGTCAAAAAACGCTGGCAACCGCATCAAAATCGCGATTTAATTTTTGCAACATTTCACAAAATGGCCGTCAGCACCCAGGCATTATGAAATATCAGAGTTTCGGATGTTTCTCGGTAACTGCACCATATGCAGAGTCGGTTGATATTTTCCCCGCGCCTCTAGCGCACCTGGTAGGGGGAGAGCAATTGGTGTCAAATCCGGTCGAGGAATAATTTCAAACTGCCCTGGCGACCAGTGTTGCCAGTTGCGGAAAATAAAAAATGTCAGAAAGTCATAGAAGACCTGCAGGCCTATTCGCTAACTACGGTTGGTAACTAGAACTGTCATTTTTGAAAGCCACTTTATATCCATTGCGGGTTTAGTGATCTTATGTGTTACGGCAGCGTTCATGATAGCAGTAATGGATGTTAAGTTCCTTTCAAAAATGACAGTTCTAGTTAGCAACCGAAGTTACAGAATAGGGGGGCTGGAGCACTAAAGGTATATGAGATTAAACATTTCGAAATGTAGCTATTTCGATTTTGGACTATTTGTCCCCCTCTAGCGAAAAACCCTTAATAACAGTTTTTTTTATTATTTTTTTTATTAGTATGAGCGGCTATGTTTTGTCACTGCGACCTACGAGATCTATTGTGACCGCCACTATTACAGTTCTCCCACAAGCCCAGCATCTTCTAAAAAGTGCAGTATTTTCTTGGGGGAGAGGTGCTTGACCTCATCTGGTAACAGTAAGTGTTTGCCCAGGTGTAGGCTGCGTTTACGCATCAGTGGTCCACAGTTTGTGAGCAAGTGCATAGGCGTCTCTTCTGCCTCGTGGCAGACCCTGCACTCTCTGCACTCACTCAACCCCATGATGGACTTGTGTTTATTGAGGCGACAGTGTCCAGTGAGGGCTCTGACCAAAGTGCGTATGTTGTTCCTGCTTAATCCTCGGATCTGTTTGCAGGTACTACGGTCATAGGCTTTTATGAGTGCCTTAGAGTGTTTAAGTCCTGGCATATGCAGCCACGCATTGTAGGACTTGTTGTCGTAATGGGTTTCAAGCGTTAGACGGGCGAGGCTTTTGGGTATACCACAGAATGGTTCAGGACCATATTGCGTTCCTTCGGCCCCAGCCCTGGCGAGCTCATCGGCACATTCGTTGCCAGTGATTCCCGCATGCCCTGGGACCCATCTAAGTATTACTCTGTTACTGTGTCCCAGAGTGTTAAGGCGGTTCATACAGTCATCCACTAGCTTTGAGGTCACGAGGTTACTGCTCAACGCCAGTAAAGCTGCTTGACTGTCTGAATTTATGTATATTGTGCGGTTGGCTTGGTTGATTACAAGGTTGGTTTCCGCACATTCTGAGATGGCATAAACCTCCGCTTGGAAGATGGAGGCGAAGCTGCCCAAGCTTTGTGAGAACTTGTGCAGTGGCTGCTCTCTATATATACCAAAGCCCACTTTGGACCCCATCTTGGATCCATCGGTAAACCATACGGTGCTTCCTGTCTCATAGGTAACTTGCTTGTTTAGCCAGTCATCCCTAGAGAGAAGTTCCACTTTGTAGTTTCTATTGCAACGTAGAGGCATGATATCAGAGTTCATGCTTAGTATTGGTGTCTCATTGACTAGGTCTAATAGAGACCTTTGTCGAAGGGACAGACATTTGAACCCGCCTTGGGCATTCATCCTGTACGCACACGCTATCGCCTCCTTGACAATAAACATGTCCAGGGGTGTGAGTCGCAGTAGCGCATTCAGGGCTGCCCCAGGCGTGGTGGAAATTGCGCCTGTAGCCATGAGACAGGCAGTTCTTTGTAGACTGCCTAACCTATTTGCAGCGGTTTTTTGTTTGGCTTTGTTGTACCACACCACTGAGCCGTACGTAATTATCGGGCGTACAATGGTTAAGTACAGCCATAGGACCGATCTGGGGCTTAGACCCCAGTTGGTCCCAACCATTCGACTGCAAGCCCCTAAGGCAATTTTTGCCTTATCTATTATGTTGGTAAGATGTGAGTTCCAAGTCAGTTTCTGGTCAAGAGTGACGCCTAGGTATTTGACCTCTGTAGAGAACTGCACATCCTTCCCGTTTAGCCGAGGCTTAACAAGCTTTTCAAGCCGTCTTCGCCTGGTTAATGGTATTATAACAGTTTTATCAGCATTCACTGAGAGGTTGTTTTCCCTACACCAGTTGTTTATGGTATTGAGGGCTTTCTGCATAATGTCAGATATTGTACTTTGGCAGAAGCCTCGTACCGTCACCACAAGGTCATCTGCGTATCCTTGTGTGTCGAAATTGAGGTCAGCCATGTTGTACAATAATTTGTCTACCGCAAGAGTCCACAGGAGGGGAGACAAGACACCTCCCTGCGGGCAGCCTCTTGTGGACAGAAGTTCAATTGATGATTTGTGTAGAGATATTTTAACTCCCCTATTGGAGAGCATTGCCTCTACCCACCTGGTTGTAGTCGGGTCTACATTTTTGTTTTCCAATCCCCTGACTAACATTGTTATAGGTGCGTTGTCAAATGCGCCCTCTATATCTAAAAATGCACATAGTGCAATTTCCTTGTCCTCCAGCGCTTTTTCTATCCTGTCAGTCAAGCTGATCAGGGCCGTTTCGGTTGATTTGCCTCTACGGTAAGCGTGCTGGGTAGGATGAATAGGGTTTACAGTCAATACTGTTTCCCTAATGTGTATATCTATAACCTTTTCCATGACCTTCATAAGGAAGGATGAGAGGCTTATGGGCCTGTAGGACTTCGGTTGTGATCGGTCCTTCTTGCCCGCCTTAGGTATAAATATGACTTTAACTGTGGTCCACCTCTCTGGAATATATCCCCAGGCCAAACTTGCCCTGAAGATTTTGACCAGATGGGGAGTGAGGACGTTTGCTCCTTCTTTAAGTTGTGCGGGAAAGATGCCGTCCTCTCCACAAGATTTGTATGGTTTAAAGGAGTCAATAGCCCACCGTACCTGATTCGGTCTTATTATTATGGCCGCTCTACGCCAGTCCTCGTTATTTGGCCTGCGGAGGTTGCCAATTGTTCCCTGCGAGCAGGATTTGCTCACAGAGCCAGGAAAGTGGGTGGCCGCTAGTAACTCCAGTGTGTCGGTTTCACTTGACGTGAAGGTTCCATCGGGCTTCCTTAGTAGCCCGACTGGATTAGGCACAGCTTTTGAGAGCATTTTTTGGAGTCTTGCCGTGCGAGGCAGGCTTTGTACTTCCTCGCACAGCTTCCTCCAGGATGCTCTCTTTGCTTTCCTAATTTCAATGTTGTAACTGGTTAGGGCTTTTCGGTAGGTGTCCCATTCATTAGATTGTTTAGCCCTATTAAACAATCTTCTGGTTTCTGCCCTAAGCTTCTGCAGCTTAGTGTTCCACCATGGGACTCTGGTTGTAGAGGTTTTGTTTTTCGCAGGGCAACTACTTTCATAGGCTTTCTTGATTCCTATGGTAACAGTCTCCACTGCTAGCTCAATACCGTCTACTGTTCTAATATATTTAGGCATTACTTCAAGGTTTGACTTAAGCTGGTCCCTATATTCGTCCCAGTTGGTCTTCCTTGGGTCCCTAAATATTTCAGTTTGACAAGAAATCGCAGCTTCTATGTCAAACCGGATATGTCTGTGGTCAGACATGGAGTTTTCGTCACTAACCTGCCAGTCAGCGATATGTCTAGCGAGATTCTTTGTGGCAAAGGTAATGTCCAGTACTTCCTGCCTGGTACGTGTAACAAAGGTCGGGATACATCCTAAGTTAAGTGTGATGAGTCCATTAGCGACAAGAAAGTCAAACAATAACTCACCTCTAGCGTTCACGCCTGTGCTTCCCCACGCAGTATGGTGGGCGTTGGCGTCGCATCCCACTAGGAGCTCTGCCCTATGCAGACGCGCATACTCCACCGCCCGTTCCAGGTCCTCCGTGGGGTTAGGTTTCTCGCCCGGTAGATAGGCCGAGCACAAAATTACTCTGGGCCCGGTCCACCCGGCGAGATTTACATATCCTGCAACCAGATCATCACTGCAAAGCTCTGTAACAGGCAAAAGGTTAATATCTCTCCGAAATATTATACAGGCTCTGGGTCTATGGCCACCGGTATGTACTAATATCTTACCTGCAGACGACAGCCCCAGAATATTGCCATTGGCTACCCATGGCTCTTGGATTAGAGCGAGATCCACCTTGTTGCCGGCGAAGCAACACTCCACCACCGCAGACGCAGCTGCAGCATGGTGGAGGTTGGCCTGTAGGATTCTCGCTCTGTTTACCATTGGGGTAGCCATTGCATTATTGTTTGGGGGGACGTGGCACATTGGCTGGAGGACGTGGTCGTCCTGCTGCACTGTTTGTGCCCCTCCCCGCAGTTTTCCCGCCTCTTGTACCGCTCCCTCCGCCCTTGGTAGACTTCAGCGGAGGCCGCAGGTTGGAAGGTGGTGGGGGTTTCCCAACCAGTCCTCTCCATGACCCCGGCACTCTCGCTGCCGTCTGTCCACTAGAAGTGGAAGGCGTGGGAGGCGGCACACTCGCGGCCCCCGTGCTGGCACCAGAAGACTTGGGTGGAGGCGGTTCACTCAGGTGCCCTTGGGGGGCTCCCTGAGTCCTCCCCTCTGCCACTTCGGTCTCCTGCTGCCGCACGGGCGCCCGGTTAGGCGTGTCTGTGTCAGAGCCACCTCGGATTCTGAAAACCACCGTTTTGAACCCGAGGGTAGCCCGACCATCGTTAGCCCGGAGGGCCTCCACAGAAGGGTCGTCGAGTGAGAAAGTCACAAGTGACCCTCCCACCCCGTCCCTCCTGTGGAGGACCTTCCAGAGCTCTGTGTTGAGGCCTTCATTTTGTGCCCTCAGCAACACCAGCGCTTCGTCGGTTGTCTCCACCTCGCTGGAGGGCACAAAAGTGGTCCCAACATGAGGCTTAGGCAGCTCCGACTCAGGAATGGTCCTGAGATCTGCCTCAGGCCACGGCTTTAAGTCTGGGATTACACCCAGAAGCCAGTCCAGGGTCGCCTGTCCCTCGTAAGTGACTAGGACCCAGCCTGGCTTGTGTGTGAAGCCCATAAATTTTGGTCCCGAACCCTTTTTGTCCATCCCCGCAAAATTGCTGGTGATGGACTTAAGGAGAGCACGATGTACAAGCCGCATCTGCTCCTCACTCATGGGTTCCGAATTTCGGATCCCCACGCGAGAGGAGCCCGCTACGGCACTGTACCTCGGCCTCGGTTCGGCGCCCTGGTCCGTCCGAGATGTTTTTTTCGGTTGGACCTGAGGGGATTCTTCTTCAGAGCGAGCACGTTTTTGCGGCTTCGGTCTCTGAAGTTGAGGTTGTTCGGCCTCGATTTGGTTCCAGGGCTTACGGCATAGGTCGAAGGCATCCTGTTTGCCCAAGTCCGATGCCCGGAGCTTCCTGAACCTTTTTCGGGCCGCACCACTAAGCGATTTCCACTTAGACTTCTGAGAGGTCTTTGACAGAGTCCATGTATCAGCTGCCGAAGCGCCGGCCACGGGCTGTGTGTCTGAGACCTCCTCAGTGGGTTTGCTTGGGACTTCATCTGTGTCCCTGCTGCCGAAGCGCTGTCCACAGATAAGGTTGTGAAGTCCTCCGCAATTTTGGTGAAGGGCGAACTAGCCGACCCAGCGCCAAACGGTTCTCCTTTCGGAGAGGAAACTGGAGTTCTCAAAAGGTCATTTTCATTGTCCATTCAAGTCCCACGAGTAGCTAGGGAAATATACGGTCATCCCCGGCAGAGCCCCGCTTGACGGGGAAAGGGCTAATTACTGCTCCGGATCGCCCTGGTCCCGTGCAGGCTCCGTTCACGACTGGGCTCCCTCCCAGCCACGCATTCATCGGCACGGATTGCATAACACCTTGAATTAGGGGAAGCGGATATTATGAAAGGAGAAGGAGAAGGGAGAGGGTAAAGATTGGAAGTGGTGGAAGGAGTGATAGTTGGGGTGGACGGGAGAAAGGTATAGGTTATACCCCTGGCCTTGGGTTGGGCTTCAGGGCAGCCTTCTTTGTCCGGGATCACAAGTGTGACACCTCAGCCTCGTCTCGGCTTGGTAACCTCGACGTGACCAAGGTTAGGCTATCCGCAACCCGCCCACCCGCTCGGTAGCATAGAAGGAATGCTTCCTACTGATGCAGAGCTGACAGGGCCATGACCCAATCACCTCTGAATCCAGGCCGAGAAATAACAGTAATAACAGTTACAAAAAATACTAGTGCTGTTCCATTCCACTAGTACAATTCCATTTAATATGGCGAATAATTTTTGCTTCAAATTAAATATATATTTCGACGTTTATTTTAAAGTTCTCTTTCTTAATTAGCGAAATATATGGGGATGCGGAAGTGCCCCGCCAAGTCGAACAAAAGAGCAACAAAAAGAATCATCAAAATCGGGATGTTTCAACTAGATACATCTACATAATTATTAAAAATAAATAAAAAACTGAAGCTGACTGTAGAAAACTTATTTATTTATTAAAATAAAAGCTAACCGTCCCATTGAAGTCAATTGTCTCTCTTTTTTTAATAAAATTGGCTTTATGCGGTCCTATCTAACTTCTTTTGCGCATAATAATATATTATGTAGTATTTTTTTGTGACGGCTTAAACAGCTTCATCACCCACTTAAACCTCTTTGGAGTAATGCAAACATTTTGTATGAATCTTTTTGTAACTTCTTGATAAATTAGATAAAAAAACACAACAGGACATTAATATTGAACAGGTCATTAATGAAATTTCATACAACATTATTTACTGTCTTTGAGCTTCCCAGGGTAGTAATGTATTACTTTTCCGGTGATTAAGATTAAAATTAATGAGTAGTCGGAAGAAATAGTACATTGTTACCCTAGGGGTGAAAGTAACTTATTTAGTCCCGAGACGGAGTTTGGCGCCCGAGCGCAGTGAGGGCGTCTATAGTTCGGGGGACTAAATAAGTCTTCAACCCGAGGTAAACACTGTGCTTTTCATAACGAATACAAGGACAAAAATTAAAACATGAATTAGCTAAAGAAAAAAAGATTGAATTTTATTTTAATAAATCAACAACTTCTGCTTTAGTCTCTGCTCTTATGAAATCAGGCGTTAAATCCATATCTGAATCAGATGAACTCGTTATGTTAATACAAATCTCTATTACATAAACGGAAGTACAACTCGAAAAAACAAATGAAGATCGGATTGCCGCTTTCCCGCTTATTTTGTTTTTTTTTCTGTGGCCGGCCTTCAGCCATTATTTTTCATTTTCATGATTGAATTAATGGTACCTAAATATTTTGCCCAAATCTATGTTATTTTAAAGAAATAGTTGTAAGTAAATTGTAATAAAGTCATTTAAAGAAATATATTCTTTAATTAATACTTATCTTTATTTCAATTTTATACTGCGCTGTAATTGAGTGGTTGTATAGAAAGTTGGAACATGGTTCAATAGAAAATGTAAAAAAAGAACGAGTTTCTTTTTTATAATTTGACAGCTGTCAGTTGTAAACTATTCTCCCTAGGGCTGAAAAGTATTACTTTCATCCCGCTCCTCTGTCAACTTCAGACCTACTTTCAGAGTATGAGTAATGAAAAATATATTTTATTTGGAATGGAACAGCACTAAGTTTTTTGTAACTGTTATTAGAGGTTTTTCGAAGGAGGGGGGCAAATAGTCGAAAATCGAAATAGCTACATTTCGAAAGTCTAATCCCATATACCTTTAGTGCTCCAGGGCCTCTATGACTTTCTGGCATTTTTATTTTCCGCAACTGGCAACAC
This sequence comes from Schoenobius gigantellus, assembly GCA_963935595.1. Taxonomy (NCBI): domain Eukaryota; kingdom Metazoa; phylum Arthropoda; class Insecta; order Lepidoptera; family Crambidae; genus Schoenobius; species Schoenobius gigantellus. Next base: position 13,004,849 of record OZ012544.1, on the reverse strand, counting down.
TGGTCGCCAGGGCAGTTTGAAATTATTCCTCGACCGGATTTGACACCAATTGCTCTCCCCCTACCAGGTGCGCTAGAGGCGTGCGGAATATATCAACCGACTCCGCATTTGGTGTAGTTACCGGAAAAATTCGGAAACTATGACATTGTCATAATGCCGGGGCGCTGGCGGCAATTTGTGAAATGTTGTAATTATGAAAAAATTCAATCGCGATTTTGACGCGGTTGCCGGCGTTTTTTGACTAACAACTCCGGGTGAACTTTTGTAGTGCTCGCCGAGGATAATCGTGCCGTGGGGTAATTTTCCCCGATCTTAGGGAAATCTATTGAATTTATATGGTTCTTACTCGCACTTCCATAGCGGCTCTCCCTTCGCCTGTCAAGGTCTTATGCTGCCCAGAATCGCCTGTCATCGTACTACCTATTTCTAGATCCCTTACTTGAACACATATCTCAATTTCAGCTTTACAGGAAAAAGTATATTTTCAACCATATACTGCACACTTTTGGACTCGCCTGACGGGTACTTGTGCACACCAAAATCGCCTGGCATTTTTTTGCCTTGATTTCGTAGTTAGTAAACTACATTGTCCTAAAATTTCACGCTCACAGTACAAAGTTTTTTATTTATTTATTTTGACATTTTCAAAAACATAGGAGTAGGTGATGTGCAGGGCTGAGGCCTGCCAGGTCATGGTTATTGTATTGAGCATGCTACAACTTATCCCTAAACAAATTTCTAGCCTTTCAGGAGAACCGTTAGTCGGAGGGTTCTGTAGCTCTCAGGCTATATGTAGTCTGAGCTCTGTTCTGTTCGTCTTTGTTCCTTTAACCGTGCGTTTGCACCATTGATTAACTAAATGGTTTGCACTGAGAAACATAAAAGATGTAATGTTTTACAACTTGTTGTATGATACAAATACCAAAACTTGTTGTGTATGCTTTTGCGTTCGCACTGCCGAAAATCGTGTTGGATTCGGAACAAATCCTAAGATTTGTTGCAGATTGCTTGAGGATCGCCTCAAAACTTGTTGTCTGTCAACGTTTTTTATGGATCTGTCAACGATAGCGTTCGCACTTTCGGCTATTAAAGTCTTAATACATGTTTTGCAACTTGTTGGGGTGTTGACAATGGAAACGCATTCATAAACATTGACAGAAACATGTTTAAAAAACATGTTTATAAGTAGATGTTTCGTCAGTGCAAACGCACGGTAATAAATCCTTTAGCAGAGGCGTGTTCAGTCAGAGGCGCGTTCAGAGCCTTCGCGCGAAGTACAACTTTTTGCTCTAATCCCGTTCAATGCCTTCGAGCGTGACAACCGGGTGAAACAACCGGCCCGTTCAAGACCATAAAGTGTCGGCGCGAGTTACAACCGAACAACCATCGAATTTGATGGTTGTAAAACGCTCTGACGTTTATTACTGAAATACTCCCAGAGTAGGGATTATTTGTTGAGAAGTTCAGGTGAAGCTCGCTTAGCAGATGAGGTGAAGACGATGATGTGACGAGTATTTCAGTCATAAACGTCAGAGCGTTTTACAACTATCAAATTCGATGGTTGTTCGGTTGTAACTCGCGCCGACACTCAAAGGTCTTGAACCGCCCGGTTGTCACGCTTGAAGGCATTGAACGGGGTTAGAGCGAAAAGTTGTACTTCGACGCGCCTCTGAGGTCTTTGCAACGACCACCCACTTATGGTGCGTTCCGAATTGCGATAAAAGCGATAATATCGCGAATCCGACCAAATTAAGAGTGCAGTTCATAATTTGATATCAGCGCTCGTTTGAGCTATTTGCACGCAAACAATCGGTTCAAAATTGCTGTGTGCATTTTATATGCGGTATGCCGTAATTGATGACGTCACCGATTGATGCTGACAGTGCTAACAGAAAAGAGGTAGTGCACTGTCTCCAGAACTGTCAATGTCAAAGTCACCATCAGTTTAATTTTTATTTTAGTTTGTTCGAATTTATATTTTAATATAAGATTATTTACAATTAATAGAGAAGTGCTCTGTAAAGATACTGGAGGCACAATACATCTCCCTCCAATTTTTCTTTTCAAATTACATTAACTGTCAACTTGACAGACTCACAGATCAAAAGCTCGGTTCAAAATTGATCTGAGTGCTTACGTCCGTGAGCAGTGCTAACGATTTGAACGGATCGTTTGCATGTGTTCCTTCACTCACTTCATATCATCATGAAGAAACAAAACGTTTTTACCGAGTCCACCCGAGCAGCTACGAGCGGAGGCGACGATACATTTTTGGCGCGATCCACGACACTTCGCATCTAGACTTTTCGCGCTTCACATTAACTGACCAACGAATATTAATATTATTTTTGTATTTTAGTCATTAAACCAGCTTTAAATATACAGTCCACTTCTTTATAAATCAACACCCCAACAAATGGTCCTTCTCGAAGAACAAGACTGAAATACGAAGAAATAATCATAAAAATTATTCGTCTTAAGTATTGGCAGTAACCGCGAAAAGGAAAAAATCATACACACAGAGATAACAAGGAGTGGTAATTATTGGAAACATCGGCGTACTCAACATCGAATGTTGCATAAAAATTGAAGAAGTTATTTGTATCATCAAAATTACGAAGATTCCAAAATAAATTCAAGAGTGTCAACGGTCATTGGAAGATAACGGACGGACATTTTGAAAAGTAACTTCAAATAACTGCATAAGGAAATTGATCTGAGTGAGTTCGTTCCAATAATTTCTTCTTATCTCCTCTTATATTTTCTCGTGTGCAATTTTCGTAAATTACATTTTTTTTTATCTTAAAACATATTTTCGTTAATACTTACTTTCCTACATTTTCTTTAATGCGTTGCATTATTATTTAACATAAGTATTCTTCAAATTCATTTAAGTGCATAATAATTCATTTTCGAAACGAAAAAATAAAAACGACACTGTCTTATATTTCATACATTCCATTTTTTAACAATCTACCTCCGGTTTTCATTGCGCTCGCATTTGAACGTCAAACGGCCAATCGATAGCTTCAGTTTAATTTGCTTAAGTTATTACTTATTAATTCGTGTCTTATATTGTTTTTGCAATATATTTTGCGTTTATAACAACGAAATATAATAAATATTAAAGTGTAAAACAAATAGTGGTTGATTAAAGTATAAAGTGTAAGTACATATCTTGTGTTCGTTAAGTTTTATTCTAATCTTGTTTATTATTCTGTTACGGTACAAAAAAGTGTCATCATTTAAAATGGATAAGCTAATTAAGCAGCGTGCGAGTTTAAAGGCTAAATTAACTCAATTTAATAATTGTGTATCGTTACTTTACAAGTGTGAGAAACTGAGTGATCTTCAATTGAGTGACTTAAAAATTCGCATTAGTAAAATGGAGATTTTATATTCCAACTTCGATGTTTTACAGACGGAAATTGAGGTTCAGGCGGAAATTCCTGACGAAGCATTTGCCGAACGGGAGCAGTTCGAAACGCAATACTATTCAATTTTATCAAAGGCCAATATAATAGTAAAGCGTAGTGAAAATGTCAATCAACCGGTAAGTTCTGATTCTTCATATAACCTAGAAGCAAGCAATGCAAAACATAACATTATAAAATTACCTCAAATTTCTTTGCCACATTTTAACGGTGATTATCAGTTTTGGTTGGAATTCCGAGATACATTTAAATCACTTATTCACGATAATAGTGACTTGGATAACATAAACAAGTTTCACTATTTGCGTGCTTCATTACATGGCAGCGCAGCACTTGTAATAAAAAGTATTGAGTTTACATCTAATAATTATTACATAGCATGGGACCTACTTTGTGACAGATTTAATAATTCAAGGCTCTTGATTAGCAATCACATACAAGCCTTGTTTAACATTGAGTGTATTAAAACTGAATCTTGCAAAGAAATAAGGCATATTGTAGACGTTACAAATAAAAACTTAAGGTCATTAAAAATATTAGGGCAACCTACACAGTACTGGGATTCTATAGTTATATATTTAATTTCTACAAAATTAGATTCACAAACAAAACGTCACTGGGAAGAACACAAAAGTACACTAACTGATTATCCTACGTTGGAGCAATTTTTGTTGTTTTTAAATAATAGGGGAGATCTTTTAGAAACATTAGAAGACAATAAAACAATAAAAAAGGTCGACTTTTAGAAAAATAAATCATTTATTGTTTCAACAAAGGATCCTTCGTCATATAAAAAAGTTAACAGGGAATGTCCATTGTGTAATCAAAATCATTATATTTTTAATTGTGAATCATTCGAGGCTTTACCAGTACAAACACGAATTGACAAAGCTAAAGAATATAATCTTTGCATAAACTGCTTGCGCCCTGGCCATACAGCATATAGGTGTAAGCTATCTCATTGTAAATTTTGTAACCATAAGCACAATAGTCGACTTCATCTTTCACAAGCGGAGCAGTTGCCTAGCAACAGCGTAGCCCTTTCAACTGACGCAATTCCGTTACAGCCTTCTACCTCTTCGCAAATTTTACTTTCCACAGCAATGGTGAAGGTGCTTGATTGCGACGGTAACCGGCATGATGCTCGGCTGTTGCTGGATAACGGTAGTACCTCCAACTTCATAACCGAGAGCTTGTGTGGTAAGCTGCGATTGCCGCGAGCCGCCACTGGTTCCACTATTACAGGTATCAATAATCTTACTTCTCGTAGTACACAATCTTGCTCACTCGTTGTTGAGTCTTACAAAGGTGACTATAGAGTAGATTTACAATGCTTAATATTACCTCAAATTACTAATTACTTACCAGCATCATTTATAAATATAAAACATATACCTATACCCTCCGGTTTGCGCCTTGCCGATCCATCTTTTAACATACCTTCGGCGGTAGACCTCTTGGTGGGTGCTGAAATCTTCTGGAACATTCTTAGTTCAAATAAAATAGATTTAGGTAAGCATCAGCCTAAGTTGTACGAAACAAAACTTGGTTGGCTTATATCTGGGTGTATATCACAACCTAAACCGACCATTTTTTGTCATTTATCTTTAAGTGATACTTTACCCCACTGTCTTGATAAGTTCTGGGAGTTAGACTCCATTCCTATTAAAAATACACTTACTCAAGAGCAACGTGCATGTGAGGATAAGTTTGATCTCACCACGTCTCGTAATAAAGAAGGTCGTTACATAGTAACCATGCCCCTTAAACAGTCTCCAGACATATTGGGTGACTCTTATCAAAAGGCTAAGGTTCGATTCTTATCATTAGAGCGAAAATTTAATCGTGACCTTCAATATAAAGAAAATTACGTTAACTTCTTAAAGGAATATTTAGAATTAGGGCACATGTCTGAGTCTACATTTGAAAAAAATGACTATTACTTACCGCATCACGGTGTAATAAGAGAACAGAGTACCACTACCAAACTTCGAGTAGTGTTCGATGCTTCCGCTACTACAACTACAGGTTATTCGTTGAACGACATACAAATGGTGGGGCCTACAGTTCAACAGGATTTGTTTTCAATTTTACTTAGATTCCGTCAACATAAGTACGTTGTATCAGCTGACATAGAAAAAATGTACCGAGCTATTGAAATTCATCCGAGCCAACGTCACTTACAAAAAATTCTGTTTCGTGCTGACTCCTCTCAAACATTAAAATGTTATACCTTAAATACCGTTACCTATGGGACAGCTTCAGCTCCATATTTAGCTACGAAATGTCTGGTTCGTCTCGCTGATCATGCATCATCTGAAGATGCTAAGCGAGCGATCCGAGAAGATTTTTATGTGGATGACTTTTTAAGCGGTCTCGATAGTGTAGAAAGTACTGTAGCATTATGTCAGGAAGTAAAATCAGTTTTAGCATCAGCACAATTTAACCTACGAAAATTTCATAGCAATAGCAGTGCAATTCTTCAAAGTCTTCACTCTGAGTCAGACGCTTTGAACACAATAGATCTTAATAATTATGACCCAAATATTTCTTCAAAAACACTAGGTGTCAAATGGGATACTAGAAGTGATACACTACAGTTTTCCATACATATAGAATTATTGGAAAAAATAACTAAGCGAAACATTCTTAGTATCATTGCTCAAGTTTTTGATCCTCTTGGTCTTGTTGGTCCATGTATAGTCGTAGCCAAAATTCTCTTACAAAAACTTTGGTCACTAAAATGCTCATGGGACGAAGAGGTACCTGAAAACATAAAATATAAATGGTTAGAGTTTGCTCAAACCTTACCTTATCTCAATAAAATAAAAATACCTCGATGGGTCTTATCGGACTCAATCGTCTTTGTAGAAATTCATACATTCACAGATGCCTCAGAGAGCGCATACGGAGCGTGTGTATATGTACGGACAGTAACAAACACAGGTAACATCTCTGTACATCTTTTAACTTCTAAAAATAAAGTAGCACCTATCAACCATACTAGCATGCCACGTCTCGAACTGTGTGGGGCCTTCCTTGGAGCGAGATTGTGTACTAAAGTAAGAAATTCAATAAAACTAATTTTCGCCCAAACATATTTTTGGTGCGATTCAACTATCGTCTTATGTTGGCTTGCGTCTTCAGCTGTGCAACTTAAACCGTTTGTGCGGAATAGAGTAAGCACGATACAAGAGCTGACAGCTGGTAGTACGTGGAACTATGTGCCTTCTCGCGACAATCCCGCTGACTTAGTTTCGCGTGGGCTGAGGGCCGATACAATCGGCGACTCTACTTTGTGGTGGAGAGGACCTATTTTTTTGTCTCAAGACAAAGAAACTTGGCCAAAAATGCCAAATGACTTAAATAACACAAAAATTCCTGATACAATTTGTTCATATTTTAATTCAAATCAAGTCGAAAACTTAATTACAAAATTATTACATAAATATTCTTCATTTACATATTTACAAAATGTGGTAAGCTATATTCTTAGATTTATACATAATATATGTAACAAGACAAATAGAAATATTGACCACTTAACTCCTACAGAAATTCAATTATCTAAATTAATAATTTTAAAATACGCACAAATGGAAATGTTTCCTGATGAATATAACTTAATAAAATCAGGTAAATTGCCTAAGAAACATAATTTTAAATCTCTTTCTCCATTTATGGATTCAGACGGTCTTATTCGTGTTGGCGGAAGACTGCTGAATTCTGACTGTAATTATGACGTTAAACATCCGATACTTTTAGATAGCAAACATCACTTAGCTAAGCTTATTTTCGAAGATCAACATAAAAAACTGTTACACGCTGGGCCGCAACTTTTATTAACGCACATACGTCAAACATACTGGCCATTAGGTGGTAGAAATCTGTCTAAAAGAGTGTACCATGCATGCTTAAAGTGTTTTAGATGTAAGCCAATGTCTGTACAACCTGTCATGGGACAGCTGCCATCATGTCATACTCAAATAGAGTTTCCATTTTTAAATTGTGCCGTTGACTATGCCGGACCACTACTGATATCGGACCGACGAGGTAGAGGCAGTAAACTGGTCAAAGTTTATGTGTGCATATTTGTTTGCTTCTCGGTAAAGGCCGTGCATATAGAACTTGTCTCTGACCTAACTAAAGAGGCGTTCATGGCTGCCCTTAACAGTTTCATGGCCAGACGAGGGAAACCAAGTAGCATATACTCTGATAACGGCACATGCTTCGATGGTAGTTGTAATGAAATATACAAATTTTTGCGCGATTCCAATATTACTGCAGACTTAGCACAACAAGGAATCGAGTTTAAATTCGCACCTCCTTATAGCCCCCATTTTAACGGTCTTACTGAAGCTATGGTAGGTTTGTTTAAGCGATTTATGCGACGCAATTTATCCATTTCACATCTTACTTTCTGTGAACTTAGTAACGCATTGCATCTTATAGAAGCAGTTATAAATTCTCGCCCACTTACCGAATTAAGTTCGTCTCCAGTTGACTTTACACCGCTTACCCCAGCGCATTTTCTTATTGGTCGACCACTCTTATCTACTCCTGAGCCTAGAGTTACTAATGAAAACATTACAAGATTGGATCGTTATCAAAGAGTTCAAGCTACAAGACAGCACTTTTGGAACCGCTTCAGAAAAGAATACATCACTTACCTGCAGCAGAAAACTCGGTGGCATCATTCGAAGAGTGACCTAAAGGAGAACATGTTGGTGATAATAAAAGACAAGTCTCTTCCTCCGCTACTTTGGTTATTAGGACGAGTCACAAAGGTTTTTCCCGGACAAGACGGTGTTTCACGGGTTGCAGAAATCATGACTCGAAGAGGAATTATTCGTAGAGGTTTCAACAACATCTGCCCCTTACCCATCTCTTGAATTACTTCAACAGGGGGGAGCATGTTCCTTCACTCACTTCATATCATCATGAAGAAACAAAACGTTTTTACCGAGTTTACCCGAGCAGCTACGAGCGGAGGCGACGATACATTTTTGGCGCGCTCCACGACACTTCGCATCTAGACTTTTCGCGCTTCACATTAACTGACCAACGAATATTAATATTATTTTTGTATTTTAGTCATTAAACCAGCTTTAAATATACAGTCCACTTCTTTATAAATCAACACCCCAACAGCATGCATGCAAACGTTGGCACTGATATCTGATTATGAACCGCACCCTAAATCGTCACAAAATATAAGGGCTATTGAATCAGTAGGTTATGTTGTGACTTTGGTCGGATTCGCGATATTATCACTTTTATCGTTTTACGGAACGCAGGGTTAGTTTGTGCATTGTGCGACCACCTATAATCTGTGATAATAGTCTCTGTCTGTGTGTGTGACTTTTTGGCGGGAAGTCAAAGAAGGCGTTGAGTTGTTTTCATTACTTTAAGGCTTCAATTTAGATCAAATTAAAAAACTTATTTACTAATTTTTTCAAGATGGGTCTTGCCAGCGATGGCGAAGACCCAGGAGATGCGAAGAAAAAGCGCAAATATGTTGATATTTCCGATACTCCATCTCAGAAGACTGATAAGTATAAAATTTATACTAAACCAAACTATAAAAGACTTTTCATAGAAAACAGTAATTCTGAATACATTGTATACGTTGAGTCCACAAATAATGAAAAAATCGGAAACAAAAACCCAATTTTATTGACAAATATATTCACTGAAAATGTTAAAGGGATTGTTGGCGTTCATAGAATCAATGCGCATAAAATTGGCGTTACTTTCAGAAAAGCCACACCTGCAAATTATTTTCTTAAAATGGAAGACTTCTTTATAAAATACAATTTAAGAGCATTTATACCGTCGTATTTAACGGAGAAAATAGGCATATTGAAATTCGTACCGAAGGATATAAGCAATGAAGAAATATATAAAAATATTATATGTGATGCCGAAGTTTATTAAAAAGTCTATTAAAAGATTTATGAAAAAAGTAGATGGTGTTCTAACGCCTCTTTATACTGTTGCAGTAACTTTTTCAAGTACAAATCTACCTCAATAAGCATACATAAAATTATTCAGATATGAAATTCATAAATATATTCCCCCACTACTTCAATGTTATAAATGCTTAAAGTTCAACCATTCGGCGAGAGTTTGCAGGGGTATCCAGAATTGCTCATCATGTGCTGGTAGTCACTCTTACAAAGAATGCGATGTTGACGAGGTTGTATGTATTAACTGCAACGGCAACCACTTGGCCATATCCAGAGATTGCCCAGTAAGGAAACAGAAAATTGAAGACAATAAGAAGAGGTACGTACAGCAATCCTATGCCACTGTAGTGAGTACACCACCTGTTATTGACAGTAAATCCTTCCCAAATTTAAATAAAACAACAGTACAGGAAAATATTGATATTATTAAAATTGTAAATAATGATAATTATTAACGCTATTGTCAAATCACTCTTAGCTCTAAGTAATAAAAAATATAACACTCCTTTAAATAGTAAGAAGATTAAAGAGATATTTCTATCAAATTGAATTTAATGGATAATTATCTTAATTAATATAATTCAGTACAATATACAAAGTTTACAGAGCAAAAAATCTTTATAATAATAATTAAATTAATAGAAAAACATATTGACATTTGCTTACTAAATGAAACTTGGTTACATGATACTTCTAGCATCCCAAATATTCCAAATTACAATTTTTTATATAAAAATTCTACAAATAGACATAATGGAGTGGGAATATTAATTAAGCATGGTTTGAAATACAATATTCTACCCACAGCATTTTATGAATCTTTTCAGAATATTGCAATCTCTATACAAACTCAATCTGGAAATATATCAATTCTCTGTATTTATTGTCCACCCAATAATAATTTTGATACAAGTAAATTAAAATCCATCATAAGAAATATACCAAAACCTTGCATCATAATGGGAGATTTTAATGCCCATCATGTTGTGTTTGGATGTCATAATAATAATAATAGGGGAAATAATTTATACAATCTAATTGACGAATTTGATTTATGCATTTTAAATGATGGTACTCCAACAACATGTCCTACTCCAAATAGACAAGCTTCTGCTATTGATTTGGCTCTGGTAAGTCCGTCCTTGGCTCATTTGTGTGAATGGTATGTTCATGATGATCCGATGGGTAGTTATCATTTTCCTACTTTTCTTCATTTAAATATTCAGCCTTCTTTGTATGAGATTCGTTCTGTGGATGAAAAATACATTTATAGTAAAGCAAACTGGAAAGAATTTAACTCTTTATCTGAAACTGAATTCTCCTATATTGATTTTGAAACAGCTGATACGTTGCAGATATATAATGATTTTGTGTCTATCTTAAATAAAATTAGAGATCAAACTATTCCAAAATTAAAAGCTAGTCAAAATAACTTTAAAATTCATAGAAAGCCAGCTCCTTGGTGGAATAAAAAGTGTGAGGATGCAGTTAATAAATCAAAAAAAGCCTTGAAAGTCTATAGAATAAACCCAACAAGAGCTAATTTTATAAGTTATAAAATGATAGATGCTCAAAAAAAGAAAATTATCAGAGAAGAAAGTATTAATTCTTGGCATAATTTATGTAGTAGTTTCAATAGATTAACACCTATTTCGAGAATCTGGAATCACATTAAAAGATTTAAAAGAATAGGGAATGTCCGTAATAAAATTTTTGACGATGAATGGATACCAGAATTCTTAAATATCTTATCAGACAATACTGCACTAGATTATAATAAATTACTATCATTGTTTCATAACTCAGAGGAGAATCAAAACAATATGTTTCTTAATCAGACTTTTTCTTTAGATGAGTTACATACAGCTTTACAAAGTAGGAAAGATATTACCCCGATTGGACAATATACCGTATATATTAATTAAAAAATTACATTCTAATGCTTTGACTGTGTTACTTTACATATATAATAGATTATGGAAAGATCTCATTATACCAGAGTCTTGGAAAACGCAATGTGTTGTTCCGGTTTTAAAACCGAATAAACCAATTAGAGTCGCTTCTTCATATAGACCAATTTCTTTATCATCTTGCTTGGGTAAGTTATTTGAAAACATGCTTAAGTTGCGTTTAGATTATTTTGCAGAAACTAACAAGTTAATTCCATCAGTTCAGTTTGGCTTTAGGAAAGGAAAAAGTTGCTCTGAAAGCTTTGTATCATTTATAGATGATATCAGAAATGTAAAAAACAGTCATTCAAACATGATCTGCGTATTCCTAGATATAAAGGGAGCTTTTGATAATGTTAATATACTGGAATTAATACAGGTTCTTCATGATTGTGGAATACCTAGGCAAACTTTAGAGTGGATTTTTAAGTTTTTGAATAATAGGACAGTATATGTAAAATACAATAATAAGTTGCATGGTCCAAAAACTGCAAATAAAGTTACAATGCAAGGAGCCACATTGTCTCCTTTATTATATAATTTATACACTTCTGAAATATTAAAATTTGTAATTACAGAAAATGTAAATATTTTACAATTCGCTGATGACTTGCTTTTGTATAGCATAAGCCAAAATATATAAATAGCTGAAAATAGAATTAATAATGCTTTACAGCAACTCCATTTTTATTATTTTAATAAGCTTAAGTTAGATGTTAGCCCTGGTAAAAGTTCTGTATTAGTATTCAGCAAAAACTTCAATAATGTTTCAATTAAGTACAATAATTGTGTAATTCCAGTGGTTAGTGAACATAAATTTTTAGGTATTATTATTGACAATAAATTAAAATTTGATAAACATATAAATTACATTTGTAAAAATGCCATGGGAGGTATTAATATTCTTAGGCACTTGGTACTGTTTGGGGATCTGATCCTAAAATTGTTAGTATGTTATACAAAAGCATAGTGAGAAGCCATTTAGATTACAGTTCTTTGGCATATTTAAATGCAAATAGCACCCTCTTAAGAAAGCTAGATGTTATACAAAATACTGGCCTAAGATTAATCTGTGGTGCAATGAGATCTTCACCTATTAATTCATTAGAAGTTGAAAATTGTATACCTCCATTGTCACTGAGAAGGCTGCAGCTAGCAGAAAGATTTTCACTTAAAATTTTGTCATTTAGCGGCAATCTTCATGAAAAGTTAGATAAAGCATCAGATATTTATCAGCCTATTGCATCTTCTGACACCACTGTGCAAGCTTTGTCTGCTCCTCCTGAAATAGGGGGAATATATTCTCGTGTAAAGTTCAACTGTAAAAATATATGTTATTCGCCTAGCTTACCTATGTATACTTGTAAATATAAAAGTTTAATTCATCTCAAGATACATTTAGATTCAATTTCTAACAAGTATGATTTTCTAGAGTTCAAGAGTAAGATGCCTCATTATTATTTTATATATACAGATGGCTCTAAAAATAATTATAATGTTAAATCTGCCTTTTATGATCCACAATCAAACTACGCAAGATGTTTCAAATTGAATTCTTTTTGCAGCATTTATACAGCAGAATGTTATGCATTATACCAAGCTTTAATTTGTGTAAATAGTAAGTGTGTAAATAATGTAAATATAATGTTAGTTTCCGACTCCAAAAGTGCATTAATAGCCTTGAGTAGAGGAGCATTATTATCTTTTAAAAATAATTATATATTATTTAACATTAAGGATAAATTAGAAGAATTAAATGACCATTGTATCAATGTTGAATTCATGTGGGTTCCCTCACACAGTGGCATATATGGAAACGAAAAAGCTGATTCAGTGGCACGTGCTCAACATGATGAAGACCATACCGAATGTTGCAAAGTTCCTTTTACCGATTTCTAAAATCACTTCAGAGAAAAATCGGAGAAGTTATGGAAAGACTACTGGGAGTTAACTTTAGAAACTAAGGGCAAGTGGTTTGCGAACATTCAGAAGGAGTTACCAAGCAAACCTTAGTATCACAAACAGAAACAATACCTGGGCAGGAATTTCTATACTATCATCACACGAATGAGAATTGGCCATTGTTTAGTCCCAACCCACCTCCACAGGATTCATGTACTCGCCGATGCTAACTGTTCTGTCTGTCCAACGTAGTGTTACATACTCTTTGTGTCTGTTCTCACTGCAATCAAGAAAATGCCGACCTGCCTTCCACAAATTATATTCTTTATTTGTCAAAATTACGGTGTTACTAGTCTAAAAATACGGTAAATGACGGAAAATTACGGGAGATCAAAAATAAAAACTACGCTACGGTAAACTTACGGTAACTTATTTTGGCAACTTACAACGTTTGAACACAAAACAACTTCCTAAATATTAAGTTCTACCTTGTACATTTTTTAACATCATATTATTTTATCATTTTTTTCTTCGTAAGTAGGATCAAAAACGGAGATTTAAGCTAACCTCTTTTTTGAGATTGAGCTAAAAAAAACGCCACCAAGCAAAAAAAATAAGAAGAAAGTTAACAAAACGCAGTAGTATGACTAATTATACTGCAGTACTATAATCCATAACTTCGTAATTAAGTCGCATACGTTTTGTCTACTTGTCTTTGCGTACAAGTTTATTCTAGGGGAAATTCCCCGGGGAAATATACAGTATGTCATTTTAAACAATATGTAAAAAATTTACTGTATGTTAGGTAGGCACACATTTTATTACTGTTAGGTTAAGAGAGACTAGTATATTATACTAGTCCTCGCGCTAGGCATAGATGGCGTGGGAGGCTGATCTCACGGAAAGAGGATAAAGAAGAAATTACGGTAGAATAAAACATGTCTACGGTAGATGGTAGATTTATACAAATTACGGTAGGTTTACGGTAATTACGGCGTTGTTGGAGACACTGCCCTAGACAAATGCCACACGGACGCTAACTTTTCCGCAGTCGTTCCTCAGAAAAAATGTATGCAGATGACATTAGCTGCGGAAAAAATAGCGTGAAGTTGTCGTAAGCTAATGTCATTTCCATACATTTTTTCTGCGGAACGACTGCGGAAAAGTTAGCGTGTGGCATTTGTCTAGGGCCTCTGCAACACTTGTTGGAAAATTGTGCAACAAACATTTAGGGGTCGTTCGAAAACCCGTGAGGTTTTCACTCGGTAAAAAAGAAAAGGATAGACATATTGCGAGAAAGAGAAGTTTAACTGGTTTTCAAACGCTAGCGAGTGATTTTCGCACTACACGAGTTTTCAAACGGGTTCTGTCAGTTAAAAACGAAAAGAAGAGTTCTTATGTTTTGCAACGCAAACTAGCTTTATTTTACAACTGCACAAAGCTTTACATAACATTTGTAAACTTTAACTTCAACATAAAAACTCAGATTAACTAAACCAATGGATTCGCAATGTTATTATATGTCTCAAATAAATTTGCGTCCAGTTCAGTCCGCCATTACAAAGCACCGTGTTTGTTGTTGTGCTAATATAGAGTCTGACACACGAAACATGAACCTGACATTTTTTCAAGTAGCAACACTGATAAAATGTCCCCATGTAGTTTAGTTCAACATGGTGATACTTTTTAATAAACAATTTCTTATTATTTTTTTCTTAATTTCTGTCGAAATATTACATATATTAAGTAATTTTAACATTCATTAAATCCAAATACAGCGATTTCTTATAAAAGGTTCATTGTTGGAAGTTCATTGAAACTAATACTAACCTAATATTTAATTTAAAAAAGTATTAACTCCTTTTTTTTCCTACTATATTCAGTAGTAAAAAAGAAAAAAAAAATCCATTCACAAATTTAACATTCTAAATTACTACATAAATAAAAAATATTAGAATATTTCATGTATCAAAATGTATTTTACCTTCTGTAGACAGTATTACCAGAGTTAGAATTTTTGAATTTGCCGCTTTTTTCCAAGCTCATGTTTCGTGTGTCAGACTCTATCAGTCGGTGAGCATTATTTGTGAGTGCATTTTACAGTTATACGTTTTTTATTGATTTTTTTAATGAATTCTATAAAGAAAAACATAAAAAGTGTGGAATCTTGGATGCGGCGTCCCTAGTTTTTTTCCGCCATCTTAGAGCACCAACCCAAATGCTGACACGCTTTTTTCGTAGGTATTTCATGTCTATTGGTATCTATTGTCTAAGCATAAAAACGAAATCAGTAGCCACAGATCACAGAACAGTCAACTGTCAATGTCAAGTAAAATTTAACGCTGACTGGGGGCAATGACCTAACAAATACATGGACTGGCCCTACCTACAGAATCAACGTGACTACCTACAAAACTTTGGCACATAAAATGGCTACCTTTACTAGCGATGTACTCAGTATTAGTTGTGCAATATCGATAAATTTAAGTTTAAACCAATTCATCAATCCACTTATCTACGACATATCTAGGGAAATAGATCTTAGCTGAACTGCACATTACGGACCTACATTGTAATAATTTGATTGAAAAATCTTGTTTCAGAAATATTTAGGCAGTTTCAAATTGTGGAACTACGCAGTTTCTTAGAAAAACTTGTTAAAGATCACTATTTAACTTAAGCGGTACAAAGTTCACCGGGTCAGCTAGTATGTCTATTTAGTTACACCAATAGACGTGTATTTTCTTTGTATAAATAACTGCGAGAAAATGTTATTGTTAAAAAAAATGGAATAGTTTTTTTTTGAAAAAAAATTTTAAAGGAGGCGGTAAGTACTTACCAAGTAGGTATGATAATTTGGGTGTAATTAATTTTTTTTTAGTTTTGTAAGGTAAGTTACTAATCAAAGTTTATGACAAACTTTGTCGTAGGAAACTTATATGTTCAAAAAAAATTATTATGAAAAATGGAGGATTTTAAAAAACTAAAATTAATTGACAATGATAATAATTCATCAATTATCAAGCTTTCCAATGATATTACTCGTACTTTAGTCACGGCTTAGGCACTTAAGTCTGTCCGTTTAATATATCGATAGCCTAATTAAATTTTATCTTTAGGTATCTTCACTATCGCCTATGCCTAATCATCAGTCGGGCTTCCGTAGGGGTCGTGGTACAGTTACGGCATTACTTGATGTTACTGACAACGTACTGACAGAGATGGATGCTGGACGAGGTACGATTCTTGCGTTGCTTGACCTCTCACGTGCATTTGACTGTATAAATAATCAACTACTGCTCGCAAAGTTGGCATTTTATGGTCTGGATGATAATTCATTAAAATGGTTCGAGAGCTACCTGGATAACCGATGTCAGTCCGTTGTTTTGACACAGCATGATGGATCTACCCTCATATCAGCCTCTAGACAAGTTAACCGTGGAGTACCACAAGGGTCAATACTGGGTCCACTTCTTTTTATTGTATATACTGCCGACTTAGCGAGTATTCCTAAGCATAGCCGGTTTCACTTTTATGCTGATGACGTCCAACTGTATATTTCTGAAACACCAGGTAATATTCAACAAGCTTTAAAATTTATTAATGATGATTTGAATAGAGTAGCCGAGTGGTCGGGAAGGAATGGTTTAGTCCTTAACCCCAATAAATCAAAATTTATGGTCCTCGGATCTAAAATCCAAATAAGAAAAATAATCGAAAAGTCCCCAGTTCTTTCTATCCGTGGTCAAAATATTGAACGTGTCGATCAAACGAAGAATCTGGGGGTCTTTATCGACGGGGAATTGCGTTTTGGTTGCCATATTGAGAACTTAGTTAAGCAATGCTTTTTTAGGCTTAAGGTACTGTATAAGATATGCAATTTGTTGAGCCCCAATGCACGTATCAGAGTTGTTGAAGCTTTAGTACTACCCAAGCTGAACTATGCAGATATTTTATATGGTCCACGTCTTTTATATAAATCACATCGCTTGGTGCAGAGAGTGCAAAATGCTTGCTTTAGGTTTTGCTTTAATGTACCCCCGAGAAGTCATATATCTCCTTTTCTCAATAACGAATGCATACTTAACATGGAGTCGCGTAGAAAGTTGCATTTGGCTTCATTGATGTTCGATATTGTTAATTTTAAAAGACCTGAATATCTTTTCTCAAAATTGATTTTCAATAAATTTAGATACAATGGCCAAGCACCGAGGTCCACCTGGGCTCCGCTTAAGTTGCATACGCATAAAACTGTGGCCTTCACTGGAAGTTTCCGTTATCACGCAACTAAGTGTTGGAATAATGTCCCTCCGCCTTTAAGGAAACTTAAGTCCAAGTTTAATTTAAAAAAAAAGTACAAATTACACCTTTTAACTATACAAAAACTGGGTACCACTATACGTTCCTAGCGTAGTTATCGGATATCTTCTTGTTGATTATGATTTTTAAAAGTATATTCTTCTTATTCACCAATATAATAACCAACCAAACCAATATCATAAAATGATTTATGATTTATATTAATTAATGACTTTTTCATACACCCATCACTCCGTTATAAGTATAATTTATAGTATTTAGGAATGTTTTCAGTATTTATCTTTATAGACTACATTTTCCATATTAAAAGCTGTATGTACCATCGTATTTTATATTTATTGGCATATTTCTGGTTCGAGCATACGAGGAAACACTAAGGTCACAGCTGAAAACCACAAGCAAATATTACGTTGAGCTGTCGCCTAATTTTGCCTGCTGTGGCACACACACACACACACATCAGCCGCTTTGCGTTTGTACGCGATTGTGTTAAGCCGTTGTCTGTGTATATGCTGTTGTTTATGTTTTTGTGCTGTATTTTATATGACTGTGTTTCCTGTTTTTTGCTTAATGTTATGTTTTTACCACTTCCATTTGCTTTGTGTGTGTGTTCTGTAGCAGAAAATAAAGTTTATTATTATTATTTCTTGGTAACTTATTCTCCCTTTTGAAGGGGTATTTTTGCCACAACGCGGGTTGGCACCAAGCGTTAGTGGTTTATGAGTGTTTTTTGTGAGTATTAGTATAGTATATTAGTATGAGTATTTATCTTTATCTATTCTGTGTGGTCTATTTCAGTATCTAAGAATTTTCTTACTATCCGACAGGTATTAAGAATTGCGGCTTTCTGCATTGTTCTGGATGTTTTTGGGTGTAGGTCTAAAATGTCAAGGCTATTAAATAGATGATTGGGTATAACTCCCGTGGTGGAGAGCACAAGTGGCACAATATATACTTTATTTAGTTTCCATATTCTTGTTAACTCTTCTTTGAGCTCAGTGTATTTGTTTATTTTTTCAGTTATCGCTCTTTGTAGATTGTGTGTATTTGGAACTTGGAACTTATTATTATTATTATTATTATCGCCCATTAATAATGTATGTAAATTATTAATCAAAAATATAAAATTTCTTACACAATTAAAGAAAAATATTACTGTTGAATGCTTCTTCAAGTAAATTGGCAAATGAAATCAGAATATGAAACCTTAACTACATATTCCCAATTATATTTTTAACAATTTTGTTTTCTTATTTGTGAAGAGTTAATTGCGGTGTATTTTTGTTTTATCTCGCACCGCATTGTGTAATATTGCAAGAAGGCATTCTGTAGTCTTTTGTTGTGGCGCACTGTTAAAATATTATTGTAAATTACTTCGAGATTATGGAAAATAGTCAAAATCCGAAGCAAAATCCACACGTTCGTTCGGCACTTAACAAGGCGGACTGGGCACGGTAGGCATTTTTTGTGACGTCACAGAAAATACATGCCACAGACGAAACAGTATGCATCTCTTTCTTCAAATGTCATTTCACTTTTGTTAGAAAGAAACAAAACGATATTTGATAGATACGTGTCAAGATATCAAAGAAATGTTTAACAGGGCATCTCCATATGTCTATCTCAATGACTGGGGGCCGTGAGAAATTCACTCCTGTCAGGCGAAAATTACTCTGCACTAATGCGTTCAGAAATACGAGCGGAGTAATTCGTCGGTTAACCTCGGTTTCACTCGGGTGGTTCTCGAACGCTATCGGGTGAAATTCACTCTACCCCATAGATATAGAATGAAATAGATGGGCTATAAAATCCGCCAAACATGAGGAAAAGAGATAAACTTATACACATTGCCAAAGGAAAGAAGAAGATGGCATCATTTTTTTTTGTCCTTGTTACCGTATATAGGTGAAACTGGTAGTGGGGATTGTTTATCACCAGCGTCTGGTGCTAAACAAATACGTGGAAGAAATTTGTTGTGTGAATTATAGCTTACTGTGTAATTATTTAACACTTTAATTAGTGTAATTGTGAACTATTTGAACATTTAAATCATGGTGCACTGCTCCGTTTTAGGTTGTAATAGTGATAGTGCTAGAAAACATGAAAATATAACCTTTTACAGGTAAGACCTAAATTGTGTCAATAAAAAGCTCCAAAACGATTTTTTAAATTATAAATACAAGTTATATTGCAATATTTTATCATTCTACTATGGTTCTCAATCATATTATGGGATTAAACATGAAATTACAAACTAAGTAGTAAGGTTACTGTTAACCTAACAAGCTAGGAATGTCGCCATACAATATGGCCACGTATACAGCCAACGCGTATAACATTTTGCCGGGTTATAATGATACCAGTTACGCTACGACTATTTTTCCTTGATTCGTAGGTAATTTGTTACGTGAAAGGGAACTCACATATTAGTTTCTGTGTTACATTAATATTGACATATTAAAGTATAAAATTTTGAGTATTTTAGATAACAAAGTTAATTCTTTTGACGTGAGACTTTCCATTTGCTTGTTTGTCTGTATTTAACAGATTTCCTTCGGAGATAACTACTCGAAAACGGTTGGGTTAAAGCTACTGGTCGATTGAATTGGCAGCCAACCAAGCATACCCGAATGTGTTCTAAGCATTTTGAACAACAGTGGATTCAGAAAAACAAAAAAGGCACTTTTCTTAGGAGTGGTGCTATTCCTAAACTTTTTTTACAGATCAGTAACTTATACATATTATATCTACAAGGTACATACCCTATCAAGCCAAAACCTAAATTTATTTTTCACAAACCCAACTATTTTTATGGGGGATTTCGAAATTTATTTTACAGTTTTGGATTAACATGGGTAGGGTAGGTACCAAATCCTTTTCTACTATTTTGATATGGCCAAACATATTATTAATGGTTTGATTTTGGTAATTTTCTATTAATATAACAAGTCTGACCATTAGTACAGATACAGTTTAAAAATTTATTAATTAATATTTTTAATGTTGTAAAATTAGAACCTGCTTTTATTTTTAACCTGTATACATATTGTTTCAGGACGCATTGGTGTTGGATTTCGGTTCAAATTTGAATACGCCCCGAAAGAGAAAATGCGGCTTCAAATGCTGGGTTTGAAACAATCAGCGAGGTCATCAAATAAAAAACTACGGCCAGTGCGTCAATCGCTTAGACTATTGGGAAAAAAAGTAGTGACACTTGAAAATGTGTAAAGTGATTTGAAGTGTAAGTTAATGATGCAAAATTAGTAGTTGGACATTTTAGATACTGTAGGAGGAACCAATAGAGATTTTCTGAAAAGATTTTTAGGAGTTGACAAAAGAAAGTATTCTGAACCTTTAAGGAAATTCGCGCTGTGCTTACACTTTTTAAGTACAAAGGCATATGAGTTTATACGTAAGCAATTTAATACGTGTTTACCACACCCAAAAACAGCTGGTGAGTGGCGAGGAGTAGACAGCCTCTAGAAAATGTTTGTGATTTATTAGCAATTTTGTGCCATAGCTAGTAATCTGGCTTAATCCAAATGAAATAAGTCATATCTCTACTTTGTCTGAATATTTAACAAGAACACATAGGATGTAGATATAGCTCTATGCACCGAACAAGTGTTTCTAATTAATTATATAGGTACTTGACAGAACATAATCTTCCTCAGAGATCTACAAATTGGTCTTGTCCTGTGCTATTTCCAAGTTGCCGCCAGCGGGGGCGAGGCTGGGGGTGGCAACACGGGCAACTAAGAATAACCAGCTATCTACATCGGCATCTTGCGTTCTTTGCCAGATCTTTTTTCCACATTGTGAGCAAGCTTACCAACTTTGGTCTTTTATCACCATATTGAGTGCGGTATCAGTAGTTCAATTCTTGAACTTACCCAGCCCAAGTGAATTTTTACCTGTATTGTAGTGAATTTTATCTCTGTAAGCCGAAGTCCTTTATTCGATGACAATAACGGTGCTATTGAAATATAATTTTAGAAAATGTTTATTTTAAATTTAATATTATACATTTTCTAAATCTTCACAAATATTTAGTAAATGTGTAAATATTGGATTTTAAATAAACTGCAGAGATAAAGAAAAAACAATGATTATTGCCCGCTGTATTCTTAATCGAGCGACGATCTTCGCAAGGTACCTAGCTGGCAAAAGCTGAAAGCGAGTGGTCGCGGATCGTGCTCAGTGGCGATCACTTGGAGAGGCCTATGTCCAGCAGTGGACGCGTGTGGATGATGATGATGATTCCTAATATTTTGTCTTATATTTGTAAAGATGTTTACATAATAGCTTAAATAAATAATAGTAAAATGTTTTAAAATGAAATATACTCGAGTAAATCAGAAAAGTGTAGTTTTATTTAAAAGTGTAAATAACTTTAGACTGCGGCGAAGGTTGAATGAAGAATTCAATAAAAAAAATCGCAACTTCCTCCCACTTTAATTTTTGAGACATATTATTGAGCGAGGGGCGCTCATTAAAATGTCTCAAAAAAATACGTAGATCAATCAACCCTACTTTATGTTTATAGTGGTAAAAGCCACTATAAACATAAAGTAGGGTAAAACTTAAAGCAACACTGGTATACCCATCTACTTTAGGCAGGTATGACGTCATCTATGTCTGTCCCTTACGGGTATACGGTCACGTCCTATCTATTCATTCTTTATCTAAGCTCTACCCCGAGTAAATATTACTCGTTTTCAAACGCACCCTTAACTTGCAACGTTTAGTTTTAGCCTCAGGATATTAATGAAATTGATTGTGACAGTTCTAATAATAATCAAAGTGTTCCCCGCCGCCTGCAAGATCTTCTTTCCAACCTAAATTATTTTCTACCTCTATTTAAGTATCTAATAAACACTGTAGGAAAAATCTAAAATTCTTCTAGGACAATTATCATATTATTATAAGTTAGCTTGCGTTTTGTTAATATCTAATTAAAATGTATACGACTGAAGGACTCTGTATCCAACGCAGCTCAAGGTTAGAATAAAGATTATTAAAAAAAAATCTGTGTGTGTGTTTGTTTGTTTTCAGAGTTGCGTTCCGAGGGTCAGAGTAATGCAACCGAGAGTGTTTTTGACACTCGCTCAGAGGTTCAGAACGGGCCGGTTGCTATCTTTTTTTTTAGTTTGTATCTTGCCGATCAAGATCAAGCAAAGGGCAAAATATTACTAATCCTTACTATGAAATTAACACTCAATATCTATTTTTCTGCTTAAAAATAATTACAACACCTCGAAATCACTATATTTCCCTTGCATTAGGCTTAAAAGAGTTCAAAGTAGTGTGATTTAATAAAATAATAAATAATTTGCGTATTTTTGACATCGACTTTGACATAAAATCTGTCAGAGTGTTTTTCACCCCACGTTCGAGATGGTTGTTTGGTTGCATCACTCGAAGCTTCGGAACGGGCACAGTGTGTACTAACCGCCTGTCAGGGCGTTTTTTACCCAGAGGTAGAAGTGGAAAAAACGGCTTAAAATTTTAAAACGTTTAAACGTTGTACTTATTTCAATAAGCGCGCTTGTAAAAAAGCTTTTCGTTTAAACGCTTATTGTTTATTGCGTATAATTATGTTTGGAAAAACGTTTAAGTACAACGTATGCACCGTTCTATTGCTAATGACAAAAACACTATAGGGATAGCTTTATACTATTTAAACGAAAAAACTGCTCTCATATCAATCAATTGAAATATTTTTAGTGATGGAAATATTAATATTCTTATTTTATTATTTAATAAACAATGTTTCTACAAATATTGCGTCACGCGACTTAATTGACCAAGTTCCTTTCAAAAAAGTCCCACATTACATTATTACCACCTCTCGACACTAAAACTATCAAATTATATATTTATAAACTTTATTTAATCGCACTTTATACACACACGCACAAACCAACGTAAATACAATGCTTATTTATACACGTATTTAAAAAAATAAAACGAAAGCGTACGTAAAAGCAGCCAGCCACAACACAACAAACGCGTACTTATCTCTCGACAGTGAAAAGCTTACTACTTTTTTAAACGAAAAGCGTGGTAAGCCATCTAATTTTGGGATGCGTTTTGGTCGCTTTATAACTCCAGCACGCAGTATAATGCCATCTAGCGGCGAACGTTCTATTTCCGATGCATGTATACAGAGCATGCTTTCAAAGTAGGTAATTTTATTGCGGGAGTACAGATGGCGGGACTAATGTATGTCGGTAAAAAGCAAAGCGTAAGTAAAAGCGTAATGTTTTGATTAGAAAAAGTCTGCTTTTGTACTTTTGTTCAAAAGCAAACTTTTTTAAGTGCTTTTCGTTTAAACGCTCACCTCTACCCAGAGGCTCTGAACGGGTCGGTTGCTGTCAGAGTGCACTCGGAGTGCACTCGAGTGTAGGTTCTGAACGCAGCTCTGGTGGTTTTCTACTTTTCTGTGGTTTGTTTACAAAATTAGTTTTGTAAATTCAGAAAGTTAGTTTTTATTCAAAATTTTAAGCTGGAAGAAACCATTATAGAATATATAAAATAAGGCAGTAATTATTGAAATTAAGATAACTTTAGAAGTGAAGTGAATTTGTTTCTTATTATTATTATTATTTATCTATACCTGAGAAGCTGGAATTGATACCAAAAATTGCTGCAAAAAGTATTAATTGGTACCACCTACTTTTCTTTTATTTCTTTTCAAATCGAGTACAATAATTCAAGATGAATTAATAAATATAACTTGAGAAGTAAATTGATCGCCCATTTGAGCGCTTTGTAGTACCTAATATTTTTTTGATCTTTCCGTATCAAATTTACCGTCTATTATCAGCTGACGTGACGCTGGCAAAATGTTTTGTTAATAAAAAACCTTTGCCATTATAAAAATACTTGTGTATACATTAAAATGTAAACATTAAAATATCTGGTATCATATTATTGAAAACTACAAAATACATTTTTTAGTACAAATACACAGAAACAGAACCTGACCAGAAGGTTTACTTTTGAAACCTTAGTTAAATAATCATAACAAATTATTCTTTCTTCTTTGTGTTGTGTCAATCTTCGTTTCAGCTTGATACTAGTTGTGAACAATCAATATTGATGTTTTGATTTCTCGCACCCTTGTGTTGCAATGGAAATCTTTTTGCAAACTCAAGTATTATGATTTTCCATATATTTCGATTTTGCAAGCTAAGCAAACGAGCCATATTCTGCAAATCTTGAGGGAACAAACTCAGTGTTTTGTAATTTACTCAAAATCATGTAAATCATCTAAGATCCAATACAAAACCTATTTTACTTGTAATGATTTGCAACCGATTTTTCCTATTTTTGCATTTTGTTTCTCTTTTTCTTTTCAAAACAGAGCATGGAAAATCACAATGTTGATAGATGAGAATTGATTTTATGAGCAAGACTGGATATTTTGATGAATAATGTTATATTATTTGTGACTTTCTTGGTTCTAGAATAAACACACATAGTAGTAGTGTAAATCATGGGTCCTCCACCAGTTGTGACAGGCATATCACCTAAGGAGGGACCCCCAGGTACTCGAGTAACAATTCGTGGTGAATTTCTTGGTAGTAGTGCTTCTGATTTAATAGGTAAGCACTTTTCTAGATATTACTATTTTTAAAACATAATATGTTTCTCTTGTTTCACCCTTTTTTGCTCTTATTTTCTATAATGTTAGAATATGTTTTTACTGTATTAATAGTCATGAGCTTTAAAATAAAATATCATTGCTTATTTAAGACTTTCTAGGAGATCATCCTTTGGCACCGACTTCAATATAGAAGTGTGATGTTGTCTGTACCTATTCTTATATTATTTTTAACTTTTCAGTGTTTTTGAAGTCGGTTTTTATTTTTTGTAAAATATTTTTTTGAGTGTTTGTTTTTTAGTTACAAGTTCAATAAAATCCGTGTAACTTAACTGCAATACTTTTTGCAAGGCAATGATGAATGAATGTATAAGGTCTGCAAATCAGTCAGTTGGTTTGTAAAATAAGATGTCTTATAAGATTTAAATAACATTTGCATGTTTGGTTTGTTATAATTTGAGATATTCATCAAGCAAAATTAAATTATCACATTGAAAATGATAGGTCTATATAGATATAAACCTCTCATTTTCAATGTGATAAATGGAATGGAATGGAATTACAAATGAACATGTGTAGAATGAATATTGATAGAAGTTTACTTATTTTTCAAACATTATGTAATTCCTATACATACTAAACATTATTGCAAGGAGATTGCACCACACTGTTAACACCATAAAGTTCCACTAACAACTGACTGACTAAAGAGAAGGAGATGCCGATGCCTAGGCTCAAACCCGCCACTTACCGAATGGTCGCCACTAAAGTTCTAGTGCTGCTTTATCAAATGATGCTGCCCGCTCTAAGGATGTGCGCGATGTTTCATAGATCAGTGGAATTATTGAATGAAAGTCCACATCCATTTCATGGTGCTACAAAGATTATAGAAACTCAAACTAGCCATCTTTGGAGGAGCTTTGTGGTGTAGTTGTGTGTGTATTTGATGTTTTGATAGAAAGGACATGCCGAAAATCGCCCCATGACCAACAAAGATTTGATTTATGTCATAATTATAATGCATATTTTATATAACTCATAACAAATATATGTATTCATTGGACAAATCAAAAATATATAAAAGTACTTTCAGAAACTAAACCAAATGAGCAAATTTAATAGGAATGGTTATTGTTATAAGTATAACAATAACCATTCCTATTACCTTTGCTCGACTGAAGAAAATTGAGTCGATTTTATGTAGGTTAGGTATAGATATTTATTTATTTGTAAAAATAATGTTGTAATAATAAAATAAAATAAAAAGCCTTTTTATTTCTGGTTTAACATAAAATCTTAAAAACTAAACTAGGTATATCATTTACACCAGAACCCTCTATTAGGTAAAGGCCTCTTCCAGAGACTGCCACTTTTTCCTATCTTGGGCCTTCCATATACAATTTCTTCCCCTTAGGTTTATTATGTCATCTGTCCAACGTGTTAGCGGTCGGCCTTTCTTTCTTTTCCCCTCTGGTCCCTTCCAAGTTGTGAGAAATGTCCACTTCTTGTCCTGGAGTCTGGCAATGTGGCCAGCCCATTTCCATTTAAGTTTGAGGACTTTCTGGAGAGCATCTGTAATATTTGTTCTCTTTCTGATAAGGGAGTGGTTTATCTTTTGAATTTTTCTTATTTTCATCATACTCCGTTCCAACCCCCTTTGGCATGTAACAATCATCCTTTTTGCTTTTGATGAAAGCTTCCATGTTTGACATGCGTAAACCATTGAAGGTAGTAAACATTTGTCCATTACCTTCTTTTTAAGTTGGACAGGTAAGTTGCTTTTTAGGGTTTCTTTTAAGCTCCAAAATTTATTCTAGGTGATTTTTGTTCTTCTCTCTATTTCCTGTACTTTTGATTCTGGGTTGAAGCTTATTTGTTTCCCTAAGTATATGTACTGGTCTACGTACTCTATATGTTCGTTGTCTATATTGATTGGACTTTTGATACTATTTGTCATAACTTTTGTTTTGCTGTAGTTAATTTCTAGACCCACTTTTTTACTCTCTGCATTCAATGTGTTCATGTATTCTAGTTTGGATTCACTATTTGAGAATAAGGCAACATCATCAGCAAATCTAAGATGTGTCAGGTGTTTTCCTCTAATATCTACGCCTTGGAATTTCCAATCTAGTTTTTCGAAAATAGACTCTAGCACGGCTATAAAAATTCTTGGAGACAGGGGGTTGCCCTGTCTTACGCCTCGTTCGAAAGGAAATGCTGGGCCTATATTTTCTAATTGTATTTTACTGATATTATTTTTGTAAATGTTTTTTAATACCATCAGGTTGCAAGGTGCAAGACCAACAGGTGTTTTGCACTTGTTGGTCTTGCAGTGCATTCCAGATAGCAGAATGTAGTATAGTGTCGAAAGCCTTCTTATTGTCAATATAAGCAATGTATAGTGGGGTTTTGAATTCTTGATGTTTCTTTATTATTTGCTCGATTGTGTGTATGTGATCCAGTGTCGAGAAACCTCTTCTGAAGCCTGCCTGTTCCAACGGTTGGTATTTATCTATTGCACTGCTTATTCTTTTTTCTATAATTGATGAGAAAAGTTTGTAAATAACAGGCATTAGGCTTATGGGTCTATAATTGCTGACATCATTTGGGTCGCCTTTTTTGTATAGCAGGATGATATTTGATTGTAGCCACTGGCTTGGGATTTCAGCTGTTGTTAAAATTAAGTTAAATAGGTATGCCAGCAGAGCACTTAGTAGAGAGTCAGCAGCTTTTATGGCCTCGTTATTTTGATTGTCTGGGCCTGGGCTTTTTTCAAGTTTCAGATGTTGGATAGCCTCTAGTACTTCGATTTCTGTAATACTTTCTATTACTTCTTGTGGAGAAATATCAACTTCTATTAAAGTGTTTTTTTCTTAATTTTATTATCTTGCGATCGGCTTTACAAGCCCTTAGCAGATTTGTTGTGGATTATTGTCAGGTAAGAACTGTTCCTCCTGTGAGGAAGCTGTCTTTCATTTTAATTCCGGCTTTGTTTAGGAACAAAGTCCCATATGTGTTGCCTTTTGAGTCTTCTGTCACATAGTGGTTCACCTAACGCAGTTGCTAGGGTATTTGTGTGTGTTTTTATTCGGTTTTGGTACGCCATTGCTGTGTTCTACTTCCTCTTTGATTGTTCTCATTTCTGTGTACTCATGCAATTCACTGATTTTGATAAACAGAGGTGCATTGGTTATCATTTTAAGGGCTTTATTCTGAAACCGTTGTAAGATTTCCAGGTTGCTATTTTTTGCCGATCCCCATAACTCGATGCCATAAGTCCAGATAGGTTTAATTATTGTTTTATAGATGAGTATCTTGTTTTCCATGGTGACGTTTGAACTTCTGCCCATTAGCCAGTTGAGGTTTCTCAGCCTTATATTTAGTTCGTCACGTTTTTTTTGGATATGGGTGTTCCATGTTTGTTTCCTGTCAAGATGCATGCCTAAGTATTTTGCGGAATTTTGATGCGGAAGAACATCGTTTCCCAGTTTGATTGGGGGGCAGTTGTCCTTTCTTAAGGTAAAAGTGACATGCACTGACTTGCTTGGGCTCGCCTTGATACGCCACTTTTCCATCCATTTATTAATTTTATTGAGGTGACTTTGCAGAGTTAGGGACGCTACATGGGGATTTTCGTGATTGCTAAGTGCAGCGATATCATCTGCGAAAGTGGCAGATAGAACATTATTCGTTGTAGGTATATCTGCAGTGTATAAGAGATACAGAACAGGGCCCAAAATGGAACCTTGCGGCACACCGGCTTTTATGTCTTGAAAGGCTGAGTAGGCGTCATTGATTTTAACTCTAAATATTCGATCTTCCAAGTACGACTTGAGGAGCAGATAGAAGTTGTGTGGGAGTTGGTTTTTTATTTTGAAAAGCAATCCCAGGTGCCAGACTTTATCAAATGCCTGTTGTACGTCGAGAAAAACAGCAGAGCAGTACTGCTTTTTCTCGAGAGCTTCTCTTATTTTATTGACGACACGGTGGACTTGTTCTATAGTGGAATGGCCAATTTTGAAACCAAACTGATGTTGAGGGATGAGATCCTTTTCGGAAAGTATTCGAGTTAGCCTTCGTAGGATGATCCTCTCAAATAGTTTCGATATGGTTGGTAATAAACTAATTGGCCTGTAAGACGACACGAGATGTGGGGGTTTGCCTGGCTTTGGAATCATGATGATCTCTGATATTTTCCATATCAATGGAACATACCCAGTCCTAATTATGCTATTAATAAGATGTGTTATACCGATTATAGCTTTTCTAGGAAGTTTTCTCAGAATTTCGGCTGTTATTAGGCAGAAACCGGGAGCCTTGTTTAACTCTAGGCCTTTTATTTCTCCTCGGATTTCTCTAGGTGAGCAGCTTTGCATTGGGAGAGATAGTTGTAGATCAGTTTTCATATATTCTTGTATTTCTCTTTCGGTTTCTGCATCACCGCCATTTGGAGTAAAGGCTTCATAAAGGAATTGTCCAAACGCCTCAGCCCGTTCTTTGTCCGTTCTAGCCCAAGTGTTGTCGTTCATTTTGATAGGATGTTGTGCTACCTGAGGGGCCGCCCTACTATTTTTTACCGTGTTCCACAGAGAGTACTCATTTTTAGCTTGTGGATTAAGGTTAGCCAATTTGTTCTGCAGAGTTTCCTCTTCAATATCTTTAAGGTACTGTTTAAGGTCAGCGGCTGCTTTGTTGAATGCTCTTTTATCTTCGGAATGTCGACTGTTATGCCACACTCTTCTTAGTCGCCTCTTTTCCAGTATCTTTGTTTTTATATCCCTGGGTACGTTCTTACTACCTCGTTTTTGTGTGGTAAACGGTGTGCATTTCCACGCAGCTGTTTGTATAAGGTTTGTTAAAGTTAGGGCGTATTTTTCGATGTCATCTTTCGTTTTAAGTGACACTTTAAGGTTCAGATTTTCATCGATGTATTCTCTGAATGCATCCCAATCCGTTTTATTAGTGTAAAGTCGCTCTTTAACTGGCCTTTCAATTAAGGTGGTACTTATTGTGGCTATCACCGGTGTGTGGTCTGAACTGCTATCTAGACAAGTCGCCACTCTTAGATAATGGTTTGACAATCCTTTATACACAAAGAAATCTAGAAGATCGGGTGTCTTATTTGGGTCTGTAGGCCAGTACGAAGGTTCGCCTGTACTCAGTACATATAGTTTATTTTTATCTACACTTCTTTTCATTTCTCGGCCTCTAGGTAGAGTTAGACGGGATCCCCAGCAAACGTTTTTGGCGTTCCAGTCGCCTCCACATATGAATCTGTGTCCAAGGGTTTTAAAGTAATTTGTAAATTCTTCTTCCTTAATGGTGTGCCTTGGGGGGCAATATACAGCTGATAATTTTATAGATCCCCGTTTATCTCGCACCATTACTGTAGTAGCTTGTATTGGCTCTGTTTTATATTCCTGAAGTATCTCGTGTTTGATGTGTTTTTTGATAATTACAGCCGTACCTGCATGAGCAGTTCCGTCTGGATGGTATGTCGAGTATATGCTGTAATTTCTTATTTTTGTGTTGTGATTTGGTGTTAAGTGTGCCTCCGATACAAGGAGTACATCAATATTTTCATGTTCTAATAAGGTTTGTATATCATATTTGTGTCTAATCAACCCATTTGTGTTCCATGTTACTACTTTCAGAGTAGCCATTTCAATGTACAAGTTTGCTGATTATTGTTGTGAGAAGGTTCATCATGGTTGACATTTGATCTAGTAGTTTGTCCAGCTTTACAGCTTGTTGTGTGAGTAGCATTTCTAAGTTACTATTGTTTGTTGTAGGTTGCGTTTTCGTAGCCTCTGCGTAGGATTCATTAAAAAATTGGTATTGTTGAACTGGTTCTGTAGTGATATTTGGTTGGCCTGCGTTATTTGGTTTATTTTGTGTTGCGCTGTGATTTGTAGGTACCTTTTTTGGCTTTTGTTTACCCATTTTTCTAGATAGTATTTCTTTGTACACCGCACACCCTTTGTAATTAGCGGGGTGTGCTCCTTCACATAGCGCACAGGTCGCGGGGGTGTTCCGGTCCTTTTTGGGGCAATCAGATGTTTTGTGGTCTTGTGCACACTTTACGCAGCGATAGGGCCGCATGCAGTAATTTTTAGAATGCCCGTATTGTTGGCACCTCTGGCATTGTGGTATTGTGTTTCTTTTTTTAGGCTCTTCAATTATAACCATTTGGTTATAAATGGATTTTATAGATTTGGCGGCATTGTTATTTGGGCCAGCAACAAGATTTATAAAGAATGTCGATGTTGGTACTTTTTCTGGGCCATACTTTACATTGATAATTTCACCTTGTACTTTGTTTCCAGATTTTTCAAATTCGTCTATGATAGCAGTGTGCGGGGTTGAGTGATGGAGCTTTTTTATTACTAGACGGCAGCAACGTTGGTCCTTTCTATTAAAAGTATGACCTATGAGTCCATTTTCTCGGACTACGGTGATGATTTTTTTGTATGCTTCGATGTCTAGGAAATTTATTCTTAGTTGATTTTTATTTACGATTTTTAGAGAGAAATCATCTTTATCAGCAACAGTGTTAAGTAATTCACTTAGTTTATTTACGTCTTCGATTCCGTATAAGATAATCGGTGGAAGTTTGTTTGGGTATTTCTCTTTGTTTTTGGGCTCATCTTCCGTCAGATCTATCTGTAGGCCACTGTACCTGTTGGTGGTTTTGATTGTTTCAGGAGATGGTGACTGCGATAACTTCTTTCGCTTGTTGCTTCTAGCTGTTGGGACTCTTTGCCATTCAGGAGGACAAGGTGTGTTATCCATGTTATTTGTTGGAGTCTGACTTTTCTGTCCTTTCGTTGAGGGTATTGTGTTGGTAGCTTCAAGCTGTGGTTTATTTCCAAGGGATTGACTTCTTGGTCTATTCATAAACAAACTAGGGTGGAAAGCTTGTTGAACAAATCGTTTTCCAGAAACATTTACTGACGCAGTATCAGCAAATATCAACTTGACTTGATTCTGTACAGCTGATGGTGTTGTTTTCCTTTGCACTATATAGGTCTCTATAAAAAGCTGTCGCAATATCGAGGACATCTTTTCTGTTTTGGGAAATGTGTTTGTGTCTCTTTAGATTTTTTATCCAGGTCTTGTGTGTTTGTAGTTCTCTATATGCCTTCTTTATACTACCTGATTTGATGAGATGTTTTTCCAGAGTTTGAAGTCTGTAGTTCTTATAGTCTATTTTTATATATTTATTTGATAACTTGTATACTTAATGCTTTTAGTTCATTTTTCATAGCCCGTGATTTTGGCTTTGCTTTTTGCAAGTTTTGCCTACGGGTCAATAGTGCTTTTGTTCGGTCCGACAACACCTGGTTGCCATCCATAGTGTGCCTTGTTTTCTTTATTTGCAGTAAGCTTGAGTTTATTTTTGTTGTTAGGCTGTCATAGGCAATGTTGTAATACTTACAATGTAAATTAAATTAAAATATATGTCTCACGCCTTGACTACTCACGCGCTGTCCCTTGTTAATTCC
Organism: Schoenobius gigantellus; assembly: GCA_963935595.1. Taxonomy (NCBI): domain Eukaryota; kingdom Metazoa; phylum Arthropoda; class Insecta; order Lepidoptera; family Crambidae; genus Schoenobius; species Schoenobius gigantellus. Next base: position 12,972,161 of record OZ012544.1, on the reverse strand, counting down.
TTGTGTTTTGACTTGCTTTAGAATTTCGGGATTTCTTGTTCTTTACTATGTGGCTGTAATAACGTTCTTTGATTGGTTGCAATAATTATTATTTTAATGTGTATATAGTTATGGACTATGTACATTGCTCTAACAAAATAAAGTGTTACTTCAACTAACCTCAAAATCTGATTCATAATTCGATTTCGAAGCTTGTCCGTAGTAATTGATGTGGACATACAGTATTTACTAATGTATAACTATACGAAAAGCATTTTTTCGCTGCTGTTGGTATTGGGGCGAACAATGTATGGACACAGACAATGTCCTTTAATCAACATTTGCCATCATCATGATCTTGATGTGTGAACAACCATGCAAACTTCACGTCTGCCTCGGCGGACATTTGTGGTTAAGTGGTATACTATCCGACCGTTCTGGCAACATTTAACCTAGCAACAATGCATTTAATTCAAAATGTCCGCCATTCAAAAATGCTATACCTACCAAATTTTGTTTTCAGACCCTGTAATATGGGTATCAAATAATAGGGCTTATATAGATTAGAGCACTATACACTTAGCAATATAGCTCTATTAAATATATCCACTGCTAAAAAAAGGCAGACCAAATTTTGTTTTACATTGTAGTAATTTTAGTAATATGGATAATCCGCACTGGGCCAGCGTGGTTTGACTACGGCCTAATCGCCCTAACATAACTAGTTAGGGTAGGCTTGTGCCCCTCGGTGGGGACGTATATGAGCTGCGATGATGATGAATATGGATCGGTATTAAATGAAAGGGTTTGAAAAGGAGAGCAGAGCACTATGAACCTAGCAAGACTGCACTAAATTCAATACGGCGCAGCTGTCGTGCCACTCATAAATGGTGGACCAAATTTTGTTTTCAACCCCAGAAATGTGGAACCTAGCGACATTAACTCTTTGATTCCTTTAGACGCTTTTAAAGCATACCATAGGAAAAAAATAACTGCTTATGTACAGTTTTAAAATTTACGATTACTTCGGGTAACCTGATTTGTAGTTAGATTACATGTCACCATACCTACATGTAATCGTAATTGATGACAATATGTAGATTGCGCCTATACTGCTGCTCGGAATACCAGGATTCCACATACCATTCCACATTCCATACATCTAGGGACCATATCTCACCTATATGCCCCTTATTTATTATTTCGGTGTTATGTACCACACAATATAACAAATCATTATTTTTTATTAATATTTTCAGATTCATAGCATTAATTAAATACTACTTTTCTTTGTAATTATTAGGTTTGAAAATTTGCGGCTGTGACTGCCTCCTGTCTGCAGAATGGAAAAGCAAAAACAAGATTGTTGCTCGCTCTGGGCCATGCAAAGGGCGTGGGGACATTATAGTCACGACAAGGTTTGGTGGAGAAGGAACATCAACTGTCCAATTTAGAGGTGATGTTATTTTTTTTGTAATTCTTAATTTTTAAATGATTTTTCGTATATGAAGGTATTGAGTTATACATTTATAAAAAGTTGTTAGAAAGTTATCATATATAATGTTATGTAAGTACATGTATTTTTAAATATGTTATATTATGGTGTTATTATAATAACGTAATTTAAAGTAATCACTTATTTTGGTTTGACAACAAGATTTTAATGCTTTAACCATTAACTACTTTTGTTTGTGATTTTTCATCAAAATTTTTAATAGGTATCTTAATTTTTCTTGATACAATGCATTTCGCTTAATTGTAATTATACTTACTTACTTACTAATATTATAAAGCTGAAGAGTTTGTTTGTTTGAACGCGCTAATCTCAGAAACTACTGATTCAAATTGAAAAATTATTTTTATGTTGGATAGTCCATTTATCGAGGAAGGCTTTAGGCTATATAACATCACGTCACGCTACGACTAATAGGAGCTGAGCATCAATGAAAAATGTTGCAAAAACGGGAAAAATATATGGCGAAACGTAGTTCGCGGGCACAGCTAGTCTATACTATACTAATATTATAAAGCTGATTAAAAAATTATTTTTGTGTTGGATAGTCCATTTATTGAGGTAGGCTTTATTTAGGCTATATAACATCACGCTACGACTAATAAATAGGAGCTGAGCATCAATGAAAAATGTTGCAAAAACGGGAAAAAAATTATTATGGCGAAACGTAGTTCGCGGGCACAGCTAGTCATTTTTAAATCTTGTAACAAACAAATAATCGATAACGAATAGGGAGCACGCGACACGTAAGGCCGGATTTATATTTGTCTGACGTGTCGCGTTGTGATGCGTCGGAACAGTATGGGTTTCATACATTTATTAAGGTGAGATTTATATAAGTGTGACGCGATGTGCTGTGATGGCTTGTGTTGTGTCGCATCTATCGTGTCAGAGTGCCGGGGGTGGGCGAGGCGAGGAATTCGGGGAAGCGGCGCCGGTGGCGTTAGAGCAGGAGCGCGTTCAGAGCCTTCGCGCGAAGTACAACTTTTCGCTCTAACCCCGTTCAATGCCTTTGAGCGTAACCGGCCCGTTCAAGACATAAAACCCTATGCGCCTTGTTGGCTGAAGTCTAAAGTGAGCCTAGTAAAAACTAGGGCATCGAGAACCGGCCCTATTTCAGGAACCGGTTCTTTCGGTTCCGAACTCAATCCGGAACCGGGTACCCGGTTTTTTCGGTTCTTTCGGTTTTTTGATAAATCTAGTTGATAAGCTATGCAATCTATTATATAGATTATCTACAATCAAAATCAATAAAGGAAAATGGATCTTAATAAAACACACTTTATTGGAAATCACATTATTTAACTAATGTGATGTAAAAATTATATAAGAAATAAATAATGTGATATATTAATTATATAAAATTGTTTTTAGAATTATTTAGCAATAATCACTTCTTTTTATTTAACTCCGTCATACTCGAGGGCAAAACGCCTAAAGCATGGCACAGCGGTGTGGTGGCACTTTTCTTCAAAAAGGCGACAGGGCCCAGTTGAAGAACTACACCCATCACGCTCCTGAGACATGTATACAAGCTGTTCTTGAGAGTCATCACGAATCGTCTCGCGCGCAGGTTTGACGACTTCCATCCTCCCGAACAAGCCGGATTCCGTAAAAGCTATAGTACCATAGACCACATTCATACGCTGCGGCAGGTTATATAGAAGACAGAGGAGTATAATCTGCCACTATGCATGGCATGTGTGGACTATGAGAAAGCCTTTGATTCTGTCGAGACCTGGGCTGTGCTTAGGTCACTCCAGAGGTGCCAAATAGACTACCGGTACATCCAAGTGTTGCAGTCATTGTACGAAAACGCCACTATGTCAGTTCGCCTTCAGGATCATAACTCGAAACCAATGCGACTTCAACGAGGTGTGAGACAGGGTGACGTAATATCGCCGAAACTGTTCACAGCTGCATTGGAGGATGTATTTAAGCTTTTGGACTGGTGAGGACTCGACATCAACATAAACGGCGAGTACATGACTCACCTTCGTTTTGCCGATGATATCGTAGTCATGGCTGAGACCGTCGTAGATCTAGGCACAATGCTCTAAGACCTCTGTAGTTTCCCAACAAGTGGGTCATAAAATGAACATGGACAAGACCAAAATCATGGTGAATTCCCATGAAGTACCCACTCTTGTGAACGTTGGAGGCACTACATTGGAAATTGTTGACGAATATGTTTACCTGGGGGCAAATAGTCCAGCTCGGTAAGTCTAATTTCCAGAAAGAGGTGAATCGACGAATCCAACTCGGCTGGGCAGCATTCGGGAAGCTACGCAGCATAATCTCGGCCAATCTTCCGCAGTGCCTTAAGACGAAAGTCTTCAATTCGTGCTTGTTGCCAGTGATGATGTAAGGAACTGAGACGTGGCCGTTTATAATGGGTCTCATCAGAAGGTTTAATGTCACTCAAAGGGCAATGGAGAGGGCTATGCTCGGGGTTTCTCTACGCGATCGCATCAGAAATGAAGAGATCCGTAGAAGAACTAGATTCACCGACATAGCCCAAAGAATTGCAAACCGTGGCAGTGGGCAGGACACATAGCTCACAGGACTGACGGCCGTTGGGGCGGAAAGGTCCTCGAGTCGCGGCTGCGTACCGGGAGACGCAGCGTTGGTAGGCCCCCCACAAGGTGGACCGACGACCTGGTGAAGGTCACGGGACGCCGCTGGATGCGAGAGGCGAAGGAGCGATTAGTTTGGAGATCCCTGGGGTAGGCTTATGTCCAACAGTGGGCGTTTCTTGGCTGAAATGATGAATGACTTCAAATCATAGTCTTTTCGTAGTTGCGATAATACAACTCAAATCACACAATTATCATTTGGATGCTAAAAAACAAAAGTAATGAGAGAAAAGAGAAATAAATAGGTACAACGAACGTTATCAAGCAAGACACACGGGCGCGTGTCCAGCCAAGTCTGGTGTAATTATTATTCTATTCCGTCCAATATGTTTACCCCGCAAGAGTGAAAGCGTAATACTTAACTGATTGCAATGACAATAAATATTCTCAATTGATTGATTAAAATAATGATAACAATATGCATTAATATTTAAAGTTACTCACTTAACACATCGGCGTCAATAAAATAACACCCCCACTCACAGCGCGTCTGCCAGTTTTGCCAACCAGCGATTATTAACGTTGCCGAATCTTATATTAATATAATAACATTATTTATTAACTTAACAGTGAAATAATGGTAATTTTGATGACTTTTGTAGTGCCAAAATTGATACATTGTCGTTTGGTATAATGCGACGTTGAAACTGAATCCACAAATGTGGCTAGATCCACACTCGTGGAATAAGTTTTATGCCATCATGTGGGAGAGGCAAGTAATAATAATATTATGATATGATACTATAATAACTTGATATTTAGCATAAAGAGATGTTTCTACATTTATTTTAAGAAAGAACCGAAAGAATCGAAAAAACCGGTTCTCCGATTTACAGAACCGGTTCTTTCAGGGACCCTCAGAACCGGGAATTCCCGGTTCTTTTGGAACCGGGAAAACCCGGTTCCGATGCCCTAGTAAAAACAGTAAAAATTTTGTAAAAATAACCTAAAAGCAATCGGGAACCGCGTGGTGTCTTGTGCTGTGGCCCTGAAGTGGAAAGTAAAAACCAACTAAAAACATTTAAAATTTACGAAAAATAACAAAAAAAAAGGAAAAGGAAAAAAAGAACAATAAAAAGATGGAAAAATTTGAAGAAATTTCCAATATACAGAAATTAACCTGTGAAAAAGACTGCGATGTGGAAATTCCAAGTTGGCATACTATTCAAAAGTTATGGCCTATATAACCACGTACTTGGAAACGATACTGCCGATGACGATGATGATGAAAATATGATACAAACGGATGCCAGAGCACAGAAAATTATAACGAACACTATACATAGAAAACATTTGCCATTAATAATGACATGTGAGAGAGCCAGAGAAATGCATAAGAAGCTTTGAAAGAAAATATAAATATAAAGTGTCAACTATAAGATGCGATAATGGTGGTGAATATTCTTCAAAACAACTCAAAACATGGTGCTTAAAGCACCATGTTTTGAGTGATTATCCTAGACTACACAATTCCACATACAACACAATTAAACGCTAAAGCTGAGAGAATTAACCGTACACTCCTAGAAAAAGTAAGAGCCCTATTGTGTGATTCCAACATGAACAAAAATATGTGGGGAGAAGCTGCACGTACTGCAGCATATTTACTCAACAGAACAGCTACTGAAACAACAGCAAAAGTGCCAATAGAAATGTTAACTGGTGAGAAACCCAACCTAAAAATCATTAAGAAATTTGGTAGTGAAATTTACAGTAAGAAACTTGGATATCTTGGTAAATTAGATGACAGAAGCGAAAAACTGATATTTGTGGGCTATGCCACAAATGGATATAGATTATGGGATAAAAACAGAAAAATAATCGTGACAAGAAGGGATGTAAACCCAGCAACTGAAACAAACAAAAATGATAATGAAATATACCCTGAAGATGATTTCTTTCTGGACGTAGACGACATCAACTTAGAATATTCCAAAATCAAACAGCAGTAACAAATAATGACAATAACAATACTACACTCGCGAGCAAAAGTTTGGAATCAGTTACTTGAAATTGGTTCCGCGTGATCTTGCTTACTAAATAAATTTTTAATAATTATAAAAATGACATCATGTTGAAGGTGCAACTGTCCACTTTAAATCGATATAAAATTAATTCATATCGAGCCCGTAATTGTGGAGTTATCCCGGATTAAGTGAAGGAGGTAGGAAAACAAGGAAATAGGGAAAAATAATGAATGAATAAAACAACAAAAATTATTAAATAAAAATTGTATTATATTTAAAAATAAGTGTCAATATTTTGTGTTTCCTCCCCTCGCCCTAATAACTGCTTCAAGACGATTCTTCATAGACCTGATCAGCTTCTGAATTGATTCTTGTGGAATACCTTCCCACTCCTCAATCAACGCTGATTTCAGCTCATTCAGACATGAAGGAGCTGGAGTTCTGGAACGAACCTTCCTCTTCAGTTCATCCCACACGTTCTCAATGGGATTCAAGTCAGGGCTGAGCGCTGGCCAGTCCAATGTGGCAATACCGACTTCTTCGAGGTATTCCGTTGTTACACGGGCAGTGTGACAACGAGCGTTATCGTGCGTAAGGAGGAAGTCATCACCGATGTATCCCGCATAGGGAACGACATGTTCCAGGAGAATATCGGAAATGTACCGGTCCGAAGTTAGACCGCCTCCTCGTCCCCCGCCAGGCACGAAAACAAGCTCGGTTTTACCATCGAAGGAAATGCCGGCCCACATCATACAAGAGCCGCCTCCATAAGCCACTGTTTCAGCACTGTGCAAATCGCTCCCCAGGCCGCATGTAGACTCGTCCTCTTCTGCCGCTACCGTGCAAACACATCCTGCTTTCGTCGGAGAACAGGACTTGCCTTCATTGCTCAACCTCCCAATCAAGATGGGTGCGAGCAAACTGAAGGCGTGCTTGTCGGTGAGCTGCCGTGAGTTTCGGGCCTGTGGCAGGCCTTTTTGGAGTCAGATTCGCTTGCTTGAGTCGTCGACGAACTGTCCACTCGCTGGCTGCTACCCCACGAACATCTCGGAGCTCCTGTTGGACGTCGACACCAGTCAAATGCCGATTTCGGAGAGAGGTTGACACGATAAAACGATCATCCCTCTTCGATGTGCACCGGCGCCGTCTAGATCTTGGTCTCGGGATAAAGCCACCAGTCTCCCGAAAGCGCTTATAAACTTTCGAAACACAGGATTGGCTTATGTGGAGCCGACGAGCGACAACCCGCTGGCTGAGCGTTTCTTGCAATAGGGCTACGATTTGTGCTGCTTCTGTAGGTGTTGTCTCCATTGTCGTACAAGGTAAAGGGTCAAAAGTGGCGGAGATGTGTACCGGTCAACGTGTGAAAGTTGACTGATAAAGAAAATCCGATAACAGGTGCTTTTATAGGGGGTCAATAGGTCGCAACTCGTGTCGTACGTATCAAACAATTGAAACACATCTTTTTCGATACACCTTCACTTAATGCGGAATGGCTCCATAAATACTGGCTTGTTTTTAATGAATTCGGTATCAGTTTAAAAGTAAAGAGTTGAACCTTTAAAATGATGCCATTTTTACGATTATTAAAAAAAGTATTAACTACTCAAGATAACGCGCAACCAATTTCAAGTTACTGATTCCAAACTTTTGCGAGTGTAGTAAAGACAAAAATAATATTCATCAAAACAATGAAGAAAACAAAACACCTGAAAATTACAAACCTGATATTAAGAAACTCGAAATCAATAACCCTGAAAATTACAAACCTGAAATTAAGAAACTCGAAATCAATAACCCTGAAAATAGCAAACCTGAAATAAAGGGACCTAGTAGTATCAATCCTGAAAACAAAACACCTGAAGAAGATATCTGTAAAAACAATGAAAATTTAGACGAAGAAAACAAAAGACCTGTAGAAGAAAACGAAAAATCCCAAAATACCTTTTGAGATTATGTCTAACTTACATATGATGAAGCCGTAACTGGAGAAGAAAAGGAAAAAAGAGCAATAGAGGAAGAGAAAAACTCACAAATGGAAAATAAAACGTGGACAGTATTAACATCAGTAACTTAAGATAAGAAAATATTTACAAGTAGATGGATTTTAAAGATCAAAGAAGATGGTCAATATAAAGCTCATTTGGTGATAAGAGGCTTTGAGCAAGAAAAAGGTATAGACTGGTAGTTTTCCAATTACAGAGCATAATGCGACTCAGTGGCGCACAATGCCGAATTATGCTGATGCTTAATTGGAACGTGAATTAGTTTTCAAATGCACCAGCAGAGTGCGCTAACTCTAAGTTCAGTGTTGAAAAAAAGAAATATTCATAGAGTTAGCAATAACCTCATTAATGTGTAAATAATATGGTATACATAATAATTGGTTGAAAACTATTTACGGTTATTTTAAGTAATTTGGATTTTGATTATTTCATTAACATTTTTTTGTTTTGAGTAATTTTTTTACCTTCATCTATACTTATATTTATTTTTTTAACACAGTTTGAATTAACTTTGATTATTTCAAAAAAACTACAATGAAACGAAAGCTTAAAATATTTTTCAACAATAAATAATATTACTAACGATTATATATAAATAAAACATTTCGATCAATGCCAACTTAAAGAAAAAACACTTGTTAATTTTCTGTCACTGAGTTGGTATCGATTGCACGCATCACACGAAAACATTACTTTTGAGAGTGCTCGATTGTGCGAAGTGTTGCTGTAGTTGAAACATTCAACGTTAAGCATTATGCCGCATAATGCGCTCTAGTGCTGTAATTGGAAAACTACCACTATTATGATACTTATAGCCCTGTCATAAACATTAGTCCATTACGAATGTTATTCGTAATTGCACAGAATAATGGTTTTCACATGAAGACGTTTGACATAAAAACTGCTTTTCTCTATGGACACAAAGATGAAGATATTTATATGTATCCACCTGAAGGCATGGAAAATATAAAAGGTATTTGTAAGTTAAATAAAGCTCTCTATGGCATGAAACAAGCTCCACAAAAATGGAACGAGACACTATCCTAAAACAAGAAGGCTTAAAACAACTTGCTACCGAACCCTGTATTTTTCAGAATGAAGATAAATCTGTGTATCTCGGAGTACATGTGGACGATGGAATACTTATAGGAAAATATGAGAAAGATATTGATAATATTCTAGAGAAGATAGAAATTAAATTTGAAACCAAAATTGACTAGGATCCAAAGAAATATCTTGGAATAGAAATACAAAGAAACAAAGAGAACCTAAAACTAAAACAAGAAAATTTTATTGACAAACTTTTAATCCAATACAACATGAAAGATGCTAAAGAAGCCCAAACTCCTATGGATGCAATTAAAGAAGAAAACTGTAATAAAATTACAACATTTCCATACAGACAATTATTAGGAAGTTTGACATACATATCTAATAAAACTAGACCTGATATAAGCTTTGCTGTCAACTATTGCAGTAGAAATACAGAAAATCCTACAGAAAGTGATATAACAACCATAAAGAGAATTCTGCGTTACCTGAAAAGGACAAAAGGAAAGGGATTGGAATATAAAGAAGGACAAGGTGAAGATATAGAGTTGACTGCATACTGTGATTCAGACTATGCGGGGGATATAAAAACGAGAAGTAGTACAACTGGATACATTATATACATGAATGGATGCCCAATCAGTTGGTGTACGAGAAAGCAACCCATAGTTTCGCTTTCTACCACCGAGTCAGAATATATCGCTGCTGCTGAGTGTGTGAAAGAACTCTTATATTTAAAAAGTGTGTGTGAAGAATTATTAAACATGACTATAAATGTGAAAATATTTGTTGATAACCAAAGTGCTATAAATTTAATTGATAATGGTGTGTTAAATCGTAGATCTAAGCATATTGATGTACGTTTTAAATTCATTCATGAAAAGTTAGTAATAGAGAACTGTCTGTACACTATTGTCCAACCAATTTTCAAATTGCAGACTTGTTTACTAAGCCTTTGCAGAATGAAAAGTTTATTAATTTGCCTCAAATATTGTTACATAAAGAACAATATTTCTAATACTGACAATACCGTAAAACATTCATTTTTTGTTTTTATATACTAATAAAAAAATTTAGTTACTAAAATTTTATTTTTGTCAATATTGTTATGGATATGATGCTTCCATCTAGAACTCTTGCCGAGGAAATCAAACCAAATACTTTGATGCCAAGACCTTGTCTAATGACAACATAGAATTAAGTGTTACAAGGCCTGACTTATTATTTAATTCTTCCCGCAATAATGATATCTCTTTTTCGCTGGAGACAAAGGCATACAAATTTATACTGCCAATAAATATGACAATTAAAGGGTGTGAAGTGGCGACTGCCACGCCACTCCCCTACGGAGAAAAATGAGTGAGAAAGATTGAAATTATGATATTTCCTTATGTGTTATCTTAAAGCTTAAGTAATATAAAAATATTTTTTTTAAAATTAAATAATATGAAATGTAAAAGTTATCATAGGTCAAGCATATCTCGAAATTTAACTTTTCGACCAGCTCTTGTGGTTACAATTTTAGGTGTTGAGATTGTCTTATGTTGGTAAGCTGTATTTGTATCAGTGGAATTTGTAACCGACGGAGAAGGTTTTTCGTTTTGACTATCTGCTTCAATGTATGCGGGCTTAAGTCTGTCCACGCTTACTGTTACTTCTCTTCCATTCAGATCAATTAAAAAGGTTTTATCGTTACTTTTAAGGACTGGGAAAGGACCAGTATATGGTGGTTGTAAAGGACGCCTTACAGTATCATCACGTAAAAATACATGTGACGATGTTGACAATTCCTTATATACAAATGAAGATGGTTTAACGTGATGTGATGCTGGCACAGGTCGCAGGATATTCATGTATCTTTTAAGTTCGGTGACAAAATCGTTAATACCAGAAACATCAATGGTATTCTTTGGAGGAACAATTAGTTCTCCCGGTAATCGAAGCGGTTCACCATACACCAGTTCTGCTGCAGAGCAATTAATGTCCTCTTTGAGGGCTGTTCTCATGCCTAATAAAACAATAGGTAAGGATTTTGACCAGGACTCGTTGTGACACATGAGCGATGCTTTTAGCTGACGGTGCATTCCCTCAATCATTCCATTAGAACATGGATGGTAAGCAGTTGTATGAATTCGCTTACTACCACATAAAATCATTAGTCGTTTGAACAAAGACGACAAATTGTCGGCCCTGATCCGTTGTGATAGAATAAGGTACTCCGAAACGAGATATCCAATTAGTGAAAAAACATTGAGCAACATCTTCAGCTGTGATTGATACCAATGGCCACGCTTCCGGCCAGCGAGAAAATCTATCAATAGCTGTGAGGCAATATGTAAATCCATTTGAATAAGGTAGTGGTCCTATTAAATCGATGTGGACTAAAAGAAATCTACGAGACGGGTTTTTAAAATTTCCTATTGGTGAAGAAACATGTCTTGTTACTTTACTGCGCTGACACTTTAAGCAAGGTTGTGCCCATTTTCTGCATTCTTTATTAACATGCGGCCACACATATCTATCAGTGACCAGGCGAACTGAGTCTTTGATACCAGGATGGCTAAGATTATGTAATCTATCAAATGTCTGTCGCCGAAATGGCAATGGAAGGAATGGGCGAGGTCGACCTGTTGATGTATCACACCAAATAATAATATCCGTACCAGGTACGGTTATCTTCTCAAGTTTTAATGATGTAGATAATTGTTTGATTAGGAAAGGATCGTTCTCTTGAACTTTTGCAAGTGCACTGTAATCATCTTCGAGAGTAATGATTTCCACTCTTGACATAGCATCGGAAACTACATTGTCTTCTCCTTTGATATACCTAATATCTGTAGTAAATTGGCTGATAAAGGTTAACTGATTTAATTGTGATGGCGGAAGTTTTTCTCGTTTTTGTGTAAAAGCATAAATAAGAGGCTTGTGGTCTAGAAGTATTTATAACTACACCATAGTCATGCAGTCTTTGAAATAACAACTTGAGATGATGCATGTGTTCAGCAGGATTTTTAGAAAATATAAGTATATCATCGATATAAGCGTAGCAAAAGTCTTGCAGTCTTTGAAATAACAACTTGAGATGATGCATGTGTTCAGCAGGATTTTTAGAAAATATAAGTATATCATCGATATAAGCGTAGCAAAAGTCTTAACCTCTCAAAACTTCATCAATGAAACGCTGAAATGTCTGACCTGCATTGCGAAGCCCGAAAGTCATATATGGGAATTCGTATAAACCGAATGGTGTGATTATTGCAGTTTTACAGATATCTCTTTCGTTGATCGGAATTTGTTGATAAGCCTTGACAATATCCAATGTACTAAATACTGTACAGCCCGCTAAATCGAGTGTAAAATCTCCTATATGTCGAACCGGGTATCGATCAGGGATAGTTCGCGCATTAAGACTTCGGTAATCTCCGCATGGTCGCCATGTCGCATCTTTCTTGGGAGCTAAATGTAACGGAGATGACCAGGCACTACTCGATGGTCTAGCAGTACCTTGCTGAATCATATCGTTAAATTCTTTTTTTGCTGCCATAAGTTTTAGATGTGCTAATCGTCGTGGCCTTGCGGTTACTGGAGGACCTTCCGTTGTGTTGATGCAATGAACTGTTGAATGTTTATGTTCAGCAGGTGCTCCAGGAGGCCTAGTGATACTAGGAAACTGCTTTAGAATTGCAGTATATGGAGTTTCGGGTAAAGATATTATTACATTTACGCACTGTTGATCAGAACCAGAGAAGTGAGCAGTAACTGATAAGCCTGTTTTTCCATCAAGCAATTTTCCCCGGTTACAGTCGGGTAGTAGATTGTAGTGAGCTAAAAAGTCCGAACCCAATATGGGATTGGCTACATCAGCAACTACGAAGTTCCATTTGAAATCACGACGTAATCCTAAATTTATTTTTAGCTGTACAAGTCCATATGTTTTAATCTTAGAACCGTTGGCGGGCTACAAGCTCATAAGTTACTGACGCCCTTTGACCTTTAACGTGACCAGGTGGTAAACAACTAATATCCGACCCGGTATCTATAAGAAAACGTCGAGTAGTGTTTCTATCGTTTACAAAAAGTCGGCGGCTTGTGGAAGAGCAATCAGTAGCCGCCATTACTAACTGCTGCTGGCTTTTCCCCCGGAAATACTCTGTGGCCATGTGCAAGGTTTGACACAATTTTGTGCTCTTTCAGCAAAGTTGTCATGATACCAACAGAATTGCTTGTTACGTTGGCGCGAGCGACTTCGTTGGCGAGAACGAGCTTGTGGCATGTAACTATTGTTGTCTGCTATTAATCTAGCAACTTGCTCGGTTAGTGCATCTATTTTATCAGAAAGAATTTTAATATCATGATGTTTACTACTTGGACCTGCATTACCTATAGCTTGAACATTAAATTCAGAGTGAGGTCGAATTTGATAAAGTTCATCGGCTAATACTCCTAATTCATCGAGTGTGGCAGACCTTTGGGACATCAAAATTCCCTGCATCATAAATGGAAGGCGATCCATCCAAAAGGTTTTTAATATTTTCTCAGGAAATAATGGCCCAGCTAGTGATTTAAGATGTCTCAAAAATGATGACGGTCTTCTATCACCCATCTCTTCCTTCTCCAGTAAGCGACTTGCTTTGTCCTCCTCTGACTGTGAGTATCTGTCAAGCAAAGCCTTTTTCAATTTAGTGTATGGTTATTCTTTTGGACGCTGTAGGATCAACCCCTCAACTTTTTCAGCAATATTAGGCTCTAGCTGTTGAAGCACATAGTAAAACTTTGTTTCTTCCACGGTTATTTGATTAAGAGCAAATTGGGCTTCCAACATTGCGAACCATAGAGCTGGTCGATCTGGCCAAAAAGGAGGGACCCGGGTTGCAACCCTATCAACCGAACTGCTTGGCCCTTCTTTTAAATTATTATTTTCTTTCTCAGTCATTTTAAAGTATTGATACAAAAATGAAAGTTTGAATTGTTAATTACTTACAAGAAAAACTTATATACTAAAACAACGGACAAGTAAAGCAATAGAGATCAATGTCTAGATCATACAATCTAGACATTAATTATATACAGTTAAAATTATTGATTTATTATTTTAGCCGAAAATAATAGGATTAAAAGAAACTTAAAGTAACGTTATATGAACAGTGAAAGTAAAAAGAACCGTTCATGAACAGTAAAAGTAAAAATTTAACTACTGTTATAAATACAAACTTAACAGGAATATGCAAACTAGCAATAGTAGTATAGCAAATTAGTAACTAGTAGGGCACATGAGATATAAAGCTTTTATATTAAAGAAAAACTATGGTATTTACCGAAATTTTTACAATCCAAATGTTTGAAACAAACATAAATTAGCTTAACTAACACAGTGGTACTGATCAAAATAATATTTTTATACGCGAACGTTGTAAATAGTTCTTTACGAAGTATTCACTATTCAGCCGTACCTGCACTGCGGTTAAAGTGTACAACACGCACTTTAATTTTCACGCCATTCAATTTTCAGTAGTTCGGAACGTACCTTTTGCCGATAAGAATCGATCGCTCTGAACGCACCATTAATTTTTGATTAGGTAGAGTGCGTTTCATCAAATAGTACCTTCGCCGTAATGTTGGCTCCCTTGTCTGTTTACACAATCAACACCAATCAACACGCGAAGATGCTTCTGCAGATTTTATGAACTTTTATTTGATTGGAGAACAACACTGGAAAACATTGCTGCCAACATAACGGCAAAGGTACTATTTGATGAAACGCACTCTAGCTCGGAACGTGCCCTTCTTTGTTGAAATTCTAGCGCTCGGAACGCAGCTTTTTGTTTGAAATTTGGAATGCTCCCGCCAAATTCGCGGATCATAAAAATTTTAAACTTGTTTGATCCCAAGCGACAAACGATGAATGCATACAACATGTATATGCTCTTGCGGTATTTTTAACATATATGTTACCAATGTTGGTTCAATGTTCACTCGGCAAATATGTATTGAAAAATAATTTGAACTCACTTTGCAATCCAAGAAAATATTTTTTCTCTTTTTGTGTTCAAATCTAACAAGGGGTCACCAATATGGATATGATGCTTCCATCTAGAACTCTTGCCGAGGAAATCAAACCAAATACTTTGATGCCAAGACTTTCTCTAATGACAACATAGAATTAAGTGTTACAAGGCCTGACTTATTATTTAATTCTTCCCGCAATAATGATATCTCGTTTTCGCTGGAGACAAAGGCATACAAATTTATACTGCCAATAAATATGACAATTAAAGGGTGTGAAGTGGCGACTGCCACATTGTAATTAAGATACACACAATATTAATATATTGACAAAAATATCTTGTCATGGCTGCGTAATGCGTAGTACCTAGTAAAAATCTATGTAAAACGTGCAATTAATAAAACTACAGTGAAAAGTATAAAATCTTTTATTAAAATAAAATCACATATAAAACAAGACGCCTCACCCAACATTATGCTAAAATACTACGCCCCCCAGGGGCCGAAATGGGTAGTCAAGAAAATTAAGCAAACGATGAAAATATTGGCGTGTTTTTAGTTTTATTCAAAAGATGGTTGCAACGTGTTGCTGACTTCGTATATATATTCTTTATACAGTCACAGATAATATAATACTACAGTACAGATGCCTCATCCCATACAACGAAATGGTCCCTACTTAAGTCGGGCTATTCTTCGAGCTGTTTTATTTCACCATTTCACCGCGAGATGACGCAACTAAAACGCCACTGACAATTCTGAGCAAGCTCGGGCCAACGAGCCTTTGCTACATTGGGCTCAGTAGTTCTCGCACGCACTCAACAGATGGCACTTTAATTAAACTCCTGCTATACTTATGATTTTTTAAACTAATTCATATTTATGCTTGGTTTAGTTCATTACAATGACTTATGTGTAAATAGGTCTTATAAAACATCATACGCTTACGGCCGGCTGCACCAAGCTAAATGTGTTACAGTTTGGTAAAAAAGTGACGTATAAATCCATGTTATACCTAAGGGGTTGTTCCGCCATGGAATATACGATTTATGTCATACATTTTATATACCTACGTTTGATATTTAAGATGTAAAGTAAATATATCGTTGGAGATAAGTCATTTTATCTGTAACTTCAAATTCAATTCAAATTCAAAAAACTGGTTAAGAATAAAGCAAACTTGCAAATTTTTCATATGTGACCTTTTTTTTTCCCGCCCGCCCAAGACGATTTCTTTTTCACTGATTTAGGTATTCATCATTTTTTCAATTTATTTATTATTTTTAAAGAAAATACAAAGCCACATATCGTATATTGTTAAAAATGTGATTTAAAATTTTTATTTGACAAGATTTTTCAGTTTATAATTTTAGTTTTTTATACTAAAATAAAATAAGTGTATATTTTTATACCGGGTTATTTTTCCATCAGGAGCCAAATTTTGTATGCTTGTTTAGACAAGCAAAATGAACAACTTATACTATGGGACCAAGCTCGAAATCGCGAAATAAAATCAGCTGTTCCATACATTTATGGATGTTGAACATTTGTATGGAACAGCTGATTTTTTTCGCGATTTAATTTAATTTCAAATTTTATAATATAAAATATCATTGAGAAATTAAATTGCAAAATTTATATGCTATTATAGCCGGCTGAAATTAATTTATTCGACTGTTTTATCAAATTCCGAAATTATATAATTTAGTACTATTTTTTAAACAATTTTTTTTCCTTGTTCTTTCTTACCAGTTATCTAATTTTCTATTTCATTTTAAAGAATGTTGTTATTAATTCTGTGATAAAAAATCATAAAAACGAAACATGCTTTACGCGGGTTCGAACCAAAGACCTCCAGCGGTATAGCGCAATAATTTCGCAGTATATCCTCATGAGCCATCCGTTCGCTTAGATTTAATTTTGAAATTTCGAATCTTTTATTTAAATTATGTGACGTGTACTGTCAATCTATATTCTTTGTAATATATTAAATTCTCCTGTCACAGTGTTTGTTACCGAACTCTTCCGAAACGGCTTGATCGATCTTTATGAATTTTTTTGTGTACATTCGGTAGGTCTAAAAATAGGTCGTAAACTATTTTTTATTATGGCGAAACGTAGTTCGCCGGCACAGCTAGTATATTATAAAAAAGAGAAGTTCTCATCTATAGACGCACGCAAAGCCGGAACCGCTAATGGTAGAAACATGAATTTTGGACAGTTGTTTTAATTCAAAATTTAAGAAAATTTAACCCTGAAAGGATGAAATAGGGGTTGCAAGTTTGTATGGATTTTTTTTAAATAAGAAACGATTTTGATAAACCTTGAGAATCATGCTCTTAAAAACATTTTAATGAACACGTGTTTCATGGTTTATTGGAATTCACCCCCTTATTGTGCAAATTAGGGGTTGAAAGTTTCTATGGAAAATAATAAAAATCTGCTCCAATTTCTATGAAATTTATTATTCGATTCCTAAATATAAATAACAGTCTTCTATATAATAGGCTACAAAATTATTTTACGGGAAAATATTATATTCCCACGGGAAAACAATATTAATGCGGGCGAAGCCGCGAGCGGAAAGCTACCTACTTATTAATAGCAGTCGCGGTTGCCACAATATTTGTAAATGGTAAAATCTAATAAAACACCGTACCTATTTGCCAAAATTCAAAATATACCTAATCACCATTGAGAATAAAAAATAATTCAAGTAGTTAGTACCTACATTAATTTTATTTATTTATAGTCAGGCAATTTATGTCCATTAATAATCTTTACGTACTTACCTATATTATCTATGACTATGTATGTACCTAACATAGTTGAATACCACTTCTAAGGTGTTATTTAAAATTCAGATTTGTAAAATTAGTTTTGAAATCCCCCATACAAAATAGTTAGGTCAGTGAAAAAAATCACTTTGTGGTTTTATGAAACGAACATGCAAGTAAGACTTCTTTTTCGGTTAGTAGGCATTTAACTAAAAATATCCGAAAAATTATTTAATAGGGTACTTACGGGTACTTATAAAAATCGCGTTTTTAATCTTAACCTAAATCTTTTTGTTCCGAAATAAAAATTTATAAATAAAATACAAATTGAGATATAAAAAAGGAATTGATATAATAAACAAAAAGCAATAAAGAAAAACAAAATAATGAAACAAGCAATTTTTGAAAAAATAACTACACCAGGAATCGAGATCGAACGACTGCCACACAGATTTAAAAACGAAGATCAAACGAATCCGAAGACCAATCCTGACCTTTTTGAAGTGGTGAAATTTAAGATGTCATGTTTTTGTGTAATTCGACCATAACTCGACATTACACTTTCAAATGTAATGAGAGTAAAAATGAATTTTACAATTTCGATTTTTTAATGACGCCATTACTATTATGATTTTGTCAAAATACATACCAAACACCTTATGGGTAATGGGTAATCTTTTAATTTTCATACCTGAAACCTTTTATTCAATTTTGTATTTCACTAGAATTAGTCTTTGCTTTATTCAACCTATAGTTACTAAGAATAACTGTCACATAATAAAATAAAATAATTTAACTCAATGCTATGTATGCTAGTTCGTAAGGTCTGTGACCTTACGGGCTTAAAAACTAGCATACATAAATAGTGCCATCTATGAGTGAGCAATATGTAATCAAATAGATAAAGCAGACATTGCGTGCTTCTTTGAGCTATGCTTTTGAGAGATACATTGAAGTTCACATAATTTGTCGCTAGGAGTGCTATAAATTTGTAAAAAGAGATGTTAAACCGTTCTAAAATGACTTAAAAACGTATTTTGATACTTCCCACGTGCTAAGTGATTTTTTAAAATATAATCAATACTTTTCTGAACCTCCTTGTTGACTTTTACTAAATTCACAAAAAAGTCATTACAAAAATCGATTAAAGTAGCGCCATCTGTTGATGCTTTCATCAAATTATTTTACTTTTGTTCGTGATGGGTCCCCGTGATACAGTAATTCTGGAGCCACTCGCTGCGCCCGCCCCCCCGTGGTTCACTCTACGCCCCCCAAGTGGGGCGCGCCTCACTGGTTGGGTTAGGACACCCTGCCTTAAAGTGTCGGAGCGAGTTACAACCGAATAACCGTAGAATTTGATGGATGTAAAACGCTCTGACGTTTATTACTGAAATACTCTTATGTGATTGGATGATATTGGGGCCATAATCTATTACGCCTTCTAGTGAAAAGAGAGAAAAATTAAAAAATAATATGAAAGAAGGAGATAAAAGATATTATTGCTGCAATACGTTCAACACCTCAGAGTGAGTTAAAAACAACCGAACAACTACACTCCGAGGTACTGAACGCGCTCCAGTGTGCACGCGCCTGTGTTGTGACACAGCTGACGCGCATCGCTTATGTAGCCTTTTCTTTTCATATTAATTTATAATTTATGATACGAAACGTAGACAATACGTTAGAGCTACTGTTTGATAGGATCAGAATCGAAGTCGAAAGATTCGTGAAAAAACATCGTGTGAACTTGCCACGAGCTATAACTGTATTGATTCAAACAATCATCATAAGACATCAGAATGCGACACATAGACGTGAACGCTAGCCGTCATGTCAGAGAGCATCACACACAACACGACACGTCAGACAAATATAAAGGGTGTCTCAGAAACAATGGATAAACCTTTAACTGTTGATAGGTTTCGTCGAGACCTCTCTAATCTCAAATTTTGACTTTAGTAAAAATATCTCGGTTTTCAAGATATTTGATAGTTTATGATTTTTTTTAAAAAATGCCACTTTTGGTTGGTTTTTAATGTGCCATTTTTACAAATACGGACTTTTTCTGATTCAGTTTTTTTAGCTTCTAATGGAATAGTTCAGCTATCAATAACAATGGTTAAAATTGAGCTAGCTAATCACGAAGAGCTTGGAAAAAACAATGTTCCAAAAAAAATTAAACAAGAAATTATTTTTCTTCGTGTTTGGTCAGCTACCATGTAAAAAAAAATGTATGACGCTCATCGTGCCCATTATCTTAAAAAAATGCTTAGTTATTCTAGTTTCAAAAAAGGTATGATAACCTATGCTTAATGTATCTCTTAGATTTTATTACTGCTTGAATAGCAAATGGTATGAAATTTTAAAAAGATTTTTTTCGGAATAGTTATTAATTCTTAGTTTGAATAAAGAATTTGAAATAAAACAACATGAAATTTTAATTTTTTATTAAATTTACAATAAATGTTCGAATTGGCGTCCTTGCGCTCTGATACACGCCCTACATGTTTTTATAAAAGAAAGTTTGATGCGGCGCGCGTAACCAGACGTTTTTATGTGTGCAGCTGCATTTTGTATGCGAGTACGCAACTCTGTTATTGAGGATACTGGCCTCGCGTAGACAAGGTCTTTCAGACATTCCCAATAAAAAAAAAACGAGTGTGCTTATGACCACACGACTGAAGTGAAACTTCTATGAGAGGAAGAGAGAAAGAAAATGTACGCGCGCACTGCTGTCTCTTGCTTATATCCCCCACTTAACTTCCGTTCGCCTTGCCCGATCACACTTTTCGTAACGCTTACGTCACGCGTTCGCCAGCTTACTCCCCAAGTCAAGCGTGCCTAAAGAAGTTTCACTTCAAAAATCCAAGGGATTTAGATCCGGCGATCTGGGCGGCCATAAAATAGGGCCGAGCCGGCCTATCCACCTTTGTGGGAAGTGTTGATTTAAATAATTTCTTACTACTATTGCGTAGTGAGCTGGGCACCCATCATTTTGAAGCCACATTCTCCGCCTCACTTCTAAATTGACATCTTCTAGCATGCCGGGTAAATCATTTTGTAAAAAATTAAGGTAAATTTCACTATTCAGTGTAGCTGGAAGTTCATATGGCCCGATCACCTGTCCGTCAATAATCCCAGTCCACAAGTTAACTTTAAATTGAACTTGGGACCGATCTTCCCTCATCAAATGTGGGTTTTCAATTTGCCAGCTATGTAGATTGTGGATGTTGAAATATCCATCTGTCCGGCATGAGGATTCATCCGTCCATAAAATTTTATTGAAAAATTGCGGGTCCTCCCTTATTTTATTTAACATGATTCTGCAGAATGCAATCCTGCGCGGATAGTCAGCAGGCTGTAGAGTTTGGACCCTTTGAATATGGAAAGGGTGCAAAAGGTATTTTTTCAATATGCGATGCACTTTGCTTCTATTAATGTCGGTTCGACGTGCAATTCCACGCACAGAACGTGTTGAATCTTCTTCTATTTCGTCGAGGACTACTACTTCTTCATCGTCGTTTCTTTCTGGTCTTCCTGGCCCTGCACCACCAATGCCTCTTCCTGGAAGCCTCCCTTCGCAGTACGAATTATGTACCCGAGCAAAAACTCGATAGTCCGGGTGACGTGCGTTGGGGTACCTAATACAAAAAATGACGTTATTAAATTTACTAATTCATTTAATTTTAAAATCTAATTAAACACGGCGTGTGACTATTTTTAGAAGGATAACATAATGTAAGACCCATCCTGATACGTTTAACTAAAGTTGCAATAAAAATAAGATTTATTGAATTAAATTGAAAATAAATAATCTTACCTCTCTGCGTACAGACGAGCAGCAGCGTTAGCATTTCCTCGACATTCGCCATAAACGAAATGCATGTTTGCATATTCGCGCGACGTGTACTGATGTCTAGGCATGTTCAGTGTTATGTATTGGTTGTCAGTTAGGTTTCACAGCACAAACAATATCCAAATCGTAAAGCTAGCCAAGTCCATATGATCACCAGTTGTCAATAGGTTTCACAGCACAAACAATATCCGAATCGCAAAGCTAGTCAAGTCCAAAATCACAGCAAAATGTCGTTTAAAATCATCGAAGCTCTATCGAATCTCTCGAATACAGAAAACACGCGTGGGTCACAACCGGAGTTCAGAAGGACACTAACAATCGTAACAAAGAACCCAATGATCAGACGCAGGTAAAAAAGTCCTTCCAGGAAATTCGATAGCAGGTAAGGTTGCAAATGCTTATGACTCATGTGCTGTTAATGATAAGGCTCCTTTTTGATTGCGCATAGTGGATGAGACATGTGGCAGGCAGGGGCCACAAAAAAAAAACACGTTTCTCAACTCTGTGACTCGCAAACGAATGTTTACAAATAAGCTTTAAGTGCTTATTAGTGGAAAAAAAACCTTTTTTTTTTCAAATTTTCATTTTATTTGCTATTCAACCAGTCAGAAAGTCAAGAAAGCATAAACTTAATACTGGAAAACTAAATTAACCGAATAAAATTAATCCGAAAAATAATTAATCCGAAAAACAATCTTTTTAAAATTTTCATACCATTTGCTATTCAAGCAGTAATAAAAGTTCAGAGATATATTAAGCATAAGTTTATCATACCTTTTTTGAAACTAGAATAACTAAGCATTTTTTTAAGATAATGGGCAGGATGAGCGTCATACATTTTTTTTACATGGTAGCAGACCAAACACGAAAAATAATTTCTTGTTTAATTTTTTTTGGAACATTGTTTTTTCCAAGCACTTCGTGATTAGCTAGCTCAATTTTAACCACTGTTATTGATAGCTGAACTATTCCGTTAGAAGCTAAAAAAACCTGAATCAGAAAAAGTCCGTATTTGTAAAAATGGCACATTAAAAACCAACCAAAAGTGGCATTTTTAAAAAAAATCATAAACTATCAAATATCTTGAAAACCGAGATATTTTTACTAAAGTCAAAATTTGAGATTAGAGAGGTCTCGACGAAACCTATCAACAGTTAAAGGTTTATCCATTGTTTCTGAGACACCCTGTATAAGTACCTGTCAAAGAATGACACGTAGCCGTGTGCTTGCGCTCCTATTTAAAAATAAAACATTTTCTTAATAAATAACCGCTGAACTGTCAATTGAGAACATTTTGTCCTCAACTGTCATTTTGTAAGAATGTCCTGTTATTTCCAATTAGTAATAAGTTTCTTTCATTATGATTGATCGTTTAGTTTAAAATTTATACTGATTTGTTTACAAAGAGGACACCGTAGCAAGCAAGATCTTTAAAAATTAATTTTCAGGCATGATTCACTATAAATTATCAACAAAATATAACTTAGCAACTTTATAGGTCAGCGCCATCTAGATATAAGGCGAGAATAGAACCTTTTTTATAGTTGTATGACATTGGCAGTCTATATATTGTTTTTTGTCTGTGGTATTACTCACACGGAAATTTATATGGTTTGAATGATATTACTTGCTATGAGCCTATACTATTAAGAGCTTTACGTATCATTTATCACTGAAGCCCCATGACTGATGCAGAAGTGATGTCGCTAACGTCGTGGCATTATATGTAGGCAAATATGTGGTCCCATTAGAAAAACACTTTTATGCATTAAAGTAGTAAGTATTAAATATAGTAGTAGTAAGTATAGTTTATTTTCATCCCTTACACCGGAAATCTTCGAAAACAGGCTAGGATTCATTTTAATATAAACTGCTACCTCAAATATATATAAACAGGGCACAGTTAACAACTTATGCATAATAAAATAGGGTCCACAGCTCTCTGGGATATTTATACCAAAAAATTGTTTTTGTGCATCTCTTAAATATTATCTCCTTGTCCACTGAGTTTCTCCAAAATATAATACCATACCGTAAGACAGAAACAACCATACTATAGTAAGCAGTAATCTAAGCATCTGTGTTAAGAAGTGGTGCAAGTTTACAAAATGCATATGACGAAGATAGATTCTCTTAGATTTTTTTCAATGTGTGATTTCCAGTTCAGTTTACTATCTATTGTTATACCTAGAAAACAAGCTTCATCAGTGTCAGATATTTTGTTATTATTTTAAGCTACGTTTAAGAATGTTCCTTTACCAGGTCTTTGGCTAAAGTGCATGAGTTTCGTTTTGGTTAGATTAATTTTTAAGTTATTTTTGTTTAGCGATTCAAACCGATTGCAAAGCCTCATTCACATCCTGTTCATAATTAACTCGATGTTTGAATTTTATTATTACTTATTTTAAATAGGGATAGTTAACTGATTTTAAAAGAAAAAGAAGGGGACCCAGTGCATTTCCTTGTGCAACACCATATTTAACATTACGCATTTCGGATAAATAGGTTTGTTCACGTTTACTTTTAGCATTAATATTTTTTATCATATCCATCTGTTTTCTATTTTTTAGTTACTCCTAAATTCATATAATATGCACCTAGTTTATCAAGCATAATTCCATGATCAACATAATCAAAAGCTTGTGGTATGTCCCAAAAAATTGCACAAACCGGTAATCTACTATATACATTTTTCATTAATATCTTGAGAAAATCAAATAAGACCATCAAATTATTTATACATATAGGTACTATGTTTATTATTATCTATATTTATTCTTTTGTTATCCATGCATACTATGAGTCCTACAATATAATTTCTCCTCTCGCGGTCTGGTGAAAGAAATATAGTTTTTAAAATAAGCAGTACCTTTGTACAACTTTTCTTCTGTGTTGCTTATATATGTTAAATTCCGCGTGCATAAATAGTAAAAAAATAAATATATAAAAGAAAATTCAAATGTATCCCATTTTATTTAACTAATAACTGATTGTGGGGTGCTATACACTAAATCTTTGATTTATTAATATGACCATTACGGATCTAGAGAGTAGTGTGTTTGTGTGCTGATATGGGAATATTTCTTTCTATATTATGCAGGGTATCACGAATCTATTGGACCTGTCAAAGAAAGTGCCGTTTGGGTGGAGGAATCTATACCCCTATCAATGCCATGGGGCCGCAGACCGATGTCTCCCACCACATACACACCACCAGACCCATTAGGTCTTTCAACTGAAGGTGATGACTGCAAGTTTCCTGAAGAAGAACTAAATGAACTATTTCCTGATGGGTTAGTATTTAAAGACCATGGCATTTTTGAACCTTTTTCAGTTTTGTATCTCCACAGTATTAAGTTTCAGTTCGATTAGTCTGAGCAGGACACCCTATTAGGTTTCAAATTGGACATCCGCAACCGGCGTTGGGGCGGTCACAGTGGCAATGGGCTAGATGACAAATTTTTTTGCTTTAATAGAAGCTCATTCATATAATAAACTGAAAGAAAAAAACGGTTTTCGAATAACTAAAAAAACAACCAAGATATAAGGTATTAAAGATTTTTCTCCATCTCTTTCTAGCAAAACGGTAATTTACATGGAGTTTATATGGCCGTACTACACAATGACGTCACGGTTCATGTCGGATCTCTCTGTCTAATCGCTACCAAATTAACAACTTAAAATGCTTGTATCTAATGTATTTCTAAGCCGATTTTAATTCTAATTTCACAGGATTGTATCTTTTTCTACGGTATTTTAATATTTCATGACGAGACGTGAAAATTAGAATTCAGTCATCATCCCCATTAAGGATTAAGGAGGTGTGCGGCAGCGGCTCTCTCGGCTCCAAAGAAATGCTTATGCTACATGTACACGGTTGTCGAGGCTTTGGGAAGCCTCCACAAGCTCCAAGCCTCTACAAACGCTTGGAAGCCATTTACACGCTTGCGAGTGCGTTAGTGTAATCCGGTCAGGCAAGCATGGCAGCCATGGATGTCGAAATTGGGTCGGCTATTATATTTAAATGGACATATTTTATTTAAAACTAGCTGACTCGGTGAACTTTGTATCCTCTTGACACATGACAGATCTTAATAAACAATCGTTAAGTGACCCATCATGTTCCATACATCATAACAGCTCATATACGTCCCTACCGAGGGGCTCGAGCTTATCCTTAAGTTTAAGGTGTTTAGGCCTTAGTCAACCACGCTGGCCCAGTGCGGATTGGTCGACTTCACATACACCTTTGTATGCAGGTTGTCTCACGATGTTTTCCTTCACCGTAGGAGCGTCAGACTAATGTACATATGAAATTCGAAAACTAAAAACACATTGGTACAGGGGTCTCGAACCCCGGACCTCCCGATTGGAAGGCAAGTGCCGAGTCCACAGCGCCACAAACAATATAATTTCATCACGAATAATTTTCTTTAAAAATGCAAAATAAATTGATAAAAATTAATAAAAAAAATGAAAAAGTCAATAAAGAAAAAAATATTATGAATCTAAATGTTTAAATAAAAAAATTGTTTTATTATTGAATATATATATTATTGGGATCCCATGAACACGTAATCCATACTAATATTATAAATGGGAAAGTGTGTGTATGTGTTTGTTTGTCCGTCTTTCACGGCAAAACGGAGCGACGGATTGAAGTGATTTTTTAAGTGGAGATAGTTGAATGGAGAGTGACATAGGCTACTTTTTGTCTCTTTCTAACCCCCCACTTCCCTAAAATGGGGGGTTGTAGTTTGTATGGAGCATTCCGCAATTTTCAAGGTAGAAAGCTAAAAATTGGTATGCGACCTATTTGTGATTAACCAAAAATCGTGCATCATTTTTTTTTTGGAAGTCTGCCCCCAACCCCTTAAAAGAGGGGGTGAAATTTTATATGGGACTTTTTGCAGTTTTCAAGGTAGGAAGCTAAAAATCGGTACACAGACTCTTTGTTGCCAACGAAAAATACCTGTTCTTGGGTGTTACCCCGAATTTAACGCGAGCGAAGCCGCGGGCAAAAGCTAGTATATTATAAATATTAAAAACAAATATGCGATATTGGAAAAAGCAAAAAGCCAAAATCGAGCAGAACACACAGGCAAAGCCGTTGACGGAAATCTTGTAGGTATTATTATATCTACAAACACGGATATGCTTTTACATTGACATTTTAACATATAGCCCTATTTTTTATTTTAAAAACCTCTTTTATGTGATTACATTACTATAATGATTGGTTCTGCTCGTAGCATGATTATTCATGATATACATTGGTATGTTCATTTTTTGGCGATGGCCTATGTAAATGTAAAACATATATTTTCACTATTTTAGATCAGGAAAATTGTCAGATGAGAATTTTCAGCCAGGCTGGTATTTGTTGGAGCATCATAGTAACACTTCATATGAAGACTTGAAAGCTGGAATGGTTTTCTTACAGAGGAAGGTAAGATTTATCTAATAAACAGAATAGACCATTTAGATTGATCAATACGAAGTACTCAGAAACAAATGTACAGTAAGCTCCTTATCAAGCTATACTGTTTGACCTTTGGACCGTTCTTATAGCGCTCTGTTACAAATCCCCTTTGTACCCTTTTATGCTCATCATGCACATTTCTTGCCTATCCCTTGTGACTAATGCGCCCCTCGCTACCATTCCATTCCCGTTCAGTCTTCAGTCGTTCCTCAGCTTCCAACCGCAACACAACCACCTCTTCCTTACATCGTGTATTTCTAATAATCTTATTAATTTATGTATAAAAAGGAATAAACCCAGTGTAAACCAAAAAAAAACATTTTTTTAAAACTATCTCGTGACTCGGTCCCGTAACAAATTGGTGGCAGCGTAAAGGGATCAAATAAGATCCCCGGTACGTCTCGTGAGTTATTCGTGTGTAAACTGTGAAGTATAGTGAAAAGTGTATCACCGTATCCTCTGTATCCTGTTGACTCTGTATCGCCGCTGTATCCTGAAAAAGAAAAATAAGTGAAAACTTACCGTGCTATTTGACATCGACTCTGCATCCCGATAGAAAATCGTGACCATATCTCTGCATCCTAGTGAAAAACTGTATATCTAAGTGTACTACTACAGGACGACTCGTAGGAAGAGGAAGAAGTACACCCCAATAAATCTCTGCACCCTTTCACTCTTGTCTCCCTCGCCATAACCTGAAAAAGAAATATCTGCGCAGCATCCGCCCCGTGCCCTGAAAAAAAATAAAGAAAAAAAAGAAAATAGAAAAAAAAACCCTTGTCGCTGTACATAACCGAAGAATTTCGATATCAAGTGCAAGATCCGACGTGCAAGACACAAAGAACTCTCATCTATACCCCGACTTATTCAAAACATCGTGCAACAGCGCCAAATGATGCACTCTCTCGTTATCGTCTTATTTGCGGCCAAGTAAGTAGTTCTTGGTTATTGCGATTCTCAAACTTTTATTAATACACTTCTTCGTTACTTTTGTTAACAGCCACAAAATTGTATAGTATAAAGTTTTAGTCATTTTAACACTTTATTAATTAATTTTTTAAAATTTTATTAATTAATTATTTTATTTGAACCTCTTATTGTTAAATTTATTTAAACTTATAAAAATGACTGAACCGAGAGCTCAAAGTCCTAAATTTGAAAAGCCTGAAATTGCAATCACTGATACAGAGGAGGATGGTCTTTACCAGCCTCCTGGTCCAGCTACAAGATCCCAAACAAAAAGAAAAACCACCGCTGTAGTCAACAAAACAGAATTAGATTTATCCACGTTATTAAAATTTATAAAACCATATGATGGCTGTAGAGAAACATTAAACTCCTTTTTATTGAATTGTACCAACGCTTACGAACTTGCATCGGAACCTCAGAGAGACGTTCTATTTAAATACATTTTATGCCAGTTACAGGGCAAAGCGCAAACCGCATGCTCAGTAAAAGAGTTCACCACTTGGACACAACTCAAAGAATTCTTAAAAACACAATTTTCCGAAAGAAAACACTACACGCATCAACTCACTGACCTCCAAGAATGTAAACAACAGGTCAACGAACCTGTAAGCCAGTACGCCTTAAGAATAGAAACCTGTCTGTCGCAACTACTAACGGAAATATCCATTACACATGGGCACAAAAGTAGGGAAATGATTGGCCGTACAGCAGCGATAGATGAATTGGCCCTCCATCATTTCCAAATGGGTCTCATACCCCGTATCTCAAGTATTGTCAGATGTAAATCACCCAGGTCTCTGAATGAAGCAATTAACATCGCCAGTTCCGAAGAAAAAATCCAACAATTCCTTATTAAGCAGAACCCATCAAACTCGCGTCCTGAAAGAACAAACATGCCAAGACCAAACTTTCCAAAACCTAACTTTCCTCTATCAAATTATCAAAACACTCGTCGCGACTCAAATCCAAACCAGCCCAGACCCAATCCAAGCCGAAATTTTGCCGACACTTCAGTCCCAACATGTAGATATTGCAAAGCTCTTGGACATACACTAGAGCAATGTAGGAAACGCGAATACAATAATAGGATGCGAAATCAGAAAGTCTCACCCTTTCCAAACTCCTATCATCCACAACCTCACAGAGTAAACTTCGCACAAGATCAACAAGAAGATCAAGGTCAAGACGAAGTAGACCTCGAACCCTCTAACCAGGTTGATTTAAACTAAATTTGGACTCCCGGCGGTGTCCCGTGAGTCCAGAACCTCGTCTTAATCCAGTCCTAACGAAAAAGGCACCTACTAAATCCGCTGTCTCTACTAAGTCCGAAGACTCTACTATATCCGCCGCACTCAGTTCACCTGCTAATACCATCGTTACCTCTGTATCTAAGTCCAAAGCAACCGAATTCTCGCCGCGATCCACTGTATCCAATACTCATGCACCCACTGTATCCAATACTCGTGCACCCACTGTATGCACCGTATCCAATACTCGTGCACCCACTGTATCCACTGTATCCAATACCCGCGCACCCACTGTATCCAATACTCGTGCACCCACTGTATCCACTGTATCCAATACCCGCGCACCCACTGTATCCACTGTATCCAATACTTATGCACCCGCCGTATCCACTGCATCAACTGTATCCTCTATACTTACCAAACCCACCAAACCTACCATTTCTACCGTACCCACTGTATCAAAGTCACCTAGTCCTGGCTGCACTGCTCCTGAAAATAAAAACAAAAAAAAAATTTAAGTATACAACATTGCAACAGATCCGTCAAATAAATACTTACCTTTTGTTGAAGTTCTAACATCAGTATCACACAAGCCACTATTATTGCTTGTAGACAGTGGTGCCTCTATTAGTCTAATTAAAGAATGTTCCATAAAAAACATGCCCGACATTGTTAAAGAACCTATTTCATTTGCAGGAATAGGCGAAACTGATAATTACAAGAAATCGCTAGGATATATAATAATTCAATTCAATTCTCTCAAACATCAATTTCATGTTGTCTCTAAACTAGATTTTCCTTATGATGGAATTATCGGCAATGATTTTCTATCAAACTCAAATAGTAAAATTGATTACCAGAAAGAAATCCTTACAATTAACAATACAAACCTTAATTTAAAATTCAATGATCCCACTTACACCATACCACCTAGAACTGAAACCATCATCGAATGTTCTGTTTATAATCCAGAAATAAAAGAAGGCATTATCATCGACCAGAATCCTATAAATACACTTCTTATAGCCAATTGTCTGGTTAAAGTCAAACCGAATAATAGAGTCAACATTTCTGTTATCAATACGTCCGAAATACCATTAACAATAAACTCTAACCTTAAAATTAAAAATCCAACCCCTTGAAAACAATACCGTGCAACATTTTGATCACGAACAATTAACATCACGAGGAACATCGCGAAGAGACAAAGTCCTTGAACAATTAAGATCCTCTCACCTAAATAACGAAGAAAAAAATAATTTGTATGAAATTTGCTTCAAATATTCAGACGTTTTTCATTTATCAGGTGACAAATTAACCGCAACAGACCTTCTCGAACATGAAATTAAAACTAATTCTTCCCAACCTATAAATGTTAAATCCTACCGTTTTCCCGAAATCCACAAAAAAGAAGTCGAATCCCAAATTTCAAAAATGTTAGATCAAAATATAATTCAACCTTCTACTTCCCCATGGTCTTCACCCATTTGGGTTGTCCCGAAGAAAATGGAAAGAAAATGGCGTGTAGTCATTGACTACCGTAAACTTAACGATATAACAATCGGCGAAAGTTACCCTATCCCTCAGATCAACGAAATACTAGACCAGCAAATATTTCAGCACACTTGATTTAGCATCCGGCTTCCATCAAATAAAAGTCAGTAAAGAGGACGCTTCAAAAACAGCCTTCAGTGTTCCGCAAGGACACTTTGAATTCAAGAGAATGCCTTTTGAGCTCAAAAATGCCCCTTCAACATTCCAAAGATTGATGAATAATGTTTTAACCGGACTTCAAGGCATACATTGCTACGTTTATCTCGATGACATCGTCATATATTCTCACGACCTACCTAGTCACATCGAAAAACTCTCTTATATTTTTGAAAGACTCCGAAAATACAACCTTAAACTTCAGCCGGATAAATGCGAATTTCTTCTGGCTTACGTGGGCCACATTATTAGTGATGAAGGTGTTAAACCAAACCCCGAGAAAATAAATTCAGTTGTCCATTTCCCAGTTCCAAAATGTGCTAAAGATGTAAAATCCTTCCTAGGGCTCGTATCATATTACCGTAGATTCATTTCTGATTTTTCGAAAATTGCAAAGCCATTGACATCCCTTCTCAAAAAAGATAAACCCTTTGCCTGGACTAACGAACAACAAATTGCATTCGAGGAACTAAAAAATAAACTTGTATCCGCTCCTATTCTTATTTACCCAGATTTCACTAAACCTTTTGTCCTTACCTGTGACGCCTCCAACTATGCCATTTCTGCCATACTATCTCAAGGGGAAGTGGGTAAAGATCGTCCCATCGCCTATGCATCTAGAACCCTCAACAAAGCCGAGACAAATTATTCCGTCACTGAAAAAGAGTGTCTGGCCATTATTTTCGGAACGAAAGTTTTCCGTCCTTACCTCTACGGGTTTCCATTCAAAATCGTCACCGACCATAGACCATTAAAATGGTTATTCAACTGCAAAGACCCTGGCTCCAGATTGATTCGATGGCGATTAAAATTAGAAGAGTTCGATTACGAGATAGAGTATAAGAAAGGAAAAATAAACAGTAATGCTGATGCTCTATCCAGGTATCCTGTGAATCCTATTCAACAGCCAAATCCAAAAACTCCTATTCCATTCAACGAAAACGCCTCGCCCTCTTTGGATTTACTACTTCCTACTACATCCGATTTCGATAATAATGACCTTCCTTTCATCGAATTATTAGAAAGTAACGAAATTCCTACATCACATAGTCCCGAAAGAGAAAACTTACCTGAGCCCCAACCATCAGTATCTGCTAATCCTGTACCTTCTCCCAGTACCCAAAATCGAGATCTTGACGATTTTGGTCTCAGAGATCTAAGTCCTTATGGAGACAATCTTAATCTAAACACTGAATCCCTCGATTTGTCCAAGACTGAACCTGCAACATCAAAAAATTTGTCTAACAGTCCCGCTGCATCCTCTCCTCCTTCCTCTTCCGCTATGCCCGCTGTACCATCCGCACCTGAAACAGAAAACAAAAACATTAATACTCAAAATGATAATTATTCTCAATGTTGTAAAGCAATAAAAGACAAAAACGTCTCATTTAATACCAACATCACAGAACACAATGAAAACATCATGAAAACTCCATTCAAATGCATCATTATACCAACTTCTGTTGATTTCGACAATTCAAATCCCCATGTTGAAGATATTCTAGGAAATCTTGAAAACCTAAATGACATACTTAACAAAGAGAGAACCTTACACTCTTTCATTTCATTCCAATCTAAAGATAAAACATTCTATCTCCTTTTAACCAAAGTTTACCACTTTAATGATTGCACTTATGAAGAAATCTACAAAACCCTACAAAACCTTAAAAAGGACCTTCTCGAAAATAGCATCAAAGAAATTGCTATCACTGATTTTCAAAACCCCTTTGAAAAACATATGTGGACTAAAATTTATAATATGCCAATCTTCTTATTCAACAATACAGACATATCCATCCACGTGTACCACAATTGCATTATATATCCAACTCCATCTGAAATCCCTAAAATTCTAAAAGAGAATCATGATATCCCAATTGCTGGCCATCTAGGAAACGCAAGAATGTTCAATAGGATCAAAGAAAAATATTTCTGGAAACATATGAGAACCGATATAGAAACATATATAAACAGGGTGTCCACATTCTGGAAAGTCAGGGAAAGTCAGGGAAAAGTCAGGGAAGCTCAAGGCAGTCAGGGAAAGTCAGTGAAATCGAGAGGCTACCTGGAAAGTCAGGGAAAAATTAGGATTTTACACTGTTTGGTCCCAAATTTCCCAGTGATTGTCAAATGAGGAATATGTTTACTTCATGCTTTTTGTAGAATGATTCCTAATCTTGACTATCGAATTATTTATGTCCAGGTTTGCACATTATAGCATAATTTTGGCAGACAAATCAAACGAGCAACCCATAACCCTTGAGTTCAAATGCAATTTCCTTCAAATGTATGAACATAATTTTGATAAAAGTGGCATAGTTAAGGTGCGTATAAACTACGCGCGGTAGACGTTAATTTGTCGCACGAGCCAATTTTTATGAAGTAATGCGACAGCTTGAGTATAGCTTCCTGGAGCGGATTATCTATTTTTAAGAACAAAAATAACCGTAATCTGAAGACTTTAAAGACAAAGTA
The DNA here is from genome assembly GCA_963935595.1 of Schoenobius gigantellus. Classification (NCBI taxonomy): domain Eukaryota; kingdom Metazoa; phylum Arthropoda; class Insecta; order Lepidoptera; family Crambidae; genus Schoenobius; species Schoenobius gigantellus. The sequence continues at coordinate 12,938,491 of OZ012544.1, read as the reverse complement.
AGCAACTACGCAGAAAAGTCATTAAAGTCAAGTGAAACTCCACCTTTCCGATCGTGTTCCTATTAAAAGAGGTGTGCTACAATGCGACACAATCTCCCCTAAGTTGTACATGGCGTGCTTGGAAGATACATTTAAGCTCCTCGACTGGTCTGGTAGGAGTATCAACATAAATGGAGAGCAATTAACTCATCTGCGATTTGCAGATGACATTATCATTTCTGCTAAGACGGCTGCAGATCTTTAGCTGTCGGTGGGCTTCGCATGAATACCTCAAAAACGAAGATCATGGTCAGGGATCCGAACATAGGACCCATAATGATTGCAGGAAACGTGGTTGAGCAGGTTGACTACTACATAATTATATCTGCGGCAGCTACTTACTCTTGAAAAAAGTGGGCAAACACAAGAAAGAGAACGCCGAATAAAACTAGGTTGGGGCGCGTTTAGCAAAATGTCCCACATTTTCTGGAGTGAAATGCCTGTATCTCTTAAGCGCCGAGCTTTCGAGCAATGCTCGTGTTAGGGGCTGAGACCTGGACCCTGACTAGACAGGATAAACACGCCCTACAGGTAGCACAAATAAAAATGGCTTAGGGTTTCTCTGGGGGAACGGATGTGGAATACGGAGATACGCAAGCACACCTAACTGATTGACGTGGCTCGTGTCGTTGCGTGTAGAAAGTGGCGATGGGCAGGGCACGTGGCCCGCAGGACCGACAACCGGTGGAGCAATAAGATCATCGGGACGAAGGAACGATGGTCGACAGCCGGCTCGTTGGTCAGACGACATAACAAAGACAGCAGACAAGAACTGGACAAGAAAAGCCCAACCCCGTAGTGAATGGCGCAGAATGGAGGAGACCTATATCCACCAGTGGGTGGATATAGGTTGAAAAAGAAGTCAACCCTCAAAATGAAAAGCGATTGTGTTTATTACGAGTATCTTAGTATTCAATAAGAGCCTTTTTGCATTTTTTATTTAACAAAGGTACAAACTTGAAGGAAATTGCATTTGAACTCAAGGGTGAAGGGTGCCTCGGTTTATTTTTTCGCCAGTGTACTTTCTACAGTGTAAAAATACTGTGCCTAAAAATATAAATTATGTAAGAAGGTACTTAAAAAAAAATGAAATCTATACTAATATTATAAAGAGGAAAGATTTGATTGTTTGTTTGTTTGTATTGAATAGGCTTGGAAACTACTGAACCGATTTTGATGAAAGTTGGTTTAGGGATAGTCCGAGACCAGGGGAGGGACATAGGGTAATTTTCCTACGGAAAATTACCCTATGTCCCTCCACGTCCCTCCCTATGTTCTTCCACGGGAAAACAAAAATAACGCGGGCGAATTTGGGAGCGGAAAGCTAGTTTTAGATACAATTTTGTCTGAAAATTGCAACAACGTTTGTTTGTATTGAATAGGCTTGGAAACTACTGAACCGATTTTGATGAAAGTTGGTTTAGGGATAGTCCGAGACCAGGGGAGGGACATAGGGTAATTTTTCTACGGAAAATTACCCTATGTCCCTCCATGTCCCTCCCTATGTCCTTCCACGGGCAAAACAAAAATAACGCGGGCGAATTTGGGAGCGGAAAGCTAGTTTTAGATACAATTTTGTCTGAAAATTGCAACAAACAATACTAAATATTTTCGAAAAGAAGTATTCTATTTTATTTTTCTGTAAAATGAATATATTTGGTCAGGGAATATTGAAAAATGGTCAGGGAAAGTCAGGAAAAAGTCAGGGAATTTTTTTGAACATTAGCAGTGGACACCCTGATAAAAAACTGTTCTTACTGTCAATCGAATAAAGCCTTCCGACATATCAACCGAGCTCCAATGCAAATTACTACAACCTCCACGTGTCCTTTTGAACGCGTAGGCCTCGATATTGTAGGTCCCTTGCCTGAAGCTGGACTCACAAAATTACGATTCATTCTAACATTACAAGACGACCTAACAAAATTTTCCATAGCATATCCTATTATCAATGCAACTGCTGAAGAATCCAGCGAATGCCTCGTCCACTTTATAACCCTTTTTGGTACACCTAAGTCGATTCTAACTGACCAAGGTACCAATTTCACGGCAGAATTATTTAAGAAAACTTGCGATTTATTAAAAATTAAACAATTGTGGTCCTCGCCATATCACCCTCAAACACAAGGTGCACTAGAGCGTAGCCACTCCACCTTAAAAGAATACCTGAAAAGTTATGTTAACGAAAACCAATCTAATTGGCACAAATATGTCTATACAGCTATGCTTTCCTATAATACTAATGTTCATTCAACTACAAATTTCACACCCTATGAACTTGTTTTCGGCCATAAAGCCTATATTCCAGATTCTATATATAACCAACCCGATCTATCTTATCCTGAATACGTCAAATCTCTTCATCATAGATTGAAATTATCTCGTGATAAAGCGATAGAAAACATTCGAGCTTCTAAAGAAAGATCCAAAGCCTATTACGATTCCCATTCTCGGCCCATTCAATATAAAATCGGGGATTATGTCTATCTGAAAAATCATCTACGATTACGTAAAGCCTTATCTCCCGTGTGGAAGGGACCTTACAAGGTCGTCAAGATAAATGGTCGAAGTACCCTTACACTACTGATCAATCGACGTCATGTAACACACCACTATGATCAAGTCAAGTTAGCTTATACTCCTAGTTCTTAAGTTATTTTCTTTTTTTTTTAACATATAATTTTTATAATCATTATTTTTAATTTTAATTAAGATGAGTTTAATTTTATTACAGCACACTGGCTCAAGACTATATTCAACCGATAAACTCAAGTGCCGGTTTATATTTTGATCCAATTGGTGAGCTCAAGATTAACACTGGGCATCTAGACGTGGTAACGCCATTCGACATCTCATAAATGTCAGTCCTCACATTCAAAATTTAAATTCAATATTTGGAACATTGCGATTTTTATGCAATCAAATTCAAATTGAAACGACAAGTAAATTAGAATGCCACAACGTACTAGAACCCCTCGTTGTTAGATATAATGATCTAGTTTCCGAATATTCCTCGATTGCACACCTCACTAGTAACAGCAGATCTAAACGAAGCGCATGGATTGGTGGTATAGGCACCCTATCCAAAATCATATTTGGGACTTTGAATGAAGAAGACGCTGTTAAGTATGATAACGCCATACAATATGTTCAAAACAACGAAATAAAATTGGCTTCAATAATAAAAGAGAATATTTTAGTTACCACTTCCGTTTTGTCAAAATTTAACGAAACTTTGTATAAAATAAAAATTAACGAAGCCAAGCTCAATGAAGGTATTGACAACCTTGAATCTAAATTAAAAAATATATCTACAGCTTACAACGAAATAAATATAAGATTAAATATCAACTCAATATTAAACAGTTTGGAAGCCGCTGTACTCACCTTATCGTTCCAGCTGGGAGACATAACAAATGCCATTATATTCGGTAGTCAAAACATCCTTCACCCAGCCGTGCTAACGCCTATGCAGTTGTATCAAGAACTTGTCAATAACTTCATACACTTGCCTGCTAATCTTAAGTTACCTATTACTTTAGAATTAAGTCACATGCATATGCTAATGAATATATCTAATATTGTTTGTTATAGTTCAAGTAATAAGATTATTTTCATATTAAGAATACCTTTAGTGTCGTCTAAGAATTACAACCTTTATCATAATATAGCCTTACCAACCCCGCATGACGTTTCTAAACCGAACTCGTATAGTTTTGTAATTCTTAGTAGTAAATATATCGCAATAACCAAGGACAACTCAGAATATTCTACCTTGAATACATTAGAAGAATGTAAGGTCATAAAACCGCGCGAATATATCTGTGACATCATGACCGTTTATCCAACTAGTGCAAATCCAAACTGTGAAAGCGAACTGATATCAAATGTCATAGTTACCTTACCAGTGCAGTGTCAAACCGACTTTATTTATGGAAATGTAGACTTGTGGAAGCCGCTTAGTAATAATAACTGGATCTATGTACAGTCGCAAAGAAATAAATTATATATAGAATGTCCAACCCAGAAAACTCTAGAAATAAATATCATTGGAACTGGAATTGTAACCATTCCAAACAACTGTATTGCATTCTGTAAAAGTACGAAATTAATATCAAAATTTAATAATGTAAGATTAAACGTTACTATAATTCGTCATGACTTTAACATTATAAATGACTCTTGTTGTTCTTTAGATAAGTTTGAAAAGGTCATAAGTAGCGAACCTCGTATAAAGCTGCAAAATATTGATTTAGATATTTTCACTCCGGAAACAAATTTACAATTGAAATCTATATCCGATAAAACAGATAAAATTATTAACCAGCACCCAATAATAAAATACGAGACTCACTACTCGATTACAATGATTATAATTACATGTATTGTTATTCTATTCTGTTGCATAAAATTAGTACTTTACCTTAAAACCCGCCGACGACCATCCTTCCGACTCTTTCCTGTAAATTTCCGATCAGCTCCAGAAGACTCACCTGTCATAGATCAACCGCAGAATCCCGGTCCTGTAAGTCCTGTAATTCCTGTAATAAAAAATATAAAACGTCCCGAAAATCCAGAGAATATACCTGCCCCTAACATTAGAACCAAAATTTAGATACCTTGCTATATTTTCCTAAACTTCGAAATTTCAACCCCGAAGTTTAGTTTACCCCCGGGAGGTGTTACAAATCCCCTTTGTACCCTTTTATGCTCATCATGCACATTTCTTGCCTATCCCTTGTGACTAATGCGCCCCTCGCTACCATTCCATTCCCGTTCAGTCTTCAGTCGTTCCTCAGCTTCCAACCGCGACACAACCACCTCTTCCTTACATCGTGTATTTCTAATAATCTTATTAATTTATGTATAAAAAGGAATAAACCCAGTGTAAACCAAAAAAAAACATTTTTTTAAAACTCTCTCGTGACTCGGTCCCGTAACAGCTCGTAATAGTGGCGGTTTTCGTAGTGTAAATGTAAAGCTAGAATGGGAGCTTACTGTACTTACGAATGTTAATTGAATAATTAATTAAGTCCACTTGCAGCAAATTTTGCTAAATCTCGATTTAACTAAAACTAGATTTAACCCATACAAGAATTTGACATTTTTGTATGGGTTAAATCTAGTTTTAGTTAAATCGAGATTCAGCAAAATTGCAGCAAGTGGACCTTAATGTATTAATAAATATGTGAAGAGTTATTAAAAGTATGAATGATTTGCAATTTAACTACTATAAGAATATCACAAAGTATTCGTGGAAAATATTTTTACTGATATCCAAGTCCAATTTCAGGTTGAAGGTCAAAAAGAGGGACAACTTAGTTTCCTAAAGGCAAACACCGGTGCTGTGATGGATCAACTAGATAGACTTGTTCTTCTTAAGAATATGTATGAAGAAGACCAAAGAAAAAATGGCAAAGAGCCTTTGCCTAGCTTGCAAACAGCCATAGAAGGTATTGTTAACTTAAGCGGTAATAACTATTTACTACTAACGGTATTAACTATATACCTACTGTTTGTTGTGCATATCGAGAGCATCGCTCGTACTAGGATCCGGCGTAAAAAAAAGGACGCTAGAATGATAATTACGAGAAGCAATTTCATACGGATAAGATTAATATGGATAAGATTGATCTTTACTTGGAAGTTGGAATCTATTATTTTTTAGGTATTGTGCAGTGTTATGAAAAGAACTGTATACTATTCACAAATCATATTTAATTTTGAGAATTCTTTTTTCATGTTAAATAAGATCAAAATGAAATTAGTTAACTTATCAAATACAGATTCGTTTACTTATCAAAAATATAAATTAAATAATTAGCTACCTAGACAATTAGATAATCAGATTCACGATGTAATATTTTCAGATTCAATAACATTAGCCGATTCTCTGTTCTCCGAAATACTCTCACGAAAGGAGAACGCTGACAAAACACGCGAGGCTCTGTCCTTGTTGACCAGACACAAGTTTTTGTTTCAACTACCTTCCTCTATAGATAGAAACATCAGGAAAAAAGAATACGATTTGGTTGTCAACGACTATACTAGAGTGAAGAACCTTTTTGGGAATACAGATGTTAAGGTGGATTATGAAACCCAATTAAAATTTTATAGGACACGTATTATTTATTAACCTACTTTTTTAAACCCTGTAACTGCGTCTGATGCTTGTAATAAGTGCTCATTTTTCCCCACAGCTTTTTCAGAAAATACTTGCGGAAATAGACAAGAAGATCGATGATTTGAAAGAAAAATTACACACTCGAATGAAAACAATGCCTATTAATGTTCAGGAACAAACAAACTATATCAGGTATTTGATCTGTTCAACAACTAGCTGTTTCCCCCAACTTCTGCGCGGAATTCAGTTATATCACGAGTTAGGTCCCTTTCGCCTAAGTTAAACTCTCTTTTATCCGAATCGCGTTTATTCGAACAAATTTTTTTGAATGCACCTACCAATAAGGCGGATTTTTTTTTTGGGAAAAAAGCAGAATAAACGAGTTTTGTTATTTGGCATTTAAAAGTTTAGTTATACTTTGGCGCCTTTACGGTCCCAACGTAAATTATCGGAAGTGATTATTGATACCTAAACTTTCGATGAACAACTACGGAATCGAGTTTTATATTCGATGATTTACGACTTTACTGGAGGGAGACTCTGTACCAGGGTCGTCTGCTTAGGTACCTCCGTCTTACCTATTTCTACCGCAAAGCAGCAGTGCTTGCATTGCTGTGTTCCGGTTTGAAGGGTAAGATATGGCAGTGAAATTACTGGGTACTGTGACTTTACATCTGGTGTCACAAGTTGGCAACGTACACTGTGGTTCTTGTGGGGGTTGCAGTTTTGCTGTGAATCTCACAAGAGCCACATGTATTATAGGTGACTGTTACCACTTACCATCAGGTGGGCAGTTTGCTTGTTTGCCAACTTTCTGCAATAATTTTTTTTTAACTACATAATTTTCTCTTATTATCTTTAGTGGGGTGAAAAATATAGCTCTACAGAAAGCGTTACAACGAATAAAAAAAATATTAAATTTTGAGTTTCGATGAATTACGTTGGGGCCGTCGATGTTAACACGTCAACACAATTTTTTCAGTCAAAAACATGCAGACTTATATTATATCATCATCATTTGGCATTCTACGTACGCACGTTTTACGACAATAATTCGCGGTATTAACGCAATTCGGTGTGTTTCACGTGGGACTTTCAAATTTTGACTTTAGTAAAAATATCTCGGTTTTCAAGATATTTGATAGTTTATGATTTTTTTTAAAAATGCCACTTTTGGTTGGTTTTTAATGTGCCATTTTTACAAATACGGACTTTTTCTGATTCAGTTTTTTTAAGCTTCTAACGGAATAGTTCAGCTATCAATAACAGTGGTTAAAATTGAGCTAGCTAATCACGAAGTGCTTGGAAAAAACAATGTTCCAAAAAAAATTAAACAAGAAATTATTTTTCTTCGTGTTTGGTCAGCTACCATGTAAAAAAATGTATGACGCTCATCGTGCCCATTATCTTAAAAAAATGCTTAGTTATTCTAGTTTCAAAAAAGGTATGATAACCTATGCTTAATGTATCTCTTAAATTTTATTACTGCTTGAATAGCAAATGGTATGAAATTTTAAAAAGATTTTTTTCGGAATAGTTATTAATTCTTAGTTTGAATAAAGAATTTGAAATAAAACAACATGAAATTTTAATTTTTTATTAAATTTACAATAAATGTTCGAATTGGCGTCTTTGCGCTCTGATACACGCCCTACATCTTTTTATAAAAGAAAGTTTGATGCGGCGCGCGTAACCAGACGTTTTTATGTGTGCAGCTGCATTTTGTATGCGAGTACGCAACTCTGTTATTGAGGATACTGGCCTCGCGTAGACAAGGTCTTTCAGACATCCCCAATAAAAAAAATCCAAGGGATTTACATCCGGCGATCTGGGCGGCCATAAAATAGGGCCGAGCCGGCCTATCCACCTTTGTGGGAAGTGTTGATTTAAATAATTTCTTACTACTATTGCGTAGTGAGCTGGGCACCCATCATTTTGAAGCCACATTCTCCGCCTCACTTCTAAATTGACATCTTCTAGCATGCCGGGTAAATCATTTTGTAAAAAATTAAGGTAAATTTCACTATTCAGTGTAGCTGGAAGTTCATATGGCCCGATCACCTGTCCGTCAATAATCCCAGTCCACAAGTTAACTTTAAATTGAACTTGGGACCGATCTTCCCTCATCAAATGTGGGTTTTCAACTTGCCAGCTATGTAGATTGTGGATGTTGAAATATCCATCTCTCCGGCATGAGGATTCATCCGTCCATAAAATTTTATTGAAAAATTGCGGGTCCTCCCTTATTTTATTTAACATGATTCTGCAGAATGCAATCCTGCGTGGATAGTCAGCAGGCTGTAGAGTTTGGACCCTTTGAATATGGAAAGGGTGCAAAAGGTATTTTTTCAATATGCGATGCACTTTGCTTCTATTAATGCCGGTTCGACGTGCAATTTCACGCACAGAACGTGTTGAATCTTCTTCTATTTCGTCGAGACTACTACTTCTTCATCGTCGTTTCTTTCTGGTCTTCCTGGCCCTGCACCACCAATGCCTCTTCCTGGAAGCCTCCCTTCGCAGTACGAATTATGTACCCGAGCAAAAACTCGATAGTCCGGGTGACGTGCGTTGGGGTACCTAATACAAAAAATGACGTTATTAAATTTACTAATTCATTTAATTTTAAAATCTAATTAAACACGGCGTGTGACTATTTTTAGAAGGATAACATAATGTAAGACCCATCCTGATACGTTTAACTAAAGTTGCAATAAATGTGTGTGATTAAAAAAAAAATAAGATTGATTGAATTAAAGAGAAAATAAATAATCTTACCTCTCTGCGTACAGACGAGCAGCAGCGTTAGCATTTCCTCGACATTCGCCATAAACGAAATGCATGTTTGCATATTCGCGCGACGTGTACTGATGTCTAGGCATGTTCAGTGTTATGTATTGGTTGTCAGTTAGGTTTCACAGCACAAACAATATCCAAATCGTAAAGCTAGCCAAGTCCATATGATCACCAGTTGTCAATAGGTTTCACAGCACAAACAATATCCGAATCGCAAAGCTAGTCAAGTCCAAAATCACAGCAAAATGTCGTTTAAAATCATCGAAGCTCTATCGAATCTCTCGAATACAGAAAACACGCGTGGGTCACAACCGGAGTTCAGAAGGACACTAACAATCGTAACAAAGAACCCAATGATCAGACGCAGGTAAAAAAAGTCCTTCCAGGAAATTCGATAGCAGGTAAGGTTGCAAATGCTTATGACTCATGTGCTGTTAATGATAAGGCTCCTTTTTGATTGCGCATAGTGGATGAGACATGTGGCAGGCAGGGGCCACAAAAAAAACACGTTTCTCAACTCTGTGACTCGCGAACGAATGTTTACAAATAAGCTTTAAGTACTTATTAGTGGAAAAAAAACCTTTTTTTTTTCAAATTTTCATTTTATTTGCTATTCAACCAGTCAGAAAGTCAAGAAAGCATAAACTTAATACTGGAAAACTAAATTAACCGAATAAAATTAATCCGAAAAATAATTAATCCGACAAACAATCTTTTTAAAATTTTCATACCATTTGCTATTCAAGCAGTAATAAAAGTTCAGAGATACATTAAGCATAAGTTTATCATACCTTTTTTGAAACTAGAATAACTAAGCATTTTTTTAAGATAATGGGCAGGATGAGCGTCATACATTTTTTTTACATGGTAGCAGACCAAACACGAAGAAAAATAATTTCTTGTTTAATTTTTTTTGGAACATTGTTTTTTCCAAGCACTTCGTGATTAGCTAGCTCAATTTTAACCACTGTTATTGATAGCTGAACTATTCCGTTAGAAGCTAAAAAAACTGAATCAGAAAAAGTCCGTATTTGTAAAAATGGCACATTAAAAACCAACCAAAAGTGGCATTTTAAAAAAAAATCATAAACTATCAAATATCTTGAAAACCGAGATATTTTTACTAAAGTCAAAATTTGAGATTAGAGAGGTCTCGACGAAACCTATCAACAGTTAAAGGTTTATCCATTGTTTCTGAGACACCCTGTATGTGTTTGTTTGTGGTCCTTTCACATCGCAATAGATCAGTCTATAATATTTTGTACATGGAAATAGAAAATCGAATCGAAGCATTCTAATTCAGTCAATATTTAACTCTTAATGAAATTTAGTATATCAGTTTAACTGACCGGGAGTGTCGAGCTTTAGGTCTGCTGCAAACTTTGTGGGTTAATCGATTTCTATAAATAGTTATTTCAATTTTTAGATTACTCATAAGCTTAAACTGGGAAGGGGATGCAGCCTGGACGGCTATTACCAGTCGCAAAGATTATTTGATGAGCCTCTTAAATAAAATAAAGGATCATTTTAAAAATAAGGAGGATCAAGAGAACCTCGAAAAAGGTGCGTACTTGCAAAAGGTTTGCCACTGTTCTTGTAAGGAAATATATAGCGTGTCCGCCGGTAGATTTATAGCCTCCCATATCAAAATGTCTATATAGGTAAGAAAAGATATATGTTTGAAAAGAGCGGATTTATTGTTTAAAATTAACTACTCAACCGCTAGAGACTAGTGTTGTTGAATATAGGGTAAAAGCCGGATAGTTGCCTCGGACGGATACATGCCTCAGTTTCAAATGCTCTATGTTAGACGTATTGACAGTGTTTCTTTTTGATCATAATTAAAAGCGTCCCCCGCGCAGGCCTCAGTGCCGCATAAGCCGTTGAATTAGGCGCATGTGTTTTGTCCGTATGAGAAAACATCTTCCGCGGCGATACTTTGACGAGCGCCAGAATTATATTGGTAAGTAATCTCTGTTAAATATTTTTATAACTGATTGCGATTTCAGTCAAAAATATATTTCTTTGAGTGCATTAGAGTTTAAATTGCACTGTTTATTAGGTTTTATTGTTAAATATGTTTTATTTATTTCGTAAATAAAAAGGGCAAGTATCCGTACCAAATCGGATAGTTGCCCTACTGTCTATTGCGGATTGTTGCCCTTTTTTTTGATAGGGAAAAATGCTTTTACGCATCCTTCGTGGTCGAGCCAAACCACGAGGCTATGTGGGACTCCCCGGGCCATATCGGTCCAGGCCTACCCACTAAAAACCCCCCAGCAGCTCCTCCGTCCGTCACGAGGTAGGGGGAAGTGGACCACAGCGAGGCCTTATTCCCACTGACCCCCTGATTCCGTGTATGATCCGTTGCCGGACTCGCGCTACGCCAGAAAGGCACGTGGCTCTGCTGCTGTTGTTGGCGGTGCAGGTGTTGTGCGCCGCTTCACACCCCGGAATGTCCCGGCACTAGGTGCCCTGGAGCTGGGGATCTATTTATTTCGCGGGGTACTTCCCCTCCCGCTGTCGCCTCCTCCTGGAGGATGGGGGCCCCGACGATGTCCTCGGTGACCTCCATCTCCGCCTCTACTCTTGATGATTCGGGCTGGCGGGTTCGCGCCGCCCTCCTCCTCCTCCTGTCCATAGGCATCTTAGGGGCAGAACATGTCTTACTCCCAAAGCGGTGGTCCGCCGGTTTCCCGGACGCCGAGCACAAAGGGCATTTGGGCTTCGCTGAGCACAACGATGCCCTATGCCCTGCTGCCCCACATCGGTAGCACAACGTGCTCCGGTCTACCTCCGCCCTGCAGTCAACCCTTAGGTGCCCCGATTCGAGGCACCTAAAACACCGCATTTCACGGGGCTGGAGGAGCTTTACCTTCGCAGCGGACCACCCCACCAGCAGCCTCTTGGCAGAGGCTTATCTTCTTGGCCACTTCCACCGGGCAGCACACCCACGCCGTGCCCATGGTGTAGCGGCCCTGGCGGATCTCCCCCACCCGAACCTCCTCGACCTGGCACTCGCCGGTCTTTGCGAGCGCCTCCTTCAGTTCCTCCGTCTGGACGGACTCGTCCAGTCCGGAAACCAACATTTCCACCGTCTTAGTTGGGATTGTAACACGCACGACGGTCGGGTCAACTACTCTTTTAAGGGCGACAGCTAGGTCGACCGCGCTCACCTCCTTCTCATTATCTGTGACGAGAATTACGGCCGCCCCAGTCAAAGACCTGCGGAACTGAACACCCTCTATGTTCAGCTCCGCGAGGCTTACCTTGGCTCTGGCGGCCGCAATCACCCTGGCGTATGAGTGGCCCTTCTCCTCGGCGCCTGGCTGTAATGTCAGCACCGCTGCCGCCGTCTTTGGCGTGTGCAGTTTAGGCTGCCGAGGAGGAGCCTTCTTTTTCGGGGGCGGAGACGACTGCTTCGGCGTAGATTCCGCTATACCATTCCCTTTCTTTCGTCTCCGCTGGCCGCGCTTCACCACCGTGGTCCAGGCCTCCTCTGTAATGGTTGGGGCCAACGGGAGTGGGCGTTGCTCTCTTAATGCCAAAGTTGATTACCATATTTTTAATATTTAAGATAAATACGAATATTTAATTAAAAAATTACATGTTCACTAACTTACAATTTAAAACCTTAGTATTTTTAAGTGTTGATTAGGTAATAATTTAATTTCTCTTAGTACTTAGTACATAATAAAGGATCTCAGTAAGTTATAAGGACTGAATACTTACTTAATAGAGGCTAATGCCAAAGTTAATTCTAATTTTGTTTATTGTTCTATTTTCAAAATAAATAATAACATTACATTTTTATTTTGGACACTTATTTACTATTTTGGAGTCTATTATTGTAATAATTTTATAATTATAATTTAACTTTAATTAATACTTAATAAAAGATTGTATTTAATAATAAAAACTGATTATTTAAATAAATATAAGTTCATTTTTATTTGAAAAAAAAAACAGACGGGCATCTATCCTCACATTGGGCAAGTATCCCCTCAACCATTTTTAACGTTAGGCTAGTATCCGCTATAGTAGGCAACTATCCTCTTTTTTAGAGGTCATATTAAACTGGATTTACTTAAAATTTATAATATTTATAATATTTTTATAGATAGGGTATGTTAGAAGATTAATGAACTATGTTTGAGAACACACTTTGAATAAAAAATGTATTGGTATACATTTTTTAAAGGAGCTTTTTAAAAAGTGTGGCAACTATCCGGCTTTTACCCTATTTAACAACCGTTAAATTTAACTAATAAAAAAAAATAACGGGAAAGTAAATGTAACCGACTGATAAAATTATCGTAATGAATAATTTCAATCACAGACCGAACTAATAAAAATATTGACCGCTACGGTGCTAATAAAAATATCATTTAAATAGTTGATTTCATTCTACCGTAAAAACCTTGGGTAAACCTTAGGCTCATGAGTTTAAAGCTCAAATTTGTATGCAACAAAATGTAACACGAATGGCGGGCCGCGCCATACGATAAAAATTCGTATAAGTGCAATACTAATAATAATACTGTCTCGCTTTAATGCGAGTAATCTCTATCACGTTAAGTTAAGGAAGGAATTTGAAATATGGTTTGGATCGGTTTTTACGATGTTTTCGCCGGACGTTGACACTTTTATGTGCGACTTTAAGTCGTATGGCATAAGGTATATTTTGAATTTTGTAGTCTACCGAACTGCTGATGATTTCAAGGTATCGAATTCGGTTGGATTAGTAGAGACTATTTAGAATGTTGATGGAGTTACTTGTACTTTCACACCTCAACTACAAATCTGTTGACTTGCTCTTAAAACCCATTCTGTTCGATTGACATTATGAGTGTGATTCTTACCCTTGAGTTGCAATACCATTACCAGATTGGATCCATAATCCATTTCCCGCTTGTAATCCGCTTCCGATTTGAGTCAATTAAATAACACTCAGATTGGCTCACTTAAGATCCGTACAAATTAAAGCAACTTAAGAGTAACTGTAATACTATAACAAGAACTAATTCAGTTAAGTATGTATAGCATGTTGATTTATACTTTTTTAAAGTGGTAAACAGTAATATAGAGTCCTGCATGTCGCCCAAAGACAGTTCATACAGTTGGAAACCATTGATTGATGAATGAAGTAATGAATACAATCGATAATAATAGTAATGTTTTTGGCTACACAATCATTTTTCTAGTGCGAGAAAAATGATTGTGTAGCCGTTTTGTCAAAACCTCACCTCGGCATAGCAAGAAATACGTGTGTTATACTATTTTTATTATCCAACCGATGGATCCAATTAGATTTTGAATTGCCATACTGAGTCCGCACCGACACTGCTCGTGAAGGTAAACGCAGGGGCAAGGAGGCGGAGGGGGAGGGCTGCTGGAGCGTGACGCGCATGATCTGGTGCGGAGCCGCGTGCGGCGCGCTGGCCAGCGAGCTGTCCGCGCTGTGGCCGCTGGCGCGCCGCTACTTCGCCGGGGAGCTCGCCGGGCAGCCCTCGCAGCCCGAGCGGCACGACAGTCTCAAGGTGGGTGAAATAGTAGATTGCTTTATAAGGGTGGAAAGGAATCAATCCCTACGAGGTTGTTAGATGCCCGAGCGCAGCGAGGGCGGCTATAGTCCGAGTAGGGTTTGATTCCTTTTACCCGTGTGTAGCACTCTACTTTTCATTTCGAATGCAAGGAAAATAAAAAATAGCTTTCCTTAGAAATTTTTGGCAAAAGATTTTCGAGTATTGTATTTGCTTCGTTCGTGACTGAATCTGGAGCCGAAATTTCAGAATCGCTTGAATTCATTGTTTTTCTTAAATACCTAAATCACACAATCAAGATTTCGGTACAGCGTAACAGATTCCCCTCCCGCCAAAATTATCTTTTTCACAGGTATTTTTAAATTTGGAACACATCGCGTTACATGTTACTGGCCATTCAGCCAAATACTTTTATTATCATTGTACCAAAGATTGTATGTACGTAACCTAATTTAGTTCTATTTTTAAAATTTTACTTTCCGCCCTAAGGAGGGAAGTAAATAGTATGAGAATTTCCCGCCCGCTGGTGGGAACTAGCGTTTTCCTCCCAATACTCAGATCAAGGAAACGCTCCTTTCCGAGCATGAGGAATGAAAAGGAATTTCAAAGTACCCTGCTAGTATGCCAAGCCAATGGGACCCTATTGCTATCTCTCTTTCAGATCTCAAAGATAAAAAGGCAGATTCCAAGGAGAGCTCTATACGGTCTATACAACGTGGAGCGTGACGTGTAATTGATCTAATCAGCTGATAGCGATAGATACGCCTTTTTAACTCTTATTGCCTTGTATTAAGAATCATATTTGGTTTACAACGTTGACCGAACGGATGGTTGTCATAAAATTATTTTATATTATTTTTTTGTAATCATCTTCAAAATTACTTGTTTTGCTTACTTGCCTATTATCATATTGAAAATGTACAACTAATTCCATTTTTTGTCTGGGAAACTTGCCTTCCCTTGATCCTACAAATAAAGCAATAGTGACTTTAAAATTTTTGTTCGTAGAGTCTGGCACACGAAACATGAGCTTGGAAAAAAGCGGCAAATTCAAAAATTCTAGCTCTGGTAATACTGTCTACAGAAGGTAAAATACATTTTGATACTTGAAATATTCTAATACTTTTTTATTTATGTAGTAATTTAGAATGTTAAATTTGTGAAAGGATTGTCTTTTTTCCCTTTTTTTCCTACTATATTCTACTGAATATAGTAGGAAAAAAAGGAGTTGATACTTTTTTAAATTAAATATTAGGTAATGTTTAGTTTCAATAAACTTCCAACAATGAACCTTTTATAAGAAATCGCTGTATTTGGATTTCATGAATGTTAAAATTACTTAATATCTGTAATATTTCGACAGAAATTAAGAAAAAAATATCATGAAATTGTTTATTACAAAGTATCAAAATCACCATGTTGAACTAAACTACATGGGGAGGGGACATTGTATCAGTGTTGCTACTTGAAAAAATGTCAGGTTCATGTTTCGTGTGTCAGACTCTATAAGTGCGTGCGCCGCTATTTTGAAAGAAATAAGCAAAATGGCCGCGGGGCACCAGCCATAAGCCAGGCTCCAGGCTCCAAACAAAAATCATCGTACCACTTTGTAAAAAGTATGAATGTCAGAAAGAATAAAATTGAAATATAACACCCGTAAACACACTGGAGGATGGTTGTTTGTATTCTGCACAGGCAATGATAATAGCGGGCGTGGAAGTGTTCGCTGGGCACATGCGCTCGTGCCTTGTGGGGGGCGGCACCGCGCCGGCGGAGGCTACGCGGGCGCGCCTCGCCGCCAACCTCCGCCATCTGCGTGACACCTACGATGCGCTAATCAAGCTAGACTTACCCTCTCAGGTTGGTACACTTGCGCAGTCATAGCGGCCTTGGGCCACATAAGACGCGTTACTCAAGCTGGACTTGCCCTCGCCGGTTAGTACCCCTGCGCAATGAATGTGGCCCTGCGCCACCTAAGACGTAGTATCCCTACTCAGTGACAGTCGCCCCACCAGCGACGCACTGGAAGTTGGATTTACGTTCGCATTGGTACCCCCTTCTTTACGACGAGGGGAATGCCTTGCATATGTTATGACACCGCGATCTACGCGAGTCATGTATGTACAACAACCCACTCACTATGACAACTTGGTATGGTGCTTGGGTTAATGTTGTTTGAAACGGTACCCGTGCTGTCACGTAAGATAAGTTAGGAAACGAATGTCAATTATAAATCGAAAAGTTGGTACACTTGCATAGAAATAGAAATCGTAGCAGTTGCAACAAGTAAAATTCTTGAAAATAGTTGAACATTAGAATATAAAACATTTCTGCATGAAAATGAAATATATGTAAAATTTTCAGCCTCTCAGCATAGTGGAGAAGGTGATATTTGATTACCGTGTCCACGGAATGACGGTGTTCCTGCAACGTGCCCACAAACGCGTCAAGGGCCTTGGCGAGAAGGAGACATGGAAAATTGAAGAGTACTCTGACTACGGTGCTATTACAAACCTGGTGAGTGATTATTTTTAGCAGGAAGTTTTTCTCGTTGGCCCAATGGCTAACTGACAGAGAGCGAGGCTTATTGATAAAGACTTCCATATGAAGGGTACAGGAAAAGAAGGGGCCCATCAACATTTTTTACGAATTTTATCTAATACTGGCATTAAGTGTATTTTATACGGGCCTTTTCGATGACATATTCAAAACAAACAAAAAAGGGATCATTGCCTGTTGAATCTGAACATTCAAATATCCGAAAATTACTAAAAGGGGCCTATTGTGAGCAAAACAGGGTTAGAAGGAGCACATTTCGTTCGGACTTGCTAAGAACGGGTACATTATGAATTAACATTTTTAGAACAAGTCCATTGCGACTCTATTTTGAATGATTTATCATACAGTGGTGCGATGTCACGTAAAACATGAAGTAATTTTTAAGTGCTTATGTGGATTTGGTTTTGTATCGGTGGAATTATAAGAATATCTTCTCAAAAATCGACAGTGATAATTTGTATCTAAAAACTAAGAAGAGAAAATCCTATACTTAGGCGAATGGCGTATGTATAAAAAAAACTCCGATTGTCTTGTCATCTAGTCATTGAGCGAGATGGGAATGAGGAAAAAATCTACAGTCCCATCTCGCCCTATTAAAGAATTGAAAATCGAAAATGAAAGCAAAAAAAAACATTTTTTCGCGATTTTTATAATGGGGCATAGGAAGAAGCTTGTATCACTGGTAGAGTGAAGCGGAAAAGAAATAGTTTGAGTAAGAATGAGTTCTTTTTACCTCCTTCAACCTATAATGAAGACCTTCCTATATCGAAAGAAAAATATGAAGATCTACAAGTATTAAAGAAGTTTTGTTGTATTAAGACTCAATAATATTATACTAATATTTGTCATAAGTAAAATATTAATTAAAATAATAGAATAATGTTAAAACATCACACTTTTTTATTTATTGAATTATTTCAGGAATTTTTATTTAACATACAAACAGGTTATGAAAGGGATAATAACGGGTTCATTACACTAATCGACCCCTTTTTGCCGTGTTCATTTATGTTTTACTTTAAAAAAAAATGAGTCTACTGATAACTATACATAACATTCACAAAAAAATTCCTTTGTTACTTACACTGGACTTATGTTAATCTTATAACATAGTTAAATAATTAAGTAAATGGTAAATAGCATGGTATTGCAATCTCAAATCTTTTATTTACGATTTTCTCTAATTATGCTAATTGTTGATGAGCCCCTTCTTTTCGTGTACCCTTCATATGTACAATTAGTTTAGCATTTATAAATTACCGTAGTATGTTCAAGGTTTTAATAATTTTAATAAATGAGCAATTAAAGCGACAGTTGTAATTATTATAATTGGCGTATTGGCTGAGTATGAAAAGTAAAATTCTATTTAATCCGCAAATTGTTTAATTAAAAAAAAACAATTGCCACGTAATTTTTGTTTTATTGAAATATTAATATAATAATAGATTGTTATACCAGTTGCAATTTTTCTTTTAATTAATCTAATACAATTAAACAGTTTTTCTTAAGTTTAATGTGCAATTAATTAAAAATTAGGTAATAATACAGGGATAAAGCGAATTGATGCTTAGGAGTGGTGGCTAACAGGTACGCAGAAAATTTATCTCCGTATGTCATGCGACGTCTCAAATCAATATAGAAGTCAATTCAATATCAATAAATAATAAGTTTTTGATTGTGTAAATAAAGAATCTTGAACAGAAGAAAGAAACACATCCAATATTTTTCAACAACCTACACGTAGAATTTAAAAAAAAATGGTCATCGTCTAATATCATTGCGCAGCCGCAACTGCTGCAGTCGTACATGACGGAGGCGCTGTCGTCGATCCACAAGTGCGTGGCGAGCGCGGGCCGCCGCGAGAGCGCCCTGTTCGCGGAGGGCGGCGAGGCGGCGGCGACCGCTCAGAAGCTGACGCAGCAGATGCTGCTCGCTTTCGTCGACGTGCTGCGAGAGCTAGCGCTTGACCACGACGATGATCAGGTGAGTTAAGCCACAGAATATATAATAGTACACCATACAGAACGGCCACTCACCTCCCCGCACTGATTTCAAATACCTCATCCCACCCCGCACTTCGTTGTAGACATCACTCACTGACACATAAACAAGGACGGGCGCACGCGATCGCTCGGGCGAGTAGACGCGAGCGCCGGCCGATAACAAAGACAGCGCTATGCGGGTAAAAGAGAAGGCATTCGCTGCACTTCCCGCGTCATTTCGATTGATAACCGCGCACTCAGCCCTACTAGATTCCACGCACACATTTGCGCGTGTAATAACGTCATTTGCTTAAGTAGTAGTAATAGGTAATTGATTTGCGAACGAAAGTTGTATGGAGTGTCCGGGGTGTGGTCAAGCTACAGTAACTTTCTTCGGTGTGGAGTAGAGGCTTGCTTATGGGGAAATAATTTTTTATAACAAAGTGCCACGAAGTGTTGCTGGTTTGCCTTGTCAGGTCTCGTTTACGGAGACGCGGGGCGTTGCGCGGCGCGGCCCGCACAGACTTCAAACATATGGCGTTGTATGAGTGCGTTTACGGAGAAGCGATTTTACACGCCTTTGCTTGAAATGGCGCGTTTTTTACGGCCGAGCCCGCGGATGGCACCGCCGCGTCCGTCGGTGTTCTCGTCTCGCATCTCTATGAACAACATCGTATATTGCCATGTTTGTGTTTACGCTTGCGATTATGAGTGCCGCTTCACGCGCCGCCCCACCGTAAACCGAAAAAACGTCGGACACGCCGCGAGACGCCACTCCACACGCGACGCGCGACGCCCCGCGTCTCCGTAAACGAGGCCTCAGTGTCAATAAAGTTGAATGATTTATTTGTATGATGCCAAAGCTTGGAGTTAATTTGTAGACATCACGAGTTATGCTATCGGTCATGCACGAGTGACACAAGGCATGAATTTGCACATTTGATGTGACATCGTCACACAGATGTCGCCAGCATTAGACGTTAGTAACTTTAGGCACGTCACCGATCACAATTTTCACTTAGAGTTTTGAGTAGGTAGTATTTAGTATTTTATTTTTCCAATAATCACGAAGTTATTATAAAGTTATATGACGGCACGTCTATTGAGTCATGATGAACATTGCTTTAGAAAAAATGGCACGTTAATCCATAAAGGTTCGCCACCCCTGCACCACACTATTTCAACTCCCAACACAATCGACTACAAACACCCAAGATGATTGACTCTTCTTTTCAGTATATCGATAAAATCATTACATTGCTGCGATAATTTGACTACGATATTATTGTTGAATGAGTAAAGATTAAAGTTCAATTTTAATATTATCCGAACATTACTTTACATATGTTTTTTGATATCATTGCAACCACTAAACAGAGATAGAGAGACATTACAAAAATAAAAACTAACTTCAAAAACACAAAAATGTCAAAAATACACATCCATGACACGTAGGTAAATAAGTTATATTGTCGAATAGGCTAGATGAATGAAAAAATATTATTGCTTTAATAGAAGCTCATTCATATAATAAACAGAAAAAAATCGGTTTTCGAATAACTATAAAAACAACCAAGATTATAAGGTATTACAGATTTTTCTCCATCTCTTTCTAGCAAAACGGCAATTTACATGGAGTTTATATGGCCGTACTAAACAATGACGTCACGGTTGATGTCGGATCTCTCTGTCTAATCGCTTCCAAATTAACAGTTTAATATGCTTGAATCTAATGTATTTCTATGTCGATTTTAATTCTAATTTCGCATGACATGCATCTTGTTCTACGGTTTTTTAATATTTTATGACGAGACGTAGAAAATTAGAATTCAGTCATCATCCCAATCGCGCTTCCACTGTCTTTTCCGTGCCGCCGTTGCAACTGTCAAGCGTGACAACAGGACTTCAACAACACGAGCCTGTCGGTGGCGTTGGACCAGCGGCTCGACGAGAGCCACGAGCGGCAGGCGCGCGGCGGCGGCGGCGGCGACGGAGGCAACAGCTGGCAGCGGCGGCTGCTCGTCGCCGGCGCCAACGCGCAGTACACGCGCCGCGCGACGCTGCCCGCCGTCGCCGACGCGTTCCACCAGTGAGTACAGTGACCGACGACGGCAGGCCTCCGTCACTACGCGCACAATATAGAGAACGATACAGTACGTTGACTCCATATAAATGGACGAATCGGCGCACGCACACATACAAACGTCGTTTACTCAAAAATGCATGTAATGTGGTCATTATTTTGACAACCTTGTTTGAGCAAAGTCGACCTTGCCGTTAACTTTTCATAATTGTCATTTTAATTAAATTTCTAGTTAATTAATATATTTTTTATTTAAATTACTTGCTGGTTTTATTTAGATTAGGTACTTGCATTTTTGAGTAAGCACTATACAAGCCTTGGCCCACAATGACTGCTTAGCTGGTCACGCTATGATTGCCTCGAGCTAGCCTAGCTACGCTCTAGGCCATCCAGCTTGGCCATCATTGCAGCCCTTGCTGTCCTCACTGTAAAGGCTCGCTTTATCTCAGCTCGTCCGTCAAGTGGTGCACGCTGACCGCGCTGTGTCGGCCTGGAGCTGCGCTACGCTGCGCTGTCGGCCATCATCAGCGCGACCAGCAATGTAGTCATTATAGACCGCGGCAGTAATGTACTATTACACGGCCGCCAAGCATGCTCTGAACGGCATAGCAACGCAGTGTCACGTCGCGCGCCGGCCGAGATTGTTGTGCTCCACGTACACGCCGCGCCGCTCACGCGCGGCGTGTACGTATACATTCACCGAGGTACCAACCCTAGCGCCCAGCTCAGCTTTAGGTATAAATTTCAAAGACACGCCTGAGTCCGGCTACTGTATCGTTCTCTATATTGTGCTACGCACATAGGTTTTTCTTTATGGATTTATGGATGGTCCGGCAAATGATCTCTTCCCGCCTGATGTTAAGCGGCGAAAGAGGCCCAAATGAGTTGACAGGTAGAGTAGGGACGACATCCACAATCCTACCTGCCCGCCTCTTGCCGGCCCAAAAGATACTTTTTCACGCCTCTTTTGAAGGAACCCATGTTGTAGGATGGAGAAAACACGTGCGCAGGTAGAGAATTCCAAGTATGGGATGAACGACAGAAGTGGGAATCTTGGATTTTCTTGGTACGGTGTGAAAAGGAGGATACAGTGTACGGATGACTGAAGGCCCTTACGCGTGTTTCTGTTAAGGAATGGAGAGGGAAGGATAAGGTTAAAGAGCTCCTCAGTATTCCCCATGGAACATTCGGTAAAAGGCGCTAAGAGAGGCGATGTCACGACGAAGTTGTAGAGGCTCGAGGGTGTTAGTTGCCTCTACATCGCCAATTATGCTAAGCGCGACGCTGCAATCTGTCCAGATCATCGAGAGGTACTGAGCAGAGCCGTCCCAAAGGTGCGAGCAATATTCCAATAGGTACAAGATAATAGGTACTTATCCGCGCTTAGGTACAAGATAAGATACCGTTCCATTTACACTGAGGGTGCAGTCCAAAATTTGCTATAAGCGCTCGTGTGCACTATTTGCATGCAAACAGTCGGTCTAAAATTGCTCATGTGCGCATTTGTAAGACATAATCGATGACGTCACCCATTGATGCTGACAGTGCTAACAGAAAAGAGTTAGTGCACTGTCTCCAGAACTGTCAATGTCAAAGTCAATATTAGTTTCCCGCGAGGTAATGTTTGTACTTTAGTTTGTTGTAATTTATTTTTTCATTAGATTATCTACAATAAATACAGAAGTGCTCTGTGAAGATACTGGAGGCACAATACCTTGTCTCCCTCTAATTTTTCTTTTCAAATAACATTAACTGTCAATTTGATAGACTCATAGAACTGAAGCTCGGTCCAATATTGATCCGAGTGCTAACGTCCGTCAGCAGTGAAAACGCTTTGAGCGGGTTGTTTGCATACATGCAAACGTTTGCACTGTTGTCTAATTATGGACCGCACCCTGGAGTGCAAAAGCAGCGGGGCTGCATGCTGCGCTCCGCTAGGAGTATAGTGTTGTCAACATTCGTAAATACATTTGAAAAGTTTTGAATGCATTTGTAACTGCGTTTAAGATATATATTAAGTAATACATAGTCGTGGCTTAGGAAACTCTTCTTTGGGAACAAAATAAAGCAATGAAACTAGGCGTAGCTTCGACTGGAGTTAAGAATTGAAAATCGATATGATATTTTTCGGATCGCTTGCTACAGGTACGGCTTCCCAAAGCCGACGCAAGCGCTGCAAACGTCGAAGGAGGCGTTGAGCAAGTTGGAGTCGACGATCGCCGAGACGTATCTGGAGCACAGAGGTGACCCGCTAGTGGGCACCATAGAGCCCAGCATGTACATGGGCCGCCACCGCACCGACGCCGACGTCGTGGTGGACGACGCGCGCCCCTACGTCTACGAGATCATCAACAACTTGATCGCGGTGCATGCGGAGGTAAGCTTTTCGTATCGATAAAGAGCAATGGTCACTTTCTTAGAGCGATTTTCACCAAAAAATCAGAACTTAGAGGTTATAAAAAAATCATCAAAACTTAGATATTATAAAAACTAATTTATCTTATTGTACTGGTTAAAAAATGCATGTTGAAATAATTATATTATTTTTCAAACGCCAGGTTAAAAAGATATTCATGTTTGAATATTATTGATAAGATACGCATTTCGGACCGTAACTGGCTGAACGGGTGCGTTCCGAATGGTGATGTTATCAAAGACAGCGCGCTAAAGTTGTTTCGAATCACGGTGAGCGTGCTGAGAGCGTCCAACCTGACGTCATCGATGACGTCATTACGCTGAACGCTTGTACTGTCAAATTACAGATGTATTCTGGCATTCGGAATAGTAAAATGGCGGAAAGAAATTACATAAATGCGTTCAAGAAGCTTCTTTATTTTATTATGTAACTTTTTTATTGGGGTTTCATAAATATTCTAAATACTCTACATTCAGTGGTTTTATTGTCGCACTCTCAATGTTTTGATAGCTACCACTTATGCAACTACACAAGCTAAAAATATAAATGAAAAAAAAATAGACCTTCCGCCCGCCCTTCGCGTGAAGGCTCTTGTAATATCCGAACAGGTGTAGAGTCAACTTTTTCTTCTCTACTTGTATCTACAGTTTTACACATCTTAATTCAATCGTCCTTAAATCGAACTAGTCGTTTCTGCGTGAGTGAGAGCAAATTAGGGTTATTTGTAAGAAAATATTACGTACGAACACGTCTTGAAGTATTATTATTATTATTTAATACACTAGCAGCACTTGTGCTGATGCGTGTATTATTGCACTTGTGTCTTTAAATATTTGTCAAGTCTATTTTTGAATGAGTTCATAGAGGGAGCACTGATAACACTTTCTGGTAATTTGTTCCACGATTTTACTACAAGGTTTGGCAGAAAATGGAATTTGGGATTGCTTCTACATGAGGAAGTTGATAGCTTTAGTGAATGACCACGTAGATTTCTATTTTGGTTCAAAATATAGATTCCTTCCAAGCTTGGTATGTTACCGTGCGTTCGCACTGACGAAACATTTACAGAAAAACATGTTTTTTAAACATGTTTCTGTCAATGTTTATGAATGCGTTTCCATTGCAAACACCCCAACAAGTTGCAAAACATGTATTAAGACTTTTAACAGCCGAAAGTGCGAACGCAATAGTTCGCAAATCCATAAAAAACGTTGACAGACAAAAAGTTTTGAGGCGTTCCTAACGCAATTTGCAACAAATCTTAGGATTTGTTCCGAATCCAACACGATTTTCGGCAGTGCGAACGCAAAAGCATACACAACAAGTTTTGAGATTTGTATCCTAGAACATGTTGTAAAACATTACATGTTTTATGTTTCTTAGTGCGAACGCACGGTTATAGTAACCTGTAAGTATTTTATAGGTTTCTATGAGATCACCGCGTTGCCTACGTTGCTCTAAAGTGGTTAGTCCCAGAATAGTTAGTCTCTGCTCGTACTTCATGTCATGTAGACCTGCAACCATTTTGGTGGTTCTGCGTTGGAACTTTTCCAGAAGGTTTATGTATTTTTGAAAGTAGGGAGTATAATTAAGATATTTTTTTTAAATAATTTTATGCATAATTTTGAAAAAAAAACCTACGTTCGCGTTTACAATGCAGCGATTCATCGGACTATTCAGTGTAACGGTTGCATCCGACCTATTTTAACCTACGCTTGCGTAGTGTTCGCCCACATCCCCAAGTCTAGCCTACACAGGCTCCAAGTGGTCCAAAACCGATTTTTGCGCCGCGCCACTGGCGCTCCCGCTTACATGCGCAATGTCGACCTTCATTACGACGTCAACCTCCCATCGGTTGAGGCCCACATTCTCGATCTATCCCAACGCTACTTCGCTAGCGCCACCGTCCACCCAAATTCCCTAGTTAGACAGGCGGCCGACTGCACCCCCTTACGTAGTGTATCGGCCAAAAATCGTCGACCGAGGAACATCCTCCTCGATCCCCCCGACCCTATCACTCGAGCGAATGATCTCCTCCCTCCGCCTTCCAATTCTCGATCAAACACTGCACACCCACGCACTAGTCCCACACACCGCACTCGTCGAACAAGAGTGCGAAGGCCGGTCTACACAGCTTGCGATATACCAGGTACAGATATGTGCCTGGTCGCTTTTCTCCACCCTCCACTACACGGCGAACTCGAGCGTCCGAGCCTCAGAGGCGCGCTCGCGTTGCAGCCGATCCCCGCACCGGCTATAACCCGCCCGGTGACTCTACTCAGAGAGCGGGACACCCCTGTGGTGATGCCTCTCTGAGATAGAAATCCATCAGGTTGGGTAAGCCAAACGAGGCTTGAGGACCCACCAAAGTTCTCGCCTTCTTATAAATAATTAAGGTGAAGCTGTAACAGCCATCTGAGGCTAACAGCATAGGTCCCTCAAAAAAAAATCAGTGTAACGGTGCAACCACATTAGAGTTAAAATTCAAACCAATTTAATTAATTTGATAATAAACTTAGTTTTTTAAAACTAATCAAACTAATTATATTTTACTAGCTTTACTTTACGCAGCTTCGCCCGCATTTTTTTTGTTTTCCCTCGGGAATTTTATATTTTCCCATATGAAAAATAATTTTGTAGCCTATGTTAATCAGAGATAATGTAGCATTCTAATTAGTATCATTAGGGTCATCATTTCATTATAGTACATTCAAGATAAGAAAGTTCCCTTGACAGGTCGAATTTTTCCGTTTCATGTATACTAGTTTCCGTTATCAAAAATATTATGTTTTAGACTATAATTATAAAAGGAAAATTGACCCTACATTGTTAACGCGAACGTAGACATAGGCTATTAGTATTAATAAACGCGTCTCAAAGTTGAGATCGACCTTTTGACGTTTAATGTATGAAAAACAGTATCTGTACATCGATATCATACTTGAGATGCAATTTATTAATAACATGAGCCGTAGTGTAGCCTTAAAGCTGGACTAGACCAACGCGTGCAGCGGTGGCGTGCACGGTGGCGACCAGTTGTTGTGTACGAACTTGTAGCGACGTGTTCACATTGCGGCGTCCTCATCAATGTGAACACGTCGCTACAAGTTCGTACAGAACAACTGATCGCCATCGCTGCACGCGTTGGTTTGATCCCGCCTTTATAGCGTTGTCGATTGCAGGTGGACAGCGTGAGCGGCGCGGCGTCGTCGCGTCACGTGCGCGACATCTGCGAGACGGTGTGCGAGGAGGTGGCGCGGTTGGCGGCCGCGGCGCCGGCGCCGGGCACTACGTCGCGCGCGGCCGCCCTGCAGGCGCGGCTCGACTGCGAGCTGCTGCGCCGCGCCGCCGCCGCGCACCTCACCAGGCGCGCGCAGTGAGTACCGCCACAGAATATATAATAGTACTCCAATATTTTTTTTTATTATTGCGTCGTTCCGCCGGCTCCCAGTCCCCTTTCACACACACGCACGCACACAAAAACTAATCAGTTACACATAAGGGCCTGAGCGCCTCCAGCGCGACTAAATTATTTTTACAGGTATTCTTCGAACAGCGTCTGTCGGCCTGGTACCTACCTATATGCTATTCAATAAAACTCTATAATCTTTGTCGTTAAATGTGTATTCAGATTAATGTGGCATTTTATTTGTAAATTGGACGTGTTTGTGCTTCCACTACCTGTGGGAGTACGTTCGTTGTGGCCTTTTTTATGCCACAAAATGACGCCCTCCATACAGAACGGCCACTCACCTCCCCGCACTCATTTCAAATACCCCATCCCACCCCGCAGCCCGTTGTAAACATCGCTGACACATAAACAAGGGCGCGCGCGATCGCTCGGATGAGTAGACGCGAGCGCCGGCCGATAACAGACAGCGCTATGCGGGTAAAAGAGAAGGCAGTCGCTGCACTTCTCGCGTCATTTCGATTGATAACCGCGCACTCAGCCCTACTAGATTCCACGCACACATTTGCGCGTGTACAAACGTCATTGCTTAAGTAATAGTAATAGGTAACTGATTTGCGAATGTTGTATGGAGTGTTCGGGGTGTGGCGCCACACCACACATCACAAACAGGGTGTCCACATGCTGGAAAGTCAGGGAAAAGTCAGGGAAGCTCAAGTCAGTGAAATCGAAAGGCTACCTGGAAAGTCAGGGAAAAATTAGGATTTTACACTGTTTGGTCCCCAAATTTCCCAGTGATTGTCAAATGAGGAATATGTTTACTTCATGCTTTTTGTAGAATGATTCCTAATCTTGACTATCGAATTATTTATGTCCAGGTTTGCACATTATAGCATAATTTTGGCAGACAAATCAACCGAGCAACCCATAACCCTTGAGTTCAAATGCAATTTCCTTCAAATGTATGAACATAATTTTGATAAAAGTGGCATAGTTAAGGTGCGTATAAACTACGCGCGGCAGCCGCGCGAGCCAATGTTCAACCGAGGTAGACGTTAATTTGTCGCACGAGCCAATTTTTAGATAATAATTTAGCAGAACGCAACTACCGCGCGCGGCAAGCGATCCAGCTCGAACAGCCCGCGGCGGATTCATTCTTGTAAACCTATGAGTCGTCCGTTTTACGTAAGTACCTAAGCGCTGCGCGAGCCAAATACGGTCTCAAAAACCGACAAGAAGCGGTTCGTCGCGCGGCACGTTCGACCGCGGCAATGCTCGAGCTGCCGCGCGCGGCGACCCCGGCCACATAGCGCGCGGTCGCCGTTCGAGCCAATGTTCGAGAGTTTGCCGCGCATAGTTTATACACACCTTTATGTTCTTAATTTTATAGGCTTTATATTGAAAGTAAATTGTATGGCGTTAAGACAATTATTCTGCTCTAGAGTGAAAAGCCATTTGAAACATAAAGTTACAATAAAAAACATCAGATAACAATAAAAATCAATGTATAAGTAATGTGTGTTGCTGGCTTCAGCTTGGATAACTGCTTGCATATGTGAACCTATTGATCTTACCAATCTTACAATGATATCTTGAAGAATGTTGTTCCATTCCTCATCTATCGCCATTCTGAGCACATAAGGTTTTGAAGAAGCCGGATCCCTATCTTAGGCCGTGTGCTTTAATTCGTCTCAAAGATATTCGATGGGGTTCAAATCAGGGCTTCGTGCTGGCGAATCCATGACACGAATGCCAACGTCCCTGAGTATAATATTGCGTATAGGGTCTTGCATTATCATGCACATTAGAAACATTTCATCTTAAATACATCCTGTGTTGACGACAGTTCGCAAGTGCCGGGGATCCGGAACTGGGCAGCGGACGTAGTCTGGGCTTATGCGGGCCAAGTCCCCATGAATGAACCATATCATAAATAAATTCGGCCCCTTTTGATTGGTCCGCGGGCGGGATGTCCCCCCACGGACCAACAGATAGTGTATAAATATAGGGCCGAATTCTGTTAAATTGTAGTCAGTTGTAGTCGGTCAGTGGAAGTCGTCTTGCAAGAAGTAAATAAAGCTCCAAATATTATCACAAAGAAATCAGCGTTTAACTCAAGTACCTACATACAGTCCACTCTCAACATCTTGGTCCTACCGAACCGGATCTAAACAAGTACATGTGATGGTAGTTACGAGGAGCCAGAGCGGGAAGGAAGATTTGGTGTGCGTATTCGACCACCCACCGCGATCGCCATCCGCATCGACGACTGTCGCCGCCCAAATGGAACCGGGCATCGAGGAAGGGATCTCAAGTCGCACTGAACGGCGACACCGAACAGAAGGGGTCTCAACTCGCGACGAAAAACTGTACCGAGAGGAAGGGATCTCAAGTCGCACTGAACGGCGACATCGAACGGAAGGGGTCTCAACTCGCGACGAAAACCTGTACCGCGAGGAAGGGATCTCAAGTCGCACTGAACGGCGACACCGAACGGAAGGTGTCTCAACTCGCCCCGAACAACCACGAATGGAAGGGGTCTCAACTCGCCAAGAACAACTTCACCGACCGGAAGGGGGCTCAACTCGCCCCGAACAACTTCACCGACCGGAAGGGATGCCAACTCGCGAGGAGGAGAATGCGCGTCACGTTTATAAGACGACGCCGGCTAGGAAGATTGCTCGCTCTACGAGATCGACCGCCAGTGCCATCGCCCGCTTGCAATTCGAAGCCGAAGAAAGATTAGCGGCAGTACGACGCCAGGAAGCTGCAGAGGAAGTCGCGGTACTACGCCAGGAAGCTGCAGCACGACGCCAGGAAGCTGCAGAAGAAGCTGCAGCACGACGCCAGGAAGCTGCAGAGGAAGCTGCAGCACGACGCCAGGAAGCTGCAGAGGAAGCAGAGGTACGACGCCAGGAAGCTGCGATACGAAGAAAGGATCTAGAAATTGAAGCAGAGCTTATCCGTAAAAAGCTAATCGCCGACCTAGCCGCCGCCGAAGATGGCAGTATGATGGAAGAAGAGACCGAACCGGCGGAAAACCACGAACGAGTTGAGGCATGGCTACAGGAGACTTCGAGACAAGAGGAACAAGTGCATCAAGTGCTCGAACCGGAACCCGTACGCGCACCGGTGAGACGCGACATAGTTAGACCTAGGGAGGTTGAAATCGCTACTCCAGTCGCGCACCGAACGAGACTACGGTGGGAAGAAACAACCACACCGCGTGATCGCGAGCACTCGAGAGGACGGGCTATTGAACATTTAGCCGGCACGCTCGACCACATGATGAGGTCGCGACCGCCGCCGCGTCAAGCCACCGACCTGCCACTATTCTCGGGATCACCGCTAGAGTGGCTGCAGTTTGCCGCAGCCATGCAAGAAACGACGGCCGTGTACCAGTTTTCAAAAGTGGAAAACCTTGCGCGCCTCCGTAACTGTCTGCGAGGCGAAGCCAAGGAGACCGTCGCGCCGTTACTGAGCACCGCAGCGCATCCTGACGTCATCATGAAGACGCTGCAGCAGTGTTTTGGCAGGCCTGAAATATTGATCGACGTCGCGTTCGAAGACCTGAAAAAACTACCGAAGCTCGGCTCGACTGCGATAGAACTCAACACCTTCGCAGTTCGAGTACAGAATGTCGTAGCCGTGCTTAACAACGTAGAAAAGAACTATCTACACAATCCGCTGCTCGTGAGAGAAATCTTCGAGAAGCTTAGCCCGCATCTAAAGACGAAATGGTGCGACTACGCCGAAGAACACAATGAACCTGAGCCGGAAATAGTCAAGTTGACCACGTTCCTCATGCGAGAGGCTGATCGAGCGCTCAAGCACGGATACTCCGGTACGACTCACAAGCCGACGCCGCAACCATCGCAACGCCCCGCCTCTAAACCCGAACAGAGGAGGAGGGTGTACAACGTGGCAGAACCGTCGTCGTCGGACAAGAACGAGCCGGAACGCCGTGCACAGTACGACGACGCGCTACCGACGCTGCCACCGCCGCGACGCCCCGCCCCTAAACCCGAACAGAGGAGGAGGGCGTACGACGTAGCAGAACCGTCGACGTCGGAAAAGAACGAGCCAGAACGCTGTGCACAGTACGACGACGCGCAACCGACGCCAAGACCGCCGCGACGCCCCGCCTCTAGACCCGAACAGAGGAGGAGGGCGTACGACGCAGCAGAATCGTCGTCGTCGGACAAGACCGAGCCGGAACGCTGTGCGCACTGCAACAACGCGCAACTACCGACGCTGCCACCGCCGTGACGCCCCGCCTCTAAACCCGAACAGAGGAGGAGGGCGTACGACGTAGCAGAATCGTCGTCGTCGGACAAAACCGAGCCGAAACGCTGTGCACAGTACGACGACGCGCAACCGACGCCGCGACCGCCGCGACGCCCCGCCCCTAAACCCGAACAGAGGAGGAGAAGGGCGTACGACGCAGCAGAATCGTCGTCGTTGGACAAGACCGAGCCGGAACGCTGTGCACAGTGCAACAACGCACACCGACTTGACGCCTGCGACAAGTTCAAGATGGTGTCTTTGGACGAACGATGGAACGTCGCGAAGAAAGCTGGCTTGTGTTTCAAGTGTTTGAAGAGCAAGCACCGAAGAATGAACTGCGGCCAGAAAACATGTGGCGTGAATGGATGTCAACGGCCACACCACCGCTTGCTTCACGCCGAAGCACCTGCGGCCCGAACCAACCAGCCGGAGGAAGTAAGCGTCTCTTCAACGCGAACTCAGTGCGCGGTGAAACTCAAGATTTGCCCAGTAACCGTATCGGGCAAGAACGGGGAGCGTAACACATACGCGCTCTTCGATGAAGGCAGCACAGTGATGCTCATAGAAGACGGACTGGCACGAGAGATAGGCCTGGATGGCCCCGCGACGCAGCTACGCGTAAAAGGGATCGACGACCGACAGCGTGAAATTGACAGCCGCGTCGTTTCACTACGCATCGCCGAGCGAAGCGCGAGAAACTTCAAGGCGTGTTCTGCGCGAACAATGGCGGACCTGAACCTCGTGACTCAATCAATTACAAGGGAAGTGGTGCAGTTCGATCACCTCACTGACCTGCACGATCAGTTGATGTACGAAAACGCGAAACCTCGCATACTCATCGGATCCGATAACTGGCGGCTGATTGTTACCCGAAAACTGCGCGTGGGCAAACGGAACGAGCCCGCGGCATCCCGAACGGAACTCGGATGGGTGGTGCACGGAACGGCACCCACCAAAGTAGTAACCAAGCGCCAAGATGAAGTGCTGCACGTGTGGACGCAAAACATCGAACGACAGGTCAGCGAGCACTTCCAATTAGAATCGCTGGGAATCTCGCTGAAGTCAGCACACACCGAGGGCAAAGGACAAGCGAGTGATGACCAACATTGAGTCCACCGTCAAACGAGCAGCGAGAACGATCCAACAAGTCGACGAAGTGCACAAAGAAGCTGGCTTCAACCTGAAGGGGTGGAATAGTAACAGCGCGGAGCTCTTGAGGAACGTAGAGAGTGAACGCCGCGCGACCACTACGCTCCTTGGGAAGCCAGAAAAGGCACTGGGCCTCATGTGGGACGCGCAAGAGGGCACATTGAGCTTCAACATCGCGTTGGCTCGCGTTCCAAACGAGGTGAAGACGCAACTTCGGCCGCCGACGAAGAGGGAAGCGCTCTCGACAGTCATGAGCATTTATGACCCTCTCGGGCTGTTGAGCTGTTACACTGCTACGGCGAAGATCGCGCAGCAGAAATTATGGCGGCTGAAGATGAACTGGGATGAGCCAGTCCCTCCCGAGATTGCGTCGATGTCCAAAGACTGGCTTACGAGCCTGGAAGCCGTCGGCAGACTGCGCTTGCCCCGATCTTCCGACGGGGGGAGAAGAGTAACGCGTCGCGAACTGCACGTTTTCGGCGACGTGAGCGAAGACGCATACGCTGCGGCGGCATATTGGGTGCATAAAAATGAAGATGGGACCTCAGGAACGATCTTGGTGTCGGCCAAGGTGAAGGTCGCGCCGCCACAAAGGATTCCACGGCTGAAGATGCAGGCTGCGCTCATCGGAGCTAATAGACTCGCCGCTCAAAGCGTCAAGACGGATCACTGCATTCCCGTGGACGAAGCCTTGTACTGGAGCGACTCACAAACCGTGCTCCACTGTATGAGAAACGGGAGCAAGTGCGAAGAGCCGCCGCACAAGGAGGTCGGCAAAAACGCTGACCGATCACTTCTGGCGTCGGTGGGTGCGGGAGTACCTCCCGAACCTTGTACCTCGCCCCAAAGCTGCGACGCCAGAAAAGTTCGACGACAGAGGTGTGGCCCTGATCGCAGACCCCATGCTTCCCCGGAATGTCTGACCGCGGGGACGCATAGCAAGATTTTCCCGGGACCGGACGGCGTAAGAAGAATCAACCGCACTCTCCCCGGACCAGAGGGAGGGGACGCGCTGCACATCGGCCTGACTTACCGCACTCTCCCCGGACTAGAGGGAGGGGACGCGCTGCACATCGGCCTGTCTTACCGCACTCTCCCCGGACTAGAGGGAGAGGACGCGCTGCACTGTCTTACGGCGAAGGCGAGTACGAGTTCTCGCCGGCACTGAAAGAAATTTTTAGTAACAAATAACAAACATTTGAGTAACCTATTACATAAAAATAGTGACTTCACAACTAATGTTACTAGTAGCCAAATTCAGTTTTGTAAAAACAGTTATGTTATCTATAGCCAAACAAAAATAATTACTTTCCAACAAATATATAAACCATACGTTACCAAAGTGTTTCGAGTAAATTACTAATATAAGTGTATTAATAACAAAACTTTTAAGTAAGAATAGACCACATCTATGTTTACCATTTACGAAACTGTTTTGTTATAAATAACTATTTCTTCAATATTAGCATTACTAAACTGTTAATCATAACTAAACTATTTTGCTATCTGTTACTAAACTTTCGATTAATTATAACTAGATTCTCAGCTTAGTATAGCATCAATATATTGTAATCATGACCAAACTAATTTGATACCTGTTACTAAACATGTGATTAAAATATAGCTAGAGTTTCAGATTATTTACAACATCACTGTTATGTAATCTGTAACTGAACTTTTCAGTTAATAGTTACATTACTTTTAGGTTACTATAGCGGTTTTTTCCTACAGGTTTATAGCTTGTAGCCAAAACTAATAATATGAGAATTTTCAGCAAGAAAGGCAAGCGCTGTTGAAACTCCTCATATATTAATTTGGACTACAAACTTGGGACAAATTAAAAACTAAATTGATTTGTTCAAATAAGTGAGCATTCATTAATTAACAAATTAATTAATTACAGAAAACTTTTAAATATATTGATCAACAAAAGAAATAATCACAGAACTATAAATAACTACGCCTCAACACTAGGCGCCATCCTCTTTTGGTACCCTTGTCCAAAATATTGTTGGAGCTGCAGCTGGCAATACTACCAGCGTGGTGGCATCGGAGATCGTGGTCAATTCGACTAGTGACTTGTACAATTATTATTCGAAATCGTCAAAGCGGCATAGTCCAGTAGCTCTTCATAAGACTCTGTAAAATAAAAACATGTTTATGTTATCTGCATTAAAATAAGAAGCAAATGAAAGAAAAATATCACTGGGGCATAAACACCAGCTCCCTTATTCGCTAACTTCGGTTGCTCCGAACTCAGAACTCCGAACTGTCATTGTGATATACTACTGAGTGTATTACACACAAAACTACTCGCTGAAATAGCAATGGCAACGTGAGTTTTGTTATGGCAGGGTTCATTATAGTAGTATGATATTGTGTTCAAAATGACAGTTCGGAATTGGTAACCGAAGTAAGTGAATAGCTGAGTACACATTAGTCGCACAACTGTACGAAAAACGGACAAACATTTTCTTACAAAAATCAAAAAAGTTTTGTTCTGTTCACTCACCATCCAAAAATTTGAAATAGTCATTTCCAAGCCCCACAACCTCAGATAGTAAGAATTTTTTTCCGCAGGTTCGTTTGCTTCGGGGGGGCTGCATTCATGAATACGGCATCACCATACAGTTTTGACTCTTCATGTGTACTGATTCTTCTCTATTTTTGAAAAATATCACAAAGTTACCACTAAATGCCACTTGCTTTCTGCGAACTAGTGCGAACCGCAAGGCCGGTTAAGCGAAATGAACATTATGTTCCTGCGTGTCACGTTTGATGCAAGTTCGGGCGGGAAATTACAATTTTTTTTTGTTACACGCAGCATCACTTTTATTACCTCTGACAAAACGATTTTGTTCTGGCTTACAAAAACATTGTTGTAATCAACATTATTAATACTAGTTGGTTTCAATCAAATATTTTATTTGTTTATAGCAACTTTGTAACACGATCTTAAACAATACTATTCAGTTGTAAACAATTTTTAGCTATGGTAATAAATAGCACAATAATTATGTAAAAGCTTAATTTAAGTTTAGCCAACTGTATGTTAGAAAATACTCTAAGTTTGTTCAATTATAGCAAAGTACTGTTATGTTACAAGGTACCGAAGTCGAATTTGACAGTAAATAACAAAAACTTTAGAAGTTCATAACCAAAATTAAATAACTGAAATGATTTTGTAAATTGTAACAAGCCAGGTGATCTAAACATAAATGAAATTAGTTTAAAAGTTAACAAAGTTTTGCTAATCTTTATTTAACTCAACTAGTTTAGTTAATTAGTTTTTTCAGTGGGGGGGAGGATGTTGACGACAGTTCGCAAGTGCCGGGGATCCGGAACTGGGCAGCGGACGTAGTCTGGGCTTATGCGGGCCAAGTCCCCATGAATGAACCATATCATAAATAAATTCGGCCCCTTTTGATTGGTCCGCGGGCGGGATGTCCCCCCACGGACCAACAGATAGTGTATAAATATAGGGCCGAATTCTGTTAAATTGTAGTCAGTTGTAGTCGGTCAGTGGAAGTCGTCTTGCAAGAAGTAAATAAAGCTCCAAATATTATCACAAAGAAATCAGCGTTTAACTCAAGTACCTACATACAGTCCACTCTCAACATCCTGATTAAAAGGTACCACGAGATCTTCAAGAACGTCAGGGATATATCGTTCTGTAGCAAATCCGCGTGAAAGAGCATTGGATTCGATATAAACCATCTCTGTTCATGCTGTTAGGGAAATTGCCGCCCACACCATTATGGAGTCTCCATAATGGGGCCATCATAAGTAACAGTTTTTTCGATACAGCACTGAGCGTAACTTTTTTTAGGGCAACGGTACAGTCTCTGTCTTCGATTATTTCTGTAAAGACACTCTTGCCTCGCCAGAAAAAATAGCATGCGCCCATTGATCCAGTGTCCATCATTCTATATGCTCACGAGCAAATTGAAAGCGTGATCTGCGGTAAGATACAGTTAATTTTGCTCGGCTAGTTAGTAGGCTAGCTCGGCAGTTAAATTGCGCTTGGCTAACCTTCTCCTGACTGTACGCGCGCTTATGGCAAGGCCACTCCACGTTCGTCACGAAGCTATTGTTGGACCTGCACTGTGTTCTGACGCCGTTTCCTCGGGACATTTAAATGCATGTATCGATCATCTGCGGAGGATGTAGCCCATGGCCTGTCAGTTTCTGCGCGTTGATCGAAGGCTCCAGGCTCCAGTCTTTAGGTATCTTCTATAGACGCGCTGCATCGAAAAACGCCTTACATTTGAGCAACCCGACGATGACTAAGGCTCCATTGAAGTAATGCGACAGCTTGAGTATAGCTTCCTGGAGCCGATTATCTATTTTTAAGAACAAAAATAACCGTAATCTGAAGACTTAAAGACAAAGTAAGCAACTACGCAGAAAAGTCATTAAAGTCAAGTAAAACTCCACCTTTCCGATCGTGTTCCTATTAAAAGAGGTATGCTACAATGCGACACAATCTCCCCTAAGTTGTACACGGCGTGCTTGGAAGATACATTTAAGCTCCTCGACTGGTCTGGTACGAGTATCAACATAAATGGAGAGCAATTAACTCATCTGCGATTTGCAGATGACATTATCATTTCTGCTAAGACGGCTGCAGATCTTTAGCTGTCGGTGGGCCTTCGCATGAATACCTCAAAAACGAAGATCATGGCCAGGGATCCGAACATAGGACCCATAATGATTGCAGGAAACGTGGTTGAGCAGGTTGACTATTACATATATCTGCGGCAGCTACTTACTCTTGAAAAAAGTGGGCAAACACAAGAAAGAGAACGCCGAATAAAACTAGGTTGGGGCGCGTTTAGCAAAATGTCCCACATTTTCTGGAGTGAAATGCCTGTATCTCTTAAGCGCCGAGCTTTCGAGCAATACTCGTGTTAGGGGCTGAGACCTGGACCCTGACTAGGCAACATAAACACGCCCTACATGTAGCACAAAGAAAAATGGCTTAGGGTTTCTCTGGGGGAACGGATCTGGAATACGGAGATACGCAAGCACACCAAACTGATTGACGTGGCTCGTGTCATTGCGTGTAGAAAGTGGCGATGGGCAGGGCGCGTGGCCCGCAGGACCGACAACCGGTGGAGCAATAAGATCATCGAATGGGAGTGGCTCCCCGGAACAGGACGAAGGAACGATGGTCGACAGCCGGCTCGTTGGTCAGACGACATAACAAAGACAGCGGACAAGAACTGGACAAGAAAAGCCCAACCCCGTAGTGAATGGCGCAGAATGGAGGAGACCTATACCCAGTGGGTGGATATAGGTTGAAAAAGAAGTCAACCCTCAAAAGATTAATGAAAAGCGATTGTGTTTATTACGAGTATTATAGTATTCAATAAGAGCCTTTTTGCATTTTTTATTTAACAAAGGTACAAACTTGAAGGAAATTGCATTTGAACTCAAGGGTGAAGGGTGCCTCGGTTAATTTTTTCGCCAGTGTACTTTCTACAGTGTAAAAATACTGTGCCTAAAAATATAAATGATGTAAGTAGGTACTTAAGAGGTAGGTACGTAAGAGGAAAGATTTGATTGTTTGTTTGTTTGTTTGTATTGAATAGGCTTGGAAACTACTGAACCGATTTTGATGAAAGTTGGTTTAGGG
Organism: Schoenobius gigantellus; assembly: GCA_963935595.1. NCBI lineage: Eukaryota > Metazoa > Arthropoda > Insecta > Lepidoptera > Crambidae > Schoenobius > Schoenobius gigantellus. The sequence continues at coordinate 12,900,466 of OZ012544.1, read as the reverse complement.
ATAGTCCGAGACCAGGGGAAGGACATAGGGTAATTTTCCTACGGAAAAAAAAAAATCCCACGGGAAAACAAAAATAACGCGGGCGAATTCGCGAGCGGAAAGCTAGTTTTAGATACAATTTTGTCTGAAAATTGCAACAAAAAATACTAAATATTTTCGAAAAAAAGTATTCTATTTTATTTTTCTGTAAAATGAATATATTTGGTCAGGGAATTTTGAAAAATGGTCAGGGAAGGTCAGGGAAAAGTCAGGGAATTTTTTTGAACATTAGCAGTGGACACCCTGACAAAATCTACCGGGTATAAGTGACGGTGTCCCATTTCTTTTAACAGTGAGTTCAAACCAATGTTAATATTTGTTTACCGATGTTTGCATTTAAAGCGAAAAAAGGGAATTATCGGCTATTTTCCTTGCAATAAAGTAGTCACCACGCACAAGTAGATTTTCTAGGAAACCTCGCCTACAGTCCTCATTCGCACGAGCGTTTTAAAAAAAAGCGCCGCGTTAAAGTCGGGTTTTCACAGTACGAGTGCGCTCGGACCACAGAACACAAACCCTAAAGGGCTCGGACCGAGTGCCCTCGGACGACTACTCGGACTTTACTCATATCGCGTAAACACGTAATTCAAGCGCACTCGGACGCCGGCATCTAATCCGAGTGGACTCGGACCGTGCTCTATTTTTACAGCTCACTCGGATCAATTTATGACAAAAAATGGCGTCAGCTAAAAAAAAGTAGAATGAAAGTAACACTGTGTGGTTTCTAGAATTATATGAAGCGGAGGAAGTGTTGTTATTTGAAGCACCCAGTTGGTTACGTCTTAAAGTCCATTTTCGTGTCCAAATTTTTCTCTTGCTTCCTTTTTGTTCCTCTTCGTGATGTTGAACTTCCGCTATTAACATATCTGCTACAACTTCTATACCTCGAAGCAGCAGATCAGTCGTCGACATCTTGATTGTACAAGGAGACAAATGACCACAATACGAGTGCACTCCTATCGCGTGTAAACCACAATACGAGTGCACTTTTATACGACCTAACTCGTACGAGTATACTCAGTCCAAGCGTACTCGTACTTATTTATTTCTTTATTTGTACTCGTACTGTGATAACCCGGCTTAAATCCCGACGTCAACTCTTTTATAGCGTTCGCTATACTATACGATACTCTACGCTCAACGCCCAGCGTTGAAAATACAACGCTGCCCGATTAAAAGCGTCGCGCTATTAAAGCGCTGCCGTGTGAATAGTGAATGGGACTGGGAATACATTGCGTGACACGAAATTTATATACATAAAACATAGAAACACAGCCAAAGCTTCGTTAATTTTTTAGCAAAAAAGTTATTCAGTCTGTTCAGTTTCGGAGGAGAAACAGGGGACTACGAAACGTCTATTTTGTGAATTTTTAAAGGTAGCTTCGGTCTGAGCTGCAGTTGTCTCTATAACGCTCAGCTCGTTTGTTTGGGTACAGTCGCGGTAGCAATATATTTTACAAATACCTACATTTGAATTCTCTCGACCTTACTGTTTCCTCTTAAAGTAAATACAAAATGTTTTGAATTTCTCCTTACACCCATGTGGATGTAAGGAGAATTGATGGTAAAACGACTCATTTCATTGCAGGAACTACTTAATGGAGGCAATGTCACAAATCCCACCTTTAGAAAATGAAGAAGACAAAAAGTAAGTGTGATCTTTTTCTACTTACAATAATAACATTGAAATATCTGTCGTGAATAGTAGTGGTGTAATTAGCTTGTGCGATTTATTTCAAAGAATTTTAATACCTCGACTTTCAAGAATCCTGCAACACGTAAATTTTAAAAAAAATCACACATTATAAAATGATTATGTTAAGATTTTTCCAAACCCATTCATGATAAAAATGTTTTTATAATTCCTTATAATGTGTCTTCATTTTGTTTTGAAAATTGTAAAATTTCCTTATTTCATTGCAATGAAACAATTGCTTTGCAGGAGAATGGAAGAATTGATTGAAGGATTCGAGAAGAAAATGCAGCTCCAGTTGGCCAGTCTAAACTGCAACTTGGAAACGGTTTAGACTTCAATGTTCGTATATCTTTACTCATTGTTATAGCATTATTAATAATCATTATTACGAAAAAGGTGATATTCCAAGAGAGAGTATGAATGAAAGATTTATTGAAATGTTTCGATAAAATATATTATTTATACATAAGAAGATATTTAATCTAAATTAAATTATTTAACAAATTCAGAGCAATTTTATTGAATTGACGTCAGTTTTTTATATGTCTGAAACAAAACGATTTATATGACACGTATATTGAATTAATCACATTGAAGTATCGCTTTTAAAAAAAGTTGACGGTAAAACGGGATGGAAAACTGGAAACAAAACCCAATATTAACTCGTATGGCCAGCATGATGTAGGAGGCTGATATGGAGCATTCGCACAAGCAATGCTCGTCTAATGACCTTGCCGTGAAGGCACGATCGGTCCCTTGCTCTGCACGTTGCCGTAAGGCTTCTCCGTCTGGGGGACTATCCTAGTGTTCTCGGAAAATCCTTCTCTTTGACGATAGCTCGATCTCATGGTCGGTTTAGTCCGGGCGCGTGGGCAGTGGAGTGGCATCGCAATATGGACAGTCGGACAAGGGCAGTCGGATGGCAAGTTTAGTTATGCCTGGCATTCTCCCTACACGTGCTCGTCTCCTAGCAATAACGTATTCTCCTCGATTAAAAAAGAGAAGGCCAATAAATACGATGACAGGGGAATGAAAAACGAAACTCTATTTGGCTCGTCAGTTAGATAATAAAAAAATATTTGACAAGTATTTTTTTTGCTTTGTCGATGTAAAAAAAACTACTCAAAGCGATTTGAAGTTAGAAGTGGGGGCTGCATCACAACGTGCACAAAATGGCTACATAAGCGTGACGTCAAGTAAAATTTCAAATCAATGTATCGGCTCAAGTTTTTGATTAGGTAAAAAAATATGTGTCTATTAATCTAATAGGTATGTGTAATATTTTTATCTTGATTTTCCTGGAATGCCATCATTAGATCAAGACTTGGTGACAATGGGACCTTTTCGATTACGTAAAGAATGTGAAAATCGGCCCATAAATGGCGGAGTAATAGGTGAACATACATAAAAAAATTAGATGCAGTCGAACATAGAATCTCCTCATTTTTAGAAGTCGGCTAACAATGCGATTTTAAATTAGTGTAAGCATTTATAAGGGGCATTCCAGGCGTCAGTAACAGCTTACATACAATCAGCCATAAAGCATAATATTTTGGGTAAAACTCCATTTCTCAATCCAAAAGAGCGCAGTGTTGCCATTTGTCACGGAGTCTTGGCGAAGAAAATATTAAATCAAGACTTTCTTGATAGATTCAGTATAGTTGTATTGTGTAATACATCGTCATGTTAATGTATTGTGTCAATGTACCGTTAATTCTTTTTGCGAGTAAGGGTCAGTTTCAACACATGCCAATAAAGCCCTGTTAGCTTGTTACCAACTTATCAGACAGATAAGCTAAGATTTTTAGTTTCACAGATCTTTAATAGAAATATAAATCAAATAAAATATACCGTCACAGTGTTGTCAGCACAACATATCCGTAACCTTTATCTGTTAGATAGCTTTATTAAGACGTTATCAGGAACAGGTGAAACTGGGCCTAAACATCGTTTTTAGAAGATGTTTAATTACCTCAGCTGCTTGTTTGTGCAATTTGACCGTCATAGCTGGACCGGTTTCCGCCACCATTCTTCTAAAGTAACCTTTTTTCGTCTGCAGTAGTACATGCGGATGATCAAATTCCATTAGGCACCCAGCATCAAGAACTAATATCTGTGCCAACACAAAACCGTTGATATAATTATAGTTTTTATGATATAATAACTGCTAAAAAGTATAAAATAAAATACAGTATTTATTTCATTGCGGTCAAATTACCCTACGTAATCATCACATGGTCAGTATGACATAAACTTACTCAAGCATAACAATACTGCGATCTGCAATACGTTACAAATTATATTACCAGTAATTTCTGTACGAGTAGTGCCCTTTTGTTGTGAGCATGAGTAAGAGTTTGGCATGATTCCTTGTGGCAAAACTAGATTTTATAAATGTGACGCGGAACCATATTTCCCCGTGGTCTCACCGGTGGGACAAAGCAGTGGAACCACGAGGAACAACTCCAAATAATAGACAGTATCACATCGCTGACGGCGATGAAAAATCACTGTTTAGAGCCTATTTGACTTGCCTGTAGTAGACAGGCAAGGCAAATAGGTACCAAATATTTTGATAATTACCCTGTCGGAGTCAATTACGGTGTTGAGCCTGTGGGCAATAGTGAGCACGGTGCACGCGTTGAAGTGCTTGCGAATTGTAGACTGTATGAGAGCATCGGTTTGAGCGTCCACGTTCGCTGTGGCCTCGTCCAGTAGCAATATGCGGTTGTTGTGTACTATGGCACGGGCCAGACACACTAACTGGCGCTCCCCGACGCTGAAGTTCGAACCGCCCTCCGATACTACCTTGTATAACGCGTCTGTAAATCAAAATGCGAATGAAAGTGACTCCAATAGATTTCGCATCCATCTCTTTTTGCTTCAACTTTGAAACGACATACTTATACCATCTAAAAGTTGTCTATTGATTAAAAAACTGACCAAGTTTGAGTTGGACTCGCGCACCGAAGGTTCTGTACAAACAAACTTATCAAATTATATAACATTCTAACTACATCAACGTGTGCCATAAGACATCGCTTCTTGCTAAATTTCACGATTCTAGGTCAACAACGGGAAGTATCATGTAGATTTTGATTCCTTCGTGAATTCGCATAATATACGACATAAACGATCATATTTTTGATCGCGCTGAGTTAGTTTGCTTCATAGCTGAAATATACCGGAGACTCGAATATTTGATATAATTTCGGTTTGATATCTACGCGTTCCTCAGAAAAAGATACCGAAGGACAAAGAAGTGATCTTATGAGAATTCCGTTTTTCCTTTGTAGGAACCCCAAACATCATCATCACAGCTCATATACGTTCCCACCGAGGGGCTCGAGGCTCGAGCCTAACCTATATGTTAGTGTTTAGGCCCTAGTCAACTACGCTGGCCTAGTGCGGAGATTTGTCGAATTCGCATACACCTTTGAATTTCTTCGCAAATGTATGCAGGTTGCCTCACGATGTTTTCCTTCACCGTAGGAGCGTCAGATAAGTCGATGGAATTTCTAACACCTCATCTTTTGTGTATTTTTTCGTTTCTTTGGTTTCCGATTTGTCTTTCTTAGCTTTCAAGATTAAAAAAAGCATTTCGAATGACATTGTTTTATATTTCTGTCACAATGCCAGTGTAATTTTCATTATTGAACTCACCTACGCCTTCTGCTTCTGTAAAGAGCTTTACATTTTCTAATGCTCTCAATAATACTTCATCGGAATAATCATTAAACGGGTCTAAATTCTTCCTCATCGTGCCACTAAACAAAAAAGGTTCCTGAAATGCCCATGTCATATAACATTTATTTATTTATTTACAATTTATGTACACACACACACAAAAACAGCAACAAAAACATAGAATATGGAGACACTGTACTCGTACAAAGGTACTGCTTATTTCTTATTGAAATGTCTTCTAGCAGCATTATTGTAGTTGTTACTAGTTTTGATTACATTCGCTTTGTTACCTGAGGTATTATAGATATTTTTTGTCTTAGGTCTTGTAAGCCAATTTTCGATATATCAATGCCATCGATCATAACGATCCCATCTAAATACGCGAGCCTAAATAAGGATTGTATTATTGATGATTTTCCTGCCCCAGTCCTGCCTACTATTCCGATCTGTAAAAATCAAACTAAGTAAGGGTTCTTGTAATTATTGCTATTACGTTGTGTAATGGCTTCTTTGTGTTTTTTAATAATCTATTTTCTTTTACCTTTTCACGTGCATTAATTTTAAATTGTAAGTTTTGTAATACGTAATTCCCACCGGGTGAGTACTTCAAACTGACGTTGTCAAATGTAATAGTGCCTTCGTTCGGCCAATCAGTAGGAGGTAATATGTCTGTTTCCTGAAACGATAGGCATTATAATACTTTTAGGTGCACATTCAATAACTTTCTGTGAAAATTCTTTCAAAAAACTAACACTCCTCTTTAGCGGCTCTTGTTCTAATTTGGTATATTCTGATACTCGTTCTACACTTGTCATTTGGTTTTCCATTTCGGCGGATTGCCGCATACCCCATTGGAAGATGCCCGTTAATGATATTGATTGTGTGATTGCTAGTCCGATATAACTTGCTTCCACATCTGTGATAAAAATGCAGTCGAACGTATAAAAATCACAATATCTTTAATTTAAGCGAATGTACGTACTCGTGTGAAACTTACCAGTTTTCATAAGACAACCAAAGGTGACGCAAATTATGAACAGCAAGCAAATGACATCTAGGAAGTATCCAAAAGCGCGGCTGCAGCTTATGAAAAGGTACCAGGCGGCGCTGTGCAAGTCCTGATGTCGATCGAATTCCTCAGCCAAAAGGCTTTCTGCCCCAAATGAGCGGATCGTGGCCAAACCCGAGATCGTTGCATTTAAATGTCCGAAGACTGGGCTTCTTGCTACGTAAGGAAATCAATTATATAATAATTTAGTATGCTACTTGATTGCAACAATGATACCTATAAATAATTACTATTTACTAAATGTATCTCAATACAAATATAACAAATTAGTCGCGTTGTATTCTTATCACATGCTTTGGATTATTCTATAGCTTGGCAAACATCTTTATATTTGCTTGCCATTGACCTACATTATACAGTGTGTAGCAATAACCCTGTGAACCCTTTTAGGGACATGTTCAGAACGCTTATTCGGTTAAGGACAGATTCTTCATACGGCAGATTCTTTTTTTGGCAGATTCGTTTTACGGCAGAAGTAACATGACCTACAAAAACAACAATTTATGTCAAGCGATTATTTAAAGCTAAACTTAAATAATAATATAAATTACTTATTATACAGTGTGGCGCTGCATAAAGAGTACACATGGGGCAGGGGGCTAAAGGGGGTCATTTTATAAACGAATAAATTGATATACGATGATTTTTATGTACTTAAGTAATTTGTTAAAACTTTTCAATAAAAAAAATCAAAAGAAATATTTAATATTTTAAAAGTAACACCGACTGCTTACCTTTTTGTGCGCCGGCGGCACCCCCTTGTCTATGCCGATAACAGGGAAGATGCAAATGAAATATTTATAAACGATTTGTGATTAAAATGTTATAAAAACGTATAACCAGAATGAGCGCAACGTATTTATTTTAATTAATACTATTTTTCATGAATAATTGCGAAATAAAAATACGCGAAAAGGAACGCATCTTAATCTACCAATCAACGACTAGTGACGTCACTCGTGTTTTATGTCCTGTCAGATGTAAAGGTAAATTTACATGTTTCTGTAAAAAATGGTAGTTGGTTTATAAAAATAGATTCCAGAAACCTACCAAGAGTTAGTGTCGACATGGTAGTAACTTTTTTGTTGAAAGTGCCTAGTTTTCGAGTGTAGAATTGAAAGGAACTAAACTACTAGGTTAATTATTGAATCACAGTCAAGCTTTCGTAGAGCATAAACTACGAAAAGAAGGTTATCGTGTTACAGCCATTTTTTTCAACTTTAAATAAAGGTCCAGTTAAAAACAATTTATTTAGGAACTTCTATAAAGTCGATGGACACATTGGTATAAAACATGAATCCACACGCCTTTTTTTCAGAGCAATAATAACATTGTTCTGATTATAAAATGTTGATGGATAGCCCATTTAAGACAACAAATTCGAAACTAATGGAAACTTTCCCTGTGATATTTGAATTGAATGTTAGCGACGAATGAGAGACAGACAGGAGTGACGACATCAGAACTGTAGGCTCGTTTTAGCGTGAAATTTGAAACTGTTAGTTTCAGACTGCATTTTTTTGCAATAAATTTTATAATTTTAATTTTTAACATACTTGTGATCTATTCTACATGGGATTCTTTACAATAAACGCAAAAATAAAAATATTGCATGTTCCCTATTGATTACTTGTAAATACCGGTGTAAGAGACATGTTTTTCAAATGTATCAATTTTAATAACAGTCTAATAGTCGCCATTATTTGATCAATAATTGTTTTGTTTAATTGTAAATACTTTTTTGGTAAGCCTATAAGTAACCATATGCTCCTTTAAGGGTTTTTGTTACACACTGTATAGATTGACTTATTTATTATCTTCTTTACTTATTAACAAACATCTTAGTAGTGACTTATTTACGATATAGACGTTCTCTATGTTCATCTCTCATTGTATTTAAATTATAGCAATCAAAGAAAATAAATGCAAATTACTCACTTATTCCTTCTAAACGTTTAACAGCACCCGTTGTTCGAATATAGATAATACGTAAAATGTAAAATATTATAAGTGCGCTGGCGACGGGTATTAAAAGAGTGAGATCGGTTGACAAGATGACGACTATCACGCCGAATAAATTTAGTATTATCTGAAAATCGTACTTTATTATTGAAATCTTTAAGTTCCACCAAAAAAAAGATGAAAATTGAAATTTTATGTGTTATTTATTAACCTGGAAACAGTCCAACATAGCTTGAGGGAGCAACTCATCAACTGCTCCCATATCTTTGCTAAATCTGTTTATGATTCTACCAGATGGGTTTGAGTGGAAGAAACTCATTGGTGATCCTGATACAACTTCAAACATCCGATCGTGTAACCTTGGAAAAAATTCATCGAGTTATTATTCATATATTTCAACCATAAAACGAAATGGATTGGATTTCGGTCTCGTCAAGAAAGGAGATTGTTCCATCTCCCAGCACGTTGGCCTAGTACGGATTGGTGTAGAGCGTCAAAGGCTCGTCTGTTGGTTGGCGCCGTGCACTGTGAACAGATGAGTGGCTTGGCTTAGCTCGAGTGTTGTTCGAAAGCTGTTCAAATTATAGCGCTTATCATTGGAACAAGCCATTACGTATTACTTACGTATTACGTTGACTTTGACTGTAACTTTTACAGTAACCAGTCAACGTCAATTTTAATAAAAACCCATCAAAAACTAAAAACTAATGATGTATGTTATTGAAGTAATAATCAAATTTTATTGCTGGTTCTCACTTGACAGAAGACTTCATACACAAAGAGAAGAACAAAAAAGCCCGTATCAAAGCTATTACTATTGTCGCAATTGTAATGGAACCGAAAATTAACACAAATTGACTTCGTTGTAGTCCTTGTTCTATCCACACAATCTTGTCTATAGTAGTGTCACCAGTTAAGCGGTCTTCTGCGTAACTCCTGAAATAAGTTTATTTTATTTATCGGCTTCTATGTAACCATATGGTAGAACTAAATAAATAGTATTTGATTGACCATCTACTAATCCAATAGTCACATCCACTGGCGCATAGTTGAGCCAACAGGAACGTAAAGCAGACCAGACTTGCGTACGGACACGATGCTGCGGACGTCATGTACTCGCGGTACACCGATCCGTGAACTCTCCCGATTGTTTGGAATTCTTCATCAAGTTCCTGATCCTATAACTCATTTATATGTATTAATGAGTACCGCTTTGTTGTATAATGCAGAACTGCTGTTAACTGTATTCAAATTATAGTATATGTTAACGGAAATGTATGTAATCAGGAATTGTATACAATTCCTAGGAAATGTATGTAATTCCTAAAATCACCTTGTAATAACCTAACCTACAGTTTAAGCCAATGAATTTCTTTTTCAAGCAGTTTGATGCTCTGTATGGTCACAATATGTAACCTAACCTACAGTTTAATCCTATAACTCCTCTTTATTTTTCCTTGCTGGGGGCTTCCGCCCCACGACCCCCCCCCCACGAGCAGGGGGGCTGCGCCCCCCTGCACCCCTTGCTCGAAGCTGCTAGAAAATGTATACATTTCCCAGGATATGTATGTATTAAATAATTTTTAAAACAATATTTTATACATTTCCTAAATAGCTTCGAAATAGTATACATTTCCTAGGAATTGTATACAATTCCCAGATTTCATACATTTCCGGTAACAATATTAATGAGGTTAAAAGTAATTAAAATATATGTTTCATGATAGCTAGATAACGAAGACAGATTTTTTTCTTTTAACCTTAATTTTGAAACATGGGCTTTGTAGCTATAACTTTCACAAAAGAGGTGTTTGAATGTTTAAAACAAATAGTCCCCCGGGCTTTACGCAAAAAAGGCGGAATTCCAGGCGTCAATCTGAATCATATTACACATTACAAGAAGTATGTACATCCCGGCCTGCAGGCCTATTACCGATCTCATGGTTTTCAAATCATATCATGATGAAATCATAGTGCAGAACGAAAAATAAGATTTTCGTTTAGATTTTTGATCGATCGTTCATTATTATCATGATGGCATCATTGAAATTATGCCATAGTGATGATAACATACCAACGGTAATACCAAATAAAGCATTTCATGACTTCTTTATCTCAAATTTATACCATGTCATACGATTAAAGATCCATAATAGGCCTGCAGAACTTACGACAAAACTGTCAGTTTTGGCAATATTGGTCCTATCACTCGGCCACCGATCCGAGGACAAATCAACCCAACACTTCACTGTAGACACTGTATCCCGGATTATGATATTCGTATAGGATGGAGTCACAGTCGATTTATAGTTCTCTGTTCTTCAAATTATTTCCATCCGAAAATGTTCAACATAATTACGATACGAACAATACTACTGGCCGGTATACACTTTGTTTAGTTAAGTGCTTAGTGTTTAGTGTTTAGTAGACTGTTTAGTGTTAAGTGATTAGTAGGTGCTGTCCATACACTGTTTAGTAAACGGTGTTTAGTTTATTTGTTCATTATATGGACTTAACACTAAACAGATCTGTCCAGACGTGTTTAGTGAGTGTTTAGTGTTAAGTGAGGGGTGAAGGCGGGAGAGCGGGAGGGGCGACTCGCAGAAAAAATAGAACGCGTTCCTATTCGCTAAACACTAAACACTTAACACTAAACACTAAACACTTAACACTAAACAGAAGCTGTCCGAACGTGTTTTTTACTAAACACTTAACACTAAACAAGCCACTCGCACTAAACACTAAACAATGTGTGTACCGGCCATACGACAAAGTGTTTCTATGAATAATCACTAATTTAATTGATTGGTATTATGAATTGATTTCTTTTGCCGTTTCTCACCAGAAAACTTCCTTTATTGTTGAATGACAGATGTCGCTTGTGAAGGCTGACTGCACTAGGCTGCAATATTGACGTACTTTGTACAGTTGGCGGCAAATCGTCTTCATGCACTTCGCGCACTTTACTGACCATCACTTGTATCAGTTTTAACTGTTTATCCTAAAAAGTATGATTTGCAATAATTTCAAATAGCTCGAACAAATACAGTTGCTACGATTGCTTAAACATTACGTTTAAGTCGCGGAAACCTCCTTTAGCTATTATTTTGCCTTTGTCCATGATAACGATTTGGTCGACAGCTTTGATGAATTGCAGCTGGTGTGTTACTAGTATAACTGCCTTGTTAGATAAATATCTGCAAATAGAACGAACGTATATTAGCAACATCTTATCTGTTAAGTTATCAGGGTTCAACAAATGCTTTGGTGGCCTAGGCAATGCTAAAACTTGCGCAATTTTAAGATGTGTAATGCAAAGAACCGATGATGCAAATTATCCTTACTATTTTTATTAACTACTGGCTGTGCCCGCGACTTTGTCCGCGACTTCGTCCGCGTGGAATAGTAACTTTTGTTGAAGTTAATAAAAAGTAGCCTATGTCTACCTACCTACCTTATATAATTAGCTATCTATTAGTGAAAGTCCCGTCAAAATCGGTCCAGCCGTTCCGGAGATTAACGGGAACAAACAGACAGACAGACAGACAGACAAAAATTTTTTTAATTGTGTTTTTGTTATTGGTACCCGATATACATTCATACCCATTTAGTAAAAACATGTTATTTCGACATTACAAACAGACACTTCAATTTTATTTATTTGTATAGATTTACCTTATTAAACATTAATTATTAACCTTTTGATACAGCTCTCAAATATGTGTTTGGCAACCTGCGTATCAACTGCCGATAAAGGGTCATCCAATAAATATATGTCTGCCTGAAATAAACACGCATGGGTTGTACGTGACTTGCAAATATTGTTGAATAAGTTAACCATGTTAATGTATTTGCGATAGATAAATCAATAAATATTACTTCTTTATAGATCGCCCTAGCCAAGTTGAGCCTTGCTCGCTGGCCTCCACTTAGCGAGACACCTCTCTCACCCACGACCGTCTTGTCGCCATGAGGAAATAGTGATATGTCTCTTTCTAAAGCGCAAACCTTGCATACTTCCATGTATCTCGACTTTTTGAATGGCTGACCAAATATAATATTTTGACGGACCGAGCCTGTGAAAGTTATCCACCAACTTTTGATTTTTATTAGAATAGGGGTGCCAGGAGTTTTCTATGTACGTTGTTACAAAAATACCGGTAAAGCGGAAAGGGGGTTAAATGGTCCCTTATAAAGAGTCCATTTACAATATTTGAAATCCATAGTATAAGTGTATGATTAACTGCCAATATATCTTTAATTTTTCCTATATGCAAACCCTATTTCAGTAAAATTAAAGAGTAAGCTACGCAGAATGTCAGTAGCGCTGACATGACAACTTACCATTTATAGGGTTGGCAATATTTTAGGCTTTGATAATTTATTTTTACAGGATATTTTCTATCACGTTGTATAGCATTACATGTAACCTCCACTACTGAAGTATTATATTATCTGTGCCTCTAAATACGTAGAATAGAAATGCTAATGGCAAATCTCAATAAATAGTGATTCCAGTCCAGTAACGTTTTTGGAAACCTTTTACCTAGAGCAAAATTCTATTGCTGTTCGAAGAATGTATTAAGATGGTGCAAATAATATAGCCAAGTGTAGGCTGTTCTCTTTGCCTCTTCCAATAGAAAATGTCATTTTGTAGATGGGACAAGGTTGGTAATTGAAACATTGTATAGGATGAGCAGACGCCGGTGAAAACAAAGTAATTGATACATTGTATAAGATAAAAAAATTTACGCTAGTGTTAACAAAATTAACTATCAAACTCAAGTTTATTTGTGCAACCTGAACAGATTTATGCATTTGTATTGTCTATATTATATTACCTACAAAGAGCCACGGTACTTGACTTGCGTAACTAACATCACCATTTATTTTCATGTTTCCACTCAGGCAGGGAAGTTCACCCAAAATCATATGGAGCAGTGTTGACTTGCCAGATCCAACTGCGCCAATTATAGTGGTTAATGAATTAGGATGTATCTAAAATGTTTATGTCCAAAAGATTATTTATAAAAATTTTATAACATTCAGCATACTGTCACTATTTTCTTGAATTTTAATACCTCTAAGTTTATATCTTCAGTATCATTTTTCTCCGATGATATTAACCAACGGCTACACGCCAATTGTAGTTTGATTGCAATTTCAGTCTTTTGAGGCTCTACAATGTATAACAGAAACGATTTACTTATGTGTAAAGAGTCCTCACACCTATTTCTGGGTTGGAACAATTTAAAGAGAAGCAAAAGCAAGATATGTCTAGCTCTAGTATACTAGTAGAACAAAAGGGAATAGAAGAAGAAAGAAGGAAAGAATATGTAGGTACTAAAAAGAGATTTTGGTCTAATTATTCAGTAATATTCATTCTTAGTCAAAGGAAAAGCTTGTGTGCAATAGAGGAACGTAAATAAGATTTTTACAAACATGTCCTGCGAGCATGGGACTCTCGATAAACAAAATTTCACTGCTAAGATCGACATACTCGACAAAATTCGATAAATTTGTCAGATATTCCTAAGGAGTGAAAAGGACAGATGCTTTTGTCGATCGATATAGGTCGATCGACAAGTCCATGCTCGCAGGGATGCTACGATATACGATCATCACCACATCTTATACATTCTTTGGGTTAAATCGTACTTGCGTAGATACTGGGCCAGACAGCAGTAAGCAATTTCCCTAGCGCGCTGAGGGGCCGGCAATGTAATTTGAAATGGAATGAACGTAGTTAAAATAATGCTCGTTATGGCTCCGTTGCATGAATTAAAAAATGAAAAAAAATCAAATTGATATTTGTGCGCGGCTTTACTATTTTATTGTCTGTTGTTGTCTATTTATTATAATTAAGTAATTGTATAAAATGAGGTAGGTAATTGTATAAAATGAGTTCAACAACTGAATTATAAAACTATTATTGAAATCAATTATTTACCGACGAAATTAAGAAATATATATTTCATGTGATAATGTATGATACTATCGAAACATTATAAAATTATGGTTTCAATTTATACGGGTGTTAAAGAAAAGCGCTATATGACTCTTGTCTATAACTAAGCATTGCCGGGCCGGACTCTTTCTTTTACGCCTCCGCCCCTCGGCCTCTGCGAGTGCGATAGTAATTTCGAAACAAAAAATATTCAAGGCTTAATAAGATCGACAACTAGTCATGTCAATCCTTTTTGGTAATCACTTTTTGAATTTGATGTAACACCATTAAATATTTTAAACCTTTTAGCTGTGCTTTACCATGGCTATGTTTACTTTCCGTAGACGCGTTTGGCATTTTTGTTTCAATACTAACTTCAGGAGTCGAAATGGTATCTGGAAAGAACATTTAACATTTGTCACTAATGACTTATCAAGAAATTGTAGTGTGCATAAATTGCACTACGAAAAGCGTATAAAAGTGATAAAAGCAATTTTATCGAAACACTATCAAGACATGTAGGTATCTCATGGTTTTCAATGATGAAATCATAGTGCAAAACGAAAAATAAGATTTTCGGTAAAATTTGTGATCATTCGTTCGGGCTTCTTTTCTTTTTTTAAGATAACACAGAGATCTGAGATCATACAGCCACCTTGCAGCGCGGCAAAACTCAGCGCAGGTCGTGGTGAGTAAAGGAGCGCGTTCCCCCGCCTCCACCTCGCGGAGGCGGCGGGGGAACGCGAGGGGAACTTTTACTCCCGCTAAAACACGATAAAAATGGATTTTCATATAAGTTTTCCTCCCGCTAAAACACGATAGAAATGGATTTTCATATAACTTTCCTCCCGCTTATTTAGGTCGTAGAAAAAACTAACTTTCTCTTTTACTTTTGAGGGAATAATGACTGCTGTTCCGATCAGGTGTAGTACTATAAACACTTTTTTCCCACGTTTTTATGAACTTCCTTGTTTGTTCAAGAGAAAAATGTTATCATATTTTCCAATGTCGACGAGTATTTGCTTACATGTAGTTGATTTAACTCACCTATGTCTCTTTTATCATTTATTCTATTTTTTGAGGTGCCGATGTCATCGTTTCGATGACTATCTTTGTGAGTCCCCTGATACTCTTCAGTTAGTAAGTAGTCACGTATTCTTTGTATGGCTACATTTAGTTCAGCTATCTGTAATTCGAATTCAACCGCTAATGTTGCGATACATTGCGCCACCAAATACCAACTACATACTTAGTTCTTTCGTTTTGTTAATCAGGTAATGTAAAAGCCTTACGTGGCCAACAGCTTGGGGAAAATACAAAGTCATCGTTTGTTTTACGATATTGTAATAACAGGTGAGATAGAAAACGTTTTCGACCGTTATCCGGCCCACATATGTGACGTAGAAAAGAACCGTGATAAAAATTCCAAAGCGCGTGAAGAACATAATAAATGACATTATGATTCCTCGTATGTAGGACGTCATTTTTATGTTGTAAATTTCATCTCTGCAAGAAAACAACATTTTATTTGTCGACTACAAATGATATAACGTAGATCACACTAGAATAAATTAAAGTAATAATTTGACAATACTTCTTATTGCTTGTTTCAAAGACGTAGCTACATTGGTATATACGTTTTACCTTCTAACTGTATCAATGATTTTCCTAAACGACTGCTCCCAAGTATACATTTTTATAACTTCCATACCCATTATGATCTCTTTCATCAATCTCACCCGTTCGTCAGATTTAATGGCTGTAGTTCTTCTATAGTAAGCTGTTTGCTTGCCTAAATAAACTGAATTAACAATGGAAGGCTTAGCAACTATTTGTATAGAATAATAAAATTGATTGTATTTAAATAATTAGGAATAAAAGTTTTACTTTGAAAAGGTATTGCTGCTACTATTGCTGAAGCACCATATACAGCAGGCATTCCCATTTCACGATATAAATAAAGAGTCATTAACTGAAACAAAATAAAAAATTGGACACCGAAATCAATCGCTTGTAGACTTGTAAGTCTTACAGGAACCACATGTACAGTAAGCTCCCATTCAAGCTTTACATTTACACTACGAAAACCGCCACTATTAAGAGCGACATAAGGACGGTCCAAAGGTCAAACAGTATTGCTTGATAAAGATTGAAGGGCAGAGACAGCCGCTCCTTCATGCCCCCTTCCCGTCCCTCTTGTGGTGTGGAGTCTCAGTGATAATCGAAACTAGCGGAGCTATACGTCTCAGTGTGATCGTTGAGCGTTAAGAGTTGATGCGCGGTACAGGGAAACCCGGTGGAAATGGTTACCGTCGGCCACCTGCCGGTCAGTAAGGGACCCGAATACAGGAATATACTGCCTTGGATGCTGTCCTACACAACCGGCGAAAATCCCGTCGTGCAGTCATTGTGCTCCCGATGGATCCCGATGGCTGCGTGCGGGGGGCACCGGGGGCCTTTCCTTGCCGCGTGTCAGCTCTTCACACAACCCGCGCTCCCACTTTGTACTACAATCTGCCCTTTCTTTGTTTATCACCGGGACTCTGCCTCACATTTAATCCCTTACCTAAAATATTTAATTAAAACATAAAGGTCAATAGAAAGAAGAAGCGAGCTCCTACGGTGGACACCCAATCCACGTTTACAATGGATTTCTGCAACATCTACATAGTAATCTTGATGACGTTCACCACCACCTAGAGACGGCTCAGCCTGCCTTGCTCTTCTTAACGGAGACGCAAATATGCGCCCCTGATGATTTTTTTACCTGGAATATCCCGGTTACGAATTGGAACACACTTTCCTATGTAAAGCCTGGGTGTTCGTTTTCGTCAGGGGCGATGTTTGCTGTCGCCGCCTTCGGGGCTTCGAGCATCGGAACCTGTCGTTATTATGGCTGCACGTGGATCATGGGGGCCTTACCCGAATCTACACGTGCCTCTACAGGTCCCATGCCAGTGAAATAGGGTCAGCTCAGCTTTTTGAACGCGTCCAAAAGGGGATTGATCGAGCTTTGGAGCAGTACCCAGCTGCGGAGTTGGTGGTCCTTGGTGACTTTAATACTCACCATAAAAAGTAGTTGAAGTCCCGGACCACTGACCTCCCGGGTAGGACTGTCAGCTCTTCACGGCTTCGGCCTTTGGCCTCTCTCAACTGGTCGTATAGCCTACCCGTTTACCAGATATAGAGAGCTATGAAGCCTCCTTGTTGAATCTTCTGCTGACTACATGACCGGATACAGGGTTGTGGTCGATGCTCCTCTTGGATCATCAGACCACTGCCTTGTCCGTAGTACTGCTAGTCTTGCGCGGCCCCATCGCGCGTCTGCGGCTGGCAGTTTGGCGGTATGAGTCAGCAGACTGGGATGGACTCCGAGAATTCTTCGGATCCTACCCCTGGAAGCAGCTCGGCTTCGCCTCCGAAGATTCCGATACTTGCGCAGATTGCGTCACTGAAACGCTGCTGATAGGAATGGAAATATTCATTCCACACGCCAAAATACCTGTTGGCGGTCTCAGTCGTCCCTGGTACAACAATACCTGCAGGAAGACTGCCCACCTCAAGCAATCGTGTGACGGAAAGGAAGCGTCAGTAGTATCAGTACAACACTGCTTCCAGATCCAACAAGAAGGCTATTGCTGAAGCCAAGGCGGAACACGTGGCCAGGGTTGATGAGCGACTAGGAAGCTATCCCAGTTGGAGTCGTGCTTTTTGGTCGCTGGCCAAAGCTGAGAAACGTAATTTCTGCCAGTCCAGTCCAGTCTCCCTCCACTGCATGTAGCTGATAGCAGTCTGGCCCACAGCGCAAACGAAGACGGCCAATCTCTTGGTCAGACTCTTTGTCTCTTACTTGACAATGGACGACAGGGCCACGCCACTAAAGCCACATCATCCACCATCCCTCGGTGTGAAAGTTGTATGGAGCGGGTCATCAACTCCCGCCTCCTACGGTACCTAGAAGAGCACCAGCTGATTAGCGACCGACAATACGGTTTCCGTCACAGCCGTTCAGCTGGTGATCTTTTAGTTTACCTGACCCACCGTTGGGCGGAAACCTTGGAGGGCACTCACTGCGAAAAAGAACCCATTTATCGTAGTGCCTCAGTTCCAGGGAGTTACTCTTCGTATGTCCAATGGTATTGGGGGATCCCAATCCCGGTGTGGAAATTTGTACTAAATTGCAGTTTGGGAGTCATTTGGAGGACGAAGTCAAATTGGCGAGCAAAAAGCTGGGCGTCCTGAACAGAGCCAAGCAGTACAGCCAGCCAGCGGTAAATTCTTTATAAAGCACAAATTCGGCCGCATATGGAGTACCGCTCGCACCTCTGGGCGGGAGCTCCCAAATATCAGCTCAACCCTCTTGACTCCCTGCAAAGGCGTGCATTCCGCATCGTCGGTGATCCCAATATCACGGCCTCAATGGAGACGCTTGAGCAAAGGAGAGACTTTGGTTCTCTCTGCGTGCTCTATCGGCTCTTTAACGGAGAGTGCTCTAAGAAACTGTTTGCAATGGTGCCCTCTTCACCATTTTATCACTGCACTACCCGCCATTGCAGTAGAGTTCATCCATATTACCTGGAACCGATCTCGTCTAATACAGTTCGGTTTCAGCGTTCATTCCTTCCACGTACGTGTAGGCTCTGGAACGAACTCCCAGCTGCGGTGTTTCCTGAGCGCTACGATATGTCCTATTTCAAACGAGGCTTAAGAAGAGCATTTCTCTCCAGGTCGGCAGTGAGTGACTGAACTGTGCCCCTGGCATTGCAGATGTCCACGAGCGGTGGTTACCACTTAACATCAGTTGGGCCACTGGCTCGTCTGCCATCATTAGCAATAAAAAAAGGAGCTTACTGTACTATAGGCAACTAATAGCCACTTACCAGGTGGACAGCCTACTTGTTTGCCAAATTAGTTGTATAAAAAAAAACTTAGCATTAATGTACTTTAAAAGAACTAGAAACATAATCTCGTGTAATAAATGTCTGATTCAAAACTCTACTTAGCGCGACAAGTAAGCTAAGTTTCCTTCAATCTCGTTTCGAAGAAAGTCGAAAGTCGCTTTTGCTTAGGTTTTAATACTGTTTTAAGCGATCATGGCAAGGTGACAATTCGTATTAGGTACTTTTCAACACACTTCCTCATAAAGTGGCTCTAATCCCATGGCAATTAGGCACATAATGACACCTATAATCAAACTGTGACTTTTTCATTACTATTATTCACGAGTGAGTACCCTCGAGACCCTACACGTGATCCCCGGGTGGTGCTAATCGAGTGACCAACTTCTGGTGGTAGGGCTTGAAAAACCCGACTGGCTAGCGACCACCGTGCGCATGATGTAAAACCCGTCAAGTGGCCATTTTTGTCCGCGTTTCGGGATCAGTCTGCGCACAGCCAGAGCTTGAGGGGTCGTTGCTGCGATTCGTATGGTTTGTGCGGGCTTCCGTCGACCCAGTGCCAGGTTGACTGCGTTGACCCTCCGCCCAGGAAGACCCGAAGAAACGGCTGTTCCGCTGGCCGCCCGTGGTATAGTACAGGGGCCCAAGCGGACCTAACCAGTCCGTGAGGCTGCCCCACCATGCCACGCATAATCTCGGGGTGGTCCGTCGTGCCGGTTGGTGACCGGACGGTGGGTCCCGGCGGCCACTTCCGGGGGGGTTCGGGGGCCCTTCCGTGCGGAGGGTCAGCGCAAATCAGCTGTCGGCTGTTCCCTGGCGAAACAGGCCTACTCACATTAACTATGCGAAGCGCAGCAAGGACACCTCAGTTTCACGCCTCTCACTCCAATAATTATGGCAGCGCAAAATATTAAGACTGGTCGTACAGCGGTGCATTATCCCACCAAAACACCATTATTCGAGGTGGGGCTCGCTAACATCCGCGGGCTCCACTCTAACCTCTTAGCTGTCCACCACCATCTCGAGACAGCCCGTCCAGCAATGCTGTTTTTGACGGAGACGCAAATTATCTGCCCGGCCGATACAAGCTACCTTAATTACCCCGGCTACGCTCTTGAGGAGTCCTTCAAGGCGAAGGCTGGTGTTTGCTTGTTCGTCCGGGCGGACGTTTGCTGTCGTCGCCTGCGCTGTTTGGAGGAACCTTCCTTTTCCTTCCTTGCGGTACACGTCGATTTTGGCACTCATTGCCGTGTCTACGTCTGCGTCTACCGTTCCCATCGTGGTGACTTGGAGACAACTCGACTTTTTGAACATCTAAGTCGGGTGGCAGATGACGCGCAGGAGCGATTTCCTTCCGCCGAGCTGGTGTTTTTAGGGGACTTCAATGCTCACCACGAGTTGTGGTTAAGTTCCTCTAAAACTGACCATGCGGGTAGGACTGCCCACGCATTCGCTCTCACGCACGACCTGACACAATTGGTCACCCAGAACACCAGGGTACCAGATATTATCGGTCAAGCGCCCTCTTTATTGGACCTTCTGTTGACAAATCGCCCTGACGGATATCAGGTGGTGGTTCGAGCTCCACTAGGATCTTCGGATCACTGCCTGGTATCCGTCTCAGTACCTCAGGCGTCACGACCGTCGCCTGTGGTTGCAGCACGCCGTCTGTGGCACTATGCGTCAGCAGATTGGGACGGTATGCGGGATTATTACGCATCTGTTCTTTGGTGGCAGCGCTGTTTCAATAGGATGGATCCGGACTCCTGCGCTACCTCTGTTGCTGACGAGATCATACTAGGAATGGAATATTATATTCCGCATTCCAATCTCGTCAGTAGAGGCAGACGTAACCTCTGGTTCAATCGCGAGTGCGCCTCTGCTGTTGAAAACAAACAGCTGGCTTACCGCGCTTGGATCAGAGGCCGAGCATCTAAGGATCCCAATATAATCCTACTGAAAACAGCCTACAATAATGC
This sequence comes from Schoenobius gigantellus, assembly GCA_963935595.1. NCBI lineage: Eukaryota > Metazoa > Arthropoda > Insecta > Lepidoptera > Crambidae > Schoenobius > Schoenobius gigantellus. The sequence goes on along the minus strand of OZ012544.1, from coordinate 12,879,189 downwards.
CACCAAGTTATGTAAGAGGGCTTACATTAGAGCGGATGCTCAGCGCATTGCACAAGTGGGCCAGGAACTGCTATCGCACCCTACGGGTAGCCGTTCTTTTTGGCGCCTGGCCAAAGCTGTGCAATCAAACTTCTGCCAACCCTCGCTGCCACCGCTGAGACTTGCCGATGGCTCACTTGCTCATCAGCCGCAGGAGAAAGCCGACCTCCTGGCAAAACTCTTTGCGGCTCATTCCCGTGTCGATGACTGTGGTACACAACCTCCGAAACTGTTCCATTGTGGCAGCACCATGCCCGATATCCGTATCAGACAGCGTGATGTGCGGGCGGAGCTCCAGTCGATCGATACTCGAAAAGCAAGTGGACCAGACGGCATTCCTGCGATTGTTCTTAAGAAGTGTGCAGCGGAGTTGACTCCGGTCCTTACGCGTCTATACCGTCTGTCGTTCTCTGCTGGTTGTGTGCCGAAATCTTGGAAAGAGGCCAATGTCCAGCCGGTTCCCAAAAAGGGAGATCGTTCTGATCAGGCTAACTATCGCCCTATAGCCGTCACTTCCATTTTGTGTAAAATCATGGAGAGGATCCTTAATACACAGCTGATCCGTTACCTGGAAGGTCACTCGTTACTTAATGACCGACAGTATGGGTTTCGTCCTAAACGGTCAACAGGTGACCTTCTAGCGTTCCTTTTGCACAAATGGGGTGAATCTATCGATAAGCGCGGCGAATCGGTGGCTATTAGTCTCGACATCGCCAAAGCTTTTGATAGAGTCTGGCACAAGGCTCTTCTTTCCAAGCTTCCGGCATACGGATTACCCGCGCAGTTCTGTACGTGGATTGCCAGCTTCCTCCACGAGCGTAGAATTCGCGTTGTCGTTGACGGCTGCGCTTCGCGGTTCGTGGCAGTGAACGCTGGTGTTCCGCAAGGCTCCGTTCTATCCCCCACATTGTTTCTTCTGCATATCAATGATATGCTTTCCTTGGGAGCTATACATTGCTATGCAGACGACAGTACAGTGCATGGGGGATATCACGGAGCCTCGGGGGCTGCTCGTGGTGATATTGGTAGGGAAAGGCAGAATCTTATCATTGAGCTCAACAGGACGCTGGACCTCGTCTCCGAATGGGGCTCCAACAATCTTGTTGAGTTCAATGCTAAGAAAACACAGGTGTGCGTGTTCTCGGCGAAAAGGTCACCTTTCCTCCCCCTTCCTTCTCTTCAGGGCACAACCCTTCACACACAGAGCAACATCACCTTGCTCGGAATGAACATTCGCTGCGATCTGAACCCCAGAGACTACATCGAATCCGTCATAACTACTGCCTCACGGAAACTCGGTGTCCTGAACAAGGTGCGTAGGTATTTTGCGCCGGACCAACTATGCTTGTTGTATAAAACTCAGGTTAGGTCTTGCGTGGAATATTGCTCGCACCTTTGGGACGGCTCCGCTCAGTACCTCCTCGATGCTCTGGACAGATTGCAGCGTCGCGCTATTCGCATAATTGGCGATGTAGAGGCAACTAACACCCTCGAGCCTCTACAACTTCGTCGTGACATCGCCTCTCTTAGCGCCTTTTACCGAATGTTCCATGGGGAATGCTCTGAGGAGCTCTTTAACCTTATCCCTCCCTCTCCATTCCTTAACAGAAACACGCGTAAGGGCCTTCGGAGTCATCCGTACACTGTGTCCTCCTTTTCACACCGTACCAAGAAATTCCAAGATTCCTTCTTCTGTCGTTCATCCCACACTTGGAATTCTCTACCTGCGCACGTGTTTCCTCCATCCTACAACATGGGTTCCTTCAAAAGAGGCGTGAAAAAGCATCTTTTGGGCCGGCAAGGGGCGGGCAGGTAGGAGAGTGGATGTCGTCCCTACTCTATCTGTCAACTCATTTGGGCCTCTTTCACCGCTTAACATCAGGCGGGAGGAGGTCATTTGCCGGGCCATACATAAAAAAAAAAAAAAAAAAATAGTTTTTTTTAATATTATTGGTTGAGTTACGCTTACACTTGCGCTAAAATGCTATCCGCGAAAAGCCCAAAAAAAAGAAACCTCATTTTTTAGTCTATGGCCGATGCGCGCGCATAGGAAAACTGATTAATTTTTCCCGCCATTACGAAATTTATTAGTCTATAGCCGATGCGCGCGCATAGGAAAACTGATTAATTTTTCCCGCCATTACGAAACATTTTTCACAACTCGTCTCGTTTTCTCTTTTGAAGTTATTTAGTTAGTTATTAATTAAGATGTCTGCAAATACAATTTATGAAGAAAATGATTTATGTTGTACACCGCCCGATATAAGATGTGAAGCCCAGAACGTTATGGAAAGTTTACTACCAGAAAACTCAAAGGAAAAATATCTATTAGCGTACCAAAATTTCATACAATGGCAGAACAACAAGAATACGCAGTCTTTTTCAGAAAATGTGTTCATGGCGTACTTTAAAGAATTATTATCTTCTAAGTACAAACCTAGCTCTTTGTGGTGTATTTACTCAATGTTAAAAAGTACAGTCCGAACAAAGAATGGAGTGGACTTAAAAACATACTCGAATTTGTCAGCTTATCTAAAGAGACTATCTGATGGATTTAGAAGCAAAAAATCAAAGGTTTTATCATCTGATGATATTGAAAAATTTATTAAAGATGCTCCAGATAACCAATATTTGGCTACAAAGGTTAGTTAAATAAATTTTAATTAAATATTTAATAGCAGCTTGTGTTGTGTGTTGACCTTAATTATTGTTTCTTTTGTTTCAGGTTGCTTTAATATTTGGTGTAACTGGTGCCTGTAGGATACAAGAATTAACAAATATAACTGTACAAGATATAGAGAACCATGGCCAGATGCTTTTAGTGAAGATACCTATCACGAAAAATAAAATACCTAGGTCATTCACCATACACGGTCCATTCTATGATATTGTAAAGAAGTATAAAAGTTTGCGTTCGCCAAAAACAAAAAATGACCGTTTCTTTCTAAATTACCAGAATGGTAAATGTACCTGTCAGCCTATAGGTATAAACAAATTTGGTTCTATGTCTAAAGAAATCGCTAAGTTTTAGGGTTTAGTAGATGCTGAGAGCTACACTGGACATAGTTTCAGAAGAACTTCAGCTACATTGCTGGCAAATTCAGGAGCTGATATAATGACTGAAGCGACATGGCGGGTGGCGATCTAGCAATGTAGCAGAATCATACGAAGAAGATTCCATACAAAACAAGAAGGAAATTTGTGCAAAAATCACAAAAAGAATTAAACTTGATTCTGAGACGCATCCTACTGGCGAAATACCAAGTACGTCCAATGATTGGATTTCACCTACCTACACGAATAATGAACCATCACAAATAACAATAGAACATGAAAGTATTTCAATAAATAATCTATCTGATGAGACCGCTATGTCATCAAAAATAGTTAATTATAATTTTACTAACTGCACATTTACTAATTGTTTCTCTAAGTAATCTTTTTATCTACTATGTAAAATGGTTTTTTATTTAAGTATTGTTTTATTCAGAAGTGTGTTGAAAAACGTTGTATGATACACGTGTGTATTGATGGTTACCGTCCTCGGCTTCTTAAGACCCTCGCCTGACGGCTCGGGCCTCAATGCGCCTCAGCGGTAATCACCAACATTACACACTTGTACCATAATGTACTATTATATATTTGGTTAATTTAAATCTCACCAGTGTTTCTATCGGTCCGATCCATAGGTAATGAATGAAGAGCGGCCCAGTATCAAATCTGTTGACGTCATTCGCCATTAGGTTCACCACTAATCCAGCGCTGCTCTCCGACAGTGAGTGTAAGCTGACTTTTAAAGCCTTAAAATAAAATGAATACTTATATTTTGTAACGATCGCACTTCCACCCAAATGAGTCCCACTGTTGGGCATTTGTATTTCCTCAGTCGAGGAGGAGTTTGTCTACGACATACATCACGCTGGCCAGACGGGTAGGTGTAGGGTTAAGTCAGTGGTCCGGGAAGGCGGCGAGTGTATCCCGTACCTTCCTAGCAGTGATGTGGGGGGGCGACCATCTGCCCTCTCACTTTAGAGGAGTAGCTGTCCAGAAGGCAGCTAACCATGTATAGCGTCGAGCTCTGGACGAATCCAATCGGACTCCCGGAAGGCTCCTTTGGGCTACGCGGTTGTAGGACGTTGTCGGGTTTTTAGTGGGTGCAAGCCCCACATATCCCCGCCGCCGATCCCCCGGGAAGCTGAAAGCGCGCCAGGTATTTTCCCGACAAAAAAAAAGGGTTAAGTCAGCATTGGGCAAACTTTTACGCCGAGGGGCCAGAAAAAAAGAAATACATTTTACGGCGAGAGCGGCGGACTTGTAATGCAAAATAGTTATTTTCACTACAAGTGCGGGAAGCCTGTCATTGCAACGAGTTCCGACAAATGTCGTCCCGAGCCGAAGGCGAGGGTTGACAGTCGGAACGAGTGGAAATGACAGTCCCGCACGTGTATTGAACAGATTTGAACAACTATTTTTAATACAGTTGCGAAAAAATGAAACAATAAATACGTAGCAACCATATGTAGCAATGTACCTGCTTTTGGACTTTACAGGTAAAATACTCACACTCGCATTTTCAGCAATTAAACATAATTCCGGTGGTGTTCAACCACTTAATATGTTATCAGAGTCACTCATTTTATAGAATTATTAAACTTTTAAGCAAATAACAACAATCAATCATCACGCAGAGAAAAATGGCGCCAAATATGTCGTCGTACGTACACAGCAGTGACAAAGCAAATGCGTGCTATGCTTTGCTTCCGTGTTTTTAAAAGCAAGGTCCAGCCGTGCTTTTTGTTATGCTTTGCTTTTAGGCATGCTTTTACAATACAAAATCTGGTAGACCAGTCAGATTATTTAGCGCAATCTTAACTTAGCATGCTGGAAAAAAGCAGAAAAAAAGCAAAATGTGTGTCAGATTCTAGACATTTGACATTTGGTAAAAAGCACTAGTGCGTAATGGTGGTCATCCCGCACGCTAAACAGCCCTGCAATATACTACTTTTTGAGCAACTGTATTAAAAACTTTATTTTCTTGCACCTAACCCTCAAAGTGGAACTATAATGTTTGTGAGAACTGCGACTGCTGACCGTCTTTATGATTCATCCAAACACTCTCAAAAGCGTTTATGAGAAATTTGTTAAGGCGTTGCATTAATTTTACTCTGCTTTCTTTTAATTCAAATATATTTAAGAAATGATCATGCAAGACGCCTTAAAAAACCTTAATTTTATAAACTATATGCTGGGCACATAATACCATATGCACTAGTGAATTATTTTGAAGGAGTAAGTATATAATAATAATGTACTAATCAATTAAACTCGGTGCAGTCGGCTAAAAAAGTGTGTTTTTTTGTTTTGTACGCAATGTTTTATCAAAACTGGTAGGTACACCCACTTTCTTGGCCAACTGTAAATGTGATTATTTGAAGTGAAAGTCTAATGAGGAGTCGTACGAGTATATATCACGAAAGATATCGTTTCATCCATTACCTTTCTGTATATTAGGCTACATACTCCCACTCGCATTTTCATTCCAATATGCATAACCCCCATCATGAAGGGATGCTGCACCATGACGTTGACTGCGCTGCAGAACACCACGCCGAAGGAAAACAGCACGGCCTCTCTCCAAGAAATACCACCGCTCGGAGTATGGTAGTCCCACAGCCGGTCGAAATATGTTGCGTTTGATCTAGTTTTTAAGGAACTGTGTTTTGATTGCATATTATCTCGGCATCACACAGCAACATACATACTATGGATATTTCTATGTTTGTTTTGTAGGATTCGCAAGTCCGCAAAGCAAAATCATCACCGCTCAGGGGCGGCGCTGCGCCGCATCTTTTAGTTCGGTTCTTTTTTACCCAACTGCCAAGGGAGGATAATATTGTTTTGCGCGCGTTTCTTATATCTTTACAAACTCCTTTATTATTTGCATTATGCTACGGCTCCACGTGCCTTGTAATACCTTAAGAGGAAACACTAAGGGCAAGAGAATTTGAAAATAGGTACTTATATTTGTCAAATGTATTGGTGTCGCGCTATGCCATTAGACCAACTAAATAGTAAAGCTATGTATGCCTGAACAACTGAGCAGGACGCGATAAAGACACCTGAAGCTCGGACCGTTGTCTCCGTTCCGAAATCCCCTGTTTTCTCCTCTAAAACTAGACAGATTTAAAAAAAGACATTACGTTTCTCATCTCATTTCACAAATGCGAGTAATAATATGTAGGTCTGATAAAAATGTCGCGTCGGTCGAACATATAAAGCGTCGGTGGCGCTGTGGACTTGGCACTGGCCTTCTGACCGAGGTCCGTGGTTCGATCCTTCCATGTACCAATGTGTTTTTCGTTTTTTCCAATTTCATATGTACAGTAAGCTCCTTGTTAAGCTATACTGTTTGACCTTTGTACCGTTCTCATGCCGCTCGTTATAGTGGCAGTTTTCGTAGTGTAATTGTCAAGCTTACTGTACATTTGCCGACGCTCACGGGTATGTGAAGTGGACAAACCAGAACCGAATAAGCGGACCTATCCGTACTGGGCCAGCGTGGTTGACTAAGGCCTAATCACTCTAACATAGGGTAGGCTAAAGCCAAGCCCCTCGCTGGGGAGATATATGGGCTGTGATGATGATGATAAAGATGTAGGGAATACGACCGACACCTCAGATTTGTTTGCATAATTTCTAATCTTTAAAAACAAAGTATAGAAGTAATATAAGCGTATGTGACTGAAAGAAATGTGTGAAGTCTTTTACTTGATGTGATTGCATGTAAAGACTCTTTTTAGTCGGCCTTGCTTAATAACCTATTCATCACAACAATCTAATCAACAGGTGGAGGAACTAGTTCACCTGCGGCTGAGAAATAACGGGAGAAGTTCGCTTTTCATGAATCGAGATACTAATTTATATGTTTGTCGGCGAAAATTAAAACGGATGTTTATTCGACTACCGGGGCACAGCGCATTTTCACCATGCCGACCGTAGCGCGGTTAACACCGGTTAACAAATAAGAATAGGAAAGCCAATGACCTCCAGCTGTCAAATGTCGCTTGAAAAGTACGGTTTGCAAAAAAAAAACTTATTCTCAAGAAGAACGGTGTATTTACTTTGTTTAAAAATGTCTTAAATATTTTTTATTATTAATTTAATTATCGAGTCATAATTAGTTTTTTAAAACCAAACCATGCCCTTTTCTATTTTTTTATTTCCATTGATTATGATTAATGTTTTTCTAAGTCACTCTTAAGAAATAAATATAATTAAAAATCTGATGTTTTTATTTCTCTCAATCTTAGTAAAAAAAATATATTTAAAAAAATCTGATGTTTTTCTCACTTAATCATATAATAGTAAATAAATTTTATTAAGGAAAAACTTTTTTCCTCACCCTCCCTAACTGGTTTGAATTGACAGCTATGACGTCACAATATGGCGCCAAGTCCGTCCTATTCTTATAGGAATTGAATCGCATAGTACCGTTTTGTTTGACGCGTGTGCGACAAGCGTACCATCTCCAACGGATCGTTTGCCTCGCGTAATCTTTTAATTAAGTGTTGTCTATTATAGTTTGTATTAAGTGACTTGCAAAGAGATTAAATTGAACACTGCCGAACACGTTTTGTCATTTGCTGTCCTGCCTTTTAATTCACTAGGTTCTGCCATGTCTGAGTCGCAAGAGAATGGTCAAGGGGCATCTTTTCCGACATAGTATGTTATATATCCCTTTTTTAGGTTTCAAGTTCATACTTACGTGTTGTTATCGAGATCCTGTATGGGACTGTAGTATCTCAGTAGAAGGCCCAGGAAGAACGGTTGTTGTAACCTTATAAAAATTGATGTATTAAGTACAATAAGCACAAAAATTATAACAACAAAACTTGACTACAGCCAGTGCTCGAAATGGACCGGAACGCCGCGCCGTTCCGTTCCGTGAAACAACCGTTCTGTTTCGTGAAGCCGCCGTTCCGTTTCGTAAAACCGCCGTTCGTAAAACTTTCATATAATAGTTACGTTTCTCTACATTCGTTTTTCTACATTCGTTTTATTTAACTTATTGAAATATCGGAATATTTGAAGGGAAATGCGTTCCGGTTCGAGTACAAGTCCAATTCGACCACTGACCACAGCTAAGTAGGTACTGAAAATGTCTTATTACCTAATTACGAATTCCACAGCAGCTAGAATTAGACCATAAGTCATGAGCTCAGTTCCGAATACTTTGATTAGTACTGTCCATAAGCTTGGTTTTCTGCAGGTGGGACGGCATTGAATATGGCTTTTTTTGACTTCTAATTTCCATGCTCTCTGCAGCGCGTCGCCTAAGAGCGGTAGTAGGTATTACATGCAATGCAAAATAGTGCTCGAAAGAAAATGGCGCAGGTGCAATAATACCAGGACCTTTTATTTAAAGAGGTTTAATTGTTAATATTGCTTTTTTGAAGTGGACCAACGATTTGGTGAAGGTTGCAGGAAGCCGCTGGATGCGGGAAGCGCGGGACCGATCGGTTTGGATTGGAGATCCCTGGGGAGGCCTTTGTTCAACATTGGGCGTCTCTTGGCTGACAAGATAAATGTAAAAAAATCTCTGATATGAAGAATTGTAGATAGTTGAATTGTAGATTTAGTTGATATTGAATTGTTGATATTTCCTCACCTAGTTTATCGGATCGGTGTTCCGGTAATGGCTCATTTAGATCATGTTCCTTTATATCGCGGGTGTAACCAATTTTAAAAGTCTCAATTGTCCAACTGTAACGAGAAAACGCTTTTTTATTTTTGTTAAGGGGAATAATAAAACGATCGAATAAAAAAGACAGGTGGCGACTGATGATGAGATACTATTTTAATCATCATCATCATCATCATCACAGCCCATATACGTCCCCACCGAGGGGCTCGAGCCTACCCTATATACTATTTCAATCGCATCGCCGAGACGGGGGAGTGGTACAGGGGGTAGCTCCCCTCCTCCTCTCGTTATTAATTTTCAAAAATTAATAACAAATATTTTAAAAAATTGAACCAAAGTAACTATCTAACTACTTACTCTGCTCATTATGGTATTTTTCAAAGTGTTTTTTCTATTGGAAACACTTTAAGATAAAATGCCGCTCACCATAAATAAATCATTTGCCAAATACGTAAAAAAAATGCAGGACCTAATATTTGTTTGAGTGTCACTCAAACAAATATTAGGTCGCTCAAATATTATGAAGCGGGTGAATGTAACAAGAAAAAAAAACAAAAAAAAACAAGTTACACAACAAAGGAACATAACATTAACACATAACACAACACATAATTAATATATACTACTAAAGACATATAATATGCATATAACATATACCTACAGAGTATAAGTGACGGTGTCCCTTTTCTTTTAACAGTGAGTTCAGGAGGTTCAGACCATGATCCTAATTTGGAAATCACAGAGGCCCTAGACAAATGCCACACGCTAACTTTTCTGCAGTCGTTTCGCAGAAAATGTATGGAAATTTTTAAGAAATGAGTTTTGTATCAACGCACTATGAATGAATTCCAATTTCTAATTATGTTGTTGTTTGTCATGGCTTGTCATCTGATTTTATGTCTATGTAAAATATGTAATGTGTATTGAATTTGAGGAATATATTTTGGTTTATTTTATTTAAAATGCGTTTACTTTAACATGGTAGCAGAGCGTTCAAATTAAGAGATATTGATGTGCGATAATAATAATAGAAATGGAGGAAAAAAGTGATGAATTTCGATTGACAATATTTGATGGTACATGTTCACGCTCGAGGAAGAGCGAGTGGCAACACTGCATTGTGGTCTGTGCAGTGAGAGCCCTTTTGGCGGCCGGCCGCATGTGACATGTCAGTCAGTCGAGTCGAAATGTCATGACATTGTTAGAGGTTATGTGCGGGCCGGAATAAAATGTAATTTAAGTCAAATAACAAATTGTGTTTTGCGCGGCGCACCTAATATCGGGGTGCGAAAGCCCGCTTGGTGTTGTGCAAAAGTATTATCGTCGCGTGTGTGAGCCGTGGTGGCCTAATAGGCATTTGTAGTGCTCCGGTCTCCACCGGTGGATCCACCGCAGAACTTCAGGAGCCGCGACTTCCTTCGAGCTAGCGCAGGAAGTCCACCGGCTACATACGCAGACGGAACGGAGACAAGGTAAACATTATCTGTATCGGTTTTTGGATTCAGCAATCAAAGCATCAAGTCGGTGAATCGCCGACGTGGTGGTGTCTACCTTGGGCACCACCAGTACAAGCTACGACAAATAGAAGTTTCGTTTAAAATTATATCTACGGATGAAGAATTGTATAGAGGCAATTGAAAATGAAGGTAAAATAGAAGGAATGAATGATTGTGAGTGGAAGAAAATAGACTTAAAAGCACAGAACTATATAGTGAATAGCATCAGTAATATGCGACTAGACATTATTATTTCGGAAAATTCAGCCTATAAAATGATTAAGAAATTAGATGATATGTATTTGATGAGAGGATGCGCAAACAAATTGTTAATAAAAAGAAAGATACTCGAAACAAAATATAAGGAAGGAAACCCGATAGATTTTTTCCAAATGTTTGAGAAGCAGATCAATGACCTTAAAAGTACAGGTGAGACAGTAAGTGAAGAGGACCGATTAAATTATTTGTTACTTTCGTTACCGGAAAAAATTTCACACATTGTAAATATAGTCGATGCTATGCCTAAGCAAGAACAAACTGTAGAATATGTCAAATCTATACTCATGTATGAATACAAGAAAAATGAAAAGATCGATAATGGAGAACAAAGTTTTATGAGCAACAATTTGAATGTAATGAGATGGTTTGAATGCAAACAAGAAGGTCATTTTAGAAAAGATTGTCCTAGAATTTTATGACAAACTAGTCGCAATGTAAATAATTCAAGTTATGGGAGTAGACCGCAATACGTGCAACACCATAGAGGAATAAATAATGGAAGATATAATTTTAGAGCAAAAGGTTATAATAATAGAGCAACATATAGAGGTGGCAGTTATTATGGAGGACGTAATTTTAGAGGGAGTTATAGAGGTAACACAGAACGACGTAACACTAATCTTTCTTACAGTGACCCTACAAATGAAAATTTTGAAAATAATTTTAATGTTGAAGTTATGACAGCTGGAACTAATGACACAATAAATTGGCTTCTTGATAGTGGATGTAGCGACCATATTGTAAATGACTGTAAATATTTTTGTAAGTATAAAAAGTTAGATAGTAATAATCTATACCTATAAAATGCTTTGTCCTGAATGACTGACTGACTGACGGATCAACGCACAGCCTAAACCGCTGATCGTAGAGACTTGAAACTTGGAGGGTGTGTTTTTTGTATGACGTAGGCGTCCGTTAAGAAAGGATTTTCTGAAATTCTATCCCTAAGGGGGTGAAAATGGGGGAAAAAGTTTGTATGGGACATCGTGATTCCGTTTTCGAATCTACTTCAAATTTTGCATAAACTTTCTTTAACAGAATTAATGGAAGACGTGTTTCGTATTTTATTGAAATTCATCCCCAAACGGGGTGAGATGGGGTGATAAACTGATAAAATGTCAAAATCGACATTGATGCCGTTTTCATGGTTTTTCGGGTCGTAGATTACGAAAATAACATCGATTTCAACACCACGTACTAATGTTGAAGTAGTTCATATTAAATAAATAGTTTCAATCAAACAGAGATGCGATTACCATATAAAATTTTCGAATAATACTTATGTAGAAAATCAACATGGCGCACGTGAAATTATTTTGACAAGTAAGTTTAAAAATACATACTTACTATAATGGCAAAGGTTTTTTCTCAAGCAGGTTTTTTACAAGGTCTATTTTGACAAGTCTGTCACATAGTGCAAAGAAGAATTTAATCTTTTCTGTTAATTTTTCTTATGACTGTAGTATCGTGGTGGTAAGGCAAAAGGATCAAGCCATACAACCAATGTATAAAGCATTTTTTATTTAAAAATATTTCAAATGTTGAAAAGTGAAGATACCCATTTCAAGGTATTTTGAAAGGTGTTATATTATGTTCTTACAATATGACTAAGGAAACAAACTCTTTCATCCATTTAAAACTATTGAAAGTAATAGATTATAATTGATAATTAAAAAAATTATTGATATCTGACTGCAATGATTCCGGGTTACGCGTAGAGGGAGGGAGTACGGGACTCTTGATCCTAATGTCTAAAATGACGGATCACATTTTTTTGGATCCACCCAAGGAACATGGATATCGAACGAAGGACCTATAGAGTAGAACACATTGAAACTAGCCACGTTGACTTAATTTGACATGACTGCCGATAACGTTCGTTTCCAAACCCAGCAATATGGATATCAAATAAAAGGTCTTGATATGTAGAGCACAAACTTAGCAATATCGGTATCAAATGAATGTTTTGGTGAGTTGAGCACTATGAACTTTAGCAAATCGCCCTAAATTCATCATGGCCGTTGTTAAAAAAGAAACGGATAAAAGTTCGTTTCCACGCCCAGCAATATGGGTATAAAATGAAAGGCCTTGAAAAGTAGAGCACTAGAAATCTAGCAACATTGAAGGAAATTCAACATAGCCGCCGCTCTAAAAAGGCGAATAAAAGTTCGTTTCCAAACCTAGCAATATCGGTATCAAATGAAAGGCCTTGAAGAGTATAGGAAAATCGACCTAAATTCAACATGGCCGCCGCTCAAAAAAAGGATAAAAGTTCATTTTCAAACCTAGCAATATGGGTATCAAATGAAAGGCCTCAAAGAGTAGAGCATTATGAACTTAAGAAAATTGCCCTTAATTAAACATGGCCGCCGCTCAAAAAAATGGATAAAACTTCGTATCCAAACCCAGCAATATGGGTATCAAATGAAAGGCCTTGATGAGTAGAGCACTATGAACCTTTTTTTTTCGCGGGAAATACGAAACCGTGGCGTACCCACCGTTGGCTAGACGGCGAGCGTGTGTGGGGCTCACCCAGCAGAGTGCCAGGCCTACCCACTAATACCCCTCGGTGTTCTCTTTGCCCTAATGGGCGCACTAGGTAAGGTCCACACTGCGACTCCACTACCCACGCGCCCGGGCAAGCCCGACCACCCGGTCGTGCGCTCGCCAAGGGGGGATTGCCTGAGAACACCAGGACAATCCCCAGACGGAGGGCCTCACAGCGGCGTGCACGGGGCCAACCGTGCACGCAGGCCATACGGCAGAGAGCACTATGAACATTGACAAAAATTCAACATGGCCGCCCCTCAAAAAGATGGATAAAAGTTCGTTTCCAAACCTAGCAATATGGGTATCAAATGAAGGGCCTTAAATAGTAGAGCATTAGGTACCTAGGAAAATCGACCTAAATTCAACATGGCCGCCGCTCAAAAAAAAGGGTAAAAGTTTGTTTTCAAACCCAGCAATATGGGTATCAAATGAAAGGCTTTGATGAGTAGAGCACTATGAACGTAGCAAAACTTGACATAAGTTCAACATGGCATATAAATCTAGGAAAATTGCCCTTAATTCAACATGGCCGCCGCTCAAAAAAAGGCGGATAGAAGTTCGTTTCGAAACCCAGCAATATGGGTATCAAATGAAGGTTTTGGTGAGTAGAGCACTATGAACTTTATAAAATCGCCCTAAATTCATCATGGCCGTTGTTAAAAAGAAACGGAGAAAAGTTCGATTCCAAGCCCAGCAATATGGGTATAAAATGAAAGGTCTTGAAAAGTAGAGCACTAGAAATCTAGCAACATTGATGGAAATTCAACATAGCCGCCGCTCAAAAAAGGCGAATAAAAGTTCGTTTCCAAACCCATCAATATGGGTATCAAATGAAAGGCTTTGATGAGTAGAGTACTATCAACCTAGCAATATTGACGTAAATTCGACATGGCCACCGCTCAAAAAAGGTGGATAAAATTTCGTTTCCAAACCTACCAAAACAGGCATTACATGAAAGGCCTTAAAGAGTAGAGCACTATGAACGTAGGAAAATCGCACAAAATTCAATATGGCCGCCGCTATAAAACCGGATAAAATTTCCTTTTTAAACCCAGCAATATGGGTATTAAAAAAAAAATTGCCCTGTGTGCCTTTCTGGATGTTGAAGGTGCCTTTGACAACACCTCAACAGAAGTGATTGTGCGATGACTGCAAAACCGAGGCATCGACCAATTAGTAATCTCCTGGATAAGGGCAATGCTATCAACAAGAACTGTGAAAACCACACTGTTGGACTGCACTATAATCGCCAGGGTGACTAGGGGGTGCCCCTAGGGTGGAGTGCTGTCACCATTACTGTGGTGTCTGGTTGTTGACTGCCTAATCCGGGAGTTAAACATGGCGTACCTTCCCACCGAAGGCTACGCAGATGACCTGGTGGTCCACATAGTGGGGAAATGTCCTTCAACTATATCAGGTCTCATGCAACTCGCTCTCAAGAAGATCGAACAATGGTGCTGCCAGGTGGGGCTGTCTGTAAACGCCGGCAAAACCGTTATAGTCCCTTTCACTAGGAGGAGGAATCTAGACGGCCTTAAGCCTCCTAAGCTCTTTGGAAGGACTATTGAATTTTCACAAAGTGCCAAATACCTTGGGGTCCTCTTGGACCATAGGATGAATTGGTGTACACATATACAAAACATAATCAAGAAGGCCAAAGCAGCGCTCGGAATTTGCCGTAAGCTGGCCTGTTCCCGGTGGGGACTGAAACCAAGCTACCTACTATGGCTTTACACCGCTGTGGTAAGACCTATGGTTAGCTACGGGTGTATAGCTTGGTTTAAGCAAACGGCAATAGGGACCACAAATAAGGCCCTCGAAAGCCTGCAAAGATGCGCCTGCTTGATGATCACGGGGGCCTTCTTGTAATATGATAAAATTTGAAAAAGATATTGCGAAAATATATAATCCAACATTTCAATTAGTAGCTATATCGAAAAAAAATATAATAAATTATATGAATTAGAGGGCAAAGTAATAAAAATGTTAATATTTACGCAAACGAAAAGTATATGTCAGCGAAAGAAAAATGGCACCGCATATTAGGGCACGTAAATTTTTCAAAACGAAGAGAAATGTCTAGGTTTAATGTATTAGATGGCTTACCAGATCAATTAGACACAAGTTACATACAGTGTGAGATTTGTTTAGAAAATAAAATGTCAAATTTACCTTTTCAAAATAACAGACGTAGAGCAAGGGAAATATTACAAATAGTGCACACAGACGTTAACGGTCCAATATCTCCCGTGAGTAGTGATGGCTATAAATATTTTGTATCTTTCATCGATGATTATAGTAGACATGCTGTGGTGTGTGTAATTAAAAATAAAAGTGATGTATTTAATTGTTTTAGAACATATTATTATGTTAACACAATGCAAAATCAAACTGGCAAACGAGTCAAAGAAATAAGGTGTGATAATGGCCGTGAGTATTTAAACAGAGATTTTTATGATTTTACGAAGCAAATGGGAATATATTTAAAACCAGGTCCAGCATATACACATGAATTAAATGGAGTAGCAGAACGGTTTAATAGAACGATAATGGATCGTGCGAGATGCTTAAGAAGTGAAGCGAAAATTGATAAATGTCACTGGCCAGAATGTGTAAAAACGGCAGCATATCTGCGAAATAGAATAATTCGAAAGTCCTTATGATATATTTTTTGGGAGAAAACCAAACATAAGTAATTTGAAATTGTATGGATGTAAATGTTTTGTAAGAATTCCAGAAGAAGTTAGAACATCTAAATTGAATCCAAAAGGGATGAAATAAATTTTGGTTGGGTATACAGATACAGGATATAAGGTTTTAAGTAGATAATAATAAAATTATAACAAGTCGGCATGTCATATTCATAGACTCAGAATAAGAAACAATTGGATTTAGAAATACCGACAGAGAGAATAATCAGATGATTTCAAGGAGTAGTACAAATGAAAGTGAAAGAGAAGCTAATGGAAATCAAGAAAATGAAATGGATATTGAAGAGTCTGAAGTTGAGGAGGTGAGCGCACCAATTAGACCCAAAAGAGATATAAAGTTACCAGCAAAGTTTAATGATCATGTAGTTTATGTTAATGTCACTGATGTAGGAGTACCAGATAGCTATGAAGAAGCAATAAGTGGAACAGATTCTGTGAAATGGAAGAAAGTAATGCATGATGAAATATGTAGTTGAGAAAAGAATGAAACATGGGAGATTGTTGATGAACCTACAGATAAGAAAATAATTGAACTGAAATGGATATATAGAATAAAATCTTGTGGAAGATATAAAGCGCGTGTAGTAGCAAGAGGTTTTCAACAGGTATATAATGAAAATGAAGACATATATTCTCCTGTTGCTCGAATGACTACAATGAAAACTTTGAAATCAATTACATGTGTTAAAGGTTGGCATATGGAAAGCATGGATGTAGAAATAGCTTTCTTGAATGGAACTATTAAGTCAGAAGTGTATATTTATCTACCAGACGGCTATGACGTTGGAGATAAGAAAGTATACAAGCTACGAAAAGCTTTGTACGGATTAAGAGAAAGTCCGAGAGATTGGTATGATTGTTTTAATGAATTTATGATAAGCATTGGATTTAAGAGATCAGACTACGATTACTGTTTGTATATAGGAAATGTTAATAATATAAGGATTTATTTATGTCTGTATGTGGATGATATTTTAATATGCGCTGAAAAAATAAATAGTATACAAGATGTAAAACAAATGCTAAAAAATAGATTTAGTATGAGAGAGTTAGGAAAAATTGAGCAGTATTTAGGAATAGATATCGATTATAATATAGAAAAGAAATTAATGAAATTAAGTCAACGTACGTATTTTCTATTGCAGTACCTATCAAAGTCATCGATGACTTCACACATTCGTAACGGTAAAATAAAACGGCAACGTATGGGAATGACAAAAAGACCACATGACATATATTCCAATATATATATAGACGTTTCTGTTAGTTTGGGTTGTCACATTGTGACTTCAGTAAGAGGTTTAGAGGATTTTGTGTGAGTATTCAATTGTGTATATAAAATTATCTATTGCATTGCAAACCTTAAGTGGCAGTGGGCAGGACACATAGCTCACAGGACTGACGGCCGTTGGGGCGGAAAGGTCCTTAAGTGGCGGCCGCGTACCGGGAGACGCAGCGTTGGTAGGCCCCCCACAAGGTGGACCGACGATTTGGTGAAGGTCGCGGGAAGCCGCTGGATGTGGGAGGCGCAGGACCGATCGGTTTGGAGATCCCTGGGGGAGGCCTATGTCCAGCAGTGGGCGTCTCTTGGCTGAAATGATGATGATGACGATGAAGTCAACGTAAGTATATCGAAAGTCTAGCAGAAAAATATAATGTGAAAGATGCAAAGAAATATGAAACACCCATGGAACAGAACTTATCAGTTGAAGCTGGTAAAACTGATTGTAATTTAAAGTACAGGAATTTGATTGGAGCTCTTATTTATGTCGCCAGTGCAACGCGACCTGATATTTCTTACAGTGTTAACTATTTGAGTAGATATCAAAACTGTTATAGTGATGTACATTTTAAATATGCCTTGCGTGTTTTGAAGTATCTTTATAATACTCGAGAATTAAGCTTAAATTATAACGCAGTATTCGAAGATTCATTCGATGATTTTGTAGATGCCGATTGGGCGGCAGACAAAATTGACAAAAAGTCAACAACTGGAATCTTGCTACGAGTTTATAATAATCCAGTGCTCTGGAAAACACGTAAGCAAACTATTGTCTCAAAAGCGTCTACACATGCAGAGTACTATGCTTTAGCTTTAGTGAAGTCCTACCAGTGATCGGCATATTAAAAGATTTACATGTAGATATATTGTTGCCTATAAAAATCTATGAAGATAACAGTGGTGCCATAGTTCTTGCGCAAAAAGGAAAATTTTGTAAAAATTCATTCAAAAACATATCGATATTAGTTATCATTTTGTAAACGATTATGTTAATCAAGGTGTCATTAGTGTTAATAAAATAAATACAAACGATCAGTTAGCTGATATTTTGAAAAAAGCTTTGGGAAAAATAAAATTTAAATACCTAAGAGAATTAGTAAATGTATATTAATGTGTTTCGTTATAGTTACGAGTTCGTTATAGTTCGTAATTGATAATATGAATTTTTTGTTGATATCTTTTGTGTACATAATTATATTAATATGATTTTGTTGTTACAAAACTCAAGGTGGTGTGTTAAGAAATGAGTTTTGTATCAACGCACTATGAATGAATTCCAATTTCTAATTATGTTGTTGTTTGTCATGGCTTGTCATCTGATTTTATGTCTATATAAAATATGTAATGTGTATTGAGTTTGAGGAATATATTTTGGTTTAATTTATTTAAAATGCGTTTACTTTAACAGAAATTACATTAACTTACGACAACCTCACGCTATTTTTTCCGCAGCCAATGTCATTTCTATACATTTTTTCTGAGGAACGACTGCGGAAAAGTTTGCGTGTAGCATTTGTCTAGGGGGTTACAAATTTTCTCCCGGAAAATTCATAAATTTTCCGTTTTTTTTATTTTTTCCATATTTTGTGGTGTAATGTTAACGCTTACAAATTATATTCTGTCAAAAAATATAAGAAATACCCAAAAAATTTACTTTGCAATGTAAACCATATAACATTTCCATCATACTGCGCGCGGAATTAGCTGTTTAGGTCATACAAAGTCAGCGCACCGGTGTGAGCGGAACAAAAATGATGCCGGCGCGCCATACATTGCGTAACATGAATAAAAATTAAATCTCCTTTTTTTCGCTTTGAAAGCTTTTCCGGGAAAAATAAACGTCGGTAAACAAATATTGACATTGGTCTGAACTCACTGTTAAAAGAAAAGGGACACCGTCACTTATACCCGGTATATAATAGAAAAAGGAAAGAAATTACTAGGTTAAAAGGTTTATATGGTCGCGGCCATGCTCCGCAGCGAAGCGGAATTATAACGCAAATTATATAAACGGGGCTGTCGCCTTCTTCTGGGAAGATGTCGTTTCGCAGAAGGAGGCTGCGGAGAGGGAGCGGGAGGTAGATCCTCAGGCCGCTCCCCTCCGCCGCAGACGGATAGGCAGAAGGCGGGCATTCACTCAAGCAATGCCTGTCTGATGACCCTGCCGTGTGGTCTGCGTGTAAGGCTCCGTCTGGGGATTGCCCTGGTGTTCTCGGGTAAACCCCCCTTGGCGAGAGCCGGACCGGGTGGTCGGGCTTGTCCGGGCGCGTGGGTAGTGGAGTCGCAGTGTGGACCTTACCTAACGCGCCCATGCGTCTTTCTATTCTATACAAGGCTAGAACGCAGGAGTGTGAAACTAATCGCGTATAGATTGGAAATCACTTTTTTACCAAGGTCTTCCAATCTATACAAGACTAACTAAGACCTAACTAACTAGCTTGTTCCATAATATACAGTGTCAGTACGCATAGGGACTAATCGTGTATATGTTACTGTAAAAGTCCGTAGGTATTGGTAAATCGTAGGTTTTGTCGGTAAATCTTAGGATTAAGAGGATTGTGAAGTAATCTTGCGCGGCGCGAGTAGGTATTTTCTAAAATGCTATCTGTTTCACACCGCTCGGCCTCCCGTCTGGCGTTTACACCACAAATACAACACGCGCAAATTCTCACGCACACAACGACAGCAGCGCGCGACTCCTCGGCGCGAGAACTCGAGATCATTATTTTACTGTTTGTAATGTTTTGCGTTGCTTAGGTATTCCTGACAGCCTTTCCGCTCGCAACTTTGCCTTCTTTATTTTCGTTTTTCGTGAGGGAATTTTGTTTTCCCGTATGAAAAATTATTTTATAACCTTATATTACTCAGTGATAATGTAGCATTCTATTAGTCAATTTTTTTTAAATCAGCCTAGTACTTAGTTTTTAAAAATAAAAAATATAATAAATAAAAATAGCTTTATTTCTAAAAATCATTTTAAAAATAATTACGCCGAGACTTCCCAGTGAGCTAGTTTTTGAGTTTATTCATTACAAACAAAAATACAAATCTTCTTTCTTTATAATACCTATTTTAGTAGATAAGTTTCGTAAATTATTTCAGTATTTCTTTGAAATTTATAGTGTAGGCACTTACTTGGTATCCCTACCAAGTCCTACTTTATAGGACTGAGCTGTTATTTGTTATGAAAGTACCTATCTATCGTACATTTACCTGTCTAAAGAAAATGACTTTTTGTAAGATGAGTGTTATACTGAATTAAAATGATTTTCATTTGAGATGTGAATCAATAATGGATCCTTTTATGAAAAAAATAAACACTAAACATAAAATGACATTTACAATTGTTTAAACAAGAACAGACCTCTTGTTAACTTAAAAATAAATAACAAAAAATCTATTATTTTAGATAGATAAATTAATACTTTTACATACAAACTAAATAGGAGCAGAGATTTAAAAAATATAAAGTAATAATTATGCATGAAATAAAAAATACCTCTCATTTTTATACACTAATCTTGGGTAGTTATACTAATTCTAATTTTTACCACCTCCGTGGTCTAGAGGTTGAGGCCACCGGATGTTGATCGGGAGGTCCGTCCGGCGTGGTTCGATTCGTTGGGTTCGTCCGGACTACAAAAACACTAAAAAGTTAGAAATAATATAAGAATAGGTACAGACAACATCACACATCATTATTGAAGACGGTGCCAAATTTTAAGACTTTCTAGGAGATCATCGTTTGGCACCGACTTCAATATAGAAATGTAATGTTGTCTGTACCTATTCTTACACTATTTTTAACTTTTCAGTGTTTTTGAAGTCGGTTTTTATTTTTTGTAAAATATTTTTTTTGTTTAACTTTTTAGTGAAAGAAACCATAATTAAATTAGGGTATCCCTCGATTTTCATAGGATCCCATCATCAGAACCTGACTTTGGTGACCTAAGGACCACCCTAGGAGTATACTCTACCGAATACAAAAAGAATTTTGAAAATCCGTCCACAATTGGCGGAGTAATCGCGTAACATACACACAAAACGGTTGACACGGTTAGCGCAGAGGTCGAGCGATCGCCTACTGCGCAACAGGTCGCGGGTTCGATTCCCGCACGGGACAGATGTTTTGTATGGCCTACAGAAATTTGTTCCAGTCTGGGCGTATGTGCATGTGATATTCTATGTTTTTGTAACTGCACCCACGACCCAGGAGAAAATCCCAGTGTGGGGCGACGTTTTTATGAAATAAAAAAACCTTTTTAAAAACAAGCTTTTATTTAAATGCGCTAAAAAGAATCAATAAACTTCTACACTAAAACTTTTACTTATAACGTCATTTCACATTTGACACAATTTATATGACATAAAAGCTTGTCGCGAGATTTACTTGTGTGTAGTAACTTAAAAGTAAGTACTTAAAAGAGTACTTTTAAGTACCTACTCGTATTTACTTTGAAAATTGTAATGTATGAAATTATTCACATCAAATTATTTAATTTACTTGTTTATCTACAATCTCGCGACAAGCTTTTATGTCATTTCATCATCATCACAGCCCATACACGTCCCCACCGAGGGGTTCAAGCCTACCCTATGTTAGGGTGACTAGGCCTTAGTCAACCGCGCTGGCCCAGTGCGGATTGGTCGACTTCACATACACCATTGAATTTCTTCGCAGATGTATGCAGGTTGCCCTAACAATGTTTTCCTTCACCGTAGGAGCGTCAGACAAATGTCTAATGAAATTCGAAACGAAAAACACATTGGTACATGGCGGGTCTCGATTCT
This sequence comes from Schoenobius gigantellus, assembly GCA_963935595.1. Lineage (NCBI taxonomy): Eukaryota > Metazoa > Arthropoda > Insecta > Lepidoptera > Crambidae > Schoenobius > Schoenobius gigantellus. Next base: position 12,857,337 of record OZ012544.1, on the reverse strand, counting down.
CGAACCTCGAACTCCCGATTGGAAGGCAAGTGCCGAGTCCACAGCGCCACCGACGCTCATTATGTCATTTAAATTGTGTCAAATGTGAAATGACGTTATAAGTAAAAGTTTTAGTGTAAAAGTTTATTAATTCTTTTTAGCGCATTTAAATAAAAGCTTGTTTTCAAAAAGGTTTTTTACATTTAATTTATTTTTTACTTTTATTTATTTTGAGTTGGTTTCTTTATGGCACATATTTATTATAACAAACAACTACTTACATACTTACATTTTTTTCCTTTTTTGGTTTTGGGAATTTACAGTAAAATTAACAGGCTACAGGCTGCTAACCCTTAAATAAGGAAATTTGTATTGAAATGAAATCTTTAAAATAAAACACTAAAATCAATAAACGTATTCAAAAAGATATTTACTTTTTCATGTATAAGGTATTTGTGAAGATTAATAGTTCCGACTTGAGTAATAACTTTCACTATTGATCGATATATCGATATTACTTTCTCCTCCCTAGGCGACAATAACTACGATAACATTATGTCACATCACTATCACTACATTGTACCCCTGCCCCCGACCCGTATCGTGCGATAGAGAGAGTTGCAAGAAATGGTCGAAATTGTCTACAATTCCTGTTTGAAATATTGTTTCGGGCGATAACTGTTTTACCCCCCTAAACCTTTATGAAATTAGACGCTTTTGGTCTCATTAGATTCAGTATACCTTAATCTATGTTTGTACGTTTTGCTTTTTTTGTAATTCAGTATAATTTAGTGAAAAAAAGAAAAAATGCTCAAGGTAGTTTTTAAGTCGAAAATATAGATATTTAGATGCTAATAACTTATATTCTGAGCAATATTTCTTCAAAATCAAAACGTACAAACCTAGTTTTTCATTATATCTACAAGATTTCCAAAAATTATGAAAATTGGACTATGTTTAGAGGGAGAAAAGCGTTATCGCTTTTTGTATGAAAATTTACAGCTTCACAATCCTCTTAATTTACCAATATAAGTTGGTAAATGTAAGTTTTTTTAGAGAATAGACGATATTTTACCATTAGAGTTTGGCATATGCTAGGATTTACCAATGATGGTTGGTAAATGTTGGTTTTGGGAATTTCTTTACAGATTCATGCTCCGCTGTTTGTGCTCACAATATCTAACCTAACCTACAGTTTTCAGTTTGATCCTATTAGTTTTTTTGATAACAATCGGACTTGGGCGAGAAAAAACGCAACGATGGATTTTACTTATCGATTTTTGCGAGCGGAGCATGCCATAAGATATCCGGCTCGAAGGACCAGAAATTCATGTGCGGGACAGAATGGGAGATAAATACGACTTACTGATTGCTGGTTCTGTGTGTCGCTTGATATCAGCCTGATCTTATGGCTGGTAGGGGATCGCCTTTCTGCCCTTCACACGAGCAGATGATTTTCCGTGCGTGTAGAGTTGTAAATTGAGTGCTGCCAAGCCAACTGCCAGTAATCTAGCACTTGGAGCGGGACTTTTTCGTAAGTCGACCGTTCGCGTTCGCGGCGGAGTTACAACAGGCAGTTGACAGGTGTTTTTTCACTACCGTCGATAGTCGTAATTTATCAAGGATGGGTAAGGATGGTAGGGTGAAAATATTAGGATAACGATGCGTTCAAACTAGCAAATTTGCGTTCCAAACCCAACATGACTGCCCCCCAACACACAAAGAGCTGCTAAGCTCTTTAGAAGAGCCTAAATATAACTAGAGCTAAACTAGCTGAATGTCTTAAGTGACATTCGAAAGCTGATTTACCGTAAAAAAAAAATATATATAAATTATGCTCATGTTCCAGAAAGAGCGTAAAACCTTTTATAAATATAAATATTGTCTAATGTTGATTTGCCGTAAAAAATAAATGAGAATAATAAAATTAAATAATGCGTATGAATGAACTAAAAGCTAAAATTATAAGTAGTTTAATATAAGTTAATATTCCATTGTATCAAACTTTGGTAATGGGCACACCTTGGTCACAGATCTGACAAGACCCTGAACTAGTACTAATCTCAACTACACGAACAACTCCGTCTGTGTCTGGATGTAGAGCGGAAATGCGACCTTTCCGCCACTGAAGAGGCGGGGAGTTATTCTCTTTAATCAGAACAAGGTCACTAAGCTGAAGATTAGGGACTTTCTTGCACCATTTAGACCACTGTTGCAAGTTGTGGAGGTACTCGCGGTTCCACCTTTGCCAGAAATGTTGAGACATTTGTTGAACCAGCCTCCAACGTCTGAGCGGCGAAATGGGTGTGTGATCAAAAGTTTCTTCGGGTAAGCTAACCAGTGGTTGTCCGATGAGAAAATGGCCAGGCGTAAGAGTTTCGAGGTTAGAAACGTCGTCAGTAATTGGACACAATGGCCTGGAGTTTAGTACTGCCTCAGCCCTAGCAAAGACCGTAGACAACTCTTCAAAGGTAAGCACCTGAGACCCAACAGTACGAATGAGTAACTGCTTAGCCGCTTTGACTGTCGACTCCCACAGCCCGCCCATATGGGGCTCATAGGGAGGGTTCATATGCCACTTGACACGGAGCTGCGCTAGACTGTCTGCGATTTGTTGACCTTTCAAATACCTTGCTGCTCCTTGAAAATTTTTGCCACAGTTGGAGTATACATCCGTTGGCACTCCTCTCTTAGCAACAAACCTGTGGAAACACGCCATAAAGGCCTCAGTTGTCAGATCGGAGGTAACTTCCAAGTGGACGGCCTTAACAGCGAGGCACACATAGACACAAAGGTATGCTTTAAGTTTCGTCGCTTTCCGCAGACGTGAAGCCTTGATAGTAATCGGCCCCGCAAAATCAACTCCCACTCTGGCAAAAGGACGAGAGAAGCGCACACGGCTCGCTGGGAGATTCCCCATAAAAGGCTCTAGCGATTTCGCTTTAAGCCGGTGACACCGAATGCATTGGAAGACTCTGCTGCGGACGACTCGCCGAGCAGACAAAATCCAGAATCTCTGGCGGATGATGTTGACAAGGGCAGAGGGACCAGCATGAAGGTAGAGTAGATGATAATAATCTATGAGAAGATAAGTCAAGTGATGAGATTTCGGCATCAGTAATGGATGCTTGACTTCATGCGGTAAGTTAGAATGTTTGAGCCTTCCGCCGACGCGCAGAAGACCATTTGCATCAACAAAGGGATAAGGCTAAAGCCGCCGCGCAAATACATAAGGCTAAAGCCCCCGCGGAATTACAAAAAAAAAGTAAATTACCAGCGTATGTTATTTAACAACTAGCACCATTCGGCTAGTGAGCGCATTGACTAATACAGCACTGAAGTAACAATTCAAAAACGATAGCGAAGATAGAAATTAACAAAATGTATTTGAATGATTCCAAATCACGACATTTTGATCTGACGAATGTATGGCGTATCTGCGAACGATATACGAGTGGTCGTTTTGACTGAGGCATGAATTTTTTTTTTGACGGAATGCTGAACTTAATAAGTAATTCAAGTAATTGATATTTGATGAAAATACCACAGAGTAGGTACAAAGATTCTCTTCGCGAAGGCATTCAAATAAATGGTAGGCACAGATGGTAGGTCTAGGTACATACCTACCTAGCGACTCTTGAATCTGCCTGTGGCTATTTCTATATAGAAATCTGTGGCTCCGACACGACAGTGCAATTTATATCGCAAGGCGCTAATAAGGTAAATAACCGGCAGTAGTTTTTATTATCTAGAAGTTGCCATTACGTGCCTAGCTCTTTGTTTCTGTCTGACGACCCCTGCGAGCATGAACTTGTCGATCGACAAAAGCATTTTGTCCTTTTCACTCCTTAGTAATATCTGTCAAATTTAACGATTTTTGTCGGGTATGTCCTCAGAACAATAATTATTATTGTTCTGAGGGTATGTCGATCTTAGCTGTCAAATTTCGTTTATCGAGAGTTCTATGCTCGCAGGGGACGTTAGGGTTATCCACAGACGTATTATACGTCTGTGGGGTTATCTTGTTATGCTAAGCTAAGACTCCACCTGCGTAAATGTTAGTATTAAAGCCTGCGTCGTAATAAGGCTTAAAAGCTGACTTAATTAATCGTTTGTTTAAATTGTGATCATGTGACTACTTAGGATATGGTATTAAATCTGAAATTCTTTACCGTCACGAGCTTGTTACCGCAACATTTGGCAAGAAGTGAGGCACACTACACAAAGAAAAGGAATCTTGCAATAGGGTGATAAAAGTATGTATACATACCCAAAGGTTAGTTTGGAAAAGAGATTCGCTTTATGCCTCGGATTTATGTCTCTTGTTTTTTTTGGTCTTGTGTACATATTTATGTAATATTGTGTATCTTAAAATGTACCTATACTAAGATAAAACAACAAACCTGATGGTGTTTTTGACCCTGTCAATTCGAATTTTCGAAATTACATCCAGTTAATAAATCTAGGTACCCATGCTTTCGAGTAGCAAAAAGATCTGTAGGCCAAGCACGAATATTTGTAAGATTCGTAACGTTAACGTATCGAGTTCACGATACGAAGGCGCGCACGCGCAAGGCATACGAAGATTGCGGTGTTCTGTGAAGATACTGGAGACACAAAGTACAAGTACACTCCAATTTTTCTCGTCAAATAACATTGACATTTAATTTGACAGACTCGCTTAACGAAAGCTCGGTCCGGTCCATAAGCAGTGCAAGTGCAAACGATTTAACCTTTCGGCTGCCTATGTAACTGTATTTTGTAACCAGTTACTAAAGAAGAAAATTTACACTTTTCTCGTTACCAGTTACAACCTAAAATCTTTTTACCATCTTTTTAACTATTTTTTTACTGCAGCTGTACCAAAACATACCTAGTTAAAAAGGTTGCCAAACATATTTTAGTTTGTAACTGGTAACGAGAAAAGAGATGGGGCAGACAAGACTACGTGGATTCGGGGTTGACTGAGTCGGTTTTAAAAGCACTAGTTTCTTTTAATAATTAGTAATCCTCGTATCAAGAAAAATACATTCCATTTTTTGACAAAGAAGATTTACGGATACCTATTTACAGAACGTCGTCGGTGGCGCTGTGGACTCGGCACTTGCCTTCGATCGAATCAGGAGGTCCGGGGTTTGAAGCCGCCATGTACCAATGTGTTTTTCATTTTACGAATTTCACATTTAAAATAACATGGTCTTAGTTGGATAATAATATATAAGATAGTCAAAGAAGATGTACATCTAGGTATGCTAATATTATAAAGAGGAAAGATTTGATTGTTTGTTTGTTTGTTTGTATTGAATAGGCTTCGAAACTACTGAACCGATTTTGATGAAAGTTGGTATAGAGATAGTTCGAGACCAGGGGAAGGACATAGGGTATTTTCCTCATCATCATCATATCAACCAAGAGACGCCCACTGTTGGACATAGGCCTCCCCCAAGGATCTCCATACCGATCGGTCCCCCAGGTAGCACAAGTAGCAGTATATACACGGTGTTTCATAATAACCAATAAATAATCAATTCCTTATCGAAAACTCATTATTAAAATGTCCCATCTCTAGATGTTTACACGTAATGTCATTCAACCCAACATTTTCATGTAAATTATAGACTATTTTTCAGATAGGTCGAAATTGCAAAACATTTGACCTGCGCTTCTTTACCAGAGATATAATAGTAGTTTATGAAATAGTCACATAATAGGGGGTCTTAAAACACTAGTGTGTGTTAATAGTACCACACGAGTGTTTTAAGACCTAATTATGTGCAATTTCATACACTACTTTATCTACACTCATGCAATCAGTGGTTACCTAAATTAAATAAAAGACACAAAATTAAAACAAAATCAAACTCATTTATTCTAATAATTATTTGCATTTTGAACAGTGCAATTGTGAAACTAATACAGAAATCTAAAACTACATACATTTATATTATTTATTATTTTAACCAATAACAGCAAAATAATGAATGAAAAATTCAGAGAAATGGCGCCAACACCAACATTCTACCGCGCATGCGCTGTTGCACGCGCCGCCATAGACAATGTACTGGCACAAAAGAAAATTGTGACAAAACCTTGGTCGGGCTTCGTCAATCGAACTGTATTTTATTGGAATTCGAGTTACATTAAAGTACTGGTTTTGTATGGCGAACCTGTATTGTAATGTAATTTGTAAAAGGCCAAGGGCTTTAAGTTATGCCTTTAAAATATTAGTGTTGAGTTCTTAATATTAGAATTAGAACATGAGTGTAAATAAAATGCTTTTTAGTCGAAAAAAGTAATAGTAAAATGTTAAAGTTTTTAATACGATGACAAATAAAAATACTTTACTAAAATACTAATATTTTTTTCTTTTTATAACAATAATTTATCATTTTATTAATTACTTTTCATTTTATGCCAATAAATGGGTATTAATATCTGGTTAGCTCATCAAAAAAACACCTTTAAATCAATGGACGACACGGTTAGCGCAGAGGTGGAGTGATCGCTTACTGCGCAACGGGTCGCGGGTTCGATTCCCGTACGGGACAAATATTTTGTATGGTCTACAGAAATTTGTTCCGGTCTGGGCGTATCTGCATGTGATATTCTATGTTTGTAATTGCACCCTCGACACAGGAGAAAATCCTAGTGTGGAGCGACGTTAAAAAAAATAGAATGTGTAACATGCAGTAACATCGAATCGCACTGCTTTGTTTAAAAATAAACAATCTGCTCATGTTTATTCTTTGAAATTCTCTTCAAAATCTGCTGATTGCCAGGCAATCAGAGAACTTAGTGCCATTTGAAATAATACGTCTCGGTGTTCCGTATGTATTATTTAAAATAATATTGGTAAAGAGCAGCGAATTCAAATACAGTGATGGTTGCAGTTAATATTGGTTGGCCTATTTAAGTGGAGGGATTAGTTTTATATTATAATTATAAGCAAGTAGACTCGCTCGCACTTGGCTTTTCTTGTTCATGACAATAACTTATCAGCTATTTAATGTGTTCTACAATGGTGCCAATTCTGTTGACGCAAACGTAGTATTATATTATCTGTGACGCAAACTAAACCAGGACTATGAAATGTTCGTCCGTGATTTCGGGCCCGTCCGTAACCCGAACGAAGTACGTGACTCGTAGCTACCACGAACTATTTTCGGATTCGTAGGTTTAGTACGGACTTACGGACGCATTAACAAGTTACGTGAACGAATGATTGAAAAAGGTAGTAGAAAAGTAATTAAAATTATTTGTATTTAAACAGTTTTGATTTAATAAACTACAGTAATGATTAGCGGAAAGCTGGGTATGTTATTAAAACTGCCAATTTTTAACAAATACATTTTGTTATTACACTTTAACGCGCCATGACAGCCCGGGCTCTTAGTCTGTGGCAAAGTGGCCCCCGGCAAGTGATAAACCAACCTAATCTAGAATGTCACGTTCCACTAATAACATTTTGATGTTAAGGGCAGAGATTTAAATTTTAAATCGTTAGATGCGCCCTTCCCATACATAAGGCGCTCGAAAATGTGTCAACGTTGGGAAGAGTGAGCTCGCTCACTCATTCCGTCGTAGTCTGTCTGTGGCAGAAAGCACCGAGCGTTGGACGTCAAATGCATTTTTTCTTTTCCCTAATTTCAAGTGTAAAATAATAAAATATGTCTTCCTGTGCCTTTAGAAAGTGTTTTAATAACTCGAGGAATTCCAACAAATGTAAGGGAATTACATTTTATGCGTAACTACCTATTTATTAATTATTTTCATCCTTTCCCAAATAAATCACTTACATAATATGGCGTCCGGTACGTGTTTGTACACGAGCGAGACCGAACCATACGTGCGTGAGCGAGATCGATATACGTGTCATTGTTTTGTCGTTTAAACCAAATTAGTTTGACCCCTTGCATAATACACCGTTGGCCGTTAGGTGTCAAAGTTTTATGGCGCGTCGCGTTGTTGTGTGAATTTGTCCTGTAACGCACACAGACATAAAATGTAGTCACTTTTTGGAAGCGCAGGGCGCATCTAACGATTTAAATCTCTGGTTAAGGGGATATTTCCTGCTGCAGCATTATACACCAAAATAGCTTTTGCTGCTTTTGTTTATTTACGTTTTTTGTGATTACATTTTTAAGTGTTTCGGAGTTATTTTTTGCTTTTGTTCACATGAAGTTATAGTATAGCCGCTATCTTAAAGTATCTAGGTATCAAAAGAGTCATAATTGGTGCATTTTTATTTATTCACAACGTAAGCGATTTTCTAAGTATATTGCAAGTGCAACATCCTGAAAATGCCATGGAAAAACAAAAGCGTGATTTTGAGGAGTAAGAAGAAAAGCTTTAAAAGAATATCAAAGAATTATCATTTTCGGAAATAATTCATAAGACGGTTCCGTACACAATAAAAATACAAACATGTGTATCGTACAAACTTTGAAACTGACATACATGAAAACCTACGATACTTATAGTTCCAATGACGATACTTAAAGTGCGAGCGGATTTTTTTTATTTTTTCACGTAAGACACATTGTTTGTGCTTAACGAAATCATCTTTAGTTTCATTCTTATCGGAGCTGAACATATTCAAATTAAGATTCTGCAAAATACTTATCGCAATACAGTTATTTTAAATCTTAAAGAAATAAAATGTAAATCAGTGTGCATTGAATATAATGATTTCCAATATTTCATACCGTTGTCATGTACAAAAATAAATAAAATAACACATTCTGTAGAATTCTTTTATTGCATTGCATATTATTTTAACTAAAGCAATTACAGATTTTAAAACAAACTAAGTTAGTCATAAAAATTATATCTAACAAAATTAAATTGACTCTTGCACTGTGTGTTTCAGAGTTTTAATAAAAAGAAGCTAATATAATTATTATGTTTTTACAATATTAACTTCTTATTATATATTAATAATATCCACCAGAGTGAATAGTTTCATGTAAACCATAATTTAAATAACCATAATAATTATAACTTTTTATCTAACTACCTAAGCTAATCTACACTTTACAACTACAATTTTTAATAACGCAATATTTGTCCCATTCTGGACTAGGTTTGGAACAATCATCCTTAATTGAATGTGCTCTATTTGTTACATTTTTTTGCGGCCAAAACGATTTATTATTTGCGTTCCAATCTGAATGTGCGATGCTTACTTCAGGAAAATCTTGTTCAGGTCTTGTTTGAGCAATTTATATAGCATGGTAAGTATCTGAAAAAAGAAACAATTTGTAAGTGAGTAAAACATTAACAAAGTACCTAGGTATTCATTTATTTTACCTACAGTTAATGCTATCGCACCAAGCGCGTTGCGTTTTCCAGAGTAGGTAGGTACCTATAGGTAGTTATTTGTCTCAGGGTGAATTTGCATTTTGGTATTTTTTAATTATTTTGAAATCTTCTTTTATCTCTAAGTATCTGAAATGCGTGCAAAATTTAAAAAATCGTTATCCAATTATAAAATCGGGTATCGCGTTCATTGTTATGGGAAAATAATTTTAGAATATTTTGTGGCCGTATATTTTCCTTAGATGGTTATGAGACGTTTTACTTAGTTTTATTTGAATTATTAAAATAGTTTTTAGAATATAATGTGGTAACTGCGTTATCTTGTGTAAAAGTGTGCATAAAATCTATCCTGAACAAAACAATAACTAAATAATAAGGTAAAATAAAAAATCATTAACCAGAAATGAATATTTTCCATGTATCGCGAAATGACTCCTTGTTCGTTTGCTTCATTATATCTCTATAGCTTAAAGAATAAAACAATTTGAAAAGTTCGCGATATACAACTGTATAGTGACGAAATGGCAAACAAAACACAGTAATACCTATTTTAGTATTTTATTCTTTGAAAGTAAGCACGAATAATAGTGTGTGTTAATAAAATGGTTTTGCAGAGGATCCCTAAACTGATACCAAAGTAGGTAGTTAGAACTAAAATACTTCAATGAAATGCTTTTAGTATGCGTGTGAACCATTATCAATTTACGTAAACACCTATGGCTTCAGATAAATGACTTTTTACTAGGTACATCAGGCAGAATAGTAGAATTAGTGTGAAATCTAGTACAGCCATGATAGTTTATTTAGACTATAAACAGTGCACTTAGTTTTAACAGCTGTCGCCATTCTTTATTACATTAGCAGACAATCTAATCGAAAATGTTAAAAAAATATATCATAAGTAAGATTTATGTAGGTACTGCTTTTCAATTTGTTTCTGAGAACATTTTTTTAATTTAAATTTTGCAGATATGCTGATAAAAAAAATATTCCTTTTTGATTCGAACAATATTTTCCACATATTTTATATTTAAAACTAAGTATTTTCAAGGCGCGTTAAAATTCTGTTCTAAATGTATATGTACTTTTACAGTAAACTTACATTCGCAACTGATATTAAGGATTATAAGTATGCACTTACCTTATAGAAAATAATATATCATACGCTAAAATACAACAGCACAATTAATAACTTGTCATTGTCACCATGTTGTAAGTTGTGAATTTTAAAAATTCGGAATAATAGTTTTGCGCAACAATATTACTGCTTTGTAGGCCGTTCAAAAACTATGCAGCTATAAAAACAATAGAGTGGTGATCATACTAGCGCTTAGTCTGCATAACTAATAATTTGTGCCATATTAAAGAACTGCTAAACAGCCTTGTGAACACCATAATTATAATTTAATGCTGTTCTAATGCTCTTATACAGAATTGTGAACTGAAGGCTGAATAATTTGTACCCATTTAAGCAGTTAAGTAGCACTATACTCGCTGTTAACTCTATAGCCGGCATAGACAGCTTTTAGAATCCACGTAAACCGCAAGGCAGCGACTACGCAGCTCTCTGTGCTACCTGGGGCCTGCGCCTCCCACATCCAGCGGCTTCCCAGCGGGTAATTTTCCGACGGGAAAAAAATTCCCACGGGAAAACAAAAATAACGCGGGCGAAGTCGCGAGCGGAAAGCTAGCCAATCAAAAGTATAAACCATAGAGCAATAATAAATGATTGCTTGAACTCTTTATAACATTCGTCCCCGCTTATTCCATTTCTGCTATCAACCGACGTGGCGCCCCTTTAATCCTCTTGCTTCTTCGTGGCGTTACCGCCGTAGGCTCTCGAAATGGTGTCGCAAGTTGTTGCTGTAAAGCTGGAGATGTTGCAATTTGACGTTGTACTGCTGGAGAGCACTGCTGTGGTGCTGAAGCTGTGCTATTTGGAAGTGACTCATCTAGGGTCGCTGGTGGCGTAAAGTTATCGTGGTCTGACATCGACGGTGGTACTAGACCGCCTGCCTGTTCTAATTCCTGTGTTTCACTCACCTCTACGGGGCCTGATATTGACAATCTAGAACTTATCTGGTCGGTGTGGTATCGGTATTAAGTGCCATCTTGGGTCTTAACTATGTAAGAGTAGCCGTCTGTGTGACAAGCGCGGATCCATCGTTGTGAGCACGATGGGCATGCCCACAACCCTAATAGACTTGTGACGTCACATTTTCATGGTCTATTGAGATCGATAGGCTGATGATATTGTATCCAATCCAATACCTTAAAAACAATGAATCTTGGTCAGAGTGTTATATTTTTTGGAAATATCTTTGTAGTGCTACACTGTACCATCCTGAGCGAGGTCATACTCCGACTCGCACTTGACCAATTCTCGGATGGCTATGACCACAACCTTTTTTGAGAGCTGGATCCGCGCCTGCTGTGTGACGTGTGACTGATGCTGGTTTCCATCCAGAATTGTCTCTATTGCGACAGTAAACACTCTCTCCCGTATTAAATGTCCCAGGAACAATCTTTGCCTCAGTTTCTATGTTGGCTTTGATTTGATTGTACTGTAACTTTCTTTTCAAGCTCGGCCGCACGTTGTCAAGAACCGAATTGATCTGCCGACCAAACATCAACCGTGCGAGTGTATGCCAGTTGATGAATGAGGTATCATTCGATAGATAAATAAAAATTTATCAAGGCGTTGTTGAAGGTTGCCTCTGTCATCTGTGCTTGCCAACATTCTACTTTTGACGGTGCGAACCAGACGTTCGGCCAGTCCATTTGTTCGTAAATGGTATGGAGAGGATCGCATGTAAGTAATACTCCGATTCTTCCAGACTCTATCAGGAATCGACCACGAGTAGACTGGCAGCTCAGATTTGTATGGTCTACATTCCTGGCAACTACGACAGCGTTTGATGTATGCTTCAATATCCTCGTCAATTAAAGGCCACCATACATGGAATCTCGCCAGCGCTTTCATTGCAGATGTTCCCGAATAACTCCTGTGCAGGTATTTTAATATTGTAGGTCTTAATATTTCCGGTATAACTATCCGTCGCTGCCACATTATGATCTGGCATTCTTCCGATAGCTCACAGCGTTTATTGACATATGGTTTCAATTCGCTTTAATATGCATAGTCTCTCCGGCCCTTAGAATTCTAAGCTCCAGCCATTTCTAATATTCTGTAATACCCGTCGTAGTATTTTGTCCTGTTTTGTTTCATTGCGAATGATTTCTTGTGATAATGCTGTCGCTCATTTTGGTAATGTTTCGTTGTACCTCGATATGATGCATATTGTAGGCTGCTCCTCGGAATTGGGCATACGACATTTCCTCCTTTTACGTATGTGATATCATATTGATAGCTCCCAATGATAAGTGCCCACCTTACTAAACGGTTGTTAACTAGTTTTGGTAAGTTCCTGAATTAGAGGCTTATGGTGTGTGACTAATGTAAATTTAATGTTCCGAGGGTGTTGGTTAAACTTCTTGATGCCGAAAAAAATAGCAAGTGCTTCTCTATCAATGACAGAGTACATTCTCTCTGAATTCTTTAGCTTCCTGGATGAGAATGCTATGGGTTGGACAATGTTCTTATTCATGTAGTACAGGACTGCTCCGACTCCTTTCTCAGAAGCGTCACACGCTAGGTATAATGGAAGTTTATCGTCGAACGCTAGTAAAGCCTGTATTTGCAAGATTGCCATTTTGGTTTTCTCAAAAAGTAATTGTTCAAAATCGGTCCAACGCCATTGCTGTCGACTGCCCGTTAGTATACGAGTATGTAGGTCTGCACATATAGAGTGTAAGTGTGGAATAAATTTCTCATAAAAATTAACAAATCCTAGGAAGAATCTTAGTTCTTTGGCGTTTGTGGGTGGAGGTGCTTGTCTTATGGCATCAATTTTACGTTTTTTTAAGCGTATGCCACATTTGTCAATAATATGGCCAAGGTATACGATCAAAGAATGTGCACTTTTTAAGTTTACTTCTAAGCCAACTTTTTTCAGCTTATCAAAAACTATCGCCAGTGTTTGCAGGTGTTCCCTGTCACGGCAATATCATCATCAAAATATATAGCTACATTGGGTATTCCATTTAAGAGTTGATCTAAGTAATGTTGAAATATAGACGGAGCCCTTACGGAGCCATTGAGATACCAAATGGTATTTGATTGTACCTATTGATAATAACCCTTGTGTGTTGCAATGGTGAGATACTTTCTAGATTCCGGTGCTACTTCAAACTGTAGGTAAGCATCTTTAGGGTCTATTTTTGAATATTTGTCTCCCTTAGCTAAATTTTGTCGTAGTGGGACAAATAGTGGTACCGGGTGTGCGTGCGAAAATAGTACAGGGTTGATAGTGGTGCGAAAATCTCCACAGATCCTGATCTGTCCGTTAGCCTTCACAACGTTGACTGTCGATGTAGCCCATTCCACCCATTCCACAGGTGTAATATTGGGACTAACTTTCGATATAATGTTTTCATTGACAAGGCATTCAAGTTCGCTTTCGATGTTGTGCTTCATAGAGAACTTAATAGGGCGTGGATGAAAATACTTTGGTTCGCAGGTCGAGACGTAACGACTCTGCCGTCCTCTGTCTTCAGCTCCGTCAGCAGACTGACCGAGTGACAGATATCTTGCGAACACTTTGGAGCCCTTGTTCCGCTCGATGGCTTCCTTAATACGTTCTGTATTAAATTGGCGTATGTCGCGAGTCAGAGACTTCGAGATCTCTTTGTTGAGTCGCCGACGAGCATCTTCAGAGGACTGCAGACCCATCCCACGCCTTTCTTCCATCAGCTTAATTGTCGGCTCTGAGATCTTGCTTCTTTGCTTGGTACGGTTGGGTTTGAAAAACTTCGAACCCACCGTAAGGCGCATACCACATTGCACCGGACACCGCTCCGGTGTGCGGCGCTGCGGTTTTTAATTGTGACTGAAGAATCTTAATTTGTATACAAAAACCGCAGGGTATAACACACTCACACCGCATGGCCGTGCGGTTGTGCAGCGCGCGCGACGGCACCGCACTCCCGGACGGTGATGCAGTGCGGTCCGCGGGGTAAGCCACACTGTGCCCCAGTATCGTACGGATTTTTTTTTTTATTTTTTTATTGCTAACGGTGGTGTCCTCATGGACATCTGCAATGCCAGGGGCACAGTTCTGTCACTGCCTACCTGGAGAGAAATGCTCTTCTTAAGCCTCGTTTGAAGAAGGACATATCGTAGCGCTCAGGAAACACCGCAGCTGGGAGTTCGTTCCAGAGCCTACACGTACGTGGAAGGAATGAACGCTGAAACCGAACTGTACTAGATGAGATTGGTTCCAGGTAATATGGATGAACTCTACTGCGATGGCGGGTGGTGCGATGGTAAAAAGGTGAAGAGGGCACCATTGCAAACAGTTCCTCAGAGCACTCTCCGTTAAAGAGACGATAGAGCACGCAGAGAGAACCAAAGTCTCTCCTTTGCTCCAGCGTCTCCATTGAGGCCGTGATATTGGGATCACTGACGATGCGGAATGCACGCCTTTGCAGGGAGTCAAGAGGGTCGAGCTGATATTTGGGAGCTCCCGCCCAGAGGTGCGAACAGTACTCCATATGCGGCCGAATTTGTGCTTTATAGAGCATTAGCCGCTGGCTTGGAGTGAAGTACCGCTTGGCTCTGTTCAGGACGCCCAGCTTTTTGCTCGCCAATTTGGCTTTGTCCTCCAAATGACTCCCAAACTGCACTTTAGCAGAAATTTCCACACCGAGGATTCCAATACCATCGGACATACGAAGAGTAACTCCCTGGAACTGAGGCACTACGATAAATGGGTCCTTCTTCGCAGTGAATGCGCACACTTGTGTCTTCGTGGGGTTGAACTTAACCAAGTTCTTTGCACCCCATTCGGAGACTCGCCCTAGAGAGTCTTCGACTTCAGACACAAGTTGTAACCGCCTTTCTAGCAACGAACTCCGAGGGACATTCTGGTGGTCGGTATACCGCGCATCACCCGTACTGTCATCCGCATAGCAATGTATGTTCTCAATTGACAACATGTCATTGATATGCAGAATGAACAGGGTTGGGGAGAGCACCGAACCTTGTGGAACACCAGCGTTTATGGGCATGGTTTCGGAGCAGCAGCCGTCGACGACGACCTTAATGCTCCTACCATCCAGGAAGCTGGCTATCCATTTGCAGAGTCCCTCGGGGATTCCATATGATGGTAACTTCGTGAGAAGAGCTCTATGCCAGACCCTATCAAACGCCTTAGCGATATCGAGTCCAACGGCGAGAGCCTCACCTTTGCCCTCCAAGGTTTCCGCCCAACGGTGGGTCAGATAAACTAAAAGGTCACCAGCTGAACGGCCGTGACGGAAGCCGTATTGTCGGTCGCTAATCAGCTGGTGTTCTTCTAGGTACCGTAGGAGGCGGGAGTTGATGACCCGCTCCATAATCTTGGAGAGCAAGGACGTTATCGCTATTGGCCTGTAATTTGACGGGTCGGATCGGTCACCCTTTTTGGGAATTGGGTGGACGTGAGCAATCTTCCACGAAGATGGAACCCTATTGTTTTGATAGGAAAGGCGGTAAAGGCGCGTTAGTACGGGGGTAGTATTTTTGCGTAGAAAGGACGTGCATGCGCGTAATAGATCTCGACATAGATAATGCAGTGATGCGGTGCGTCGTGCATCTCAGCTCCGGACGGAGATCGAAGCAAACCGTACGGTGGCACGGTTCCGTACCGCCGCAGCCGCATTCGGTTTTCGTCCCTCCGTACACCGCAGCGGGATGCGGCGGCAATGTAGGACCGAAGTAGCGCAAGTAAGAGCTCGTAACAAATAGTTAATTGTGCAGTTTTCTCTTGCAAAAGGCTATCCAGTAACTCAAATCTTCAAGACTATGGCGTTTCCTATCACATGTAAGTAGAAAATGTACATAAATAAACGTGTTTTATTTAAGTGCAATCATTTCGAACCACTTTAATAGCACGATCGTGTGCGCGTCTGTCATTGTCATTAATTAAATAGTAATGATTTGTTAAACATGCATGGCAAAAGTTAAAATTTTTTATAGACAATTAATTAAGTTTTATCAACTCAAAACTTAATAAATATTGACTGATTTTTTTTAATTCCAAATCGTCTAAACGTCAAAATTTGAATTTGACATTTGCGCACACAGTGCACTACCTTCTTTTCGTGAGCACTGATAGCACCGCTTCATGACGTCACTCATGACGTCACATTGCTTTCGTTGGCACACGTCGCGTCGGTTCAATTCGGACCGGGGGGCTACCGCCTAACTCATAGCAATCACTCGCTATCGCTTCGTGACATTAGTACAATAGCTCTTATGTCATCTTTGACATTAAGGTCTAATTTCACCAACAAATAAACAGGTGGGTTAGTTAACTAACAAACAAGTTTTTGACATTTTACTCATACAATAAGTGTCAAAAACGGTTGTTTGTTAACTATAACGGCCTGTTAAATGTTGGTGAAATTCGACCTAAAACCATTGTTCTAATGTCATGATAACGATAGCGAGTGCTCGCTTTGAATTAGGCGGTACGGCCGCGGGTTGTTTGCACGCTATCGGTACCAATAGTGCATAATAGCTCAATTTGGACCACGGTGTTAGTCGAGTGACAGTAACGTAACCAAAACGTAACTGTCACAGCTGTCACATTCATGCGATTTAAATATTTTTCGTTGATTTGCTTGTTGTTCTTCATTGTTTCTATTGTAAATGAACATATTTATTGTAAAATGAACTAGATAAATTTATTTTGTTTATTGTTAATTTAGTGTTTTAGACATTATATTCTTAAGAACCAGTGACTAATGACTTTGTCATCATGACTTCAGCAGAAAGCGATGCGTTAAAAACAAATGATTTTCAAAGACGTCGTAAACTACGAATTCAGCAGGTTCCCTTTTAGTAAATTATTATATCATGCCCTTGTATATGTTTAACATTTATATTGTTGCAGAAATTTTTATTGTATTCAATTTGAAATTATAATAAACATTCTTTAGGTTCGGGAACAATCAAAAGATATAGCTAAAAAATTAAGACAGCGAACTAAATGCGAAACATTACAGCATATTGTTGATTTGGATGCCAGAAAAGGAAAACAATACTTGGAACATCAGGATAAACTAATTAAACGATTGGAACAGTTATATGCACAGGGAGTAAGAAGTGTTGGTTCAGGTCATAATAAAGCAGCCGTGGTAACAGAAGGTAAATATTGATGCATCTGTATAAACTTTTGCCCATCAGGTAATTAAATATTTTAATGTTTGGTTTTAATTATAGCAAGATCACATGCTATTGGTGGTTATGATCTATCCAAGTTACGGGGTAAGGAAGCAGCATTAGAACTTAAAAGGAAAAAACAAGAACATTTAGATCAGCAAAAGAAATTATTAGATAGAAAAGTGTTAGCGAGGTATTCCTTCTCATTATGGTTGTTATGTTCTTTGATGATGTAATAGATGTGTTATCTTAAGTATTTACTTTGCAGAGAAGCAGCAAATATTATCAGTAGAGAAAAGTCGTCAACTGCTTCAAAAAAGTTCCTAGTAAAAGCATCTGATAAGTCTATAGAAGCAGAACAAAACAATGAAAATCCATTAAACGAACATGAAAAAGTGGATGGAGCTGCTGAAATAAACAAGAATGATATGGCAACACAATGGAACTTTGATGAAGCAACTAATGAATCAGAACATTGTGTTCCTGCATTATCTTTGCCCAAAGATGACAAGGAAAGTGAAAAAGATGTCCCAGAAAGTAAAACTGAAAAGAGTAAGCATTTGGATCTATTTGCTCTGAGTTCGGATATGCCATCTAGTTTGCGAGGTGGAGCTAGCATAACTAGAGAAGAACGGCTTACTCTTAGACCATCATTAACCATGGTTTCAGAGTATTTACAAAACAGGGCACTCAGACTACGAGAAACAGACAACCCAACAACTAAAAAACCAAACAATGATCTCCATAGTTTGAAGCAAACAATACTGCGAAGTAGATCATCTAGGATTGAAGGTACTAATTTGGCATGTTGTGTTCTTGATGATCAAGTAATACCTGTGCCTTCATGGCATGCAGAGAGTAATTGTAAATTGTACAGTTATAGAAAACCAGCTTACTTCATAGAAAATGACAATTTTAGATCACTCAGACCTGTTCATACTGTCTTGTACCCTACACCTACTTTGTGGGATAGTAGTCCATTCCGAAGAAATAAAGATATCAAAAATTCAGGTGACTAATGTAGCACTAGTCTTCTCCATATTCATTGATGCAATTTGTTTCAATTAATATGACTCATTAAATTTTATGACAAGATTCATTGTAGTATTTTGATAGCTTAAGTAGTTAAACTAGTCAACATATCCTGAAATAAGTTTTGTTGTTATGCAGATTACTATAGAATATTTTTTCTTGTTCTAGTTCACCAACTTGTTTCTGACAATTATAATATTATGAGTACAGAAGTAATGCACACCCTAAAAGTAGTTTGTTGCAAAAATATCTAAAATTTTTAATTATTTTAATTTTTAATGAGTATTAACAGATATAGTTTTAAACTAATAACTAGTTTTAAATGCATAGGAAGCACAGTCTACCTACCCACAGGGTGGCTGAGTAGAGTGAAGTGTGGAACACCTAAATAGCTAATAGTTATAAATTTTATTCAAGGTACAACTGCATTTTAAAATAGCTGTTATTACCTTGTGTTATGTATTCTTTAGATTAGAATGTTGACTGAAGTTTTTACTATGATTGTAGTTGATTTAGAAGCCAATTCCAAGCAAACTATTTTGCCCATTATTTCATTTATATGTTACACTTTATGAAATTCTAGCCACAACTCCTTTTGTCATAATTACTGTTTCTTTATGTGTAAAACTTAAGAAAATATATATAATTTTAGCGAAAGAGACTGAAAAATTACTATCAAGTGGAAATGAATCAAATATCACAAGGAAAAATTGTGTGATGATGTACAGTCACTCCACAAGGAATACAAGAGACATACCATGTGATGATACAAATTTGGTAGTTAAAGATTCTCAGTTGGAGGAAGATGCCTATTCACAAGCTTTTAGGCAGACCTCAAATGAAAACACTAATGAGGAGCATTTAAAGAGGTTACAGGAAATGCGAAGTAAAGTAGCAGTGACCAAACATGCTGTAGAGAAAGAATATAATGAGACCATGTCAATTTTGAATAAGATGCCTAAAGAAAAACTCAGTAAGAGCTTGGTATGTATATTTTGTAAACAAATATCCCATCAAAAACTTAAATGTGAAATGTAAGCCAAGTTCAATATATAGAATATGCATTATTGTTGACTTCGCCGGCAAAATAATTGATATCTATTTGGGTGCCAAGTTCAGATTAATAATTTACAGACAATGCCTTTATTTCACCTGGGATGTAATTCAAGTTCAGGATTTCAATTGGCTAGTTTTTATCAATAAACCAAATTTCAGAAATTGTAGTAAATGTAGTAAATTGTGACCCGGCTTTCTCATTAAATTCAACTTGTAAAGATAAATCTGTAAACGGTGGCCCTCTTTTGCCTGTAACACATGAGAGATCGTGTTGCCAAAACATTAGGAATAGGAAAGAAGACTGTTACTCAAATCGTTAAAGGGAAATATGGACAGTCAGGCACAGAAGAGCGAATTTAACATTCACCCGAAAAAGGGAGAGAGACAGAGAAAGAAAGTAATTGGTGTGGATAATTTTCATACTGCTGCAATTCATAACCACTTGTATAGGTATTATTTAAGGAAAGAACTCCCTATAAGAAAAAAATATTGATTTCATTAAAAGAGGCTGGCTTATTTTATGGAA
The DNA here is from genome assembly GCA_963935595.1 of Schoenobius gigantellus. Lineage (NCBI taxonomy): Eukaryota > Metazoa > Arthropoda > Insecta > Lepidoptera > Crambidae > Schoenobius > Schoenobius gigantellus. The sequence continues at coordinate 12,837,160 of OZ012544.1, read as the reverse complement.
GCAAAAAATCACTTTCAAACTTACCTATCTTATAATTATAAGATTGGTATGTATAGCCTATTTGCTAACTTTAGTTGTTAATTTTGAACAGTAGTTTTAAAATACACTTATATATCCATGAGCGCCACCATAACATAAATAAACACTAAACTAGTAGGTAATGGATATTAAGAATTTGTCAAAATAGCTAGTAGGGGTGCTAGTTAGGTACCTACTTTAATATATTATTATTATTTGGTTTTACTGTGTACATACACCGTGTTTTGTTACTAGGTACTCTACGAATATCAATAGGTTATTTAGACCATCATATTGAACAAAAATCGAGAATCGAGAGTTTACAGTTGATCCCACAGTGTAAACATTGTTCTTTTTGATGATCTGCTGAAGAAACTGCTTTAATTTTAGATTAATAAATAAATTATCAACAATTTTAAATTACGGTGTATATCCCATAATTCCACTTAGTTACTCGAATGTTACCAGAGAAATGAAAAAAATGATTCAAACATTTGGTTCAATAGCATAAGGAACATCTATAGCATAAAAAAAGAAAATTGACTTTCAACTATGACCTTGTGATGACGTCAAGTTTCCGTTGATTTAAATTATTTATTTAATTTAGGAAAGCTTTTTAAAAAAGGTAAGTGTTAAAATAGTCTTCATTTTCATTTCGATAATCAATTTAATATATGGCAATTAAAACAAGTGCGATTTTATGATTCGAAAAATAAATAATATTGTGTGATCGCCATTACATGGTTACCACTTACCAGTGCATAGGTTTGATGAACTGTCAAATCTGGCCTATTAAAGTAGTCCAACTATACGAGTAAGTATGAATTATTTTCAGTTTTCTGACTTTTTCCTTTATACAGACAGGGTGAACACCCCAATAACATTTAAGGGTATGTATCCATCAGAAGTAGGGATTCTGTAGGAAAAATATTAGGGCTAACAAACCTACTTTTTTTCCATACAAACTAAATATTTTTTTTTTTGGTTTTCAGATTTTTTTCTTTATATTCGCATAATAGTCTACCTTGATGCCAAATATCAAGTTTCTAGGTCATTTGGAAGTGGGTTAGGTTTTTGATCTATAAGTCCGTAAGTCAGACCTAAAAATTCTGGTTTTTAAATATTAATATATCAAGAACTGTTTGAGTTACTTGTATGACATTTTGGATTCTAGATTTAAAAGCTAACGGGTTTTAATAAATATCACAAATTTCATGTATATAGGTTAAATGAGTTTCGAGTTGTAAAGGGGTCAAAAGTAGGTCGAAATGGTTCGTGTAAGTTAATTATTACTTTATTACTTTGTTGATACTAATTATCAATAAATTTCAATTTTTAGATTTTTTCCTTTATATACGCCTAATAGTGTCTTGATGCCAAATCTAAAGTTTCAAGGTCATCTGGAAGTGGGTTAGGTTTTTGATTGCCAATTTGGTGTTTCTGTCATAAAAATGCCGGTTTTTAAATGTAAATATATCAATAACTGTTTGAGTTACATTTATGACATTTTGGATTCTAGACAAGCTAAGGGGTTTTAATAAAAGTGCCAAATTTCATATATGTAGGTTAAATAGGTTTGGAGTCAAAGTAGGTCAAAATGGTTCGTGTAATATTATTAGTTTATTGATATTAATTATCAACAATTTTCAATATTCAGATTTTTTTCTTTATATACGCGCGATAGTCTACTTTGATGCCCAACATCAAGTTTCTAGGTCATCTGGAAGTGGGTTAGGTTTTTGATCCATAAGTCAATCATAAAAATGACGGTTTTTAAACGTTAATATATCAATAACTGTTTGAGCTTCATTTATACAATTTTGGATTCTAGCTAAGCTAATGGGCTTTAATAAACGTACCAAATTTTATGTAGGTATGTGGGTTAAATAGGTTTCCAGTTGTGAAAGGGTCAAAATGGCGCGAAATGGTTCGTGTAACCGTGCGTTTGCACTGACGAAACATCTACATAAAGACATGTTTTTTAAACATGTTTCTGTCAATGTTATTGAATGCGTTTCCATTGTCAACATCCCAACATGTTGCAAAACATGTATGAAGTCTTTAACAGCCGAAAGTGCTAACGCAATCGTTGACAAATTCATAAAAAACGTTGACAGACAACAAGTTTTGAGGCGATCCTAACGCAATCTGCAACAAATCTTATCATTTGTCCGAATCCAACACGATTTTCGGCAGTGCGAACGCAAAAGCATACACAACAAATTTTGAGATTTGTATCATACAACAAGTTGTAAAACATTGCATGTTTTATGTTTCTCAGTGCAAACGCACGGTAATATTACACACTGCTGCTACGTCGCCAGTTTCCTTCTCTTTGAACTTGACTGGACACGCTGCTGCGTGTCTAGATGTCTGTATGATATTAGTATTAACATCATCACATATAATGTGTGAAATAATAAATAACACCAGGTTTACGTTCGGCTTCCCTTACGCGATTTTCTATAGAAATCATTGATGTCCATGTTCAATTCAAGCATCTAAGCGGCTTGCTCACATTGATTCATTGACGTTTTTAACAGCGCCATCTACAAAATTATGGTACTTTTTATATAAAAAGTACCATAATTTTGTAGATGGCGATGGATTTTGTATTAAAAAGTAGCTCCTTTTTTATATAAAAAGTACCATAATTTTGTAGATGGCGCTGTTAAAAAGTAGCTCCTTTTTACGAATTTTGGGTGAATTCGGAAGGTAGGCCGATGGGAATCGGCTTATATGGACCCTGCCCCACTGGTAGTATACAGTGTGAGTCTTCATAAAGTGCACATATTGAAATTGGGGATACTACGCTTAATTTTATCGACAGAAAAGATAATAAAAGAAAATTCGAATAAAATATTAACTGAAGGTTGTCTATTACTGGACTTGGATCAAATATTAGAGACCGCCGCGAGCTACCGGAAGTAATCATTGACCGCAAGTAATTACTGACTGACCTATTTGCTGACCCAAGTATCGTCAAATCCCGAAATTTGCACAAATGGTGTCCTAAAGGTGAAAATCCAAGACTAAACCGTTCATCGACATTCCAAGTTAGATATTCAATAAACGTTTGGGCTGGACTAATCGACGGTATGAAAATTGGACCAGTGATATTGCCGGCAACTTTGACCGGTGAAAGTTTTTTAAGACTGCTACGAGACGAACTTCCGGAGCTATTGGAGGATGTACCTTTGGCTTTACGTGTACGAAATCGTATGAATCTGCAAATAGATGGATGTCCTGCTCATAATGCCAGAGATGTGTGGTCTACGCACACAATACATACCTACTTACTTGAGAAGACATTTGCCGTTTGAAAACTTTTGTTTATCAGCGAGTTTACAACAGACATTCGTCACGAGAGCGGTAAACAAAGCATCGTCGCCCACGCACTCAGCCGCATAGAAACAATATCGTGCCCATCAACAATTAACTACGAAGAAATCGCCGCCTCACAAGCAAACGACGCAACTATTCAAGAACCCATTCGACAACCAAATTTATGAATCAAGAAAATAGTCACTCCGAACACCAACATACAATACTGTACTGCAAAATATCAACAAGCCAAATTCGACTATACATCCCCGAGCAACACCGCTAAGAAGTATTCCGAAGCGTCCACAACGTCACTCATCCCGGCACTCGCACAACTCGCGCAAGCTGATGACATCAAAATACTTTTGGCCATCCATGAATGTCGACATCGGGAAATAGACAAAAAGCTGTACCAACTGCCAGAAAAACAAGACACAACGACACACGTTTTCCGAAACAGCAAGATTCCCGCCAACCGATCGATTTCAACATGTTCACATCGACATAGTTGGGCTACCCGTAACGCAACAAGGACATCGCTATCTCGTCACTATGATCGACTTAGTCACAAAATGGCCCAAAGCAATACCTACGGACAACATAACAGCTGAGACGATAGCCGACATCGTGCACACTCACTGGATTACGCGTTTCGGTTGTCCCACAACACTGACAAGCGACCAAGGAAAACAGTTCGAGAGCCAACTATTCAGCAACCTAATGAAAATACTCGGAATCAAGAAGAATTGCACTACTCCGTATCACCCACAAAACAACGGAATCATTGAAGGCTGGCATCGCTCATTGAAGACCGCCCTACGCGTAATACTGTCCGACACAAGTTCGTGGATAAATGAATTACCTACTGTGTTACTCGGACTACGCCCCGCTCTACGCACAGACGCCGGAGTTAGCGCAGCCGAACTTACTTACGGCTATAACCTACGACTCCCGGGTGAATTCTTCCAAAAATCATCTATACCTACGACAATGGACTACACCTACGTCGAAAAGCTACGTTCCACTATCGAAGAAAACAAGCCGCAATATCACACTGCACATCACAACAACAACAAACACATTTTTGTGCATAAAAATCTACACAACTGCAGTCATGTGTTTGTCAGAGTCGACGCAGTGAAGAAACCGCTTCAACCACCATATGAAGGCCCTTTCAAAGTTATCAAGCGAACAGATAAAGTGTACACCATTCAGTTACCCGATCGCAAGACAGCCATATCTATTGACAGATTGAAGCCGGCATACTTTACCACACCAAACAGAAGCGAAATTACCATACATCAAGCATTACCGTTACCACAAAACAAAGTTACCTTGCAGTTACCTCAAACCAGTACCAACACCATACTCAGCAATAGTGCTGAGGTATTGTGCCTAAATGGTGCCCATGGTGTAAAAAGACATCGTCAATATCAATTTTGTCTTTTAGACCATACCTGGGAAATTAATAGCTACAAAGATATTTCAAAGTTCAAAGTGACAATTATTTTTTCGAGGTTATTATACCAAACTGTTTGGTACATTATTTGTTAATTTTCGTTCAAAGAAACATCAAAGAAAAAATCTGTATTTATTAACAAATAAGAGCTTTTAATTCACAAAGCGCTGTCTATTGCCGCCACGAACCGCTGACTCATGCAAAGACGAGACTTAGCGGTCTTCGTTATGGGTGTTTTTACACCTGTATGTGTTTACTAATAATAACTTACTTTATATAATTACAGAAGACTTCATACATGGATGAAAGTAGGCAAAAAATGCAGAAAGATAGACATCAACAAAAGCTGCAGCATGAATTTCGTAAAATAGAAAAAGAACATAGAAAAGATTGCAAAAAGGTAAAATATACATATCATTGTGGATGTTTTCCCCAGAATGTTAGGCTGAGGTGTTTTAAACACCCATACTTTGACATTTTTAGGCGAGCCTTTCTTTCGAGTGAACATTTCTTTTGTGTTTATACCATAGTCTTAGGGATAGCAATCCAGCGGCGTTTTCAATCCAGCTGGATTCTTGCTGGATTGACCTGAATCCAGCTGTATCCAGCGCGGATCCAGCAAAATGTGGAACGAAAATAAAAAGATGACATTTTTAAGACTTTTTTTATTAATTTGTACTTCTTACGATAATCTATGAAATCTTTCACTGATTTGGTGATATCTTATATCAATTTGCTTTAGTTTTTTAATCATTTGAGATCAAAAGAATCAACTTAAAATACTAACACATAACCTCATATAACATTTTAGATAATGTTTCTAAGTAAGCAATATCTTATTACGTTTATGTTTAATGATAGGACGGCTAATCAGTAGCAATCAGTCTTACAAATTCTTTTAATATTAACTACAAAAAAGGACCATAATAATAATACTATTTTAATCTTCAATCAATTTTTTGTATCAAAAGAAACTCCGAAATAATCTTCTCTCCACTCTGTACACTCACAGTATACTTTTTGTAAATGCCCTTTTAACCCTGTAGTGGAGCGGTTGCTAATAAGCAATTTTTTTAAACATAGCGAGTACTTGGCGTTGGCACTTCTACTATCCAACTTTACGAAAAAGTCGCACAAACTTTTTTCACCGTCGCTTGAATTCTTGGTCGACATTTTAAACTGTCCGAAAAACAGCGTTAAATCTGTAATGAAGAAAACATCGGTGAAGTATAAGATGCATTTGAATATTATTTGACACTGATAGAAAAAAATCATTAAAATCAAGTAAAATTACTTGGCTCAAGTATTTTTTCACTCCAATACTGCCTACTAAATATCTACTTGATTGAAGAAACTAAATACTTGATTCAAGTTTTCCCAATCATTGTTTTAAGAATTCCCGTTATTCGATTGAGGAAGCTCAATACTTGATTCAATTATTTTTAATACTCAATGCAAAAATTGAAATTACTTGATGGGGAACATTGAACGATTTAAAAATCAAATTACTTGTTTAAAAAAAAACAAAATACTTGCATATATAAGCATATATAACTTACTTAAATATATAAGCAGTTGATTCAAGAATTAAATAATTTGATTGAAGAAACTCAATACTTGTATACTGACATATATATTATAATAACAACAAAAAAAAGTAATATTAACTCGAAGAAAGTAAAAATTACTTAATTCTAAAAACTTTTACTTGATTTCATATCAAGTAAATTAATTATTTGAAAAAAAAAGTTCTATCAGTGTAATAGAACATACATAATGCCTAAAAATAAATAAATACAGATATCACGATACAATAACTTAACAAAACCAATAAGGTACTTAATATTTTATTTAAACTATCGCTTCCTTCTTCGAGAAAGTAAGAGACATGAATCAAATTAACATTAATAACTAAATTATTTAAAATAAACATTTTACTTTACTTACCATTCAGTCTCGCAAACAACAACCAACACGCACTCCATATACACTTTAGTGACACAAAAACACTTTCTATCGAGACGAGAGCAGTTAATCAACTGTTTTTGATTTATAAAACAAACAAACAAGCGGTACAGGTCGTAAGGGGCAAAGGGGGCGGGCGGCGTTTCATTCGACATGCGACACGTGCTATACTGCTATGGTGACGGCATCCTTGCAGCGCAGTTTTGAAAATGGCGGCAACTCAAAACTAAACAATAGAAATATTAATACGTTTGCGGATCCGCATCGCTGGATCCAGCATTGTATGCTTGATCCAGCATGTTCAAATAGGCGCTGGATCCAGCTGGATTGCTGTATGCTGGATCCAGCAATTGCAATCCCTACATAGTCTATGGTTGTCACTTGAATGTTTTTGCTTTTAGTTTAAACTTGATTAACTCGAAAAGTATTAGGTTTCCAGATCTAAGACAGGCAACTAGGGCACATCTGATATTTAACTTATATACTTCTTAAAAAACATTTCGACGCTCAAGTTACATGCGTTTTATATAAGAATATATATCACACACATACACACATACTTATATACTTTTTTAGAAGTTACCGAGGTCTCAACATAGCACACAAGATGTAATTGAAGATGCCGATTTTGAGAGAGACCACATGCAGTATTCTTGGATGCCAGTACCAGAGAGTGATGGCAGTTTGGCTATACATTCAATACCCACGACAGCAAAAGAGGGGAAGACTGCCAACACTGTAAAATTTAGTCAAGCTGATACCTACCATGAATATAGATCAAAACATAAACATACTCCACCAACTAAAGACATAAATATTAATAAACAAAATAAAGCAAATATTGAAACTGTTTTTATTCAAAATGATGGAAGCGATATGAACAATTATTCTACAAGTTCTTTAGATACTAGTTCAGTAGAAAATTTGAATCTTGAGACAGAGTCTGAAAAAAAGCCGTCAGAAAATGTGTCAGGAACTGATAAAATAATAATTTACAAAATTCTTAAAACCAAGATGGACAAAAAAGACAAAGAGAGGAAAAAACTTAAATTGATAGATGATGTAGCGAGAGTTCTAAATTCAATGAATAAAAAAAGGTACCAAAATGTAATAAGTAAAAACACAGAATTTGAGCAGTCTAAAAATCCTGTCAATGTAGCTACTGTTGGAGAAATCAATGAGGGTAGGTAATATTCTTATTGTGCAACAATTCTATTTAAAAGATATTAAAAAAGTATTTCAACTACGAAAAGTAACATTTCTTTATTTCTCCAATTTGTAAAAATTTACTAAAATAAAATATTTCGTATGGAAATCAAACATTCAATTTTGTTCTAATTCTGGAACATGATATCAAACAACACATTTTGTATTACATCAAAAAATCTTTCTCAATACATATAAGTAATATCAATTTTATAGCATTAATGGATGTGTTTGTGCTATATTTTTTGACTCAAATGTTTTCATTAGATCTATACCAAGACTTAAAATTGACTCTTATTTTCTTTCAGGTATATATGAAGTTGTCAGTCAAAAGGGGTGAGTTCTCTCGATTTAAGCTATTTACGTAAAGAAATCCGCAGTCCACCCTATAATCCTTCACTGTTCCCTGCCTTACAGGCTGTCCTACAATATGTCAAGTTACTATACAACTAATACTGAGATGTGGCAGAGAAGAGTAGATCGAAAGCCTTGGTGGTGATTAAAATATTGTTTATAAATAATACAATGCTTGCTGTCCTAGTCACATCTTATGCACGATGTTTTATACATTATGAATTACCTTTCAGGGAAAATATAACAGCTTTCTTTCCTGCTAAGAGAGATAAGGATCGATTAGATGAGAGAGTGAATACTAAACCTTGTACGTGTGACAAAAAAGGAAGTGAAGATTCTATAAGAGGTGATTTTCATTGTTTTAGTAATTAATTTTATTTAACAGCTGCAATAAAACAGAATTAAAGAATACTTTTCTGTTTACAGGAACCAATAGTCACCTGGGCGATAAATCTTTTATTAGGTAAGTTTTAACAGGCTAGGTTATTAGCGTTGCTCTCTCACCAGTACTGAGCTAGCATGGTGGGAGACCAAACGATCCTTTTTAGGGTAGACCTATGCTTAACAGTGCCGTTTTGTTGCTGGGCGAGTATGATGATTAATGTTAGGTATTGTTTTTCACGTAGGTAAATTCAATATTTTGACATTTCTCTTTCTCGAGGAAGAATAAAGGTGTAAATGGAAAATCAAATCAGATTTATTTATATTTGCAGGGCACAAAGCGAGGCATGTAAAGAAGACTGTGCAATCAATTTAAAATCTACAGAAAATACATATAAAGAACCGTCGACTTCAACTTCTATGTCTTCTTTTAAGACTGCAGTTACAGTCGAAAAATCTATTGGCAATGAACCATGTGTCAAATTGTCAACTGACAACAATCAAGATGCAGGAAAACTTTATATAGGTGCTAGTGGTTTTCTGAAAGATGAGGCGTATGAAGTCATAATACAGTTACGGAAAAAAGACAATGCCAATGTCGACGGCAAAGAATCAGTTTCCCAGTCAACAGAAAATAAAAGCATAAGTAATACACATATTGCAGAAAACTCATCAAAAGTAGCGCGTGATATTTTAAGTGCCTCTAACAAAGAGGAAACTTCTAAACCGGATAGCGGAATTATATGCTCAGAAACATTATCAAAACGTGTATCGTCACAAGATCTATCTCATTTGCAAACAGCGGATTTTGCTGTGGAGCTTCCAAACAATAAAGATACAAATAATCAAGCCGATGTAAATGCAGGTCTTGTAGAGACTATACCAAAAGAAACAATTGATAGAGCTGTACATACAACTCCTCAACATTCTTTTGCGATTCCTGATTATTTTCGAAAAACTGAACCTATAGTCAGACCTACAACTTCGACATATACACAAACCAGTATCAATTCGCCTTCCTTAAGACCAACCTTTCACATGAGTTCATCTACTTCAACAGCTTATATGAGTCCACCAGACACTATTTTACCCAATTATTTAAAGCAATACTGTTCTAAAATTGATGCTGCCCATACATCACAAGATGAGTTAAATGAAACAACTGAACCTACTTCTGAAAATATCTATGAATGTTCAAAATTTAAAGGTTATAGGCGGTACGGGAAATCTTTTAGAAACAAAGAAACATCAAGGCCTTCGTTAAAAAAATGTTTCTGCTTACATAATTGTCGACGTGGAAACTGTCTGGATCACGTATTTGAGAAAAGAAATAAAAAATGTCATAAACGTGAAAGTCATGCAAGTTCGTACTCTCAATGTAGTTGTCATAACCACAAAAACAAGTACAAAATCGCAAAAACAAAAACGCATACAATTTCTAGTGCTCCAAAGATTCATAAAACTGACAATGCTGACAAAAATAAATCGAATTTAAACCCTGCCATAAAAAAATATGTAAATAAATTATTAGAACTCAACAATAATGGACTTAAAGCTATTGAAATTGCAAATCAAGAATGTAGTTCAGTTACTACCCCAAATAGTTCTATTGTTAATGTGCCTCATAATATCAATAAAAGTAAAACAAATATCAGCACACAAATATCATTAGAACAATTAAGAGATATTTTAAAACGTCAACTGATATCAGAAATTGATATAAAAGATACGAGAAATTCTAAGCGATGTGTGTCTAAAACACCGAAATCAAAACACACTGTTCACAAGGTAAAGTCCTTAAATATATCCAAGAAATTAATAAAAAGCAAAAGACTAAACAGAACTCCTTTTTTTAAATCAACATATGGTGACATTATATCTTCACCGACATTATTTAGACGTAGCACGTCACGCGATCATATTAGAAATGAATTCGATAATATTCCATTAAATAGTAAATGCACTAGTTATATTGAAAGAAAAAGCAGTAGTCATAAAAACGCAATAGAGTGTAATCCATACGTTTTACCTCTAAACAAAGCAACGTTAACTTGTCTTGAATCTGAAAAAGAAAACATCAGAAGTGATTTGGCTGTTGATAGCTCAACTCAAACAATTAGTCAAAACTTTGATAGTGAAGTTAATATTGTTAAAATAGCAGAAGGCAAAATTCAAAACATGGAAAAGATTGCAGATTTAACCGAAAAATGTACTAAAAGGCTGTCAAATCTTGCTAAAGTACTTGATGAAGTTAGGAGAAATAAATCATTGGCCTATAGTCATATTTCGACATCAGACACAGCATCCGATTCGGAACAGAAATCCGAAAAATATATGAATAAAAAAGAAATATGTCAACAGATTAATAATAGTAATCGCACAGAGAAGACAGAGGAGCTAATATCGCCTACATATGAAAATATAAATAACAATGTCCCTATGGTTTCAGAGTATATTCCATTTTTGAAAGACATTCCTAAACCCGCAGAATTTAAATGTTCTTCTGGAAAGCCAAATAGTGATATAGTGAATATTATAGATACACAATATACTTCTAAGTCAAGAGCGAAACCACCACCAGCACTATTACGCAGTAATTTAAAACACAGACAGGATGTTGTTCCACATGAACTGTCTACTGTTGTAGAAGTTGATTCACCTATGAGTATAAAATTGAAAAAGCAAACATCAACAAGTTGCAATTCAGAAAATGTGACCAATATTTATGATAGTAATAGCGTTGCTGATTTAAATTTAAACAAAGATAATATTAAACAAGACGGTAATCCAGATTTATTACAAAGTAATATTACGCTAGCAAACGATTTTATTAATAATTCTAAAATGCAAATGATGGACATCAAACAATTTAATGACGTTATGCTTAAGCCATTTATCAGTCTTCAAGAATATGCAAAGCAGTCTGATGGAGCATTAGACGAAGTTTCTAACTATGAAGATATAAATAATAAAGGAAATGAGAAAGGCAGTGATGATATAAGTTCATTGCATTCAGATGGTAGCTTACCGGATGTGATTTCCGAATTGTTAAAACGAAACATAATTACTGAACCTTTTAAATTTGACACTTTATCTAATGTCAATTCTACTACATTATCTTCGGAATCCACAATATCAGTACTTGCTCTTTCTAAAGTTCGAAACACTAAAAAGAAATCCAGCGTGGCGTTTGATAACAAGGAAAATGTATCGGAAACTTCGGACAGTTTAAGTATGTCATCTAATCCTGATTTAGAAAACGCGTTTAAAAAACTCGGCATGGGCTGGGCATCTTCTACTCTAAAGAAAACAAAAGAACGTTTAGCACTCTCCTCATCCTCTAATACTTCCAGCTCAAGTATATCACATTTTAAAATAAAAACTGTAAATGAATCGGATATAAGAGAGCTGGTCACTGATTCCATGTCTTCAGTGACGAAATCGTCTAAGCGGGCGAAACGTAGAGAAAAATTATATGACGATGCTAAAAATGCTGAACAACAAACTTCTCTTGGAAATTCAATGACAGTAAAAGAGTTTTTAACAAATGAACTCGCAAAGAAAATAACATTTACGAATAAATCAAATAAGAATGAAACAACCGAGGAATTTATCTCTTTACTAGAAACGAAATTGCCCGACGAAATGAAAGGTATCACTCATTTGGACGCTGAAAATACTGCAGAAAGTTTACCCAGTGGCAATAACAATAGAGCCCGCACTTCAACTCCAGTCCAAATTTTTAAATCATTAACATACCAGTCAAGTACAAGTTCGAATTCATCTAAAGGACTGTTTAGCAACGCTGACGATCTTTCTTCAGTCAAAGGAACATCTAATTCATTAAGAAATCACTCCACTTCTGAAAAGGATGACTTAACTGTTCCTAATTGCAGTTTAAAAGTAAGGAAAAATTCCCCCGCATATAGCAAAAGCGAATAATATTTACAGTTCACCTACGTAGATTTGTATACTTATACAGGCGTCCCAAAAAATAGTATCAAGCGGAAGTCCAGAGATAGAGCACCTCTTGGGCTATCCGAATCACCCTCATGTATGTTCCGCGATTTTTTGTAGTTTTCGAGTTATGAATTTTTTACTCAACTTTTGAGAATTTACGACCTGAACAACTTAAAAAAATTCAAAGAAAAAGTACGTCTTTTTTGAGATATTGTTTTTGCAACTGAATCTCCATCAGTTATACTTTTATGCTTAAAATAATCAGCTTTGTACCTTTCATGAAAGTTATGAAAAAGTTGATACAAAGTTAAAAATTAACTTTTGGTAAATTATGAGTTAAAATTTAAATAAAAAATCCTAACAGGTGATTTCATGGTTCCTAATTAGGTCTTAAAACTTTGCCAGACTGTTGGCTTTCATAATAATTTAAAAAAAGTAGTACATAATGGACTGCTTTCGCTAAAATCGGCTTACAAAGAGCGCGAGGTGAAAAATTAATAAAATTAACCTTCTGATGACAATATTTTTTATCATTTTATCATTCTTGAGGGTAATAAGTTTGTTCAGTAATCAAAAGTGACTGCAAAATGACTAATCAAAAATGACGCGTAGCACAAGGACCCCGAGATAAATATGTCTATCATGAATGTCACTTTTTCGACATCAAACAATAGCTATCTCATTCGCCACTGTCAAAAGTGACATTTCGGCGCAGACAAACAGGTCGAGAAAATATTCTCGCGATCATTGTGCGTGCAGGAAAGCTAAGATTTAGACATTTAGAAGTTTAATTTTTATAAGATTCATTTAGTTCTCTCTGCGGTGTGATTCTTTAAAATAATAAACCAAGACCAAGACCAAAACATAATAAATCCAAAAAATCGTTATGAAGGGCGGACTGAATGAAACAAAATGTAATTTTTATTGATTATTTATTAAGTAACTACAAAAAGTTTTCAAAATGTCGACCTTCCTGCTCGATACAAATTCTACATCGTCTAAAAAGTTTTATTTTATGACGACACGGTTAGCGCAGAGGTCGAGTGATCGCCTACTGCGCAACGGGTCGCGGGTTCGATTCCCGCTCGGGACAGATATTTTGTATGGCCTACAGAAATTTGTTCCGGTCTGGGTGTATGTGCATGTGATATTCTATGTTTGTAACTGCACCCACGACACAGGAGAAAATCCTAGTGTGGGGCGACGTTTTTTAAAAAAAACAAAAAAAAAAACAAAATTTTAGTCGTATGAACGCTAATCTGTTGTTTTTTACTGTTTCTTCAAATAAATTAATTCTTTGTAATATCCACAGACAAAGAAATCGATGGGGTTCAAATCGGGGGACCGTGGCGGCCACGCATTGGGCTCCACGACCTATCCACTTATCTCTAAATCTTTCATTTAAGTGTTGTCTGACAATTCTCGCATAATGGCATAGAGCACCGACGTTTTGGAAAATCAATGATTCTACTCGTTAACAGGTCTATATCTTCGAGTAAACCGTTGAAATCATCTCGTAAAAATTCCAAATAGGTCTGGCCGTTCGATCGGTCAGGTAGTTCGAACGGACCAATCAGCTGTCCGTTTAAGATGCCTGACCACAAATTCACGCTAAATTGTTCTTGAAAATTGGAATCACGTGTCAGATGTAAATTTTTAATGCTCCAAGAATAATAATCGTGGATGCTAAAAATCCCACATCGTTTAAAATGAGATTCATCGGTCCACTGAATATTTTTGAAAAAATTTTCGTTTTGAGTTTGACGCCGTAACATTTCCTGACAATACTCTTCTCGGATAGTCCTCGGGCTTAAGCTGCTGTACTCTCTGAATATGATACGGGTGAAAACCCTCTTGTTGGAGTATTCGATGTGCCTGTGATTTTGGAACTCCGATTCGGCATTCTAGAGTTCTTACACTAACTGATGGATCTCTTGCCACTTCATTGAGCACTGATTCGACTGTATCTGGGTCATGCATTTGAGATGGACGCCCGGATCCTCTGCCTGATAGGCGACCTTCCATGTAACAGTTATGGACTCTTAAAATCATACGATGATCAGGCCAAGTTTCGGGCTGAGGTGCACCTCCATTTTGTACTTGCTCCCAGTACAATCTGGCTGCTTCAGAAACGTTTCCCTATGCATAGCCATAAAAGTAATGCATAAGAGCATAATCTCTTGATGAAAAAGACATAGCTCACCAAATTAAACTGCTCGAAAAGTCCGCTGAGAAAGCCAAATTAGTCGAAGTCCGTATCTTCACAAAACCAAATCGTTATCTCACTCAAATAATAATAATAAATATATTTATTTTCCTTCCACATTACAATGTTTCAAACAAATATGTTAACAGTGCAGTATAACGTGGAAGAACAGGAGTCCAAATAGGTAAACCCGTGCTATGGATCTCCTGGTCTCCACCCCCTCAGGACAAAGAAAGTAAAATTTTTATATCTATCCTCCTTATTACAAAAGAAATGTACCACTTAGAAACCACTTACCACTCAAAGTCCGTAAAGAATGCAACGTTTGTGAAGTAATCACAAATGAGAAACTTATTGTCGTTCACAGCGAGTCACAGGAATTCTTCTCGACTCTCCCTTCGGGGAGTCGGGGTAACCGTTCGGGGCATTGGCCCCCCTCGGTGGGTTCTTTCGCCAACCGTGAAAACGGTTGGGGCGTTGGGTGTGTGCGGGGCCTTTTCGGCCACACCACACACATTTCTTCTTCTTCCTTTTTGTCGGTCTCAAACGTCCAGGGAGGGCGACCTTGTGTCATCCTCCTCTGGGTGATCTATCAGGCTTCTTGGGAAGGCCCTCCGATCCGGTGGGCGCGCGTGGTAGGGCGCGATATTTTTGATGTGCGGGTGTTTCGAGCTGGCGGCCTTCTGGGACAGTCTAGTCGCCAGGCGCCTGATGAGTTCTGAGCTGTAAATCAAGCATGAGTGCTGTACAGGTCAGCTAGGCATCTGAGGATGGCGGGTACTGGGTCTTCCCCGGCCATTATTATTCCAAGAATGTGTTGTAATATTTGCCTACAAGCTAGGATCGTCCTGTCGCGCCCGGGTTGATCCTGCTATGCGCAGGTTGCCGTCGCCGGTCCACTGCCTGGAGCGGGCGTGGTGGCTGCGATGGTTGCCCGTGGTGCGGGCGTGGCAGCTGCGATAGTTGCCCGTGGTTTGGGCGCGGCGTCGTGTGGCGGTTGCTGATCCCGATTTGCAGGGGCCAGGGCGGCTGCTGTCGCTGGAGGGGCTGGAGTCTTCTTCTTCCTCCCCCCACGCCTCCTTTTATTCTTGCCCCGCGGGGGCTGCCCGGGATCATTTGCCGCCGCCATGAGGGTCTGTGAGCCGGATGGCTCTTCTTCTCCCACGGTGGCCAGTTCAGTGGGTCGCATTGGTAGGAAGGTGCGCGATACCGTTCCTGCCCTTCGGTTTCGCACCTCCTTGCGGTAGACAGGGCAGCTTGAGTTATTCGCGGTGTGTGGTCCGCCGCAGTTCGCGCACGTCGGAGGTTCCTCCTTTGGTCGTGGGCAGTCTTTCGCCGCGTGTTCTCCTCCGCAGATCACGCATGCCTGGGTGCGGTGGCAATTAGCCGACGAGTGGCGGAAGGTCTGGCACCGGTGGCACTGTGCCGGCCCCTTTCTTCCTCTCCAGGCTTCAATCTGGACTCCTGGCATACCCAGGAGTTCTGTTACTTCATAGATTGCCGGTGTGAGGTCGGCGGTACGATGCAGCTGCGCATAATAGATGCAGCCAGGCCTTCCTCCCCTGGCTCTGATTTGGCGCGCATACTCGGCGTCAAACCCTCCCGGAGTCCTTCTTCGATTTCCGCTGGCTGCGTGTTAATGGGTAGGCCGCGGATGGTCACCTTCAGGCTTCGTTGCGCTGGGAGCGCGTAGCAGAACCAGGACAAGTTCTGGCTCTTCTCTAGCTTCACCAGGTATCTCTGCACCTCTCTGTATTCCTGCTCTGAAGCGGGAATGAAGCGGATGCCTTTCCCAAACGGTCGCGCGTTTGGAGGGTGTCCCAGGATATTCTTGAGTTCCCGGAAGTGAGTCGTCCAGTCCGGGAACGATTCCACAATTAGTGGAGGGTACTTCGGCTGGTCGCCATTTTTCGTCCTGGCCGAGGGTGGGTCGGGTTTTTTAACCGTCGCGGTTGTGTTTTACGCGGGGGTAGTTGTGGATTCCGACGTTATTGCGGTGTCCATGGGCAGTGGCGGAGTCGGCGGGGTAATGTCCAGGCATGGATGCCGGGTTCGTTAGCTACCGACTAGCGCCGATGCCTCCTCCTCGGGGGGGCGCTTCTTCGCTCTGCTGAAGGGCGGTGGTGGTTGCGGGATCGGATAGCGCGGTGGCGAGGGTATTCCCGCCATCGTCGGTTCGGATGGTGGTGCCAATTTCAAGTCCGGTTGTCGACGGGGGTCGCGCGAAGCAAGTGGCTTAGTTGCTGTTGCCGGCGCGGCGGACGTCGTGGCGATGGTTGCGTACGGGGTGGCTGCCCGTTGCGGTGGGCTGGGTCGGGCCGCTACCGCCGTGGAGTGGGTGTAGAGTCTCTCGAACACGTCGGCAGATGCAACACGTTGCATTTGGGTAGGTGGCTTTCCTGTTTTGGCTGTCGTCGACGCAGTCTGGGGGCGTGCGTTCGCGGGCGCAGCCTTTTGGCGCACATTCGTGTTCGCGGGCAGCTTCCCGGGGAGCGCAGTCGCTTTCGCGGTCTCAGGACGCGACGTCGCGGCCACCTCCCGGGGGGGTGTGGACGGTAGCGACTTCGTCTGCGTGCTTGTGGATGTCCGTGATACAGACGTCGCAGGGAGCAGGGTCTTGATTATGTCATCAAGGCTCCTCGCCTCTGCATGCGGCGGTGGTGTTGCCGGGGCTTCTCCGGCGCCTTCTTCCGTGGGCGTGTGGGTGCGTTCCAGAATGCGGTGCGGGGACAGGCTGTGTTCAGCCGCTCGCACGCGGATCTGTCTCTTGGCGACTGTTGGTCGCGTTGGCCTCCTCTTCGTGGGGTCGTCTTTCGGCGAAACGGCCGGATTCATAGTGACTTTTTGTTAAATCATTTTCACAGCGTATCGTAAGGCGCAAAGGCAAGCAAACGACTGGCCGCAGAACTCAGACGACCAACTCTTGTGCCGCGCCCCCGCCCCCCCTCATTCCCTTGTGGCCCACCTGCGACTCAGGTAGCAAGTTCCGAGAATGGCATTCTTTTTAATAAAAAAAAACTTTTTTGCTTTATCGCTGCCACAAAGAGTGAGAGCCATGCTATGCTTACAACCCATACGCAAAAGCAAAGAAACTTAAATTACATTAAAAAATTGAACCTTTTTTACATCTTAGCTTTACTGTCGTCATTTTTGGTTAAATAACAAACTGCTTAACGTTAAAAATGATAAAATGTAAAAAAAGATTTGAGATTGCAATAATTTTTCCCTATTCTGTCTTTGAAGGCTGGCTCATTAAGTGCTACTTTTTTTAAATGAATATGAAAGCCGACAGTCTGGCAAAGTTTTTAGACCTAATTAGGAACCATGAAATCACCTGTTAGGATTTTTAATTTAAAGTTGAAATTATAGGTAAGTCATAATTTATCAAAAGTTAATTTTTAACTTTGTAATAACATTTTCATAACTTTCATGAAAGTTACAAAGCTGATTATTTTAAGCATAAAAAATGGACATTCAGATGCAAAAACAATATCTCAAAAAGTCATGTACTTTTTTCTTTGAAATTTTTTAAGTTGTTCAGGTCGTTAACTCTCGAAAGTTCAGTGAAAAATTCATAACTCGAAAACTACAAAAAATCGCGGATCATACATAGGGGTGATTCAGATAGCCCAAGAGGTGCTCTATCTCTGGACTTTCGCTTGACACTATTTTTGGGACACCCGATATATAATCATATCAAATACGTGTAATAAATTATTTGATTTTTCTATTTATATTGTTTTTATTTACTTTGGTATTTTTTTTACATTTTCGAGACAATAACATTAGTTGTTGGAGTGTCCAGGTGAAGCTCACGTTCATCGTCAGCCTTATCATCACTTACCATCAGGTTAGATGAAAGCCAAAAGCTTCCCTGTTGTGCGCAAAAAAAAAACAAACGTTCGTTCGTACATTCGTAGAATATTCCAGAAGCAAGAAGCAATATGCTAGAGCAGGGGTCTCCAAACTACGGCCCGTGGGCCAAATCCTGCCAGCTGCTAGTGCCAACAATCCGGCCCGCTAAGTAATCTGTGCTGCTAGTGCCAGCAATCCGGCCCGCGACAGCTTAACTAATTGAAATGCAAAAAAGCGTATGCTGCTAAGGTCGCGCACTCTGCGACTAGTTTAGAAATATAGTTAAGGGCAGAAAAATGAAAGCTGTTTAGGCCCTTGGAATTGGAACATACTGAAGTAAACATTATGGTTTCAAAATTTGGAGACCCCTGTGCTAGAGGGAATATTTTACGGATGGTGTGAATTTGTTATTTGCATTACGAAAGGAAAATGTTGACAATCTCCCCATGACCAACAAAAATTTGATTCATGTGATACATAATTATGTGCTTAGTTTTGATGACACTCATAACAAAATATTTATCCCGCCGACAAATCAAAATTAGGATTTTTATTCAGAAATAAACGGAACGAAAAAATCCTTTACTCAATTGAATAGTATGGATTGTTTAAATTGTATATAGGTACTTTTCACAAGTTATAAAGCAAGCTGATTTCATACACTATAAAATCTGCTTGCGCCAACGCAAAATAATTCGTCTAGTCTAGTATATAGGTAATACTGAAGAGTCGTTTACTTTGGTGCCTTCTACTTCAATGCTTTACACATGACATAACACCCAACTGTTACTTGATTCCATTAGGGATTATGGGTGATTATGAGTCATAAAGAATTCAAAACTTTAAAAAAAAATTGAACTTGAATGAGGCATAAGCAAAAAAGTTCGTCTATTCCCAAATTGATGCAAAATAGTTCGTCTCCCTATGATTTCAGTTAAACATTACCTTTTTTGAGCAAAAATTATATATATTGAATTTCACATCTTTCTTTTTTTTTATTGCAGAAAGTTGGCAAACAGGCAAACTGCCCACCTGATGGTAAGTGGTTACAGTCGCCTATAATATATGTAGCTCCTGTGAGATTCGCAGCAAAACTGCAACCCCCACAAGAACCACAGTGTACGTTGCCAACTTGTGACACCAGATGTAAAGTCACAGTACCCAGTAATTTCACTGCCATATCTTCAAACCGGAACACAGCAATGCAAGCACTGCCAGTTTTTTTTTTCTTAGTTTTTTTTTCTTAGTTTTTTTTTTCTTAGTTTTTTTTTTCTTTTAGTAATAAATTAAAGCTAAATTTTTTTGTATAGAATCAATAGTTATAAATGTAACACGCACCCGTTTAAACAACAACACACACACACACGCGCACACACACGCAGTCACGCACACACACACACACACACAGAAACACACACACACACGCAAATACACACACACACACACACGCAAATACACACACATACACACACACAGAAACACACACACACACGCAAATACACACGCACGCAAATACACACGCACGCACATACGCTCGCATACAACATAGACATACCATAATAGATTCAACACAGTACATTTTTTTCTTTTTCCTTATTATTTACGTCACTATGTTATTGTCTGTAATTTTGGAGTCCCAATACAAATACTTAATATTGTTTTGCAATTCAGCTTAATATGAGGGGCCAGGAGACCATAGCACAAGTTTTACTTAGTTTGGTTCTCCTGTCTCCCAAGATTGTAAATTTAATGTTGGCTATCATTACTTATGTAAAACAGAATGTGTACTGCAAAATTGGGAGAAATAAATACATATTATTATTATTATTACTGCTGCTTTGCGACAGAAATAGGTAAGACGGAGGTACCTAAGCAGACGACCCTAGTACAGAGTCTCCCTCCAGTAAAAATTTCCAGTAAAGTTTTCTGCGTATAAAAATAGGAAATTTCTGTCTTCATTTAATTTTCAACAATTTTCTAAATAAAAAGAGTATGTGGGAACCAGTTGGCGAAGAACTCCACATAACAAATTGTTTCTGATCAAAATGCTGGCAAATCTTGCCAGAGCTGGAGAGCTCACTGTACAATAGAGAGGTATGATCCACAAAGACATCACATTTGATACGTGCAAGAGGGTATTGAAAAGAATGGGGTCTAATTTTTACACTGCAAAAAGAAGACGCTACGGACTGCAATCTGCATTAGGGAAAAGCGGGGCCATTGGAACACGGGGTACAATAAAACAAAGGCGATAATTATTGTAATTTAAAACAAATTCGCGCACTTTTGCTTCGATAAACAAGAGCGTCTCATGCGGCACATAATAGCGCAGTGCAATATGGTCATATTCTGTTCTTAACTTTTCAGTGTTTTTGCTTTTTAGTTTTTTGGGCGGTTCAATTTTTGTTAAAAAGATATTTTTTACTAGATATGGTGTGATATGGACTCTTTTCTTAACTGGAAAACAAAATCGCATGCAAGCATTTTGTAACCTCTGAATTTGATTATGAGTCTTTTTAAATAAACATGGGCCATAAACAATATCACAGTAATGCAAATGAGATAAGACCAGAGAGTTACATAGAAATTGCTTTACATCTTCTTCTTCTTCTTATATATAAAAATGAAACGCTGTGTGTTTGTCTCGCAAAAACTCAGAAACGACTCGACCGATTCTTACGAAATTTTCTGTGTGTATTGGAATAGGTCCCTCCCTTGTCCGCGAGCACCTCCCGTCCGGGAGACGCCGACAAGGTCGGTTTTGCCGGCAGCCGAAATACCACCCCAGAACATGCAGGATCCGCCTCCATATTCCACCGTCTCCTGGATGCAGGCTTGGGCGAAACGTTCACCCTGCCTCCGGTATACCCTTCTCCGTCGGTCGTTGCAGAAAAGACACACTCGCGTCTCGTCTGAGAAGAGAACAGCTCAAGGGTCCAATCGACGTGGTCACGAGCAAACTGTAAGCGGGCTCGCCGGTGCGCCGGAGTACGACACAACGAACCGGTCGTCTCTTTCCGAAGTGCAGTGACGTCTACCGGACCCATGTCTCCGGATATAGCCACCGGTCTCTAAAAAGCGCTGGTATACTCTTCGAACCGAAAAACGGCTCAGATTCAGTTGCCGGGCGACATCACACTGCCGCATCCCTGATTGCAGTAGTGCAACCACTTGAGCGGCCTCATCAGATGTGGTATCCATCTTCCAGGGGTTTTTTCTTTAGTAAAATGTACAGATGTGTCCTCTTCAACGGTTGAATAGCGAATGACCCACATTGACCCCGTGTTGACCCTTTTATACCCACAAAGGAAGCGCAAGTAACGACTCTCCCGCCGGGTAGCAAAATTTGCAAGAAATTTTTGTGACACTATATTTGTTGCTTTAGGTTTTATTTGATAATGAAAAGTAATGTTTTTTACTAAGTTCATTAAGTAACCTTTTAAATAAAATCATAATAAATGTGACTGCATCTGCATATCAAAAGTTAATGACATTTGAAAGTGATTTTCTTAGAGGTGCGATTTTTTTGACGCCGAGTGTATATAAAAATGAAACGCTGTGTAGTGTTAGTCTCGCAAAAACTCTGAAACGGCTCGACCGATTCTTACGAAAGGACAATGCCAGAAAATGTATGGAGCTATGCCCCACTTGTAAATATGCACGCCCACAATTGATACTTATACTCACGTATGCGTCATTGTAATGGCTTTTTATATATATAAAAGATAGTTTTAAACACCGTGCGAATATAAAGATATTAGACTTAAAAAATAAGCGCCTGCTATTTTCGATCAGCAAAGTTGCGAAAAGACCATTTGCATTGAATTCTAAAAATATGGATTATTTTCTATAAAATAATATTTTTTGACGAATATAAGTCATTAATTACAATAACAATACTTCTACCGTATTCGTGTATTTGTCAGCTATGGTTAACACCTTTTATTTAACCGTGAAAACGCCAATCTTCTTAATATCGTTAGTGCAAGAAACAATAAAAAATGCAACTGAATAATATTGTTCCATTTTGAGGATATCTACAATTATAAAGCTAGGTAGAAAATACCCATAGCCTAGAGAAAATGCAAGTTTCAACACAATTATAGGCTAAGGCTTAGACAAATTATTAGAATAGGACTCAAACTTTTGCACAGCTAACATTGAAGTGTTTGCTTAGGGTAGTTTTCCAATTACAGAGCATAATGCGACTCAGTGGCGCACAATGCCGAATTATGCTGATGCTTAATTGGAACGTGAATTAGTTTTCAAATGCACCAGCAGAGTGCACTAAGTTCAGTGTTGAAAAAAAGAAATATTCATAGAGTTAGCAATAACCTCACTAATGTGTAAATAATGTGGTATACATAATAATTGGTTGAAAACTATTTACGGTTATTTTAAGTAATTTGGATTTTGATTATTTCATTACCATTTATTTGTTTTGAGTAATTTTTGTACCTTCATCCATACTTATATTTATTTTTTAACACAGTTTGAATTAACTTTGATTATTTCAAAAAAACTACAATGAAACGAAAGCTTTAAAAATTTTTCAACAATAAATAATATTACTAACGATTATATATAAATAAAACATTTCGATCAATGCCAACTTAAAGAAAAAAACACTTGTTAATTTTCTGCCACTGAGTTGGTATGATTGCACGCATCACACGAAAACATTGCTTTTGAGAGTGCTCGATTGTGCGAAGTGTTGCTGTAGTTGGAACATTCAACGTTAAGCATTATGCCGCATAATGCGCTCTTGTGCTGTAATTGGAAAACTACCTAGGTGTCATACAAAGGAGCGGCAGCTCTCAGGGTGTATTCAACACTGCTGGGAGTCTACTACTACTCGAAATGTTGACTTGAAAGTTGCGTTTAATCAATCAATGTAGTAAGAAAGCTAGAGAGTCAATAAAACAGATTTATTGTGTAATATCATTACAGTTGTGGCTTTTTTGCTGTAGCTGACAAACAGCTTATAACGAATTGCAGCCTGCCTGTGTCTGGCCAGTCTAGATTCTGGTCTTTAAATAGGGTGTATAATAAAATTCGAATGTTTATATTTATAATCATTTATTGTTTCTTCATGTATTATTATTGAATTATTTATGAAGCGCAATTGAAATAGTCTTGTCTAAATAATATTTTGTATTTTGTAACCTCTTTTAAACATGCTATTTACTACTTCAACTACCCATCTTGGGAATGTTACGCAGCTGGTTTTATTGGCTTGCAATGTTGTCAATTTATATTCTTCATTTTTCACAGTTTCAGGTTCGATGACTTTATAGCTGTGTGCTTCCATTTCTGGTACCACAAAATGTCCTATCAAGAATAAAAACATCGCCATTCCTAAAAAAATATGTCACTTGATTGTTAAACAATTTCATCATTTTCCGTGCATCAATATTTACTGCCTTATATGGTACTGACACATTTAAGATGTACCGATCACAACACACAATTAAAAATTCTCAATAGATTTTCATATTTGTGTGTGCTGTAGGTTAATCGACGCACTGCATTGTTGCATCCTCGGCATATTAACATGCTTACAGTGAGGAAGGCTATAATGCTTCCAGTTACACCAAATATTTCAGAAGTATTCAATTAGTGGCTGATGTAGTGGAGGTGGGGTTGGCACTTCTTGAGTAAGATCACCACCAGTCTCATTCTCCATAAAACCTCCTACTCTGCTTACATTCCTTTCCAGATGCTGATTAGCTCTTCCCCAACAATTATAGCAAGCAATAGGTGGATGAAATATTACCTGAAAAAAATAGTATGATATTAATGATAATTACTTACATAATATATTTAACAAAAAGTTAAAAGAGTATGTTCAAAATAATTTTTATAATACACACCTCATTTTTCACACCCATGACAAAACTATATGTAATACCTCTTAACCGGTACCTAATTCTGTGTTGCTTAACAGTGTACCTTCCTCTTAAAAGAGAGTGCTTACATCCAATGCATACCTACTCGATGACCGAGAGATTCATTGTTTCCATCATCTGACAACCGTCTTAGGATCTTGTAGCACTGAAACCATTGAACTGCATTTGGTCAGAGCTGAAAATAAATAATATTTCTATTAAATGATTTTATATGTTCACATGTTGTGAAGAGAGAATGAAGTAAAACAAACTTCATCTAATGAATACCTATTTATGGAATGAGTGAGTACAATCATTTACCTTTAGCTACGTTGCGCATCTCTGTTCAAATCTGATACGAAACGTTTTCGTTGAAGTGATACACAAACTACAGTTTATGCACCGCGACATTTTCGACATTAGTAATTTACTTTAAAAAATACGATGAATTAGAATCGCACGCACACAGAAAAAAACACAAAACAAACCAAACAACAACAAGGCATAGGCAAGGCAACAAAACGGAAATGTCTAATTCACAAATTATATTACGTCTAATTGTCTATGTTGCTTTTTATTTTAATCCCCTGTTTTACAGCTCCGTCATCATGACTTTTAAGCCATGTTAAAAGAAACTATTCGACAAATACACTGATTACATTTTAAGTCAACGATCCTCCATTTCCAGTGTTGATTTTGACTTGATCCAAGTCTAAGAATAGAATAATGATATGTTATTAATAGTGAAGTTACTATAGTACTTATGACCAAAATGTGTGAAGCAATTGTACACAGAACTAGCTCCTATTCTAGACCTATAGGCTTAGACAAAAGCCTCACGCTCATTTTTCCACAGTCGTTCCGCAGAAAAAATGTACGGAGATGACATTAGCTGCGGAAAACAGAGCGTGAGGCTATCACATTCTAATGTCATTTCCATACATTTTCTCTTCGGAACAACTACGAAAAAATAAGCGTGTGGCTTTTGTCTAGGCCCATTGTAAACTATTAAAAAGTTAGTTTATTAGTAGTTCTGTTTATTATCTTGCTACTTATTAGCACTCACTTGAAAAAGTAGCCTCGTTTTATGGACATTAAATACACTCGGTCTTATTACAAAACTTAGTTTTGATTTAAGCCTGATGATCTTTCACTTTTGTTAATAAGATTAGATATGAATATGGTTATAAGGCGGAATGGCTTTTACGCTCCGGAGTGGCTATTCAGACCCGATAGAAACGTAATAAAAAATAACTTATAGGATAAAATCTAAAACTGTAGGTTGGACAGACCACACATAGCGGAGAGAGCGAAGCGAGCGGAGCATGATAATGCATGTTTCATGCTCCACGCGCAAAAATCAATTATTACGTAAAATCCATCATCACGTCGCCATCATTCCTCGCCCGGAACGCATACCGCCTATCTCATAGCGATCACTCGTTATCGCTTTCTTGACATTAGAACAATAATTCTAATGTCACCTGTGACATTAGAACTATTGTTCTTAAACTGAACGAAAGCGATAGCGAGTTATTGTTTTGAGATAGGCGGTCCCTATAGAATGCAATTACTATTCGGACCCGATAGTGAATTGTTATCGAAAATAACTTATAAGATCAAACTGAAAAAAGTAGGTTAGATTAGATATTGTGACCATACGCAGTGGAGCGAGCGAAGCGAGCGGAGCATGAAACTGGATGAACACTGCATGTTTTCATGTTCCGGGTCCGAATAGCAATCGACTTTTATTAGGACCCGGGTCCGAATAGACACAACCTTTACGTCTATGGCTGGGCCCGGCGCAAAAAGCTAATGCCCAAAGCCGTGAAAAAACAACATTCAAAATGGCTTCGAAATCATTGTTTCCTTTTGATGAAATGCATTTTATTTTGAGTTTTGCTCTCGCACGCTTAATTGATTATTGAATGCCTCCAAAATTATTATTTTTATTTAAGTATTTATTTACATTTTGTCGTAACTCTGGGACCAGTGGGGCAAATTCTGGCATTCTCCTTTGTTATTGATTCGAAGATCATAAAGTATTTAAATTCATTTCTGCGAATAAAATCCATAGGTATTTCTCCCGTTTTCCGTGTGAATTTAATTTGAAAAGCTACAGTGAGACTTCAAAAGTCAGTTATTTTCGTTTTCAGTTTGGCGAGCAAAAGCTCAGGAAAATCATATTTTTAATCGCCGGCGCGCGATTCATTGAATTAGTTGGATAAATAAATTATATCAATAGATAATACTCCGCCCACACTAAGGTATCTAATTAACTTATTATATTTCATGATTTAAAACAGATTTTGTTAATTTTATTTTTATTAGTGGGTATATTGATTATTAAATCAAACATATTACATTTCCAAAATTCGCCTTTTTCATCCCCTATTTCATTAAAAAAACCTGATAGTAAGCGGCATTTTAGTGGGATTAATGCATATATTGAGTAACACTTGTGAATTTCATGTTAAATTCTAGATTTTCACTGTATTGAGTTTCACATCATACTTTGGCAAATAACTCACAAATTAAGCTGTTTTCTTTTTATTAATAGCAGTAATTATACACAAAATAGGTGCTCTCCCCTCCATATGTCCTTTTTATTAACTAACCAATAAGAAACTTTGACAATTCATTGAAAATTATGTTTGGAATTAACTTGCAATGTTTATTACATGAAATTCAAATGTATTGACTGGGATTCCTTCAGAACTCAGTGTTAGACCCACTGACCCTAAGATCATAGGCATATTTAATTATATTTTTTAACCTAACACTGTGCTATGAATCTCCAGGGCCGTTACCGGAGGCCGTAGGGCTCCGCTGCTTGACCTTACAGCACCTAGTATCAAGGAGGAATTCTGTGGAATTACACAAGTAATATTAGAAACAGAGAATAATCTAAGAAACTGGAATTTTAAATCTCTGACCCGTGATCGCAGAAACTTAGTATCGAAGGTACGCTCTACTAACAACCGCTCCGGGGAAAGCTACTAATTTTAAAAAAAAGAAACCTATAACTATTTGTTGGTGTACTTTATTGCCCCTCATTTTATAGTTTTGTACCCAATTTGTACCTGATTTTTACCTACCGAGATTGATCAAACAAACCTGAACCATCCTGCCCTTGGCTTGTATCAATTAAAGATTTAGTTAAGTGCTTTGCATTGATTTTGCAGGGATTTTGTTTACTTCAGTAACATTATGCATAAGTGAATTATAGTTATGTACCTACCAGAATAAAGCTTTTCATTTTGTATCGGACTAAAGGAATAAGTTTGTTTTTTTTTTCTTTCAACTTTAAGATTTCCCTATATTTCTACAATTTAGCAAGAAAAAGCACTACACTATAACATATCTTAAATATTTTGTCAATCTGCAAACCACGTCGTATTTTGATGTTTCACTTTGAGAAACATCATGTGAGAGCAGGAGCCACAAGTTCATTTAACAAACAAAAGACTTAATTTAGAAGCATTAACGTTTACTTAAACAATTGTGTTCTTTTAATTACAAAAAACCAGCGATGAATCGCATGTAAACGGAACGTTTATACGTTGCGCATATTCTACTAGTAGAAATGAAAAACGAGTGGGTAGGACCACTCGTTGCAGAATTCACGGAATGAATGTTCAAAAATAGCGAATTCGGAAATTCGTATGCGAATCTTACGATTTCGAATGCGAATTTGAATTCTATTGTTTCAAAAATGCGTCTCCTGGGCGTATGTGCATGTGAGATTCAATCTTGTAATTGTACCCACGATACAGGAGAAAATCCTAGAGTTGGGCGAAGTTTTTTTTTTTATATATCAAACCTTAATAGTAGTCAGTCCATCTCCTAGCCTAGAGTGATTAGTTGTCATATCATTAGAAAAAAGATAATCTATGGTCCATCAAATTATTATGAAATAGACATTTTAGAGCTTGTGACCTAAATGTGTGGTAAACATTTTCTGACCGCGACCGTACAACAGTGTTTTTATTTTTTTGATATCTTAAAAAGTGACCGAGATATACCTAGGTAACTTTAATTATGATGCTTTATGTTATTCGTCATTGTTGCTTAACATAACTTTTAGTAAAAATGACATACTACAAAATATTCAAGGACCGTCTCTGACTCTGTCGTGTCAGTGCACTTGCGAAAATAATTGTATCGATAACATCATTATGCTGATTTTAATTTTGACAATGCGCCCTCATAATTTTCGTGTTTTCATTAAATTTAAATAAATAAAATAAGGACTTGTCCCGACTATGGCTGCTATAGTACAAATTCGCTTCAGTCGTGCTGTTAATGTGCAATCACGGCAGAAAACAGCAGCCATTTTCACTTTAAATTATTTAGCAACTGAACCAGGAGTTGCTATGGTACTATACAGAGCGTCCCAAGACTATGGGTCATGAAGGGAAAGTACCTTAAATATCGTTAATAAGATATTTTGCTGAAAGAAGACTTTGTTATTTTTTAAAGTTAGTAGTACTGCATTCAACGATTTTCTAAAAATTACTTGCTTCATCTGGGAATCGAACCGACTTAAATGTGAAAAAAAAATCACCCGTATTTTTATGATGCCAATCGAAAGAATGGACAAAAAGCAATAAGTCCTCTTAAGTAACATAGTATCTTAAAAGAAATGAATAACGTTTTATTAATCATTTTAATCAAATTAAAAACATACTTCAAACCGCCGAAGTCAATTGAGTATTTTTGTACATTAATTAATTAAATACTCAAAATGTGATCCTTGTCTTATGCAAATCGTCAATCTTTTAACAAGTTCACTGCCTGTTTATTTAAAACGCGACGAGATGGTGTTTGCCTGTCAGAATATTTTACGCTATACCACCGCAAACTTCGAGAAAGGTCTTTATTGTTCAAAAAGTATGCTTCCATTAAGTCAAAACTTACTTCATATGCCATGTTCGTAATAAATTAACACAATAACACGCGTACAAGTGAATGAAGACTAAACAGATAAAAATCCGAAACACAAACGATCTCTCAAATGGTTCCATTTCCAAATTTAAGAACAACATTATTTTTCTTTTTTTTTGCCTTCTGTCTAGCTTATAGAGGATGCATTTGAAATTTGAATCAAACATTTTACGTTATTCCTTTCTTTTAAGGTGAAAACCGAGTTGCTTATAAGCCTTTGTAACAATGTTTGCGATATGGTCGTTGAAGTTAAGCTTTGCATCAAGGAGTACCCCCAGATCACGAACCGAATTGGAATTAGGCGCATAGCACATTGCACCGGACACCGCTGCGGTGTACGGAGGGACGAAAACCGCATGCGGCTGCGGCGGCACGGAACCGTGCCACCGTACGGTTTGCTCCGTATCACCGTCCGGAGCTGCGGTGCACGACGACGCCCCCCCGCATCACCGCATTATCTATGTTGAGATCTATTAAGCGTATGCACGTCCTTTCTACGCAAATATCCGTACGATACTGCGGCACAGTGTGGCATACCCCGCCGACCGCACCGCATCACCGTCCGGGAGTGCGGTGCCGTCGCGCGCGCCGCACAACCGCACGGTGATGCGGTGCGAGTGTGTTATACCCTGCGGTTTTTGTATACAAATTAAGATTCTCCAGTCAAAATTAAAAACCGCAGCACCGCACACCGGAGCGGTGTCCGGTGCAATGTGTTATGCGCCTTAGCGATTGACATGCCAGCAATGAGGCAGGTAGTCGACATGGGTTGCCTCTTGCGAGTAAACATAATATGCAAGCACAAGCCTGCGATGTTGAACATTTGTATGGAACAGCTGATATTTTTTTGCGATTTCAAAGTTGGTCCCACAGTGAAACTTGTTCAGTTAGCTTGTCTCAACAAGCACACATTTTTTTATGTAATTAAAAAAGCAAAAAAAAAAATCTGCTGTTCCATACATCTAGGTTCAGTGAATGTTGAACATTTGTATGGAACAGCTGATATTTTTTTTGCGATTTCAAAGTTGGTCCCATAGTGAAAGTTGTTTAGTTAGAATGTCTGAACAAGCACGCAATTTTTTTTTGTAATTAAACAATAAATTTGTATAATCACTATTTTCGGAAAAATACTGAGTCACCATAAAACTGTCTACTTTTGGTAAATTATCTGATTGACCTTGTTGAAATCCTTTCTCCGTTATTGTAATTAAAAGGCTAATAAACAATAAAAGTCAAGTAACACGGAGCGCAGTAGGTATGTACGACACAAAACGCAGAGCAACAGTGAAATGACCTGCGACTAGCGAGCGAGCGACTGCCGGCTGTCGATGTGTGAAGTCACCTATTTAGAGCGCGCGTACTTGAAAGTGTGGTGTGGCTGACCCCAGCCGGGCCACAAAAAAAAAGCGTGAAAAATAGATTGTTTGAGTAGGTCGCTATCTTAGATAAAGAATGAATAGATAGGACGTGACCGTATACCCGTAAGGGACAGACATAGATGACGTCATACCTGCCTAAAGTAGATGGGTATACCAGTGTTGCTTTAAGTTTTACCCTACTTTATTTTTATAGTGGCTTTTACCACTATAAACATAAAGTAGGGTTGATTGATCTACGTATTTTTTTTTGAGACATTTTAATGAGCGCCCCTCGCTCAATAATATGTCTCAAGAAATAAAAGTGGGAGGAAGTTGCGATTTTTTTTATTGAATTCTTCATTCAACCTTCGCCGCAGTCTAAAGTTATTTACACTTTTAAATAAAACTACACTTTTCGGATTTACTCGAGTATATTTCGTTTTAAAACATTTTACTATTATTTATTTAAGCTATTATGTAAACATCTTTACAAATATAAGAAAAAATATTAGGAATCATCATCCACACGCGTCCACTGCTAGACATAGGCCTCTCCAAGTGCTCGCCACTGAGCACGATCCGCGACCATTCGCTTCCAGCTTTTGCCAGCTAGGTACCTTGCGAAGATCGTCGCTCGATTAAGAATACAGCGGGCAATAATCATTGTTTTTTCTTTATCTCTGCAGTTTATTTAAAATCCAATATTTACACATTTACTAAATATTTGTGAAGATTTAGAAAATGTATAATATTAAATTTTAAATAAACATTTTCTAAAATTAGACTACTTCTTTTCCCAATCGTCTAAGCGGTTGACGCACTGGCCGTAGTTTTTTATTTGATGACCTCGCTGATTGTTTCAAACCCAGCATTTGAAGCCGCATTTTTCTCTTTCGGGGCGTATTCAAATTTGAACCGAAATCCAACACCGATGCGTCCTGAAACAATATGTATACAGGTTAAAAATAAAAGGAGGTTCCCCGAAGGAAATCTGTTAAATACAGACAAACAAGCAAATGGAAAGTCTCACTTCAAAAGAATTACCTTTGTTATTTAAAATGCTCAAAATTTTATACTTAAATATGTCAATATTAATGTAACACAGAAACTAATATGTGAGTTCCCTTTCACGTAACAAATTACCTACAAATCAAGGAAAAATAGTCGTAGCGTAACTGGTATCATTATAACCCGGCAAAATGTTATACGCGTTGGCTGTATACGTGGCCATATTGTATGGCGACATTCCTAGCTTGTTAGGTTAACAATAACCTTACTACTTAGTTTGTAATTTCATGTTTAATCCCATAATATGATTGAGAACCATAGTAGAAGGATAAAATATTGCAATATAACTTGTATCTATAATTTAATAAATAGTTTTGGCGCTTTTTATTGACACAATTTAGGTCTTACCTGTAAAAGGTTATATTTTCCTGTTTTCTAGCACTATCACTATTACAAACTAAAACGGAGCAGTGCACCATGATTTAAATGTTCAAATAGTTCACAATTACACTAATTAAAGTGTTAAATAATTACACAGTAAGCTATAATTCACAGAACAAATTTCTTCCACGTATTTGTTTAGCACCAGACGCTGGTGATAAACAATCCCCACTACCAGTTTCACCTATATACGGTAACAAGGACAAAAAAAAATGATGCCATCTTCTTCTTTCCTTTGGCAATGTGTATAAGTTTATCTCTTTTCCTCATGTTTGACGGCTTTTATAGCCCATCTATTTCATTCTATATCTATGGTCGCTATAATGTCTAGAGTTTGTCAGAGTTTGTCGGCAAGTTTCAGAGTTTGTCGCCTGCGCGTTTCAGAGATCTGTGTGGCCCGGCTGGGGATACGTTACCCCAGCCGGGCCACACAGATCTTGAAAACGAAACGACCTAGTGAAAATCTGTTTGCTGATATAGATAGGCGGCAGTTTGTCGAAGTTTGTCGGACAAGTTTGAGTTTTCATCGGGCTCGCGTTTAAGGGGGCTGTGTGGCCCGGCTGAGGTAACGTTACCCCAGCCGGGCCACACAGATCTCCAAAACCAAACGACATAGCGAAAATCTGTTTGCTGATATAGATAGGCGGCAGTGTGTCAGAGTTTGTCGGACAAGTTTCAGAGTTTGTCGATCCACCATTTCCGAGCTCACCTGCAGCAAAGTTGCTGCAATTGAGCTAGCTGGATCTCGAAAACAAAGCGACGTAGAGAAAAACTGTTTGCTGGATTAGTGAAGCGGTAGTTTGTCGGAGTTTGTCGAACAAATTCCACAGTTTGAGACTTGCGCATTTCCGAGATATGTGTGGCCCGGCTGGAGAAACGTTACCTGGATCTCGAAAACGAAAAGACCTAGCAAAAATCTGCTTACTGACAAAGATAGGTGGTAGTTTGTCGATACATTCTTCAAAGTTTCAGAGTTTGTCGACGCCTCAACCCAAAGAACGAAAAAATTCTTTATTTGGGTAAATAGTCTAGGAGCCTGGAGTCCCAAATGTGCGAGGTTTCGTTATTTTTTATGTTTTATGTACTTACAATAAGAAGTTAATGCAAAATAGTTAATTGAATTCAGTGATAAAACAGTAACCGTTAATATTTAAATTTATGTAAATCCTCGATGAGTGATTGATATTTTTTAAATGTATTATTTAAGCAACATTTGGCATCTGGTCTCCTTGTCTATCTATATAAAGTAATGTACAATCGCGTAAAACTTACTTTTTTTTAAGATTGTTCTTTAAAAAATTTAGTTTTATGAGGTTTTGTTTGTTATACACGGTGTTTCATAATAACCAATAAATAATCAATGCGTTATTTAAAACTAATTATTAAAATGTGTTTACACGTAATTTCATTCAACCCAAAATTTTCATGTGATACATAGTATCATGTGATACATAGGGGTGTAAGGGGTTCCGAACTTTATCTAACGGAACCCAAGTCAACCTCACCTGCACGCGGTGCACCCTGCTGTTCAACAGACGAGGCTCTGGCGCACCCCACCAACCCGCACTGGGCCAGCGTGGTGGGAGAAGGCCCAAAACCCCCCCAAAATGAATAATCGAACTAACCAAAGGCCCCAAGTGCCCGGCGGTCCCGGAGGCCGTGCCGGCGGTGACGGTCGTCGACCCGGCGCTGGGACCTGGGGTGCGAAGAATCCCCGGGCGGCGAAAACCCCCCGTCAAACGACCTTGGCCCTGGCAACGTACAACGCGCGTACACTGCGGACCGAGGAGAAGCTGCTGGAACTGGAGAGGGAACTGAGCAGGATCCGTTGGAGTATTGTAGGACTATCCGAAGTCCGAAGAGAGGGTGAGGATATGATGGTCCTTAAATCCGGCAACCTGCTCTATTTCCGGGAGGGCGAAGAACTGTCCCAAGGTGGTGTCGGGTTTATAGTCCACAAGTCTCTCGTGGACAACGTGGTACAGATCGGAAGTGTGTCGAATAGGGTGGCGTACCTTATACTCAGAATCACCGAACGGTAACGGTAACGGTTTACATAAATGATAAACTATGACATTGACATTTATTTAATTTAATTGCTTTCTATAAAATTTAACATTCTATTAGTACCATTGACATCAAAACAAAGTAAAATAGTTTATAAATTATTAATAATGATACCTATTAAATATTTTTTGACCAAATACTTATATTAAATAAATAACATATAGACATTACAAATACATTCTTATGATATAATAAATTACTAACACTAAAACTAAGAAATTAATTAAAGATAGCCTACGTGACTTGTACCTAATTCACACTGAAAGGGAAAAATACAAGAACATTTTGTTTAGATTATGAAAAAATCTACCCTCTCCTCAGCTCATCATTTATATTGCTGTGCCCATCAGGGTCCATAATTGTGCCTATACTATAACTACTTAAGAACCCATGTAAAAATTATGGTATGCAATAAAACATTTGAATTTGAATTTGAATTTGGTATTCGCTGAAGGTCATACAGGTCTACGCCCCGACCTCGACCCACCCCGACGAGGAAGTGGAAGCTATGTATGAGGATATTTCTCGGGCAATACATGCTTCCAAGACTCACTACACCGTTGTCATGGGAGACTTCAACGCAAGGCTAGACAAGCGGGGCGATAATGAGTTGAAAGTGGGGCAATTTGGAGCTGGAATCCGGAATTTTCGAGGTCAAATGCTAGCCGACTACATGGAGAGAGAGGGACTCTATATGATGAACTCTTTCTTCAAAAAACGGCTGCATCGAAAATGGACCTGGAAAAGTCCGGATGGCGTGACAAAAAATGAGATTGACTTCATCATGTCGACTAAGACCCGCATATTCAATGACGTCTCAGTGATCAATTCGTTTAACACGGGGAGCGATCACCGAATGTTACGAGGCGCATTGAATCTTAACATAAAAGCGGAAAGGTATCGACTGGTGAAGTCTGCGCTCCGTCCCGAAGCCATCCAGATCCAAAACCCCGAGCGCTTTCAACTCGAATTACAAAATCGCTTCGATTGCCTGGAGGACTGCACGGATGTGGACACTTATAATGACAGGGTTGTGGAAGCTGTCCTTACGGTGGGTGCAAAGTTTTGCAAACCCAGCCGTACTAAGCAACGAAGTAAGATCTCGGAGCCGACAGCTATGCTGATGGAGGAAAGGCGTGGAATGGGTCTGGGTCGGCAGTCTTCTGAAGATGCTCGTCGGCGACTCAACAAACAGATCTCTAAGTGCCTGACTCGCGACATACGCCGATTTAATACGGAACGTATTAAAGAGGCCATTGAGTAGAACAAGGGCTCCAAAGTGTTCGCAAGAGATCTGTCACTCGGTCAGAGTCTGCTGACGAAGCTGAAGACAGAGGACGGCAGAGTCATTACATCCCGACCTGAGCTTATGGCCGAGATCGAACGCTTCTATGGACAGCTTTACGCAACATCACAGGCACCTGTTATTCCGGCTACAGACCCTAGAGCCAAATTGACCCGGCACTATACCGAAGATATCCCGGACGTCAGCCTGTACGAGATTAGTGTGGCTCTTAAACAGCTTAAAAACAAAAAGGCACCGGGTGATGATGGAGTTACAGCCGAACTCTTAAAAGCGGGTGGACTACCAGTCCGGAAAGCGCTGCAGCGGCTATTCAACTCCGTCATACTCGAGGGCAAAACGCCTAAAGCAAGGCACAGGGGCGTGGTGGCACTTTTCTTCAAAAAGGGCGACAGGGCCCAGTTGAAGAACTATAGACCCGTCACGCTCCTGAGTCATGTCTATAAGCTATTCTCGAGGGTCATCACGAATCGTCTCGCACGCAGGTTCGACGACTTCCAGCCTCCCGAACAAGCCGGATTCCGAAAAGGCTATAGTACCATAGACCACATCCATACGCTGCGGCAGGTTATACAGAAGACCGAGGAGTATAATCTGCCACTATGCTTGGCGTTTGTGGACTACGAGCAAGCTTTTGATTCTGTCGAGACCTGGGCCGTACTTAGATCACTCCAGAGGTGCCAAATAGACTATCGGTACATCCAAGTGTTGCAGTCATTGTACGAAAACGCCACCATGTCAGTCCGCCTTCAGGACCAAAACTCGAAACCAATACGACTTCAGCGTGGTGTGAGACAGGGTGACGTTATATCGCCGAAACTGTTCACAGCTGCGTTGGAGGATGTATTTAAGCTTTTGGACTGGAGGGGACTCGGCATCAACATAAACGGCGAGTATATGACTCACCTTCGTTTTGCTGATGATATCGTAGTCATGGCTGAGACCGTGGAGGATCTAGGCACAATGCTCGAAGACCTCTGTAGAGTTTCCCAACAAGTGGGTCTTAAAATAAACATGGACAAGACTAAAATAATGTCGAATTCCCGTGTAGTACCCACTCCTGTGAATGTTGGAGGCTCTACGCTGGAAGTTGTTGACGAATATGTTTACCTGGGGCAAATAGTCCAGCTCGGTAAGTCCAACTTCCAGAAAGAGGTAAATCGGCGAATCCAACTCGGCTGGGCAGCGTTCGGGAAGCTACGCAGCATTTTCTCGGCCCATCTACCGCAGTGTCTCAAGACGAAAGTCTTCAATTCGTGCGTGTTGCCAGTGATGACATACGGAACTGAGACGTGGCCGCTTACAATGGGTCTCATCAGAAGGCTCAAAGTCACCCAAAGGGCAATGGAGCGGGCTATGCTCGGGGTTTCTCTACGTGATCACATCAGAAATGATGAGATCCGTAGAAGAACTAGAGTTACCGACATAGCCCAAAGATTTGCAAACCTTAAGTGGCAGTGGGCAGGACACATCGCTCGTAGGACTGACGGCCGTTGGGGCGGAAAGGTCCTCGAGTGGCGGCCGCGTACCGGGAGACGTAGTGTTGGTAGGCCCCCCACAAGGTGGACCGACGATCTGGTGAAGGTCGCTGGAAGCCGCTGGATGCGGGAGGCGCAGGACCGATCGGTATGGAGATCCTTGGGGGAGGCCTATGTCCAACAGTGGGCGTCTATTGGCTGATATGATGATGATGATGACATAGTATCATCATCATGTCTATGATTTACATGAAAATTTTGGGTTGAATTACATTACGGCTAAACACAATTTAATAATTAGTTTTATCTACACTCATGTTCTAATTCTAATATTAAGAACTCAATACTAATATTTTAAAGGCATAGCTGTAAATTTTCATACAAAAAGCGATAACGCTTTTCTCCCTCTAAACATAGTCCAATTTTCATAATTTTTGGAAATCTTGTAGATATAATGAAAAACTAGGTTTGTACGTTTTGATTTTGAAGAAATATTGCTCAGAATATAAGTTATTAGCATCTAAATATCTATATTTTCGACTTAAAAACTACCTTGAGCATTTTTGTCTTTTTTTGACTAAATTATACTGAATTACAAAAAAAGCAAAACGTACAAACATAGATTAAGGTATACTGAATCTAATGAGACCAAAAGCGTCTAATTTCATAAAGGTTTAGGGGGGTAAAACAGTTATCGCCCGAAACAATATTTCAAACAGGAATTGTAGGCAATTTCGACCATTTCTTGCAACTCTCTCTATCGCACGATACGGGTCGGGGGCAGGGGTACAATGTAGTGATAGTGATGTGACATAATGTTATCGTAGTTATTGTCGCCTAGGGAGGAGAAAGTAATATCGATATATCGATCAATAGTGAAAGTTATTACTTAAGTCGGAACTATTAATCTTCACAAATACCTTATACATGAAAAAGTAAATATCTTTTTAAATACGTTTATTGATTTTAGTGTTTTATTTTAAAGATTTTATTTCAATACAAATTTCCTTATTTAAGGGTTAGCAGCCTGTAGCCTGTTAACTTTACTGTAAATTCCCAAAACCAAAAAAGGAAAAAAATGTAAGTAGTTGTTTGTTATAATAAATATACCATAAAGAAACCAACTCAAAATAAATTCGTATTTTGTTTCTTGTGATAGGTATTTGTTATGCAATGTATGAAGTTGGACCAGCTAAAAACGTGTAATAGACTATGCAAGTAGCGTTATTTTTAATATCATTTTATTTGAATGTTATTCCTCTAAAGCTGGGCTCTAAGGTTTTACTCGCGTTATGGAATCTACGATTGTATAAAAAATACAAACGACAAAGTACCTAAATAATATACGAGTATGTAGGTTAGGCAGGGTAGGCATATATGGGAAGAAGACACCCTTCGTACGGTTTTGAAGTTTTTTTTCCATTTTAACTATAAAATTTAAAGCAGCTGATTACATATACTAATAGGTATTTTTTAACCGACTTCAAAAAAGGAGTTTCTCAATTCGATGCGTATGTTTTTTTGTGTATGTTACGCGATTACGCCGCTAATTGCAGACCGATTTTCAAAATTCTTTTTGTATTCTCAAGATTATACTCCAATGGTGGTCCCACGGTTACCAAAGTTAGGATCTGATGATGGGATCCCATAAAAATGGAGGGAAATCCTTAAATTTTCAGGTGCGTCCAATGTGTTTTTTTTTATAAAAACGTCGCCCCACTGTAGGATTTTCTCCTGTGTCGTAGTCGTAGGTGCAGTTACAAACATAGAATATCACATGCACATACGCCCAGACCGGAACAAATTTCTGTAGGCCATACAAAACATCTGTCCCGTGCGGGAATCGAACCCGCGACCTGTTACGCAGTAGGCGATCGCTCGACCTCTGCGCTAACCGTGTCAACCGTTTTGTGTGTATGTTACGCGATTACTCCGCCAATTGTGGACCGATTTTCAAAATTCTTTTTATATTCGGTAGAGTATACTCCTAGAGTGGTCCCTAGGTCACAAAAGTCAGGTTCTGATGATGGGATCCTATGAAAATCGAGGGATACCCTAATTTAATTAGGGTTTCTTTCACTAAAAAGTTAAACAAAAAAAAATATTTTACAAAAACTGACTTCAAAAACACTGAAAAGTTAAAAATTGTGTAAGAATAGGTACAGACAACATTACATTTCTATATTGAAGTCGGTGCCAATCGATGATCTCCTAGAAAGTCTTAAAATTTGGCACCGTCTTCAGTAATGATGTGTGATGTTGTCTGGACCTATTCTTATATTATTTCCTAACTTTTCAGTGTTTTTGTAGTCCGGACGAACCCGACGAATCAAACCCCGCAGGACGGACCTCCCGATCAACATCCGGTGGCCTCAACCACTAGACCACGGAGGTGGTAAAAATTAGAATTCTAAGACTATTAGTATAACTACCCAAGATTAGTGTATAAAAATGAGAGGTATTTTTTATTTGATGCATAATTATTACTTTATATTTTTTAAATCCCTGCTCCTATTTAGTTTGTATGTAAAAGTATTAATTTATCTATCTAAAATAATAGATTTTTTGATATTTATTTTTAAGTTAACAAGAGTCTGTTCTCGTTTAAACAATTGTAAATGTCATTTTATGTTTAGTGTTTATTTTTTTCATAAAAGGATCCATTATTGATTCACATCTCAAATGAAAATCGCATCGCTTGTAAATTGGGTGTGTATTGGGTAGGTACCTTATGTCACTACTGCGTTCAGCAGAAAACCAGTGCAGCTTGCCTCGCTTGCTGCTTAAACTGAGCTGACGCAATTTTGACTTCACATGGCGTTACACGGTTTGTGTTGTCATCTCTGTATTTGTAATGTTAATTGTGTACTGTCTTGTGGAGTTGAAATAAAATTGATTTTCTTTCTTTCTTTCAAAATCATTTTAATTCAGTATAACACTAATCTTACAAAAAGTCATTTTCTTTAGACAGGTAAATGTACGATAGATAAGTACTTTCATAACAAATAACAGCTCAGTCCTATAAAGTAGGACTTGGTAGGGATACCAAGTAAGTGCCTACACTATAAATATCAAAGGAATACTGAAATAATTTACGAAACTTATCTACTAAAATATTATAAAGAAAGGAGATTTGTATTTTTGTTTGTAATGAATAAACTCAAAAACTAGCTCACTGGGAAGTCTCGGCGTAATTATTATTAAAATGATTTTTAGAAATAAATCTATTTTTATTTATTATATTTTTAATTTTTAAAAACTACTAGGCTGATTTAAAAAAAAATTTGACTAATAGAATGCTACATTATCACTGAGTAATATAAAGTTATAATTATAAAATAATTTTTCATACGGGAAAACAAAATTCCCTCACGAAAAACGAAAATAACGAAAGCAAAGTTGCGAGCGGAAAGGCAGTCAGGAATACCTAAGCAACGCAAAACATTACAAACGGTAAAATAATGATCTCGAGTTCTCGCGCCGAGGAGTCGCGCGCTGCTGTCGTTGTGTGCGTGAGAATTTGCGCGTGTTGTATTTGTGGTGTAAACGCCAGACGGGAGGCCGAGCGGTGTGAAACAGATAGCATTTTAGAAAATACCTACTCGCGCCGCGCACGATTACTTCACAATCCTCTTAAAGCCCTTGGCCTTTTACAAATTACATTATAATACAGGTTCGCCATACAAAACCAGTACTTTAATGTAACTCGAATTCCAATAAAATACAGTTCGATTGACGAAGCCCGACCAAGGAGGTTTTGTCACAATTTTCTTTTGTGCCAGTACATTGTCTATGGCGGCGCGTGCACAGTGCATGCGCGGTAGAATGTTGGTGTTGGCGCCATTTCTCTGAATTTTTCATTCATTATTTTGCTGTTATTGGTTAAAATAATAAATAATATAAATGTACGTAGTTTTAGATTTCTGTATTAGTTTCACAATTGCACTGTTCAAAATACAAATAATTATTAGAATAAATGAGTTTGATTTTGTTTTAATTTTGTGTCTTTTATTTAATTTAGGTAACCACTGATTGCATGAGTGTAGATAAAGTAGTGTATGAAATTGCACATAATTAGGTCTTAAAACACTCGTGTGGTACTATTAAAATTCTCGGCAAGCCTCGAATTTTAAACACACACTAGTGTTTTAAGACCCCCTATTATGTGACTATTTCATAAACTACTATTAGATAACGCATTGATTATTTATTGGTTATTATGAAATACCGTGTATATGCTGAAAAGAATAATTTTTGTATAAAACATCCATAAAGTTTATTACGAATTCATTGCTTTCATGTTCAAAGTTGTTATCCTTTCATACCCCCCACGGTGAAACTTTACAACGCTTTGGAAAGCCTGGCTCGATTTTGATTCAATAAAAACTATTAGTATATTATTTGCACGAGTACGCGAATGAAATACAGTAACTTTTATAGTAATATTTTGATGTGGATTGGAAAAGATCCAACCTACTTTCAAATAAGAATTATATAAAAGTAAAAAAATAATAATGAATTTAATATGTTGCGAAAAACAATTCCATTACCTATCCATGATGAATGCGCCACTCGGTTAAAAGTCGCGGCAAGAGAGCGTGACGTCATAAACTCCATGACCGCCAGCGGGCCGTTGTCGCGATACTGTGCGCCCGTTCCTACGCTTGGTAATTGTTGTTTTTAACTTATTTGGCGTCCGATTGATGTTTGTTATTATCACAATCAACTATGTCTTAATATTGCATAGTACCTAAATATAGCAATACGTCCATAAAAAAGCCAGAGAAACTTTGTAAAAAGTGATGTTCCGTGACAAAAAGAAGAGAGATGTTAAGGCCCCTATAGCCGCCAATGGCCTTGAGCATACGGGCGTGGCCTAGTGTTCGCGCCGCGCCACACGCCGTTACCTCGCATCTAAATATCAATAGTAGGGTGTACGTCGGTGTTACATTTTTTGGGACTATGCAATGCAATAATACGTGGGGCGCACTAAAAGTTTCCGGAATCAGTAATAAAAAATACTACTAATGGTCAAACATGTTTTTTTTTTTAAATACAGCCTCTTCTGGTGATGAAAATCGTTGATCGCGTAATTGGTTCTTGATTTTTGGGAACAGAAAAAAGTCACATGGTGCCAGGTCAGGAGACTAATAGCGATAAATAAATGTAGTTGAATTGGAATTTAACGACGACTAAACTACAACTTTTATGATCGTTCGTATCGCGGTAATGTTTTGACAGGAGATTGAAACGCAACCCGATTGATATTGGTACGAAACTGCTGTCAAAATACAAAGTTCATGCGGCGCTCCTTTTTTGGATTGAAGTTTGGATTTTATCAATGTTGAGTGTTTTTCTGTTCTCTTTCTCTCTGTTATCTCTAGAGCTCCAAATTAGATCCAGCTTCGCTTGCGGTTCAACTCTCATGTAGAAATTAGCGCGTTACCAATTTTGTCCAAAGTTGAATTGTAATTAGAACTGGATTGGAGTTGAACCTCAGCGGTCCGTTAGAACTGTAGCGCGATTGGCCCCCAGGACCGTATGCAGGATGACTCATCATAAGTTGTACGTTTTTCGCCTTCAAGAACTCATTTGTCTGTCTGGCCGTGTGGGAACTTGCATTGTCTTGGTGCAAGATGATACGGCGTTGAGCTTTATTTTCACGGAGCTTATAAATAATTTCCGGTAAACAAATGGTCGTGTACCAGTCACGGTACTACAATTTTCTAAAGCAACAGTAGTCACGTGTCCAGTTTGATGTCCAGTTCAGTCCGAACGCGTTTGAATTCTGCTAACAGCTATTAAAAGTTGTCTTGCATGTTGCTTCTTCACCTAAAGCAGATTGAAGCCGAGCGAGGCTCTGCTG
Organism: Schoenobius gigantellus; assembly: GCA_963935595.1. NCBI lineage: Eukaryota > Metazoa > Arthropoda > Insecta > Lepidoptera > Crambidae > Schoenobius > Schoenobius gigantellus. The sequence goes on along the minus strand of OZ012544.1, from coordinate 12,794,076 downwards.
AGCTGTCAAATTACACATAAAATCGTAAAAAATCATGCCAATTTCCCGAGATAATCCATTTTATTGTAATCACGCAATTTTTAAAATGACGCCACAATGTGAAAACAATTGACAGTCAAATGAAGCAAATTGTATTCTTCAGCTAAAGCGTTCAATTTTCAAATGTAGTAATAACTTTTTAAATCTATACTTACTAATATTATAAAACTGAAGAGTGTGTTTGTTTAGTTGAACGCGCTAATCTCAAATTGAAAAAATATTTTTGTGTTGGATAACCCTTTTATCGAGGAAGGCATCAACAACATCGCGCTATGACTAATAGGAGCTGAGCGTCAATGAAAAATTTTGTAAAAACGGAAAAAAAATATATGGCGAAACGTAGTTCGCGGACACAGCTAGTATTGTTTATGTAAGTGACCAATTTCGGAAACTTAGTGTGACCTATGTAGATACAAGGCTATCTTGTTTTTTTTTATTTATATGTATACAATCCTGAGTAAAAATAGCACATTATTGATGTGTTACAGGTATAGTTATGAAAAAAGTAACTTCATTCAAGTTGTTCAGTCAGTCAGTTTGAATAATAAAATGGTCATGCTGATGAATCGAACCCAGCTTAGCCAAGAGGGCAGTCAAATGTATATTTAGCAAGGTGTTCATTGACATACAAAGAGACAAACAGACAAACATCATTAGTTTTATGACAAAATCGTGAGCTTGAACTATATTATACACCGTGTTTGGTCAATGCCCTATCAACCCGAAACCTACCTATGTTAACGTAGTCATGTAAAGATATGGCGTCATTAAAAATTCGAAATTGTATAGGTATTTGTATGCGGGATTTCACAATTAATTTTACATTTTCGATTTTTCAATGCCGCCATAATTTTTTAATGACCTTCTTAACACGAGTAGGTTTCGGCTCAACTCACGATTTTCTCATAAAAGTAATGAAAATGTCTGTCTTTCTGTATGTCCATTAAAGAAAAATTCAAGAATAAAAAATACTAATATTAAAATTCCGAAAAACGTTTCACGTAAGGACTAACAAATTCGGTATTGTGACTTTTTGACTCTTCGTTTTCTACCCTTCGCTTTTTAGGGTTCCATAGCCAAATGAAAAAAACGGAACCCTTATGGATTCGTCATGTCTGTCTGTCTGTCTGCCCGTCCGTATGTCACAGCCACTTTTTTCCAAAACTATAAGAACTATACTGCTGAAACATTCTAAGTAGATGTATTCTGTGAACCGCATTAAGATTTTCACACAAAAATAAAAAAAAAAACAATAAATTTTAAGGGTTCCCCATACTTAGAACTGAAACTCAAAATTTTTTTTAATCAAACCCATACGTTTGGGGTATCTATTTGAGGTTTCTAACATAATTTTTTTCTAAACTGAATAGTTAACGCGAGAGACACTTCCAAAGTGGTAAAATCCCATCATTTAGGTACCTAATTATAATGTTTACTTATCAATAACTGAATTTAAAAAAATACACTATTATTAAAACATCGATCAAAGTTACAACGAACTACAAGAACTTTTATATTATGTTACTTGCTGCTACGGAACCCTTCATGGGCGAGTCCGACTCGCACTTGGCCGGTTTTTGTTTATTTATTTCTTCAGTGGCTTTATTGCTCATTTCATTTTCTTTTTTATTGTATTTTTTCAATAGGTGTATTTTCGTCTTGATTATGCCTTCTCTTCGACGGAACTTTTTTTATTGCGATAAGTTAGCAAACAAGCAAACTGCCCACCTGTTGGTAAGTGGCAACAGTTACCTATAATACATGTGGCTCCTGTGAGATTCGCAGCAAAACTGCAACCCCCACAAGAACCACAGTGTACGTTGCCAAATTACGAAATCAGATGTAAAGTCACTATTGTTTTTTTATAGCTTATTCTATTATATTCAGGATCTCTAATTCGCATACTTCTAGACTGCCTTAGACCAAATTGTTCTTATAATCACAAAAAGCGTAATTTCGCACACAAGAAGTAAATTACACGTCTTGCACTAAAGAAGCGCGTATCGTATTTACTATCATCGCATGTGAGAAGTGAAAGCACCCTAGCAATCGATTTTACGATTTCGCGTAACAAGTGGATGGAGGCAGCGCAGCGCGCAGCCTTCCTCCTTGAATGTCAGCGCTACACTGATTCTCGTCGCCCGTCAGGGTGACCAGATTAAAATTAGTTATTATGCTAGCAGCTTCGTTGAAATCTGCTAAACGCTGCTAAACTTTTTTCTAAATGCTAAAATTCTGCTAAAAATGTAACTCACATTTTGTGTGAAAATATATAAAATAAAACACTTTCGACTAAATGTATTTATTTATTTATTTATCAGTTTTCTGTGGTATTTGTCGTGTGAGTCGTGTCTATATTTTTATAGAGAGCAGTCGAGTTTTGGGCCACCTTCAACATGTTTTTGAAGGTTTAAAATTTACGCACCCATTCTGTTCTTTTACTGCTTGTTTGACGTGTAGAATTGCAGAAACATGTTCATTTTTAAATCTGTTCCGTTGGTCTGTTTTTATATTATTCATTTGGGAAAATAATCGCTCACAAGACGTATTGGACATAGGCATAATCATCATGGCCTTTACAAAATCGACCAAGTGTGGGTACTTTTTAGTTCTATCTGCCTGAGTCATTTTTGCTATGTAGCCCTAAAACCTTTCCGTATTTACTGCACTTGCACAGACACCACAGCTGACTACTAACGAACGACTACCCCTGCGTTCCAGATAAAGCACTGCTACTTTCTGAGGCTAACATCAGATGTTAGCCTCGTTTTGCGTTTCTTTTAAGAAATGTTGACATTTTTAGCCGCGCTAATTGTTACAAATGAAACGCAAGGTACTGATTTTTCGTGCTGAATTTTGACACCTCACCTACTTAGTCCAGCCACTTAAAATTTTTAATAATATAAATCAGAATTGGCTAATACTATAAATATCTTTCAATAATTTTTTAAAATCCGCTGAAAATCCTTTTTGATTCATGAAAAAAAGATTCCAAATGTCAAATTTGAAAGCTGTCAAAAAGTGGTATCAGAGGACCCATCTATTAACATGGGTATTTGATGCTTGCATTTCGTGTTAAAAATGCTTAAATGAAACGCATGACAACCAGCAAGAAAAACTAGCATCACCGGCTAATGAAACGCAGAGATGCTAAAAATGTTGGTATTTATGGCTAAAAATGCTTATCTGGAACGGGCCGTACGAAGAAAATGTACTACATACGGTTCGAGAAAAAAAAACATGATCGGGGAGTTCCCCTAGAATAGATTATGTACTGAAGGGTTGCCAGTACAACAAGAAAAATCAGACGAATTGAATTCTGCCTGTTAAGTGTTTATTTGATTCTGCTAGAAACTGCCAACTTTTTCTAATCTGCGACATAATATGCTAAACCCTAAATTGGTGGTCAAATTCTGCTAAAATCGCAGAATTCTGCTAAATCTGGTCACGCTGTCGCCCGTTCACGACGGTTTGCTGTGCAAGTGCAAAATAAAAAATGTACAGTTTGAAGAGTAATTAATTTACATTTAGGTCTATCAACAACCATAAACATATCATTTGTAGTTTAGGAGCAGTTCGGAAATTAAATTTGAAAACAGACTCATTTCAAAAAAAATTTTTGCATACTATTTAATATACTTCAAACTTTTCAAATGTACAGTTTATAGGGCACATATCAAAGCGTAAAATATATTTTTTGTACAATTTTTTACCGGCTAGTTTAAGAGTAGTTCGCCTCCAAAAACCACAATTTCAGGTCTCTAGTCGCCTTAAGCAACTTGTAAAATCTAGTGGGTTGCCATGTGTCTACGTTCGTACTAAACTAGACCTTAACTATCACAGAACACAGAAAAGGCTAAAAAGGTATACAATATACATAAGTACCTATACAACATGTAAATGTAAACGTCCGGAAAAAAAAAATATATACAATCCACATGATGATTAAAAATACACGAGTTTTTCATTCAGCTCTTAAACACTAAATATTCCGCAGTTATATTTTTATCGTTTTGAATAATTTTAACAGTTCTATTAAAATATTATTACTATTTTTGCGAAAAGTATTAATATAATAATAATATTAATATAAAATAATAAGCACCGGTAGCTTGGGCCGTGCTCCGCTGACAGTGGAACCCTAGATTTATGTTTTTTTAATAATATTTGTGTTTTACATGTATGAATTGTAAAAACTTAAATTTAAGATACTTTTTGAAAAAAATGCAATAATAATAACATGAAACAACTACATTGGTAGTTGTAGTTAAAGGTTTAACAACAAGGCTTTTCTAACTTATGTGTTCTGTGGTAGGTATGTATATTATTGGGGTGCGATGTCAGACAACCTCCTTGTGGTGCACCCTGGGCAACCCGGCAGATTCTCTGCCGCGGGCTAATAGTCTGACGAGAGGACCCCCATGGAGGGGAGGCGTGGGATGGCCGGGTTCAACCTGGCGGGCCACTTCATGTGGTCACCCGCCTTATGCGGGGAAGGGCGAAGTCCCCTCTTCTTGTGTTAAGAAGAGGTGTGGCTTTCGCTGGAAGTCGATTTCGGCTGCCGGAGGTGAGGCGATTCTTATCGCCATGGTGCTTTGCACCTTCTGGGGATTTTCCCTGAGCTTCGGCTCATAGCGCGGCGGTGGATCCAGTGGGGTCTGCCGTCGGGCAACCCGTTACCCGCACTGAGCGGGCCGGGGGTTCGGCGCACTGAGCGTCAGACCGCGTGGAAGAGAACCACAATAAAAAACCAACCGGGGTGTAGAGCGGCGCAATTCTGTGCCGCTTCACAAAGTAGCTGAGCCAGATGGTGAGTCCGGCAACGGACATGTCACAGGCAGGGGGTCAGTGGGAATAAGGCCTGGCTGTTGTCCCCTTCCCCTTGTCTTGTGACGGACGGAGGAGCTGCTGGGGGGTTTTTAGTGGGTAGGCCCGGGCCGTGTACGGTCTGGGGAGTCCCACATATCCTCGTGGTTTGGCTCGACCACGAGGAATGCGTAAATGCATTTTTTCCCCCTCCCAAAAAAAAAACTACGTATTTTGGCGACATTGATTAAATGAGTAGCAGCTTTGAATGTAAAATGGATGAATCAACGACAGATCAATCCATCAACTGCATATACACAATAGAGGGGCAAATCGGTCCACGGCTCAACCACACAAGTAGATGCAGAAGGCCGACCTTAGTTGTTGATATCGACGAGTACTTTGACCTATGCTTCGAAGTAGTGCTAAGGTTGTCGTAACACCCGAGGCTTACTCACCGTGTATTAAACGTTGTCCTAGCGGGTTCACCGTTCGCAAACGAACATAGCAGTTTCATACGCAGCGGCAGCCAGGATGTCAGTAACGGGCGCTGGATGTCACGGACGAAGCGAAGAAGGCGCTTTCGACGGCGACAATAAGTCCTGCTGCCCCTCCTGGAGCTGGTCTTGGAGGGTGAACATGTCTTTATTGTAGGATGCGTAGAGGCACGGCGACAGGCAGCTGTCCTGGGGTATACCTGCGAGTATGGAGCGTGGCTGGAAGGTGGCCTCTTTGATCAAGAGAACGAAGCTCCGAAATAGCGTCAGCAGTCTCATATGAGCGGGCGACATGCTGGTGACGGCCAGCTTGTAGAGGAGACCGGGAGGCCACAAAACCCCGACGGTGTGGTTATTCAGCTTTATTACGGCCGCGAGGTGGATCTTTTTCACCAGCAGTGGCTCGAATAGCTTGGCAGCGTGAGACAGAGCGTTATGATATGTGAATCGCGCGCTATCACAATAGGGCTTGAATCCTTCATTCCTAACTGCACCGAGATATGCGCGCGTCTATGTACGAGTAAACCTGTTTCCGCCCGATGTAGACAGCCTGTCCTCTTTATTACGTACACAAAGTAAATATATACTATATACAGAGGGCCGTGAATTTCAAATAGGTATTTATGGCGCACGCAAAACTCAAGATACCAACAGCTGGTTGTACCAAAATGTATTCTTATGATTTTGATTTCTTATTTTATCCTTTATGTAAAAAAATAGAAACCGTTTAAAATAAATCTATATTTTATTGATACCTACTTTACTTGTAAAATAAGATAAGTATGAAGAAATAGACCCCGACTAAAAAAAAACGCTGGAAAGTCTTTGTAAAACTTTGTAAGTTGTGAATGAATGTATCATTCACAACTACCATACTGAAGAGACCTGGGACCAGCAGACGATTCCAGAACTGATGATGTAAATAAGTAAGTTTATTTATTTATGGAAAAGGTACACCAATATTATAAGTGGTTATAGATACATTGCTTATGTATTATATAATAGCATATTTTGATATACTATAAGTTTACCCATACTTATCACACAACATAAATGGTATGGGCTTACATTTTTTAAGAGGCCTATTACAAAACAACGCGCAGATTAAGGTTTTTAATGGTTAAAATAGTATACCTTTCGTAGGTTGCAATAAAAAACATTTACTTGATAATATTGTTATCTGCAGTAACAATATAGCGGTTTATAACTTAGTCATAGTTATTTACCAGAAGCACGTTTAAGGCAAAAACTCACCCGGACCAGCCCTGCGAGCATGGACTTGTCGATCGATATATGTCGATCGACAAAAGCATCTGTCCTTTTCACTCCTTAGGAATATCTGTCAAATTTATCGATTTTTGTCGAGTATGTCGATCTCAGCTGTCAAATTTTGTTTATCGAGAGTTCCAAGCTCGCAGGCCTGATTTGGGAACTATAGATTCTGTTTAATATTAACTATCAAAATATTAATTTTACGTGACACAATATCCTTTACTTCAACAAAAATTAAATATATTTCGTTTAATGACTCCTAAGAAAAGAAAGAAATTCTTAATAATTAAGAAGTTCTCCATCGCTTAAACGTAATTTTTATGCCAAAATATTTTTGAACCCTTGCTTAAACTGTTGTGTTATTTATATATTTATAAATCGATATACTATGTTTCTTATGAATAAAATAGTACTAGAATATACAGGGTGTAACTGAACACCCCAATAACATTTAAGGGTATGTATCCATCAGAAGTAGACATTCTATAGGAAAAATATTAGGGCAAACAAACCTACTTTTTTTCCCCATACAAACTAAATAAATTATTTTTTGGTATTAAGTGCCGACAACCCTACGTAAGCATACGAGGAATACTACGCTCACGTCATACAAAACTAAATAAATTATTTTTTGGTATTAAGTGCCGACAGCCCTACGTAAGTGTAGGAGGAATACTACGCTCACGTCTGTCACGTGTCACTTTGTGTTTAATCTTTTTTTGGGTTAAGAGCTGATTATGGTTGTCACTTGAAAGTTTTTGCTTTCAGTTTAAAATCAAATAACTCTGAAAGTATTGGGGTTTCAGGTCTCAGACAAGCACAGAAGGTCCATTTAGTATGTAACTTATATGCCCCTTAAATGTTATTGGGGTGTTCAGTTACACCCGGTATATTGTTTCGTCGGCGATGCCGAAAAGTTTGTTTGTTTAGTTCCGCGCGCCGCGAATTTGTGATTGGCCTCTTAACAGTAATTCAATCACAAAACAAAAAGATTTAAGTAATTTATTGGCATGATTAGAAATAGTTCGATATACAATATCACAATGTAATATATTTAAACACATTACACATCTTAACTCACACCGATGCCTGGCGGACTCAGGAGTGAGCGTACAAAGCACGCAGGTCATGGAGCCTGTGACGTCACGCGTATTCTCGGCACACGGCTTTAACCGCCCGCACGGCTCTAGGTTTAAAACTCAATATCTCGGTGACTAATGGGCCGATTTCGATAATTCAAAAACATATACCATTCGTATGTCATAAAGAATAATGTGAATACAAATTTGAACAAGTTTGTGATAGTTGTACTGATTTTCATTGCAGCAACTTTGCTGCAGGTGAGCTCTGAAATGGTGGATCGACAAACTCTGAAACTTGTCCGACAAACTCTGACAAACTGCCGCCTATCTATATCAGCAAACAGATTTTCGCTATGTCGTTTGGTTTTGGAGATCTCTGTGGCCCGGCTGGGGTAACGTTACCCCAGCCGGGCCACAGAGATCTCTGAAACGCGCAGGCGACAAACTTTGGATTATAGCGACCTACTCAAACAATCTATTTTTACACTTTTTTTTTGTGGCCCGGCTGGGGTCAGCCACACTACTTGAAAATTTAAATAGCCACCGTAACTTTCGGCGTTAATAACTTTGGAAATACTGCATCGATTTTAATGAAACAAAAACTATTGACATGTACATAACCATAGCTCTTATTTGATGTGTGTTTTATTGTAATTTTCAAATCTATCGGTCACATCAATTCAAATAGAAACAGTGTAACGTATAACAAGAAAAAGTATGACAAATAGCGATTGTTCTCATAGCGATTTTCGATTCTCGAAATCGAAAATCGAATCGAAATCCGAATCGAGGAGTTTGTATGGCAATTTTATTAGTTCTGCTACTCACCGCCGCCCGTGGCGCTAATAAAATTGCCATACAAACTCCTCGATTCGGATTTCGATTCTCCTGCGTGCTAGCCCCATAGAAAACATTTACTCTTGCTAGCCCCACAGTAACAGTGTGACAGTAAGGGGTGTCACCGGATGGGAATATTCGACTTTTGCCAGCATTTTGATTTTTGTAGGCAATTTTTTAAAGATCTTAATAAAAATAATGCCTATGTTACTTATACCTTATAGACGGTTATTTTTTTATCACCCTGGAAAATTTAAGGGATGCTTCACGACATGGTATTAGAATGATATAAATATGAATACAAAAAATAACTCATTTACTTAATTTTATACTAATTTTCTAAAATATCCAAAAAATGCTGCACTAGTTGAGAGTAGCATTTAAGGTTTTAATTTTTTTTTTAGATTTTTTAATTTTTTTTATTTCATTTTTTTTATTATTTATATAATTTTGGATGTATCCTGAAGCGTCCCTAAAATTTTCCAGGGTGATAAAAAAATAACCGTGTATAATCTATTAGTGAAAGTCCCGTCAAAATCGGTCCAGCCGTTCTGGAGATTAGCGGGAACAAACAGACAGACAAAAACTTTTTAAATTGTTTTTGTTATTGGTACCCGATATACATTCATACCCATTTAGTAAAAACTTGTTATTTTGACATTACAAACAGACACTTCAATTTTATTTATTTGTATTTGAGAGTTGGGAATCAAAAAGTAAAATGGAATCTAATGTAGGTATCCTGTATACATTCTTAAGGCTATGCGACATAAAGGAAAAGTAGGATATTTGGCTGAAAGGAGAGTTTATTTTATGTGTACATAATACTACATTCTTATATTTTCAAATAATTACTTACGACTTTGTTTGGGAATCGAATGTGATGTGATGCGTCGGCCAGTTTTTTTCAAACACGAAATTTGTCCGTACATTATGTAGTGTTGTATGGTAGATTGGACCGTAGATTGGGGTAGCATTAGTTTTTAACCCCCGACGCAAAAAGAGGGGTGTTATAAGTTTGACGTGTCTGTCTGTGTGTGTGTGTGTGTGTTGTGTGTGTCTGTCAGTCTGTCTTTGGCATCATAGCTCCCGAACGGATGAAGCGATTTTAATTTAGTTTTTTTTGTATTAAAGGTGACTTACGGGCGAGTGTTCTTAGACATGTTTGATGAAAATCGGTTGAGCCGTTTATAAGTAAGTTATGGGGGTGAAAGTGGGGAAGAATAACCGAATGTCTGCAAATATACTCGAGTGGGGTCTCAAATCAAAGCGGATCACGTGCACATTATAAAATAATATGTTAGGCCGTTTAAAAAATATGAAATTAAAATGAAATTAAAAATTTTAAAAACCCCCGACAAAAAACCTCCAAAAAGTAAAAAATAAAATATGTTGATTGGCCCTTTAGTCGTCACGTCGGGGAACCGCAATTAACCAGTAACGCTCTAAGTATTCGGTCATTCGGTCAGTAAGTAATTAAATAAATAGATATATTAATAACGGTCCCCCGACGTGACGACTAAAGGGCCAATCAACATATTTTATTTTTTACTTTTTGGAGGTTTTTTGTCGGGGGTTTTTAAATTTTTAATTTAATTCTTTCATTATATTTGATAGCAAGATTTGCCAGCATTTTGCTCAGAATCTATTTTTTATGTGGAGTTTTTCGCCAATTGGTTCCCACGTAATAGTTTTATTTGGAAATTGTTGAAAATTTAATAAAATGACAGAAATTTCCTATTTTTATATGCAGAAAGATGTGAAATTGAATAGAATTATTTATTCAATTTGATATTAATTCAATTTTTGCTCAAAAAAGGTAATGTTTAACTGAAATCATATGGAGACGATCTATTTTGCATCACTTAGGGAATAGACGGAACTTTTTTGCTAATGCCTCATTCAAGTTCAAATTATTTTTTTCAAGATCTGAACTCTTTATGACTCATAATCACCCATAATGGAATCAAGTAACAGTTGAGCGTTGTGTGATGTGTACGGTTGGTTGCGGTTTAATGCATTAGCATTGAAGTAGTAGTAGAAGGCACCAAATCACCAAAGTAAACTCTTTAATATTATACACTAGACAAACTATTTTGCATTGGGGCTCGTACAGGATCTAATAGAACACCAAAATAATATTTAAGGGTATGTATTCATCAGAAGTGGACATTCCATGCAAACAAATTAAATTTACTGGTATTAACTGATTACATTAATTCACTTTAATTGGAAAAAGGTTCGCATCATCTGGCTGAGTTTTCAGGGTTTTATTAGGGTAAAGTGCATAAACAAGAACTAGTATAGATTCATCCTCATTTATTCATATTACTTCAAGTTAAATTAATACAATCAAAAAAAATTTTATTTTTAGCGATTGTCATTTTTTATTTAAGTATTAACAGTGTAGTTTGGTATTTATGAAACAATAAATAGTACATATTTTTGTATTTAGAAATAAAACAAGGAAAAAAGAAACTATTCTAGAATACACTTATAAGAAAAAAGACATTTATTTTACAAATAAATATCTGCCAACTTTACACAGAATAAATCTACATGCAATAAAATTATTGTTGATAATCCATCATATTTTTTATATTTTATTTATTAATACTGCCTTTTTAACATTGACACATTTTTCAGAAAGATGCAGTTTTTTTTATAACTACTTAAGTTATCTATTGTGCTCAATAATAATAAAAAAAAGTTAATCTAGTATGAGACATGGACAAAAGCATTTTGAGGTTAATGAAAGAACATGTCATTATAAAACTAAGGAGAAAACAAGCATTCCTTATAATTTTCAGGGTTATACAATTGAAAATAATTAAACTTAACAACTTTGCTTGTTTCAATACTTAATGTAAGGGTATCAACATAATTAATTTTATCGCTTTCTTCAACTATATCACATATTTGAGATTCCTAAGAATCATAATAATATTTTTATGAAAATATTCACAAAAAAAGAAATACTAAATAGTCACAAAAACTCTTATGTACCTAGTAGTTTTACATAAAAAATTATGAACAAAAACTGAAATCCAAAACAATAAAAAACTTCTACATGGCAAGTGTTGCTATTTTGTGAATTTTACTTAATAGTAACATAATAAAATGTCATAGAATGAACATACAATTGGCTACACGGACACTTTCAACAGCAACATTTACTCTTTTTTGTCATCTTTGAATAAATGTTGTTTAGCTAAGGTGTATGCAATACCAATGGTAAGAGCTGAAACAACTGTGCCTTGTGCTGCTACACGTAGTTGCATCAAAAAGACACTCGTGCTCATTTTCCCTTTGTTTTTAAAAGAATATGCACCCCAACCACAGACACCTATTAACCCCAGAATACCTGAAAGAGAAAAAAAATATTGTACCTATCCATACATTATAAATAATAAAGTCTTAAGACCATTATATAGTTATTATCAGAGATTTAAATCTCTGGTTATTATGCATTAAGATTGTAGATTCATATTGACAATTTTGATACCCACAGACTTTTGTGCAGAAATCAATATTACTTATACTAACCTATAATCATAAATGGGGAATCCTTTGATTTTCTTGTTAGTTTATCAGCCTGAGATTCGTCACTATAGTCGTAAACGGTTTGAGGATTTGCCATTGTTACTGAAAGGAAATTTTGGCGATTATACATAACATCTTAGAATATCGACCGAATCACATAGTGATAAAATATAACATCAACTAGGATCACACTAAAACCTACACAACTATTGTATTTGTCACTAACTTAATTTTATTATATAATTTCATATGGTTACAGTACGTATTGCATCACATTTCTCTTTCAACAAAAGCCAAAAAAATCCCTCGCTCGCGACTCCTGACGTCAGTTGGTTTGGTTGACGACTTTGACGTTCTTGACCTTGGCCTTAGATTTTTGTAAAATTCTCGTTATTTAAAGGCGGCAAAGGTATAATGCCACACAGCCATGGTCTTAAATAATCTCTATATTAACACGTCTTCGCAATCCCGTGTAGCCTTAAAGTTGCATATTTATACTCGTAGCCTATTTGCTTTGTTCTACTTATTAGAAGATAGAATGCGTTCCGAATGAGCTTATAGCGAGAGCGGTGTGAGAGCTCACAACTGTTCCGAATGGGATATTGCGCTAACATCGACAAATAACAGTTGGCCATTCGGAACGATAGTTTGCGCGCTTACGATGCTGAGGTTTTCTTGACAATTATTTTCACCAATAGCACGTAATTTTTGCATCTAAACAATTTTAATGGGCACTTAGGTAGACAACAGAAAAATTAGTTCAATCTGCATTATTTTCCGCATCCCTCATAATAAATGTTGTAGTTTTCAATCGCTGACATTGGCATTTAACAGTCGTCTGAGAGAACACAACGATTACGAACCGAGGCATGGTCGCCGTAAACGCAAGATGGCGAATGTAATGACGTCATCGATGATGTCAGGTTGGATGCTGTGAGCAAACTCACGGTGATTCGAAACGATTTTTAGCGCGCTGACATCGATATCATCGCCATTCGAAACGCACCAAATGTCGCGTGGCAAGCGGCAATATCATATTCGTAGGCGCGTTTTTTGCAAGATTCATTGGGTATATTAGGGACCTTTACCCTCAACGAGCAAAAATTTAGATGTATAAATATATATGTAACTACATCTAGAATCTAGATGTAGTTACATATACAATGTGTTAATTTTACACTTGATCAAACGAAACGTGAGAAATTCTAGATAAAAAATTATCGACAAAAAATATAAAAAAACATTTAAGCAAGCAATTACAAAAATCAAGACACTTTTTTTTTGTAAAATTCCCATCTTTAGGTTTTAAATTATTTTATCTTTAAGTAAACGGTATATTTTTTAAAGCAGTCTTATATGAAAGCTACAAAGATTAAATAGCAACAAAAATTTTAAAAAACCTACTGTTCCGAGCAGTTGTAAAAAAAATAATAAGATAATTTTTTTGTAAAAAAAATCTTTTTTTTTTAATTTTTCATTCTTACTTGAAATCTAGCTTATTGTCGTAACTTTCTCAGCATGTTTTATTAAACTACATGATTTACTCTACATGTCCTTCAAAATAACATGGGTTCTATCTCTTTTCGTTTTTAAATTAATCATCATCAAAGCATGCCATCGGTTTGTTGATTTGCGCTGATTTGCGCTAAGCGCTGCACCTACCCATATGCGAACAATAGCAGGTAAAGAAAAAGATAGAAAGACAGATAGGTGAATTAAAGCCGAAACGAGCGAGTGAAAGAGTGAATTATCTTTTGAATAACATTTTCTCATTCTGTGGTCTCGATCTTGTGAACGAGACCCCACAGGTTGCCCCGCAGGACCCAGTTGTACTCCAAGTTCCAGAGCAGACCTTTCGTAGACTTAATTTACCTGCTTAATTCACCTAGGTACATTAAGTCAACCAAATAGTATACCTTGTTCACCCAGGTGAATTAAATCTACCAAATAGTACTTTTATTCACCTGGGTGCATTAAGGCTACCAAATAATATTCTTTATTCACCCAGGTGAATTAAATCTACCAAATACTATTCTTTATTCACACAGGTGCATTAAATCTATATTTTTAATCACATGTGTTCAATAATAAGTATACCTAAGACATTGGGAAATGGGCGTTACCGACTCATTTTCGAAAGACATTTTTGCGAATCCCATTTTTACTACGCCATATCATCGAAGAGCTATTTAACCGATGGGATATTTGATCGATGGGCAATTAGAGGGCCCAGCACGGAACCCTGGGGTACCCCCGCTGCCATCGGCTACCTGTGGACGCGACCGTCCGCCCCCTCATACACGATTTCCCTTCCGTGGAGGTAATCGGTGATGAGAGAGCGGAGGAGGCTATACCGTCTCTCTCTGAGCATCGGTCTAGTTCAGAGATTTTGGAAGCTATTGCTAATGTGCAGCCAGTATGACCCATCAAACTACAGGCCCATCAATAGCTATCATCTTCATTCTTTGTAAGAGTATGGAGCGTGTACCGAATGCTCGTCTTATTGGCTACCTAGAAGGTAACGACCTCCTCAGTACCGACAGTACGGTTTTCGGCCAAGACGGTCAACCGGGGACCTTCTGGTGTATGCCACACACCTCTGGAGCGAAGCCATTGAGAGGTACGGTGAAGCTCTCTCGCTTGCTTAGCAAGCTTCCTTCATATGGACTACCCACAAACCTTTGCTCATGGATATCTGATTTCCTGAGGAACAGATCGATTCGGGTAGTCATTGATGGCTGCTCGTCTGATCCCTTGGCTATCGATGCCGGAGTCCCTCAGGGATCGGTCCTCTCTACAACACTTTTTCTCCTACACATCAAAGATCTGTTGAAACCCGGTATCTTTGGGTACGCAGACGATAGCACAGTTGCAGAGAGATACACGTCCGATGCTAAGGCTGGGAAGACCGAAATTGAGCTGCTCTGAGCGAACATGGTGGAACGCGTGATCTCGAACATGCAACAAGTTTCGGATTGGGGGGAAGCTAACAGAGTCGAGTTCAATGCATCCAAGACCCAGGTGTGTCTTTTCAGCTCCAAGCGGAACCCGTTCAACTTAATTCGCACATTCCGAAGTGTATGTATGTACGTGTATGTACCCTTGCCTTTAACGGACCATTTAAGCCTACTGGGCATCGACCTCTCACCGAACTTCAACTTTGAGCGTTCTATTGAGGCGAAGGCGGCTACTGCAGCTAAAAAGCTTGGCATACTCTCGAAGGTTAGGCGGTATTTCACGCCGGGGCAACTTCTTACACTTTATCAAGTACAGGTCCGGTCGTGCATGGAATACTGCATCCACCTTCGGGACGGCTCTGCTAAGTACCAGTTATCTGCCCTTGACTCGGTGGAACGCCGGGCGAAGAGGTTGATCGGTGAAGACACTGAAAATTTCTAATTTCCAGTGTCTTGAACATCGCCGCGCAGTAGCCCGTTATCTGTTTTTTACAGGTTACATTTCGGAGAGTGTTCTCAAGAGCTGTTTGATCTTATTCCACCATCTCCCTTTTACTACCGAGGCACCCGGAGAACGGCAAAGACCCACCCCTACGTAGTAGAAATTCCACTGCTCCGCACGAAGTATTTCGCTTCCACTTTTTTAATGCGTACTGCAAAGAAATGGAATTCTTTGCCGTCCTCTGTGTTCCCACCTCATTACAACCCGGGTCTTTTCAGGACTAGAGTGAGTCGGCACCTAATGAGTAGGCACACTCCACCTTAGTCCCCACCTTTGCTTATCATCAGCCCCCCTAGACAAGATGTCTTTCGATAATCGCTAACGCAATCGCTAAACGGACAATGTATGAGATTTGACAATTGCGCTCGAAAGCTAAGCGATGGCTTATGTCAAATTGCATACATTTTCCTTTCGAAATGCGTCTTGTCTAGGGGGCCAGGCAAGATGAGAACAAGTGTCTACCCATAATCTAAAAAAAAAGGTAGAGGGGCACTCCATAGAAACGGAGTGCCTCCTCTATGCATTCGTGGGGGAGGCTGTTGAATGCGACAACCTCCCCCGCCGACGTGGCCCCCTCACTCCACTCTTGAGGTGGGCCACGACGAACGAACTGGCACTCGGCCAAGTCCGGTCCCGGGCCCTCCAGATGCTCGACGAGCCGGGAAGCAATGTAATACTTTGGTACTAAAAATGTTGCAAGTCCGTGCTTACCTGGAACGCGCCTCCAGCACGTTTGACATCTTTCACGAAAAAATGACAAAGTTTTTTTTTATATGCCTTATGCAAACACAATTAACACTATTATGCCCAACTCTACTTTTGCGAAATAGCTAAGTTTCAAAAAAATATTTGTATTTAAGTAAGTAAACATAAAAAATTGGGAAAATAAAAAACACGGGTCTCTATATTTCTTAAGTTCTTCGTGTAAGCTAAAAAAATGTAGGGGTCAATTAAAAATTGTCACCACACATAGAGTATCAAAGCTTGCATGCATGGTGCAATGCCTGCACAAGCGGGCGTGCAAGGTTGCATGCTTGCTTGCGTGCTGCATTTAAATTGCTACATCCCTCTAATGAAATTTTTAGTAAAAATCGCCACTTTCGGATGGGGAATGGCCAAAACCGAACTGAACTTTATTTATCTTCTTATATACTTACAATGTATAAAAATGAAACGCTGTGTGTTAGTCTCGCAAAAACTCTGAAACGGCTCGACAGATTCTTACGAAATTTTCTGTGTGTATTTGAATAGGTCCAAGGAAGGTTTATACGCACAATTGGATCCGGTAGGTGGTGCTGTAAACGGGCAGGACAACGTCTGCCGGGCCCTAGTTATTACATATAAACAAAAATTTATGAATTGACATCTAAGTTATTTCTAATTTTAATTTAATTGACTTATTTTTAATTAAATTTTATTGTTTTTTATTTAAGTTGCGATTTCAAATAAAATTTTTCATATTCTTTAATTATTATTTACTAGTTTTTTTTTAATTTTATATAATTTTTGTGTTTTAATTTTATTTCTTCATTATTTGGAGGAGTTTAATAAAAAAATGTAAATCCTTAATTGGCTGTAAGTTAAGTGTGATTTTTAGGTACAGTATGTATTTAAAGTGTGGATTTTGTAATATCAGAATATAAAAGACATCAACGAACTACATTGATTTTTCAAAAGATTGTTTTCATACCACTATTGGGTTAGTCCAACTAGTTATACTATTAGTTATACGATATAACAAAATGGACAAAAAAATCCAAACTGTTATACTGCTCAATATTTAATCCAAAAATTCAGTTTATTAAGTATTTTTCCTCACAAGTGTGTTGAAAAACGTCGTACGACATACGTGCGTATATTGGTTATAGGTACCTACTTACATACTCGGCTCTATTACGCCCTTGTCCTGAAATTCCGCCTCGTGAGTTATAATCACCATAACGCACTTATTATATCGTAATATACTATTATACGAATAGTTTGTTAGGCTTTAAAGGTATTATATGAAACTAGCTCACCCGGCCACGCAGTGCTGTGGCCCGTGGACTCAGCAGTTCCAGACGGTTGTAATCCAGCGTTCCAACCAAGGTGACCTTGCCTGTTTCCATCCGTGTAGACGATTGATGTAATCCAAATTTCGATTTGACCTTCAACGTCCTTGGATTATGGGCGCGTGTTTTCATCCACAGTTGGAGCGCGTGGATTACATCCGTCTAGTCGGCGGTTTACATCCAACCAACAGTGTTGCCGTTTTAGCCACATTGTGGCTAGATCTGGCGGATTTTCTACAGTTTTAGCCAAAAAATATTCTATTTTAGCCAACAAAATTAATTTAGCAACTTCTAGCTATTTCTAGTATTTTTTTATATGAGGTATTAGTTACTTACTACTTTTGTTTCTTAGTTGTGATTTTAAAGAAACTTGTGGAGTAATGAAACTGTAGTAGACCACCGCGGTATATTCAATGTGAAAGGTTTTGGCGGGATTCCATAACGTTCACTTGTATGCTGTGAAAATTTTCTCAAATATTGTGTGAAGTGGTATTTTTAATACGGAATTGATGTGTCATACTATATTAATTAAACCCAGAACTACTTATCACCATTCCTGTGTAGTAATAACATTATATTATTAATAGTAATAGAATATTAAAGTATGCCAAAACTTCTATAAAAGTTAGCCACTTCTAGCAACATTTCAATTGCGGTTTTATATACAAACCTGCCCACTTTTCTGTTATATGTAGCCACCAACTTGAATTTCCTAACGGCAACACTGCCAACCAACGACAGAGGCGCGTTCAGCGCCTCTGGGTGTAGTTGTCCGGTTGTTTTTTAACTCGCTCAAAGGCGTTGAACGGATTGCAGCAACCCAATCTTTTATCTCCCTCTTTCACATGATTTTTTATTTCCCTCTCTTTCTAGTAAATGACATTATAGAATATGGCCGCCAATATCATCCAATCACGTAAGAGTATTTCAGTCATAAACGTCAGAGCGTTTTACAACCATCAAATTCGATGGTTGTTCGGTTGTAACTCGCGCCGACACTCAAAGGTCTTGAACGGGCCGGTTGTTTCACCCGGTTGTCACGCTCGAAGGCATTGAACGGGGTTAGAGCGAAAAGTTGTACTTCGCGCGAAGGCCCTGAACGCGCCTCTGTTGCGCTTGCGCTGTGACAGGCAGCGGTTGTGTATGTGAGTTTAAAATGTCATCCGCACAGATCCGCGAACGCGATATTTTAAATCAATTAATCGACCTCTACAAAGATTTACCATGTTTATGGGATATTACGTGCGGCGTTAAGGGGATTAAAAGATTTAATGTCCTTAAGCACACAAATTTATTATTTTGTTACGGGTTAGGGTTCGGAACCAGTCACAATCCCTAAGCTTCTGGTGAACGGTGGAAACGCTAGGAACTCCCCTGCGTTGAAGTCCAACACGCGAAGAGTGGCCAAGGGATCTTCTTAATCCTCGCAGAAGGAAACGTCGGGAAGGCAGACAATGCAGAAACTGCAGCAAGCACGGATTGGCCAACCGTAACTTTGAACCCTGGAATTCACCAATTCACAGTGTCTTATAATTGCAGAGAAATTACTCCTTCTGATTGTGACCACCAGCTACGCATGAAGAAGCATAAGCAGGTGAAGAGTACCAACTACAAGTGAGTGTGGCTTTTTAAAATAAATTATCACAATCAGAACGGAGTTTATAAGAAAATTGCGATGCTGTATGAAAATGTGACAATAAATACAATAAAATGAATGCTCGCTAAGATGAAAAGCATTAGCGGTTGATTTATATAAATGCAGAAACAATAAATCTATGCAAAATTAGATATTACATAATATTGTGTAACGGTTCTTAAAATAATAAAACTACCTGAATAGATAATGTTAAGACAAATTAAGATAATGAATTGTTCAACACTTACCTAGTACGTAGGGTGTAAACACTTGACAACAATGAAAGGAGTATTATGTTAAAAAAAATATTAAAAAGATTTTCGCGCGTATACTAATAAGTAACAGCAGGCGAACGTAGGTCTCCTTTGGTGTCAAGATTTCTTGTGTCCGGCCGGTCGCGCGCTGCTTACAAATCGACTCGGTGAAACAATAGAACACAATAGAACTGGCTTGTGGAGCCACAGTGTAGACGTTAATACTTCGCAACAGAGCAGGCGCAACACCAGTTGGCCTGGACAACAAGATAGCATTGCAATTTTTAATAATTTTTTAAGGGTTTATTTTAGTTTTAAGTAATTAATTAATTAAGTGACGTTACTACGTCACATACGCCTGAACATTATAAAGATCGATCGTTCTTCTAACCAACGCTTCCATCCACTTTCTCTTTTTCTTTTGTTCTTCGTCGTCAATTGCGCACAAAACTGCTAAAGCAAGGCCCACTTTTTGAAATTTGGACAAATTCGGAGCCATTTCTACAACTTGATACAGTCCGCGCACGATACGAGTACGATAATATGCTATCTAGTGGAAGTTTACCCAACCTGTTCGCCATCAGTTTGACGTTTTTGGAACTAACAAAAATCATTATGTGATTTTATGAACCCACGACGATGCAAGTTGTTGTGATTTAAAATAATTATTGTTTGATTTGTATTCAATTATCGTTTATTACAAGCTTTTATTTAACTTGCAATGTAAGTATGTAAGTATGTTCGGGTGAAATCTTGCAAGTCAATTTTGAAGCAGATATCCTTAACCGATTAGCTGAAATTTTGTATACCTACACGTTCAGTTTGGATGACAATGCATGGTTGACTATGTGACGTCATTCTAAATCCAAGATGGCCGCATACCCAAGATGGCGGACCAATTATTTTTAATGCACCCCTACAATATGGGTATCAAATAAAAGGTCTTACTAAGAGTAACTCGAAAAATAATGTGACGTCACTATTAATCCAATATGGCGGACTTCTAAAGCTTGAAAATAAATTTTGAAGTAGATATCTTAAACCGATTGAGCTGAAATTTTGTATACACACACAGTTTGGATGAAAGTGCATGGTTAACTGTGTGACGTAATTCTTAATCCAAGATGGCGGCATACCCAAGATGGCGGACCAATAATTTTTAATGCACTCCTACAATATGGGTATCAAATAAAAGGTCTTGCTAAGAATAACTTGAAAAATAAAGTGACGTCACTATTAATCCAATATGGCGTACTTCTAAAGTTAAAAAAATAATTTTGAAGTAGATATATTATCTTTAACCGATTGAGCTGAAATTATATATAGACGTTCCGGCAAACGACCTTGCAAGAATGATGCGTTGAATGAGATGAACAGACTGAGAAATGTGTCCAGTAATAACTAAAAAGTAAAAAATAAATTAAATGTAAAAACATTTTAAAAAACAAGCTTTTATTTAAATGCGCTAAAAAGAAAAAATTAACTTTTACACTAACCGTCTTACTAATAACACAGATAATATAATACTACAGTACTAATAACAATAAAATAAACAGTTGTTTAACAGCTGTTTTACTATTCAGTGTTTAAAAATTATGCAGGTGTTAAACAACTCTTAAATACATCTTTACTAATAACAACAAGATAATCATTGTATAGTTAAATAATGGTTATGACTGACTTTACTTGCAACACTGTTGATATTACGTTCGAAAACAATAATAATTTCGATTACATTACAGTATGTAGTAGTAAAATATTAATTGAAGTGATTAAAACCAGTTTTGCTATATTGGCTTTTGAATTAAGAATGACTTTTTAAAATTTATTATTTTAAAATATTGTTAATTTAAGATTAGTTTAGTTCGTACCTAAAACTGTTTTGAACGTTTTTTTGAACGAACACGGATCGTTTCTTTCTAATCTGTGCACGTCAACAAACAATAAATACCTAAACTAATCTTATTAAAGATGATGTTTAATATTATTAATATCCTTGCTATTACTAGTTTTTATTTTTATGTGTTTAACGTACCTTCCCAAGCAAGGCGGAGCTCTCGAAATTGTACGTATTTTGGTCACCCATCGTAGAATTGACCATATCCAACGTTGCTTAACTTTAGCAATCGTTCGCTGAGCGCACGCGCCAACGCGCCACCAAGCTCCTACTAAAGTAGGAAAGGGATGAAAGCGATTTTTGTTACATTTTCTTTTCTCGGTATTGATGTATCACTTTGATCGAATTCATCGAAAATATTATCAAAATATCGTAACTAGATAATCCATGGCACTAATCACCAAAGAAAAGATTTATATCAGTGGATTTTTGTTGAAGTTGTTGCTTATTCATCCGTTAAACAAGGCCCAATGGATAGTTTAACAACAATATAAATCCATAGTAATTATCCACTCGTTAAACAGTTGTTTAACGCGAAACTGTCATACCCCATTTACACTCGCGCGCGAGCCGCGAGACGAGCCACGAGCCGAGCCACGAGACTGCATGTTATTAGTAACGTTTTCACTATATCGCCTGTATACACAGTTCATAAATTGTTATAGTAAGACCGTAAAACTTTTACTTATTTTCACATTTGACACAATTTATATGACTATAAAAGCTTGTCGCGAGATTTTCTTTTGTAGATAAACAAGTAGGTAAATTAAATAATTTGATGTGAATAATTTTATACATTACATTTTTCAAACTAAGTAAATACGAGTAGGTACTTAAAAGTACTCTTTTAAGTACCTACACACAAGTAGGTAAATCTCGCGACAAGCTTTTATGTTATATAAATTGTGTCAAATGTGAAATGACGTTATAAGTAAAAGTTTTTAGTGTAAATGTTTATTTTTTCTTTTTAGCGCATTTAAATAAAAGCTTGTTTTTTAAAATGTTTTTTTTTCATTATTAGTTAAAATTGTAATAAATAATAATGTTAATCATAAGGCGCATAACACATTGCACCGGACACCGCTGCGGTGTACGGAGGGACGAAAACCGCATGCGGCTGCGGCGGCACGGAACCGTGCCACCGTACGGTTTGCTCCGTATCACCGTCCGGAGCTGCGGTGCACGACGCCCCGCATCGCCGCATTATCTATGTCGAGATCTATTACGCGTATGCACGTCCTTTCTACGCAAAAATCCGTACGATAACTACGATACTGCGGCTCAGTGTGGCATACCCCGCGGACCGCACCGCATCACCGTCCGGGAGTGCGGTGCCGTCGCGCGCGCCGCACAACCGCACGGGCATGCGGTGTGAGTGTGTTATACCCTGCGGTTTTTGTATACAAATTAAGATTCTTCAGTCAAAATTAAAAACCGCAGCGCCGCACACCGGAGCGGTGTCCGGTGCAATGTGTTATGCGCCTAAGCACAGTTTAACAATGCATACAGTTTGGAAATGCGTTTGATGTTGGACGACACCGATGTCGCAAATGTGGAAGGGGTGTCAAAAAATATATTTTTTAAAATGCGATTATAATGTTATTTATTTATTACAAGATGTACCCATATACCTCAAGATGTACCCATATACCTAATTTGAATTGGATAAGTATGGTATGTCACGATCATTTAGATGTTTATGTATTGGTTGGTTGATTGTTTGCGGCTTATAAATTAAATCCGAATTAAAACACAGTTCACCTTGTCAGCATTTAAAGCTATACACAATTTATCAATGAAATATATTAAAAAATTGTCGAGCATTTGTGTTTTTTTACGCAATGTCGCAATACATAGCCACAAAACAAACAAGAAACTATTGCCCTAAACTCCCTTTCTGGACTCTTAACACATCCACGGAACGATAGATACCTACATGTGTTCTAAAGTGTACCTACTCATAGTTGAGAATGAACTATGAATTAAGTACTTACATATTTGCACTAAACTGCCATAGTCGTCTTTTCCAACGTCCACATGAAGATAGATACATGTATTTTGTACATGTCTTCTAGAGTTTTTTCATAGTTGAGAATATAGAGAATTTAGTTAATGCTCTAAGGCTGAGAATGAACTATCAACTAAAAATTATCATCATCACACTAAAACCTATAATTACCTATTATGTATGATGAACTGCTAAGACATCATAAATCAAATTGAAATCATGTCTTAGTAGTCATAAACTCACTATTGTACACAAAACAACAAGTGTGCACCATTATGTAATCAACGATTCTCGTAAAAACCAATGTTAACTCGCTCGCGAATCACACACCAGGCGTTTGCATTCAACCCTCAACGTTCGAGTGCGCAAAACTCAGCGAGTTTGGGGTCGCGGACCGCGCCGCCCGCCTCCCCGTGATTTCCCCGCCGTTGCTCTGCGCAAACGCGTTCGTTTCTGTCAACCATGCGGTTTACTAATAAAATACACAGATCGGTTTAGCTTCTTCCGTTCCTAAATACTATTCAAAAACAATTGGCAATGTTGTTACATGGAACATTTTTTGATACTTTTCTATTTAAAAATGTAAGGTTAATTTAATGTACTTTAATGTCATTAATACATGCCATTATTGTTATATTTTCCACAAACATCACAATATGTATTCAGGCATTTTAGTCTAACAACTTCCTGTTTAAATATTAACAATGTGGCGTTTTAAAAGACAGTATGAATGGCTGGACTCCCAATTGGTTTGTGTCGGTAAATGCAGGCGGACGTACCGACAAGCATGCGTCGATAAAGGCGCTGATGATGAAAATCTTACTATTAGTTACCCAGTGGTTACCGACATCCGATATTCGTTAATAATATATACAGTAGAATGACTTCATAGAAACAGTCGAAACACGCGCTATGCCTATACGCACCTCAATACTGGATCGCATCTGTTCCCCACATAAATATTTCCTTCGATAGCGCTGGATTTAGGGAGCATAAAAAATGGAAACACTGATATTAATTATAACACAACGTTTCTTCTTTATTGATAATTATATTGTAACCATGGCGATAAATCAACCACACCTTCCGCACCGTAATGTCATAGATCACAAAGATATTGCACAAAGGTTCTAATACATTTTATGTTCATGAATCGGTCATGAACATGGTCCCAGCACAAAACAATATTAAAGTTGCATTTTAAAAATAACATATTTGAACTAAATTAAACAACCATGTTAAAAACCTAATTGGCTTCCTACCAACTTCTTTACATAATAATATTCTTTATATTACATAATAATAATAACCAATTAAAATGAGAAAAAATCACTTTATATAATTAAGTAATTGATATTACAATGTTATGATAACATAGCACAACGCTATGCTTTAATACAAATACAATTCAAGCAACAAAGATTACACTACTATTTCTCTTGCCCAATTACTGAGGCGAGAAATTGCCCAAGGAAAAACGAAACAAAAAAGTTATTTTATAAATTAAAAGAAAACACCAAACTTTAATTATAATCAATAGGTAAAGGGCAAACTTTCATTACGCTTGTTCTTATGATAGATCCTTTGGCAGTCTTAACGTCCAAGGCACGGACTAAATTATCCTTTCCCGGTATCACATCTACAATCCTACCAACAGGCCAATTCAATGGGGAATTATGATCACATTTAAGTAATACCATAGTACCCTTCTCTAAGTTGGGCTGCTGATTTTTCCATTTAGGACGACTCTGTAACATAACTAAATACTGTTTATGCCACTGCTTCCAAAAATGCTGTTGCATCTGAGTACATTGACGCCAGAAGCTCAGCTTTCCTACACTAATATCTGTCAAATTTAACTCAGGGTAAGAGGTTAGTGGCGCACCAGTGAGAAAGTGTGCAGGTGTAAGGTAAGTCATGTCATTACAGTCACTAGTCATTGGCGTTAATGGACGCGAATTAAGAATACTCTCTATTTGAGCTAACACCGTGTACATCTCCTCATAGGTAAGTATATTATTACCAATGACACGCTTAATATGATATTTAATACTCTTAACCCCTGCTTCCCACAGACCCCCAAATACAGGACTATATGAAGGGATAAAACTAAAAGTTATTCTCTCTGAACTCCCATAATCAAAAACTTTGTTTTGGTGCTCTGTGGAAAACAATAATTTATACAAATCTTTAAGTACATTATCTGCACCTCTATAATAGCTACCATTATCACAGTATATCTTCGTAGGTCTATTTCTACGACTTATGAACCTTTTTAGACAAGCCAAAAAATTATTTGTTGTCATATCAGAGGCCAGCTCGATATGTATAGCTTTAGTAACGAAGCATATAAAAATAACTACATATGCCTTTGTTATGACAGGATATCTGATTCTAGTTTGCTTAACATTGAAAGGCCCAGCATAATCAGTCCCCACGATCTGAAAGGAACGAGCAGCATTGACACGATCAAGTGGCAGAGCTCCCATAAGTTGGCTGGAAGCCTTTGCTTTAAGCCTGAAGCATATAACACATTTATGTAAAACAGACTTTATCTCTCTGTTTGCATTGATCAGCCAATACTTCTCATTCAAACTACTGAGAACTGACTTTTGCCCTGCATGCATAAGCCGCATATGCTCATTTTTAATTATTAATTTAGTCAAAGTTGAGCCTTTTGGCAGTATAATGCGATGCTTTTGCTCAAAGGTAAGAGTAGCGTTTTGTAGGCGACCGCCCACTCTAAGAAGCCCCCGCCCATCCACAAAAGGGCTTAAACTGCTCAAGCAGGACTTTAACTGAACTTTAGATTGCAAGTTTTTCAGCTCTTTTTGAAAATGTTTACTTTGATCTATTTTTATCAAATCATGCAGCGCACAAGTCATACGATCAGGAGACAACTGACCAGTTTCTTTTTTAATATTAACCTTTTTGCAATTAAATATAAACCGCTTTATGTAAACCATTATTCTAATCATTTTATCTAAATTGGAATACCTTTCTAAAAATTCTATAAAACAATTATTATTCTCATGACAAACATTACAAACAACGGATGGTATTTTAATTTCAGGAATTTCAGTTTCAGAGATACACAACTCCGACTGACAATGCACATAATCAATATTTTGCAAAACCTGCGGACCATGGAACCACAACGAATTATCTACCAGCTGCTGTGGCTCAAGACCACGTGACAAGCAGTCTGCAGGATTGTCAGTTGTGCTTACATAGTTCCAGTGAAAATTGTTTGACAATAATTTTATTTTATTTACTCTATTAGCAACATAAACTGTGAGCTTTATGGGTTCAATTTCAAGCCAAGATAATACAACCTTTGAATCTAGATACAAATATGTATCAATGTTATCATATTTTAATGACAGGGTATCGTATACTTTCCTTGCTAACATGGCTAGTAATAAAGCACCATTAAGCTCAAGCCTAGGAATTGTTAAATTTTTATCTTTTGGGTTGATACGTGACTTAGAACATAAAAGGTTAACATTAACATCATTGTTATGACTAATTACTCTCAGATAAAGACAACAACCATGTGCAGTATTTGAGGCATCAGAATAGCCGACTAACTCCATTCGTTTATGCGTTTGTAAATTAATATTTCTAGACACGGACACACAAGACATACACATTAAACTCTTTGTAAAATTTACAAATTTCATATTTAAGTTGTCAGGCAAAATATCATCCCATTTTAAGTCCTCAAACCAGACCTGTTGCATTAAGTATTTAGCTTGCACCAAAATAGGACCTACTAGACCCAACGGATCAAAGAATTTACTAATAAAACTTAACATTTGTCTTTTGGTATAGGTTTCTTGAATTTTCATGACTGGACACTTCATATTAAGAGTATCAGAACAGACATCATAAGTCAAACCTAGTGTTTTTATATAGGCATTTCTTTTATCAAAGTCTTTACAATTTAATTGCTGATGTTCCACAGGTATATCAGCTAAAATCTCACTATTGTTTGAACACCATTTATGCAGAAAAAGACTAGCTATCTTTAAAAGCTCTGTAAGCTGCCGTTTTGTCTCGAGAATCTCAGAAAGATCATTTGATCCACACTGAATATCATCAACATAGGTTTGAAACTTTAAAGCAAATGATGCCAAAGGAAAGTCATGTTTATATCTTTCAGCCAACTCGATGAGACACCTCGTTGCCAAAAAAGCAGAACTTTTTAAACCGTATGTCACTGTTTGTAATTGGAGACACTGCACAGCATCAAGTGGAGATTCCCGCCAGAGAATATTTTGCAAACTACAATATTTATCCTCTACCATAATTCCACGATACATCGCCTTTATATCAGAAAGCAATATGTATTTAAAGGTCCTGAACAGAATTAAAATGTCGAACAGATCATTTTGTACCACTGGCCCGTTTAACATAGT
This sequence comes from Schoenobius gigantellus, assembly GCA_963935595.1. Classification (NCBI taxonomy): domain Eukaryota; kingdom Metazoa; phylum Arthropoda; class Insecta; order Lepidoptera; family Crambidae; genus Schoenobius; species Schoenobius gigantellus. The sequence continues at coordinate 12,766,274 of OZ012544.1, read as the reverse complement.
GTCATTCAAACAAATATTTTTATTAGTTTTCATGCTCGCGTCAAAGACAGCGCGCACCGGCGTGGTTTTACTGTTAGGATTGATCACAGGATGGTGAGGTAAGTAATAAACATAACCTGCTTTAGGATCATAGTTTGAAATGTCAAAATACTTGGCATGACCTTGTTCAATATAATCAAAGATAAACTTTTTATATTTTTGATACAAATCTGGATCTTTAGAGAAACGTTTCTCGAGGCTATAAAACCTCTGCAAAGCTCGTGAAAAAGAATCACCTAAATCAATGTTTTCTAATTCCAGCTTCAAAGGCAAAGCCACAAAAAACTTTTTATTTACAAGCTTTACAGTGTTTTGGAAACATTCCTCAGCCAGTTGATGTTCTGTGGTACCTTCCTTAAAAATATCAGGGACCTCTTCACACTTCCAAAAATTAGAAATAGTGTCTTTAAGCTGATCCAGCTGATCATTTTTCGGATTGCAGTTGAAAAACTTAGTACAAATGTTACCTTGAACCGTCACACACAAGTTTACTGAAGATATCTTGCCAGCAGATACTGGCAAACTGCCTGCGACGATATAGCCCAGGCTCGTGCTAACCAGGTAAGGTCCAGCTGGCGTGAGCGGCAATGACTCTCGCTGCAACACCTGAAAGAAAATGTCACACCCTAGAAGCAATGATATCTCACCAGGTTTATTAAAGTCCTTGTCTGCAAGCTTGGCATACGAAGGCATATTGACCCTCTTCAGATCAAAACTTTGTTGTGGCAATAGACAGGTTATATTCTTTGTTATAAAACAAGATACTTTTAATTTGCAGTCATCTATAGAGGAATAAACAACAAATTCAGCTCTCTTATTAAGTAAATTAGTGCCTTCAATAACCCCTGTAATTGCTTGGCTGGTTGGGGATATATCACAGTCAATTTGACAGGCCAACTTTTCAGTGACAAAAGACACTTGACTACCAGAGTCCAATAAAGCTCGAGCATTCACAAATTTACCATTATTGCCAATTATACGCACAACAGCTGTAGGTAACAACACATCCCTAGCTTCGGAGGTGCTCGACATCACCACTGCACTATCAGACTGAGCATCTGTTATGGTAGCAGTATTACTAGCTTCAGAGGGACTAATAGGAACTGCATGCAAAAGTGTGTTATGCCTCTTTTGACAGATAGAGCATTTAAAGCGCAGCATACATTTACCACGGTGAGAATTAAGGCAAAGCACACACATCTTATTTTTTTTCACAAACTCCCCCTTTTCCTTATCAGAAGCAAGTTTAAATAAGGCACACTCATATAATTTATGTGATTTCTCACAATACTTACATGGGGTAGACGCTGCTACAAGACTGGTAGCTTTACCAGGCTTACCACCTTTCGAAGTGCTCACCGAAGCCGTTGCATTGGAAGGAGTGTTCTCGCTACTGGTATTCTCCATAGCAAGTGCTCTCTTTTCTAGAAAGTTAAGAAATTCCTTTAAGCTAGGCAGTTCCTTACCATCCCTCTCCAAATGGAAACCCCTGTTAGTATAAGCATCTACCTTTCTGGACAAAATACTCACAAGTAGAGCATCCCAATGATCAACGGGTAATTCAAAGGTTTTGAGCGCTGTCATGTGAAGGTTTGCATTGGCAATGAGCGATCTCAAACTCTGGGCAGTGCACTTTGTAAAGGGAGGTAAGTCCAATAAATTATTTATATGGTGATTGACTATCATTGGCACATTGTTATATCTTTTTTCAATTAAGTCCAAGGCCGACATATAGTTTTGGTCGGTCAATGGTAGATTTTTAATCAAATCTAGTGCTTCCCCTGATAAGAAGGTTCGCAAATAATATAACTTTTGACATAAAGTCAAGTTAGCATCCGCGTGTATAACCGCATTAAACATATTTATAAAAGGGACATAATCCAGTACATTTTTCCCATCAAACTGCTTAATATTAATTTGCGGCAACTTTTTATTGAAACCCATAATGGGATTTTGCGGAGCAGAAATATGGTTACCCATCATTTGGCGAGTTTTTATTTCAAGGTCAAGATATGCAATACTGTTAAAATACTTACTTTCGTAGTCTCCAATAGGCTCATCATCCGCCGGGTTTAGAAAACGAATGCTTTTATTATGCTCTTCATATTCATTGAAAGCCCGGATAACGCAACTACGTTTTTCAAGTATCATTTCCAAAGAGACGTCTTTCAGCCCCACCTCACAGAAATTTGCAAGACGGGTTAATGTCGCTTTTATATATCCGCGATCACTAATGAGCCTCTTCAGGCTTTCTTCCGTGCCAACAGACATTTTGCTTTTGTATTTATATGACAAAATGCAAGTTACAAAATTTCCGAAAATGCGATACTTAATGCAACAGACTGTTGAAGCTTACAACAAATACCTAACGATATCCGCACGTGAATATAAAAATTGCACTATTGCAGTGTGTAAAATCAAACAATTTTATGAAAAGATATTTACAGTAACTAGCTAGTTCAGAACAAAACACTCGAAGAAAAACAAACCACAATGGCCGCCAACCAAACGCAAGGTGACATTAGGCGAGTCAAATCCACAGAACACATTGGTCAAATCCATAGATTAGACAGACGCTATCTTCGTAAAGATTCGGCAATTTTCGGCAGTCGTCGAATGTCCGCGATCAGCTGAGACGTTTTCGGTCGGTCTGACAACTCTGCTTCCGTTCGCTACTTGGCTGTGGAACTGCGCGCTTTTCAAAATTCCGGAAATAGCTGCAGGAACTACGTCACAGTATTTTCTGTCTTCTTTCTTACCCGCCACAAATATTGTTGAATGACATCGAAACAAATGAAAGTGAGCCTTGAATTTTGGTGATGAGGAATCAATATTCTTGCTGTAATATGATGTGCAACAATTACGCTTCTTTTTCCAAAAGCTAATTATCCTCTTGTGGTCTCAATGCTTACTATGTTATAAGACCTACCTTATTCTTAGGCATGCGTAGTATCACACATCGTAGGTATTCTTGACAGGACGATCACATTCAAGCCGGAGTTTTCTTCAAAATTAAAGTTCCAGACCCGCAGATACGCCACTGCAACCTTCTCTACTAATTTGTATAGAAGCTACCTTGAATAGCCGGGTGCCGTATATTGACGAAGTCTGCTTGAGAAAATTTCAAGCCGACGCACGACGACGTATTTTATTATTTCTTGGTTTGAAGGACCAATTTTTTATGTTCCCCACATAAATATTTCCTTCGATAGCGCTGGATTTAGGGAGCATAAAAAATGGAAACACTGATATTAATTATAACACAACGTTTCTTCTTTATTGATAATTATATTGTAACCATGGCGATAAATCAACCACACCTTCCGCACCGTAATGTCATAGATCACAAAGATATTGCACAAAGGTTCTAATACATTTTATGTTCATGAATCGGTCATGAACAGCATCTACAATATTATAATATTAGTAAGGATACAAGCTTGACGTTTCACAAAAATGGGTTTTCTTGATTCTTCACGCGATCTTTCGCCTATTTGGTTAGTAAGTGAGTGAAATAAATAAAATATATTTGCTTATTTATTATTAATTTATTATATCGGAGGCATTTTAGAATGACATGTTAGTTTCGTTAACCTATTTTATTGCATAAAAACCTATTTAATTCATTCCTTTAGAGCGACAAAGTAATTCTATATGCATTCTGAAATAGTATAATTACAAATCTATAAGAGCCTTAGATCATTTAACCTATGAATGCTCTAAGATAAGAGCCGACACAATGTTGGGGCTGGTGAATATAAAATACACCGCCAATCAGTCGGCAGTCTAGTCGATATTTGCTGTTTGTGGTGAAGACTAGTCTCTACAGTGTATTTTTTTTATTGCTACTAAGTTGGCAAACAAGCAAACTGCCCACCTGGTGGTAAGTGGTAACAGTCACCTATAAAACATGAGGCTCCTGTGAGATTTGCAGTAAAACTGCAACCCCCACAAGAGCTACAGTGTACGTTGCCAACTTGTGACTTAAGATGTAAAGTCATGGTACCCAGTAATTTCAGTGCCATATCTTACCCTTCAAACCGGAACACAGCAATGCAAGCATTGCTGCTTTGCGGCAGAAGTAGGTAAGACGGAGGTACCCAAGCACACGACCCTGGTACAGTCTCCCTTCGGTAAGTGTATTCTTGTTGTTACCTACTTGAATTGTGGCTCCAATAAATAAGTAACAGAAGCGACTCCAATGTTTTACTCATCAAAAAGTGAAACTTTTTTTGGATCGTAGACATTCAATTAAAAATTTTCGGAAAATTATTCGATTTAGAGTAATAAAAACGCGTTTTTAATTATAACTTAAAAAGAGACAGAGAGTAGACGTGCAAATAAAAAAATATATATTTCAACATTAAAAAATACAAAATGTTATTCAAGGGTTACCTGTAATATATTTTATAAGAATAAGATAGCGGAAAATAGTCATTTGTTACACATGAGTGCAAAGTTGCTTTTTAACCGCGTGCTCAACATTGATGACCGAGCAAGCAAAGGACTCTAAAATTGAAACACGAGCGCAGCGAGTGATTCAAAAATTAGAATCCTGAGCGTTAGCGAGGGAATCAAAAGAGCACAAGGTGAAAAATCTTTGCACTCGAGTGCAACACGTAACTTTTCATCCCCCCTCAGCGAGGAAATGAAACAAAGCAAATTAAAAACAAAAGTACACCAAGGAGGTTCAGAGTCTGAGTTTTTTACAAATTTAAATAAAGTTGTATGGTAAATTCGGCACCGTGGAGATGAAAGTAAATAGGTTTAATGATGTTTTGAAATCACATACCTAGTGCACGCGATGTTCTAAATTCAAATTTACTTTAACCTCAAGCGGATAAAAACGGCTTTGGCGGTCAGATATCGAATAGCAAAAATACTCTTTCCGAGATGGGGGAATGAAAAGTATATTGTTACTCGTATGCATCCTATTGCATCCTATCCTAAAGTGTATTGTTATGCATCCTATTGGGCTATAAATAAGTAGGGACTACTTGACTTAACATCCCTTAAATAAGTAATACCTATAATTAAGACACAATATAAATAAATATTACATTTAACTTACATTGATGCAGACTTATATTTTAGTATAATAATACGTATAAAAATAGAATATAAAATATTGCAAACCCACATTTTTTACCTTAAGTATTTGAAGTGTTCAAAAGAACAATTGTTTTTGATTCTAAGCTCAAACCATTTTAGGTACACTAACGCCCGGAATATACAAGGCTTTGGCTTCGTGTATTCTTGTTCGGATACCCAAGGGTAGAATTAATATCTTATTAACTTTCTATATTAACACTGGTAGCAGTGAAGTATACTATTCTAGCTTAAAAAAACTATTCCGGGCAAAACTAATTGTAAAGTTTCAATGACGAAAACATAAAAAAATATACAAGTACATATTTCGCAATCTTATTAGAAACCAATTTCACTTCTCAGCCAATAGAATAAAGATAGTTAAAGCCAAGCAGAGGAATAATAAATAATGTTGACATTTAACAAAATAAATTCAGCCTTTCGTTAAAATGCATGGACCGCCAGTAGCAGTGAATTTGCAGTCATGAATACAATAATGCATTATGTAGGTTGCATTATTTTATTCTTGACTGTAAGTTCATCCTCAGTGTATATTGATAATTATTATAATGTAATTACAATCGTTGTTGCACTGTACTACCGAATACATATGCAACTGGACAGACTTAACATCTAAGTATTTGTAAAAAATGTATCTATAGCTTTATTATTTAGCAAAAACTGTTTAAGTTACTTACATTACATGGGATTCATATTATGAGGTTACTGTGATTTGTTTTTTTTTTTGTTCTGTCAACCAAAGTTTTGAGATTTAGCTAGATTCAGGGACCACAGCTCTGTCAAGAGTAATACCTCCTAACTTCTGCTAATATTGATTCATATGATGATTCATCTATAATTACAAACTGTTTTGCCCTTCTACTAAAGTAATAAATATCTCCAGTGTAGATATCAAACCATAGCGCATGTATGTGCAGGTCGTGTTTTTCTAGACGTTTCTTCAACATTCCATAAGATGCAACATTCTGTAACTGTTGAAGAGTGTTTACCTAAAATCAGAATGAGTGCTTTTATAATGTTATATATTTTGTTACAAAAATGTACCTATTGATAGAACTTGTCCAATATACATATTATTGGATTAAAGCTCCCGTATACAGACCTACCCAATGTAACTCCGGTTGCTAACTCAGAATTGTCATTTTGGAATACACTTTGCATTCACTTCCGCTATAATGTATGAGCCCAAAACAAAACTAATTACTTAACTAATAATAGAAATAAAGTTTATTTCAAGATAATAGTTTCGAGCTAGTAAGCAGAGCTAAATCCGAAATGGCATATGTCGTGCAGGTTTGTAGTGCAAACTGCATAGTACCTACAATAAATACCTGAGATAGCTTATCTTCTATACAAAATTTGTTTTCAGGATCAATATAAGCAACAAACTTTCTTTGGGGAGTTTCAGCAGTAAAAATCATAGGTTTCGCAAAATCACCATCCATGTCGAGAAACTTTTTTAAACTAGACTTTGCATGAGTGCACAACCACGACTTCAATGGAGATATTCTTCTCTGTACCTGAAAATAAAGATAATAAGGGTAAGCCTGTATTTCAGCTTGGGTGACCATATAAAATAGCTAACCTAGACAAATATTACATGAAATACTATCCGGCTCGAAGGACCAGAAGAAGGAAGGAAGGATAGTAAAGAAGACGATAAATGTAGGATAAAGTTTACTGTATTCACACCGTTCGCGATATGAGTAACTACACATAATGAGATCCCCTTATTCTATTGCTCCCTTAGACAAAAGCCACATGCTTAATATTCCGTAGTTATTTTGCAGAAAAAAATGTATAGAAATAACCAAAGTTTATGACAGTCCTACTTATGCGTTGGTGCGCTTTAAACTTAAAATAAGACGGTAAGGTTATTAATAGTATAATTAGGTTAGTACTTACAATACTAGATTCTTCGTTACTCTTTAATTTATATAGAAGATTCATGGCTTTGCAATCACTATGTCCGCAAACTATAATGTGTCTTATATCATTTATAATGCATCCGAGTTCTAGGGCAGCTGGTTCACAACTAGTCATTTCATCAGCAAAGTACTGCGAATGAGGAATAACGTTTCCTGCATTTCTCACTGAAAAGATACATTAACATTTGAAGTATTCAATGATATGATATGAAACGAAAACTAATTGTAAATAACTTTACAAACCAACAAACATATCGCCAACACAAGTTTCTGTAAATCTAGTTGGTATCATTCTACTGTCCATGCAGGTGTAGAAAACGGCTTTGGGCTAAAATTTAATTGATAAATCACAATGATTAAGTGAAAAAGTGTAAAAACATGCATTCACAAATAATAAACACATTTACGAATGTCAACATGAATGAAATTAATACAGCAATCATCTGCAATCATTTTGGTTTATTTTTTTGTATATTCCTTGATTATAATTTGTATAGCTTTCTTTTGCATTGAGATTGTAGGACAAAATTGTACGGACTCTTATCAAAAGAATATCTCGACTGCTTCGTGAAGCAATGTATACGACCTTAAAAAAATAGGTAGGTCGTTTAAGACTGCTATTAGCTACAGCCGCCCCTTCTCCCCTGAACAAAAGCCATATATACGCGTGGAAATGACATTGCTTTTAGGTATGTACACTGTCAGTCGAGGTGAACCTTTGTTGGCCAACAAAGGTCACTATATATTGCCTCGTCTGAAGTCAGCATTACTGACTCATGTACCGCAAAGGCTAATCTTTCGCTTTTCTTTTTGCGAAAAACTTCGTATTTTGCCAACAAGCCAACTTCCACACACATTATTTTCATACAGTTCCGTAATTCTAGACTAGAAGAAAGTTCTCCTATCGCTGAAGGGTCCAAGCGTTAATAAATCCAGTGGTCCAGGTGGAATTAATGCGGTAGACATTAAGCTTGTGCTACCGAGCTATCTCTTCTCCTCATTGTACCGTCTTTCTCTGAGCACCATTCTAGTTCGAAAATTTTGAAATATTGCTTATGCAGTGCAGCCAGTGCCAGAAAAGAAAACTCGTACTGACCCAACAAACTTAAGATTTAGAGCGTGTATGAAATGCCTGTTTTATTGGTTAGATAAAAGGCAACGACCTCAGTGACCGGTAGTATGGTTTTCGGCTGGACCGATCTCAGAGGTATTTGATGCCTTTGATGGGCTCTGGCACGTCCACTTAGCAATTAAGCTTCCCTCATATGGAATACTATCTATGGGCCTAAGTTGCCTGAGAAGAAATAAATAAACTACTCTTTCCTCTTCGATTTCTGATTTCCCGAGGGACAGATCGTTTCGTGGTGTTCGTGGAGTGATATAATATCCGACCCAAAAGCTGGGAGGATCAAAACTGAGCTGTGGGCCTAGACAAAAGCCACACACTCATTTCTGCATTTTAGTTATACGTTTTTCATTGATTTTTTAATGAATTGTATAATAAAAAACATAAAAAGTGTGGAATCTTGGATGCGGCGCGGCGTCCCTAATTTTTTCCGCCATATTAGAGCACCAACCCAAATTTTGGCACGCTTTTTTCGTAGGTATTTCATGTCCTTTGGTATCTATAGTCTAGGGTTTTGAGTATCGATTTTTATTTTATCTGCGTGTAACGGAATTTAATATAGAATTTGTTTATTATGACAGCACTGAATTTTAATTATTCGAAAATCAGAAAATCTTTAAATTGGGAAGAGTAGAAAATAATTTCGCATACTAAGATTAATTGTATTCGTGTTCGAATTCAAGATCCACTTCTAACTTCTAACGATCTTCACATCATTTCCTGCATCTCCTGAGTTGCATCCAAATATAGGTTTGGATTTCATCGTAATAGAGATAATTAATTTTGCTGGACCACCTCATCAGTCTTATCAGTCATTCTTAAGTAATACTCATTTAATTATGTTTTTATTTCGAATGTTTTTATAAATTAAATCTTTTATTTCTCATCAACAATTTCCCTTTTGAAGATAAATGGCTGTTTATTAGCTGTCTAGAGCTAGTTCCCTTTGTCTTACTAGATGTAACAGAATTAAAAAAATAAAGACTAAAGATTAGGCTGTATGGACTAAGTTTCCTTTGCCTTCCCCTAACAGGGAGAAAAAAAAAATAAAGTCATAATAATGACAATGACATGACATTCCAATTTTCGTCCATTGATGTTTTTTTCTGAATCGGAATCAATTTCCAGAAGGTGACGGCGGTATTTACTACTAACCTTTACAAACAAAAATCTAAGAAAAGCGACATAGATACATGAAAAGCCTAAATATAATTTCTATGATTTCAATACTTTATTGCAGTTTCAGCGAGGAAAAATAACAAGGTTAGATCTGGTTGCGTATCTTACTTACCGTCGGGTTGTCTTTAACTTCTTGAAATTGCTTCACCATGCTTGCGCGGTCTAAAACACGATACCTCATAATTCCTCTTAGTATTCTTTCCATAATTGCTAGTTCTTGAACTTCATAGAATGTATTAATACTGTTGAATGGGCAGTTTAACTGCACAAAAACAAGTCTGTGGTTAGACATGTACAACTTGACATTTGTGACCTTCGTTCATTACAGTTTATCGCCCATAGCGTGCCGGTGTGATGTTATTAATTGGTCATTTTAAGCATTTGATGGAACAGCTTTGATAAATCTTAACAATGGTCACACTTCGATTATCTTGTAACAGTTACTTTTCTGCAACTTAACATGATTTTGGTGTTACAATAAAACACTATCTTTTACTCTCGTAGTGTAGGTTTTAATCAATAATTTTATGTTTCCAGATGAATCCTCCAAGTGTTATTGGTGATTGCAATCAATATGAAGGTAAGCCGCTCCCTCCAATACTCCCGCCAAACCATAGGTTTGTGGAGCCTCAAAAAGCTGTAAAATCTATTACAGACATGACTATTTGGGAGAAATCCGAAGCTTATATGGAATATACAGGTTTTATTGCGACCCTCAATGAGGCTATCAAAGGAAAACCTCTTTCAGTGGATTGCAAAATTTCAGACAATGTGAACAAAATAATGGATTTACTTGGGAAAATAGATATGCTTATAGATAAATATCCTCCTGTAGAACAGCCACAAAGATTTGGAAACACAGCATTTAAAGATTGGCTGCTTAAAGTGAAAAGTAGCACAACTGTGTTTCTACAAGAGGCATTGGACCAAAAACTGCACTTGGCTATACCGGAGATAAAGGTTTATTTGGAGGAGAGCTTTGGCAATGCAACTAGGATCGACTATGGAACTGGTCATGAAATGTGTTTTATTATGTTCTTGTGCTGCCTCTACAAAATAGGTGCATTGCAATTAGAGGACAATGTAGCCACAGTATTTATAATATTCAACAAATACATAAATATAGCTAGAAAATTACAGAAAACATATAGAATGGAGCCAGCAGGTAGCCATGGTGTATGGAGCTTGGATGACTATCAGTTTGTACCATTTATTTGGGGCAGCTCCCAGCTTGTTGACCAACCAATAGTTGATCCACCAGTAAAATTTCTAGATGATGATGTAATTGACAAATATTCTGATGAATATATTTTTCTCTCCTGTATAAAGTATATAAAAGAAGTTAAAACTGGTCCATTTGCAGAGCACTCTAATCAGTTATGGAGTATAAGTGCAGTAGGCTCATGGCATAAAATAAATCAGGGCCTCATCAAAATGTATAAAAAAGAGGTGCTTGCAAAATTCCCAGTAATCCAACATGTTCTCTTCGGATCACTACTTCCAATTAGAAGGTTTCAAATCAACCATTAATGTTATTTTCTGTAAAAGCATTGCTTTTATTTCGTTAAATAAGGCTTTAAAATACAAGTCAAATGAGTGTAGTTTGTGTTATAGGTATACTATATTCCCACTTGACTCTATGTTAACCAAATATTAAATTCTAAACACAAATTTAATTCAACAAATCTCACATTATATTTTATAAATAATGATACATATATCACATAATCTTTTATTTGCTTGTGTTTTAGGTGAATTATGCATAATATTACAGCCTTGTTCTATGTTGCAGTTACTCACTGATATTTATTTAGCATTGTAGTAGTTTAATTGAAAGAATGTATCACTAAAGAGAAACACTGTCAAATAACCAATAGAGAATCTTACAGCAGTTCATCATATAATATTTATGTTGTCTTGTTTATCAGCTGATTTTAGGAATCTTTAATATTCTTATTACTTTAAAGAATATTTTTTAACAATGATTGATGTTGAAAAGTCAAATTGTTGTGATATTTGTATTATCTTGAGTATTGGTAAATTGTTGTTGATAAAATTTTTGCTAATGAATATTTCGTCTGCAACAAATGTTTGTAATTATGTGGACAAATATGATTTATTTTGTTATTTATTTAAGTAATTGTAACTAAACTGTATGAATAAATTACATTATTGTATTATAAGTATTTTTTATATTTTGTACACCCAGTACTTTAGTATTATTTAGGTATAAAGCCTATTCTTCAATGATATGCGATAGGGGCCTTAGCTGGAAGTGCAAACGAAAAACATTTTTTAAACCTTTCTCTATTATTATTATTACAATTAGTAGTAGATAGCTATAAAATGTAAATGGAGTTCTATATCTGAGACAGTACATCATAGTGCCATCCTGTTCTATGTTTGTTTGCTGAACTTTGAAGCTCAGTGTGGGTCCGGCATTTTACATGTGTATGGCTACTTTCTGTGCAGAGGGCAAGTATTGTAAATAATCGTAATATACTTAAAGGAGTGTCATACTCATAACTAATCGTGTTTTTCGAGAAACTGGCTAAGCGTGAGCGCACACGACCGACAATCGGCCCACGGTGTTGTGCGGTTACGAATGTTCCATTTTTCACCGATAATAATCGAGTCGGCCGGGATACACGGATATTTTTTTGACCGAAGTTTGTAGTCCGCGAGCGTTGCAAGCAACGAAGAACTCCATGTTTCATTTTCCATCGTCAAAAAATCGGCCACCGTTAGTCTGTCGTGTGCGTTCTCGCGCTAATGCTTGTTTTTATGGGCTGCATATAGGTATAGTGTTTTTCTAGCAATCTGTCTGTAGTTCGCTAATATTTTTTGAATGAATATCCACGCTCTATGTTTTTTAAAAGCCATGTAAATCATAGTATCATCATCATGTCTATGATTTACATTAAAATTTTGGGTTGAATGACATTACATGTAAACACATTTTAATAAAGAGTTTTCGATAAAGAATTGATTATTTATTGGTTATTTAGAAACACCGTGTATAGTGTTTTTCTAGCAGTCTGTCTGTAGTTCGCTAATATGTCTTGAATGAATATCCACGATTTATGTTTTTTAAAAGCCAATATTATGTTTAAATTTTTAGCCCCTATATAGTAAACGAACAGGAAAATATTAAGAATTTTGTAGCTGTATGTATGTACATACATAGAGATCCTACGGTATCAGAAATTTCATACGATAGGAGGCTTATACATAAAAAAATGAAATTCATTGATAGATTATATTGATAAGAAACTGAACTGCTTGTGATCAGAGATTTAATCTCTGCTTGTGATGGGCAATTTGAATTAAACAGATCCAGATCTCGAAGATGTGTGTATCATTGATTTGTATCTTAATAACTGCTGTTTCGCGTCGACTACACGGGCTTCTATTCTGTACAAGTTGAACTACTTGGACTAAAAATATCAACAAGTTCAATCACAATATTTTTATTAATAATATTAATTTTAAAATAGACTTAACTAAAGTTGTCGGTACCGAGCACATCAATGAAGTGGTTTTTTGCTCTAAATTCGCAGTGTGATCACGGGTCGCAATCGCGAGGAGTAAACTTTCATGGTTTATACATTCCTAGTCCTACACGACCTACCTAAGCGTCTGGTCGATCCTGTAGAGAACTGCTTGTTTTTCTTATACGACAAAAGTAAGCAAACAAGCAGGCTGCCCATGCACCTAAGGCTCAATTTACACCGTCGCGGAATGGAATGGAAGCGGCTTTTGCAACGAAATTGTACATAGCATAATGAACTTAATGTCAATGTTAACATACAAACTAAATACGAGCCAAAAAGGTCGCGCGTCTTCCGGCGAATCCTCGCGCTTTTTTGAGATTTTCCTTTACTTTTGGCTCGTATTTAGTTTGTATATTATTCAGTTGACATAAAGCTCATTATGCTATGTACAATTTAGTTGCAAAAATTCGCTTCCATTCCATTCCGCGGCGGTGTAAATTGAGCCTAATGGTGACTACAGGAGCCTATAGCATGTAAGATTTTTGCTAATTACAATATGTATGTCAAGTCACACTACTCAGTGATTTCATTGTCTGTCTTACACTACTCAGTGACTTCATTGCCTGTCTTACCCTTCAAACTGGAATAGCAATGTAAGCACCGCTGCTTGGCGACAGAAATAGGTAAATAGGGTACCTCTATTAGTATTATGTTATCTGTGCCTCTATCTTACCTATTTATGTCGCCTAGTACTGAGTACTCCTGCGGTGATGTCCCCCCCGTGACCATTCGTTGACATCGAACGTTTGTCGAACGTAAGATGTGACCTCGATTTCTTTTCATCGAAAACTAAACGTAAATCAGCTGAAATGAACGCAAACGACGCTCGCCGTGCACTCCACAGATTACCAATATGTTGGTGCACTCGACGCCTGACGAATGATTCGAAAATAGAGCCCCTAGTGATATCTGACCGCAGGATACTTTTGAGGAAGTCTGTCTGATAGAAATCCAGCAGGATGGGTTCGCCAGCAAAGATGGAGGAGCCACCAAATATCTCACCTTTTAAATAACGAACTTGACACTGTAAAGGCCATCTGCGGCCAGTAGTATAATAGGTCAATAAAAAAAACACTGCTGTTTGTTTAAAAGTTTTTATTCCTAGTACTTTCGAATAACTGGTCCAAAATACTGAACATAACTTACCTACTTACTTACATCAAAATAAATAATAATATAGAACAAGTTCACAATAAATAGTACTACAAGATATGATTCTTTAGCAATTTTTAAAACAAAAAATTATACTTCGCCATTATTTTTCCTTGGATTTATTGACTATAGCACAGTTTAACAATGTATACTATAGGAGATTCCAGGAAAGATGATGCAAACTGTCCCGTACACTATATGGAAGTGTACCAGGCGTAGGTACACCCGCTCAAACCATTTAAAACATCTGAATTGAGTGTTTTAAAATTAAAAGGAATTTCCAAGACTTCATCTTAATACGAATAAATGCATATTAAATATAGTCAGAAATTATATATGTACCTACTATAACTAAATAAGTACATACTCGTATTATTATGGGTGGTGACTTATTGAGAATAATAGTAGATATTTTACCACTACATATCAGCATTTCATGTTAGGTTGAGCATTTCGTTTATTGCAAAAGAAAAACTACACTTTGTTTATACTCCGTGTTGCCTAAGTTTTATAAAGAAACCTTCAACATTGTGGATGTGGAAGTCAAAAAAGGGATTTTAACGTTATTATAGTTAATTGAATTTACTTAAACTAGCATTACCTATGTCTTCAATCAGAAAAAACTAAGTTCGACAGATCCAACTTTAAATTTTGATTTGTCTCTGACCGTCTGACCTTACGTGGCAGTTCAGTATGGCGTGCAGCGTGGTACCTATAGCCGGCAGGCTTATTATCGATCTTTAGAGACAGTCGCAATTGCTGCAATTGTACAATTATTACTTACTAGTTTTTGCCCGCGGCTTCGCTCGCGTTAAATTCGGGGTAACACCGAAGATAAAAAAAAAAATAAGGCAGGTATTTTTCGTTGGTAACAAAGAGTCTATGTACCGATTTTTAGCTTCCTACCTTGAAAACTGCAAAAAGTCCCATATAAAATTTCACCCCCTCTTTTAAGGAGTTGGAGATTTCCAAAAAAAAATGATGCACGATTTTTTTGTTAGTCACAAATAGTTCGCATACCAATTTTTAGCTTTCTACCTTGAAAATTGCGGAATGCTCCATACAAACTTCCACCCCCCATTTTAGGGAAGTGGGGGGTTAGAAAGAGACAAAAAGTAGCCTATGTCACTCTCCATCCGTTCAACTATCTCCACTTAAAAAATCACTTCAATCCGTCGCTCCGTTTTGCCGTGAAAGACGGACAAACAAACACACACACACACACACTTTCCCATTTATAATATTAGTATGGATAAATTGCAAATTCGTATTACGGAACGTTGGATTGCGCTACGACGGCGCCACATGCGAGCGACTGACAAACTAAAAATGCACGTCAACTCTTGGACACAGCGACCGATTGTTTGTGAGCAACCGGTTGCCTTTTTCTGTATTAAGGCAGCGGATACACCCAAAACCCCATCGCGAGAACATATAATTTGTAGTAAGGAACAGTGAGAACATTGCCAGTATTGTGTATCACAAAATTTTCTTTTGCGTTTGATAGCGGCGCCCACGCTGATTTAGCCAAACTCTTGTTTTTTGCCCAGATTTTGGTTTTTGCTACATATTTTAAACTTAAACTCTATCATAATCGCTTTGGATTTCAACAGTTCATGCATCACTGCTTTATTATATATTATTAACAGCGCTTCTGGGTCATTCTGACCATCTATGAATGACCCAGAAGTATATGCTGAGGCACAACCCTTTAACATAACTATATTCTTATGTTTCGTTACTCTGTTTTGTCTATTTCTGTTATTGTTTTGTTTTTTTTTCAAATTATTGTTTTTATTTGTGTGCGTTTAATAAATGTTTCTTTCTTTATTTCTATTATAAATGAGGTGACAGACGTCGGAGTCTTGTATTGAATCGACGCAATGATTGTGAGACACACAAATAAGACCCCCGTGCATTGCAGGTTTGTTTGAAGCTAGTGAGTGTTTCATCAGTGTTCACTGCTAGTGAGGACGTTTTTCTTGGCAAAGTGCTCCGTGTAGAGGGTGTAGGCCATGCCCGCAGTGATCGCGCCTACGGCCGTGCCCTGTGCGATGACACGGAACTGCATTAGGAACACGCTGGTGCTCATGAGGCCGCGGTTCTTGTATTTGTATATACCATAGGCGACGGACGCTGCGAGGCCGCCCAAACCTGGAAAAACGAATATGCTTAAAAAATAGTCGATCTCATACCGCGGAATAAAGATAATAGGTTTGGGGTACTTAGTTAGGTATACTGTAATATTGATAACCCTTAAAGTTATTTAAGATGACAGTATAATTACTTTGTATGTATAGGGAATGTAAGTATGACTGGTACCTACTCCACACCAAGCCGGGGACACCAGGGATATAGACTCTAACAAAAAAATGCACTTCAAACTTGATATTTCACAAGCGGATCGCTGAATCGAAAAATGGTGTCAACACACCCACAATATTTTTTTCAACACACTTCCTCATAAAGTGGCTCTAATCCCATGGCAATTAGGCACATAATGACACCTATAATCAAACTGTGACTTTTTCATTACTATTATTCACGAGTGAGTACATAATAGTTTTTTTTTTAATATTATTGGTTGAGTTACGCTTACACTTGCGCTAAAATGCTATCCGCGAAAAGCCCAAAAAACAGAAACCTCATTTTTTAGTCTATGGCCGATGCGCGCGCATAGGAAAACTGATTAATTTTTCCCGCCATTACGAAACATTTTTCACAACTCGTCTCGTTTTCTCTTTTGAAGTTATTTAGTTAGTTATTAATTAAGATGTCTGCAAATACAATTTATGAAGAAAATGATTTATGTTGTACACCGCCCGATATAAGATGTGAAGCCCAGAACGTTATGGAAAGTTTACTACCAGAAAACTCAAAGGAAAAATATCTATTAGCGTACCAAAATTTCATACAATGGCAGAACAACAAGAATACGCAGTCTTTTTCAGAAAATGTGTTCATGGCGTACTTTAAAGAATTATCTTCTAAGTACAAACCTAGCTCTTTGTGGTGTATTTACTCAATGTTAAAAAGTACAGTCCGAACAAAGAATGGAGTGGACTTAAAAACATACTCGAATTTGTCAGCTTATCTAAAGAGACTATCTGATGGATTTAGAAGCAAAAAATCAAAGGTTTTATCATCTGATGATATTGAAAAATTTATTAAAGATGCTCCAGATAACCAATATTTGGCTACAAAGGTTAGTTAAATTAATTTTAATTAAATATTTAATAGCAGCTTGTGTTTTGTGTTGACCTTAATTATTGTTTCTTTTGTTTCAGGTTGCTTTAATATTTGGTGTAACTGGTGCCTGTAGGATAAATATAACTGTAAAAGATATAGAGAACCATGGCCAGATGCTTTTAGTGAAGATACCTATCACGAAAAATAAAATACCTAGGTCATTCACCATACACGGTCCATTCTATGATATTGTTAAGAAGTATGAAAGTTTGCGTTCGCCAAAAACAAAAAATGACCGTTTCTTTCTAAATTACCAGAATGGTAAATGTACCTGTCAGCCTATAGGTATAAACAAATTTGGTTCTATGCCTAAAGAAATCGCTAAGTTTTTGGGTTTAGTAGATGCTGCGAGCTACACTGGACATAGTTTCAGAAGAACTTCAGCTACATTGCTGGCAAATTCAGGAGCTGATATAATGACTTTGAAGCGACATGGCGGGTGGCGATCTAGCAATGTACACGCAGAGAAATTGGTGACAAACAGAACTACTGAATCGAATAGTTAAATTAGGTTACAACTTTTCTAGTATGAAATACTTGGTCCTTGTTATCTCTACGACTTATTATTCACTTTTACTAATCGTATGTTTCATTATATTATTTGATTAATGTAGCTCACAAAAAAATATTATTGAACCAAAACATCAATGATTATTGCATCTTTAACTATAATTATGTTAATATGTATTTAATGTATTGTATGTACTAAGAAACAGGGATTCGCAGTTACTAAATGATCTAGTTCCGGTTAATGATGTATCATGTTACTGATGGACTACCAGTTTGTTTGTAATCAAAACAATAATCTTTTTATTACAACTACATTATTGTTTGCAGTACGTGTCGTTCTAAGTGTCGTATAATATTCGTTTAGTTTGGTTTACTTTTGAAATAGTGTTATGGCTTAACAAGAATATTATAGTAAAAACCACCCCGGAAACAGTAAACGGTACAATGTATGTATTAATCCGTGCTATTCTGTTAGCATGTTTCAAAATATTTAAAATAGTAATGTTACAATAACAATCGAGGTGGTATTCATAGCTAAGTATCTTGTTTTGTTTATTTAAACTGTGTTTTTGTAAACAATCGAAAAACTTGCATGACAAAACGATCAGTATTCTCGTATTACTCCTAGCGGAGCAGCCGCCCGCCATTGTGGATTGTGTTTTCGACCGCGCTGAGCGCTCACTCAACTCAACGTAGTATTGCTAATTATTTGAGAGTTTGCTTATTAAATTTGTGTGATGTGATGTCTGATGACATAGATGGAGATATCCTACAGTAATTGCAGCAGTGGGGTTTACCTCAATATATTGATACTTTTAAAGGGAAGTTGGTACCTTGGTATAACAATCTTCTTGTTTTGTAGTATTCATAGCTATTATTCAATTTAATTAAGTAGGTAAGTGGGTACATTAATAACTTTATAAGTTTACAGTCAACGTTTTGAAGTTATTCGTGGAATTTCATTTTAATAAGGAAACGCGATAAATTATTAGCTAGTAGGTAGATACTTTCTTTGACTGACACAGTCATATTCATATCTTAATCAGTTTGGCACACAGGTCACCGAATGTGTCAGCTCAGCTCCAAAATAGGCGAAATGGATAACTAGTCAATAGGCTTGTTTTATAAAACCTAGGTTACCAAGCCAAGTATTGAACCAAAACATCAATAATTATTGCATCTTTAACAATAATTATGTTAATATGTATTTAATGTATTGTATGTACTAAGAAACATGGATTCGCAGTTACTAAATGATCTAGTTCCGGTTAATGATGTACCATGTTACTGATGGACTAGGTCAAAAATTATGCTTATTGCGCTGGGACTTTCTTGCATGCGTGATAATAATCTTTATATATTTTTTATGATTTTTCAGTAAATAATAAAACAATATCGATACTGTCGATGCTCGACAGTAGTCTAGTTAGAGAACTAATCCCTCCAATTGGAGATCGGGCCAAATTTTTAAAAAACTTGGACAATTGGAACAAATTAACTAACCCAGAATGCCCAGAGATACCAATTACCAGCAGCAGCCCCGTAAGTATCTCCTATTTTTAACAGAATTTTATTCACCTGTAACTATGTACCTATGTAAGTAATGTAATGTGATGATTATAAATAAATGACATTTTTCTATGTACTTTATATTTTTATTTTTGATTCCAGGAAACCTAAACCTGTCTATGGAGCCGTAGCGCGTGTGACGTCTTAACAAAAATGCCGATAATCTCAATTTCCATGATTCTAACACCTGTTAACCTTAGTATTAAGTTTATTAACTCTATATTCGACTTATTTTTATTATGATACTAGATAATCGGAGTCTTTGGATATTGTAATGAAAAAGGCATTATTTTATAATTTTTTAAAGACGTCACACTTACTGATGGCTCTATGGACTGTGTTTAGATGGAGCGCCTGCAATCCAGTGGACTGACAGCTACAACAACGGATCCCTTTTAGGCTTTTAATGGAGAAAATATAGTTTTATTTACGTATACTAAGACAAATAAAATTGTATTTTTGTCTACTAAAAGCCTGAGAGTACCCGTTAGTACTGTAAGTGCACTAGATTGCAGGCTTCATCTAAACCAGTAGGTACTGCATACGAAATAGTAGCTGTAACAATACCTAGGATGCTAGCATTACAATGTGTATTGTACTTGTTACAAAAATCATAAAGCTAGCGTTGCAATACGAATAGTTATTATTAAAGTTCACGTCGTTATGTTACACAAATTCATTAGTAAATACAGCAAAAGTATTTAGTAAACCCAAAAAAACAAGTGTGTATGTTTACCAGATTGCATAGTAGTCCTTACAATAGATCTAGTAATGTCTACTTGACGTATGGTTACAATTACATTGGTATTGTAATAGGCGCGATATTTACCTTGTAGTGAGTATTATATTGTTTGGTCAGTTACACTAAACATCTAGTTATCATTAATAAACCGATAGGTAAAAATAATAACAGAATGGTTTTTGTAAAGTCAACTCGCGAGTCTTGCTATCACGGTTGCAAACAGAAGTTCTAGTTACAGTAGCGTTTTTTCTCGTAAAGGTAGCCAGATATTTATCTGCGTGTAGCAGAATCATACGTAGAAGATTCCATACAAAACAAGAAGGAAATTTGTGCAAAAATCACAAAAAGAATTAAACTTGATTCTGAGACGCATCCTACTGGCGAAATACCAAGTACGTCCAATGATTGGATTTCACCTACCTACACGAATAATGAACCATCACAAATAACAATAGAACATGAAAGTATTTCAATAAATAATCTATCTGATGAGACCGCTATGTCATCAAAAATAGTTAATTATAATTTTACTAACTGCACATTTACTAATTATTTCTCTAAGTAAACTTTTTATCTACTATGTAAAATGGTTTTTTATTTAAGTATTGTTTTATTCAGAAGTGTGTTGAAAAACGTTGTATGATACACGTGTGTATTGATGGTTACCGTCCTCGGCTTCTTAAGACCCTCGCCTGACGGCTCGGGCCTCAATGCGCCTCAGCGGTAATCACCAACATTACACACTTGTACCATAATGTACTATGAAAGACCTATCCAATGACACCCCGCACCATGGGATTGGGAAGAAAAAATTCATCTCTACCTTCTTTTACTACTTTGTCAGCGTAGTTAATGTAAGTACCTTTGCCAAATTACAGCTTTCTAGGCTATCGTCCAGTTTCTGAAAGGCTGTTCAATGATAAAATTAACTAACAAGCTGTCAAATCTAATGCTAACTGTGAATTGAGTTGCTGTAAGCTGAATCAACTTATCTATCACTGTGTCAGTTGAAACAGCTATCAAATTTATTTCAAAACTAGCTGTCCCGGCAGACGTTGTCCTGCCCGATTGCAGCTCCACCAGTTTTATGTTTAAACCTTCCCTGGACCTATGTAAATACACACAGAAAATTTCGTAAGAATCTGTCGAGCCGTTTCAGAATTTTTGCGAGACAAACACACAGCGTTTCATTTTTATATATAAGATTATTAAGGAAAGACCCATTTTCGGTTTCCAAAATATATATGAACCAAACAAAATATATGATTTTTGTAATGTGACCATGTCTAAAAATATTTCTCACGACAAATCAAATTAGTTAATTTTGGCTAACCAACGTTTCAAAAACTCAAATTGATTTGACACTGATGCTAAATTGACACGGATGTTAGTTGAACAATATTTTGATCAGCCTTACAGAAATTGAGTGTGAGTTAAATTGCAGATGGATAAACGCACATGGCGAAACTATAAGGGTTCCTTGTTGACTACGCAACCCTAAAACCTACCGATGATCATGAAGGGCGACTCTTTTGATTTGCGGGTCAACTTTTCGGAGTGGCTCTCGTCGTGGTAATCGAATACTGGCTTCTGCTCCATGGTAACCTGCAGAGCAATAATAGAAAAACTTTAGTTTTTCCTTATGAACAAGACGCAAGATTTTGACTGCCATGGTGATGATAATATGGCTGAAGTTAGAAGCGAACTTCGTCTGGAGTACATGCTATTGAATCGGTGTGGACACTAAGGCCTTCTAATCGGGAAATCCGGGGTTTGGTCATGCCATGTACAGTAAGCTCCTTATCAAGCTATACTGTTTGACCTTTGGACCGTTCTTATGTCGCTCGTAATAGTGGCGGTTTTCGTAGTATAAATGTATAGCTTGAATGGGAGCTTACTGTACCAATGTGTTTTTCGAACTTTTTCGGTTCAAACCCCGCTCGAGATGAAATTTTTATTGAATACTAGCTGTGTGTGCCGGTGAACTACGTTTCGCCATAATAAAAATAGTTTACGACCTATTCTCAGACCTACCGAACATACACAAAAAATTTCATAAAGATCGGTCAAGCCGTTTCGGAGGAGTTTTATTTTATTTTTTATTTTATTTTATTTATTTCATAAAAAAGTTTGGTAACAAACACTGTGACATCAGAATTTTATATATTAGAAGAAGAAGAAGACTAGCTGTGTCTGCGAACTACGTTTTGCCATAATAAAAAATAGTTTAAGACCTATTCTAAGACCTACCGAACATACACAAAAAAAATCATAAAAATCCCTCAAGCAGTTTCGGAGGAGTTTGGTAACAACCACTGTGACACGAGAATTTTATACATAAGAATAATATTAATTTTTCTATTCATTAAGCATTTTTGAAGAAAATCCAAAGTTCTATATAAAATACTATCAATTTCTTACTAAGTCAAAATATTCTTTATTTAAATACTTATAGCCTGATAGAAAGCATGTCATACGAACAACAGAATAATATAGGTACCGTATTGAGTGTATTGCGACTTGTTACTTCGGAGTCAATCATCAGGTAGCTTGCTACACAAGCTACCTGGCTCATAGGAGTGACTCAGTAATAACCTAACAACGAATAACTCAAATTTTTAAGCTTCAGAAATAATTATAGCATTTTTTCCGATACACATGAATACACACACGTACTTAGTAAAAAATTGCACCACCGACCGAACTATTGTAACTATGCGAAGTGCTATGCACTAATTCTCATTGAATAAATTATTGTAAGTATTGATTTTATTAATAAAATTTGTTTAAAAATAAGAAGTAAATATGTTTTAAACAAAATGCAAACATAAACCGACACACACACACTATTGGGCCAGCTTAATATAATTAGTATTATGGTACACAGGACAACAGACTAGCCTTCACAGTTTGAACTTTGCACCTCTCCTGTTTCGCTCGTAACAGTGGTGTTTTAGTACAAGTGGCTTGACGTGTTATCGACTGTACTATACGACATTCCATTTCATGTTTTAATTTTCGATTCGACAAATTTTGTAAAAATATAGCATTACTGACTTCACTTATTACCCAATCCTAGATTAATTTGTTTTGTCTTGTTACCTAGCTTTCCGACCGCAGCTCCACATGTGTTATTTTTGTTTTTCCCGTCAAGAGTTCTACTTATATTTTCATAAAAACAATTCAAACTTTAAAGCAAATCCGTTGAAATATGTTAGTGTTAAAAACAGCTGTTAGTGTGATACCCACACAACAAACAATATTTTAACCCCTATTATACATTG
Organism: Schoenobius gigantellus; assembly: GCA_963935595.1. Classification (NCBI taxonomy): domain Eukaryota; kingdom Metazoa; phylum Arthropoda; class Insecta; order Lepidoptera; family Crambidae; genus Schoenobius; species Schoenobius gigantellus. The sequence continues at coordinate 12,742,833 of OZ012544.1, read as the reverse complement.
CTAATAGTGCTATGGGGGAGTTTTTAAACATCTACGCTTAAACAGGTTGTTTGCTCATTTCTTATATGCTTCTAGCTAAGGCTTCTAGTTTCAAAAATGACGCACTACCATATACTTAAACTTTCAAACCCTTATTCAAACCCCATTTCACCCTTTTAAGGGTTAAATTTCGAAATATCTAGCTGACATATTACGAGATTAATGATTAATGAGTGAGTGACTTTTCGCTTTCATCTTCTCTTATACCTATGTGTAAAAATGAATCGTCCTTCGTTAGCTAGAATCGCCATCCCGCTCTCAGTGCAGCTTTAATTCTGTTTTAAATGATCATGGTTAATTAATAAAAGGAAAATAAAAGGGAAAATCCCCAAGAAAACTTAAACAATAATATTTTTACGTTTGTGGGGTGGGTGTTGTATAGAAAATTCTCGAAACACCGATAATTAGAGATAAGATTTAATTAAGCACTAATTAAGTCACTTCACTTAACACTGTACACCGCTATAAGCACTATGGACACACAACACTTCACTGTATCCAAGTCGCAGATGATCGCTCCAAGTCGGTTTGTATCGCTTGATCCGCTCGGTTTGCTCTCTTGGAAAGAACATTCGGGGCATCTGAGTATGTTCTATTCTCGAATATTTTGTACCCAATCAATTGTCTGTCTGTCCTTCTCGAAAGTTCCGTGGTACCGCCTTCGCGCTTTTACAGTAGGACCGGTGAACATTCGAGGCATTCGAGAAGGTTCTATTCTAGAACATTCAATACCCGATCGATCGTTTATCTTCTAGAAAGTTCCGTGGTATGCCTTCACGCTTCTATATTAGGGCCGGGTAAACATTCCAGCCATTCGAGAAGGTTCTATTCTAGAACATTTCATACCCGATCGATGGATCGATTGTTTGTCTTTCTAGTAAGTTCCATCGCATTCCCGATTATGTTTGTCTCTGTCAGTCAGCGCGCCTAGAAGTTTCTAGATGCATCTCAATCTACCTTTTATCTCTGGAAGGTGCTCACTATTTTTGTCTCTTTCTTATCGTGCTATCTCACTCACTCCTATTGAAAATTTAGTCACATATCGAAGTATGCTTCAAAGGTCCATAAGGGGTCCTGAAACTGTCCGCCTGAAAACGGGTTTTCGGGTTATGGTGTGGTTCGATAGAGGGTAGCCTTAAACGGACTGTATGACTGTAAAATTTTGGTATTCTAGACACGCTATCAGTTGAAGATTCAATATACGATGATATCTACAATACTTACACGCACAGGTTGCGATATGCAGGTTGGTACCTATATTGATAAAAAATTATGTGAAATACTTGAATAGGTAGGTATATGAATTCTAATGGACAGTTTTGTAAAGATTGCGTTAATTAATCTGCTTCAAAAATGATGGTTGGCAGAGTTGATTATAAGATGTTTTCTAAGTTTCTAAATTAACTAACACTACTAACATCAACAACATATCGAATATTTAATAAAACCGTCTAGCAGTAGCATATGCTTTTTCTTACTTTTCAAGTAAAATGAGCATTTTTCTTACTTTTCAACCTAAGTAAACTAATAATAATTATGACTTAGGTTAGGCAGATAGAACCTACCTAACCTACCTAGTTACTCACTTTCCTCGTTACACAAAGTAAAAAGTCCACAACAAATTGTGCGCACCTATCAATGTTTTTTAAATTCAACTACTTATAGTACTATAAAAGTAAAAATAAAAGTCTATGATTCATTATTTCCGTATCATTTTTGCGGCCAAGTTCATATGAAGTTCATGGATTGCTCAATGTTAGCTCATGGTCATGGCTTTAAAACTGTAGACAGTAAAAACGGTCGAGAATAAACGCATAAAACATATTACTTTTTTGATGTCATAAATAATATTATGATGTTAATTAAATAAATAATTATAATATGACATTAATTATAACTTTATTTATTTGACATTACTAATATTCACAATTTTAACTTCGATTAATTATTATTATTGTATGCACCTTAACGATAAAGTATCGAATGTACCTAATCATATTAATTAAACAATATAATTTCTGCAACAATAAGTACCTATTTGCACGTCGAAAAAACGACAAAATATGTTGGAATAACCTTCACCGCCATCTTTGTAACCATATTTATGCAAATAAAATGATTTATTATTATTATTATTAATTGTTTGCTTACCGGGTGAACTGTGTTGAGTAAGACACTACACAAGAGCAGACACTGTTGAATCGTTGATTGTTCAAGGAAAACTGAATGACTCGATGACGATGCTTTTCGCGCGGGCGGGCTATCACGCGCGCGGCCCTACCACATATACATACGTGAACGTGATAATGATACCTACTGACGTAATGTTACGTCATCATCAGTCACCACTTTAAAATGAACACGATTTGCACTAGGAAAGATTTGCACGCCGCCGGCCGCTTTGATGACGTTACCAATTCATAGCTTGATTTGCCGTTTAGATCAGGAATGATTAAAAGTTTGTTGACATGACTTCAAAAAGACTTTTATATTGAGACCGGCTCCTTGATTGTGTAACTCCAATTCTTCTACGATTGCTTTCAATTTTGACAGCCCAAGTGCATCCAACGCTGGCACAGAGTCCTGCAACGACTCAAAAGGGATAGCGATATATTTTTTTCTCAATCAATAAAACCAATAGGTCTTTAGTGACTTTATTGGGCTTTGCTTTGCCTCTATTGGGAAGGGGAGAAGTTTCGAGGGAGGTTTGGCCGAGTATGGGGATATCTGCGGAATCCTAGACCAGCCCCGTAATATCATCAACACAGAATGATGGCAGAAATAGTTGCATATAATTGCTTCCTTGAAATTTTATCGACATTAATATATTTACTTATAATTAATAATACCTACCTAAAATAACAATACCAATATCCAAAATATACTCAAAACTTTAAGATAGCTTGAGAAATCCAACTTTTTTAACAGTTCATGTCGATATATTGTTTTATCATACATACCTACTTTATAATAACGGTTTTGTTATCGTGTTTCGGTGGTCATGCTAGGGGGGCAGAGTCAAATGCCATAGGATGCCAAGGGGCTACCTAGTTGACTATCCTACCTCAAAAAGTGGTTTTAGCCATAGCTCAGGGCTCAGTTATTAGGTACTGTTTTTACCTACCTATATGTATACAAAAATATTATTGTTGATGTATATTTACAAGGACAATTACTTAAGTACTAGACAGTAGGTAAATATTTTCGGTTATTTAATAAAGCTTAAAGTTATATTTACAAATATGTATCTACACTCTACTCTACAGTCATAAACATAGATCCCATAGGAAATTTATATGTAGGTCTTACCTATTTGCATTCCTTCCTTGCTCCGAAGTTGTTAAGGCATTTCTCAATTTTGTTATCTTTTTACAAAAAAGAACAGTCACGCACGTTGCTATTTAATTTTCACCATTTCTTTTCACTGAGTTCACAATTGAACACGAGTCTGCCAACAATGTCATTAGAGCATTTCAAACAGCCGTGACCTAGAGTGACGTAGATACGTGCGTAAAATTACGTAGATTCTGAAAATAGCAAAATAATGATGGCGAGTTTTTTGTCTTTCTTTGCGAGAATATGTCTAACTAGACAAACCTCAACGAGGTTTTTTGTTGTTTTGTAAAAATTGTTATGATATAAATAAATATGTAATAAATTTTTAAAAAATGTAACGAACTCAAAAAATGTATTCCTTCAAAACAAACAGGTTTCATTTTAAATGTGGAATCCTACAATTTAAGTAATAATGATTTACTTGGAACTATTATACTTGTAGTTCAAATCATGAGTGCGACAATAGGAATATAATTAATGTAAGCAAAATATTTGACAGTTTATTATTGACGATTTTTGGAATTTCTCTGTAATTTTTTTATTTAATTAGAACCTATCCTAGATGAACAATTTCCCCAAAATTTTGTGAGGTTTCAAATTTGTGTGTACTTTTGAAAAGCATTCTCATTTAGCTACCACCTACGTTCATTTATTATAATGATCCTTGAAGCAATATACCAAGTTTAAAATATGAAAAAATAAACAACACAATCTCACTCAGAAGTTTCAAGATGAAGTGAAATAGAGGGCAATGAAAATGTACAGAATTCTAGAGATAAAACATTATTTTCACCGCAACAGCTCGGAAAGGCTATCTTTATTCTTCGAAATCTGCGTGAAAAAGTCTATTTTAGCCGCTTGTGTTACAAAAGTGATTTGAAATTGGAACGTTTGAATATGGACTGAGAATATGAATTCAAACTTTGTGGTCAAAAACTTTTTAGTTTAAAAAAGAATCTACTTTTGAATCACTCGCCTCGCTCGTGGCTCCAACTTAGAATCCTTCGCTTTATCGGGATTAAAATTCAACACTTGCGACAAAAACAAACCAAATTTGCAGCCATACATAACAAATAACTACATTATTACCTATAACGGTACGAGGACAAAGACTAAAAAACTAATATATTATACTGCTGCTGCGTAAATTTATCATTATCAAACGCATAATTCTTTCGCAAGCGTAAGCAATTCGAAGTGAGAATCGATCGAGTCAAGTTTATCACAGAATAACGAAGTTGGACAGAAGCACGTGATAGGTTGGATCGTCAATGGCAAGGTTATTTTTACGATATGCACGGTACGTGATAGGTAAAGAGACTATAAATTATTTCGATGTTCACACTTCGCATTATGAATCATAAGACTGCATGTTTGGCGGCAACTTTGCAGGGCCATGACAAGATACGATAACAAGTACCTACTTACCTACGAGGGTGGGTCAAAAAGTTCGCGGAATGGAGGGTAAAAAGTAAGAAATAAAAAACAAAATTATTTTTCCATCTCAATGTATTCCCATTTAACTCTAATACATTGATTCTCTTTGTCGTCAAAAAAGGCCGAAATTGCGCTCTTCACTTCTTCATCGCTGGAAAATTTCTTCCCTCGAAGCTCTTTTTTCATTTTTGGGAACAAATAATAATCACTTGGGGCTATATCTGGGCTATAGGGAGGATGTTCCAAGATTTCGAAGCCCACTCTTTGAACAGCAGCCATCGCAACTTGCGCCTTGTGCACGGGTGCATTGTCGTGCAAAAGGAGCACACCTTTAGTAAATTTTCCCCGTCTTTTTTCTCTCACAGCATCTCGCAGACGTTCTAATAGTGCAGCGTAGTACTCTCCAGTGATAGAGACACCCTTTTCGTTATAATCAATAAGGAGGATTCCCTCTGAATCCCAGAAAACAGTAGCCATGAGTTTTCCAGCCGACGGAGACACTTTGAATTTCTTCGGAGGTGGTGTGCCCTTTTTGTGCCACTGCATGGAGTCTTGTTTGGACTCTGGCTCATAATGATGAACCCAAGTTTTATCTCCATTCGGTTCAAAACTTCATCCTTTTGTTCACCACAGAGCGCTAAAACTCGCGACAACACTCAACTCGCCGCTGCTTCTGGTGTGGCGTGAGCATTCTCGGCACCCATCTTGCACACACCTTTGACATGCCAAGATGGTCGTGTAGGATGTTCAAAATGGTTGTAGCTGATACTCCAATCATTTCTGCAAGCTGTTTCTTCTTTAAACGGGCATCTTCCAATATGATTTTTTCAAGTTTTTCGACGTTTTCTGCCGTGGTTGCCTCGACAGGCCGCCCTGGCCTCGGATCATCTTCAATCGAATCCCTGCCTTGCTTAAATAGGTTGTGCCACTTGTAAACCATGGTTTTACCAGGGCAAGAGTCCCCGTAAACAGAAGACATCTCTTCCAAAATAGTCTGGGGAGGTTTTCCTTGTTTGGTAAGGAACTTGATGACTGCGCGAAACTAAATTTTCTCCATGTTGCAAATTTTCTTCCGGATTGACTTGTTGATTGATGTGTAGCTCAGGTAATTATGACCTATTTTTTTTGAAACTTAGTATTTATACTCTTAATGAGTGTCACAACTAGTGCAGGTAGTAAAAAGTCACCTCTCCCCCCTCCATGCCCCTCATTCCGCGAACTTTTTGACCCGCCTTCGTATTATAGATTTCTAGTCAAACACTGCTTGGAGAAATAAACGACGCAGTAAAATACGCAGTGATTCGTTTTAAGACGTTGATCGAACTTATCCGTCTTATAATATAAAAAAATGTAATGCTTGTAATTTCATCATACACAAACAGCTGAACGGATTTAGTTAACAATTAGGACATACTTTTATATAGAACTTTGCATTTTTCTCTTAAAATGCTAAATCAATTGAAAAAGAATGAAGAAAAAAAATTTGTCTCCGGCGGAGTTTAATTTAAAGCCGCGTCTCCAGCTTAGCGTTGTTGTGACGCCTTGACCAGGGGCTTTACCATGATCGCTTACAGCAAGGTTAAAACAGAGACACCGCTCTTGCTGCGTATAGCGCCATCCCGCTCTAAGCGTCTTTTTAATATTGTTTTGGGCGATCATGGTTAGGGGGCAGTTCGGCCCCAAGCAGTCCGGACGAAATCTTTAACAGTAGTTTTCATGTCTTTTGAACTTTGTTAAGCCAAAGTTACCTACTTAGTCTTTATTCACTGTTATTAATCTAACTTTTTTCTTTATAAGGTACAGCGAAACGGATTTTTTTTCACATTAAAATAGAATTTAAGAAAAACAAAATGACCAAACTCTAAAGAAATAAGTACTTAATTACATATTTACTAAAACATTGGGCAATTTATACTGGTCTATTATTGTCGACTTTCAGGTAGGCAGTTGTTAAATACTATGTGCCATAAATGTTTTTTTGGTTTAGTAGATATTGGACCTATTCGCAAAATGACCTGCAGTCGTATTTGGACTTATTCGCGAAATCCCTCATTCTAAATATGCCCTATTCGTAAAATACCCTATTATACTTTGGACTCATTCTCTGAAAGACGTATTCTTAAAGGGGCCATTCTTGAAATGGCCTTTTTTTTCCTCGGGGGGAAATGCGTAACCGCACCGTACCCGCCGTTGGCTAGACGGCGAGCGTGTGTGGGGCTCTCCCGGCTGAGTGCCAGGCCTACCCACTAAAACCCTCCGCGGTGTTCTCCCTGCCCTTATGGGTGCGCTAGGTAAGGTCCACACTGCGACTCCACTACCCACGCTAGGTAATAGGTACCTATAAAAAAATAAGTCCTTTTAAGAATAGGTCATTACATGAATAAGGCATTGTAGGAATGAGTCTTATGAAGAATGAGGTATTACGCGAAAAGGTCCTTTAAGAATATGTCATTCCGAGAATAGGTCGTTTTTTTTGGCGTGAGCTATTTTGCGAAAAAGTCCAATATCTACTAAACCGTTTTTTTGTTAACAAATCAATTTATCTATAGTGTTAGACTAGGGTGTCGCCTAGGAACCCTCATTATATGGATATAGTACGCTATATCCATTTTTAAAATAAAATCGTGCCTGGTAAGTCCAGAGCCGAAGCGGCGTCGTAACTTCGTGAGGTCAGTAATCCAGTATTTCGTGTTGCCGTTCGCTGTCGACCCTTGCAGCTGCGTTGACGGGCGCCGCCGTTTGTATCCATCGAGCGATTGTCAGAGTACCCTCTCTTACTTATTACAAGAGAGTCATTTTCGTCGTTTTTAATCCTGATAGATAGGAACTAGAGACGTAGAGACCGACCGTAAGTATATTTTTACAGAAACCGAAATTTCTGCTTGGCTTCTATTTGTTTAATATACATACATGGACAATAAAATAATATATATTACCTACATTTTTTATATTATTTTGAGCAAGATTACAATTTATGATATGCAGTCACGTCGTTAGCCACGTAGGAACTATTTATGTACAAGTTAAATCTACTTTTCGAGATACGAATTCCCAGTTTTATTCCTAACTAGCTGTGCCAGCGAACTACGTTTCGCCGTATATTTTTTACCCATTTTTGCAACATTTGTCATTGATGCTCAGCTCCTATTAGTCGTAGCGTGATGTTATATAGCCTAAAGCCTTCCTCGATAAATGGACTATCCAACACAAAAAGAATTTTTCAATTTGAATCAGTAGTTCCTGAGATTAGCGCGTTCAAGCAAGCAAACAAACAAACAAACTCTTCAGCTTTATAATATTAGTATAGATTTAATTCCTAATTTAATTATTTTTAATATTAACGGCTCCTGGTTGTGGGAGATACTGCATTTTAGAGATAATTTTAAAAATTTTGATAATTATTGCAAGCAGTATCAAGCAGTGTCCCTTCGAGTTGGAAAATAAAGATGACGGAAAATTATTAGTTAGACATGGACTTCAACTGGAATATAATAAAACAGCAAGAGCATGTCGTAACATGAATTTATAATATCAAATATAATTTTGAGTTGAGTTATAAAAATAAGACCCGCACATTATTTTGTTTTGTGATAGCGTCTGTACATGCATATTATATTGAATTGGCGAACACTTAATTATAACTAATACTTATAAAAGTAAACAAACAATGTGTGCTCTCATTACAATTACAATAATTTAAAAAATTGGTAAATAATCAATTGCACATACCTAGTAATAAATTCACTCTGTTGCAGAGTATTATTTTCTGCTTATAGTATAAATCAAAGTATAAAACTACGCGGTATACACAATAATCCATTAAAACCCCCTCTCTTGCGTTATCAGCACCGGCTGTCACCCAAACTCAGAAAAATGCTTACGCTGCAAAAATAAAAAAGATCGGAACAATAGTAGCGTTTTAAGCACTCTTAACGAAACTTTCGGCAAAGAAAAAAATGACGTGAAGGCGTCATCTTCTCTCAGCTTCACGTTTCTTACTGCCCGCGGACTAAGCAGAACCACGGGGACCAGTGTTGATTCAGACCCTCACAAAATTATTGTCTATGGAAATGAAAAATATACTACATGTCAAAAATTATAATACGTTTCGTTTTTTTGACTAAATGGAGAGATCCAAAGCCTTCATGGCAAATAAAAACGTTTCGTTTTATGCCGATTTTGTTCAGCGACCTGCCACATCATAATATATATATGATTTTGTTATTAATTGAAATAAAATGCATGACTACATTCCGCCTGATGGTAAATGGAAGTAGAATGAAGCTAGTGCCAGGTAAAATAATTAAAGAAATTAATTAAATTGCAGCAAGTAGACGTTTATGTCAGCTAATTCGTCTATCGGAATTTCGTCCTTGGCTGACACACGAAGTAGCATATCGTCAGATGGCATAAATTCTATACAATTATTAGATTTACTTTCTTTCACAGCATCACATGAAAGTATCAGGGAGTCAATGGAGCGAGTTACAAGTTTATTTCGTAATTTTCTTTTTGCCAAGTTAACTTTATTAAATACTCTTTCACAATCGGCATTTGCGTGTGGCAAAACCAGGCAATCGAGAGCAAATTTGGCGATTTCTTTAAACGGATGGTTTTCCGACATATCACACCAAACTCTCAGTTTCGCCCAAAACACGTCTGCTCTTTTTTCCAATTTTAAATTTTCATCAAACTAAACTTCAGGCAGTCCACGCCATTGATCATCAAGTATTTGAAGTAGATTAATGTCTTGTAAATCAATCAGTCTGGGAAAGTTTGAGGTAATAGACAAAATGGTCGGATTTTGGTCTCGCACAGATTGAATCAAAGCATTTTTAGGGCTTAATAAAACAATTTTGATAAGCGCTTCGTTGTTAAAGTCCCACCTTTTTTTAATTTGCAAAGTAGATTCAACAAGAAAGTCTTTACACCTGTTCAAAAATTCTTTCCGTCTATTCATGTGTGCTTTTATTTCTGTTGCCACTGCGATTTCTAAGTAGAGAAGCTCGTTAGCTAAGTGTTTTGTTCTGTCTTCTGGTTAATATCAGCTATGTTACTTTGATTAACGTGTCGCCGCTCCATAAAATACAACAGAATTTCCTTGTACATTTCTTTAACTTTTGCGTCCAGTTCGGTTACCACAACTTCCGCGGACTGAAAGTATTTATTGAAACTGAAAGTATGAGGCCGTGTCGGGACGCATCGTATTGACAGATTTTACATTTACAGTGCTACTGCCGAACGTTGAGATCGGCACTGATAACTCTATTTTATTGACTTCCTTTTTAAACTTTTCTTTGAATAAGAAGTCAAGTCGAGCGGATTTTTGTGATACTACCAGACACAACCTACTCGATCTTTTGGAAACTTGAAGGTTAACGCCTATCATGGGACATGGTCAAGAGGGGTAAAACTAAAAATTAACATACTACTTCATAATATGAAAGATACTGAGATGAGGGTGATAGTTTGTCTCTAACCCCCTTTGTACATGTAATGCTTGTAGTGTAGCAATACAAAGGCCCGTCCGATTTCGATCCAACTAGGCGTACTTCGTACTCAACTGTATGTACTTCGGGTACCAAGAGCAAGAGCAAAACTGACATTAAGTCAGCAATCTATCTACGGCAAAAAAAAAGCAGCGGCAAAATATCAAAAACTAAATGTGGAACGAAACTTAATGTTTAAAGTGCTTTTTCCACATCACATTCGGCAAAGAAACGGTTTTCATACAGATGCGAGGTATTGATATTGCTAAATACATATATTTATCACTCGTGAGCTTAGTGAGAGCATCAAGATAGACAAGTAAATACTGTCTTAGCAGATTAACAAAGATATTGAGCTTTATATTAATGCAATAATGTTCAAAATTGACTGATAATAGTATAACTAGTTGGACTAACCCGAAAAAAAATAGTGGACATTTACTTCTGAAAAATAATGAGGTGACAATAATGTTTGACAAAGTAGCTGTTGATGTGTTCTGCTATGAAGATACCTAGTTAATAGATTAAGCAATTTTAAGTCAATAATAAATTTAAATCATGGATGTAGTTGCTACAAGAAGATAATAATAAAATAATTTACGAATTTAGCGGAAAAAATATTTGTCGGCCTTTTTTGGCTGACTTTACTGTTTAACAGGTGCGATCAATCATTATTATGTGTTCCGGTTAACGTCCGAAGTCCCTTATATGAGAGAGTGCGTTGCTTTCTTCCGCCAGATGTCGCTAGTTGCTTCCGTTTCCCGCCATTTCTTAGCGCCGCTAATTTGATTCTGTCAGAACTCAACTAAAGCACATGTCAAGCCGCCATGTTTGAATCATTGTTGCGTCGGTTTTTCAACCGTTCGGACGTGCTAGTTTGCTTAAGTATTTGAGCTTTTGAGATTAAAGTAAAAAGTTCATATTTTATTTTTCGCGTTTCGTTTTGTTAAAATGGAGAATGATAAAAGTAATTCTCCCGTCGTCGGTGCCGCATCGGTTGGATCGAAAAGAAAATCGCGTGATTCTAGTTCGTCGCAGGATAGTGCAAGTGATAGTGATCCCAGTGATACGAGTAACAGCGATCAACCGCTGCGTTCTTTACCACCCAGAAAGAAGGCACGTGGCGGGGAACTGCGTCGACGACGACGATAATAGCCGTCGGGCGGATCGCCACGTGAGGCGTTCTGTTTCGCTCGAGGCGGATATGGATCAGAGGTTTGCCATGCTTTCACATCACTTGGTAAGTCATATAAATAATATCTTATCCACTAGTTGCAACACGCATGCGCAACCCACGTGTTCACCGTCGTCGAACACATTGAACCGGATTATTCCACCTACCCAAAATGTGAACATGCTTCCGAATGTTTCGCATCCTACTAACAGTGACTTCTTGCGGCCACCGGAAGCTTATAATACTTTGGAAGATATAACGAATCTCTCCGTAAACGTTAAAGAGCCGTCGGTAACCAAGGCCATTTCGGACCGCGTGGCTAAGTTGGCCGAACTGCAACGCTTTAACTCTTCAGATTGGAATGCCGTTCGGTACACAGACACTCAGAAAAAATACGTCGCAACACCTGGCTTTTTAGAATTAAAATTAAACGAAGAGTTGAAACGTTTTGAAGATTTACCAACTTCATCTAGTTGGTCTAAAATGGAGCGTAGCTTTGCAGCCCTATCCAATGCTATCATGGCACAAAACGAACTAGTCAATACGGCTTTACAAAGCTTTATAGACTGGTCATCTAAACCAGACAACCAACTTTCACCTAATACTATCTACAATAAGCTAAAGGAATTATTTGGGGAAAATTCCAATTACAAAGCGACTTCACACGATATACTGCAAATAATTTGTGATAAGCGGGCTGAAGTACTAGAAAAACGTCGCCATTCAGTGTTAAAAAACCTGAAAGTTAAATACATAAGGGATGACATAGCCAAAATACCGCCATCCTGCGAATATATGTTCAATCCCGAATCTTTAGCCAGTTATTTACAAAAAATCGGAGGTATTGATAAGCTAGACAAGCTTAGTCTCCCAACGCCCAGACCATTTCGAGCCCGTTCTCCACACGATAGAACATTTCAACCCCGGACCTCCATCAAAGCTTCGCGAAAAGAACCAAATCTACCGAGTGGTAGAAACAACGAGGGGTCTACCTCAAAGAAAAAAGGGGGAGGCAGAAACAAGAATACTCGAGAGTATAGAAAGCCATACAAGAACAACAAATCATGACTCAATGACATTCTCAGGGGGTTGTTTAAAACACTATCAGGAAGCTTGGCTGTCACTGCATCCTCCCAAATCAATTCTAAAAATTATTCAGGGTGCTCCTATCCCTTTCAATCAACGACCACCTTTAATTATGCCAACCCAAGAAGTAATTATAAAATATCAAACACCCCAGAATTTGGCTATGTCCAGGGAAATTTCAAAGATGCTGAGGGATCACATACTAGAACCAGCTCCCTTAACCCCAAGCTTTATTTCCCCCCTTTTCATTACAATCAAGAGCAACGGCAAGGATCGCGTAATTTTCAACCTCAAAGCTTTGAACATGTTTATCAAAACAAAGAAGTTTCATCTTTTCAATCACAACCGAGTGCCAACTCTGTTACAAGCAAAGGATTGGATGGTGAAATTAGACCTTTCCCAAGCTTACTATCACGTTCCAATTCAGGAACAACACAGACGCTATCTCCGGGTCAGTTATGGGGGGCAGCTTTACCAAATGACCTGCCTACCTTTCGGTCTAGCAGCGGCTCCAAAAATGTTTGCTTCCCTGACAAACTGGATAGCCGAGAAGCTTCGGGATCAAGGAGTTCGCCTGGTGGTTTACCTGGACGACTACCTCTTAGTCCACCAATCTCACACCATCCTCAGAACACAGGTAAGAAACGCCATCGCACTACTGACCAAACTGGGATGGTGCATCAATTTCGAAAAATCAATCATCAGGCCCACGAGGAGGATCGAATTTTTGGGTATCACGTGGGACACTCTACGGAACTCAAAAAGCTTACCACCAGACAAGATTTCCAGAGCAAACCAGTACCTCAGTACTCGCTTGGAAACCGGCAGTTGGTCCCTCAAGCAGGCGCAATGCCTCTTAGGGTTTCTCAACTTCGCAACCTTCATCACCCATCGGGGAAGGTTGCACTGCCGAGCACTTCAGCGCTACAGCAACCAACTTCGTCAGAATCCTCGCTCTGCGCTTCCTCTGCCAGACGAGGTGAAACAAGAATTGGAGTGGTGGCTGGAGAACATCAATCAAAAATCGATCATTCATCGTGCTCCTCGACAGATCAACTACATCATCACAGATGCGTCGGATGTACGATGGGGTGCCTTGATAAACAACGAAGCGGCATCAGGCTTATGGACTCCCCAGCAGAATCGATGGCACTGCAACACCAAAGAAATGTACGCAGTAATAGCTGCAATATCCGCTCGAGCCAACGATCTCATAAACTCCGAAGTAATCCTGCATCAGTCCGACAACAAGACCGTGATCTCGTACATAAAGAACGAAGGAGGTACCAAGTCCAAACTTCTACTAGAGCTGACGAGAGAACTTCTCACTCTAACAGACAGCTTGAATATCGTACTTCTCCCTCACCACCTTCCGGGAAGGTACAATACAGAAGCCGATCGCCTATCGCGCAGTCGCTCCGGCTCCGAATGGCATCTAAAAGAGCAAGCGACAACTCTAATTTTCAGTCAGTGGGGCATCCCAGAAATAGACCTGTTCGCCTCCGAAACCGCGCACATCGTGCAAAATTATGCCTCACTCGACTTATCCGACTTGAATGCTTGCTTTCACGACGCATTCAGCAAACGTTGGAACTACGACCTTGCTTGGCTGTTTCCTCCTCCATGCATCATCCCACAAGTGCTTCACCATCTGAACTCCGCAGCAGGACTCTTCGTGATAGTGGTACCCAAATGGAAGAAACCATTTTGGAGACCAGACCTGAAAGCGAGAGCCATAGCACGGCCAAAGAAGATTCCAGATCTTCAAATCAACTTAATCGACACAGCAACAGGTCTCTCTCCAGCCCACATCAACCATCTACATCTGGAGGCCTGGCTCATTTCGGGTGGGATACATTAACATCAAACTGGTCTGCTGAGGAGAAATCCCTACTCTCAAATTGCTGGCGGGTTTCAACTGTTAAAACTTATAAACCAATTTGGGCTAAATGGGTAAATTGGTGCCATGTAAATAACTTGAACTCTAGTTCCCCGACCCCCGTAGACGTTGCCAGATATATAGCGAAACTATATTGTCATGATAAATTAGCCTATCGCAGTATACTAGTGCATAAATCCGTCATATCATCAATATGTGAAACCTCATCTGACATTAAAATATCGTCTAGTCCTATCATAAAGCATATTCTCAAGGCTGTGTCCGTTTCCAGACCAGTTCCACCCAAAGTGCCAATTTGGGATGCTAGAGTATTAATAAATTATCTTAAAAATAAAAGCCCAGATTCTAAAAGTTTATATGACATATCCAGACGAGCGGCTGTGCTACTGTTGCTAACATCAGGAAGAAGGGTTCATGATTTAACACTGTTGCATTTCGATGCCAGTCACTATACTGACGACGATGATTCCATTACCCTAATTCCTGCTTTTGGTTCAAAGACTGATTCTGTATCCTATCAAGTCAAGTTGGAAACTGCTGACCTGTCCTGATCAAAATATAGACCCAGTTTATTGGCTAAGAGCATTAAAATCTATTTCTTCAGACCACAGGGGTTCAGTAACAAATATTTTTATTTCTACTAGAAAATCAATCACGGCTGCTACACCTATAGTCATCGGTGGATGGATAAAAAAGCTTTTATACGAAGCAGGCATCCAGGCTTCTCCTGGTAGTATGAGGTCAGCAGTCTCTTCTTTGAACTGGTTGGAAAAATACCCAGTCAATGAAATTTTAGATAAAGCTAATTGGCGACACGAGCATACATTTAGAAAATTTTATCAGAAAAATGTACAACATAATGACGATTCTCTGTCATCAGAAAAATCCTTATCACAATACTTTAAAACTTCTTAACATTTGATTCTGTTTTCGTTAAATGCTGATTTATTTACATTATATTAATTCTACCATTATTACAATACACACTTCAAACATTGTTGCGTCTTTAATTTCCAATTATTACTCATACAAGCCACCAGAAGATAACAAACAAATCTCTCATATAAGGGACTTCGGACGTTAACCGGAACACATAATATACAAATTTTACCTTCCAATAAAATTTTTATTATGTTTCCTTAACGTCCGAAGTCCCAATAACGGCTTTCTGGTGGAACATCCTCCGTTATGATATGAGATTAACAATGATTCAAACATGGCGGCTTGACATGTGCTTTAGTTGAGTTCTGACAGAATCAAATTAGCGGCGCTAAGAAATGGCGGGAAACGGAAGCAACTAGCGACATCTGGCGGAAGAAAGCAACGCACTCTCTCATATAAGGGACTTCGGACGTTAAGGAAACATAATAAAAATTTTATTGGAAGGTAAAATTTGTATATTATTATTGATGACATCTACAAATATAGGACTATTTTGGAAGCGAATTAAAAATACATGAGTGAATGTAAGTCGACAATGCTGGGGAAGAGAGAGTGGAGGATATAGCAGCCCAAAAAAAGGTCATCATTACTACTACAATGCTAAATATTTTCGAGTGACGCTAAATTTATATCATTGTAAGATATATAATTAATAGAATATATAATACTCCAAAATAACCTTGTTTAGTATATTTCACTGCTCAGCAACGAACGCAAAAGAAAAAATGTGACACGTTGAGTAACAGCCAAATTAAATTTTTGGAAATATTTCTCTTTCAAGGTGATGTACTCAAAATTTGGTTGTATTTAATAAGTTTTCTCTTTATTACTAGCAAACTGAATTCGCGACTCATCGTCAGGCACCAATGATGGGAAGTTGAAATCGGTTACCATAGAACAAACATGTCTCATTTAAAGCAACAATTAAAATAAATGAATAAACAATTAAAATGAATGAATAAATCAACAATTAATATGAATTATAAGTAATAAATGTAAGAGTAATTGTATATATCTTGTGATGTGTAAACCAGTATTTAAAAAAGTATTTATAATTGGTCAAAATTCAAGGAAATTTTTATTCATCGTACATGTTCCATATATTAGCGTTTGAGCAATCGGAGCCGTTATAAATATATGGAAAATATCTTAAAATCATACAAGTGCTGGAATAATATAAAACTAATTAATAACAGAACTTCTACTCTGCTTTCATGTCTGTGACATACGCTCTCTTAACTAAACTTATTGTATCGTTGCATCTATCGCAGACACCAAAACAGACAGAAGTTCCGTATTTACAATTTATAAATAAAAAACCCGACTGGATTAATAAGTAAATAAAACACTTCACTAGAGAGAACAACAATTCAATCACAATTATACCTCTCAATCTCTCACAGAAACTATAATTCTATATATATTGCCTTTATGCTAAAGGATTATGTAAGATCTGAAAATATTTTTTTTAGCTTTTTGCTTCTTATAACTTGGTGGTATATTGAACCCTTCATATTCGTATACTTTATATACAACGATGGCGGAGTCGTTTCACATACTTATTCAGAAACTCTGGAGATTTCTTGCATTGGCAAGTTGCTAACACACTGTATAATTTAGCTAGCAGTAAGCTTTAGTGTCATTGATATTGGCTTGGGGCTATCGAGGACACTTTCTCTAGTTTCTCGAAGTGCTTTCTGGCGTTCCTTATGTTGATGAGCGTCGCCTCCGACGGGATCTTCGGGTCGGACATCTCGACCATGACGTAAGTGTTGCTCGTGAAACCATCTATGAACGCGGCGAAGACGCTGTTGCGAACCTGCAAGGCCACATTTACGGTACATATATAAAGAAATATATATACATAAAGAAATAAGATCAAAAAACTTCAAAAAAGTACAAAAAAATGTTGCTTTGTCGACTTAGAATAAAGATGAAAATAGTATCCGAGTATAGTCTTAAGAGAGCGCAAACCGATCGTCTTATAGACCTATCATACACACTATGCGTAATCAAATGTTCAACAAAAGTTACTTAACAAACATTCATTATAATTATTAACAAAAATTCACTGCAAAATAAAACACGTATTGTTCTTTATTTTTGAACACTTTCGTTATATTTGTTTTGCGATACAATTAACAAACAAATTTTGTTTTGATTACTACAAGAATTATATTTATATTTCAACAAATATACGCGGCAAGATGGAAGAAAGACGGCTTGTGGTTAAGAGAGCGCATCCTTTTTTGGACTAATTAGCTGAATAAAAACTTTTAAAATGACAAGTTCTTTTTTGTGTAACTCTTTTTGTCGGTCGTTGTATATTATTTATGTTCAGTAAGGAGTTCAGTAAATTGAACTAATACAGATCTTTAGATTTTCCGCGATTATTATAGAACAAAATGCAAAAATGGGTTTTTACACAGAGTCACAGAGAACATACCGAGTATTTTTCTTAATGATTTGATAATTCCACACGAAAATCGGGAAATTGCGTCGTAATATTATGAACGGTAACGTAACGAACATATACAACCAGTTTTCTAACATAGCCACAAAAAGTGACTCAGACGCGAACTGCAGTAAGCAATGAAACAGATTACAGTCCTATGGGGAAGACAGGGGCTTCTTAGAGCTTGGGGACTGTGATAAGCCAAATCATTGTTTTGAAAAATAATCAGTTATTGTGCAATTTTCGGTTTCATTGGCCAATCCCAATCGAGAGTTGTTATCTGTGCAGAAGTCATTATTTTAAAGTTCACGAACCGGGGATGTTCGTGAACTTTAAAATAATGACTTCTGCACAGACACATCAGGTGCACTATATATTCTAGTACTCGTTTATAAAGAATGGAGACATTTAAACCAACAAAATCGTGACTTTATCAGACACAGGATCCAATTTGACCGAAGAAATGACAAGCTCGAAATGTTTTACATTTTTCACCCCAGATAACATAAACACCACATTATCGTCCTCTTTGAAATTTGTAGTTTTAAGCGAACATTACCAGGAACTCGTAAGGACCATTTTTCCATACAAATATAGTCCCCCATATGCTTTCTGGAACAGCAATAGAGGAATTTTTGATACAAAAAAAATTTATGGCCACTATTAGCATGATGTTTTCCCTTTTTTCAGAAGTTAATTATTTAAAGAGATACAAACATTCAAAAACCCAAATTTTCGTCAGATTTTCAACTGTATTCAAACATTCAGCAAACAAATTTATCAAGATTATATGAAAAAAAGCAAAACACAAACACAGTCAACGCCTTTTTTTATGTTTGTGACATTTTCTTTAAAAATGCTAAATAATTTGAAATGATGAAAATAATTTGAAATCAAATACAAGAAAAAAAAATCGTCTCGAACGGAACATTTTCAAAAATGCAAAGTCACAAATATAAAATTTGTAAGTTTCTTTATCCTTAACCAATTTTCAAGAAAATGTGAAGATTTCTAAATTGGATATTTATACGCAGTTATTAACAGTGAAAAAGTCTACTTTGGCTTAACAAAGTACAAAAGGGATCGGTAAAGTTCTTAAATTTCGTCGCGGTTGGTAAGTGCTCGGTGGCCCAGTTGTTAAAGCGTCAAGACGGCATGTCAAGAATTTAAATATTCGTTTTTTAAAAAGAAACAGCTTTTAAATTCTGGAGCTAGGTACTAAATAGTTTTATCTGTTACATCTAATAGTTAGTAACTTTAATTCGGCTAAAGGCCTTTGTAGCTATGGCCGGTAAAACCTTTGGGGAGTTTAGAGCATGATCCCGTCATTTTGATTATGAAAGCCGGATTTTGTCTAAACTACGCAGGTACCAAAATTATAATGTTTGGTATCAAATAGTACCAAATAATTACTAAATTGCAGTGGATTTTTTTAAAACAGGAAATGATCCCGTCATCTTGACGTTTATCGCACAACCCTCTCTAACACGAATCGAATACGTATAAGTGCGCAAGCGCCCTTAGAGAAGCAAACAGCTGACTACGGAACGTTTATTTTCAGGTCCGAGCTGCAGTTATCTTATGCTCCTAGCCTTACATTTCACAAAGACCTATTTTTGAATTCTCTCCGCCCTTAGTGCTTCCTCTTAAACCCAAATCTCGTTAGATGTTTAAGCAACAATGTGTGTTGGTGAAAAGCACGGTCTTTCAGAAAGACTAAACTGTACAGCAATGTGTGGTTCCACTGATTGATTGAGCTCAAATGTTTTTACCTCCATGCTCTGAAACTGTGCGGCGAGTTTGGAACAGGATAGTTTGAACTGCTTGACAATATTGGAGACTTTTTCGAATCGGTGCGCATCCCTGTGCGGCCGCCGCTGGCAGTGTGACACCACCAAGAACGTCGCACGCTCGAATAGTAGCACCTGTATATTAATTCCACTAATTATATGAACACATCACAGTTTGGGAGCGTCGGTGGCACTTGCCTTCCAATCGGGAGGTCCAGGGTTTGAGGCCGCCGTGTACCAATGTGTTTTTTGTTTTTTTAAATTACATAATGTACATTTGTCTGACACTCCTACGGCGAAGGAAAACATCGTGAGGCAACCTGCTTACATCTGCGAAGAAATTCAAAGGTGTATGTGAAGTCGACCAATCCGTACTGGCCCAGCATGGTTGACTACAGTCTGATTTTTAATTCGACGGAATTCTGACAGATGTCAACCATAGACAAATCAGATATCAATAACCTTTTCTGCTTAGGATTTTTTAAATATTTAATTACAAAAAATATGAAACAGAATTAGATTAAGTAATGACATTGTAAATAGCGTGAGCGTCGGTGGCGCTGTGGACTCGGCACTTGTCTTCCAATCGGGAGGTCGGGGTTCGAGACCCGCCATGTACCACTGTGTTTTTCGTTTCGAATTTCATATGTACATTTGTCTGACGCTCCTACGGTGAAGGAAAACATTGTGAGGCAACCTGCATACATCTGCGAAGAAATTCAAAGGTGTATGTGAAGTCGACCAATCCGCACTGGGCCAGCGAGGTTGACTAAGGCCTAATCACCCTAACATAGGGTAGGCTCGAGCCCCTCGGTGGGGACGTATATGAGCTGTGATGATGATTGTAAATAGTGTTTGTTTTGTGCACTCAATGCACACTAGCTAGAATGTAATTTTTTAAGTGCTTAATGGAAAAACAGAGTAAAACAACATATTTCTCAAATAAAAATATTTATTAATGATCATCACTAATATCATGATTGTCGTCATCATCATCAACTCGGATTATAAAAGAATCACACACACTATCCATCAGATCAATAAGAGGCCCCTTTTAATTTTTTTAATAATATGGTTTATGCATTCTTGCCATTTTTCAGCTGTGATATTATTGATGCCGCCTAATATTAATTGTTTATACCGTGTTATCTATACTAATATTATAAAGCTGAAGAGTTTGTTTGTTTGTTTGCTTGAACGCGCTAATCTCAGGAACTACTGATTCAAATTGAAAAATTATTTTTGTGTTGGATAGTCCATTTATCGAGGAAGGCTTTAGGCTATATAAGATCACGCTACGTTGAATAGGAGTTGAGCATCAATGAAAAATGTTTCAAAAACGGGAAAAAATAGTATGGCGAAACGTAGTTCGCGGGCACAGCTAGTATATGTATAAACCGCGGTGCATGACGCGGCGTAAATAGTTTTTTTTTAAATTTAGATTTGTCATCTTGTTGTATTGGCTTTTAGAAGCAAAAATTTTACAACGAAGAGGTTTTTCTAAAAAAGGTTGGCAATCTACGGATTATTGAACAGGGATCCCAGTAATAGAAAAATAATTTCCTCGACAATTATTGTAACTTCAATAATATGATATTAAACAATGTAATTACAATTTTAAAATTATCAGTAATTTTTTAAGTCTTAGTTTTTCTAATTGAAACCTTAAATTCCATAAAAGTTTTTTTTATTTTGCTAAAATGCTCTCCCTTTTTGGGAAAAGTTTTTCAATGTTGGCAACACATCTGAAATGTCAGAATTCCGTCGAATTAAAAATCACACTGTAAGGCCTAAACACCATACCTTAGGGTAGGCTCGAGCCTCTTGGTGGGGACGTATATGAGCTGTTATGATGACGATGATCACAGTTCACTAACACAGCAATCACACACAGGGCGAGTTTTTTTTCTGATACCGAATGATGGTGATGTCTCTTTGATTTTACTTAGTGGAAAATATATATTATTTGAAAACACTATTTAATAAGAGTGTATCCTTTAATTTTTTTATGACTCAGTAGCCATGAAAAGTAAAGGTGTTAGTTGATCTATTTGTAATATTGAATTTTTCATTATTAAATAATACAAGTAATCTATAAAAAATATGTTGAACTAAAACTACAGACAGCCTTGTTGGTCTAGTTGGTCACAAATGCAACTGCTAATCATGAGGTTCCAGGATTGCTCACAGGGTGTAATAAAACTTTATTGAATTTTTTGTCTGATTATAAAATCTCAGTTACATTATTTGGAGTAGAATTAGTCCTCAGTATATTTTATATTTGGTCGTTAGATATGAAATTAGCGTTTTATATCAAAAAGGGAAAACGAAACAAAATAAAATATTATTGTATTGAATAAAAGTTTATTCCATTATAAGAAATTAGCCTTATTGAGTCCTGTTTGTCTAATAGTTTCCAGAAAGTTGTTATTAAAAGCTACTGCACCTATAATTGGGATGATGACTGAATTCTTATTTTCACATCTCGACATAAAATATTATTATTAAAAAAGCGTAGAAAAAGATGCAATCATGTGAAATTAGAATTAAAATCGGCTTAGAAATAGATAAGATACAAGCATTTTAAGCTGTTAATATTGAAGCGATTAGACAGAGAGATCCGACATCAACCGTGACGTCATCGTTGAGTACGGCCATATAAACTCCATATAAAATGCCGTTTTGCTAGAAAGAGATGGAGAAAAATCTTTAATACCTTATATCTTGGTTGTTTTTATAGTTATTTGAAAACCGATTTTGTCTTTCTGTTTATTATATGAATGAGCTTCTATTAAAGCAAAAAAAAATTTTTTGTCATCTAGCCAATTATGGAGGTGCCTCAAGGGTAAATTTTGGGACCGTTGCTCTTCTTAATTTATATTAATGACCTCCCTCACTTTACTAACAATCTGTGCGATACAGACTGATACAGTACTATTTGCAGATGATACTTCCTTACTTTATATTATAAACGCGAAAGTTTCTGAGTATGTATGGATGTTTGTTACTCTTCCACGCAAAAACTACTGAATGGATTTGAATGAAATTTTGTAGGTAGACGGATTACGACAGGGATTAACATATAGGCTACTTATTATCCCGGAAAAGGAAGTAGTTCCCGCGGGAAAGTAGATTTAGTTTTTTCTTTGAACTTTCAAGGCGAAATATAGTTCGCGTTTACGGCTAGCCTTTAATATTTAAGACTGAAAGTACCTCTCAACTTTTGTCACAATTTACAGATGAGGTCAACGGGTACATGAATGAGAAAAAACACGTGCTTGCTGTTTTCATTGACTTTAGCAAAGCGTTCGATGTTTTAAAAAGTAAATTATCATACGAGCCGGTTTACGTCAGTAAAAATCTCCGAGGAGCTCAGTGACATGTATCTGACCACCGAAGGAACAGCCCAAGGGTCCATTGCTGGACCTATTGAGTATCTACTGCACGTCAATAACATGTGTAATATCTTAGAGCGGGGCTCCGTGTATCAATTTGCTGATGACACTTGTCTGTTAGTAGCACATAATAACATAGAAGAGGCTCAATCCATAATACAGAATAACTTTGATCTGCTGTGTAAATGGTCATGATGTTGGGCTACATATCAACGGAAAAAAAACAAACTACTTCATATTCACGCCCCACACCTAAAAACGGCAAACAACCCCGAGGTGATTGCTTATGAGCACCATTATCAACACGGCTATAATATTAAGTGCAATTGGCTAGATGAGAAAAAAAATTTTTTTGCTTTAATAGAAGCTCATTCCTATAATAAACATAAAGAAAAAAATCTGTTTTCGAATAACTATAAAAACAACCGAGATATAAGGTATTAAAGATTTTTCTCTATCTCTTTCTAGCAAAACGGCAATTGACGAGGAGTTTATATGGCCGTACTCAACAATGACGTCACGGTTGATGTCGGATCTCTCTGTCTAATCGCCTTCAAATTAACAACTTAAAATGCTTGTATCTAATGTATTTCTTGGCTGATTTTAATTCTGATTTCACAGGACTGCATCTTTTTCCACGGTATTTTGATATTTAATGACGTGACGTAAAAATTAGAATTCAGTCATCATCCCAATTGTGGAAAGCTTGAACTGTAGGGTTACTCTTGAACCCTTTCCGATGGATCGTCATTGGGATTGTGATTTTTCATACGCTTGAGTAACAACACTAGCGCCAAATTGGATCCGTATTTTGAAAAAATTTAATAGTACTGAGTTTGGTTCACCCAAAATCCGCACAATACGGGGTCAATTTGGAGGCAATGCGCAAAAATGAGCGTACGAAAAATCACAATCTCAATGCCGATCGATCGGATTTGGTTCAAGATTAACCCTACTGGTCCAAGAACATAAGTACCTAGATCTCATTATTGACTCAAAATTCAACTGGGTCCCACATATAAATGATATTTGTAATAAATAAAGAGCGAGATTTTCAATTTTAAAATATAAATTACCATATAATACATTGCGTATGTTGTATCTATCTATGTCTGAAGACATAATATACATACAATGTACCTATGCACAATAATGTACACGGGATTTGAATGTCCTGCAATCTACGTTGAATGATTATCCAGAAGAAATATTGTTAACATTAAAAGATACAAAATTAAATAGAAAATCATATAAAGCAAAACTTAAAAAGTTCTTTATGTAAACTGTTTTTATCAGTGACTCACTTTACCGCAGATAAACTGTCCCGGTTTTTGTTGGTAATTTAATGTATAAAATGTAATGCATGTAAATTTATAATAAATAAAGAAATGTAAAAAAAAATCACCCTAACATGGGGTATTTCTTGCCTGTTGTTCTCAAGAAGGCTCACCCGATTTCTGAACAGATGTAGAGTAAATTTTTTTTACTTGTATTGACATACATCTTAATTATGATTGAGGTGTATACATGTACATACAGTGTTTAAATAAAACATAGGTTATCTTAATTTGTTACATTTTTCAATTAATTTGATTCTTGTAATTTGTTTGACATCAATAAGTGCCTGTAAAGGTCTATATTGAATGCAGATTTTTGAGTTTCAGTTAGACAATAATTTCATATGTTAAGACCTAATATTTATAAACATACAGCTGAAGACCAATAAGGCATTTGAAGTATAAAAAAGATTTGATATTTATTAAGCACAAACCTCATCAGCATCCACAATAGTTGCAAACTGTTTTAATGATGACTCTAATGCCTTTACATTGGGTATTAGTTTATATACTATACTGGACCATGCCCTGCAAACACAAAGAAAGATAAAATTACTTCATTGACTATTTCAAAAATGCAATTGCAAATTTGCATGCAAAGAGTGCCACCAGTGGCTAATTCAATGCTGTCATATAGTTAGCCATAATAATCTCTGTGCTCTTGAACCCTGTCTGTTATCCTACTGAAGGGCTGTTCAGGATCGAGAAGTATTAATTCACCAAAACATATCAAGCTAACATCATCGCATGTTCGAGCTTATCAACAGATGATCCTAAGTTGCCCTTCATTCGGAGATCCCATTGCTGAGAAGATGATGCCTCAATATTTATTTAAATACATCTCATTATTGTACAATAAGATGTATTTAAATAAATAATACTATAGCAGTATTTACACACAACTAAGGAGCACATGAATGAGATAAGAAACAGAATGTCATTAAGCTACTCTCATTTCAAAAGGTTGGTATGATTATAGTATTTACACACAAAGCGATGAGTAGATGATATGTACTTATAACTTACTTGTATAATGTTTCATCCCATATACTAGTTTTAAAACAAGTGCATTCAAGTGGTCTGGACAACTTCTTCAGATCCTCTTCTCTGCTTCTGAATATGTGATCTCTCTGTTCCTCTGGCACCAAGTCCATTTTATGCAGCAAGCAAAATATTCGTGCTTCAGGAGAGTTCTGTAATCATTGCCAGCTTATAACATCATTCATAATTACTCTGTTAAATAATGACTAATGTTATATTGTAATTGACAATTGATTTTTGAGTAAAGAAAATGATGCAGGGTGTACATTACAAAATACTATAAACTAATTATACACTGGAAGATGTGCAGAGAATCGTAATCAGATCACTCTTGGAGAAGGACAGGAGACATTTGAATGGGAATGGAGAAAAGTTTGTTAACAATAGTTCAAAGAGAATGAGGCATGGATCTTTATCTGCAGAGGCTTCTGATGATTTTATCTTGGTGTCTAAAAAGAAAAAGAATATAAATAAATCACCTCAAACAACATATTTAAAACTTCTTTACCAGCAACAATTGAAATAACTGGGATTAGTTCTGAACCATTACCAAAGCAATTGGGGATGTCTAAATTGTTGAAAAAGTATAATATCACAGATGTTTGCAAAAGTTTATTAATTTATAAGACACCATATAGTTTTGATACAATTTAAAAACAAACAAGCAGTCCAGGAAATGATTATCACAAAGTTTTATAAAAAGAAGCTTGACAAGCAGAAAGACAAAAAAGGTTATTTTTACACATGGAATAGTTAAAATATATTATTAGGCAGTTTTTTTTTACACATGATACAAATTATTTCAACTCCATTGTGTGAGAAATCTAACACAATAGAAAATGCATAGGTATTGTTTACAAAAATACAGATTAGAATTCAATATTTTATCTTATTTATCTATCAGTCAATAAATTTATATAATGGGGCTGTTAATTAAATTTTACAGCAACCCCTTTTAAACAATGCTTAACAAGTTTATATCTTTGTAAAACACTTTCAGTGAGTGTTAGTTGGTTTAACTGTTAAACTAACTGACAATCATTGAATGTTTTGATTTCCCCTATAAGGCTGCCATAGACACCCAGTGTACTAAGGCCTCTTTAAAAATAAAAAACTAGTTTTGCTCTGACTGAAATTAAAAAGCAAATACTTACTTGCAAAATCGCTTCTAAGCACGATTGGTAATAGTGGGAGTCTTTCTCTATTTCACGACTTTCCACATCAAATACATATATCAATACTTCAACATTACGGAAGATATTGTCCCTCTGTGATGCAAAGTAGTTTTCCATGAAGGCTTCCTGTCCACCGCAATCCCACAAATTTAAAACCAAATTACCAAGGAACCTTACGTGGGAATGCTCTACATCAACTGCAAATATTAAAATTTTGAGAAAATCATACTTGTTGAAGAAATGTGTCAATTAATTACAATTATATACGTACTTGTTGCTCCTAAGCGACGCGTGTCCCTGGCTATATAATTGGCAAATATTATGGACCTCATACTCGTCTTGCCTGATCCACTTTTACCCATTAAAAGTACCTATTGAATTTTATATATTTTATATTAAAAGTACCTTTATGAAACGGATTTTTATTTTATAAATAGTTAACATTTATGCATTACTATAACATTTTACATTTATTGTATTGCGAAATAAAGTACGCACCTTTTTCTTCATGTTGACAAAGTTACAATGGGTCAAGGGTTTGAAACTTTGAGTGTGTTTGTTTGTATTATCACATAAATAAAATAATATTAAGCAGATTTCCAAAAGAACAGAAAGCAGACTTATTAGCCGGATGTTTCTTAACAATTATTATTTAACTGAATGTCGCAATAGAACTTTTGAAATGTAGGCGTAAATAAAATAGTGTAATGAATGAAATCACGAATGAAAGATGAACACAAATAAATGAAACATGTCATTTATGTCAAAAATGTGACGTTAACAGGGTTGTCATTTCGAAATTTTTATGTTGCCGTATTTTGGGATCCAGGGCTATCGCTATCGTGATACATGTGACAATAGGCTAGATGACTAAAATTTTTTTTTGCTCTAATAGAAGCTCATTCATATAATAAACTAAAATAAAAAATCGGTTTTCGAATAACTAAAAAAACAACCAAGATATAAGGTATTAAATATTTTTCTCCATCTCTTTCTAGCAAAACGGCAATTTACATGGAGTTTATATGGCCGTACTAAACAGTGACGTCACTGTTCATGTCGGATCTCTCTGTCTAATCGCTTCCAAATTAACAACTTAAAATGCTTGTATCTAATGTATTTCTAAGCCGATTTTAATTCTAATTTCACAGGACTTCATCTTTTTTCACGGTATTTTAATATTTAATGACGAAACGTAAAAATTAGAATTCAGTCATCATCCCAAATGAACAATAGTTCGTGTCATCTGTGAAATTAAAAACTATTGTTCTAATGTCACGATAACGATAGCGAGTGATCGCTTTGAGTTAGGCGGTACGGCCGCTGCTATAATAATGGATATAAGTTTCTAGCATATAATTCCATGATTTCTAGTTACCAACCACAGACATTTACCAACCATAGTTAGAGAATAGGCCAGCTGGATTGCCATGTTTTGGAATATGTACATTTTAATTCGTTCATTTCTTTACCTTTTTTGGAGTACACGGCTCTTCTTCCCTACTATCCATGTTTATACTACACTACTCACACACCACTCTAAATAAAGTAGGTAATTAAACGTCCTATATATGTTTATGTATTTTTCAAAAAAATGAATGAATTATATAAATACCATATAATACCAATAAGGGGTGCGGATTCTACGGCTACCTCCACTGCATTCCCTGGGCAATGGCTGTTACGGAAAGGGTACTATCCCCTCTCCCTGACAGTTAGCAAAAAGCCGCTTCCTTTACCCTCGTTTCCTCCTCACTCTCATCCGCTATCTACCCATTCCAAGCCCTCATCCTCTACCCTACCCTACGTCCTGGAGGAGACGATACCTCGACACCAAAAACGTCCCAAATCCGGGGTGTTATCCGACCCGTGCCCCGGATACTTTGGCTGGGGGGTGCCCAGCCCAAACGGAGGATCCTTGATACCGGGCGACCTCAAGGACTAATGAGCATTATCCCCGCATGCGGGGCTCTGCGGGGATGGACCTTTTATTTCCCTTGCTGCTCGTGGGACCTTTATGGATTTCCAAAGCCAATTATCGGAGTTGTCACAGCTCTTGGCCGACACGCCTGTCGTCGAGGCGGAGATTAGCAGGGACTCAACGCCCTCTAGGACTCCCATGGAGGTACTAGAGACTACCACCTTGCAGGCAGGAACTGGAGATTGTTCATCGCCTCCAGGGCCTGTGCAAACGAGTGGTGTGGGATCATCCAGCACTATAGTAGAGATGGGTGACGGCCACAAAGGCAGGTTGAAAAGGCCACACCTTTGCGGTGCTGCCCGTAGGCGCCTAACCACCTGGATGAAGTGAGGCTTCACCAGGGAGGAAGCGTTAGAACTGTGCCAGCGCCCATTGTCGGAGGTGACTTAAATTACAATCCAACGGATCGACAGGAGGCTGATAACGGGAACCAAAACCAGCGCCCATTGTCGGAAATGCCTATTAAATTAGGTCAATTTTCGCAGGTTCGTAATGCTCAAGGTACTCTTCAGGGCTTTTCATTTAATACCCATATTGCTGGGTTCCCACCGTATCGAAAGGAGGCCGGCAACAGCTGCCAGAACCCCAGTCAGGGGCCAAATAAGAGGCGCAGGTCTGACCTTACCTCCCCTCAAGAGTAGCCGCAAAAAGGGTCGCTGTAGAGCCTTTGGAGCCACAGCCGGGGCCCTCTTTTGCGGAGGTAGCGTGCTCAAAGAAGGTGGGGGTAGTAGATGAGCACCGGCCACTCACTGCTGCAGATGCGGAGCGGTTGAAGGCTCACCTTCGCCGCTGCATCGAGTTTGCTAGCGGTGGGGGGCCGAGGTTCAGGGGTTGCGCCCTTCGGGCAGGTGGCCTTGTGTTCACGTGCTTGAAAG
Organism: Schoenobius gigantellus; assembly: GCA_963935595.1. NCBI lineage: Eukaryota > Metazoa > Arthropoda > Insecta > Lepidoptera > Crambidae > Schoenobius > Schoenobius gigantellus. The sequence continues at coordinate 12,713,381 of OZ012544.1, read as the reverse complement.
ATGCAACCGCCAAATGACTTGAAATAAATATTAGGGGTTTCAAGCCATGGGAAGGAGTCTGTCTAAAGGTGGTGGACGAAAAGGTCTTTCCCAAAATTATCATTGTGACGGCCTACGTCAGGGATACTGCGGGAAGCACGAAGTCCCTACTAAAAGGCTGGATAAGCAAAATCCAGACATAGGATGTGGTTCCTGGAGGGTGCTGAGCTCCAAAGCGGAAAAGGAGGGGCAGACTTTCTGCTTCTCCTTGGATGCGGAGGCGCAGGATGTCCTTCGCAAAAAAAAATACAGACTATGCCTGGATTTTGAAATTATCTATATTAGGGTTAAGGGAGAATCAGGGGGGTTATTGTCTAAGAAAAAATCTATCGCGATCGCTTACAATTTGACAGTCGCAATGCATCCATCGCACCTTTAAAAAAGGAATCCGGCGCAGTCTTGTGCTCACGGCGCAATGGCTGTCAAATTATAAGCGATCGTGATAGATTTTTTCTTAGACAATAACCCACTTGGGTGGGGAAGCCGGTCGGGTTGCCGAGGGGAACGCAGCTGCGAGCCCATCGGTTTCCAGGCCGTCAACCGGGCCCAGAACCATCGCCAATCCTCAACGCCAATCGGCAGGAGGGTCTCGGAGTCCTCCTACCACGGCCACCTCCACAACTTGCGAGACGGCTGGCCCGCATCCCTCCACGTCCAAGGGCAAAGGACAGTGGGCACCCGTAGCTCAAACATGCTTACCAGGACGTGGTGGGTCTCCCAATGGGCGATCAAGGGGTGGACGTGGTGGTGCCCCAAGGTCGACAAACCCAAATGGGAGAGGTGGCAATAAAGGTAGAGTACGCTGCCGAGGGCGGCCAGTTAAACTGCCGTCTTTAGCCCGCAAGCACTCCTCTAAAAAAGTCGCCACCAATCCCCTTAACTCCTTCCCTTTCCTCCCACCCAAGTAGACTTTTTTTTTTTGGGAGGGGGGAAAATGCATTGACGCATTCCTCGTGGTCGAGCCAAACCACGAGGATATGTGGGACTCCCCAGACCTTACATGGCCCGGGCCTACCCACTAAAACCCCCCCCCAGCAGCTCCTCCGTCGGTCACAAGACAGGGGGAAGGGGACAACAGCCAGGCCTTATTCCCGCTGACCCCCTGCCTGTGACATGTCCGTTGCCGGACTCCCCTCCTGGCTCTGCTACTTTGTGGAGGTGCACGATTGCGCCGCTCTACACCCCGAAACTGGTTTTTTATTGTGGTTGTCTTCCACGCGGCCCGACGCTCAGTGCGCCGGGCCCCCGGTCCGCTCAGTGCGGGTAACGGGTTGCCCGACGGCGGATCCCACTGGATCCACCGCCGCGCGGGTGGGTCGAAACTCGGGGAGAACCCCAAAGGGCGCGAAGCGCCACGGCGGAAAACTCGCCTCGACCCTCTACCACCAGAGGTAGCCGCCGGAATCGGCTTCCAGCGAGAGCCACACCTCTTCTTCACATAAGAAGAGGGGACTTCGCCCTTCCCCGCATGAAGCGGGTGGCCACACGAAGTGGCCCGCCAGGTTAAACCCGGCCATCCCACACCCCCCCACTATGGGGGTCCTCTCGTCAGACTATTAGCCCGCGACAGAGAATCTGCCGGGTTGCCCAGGGTGCACCACAAGGAGGTTGTCTGACATCGCACCCCCCACCCAAGTAGACCTTTTTTTTTTTTTTTTTTTTTTTTTTTTTTTTTTTTTTTTTTGGGAGGGGGGAAAATGCATTTACGCATTCCTCGTGGTCGAGCCAAACCACGAGGATATGTGGGACTCCCCAGACCGTACACGGCCCGGACCTACCCACTAAAAAACCCCCCAGCAGCTCCTCCGTCCGTCACAAGACAAGGGGAAGGGGACAACAGCCAGGCCTTATTCCCACTGACCCCCTGCCTGTGACATGTCCGTTGCCGGACTCCCCACCTGGCTCAGCTACTTTGTGGAGCGGCACAGAATTGCGCCGCTCTACACCCCGGTTGGTTTTTTATTGTGGTTGTCTTCCACGCGGTCCGACGCTCAGTGCGCCGAACCCCCGGCCCGCTCAGTGCGGGTAACGGGTTGCCCGACGGCAGACCCCACTGGATCCACCGCCGCGCTGTGAGCCGAAGCTCAGGGAAAATCCCCATAAGGTGCAAAGCACCATGGCGATAAGAATCGCCTCACCTCCGGCAGCCGAAATCGACTTCCAGCGAAAGCCACACCTCTTCTTAACACAAGAAGAGGGGACTTCGCCCTTCCCCGCACAAGGCGGGTGACCACATGAAGTGGCCCGCCAGGTTGAACCCGGCCATCCCACGCCTCCCCTCCATGGGGGTCCTCTCGTCAGACTATTAGCCCGCGGCAGAGAATCTGCCGGGTTGCCCAGGGTGCACCACAAGGAGGTTGTCTGACATCGCACCCCCACCCAAGTAGACCTAACCTAACCTAAACCCAACTCCCGTCTATTAGCACCCTTTCCTACATAACTAAAACTCTATTCCCCATTATCCTAGTTTCTTATAACCTTTTCCTTTCCCCATTCTATAATGGGGTGCAGGTCTGAGCCTTTCACTCCGCATTTATTACATATTTTTGTTAAAGCAGGACAACACTTGTCACTTGCTATGGTTCCATTACGATCACATCTATAGCATTTTATATTAGTATATACTAGCTGTGCCCGCGACTTAGTCCGCGTGGAATAGTAACTTTTGTTGAAGTTGATAAAAAGTAGCCTATGTTATACCATAAGAATAACTAATAATACGAGTATAGAAGCGAAATTCCCGGCCGTCGAGCGCTCAAGGCCACGTTATTTACCTACCGTTTGATTTCCGTTGAATGAACGGAATCGCCAGTCAAGGCACGCACCGTGTGTTTCAGGTACCTTGTGAATGTTTTCCTATTGATTACCTGATTAAGCTTTTTATAAGAATGCGTATTTACTACGCGCTGAAGTTTAATAACCGAAACTTCAAATCATCTACAAAAACGCCATCTTTTATAAATATCAGACATTTGTAAATATTTCTGTTGAATTAAAACCTTTTAAATAAAAATGATTGAATACTTTAAAATTATTTTTATTATACCTACCCTAGATACAGATACCGTTTTATTCGTAATATTCATTACATGTCAAAGCTAATACAATATAATGTATCGAGTTTCTAAAGCTGTCATTGTACTCGTAGTGCAATTTTGAAACTCTGTAAGTATGGGATTTTTTTTGTCAAGTCGGGAATAATTTGAATTATGAGAAACTTTGGTACTGCTATATTATCGACATTTGTCACTGTTCCATATAAAATTTAAATACAATCGACGACACGACGACTCGACGACACGGTTAGCGCAGAGGTCGAGTGATCGCCTCCTGTGCAACGGGTCGCGGGTTCGATTCCCGCATGGGACAGATATTTTGTATGGCCTACAGAAATTTGTTCCGGTCTGGGCGTATGTGCATGTGATATTCTATGTTTGTAACTGCACCCACGACACAGGAGAAAATCCTAGTGTGGGGCGACGTTTTTAAAAAAAGAAAAAAAATCAATACTTGATTAAAATTATGAAACAACATTTTTTTTTTCAAGTGAAAATGTTGGTCTGATAGTAAAAAGTGAGCTTAGGTTTTATCCATTAGTACATTCATAACTTCAACTCTTGGACTATAAACGTAGGTACGATACCTAAATTAAAAACCATTTTTGTACATCGAAATTCGAAACATTTTAATGATTTTGTTCTCGAAGTGTAGGGATTAAGCTCAATTAATCAAAAATAGGCAGGTTCTTATAACTGCGGAATCAAAAAAACTAAAAATGTGCGTACTATTGCTAAAGATAGTCGCTCGCTCGCTACACTTGAAGTACAAAATCAATAAGACTCGGTGTATGCTCAGTTTCTCATTTAATGTAAAATATGGAGGTACCTATATAAAAAATATTGTAGTGGCGTCCGCAGACTACTGCGGGGCGTTACAGGGGGAAGGGCGCTGTAGGTATGCAAAAAGCGGCATTTGGCGCACCAACAAAGGAGATTCGCTTCTATACTCGTATTATTAGTTATTCTTATGGTTATACCTTATATAATTAGTCAAAGTCCCGCAAAATTCAGTCCAGCCGTTCCGGAGATTAGCGGGAACAAACAGACAGACAGACAGACAGACAAAATTTTTATAAATTGTGTTTTTGTTATTGGTACCCGTTATACATTCATACCCATTTAGTAAAAACTTGTTATTTTGACATTACAAACAGACACTTCAATTTTATTTATTTGTATAGATTTTATTTATTTCAGTCTTCTTTATTTTCTTTGATTCCTTGCTCTTTGTACATATCTTTCTCTAACTCAAATATTCTTGCTATTTTCAAAGCGGCAGATAATGATAGATCATTTCCTTTCTTTAGAAAGGAGATGTCCTCGATTTGTATGGAGCCTGGTTTTTTATAAATTTAAGTTTCTAAACAACTTCAACTTTCAAGGAGGGGTTAAACTTTTTGAAAAGAAAGTAAAACCACAAAAATAAAAATTGTAGACCCCTGCATTTTTTCAAAAATTGAATTTTTAATATTCGTTTTTTTCTTATTATAGCAGCAACACTGCACGAATTTTATAGCATGTAAGCACAGTAAAAAAAAAACATTTTGACTTCGCGTCGTTGTCAATGTCAAAAAATGTTTGAGGTTACTTCATAATTTATATCTTCCCTGCGTTCCAGATAAAGCACTGCTACTTTCTGAGGCTAACATCTGATGTTAGCCTCGTTTTGCGTTTCTTTTAAGAAATGTTGACATTTTTAACCGCGCTAATTGTTACAAATGATACGCAAGGTACTGATTTTTCGTGCTGAATTTTGACACCTCACTTAATTAGTCCAGCCACTTAAAATTTTTTATTATATATAAATCAGAATTGCCTAATACTACAAATATCTTTCAATAATTTTTTTAAATCCGCTGAAAATCCTTTTTGATTCATGAAAAAAAGATTCCAAATGTCAAATTTGAAAGCTGTCAAAAAGTGGTATCAGAGGACCCATCTATTAGCATGGGTATTTGATGCTAGCATTTCGTGTTAAAAATGCTTAAATGAAACGCATGACAACCAGCAAGAAAAACTAGCATCACCGGCTAATGGAACGCAGAGATGCTAAAAATGTTGGTATTTATGGCTAAAAATGCTTATCTGGAACGGGCCGAATATATCCGTGTTTTCGCTTCCCACTCGAAATTGGCGAAATTGTCAAATCTGACAGAAGCCACTTTACCTAAAAATTGAATTGAATTGAATTAAATAATTAAGGTTTGTTGTTGTGGTAGTTAGTTTGGTGGTTGTTTTGTGTTTTCCGTTTTGGTGATTTTAATGCTCTTTTACACATACCTAGCTATTCTTTATGAAATTCTCGATTTCGTACATGAACTGGATATATATTGGCTTTCTCACTGATATTTTCGATTTGGATACCGTTTGATTTTATAACCTGTTACCCTGAACGAAAATTGAATGTGAGTATTGCCGATACTACAAAATACAAATTGAGCCATCATTCGAGCCAACGTAGAAAGTATGTTATATCAAATAATAAATTAAAGATAATTTATAGTTTTTTATTACCTAATGCTTATAAACTTTTTCAGGCAATTTCCACTATGGCACACTGCACTATCTGTAATATTAATGTTTCAAATCAACATTATCATTACAATGTAATGGATATGAGCCAAGACTATATGTATCCATTATTGAAAAATGGACTGAAAATGCGTGAGTTAATGTCATAGTAAACAAAAACTTAATTTATTTGCAATTGTATTAGCTTTTTCTTTTAATTGACCTCTTAATAACCTATATTTCAGGTAGTAGATGGAAATCATCTATGCCAAGAGTGCTTTGAACATTTGTAATTGGAATTAACTATCAGAGGTCGATGCAATATTGGAGACTGACAAATAGGGCACCAGTCAGTTTGTATATGTTGTAGAATATCAATATCAAGGCAAATAGGCTGACAATCATTGCCATTATGTACACATTGTCTTTGTGCCTATGCCTGTAGGCCTATGTCCAGCTGTGGGTGTCTCTTGGCTGAAATGATGATGATGATGACACATTGGGACGGCTGAATACATTTTATAGTAACTATAATTAACCCACATCTGGTAAGTTTTATTTTATCAGCATCCTTATATAAATCATTGCATTAATTCACTATAACATAAAATTATTTTAATCAATTTTATTCATATTCTTACACTTACTATACCTACTTGTTCTAGAATGAAGCACCTCTTATCGACCATTTAAGCAAAAAAGCAATATTGCATTTATTTTATGTTTATGTCTATAGTAAAGTCTAATAAAACTGATCATTTTTAGGTTCCCATTAATGCTCGTGCTTGTAATGCATGCTGGCGAAGCTCACCAACATATTGGACTTGATGATTATTGACAGTAATTTTTTTTTTTTAATATAAGTATAGTCAGTATTGCATTGCCTCGCTTTTGTTTTTCCTGTTATCAACAATGTAGCAGATAATGGAACTGTCTGCTACAAATTCAATGTTAAAAATGATTTATCTAGGAGTTGGTGATCCTTCGTAGCAACATTAGCAAAAAAGCCAGATTAAACATTGTGCAAATTAAACCAGGTTCAAGTTAAATAAATGGCAGGAAAGAATCAATGTTATTTTCCACTATAAAATAAACTCATGAGATATAGATAATAATTCCATATTCAAATGAGGAATTTCATGCTTTTAAAACAGTTTTTAGTTTTGTATTTAAGCATTCATATTTATTGATCTAGATATTTTATACAGATATTGTCAGTTATTTGTTTGGAATAAATTGAATTGATTAAAATAAACATTGCAAAAAAACCATTGTTTTATTTTATAATAATCATGTAACATGTTTATTAAGTAATATATGCATAAGAAGTTACAATGTTTGATTATCCTATAAAGCCAATTAGCTACACTCTAATCTTTGTCTATTTTAGAGGGTAACAACAGCTTCATAATATTGAGTGTCAAGCGCGGATCCACCGTTGTGGGCACGATGGGCATGCCCACAACCCTAATATTTTGGGGATTGGAGTCGCTCACGTCCGTAGGTTTTACCCTCGAGACCCTACACGTGATCCCCGGGTGGTGCTAATCGAGTGACCAACTTCTGGTGGTAGGGCTTGAAAAACCCGACTGGCTAGCGACCACCGTGCGCATGACGTAAAACCCGTCAAGTGGGCATTTTGTGTCCGCGTTTCGAGATCAGTCATCGCACAGCCAGAGCTTGAGGGGTCGTTGCTGCGATTCGTGTGGTTTGTGTGGGCTTCCGTCGACCCAGTGCCAGGTTGACTGCGTTGACCCTCCGCCCAGGAAGACCCGAAGAAACGGCTGTTCCGCTGGCCGCCCGTGGTACAGTACAGGGGCCCAAGCGGACCTAACCAGTCCGTGAGGCTGCCCCACCATGCCACGCATAATCTCGGGGTGGTCCGTCGTGCCGGTTGGTGACCGGACGGTGGGTCCCGGCGACCACTTCCGGGGGGGTTCGGGGGCCCTTTCGTGCGGAGAGTCAGCGCAAATCAGCTGTCGGCTGTTCCCTGGCGAAACAGGCCTACACACGTTAACTATGCTAATCGCTGCAACGACACCTCAATTTCACACCTCTCACTCCAACAAACATGTTAGCGCACAATATTAGGACTGGTCGTACAGCGGTGCACTATCCCACCAAAACACCACTATTCGAGGTGGGGCTCGCTAACATCCGCGGGCTCCATTCTAACCTCTTGGCTGTCCACCACCATCTTGAGACAGCCCGTCCAGCAATGCTGTTTTTGACAGAGACGCAAATTATCTGCCCGGCCGATACAAGCTACCTTAATTACCCCGGCTACGCTCTTGAGGAGTCCTTCAAGGCAAAGGCAGGTGTTTGCTTGTTCGTCCGGGCGGACGTTTGTTGTCGTCGCCTGCGCTGTTTGGAGGAACCTTCCTTTTCCCTCCTTGTGGTACACGTCGATTTTGGCACTCATTGCAGTGTCTACGTGTGCGTCTATCGTTCCCACCGTGGTGACTTGGAGACAACTCGACTTTTTGAACACCTAAGTCGGGTGGCAGATGACGCGCAGGAGCAATTTCCTTCCGCCGAGCTGGTGTTTTTAGGGGACTTCAATGCTCACCACGAGTTGTGGTTAAGTTCCTCTAAAACTGACCATGCGGGTAGGACTGCCCACGCATTCGCTCTCACGCACGACCTGACACAATTGGTTACCCAGCACACCAGGGTACCAGATATTATCGGTCAAGCGCCCTCTTTGTTGGACCTTCTGCTGACAAATCGCCCCGACGGATATCAGGTGGTGATTCGAGCTCCACTAGGATCTTCAGATCACTGCCTGGTATCCGTCTCAGTGCCTCAGGCGTCGCGACCGTCGCCTGTGGTTGCAGCACGCCGTCTGTGGCACTATGCGTCAGCAGATTGGGACGGTATGCGGGATTATTACGCGTCTGTCCCTTGGTGGCAGCGCTGTTTCAGTGGGATGGATCCGAACTCCTGCGCTACCTCTGTTGCTGACGAGATCAGATTAGGAATGGAATATTATATTCCACATTCCAATCTCGTCAGTAGAGGGAGACGTAACCTCTGGTTCAATCGCGAGTGTGCCTCTGCTGTTGAAAACAAACAGCTAGCTTACCGCGCTTGGATCAGAGGTCGAGCTTCTAGGGATCCCAATACTAACCTACTGAAAACAGCCTATAATAATGCCACCAAGTTGTGTAAGAGGGCTTACATTAGAGCGGATGCTCAGCGCATTGCACAAGTGGGTCAGGAACTGCTAGCGCACCCTACGGGTAGCCGTTCTTTCTGGCGCCTGGCCAAAGCTGTGCAATCAAACTTCTGCCAACCCTCGCTGCCACCGCTGAGACATGCCGATGGCTCACTTGCTCATCAGCCGCAGGAGAAAGCCGACCTCCTGGCAAAACTCTTCGCGGCCCATTCCCGTATCGATGACTGTGGTGCACAACCTCCGACACTGTCCCATTGTGGCAGCACTATGCCCGATATCCGCATCAGACAGCGAGATGTGCGGGCGGAGCTACAGTCGATTGATATTCGAAAAGCAAGTGGACCAGACGGCATTCCTGCGATTGTACTTAAGAAGTGTGCAGCGGAGTTGACTCCGGTCCTGACGCGTCTATACCGTCTGTCGTTCTCTGCTGGTTGTGTGCCGAAATCTTGGAAAGAGGCCAATGTCCAGCCGGTTCCCAAAAAGGGAGATCGTTCTGATCCGGCTAACTATCGCCCTATAGCCGTCACTTCCATTTTGTGTAAAATCATGGAGAGGATCCTTAACACCCAGCTGATCCGTTACCTGGAAGGTCACTCGTTGCTTAATGACCGTCAGTATGGGTTTCGTCCTAAACGGTCAACAGGTGACCTTCTAGCGTTCCTTTTGCACAAATGGGGTGAATCTATCGATAAGCGCGGCGAGTCTGTGGCTATTAGTCTCGACATCGCCAAAGCTTTTGATAGAGTCTGGCACAAGGCTCTCCTTTCCAAGCTTCCGGCATACGGATTGCCCGCTCAGTTCTGTACGTGGATTGCCAGCTTCCTCCACGAGCGTAGAATTCGCGTTGTCGTTGACGGCTGCGCTTCGCGGTTCGTGGCAGTGAATGCTGGTGTTCCACAAGGCTCCGTTCTATCCCCAACATTGTTTCTTCTGCATATCAATGACATGCTTTCCTTGGGAAGTATACATTGCTATGCAGACGACAGTACAGTGCATGGGGGATATCACGGAAGCTCAGGGGCTGCTCGTGGCAATATTGATAGGGAGAGGCAGAATCTTATCATTGAGCTCAACAGGACGCTGGACCTCATCTCCGAATGGGGTTCCAACAATCTTGTCGAGTTCAATGCTAAGAAAACACAGGTGTGCGCGTTCTCGGCGAAAAGGTCACCTTTCCTCCCCCCTCCTTCTCTTCAGGGCACAACCCTTCACACACAGAGTAACATCACCTTGCTCGGAATGAACATTCGCTGCGATCTGAACCCCAGAGACTACATCGAATCCGTTATAACTGCTGCCTCACGGAAACTCGGTGTCCTAAACAAGGTGCGTAGGTATTTTGCGCCGGACCAACTATGCCTGTTGTATAAAACTCAGGTTAGGTCTTGCGTGGAATATTGCTCGCACCTTTGGGACGGCTCCGCTCAGTACCTCCTCGATGCTCTGGACAGATTGCAGCGTCGCGCTATTCGAATAATTGGCGATGTAGAGGCAACTAACACCCTCGAGCCTCTGCAACTTCGTCGTGACATCGCCTCTCTTAGCGCCTTTTACCGAATGTTCCATGGGGAATGCTCTGAGGAGCTCTTTAACCTTATCCCTCCCTCTCCATTCCTTAACAGAAACACGCGTAAGGGCCTTCGGAGTCATCCGTACACTGTGTCCTCCTTTTCACACCGTACCAAGAAATTCCAAGATTCCTTCTTCTGTCGTTCATCCCACACTTGGAATTCTCTACCTGCGCACGTGTTTCCTCCATCCTACAACATGGGTTCCTTCAAAAGAGGTGTGAAAAAGCATCTTTTAGGCCGGCAAGGGGCGGGCAGGTAGGATAGTGGATGTCGTCCCTACTCTATCTGTCAACTCATTTGGGCCTCTTTCACCGCTTTACATCAGGCGGGAGGAGGTCATTTGCCGGGCCTTACATAAAAAAAAAAAAAAAAATACTTGTGATGTTCGTCAGAAACCCTCTCTCCCTTCTTTTTGCTTCCTTTCTTCCTTCTTAACAACACTTCTGTTCATCATAACACCCAGCGCACCCTTGCCATCATTCCACTTCCCAATTTTACACTCTGGGAGATAGAGCATGAATGTATCAAATCGCATTTGAGCTTTATCTCCCTTTCATTCGCGAATCACTTAACCCACAAGCAAACAAAAAAGAAAAATACTTGTGACATCACACTTTTAAGGTCTTTTAGGAACTATAGGCTAATGACACTATATCTAATACAAAAAAAAAACAATGAATCTTTGTCATGGCAATGGTTTTGTATGTATTTTATGTATTTTCGAGGGTCTGTGACCACAACCTATTACGAGGGCTGGATCCGCGCTTGTGAGCGATTTATTTTAATTCAATATGAGTACCGCATACAATCGATCCTTTCTGTTATGCACCAGCTACCGGTTAGGAACGAATGGTAGATTTACATCTTTTGGTCCGTGGATATTTCACATACGTTGTGAGAACATCAAATAGGGTGGGACTGAACATCCGGTGGGATATGTAGTCCAGATGTTGTGTTCGACTTCAGAGGCGCGTTCAGCGCCTCTGGGTGTAGTTGTCCGGTTGTTTTTTAACTCGCTCAAAGGCGTTGAACGGATTGCAGCAACCAAATCTTTTATCTCCCTCTTTCACATGATTTTTTATTTCTCTCTCTTTCTAGTAGATGACATTATAGAATATGGCCGCCAATATCATCCAATCACGTAAGAGTATTTCAGTCTAAACGTCAGAGCGTTTTACAACCATCAAATTCGATGGTTGTTCGGTTGTAACTCGCGCCGACACTCAAAGGTCTTGAACGGGCCGGTTGTTTCAGCCGGTTGTCACGCTCGAAGGCATTGAACGGGGTTAGAGCGAAAAGTTGTACTTCGCGCGAAGGCTCTGAACGCGCCTCTGGTGTTAAGCAGGTGTGGTACCCAGTTTATTACATACCTATTTAATAGAATAACAGACGCAAAACTAAATAAGACAGAGGTGCCGGTAAGTTACGATTTAGGTTTAACGTCTCTTGTATAGATTGATATATAAGTTTATGCATTAGATAATCGTTGCAACTATTTATAATTTGCAAAAAGTAAATCAAAAATCAGTCAGATTTGAATTTGTTTGCTAAACTGTCAGTTGTCATATGTCAGCTGTCAGCTATCACTTTTTTTACTATTTTTACGGCTCTGGTATCACCCATTTGGCCAAACTCATTCGTGCCATAGCTTTTTTTTTGTTGTTCCTTTACACACTATTTGACAAATTCTGTTCCATTTCACGTAACGTTAGTTTTGAAAACAATTAATTTTTTCTCTGATTTGCAGGGCTAAAACGGTCTAATTTTTTCTTAAAAGTGTAAGATTTTAAGAACTATACAAAAAATATTAAGTTGTGGTGTTTAAAATATGTGGCCCAAAAAAGGGCATGTCCTTTCCTTTTCAATTCTAAAATGTCCCATTTTTTAAGTAACTGATCTCTAATCACCTCCTCTGTGTCCTTAAAGTCACAATATTTAACTTGTTTCCGCAGTTTCAACACAAACTGATTTATTGCCTCATTATTATTTCTTACAAGATTCCTAAATTTTTGCCTCTCATAGCAGGTGTTTATTTCCGGTTCAAAGTATTTATTAAGACAAAAGATACCTTTTTCATACTCATCTTTCCTTCTGAGGGGTCCTCCTTGAACGTTTCATAAATCTCTTGTATTTCCGGCCCCGCCTGATGCAGTAGACGAGGTATTTTTTGTTTGACGTTGATTGAGACCAATCTGGCCATCAATATAGTAGTTAAAATTTCTAATCCAGCTTTTCCATCTTTCTCCTTTTGTTGATTCATCAGAAAAAGGATAAAATGGGGGACCAGCCGCGCCCATTACATATTCAGTCATCATCACAGGTCATATACTTCCCCACCGAGGGGCTCGAGCCTACCCTATGCTAGGGTGATTAGGCCTTAGTCAACCACGCTGGCCTAGAAAGAAAGAAAGAAAGAAATCATTTATTTGCTTTTGAATAGGGTACAAAAAAGGTAGCATTAGTTACAGAACCATATCACAACGTTTCACCTACTCAGCTATAGATAATAGCATGCAAATATGAAAAAATTGAAGCTATTACAAATATCAAGTACCTTCAAATGTCAAGTCATATATTATTATTATTAAAACATTGAGGTATAAATTATATTTAAAATGTCAAGAAAAGCAATTACAATAATAATGTCAAACAAATAATTAAATAGTAATAATATTTTAATAGAATTAGTTTTTAATCATTCAAGAATTCCTGGACCGAATAAAATAACTTTGCCATAAGCCAAGTAAACAACGCTGTTTTAAATTTATTCAAAGGTAATGATTCTATATCGTCTGGAATCTTATTGTAAATTGAAATGCACATGCAGTAGCAATTTTTTTTAAACCGTGCACTTTTTGGAACCAAATCGAGGACCAACCTATTACTGTTCCTTGTATTTCTGGGATACACATCCTTGGCTGTTTTAAATTTGTTTTGATTTGTTTTCACAAACTTCGCAATTTCAAATATGTACATACAAGGTAGTGGCAGAATATTCAACGTTTTATAAAACTTACATGACGTATCTGGTGCAATGCCACATATTGCTCTTAGGCCGGGGTCGTTTTCACCCGCCGCCCGCGGCCGACAGCGGCCCGCCGCCCGCGGCGTCTGAATGGTGTGTTCGGTAATGCTAGGGAGTGGTCGTTTTCGCTCGCCGCGTGCGGCGTCCCCCCGCCGCCCGCGACTGCCGCCCGCTGGCAGCCGCGTCTTTAGTTATTTTGAAGCATTGCGGCGGGTGGACGCTGGCTCAATATGGAGAAATTCACCAAAGAAAAGGACGAACTTTTGATCGAGTTAGTCAAATGTAATAGTATCTTGTACGATGCACAGGACAAAAACTTTAAAATATTCCACAAATTTCAGTTCATTATCATTTAAATGCCTAGTCACCAAAATATTGTAGGCACCCTCCGTTTGTCTAGCTTTAAATATCTTGTTCTTCTTTTTCTTTTGCTTCCTCAATATTATTAAGAAATCCTCATCCTCTTCCTCCTGAAGCAATAAATATGCTAGAGCTTTTTCCATTTCACGAACCTACACATACACGTCCGTTAGCAAGCAAAAACCCTCGGAAACTGCCGCGACTGGCCGCCGCGGCTACGTTCTCAAAACGACCAAACACCCGCTGTCGGCTGCGTCTAGATTCAGACGCCGCGGGCGGCGGGCCGCTGTCGGCCGCGGGCGGCGGGTGAAAACGACCCCGGCCTTATACATTTTTTTTGTGCTACAAAAACTCTATGTATGTCTGTACTATTGCCCCAGATGACGAGTCCGTATCGTAATACCGATTCCACATATGCGAAGTATGCTGTCAAAGCAGTTTTTCTTGTGGCTACTTTTGTTAATTTAAAGAGAGCAAAGACAAATCTATTTACTTTATTGCACACCTTATTTACTTGCGATTTCCAATCAATTTTTTGATCGAGCTCAATACCTAGGAAAGTGGCATTGCTTTCGCTTTTTAGAGCATGATTTTGATAATGTATGTTCAGAGACCTATCGTGATTGTAGTGTATATATTTTGTTTTGTCAATATTGATTTTTAGATTATTTTTATTTAGCCAATTTATGATAGATTTAATAACTTGATTTATGTCATTTTCATGGTCAGTTACATTGTGAGTATTGTCAATTTTAGTAGTAACTACAACTGATATATCATCTGCAAATAGGATGCACTTATGTTTTGTCACTTTTGGTAAATCGTTCACGTATATTAAGAACAGAAGTGGACCAAATATACTGCCCTGGGGCACGCCAAATTTATTTAATCTGAAATCCGAATAATATTTACGTCTTACTTGGTTATTATCAATTTGGGTAATTTCGATCGATTGCTTCCTATTATTCAGGTATGATTCGATCCAATTCAATGCGTTACCTCGTATTCCACTACGTTCTAACTTTAGTAATAATTGACTGTGTGATACGAAATCAAACGCTTTGGACATGTCAAATAAGAGAGCCGTGGTGAAATGCTTTTTATTTATTCGTTTTAATATGTGATCAATCAGATCAAAAGCAGCATGTGTAGTTGATTTGCTTTTCTGAAATCCGAATTGGTTGTCATTTAGAATTCTATACTTTGTTATGAATGATGTAAGTTTGTCATGCATTATTTTTTCGTATATCTTTGCTAGAATCGGTATCAACGTTATTGGTCTATAATTGTTTAGCAATAACTTAGAGCCTTTTTTAAAAAGAGGCTTCACAATTGATATTTTCAGTTTTTCAGGAAATATTCCTGTTTCAAAAGATAAATTTATTAAGTAGGCCAATACTGAAGCTACATGATTTTTACAAGCTTTAACGACTTTTGTATTAACTTCATCATACCCCTCCGAATTTGTATTGTTTAATGTCATAATCGTTTTTTTTATGTCATATTCATCAATAGGATAAATATATAGTGAATTGTTTAAATGGTCAGTCATAATTTCCTGTTCATTTGCGTCATCGTTAATATTAATATTTTTATACATGTCATTTTGATTGTCATTTTTATTTGTCAATGTAATAAAATAATCATTAAAAATAGTACTGATTTGATTAGGATCATTGATCATTAATTTATTATGTTCTATTTTATCTATATAATTGTTATATTGTGTTTGTGATTCAGAATCCGTTTCACTTTTAATTACCTTCCAAGTTGCTTTACAAATATTTTTACTTTTTAGTATGTAAGTATTTATTGTTTGTGTGTTTCTTAGCCATATATATACATTTTTTCAGTAATTTTGAATATTTATCATACTGGAATTTAGTTCTTTTATTTATTTTTGTATAGTATTTGTACCTTAAGTGCCTGTTTGTGAGACAACTCTTTCTGATACCGTTTGTTATCCACGCAATATTTGGTTTCAGGTTGATTTTTACCTTAATAATGGGGAAACAAAGCTTGTATAATAAACAAAACCAGTCATGAAAATTACTGAAAGCTTTATCCGGGTTTGTTTCGTTGAAAATATCAGAAAAGGATAAACTCCTCAGATACCCTTGGAATTTTTTTATGTTTTCCTGTGAGTAACAACGTTTAAAAGCAAAAACAGTATTTGGTTTATCAAGCTTAGTTTTGATATTGAAAGTAAGTACCTGGGCCGTATCATGGTCAGAAAGCCAAAGGGGAAGCAGAGAACCAGTGGCGTCCTGAACCAGGAACTTCCTCTTGTTGGATCAGTTATGTGTTGTTTCAGATTATAATTTTTAAGAATATCTAAGAGCTGTCTAGAGGTTTTATTTTCAATCAGAGTATTTATATTGATATCTCCTACAATTATTAGTATTTTTTTCTTATATCTTTGTATATAAGAGTGTAGTAAGATCTCCAAATTATCAAAAAAGTATTTATAATGTCTGTTTTGTGGCAGTGGAAGACCTGTATATGCAGACTATAATAATACTTAACAGCGGAATGCTAATAGCACAGCATTAAAAATGAAAATTTTGTGATATCTCGTCAAAGTCAGTAAGTTTGACGAAAGTAATGCCTCTTTTTACTAGGATACAAGTACCTCCTCTTTTATTACCTCTCGAGAAGTGAGACGCAAGTTCGTAATTTTTTATATTTATGTTTTTTTCTTCACATTTTCCTATAAAAGTTTCTGAAAAGCAAATGACATCTGGGCACATGTTAGATTTAAGTTCTGCCAGTGTAACCTCAATAAACTCTTTTTTGGACAATAAACCTTGAATATTCTGATGTAAGATGCAAAATCGATTAAGTGGATTTCGATCGAAATAACTTTTCCTCATTTGGGCACATATTAGGTCTAGGCATCGATGTGTTTAACACTGGAAAATGCACTTGCTCGTTTTCATTTTCCTCGGAACCAGAATTTTTTGAATTAATGTTTTTTTTATATAAATTCATGCATTGAGTAATATTTTTAATGTAGTCATTTTCATATTTTAAATAGTCAATTACTGTATTTAACTTAAAACTAATCAAATTTTTAAGTGACATGTTCTTTAATTTATATTTTGTCAAGTCCATTAAATCGATGAAAGTACAATTTTTGTAATTATTTATAAATAATTGGATTTCATTATTTAACTTATTTACATTTAAATACTTATTATGTTGTACACTTAATATCAAAATCCTACAGGTGTCTATTTTACATATAGTATTACACAAATTTGATATAACCCTATAAGGATTTTTGTCATTTGATCCCACTGATAAAATGATTATATCTTCCTTCAAAAAAGAGTCCTTTATGTTAAGACAGCTACTTAGTATATTTGTAGTTGATGCTGATGGCTTAACCATGCCGGTAACATTATAGTTATTATTCCATTTCCTATTACGAGTTCTAATTAATTGTTGTGACAGACTTCGTACTTGTTCGTCGCCGAATATATATATCGTGGGCTTTTTTTCATTAACCTCTTGTGCTGATTGCTGTATATCAGCGACCTCTATTGGCTGAGTTTTTACAGTAGAGGATATTAAGTGGAACGGACTGTTAGTCGATTTATTGGGTTTGGGTTGAAAGACATCGGTAGATGGCGGTGTATATTTTTTTTGTGGGGTCGAGGTACAATTTTCATCATTTACTTGTAGATGTGAGAAGTCCAGTACCCGACTGTTTAAATGTTTATTTTTCTTTCTATGTGTTACATTCTTTTTAGAGCTAGAATTGCATATGTCTGTCAAATATTTAGTTTTTGTTTCGTGTTTTGCTAATTCTTTCTTTAAGTTTGAGTTTTCCATTAGCAAATTCTCAATTTCATTTTCTGCAATGTCAAGTCTCTCCTGTATTTCTTTTTTCTGTCTTTCTAATTCTTCTATCTTTTTACCTAGTGCGGATTGGTTGGCTTCACAAAAACCGTTGAATTTCTTTCTTCGCAGATTTATGCAGGTTGCCTCACGATGTTTTCCTTCACCGTAGGAGCGTCAGATAAATGTACATTATGAAATTCGAAAAACGAAAAACACATTGGTATATGGGGGTCTCGAACCCGGACCTCCCGATTGAAAGGCAAGTGCCGAGTCCACAGCGCTACCGACAATTCATATTCAGTACGATCCATCTATCTATACATTATATACACAGACACTTCAAATAAAATTGAAGAGTCTGTTTGTAATGTCAAAATTACAAGTTTTTACTAAATGGGCATGAATTGGATTGAAACACCAATAACAAAAACACAATTTAAAAAAAAATTGTCTGTCTGTCTGTTTGTTCCCGCTAATCTCCGGAACGGCTGGACCGACCGACGGGACTTTCACTAATAGATAGCTTATTATATAAGGTATAACATAGGCAACTTTTTATCAAGATCTTTAAAAAACATTGCCTACAAAAATTAAAATGCTACCAAAAGTTACTATTCCACGCGGACAAAGTCGCGTATAGTATAGTATAGGCACAGCTAGTATTTCAATAAAACTTACGCGTGACTATGTCACTACTCGTCGCCATAAATTGTAGATATGTATTTAACGAATTAAATCAAACAATAGTGTCAATTCAGACACACAACTTAATTTAACTAAACTAATTTGCCGGGCCAAAAAATTAAGCCGTCACTTTTAATCCTTTAGAGAAAAAGAAAGATGGTGATAGTTTTAATCCTGTGAAATTAGTTTAGATAAATTGTGTGTCTGAAATAGTCTGAATTGATACCAGTACGTATTTAAACATACTTTTATTCGCAATTAAATATACATTAACCTTACATTGGACTCAATTCTGTGTGCCCGCCGTCTAAATAACCTAAAACTAAAATTTCTAAATTTAAACTTAATTTAAATGGCCGGTTAAGCAAGTGCTATTCTTCGGTGACAGGCCAACTAAATTTAGGCAGAGCTTAAGCGTAATTCTAAAATGTCTAAGATTAGTTTAAATTGTGTTTGTGTTGCTGTCGTAAAAATATTAAAAGTAAATTAATGGATGGATCTTGTTGTTAAAGAAACTAAAACGGGTTTATGTTTATATCAGTTAATACATTTAATGTACATTTTTATCCTATTTTTAACAATATAATTGTAATTACTAAAAAAAAATTTTTATTTTCCTGTTCATTTAAGGCGAAAATAATCAATATGGGCAAAATTAACATTTCTACCTCATTTGTTATTTGGATTTGTATTTTTCATTACCAAAGTGGCGGATTTTAGCAAGGTTCTAATTTTAATCGGGATGATTTTAGTCGCCGCTAAAATTAATCAGCTTAGGAAGTTTACGCGTAAAAATCTCACGTCTGGAATAGCGTTTGGACGGTTAGGTTTAGCCATTTAGTTGAATTGACCGTCTAAAATTAGAAACATCAGATTCAAATTAGCAATGTCAGTTGAATTTGACAGATACCGTAGAATAGGAAAATGGTTTAGAGACACCTAAATAAAATTAGGAAATTTAGCGGCCGCTTCAGAATTGAGTCCATTGTTAGACCGAATTAAATCTAATGCTAACAGTGTTGCCAGCACGTAAATCTAAATAGGGCCGAAAGATTTGTGGAAAAAGGCCGATTTTCGGCAGGAAAGGCCAAAATTGAAATACAAATAAATAATTTAGTAAAAGTTTGAAAAAATGATGAAAATAAATCAAATACAAGAAAAAAAATACGTAAAATAAAAAAAAATATATTTTTCTTGAAAGTATTTGATTTATTTTTATCATTTTTTCAAATTATTAAACATTTTTAACGGCCATCATCGCCGCATCCTCTTCGTCATCGGACGAAGAGGACATGCCGAGGAGGGCCACGTCGCTGTCGGACAAGGTCATGGGAACTCGGGTGAACACATCCACGACCTCGTCGGCGTCTACTCGCCTAGGGCGAGCCCCTCTCACCCCCCCAAAAGGGGGAGGGCAGTGATCCCCGGGGCATCCAGGGGATCAGCGACTGGCGGCAACCGATGCAATGCAGGGCCCGGGCTTCCCGACCCAGGGCCCCGCTGGTTATAATAATGTCCTCCTAACCGATATTCGGTCACGGCGGCCAATCTCCACAGAGACTAGCCATCTGCGCAGGAGATATTATAGTGCACAAGTGACTGCGCAAACGCAAGTGCACTCTCTGTTCCTTCACTCGCCTAGTCCGATGGGACGGTTAACCGACACGACCGGGGCGAGATCAGGCGCAGGACCCACTGTTTAACGTGCCTTCCGAAGCACGGAGGAGCTTGAGCAGTTTCTTAATTGGGGCACCCGTCCTAGGACTGACCACAGCGAACGTTGCTTAACCTTAGCAATCGTTCGCTGAGCGCACGCGCCAATGCGCCACCAAGCTCCTCAACGCTGGTTACCGTCAGGAGGAAGAAGGCGGGCGTAATTCCGCCTCCTCCGCCCCGTCCTTCTACGGCGGCACGGATCGGCCATGGGATATTGGGATACTCCTTCCTGGCTCTCTCCGCGGACTCCTTCTGCGTCATCACGTCCACGCAGGAATTTACCGCGTCCCATGTCCTCTCTCCCACCAGCATGGCACAGACCACGTTCTGGAGGGAGAGGTTATCGCTGATAACGGCGGTCAGCTCACGGCGCTCCGAAGAGAAGGCGGGGCACACCGCTAAGGTGTGCTGCGCGGTGTCCTCTTCAGCGCCACAGTGGTGGCACTCGGGGGTCGCTTCCCGTCCGATGCGGTGCAGATAGCGTCCAAAGCAACCATGGTTGCTAAGAATCTGCACCAAGTGGTACGAGAGCGACCCGTGGTGCCGGTTCGTCCATGTGGTGAGGAACGGGTGCATGGCTTCGATGGTCCTGGACAGAGTGTCCGAGACCGAGGCCGAACCCGTTAGCTCCTCGAGCTCCTCAAACCACAGGCGAAATGCCTCCACTGTGGCCTCCTCCAAGGCGGAGGCCCTCTCTCTCGGCGCCAAACGCCGGTCGCCGTCCCGAGCGTCTACGCGGACGCGGTAAGCCGCCGCAAGAACGTGGGCTGCGAGCTCCCACGGAAATCGTACGGAACCCTTCATGGGCGAGTCCGACTCGCACTTGGTCGGTTTTTTATATCTGGAGCTGACTGAAAATTATTTATTTTATTTATTAATTTTATTTATTTTTTATTTTATTATCTTTGGAAAGCTTACAGTATTATTTACAAAATAGTTATCTATCTGCCAATTACAAGCTTCCACACATAGAAATGTTAGTGATCAATAAATAAGTAAAATAAAAACACCACTACAGTTTTCTACGCCTGCTACGAAAGAAGCAATCGTTGCGGTATTATGTCAAGTGCGTGTTAATATTGTTTTTTAAGGCTCAAAATAGCGTGAGGCTGTCACAAACTAATGTCATTTCCATAATTTGTTTCTGCGGAACGACTGCAGAAAAGTTTGCGTGTGACATTTGTCTAGGGGAGCGGTACCGTGTGCTCGACCGTACCGTCCGTCGGGAGCGTCGCAGTGGTGACACTGTGGCGTTTCCTCCCGACGAGCGGCCTTATGCATGTAGCGTGTGCTAGAGCGCGTTCAGCCCCCCTAGACAAGATGCCTTTCGATAATCGCAAACGCAATCGCTAAATGGATAATGTATGAGATTTGACAATTGCGCTCAAAAGCTAAACGAGGGCTTATGTCAAATCGCATACATTTTCCTTCTAGCGATTGCGTTAGCGATTATCGAAAGGCATCTTGTCTAGGGGGTCAGAGCCTTCGCGCGAAGTACAACTTTTCGCTCTAACCCCGTTCAATGTCTTCGAGCGTGACAACCGGGTGAAACAACCGGCCCGTTCAAGACCTTAGAGTGTCGGCGCGAGTTACAACCGAACAACCATCGAATTTGATAGTTGTAAAATGCTCTGACGTTTCTTACTGAAATACTCTTACGTGATTGGATGATATTGGCGGCCATATTCTAAAATGTCATCTGATAGAAAGAGAGAGAGAAATGAAAGTTCATGTGAAAGAGGGAGATAAAAGATTTGGTTGCTGCAATCCGTTCAACGCCTCTGAGCGAGTTAAAAAACAACCGGACAACTACACGCAGAGGCTCTGAACGCGCTCCAGTGCAAACGGCCGGTCAGTGCAAACTGTCACGGCCGTCACGGCCGTTCAGCTGGTGATCTTTTAGTTTACCTGACCCACCGTTGGGCGGAAACCTTGGAGGGCAAAGGTGAGGCTCTCGCCGTGGGACTAGATATTGCTAAGGCGTTTGATAGGGTCTGGCATAGAGCTCTTCTCACGAAGCTACCATCTTATGGAATCCCCGAGGGACTCTGCAAATGGATAGCCAGCTTCTTGGACGGTAGGAGCATTAAAGTCGTCGTCGACGGCTGCTGTTCCAAAACCATGCCCATAAACGCTGGCGTTCCACAAGGTTCGGTGCTCTCCCCAACCCTGTTCATTCTGCATATCAATGACATGTTGTCCATTGAGAACATACATTGCTATGCAGATGATAGTACGGGTGATGTGCGGTATACCGACCACCAGAATGTCCCTCGGATTTCGTTGCAAGAAAGGCGGTCACAACTTGTGTCTGAAGTCGAGGACTCTCTAGGGCGAGTCTCCGAATGGGGTGCAAAGAACTTAGTTAAGTTCAACCCCACGAAGACACAAGTTTGCGCATTCACTGCGAAGAAGGACCCATTTATCGTAGTGCCTCAGTTCCAGGGAGTTACTCTTCGTATGTCCGGTGGTATTGGGATCCTCGGTGTGGAAATTTCGGCCAAAGTGCAGTTTGGGAGTCATTTGGAGGACAAAGCCAAATTGGCGAGCAAAAAACTGGGCGTCCTGAACAGAGCCAAGCAGTACTTCACTCCTAGCCAGCGGCTGATGCTTTATAAAGCACAAATACGGCCGCATATGGAGTACTGCTCGCACCTCTGGGCAGGAGCTCCGAAATATCAACTCGACCCTCTTGACTCTCTGCAAAGGCGTGCATTCCGCATCGTCGGTGATCCCAATATCACGGCCTCAATGGAGACGCTGGAGCAAAGGAGAGACTTTGGTTCTCTTTGCGTGCTCTATCGGCTCTTTAACGGAGAGTGCTCCGAGGAACTGTTTGCAATGGTGCCCTCGTCACCTTTTTATCATCGCACTACCCGCCACCGCAATAGAGTTCATCCGTACCACCTGGAACCGATCTCGTCTAGCACAGTTCGGTTTCAGCGTTCATTTCTTCCACGTACGTGCAGACTCTGGAACGAGCTCCTAGCTGCGGTGTTTCCTGAGCGCTACGATATGTCCAACTTCAAACGAGGTTTAAAAAGAGCACTTCTCTCCAGGTAGGCAGCAACTGAGCTTTGCCCTTGGCATTGCAGATGTCCATGAGCGGTGGTTACCACTTACCATCAGGTGGGCCACTTGCTCGTCTGCCACCTTTAGCAATAAAAAAAAAAACGATTTGAACGGTGGTTGTTTGCATGTGTTAGAAAATAAAAGGGCTTAGAGGTATTTAAATGCGTTTCAATGTCTAATCAAGTTTATTAGGCAATGTAATTACAAACGACTATATAAATTGAATTATTATTTAATTAAAAATTACACTACCACTAGCTCGGAATGCAGACTTCCCCGAGAAGAGAACTCGGGGGTTTGCTCTTTGCAAATAAAAGTTACAAAGGTGTACATATTATATAGAAATAAAATAACAAATGATTAACCATTAAACTTAACAAACAAAAGTAACAAGTCATAATAAAACTAAAGATCGAGTTGTTAGTAATTAAATATAGAAATTAACGAGTTACACTTTTACAAACAATATTCACAGTTGCTGATCAGACAGGGAAATAGAATATTCGAAAGAATAATTAGCTTGGTATAGTAGCAGCCTAGCAGCAAGACAAACTTGTTCCCGATGATCAATGTTATTTAAAACACGGTTCACAGTTCCCGTAGTATTACTATCCTCTTTGGTTCACAGCAAAACTGACAACATAATGGCAAAGCGGAAGCCGTAGCCTCTTTATACAGAAAAATGGCGGGAACAAGTTCGCGCCACAAACATTCCACCGGAAATAGACTTGTTATTCAATAATAAATGACTATTTTAACGTACCTAATTTGTTTTCCTATTTTCTCTAAATAGTCCGTACATTATTAAAAAAATACGATACACAATTTAGAGTGTACTTCACTCTTATTTATGTACCTATCGTATCTTATGAAATGAAACCACGTGGAGATAATAAGTGTAAAGGTACAGAGAAATAATCAATTCATGATGTATTTTAAAACATCATAAGTAAGTAGGTATATTAGGATTTAATAAAACCACGTGGGGTCAAATGGTATCAATTAAAGGTTTGGATAACCCTAAAATATCTTAATATTACTTATTTACAATAGATAATCACAGATATGGCATACAATTATACACGTTAGACATTATTACTCTAATTAGGTTCTAATATTTTCAGAGGTGTACGTAATAAATACAGTTATTGTTTTTATAATCAATATCTTGATAACTCAGAAACTATTATGATTTAGACTTTAAAAACATGTTTAAGTTATGTAAATATACAAGATAATAATGAAAACAGTTTAATAAATTATGATAAATCAGAATTATATTTTTTATTATTACCCTTGATATAATTCTAATAACTCATGCATGCAAACGTTTACATTGTTGTCTAATTTTGGACCGCACCCTATTTGTGAAATTTGGGGTGCGGTCCAAAAATCAATAAAAGTCACTTACAGCGCTCAAACGCGTCCCGAAATGCTGTGAGCGCGCTAACGTTAGCCGGCATGGAGAGTTACCGACGCTAATGCTCTGCCCTCCTAGCACGTCCACCAAAACACGATATGATAAAGCAGTCTATCGCGGTGAACTGTCAAAAGACAATAGGGTTTCGTCGTAATTTGACAGTTCACCGCGGTAAATCGCTTTATTATATCGTGTTTTGGTGGACGTGCTACGGGGGCTGGAGTGAATTCACTGTAACTAAACTGTCAGTGTGACATTTGATAATTGTGTTTACAGCTGAAAATGAATATATCTGTTCTAGATGAGCAACGGAGTAACAATGTTGTGATTAAAATCCATGAAACAAAAGTACTGAGAAGCAATTGAAAACACAATGACCTAACCCAACCTTTTAACTAGACCAAAAGGTTTGACAAGTTGATACGCTAAAGCTCAGTCCCCCTAGACAAGACGCATTTCGATAATCGCTGACGCAATCGCTAGAAGAAAAATGTATGCGATTTGACATAAGCCCTCGCTTAGCTTACGAGCGCAATTGTCAAATCTCATATATTGTCCATTTAGCGATTGCGTTAGCGATTATCGAAAGACATCTTGTCTAGGGGGGCTGCTGGTCCGAAATCGTAAGCATGCTGATAGCATTGTTAGCACTTTTAGTACGCTTCTTAATTCGGAACGAGTGATTATAATCGTCAGTACGTGCTGTTATCTTATATCTATTTCGGACCGCAGTCTTTAAAAGTCGTCTGTCAAAAAGTGTCAAACTCAGGCTGTCTGCTGAAATGTGAAAATAATTTTATTATTGCTTGTGAAAATAAAAATAATAATGTTTATTTATCATGAAACGATTAAATATACTATTGATACGTGACTAATATTTCGAATTAATTGTTATATGAGTTGTTCTTATAATGGCACGACACCGCAATGTGAGAAATAGAAGTTATTCTGACGATTTTGATTATGATGATGTTTACGGGCATTCTGTGGAAGAAGACAGCTGCCTCTCCCCTAGTGATAATGCACAATGGATGTATGACCGATCACGAAACCAACAAGCTATTTCACATTTTATGGAGAGTCATGACAATATCCAAGAAGAAGTAGAAGAGGAGGTGAATGACGTGTCACCATCTGCACTCGTAAGACGAGACTCTCTTGATATTCGCAGTCTAAATCTGAGTGAGGAGGATGAAGCTCGCCTTATGTCTTGTTTAGATGAACTGCGAAATATTTTAGGTGACAGTGTATCCGATAACATACTTGTGCAATCCATTGTTAGTCATAATTATGATAATAATAAAGCACTTGATGCCATTCTAAATAATAAACAGTCAAACAATGACTTTGCAAGGTCAAAAGAAGAAGTATTTAAATTACGTCCTGCCATTTGCGTTGAATCTACAGTGGACACAAATATTATTAAAAATAACACACCAAAAGTAATATCGACTAATCATGAACCTAAAAATGCTGGCATTACCAAAGGATTTAAAATTGACAAAAGTGAAAGCTCAAGTTGCTCACAGACACCCCGGGAGCTGTCTCCTGTACCTCAGCGGACTCCAACACCTAAAATAGAAGAAGATATTAAAATAACCCCCAAAATAAAAGAAAACAAATTGGACCCAAATAAACAATACTCTAAAGAGAGAGGATCTGAGAAAGACCATTTATATATTGTTGTTATTGGTCATGTTGATGCTGGAAAATCAACACTAATGGGTCATTTACTATGTGAACTTGGGGAAATCAGTCAAAAAACATTACATAAGTATGAGCAGGAAAGTAAAAAGATTGGTAAACAAAGTTTCATGTATGCATGGGTATTAGATGAAACAGGAGAGGAGAGAGTGAGAGGTATAACTATGGATATTGGGCGTGCCCAGTTTGAGACAAAAACCAAGAAAGTTACTATACTTGATGCACCAGGTCATGCAGATTTTATTCCTAATATGATAACTGGAGCAGGGCAAGCAGATGTAGCATTGTTAGTGGTAGATGCTACTAGAGGCGAGTTTGAATCTGGATTTGATCTTGGTGGTCAGACAAGGGAACATGCACTTTTAGTGCGATCTCTTGGTGTTAGTCAACTTGCTGTAGCTGTTAACAAGCTTGATACCACAAAGTGGTCACAAGAAAGATTTGATGAAATAACTAAGAAACTTAAAACTTTCTTGAAACAAGCTGGTTATAAAGAAACTGATATTACATATGTGCCTTGCTCAGGCCTAACGGGAGAAAATCTTATCAAAACACCGACTGAAGCTGAATTGCTTAAGTGGTATAATGGCCTTTCCCTTTTAGATGTAATTGACAAATTCAATGTACCAGAGAGGCCAATAACCAAACCTTTAAGGATGTCTGTAAATGATGTCTTCAAGGGAACTGGTACTGGGTTCTGTGTCGCTGGACGAATTGAAAATGGAGTACTTAATAAAGGTGACAAAGTGTTAGTATGCCCTACAAAAGAAATGGCTGAAGTTAGGAGTTTGAGCATTAATGAAATGTCGAACAATGTGGCGTTTGCAGGTGATCAAGTAAGTGTGACATTATCGGGACTTGAGATGCAAAATGTGTCTGTTGGTTTCATACTTAGTGACCCAATTTCACAAATTCCAGTAACAACTAGGTTTGAAGCAAGAATCGTTGTATTTAATGTCAAAGTGCCCATCACAAAGGGTTTTCCTGTACTTATACATCATCAGTCCATGGTTGAGTCAGCAAATATAGTGAAATTGAAGTCATTATTGAGCAAAAGTACAGGTGAAGTGCTGAAGAAGAAGCCTCGTTGCCTTGGTAACAATTCAGTAGCTGTTGTAAATATAGAAGTGAGCAGACCAATAAGCATTGAACGTTACAAAGATGTGAAAGAACTGGGACGCATAATGTTACGTGTAGCTGGTGTTACCATAGCTGCAGGTCTCGTTACAGATATTTACAATTCATGATAAATTAAGCTATGTCAGAAAACTAATACAAAAGTACAAGCTCATAATGCTAAGAATCTAAAAATTGATTAGCACAATGTAATTATAATGTACAATTATGTATCATGCCCTAGATACATACCATAAGCTATGGAAAGATTGTTATAATTATGAATAATAATTTATTTTAATATTATAACTAATAAAATCCATGCTTTTGTTGATTGTGTGTTATTTCATTGCTTTTTTTTGCAAATAGATTTTTTTTGTAATCATATTTTATTAATATTTTTCAGGAGGGAAGGGTCATCTGGGTCTTAATGGTTCCAATATTTTTGTATGTATGCTCTTATTCTATGGCATTCATTAAATGATTGACTAACATGTGTTTTACGATACAAGTGTTTCAAATCGATATAAATAGTTATATTATCAATGAAAGCAAATAAGTAGGTACATATAACATTTGCGCAAATATTTTCGTCAAAGCAGAACTCTAACATACCTAATGTTTCAAAATTCTGTAAAGTAAAGATTGCACCAAGCTTCTAGTCTGCTCTGAACACAGCAAGATTCGCGTTGCACTGTTGTAATATAGGTATAATAAAATAAATTATATTGTCTGTCTATCTACATAAGTAAAAGATGAATGTCACATTTCTAAATAAGTTTTAGCATGATAAGGATAAACTTAGTATATTTTATGTGCATGAGAAAGAGGCGTGAGACAAATTCAGACAGAGCAGACGAGAAGTTGTTGCGGTCTCTAACATGTTATTAATTAAATTGGCATTGATAAAATATGTCTCACTCACTGTACGTCGCGGGTCTTAAAGGATTTGGCTTACTACATCACGCAGGCTTGGTAGGCTTACCCTTGTTGAATCCAGTTTCGATTGATCGACATTGTTATTGCGATTTTCGTACGCTTGCCACATTGGCGCCAAATTCGAACCGAATTCGAAAAATTATTTAATTGGTTTAGATAACATCCAGTTAGTGGCTAGTGTTGCTACTCAAGCGTATGGAAAATTACGATCCCGATGTCGACCGATTGTTGGAATTGGTTCAAAAGTAAACCTTGTGGCTTTGTGTAGGGTTTTGTTTCGAGTTTTCTATTTCTAAATTCATCACTGATCGGACATAATTATTAAATTTCATAAATGTAATAAATTCTACTTTGGTTAACCTACCTGGTTTAAATCAATAGGTCAGGGGTTCGATTCTCCACGTTCAGACGATTTTCTGGTTTCTGCTTGGTTTGGTTTGTTGGTGGCTTTGGAGTTCTTTGCGACGAGTCCGTTTCATAGTTGGTGAGAGTATTATCACCAACTAAGTATGTCCACCAAGGTCCTACCACTTTAGCCAATGTTTTACCATACTAACATATAAGGTGTATGGTACATACCATTTTTTTATGAGGGGAATACATTTACTCACCGTCCAAGCCCCGAACCCGTCTACCAACTAAACCCCTTGATATCCTTACTGACGCCTGACGGGAGCAGTTTTAAGGTTTGCGCTACTGCCGAACAAGAACGAGGACTAAATCATTAAATCATAATAGTTATGGCGTCATTAAAATTCGAACTTGTAAAATTAACTTTGTAATTCCCCATACATCTTTTCCACAGACCCAACTGTTTGTGTGCGGGATTTCAAAATTAATTCCATCAAGTTTTATATATACTACAATGTTAGCGTGGATAGATTGCGGCTTGATAGGGTATTAATGAACTGTACCAAACACATTGTATACCTACATAATAATAAATAGTGATAAAAGCGTTTTTGGGTCCTATCTTAAATAGGTAAAATAGCGACTTTCTCTGTAGATGACGAATCCAGATGAAGCTCGTTTCCATCTTCAGCCTCGATGAACATCAGGTGAAATAAAGGCGAAGAGAACTCCGTATAAAAACCACTTAGTGCATAATATTGTACAGGCCATCAAGTCTACAAATATACTCACACTACAACAATTTTCCGCACTAGGATCAAGCGATTCAATTTAGATAAGTAGTTTGCCGACGACAGCTTGTTTGTTGTTGTGTTTCATGATCTCTCTTGCTTGATACAAAGCCGACTTATTATTTCTTACTTACATATTATCAAGTAATTTTAATATGTACTTAGTCCAAGTCAAGTAAATAATTTATGCTCTTATTAAAATAATCCGTGTGAACTTAGTAAATAATAATTATTTCTAGCACAGATAATATAATACTACAGTAGTAAACAGTGTCCTGCGTTAAACTACGCCTAGGTTTTTGTATTTTAGGTTTTATACGGAATTTTCTTCTTTTTTGTAATAGCAATAATAAAGGTTATTAAAACTATTCCTGTTACGAGTGATGTAGGTACGCCGATAAACAAACTATTGCTATTCTGAAAAATGGCATGCCATTTTATAAGGCTATACCTACCTTAAACATAGTTCAGCTATTGAAACTGTTGTAGTGAAATATATTTTGTCGTCAATGTCTATTTGAAACAAGTTTGCTAATAGTTTTAGATTTAATAGAAGGGTATCACAAAAACTGTGCCACATTGCATATATATTTCACACCATGTTGACGTCGATAGTGAAATGTACGTTAATTAAAAGTTGGAGTAGGAAATGTTTTGAGAGTTGTTTACAACTCAACAGCAGCAAATTATTAGCCGGCACTGGGGAGCGTTAATAGCGAAACTTGCTTAAACGTTATGTAACGCCATTCGGGGAGTTTGCCGCAAAAAGATTCAGGGGCGCTAGAAGCGCATGGCAATGCGGCTTTAGAACGTACATAATAATATAGCAATAATACTTTTCTATATTTTCTGAATTTATTTTACGGGCATTAGCACATAGCACATAGAAAGCTAGCTGTTTCCCGGGAGTTCGTCTAATATCCAGTTTCTATAAGTATTCAAAAACGATTCGTTTTGCTACGGACAGTTAAATATTGACATTTATTCTATGGAAAAATGTCAAAATATAACCTATCCGTAGCAAAATCGAATCGTTTTTGAAAATAGAATCCGGACATAAGTGGAATTCATTTAGACAAATCGCGAGTTCGGGTTTATGACGCGTTCTCTAGGGAATTCTATTAAATTCGGGATAAAAGTAGCCTCTGTCTCTCAAGGCTTAAGCGGAAATCAAACGGGCGGTTTTCCCATACAACGCTGTATTCAAGCATTCAGCAAGAAATTTTACGAGATTATATGAAAAAATCGGCCAAGTGCGAGCTGGACTCGTGCACCGAGGGTTCCGCAAAAACTTATCCAAGTAGATACACGGACCTGAAAAGAAGACGGACGGAACGTTGTTGAAGGGCCTACAATTTCATTTGTTTGTACACGACCTACACTCACACAGCTATATCGGACCCCTAGACAAAAGCCACACGGGAATTTTTCCGCTGTAGTTTCACTGAAAAAATGTATGGAAATGACATTAGCCTATGACTTCCCTTTATATGTCTGTCGCCTGTGATAACCTCACCCAATGTTTTCCGCAGCTATGTTCACTGAAAAACATAGAACCTTAACATTTTTAATTTATTTTTTGATTTAGATTATTATTCCTTAATACTTATAGGTATTTATAGTGATCTTAATCGTTGCATTTCGCGATCTTTCATTGTGTTGTTTTTAGAGCATTTTGTTTCGTGTAGTGCTACTTAGAAACATATTAACTATGTATTTATAGTACTTACATTACGATATAAGTGCGGTATGGTAGTTATAACTCACGAGGCGGAACTTCATTCCGAGCCGAAGGCGAAGGCGTAAAGGAGCGTCCCCACTACGAGCCGCTCGGTCGCGGAAGCCGCGAGGCTCGGCCTCACGAGCATTTATTGTTCTCTTGCAAACGCGTCCTCACTTACGAGGCTCAGCCTCGCGGCTAGGCCTCGTAAGCCGCGCGGCCCTAGTGGGGACGCTCCTTAATAGAGCCGAGTGTGTATAACCAATACGCACGTTTATCGTACGACGATTTTCAACACACTTGTCAGGAAAAAATACTTAATAAACTGAATTTTTCAATTAAATAACACAAACCATTGTTAATTTGTAGACAAAACTAAATAATGGTATGAAAAAGTTTTTTGGTCAGCGATATTTGAAAAAGTAATGCGTTAAAACAGGTTTTAATCTATCTAAGTATACACGGTTATTTTTTTATCACCCTGGAAAATTTAAGGGACGCTTCACGACATGGTATTAGAATGATTTAAATATAAATAAAAAAAATAACCCCCCTCCTTAATTTTATATTATTTTTTTTAAAAATACAAAAAATGCTGCACTAGTTGAGAGCAGCATTTTTAGAGATTTTTTTATTTTTTTTTATATTTTTTTTAAATTTTTTATTTCATTTTTTTTATTTTTTATATAATATTGGATGTGTCCTGAAGCGTCCCTAAAATTTTCCAGGGTGATAAAAAAATAACCGTGTATAAATAAAAATGGACCTTCGAAATGTATGTACGCCCATAACTTTCGAACGACTGCACCAAATTGGATGATTCTTGATTTTATGTATTCGTTATTGTTAGGACAAGGTTTGTATAAAAGAAAATATTTAGGTAGGTATGCGGTAGGTTTTTGGTATATCCGTGCGGGACCGGGGCGGGCAGCTGGTATTATATAAAATAGAAGTATTTTAGGATTTTCATATATGATTTAAATGATTGCTTTATACCTCTTATTGTTTGAAATAATGCTTTCTTAAAAAGCTCTACTGGTAGACCGCGAACTTTGCCGATGATAGGTACATCACTGCCGCGGCCGGCGAGAGCAGCATTGCCGGACTCTGTGATGCGTGCCTCAGCCACAGATTAGATAATAGTTACTCAGCTAGAACACACGCGTGTTTTATGAGCTGCTTTATGTATCTAAAACCGGTATGAGTTTGTTGTGATGAGTCACACAAAAAATGTAAAATTAAACAACCCTTTTTTTAAATTAAACCGACCTAAAAATATACAACACTAGCTTTCCGTTCGCGACTTCGCCCGCGTTATTTTTGTTTTCCCGTAGGAAAATTACCCTATGTCTTTCCCCTGGTCTCGAACTATTCCTATACCAACTTTCATCAAAATCGGTTCAGTAGTTTCGAAGCCTATTCAATACAAACAAACAAACACAAACAACCAAATCTTTCCTCTTTATAATATTAGAATAGATTGTATAAAATAGCTAAAACTAAAACGCACTCAAAAGCGTAAAATAAACTTATAAAAGAAATAAGAAGATAACTTGATCCGCCGGTTGCTAACTACGAGGAGCTTAACGAGGAGAGATCAAAAAGTAATGAGAAAGACGCAAAAAATAAAGTTCTTAATTTATTTTTTTAAATACAGTCCCCTTGTCTCTTTACACACCAAGTCCAGCGTTTCTGCAATATCTGTTTTCCTTTTAAAAAAATCTCAAGTCTTGTCTTGCCAAAGACCAATCCAGCATCCATCCTACAGCGTCCATCACTTCTTTGTCATCGCCAATCGCCCTAACTATTTCCACGTAAATTTTCTTTTAATCTTGGAAATATGGGCAAGTACCTATCTCTGTGGACGAGGTCTTCGTCGGGAAGAAGCGGTTTTTGGCTGACTGCCAGGGAAGGGCAAATTGCCCTGTCCCTTACTCATTGCCCAGGGTGCACCAGCGTGAGGTCATCGATCGCCCAAGCATAGGTATACTTGATCCATCGCAGAACCCACGCACATGACGTTGCTGAGAACGCACCCCTTGTGTAACACTAACAGCTGATTTGAAAATTTAATGTAAGTACGTTTATGTAGTTACCTTCTTACGACTAGGGTGTAGTAGGTGTTTAAAAAAGTTACAAATGTTTTTTTCTAACATGTATGCCAGAAGGCTAGGATTCTAATTAAATTACTATACCTACTAATATGCCGATGGGTGTCGCAAATATGCCAAAACTGTAAAACAAGAGGACCTGCCCCCTAACCATTATCGCCCAAAACAATATTATAACCGCACTAAAAGCAGGATGCAACAAGAGCGGTGTCTCTGTTTCAATATTTTTTAAAGGTGCAAACAAACTGGGCTTACCTATGTGATGCCCGTATGCCCACATTTTCGGTGGACTGGCGGTATATAAAATTATAAAATATACATAGAAAGCCGTTTCGAAGTTCGAATTTAAAAAGCTCTTTCCACGCTAGCGGATAAAATGTATCTACTTATGCACTCAGATTTCGAAAGATAAACAGAACCTTTCCGAAGCTGTGAGATTAAAAAATATATTTTGAAACAGTAACGGGACAATGGAATTAATACAAAGTCAGATCTCCTGGGCGTTTTGCGTAAATTATTATAATATCAGTGCATAAACTAAACTATCATTACATCCACCATCCAGGCGAGGTAAATAACTATATTGTAGTAGACAAAGTAGTTTGCAGACGAGTCCTTCTACTTTGCGTTCTTTGATGTTTATTAAGGTAGCTTATAAAATTAAAAGTTTTCACCTGCGATGATGAAAGCTTATAATTGTCATTCAACAAAAGTTAAACAATAAAATGGGCCTCCTGTAAAGACATTAAAGCACTATACAGTAAATCTCCTGCAAAATTCAATCAAAAAGTCATTTGGAGTGTCAGGAACAATGCTCCTTGCCGGCAGCGTCACATCTTTATTTTTTCCCGCTGTCCAGAACGTGGCCGCGCCAACAGCTCTTGACTCTTTCTTTTCTTTGCTTGCGGAAAAAAAAACAAAATGTTTTATGGACCTCGAGGCTTAATCATTCATCTTGCGCCAATGTCGTAGCGTCAAATAACGCTGGGTCGTCCAACTGTTAGGGGCCGTAATAGAATTTGAGAAATGTCCTGGCTTTTTATAAGTACTTAATTGAAATCATTAAATGAGGAGTTATAGAAAACATAGAAAAGCCTGATTTCACCTCAGTTAACTTCGTTTTGATCATATGTTATGAAACCAATAAATATTCCATTCATTCTTAGGTTTTTTTATACAACTAAGTTGGCAAACAAACAAACTGCCCACTTGATGGTAAGTGGTAAGTGGTAAGTTGATGGTAAGTGGTGAAATAACTGGGTACCGTGACTTTACATCTCTTGTCACAAGTTGGCAACGTACACTGTGGTTCTTGTAGGAGTTGCAGTTTTGCTGCGAATCTCATAGGAGCCACATGTATACACATGTATATACATATACATATACATGTATATACATGTGGCTTGTGACAAGAGATGTAAAGTGTATACACATGTATATACATGTATATGTATATACATATACATGTATATACATGTGGCTCCTATGAGATTCGCAGCAAAACTGCAACTCCTACAAGAACCACAGTGTACGTTGCCAACTTGTGACAAGAGATGTAAAGTCACGGTACCCAGTTATTTCACTGCTTTCAAACTGGATCACAGCGATTGCAAGCACTGCCGCTTTGCGACAGAAATAGGTAAGACGGAGGTATACCCAAGCAGACGACCCTGATACACAGTCTCCCTCCAAACAAGTGCGCTTCAAATAGTCTCTAAACCTACATAAAGGGCCTAGTACGTTAGTACTAGTTATTCTGTACTAGTAGTGCCAATGACTTTGAACGATCCTACCGTACAATCGTAAGTGAGAACGCATGAGAGGAATAAGAAGATATGAAGTTTATTTGATTTTTTTTATAGAATATAGTTTAACAATTTTAATACTTCATTTATAGAAATGTTACCTTATCTATATACTCGTACCATTGATTTACTACCAAACGTTTGGTAGTAAATCAATGACTCGTACAATCAAGGTTAGTTTTAAATTATGACAAAAATTTTGTGTTCTTGGTCAGACAAGCAAACTGAACAACTTTCACTATGGCACCAACTTTGGAACATTTGTATGGAACAGCTAATTTTTTTTTGCGATTTGATGTTGGTCCCATAGTGAAAGTTGTTCAGTTTGCTTGTCTGAACAAGCACACAAAATTTTTGTCATAACTAAAAAATAAACTTGTATAAAAGAAAGTCGTGTTAGTTACACTATTTATAACTCAAGACCGGGTGAACCGATTTTGCTGAAAATTGGTGGGAAGGTAGCTTAGAACCAGGAGACGGACATAGGATAGCTTTTATCGCAGAAATTACCCCTTAAAAGGGGGAAGGGGGTGGAAGTTTGTATGGGGAATCAATAACCGCTGAACTGATTTTAATGAAAGGTATGGAGATAGTTTGATTTGTGGGGAAGGATAAAGGCTGTAAAAAGGGTAAACGCAGACGAAGTCGCGGACAAAAGCTAGTTTTTTATATAGAATAACTGTCTTATTAGAGTTTATTGTTTTTTTTTGTTTACATCTAACTTAATAAGGAAAGTACTTAGAAAAATTCCATTAACACTATCCATCCCTTCAAAAATCCGAGCACTCCGAAAAAAACTATGATTAGTAGGCTTACGCGATTAGCCAAAAAGTTTTGTGAACCAGAAACAAAGTTTCCGCGTCTACCCCGTCAATTCGACTAGAAATTCAAATTCTCGCTGAAAAGGTTTCGGCTCTTTGTTTCCACTTGGTTGAGTCATCTAATGAACGAGAAGTTTACTTAGAAGATTACTCTTTGAGACGCGACCAAAATTAATCCACTTGTAGGCACGAGCCCCGTAATTTTCCTGCGTCCATTTTAGTTGTAAGTTACTTCAGGGGCCTTACCATGATCGCTTATAGCAAGGTTAAAGGTGCAAACAAACTGGGCTTATGTGATGCCACGTATGTGATGTTACGTCCATCAGAAGACATCGGTCTTAACAGAAAATGTATGAAAAATCATTATTTAGAACTACACTTAGCTTACGTGACATCGTTAACGCGACAAATCACATAACGTGGCGTGGCATCACATAAGGCATCACACTGTGTTTGATTCCTATCATAGGAATCAAACACAGTGTCAGTCAAATAAAATAAATGCACTTCAAGAATAGTGACATCAAGTATGTATTTATTTTTTAGTAGTCAATCAATAATTCTGACATCATAATATGGTAAGAAAAATTGTACCTAACCGAATAAGAAAATCAGAATTACACAACATACATTACACACAAGTATAGGTAGTTGAAAGAATAAAACTAACTGTCAATAAGTTCTCATTATATGGAATGAACTATCCGCTAATTCCTAATCTATCAGAACCTTTCTATCGCAGCAGCTCAGTAACATGATCGATGACTACTACCAGTTGCAAATACATACCTGAATATTATAATATAAACATGAAACACATTGTACGTTGTACGCTCGAGTAACTGCAAAAATCCCCTCTTTGGGCTCCCCTACTATTGGAGATGCCTATGAAATTTAAGGGTTTTCCTCAATTTTCTTAGGATCCTTTCATCAGGTCATGACTTGGTGACAATGGATTACTTCAGGAGTATACGCTTTCTATTACGAAAAGAATTTTGATAATTAGCTCACAAATGGCAGAGTAATCGGTGAACATACATAAAAAAACCGGCTAAATTGCAATTAATAGTGTTTAGAACTTAGAAGACCTCACAACATTCCAGACAGCGCAATGCAACGCAACGCAACTTAGTAGAATACATATGATATTTGACACCATTCCATCTCTAGACCTTACTTTGTATTCTAAACTTCCCTATCCTCAAATTACTGGGTAAGTAATCTTTTAGTCACTCTTTGCCCGTGGTACGGTTCAGTTGTGCAGTGTTCAATTCAAAAAACTTGAGTTTGGCAGAAATGGTTGTGATTGCCATATCAGAAAAAAGTGAAATGATAAAAACATAACTTCCTAATGAAATAAAAACTAAAAAATGAAAAAAAAGGTAATTTTTTAAAACGTAAAATTTATGGAAAAGAAAGATATATTCTTCTCTGTCACACTGGTGTGACTGTCAGGAAAAAAATTCTTCTGTGTCAAACTGGTGTGACAGAATGGTGTGACAGAGAGTAATCCCCCATAATAATGATGTAAGTACCTAATGAAAAAAAGCTCAAAAAATATTAGCTAGGTCCTAAGCACCAGTTATCACACTACTCGCCTCGTCCAGATTATTTAGGTATAAGTAGGTAGTAATCAATAATTATTGATCAGACGCAAAAATAAAATCGTGGGGCGTAAGCGTAACCCGAGCAAATATGTACCTAAATTTGAGCGGTAAACTGTTGATAAAAATGAAATAAAGTTGAGTCACACGATTTCGTTTATCTTAAAAAATGCTTACTTCTTTTAGAATGGCCAGCACGACGACTGTGTGAAAAAATAATAAACTTTTTACCTAGTATAGGTAGTACACACGTGACAAACACTTCCATCACAAGCATAAATTAAAGTTCCAAAAAAAAACTTTCAATATAATCAGATGTAGCAATATTACATATAACTTTTAAAATAACACACACTTCTTCCACAGAATAAATAATAGTACTTCTTGCCAAATTTCACGACTCCTGGTCAGTAGGAACTCTGTGCGAATTGATGTCAAATCCTTGCAATTTTTAAGACTTTTCAATAAATTATCGTCTGACATTGACTTCAATAAAACAATTGTACGATAGTTTGAACATAAATATTGTTTAATTTTTTTTGGGGAACTTGTAAAATATATTGATTTAATCTTTTAAGTGAATTTACTAAGCGTGTAATACACACGCTTAGAAATGAACCCGGCGTAAGCAACTTCAACGAAAACGATTAACGGTCTTTAGGTATTATTATTATTATTTTTGGTAATAAGTAGTAAGAAGAGAACTGACACATCTAATCTTGTAATGGAAGTTGAGCTCAAACTTCTGCTGTGAGGTCAGCTTCCAATTGACGACTCTGTAACAATACAGGGAGAAAAAAATAGCCCTTGCTGGTTTTCTTGCTGGTTCTTTCCAGTACAAGGTCTCCCGCCGTAGACTTGTGAACCAATGGCGTAGCTGCTTTGACGTTCAAAAGAGATTGTAACAATCCAATTTGAATAAAAGATATTGAATTTGAATTTGAATTTGAATTCAAAGAATTATTCGACTCCTATCCTATCACTTCGCCGCGCCGAGGCTCGAATAGGACCTATTTCCGTGTTAATTTATTATTTTTAATATACGCAACATCTGCTATAACTTCCGCCTCTCATTCAACTCAACACACCACAGATTTCTTAACTCCTTACTCTTAAGGAGTTGTAGGTATGTACCGTCCATCATCAACTCCCCTTCTTTATATAAAACAGTCTTCCATCACTTTCTCACCAATTACTGAAATAATGACTACCTACTTACCAGATGCAAACACTTGAATAGTCAAAGAAAAAAAATCAAACCCGTAGTACAGTAAGCTCCGATTCAAGCTTTACATTTACACTACGAAAACCGCCACTATTACGAGCGACATAAGAACTGTCCAAAGGTCAATCAGTATAGCTTGACAAGGAGCTTTACGTGTCTCTAAAGGAGGGTTCGATTTTCCTAAGATCCCATCAAAAGATTCTAACATACTAATTTTGGAACCATGGATTTAGTAGTAAACTCTTTCAAATATTAAAATTAAAGGAGAAATTGATGAGAATATGTACTAAGTATACAGTCGCACATAGAACCTCGTGCTTTTTGAAGTCGGTTAAAAACTGTAAACCAAAACCAACAGGCACTTGAAACTCTGCAAGATGGCACGCTAATGGATGGAACTAGTTAAAGTGCTATCTGGCGCGTTCTTAATTGCCAAAACTTGCATTAATTTTCTTCGGTGAAGAAACTTTGAGCGACAAATATGACGGCGCCGGCACGGCAGCTTCCTACTTCATGAAGTACCTACCTACAGCCACCAACAGTGCTTTTAGGACAGATGTTTACTTCCAAGCAAAATGAAACTGCAATAGGTAACAAGTGAGAATTAACGACGCAACATCGAGTTAGTAAGAATCTACCAAATTCTAAACAGGTGTAGAGTCCGCAATGTAGTGTCCTGCCTGTCGTTCCTATACTATATGTATTATAAGTTAGATTTTAAGTTAGTTTTTAAGATTTGTTTTCGGCCTATAACTTTGTAAATATTAAGAAAATAAGCTTTTCTCGGTAGCATACTTTATATAATTTTATTACGCTTCATTCTATATAGTTTATTATTATTATTATTATTCGCATTTATTATTTTCATATTTTTATCTCTATTTTCATACTATGTTTAATATATTATTTTTATGTATGCGGACTACGCAACTTCTATCCTCCAAAATTGCACTGACTGTCATTTATTTCTACACTTTACGGTTTAATGTCCTCCCATCCCAAATTGATAAATGGAAAGAGTAAGCTTATTTTTTTCTTCAAAATTCTAGTAGTTGTTTTGTTTTCTTCATTTGTTTTCTCTGTTGTATAAAATAAGTATGTAAGCTGATTCTGGAGTTCAGTCATCGAGTTAGCTCGCACACTATGCACTGTAGTGCATACCGTTCCCGGGCCATTGGCATTGGCCCGGGACTCAAGAAGGCTCCGCTCAAATCTCTCTCTAAACTAAAACTATCTGCTGCTGCCTAATCGCTTTGCCGAAGCTCCTACTTTCGGTCGCCGTGGAAGAAGCTACCCTTCTGTCGCCGTTTTACTTCGTCCTGCGGGAGAAGCCACTGCCGATTGCCTCTGCGGGTCTCTTCTGATTATCGTCTCCGAGTGCTAAAGAGCGTCACAACTGCGGGTCTGGTGTGACCGGGTTGTCGCCGTGCGCTGAAGCGACGCTGCTACTGCCATCTTCAGCTGTGTTCCTGTTTTCCCGCAATATTTCACGTTCTCCCTAAGTCCGTACCGAACCGACCACCGGTGGTCACGTCGCGAGTGAATTCCCTTTTCCCCATTTCCTCCTTTCTCCCACAAAGACCATCGTGAGTGCATCGAATTAGACTCTAAAATTTGATTCTGCTGCGTTACAGCTTCTCCCTCTTCTCAGAGAAGTTGTAAGGCGCAGGCCAGACAGAGGCGGCGCGGCGCGCATCAGACGCACCCGGTGGCGCACTCGCAGCGCGCTGCAGGTGCGCCCGTGGGCGCGAACAGCGTTTGTATGCTACGGTCCGCCAGCGAGTGAGTACGTTGGTGCCATTAAAGAGTTTGATTTTGATCGAACAACATGTCTTCCACTGACGACGATGACATGTTAGCCCTGGTGCAACTCGCCAATTTGCAAAGGAGAAGAAGAAGGAGAAGAAACTTCCGGTCCCGCGCAAAACTCACTATAGACTGAGGTACGCAGCTGCGCGCCAGCAGTGCGACGGCCGGCGCGCCCGTCTTTGCAACCGCAGCGCGCCATCTGGAAGCTTGTCGAATGATCTTTCATACTAATTGTATGAAAACGGACGGGCACAAAACAGATAGAAGCGGTGCGCCGATGGCGCGCCATAGGTGCGCCTCGCCCGCGCCTTTTCTATCTGGCCCACGCCTAACGTGACAGTTTGGCGCCCAACGTGGGGCAACCGAAGATTGAGGCTTCATTTTACTCGTCTTAGTTTATTACATTTTTAATTTTATTATTTTCATAGATTAATTCCAATGACAATACAAAGCTACTTAATATAAAAATATATATCTCTCAATAAATATACTGATTTTTTTCTTTGATGTTTCGTTGGACGAAAATTAACAAATAATGTTCTAAACAGTTTTGTATAAAAACTCCGAAAAATTACTGTCACTTTAAACTTAATTATCTAGGTAACTATTAATTTTCTAGGTATAGACCATACCTGGAAAATTAATAGTTACCTAGCTAGATGACAAAAATGATATTGACAATGGGTTCAATACGTGGGTTTCGGCTTCGCGTTCTGTAATTCTGTTTATTTATTATGTGCCAAAGGAGATCCCCCATTTTGTGTCTAACGTTGCACGAATGATTTATGTGTCAAAAAATTCCTATTTAAGTGTTTAATGGAAATAAAAATTAGTAATTACTGCAATGGACAAATGAAGAAATTCGCAATTTAATTTAAGCAGACTTGTAAGTTGCTTTGTAAACGTTATTATTTTAAAGTTTTTCTTGTTAAAATAAAAGTATTTTCAGTACCATTATTCAAATACCTACATATAGTATAAGGTTTAATAACTTACCACCAGCTTTTAGTTTTCAGATTTCCTTGAATACATTGAATTCAAATTCATATTCAAAAACTTTATTCAACATAGTCCTTTACAGGCTCTTATTGACGTCAAAATAAAGCAAAACATTCTAATTTATAGAAAACACATTAGCCTTGTATGCATACATCCTGAATATACTCAAGATGTCTGCAAATACCTACAAGTAGGAATGAAAAAAAAGTTGACTCTACACGTGCGACTCATAGCGATCACTCGCTATCGCTATTGTGACATTAGAACAATAGTTTTAATATCACAGGTGACATTTGAGCTATTGTTCTAATGTCACGAAAGCGATAGTGAGTGATCGCTATGAGTTAGGCGGTAGCCTTCCTGTTCGGAAATTGGGAGAGCCTTCTCG
The DNA here is from genome assembly GCA_963935595.1 of Schoenobius gigantellus. Classification (NCBI taxonomy): domain Eukaryota; kingdom Metazoa; phylum Arthropoda; class Insecta; order Lepidoptera; family Crambidae; genus Schoenobius; species Schoenobius gigantellus. The sequence continues at coordinate 12,671,514 of OZ012544.1, read as the reverse complement.
AGAAGAACAGACAAGAAACTCGAAAGGTCAACATTTTTTATCTCCTCTTTTAAATCGCCATTTAAAATTTTTGGTTTTTATACAGAGTCGTCAATGAGGATCAGTACAACTATCACAAACATGTTTGATTTAGTATTCACATTATTCTATATGTTTTTGAATTATCGAAATCGGACCATTAATAACCGAGATATTGAGTTTTGAACCTAGACTCGTGCAGGCGGTTAAAGCCGTGTGCCGAGAATACGCGTGACGTCACTTGCTCCATGTCGTACTCGTTTTTAACCGACTTCGAAAAGGGAGGAGCCATTACTTCGCCATTTGTGGTCCAATTTTCATTTTTTTTTTGTAATCGATAGAATATACTCTCGAGTTGATCCCATTGCCACCATGTCATGATCTGATAATGGGATCCCATGAAAATCAAGGAACCCGGGTCCGAATAGACAGCGCCTTCTCAGAATCAATAAATCTATTTGGCCATTGCTGAAAAGGGTGAAAATTGGGAAAATAAATTTTTATGGTTGTAATTATAGACCGAATTTCATCCTTGTAACATAGGCCAAGGTTTGTATGGAACTCGTATGGAAAATGGGGATGTCCTTTACACCAAAGTCGCATTAAAGTAAATACAAAGTGTTTAATATTATTAGGCAGTAGGTTAGTGAATTACGTAAGTAAGACAGTTTTGTCCTTAATTCGAGTAGACAGACATTACCTATATGCCATGTCATGAATGAATCCGAACAAGCATTCTGAATTTCGTGGAACTGTAGATCTGAATCAATGTTGAATTGCTGACCGCTCTAATAAACTATGAGGCGGTCGTGTAACACAAAACAAATTTCATTGGACGCTATCTGAATTCGAAACATTGGTCGTAGTGAGAGAATACGATGTGCACAAATGGGATTCAGTGAGACAGGGTTGATTAAACGCACGCCATTGTGGTCCAATTTCACGGGCCGTTCGATTGATGCCAGATAAATCGAAATCCGTACAAACAGTCAATGAGATATTTTTAATCTCGGGCTGCTACCTTCTGTTAAATCGAATGGCGAAACACGAATCTTAGTTTACTTATTTTTTGGAAGTAGTTTGCAAGGACATTTTTTTTACTTAAGTATCTGACATTGAAAGAATTAAATAAATAAAATAGCTTTTATTTTCGAGTCCTTTATTCTAATACTATCGACATCACAGCTTTCAACTTGGTGCGTTTTTGAAAAACAGATAATATAACGCAGAGTAGTTTTGACGAACATGACTTTGGGAACAAAGCTCGTCCAGGAAAGCGCTAGAGCCATAGTCAACTAGAGCTCATTCTCCAATTTTCTTTGGGGCTTGATCCTGTGTCCTTTACTTGAGATTTTGACAAATCTACTAGCAGATAGCATTGATCAACAGTCAAGTAAGTCGGGTCACATCTAAGCGTATTTTATGGCACTCATCTTCGGCCGCGTAGTAATTTATTTGCGGCGCATATTTTGTTTAATGTAAACTTAGTGACGTTGTTTATTTTAGATATAATTTTGTATGGTGAGGCTGTGAAACGGTATTTAATTGCGAAATTGGGTATTCTATTAAGTGGGAATATGTAGATGTAGCGGACTTTATTTAATTATCAACGTGGGGTGAAATGCGGTATGAGCAGAATCAGAGCGAGCCTTTTGTCCATTACAAACATGCTCTATCCGCTGAAGCTGAATTCAGAAAAATTATATGAGTGAGTTTAATAGAGTGATAATTTGTACTTCGCTCAACGCTTGGTTTCATTCATAGCACATTATCGATGGAAACTTCGCTCGATGATTATGATCCTTACTTCCATTTGAATTTCCCTTCAATTACCTCCTATTCACCAACGACAGCGTCTTTTTCGTCTCGTTGCGGAAAGTGAGTTTCGCCTCCGCCCGGATGCAGTAACTGCACCACCTGTAGACTTGGCTGCACAGCTGGCGAATGGCCATCAGTGTAGGTAAAACAGTCGCCGCTAAAACTCCGCGGACAGTACATTTTGGCAGACCACAGCACCTCCTACGCATGGTGCATCATCACAGAATAGATAATAGTACCACGTACAGAAGTTGCACTCTTTTAATCTTGAAAAAAGCCGACACTTTAAATAACTAAACTTTGAGCATCCAAGCTGAAGCCGCGCCGATGACCGCCGCCGCCGATGCTGACTGGTCAAAAAAATCGGCGCAATCGGCGTGAGCGGTATAGCGCTCAGTTGCTTGGAAACGCGAGACGGGCAAGTGAAGGCGGATAGGCTCTCAGTTGGTCAGATTTCCAAAACGTCAGACTTTCAAATGGTCAGAATTGTTATCATTTTAAAAAGACAAATTTGGTACAGTTACACACAGGTGTCTATTATATTTTGATTCTGATAAATACTTCAATATATTAATGATATGACTGGACCGATTTGAATGAACTATTTATTACCTTTCGTTTAAGTCCAAGGAAGGTTTTTATGAAGAGCGTGTCGTTCTCTATATCGTGGTGGCAGCATCGCTGCTTTTACTCAGTGCGCGCGGAATGGTAGGTACTTATCTTGTTCTTAAGCGCGTAGTGACGGAAGCCTGGCTCCATGTCGATCATATGGTTAATCAGACAAAAATGGCCTGTGGCATCCTGTGCCCAGCCCAGTGTAGGCATCTCGGCTGCATATAAACTGTTGGTCTACAAATTTTATGTTCGTTCGCGGCTCACCTACGCCGCCTCAGCATGGACATGGTGTTCCAGACTGCAGGTGATCCAGAACTTCTTTTTGAACGCGAACTTGATGAACGCGGTGCTCTACGTCAGGAATAATGTCTTCGCCAGGGACAATCGGATATCGACGGTGGAGGAGTTCGTCGCCCTACTAACGCGTTGTATGTTCGACTCCGCCGACAACGGGCCATACCAGCTTCTCTACAACATTTGCTCTTTAATTTCTCAGGCCTGCAGACTTCCGGACGAGCGCTAACCTGCGACCTTCTTACACCCAGGGCGGAGAGAGACCGTGATCGAATACCTTCATCAGTGACTTCTAGCTACTGTAGGGGATTACCCCCATCAGCGTGCTCGCGTGCTCGTCGCTGGCTACGACACCACCCGACCAGACCTCGTGTTGCTTATGGTTCGTAGTCTGTCGTGGGACCCCCCCCCCACTCTTCGCGTGCGTAACTCGCCTAAGCGACACCACAACCGTACTTGACACCAATCACTCCATTGAACCAATAACTCTTCACCTCGCCGCTTTTCCGGGCGCAGTGCAAGTTGCGGCCTGCTCGCCGGCGCTCGCTGGGTCTCGGGTAAGATCCAATCGTCTGATGTGTTTTACCGCAGAGGTCCTTGCATCGATCACGCAGTTGTAGTTTTGCTGTCTGACAGTACGACGTGGTTTGACTATGGTTTTCCATGAACCCCCACTATTCGGGCTGCTGATAACAGCAAAAAAAGGCAATGCCATAGGCGTCGTCCTATTGTTCTTCTCGTATCGCAATCGTTCAACCAAGTGACGCGATTTCGTCGCACAGTGTAAATCATTGTAGGTACTATTTGTATGTTTAATTTCGTCGCACGGCGAAATCGCAAAGTATACTCGTAAGATGGTTGCCAGTTGCGAATACCGTTTGCAACTCTGACTAATAGTACCCATATTTCGTATCCCTCCTCAGCTTCTAAAACTCATTCTAGCTACTCAGACGAATCAAAAGAGCATTTCAGAGTATCCTTAAAGAAAATCTCGAGCAAAGATTTCATGAACTAAAAGCAAAAGTCACAAAGCTAACAAAATGAAGCATTCCTCGGAGATACGCAAACGTCAAAAATTGTTTCCCACTTTTGTAATACAAAAGTGCGGAGGTAATTTTGCGCGAGTCGTAAAACTGTATTGACGGCGTGGAGTCCTCACCGCTCTCGGCGGGCTGTTACTTGCTTTTTTATAGCGACCCTGCGTTTTCGAGCTTTTGGGGTGACCATATGTTCAAAATTTTTGGGGATATATTAAGACTTGCTCGAAAGAAAGCCTGCATGATTTGATTCTAGTCTCATGATGAATATATGAGACCCTTGCAAGATTTGTATAATTCTTAAAAAACGTTTTGTAATTTAACTTATTTTTGTCATTAAGTACATTTTAATATTTTAATCGCATTGCTACAGAATACATGAATGAGCAGTGTTTTTGGCGTAGTACGTTCAATTAAGATTAAGGAAAGTTTCTGTTCATGCTGACCAAATAGCACTTATATCAGTAATCAAAAATGTATGTATGGTATCTTATAAGTCTTTTCCTTTGCTACGCTGCTGGGGTAAACGCAAACGTATTTTTTACAGAATTATTTGAAAATGTCTCATAATTTCTTAAACGTTTAAATGCAGAGTATCTACATGCTCTTACAACTGAATTGCTATGCTGTTATGTGTGCTGGAAAACTTTGTATAAATATGATTAATGATTATTTCTCTCTCCCTTTAAATATTAAGACATTAAGGATTATATATGATTGTATCGAAATATAAAAGTTAAGGATCGCTATATAAATTGAAGAATTAATTCTCGTAACAAAAATGAGGTTGCACCAATGCGACAAGTTGTACAATTTAGGAGATAAAAGTTATTATGCGGGCTGTGAATCAGTGGTCAGTCACTCGGGAAATTTTACAATAGGTATGGCCATCCTAGCTCGAAGCGTATAAATATTATCAAAGTGGGAGTTTGTTCACATTGTCTTACCAGGTATAAAGCTGAATATCTTACAGATTACTCAAGTGTATAATTTAATACTATTATAAAACTGAATAATTCAGACTTGGACTTGTCTAAGATATACTCTTTTAGTCTGTGTTCATCTGAACATAGTACCTCTTGCTTTTTTGAAGTCGTCATAAAAGAATGAAACTCAATATTCAGAGTCATAAGTCATGAAGAGTCATGACATTATAGAATAATACATGCGATATTTTTATTTTTGCGTTTATTGTAAAGAATAGTTATTTGAAATGGGTTATCCATCAATATTTTATAATCAGAACAATGCTATTAATGCTCTGAAAAAAAGGCGTGTGGATTCATGTTTTATACCTCATTAACCTCTTTAACCAAAGCTTTAAGGAACAAAGGGATCGATGACACAATGACCCGGTGGATAGTTGCAATGCTACAAAACACAATAGTTAGAATAAACCTCCATGGGATAACTAGAAGCTTCAAAGTGACAAGGGGCTGTCCGCAAGGAGGCGTACTATCGCCACTGCTATGGTCCCTTGTCATAGATGAACTTTTAGTTAAATCCTCGGAAATGGATCTTAACGTACAGAGTTATACTGACGACGTAGTGGCCTGTGTTATAGGCCCTTGTCAAAGTATCTTCAATTTTCCCTTAACATAATTGTTAAGTGGTATTCGGAAAATCATCTGACTGTAAATCCTTCCAAAACAATTGTTGTTCCATTTACTAGGAAGAGGAAGCTGCATAAGCTCTTAATACTGACTATTAACGGAACAACTATACCATTTTCCTCAGAAGTCAAATACTTGGGCGTAACCATCGACAAGAGACTGACCTGGGAATCACATCTCAAGAACACAATCCAAAAGGCTAAAACTGCCTTAGGAATATGCCAACGTTTAACGGGGACGAGATGGAGGTTATACCTTAAAATCGTCCTATGGCTTGACACCACCATTGTCTGGCCCCCAATAACCTACGCCTGCACAGTATGGGGTTCAAAAGCACTGCAAGTAACTGCCATAAGAAAACTGACCGGCTTGCAGCGCACTGCGTGCCTTATGGCAACGGGTGCTATTCGATCAACTCCAGCCAAAACCCTGAATGCACTTCTCAGCCTCTCACCTCTCCACCTCTACATTGAGAAAGAGTTGTGTTTTTATTAAAAAGGCCGCAAGAGTTTGACACTGAAATTTTCGTTTTGTTTGACGTCTAAATTAAAATATCGGCTCCGAATCCCTTCTGACCGTAATTCTCCGGCACTTTTCAATAATTGATCTATTTTTCCATCGACAAAAACCTTTACATAAATGCTGTATTTTAAAAGTGCTATTTTTCTGCTTCTCCTTTCCTTTTTCTTCTTATTTGTGCTATTTATCAATTAGAAGGCATTTTAAAGTTTTAATAGACACATTCTTATTGCATAATACCACCGGCACCAACCATTAATCATTTAGCTTGTTCAGACATGGTTATAAACATATTTTATGTCTTGACAATGTGAAAACATCGCGATTACAGCTCAGCTTCATCCGAGACGCATTATGAATAATGCGGAAATACGGGCGAATACTTCACATTGATCATCTTAATTTATTACAATGTTCTCTCTCATCGGGGTTATCTCACCCTATACGAGAAGTTCTTTTTCGAGTACTTAGAAGAGTTTTTTGCATTCACAAGTAGGAAGCTACTTGTCAAAAATTGTTCATTAAAAAAATATAATTACAACTTCACAAAAGGAAGAGTCGCCGTCGAAAGGAAGGATCGTCGGTGGCGCTGTGGACTCGGCAATGGCCTTCCGGGACTCGATCCTGCCATGTACCTACCAGTGTGTTTTTCGTTCTTCGAAATTGTACTTGTACTAAATGTACATTTATCCGAGGCTCCTACGGTGAAGGAAAACATCGTGAGGCAACCTGCATACATCTACGAAGATGTTCAAAGGTGTATGTGAAGTCGACCAATTCGGACTGGGGCCAGCGTGGTTGACTAAGGCCTAAACACCATAACTTACGGTAGGTAGGCTCGAGCCCCTCGGTGGGGACGTATATGAGCTGTGATAATGATAAGGAAGAGCTTTAGACAAAGTTAAGCGGTAGGCAGCGGACACGTTTAAGTAGGTACTTTTAGCAGTTCGGATTCGGATATCTGAAGCATTGATTTTTTTAAATTTCCGGTTTTCACGTTGCATATGCTATCACGTAAGCGATTGATATGCCTATAAAGTTGATATTCACATTTCACTTCGATAGAACTTCAATTGCATATGTTATCAAGGGAATAACTTGTCAATCGAGAACATTGATTTATGATCGAGAAGCTTAAAGTGCGTATTTCATATTTGTGACTTTGCATTTTCTTTACAAATGTAAATAGATTGAAAAATGAATAGTTAAATCAATTTGAGAAAAAAATGGCTTTGGCGGGGATCGAACCCGCGTCTTCAACAGTGTTGGTGCCTTTACCACTGGGCCATCGAGTTCTTACCAGCCCCGATTTTGTACTTTGCCAAAAAGGACTTTATTCACTGTGAGTAGCTACGTGTCAACATCTAATCTGGAAATCTTTAAAGATCTCTTGTAAATTGGTTAAGAATAAAGCAAACTTATTCTATTAACGTTATTTTTTTAATATGCATCTGGTCTGGTAGTCATCGTCTTACGCAGAGCTAATGATGTAATTCTCCATGACTTTTATTAGTTAGAGTTAGGGGACTATTTTTTAATTATAAGACGCACGTGCTAATTAATCGTGTTTACGAAGTTTCAAAATCTAATGCGCATGCATTAGGCTTACAAAAGAAAAATTGAAATACTAAATAATTTTAATTTAATTAAAGTTACTACCTGTTTGCAATCAATCTTACACAGCGCAAAAAATAATAATATACATCTGCAAACAGTAAGACTTACATATTACACTGGGTGCCAAGCGATACCTAATCTATTGGAAAGTGTAAACAAAATGCATGGTGATGAAGCCACTTTAAAATGCACTTTTTAAATAGGTAACACCCTTGAAATTACCCCTTCAGGTCCAGCATGGTCCCTATGAATCATATATTCTCCTTTACAAATATATCAAAGAGTTTGTTGTGATTAATATTTTGAGGAACTTGTGGTTATAGTGAAGTGTTCTCACCCAATTCTTTATTTAGCCTTGGCCCATATAAAGTCCCTGAATGCTTCCTTCCCGAAGCAGCCGCGCCTATACGAAAAAGTTACCTTACGGATTTGGCTGCCGATAATTTATTGTTCAATCCTTTCAAATAATTTATGGAAGACATCTTTGGGTTTTATGGGACATATTTTCAGTGTTATCGTTGTTCTCTGTGATATATTATCATGAAGAACGCAATTCTGTTTTTCCTTTGCACCATTAGTTTTCGTACAGGAACTGATAACTTATTTCTTTGGAGGGTTAATAACACAGAACACCTCTTTCTGTGTTCTGTGGTTAATAAAGTAAAGATAATGTGAGCTAGACCTCTGCCCAGTGGTTGAGATGTCCGTTCAGCCCTCTTAGGCAAAAGCTACATGGTTTTTCCGCAGTCGTTCCGCAGAAAAAATGTATGGAAATGACATTAGTCTGTGACAACCTCATGCTATTTTTTCCGCAGCTAATGTCATCGCCGTACAATTTTTTTTTCTACGGAACGACTGCGGAACTATCAGCTTGTGGCTTTTGTCTGAGGGGTCTAGTCTGGAGGTCCGGAGTTCGATTCCCCATAGTGGCAGAAGCTCTGCTTGGTTTGGTACCGACCTGGCAAACTACCACCGTCTTGCCTCAATTGTTAATAACAATGTCAAGGAAGAGGTAAGAGTAATACAGCCGGATTCTTAGTTGTTCAGGAGTTCAGTTTAAGTTCGCTTTCATCTTCGGCCTTATTTATCTTTTACTATCAGGTGAGATGAAGGCCTTTTGAGCCTTTTGTGAGAAAATCCTTTTTTAATCGACTTCAAAAAGGGAGGAGGTTCTCAATTCGAAGTGTATGTTTTTTTTCATTCCTCATGCTCGGAAAGGAGCGTTTCCTTGATCTGAGTATTGGGAGGAAAACGCTAGTTCCCACCAGCGGGCGGGAAATTCTCATACTATTTACTTCCCTCCTTAGGGCGGAAAGTAAAATTTTAAAAATAGAACTGAATTAGGTTACGTACATACAATCTTTGGTACAATGATAATAAAAGTATTTGGCTGAATGGCCAGTAACAGGTAACGGGATGTTCCAAATTTAAAAATACCTGTGAAAAAGATAATTTTGGCGGGAGGGGAATCTGTTACGCTGTACCGAAATCTTGATTGTGTGATTTAGGTATTTAAGAAAAACAATGAATTCAAGCGATTCTGAAATTTCGGGTCCAGATTCAGTCACGAACGAAGCAAATACAATACTCGAAATTTTTTTGCCAAAAATTTCAAAGGAAAGATATTTAAATACATATTCCGACTTTATGAAGTGGCGAGATGTAAGGAATATAAAATCATTTTCTGAAAATGTATTTCTTATATACATTAATGAACTATCTCATACAGTGCAGGCGTCTACGCTATGGAGCAGATATTCAATGCTTAAAAGTACACTAAGTGTAAAACACGATGTCGATATGTCATGTTAGGAGTATTTTTATTAATAAATTTTATTAGAAAAGCTATTTTTTATTTTCCTTGCATTCGAAATGAAAAGTAGAGTGCTACACACGGGTAAAAGGAATCAAACCCTACTCGGACTATAGCCGCCCTCGCTGCGCTTGGGCGTCTAACAACCTCGTAGGGATTGATTCCTTTCCACCCTTATAAAGCAATCTACTATTGGTGTGTATGTTTATGCGATTAATCTGCCAATTGTGAACCGATTTTCCAAATTCTTTTTGTATTCGAAAGAGTATACTCCTGGGGTGGTTTCGTTGTTACCAAAGTCAGGATCTGATGATGGGATCCCATGAAAATCGAGGGAAACCCTTAAATTTTATAAGTACATACGTCCAACGTGTTTCATGTTTTTTTCAGAAGCAATTCACTTATTTGCATCTGGTAGTCATAGACCAAGCTGATGTTGGAAGGATCCTTAACTATTAGTAGTTAGTTTTTTAAATACAATAGGCACGTAGTATCACGTGAATTCACTAAAAAGTTAAAAATAAAATACAAGAAATAAAAACCGACTTCAAAAATACTGAAAAGATAAAAATGTATATAAGAATAGGTCAGACAACATCATATTTCTATATTCGGGTGTACAGTCAGTACGAAATGATGATCTCCTAGAAAGTCTTAAAATTTGGCCTATTCATATAATATTTTTACCTTTTCAGCATTTTAAAGGCGGTTTTTATTTTTTGGAAAAAAATTACTGCCGGTATTACCTGCCGGTACTGGAAATTGGAAGCGAGAAGAACAATTTAGAGAAGAATTGACTATCTTAACTGTGATTCAGGCTCAATAATCTTCAATTCTTCATTCAATGTAGACTTTTATAGACACTTATTATTATTATTATTGTCGTCAAACGAAATACGAAAATCTAATTATAAAAATATAATAAACTAAAATATACAAATCATTATTTCAACCTTGTATGTAATTATCAACTTTATTTCTTTGCAATAAAGCAGTCGCCGTGCACGAGTAGATTTTCTGGGAAACCTCGTCTTAAGGAGAACACAAGGAACTCTGAAGAAGAATTGTCGGAACACAACAATGCTCAATATTGTAATTATGGCGATAAATTAACGTAAGAAAGTTAGCCAAGCTGGCTCAGAAGTTCTATCACCACCAACAAGCAGAAAAGCTTCTGAGGCTTCTATATCCCCTGCGCTTCAGGTGGTCCTAATAATCACTAGGCAATAAATGAGCTCAATCTTTTACTTTGGCATTCTGCTTCCAATTGACGACTCTGTAACAATACAGGGAGAAAAAATAGCTCTTGCTGGTTTTCTTGCTGGTTCTTTCCAGTACAAGGTCTCCCGCCGTAGACTTGTGAACCAATGGCGTATAGCTTCTCTGACGTTCAAAAGTGATTGTAAAATCACTTTTGAACGTCAGAGAAGCTACGCCATTTGTTAAAAGATATTGAATTTGAATGCAGTTTAAACAAAAAGAAATCTTCACGTGGTTGGAACTACTCTTAATGAGTATAAAGCGAGAGAGCACAGTACTAAACGTTAAATACTTATTATAAGAATGTCAAGATCTTTTTATGGCACTATATGAGTAAATTGTATGAGCACAGTTTCGTCGCGACTCGACTACACTCACATCAAGGGAGATAAATGACAACTTTGGTGCTGGCGAGTAACTTTTTATGATGTCTGTAAGTACTTCGCGCATGAAAAACGTCAATGGAGGCCGGAAATGGCCCTTTCGGCGAACACGCGCTGACGAATCAGGCCCGGAAATGGCTTTAGGAAACCTTCACATTTTGCACCTGTGTGCGAATCGCACACAATATTCAATCTTATTTTGGAGTTTATGTGATTTTTTTTTATTTATACCTTCTGTATATTACATTTATAGCTGTGATTCTTCTATTTTGAACGATATTACGTAGACAAAATATATTTTAATATTTTCAGTGAATTTAATACAAGCTCACCGAAGTAACTTGAAAGAATACAAGTAAGGGTCAAGGCGTGTCTATTGTATTAAAAATGTGATCTCAAATTCTTAAATGTCAAGAATCATGCCATCTTCCTTCAGCTCGGTTCGGACTACCAGACGCAATAGCTGAATAGCTTCAGAAAAACATGAAACGTGAAACGCGCCTATTAAATTTTAACGTTTCCTCGATTGGGAAGTATACTCTCTGAAATAAAAAAAAAAGAATTTTTCAAGTCGGTTAATAAATGACGGAGTTAGGAGGCAACAAACATATAAAAACATACAGTCGAATTTCCTTATTAAAAAAGGCTTCACCTTTTGACCAGTGAGAGAGACCGAGCCAAACTGGTTGGTGGCGGCGGATGGTTCCGCCGTCTTAATGCGGGTGGCGCGTGGCTCAGCCCCCTCTCTTATTTAAGGAGAGAGGGGCTGGCTACGTGGCCACCATGTGGGGGGAATGTTGGCCGTGTCTTTTTACCCAATCGCAGCCAGGCGGACTTCGCGGTCTTCTTGACTACGTTAGAAGGCGTTGTCCGGAGGACGGCCCTCCTTAACGTTTTCCTTGGATGAGGGACTTGCGGTGGTGATGGACGCGTGTGCACTAAGGTTCATAATATGAGGGACATCGCTGGCCTTTATTTTTGTAGGCTGCTGTCCGTGATTTGTCTCCCAAAGTCCCAACAATTGTACATTTCGCTGCCTCATAACAATTGCGAAGGGTTCAAGAAGATATTATCTTGTGCTGCAAGTTATCTTACAAAGTGAAGCACTCTAGGGAAACTTTAATCCGCGCACATTTAAATATCATCATCAATCATAACAGTTCATATACGCCCCCACCGAAGGGCTCGAGCCTACCCTAAGTTAGTGTGTTTAGGCATTAGTCAACCACGCTGGCCCAGTGCGGATTGGTCGATCTCACACCTTTGAATTTCTTCGCAGATGTATGCAGGTTGCCTCGCGATGTTTTCCTTCACCATAGGAGCGTCAGACAAATAAACATAAATGAAATAAAAACGAATTAAATATATTTAGAATTATATAAGGTGATCATATACACATGTACGCCGTAAAGCCACACGCTAAATCAAATTCGTAATTTTCATCACCAATCGACCAGTGGATGGATAATTCGATTTCACATAAGCCGCTCGTAATGGAAATTTTGTGTGAGGTCATATATTTGGCTCGCGCTGTGACAGTGTGGTTTTAGCAATTTAATTCGCCATATCAAATAAATTTGCTGAATCACACGGGCTGTAACGTATCGTTGGCGCCGGTAAAATGGTGTAAATACTCAAAACGATTTTTTGTCCAGCGCGTCATCCATGTCAAGCCTTAAACAGCCAGACGACAAATGGTTACATTGACGTTTGGAAACAACTTTTCGGCTATCAAACCTTCTGCGAGCATGGACTTGTCGATCGACATATATCGATCGACAAAAGAATCTGTCCTTTTCACTCCTTAGGAATATCTGTCAAATTTATCGATTTTTGTCGAGTATGTCGATCTTAGCTGTCAAATTTTTTCGAGAGTTCCATGCTCGCAGGGCTTTTTCGGTTTGTGCACCAAAGGACTTTATCTGGCGCGGAATCTGTACATCGATATAAAACTGCAAAGTTGGTTCATTTGTATTTTTTAACTGATTCGGAATAAGGGGATAAGTGGGTTGTTATTCGGGTATGCGACCTCATTCCTTTTTGTAGCTTCTTTTGCGGTTGGTATTTGGGTTGACACTTACGGCGTTAGTTAAAACAGGCTTTATTTATTTGTTTATTTATAACCGACTTCAAAAAAGGTTCTCAATTCGTTGCGTATGTCTTTTTTGTATGTTACGCGATTACTCCGCCAATTGTAGACGGTTTTAAAAGTTCTTTTGGATTCGATAGAATATACTCCTGAGGTATTGTTCACCAAAGTCAGGATCTGATGATGGGATCCCAGGAAAATCCAGAGAAACCCTTAAAATTTATAGGTGCATCCGACGTGTTAGGTACATGTCTTGTCAGAAGCTATTCAGGTACCTATTTGCGCCTGGTAGTTATAAACCGAGTTATTGATGGAAGGATCCTTAACTATAACTCTTAGTAGTTAGAGGCTAGTTTTTAAGTATGTGCATTAGTAAGTTTTTAAGCATTATTGAATTTGGTACCAAAAGATTATCTCCAAGAAAGTCTTAAAATTTGGCACCGACTTCAATATAGAAATGTGAAGTTGTCCGCATTGTTATATTACTTTCAACTTTTAAGTATTTGTGAAGTCTGTTTTTATTTTTTGTAAAAATTATCTAGATTTTTTTTAAATATATCTGATTGACAACTTTACTTGGATGTTTTTTCTATACACGTTACGGCCGGTTATAATATTCTTTCTATCTGTGTAGTTGGTTATTTGCGATAGGTATTTAACATTGGCTCAATACAACACACGTCAAAATTCTATCTTTAGTCAACAAATCTTCAGATAGTAAGGATATTGCAACCGGCCGTAAGTTGATAAACAAACAGGCTGCCTATCCGATAGAAGCTATACAGTCGTCTATAGTAAATGTGGTTCCTGTAAGATGTGCACAGAGAGAAGATAACCACTACCACAGATAACATAATACTAGTACAGATGCCCAATCCCATAGTACAAATCCGTGCACGCCTAAGGAAACTATCTCGGGTAACTAAAAAGTTATCATAGTTTTCTAGCCAGGCGGCAGCACTGGACACTGCTTTTTTGTTCCTAAAACCAAAGAGAGCACATTGCAATGCTTTGGTTCGAAAATCGACGTTTTATTGCGTAGTTGCGTAAGCATGTCAATAGATGGCAGTATTTTTACAAGCAATTAAAAGCAAGGAATTCTGAGAGAAACCGGAAATACTCGGAAACAGCATCTTAACTATCACAACAACTTACCTACATGATATAATTTTTGTAATTTGTTAGACTTTAGCATTAATTTACCTTCTTATTTAAATAAATTCAATTCATATTTAAACTGTCGCTAATAAACTCAACGTAGAAAACTATTAGAGAGCGATAAGATCTTAGAATAATAAGGATAAGATTTTAGAATCGAACCCACCACATACCTAGTTACCCAATATAAGAAATGTTCTAATAGGCAAGAAGACATTATATTCTTTGAGAATTTCAATGATTCATGAAGCTGTAATTTTAGTGAATGTACTTAGGTATAGTAAAATAAATAAAACTATTAAAGTCAATTTGTGTACCTACTTTCATTGCATCTTCACCGACCATACAATACAATAATTTAACTTAAGAATTTATCTAAAGAATAATACCTACATAATTTCTTGAATGAATACTTATTTTGTTCAATTAAGTAGTTCTACGGTACACCTAATTCGTCAATTTAAATTGACCAATTGCGTAAAATAACGAACTATTGCCCAGTAGGTACCTAATACAATAATTAAAAACTTAGGGATGATGACTGAATTCTAATTTTTACGACTCGTCATTAAATATTAAAATACCGTGGAAAAAGATGCAGTCCTGTGAAATTAGAATTAAAATCGGCTAAGAAATACATTAGATACAAGCATTTTAAGTTGTTAATTTGAAGTCGATTAGACAGAGAGATCCGACATCAACCGCGACATCATAGTTGAGTACGGCCATATAAACTCCTTGTGAATTGTCGTTTTGATAGAAAGAGATGGAGAAAAATCTTTAATACCTTATATCTTGGTTGTTTTTATAGTTATTCGAAAACCGATTTTGTTCTTTCTGTTTATTATAGGTATGAATGAGCTTCTATTGAAGCAAAAAAAATTTTTTTGTCATCTAGCCTATTGTGAATAATTTTTTTAATGTAGTCTTAATTTTGTTTAATTAGTCGTCATTTTATTCAATTCGTCAATTTGAATTCTTACCCACTATCAATGTTCAGCCAAAATAGATCTGTACAGGGGGCTACCACCTAACTCAAAGCGATCATTCGCTATCGCTTTCGTGACATTAGAACAATAGTTCAAATGTCACTTGTGACATTAAAACTATTCTTCTAATGTCACGATAACGATAGTGAGTGATCGCTTTGATGGCTGTAGCACACCTCCGCCGCGAAACCAACAAGGCGAAACCGCTATGCTAGTTCCGCAGCGAAACCAGGCCACACACGCTAAGTTCGCAATCAGCGAGTGAACCGCCAGGCGCCATTACGCCAGCGGCAAGCTAGTGAAATGTCGTCGTCGCTCTGTGCCCCAAGCACGAACCACTATATTTATGGTTATGGTAATCGTATTATTTTGTATGAAAACTATAGCAGCCTTACGATAACTGTCCATTTAATATCTCAATCGTTATGTGATAGTAAGTAAATAAACTATGATTCGTGCTAGGGATGCAGGTCTTTAATTTTAAAAAGACGAAGAATTTGGGCTTACAAAATAAATCGAAAGATAAAAAGTTGAGAGAAAACAGATTATGCATAGAACTTATGTCACATGAAGACCGCTTTTATGATTATTTTCAGATGACCCCGCAAAACTTCGAAGATTGCATAATCTTTTAAAGACACATTAAAAAACAAAACACAAGATTTTAAAAAGTTAGAAACGAAAAGAAACGGGATAAAATTGAGTACTTTACAGAAAATACTAACTAAAATGACGTATTCTGACGTAAATTTTAATTATAATACCTACATAATATATTGAATATTCTTAAACTATTACATAACTTCTTCATTTAATTCCCGTCCAAGCTGCCTCCATAGGCTTGTATTTTTTTATACTCAGGATGACCTAAAAATAAATCATAGGTCTATTACGGACCTCTTCAATTAATTCCTCTGTGAATTTTAATGAATTTGACACCATTTTTATAAAAATATTACAGGTTTCGCCTACAAAAACTGTCGACTTCGACAGATCGCGCACAAAACTAAAAGCGGAACAGACAAGGTGGCGAATCGAACGCGGAGGTGTAGACGGCGTTGAAGCAGATCGGGCGGATCCGCGCACGACAGAGATAGCGCCATAGTTAAATATGCGTGTTAGAACAGCCTATACATGCCTGAGCTCGAGCGCCATACAAACGACAACGCGGGAGAATCGTTCAGCGGTTTCGCTACTACAGTTCCGCGGCGGAGGTGTGCTACCGGCGTGAGTTAGGCGGGACGGCCGCAGGTCGCAATGGCCCACTGGGGGTCGCTCATTCATTGGTCGCCCCTTGCCCCCTTAAAATAACAGATTGATTACTTACCTACTATCAATATTCCAATTATTTCTACAGAATGGAAATTAAAGATTTTTGACAAAGGGAATGTACCCGTTTTTTTTCACGGGGGGAAATGCGTTTAACCGCACCGTACCCGCACCGTTTTGGCTAGATGGAGAGCGTGTGTGGGGCTCTCCCGGCAGAGTGTCAGGCCTACCCACTAAAACCCCACGGTGTTCTCTCTGAAAGAGAATGTACTCTAAATATTGATTTTCATTTTCAAAAAATAGTAAAGCTGTATTTAAAGTTTTCGATACTTACATAAACCGCGAATTGATCTCGTTAAATTCTGACATTTAAGTACTATTATACTATTTTTAGAACCAATCGACAGGAATCTTTTCTCATACCTAATTTTGTAGGTATATAAAATCAAATAAAGAAAAGAGTAGACAGTGACTATACCTACCTAACTAAGTACCTAATTGAAATAATAATGATGTGATAATATTTTTAAAAAGACATTGCTTTGGCCCATAACAGAAGAATTTCCACCACAGTCCCCAGGAAGAATCTGACTAAATCGATGTACTTTTTCATTCATATTAACAGGGTAAGATATTTCCTTAGGCCAAATAAAACGCCTTAGGTAGGTACTTTATTTACCAACTTAATAAAAAAAATACTACGGATCAGTAAAGGAATTGAAAACTTAAGCTCAAAATATCATTGTTAGGGTTCCGTATCTCAAAAGGAGAAAACGGAACTTGTGTAGGATTCATTGTTCGTCTGTGTGTCTTTTAAGACCCCTTTTCTCAGGAACGCGTAGAGATAGATATCAAAATGAAATATCATTCTTCAAAACGACATTTTATTTATTTTGTTGTTAGCTTGACGTGTTGTCAGCAACACGTCGTTTTTTTATTATTATTTTTTATAAAAAACGTTTTCCCACACTAGGATTTTCTCCTGTGTCGTGCGTGGGTGTGCAGTTACAAACAGAATATCACATTCACATATACGCCCAGACCGGAAAAAAATTCTGTAGGCCATACAAAACATTTGTCACGTACGGGAATCGAACTCGCGACCTGTTGCGCAGCAGGCGATCACTAGACCTCTACGCTAACCATGCATTATGAAAGTATTTGATATTACGACCGACATTCAAAAGCCTAATAATCGTCGTGTATGGATTGTTCGTCGAAGTCCAAATTCAAAATTGCGGCAGTCGTATATTGTGTATAATCGTGGTACCTAATTCGAATTGTCCGTTTTTAAAGCCAGTAGGCCCATTCACTAACTACGGTTGGTAACTATAACTGTCATTTTTGAAAGAAACTTTATATCCATTACTAGTTTAGTGATATTATGTGTTACCCAGCCTCCAAACTACTCGCGAAGTTGAACGAGGTTAAGCGAATACAATAGTGTGGAGAGGCACTTCGTCTTACTTCGTCCAACTTCGACTCGCCTCGGGCGACTTCCATTTGTTGTCGGTTTTTGCGCCCGAGTCAAAGGACTCGAAGTTGCACGAAGTAGGTATCTACGCGAAGTTCCTCTCTACACTACTCGGCTAACTTCAGTTTAAATATTCACTTTTTGGCTTCAATACGTAGTCGTGAGTAGGTACATGCGCGTGCTAGTAATTATTTTTTATTAATATTTTCACACGACACGATTATGAGTGGTACACAGTGGTCGCAGGAGCAAATTCTGTTGTTCCTGGAAGCTGCTACTTGAGCGTTCATGACGTGCGAGTCCTGACGGTACTGCCGCGCGGCGCGAATGAGTTTCTCGCGAAGTTCAACGAGTGTGTAGCGACATACTTCGGACTTCGGTTAACTTTCCCGAGTACTTCGTCGAGGAACTTCGCGAGTAGTCTGGAGGAGGCATTACGGTGGCGTTCATGATGCAGTAATGGATGTTGTTTCTTTTAAAAATAACAGTTCTAGTTAGCAACCGAAGTTAGAGAAAAGGCCTGCAGGTCGTCGATAGAACATCAGAAATTAGCAAGCACAAATTCACCTCGAAACTCACAGTCGCAATGTTTTTAAACAATTAGTTCAAAAGATGACAATATAATCAAAACATTTATTTAATATTCGTTCTTACCTAATGTAAATTTTTTCTAAATTATTTAACGACAAACGAATAATTGATAACATTTAGATGTTAGAATATGTACCTAATCTGCGATTTAGACATAAAAATGCCAAACACACTTGGAAAACAACAACAACAACGCAAACACTCAGTTCTTCTAGCTCACTTCTGTTTATCAGTATCTGTACAACTGCCATCTGTAGTCATACTTTTTAATTTCAAAGTTATCGACGTCTGGACGAGATGTTAACAATAGCTCACAATAGATGGCAGTTCAAAACAAAAAAGCACAACAAAGCAGACTCATTTTGCAACTTATCAATTTTACTTAAAAAATTAACAAATCCGTTTTGAAAATAATAATTTCTTTTTAATTAACACATCTAGTGGTTAGTTACAGCTTAATATTTACACAATGCGTAAGAATAAGTTCTTACACTCTAGTATGGTACATGCCGCGACATCTATTGATTTTATTTAGAACTAATTATAATTTGTTCCTATCGGGAGCCCATGCCACTACGTTGAACGTCTGCAAGTCCTTCACGACCCACACGTACGTAGGTACTTTATATCATTGTTACCACTTACCATCCGGTGGGCAGTTTGCTTGTTTGTCAAATTAGTTGTATAAAAAAACATTTTATTTAAGTATTTCAATGAAATCAAACTTGATAGGGCTTATTTTCTCCCAAGCATTTAATCTTAACAAACCAATCTTAACAAGAGAACAAATAATTATAATTTAGATACGTCCAGATCGATTCGCGGCTCGTGGGAATTAATTCGGCTAACACCGGATGTGGTTTCCGTTAAGAAGGATATGTCATATTAAGCTGTGGGAAAGCCAAATTGTTTATAGAGTTTGATAAGTTCTTCCGCTGGTAGCAAAGTGACTGCCATTTGCCTATTATACACGGTTATTTTTTTATCACCCTGGAAAATTTTAGGGACGCTTCAGGACACATCCAATATTATATAAAAAATAAAAAAAATGAAATAAAAAATTAAAAAAAATATTTTAAAAAAATAAAAAAATCTCTAAAAATGCTGCTCTCAACTAGTGCAGCATTTTTTGTATTTTTTAAAAAAATTATATAAAATTAAGGAGGGGTGTTATTTTTTTTATTTATATTTAAATCATTCTAATACCATGTCATGAAGCGTCCCTTAAATTTTCCAGGGTGATAAAAAAATAACCGTGTATAAGTTTTATGGCGACAGATTAATTAAATGAGCATGGCAGTTAGATGAACTTTGAATGGTGGTTAAATAATTTGAGTAGTTTACGGTGGATAAATGGTTTGAGGATTATTTTGAAACCAATTAAAAAGATATATATAAATTAAGTATAATACTTAAGTCAATGACTCCCAAGTCACTACACTATTATCTAGGATTGCTGACAAGAATATCGCTAGCCCAGCCGTTGATTGTCCCATTGCACAAGTTTGAAAGTCTTCAAATTTAGGTTTCCGCAAACCGCAAAAAAAAAAGGGAAAAAGGGTTCCTTTTTGCCTTTTGAGGTGCGGAAACCTCGTTGTCCATCTGTTATAGGATCACTTCTTTGTCCATCTGTTCGTCTGTCTGTCACAACCCTTTTTCTTAGGAACGCGTACAGGTACCAAACTGGAATTTAATTTACATCAAATACTCAGGTCTATATATATACGGTTTCTTCCAGCTGTGAAAACATTTAACTTGTAAGTCAACGCCAACAAAAGATATGACTTACATTCATCATCCCAGCTCATATACGTCCCCACCGAGGGGCTCGAGCCTACCCTATGTTAGGGTGATTAGGCCTTAGTCAACCACGCTGGTCCAGTGCGGATTGGTTGACTTCACATACACCATTGAATTTCTTCGCAGATGTATGCAGGTTGCCTCACGATGTTTTCCTTCACCGTAGGAACGTCAGACAAATGTACATATGAAATTCTAAAAACGAAAAACACATTGGTACATGGCGGTCTCGAACCCGAACCTCCCGATTGAAAGGCAAGTGCCGCCGAGTCCACAGCCACGATAATAGTATATACTACTCGTATTACCGTGCCACAGCGCCACCGACGCGACGCTCTCTTATACTGACTTACATTAAATTCAATTAAGTAAATGAATTATTTTAGATATCAACAAAGAACTTACGTATCTTTTTTCATGTCATACGCATTTAACATGAGCAATTTTAATGACTTTAGGGCATGTATTAATAAACGCATCTGAAAATTGAGATCGATCTTAAGATACAGTTTTGACATTCAATCTATGGACCATCTGTCAAAAACAACATCTCAAAATCGATCTCATTCTTGAGATGCAATTATTAATACGAGCCTAGATGTCGTTAAATAATTATACTAGGGCAACAAAAACAGACGAATCGCAATTAATCTCACTGGATGTTGTACTGTGCGAGCTATGACCACGGCATTGCGAGGCTGGTATTAAATCATTCCAGCACTATCCCGAATGCGGGGTACGTAGTTTTGGTCAGTCCCTTGAATATTAATTGCTCGAATTATTGAACGCCGCTCAGGCGACCCAAAGATGGACATTAGATTTTAATTAGTCCATTGATTGCCAATTTTGTATTGACCAGGTTTTGACCTTTTGTGAGCAGATTATATTGATTTGCTGAAGTTTCGAAACTAAAGGATCGGACTTGTTGTGTGATCGCTTTAAATCGACTGTCATATAGGGACGAGACTTTGTGATAACTATAACAGTGTAACTTTTAATTGTATGGTGGTTCAGACAAGTAACTGGATAACTATGGATTATTATGGGACCAGATATGCAGATCGCGAAAAAAAATCTGCTGTTCAATAAATACTTTAGCTTCAGGAAGTTGAATATTTATATGGCACAGCTGATTTTTGAAACAATTTGGTTGAATCTATACCTATTTTAATGATTTCTAAAGGAGTACGTTCATGTGTTTAGGTAACATCTTAGCCAGTAATTTTATTTGAATTTGATATTAAGCAGCATATTTATCTATTTTAATAATTTTAGATAAGGTGGTAGAATCGAACAAAAATTTTGTCAAAACTAATTCACGGGTAGCAAATTTACAAAGAGAGCAAACATCTATAGGCTTACTTATGCGTTGAGTGAGTTATTCAGGGCGTACCTATATTATGACCATGAAGCAAATACAAAGATTATGACATCTTAATTCCAGCCAGTTTTCTGAATTGCTATCAGTGCCTTTCTTTTACTCACTATGCAAAGAGAAAGAAATGGCATTAAATAACAATTCAGAAAACTGCCTGGAATTAAAACGTTATAATATACCCCCTGGAATACCCCGGAAACGTGTCTTCCCGTTTATTGGATGAAGTTCACCACACTCACCTTCTGTCGCACCTTCCGCTTTATAGAGGGGTCATTCGGCCAATAAGAGTCATCACTAACTTCAATATAACCCGTATATGTCCCACTGCTGTGAGCACAGACCTATCTCAAAACGAGAAGAAAGTGCGAAGGCAGGTTAAGCCTAATTCCCTCCACGAGTAGCCTAGGAGTCGCCTTATGTTGTATAGCTTATTTATATAGAATTAATGCTCGGTACTTCTTTTTTATATAATACTTAGGTTTGTAGACAGAAACTGCCAAGAACTACTACGGATATCAAACAACCTAATAAATCATCGGTCCCGAAAAAAATATTTAAGGAAGAGTAGGACAACATGTTTAGATTGGTTTGTACATTTGTGTTCATTAGGGTTTTATAAAATATTGGGTTATATCAATTTTCTTAATAGTTAAAATGTATTCTTATTTGTGTGACGCAAGGTAAGCATACTTACGATATTAGAATCTAATACTTACTTTGCGTTTTATGCTAGAATATAATAACTTTTCGTTTGATCTTGTATCTGACCTAATTTCAAGAACGGCTCATAAAAATATCGAGCATCACTAATTCAGCTTTCCCTTTATTTATGTGCATAATACCTTCTTTGTGCGATCGATCCTGTGACCTTCGGATACCGAATATAAATTCAGTTGGAATCATTTCTTTTCAGGCGCCTTAGTAGGCGCATGTGTAGGAGTGAGGCGGTGAAAAATTACATAGCTATGTTTGCGAAAAGTTAAAGAGTTCTTCGGTATCACGTCCCACGAGCCATATTGTTAGAGATGCAGACAAGTATAAATAAATATTAAAGTTACTGCTAAAAAGAAAGTTGTATAATGTCAAATTGATACTAAAGGGAAGAAGCACAGAGCTTAAGTGTGCTATTTAAAAAGTTTTTGTACACAAGTGGAATATAACGACCTCTTATAATATTTTTACCGTATGGATCTTATAATCTTTTATTAATATTTGCTGTTGTTTTTGGTTCTTTTATTAATATTTGCAATTTTGTGTGGATGAAGAATAGAAAACTTGTGCGTCACGCAATATTTCTCCTTAATAGGGTGTAGCGACGTATTTCATAGCGCCGCTATAAATACTGATTACAGATAAGGGGTGACATATTGCTATGAATTTTCCTGGTCAGTTTGGTCACGTATCTCAGTGTAACCATTGAGCCTCATTGTAAGTAATTACAGTCGTGAAACCAAATCCTTAATAATCTACTTAAAATAATAGAGCATCGAAGATATTTAAGGTATACGTTAAAAATTAACTGAAATAAGTAGGATTCGGTGTAAGTGTACTTAGTATTATATTTCTTCCATCATCGAATTTGTATGTTCTATCATGCTAGAATCGCTTTATCTTACTAACATACTATAATATGTATGTTACAAAAACAAAATTAAATCAAATAATGAACCCACAAAAACAAAAGATATAACGATGACTCGAACTATAAATTAACAATTCGAAAATAAACATTCTCAAACTGCATTCAAGTATAACGACTGTTATTATAGACTTATTACAAAACATGGTCAAAACATGGTCCTGGTTTAATCCAGGACTAAGTTGATGCTGTCTCTATCTATATGTATTAACACAAGTGGAAGCGCACTCGGGACTAACTTTAGACCAGGTTTAGACCAGGTATTGTAATAAGACCGTTAAAGTTTTGAAATCTAACTCTTAATTCAGATACCATTTGTGAAAGTGCTACCGCGTCTGAAGTACCGCAGTGAGCGTAGGTAGTGGTCAAGGGGACACATGTATAAATAATGAAGTTAATATTATAAAATATGTTCCCGATCTGTGACCGTTAAAGCGCTTTTATTTTAAGTGCATGCCACTGGAGACGTCATTACTTGGCTAGACGTACTGCCAGTGTGCCACGAACAGGGGGCTGATTCTCACGGATTCGAAAAAAGTTCGAATTCGAATTTTTTCTCGAGCGGTAGCCACAGCTCAGCCAATCAGAGGATTAGACATGTCGAAGTCCGCCATTAATTGAGGGAAGGTCGCTTGACTTATCTCGAGAAGTAAGATCGATTTTTCACTTTTTTATCATTCTATTAAATAATTATTTATTTTAGATAAATAAACATGCAATGAAATTTTTTTTTGGTATAAATTATATTTTTAAGTATTTATTTAGAGAAACAAAATGCCAAGCTAAATTCTACAATATATACATAATGTAATTGAAAATAAATTAAAAAATATACAATGGGATAATCAAAAACAGAAAAAATATATATAAACACCATACCATAAATATGCAATTGACGTCTCGACTACTACCGAGCACTCGAAACAATACAAGCGACTTTCCATAAAGAAATGGCGGAGCTCGACATGTCCTGTGTTCTCATATTGGCTCAATTCTGATTACCGCTCGAGAAAAATCTCGAATTCGAACATTTTTACGAATTATGCGAGAATTGGCCCCGGGGGGAAAAGGTCTCGTTGCTTCAAACTCAAAGAAGGAGGATTGCATAGAACATTAAACAATTTTGTACAAAATAGGTGACACTTGCACATATTTCGTGCTGCACACATAAACATTAAACAAAGCATATGGTTTTTTAAATCATTTGCTTCGACAGAGGGGTGCGCTCTTATAAGGCTGCTTCGGTGGTATGTAGGTAGGTACTCCATGATAAAGCGAGTTTAGAATGTTTGAATTGCTACAAAGTTCACAGGGCCGATATCTGATAAGCAACGTAAACATTGCAAATAATGTGCTCGTGAATGCATTGCAAATTGCTTGCTACGCTCAGGATTCTATATTAAAACCTAGAAACCATCGTTTGCACAGGTTAACTAACGAATTAACATTATTTTTCTCAAGAAGTGTGCGAATTTGTCTTAATCCTACTTGAAAGATGTCAATGTGCTAATTTAGTGTCAGTGAACGTTTTAGTCTTAGGTTCTATTGCTCGATGTAAGTGAAATAGAAGTCTGTAAATTAAAATTGCCTTCGAGATAAAATTAGTCATGCAGAAAGTAAATTTCATTGAGAGCTCTTGTCCATAATACTAGTTAAGAGGAAATCATACGGACTATTTTTCCATACAAACGTAGTCCCTTGTTTCCTTTCTGGATCGCAATTTACTCCATTTTTTCTAAAAATACCTATGGCCACTATTAGCATGTCCCTATGTTTTTCTTTTTTATCAAGTTAATTATTACAAAAGGTTTTAACCTTGAAAAACATAAAAATTGGCCATAATTTCAGCTTTATTCAAATATCCAGCAAACATATGAAAAAAGCGAAACAGTCAAAGCCTTTTATTCATGTTGAATGTAAAGGATAAATAAATCGGTCTAGTTGTAGGTGATAAAACAAGGGACTACGAAACTAAACGTGTATTTTTTGTACTTTTCATGGGTATCTTCGGTCCGGGTTACAGTAGTATCGTGCACAACTTATTTGTTCGGGGGCACAGCGCAACAGCAATACATTTTTATTACAAATTCCTATTTTTGAATTGGCTAGATGACTAAAAAATTTTTTTTGCTTTAATAGCAGCTCATTCATATAATAAACAGAAAGAAACAATCGGTTTTCGAATAACTATAAAAACAACCAAGATATAAGGTATTAAAGATTTTTCTCCATCTCTTTCTAGCAAAACGGCATTTTACATGGAGTTTATATGGGGGGACCTTTCATTAGGCATAATGTTGTTTGTCATAAAGACGCTTGGCATAAATCACTAAGCATAATAATCGAAAAGCATAACATTAACGTCACATAATTATTTCATTGCATAATTTGTATAAGGCACAATTATCATAATTTTATGAAGCATAATTAATGAAATTCCTAATTTCTTATGACATAATATTGGTAGTCCTAAAATGTTTTGCCATAATTTTAAGTGTCATAATTAATGATATCTCTAATATTTTGGGGCATTTATTTATAATTAGAAATGATGTTATTTTAAGGGATATAATGTTTACTCTGTTTTACTTAACTTTTTATAATAACATTTCATATATTATTTTATTCAAATATGATACTCGAATCTTCTATATTTTCATTTGATATAATTTTTGCATAGTATATATATTGATTTTTTTATTTGAAAAAGTAATTCATTCATGCTACTAGTGACAGAAACAAATCGCTGCAAAACCGACTCCACGTAGTCTTGTTTGTCTACCCCTAGAGTGTTATTCAAACCCGCGTAGGCGCGGAGGGGCGAGGCGGCCCGCGAGCTGAGGAGCAGGTGGTTTTAACTGCGGTTGCGGTGGTGAGCGAAAACCAATCTGCGACGATAAGCTCGCGTGGGACCGCCGGAGCCCCGCAGCGTCGGAGCCGTGACAGAAACCATGCATGTGCATGCTTGCTTGCGTGGTACATGCTTGCTTGCATTGTGCTTGCTTGCATACTTGCTTGCATGTTGCATGTTTGCTTGCATGTTGCTTGCTTGCTTGCATGTTGTATGCATGCTTGCATGCATACTGCATGATACATTGTTGCATGCTTGCTTGCATGTTGCATGCATGCTTGCATGCATACTGCATGATACATTGCTGCATGCTTGCGCGCAAGTTTATGCCTAGAGAAATTCTGCGTAATCGTATTGTTCGTTGTGATTAATATGCTAAACATTATTTATGCTTTGAAAAATTATGCGTCAAGTTGTTCTGTGTTTCGAGTTTATGGGTTTTAATACTTATGACAAATGATTTTCTGCCACACAATATTATGCTTATTACCATTCTGCTTCCTGATTATTATGCGTCTTGACGATTATTTCAATCGAAATTATGGAATATGATTTTATGACAATAATTTTTATGCCTAGAAATAGAGAGCCTTTATATGGCCGTACTCAACGATGACGTCACGGTTGATGTCGGATCTCTGTCTAATCGCTTCAAAATTAACAGCTTAAAATGCTTGTATCTTATGTATTTCTAAGCCGATTTTAATTCTAATTTCACATGATTGCATCTTTTTCTACGCTATTTTAATATTTTATGTCGAGATGTGAAAATTAGAATTCAGTCATCATCCCAATTCTCTCGACCTTAGTGTTTCCTTGGGATAAACGTACACAATGATACAATAATAAGCATTGTGATACAATTAGATAATAACGAGTACTTGCCAAGTCCTAGCTACTTAGCTTAGAATTTGGAGTCGTTTGCGATCACAAAGCATCAGAGTAATTTAATGTAAACGTTCAATCAATCTACATATGTAATGGGGACTTGTCTAATCATAAATTCGTCGGGCACACGCCACGCCTAAACTTGTCTTGTTCCGATGTGCACAAAACGCGTGACTGAAATTTATCAAAGCCAGACGGTAACTTGAATCGTAAATAAATTATTGAACAATAAGTATTTCAAATAATAAAACGGTACAACTGTTTGCGGTAGATATGTACTCGTACCTACCTACTGCATGTTTTTTACTAGAATTATAATATAGAGCTGCCTAAGAGAGAAGGCGTAGACAGTTTATTAAAGGTGTATTTGATCAATCTCACCGAATTCTACGAATCATTTTTAAATAATCAAACGAACTTACCTGCAGTGAAGTTCGATCTTCATTATTCCGTCTTCTTTGAAGATATTTATTTTACCATGTAGTAGCCCCAGCTACGCCCAAACTTACTCGCACATAGCTGTTTAGCGCCATAAAAAAAGAAAGACGCATGTCTTCCTATACCGGCGCTCTCGATGACCACTAACTGATAATGATACGATATCGATGACAACGATAATGGTAAAATAAACCTCGAAGAACGAAGACGGAATAATTTAAGAATGTACCTACATAATATCAAAACGTTTCCGATGACAAATTTTTTTTTAGAAAAGTTTAATGTTTTAATTATTTGATAGAAATACGAGATACCATTACTTAGCAATAGTCTTGATACGAGGAGTCATTTCAGCAATCAATGGTGAATAATTTGTACTTTAAATTGTAATAAAATGGATGAAATATATAAATTAACTTTTCTCATATAAGTGAATTGTAAATTCTTTTTGAGAAATAAATGTCTGAAACCCGAAATAATAGACTTTAAACATAAAGGAACCGGTACAAATAACGATAGTTCGACCTCAAAAAATCATTCCATATCCCTCTAGATCCAACCATTGTAGCATTGTGTTATAAGTAATATGTTAAGTTTATAGAAGTAAGTATTTCACGACGAGAACCACTGCCGACAAACTGCTATGCAGTTTGGCAGAGTTAAGCGTCTGTCAATGAATAGGTAATTTTTTGGTAACAAATAAAAAAAAAAGATAATTTGTAGGTACCATAAGATTATACCTTTGGCACTGATTTATCCCACTAGTACCATAAAAAATATGCAAGTGCGACATCCGGTTTTGATACCCAATCTCTACATATTGATGTAGAGAGGTAGAGATGGCTATAATTGTTAATTTTCACGATATCAATATAAGGTGTTCGATAAAGCGGGCATCAAATGGTTACGGAACAGATAATGTTCCGTAACTATTTGATCTTTTTCCGTAACTATTTCCGTAACGCTTTGTGGAATTGTTGTTATTTCAGTGGATCAAAAGCAATTCGACCAACTTTGTTCCGGTTTCAAGCTTCGGACTCAAATAATATATTAAGCACAAAACATTATAATGATGTAGCAAATTATAAACTCAAATTGCGTAGGTTAAATTATTTACGCTTAGATCGGAGAATGCATACGTTTAAAAACAATGGCTTCATTCTGAGGATTGGATAGATCGCATCTATAATACAACAGTGGGCGTCCATCAGGCATCGCAGCCAGCGGCTCTGCGTAGGTAGGGTTATTAGTACCATATACGTACAGATACCATGAAAAGCTAATGCTTCGAGACTTGGATGATTCAGGATGAAAACACCATTAAGTATTTATTTATTTAAGCTTTTTCGTACAACATATGATCAAGTGTACAAAAGGCGGACTTAATGCCTGAGGCATTCTCTACCAGTCAACCCGTAAAATGTGAGAATGTTTGTTGACGGTGTGCGAATTGGCAAAAATAATAATAAAAGCTAAAAACTCTTTGTTACTACTAAATAAGATATACAAAATGGTGATAAAATGAATACTAAATATGAAAATATATAAATAAGTATAAATATAAATGGATATATACATAAATATCGATATATAAATATATAACATAATAATATACATATCATGTTGTCATACCATTTTAGACAGAAGTAGACAGTTACTAAACAGCGGTTATGACGACTTTTAACCAGGGGGGCGATTTTGTAACTCATCGGCAATCGGCCATCGTATAGATTTGATAATTCTGTTCGCTTAAAACAGATTTTTAAAATGTTTAACATTTTGTAACATCGTCGTTCGAGCGGTCTTGGCATATTTGTCGAATGAATCAACCAATAACCATAGTCAATGAACATAATTCCGCTTTTCTTTATTAACTCATCTATTTTGACAACGATTGCCGATCAATCGATGTGTTACAAAATCACCACCCAGAACAGGAAAGCTCTCAAGAGCGTCGGGGTCTTTCCACGAGTTTTCTTGTTCTGTGCCCCAAGCACGAATACCACTAAGTTATGGTTATCGTAATCGTATTATTTGTATGGAAACTATAGCAGCGCCGCTACGGTCATTTAAGGAACTAAATGGTATCGTAATGGTGATGGTATAGTTAACGAGAGCTAAAGTATGAGAATCGTCAGCACGAACTCACTTTTGACATGTCGTATCGTTTTATTCGACAGCTAGCTATCGTAATATCTCTCACAGAGTATTTTACAGTGAGAGAACTATCGTTACGTTATGAGCTCACGATAGTTTTGCGATAGTGTTTTTGCTGTCCATTTAATATTTCAATCGTTAGCGGATAGTAAGTAAATACGATTACTATACTATACGGGAGCGGTTCCTGCTAGGTGTACTGATTTACGAAAGGGCAATCCACAGTATACCGGGTATAAGTGACGGTGTCCCATTTCTTTTAACAGTGAGTTCAGACCAATGTTAATATTTGTTCACCGATGTCACAGTTCAACAATGATGTTTGTTTTTCCATATGCGTGTGGTGTGAGAGCTCTTTTTTAAGTTGTAGTTTTTCGAGTGTAATAAAGTTGATTAATGTTAAAATTAAACAGTCTCAGAAATAGAAAATGTGTCAAAACTTTAGTGATAACATTTTCACAATTTCTGATGTGGCCTCCGTTTGTATATAAGTTCGGGTTATGTAAATAAACTCTAAAATACGGAGCCCTCGTACGGGATGTTGAAAAGAAAATATATTTCTAATTTACTCTCTAACTATTATGTTTTACGTCAAGATTTTTGATTCACAAATTGACTCTGTGTTATACTCGTAAAACAGAGTAAGAATATTAACTATTTATTTAGCTAAAGTTGGTAAGTTTTGGAACACTCCGTCTGCACCATAAGAGAATTGAGTGTTCCAAATAAACCTTTACCAAATCCTAATAAACCGTTAAAATCTTTTGAATATTTGTGAATAGGTTTCACAAATTGAACACAATTATTCCACATAAAAATGTTAAACATTTTTAACTAATATATTTTGAGACCGGAGTTACAATATTTTCTCTGGTTGGCAGAGTGAGTGTTCCAGTTAATTGACCAGAAATTTCTTCCTATAGATTTCACATTTTTTTTATCTTCAGCGTGATGTTTTCACAATTATTTCCTAAGTTCTTCCTTGATTTCGTAAAAATATTATAACCTTAAGAGCTATAAAAAAAGAGCTCCCACACCACACGCACATTGTTTTTCCCGGAAAAGCTTTAAAGCGAAAAAAAAAGGAGTTTTCATTTTTAATTTTTATTCATGTTACGCAATGTATGGCGCGTCGCACAGAACACAGAAAGAGGTTAGAAAGGCAATCATGCACCGTTTATACGGGAACCGCTGTCGCCAGTTTTGCTCCCACTTCTTTTCCTTGCACCGCCCATGCAAAGTCGCGCGAAATCGGGCTGAACCAATCACAACGCTCACTGGGCTCCTCATTCACAGAAATTCACTGTCGTCAAGAGCCGCGCGTGTACAAATAACATTATTTTAATGATTGACATCAATGAATAGTTATCGATATTAAATATTGCCAGCTATTTAACCATTTGAAATATTTAGAAAACCAAAAAATAATTATTACTTTCATTATACGTTTATAATTAATAATATTCAAGTAATATTTTGTTTCTATGAAACAAAATTATAGCTTTTTAGCTCAAAAATGTTGTAAGTTAGACGTAAAATAAAAGAAAAACTATAATACTATAATGCACCGGTCCGAAAGCATAAACTAGAATGGATAATTTGACAAACGGACGTGCGGTAGTTTAGTTGTTAGGATATTTTGGTTGGATGGAGAAGTAAATATTTGTAAAGTAAATATAAAGTACTCAAATCTTCATGTCTTAATGAAAACTTTTTCTGTAAATCGTTAATAATATCTTCCATTTTGTATACTTTTTTTTTCAAACGTCGATTTTGTGCTTGTATTTTTTTAATTATTTTTTTTTGTCGTTTTATAACAGTTTCTTTAGAAACAAGTATTTAAAAAAAAAAAAAATTCCTGGGTGTTGATGCATTTGAGCTATTACTTGACAGTACATTGAACTGAAAATAATTACGGATTTATTAATTGACTATTACATTTTAAATTAATTTTTATGTTGTCGTTATTTTTACCTGTAAGATTTTTTTGGGACTGTCTTTTATTATCAAAGAGGTTGATGTTATTGAATCAAAAATGTCCTAGAATAAATCAAGTACCTTATATGTAATGTATTTTCTTAAAACTTTACGCTACATATTTTACATAATATTCATAAACATAGCATTACCTGTCTCATCCGTTTTGTTAAATCATTATCGTTTATGTTATTTCTCGCTTCTGTAAGACTACGTTTTTGTGATTTACCATTGTTTAATTTCTCTTTGATTAACGACGAAGTAGAACTTCTCGCATCATTTATCTTAAACATAAAAGAGTTGGCTTACTGATATTGCAATCATATTTGATATCATTAAAAAATTATAATACATACTGCAAAATACAAATACACGACTTTTTCATGTGGTATTACACTGCTTTTTAAATACTTGTTCCCAGATTTTTTTATATCAAAATCATTTTCACTAAAATGTTTTGAGCAAATGGTGCTTGACTTAGTAGGAATCCATTCTTCTCAACCTGTTGCGTCAATCCACTTTTTACGTATATCCGGATCTTTAGGAAAACTAAAATAATATGTCCAAAACAGTTATTAAAAGGGTATAATTGATAGTAAAATATATTTAAAATAAATAAATCAATACAAAGACCACCAACAGACTCGTGAACAAATGTTCGTGCTTATCACACAAACTAACGTAGGAATAAGAACAAGACTAACACAAACATTTGTTCCCGCCAGGATTTGAACCTGGACTGCTTGATGTAAAGCTCCGTTACTGACCACTTTACCACGGCGGCGCGGCGTCCTAACGGCGTGTCTAGTATTCATGATATAACAAGCTGGCCACCTACCTATGCTCAAATAGTCATATAAATATTATGGTGATATTAAAAATTCTAAGTTGTAAAATTAGTTTAGAATTTGCCCATAATTTTTTTACTAATCGAACTAATTGTATCGTGAAAATTGAAATTAATTTTACAATTTTAATCTTTGATTACATCGCCGTACTTATATGAATAGGATGTTAGAAAGGGTAGGTGTTAGCTTCGCCAAACATTCTGTATTCGAAAAGTAATAATTATTATTATGGCATTTTAAGTGACAAATAATATGTTATTTTTACTTAATACAAATATTTTAAAATATAAATTTATCGATAAAATGTAATGCGAGCACGGCACTATCCCTTGTACTGCGACTACTGCGTTAATGCTCATTAAGCCAAATGCGTCACTACCGAAAGCAGTGTACTAAATTACGCGCTTTAAGTAATATGGCAAAAATCGCGTGCGTACATTACCAGTAATGTATATTTTTTAGTAAAATATTATGTAACTTATCGTTATGATCAGTTTTGGTGGATTTTGACATTATGATCTATGGAATATGGTCATTATGATCAATTTACTACTTACCGATGAAAAGAAATTCCTTCTTTAGCTACACTTGATACCTGACTTCTTGTTTTACAAGTAATTATAGCACAAGAAGGCATTTTTTTATATTTATAGCGCCGCGCTTCACGATACACTCACTGTTGTTGTCCGTCAGTGATTAAACGACGCGTTCACGTTGCGGGGCCACAACTATGAGCATTTGCTCATAGTTGTGGCTACGCGTGCCCCGCCCACATAGCCCTTCTAACCTCTTTCTGTGTTCTGTGGCGCGTCGGCATCATTTTTGTACCGATTACACCGGTGCGTCGACATTCGAGAACTTAAACAGCTGATTCCGCGCGCAGTATGATGGAAATGTTATACGATTTGCATTTCGAAGTTTATTATTTGTGTATTTATTCTGGTTTTTTGATAGAATATGATTTGTAATCGTTAACTTAGTTATATTACACCAGAAAATTTAGAAAAAAAAGCGGAATATTAATGAATTTTCCGGGAGAAAATTTCTGTGATTTTCAAATTAGGATCATGTTCTGAACTTACTATTAAAAGAAATGGGACACTTTTATCCTGTATGTAGATTCGTGTGTGTTATGCAGAAAAAGTAAAAAGTTGTTCATACTGCATCGAGACGAGAATAGGAGTCAAAACTGATTTTTGTACACGGCAGCTGATCTCGGTAGAAAACTAGAGACTCACCATTTGCGCGGCTGATATTGCAGTTCACGAGACCTTATGATCTCTTAAAACCATCTTAAGCCAGAGTGAGAGCGAGATGGCGCTACACGCTGCAATAGCGGTGTCTCTATTTGAATATGTTTAAGCCTTACTCTAAGCCAGCGTTTCTTAATATGTAGGCCAAGCACGAATATTAATTTGTAAGATTCGTAAGGTTAACGTATCGAGTTCATGATATGATGGCGCTAGTACAGTAAGCTCCTTGTCAAGCTATGTATACCGTTTAACATTTGGACCGTTCTTATGGCGCTCGTAATAGTGGCGGTTTTCGTAGTGTAAATGTAAAGCTTGGATGCGAGCTAACTGTACGTAGCACGAAGCTTTGCAATCGTAAAATATTCGGATGTTTTGAATAGCCAGCCTTCGGATTTGACGATACTATACGTCAAAACCTTGTTTGTGCTCGTAATCTTCATACAAATGTTCAACGTTACGCTACGAAACTTTACACAAAAGGTTTGTGCTTCTTTTAGTTCCAAGCAAGCCTTGTAGGAGCGCTGTACAATTCTCATACAAATATTTCACGATGACGATTCGAATACTTTGACGCAAATGTTCTTTATTTCCTAGAGGCCATAAACCGAAAAAGGTTAAGAAACGCTGCTATAAGCGATCACTAAGGTCCCTGCGCAAGCGCAGGTGCTCTCTGTTTCTTCAATCGCATAGTCCGTTGGAACGGTACCTAACTAGGATTGTCACCATTTTTTGAAACAAATAAAGTATTTTATTCAGGTAGAACAAAAAAATTTTTTACAAAAATTAAAAACCGACTTCAAAAACACTGAAAACTTAAAAATTATATAAGAAGTTTCGAAACTGGTTATGAAACTTTGGTTACGAATGTGGATGAAGGGGACAACAGCACACTTCTATCTTGAAGTCGGCGCCAAACAATGATCTCCTAGAAAGTGTTAAAATTTGTCACCGACTTCAATATAGAAGTGTGATTTGTCTGTACCTATTCTTATATTATTTTCAAGTTTTCAGTGTTTTTGAAGTCAGTTTTTATTTTGTGTAAAAAAAAATATTTTTAACTTTTTAGTGAATGAAATCTTTTTAGTGAAAGAAACCCTAATTTAATACCAGCTCACCTTGGGTGACCTGGTATTAAATTAGTGTTTTCCTCGATTTTCTATGGGATCCCATCATCAGATCCTGACTTTGGTGACCATGGGACCACCCTTGCAGTATACTCTATCAAGTACAAAAAGAATTTTGGAAATCGGTTTAAAATGACGGAGTTATAAGGTAACAAACATAAAAAGAATACAACCGAATTGATAACCTCCTTTTTTGAAGTCGGTTAAAAACAAAGTACAGAGCGTGAAAAATGAGTAAGTACCTACTTATTTATCTTTAAAAACATTTTTTGTTGCTCTCCGCAATATTTAATGAATATTTGTCGTTCTGAAAGATTGTTGCAGTATCTTTGCAACAAAAAAAAATTAAAGTACCTACCTATACTGATATAATATAATAAAAAAATAATCAGCTCGTTTTAATTAAGTTTAAGGAAACTTTGTTGAGTGTCTTGGTATGGTAGAATATAAAATATGCCCTCACGAAAAAGAGGACAATAGGTATTCTATTTTAGAGTAAGGGTGGCAACTCTAATACCCTCGACCGGGACCGGGACGAGATCTGGCGCAGAACTCGGTTTTCCACGAGTCTAGTATTACGCACAAATGAGTTCATGATATTTTACATTTTGATCACACACCGTGACCGACCATGGCGTTAAGTAAAACCGTTTAAGTAAAAAAAAATACTACTTGTTTTTTAAAGTGGCTTTCTGTTATTCTTCTAACCTTGTTTCGTTACAGAACAATTATTTTTTAAACAACCAAAATAAACTATTTCATATTTCATATTTTCTTAAAGAGTCTTTTAGTAAGAATGTGTAAATTTTTCAAAAATCTTAAAATAGCCAGCTTTTTATTTTCTTGGTTAATTCAGTTGAAACGTGAGAACGAATAGGTAGTTCGATGAGTTTAATTTAGAGGAATGTCCTAAAAGTTTTTGCCGAATATTTGCTTTGAAAATCAATCATAAGGGATATGTACCTAAGTGAAAAACATTGGGTTTTAATTTTGTGGATTTCTAATCAACTTCAGAAAAGGATATCATCATAGGGTATCTAATCATTTACATTACATTTGCGAGAAACGCAAGCTCTCTTATACCGGGTGTAACTGAACACCCCAATAACATTTAAGGGGCATATAAGTTAGATACTAAATGGACCTTCGGTGCTTGTCTGAGACCTGGAACCCTAATACTTTCAGAGTTATTTGATTTTAAACTGAAAGCAAAAACTTTCAACTGACAACCATAATCAGCTCTTAACACAAAATAAATTTAAATACAAAATGACACGTGACAGACGTGAGCGTAGAATTCCTCCTACACTTACGTAGGGCTGTCGGTACTTAATACCAAAAAATAATTTATTTAGTTTGTATGGAAAAAAGTAGGTTTGTTAGCCCTAATATTTTTCTTACAGAATCTCCACTTCTGATGGATACATAACCTTAAATGTTATTTGGGTGTTCAGTTACACCCTGTATACTTATTTCATTTAAAGCCTATAGAGAAAGTGCAATATTTTTATTATTGTGTTTATTGTAAAGGATCCAATGTAAAATAGATCACAAATATGTGAAAAATTCAATTAATACAATTTATTGCAATAAAATGCAGTCTGAAACTAACAGTTTCAAATTTTGCGCTAAAATGGGCCTATAGTTTTGATGACGTCACTCCTGTTTGTCACTCATTTGTCGCTAACATCCAATTAAATATCACAGGGAAAGTTTCCTTTAGTTTCGAACTAGTTATTTTAAATGGGCATCAGTATCTTCTAGTCAGAACAATGTTATTATTGTTCTGAAAAAAAGGCCTGTGGATTTATGTTTTGTACCAATGTGTCTATCAACTTCAAAGAAGTTCCCAAATACATTGTTTTTAACTGGAACTTCTGATCTAAAGTTGGAAAAATGGATGTAACACGATAACCTTCTTTTCGTACTTTATGCTCTAAATGAAACACGAAAGCGTAACTGTGATTTAATACGTAGTAGGTAGTTTAGTTCCTTTAATTTCTATACTCGAAAACTCTGCACTTTCAACAAAAAAGTTACTATCATGTCGACACTAACTCTTGGTAGGTTTCTGGAGTCTATTTTTGTAAAACCAACTACCATTTTTTATTACAGAAAAATAAAAATAATTTTCGTAAAAATAATGTTTAACTTTACATCTGAAGGGACATAAAACACAAATGACATCACTGGTCGTTGATTGGTAGATGAAGATGCGTTCCGTTTCACGTATTTTTATTTCTCAATTATTCATGAATAGTATTAACTAAAATAAAAACGTTGCCAACATTATTGTTTTACGTTTTTATGACATTTTAATCACAAATCGTTCATAAATATTTTATTGCATCTTCCCCATTATCAGATTGTGTGTAAGTCAATCAGTTAGCATTCTGTAATTTCACAAATTGTATTCATTAGCATTATATATAAATGAAGTGCTATCTTACGACCCTTGGGAATCTCGTCAATGTTTTCGGAGCTAAGCTGGGCGCCGTAAGTTACGGCCGGGAGACGCAATAATTTCTCGGCCGACACTTTGCGAATCGCCTTCGGTTCAAACTGCCCCAGCATCAGCTTATTTGCGCGTTTCCTTCATAACGCGGCGAAAATATGGCGCTGTTAGCACTAACTCAGCGTCGCTACAAAGGTCTGAGCTGGAGCCATGCATTGTTGCAAATTATTGCGCCAATATGTTGTCGGTATTGAAATACGTTTTGCGAGACATCTTTCAGTTTTGTTTGCACTGGAAAGAGTTGTAGAATGTATTTTTGGTTGTTAATGTAATAGCTTAAGAGTTATGTTTTTATTGAAGCCAATTTTAAAGTGTCGGTCGTCTATAAGGAATTTGGGTTTATGAGTTTTGACACGAGGGTGACCACTTGTAAACAGACATGTAGAGCACTGTGTTTATTGCTCTAATGACAATGAGACTTACATAGATATATTCAATATATTTCATCCACTGGACGGACTGTTCTACAGAAATGATAGTGGAAACGACAGCTAATTTTTGTGCCGATTTGAAGCGCCACTCAATGACAGGCGAGTGTTCCGAAAACTAATTTCTTCAAACTCGTTTGCGAATTCTAGGCCATCTCGTCTCTAGTCTATCATCTAGGTTAATATTTTACTTATTGTGTTAGTTTATTGGTATCATTTTGTGTTTCAAAATTTGAAACAGCGTATTTGATAAAAATTAAAACAAAAAATCATAACATTTAGTTTCACGGACCTGAGTACATTGACGTCATTGGGACACGCATGTCCTGTAGGCCAAACACGAATATTTGTAAGATTCGTAACGTTAACGTGTCGAGTTCACGATCACGATACGATGGCTAGTACGTAGCACGAAGCACCTTCGCAATCGTTAAATATTCGTACGTTTTCGATAACCAGCCTTCAAATTTGATACTATACGTCAAAAGCTTGTTCGTGCTCGCAATCTTTACACAAATGTACGCTACGCTTACATTACGCCACGAAACGTTACACAAAGGGTTCTTTCTTCCAAATTTAGTTTCAAGTATGCCCTGTAGGGGCGCTGTACAATTCTCATACAAATATTTTACGATCACGATACGAACGCTTTGACGCAAATGTTCGTGCTACCGAATGTCACTCACGCAGGTGTAAGATACACCATAGACAAAACATTCTTTTCATCCCCCATCTCGGAAAGAGCATTTTTGCTATTCGATATCTGATTGCAAAAGTCGTTTTTATCCGCTTGAGGTAAAAGTAAATTTGAATTTAGAACATCGCGTGCACTAGGTATGTGATTTCAAAACATCATTAAACCTATTTACTTTTATCTCCATGGTGCCGAATTTATCATACAACTTTTTTTAAATTTGTTATAAACTCAGACTCTGAACCTCCTTGGTGTACTTTTGTTTTTAATTTGCTTTGCGCGCGCCATTTAGTTTTGACGTCGTATTGTTATAAATAAGAAACTTGAAAACAAGTAAACATAATAAAAATGTTTTTCTGTAATACTTACCTATCATTATATATGTACCTAAACTGAAATAAAAGTATCTTGTGATTGTAAATGTTTTACTTTGCATTTAGTCATTTCCTCGCTGAGGGGGGATGAAAAGTTACGTGTTGCACTCGAGTGCAAAGATTTTTCACCTTGTGCTCTTTCGATTCCCTCGCTAACGTTCAGGATTCTAATTTTTTAATCACTCGCTGCGCTCGTGATTCAATTTAAGAATCCTTCGCTTGCTCGGTCATCAAAGTTGAGCACGTGGTTAAAAAGCAACTTTGCACTCATGTATAACAAATAACTATTATATCATCCTTGGATACACGCAAAGGCTATGCACATTAGCAGCGCGGGTCCATCCGTCCGTGTGTACCGTGGCCCTGGATAGCCACGAATTAAGTAAGTAGTGGAAACTTCGATTCAAGTGGTCTGATATGACAGGCAGCTAATGAGCGTTGACATGCAGCGGTAATGAGCGTGGACATAGTGCACCGCGTGCGCCGCAGTGGAGTAGCGCGAACTCAATGGTTTATGTATGTAAGTAGGTTTGCAAGTACTTGCAATTGATCCGATCAGTGGGGCGATTTTATAGCGTATCGGCAATTAGTCATTGCAAACCTCGATAATTTTATTAGATAAAGAGCATTTTCCACAGGCGCTTGTGACGCGTCAACGTATGTGTGTGTGTGTATGCACTCGGTCTCGTTTGTGCACTAGTCATTTTCGTTTGTGCACTAGTCATTTTTTACATACGACGAGGCAGCTCTTGGTCTTCGTCTCACCTAATGGTAAGTGACGATAAGGTCGAAGGTGGATGTGAGCTTCACCTGGAATCCACAACAACTGAGGAAGTGACTATCTATATACAAATAAATAAAATTGAAGTGTCTGTTTGTAATGTCAAAATAACAAGTTTTTACTAAATGGGTATGAATGTATATCGCGTACCAATAACAAAAACACAATTAAATTTTTTTTATCTGTCTGTCTATCTGTTTGTTTCCGCTAATCTCCGGAACGGCTGGACCGATTTTGACAGGACTTTCACTAATAGATAGCTAATTATATAAATTATAACATAGACTACTTTTTATCAAGATCGGTCCAGCCGTTACTATTCCACGCGGACGAAGTTGCGGGCACAGCTAGTTTTACCTATGATTGTCGGAACACAACAATGCTATATGGTGGTAGTTAGCCAGGCGGGCTCAGAATCCCTACCACCAACCATACCGAAAGAAAAAAATTCTGCCTCCATGGGGAATCGAATTCAAGACCTCCCGATCAACACCCAGTGGTTCACTTGACCACGAAGGTGGTCGTGATTCAATCTCAAGAATTTAAAAAGGAGCTAGCGCGTGGAGTAGCTATAACACAACTTAGTAGAGATTCATACTCATTTTTCCTTACCTGTGTAATCTAAATAGTATGTTAAATCGAACATTACAGTCGATATACAAGTGTAATACCCAACAGCATGCTGTTTCTCCAGAACACACTGGCGCACTTGCAAGCGTGTGGATGGTTCCCCTAATTTTGCCAAAGAGTTGCATGAGTTTGTGGTAAGTGCCCAGCCCGATAGTATCTCTACGTCACAAGATGCGCCATAGTCGTATGGTAATTAACAGCCCCTCGGAGCCACTTTTATTGTTTTTTGAGTTCAATCATTGAGAATGACAATAAAGATCGATTTGGTTTACCATTACTATTATTTTCCCCGAGTACTATTGAAGGTGCGCTTAGATAATTATAATCCTAATCGTCGTTTGTGATAGCAAAAGTGTCATTCCTAAAACGATTGAGTCATACTTGTATATGAGCAACTCATGCTGTATCCGATTAAAGCTTACCTTTATTGGATCGGGTCGAGCATACTATGTTTGGCGATGATACTTAAGTCATTCGTCTTTTTTGCGGGCGCTCAATGAGCGAGGAATCGATGAATCAGCCATTTCGTTTGGTTGCAAATGTCTTAATTTGTATTCTGTATGAATGTTAACCCTCATTACATAGCCAATAGCGACTTTGCTGAAGGTCGAAAAGGTATACAATCGATTTATTTGAATGTTGTAAATTGTACGCCATATTATTCAATATTGTGATTGGTGGTGGTTACTGAATACATAATTGTGACATTCATTTACCATTTTTTATAATGCGATAAATTTAAAAATGAAGTAATAATGCTAACGGGAACGTAATTTTACGCTATGAACTCCAGCTAAGGAACAAAACGAAGATGTTCGAGCAATATTTCATATGGAATGTTTTAGTTACTACTACCGAAAAGAATAAGCTTCCAATTTATACGTAGAAAAACTAGCGAATGAGGAAACGGACGAATCAGGATAATGACAAACTAGAGAAAATATCAACCAATTGAAACTGACGTATAGGTAAACTGGCAAACTAGGGAAATTGACAAATTAGGAAAATGACCAGTGATATGCTAACTCGTTCGGTTATTTTCGAAAACAAATTGAAAACCACTGTAAGCTTTAAAGGTTAAGTGACTGACATTAGGTACATTTTAAAGAAATATTTCTTGTCATAAATTGTATTGTTAAGGAGTTTCAGTCTCACAATAATAACTAATTACTTTAACATATTCTTCAACCAGGCCGATTACCAGAATGACGTGTTAAGCCTATGTATACAGTTTGTAGCATCTTATTATAAGACCCATTTATGCTAACAGCGCTGATACAGAACATGGCGCATTACAAACGATAATATCTTCAATTATTTATTTGACACCCCCGTTTGCTTGAGATAGCGAAACCGGCGTGGGCTGATCTGTCGTTGTGCTTGAAAGACTCTGTCTTTAGGGACCTCTCAACGCTGGCCGGGGAGGCGTTGAGCTAAATAAAAACATAATAATAACACACCGGTCGATTTACGGAAATTACTGTTTTAATTGAGAATCGCACACATCGGAATGGGGTACGTCGTACGTACCACGGTAATGTAGCCGTACGGAGCGGTTTTTCGCATAAGTGTGTGTATTTGACTTACTGATATTAAAATGTAGGTAGGGGTTTATAATGTGTCAGCGAATTGGGAATCGTGCGTATCTGATCCCGAATGACTCTCCTTGTGGTCAAACGCCCAGCAGTTGACGTACTCCCCGTCACAGTGCACATTTATCACGACTGTTGGAGGAGTTGAATGTAGTACAATCCGTCATAAGCAATTATTATATTTCACAGCTTTGTATGAATATTCGTAAAACGGTCCATAAATTATAGGCATTGATTAAGTGTCAACTGTAACCATTTTACGAATATTCATAAAAAGCTGTCAAATAGAATTTTCTTATGATGAATTGCACTGTACGCAATTCATAATACGAATTATATTATTCAGCCAATGCGGCCTTTTTAGGTCCGCTGTTCTTTTTCCAATTTTGAACATCTGACAGCTGTCAAGGTGTTTTCAAAATGTGTGGGAACGGAAACGTTTTGGATTTTGGTGCAAACTTTGTAAATAGTGCGATTGCTCCTCTGTTCTCTTTCCAATTTTGTACATGTACTAGTAATCTGGTGCATCCTTTAGATGCGGATAGTTAAAATTTTATATAATTCTTAAATTGACATATTAAACTTACACTCTTCTATTGCACTCCTTGCTTCTTTTGAATGGGAGATTTAAGACATTTAATTTTGATCCATTGCGGGTCTGGTACGGTGTCACGTCATCATTATCATCACCACAGCTCATATACGTCCTCACCGAGAGGCACGAGCCTACCCTAACATGTTAGGGCGATTAGGCTTTAGTCAAACCACGCTGCACGCCCAGTGCGGATTGGTTGACATCACATACACCTTTGAATTACTTCGCAGGTGTATGCAGGTTTCCTCACGATGTTTTCCTTCACTGTAGGAGCGTCAGATAAACGTACGTATGCAATTCGTGAAACAAAAAACACATTGGTACATGGCAGGATCGATCGCGGGCCTCCTGATTCTACTCGGGACACAGTCCAGTGCCGAGGCCACAACAGCCTTCTCAGACGTAGGTTCTGATCGATGGAATACTAAGGCCCGTTTTCCACCAAAGCGGAGACGAAACCCCCGTACCACCTAACTCATAGCGATTAACGATGGCGATCGTTATCGTTATTATATCACAGCAAACTCCGTGAAATTAAAACGATAGCGAGCCATTCGCTATTGCCTTCGCTCATCGCTATGAGTTAGGCTGTAGGGCCGCCGTTATAGTGCGATGTATGGAAAAACCACAGTCCGCACATATCTTCTCCGCTCTGCTCAACCGTTTTCACTGAAGCTGACCGGAGACGAGACGTGGAAATAACGAAATTCTATTGGTTGCTTATAACACATCTCGTCTCTCGTTTCGTCTCCGCTCTAATTGAAAATGGGAATTACAGCGCAAAAATTATCACAGACAAAACGACCCTTACTATTTTATTATTTTAACTCTAACTTAAAAGTCTTTATTCAATATTACTTACTCGTTTATTGACATCAAACAAATAGCGAAAATCTAATTAACCGAGAATCAATTAGAAACTAAAGGCCTCGGCATACGTAACGTGTTTTTACTCGGACGGAACGGGACGGGAAATTTTGGAAATATCGTTTTATAGAAAATGTATCCGATAGTGTATACGTCACGAGCACACGGACGGGACGGGAACGTGGCGCCCACGTGAGGGGAAAAATATCGTCGGCGACGATGTTTAGCACGTCCCGCCCGGCACGTGCCCCGTCTTGTCCGTGGTTTCGCTGCGTATGCACACTCACTCCGCTCGCTTCAGATACCTTTATAGTGATGTCACAAGAATTGAAAATGGAAGATCAAAAACTAATCGAGTGTGTACGTTCATATCCAGCTTTGTATAATTTTGTAGACGCAAAGTATTTAGATACGAAACATAAAAATTTTCTGTGGCGTAAAATTGCAGTCAAATTATTACTCACTGAAAACGATAAGTTTCATTTAAGTTTTTTACTGCATTCATAACTTTATTAATAATATTTTCGCACCACCTACTCAAGATTGGTTAATTTTAGGTCATGTAAACTCAATGTGAAGTTGTAACGTGGTGGGGTGCAGGAGTGACGCAGTGGTGCAGTGGTTGGTTAGGGAAATAGGGCCGATAAATTAAGCACCAATGGTTACGTCACTGTTTATATATTTCTCTTCCACCGTTACAAGTATTTACTTCCCTAACCACTGCACCACTGCGTCGTCGCTGAACCTCACCACGTCACAAAGTAACTCATTTTAAGCCTCTAAAAACAGGGATATAATATTATACTGAATTTCATTAATTTCTATTTGGAACACAAAAAATACTTAAATTTTGATAGAAACCCATCTTATATTGTTAAGCGAAAAAAATAATGATTCAGATTCGACAACATATGCTCAAAAATTTGTGAAATTCTTCTTGTTCTCTTGTTTGCCATGTAGG
This sequence comes from Schoenobius gigantellus, assembly GCA_963935595.1. Lineage (NCBI taxonomy): Eukaryota > Metazoa > Arthropoda > Insecta > Lepidoptera > Crambidae > Schoenobius > Schoenobius gigantellus. Next base: position 12,627,167 of record OZ012544.1, on the reverse strand, counting down.
TACAGAAAATCTCCTTTTCCTCTTGGCAGCTATAGCATTTTCGTCATCTAAAGCAAGCAATTATAGTCAATTCTTCAAATGAAAAGTCCATCTTTCCTATTCACAACACTAGCACGTTAGTTACGAGTCACTGCCACGTTGCGTATGCATTAAACTCCACGTCAGGGTTTTCTAAACCACGTCCCGTCTCCGTGCCGTCCTCGCTCCGTCCACGTTCTGAGCACGTTACGTATACCTTAAGATATTTAACATTTCATGTAATCCTTGTAAATATACAAACCCCATCCAAGATACAACCTAGATGTACATATAGAAATAAATCGTATTCAAATTTACAAGTTGAAAATGTAATAGGTGAGCACATGTTATATCTGAAACAAATTTGCTATTCCACGGACGAGCGCTCTCCCGATCTAATTTTATGACAGATACATTGTACGATGTATTTCTATTGTTCACCTTTGTTTCACCTTGCACGAGTTGCATACAAATGTCTTTGTACCCGGAATCACTTGTGTTTATTTAAACTTGGAACATGGCAAAATTGAAGTTTGAGGACGTGACTGCGTCATCTTTAAAAACATCAGGATTTGACGTATCTTATATTTAACTTGTTCTGAATTCATTGATCCTCCAGGAAGGAGCAATTTAGTAATATACGGGTGGGATTAAAATCTGAAGGACAATAATTATCTTATATGGGATTTAAATCTGATGGACTCTTCAGAGTCGCTCGCTGGAGCCGCGGATGAACTTTGGAGATCTTTGTGTTCTAGTGAGACGTTTCAGTGGCGAGTGCTCCGAGCCTATCATAAAATGTCGAGAACTATTTGACCTATGAAAATAATATTTGGCAAGAAGGTCAAGATAAGACATGTCAGCTAAGAACAATTTTTACGAAATTCCACCCTCAAGGTAGTGAAAAGGCGTTGAAAGTTTGTACGGCAGTCCGTCATTTTTGAAGCTAGAAGTATGAAATTTGGTATTAAAGCTAATAAGTAGTTAAAATAAGTGAAGACGTGTTTAAGCATTTTTAAAATCCCTCCTTGGAATTGTGAAATACTGGTTGAGTTTTTAGTTTGCGCTTTACACAAACAACTCCTCAACGTATTTCAACAGGGTATTTTTAAAAAGTTTCTTCTTTTTATTTTGAATTATTTTTACTACGGGAAAAATTTCCACGGGTAAAACTAAAATAACGAGGGCGGAAGCTGCGGGCGGACAGCTAGGTATCTAAGTTCGTATATTTAAACCTACAAGGTCAAATATTATGTTGCCTTCTACCTAATTTGAAATTTGTTTTGTTTTTGACATTAGTGTGTCTGCAAAAGCCTATGTTCAACACAGATTTTTGAATTTAGGAATTTTTGAAACTTAATTATTTAAAGTAGTTTTAAACCTTTTAGTGACGAGGGATCATTTTACAAATATGTATATGAATAAAGTGTTGTTTGTTTTATCTGTAATATTTTTTTCGGAAGGCTTCACTTCGGCTGCTTCCAGGGACCACCAGTAGTCCGCGGACCACCGGTTAAGAACCACTCATTGAAACAATACTCAAACTAATTTGCGTGACTTGCGTTGCGTGTCTAAGATGAATACATCACGTAACTGTACCACTAAGACGCCGTAATATAAAATGTTTGATAAATTTAACCATACGCGACGATACAACAATAACGTAATTTGTAAAGCCATTATGCTAATTTATTGGTGTCTTATCGACATCACCATTCGAGAAATGGACCACCGAGTAAGTGAAAAGTGGCTCTTTCGTTCGCTAGGTATATTTATTCGCCGCTCTACATAAAATATCCAACATGGAAATGTTGAAACCAACCATTTTGCTGCGTCATCTGTTTTTAATCTGTGCAGCTGATTGGACTGTCAGTTTTAGAATTATGAGGTACCTGTTTTGGCGTTTAAAATTTTTACATAAATACCTATCTGAAATATTAGCTGTTGTTTTATTAAAACAACAAAATAAATGGTATAATAATTTCAAGCATATTTAACTTTTGTCTATAAGTAATATAAAGCTTAGAGATTCATCGCCAAGAAATAATTGATATGGTGTGACTTCTGGGTCATATTATTTCAATATAGGTAAGACTGGCTTTTAATTTTTTGCACATAACCTGATGGTGAGTGACTATTAGGCCGAAAGATGGAAGCGAGCTTTACCTAGATTTCTAAACAACTGATAGCTATCTGGCTTACCTTTGATTGTCGGATCACAATAGTGCTGAATTAACATTGTTACTATAGCCACAAATAGGTATACCTAGGTGAGTCGGGAATAGGAGACCAGTCGGTCGGGCTTGCCCGGGCGCGTGCATAGTGGAGTCGCAGTGTGGACCTTACCTAGCGCGCCCATAAGGGCAGGGAGAACACCGGGGGGTTTTAGTGATGCGTAGGCCTGGCACCCTACGGGAGAGCAGGCTCAAACCACACACGACCTATTACCGATCTCATGGTTTTGCAAATGATATCATATTAAATAATGAACAATTTGTAGTTTTTATAAGTAGGTACTTCTTAAATTGGTCGATTTATACATTCGCTGCTTTTTTAGCTGCTAACTTTAATAAGGTCTATTTTTGAGCGTCCCAGTGTATATATTTCTCTGTTGCATTGCGTATAAATTCCGTTTTCCGTCCTATTTATTTAACAAAATATATTGGATCATATTCACGCTTTCTGTTTTTTACTACGTATTCGGCGTATATAGTAATAATAATTAAATTTGACAAAACAAAAATCTTTTTGTGGTTCGATTGGTTATTATGGGACTGATTCTGAGCCACTCCTGTAAAAGTTCCTCGTTGTTTTTTAACGTGGTATAATGTGTTTTTTTAATTGGGACCTCAGATTGGGATAGTATAGGGAAATCTGTTACCATAGATGGTACAGAGAAACTGTTTATGGAACCATCTTCTTTTAGGAAATTATAAGTTTAGCATAGTGGCATAGACATATAAGTGTGAATTGTTCCGAAAAATTAATGAAATTGACTTTTTGTTAATGCGGGTTCAGCAGTAAGAAGCAACTTTTTGTATCAGAAGTAAAAAATGTGATAGCAGAGGTTGCTCAATTTTTTTCATACCACAAAAATGTATTATAATCAAAGTATATTGCAGGAGGGAAACACAGATGATAATATCATCCAAAAAATTCATTATACATTGTAACTCCCAATGGCTACGGATTTCCCCATACTGTCGAAGTCAAAAAGCACATCACCATCACAGGGCTGCAATTGCTTAATATGTCAAGTGTGTCATAAAACATTTTCCATTCAGCTTGCAACAATGGTGATCGTTGCGGCCACACACGTCGCTCGCGTATTGCCGTGAACTGAACATAAAACAAATTACATCTTAATTAATACGGAAAATAACGCAGCAGAGAAACCTCGGAATTGTTAAGACGCGATTAGTAACGGTTTTTTGGTGTCCACCATTTAACAATTCCCAAAAACCACTCGTGCCGGTCGGTAACCCTCGATTGAATATTTTAGTAGTTAAAGTTTTTGGGACAGCGATGAAGGTTAATAAACACGTATAATAATTATATCTGGTATTCACCGCGACACCTTTGTTTCTGTACCGATTGTTTAACTGGTTTAAGAATGTGTCTGAGCAAAAGCAGCTATACAGCTATATAGCTAACATACATCATATCGTTATAATATCATTAAATCTCGTGTCACAGTGTTTGCTATCGAGCTCCTCCAAAACTTGACCGATTTTTATATCTTTTTTGTGTATATTTGGTAGGTCTTATAATAGGTCGTAGGCTATTGTATATAGCCCTAGGACCTGGGTAATAAGGATGGCCCTCTCCAAAAATGTATTGATTGTTGAAACTTTATTAAAGCAAGACGTAGTTCGCGGGTACAGCTAGTAAATATTAATCAATCAGCAATAAAAAATATATTATAATATTTAGATAAAAGTTTGATTCTGTATAAACATGAATGAAATGATTCCTATATTTAGAATTTAATGAAAACCATAAACAAGTCTAGAAGTCAACAACCCAGGGAACATTCATAAATGTAATGGTAATGTTTCACCGATTACTTAAATAAAATCGTTTTTAAACTTTTTTTATATAAATATACAAATATAATTCACTAAATACGTCCTCAGATTTATATTGATAGGTATATGTTGTGCGCATACGTTACAGGAAATCATACCAAAAAACATAATGTCGCGAAAGCGGAACATACGTACCTATACATACTCGTACGTTGATGATAGAATGACGTCAGGAGATGATAGAGTTCCGCTTGGACAACCTGTGGAATTCTAAATCGCCCCATACTATGGGCGATTCGGAATTCATTTTGTAACTCAAAATTTAACTCGATTGCTTTAGTTGGCAGTCAATGTAGCGTCAATACAAGACTGCGATTGCCGTCTTTATAAAGCCGTCCATCTTTAGAAACACTACCACCACTTACACCCATCGTGTAAGTCTTTTATGCACGGGTCTCTCCTAAGACGTGGAGGAATAGCCAACCATACCATACCAACCTGGGTTGTTGTAGGGCTTTGTACACATGGTAGGAAAGCTCTTGGTCTTCACCTCACCTGATGGCCAAAGATAGAAGCGAGCTTCATCTGGACCCCTCAATAACTATGGAACTGGCTATCTGAGGTAAGATAGCCAGTTCCATAGTTATTGAGGTAGTCGGAATACAACAATAATTTTTTCAACACACTTCCTCATAAAGTGGCTCTAATCCCATGGCAATTAGGCACATAATGACACCTATAATCAAACTGTGACTTTTTCATTACTATTATTCACGAGTGAGTAATAGTTTTTTTTTAAATATTATTGGTTGAGTTACGCTTACACCTGCGCTAAAATGCTATCCGCGAAAAGCCCAAAAAAAAGAAACCTCATTTTTTAGTCTATGGCCGATGCGCGCGCATAGGAAAACTGATTAATTTTTCCCGCCATTACGAAATTTATTAGTCTATGGCCGATGCGCGCGCATAGGAAAACTGATTAATTTTTCCCGCCATTACGAAACATTTTTCACAACTCGTCTCGTTTTCTCTTTTGAAGCTATTTAGTTAGTTATTAATTAAGATGTCTGCAAATACAATTTATGAAGAAAATTATTTATGTTGTACACCGCCCGATATAAGATGTGAAGCCCAGAACGTTATGGAAAGTTTACTACCAGCAAACTCAAAGGAAAAATATCTATTAGCGTACCAAAATTTCATACAATGGCAGAACAACAAGAATACGCAGTCTTTTTCAGAAAATGTGTTCATGGCGTACTTTAAAGAATTATCTTCTAAGTACAAACCTAGCTCTTTGTGGTGTATTTACTCAATGTTAAAAAGTACAGTCCGAACAAAGAATGGAGTGGACTTAAAAACATACTCGAATTTGTCAGCTTATCTAAAGAGACTATCTGATGGATTTAGAAGCAAAAAATCAAAGGTTTTATCATCTGATGATATTGAAAAATTTATTAAAGATGCTCCAGGTAACCAATATTTGGCTACAAAGGTTAGTTAAATTAATTTTAATTAAATATTTAATAGCAGCTTGTGTTGTGTGTTGACCTTAATTATTGTTTCTTTTGTTTCAGGTTGCTTTAATATTTGGTGTAACTGGTGCCTGTAGGATACAAGAATTAACAAATATAACTGTAAAAGATATAGAGAACCATGGCCAGATGCTTTTAGTGAAGATACCTATCACGAAAAATAAAATACCTAGGTCATTCACCATACACGGTCCATTCTATGATATTGTTAAGAAGTATGAAAGTTTGCGTTCGCCAAAAACAAAAAATGACCGTTTCTTTCTAAATTACCAGAATGGTAAATGTACCTGTCAGCCTATAGGTATAAACAAATTTGGTTCTATGCCTAAAGAAATCGCTAAGTTTTTGGGTTTAGTAGATGCTGAGAGCTACACTGGACATAGTTTCAGAAGAACTTCAGCTACATTGCTGGCAAATTCCGGAGCTGATATAATGACTTTGAAGCGACATGGCGGGTGGCGATCTAGCAATGTAGCAGAATCATACGTAGAAGATTCCATACAAAACAAGAAGGAAATTTGTGCAAAAATCACAAAAAGAATTAAACTTGATTCTGAGACGCATCCTACTGGCGAAATACCAAGTACGTCCAATGATTGGATTTCACCTACCTACACGAATAATGAACCATCACAAATAACAATGGAACATGAAAGTATTTCAATAAATAATCTATCTGATGAGACCGCTATGTCATCAAAAATAGTTAATTATAATTTTACTAACTGCACATTTACTAATTGTTTCTCTAAGTAAACTTTTTATCTACTATGTAAAATGGTTTTTTATTTAAGTATTGTTTTATTCAGAAGTGTGTTGAAAAACGTTGTATGATACACGTGTGTATTGATGGTTACCGTCCTCGGCTTCTTAAGACCCTCGCCTGACGGCTCGGGCCTCAATGCGCCTCAGCGGTAATCACCAACATTACACACTTGTACCATAATGTACTATAACATTGTTATCATGGTGACTAACTAAAGTAGGGCGGTGGTAGCCAGGCGGGCTCAGAAACCCCATCGCCAAACCAAGCAGGAAATCCTCTGCCTTCATGGGGAATCCTCCAGATCAATAACAGGTGGTCTCAACCACAAGACTTTAGGAAGGTGGATACAATGTTGGCGGGTTTGTTCCGAGTTTTCGGTCTCTTCATCATATCATCTCTTCGCTCGCTGAGGTGTAACTAGCGGTGAGTGCGGTGATTTACCTTAGGGATCTGCGCACTAAGCGTGCGACCACGACTAGTGGCCGCATGCGACAGAGGGCCAATCTGCTAATGAGCCACCGCTGAACTGAAGCTAGACCGTTGCGTTCGACCAATCAGCGAAAGTTCGAAAGTCAGTCTATGCGCTACGATTGGCCGATCGCAACAACTTAGTTTCGGTTTGGCTGTAACTTATTAGTAGAATTGAGCGACAGGTTAAATAAAGAAACATATGAACGGTCCCGCACTTGGTGGCAGCGACCAACGGTCACAAACAATGGACTCTCACTACTGGTCATGGTTGTGGAATAGAGGAGTGCGCAGGGTCGACTGGTCGTGGTCGTGGCAGTCTAGTACGCGAGGTCCCATAGTCGGACCTTACCAACATCCACAATCCCACATATATTCTTACACATATATTCTAAATTCGTCATGGCACGGACCGTGATTGATACATTGACTGTCGAAATTGAATAGTATCTTGAGATATTTCAAATTGCATAGTATATAATAGTCGGATCTTTATAAGGCTTGCGTGGGGATATTGGTCCAGCACGTAGATGCCATTTAAGCGAATTTAATATAATAATTGCGTGGGAGGCATAGCCTGGGTCTTATCTCTCTTCGCACAATATGTACTTTAATATTTATCTTGACCAACATCAGCAGATATAGTGCGGAGAGGGATATAGTGCTCTGTATGGGTACCTCTTTCTTGCCCACTTCTGCCACTAGTAGCGATACTCGCATTGCCTCAGAACAATAACTAATTGCAGTGTCGTGAAGGCAGGCAGTGAAATTGCTAGGTACTGCGACTTGACATCTTGTGTCACAAGTTGTCAACGTACATCAGCGTTCTTGTAGGTTTTTGTAGATTTGCAAGTCTTATAGGAACCACCAGTAGGCCAAGCACGAATATTTGTAAAATTCGTGACGTTAACGTATCGAGTTCACGATACGATGGCGCTAGTACGTAGCACGAAGTACCTTCGCAATTGTAAAATATTCGTACTTTTCGATACCCTGCCTTCGAATTAAGCGATGCTATACGTCAAAACCTTGTTCGTGCTCGCAATCTTCATACAAATAATAAAAAAAAATTCACGATGACGTCATTGACGATACGAATACTTTGACGGCGTCAAATGTTCGGGCTAGCCCTACTGTACTATGGGTGACTGTAGCCACTTACCATCAAGTTGCCAACTTAGTTGTATAAAAAACCAAAGGTCACTGTAGCCCGGTCTTAGGAGTTCATTGCAATGAAGCGCATGACTGACTCGAGGCGGCGCAGGAGCACGAAACGGCTTTTTATTTATGTGCCGTCTGGATTTTTTGTGTCCGCAATTAATCGTCCAATTGGCTCACTGGTTTATTCTTTTTACGATTCTTTTATTTGCTCTGATTGAATTTACCAGTAGTTTTACGTATCATAACGCATTGGTTGTTAAAAGTCACTGGGAAGCCAAAATAATCTTCCTTCATTTAAGGGAAAATAAATTAACGAACAAAAGAGGTTATACTGCTCATGGTATTTAAAATGGTACAAGTTTCGATCTAAGCTACAATAAGTTTTTACAATACCGGTGTAACAAAAATCAGTTATGGTTTGACCGTACACCGTCAGTCATCATCGGTCGTTCAATGTAGTACATTTATACGAGCTATGTTAGTGCTACCATATCTCGTACATCCTCACAGAATACCGTAAATATCCCACAAGAAATACAATTCGCTTATGTTAGTTTGACCCCTTAGTTATAAGCGCTAACAATGTGCATTGATGCACACTGCCTTCTTTGTAAGGGAACAGACAACATTTTAAACACATAACTGTCAATATTTCGATAGGACCGTCTCAGACGCGAGTATGCGACACGGAAACTATTCAGACGACCGTATTGACGCGGCGGACGAACGCGTAGGATACTCATTGTTATTCGGAATTCAGATTGTATAAGACCTTGCGTTTGATAAAAATTTCAGTTTGAAATCTCTTACCCAAGAAAAGGGGTTTTGTTAGACAGAAAGACGGGGACAACAAAGAGATCCTATAAGGATTCCGTTTTTATATTTGAAGTTCGAAAACCTACAAATGAGGAAAAAATAAGGAACAAGAAATTTTAGTTAAAAGATATTGCGTTGACTGTGTATGCAATAGGAAATAATTTAAAATGGTTAGCGCAGAGGTCCAGTGAGCGCCTACTGCGCAACGGGTCGCGGGTTCGATTCCCGCACGGGACAAATATTTTGTATGGCCTACAGAAAGTTCCGGTCTGGGCGTATGTGCATGTGATATTTTATGTTTGTAACTGCACCCACGACACAGAAGAAAATCCTAGAATAGGGCGACGTTTTTTTAAAAAAATCATAATTTGCTATTACACCTCTCTTAAATGTCACAGATATTTTTAAAAGTAGGTACTCGTAGTATGAAAAAATAAATCAGATTGTCCGTAGATATTACAAGGATCATAATTATTATTAATAAAGTCATGGATGAAATATACATAATTATATTTGGTTCCTGAAAAGTACCTACCTACTAAGTATACCTAGCAAAACGGTGTTAGGATATTTTGTACTAATTATTTATTTATTTATTACGAACGAGTATCTTGATTTTGACCAATATTTTAGTGTCAATATGGGTGCTATTCTCTGGGTCACAAAAGGAAGAGTCGGTACGTCATGATGTCGTCTATGTGTCTGTCAGTGGGTCAATGACCCGCGCGGCAGTCCGAGTCGAGGTCTGTAGTCGGCATATGACTCCGTTCGCGTAATTTTCATGATAAACAAAATCTTTTGTTTTATTTTCCAACGTCTACTTATAAAAATCATTTTTCTTTATCTCATTATGTGAATATACATGCTATAAAAGAAAGTAATATAAAGTTGATTATTATGTACTACCTACTATTTCTAGTACTTTTGTCTCTTGAACTCGTGAAAACCTACGGCATCAACGCCATGATGTTAATACGCCAAATTATAAAACATGGCTTATGAATATTCGTATACAAATCCTATACCGGGTATAAGTGACGGTGTTCCTTTTTGTTTAACAGTGAGTTCCGACCAATGTTAATATTTGTTTACCGATGTTTATTTTTCCCGCAAAAGCTTTTAAAGCAAAAAAAAGGAGTTTTCATTTTCAATTTTTATTCATGTTACGCAATGTATGGGGCGCCGGCATCATTTTGTTCCGCTCACACCGGTGCGTTGACGTTCGATGACCCAAACAGCTGATTCCGCGCGCAGTATGATGGACAGAATATGATTTGTAAATGTTAACTTAGTTATATTACACCACAAAAGTTGGAAAAAAGTAATGAAAAGTTTAGAAAAATTATGAATTTTTCGGGGATTTGCGATTTAATATGTAATTAAATTGAATTGTAATTTAAGGTGAAAAATGAAATATTAGTTTTAAAATGTACCTAATTGATTTTATGATTTTTAAATTTACTTTACCGTCCGGCGAACTGTAGTCTGCTTAGATCATTTATGGTAGTCTGTGGTCGCTTGAACTCTAACCTTAATAAGTTTGTAAGAGCAGTTCGTTGGTGGCACATTGATGACGCCACGTCTTACTAACTGACCGGAGCCACCACATCACAAGCACAAATGCCTTGTATATCAGCAGATATCAGGTTACACTTTCCCTTCCTCATTCCCAGTCGTATCTGAGGGGCTCCACTCTAATAATCAAACTTTCGAGTAGGAAAATCGCCATATATTTCTGCGGGCTGTCCCCTCGTTGACAAAATACGTAAGCTCTCGCTTCGTTGTACAGCGAACTTCGCGTTGGAACTCCACGAATTGCAACTTCGAACTAAGCCCCTATGCTGTGCTGTCATTACTGCTCAACATATTTATGGTCTTTAAGCGGCGGTCTCTTAATGGAGGAACGTACTTTAATTACATCTCGGTTTCCTAGCAATCAGCTGCCTGCTATTTGCTCTATGCGATTGACTTAGTCGAGTATGCTGACGGACTGGTTTTGCATAGCTAATTTACAATGTTAAACTGTAATGAGTTTAATGTGTAGAAGATTTTGGCCTTTTATTAAACCTGATGGTAAGTGATGGTTAGGTGGAAGCGTACTTCACCCGGATCCCTTCAAGCAGTGATTAACGTCCTATCTCTACTGACAGAATATAATTATGTTTTTGTTAATGTAACTATTATGGCGAATATGCTTAATTAAAACATACAATCAATCATATTATATCAAACCCCGGAGGCCTTTAGATCTATATTGGGTAGTAACAACTTCAACAAATAACAGTAAAAATGTGATTCATTTTTAAGATTAACTAGGAGTCAGCGGCTTCAAGTATCTAGGGTATACACTATCGCCAGCGCAGCGAACTCATCGCTGCGCTGGGTGACGGAAACCTCTCGCTGACGAGCATGGTCGTGGCCATGCTCCGCGGCGAGGCGGAATGGGGGGCTGTCACCTCCTTCTGCGAGGACGTCATCTTGCAGAAGGAGGCCGCGGAGAGGGAGCGGGAGAATGATCCTCAAGCCGCTCCCATCCGCCGCAGACGGACAGGCAGGCGAAGGCGGGCATTCGCATAAGCGATGCCCGCCTAATGACCCTGCCGTGGAGGCCTGCGTGCACGGTTGGCCCCGTGCACGTCGCCGTAAGGCCCTCCGTCTGGGGATTGCCCTAGTGTTCTCGGGTAATCCCCCCTTGGCGATAGCCCCACCAGTTAGGTCGGGCTAGCCCGGGCGCGTCGGTAGTGGTAGTCGCAGTGTGGACCCTACCACGCGCGCCCATAAGGGCAGGGAGAACACCGGGGGGTTTAGTGGGTAGGCCCGGCTCTCTGCCGGGAGAGCCCCACACACGCTCGTCGTCTAGCCAACGGCGAGTACGGTGCGGTCACGCATTCCCCTCGAAAAAAAAAAAAAAAAAAAAAAAAAAAGGGTATACACTATCGGCTCAAAACCAAATTAAGGAAGAAGTAAACGCAAGAATCGTGGCCTGCAACAGATGCTACTACTCGGTAAATAAACTTCTTCTCTCAAAGCACTAGAACGTCAAATCTACAAGATGAAAGATGTCCACGTATAATACCATCACCCGTCCAGTAGACACCTACGGATGTGAAGCATGGGCACTAACGGCGAGAGAACAGCAGAAACTCGCAATTTTCGAATGGAACGTGGTACGTAAAGTGTTCGGCCCTATTAAGAACAATGACGCCTATTCTCGCCGCATGAACCATGAGCTCGAAGCTGCCATCAACCGGGCGACGATAGTGAGATTCGTGAAGCTACAACGCTTTAGGTGAGTCGGGCACGTAGAGGGGATGGACGAAGGGCGGCACCCAAGGCGATGACGTACTGAAAGCAGCAGCAGAAAAGACCACGCGGGAGGCCGAAGAAAAGGTGGATCGACCATTGCTGTATCTAGGGCTTTTTTTAGGGTCCTGGTCCATTATTTTTGTGTGGGGTTATTAGTATTTTGACGTCCATCATAGAATTTGGAATTGGTAGCTTAACATCCTGGGTGGGAACTAGACTATACCACGGTAATAAATTATTACCGTGACTATACTGGGGTGGGCACGGCCCACTCGGCCCTCCTATGTACGTCTATAGGATAGACTACGTCGAGTTTTACAGTTGGCTTTAGGAAGACTGTTATTGACTTATTTAAGACCTGACATAGGGCGCTTTATTAGCTGGAGAAGGAAAGCCACGGATCGGAGGGAGTGGCGTAAGTATGTGGAGGAGGCCAGGACCCACAAAGGGTTGTAGTTGTAGCGCCGCAGAAGTAAGAAGTAAGTATTGCAGAAGGCAGAAACTATGTACTTCATCAATAAGCAATGTTATCAAAAAACAGTAACGTAATACTCTCATACTACCTACTGTTAATAATTAATTATAACGTACTAAGAATTCTCTTACTAATTGAAATGTAATATGTGTAGGCATTCATTATGTTCTCGCCTACACACCCGATAACATATTGTTCAACTCGTTGCGCTGCTAAATCGCTTAATGAACATACTGTATCGTCTTACATTTCCTATTTGGAAGCGCTCACAGTAGAAAATATTCTTTTTTTTAATCTTTATATAAGGGGTTTATCGCTAAGCACCAGCATGTTTAAACAAGATAAATTATTTTAAAAAAAAACCTTTTTTAAATATAAGCTTTTAGTGCTCGTCAATACGAATCAAATGAGCCCAAACTCGATAGGGTTGTGTCGTTTTATTGCGGAGTTCCTATGGCCATCTTCCAGCCTCATCATCAGATCAGCTCCATGTCATCAATAATATTGCATTGTCACGCGATATACATATGCATGCAAAATTTCAGCTCAATAGGAAACAGGGAAGTGGGTCGAATTTAACTTGCAAGATTTAATTACAGACACCGGACAGGTGAAAGTAAATAAAAGCTTGTAAAAAAAACTTGTAAAAAAAATCAATAATAACAATGTAACTAAAAAAAATCAATAATAACAATGTAGCGTTCCTGAGAAGAAAGGTACAAAGGTACAGACAGACGGAGAAACGAACAGACATACAGACGGACAACCATGTGATCCTATTACAGTTCCGTTTTTTTCCTTAGGAGGCACAAAACCATAAAAATGCTCTTACAATGAATATATGTAGTTTTTAGGCTTAATTATTAATAAAATTCTACATGTGTTTGATACAAAATTCTAGAGTCGTTAGAGCAGGGTTTGAATAAAAATGAATAGTTGTATGTCCTCTGTCCTCTATGAGTTCCTAAACCATTGACCAGATTGTGATGAAACTTTGGTAGGGTCTTCCGAGGGCACTCGCGAGAGTTTCTCACCCAAAATGCAGGTACAGCCGGCTTCAAAAGTAGATAAGCATTTTTAGCAGATTTGGTACCATGTCACACCATCTATTCCTTTCATTAAGTATGGTTACAGTACGACCAATTTTTTAAGTAGCATCGGCAAAATTGGGCTGCGCAGAGGAAAGCAACCTAAAACCGATTGAATACGAGTGCCGACACCGTTAAAATATAGACTTTATTGCGTAGGTTTCAAGTCACCAAAATCAGAATTTCATTCTATCTCGCTCAGAATCAGAAAGTGAGACTTCAGCGCAGGTAGGTCAGTGTAGACTTGAGGCATAAATATGTGATTAGGTACGTGGATTAGGTATTTTTCGTTACCAGTACGTACCTAATCCATGCCACCTAGGATTAGGTATTCGTATACCATGTTTGTTAATCGTGAAGTATCAATCTGTCAAACTATAGGTCCTGTAAACAAAACTACACTTTACGTCTAATTATTAAGTTTCAAACGTCATCTAGGATAAAATACCATAACTATTTTTTGCTTAGAAAATACAGCGAATCTCTTGTTCAGTTTAACAAAATCATAAAATCTTTTTACAAAATACAAAAAAATAAAATTCGTAAAAAATTATATTAGAATGCACACCATCACCTTTTTATTATGAAGTCGCTGCCAAATTGAAGTCTTTTTGAAGTCGGTTTTATTTTTTTGTAACACATTTTTTTTGTTTTTTGTAAATTTAATACCAGCTCACCGAAGTAACTTGAAAGAATGCAATTTAGCATCAAAACGTGCCTATTGTATTAAAAAAACTAACCTCTAACTCCTAAAAGTCAAGGATCCTTCCATCATCAGCTCATTTCATGACTACCAGACGCAAATACCTGAATAGCTTCGAAAAAAACATGAAACACTTTGGACGTACCTATGAAATTTAAGGGTTTCCCTCGATTTTCCTGGGATCCCATTATCAGATCCTGACTTTGGTGACAATGGAACCACCCCAGGACTATACTCTATCGAACACAAAAAGAATTTTGAAAATCGGTCCACAATGGGCGGAGTAATCACGTAACATACTTAAAAAAAACCGTAAAAAATATTAAACTTGAATCAAGAATGAAATTAAATATTAGGACCTATTACTATTCCTATACATTCCCTAATCCGAATATTTATGCCAATACTGAATAAATATTAAGACCTATTTCGATACTAATACATTCCCTATTCCGAATATTTATGCCGGTACCTAATAAATATTAGGACCTATTACGAGTACTAAACTAATACATTCCCTATTCCGAATATTTTTGGTGGAACTGAATAAATATTAGGAACAGGTATTTGGATTAGGTGTTTGAAAATATTAGGAACAGGTGGATTAGGTACGGAAATTAGCTAATCCAGCCCATGTCTAGGTCAGTGTAACTTGTTAAACGTGGTACTACTAATGTACACCTATATTGCATTGTTAATAGTATCTAATGTACACCTATATTGCATTGTTAATAGTATCTAATGTACACCTATATTGCATTGTTAATAGTATCTAATGTACACCTATATTGCATTGTTAATAGTATCTAATGTACACCTATATTGCATTGTTAATAGTATCTTGACTAATATTATAAATGCGAAAATATCTCTTGTCTATTACGGTTCCACTCCTAAACCGTTGAACCCATTTTTGTGAAATTTGGTTTATGTAGATGGCTTAAGCCTGAGGCGGTCAACTTGATCAGATCGATGATGATCAGAACGAAACTCTTTGCCGCTTGTGCGATCTACCCCATAAATTGTCAGATGGAACGGCGTTTGAGAAAAAGTACAAGATGTTGCGCACAGCAATTGGTAGTTACGCTGCACAGTCTGTTCTACGTATTTTTATTATGAATTTTAAACCTATATATACCTATATATTTTTTTCCTCGCCGCGATAAAAACGCGTGATATAGCCGAACTCGCGATCTAACCTGATCCACGCAAACAAAGACGCTGGCAACAGCTAGTAAATTAAGAATTGTATTTACGTATCTTTCAAACGCATGCTGCGCATAACTCGTGCCTGTGTCTGTTAAGGATGTCTGAACTGACGAATTATGATCCAAGCACCTATTTCTAATTTCCTGAAGTATTGATGAAGCATTCGTGTGGAAATACAGCCACCTGTGGAAACACAGGTGGCTTTATGCTACTCTGGGTAGACCATTAGCAGGCCTATTCGCTAACTACGGTTGTTAACCTAGAACTGTCATTTTTTAAAGACAGGTCAGGCGAGGTTTCCCAGAAAATCTACTGGTGTACGACGATTGCTTTATTGCAAGGTTATATAATTGATAATGATAATTGCATAGTTCTCGGTGGCGCTGTGGACTCGGCACTTGCCTTCCAATCGGGAGGTCCGGGGTTCGGGACCGCCATGTACCAATGTGTTTTTCGTTTTTCGAATTTCATATGTGCATTTGTCTGACGCTCTTACGGTGAAGGAAAACATCGTGAGGCAACCTGCATACATCTGCGAAAAAATTCAAAGGTGTATGTGAAGTCGACCAATCCGCAGTGAGCCAGCATGGTAGACTAAGGCCTAAACACCCTAACTTAGGGTAGGGTTTTGGATCACATTACCTAGTGATAATAAATACATATTTATGGATTTCGAGAGAAAACTTAATACGGTGGTTAACAAGTATGTAAATAAACCAACTAAACTGTAAACTGTACTGTAAACTGTATCAATTTTAACTGAAATAAGGCAATATTTCAGGTAATTTCATAAAATCGATTAAGCATCGATTATGTTCAGCGTTTCTTCTTAAAGCAATCTGTCACCTAACTAATAAGTGGTTCCTATTAAAGTGTCACTTTGCTTGGTGAAACTAAATTTAGGTAGGGATTTGATTTAAGGTTCACTCTAAGCTAGGGGACTCCTAGCTAGGGGATTCTTTGTTTCGCTCGTTTCGTGAAAATGGCCATAAATGTCTTAAACAAATTAAAATAATAAATTACTACAATAACAGAACAACTGAGAAATAATTTTAGGTATACGTTTCATCTTTTTCGACTCTACCTTAATACGGGAATACTCGGACAATATTAGTATATTTATTGCAGACTGGGAGCGGCCACAAATAGCTTCCATTGGAATATGAAATGACCCAATACTCGATATCATAGAAATAGCAGTATTAGCTCGCCTTTATATGGTAAAACATGGGCGAGACCTGACTGTCGGGTAATGGAAATACAAATTGAAGCTTCTTTAATACAATACGTTTGTTGTATACGACAAATTTAAAATACAAAAACAGTCATTAGATCAACTTTTTTCTAAAAATTAATAAACATTATTCATTGTTCATAATTAGTTTAAGGAAGACTTTTTCCATTCGTCTCTCATTCGTCTACGTTGCGTCCTAAATATGAGTATTTTAGCGTACATCTCTATTTCTATTGATATCGTAGATCCATCTGTCGCCTACACGAAATAGAGGACAATATTATTTCGGTGACGGGTTACATTTCAGACTTAGATGGAAAACTTGAAAATATTCTATACCAACCTGGGGCCTTATTCTGCGGCGTGCCAATAACGTTTTAATAGCATCGCTTTTTGAGACAGTTATTGTTGGTTAACCGATAACTAACTAAAATATTTGTCACTAATTGACTGATCAAGAAATTATAGTATGAACAAATTGCACCAGGAAATGATAACCGACGATCTGGTGGAGGTTACGGGAAGCCGCTTTGGCTGAAATGATGAATGGTGACGATGATTAAGCAATCATGGCAAGGCCCCCTGTTGGCCAGAGTTGTGTTGTAGACTAATACCTCCCCTCTCTCATCATCATCATCTCTAAGGAGATCCATGCCCAGTCATGGGATGTATAATGCCCTGAAGTGATGGTTGATGAGAATCAGTTCACTCTAACATGACGTCACCGATGTATAAGCTGTGTATATACCTACTTGTCCAAATCTCTTTTCGCATCATTTTCCATGCTGAAAACTGCAAACCTCGTTGTAGATTCTTCGAAATAGAAAATATGATTTTCCTACGAGAAGCATTTTGTTCGCTTACAAAGGGTATAAATGTGTTGCGACGACTCGCGACGCTCCGCTGTCGTGTATTGAATTGTGGCTCTGGTTTCAAGCCACGTTTGAAACTTTGCAAACGTTTGTATATATAGCGCTAAATAACTCCATTTTATGAACCTACAGTTAATATCTTACTATAGTGAATCCCCACTGGTATCTACCAAAGGTACTGTGGCTTGGCGTCTTATGTTACAATTTGACAACATACATACATTGTGATTTGTGATCCTTGTAGGAGTTATAGATTTGCATATTCCACACGAACCACTGTAGCCACTTACCATCAGATGCGCAGTCTACTTGTCTGCCAACTTACTGGTATAAAATAAAATCTAACGGAGCCTGTTCAAAATTATAATTCCAAGCAGCCATATGCAGCGAAGGTGAACTGCAACGATTACCATAACGTCTCCAGATGGCAACTGCAGCGGAAATGGAGTGGCGTGTGAACCTGCAGACGAAATGCGTACCACAAATCTGCCGTCGCTCAGCACCTAAGGCTCAAATTATTTATGTGCCGGCATGCCTCTAAGGTGCGTGTACGTGACGCGCGTTCAGACAGCGGGGGTCGTTGGAGCTGCGAAACTCTGGAGCTGGTAATGTCAATGGCGCGTTTATTTCAACTGCAAGACTTTCCAATGAGTATCGACAGTTAAAGGTAATATAGTCAGCTCTAGTATTGCTGAGAATGTGACGTGAGTCGTTTTTATCTTCGGCCATATTGTCACTTAACATTAGGTAACACGAAAACCAAGAGTTGAAGGGTCGCGTGATTGTTTTCTAACTGACGACTTCTAAAAAGGAGGAGGTTCTCAATTCGATGCGTATGTTTTTTTTGTGTGTATGTGACGCGATTTCTCCGCCAATTGTGGACCGATTTTCAAAATTCTTATATATACTATCGTATACTCCTGGGGTAGTCCCAAGGTCACCAAAGTCAGGGTTTGATGATGGGATCCTATGAAAATCGAGGGAAACCCTTAATTTTTTTATAGGTACGTCCAACGTGTTTTATGTTTTTTCCGAAGCTATTCACGTATTTGCATCTGGTAGTTGTGAACCGAGCAGATGATGGAAGGATCCTTAATTTTTAGGAGTTAGAGGTTCGTTTTTACGATACAATAGGTTTTTTTAAATTTGCATTACCAATGTGAATTCACTAAAAAGTTAAAATTTATTTTGTGAAACTGGCGTTTAAGTTAGAGGTGAGGAAGCAGGTAACTAAATCTGCTTTATTTTAAACTAGCTGTGCCCGCGAACTACGTTTCGCCTTAATTTATTTTTTTCCGACATCTTCAAAAAATATCGTTAATGTACAGCGAAATAAATACAAAAACTTAACAAATTATATACTTAAACCTTCCTCGAGAATCACGCTATCGAGTGGTGAAAACCGTTTGAAAATCGGTGCAGTAGTTTAAGAGTTTATCGCGAACAGACAGACAGACAGACGCGGCTGGGGACTTTGTTTTATAATATGTAAGGATTTTTCTCAATAATTATCTCGTGTTGTAATTGAATCATCTGTCATTTGATTTGGTCTGTGCTTATATTTTTTTAGGAGTGTTTATCAAATTATCCTGACGCATAAAGTTGACTCTGATATCGCTTCTAGTGTTCTCGACTTGGGTCCAAATAAGCATATCGCGCCTCCTTCCACGTTCGGCGTCATGTTGCCGTAGTTATGATGTGTCATCGCAACTCGATTGTTCGCCTGACAGCTGCGACAACTCCATCCTTTTGTGATTTCATTAGCTCAGGGGCAATTCGTTTGTGTGATTACTACGGAATTGATCAGGCAGTGTCCGTAGTTCTGTATTTGTAAATTGTCGAGGCTCTATGTTATCGCGACAAGTTCTCTCTTTGATCATATACTAATCTAGTGGATGAGAACACCCAGAACCGATCCGGAGGTCCGGGTTTTGATTCCCTATGGGGGCAGATGTTATCGGCTTGGTTTGGTTGGTGGTAGAGTCTCTGAATCCACCTGGGCTAGCTACTACCGTCATACCTAAGTTTGTTGCTTTAATAACAATGTTAATAGCGTTGTTGTGTTTCGACAATTAAGGCAAGAAAGCCAGTTTCTCAATTGTTGAGGAGTCCAGGTTAAGATTGCTTCTGTTTTCGGGCTTATCATCACTTACCATTATTTATTATATTAGCCTGCTTGCTGTGTGTAAAAAACTGTTTTTTTACACACAACAGGCAAGCTCTATTATACGAGTATTATTCAAGGTGTTTGGTTAAAACCCTATCAAGCCATAAAGTTATGGCGTCATTGAAAATTTCATCATCACAGCCCATATACGTCCCCACCGAGGGGCTCGAGCCTACCCTATATTAGGGTGATTAGGCCTTAGTCAACCACGCTGGCCCAGTGCGGATTGGTCGACTTCACATACATCATTGAATTTCTTCGCAGATGTATGCAGGTTGCCTCACGATGTTTTCCTTCACCGTAGGAGCGTCAGACAAATGTACATATGAAATTCGAAACGAAAAACACATTGGTACATGGCGGGTCTCGAACCCCGACCCCCCGATTGGAAGGCAAGTGCCGAGTCCACTGCGCCACCGACGCTCTTATTGAAATTGAAAATTCGAAATTGAAAATTTAAAATTGTATAATTAATTTTGTAATTCCCCATACATTTTTATTCACAGACTCAACTATTTGTATGGGAGGTTTTCAACATTATTTTTTTAACAATTTCGAATTTTCAATGACGCTATTAACTTTAATATGACCATGCTAACATGGGTAGGTTTCGGCTTGATAGGGTATTGACCAAACACGGTAGGTATAAAGTCTGCTCTCTATTACGTAGTAATATTATTATTTGATTATGCTCCTCTCTATATCTCGTTTTTATTCTGATGGTCTAGGTAGTTAGAGCGAGATGTCTACTCAAACTTAATTTAGAATGATTGTTCTGACCAATCGTATAAATTTTCAGTTCTATTCGAATTATAACGACTCCTATTTTTGGGGATAGCTTGACTGGACTACAAGATACTCGCAGGTAGTGAAGTTACCGGATGATGTGATTTGACATCATTCACGATTTGGTAACGTAGACTGACTTTGGTGCTTACAGGGGATGCAGATTTCACGCTGTCGGAGCCGCTACCTTGTCAAAAAAAAAAACCGGCCAAGTGCGAGTCGGACTCGCCCATGAAGGGTTCCGTACGATTTATGACGTATTAAAAAAACTACTTAATAGATCTCATTCAAACCAATTTTCGGTGGAAGTTTTATTTTACATCATATATTTTTGTTAGTTTTATCATTCTCTTATTTTAGAAGTTACAGCCCCCCCCCCCTGTTATTGTGTTCCCACACACACATTTTACCACTTTGGAAGTGTCTCTCGCGCAAACTATTCAGTTTAGAAAAAAAAATATATTTCTAAGTATGTGGAACCCCCAAAATTTATTGTTTTTTTTTCTATTTTTGTGTGAAAATCTTAATGCGGTTTACAGAATACATCTACTTACCAAGTTTCAACAGTATAGTTCTTATAGTTTCGGACAAAAGTGGCTGTGATATACGGACGGACACACAGACATCATGACGAATCTATAAGGGTTCCGTTTTTTGCCATTTGGCTACGGAACCCTAAAAAGGGGTCAAGATTTGTAAGTTTACATGGTTATAGGAACCACATGTACTTTATGCTACTGAAGCCATTCATCAGGTAAGCAGTATGTTAATCTACAAACTTTGTTAAAGAAAATGATATTCGGGTGAGTCTGCGTCAGTGGCGCTGTGGATTCGGCACTGGCCTTCTAATCGCGAGGTCCAGGATTCGATCCCGCCATGTACCAATGTATTTTTCTTTTTTCGAATATTATATGTACATTTATCCGACGCTTATACGGTGAAGGAAAATATCGTGAGGCAACCTGCACATCTGCGAAGAAATTTAAAGGCGTATGTGAAGTCGATCAATCCGCACTGGGCCACTAAGGCCTAAACACTCTAACATAGGGTAGGCTTAAGCTCATCCAAGTAAAGGTTTAAAAAAATGTGAATTTACCAGAAAATTTGTTTGCTAAAAAATTATGTCGAGCACATAGATTAAATAAAACATCGCATATTATAATAAACTCTTAGTGAAAGGCTTTCTCCCACTAAAAACATATTAGAGGCGTCGCCGGGTCGAGTGTGTGCTTCGTGCGAGTTGAGATTCAAATAAGTTGTCATTATAAATTATTATACACGCGTAATTCCAAACTTCCAATTTCTTTACTCAAGATTTACAAAAATCCGTTCGAATACAAAGCGCTCGCGCCGATGGCTTAAGAGGAAGTCCTACGTGCTGTTTTTCTATACAAAGGTAGTCCCCCGTTTCCTACCTGGATAATAGATTTAGTTGCTCTATTTTCTCCAAAAAAATATATGCCCTCTTTTAACATGTTCCTTTGTTTTCTTTTTTCATTAAGTAAATTATTAAAGGACATTTGCATCTTCAAAAATGTTCAAAACTGTTCAGGTTTTCTGCTGTATTATTCAAACTAGCAGCAAAAAAAATTGACGAGATTAAAATAAGATCAGACCTCCACTATCTACTATCAGAGTCAATAAATATTTTGAATTCTTATAAAGTAACGTTTTTTTTTTCATTTCAAATTTTTTATTCTTATTTTTTTTCTCCATTTTAATTATCAAAGGGTTGCTTATTTCATATTTTATTTCAGTTTTTTTCTAAATGTACTTGAATTAATTTAAGGGAAACCTGTCATTGGCTATACTTTCAAACATATTATTGACTGTTATCTACTCAATGTATTACGCTGTTGGTTTTCTTAAGAAAATAAATAAATAAATAAATTATATGTATTATGAAAAAGCAAAACAATAACACAGTCAAAACCTGTCTTGTATGTTTAATGGAAAAAGTATCAAATCGGTGTCCTTTTAGGTAGAAAACAGGGGATTATACGTTTATTTTGTGTACTTTTGCAATTGTCTCAACTGCGTCCAGCTTGTTTGTTCGGACACACAGCGCGAAATGAACATTTTATAAATACTTATTTTTGAATTCTCTCGACCTTAGTGCTTCCTCTTAAAAGTCAAGAAATCCGAGATGTTACATGCACCTATTTATCTAGGAATCTACTTGGGAAATGCGGTGGGCGTGGTAATAAATAGCGAGCGCTGACAACCCGAACCCTGGTTGTAAGTTAACGCTATACAATTATTGATTGTTTATCGCTGGACAAGTCTCATTAGAGTCGCGGGACATTAATCAGCTTTCACAAGAGATTAACGTTAAACAAATTGAAGTGTCGTCGCCGTGGGCGGGTGGCTTGTAGAGGCGCTAAACGGTTGGAGCACTTTTCCTATGGGTGCTGCAGCATTAGGAAACTATATATCGTATCGTTGGCATTGGTAATAACCTATTAACAAACAACGGTTACGTAATAAACCATGTACCTAATGGTAAACGGATTCGGATTCTTGTGGTATCATTTGTAATCTAGGTATACATTTACGGGGTATAACACATGTAAAGAAAAAAGATTTGTATTTTTGTATGTTTGCATGTTTTGTTTGTAATGAATCAACACAAAACTACGGGACCGATTTTAAAATTTTTTCACTAATACAATGCTATACATTATCACTAATCGTGATGTAATATAGCCTATAGCTTTCCTCGATAAATGGACTATCCAACACAAAAAGAATTTTTCAATTTGATGAGATTAGCGCGTTCAACCAACCAAACAAACAGTATAGTTTATAGTAGTCCACGTGAATTATAGCAGTCCAAGTGAAGGGAAGTAGCAGGTGCATTCATTTAAGAATTTCATCATCATCATCCACAGTCTTCTCTGGGTGTACGCCTCTCTCTTTGCCTGCCATCTTTTGGTAGGGGAAAATGCGTGTACGCATCCCTCGTGATTGAGCCAAACCATGAGGGTATGTGGGACTTCGCGGGCCATATCGGTCCAGGCCTACCCACAAAACCCCCCCCCCCCCAGCAGCTCCTCCGTTCATAACAAGACAGGGGAAAGGGGACAGCGTGGCCTTGTTCCCACTGATCCCCTGCCTTTGAATTGTTCGATGCTGGACTCCCGACACGCCAAAGGCGCGTGGCTCCGCTGCTTTGCTATTAGCGGCGCAGATATTTTGACGCCTATCTTTTCCCCGGGGTTCCAGCACTGCCCGCTTTGGGGTTGGGGACTATTTCTAACGCTTCCCCTTCTGCGGATTTTCTTCGGTCCTGTGCTAATCTTGTCCAGGTCAGACCAGCGAATTCTTTAATCTCGTCGACCCATCCTGCATTCCCTGTTCAAGTATGAGGGGAAGTTCATTGATTAAAAAATACACAACACAGCACACATACGTAGCGCAAAAACCAGACAACTAATATATTACATTTCATATGGGTATAGCAATTAACACATTCACTGTCAAGGGCTTAATATAAAAATCCCGCCAGATGCTACACTATTATATTTTTAGGAAGGATAAAGAATAGTTTTGATCCCTAAAATCATTCCTTAATGGTGTAAAAAGGGGGGGGGGGGGGGTTGTAAAGGGTATCAATAAAAAAGGATTTCCACGCGGACGAAGTCGCGGGCAAAAGCTAGTATTATATATTTGTTGTAAGTTTTCATTAGATGTCTACTGTGTGCGTACGAAACGACGCGCGTTTGCCAGTGGTGCCAGCAAGTAATAAACCAAACAAAATATTCGGGACGGTCGGATCCGAGTGTGCGGCACCAGTGATACCGCATGCCTCCACTCGGATCCGAGTGTGCGGCACCAGTGATACCGCATGCCTCCACTCGGATCCGAGTGTGCGGCACCAGTGATACCGCATGCCTCCACTCGGATCCGAGTGTGCGGCACCAGTGATACCGCATGCCTCCACTCGGATCCGAGTGTGCGGCACCAGTGATACCGCATGCCTCCACTCGGATCCGAGTGTGCGGCACCAGTGATACCGCATGCCTCCACTCGGATCCTTTTAGTCGGTAATATTTAAAAAAAAACTGCAGATTGCGTGTTGATAATATAATAGAAATTCATATATAAGATAATAATAAAATGTCACATAAAAAGAACTATCAAAATACAAACATGTGTCAAAAGTAAGACTAGCCAGGGTGTTGTATATTAAAAACTATAATTACAAAAAAAGGTTTGGTCTAACACCTCCCCGTAATATCAACACCCTCTACATGTGTATTTTATATACTCCAACGCATTAAAATTAACAAAGCACACTATACAAATAATAATTATCACGAAACTTTAACATTACAGAAACTATACTAAACCTAAACACTTAACACATTTTAAATGCTTTATATTAGGTAAAGGTTTGGTAAGGACATCGGCGACCATACAGCCAGTAGGTATGTATTTAAAAATAATTTCATTACTGTTGATGGAATGCCGTATGAAATGATACCTTACGTCAATATGTTTGGTACGAGAATGGTGAGTATTATTTGTAGTGAGTTTAAGTGCACTTTGATTGTCGCAATGAATGGTGATTGGGTTGATATTACAAAATATTTCTGTGACTAACGACTTGAGATATATAGCCTCTTTAGTAGCATCACTAAGAGCCATATATTCAGCCTCTGTGGTTGATAGTGCGACTGTGCGTTGCTTTCTAGACTCCCAGGATATAGCAGAGCCACATGAGATAAATACATATCCGGTATACGACCTACGGTCAATTGGATTTGATCCGTAATCTGCATCGGCATAACCTATAATGTCATCATCACTGGATAGAGAGTACTTGAGCTTTTTATCCTTAGTAGCCTTTAAGTACCTTAATACACGTTTAGCAGCTCTCCAATGCACCTCCCCGTAATGTGCATTGAATTGGCTTAAAGACGATATTGCATGAGCTAGATCAGGTCTTGTGCCAATGGAGATGTACATTAAAGACCCTACAAGCTGCTGATACGGTAAGTCTGGTGCCTCCTTATCTTTTTTGGGCAAAGTCAGTTTTTGACCTGGCTCTAAAGGTGTAGAAACTGGTATCGCATTAGTGAGGTTAAATTTTTCTACCAACTTTTCAATATACTTGGTTTGGTCTAGACTAATGCTGCCATCTTTATGTTTTGTAACTCTCATTCCCAAGCAATCCTTGACAGGTCCTAAATCTTTTACAGTAAAATACTGTTTCAGTCCTGTCTTAAACAACTGTTTCATATTACTACAATTGCAAGCAATAAAAAAATCATCAACAAAAACAGCCACTACAAGGAGTTTATCGCATTCTTTCTTAAAATATATGCAATGTTCCGTTTCTGCACGAGTCAGAGACAACTGCTCCATGGCTTCGCAGGCTTTTTTATTCCATTGCCTTGGTGCTTGTTTAAGACCATAGAGTGCTTTTTTGAGTAGGCACACTTTTTTACTCTCTTTGACAAAACCTTCGGGTTGCTCCATATAGATTTCTTCCTCTAGGTTACCATTGAGAAAAGCTGTTTCCACATCTAAGTGGTCTATCTGCATCTCTAGCTTTACAGCATATGCTAAAAGAAGTCGAATGGATGACAACCTGGCCACTGGAGAAAAAGTTTCTCCGTAATCGACACCATGCACTTGAGTGAAACCTTTTGCTACAAGCCTAGCTTTATATTTAACAATTTCACCGCTGGTATTTCTCTTTATTTTATAGACCCATTTACATTTTATTGGTTTCCGATCATTAGGTCGGTCCACTAAAATCCAGGTGCCATGAGATATTAATGAATTGTATTCGTTATTCATGGCATTTCGCCAGTCTTCACTGTCTTCTAACGCTTGTTTATAGGTCTCTGGCTCAAAGTCAGGAGATACAAGATAAGCACCCGCTTCATATCTTACTGGAGAACGATGTTCCCGACGAGGATAGCGGTGTTGCTCACTGTCACTGACTTGTGGCTCTGGATTTGTACTAGAAGTGGGTTCAGTAGATTGAGTCATAATATGCGTTTCACAATTAGGAGACGGAGAAAATGAAGACGAAGTACTAGGAGTATCATCGTTAGAATCACAGGTTTCTATAGGAATAGAATCAGAAACAGCTGGATGAACCTCTATTGTTGTCACTGACGGTTCATCTATGTTGTTTGATGATTTCATCAACTCACAGTCTTCATATTTTTTATCCTCTATGAACACAACGTCTCTCGCTAAAATTATCTTTCTAGGATTCTGAGGATCAACTAACCGATATCCTTTGCAATTTTGAGAATATCCTACGAAGATGCATTCTTGTGTTTTGAATTCTAGCTTAGTACGCTTTTCTTTCGGTACTAGTGCATGAGCAGTACATCCAAATACACGTAAATGAGAAAGATTGATTTGTTTTCCAGACCAAACTTCCTCGGGTATTCTGTTACTTAAGCCCTGAGTAGGTAGATGGTTTTTTAAATATATCGCTGTACTAACAGCTTCACCCCAGTAGGCTTTAGGGAGATTTGCATCTTCAAGCATTCATCTTGCTTTTTCAATGACAGTTCTATTTACCCTTTCTGCTAAGCCATTTTGCTGAGGGTTATAAGGTACTGTCACTTGGTGAATAATACCATTCTCTTTGAGAAATGTTGACATTTTGCTATTTACATATTCGGTGCCATTGTCAGATTTAATCGCTTTTATTTTTAACCCTGTTTGATTTTCAACAAGATGCTTAAATTCAACGAACTTTGTGAATACTTCGCTTTTATTTTTTAATAAGTACCCAAAAGTTTTTCGTGAGAAGTCATCTGTAAAAGTTAGTAGATACAAAGATCCACCCCATGAATGCGTACTCATTGGTCCGCACAGGTCCGTGTGTATCAACTCTAATTTGCTATTACACCTACTCATAGAGTTTTTAAACGGCCTTTTTGACAGTTTGCCTTTTAGACAAGGGACACAGATTTGATTAAATCTGTCAGTATAATAGACACCTATGCGACGTTTCTTTAATATATCCATCGCTTTTGTATTCAAATGACCTAACCGCCTATGCCATATTGATACGGAAATGTCATTTTGTGCAACGTATGCTTGGCATGGAGAGGAGTCTAGCTTATACATACCTGCAAAGTTTGTGCCGGTAGCCAATATAGTGCCAGACATGTAACACTCATCCTTTTTATAAATAGCAGCACCATCAGAATTAAAGAGAACTAAAAATCCTTTTTTAACTAAATCCCTAACTGATAGTAAATAAGTCGATAATTTAGGTACATATAAAACATTACTTATTTTTATTACACTATTAGCTATATTTACAAGAACAGAGCCTTTACCTTCGCTATATACAACTTCTTTATTTGCAACAGTAATTGGCTTACGGAGAGGTGTGAAGTCCACAAACCAATCCTTATAACAACTCATGTGACTAGTAGCTCCAGAGTCAATGTACCAATCTTGGGATAAAGAAGGGGAATGATGGCCTGTAAATGAATGAAAAGATGATAAAAGTGTAAAATCTGAACTATAATTAGCTATGGAATCGCCGATGTCCTTATTTTTCTTTTTATTATCAAAATAACGCTTCCTGCATTTAGAAACGTGATGACCAGCTTTCTTGCAGTAGGTACACGATACATTCATCCTTGATGAAGTTGCGAGAACGTTATTGTTGACCGTGCTATTTGTTCGACGTTGATCTTCCTTTAAAAGTGTTGTTGCCACAAAATCCGACGTGATGGTAGCGCCAGAGTGTTCGATTGCCATTACCATAGGGAGATATTCTTCAGTGAGTCCAGCTAACATTACTACACCCACAAACTCGTTCTCTATAGGTTTTCCAATTGCAGTGAGTTTCAGCTGCGTGTCACGTATGTCATTGACATATGATTCTAAATTAGGATAGGATTCGAGTTTAGAGTTAAACATCTTCTTAAGTAATGCCAGACGTCTACTAAGACTGCTATCTGCGTACTCTTTTTGTAAAGCTTTCCAGGTTTGCTCGGCAGTGTCGCAGCTTATCACAATTGGATATACACTTTCAGAAATATTTAGGCAAATTTTAGACCTTGCTCGTTGATCGCGGCGTTTGTACTCTTCTGGTGTCAAATTTCCAGCACACGATTCAGGTTGAGCGACGAGGTCCCACAGTTCAGCGTCGATGAGAGTCATCTTCATGGCAAAACTCCAGGTATTGTAGTTTGCTCTACCGTTTAATTTAGATATGGAGTTCTGGTGACTTACGGTCATTATCGGGGCACGGGGTACTGAATTTTCCATTATTTTAGCTTTATATCATCAACTTGAAGCACATAAGCCCATAACCTTTTAGTCGGTAATATTTAAAAAAAACTGCAGATTGCGTGTTGATAATATAATAGAAATTCATATATAAGATAATAATAAAATGTCACATAAAAAGAACTATCAAAATACAAACATGTGTCAAAAGTAAGACTAGCCAGGGTGTTGTATATTAAAAACTATAATTACAAAAAAAAAGATTTGGTCTAACAGATCCGAGTGTGCGGCACCAGTGATACCGCATGCCTCCACTCGGATCTGAGTGTTCGGCAGATAAAGGGTTAACAATCATTCCTCATAATTTTATTCTTCATACTACAAGCAAACGACAGATAATAAAGTGGAACATTAGACCGCTGTGAAATAAAAATCTGTGCCTGTGACATATATTAAATCATGAAAACAAAAGAAAAGTAGCAATCATTCCATGTCCAAGCAACAATACGACGAGGTTTGAATGATGACGCAGTTATAAATGAAAAAAATTTTTTTTTGTAATTTTCTAATATATTAACACTGTCGACAAAGTTAAGCAAGCAAGGCTGCTATCCATTTAGCCTGCGGTGAATTCATTAATCTTCCACAACCAAATTAACACTCTTCACTTAAGTGTAATCATTATTTGTATGTGCAGTGGACCACGTGTCAAGATTGAGAGACATTTGTGTTTTGATTTTATTGTAGAATTCGATCAGTTTCCTGATATCAACAACCTCCTTAAATATAATCAATACTTTTGAAACTCATCTATATAAATAAAAATGGATCTTCGAAATGTATGTACGGCCATAACTTTTAAACGACTGCACCAAATTGGATGATTCTTGGTTTTATATATTCGTTATTGTTAGGACAAGGTTTGTGTAATATAAAAATTACAATAATTTAAACAAACATTTCAGTAATTTAGTTAAAAAACATGGCGATACAAAGTACGCCGGGTCAGCTAGTTTTCAATAAATTGTTAAATACGGTTAATTTGTTACTTTCAATTTCAGCAACATTCATTGTTATCCTTGTCGTTTAGGTCATTTTATTGATCAACATACTGCTTATCGATAACTTGGTGTCGATTATGCGACGGTGTAATATAGTAAAATTAAGAGATGTGCCCACAATATAGGTACATTCATTTAGTGCAGAATACAGTACGAATTCTAATATTGGTTTTGAAAAACGAGATTTGGTTTTAAAATTAAAAATCGAACTATTCTTAGTAATATCCTACCTATTCGCATATTCTTAGAAATATGCAACCAAAACTTGAGCAAATTATTTAAAAAATATAGTTTTTGGTCATATATTAACTTTATAGAGCTTGTGAAAGTTTTTTTTAAGCTCTTATAAAAATATTAAAACGCATCAATTTGCAGAAGACGTCTAAAATAATGACAAGCTTTTTGAAATGGCGCACTAATAGTTTCCAGAATCAAATAATAAAAAAATACTGTTAATGGACAAAAATGAATTTACTGTTTCTCAATATATTATCCCTTTGTGTCAATGCACTTTTTCATACGACTGAACCAATTTTGAAAACATTTGTGCCACTCCTGAGTGGTGACGTCAGATATATATTTTTCATACTCTTCGACAGTCTTTTCTGGTGATGAAAATCGTTGATCGCGTAATTGGTTCTTGATTTTTGTGAACAGAAAATGGTGCCAGCTCTGATCATGGCGCCAGGTCAGAATTGTATGCAGGATGACTGTTGTACGTTTTTCGCCTTTAAAAACTTATTTTGTCTGTCTGGCCGTGTGGGAATTTGCATTGTCGTGGTGCAATATGTCAATAATTTCCGGTAAACAAATGGTCGTGTTCCAGTCACTATTCACGGTACGACGATTTTCCAAAGCAACAGTAGCGACGTGTCCAGTTTTATTTAAAAAGAAAATAGAAGAAACCATCCACTTTAAGGCACTTTTCACGCGCGCCTCTTTGGTTGGTTTCGGTTTATCTCGAAAGACCCATACGCTCGATTGCTGCTTTGTTTTGGGATCGTATAAATCCATGTTTCGTCACCTGTTACTATTTCTATGTCCCACACCAAAAATAAAACCTTTTCGTTGTATCTGGCAAGCATAGCATGGCACCAAGTGACACAGTCCGTTTTTTGAGCATCAGTCAAATTATGTGGGATAAATCGAGAACACAGCTTTTTCACACCCAAATGTTTGTGTAGGACTGACTGTATTTGACTCATGCCTATGTCCAAAGTTGTCCAGATCTCATGGTAAGTCACATGCCTGTCTGTTTCGATCATACGGCGCACAACTGTTTTTGTTGTTCACAGCGGTACACGGGCGACCTTCACGAATTTCATTATGGATATTGACACGACCGCGTTTGAATTCTGCAAACCAGCTATAAATAGTCGTCTTGGATGGTGCTTCTTCGCCAAAAGCTGATTATAAAGTCGAACGAGGCTCTACTGAACTGTCAAATTACATTTAAAATTGTAAAAAATCATACAACAAAATATTTCCGAGTTAAGTCCAGTTTAATGTAATCACGCAATTTTTAAAATGACGCCACAATGTGAAACAATTGACAGTCTAATGAAGCAAATCTAAGCGCACGGTAGTACGCAGGCCAAGTTCCAGCAACAGGCCGCGCGCATGCCGTGCACTATTTACACGAACCGTTTCGACCCACTTTTGACCCCCCCTGTAGCTCTGCGCCTATTGCAAGTACAGAGATAAAATTGTACCTACGTAATCATATACTAGTACTAAAGCAGTATGCCAAACTTCATAGATATAGCTTCAGTAGATCCTGAAATATAACCCTGTGAAAATAGCTAATTTTAGCACTGACTGACTGACTCACTGACCGGTAATCAAAACCTTTAAGCTACTTCCAATTGTCCTAGCGTTATGAAATTTGGAACACAGGTCGTGTGTTATATGTAGATTAACAAAAAATTTATAAATTTAAGAAATCGATCAAGCGTGAGTTGGCTCAATCTAATATCGAATTTTTAATAAAAATATTTATGAACCAGTGATACAATGAGAATACTATGAGGGGGGGAGGAGGAGAGGGGGGAGGGGGTATAAAATATTGTCATGTATATATAATGCACACTTTATAGCTTATTAAATACTGCTTACCTAAAAAATCAGGCTTCTATTGTTATAAATTACTTTCGATAGACGGCGCTAGCGGTATAATTGAATCGCGATATTGTTTTCATGATTTAGAACGTGTTAAAACTAAATTTGAAATACTCAGTCAGGTATATGTTTATCGCGAACATATGTTTGGCTTATGCCATCACAATACATAAAAGCCAGGGTTTGAGCCTCGACTGTGCTGTTATAGATATTGGGTCATCTATATTTTCTAGTGGTCAGGCTTACGTGGCTCTATCTAGAGTGAAAAATCTTAACCGAGTCCATTTAATAAATTTTGACCCAAGTCAAATCAAGGCGCAAGAAAGCGCTATTGTTGAATATAATAGGCTAAGGGAACTGTTTCGACCCGATTTACCCAAATTATCGTAAAAAAACGTAGGGTCAAAAGGGAGTGGGCTCTGCGGCCCAATTAATACGAGCTCAAATTTCAGATGATTTGCCTCCAAAAAAAGTTGCTCTGAAACGCAAAATGACATCTAAGGTTAACAATGGACGCGGGCGTGGCACAAAAAGAAAAAAATAGGAATTTTAAGTTGGGTGTATGGTAAAGTGCATTTCGGTCAGATGGACCGTTGACGTGAATAAGGTGGCGGGTAGTGACTGGATGCGGAAGGCGGAGGACTGGGTGTGGTGGCGAGTCTTGGGAATGGCAAATGTTTACCAGTGGATCAGGCTGTTGATGCAGATGATTATGATCGATTTTAAACTGCATCTAAACTTGGCATTGGATTGGATTTCAACCCTTTTTAGGCGAACAATTAGCCGATTGGAACTTGGCCCCCTTTTTAACAGGTATGTTTTTGGTGGGATTGTATTCTACGGCTAAAGAGATCCATTTGCAAATGTAGTAATAACTTTTTAAATATTGTTTATGTAAGTGACCAATTCCGGAAACTTTTAGTGTGACCTATGTATATTGTATACACATTTATTACAAACCTAGAACATATTTAGCGATTGCTTTTCGTTGGATTTAATAAAAGAGCGATAGAGCAACGAAAAAATCTTTCTTGTCCGAAATACGTAGGAAATCGAGCTGTCATTGCCGTTGTCGTAGGCCATCACTATCACCAACACAGAAATGAAAAAATGGGTATACTTATTTATTTCTTATAGGCAATGTGATTATGAGAAGAAATATCGTTGCTTGGAGTTATATTATATCCGCACAATTTGTTTACTATTCTAGATAATACTGACGGTCGCCGTGTTGTCGGCTTGGCATTTATAATAATGGATGTTAATAGCGAAATTGGCTTTTTCGCCTATCTATAACAAATTATTAATATGAAGTTTTTAAACTTGTGTAAATAGGTTTTTTTTTTGTTTCTATTATTAAAACTTCATTCTATCATTTCATAGTTTATTGAACATCAAGAGCAACTCTCTTTTGTATTATACCTATTTATTATCAGTATCTGTAATTAATTATAAAGGCTTTGGTGATTGACTGGCTAAGTATCAATGTACAAGGGTTTGTTGGCTATATGTAGGCACTAAGGAGTTACTTTTCAAAATTTTCACAGGAAGCTGACAAAACCCCATCCAAAAAATAAAGGGACTAATGTCACAGTTTAACAATGCATTGTTAAACTTTGCTAATGTGTTGAGCTTTAAGGAAGCGCAACGTAGTTTGTGGGCGCAACTAGTTTACCTTTACCCATTTCTGACGCAAAGCACAAGCAGCAATGCTTGCATTGCTGTGTTCCGGTTTGAAGAGTAAAATATGGTAGTAAAATTACTGGGTACCGTGACGATACATCTGATGACACACACAAGTTGGCAAAGTACACTGTGGTTCTTATGGGGGTTGCAGTTTTGCTGTGAATCTCACAAGAGTCACATGTATTATAGGTGACTGTTACCACTTACCATCAGGTGGGCAGTGTGCATATTTGCCAACTTAGTTGCAAATAAAATTTGTAAAGGATGATGTATTTGTACCTTTGCGTCAATGTGGCCTGATACAAATTGCCATGTTATCAATAAATTCGCCTTTTGTGTTTATGTGTCTGTTATGCTTGGGCTCTTCTTGGGTTAATGTTAGTATTAACGCCTGCGTCACAATACGCGCGCTGTTGCGTGTTAAACCTGGAAACTTGAATTTTGCTACAAAAATTAATAACGTCTAACATCACTGACAATGACACATACCAATTAACGAGATAAGATATTGGCCGCTTATGTGTGATGTCAACTTCATTGCGTTTAAATTATTGTGTTGCTATTAAGATCGTTCTTACCATAATGAAGTATGTTTTATTCATTCATTGAATTGATTTCATGAAACTGAAATGGACTGAATGTACTTACCTTAGCAACAAAGGTTAAATTGCCTTTGCTAACACAAGTATGTGAGATGTTAAAATTTTCTAACCACGCTAACGCCAGATTGCACAAAGGCTCATTTTGAAGTCTAACGAAAATAATACACAAGAAATATTTAAACATAACCAAAGTCCAAGGGCAGCTTTACCCATTCAAAAGTCCTCTGTATTTCTAATTATGGAGAGACTTTGATGTCATGAGAAGTCCTTGATATTCTTTTCCTTGAGAAAAACCTTTTTATTTTATAATACAAATGTGAATTTCTTAATTTGATGCGATACATTTCCCGGAAATAATTCGGTCCACGCTGCCATGTTGTTTTTACTTCCGGGATAAGCACTGCAAATGAATTGAGTAACACATCTACTTATTGTGCTATAGGGTGGGTCTGTAATCTTCCATGAGGTTGGTCGTTCCACTGTTTTGTATTAAGCTGTAATATATTCCCTTATTTATTTTATTTATTTATAACCCTTTATGTACAATTTTGTATACAAAGGCAGACTTACCTAACGCCTGAGGCATTCTCTGCCAGTCAACCTTCGGGTGATACAGAGAATAAAGAAGTAGATGACGATAAATTGTATTTTATAATAAAGACCCTTTCCTCAATTTTCCATTAAATTTTTTGTGATGATTATTTTTTAGTGGTGTATAAATATATACCGGGTATAAGGGACGGTGACGGGCGACCCACTGGACTATCTAGCCCTTCCTGTGCTAGGACCTGCACAGTTGAGCGCCGTAAGGGGGGATGAAGGAGTCCTGGGAGGTTGAGCAGAGCAGGTGTCGGTGGTAGTACTCCTGCTATGCAACACGCCCCTTTGGTCCGGAGTTCCACCGAAACGGTAGCCTTTTGTAGTAGCCGAACAAAAGGAAATGGCCACGCGTACCGTCAGAGGTTCGCAGGCGAGGTGCGGGGGGGCTGATGATGGTCATGCTGAAGGTGCAAGGATACAGGGAGCGTGTTCCTTCCTGTTCTCCGAGTGCCCGATGTCGCGCCCTCTCATCGAACCCTTGCTCCTATATCCATCTGGTAGTCCTAGTGCACCGTATGGGCACTCCCAAATGTGCGGGCTCCGTGGAGGGTGGGAAGCCAGATGGATGAAGTTTTTCACTGTTCTTCATGGATCCCAAGATAAAGAACACTACCCTACCTGAGGGGAAACCTGAAGGTAATGCTGCACACGGGAAAGCGGGGCAACCTGCGATCTCTGTGCAACAAACAGATGGCGCAGCCGTAGAGAAATCCACGGCTGTTCCCACTCCCACACAACACATGGTCCCAAATGTTTTGGGCGACCTGGACCTCGGCTGGGCCACGGTCGGCAAGGCAAAACGCAAGGCAAGTGGAACCCCTGAGAAGGGGCAAAGCGAGTCGGCAGTTGCGCCTGGCGGACCGGGCATTTCCAGAAGGAAAAGGAGCTTCCAGAAACTTAAGAGGAAGCAACAGCAGAGGAAGGCGGAAGGTGAGGGGCCTAAAACTGCTGGGTGCACCTCTAAAGTGACCCCTGAACGCGGCAAGGCTATGGACGAACCGAAGGTGACGAAGGTGGACTCACGGGGCAACCCGCCACTAAACAAACCGAAGGCGACGCCGGAGCCGAGCAACGGGAAGGGTGCCACAGTAGGGAAGGGATCGAAAGGGAAAGGTAAGGCCAAAGCCAAACGGGCCAGACCAGAGGAGACTATGTCACCTCAAGTCCAACCCAAGAGGCAGAAGCTGAACCGATCCCACGGCCCCAGACCCACCTCATACGCAGCTGCGACTGCAACACCTGCCAGCAGGGAGTTTGTCGTTGCAATTACCTCGGCCAAACGTGGACATATTTCACGGGAGGCTGCGGAGGGCATCGAAGACTACCTGTCTGAAAGGATTGACGTTTTGGCCATGGGCACCAATTTGGACGTCCCAAGGCCAATTTTTAAAGCACGTCCCGCCTATGTGGACGGTAGCCTACGTATGCACTGCGCAGATCAGGCCACAGCGAATTGGGTCAGGGAAGAGATCAAGGCCTACACTCCTGAAGGCACCGACGGTTTTGTCGCGCTTAAACCAGCGGACATTCCGAAACGTGTGCGTTGTGCAGTGTTGCTGCCAAGGGTGGAAACTGACCCAATTCGTATTGGCAGACGTCTGAACCTAGCGAACCCTTGGGCCCAGGTTCACCGATGGCTCCTACATGCCCTCCATGTACAGGAGAAGGTGAAGGCCACGTTTATTGTAGTAAGTGTGCCTGAAGACCTTGTATCCTGTATCATGGAGCAAGAAAGGCAGCTGAGCTACCTAGTCGGGACCGCCTACATAAAGTTCCAAGATGGCAGGGGGAAGTATACCGCGCTACCGCCGAGAGGCAACCCTGGGTCGTCCTTGGACACACGGGCAAACCCGACTACGTCGACTCCGACGGGCGCTACAACCCCACCCAGCAAGGAACCCGTACCGGGCCCGAGTCGGGTGAGCGAGGGCACGGATGTCGACGAGTTGCTCAGCATGGAGAATCTGGTGTTGGAGGGCGAGGAAAACCAAGATGGCATCCTCCTCTAAAGCCAAGATTCTCCAATGCAACCTCCACCACAGCATCACTGCAACGGCTCAGGTCAGAAGGTGGCTGGAGGTTAACAACAACACAGCGGTCGCCCTTATCCAGGAGCCGTGGTTAAGGGGCGGCACGGTTAGGGGACTCTCCAACCTTGGAGGTAAGCTAATCTGTGCTGCTATGAGTGACGTGAGAGCATGCATTTTCATTTCGGAAAATATCCAGACACAGCCTTTAACGGATTTCTGTTCCAGAGATCTCTGCGCCATAAGGCTAATACTGCATCAAGATCAACAGGACCAAAATGTGGTCCTCGCATCAGCTTACATGCCTGACAACGAGCCAGCTCCTCCAGATGAAACAGTGCGTCTGGTCCGCTTCTGTGAGAAGAACGGGCTCCAGCTGATCATCTCTACAGACTCCAACACTCACCACCCACTGTGGGGCATGGATCAAGGTAACAACAGGGGTAACCAACTTGTTGAATTTCTTTTGTCTACAAACCTAGAAATAGTAAATACAGGTAACGAACCAACCTTTGTTGGTAGACGATGTAGCACAATAATCGACCTTACTCTTGCTACTAGTTCAGTGGCGAACCAGATATCAGGATGGCACGTTTCTAATGAGGCATCCTGCTCAGACCATCGCTGGATTCGCTACGACATCAAGGTAACAACCGAAACAAGGTCCCCTACAAGGAAACCTAGGAAAACAGACAGGCATCGCTTTGCTAGCTTAATAGCTACAAGCATGAAGTCAATAAACACCGACGGAAGGCTTGATAGCATAGACTCGTTGGAAAAGCAGGTAACAGTACTCAACCATACCATAACAAACTGCTACAACCTTTCTTGCCCACTAACGCCACCAACCCCACACAACAGAGGTAAGAACCACTGGTGGGGTCCGGAGCTGGAGAACCTGCGCAGAGTGGTCAGGAAAAGGCTGAACAGAGCAATGAACACAAACGCGGACCAAGACTGGGACGATTATAAGGCAGCTAAAGCTAAGTATAAAAAACGCATTAGATACTGGAAAACAGCATCATGGAGAAATTTCAGTAACGAGATTACATCCAACATGCAAGCAAACAGGGTAAGGAAAATACTGGCTAAACAAGGTGACCACACTCTGGGGAACCTTCGCAGGCCAGATGGGTCAATGACGCTCACCACGGAGCAGAGAAACGACACACTCCATTTTTGAAGTCACTTAAAAATATTAAAGCATAAGTCCCGATTTACAGACATAATTATGTAGAATTAGAAATCTATGGTATCGATTTGACATAACACAAATGTCACATTTATTATTATCGAAGTTTCTTCTACAGTATAGGCAGAACATTATAGCGCTCAAGTGGTTCCTTATGGCTCTCGTAAAGCAGTTGTAGTATTCTTTAAACTCCATGCAGGAGTAGATTCCTCCCTGCGATGGTGGGGACAGCTATTGGACACTAGCTACTTCCATGCCTCTGGCGGAGAGGGAGGCCCGTACTGTTCTGCATTACTGGCATTACGAGTTAGGCCAAGCGATTTGCGCGTAGTCGCCAATTTATGGCCGGAGAGGAGTTCCCGAGGAGTTTAGTGGGTAGTCGCAGTTTAATACCGTGGAGTCCCACACACCTTTTCTGTACCCAAAGGCCAAAGGAAAAGACATCCAAGCCTAGACTGCCCCGGAGTACTGGATTTACCAACTCATATAAGTACTAGAATCCATTGCACATAAACAATTATATTCTTACCTTTCCTCTAATGCACTTTTATGTCCCTTCCTATCTGGGTTCCGGCCTTCTCATGGTACAGTCAGTGCGCTGTTGAATGTAACGGAGGATATACGACAAGCAATGGACGACACTAAACTTACAGCAGTTATTCTGCTAGACTTCAGTAGCGCATTTAACCCTGTAGATTTTGATGTACTCCTTGGAGCCCTTCGTGCAGTAAACATCTCTTTCCCTGCTCTTCAGTGGTTTCACTCCTATCTGTTTGGCCGGCAACAGTGTATAAAAATTGACAGTAACAAATCAGACTGGTGTTGTCTTTATACTGGTGTACCTCAGGGTGGGGTGCTTTTTCCGCTTTTGTTCTCAGTTTTTATCAGCTACGTCTCTAAAGTTATTTCCTCTTCCTTTCATCTTTACGCTGATGATCTCCAAATATATAGGCATTTTGAACCATCTCAAGCTATTACAGCAATTAATTACATGAATTAAGATCTCTTTAGCATTCTCTTGTGGGCGAAGTCTTTTGGTCTCATCGTCAATCCATTAAAGTCACAAGCCATTATAATTGGTAGCAGCAGATTGAGGAGTAAAGTTGATGTAAACGCTTTGCCACCCATTGTCTATGATGGAACAACGATTCCATTTGTCGACAAAGCGAAAAATCTAGGTCTGATAATGGATGCTTCTATGTCGTGGATGCCTCACATAAATGATGTCAGCAGGCGCATGCACCATGCCTTTCACTCCCTCAGGCGGTTGCCTAATCTCTTCTTCTACCTCTTCTCAACTACGCCGACGTTTGTTACCTAGATGTCACGGAGGAATTATTAAACAAACTCGAACGTCTTCAAAACTTAGCCATACGCTTAATCTTTGGTTTACAAAAATATGATCGTATCTCCCACTTTCGCACCGAGTTAAAATGGCTACCTATCAGAGATCGACGTAATGTACACATCCTAACCTTTCTTTATAAAATCCTCAAAGACCCAAATTTCCCATCCTATCTCCGCTCCCGCTTCCACTTACTACCGCCTTCTCGTCCTAAACGGAGCTGTAATACGCGGATGTTGATTATTCCTAGGAGCAATACACATTTATTTCACGAATCATTTAGTAGTCGTGCCGCCCGATTGTGGAATCGTTTACCAAGTGTCATACAGCAGAGCCAGACACTATCCACCTTCAAATCCCGCTTGAAGCAACACTACCTGTCTAAACGATAGGAATAATTGTCGAGTTATATTTTATGTATATTTATATATACACGGTTATTTTTTTATCACCCTGGAAAATTTAAGGGACGCTTCACGACATGGTATTAGAATGATTTAAATATGAATAAAAAAAAGAACCCCCCTCCTTAATTTTATATAAATTTTTTAAAAAATACAAAAAATGCTGCACTAGTTGAGAGCAGCATTTTTAGAGATTTTTTTATTTTTTTTTATATTTTTTTTAAATTTTTTATTTCATTTTTTTTATTTTTTATATAATATTGGATGTGTCCTGAAGCGTCCCTAAAATTTTCCAGGGTGATAAAAAAATAACCGTGTATATTTATGTATTTATTATAGTATTAAAAAAATTACATCTACCTACCACATTATTCTGGTACAGCACACACACTATGGGTTGACTGGAAGAGATCTCTATTAAAGATTAGTCCGCCCTTGCAAACTACATTTATAACTTTTAAAAAATGTATCTTTTTAAGCAATAAAGTGTATAATAATAATAATAATAAGTTGGGTAAATCCGTACTCTGGGGTAAGTTTTCTTTAGCACTCAGCAGAGGATTACCCTTTATCGAGCATGGAAGTTAAAAACTCTACAAATTTGTGCATTTAATTTCTTTATCAATAATGATGAGTATGTTTTTCTTTTTTAATTTTACGAAATTAGAAATCACCTGAACCCGGTTTCGCATGATCTTTTTTAATGTATAAAATGTTAATGAAATAGTATAATTAATAACTTTAAATAAAACGTCTTTCGCTCTAAACAGTTTCGAAAGAATTATTCCTGAAATCTTAATCTATCAGAAATCTTCCATCATCAGCTCAGTAACATAACGTGATGACCACCAGACGCAAATACCATTCATCTTAGGAAAAAACATGAGAAACGTTGGAAGTATCCATGAAATTTAAGGGTTTTCCTCGATTTACCTGGGATTCCATCATCAGATCATGATATGGTGACAGTGGGACCACATCGGGAGTGTACTCTTTCGATTACAATAAGAATTTTAAAAATCTGCCCACAAATGGTGGAGTAATCGATGAACATACATAAAAAGAAGAAAATGCATACAGTCGAACATAGAACCTCCTCCATTTTCGAAGTCGGTTAAAAGAAAGGATTTGAATGTAAATTCCAAATCATATTTTGTCATATTTGTTTTATTTCCACAGTCTACAGTCTATCACAAAGTGTGGATTGTTTTTGATTATCTTAACGCAGGAGGCTGTTACACGACAACTTGAGCAGTAAAAACGAAACTTTTATGACTGTATACAAATTATATTAAAAGCCTCATTTGTAAGCCATTAAGATAAGACGGCATAATCTCAAAGATAATCTTGCAAGTTTCCGTAGATACCTACATTGTTTAATGTTACGAGTATAA
Organism: Schoenobius gigantellus; assembly: GCA_963935595.1. NCBI lineage: Eukaryota > Metazoa > Arthropoda > Insecta > Lepidoptera > Crambidae > Schoenobius > Schoenobius gigantellus. The sequence goes on along the minus strand of OZ012544.1, from coordinate 12,585,883 downwards.
TAATAGTAAAAATGTTTTTTTAAGTTTAATGCCCCGGCGGATCGCGTAGGTGTTGAAGTGACGTGAATGCACTATCCGAGTCATTATAAATAATAGCTAGATAAGCAACTAAAACAATAGATTCTATCGAGACGGTGGGTGGTTCATTCGACCATTCTAACGTAACGCTGGAACATCGCAGGGTTTTGAGTAATTTCACAATCATCGGAGATCAACGAACACTGGTGGATCATAAAGATGTCGTGGGTGAACGGACAAAGTTTGAAGTTGAAACGCGAAAGCACTCATTTCATTTGATTGGTAAACAAAATGTGTATGTTTTGTTGGCGATAGTCATCTGTTTGATGAAATATCTCCACGCCGCGCATTTGGGTCACCTGTAGGTGGTTTCCCAAGATTTATAATCCACAAGAGCTCATGTTTATTTTTTTATTTGCTCTCAATCAATCAGCCCGCTCTAATGGTGCTGTCCAATCGAGATCTCAATGCTACTTTGATGAGTGCGATTTCTTTGACTGGCTAAATGTATAATCATCGTTTGCCTTTCACGATTGACGTAAAACAGCAAATTTCATCGGGTTGATTGACATTAAATACGGAAGCGAAACAGTTGGGTTGGGAATTCCTAAGTCTGATCATTTTAGGAACTTTTTCGCCTTGAGAACTGCAAATGTAGTCATATTTGATATTGTGTTATTTCATACGACTAATTCTTAAAAAGTATTTATTTCTTGGCCGAAAGAATTTCATGCGTACAGGACCGTAGAAGATTAAGGCACATACTCGAAGACCTATCAAGAGTTTCCCAACAATGGGTCCTAAAATAATCATGAACAAGACAAAAGTATGACCCATACAGTACTCTTGGTAAGTCCAACTTCCAAATATTAAAGGTAAACCGACGAACCCAACTTGCCTGGGCAGCTTTTGGGAAGCTACGCAGCATATTTTTAACACATCTATCCCAGTACCTCCAGACGCAAGGTTTGAAATCACTCAAAGGGCAATAAGAGAGCTATGCTCGGGGTTTCTCTTCGTGATTGAATCAGACAACATCGCCTGCAATACAAATAATTATTTGCCTGACGATGATGTATCGAAACCGGTCGCAATAATTTAAATATAATAAAGATTCAAGTGAAACTTGTGAAATTAGTGTTTTAATAACAAGTAAGAAAATATTTTAGCCAAGTAATAAACAAACAAAATATTTCGTCAAACCGTCTCAATCATTCGTCAATAGAAGTGTACCTAACGATATGTTGTTTGTTTTAAACCACTATTACTAAACTGCTAACACGATAAATAATAATAGCAATAAAATATCCGTGGAATATGAAATTTCCGTGAAAACACCATGACGCTTAATTAAGTTTAGTTAATAACCGTCTTGTCGCTACAATAAAATCTCAATTTGTGTCTAAAACGCTCGACGATTACGCAAATTAGCCCAATTAATATAGACAGGCGCGAAATTTTACGTTGGCATAATGGATTCGTCCTTCCATTATCAATTACATGGGACAGGAGTCCCGCCATATGTGTAAGGGCTGGGTAATTTAATTGGTCTGTCACTCGTTACTAGGGCTTTCGATGCCGGATATGTTTTAATATCGGTATTATGTTGCAAGTTTCAAAACTAGACCTCTATATTTAAACAAGAAGGTCTACCAACGAAACATCTTATAAAAAGAAAACAATTAATAGTCTGTCGCTATTAAAATACTTAATTCGAATATCGTATTGATGAGTATTCATATACAACGTGTATATTAAAGTATTATGTTGCAAGTTTCAAAACTAGACCTCTATATTTAAACAAGAAGATCTACCAACGAAACATCTTATAAAAAGAAAAAATTAATAGTCTGTCGCTATTAAAATACTTAATTCGAATATCGTATTGAGGAGTATTCATATACAACGTGTATATTAAAATACTCAAAAGTTAAATGTAGTTTGTTCAAAATCGAGAGTAGAATCGATTGCACTAATAAAAGATATGGGTCAGATTTTTTCCACAATTAAATTTTCAACTACGCTCCTTTTTAGGGTTCCGTAGCCAAATGGCAAAAAACGGAACCCTTATAGATTCGTCATATCTGTCTGTCTGTCTGTTCGTCCGTATGTCACAGCCACTTTTCTCCGAAACTATAAGAACTACACTGTTGAAACTTGGTAAGTAGATGTATTCTGTGAACCGCATTAAGATTTTCACACAAAAATAGAAAAAAGCAATAAATTTTAGGGGTTCCCCATACTCAAAATTTTTTTTTCATCAAACCCATACGTGGGGTATCTATGGATAGGTCTTCAAAAATCATATTGAGGTTTCTAATATTATTTTTTTATAAACTGAATATTTTGCGCGAGAGACACGTCCTAAGTGGTAAAATGTGTGTGTCCCCCCCTGTAACTTCTAAAATAAAAGAATGATAAAACTAAAAAAAATATATGATGTACATTACCATGCAAACTTCCACTGAAAATTGGTTTGAACGAGATCTAGTAAGTAGTTTTTTAATACGTCATAAATCCTACGGAACCCTTCATGGGCGAGTCCGACTCGCGCTTGGCCGGTTTTTTTACTCAACTCTGTCGTCTTTACCTTTTATCGGCGATGCGACGGACGACGCCGACGGCTGAGCGACATAATCGTATTCGCAGGCGCGCGACTAGAGCTTCAAAATTTGCAAGATATGCAACAAAACAGAAAGTTATTTTCGTAAATAAACCACGAGAATTTCAATATAAATATAAAAATAAGTTGGGATGTTTGAGGGTTTGCGTTTTTCACGCTGTATGATTCTTTAGAGGAAATGCTCAGTTCGATTTTTAACAGGAAAGGGATTAAAAATGCTGTTAATCTTTTGATAGCATATGCGTTCGTCGACCGAAGTAGCTTAGAACGGTTAAGATTCTAACACAAACTAATGAATGAAACAATAAAAAGTAGATACTTACCTATCTAATAAATCTAGGTTTTACAATCCCTGTATCTTTGACACTCTGTAATGAAAACCCTTCCCGTTGCCTTATTAATGGACGGACACGACGAGAGGGCCGCGCTATGAATTGGGCAACTGTCATCAATCATGATTCTAGTTTGTGTAGCTCTGAGCTGGACGATTCTCACGGCGATTGGCGATGGGATGTGATCGGATGATGTCACGGTTTTAACTTTATCATTGACAATTCATCATGTGTCGTTAGTTGTATCAAAGGTTTTCCGTTCAGTGACGGATCTCAATTTCGACGTGACTGTACTGTTTTCATAGTAAAGCAATCAAAGGCGAAAACGAACAATAAAGCGTGATTTTTAATTTAATCGGCATCAGTATATATTCAATGAACGGATTCGGTCGATTTTGTCGTAAATGTATCAATATCCTTACTTCCTTACTAATATGATAAATGCGAAAGTAAGTCTATCTGTGTATTACGCAATCACGCCTAAACTACTGAACCGATTTAGATGACATTTGGTATAGACATAGTTTGAATCCCAGGAAAGGACATAGGATAGCGATTTTTCGCAGAAATCACCCCTTAAGGGGTAGAAAAGAGGGTGGAAGATGGAATGGGGATCAATAACCGCTGAACCGATTAAGATGAAATTTGGTATGGAGATAGTTGAGTTGTGGGGAACGATAAAGTAATAAAATAGTTTTTATCCCCGAAATCATTCCTTAAGGGTATAAAAGGGGAGGGGGGGATTGGTAAAAGGAATCAATAAAAAAGGAGTTCCACGCAGAGGAAGTCACGGGCAAATGCCAGTTGTAGTATAAGTATAGATGCGTTAGATGCATATAAGATGAGTTCGCGAAAATAGTTTAAGCGTATAATAAGCATTTTAACGTTATTTGGCTTGACGTGGAAATTTGTGGTCTATGTGTACTCTAAATAACGATTTTTATTGCACGTATAGTTACACGCCGGAACAGGATTAAGGGATTGTCCTAATCGGCTTTCGTAGGCGTGAGCTGTCAGCACCCACGGAGGTCACCTGGTGTCACGAAACTACCTACTAAGACCGCCTTCACACTAGCGTTTTAGGTTGCTCGTGTTCTACAGGATGGAGATGTCGATACTACAATGAATTTACTTGTGTACAACCAATGAATTGCAAAGCATGTATTGAAAAAATCAAAAAGCTTGAAGGGAGTGGAGTGGGAATGGAGCTTGGACCATTCAAAAGAGTTTTCTATCAAGACATAATTGATTTTAATCAAAAATACCTGGCCACTTTGTTTAGAACATCACTTTTATATTTAATATTTTTCACGTTTAGCGCAGAGGTCGAGTGATCACCTGCTGGGCAACGGGTCGCGGGTTCGATTCCCGTACGGGACAAATGTTTTGTATGGCCTACAGAAATTTGTTCCGGTCTGGGCGTATGTGCATGTGATATTCTATGTTTGTAACTGTACCCACGACATAGGAGAAAATCCTAGTGTGGGGCGACGTTTAAAAAAAAAGCAAACAAAACTTTATACGTGTTTGGTACCTACATCAAGCCGCAATTTGCCCATGATAAATATAGTTAGAGTCCGACACACGAAACATGAGCTTGGAAAAAAGCGGCAAATTCAAAAATTCTAGCACTGGTAATACTGTCTACAGAAGGTAAAATACATTTTGATACTTGAAATATTCTAATATTTTTTTATTTATGTAGTAATTTAGAATGTTAAATTTGTGAAAGGATTGTCTTTTTTTCCTTTTTTTATATACTAGGAAAAAAAAGGAGTTCGTCATCATCATCATCATAACAGCCTCTTTAATTAGACCAACTGCAGGGACACAAGGCCTCTCCTTGACAACGAAGGAGGTCTAGGCAGTAGTCCACCACGCTTGCCCAATGCGGATTGGTGGACGGAGTATCAGGTGATCAATACCCCTTTGCTGATCCATTAGTCGCCTTCTACGACACCCATTGGAGGATATGATGCTATTCTAGTCTGCCGGCATCACACGGCCTAGGAAAAAAAAGGAGTTACTTTTTTTAATTAAATATTAGGTAATAGTTTCAATGAACTTTTATAAGACCTTTTATAAGAAATCGCTGTATTTGGATTTCTATATGAAGATTGTGGCGTCACTGAAAATTTTAAATTGTAAAATAATTTTGAGATTCAAATAGTTGGGGCTGTGAAAAAAATGCATGGGGTATTTGAAAATGAATTTTACAATTTCGAATTTTCAATGACACCATAACTTTCATATGACTATGTTAATATGGGTGGGTTTCGGCTTGATAAGGGTATGTACCAAATACTACCTAGGCTATCACCATCATAGCCCCCGTGTGGGTGTAAATAGACTAGACTATTTAGTGTGAATTATGATTGTTTTTATGGGAAATGAGCGCAGAGTTTAAATAAAATATCGTATTTCGATTATAATATGTTTTTATATTAACAAGAGAAAAATTGATAGAGAGAAAACAATAACAATCTTTTATTCTTAATGATTTGACATATAACAGATGACTTGGATTTTGAGCATAACTCCAACAGTCCCCCTCAAAAATGCAATTCTTCTAAGCCAATACACTGTCTTATAAGCTCAAAACTATAGGAACATTTTAATTTATATTAGATAGAAACTAAGTCTTAAACATAATATATGAATACAATGAAATAAAATATTTTATAATAATTTTAATTTATACCTTAATTCCAGGAACTTGACCGAGGGTACCATCTTCGTGAAAATATCAGCTAGTTGTTGTCCTGTGGAAATTTGTTGCTTTATAATTTTCTTATTGATGCTTTCCCTTGTAAAATGGTACTTGACATCAATATGTTTCTACCTTTTATGGTTTGTAGGTTTATTCGAGATACATATACATATACAAAAATATATTTGGATAGCAATACTATTTAACAAAGACTTAATCCATATTGCCTCTTTCACAGCTTCAAAAAGAGCCATGTACTCAGTTTCTGTTGAGGAGGCGGCTACTGTGTTTTGCTTACGCGTATTCCACGATATTTCACAGTTTTCAAACACTTGGAATACATATCCTGTCGTGCTTTTATGATCTAATTCATCGCCAGCCCAATCAGAATCTGCACAACTTGTGATCAATTGCGTATAATCGCACCTCTTATAGGTCAATTTTAGATTTACAGTTCCTTTGATATACCTTAAAAGATGTTTTAAGCACTTCCATAGTTCTGGGTTACTCTTACTTTGATATCTACTGAGTATACTTATTGCTGCGCAAATGTCTGGTCGCGTGCAAAGCATCGCGTACCTACATCAAACACCCTATAACATTCTTGCTTGGGGCATCGTAGTGCTCATCCGAGTTCAAAGCATTATGATCTAATTTTGAGGGAAAAGGTGAGTTTAATTGATTGAAATCACTCATGTGGAATTTGCGTAAAACATTTTGTAGGTATATTGATTGATCTAACGTGATTGAGTCACTAGTCCTTTCTATCTAGAAATAATTTGATTGCATTTAAATCTGTCATGTCAAATTTTTGCATTAATAATTGTTTACAAAAATTTAGGATTGTTTCTTTTTTGTACATAAGACCAAATCATCAACATATAGTACTATACTAGCTGTGCCCGCGACTTCGTCCGCGTGGAATAGTAACGTTTTGCAGCAATTTTTTTAGGACCTTGATAGCCTATGTTATACCTTATATAATTAACTATTTATTAGTGAAAGTCCCGTCAAAATCGATCCAGCCGTTCCGGAGATTAGCGGTACAAACAGACAGACAGATAGATAGACAAAAACTTTTTAAATTGTGTTTTTGTTATTGGTACCCGATATACATTCATACCCATTTAGTTAAAACTTGGTATTTCGACATTACAAACAGACACTTCAGTTTTATTTATTTGTATAGATTTATAGATAAATATTATCATCTATACGTTGTTTATTAAGTACGAGTATATACAAACATGAATCAACTTCTGAACTTTTGAAACCCAGCTCATTTAAAACATGACTAAGACGCTTATTTCAGCACCGAGACGACTGCTTTAAACCGTACAACGACTTGTTTAGCTTGCAAACCTGGTTTGATCCGGCTGCTGCGCCTTCAGGAACCTCCATATATACAGAATCATTTTGAATGAACCAACAACCTCCCAGGGGCTGATTCTAGTGCTCAGATGCAACAACTTTTTGTATGGGACCAACATCGATATCTCGAAAAAAAAACACTTCTCCATACAAACTAGGTTAGCTGATTGAGACTTTAGTATGGGAAAGTGGATTTTTTTTGCGATTTCGATGTTGGTCCCATACAAAAAGTTGTTGCATCTGAGCACTAGAATCAGCCCCTGGGAGGTTGTTGGTTCATTCAAAATGACCCTGTATATATTTTCTTTTAAAATGTCATTTAAAAATGCCGTTTTTACATCCATATGTTGAACTTGTAAGCTATGCTGATTTGCAAAAGCTAAAATGAATCTAAGCGTTGTGATGCGTGCCACTGCACTGGTGCGAATGTTTCATCATAGTCTTGTTGGTACTTTTGGGTAAAACCTCGAGCTAATAAACGAGCCTTATAACGGGAAGGTTCCCCTAACTCATGTTTAATAGTAAATACCCATTTACAGCTAATAATATTTACACCGTCTGGTCTGGTCACAAGAATCCATGTTTGATTTTTATACAATGACTCTAGTTCACATTCTACAGCTTTAAGCCACTTATAACTATCACTTCTACCAGATATATCGCTATAGGTCTTAGGTAGTGATTGTACAGTTGTTAGCGATAAAGTTACAAATCTGGGTCGTCCATTCGTTTATAATCGATGGCCGGCAGTTTGAGTATTCTTTCACTTCGCCTTATTTTATTTGACGAATTAGAATCCTCAATATCATCCGATTGATTATCAGAAATAAGAGTGTGTTTCTTGCCTGTTAGCTTTGCTGACTTCTTTTCACCGCCAGGCTTATTAACTTCGGCGGACATTTCTGTATCTGGTTTTATATCCTGTTGAGTGTCTGTTAGCTTTGCTGACTTATCGTTATTGTCAAGCTTGCTAACTTCAATACACATTCCAGGATTTTGATTTGTCGGCCTTGACTGTACATAGTTAATTTCTATAACATAGGATTGAATTTCTCGCGACCCTTAGCCACTGTAAAATTTTTAACAGATTTCAAAAAGGAGGAGGTTGTTAATTCGCCGCGTATGTTTTTTTTATGTACATACATAAAACATACATATGTACACCGATAACGCCGAGATTTCTGATCCAATTTAAGGCTTGATTCTTTTTTTGTTCGATGTGGAATAGTTGCCATTTTTTGGTCCCATAAATATTTCATTCAGTGTGGCCCAGTAGTTATTCTGGTGTCTGCCTTGGGTGAAAAAATGAAGATATGTTTTTATAGATATTTAATGAAACCTTCAAAAAATATTTTCTGCTTTGTCATGAAAAAAACTAAACTAAACAAAAAAAAAGGAACACAGGTAACAGGCGAAAATAAACAGTCATTTGAAGTTATACAATTAAATGATATCATCAGAAGAAAAGTACGAACTTCACACTTCGGTTAACATAATACATAAGTAGTTACTTGTCGATTTTCTTGCATATCATATATTTCATTATCAAATCTCCGAAAAAAATGTGGCAATATCCTGCCAGCACTAACTTATGCACGTATTTTTGTTTTTTTTTTTAGTTTCAAACGGGGCAAAAACTTACAATGAAAAAAGATTAACCTACCGACTGTTCCTTTTTAATAAGAACCCATTGTAAAAAAAAGGCTAAGGAATTATAAAGAACACGACAGTGACAATTAAATCATCTGCATGATAATTTAATTTTCCATATCTTGTTTGTTACGACGGTTACGCGTATTATGGAACGTCACTAGCGGAATCCTAAATCTATCTATGGTCGCATACGCATCCGAGCCTGCAGGAAGCGGATAAATAATAATCATTGTTTTTGAAGTCGGTTTTACCTGACACTGATTGTTCTGTGATCTATTGATTGCCGATGTTACAATTCATATTTTTCGTTTTCAAGTCTAAATTATAGTTTGCAAATGACGAGTAAATCTTTGTGAACAAATTCGAGTTGCTAAGCCATTGTTTTTTTGTTGATCTGCTGCTAATTGATAAAATCAATCAAATGTTTTTTTTTGACAAAAAAGTCTTCTTTTCGCTTTTAACTGACAAAACCCGTAGAGCCTCGAATTGCGAAAATCACTCGCTGATGTTTCAAAACCAGTTAAACTTGTCTTTCTCGCAATTCTTTTTTTTAATGAAAACCTCGGTTTTCGTTTAATTCTGTGAATTAAACGAAAAGCTCATATATTACACAACACTTAGCCGTTGTCTTGTGCAAGTCAGCCGTTAGGGCCGGACTAAGAATAAGCAAATACCTTTAAATACATACACACGGCACGAACAGTCCATTTCGCAAACAACATTTATGTGGATATGAATTTCCAATATTAGTAGCTGCCATGTTGAGAATTTTACACACGCTACCTGCGACTGAGGCAGAATTAAACTAAGTGCTAGTTATTATTGGCAGAATTATTGCAAACTGAGCTTATTCGTGTCGCTTGAATGTAGGTTTGTTGAACTTTAAGTTGTTTTTCAGTGTAATAAATACGAGCATCGGTGGCGCTGTTTACGTAGTAACTATTATCTAAGGCTGACGGCATTGACAAATGCCACATGCATACTTTTCCGCAGTCGTTCCTCAGAAAAAATGTATGGAAATGACATTAGCTGCGGAAAAAATAGCGTGTTATCGTAAGCTAATGTCATCTCCATACATTTTTTCTGCGGAACGACTGCGTAATAGTTAGCGTGTGGCATTTGTCTAGCTAGGGCATCTGGCCTTCTAACCGGGAGGTCCGGGATTCGACTCTGCCCCATGTACTAATGTGATTTTCGTTTTTCAGATTTCATAGTACATTTGCCGACCTCCTACGATGAAGGAAAACATCGTGAGGCAACTTGCATACATCTACGAAGATGTTCACTGGTGTATGTGAAGTCGACCAATCCGCACCGGGCCAACGTTAAATCACTCTAACATAGGGTAGGCTTGGAGCTGTGATGATGAATAAACGAGGCTATGTGAATTTTACGCAACGAGGGCTTTGTTTTACTACAACAGTAGGACCTGAAACCGGAGCAGATATTAAAAATTGAGACTCTATAGACTATTCGCAATTTTTCTGTTACCTAAAACCCATGCATATTATGTGGAAGCTTGTAATTGGCATTTAGATAACTATTTACGTCAACTATTTTGTAAATAATGCTGTAAGCTTTCCAAAGATAATAAAATAAAATAAAAATGAAGACGGGTTATTGCCCGTGGTACCTATCTATAGTATGTTCATAGAAAAGTAAGAAAGAATAATTATCATAATGGCCATACCGTGCCGGAACCCGGAACCGTGACTTTATTGATAATTTTAAAGTTATGTAATTGTGTCGGATACCACATGGATACCACTTATAAATATGTGGCTTTTGATGGTTTGTAATACACGTTCCATAATTTCGTCCACAAAACCAGCTTATATGGTACTAAATCAGTGGAAATCAGTCGACTGATATCGTGATATCATTATAAATCAGTGGAAATCATTCGACTGTTATCGTGATATTATTGCTCCTCAATCCATACGCACACGATTTGATAGAAAGCAAATAATATCTAACGGGTCTTAGAAGGTTTATGGTATGTACCTACAATGTCGCGCTAAGATCGTAAAATTGACTGTTACTGACCACAATGTCATTGAATAGTTTATCTTTAATGATTTATTTGTAAAGTTAGTAGGAATCAGGGCTTCTGTTGCTAAGTTAGAAATTATTTACTGATTATCTTTTAATCTCTTTGTTGCCGTGTTACTATCGATTCTACAATGAGTAGTCATACTGCTAAATTTTTATTTCTAGACTAGTAGTAAGTAACTACACTACACTCGTAGTAAGTTTTTAAAAGGGCTATGAAAATTTGCCATTTACTACATGAAAGGTATTTAATTTTAAGGGACCTTATTTGATAGGAGCGCCTTTCTGGAGCCTATTTTTTATATTTGTTAATATGCATTTTCTTTAAAAAAGCTTTAATTTAAATTGAAAAATAACTGACTATAACTGAATTTTGTAGTATCAAATTATTAGAAAATATGCACACATTTTTGTTATTATAGAAACAGTAGTATTTTATTGTATGGAGAACTTATTTACACTATGTTTTAAATAGATTGTAATCTAAATCGGGCTGTTTTTCTCAATATGCAAAGATCTTGAATATTTTTGGACATGTTATCAAGAAAATTGGAATTCCGTTTCTATGCATATTCCTTATCCCCTTTACCAACAAATTAATTACTATTACACTGGGTCGTATTTGTAGTTTGCTAATATGTGGATAATGTTGTTGGTTGTACATTGAATTACTTTGCAATTTATACAATATTGTAGACTCTTAATGTATAACTGTTTGTTATCCTAAATAAAATAAAATACAAGAAAAAATTCACCTTGGGCAGTATTCGAACCTGCCTCTTCAACATAGGTACTATATTTGTATCTAATTCCGTAGCAATACGAAAAAAACACACGCAATTTATAATACAGAATTTATTTTAATAATATTATAATTCAGATATAACAGCAATTATCTCCATCACAATTTCAAACACGCGATCATGTTTCCAACAATATTTACAAAATGCGCCGATCGTTACATAATAAATACTGATATTAATCATTTAATAAGGCGGTTCGTACACAGCGCTACGCAAATCTTCGGTGCGGGACTACCGCAATACAAATTGCTGTTTGAGCAACGAGTCCACGATACGCGACGGAGTATTCTCTATTCACGAAACTCTGATTTTGTATTCCTTCAACCGCTTTGAGACTAAAATCGCCGGGTAGTACAGATTTGCGTAACACTGTGTACGAAAGGTCTTACACAACGCTGACAATAATGGTAACGCAGTTGAAGAAATTCACTGTTTTGTTGTTGACTCTGGAATTTAAATTACCGTACTTTCTTAAAGAAGTACCTACTAGGCATTGTGTTGCATTAAATTTTTGAGTTAAATATATCAGTATTTAAAATGTGACGATAACCATCCCTCATTTCTGGTCCACACACATCCTCATCACTTCATGTAGGTAGATACAATCTAAATTACATTTACAAAACTCGAGCGCGTTATTAAATAACGGCCATTTTTACGTTCCCTCTCTACACTCGAAACAAATTTACAAGGAAATTATTTTTATAAGTCTATATTTACGTGATAAGACGATTTCAATCGAGATTTAAGTGATTGCTAGGTAATTAATTTTACATTGTCAGTAATTACTCTATTTTAATTAAAAATTCATTATAGAAATTCACAAAGCATAAACTTCATTATGACTATGTTTTTTGACAAAACTAGGACAGTTCAATTGAAATTAATTAAATATAAATATAGCAGTCCCTATTATGTAATGCATTTTTTAAATATAATAATAACTCTACAGTGAAAAATGCAGCAATAAATAGGCCCTATAGTAGGCAAATGAATACAAAATTCTAAAATTATTGCATATCACCGTTCCGTGCAGCGGTACCGGACTAATTTCAATGGAATAAAGAACAGCGCAATATATACGCCGATTATATTAATATTTCGTATCACATAACATAATAATAGATTAAATTATGACTTACACGATATTATAAATAATGATATTCGTAATATTAATATGGCAACAAAATATATTTACTAGCTAAGCACCTAGGCGAGTAGGGTTTTTAAATACGGTATTTACAGTCGTGTCTGTACATCCAAACTACACGATAACATTTCCGTCTAAAGTTACACATCTAAAATAATTATTGCCAATCAGCTAGTATTAACAACATTTAAAGTATCTTCAAATGATATAATATCCAATATTATGACAATTTGATTCACCACAGTTTTTAAATGCAAAAGTATGTAAAGCTTCAGTTACGAAGTATACTTTTCTAATAGTTATATATATACCAAAAATATATACAAAATGAAGACAACACGATATGCACTGTACATTTAATTTTGCAGACTTACAACACGTAAGCATCAAAGTTTCAACGCCCTTGAGATTCCAATAAATATAACATTAAAAACTGCTTTGATAACTCGCAGTAGTGGCGAGAAAACTTTGATGTCGTTTCAGACTAGCTACTGTTGTGCTTAAGTTACTAAGACGTCCTTACTGGATGGCGTGAAGCTAAGAGTTTTCAACGAATGTCTTTTACTATCAGACTAAAATTGCTACGCACAGCATTCAATGTCCATACGTAATATGCACACACTTCGCACAATGATATGGAGATTCAAGGACTCACTGGTGTCTAGTGAGGAGAGTCTAAGTCACAAGAGTTGTAGCGCGGAGTTTAAGTGAGGCAGTACTTGAAGATTGTAAGAAGTCCGATACTGACAGTGACCGTGACAATTGGTTGAATCGCAGTGGCAGTTGACGTCTTTGGTATCTGTACGCGTGGAGTTTCTTCGTCGATTGTCCTGGTTCCTGTTTGACAAGAAAGCGTGGAGTCAGTAGTGTTTTAGGTTATTGTGGTAGCAATTTATTCAATTTGTGAATAAAAAGAAGTTATGACTATCAATATCACAGTAATAAACTTAGTTGTTTTCAAATATTTCTCCTTGGAAATCTTGCAGATAATTAATTTTTTTTAATCTTTATAAGAGTGAAAATCTTTGACCACGTGTTACCTACTAACCAGCGCAGCCGGTGCCGGCGCCTTTCTCGCAGGAGTCGTTGTCTTAGTCTGAATATGTGTATAACCTAGTCTGAATGTGTACCTGTCTGACTGTGTATGACTTTGTTTGAATGTGGGTATTTGTCTGAGTATGAACTGACCAGCTCTTCGGTACTTGAGCCGTCGTCGTTGTCGTGTATAACTGTGTCTGCATGTGTATAAGTTTGTCTGCTTGTATACCGACCAACTCCCCCATAGCCGGATCCGCCGTCACTGACGTCGTTGTTGTGTATAACTTTATCTAAATGTAGGTATTGTCTGAGTATTCACTTATCACTTCCCCCGGTGTATGAGCCGTCGTCGTCGTTGTTGTGTAAAACATTGTCTGCATGTGTGTATAAGTTTGGCGGGGTGTGTAATGACCGGGTCCCTCGGTGCTTGAGCCGTCGTCCTTGTTGTGTATAACTTTGTCTGAGTGTGTATATGTTTGTCGGGGTGTGTACTGATCAGTTCCCCTGGTACTTGAGTCGTCGTCCTTGTTGTAGGTGTCATCGTTGCTGTGTACGCTTGGGCCGTCGTCGTTGTTCTGTATAACTTTGTCTGCGTGTATGTATAAGTTTGTCGGCGTGTATACAGACCAGCTCCCCCGTGCTTGAGATGCCGTCGTTGTTGTGTATAATTGTGTCTGCAAATGTGTGTAAGTTTGTCGGCGTGTATACAGACCAGCTCCCCCGGTGCTTGAGCTGTCGTCGTTGTTGTGTATAATTTTGTCTGCGTGTGTGTATGAGTTTGTCGACGTGTGTACTGACCAGTTCCCCCGGTGCCGGAGCCCTCCTCGCCGGAACCGTCGTCGTCGTCATAGGTGTCATCGTTGTCGTAGTTCTTGCCGGAGCCGGAGCCCTCCTCTCCGGCCTCATCGCCCTGCATGAACGCCTCGGCCGCTGGAGTCCCAGCACTCTTGGAGTGCGTTACCAACAACTACAGATAAAACACATCTTTTATGCCGGATGCACACAGTCATTGAGTGTGACGGGTGAAAACCGCAATGCTTATTTGAGTGCACATCATAACTCAAACTCGCACACAACAGTGTTACAAAAATGCGTTTAAAAATAAATAAAATAATAATTATTGAAGTATCATATTAGTCTTCTGTTAAAATAGTCTATGCCAATTTAGAATTAACAGTAAAACTAGTTTTTTTAAAATGTTAAATGTATGTTTATTGTTATTAATTTGGTAGCTAATTATATTGTGTAACTGGAACGCTGCTCCTATTATCTCCGGAGATGGGCGTTAGTGCTGCGACACAGTTTCTTATAACTAATGCAGTTATTAACGTAATTATAAGTGAATCTATACAGTACATTGTTCCAAATAAATTATTTTTATTATTATTATTATTAAGAATGACTGAGCTGACAGCTTACTAGGGTGGAGTGCTGTATTTTTTTATTATGGTATTTTTAAACATGTTGTATAACTTCAATGAGTATTGCATTGCGCGTTATAGGTACGGTACTATGCCAATAGACTAATATAAGTACTTAACTAATTATTAGTTGCCTGTGTCTGTTGTAATAAATGGAATATGTATCATTAAAAAATATAATTGATATCTCAAAAGTGTAAAATTAATTTTATCACAATATGAGTAATAAGACAGGACCCATAGACTCTTTTAACGCATTCAAATTAGTTTCAAATTATCACAACAAAGTAATGACCTGTCCACTAAATAATAGTTTTTTTTTTTTTTTTTTTTTTTTATGGATGGCCCGGCAAATGACCTCCTCCCGCCTGATGTTAAGCGGTGAAAGAGGCCCAAATGAGTTGACAGATAGAGTAGGGACGACATCCACTCTCCTACCTGCCCGCCCCTTGCCGGCCCAAAAGATGCTTTTTCACGCCTCTTTTGAAGGAACCCATGTTGTAGGATGGAGGAAACACGTGCGCAGGTAGAGAATTCCAAGTGTGGGATGAACGACAGAAGAAGGAATCTTGGAATTTCTTGGTACGGTGTGAAAAGGAGGACACAGTGTACGGATGACTCCGAAGGCCCTTACGCGTGTTTCTGTTAAGGAATGGAGAGGGAGGGATAAGGTTAAAGAGCTCCTCAGAGCATTCCCCATGGAACATTCGGTAAAAGGCGCTAAGAGAGGCGATGTCACGACGAAGTTGTAGAGGCTCGAGGGTGTTAGTTGCCTCTACATCGCCAATTATGCGAATAGCGCGACGCTGCAATCTGTCCAAAGCATCGAGGAGGTACTGAGCGGAGCCGTCCCAAAGGTGCGAGCAATATTCCACGCAAGACCTAACCTGAGTTTTATACAACAAGCATAGTTGGTCCGGCGCAAAATACCTACGCACCTTGTTCAGGACACCGAGTTTCCGTGAGGCAGTAGTTATGACGGATTCGATGTAGTCTCTGGGGTTCAGATCGCAGCGAATGTTCATTCCGAGCAAGGTGATGTTGCTCTGTGTGTGAAGGGTTGTGCCCTGAAGAGAAGGAAGGGGGAGGAAAGGTGACCTTTTCGCCGAGAACACGCACACCTGTGTTTTCTTAGCATTGAACTCAACAAGATTGTTGGAGCCCCATTCGGAGACGAGGTCCAACGTCCTGTTGAGCTCAATGATAAGATTCTGCCTTTCCCTACCAATATCACCACGAGCAGCCCCCGAGGCCCCGTGATATCCCCCATGCACTGTACTGTCGTCTGCATAGCAATGTATAGCTCCCAAGGAAAGCATATCATTGATATGCAGAAGAAACAATGTGGGGGATAGAACGGAGCCTTGCGGAACACCAGCGTTCACTGCCACGAACCGCGAAGCGCAGCCGTCAACGACAACGCGAATTCTACGCTCGTGGAGGAAGCTGGCAATCCACGTACAGAACTGCGCGGGTAATCCGTATGCCGGAAGCTTGGAAAGAAGAGCCTTGTGCCAGACTCTATCAAAAACAAGTTAAAGAACATTATAAGTAGAATTGAAAGTATTACATACTTGTCTGGCCTGTCGCAGTCTGTCCCCTAAAGCGGCAACACTCGAGTCTTCGCGCACTCCGGACACTTCGGGATTGTACTTCTGATCGCTCAAAGACGCAGAAGCCACTAGCGGTTTCGTGTACCTGATAAAAATATTATTGTTAGGTTCCTTTATCAGAATACTTGCCACGCAGAGGTTCAGGAAGCTTCAAAGTCAGTCTATTTTTCATATCGATCGGCTCAAAGCAAAATTTATTTTTCGGAGCTTTAATTATTTTCATCATTAAACTATCCTTCATTAAATTTAATAAGCCAATCTCTACCTATTTAGAGGTCTGTTCAAATCTGTTAAAAATTGCGATAGTGATTACTTATAGACCTAACATAAAAAACGAGTCTGGGGACGCATTTTTAAATCAATAGAATTCAAATTCGCATTCGAAATCGTAACATTCGAATCCGAATTTACAAAATTCATTATTTTTGAATACTTATTCATTATTTTACTGCTACTGGAAGACTGTACGCAACGTACTCGTATATACGTTCCGTTTAACGTGCGATCCATCACCAGTTTTTTAAAATAAATGAATTATTCCTCACCGCTTACCTACTATTTTTTCTACGTGAAATGGAATCTAATACACAACATTTTTAAAATTGGGACCATTAGAAGATAATTTCGCACACCTATTTAATTTTTCTTGTTCGAATTCAAGATTCACTTCCAATGATTAAAAAATGCGTCTCCTGTAGTATTTACCAGATGTTAACCTAGTAGATGTACAAATTCAGTAAACAAAGCTCAACACTCACTCTCCGACAGCCTCTCCGTTCCAGCAGCGGTCGTTGCCGTGGTTCTCGAAGTCGGGCTCGTCGCAGAGCCGGTCGGCGACCCTGGCGAACAGCTTCTTGTTCCTGGCCAGTGAGGCGGCGAACTGCAACAGCTCCGTGTACGGCGGCGGCGCCCTGAGAGCATCGCGCTTCGCGCCTGTTGGCTGCTGGACCGGCGGGTTCGGCGCGTCGAAGTTAGGGGAGCCGCATTCTTGGCGGACCTACGACAAAATTCAGAAAAATGTTTGGCTCACTAACTGTGCCGGCGAACTACGTTTCGCCATAATAAAAAAAATTGTTTACGACCTATTCTCAGACCTACTAAACATACACAAAAAATTTCATAAAAGGTCGGTCAAGCCGTTTCGGAGGAGTTTCGTAACAAACACTGTGATACGAGAATTTTATATATTAGAAGATTAAACTAGCTGTGCCCGCGAACTACGATTCGCCATAATAATTTAAAGAAAACACCCTTATCACTTAGGGGTATAAACATAGTTTACGACCTATTCTCAGACCTACCGAATATACAAAAACTATCATAAAAATCGGTCAAGATGTTCCTGACGAGTTTGGTTACAAACACTGTGACGCAAGAATTTATTGCTTGACGACTGGTCAAGCAAAACAAGTTCTAAAGACCAAATTCAGCAAAACGTCGGGAAGCAATGTAACAATCGATCGTTAATGTTATATTATTATTGTTAAATCCCAAAACAAACTAAAATCTAGTAGTAGCTGCTATAGGAAATTGACAACAAAATATGACATAATGATAGGTACAAGAGAGAGAATATTTTAGTCATTGTTTCAGAGCTCACGGCCTATACAGTTGTCTAATGTCCCGTGTTCCTTGTCAAGTTTATTATAATTATGAAATTGTCATGCTAATGGTAATCAAGTGTTTCGTAAGACGTAGATATATCTACATTATCTTAAGCCCGTAAACCGGTCTAGGGAATGCGACTGGATTGCAGAAACAGGAAACAAGATTTGAGTGCATTCCCTACTATTCAGAAGGTTGCCTGTGTAGTTGTCAGTCTTCGTACAGTAAAAAGAAATCAAACGAAAATTGTGTCGAATCCATATCGTAATATAGATTCGACACAATTTTCGTCATGTCCATGTCCATATTATTATCCTTTCGTTTGGAAACTCTGTAGAGATCGACGAATATTGTGCCTAATATTAATTTGACACAATTTTTGTCTTGTCAAATGTCTAATTTATTTAGAAATCGTCGAATATTGTGTTTAGGTTAGGTCCCTTCCAGCGCCTACAATGTTATTAAGGATATAAATATGCACGCCAATGTATGTGGCATTGGCGTGCAAAGTAATCTACACCATTATTATAAGAGAAAAGATTTGTTTGTATGTAACGAATAAACTCAAAAACTACTGGACCGATTTCAAGAATTCTTTCACCATTTGAATGCTACATTATTCCTGATTAACATAGGCTACCAAATTATGTTTCCTACGGGAAAATATAAAAATCCCACGGGAAAACAAAAACAACGCGGACAAAGCTGCCTTAAGTAAAGCTAATGTTATTATAAACTTTTTCACAGCTACGGCACAATTTAAAGATATCGTTCTCTATATTGTGGCCACAGATAACATAATATTGTGGCTACGGCGATTCGGAGATGGAATTCCCTTGCGGAAATAGGCAGTGCAGCGGTCTGCGTTCGGCGCGCTGCGCGGGCGCTCGTGTGAACGGCCGCAGCGACGCGCGCCACACGCAAATAAACCACGCTGCGCCCGCGCCGCCGCAAATAGGCGACAGTTCGCGACTTGTAACCAACGCGGTGCAGTTATTTGCAGAGCTCGATACATCGATCCGCGATGGAACCAATGAACAATTTAAAGAACGTCCTGTAGTGGATCGAGCGTGCCTCGAGTGCGGCGAGAACTCACTTAGGAAACATTTAATTTTGATTACTAAGAAATGCTGATTTTACTTAGTAAGCAAAAAAGGACATAATATTGCCATCTATATTATATAAAGTAGTGTTCACGATTAACGACACAACGGAAAATTGGAATTATAAAAATCTAAATACGTCAGTTTTTATTAACAGCTTTGCTTTCGAGTGTATAATTGAAAACTATTGAAACTGAATCGTATTTAGTTTCTCTTGGAATTCATTATCACTTAAATGTCGCTAGAAAAGCAATATGATTTTGTATAAATAACTATCCACAATTCGCACCTATTGTAAATTTCTATTTTCTCCACTTAGAGCTTTACAAGCAATACAACAAAATGTATTGGAGCACATAGAAAATAAAGCACCACTAGAGCAAAATATTAAATTAAATGAAGTAATATAGTACATACAAGAGCAATAAAAGGAGCCACTTTACGAAGGTAAAATAGATTTTATGGTCGAGATTTAATAAGTATTGAGCATATACATTTTTCGCACTTCATTCTATTAGTCTCACGTGTAATCATTATTTTGATCGTCACTATACTAATAGTCATCGTTTAATTACGAATAATTAAATTAATTTTCAACCCAACACATAAAATTTGGCTAGTTTTGACGAATGATTAGTTTTCCGCCACACATGTTTTCTTATTTTTTCAACTTGTAACGTTCGACTATGGGATCCTTAATGCCAAGTTACAAATATTTGCGTTACCTATTTGATTTCTTTTTCGAAATGCACGCCCGTATTAATTTGTATTTAGATAGTAATATGTCTTAATAAAATTAAGATAAACCTAAATCTCATAAAAACGTATCTTTTACATGTATGTGTATGTATTTGTGGCTGTAAGGCCTAATTCCCTTAGTCTTACAAGAATCTTCGAACCGCATTATGAGTACGAGAGCGTGAGCGCTTAGGTGACGCGACGATAACACACAGAAATGATTTTTGTTCTAGAAACTTTGACTATGGTCTTAGAGAGTAACCCTTCAAATTAACCGTAAGCTAATTGATGGCAGCCGATAAAATACGGCGTCACTGACATGCGAAGGTAATTAAGCAGATGAATATAAAACGATTAGCCGTGAGTGCATTTCGAATGAGACGAGCGCAGTGATATCCAGTTACTAGAGAAACAGAAAATTAACATGTCAATATTACTGATGTCTTTATCTTTTTGCATCTTGACGTCGTGTTTTGTAATGCTAACTACACCTTTATTAATTATGTTTGAACTATTATTTTTCAAAATTGTTTGTATTATCGTATATAACTTACATAAGCTTAGAAGATAAGTCTTTTTGTATAAGTTGCATTTCAATATAAAATATCAGACAGATAGAGATTTAATTGCCTCTGTGGTATAGTGGGCTTCTGAGCCCGTATGGCTAGCTACCACCGTCTTAGCTAAGTTTGTCGCCATAATAACAATGTTAATAGCATTGTTTTGTTCCGATAATCAGATAAGATAGTCAGGTAGGTAAGATAGTCAGTTCCTCAGTTGTTGAGGAGTCCAGGTGAAGCTCGCGTCTACCTTCGGCCTTATCATCACTTACCATGAGGTGAGATGAAAGCCAAAAGCTTCACTGTCGTATGTAAAAAAAGAAGACAATACTACATATTACATACTACTATAGGTACTCAAGAAAAGCAGTCAGCATTTCATGCAGTGAATTTTAATATAGACCACCAGACATTGTGCTTGCTAGTAAAAGATTCCGCTTCAGCGAAGTTCCTGCATAAATATTAGTCTTCTACAGATGTAAGAAGCAAAACTAGATCCTGCTCTCAAGAGGCGAAGGGGAAGTTTTATTACTACGTTGACATCTGTCGCGACATTACACGGAAAATGTTGACTTCAATTCCATTCTAATGGGGAATATAGATATCATAAAATGTCGGGATCCGGAGCCACTCACACTTGCTAGCGTTACGTATATTAATAATGAATTCTGCGAAAATGGACGGAGATCACGATATGTGACAGTGAGATATAAATAAAGCGAAAATTGAAAAGAAAATTGAACGTGCAAGAATGTGCGACACTTGCGTAATTATGCACGAAATTCCAATATCATGCCGTTGAAAACAGACTGGCTTTTATTATAGGAGTTTGAGCACTTTCTTATTTTAAAGTATGATAATTATGTAGTTGGAAACCGTTCATAATTTTATTACATTTTTATGAGAATTGCAAACCCAACGTTAACAAAATCCACCTAACTGAGCATATTGAAAGTTCATCTGTGCTTTTGTTGTTAAAACCGCATGAGTCTGATCTCCTCTAAATCGTTCTAGAGATTGGGGTTTACAAGAGCCAGACATGTATCTGGTGAGTTTGATTAGTGGCATAACATAAAACTTCATAATTGGCGTAAATCTGATGCTACTATTGATAGCATTGTTGTTTTTGACAGTCGATGTAAGAGATAAAATTGATGAAGATTACTATCAAATGAGATGTCGTCCAACGTTTCCCATCACGGATAAACGAACAATTCCACTTTTATTTTACTTTGTTGTTTTCCTTACATCTTCTTCGGCGTCAATAGATAATACAGCCATATCGATACTTATCAAACTAACAAAATTAACAATCACAAAGGTCTTCGTATTCGACCAAAAAAGTTTCACTTCGTTTTTCGTAAGCGCAGTAAACAAACGCAGGGAAATACCGACATTTGTAATAGCAAATATCCATTAACACCAAGCCGCCCGGCCGTATTACTTTGCCGGCGGCCAGAAAAAGTCTGCGTAAATTGAATATGTATGCATATTGAAAAATTTAAGCGTTTGCCCGCACTGGTGGCTTCGCAATTACTGTCCAAGAACCGGCTTAATTAATATGAAGTAACATGAAACCGATGGCGGACCGCATTGGGTTAACAGAGATTATCGTTCTAATGGACTTGGATGATTCCACAATTAAGTTCCCCTTGGCTTTAAGACGTCGCTATCAACGTAAACAACACTGAATGTCCGTTAGACTGACTTTGATTGATTTGAATTGGTGTTGCTTTGTTGTACTAGTTTAACAGTACGTTTAAACCTTGTCTTGTATAAATGTATAATCTTGTATAGGTAATCTTTGTCTTGCTTAGGTCGAATTTCACCGACATTTAAACGGACGGTTAGAGTTAACTAACAACCGCTTTTGACACTTATCGTATGAGTGAAATGTCAAAAACTTGTTTGTTAGTTAACTAATCGCCTGTTTAAATATTGGTGAAATTGGACCTTAATTTTGCATAAATGTAAAAAACGTGTTGTTTTTATATAAATAAAAAAATCTTTAGTATTATTCATCATAACTTTAGTTCTTTGAACCCCAATTTAAACTCTTAAATTTTTTCGCATCACAGCCCTTCCCCGATTTTTCATTGTCTCTTTCCAAATTGCATCAACATTTTGTAAGACGATATATTATTTGAAAATTGTTTATAATTGGAATTTTAATTATTCAGTTACCTACTGACATATTTGGATGTTATTATTTACAATTTTTTTTGACCCATCATCCGGACTAGATTGCAGAAGCTAGGACAAGTGTTTAGTTCAATAAAAAAATGTAGTTTCCGGTATTGCGTAGTGAATTTAAATTTGCGCTAAGCAAATGATAATTTTTTATGTTAAGGATATCCTTTATGTTGAGTCTGATCAATCTTGTCAGTATTTCAGCATAAATATCTCAAATTAATTTGAATCTACTTAAAATATTAGACAACTTTAAAAATAATATTGATTTTGTATTAATGTTTGATACCTAAGTGATTCCTGACAAATTTCTGATTACTGTACGACAAGAGTCCATCAAATAATTATTGTAGTTGTGTATGTGTATTATTATTTCTCTAGGCAACTATCCAAATTTCATCTCTCTCCGTTGATGAGTCTGTCAGTGTGTCCGGTTATCTCTTTAATAATTATATTAGTATAAATAACAAACGTCAAATAGACGATACGAAACGAACGACCTTTGTAATTTTTGTTAATTAAACCACACGTTAATTATTCTGCGCCCGTACGCAAAATTCTAACTAGTTTCGTTCTAACTATGTTCGCCAAAACCAAAATGTGTGTAGTAGTTCGGTTCAGTTGATGATTTTAGTCAGCGGTTTTGGTTGGTACTCACAAAATACATAATTTATGCAGAATTTTCATACAAAAAATAAAAACGACTTCAAAAATACTTAAAATTATAAAATAACATCGCATATTCAATTTGAAGTCGGTGCCTAATTTTAAGAATTTCCATTTCCAGAAGATCATTAATTGGCCGACGTCAATATAAAAAACTGATGTGTGCATTTTAAAATTCTTTTCTAATTTAAAGTGTTTTTAAGGTCAGCTTTTTAGTTTAAAAAACATCATTGTGAATTTAAGTGAATTTAATACCAGCTTACCGAAGCAACTTCAAGGAATACAAGCACGGGTCAATACGTGATCATAATATTAAAAGAACTATCCCTTAACTCCTGATCCTAAAAGAACCTTCCATCATCATTAGCTCAGCATCATGAGGTAAGGACAACCAGACGCATACAAATACTTTAGATAAAATGTGAATAGCTTTAGACAAAATGTAAAAAATTGAGAATCCCATCACCCGATCCTGAGTTTAGCAACAATGGGACTATCTCAGGAGTATATTTTACGCTTTCGAATACAAAAAGAAATTTCAAAAGCGGAGTTATCGAGTAACATGCACACAAAAAAACACACACGTGTCAAATCATATATTTTGAAGTCAATTAAAATGTAGCTAATTACCTAACAACGATGCATTGGTTGACTCGTATATACTCGTATATACGTAATTTTAAAGTTTTTGGCTTAGCAATATAACAAGAATGTGTGTAAAGCTAACCAAATGAAGGCTGTATAAAGTGGGCACTGAATAATCGGGCATGTATTAACTGCAAGCAACCAGGTGGATGCCATCGAGCCGTTTTTTAAACAAGCAGCAAGATGCGTGGGTTTTGAAGTGGTCCCAATTAATTTCATTGCGGCCGATAGGTGTCATTAGAAACTTGAGCCACTGGGATGCTGTCGAAAGATGACGCAATATTTCTTCTCTCTCAACTCCAGATCGAGAATTGATTTTGTTTAAAACCGTTAGGTTATCATTATCATACCTACTGTCTCGATAAAACTGAGGTGTATATTGTTTTACAAACACGCAGTAAAAATATTTATGCAAATGAAGACAGCAAGAAAGAAATGCTTTATTTTATATATACAATTTGCGCGAAGCAAAATCCAAAAAGGTCATTGCGTCAGCTAATTGCTTTTGTTTTGAATCAACGCAAAAGTGCTAATTTTCAGGCATGACCAATACGGTTACCATGAAGGCAACATATTTTGTGTCGTAGTATTCTATACTAATATTATAAAGAGGAAAGATTTGATTGTTTGTTTTTTTTTTGTATTGCGCTATATTGGCTTCGAAACTACTGAACCGATTTTGATGAAAGTTGGTATAGAGATAGTTTAAGACCAGGGGAAGGACATAGGGTAATTTTCCCACGGAAAAAATCAGACGGGAAAAGTTTTTCTACGGGAAAAGTTAAATATAATGCAAACAAAGTTGCATACGGTCAGCTATATGTTATATATTTATTAGTATTCATTTATTTACATGTAAAACTTTTAAACGATTAAAGGAGATGTCCTCTTTTTGTATGAAGGCTGGGTTTTGCTAACTAAAAGAAACGAAACTATGCCTGTTCTAAAGGTTTAATATTTAGTGTCCTAAAACCGTGAAAAACATAACTTTATACCCCTCCGTTTTGGAAATATTTTTATTTTTGTATATTTTAGTTATGGCAACAATTAAGTTTAATGATCGAAAGCTGTGTTATATTATCTGCAAAAAACATCTATTTGTAATCTGTATTTGTAAATACAATGACACTTGTGCTAATCTATGATTGTGGTTTGGTTGTTTGTGTTGAAGTTGTTGGTGTTGCGTGAAATTTTTAATGACTATCAAATTAAAGGCGATCGTGATGGATTTTTTCAGAAGAAGAATAAATAGATTAATAAATCGCCACCAATGACTAAACAAATACATGGACCGACCCTACCTACAGAATCAGCGTGACTACCTACAAAACTTTGGCACATAAAATGGCTACCTTTACTAGTGATGTACTCAGTATTAGTTGTGCAATATCGATAAATTTAAGTTTAAACAAATTCATCAATCCACTTATCTACGACATATCTAGGGAAATAGATCTTAGCTGAACAGCCCTCCTAGACAAGATGCATTTCGATAATCGCTAACGCAATCGCTAGTAGGAAAATATATGGGATTTTAAATAAGCCCTCGCTTAGCTTTCGAGTGCAATTGTTAAATCTCATACATTGTCCATTTAGCGATTGCGTTAGCGATTATCGAAAGACATCTTGTCTAGGGGGGCTGCACATTACGGACCTAAATTGTAATAATTTGACCGAAAAGTCGTGTTTCAGAAATATTTAGGCAGTTTCAAATTGTGGAACTACGCAAATTCTAAGAAAAACTTATTAAAGATCACTATTTAACTTAAGCGGTACAAAGTTCGCCGAGTCAGCTAGTATGACTATAAAGTTACACCAATAGACGTGTATTTTCTTTGTATAAATAAGTGCGAGAAAATGTTATTGTAAAATAAATAGGAATAGTTTTTTTTGTAAAAAAATATTTAAAGGAGGCGATAAGTACTTACTTTCAAGTAGGTAGGATAATTTGGGTGTAATTTAAATATTTTTTTTTAGTTTTATACGGTAAGTTACTAATCAAAGTTTATGACAAACTTTGTCGTAGGAACCTTATATGTTCAATTATTATGAAAAATGGAGGTTTTAAAAAACTAAAATTAATTGACAATGATAATAATTCATCAATTATTAAGCTTTCCAATTTTAATTAATAATAATTTCCTATTACTTTAGTCACTGCATGTGAGCTAGGCTTAGGCACGTAAGTCTGTCTGTTTAATATTATATATCGATAGACTAATTAAATTTTCTCTTTAGGTATCTTCACTATCGCCCATTAATAGTAGCAAAATTCACACGTTCGTTCGGCACTTAAAATGGCGGACTGGTCACGGTAGGCAATTTTTGTGACGTCACAGAAAATACATGCCACAGACGAAACAGTATGCATCTCTTTCTACAAATGTATTTTCACTTTTGTAAGAAAGAAACAAAACGATATTTGATAGATTCGTGTCAAGATATCAAAGAACAGTTTAACGGGGCATCTCCATATGTCTATCTCAATGATCGCCACAGCGTCAAGTCACGTGTCAAAAAAAACTGACAAACTAAAATGTCAAATCTTTTTTTTTTCATTTTAAGCATTGGACTAAAGACTTCAGCCAATCACTTTCAGACACTTTCAGTTGATTAAAAGATTTGTAGATTTTTCTTAAAAACACGAATAAAATGGATTTTCATATGTAAATACATTAACATTTTAGTAATACATAATTTTTTCTGTTTTCTGGGCCCCTACCTGTATAATAAAATTAATGGAATACTATTAATTTATTCTCTTAACAGAATTAACTGCAAAAAGAAAGTATCTGATTGGTTACAAAACTTAACTTACATAGGAACAGAACATCTTTTAACTGTACCCTCCTAGAGCATGTGTATGAAGCTGAAAACTACATTCACACACACACACACATACATGCACACACACGCACTCGCACACTCCCTCTCACACACAGACACACACACACATACACTTACAAATTACACAAAAAATGAGCCACAGAATTTGCAGAATTTTAATAAAGCTAATTATGTATAGTATATTAACTATTTCCTAAACTTTATATTATGATTTGATCATATGTATATGTAGAATGTAATCAGCTAATAAATCAATGTTATTTTCGAGAGGAGAGGTCCTGGTAATCTGTATGACAGGATCTATCCTAGTGCAGATGCCAGTCTCTCACATTACAGTCGATTGTCTGTGTTGAACATTTAGCTGCTATTATTATTTATTATTGTAAAACTGTTTTGTGAAAGAGAAACAATAAATTATTATTATTATTATTATTAAATTATTATTATAATTAATACGTTATATTTCGGAGACTATATGAAGTTAATACGGGTAAATTGGATAGATTTAAAGCATGTGATTTCAAAACTTTTACCACAGTTTAATACAAATCGGAGGTACTTAAAAGTATATTTTTAATATGACTGAATTGCTATTTCGATCCTCTTTCCAATGGTATATAAATTATTGTTTTTAGTTAACATAATTAATAAAAACCCACTCGTGGACATCTCCTGTTAACGTTTACTGTGTTTCTTGTGGTAGTTAGGTACTTACCATCCGATGGGCAGTCTACTAATTTAACAAGTATGAAAATACAAATAATAATTCTGTTATTAAGAACTCAGCACCAACAGGTACACGATAATTCAAAAGTTCTAACTACACGATAATTCAAAAGTTCTTACTACACGGTAATTCAAGAGTTTACACAAGCTTAATTAATTCAACAACGAATTTAATCAGGAGATAAAATAAAATAGTCTAGTTTCAACACGCATAATCCTTTGTAATCATCATCATCATATCAGCCAATAGACGCCCACTGTTGGACATAGGCCTCCCCCAAGGATCTCTATAGCGATCGGTCCTGCGCCTCCCGCATCCAGCGACCTTCACCAGATCGTCGGTCCACCTTGTGGAGGGCCTACCAACACTGCGTCTCCCGGTATGCGGCCGCCACTCGAGGACCTTTCCGCCCCAACGGCCGTCAGTCCTACGAGCGATGTGTCCTGCCCACTGCCACTTAAGGTTTGCAATTCTTTGGGCTATGTCGGTAACTCTAGTTCTTCTACGGATCTCATCATTTCTGATGTGATCACGTAGAGAAACCCCGAGCATAGCCCGCTCCATTGCCCTTTGGGTGACTTTGAGCCTTCTGATGAGATCCATTGTAAGCGGCCACGTCTCAGTTCCGTATGTCATCACTGCATGGCAACACGCACGAATTGAAGACTTTCGTCTTGAGACACTGCGGTAGATGGGCCGAGTATATGCTGCGTAGCTTCCCGAACGCTGCCCAGCCGAGTTGGAGTAATCATAATGTTTGTTTAATAAAAAAAATAGGAAATCGAGTGGAATAGAGGCTATCTTAATTTATACGCGGTCGGAGTCGCGAGCGGAAAGCTAGTATCAGCTTTCCGCTCGCGACTCCGACCGCGTTATTTTTGTTTTACCGTGGGAATTTTTTTCCCGTAGAATAAATACCATATGTCCTTCCCCTGGTCTCGAACTATCCCTATACCAACTTTCATCAAAATCGGTAGTTTCGAAACCTATTCAATACAAAAAAACAATCTTTCCTCTTTATAATATTAGTATAGATAGATCAGACCATTAATTTTCCCGTCATAAGTCCTAATATCCTTATATCTACTATTTATCCTGATACAGTTGTTTCAAATAGCTAAACCCTTTGAACAATAATTATATTTTAAGTTACAGTCTATGCAGTTCGTAGTAATTGGTCTGCGAGTCCACGGGCGTAGTTATGTCTCTCACAAATTGGCACAATGGGGGTCACCCGTCAGCATCCATTGTGGCTCTGATGTCATAAACCTCTGGAATCTTGCCGTTAATTGACATATAACATCTAAAGTAAATAGGATCGTGTGGAGGGTAAGGAGAATTGATGACTCGGTTTGAGGTACCCTGTTGTAATGACGTAATCTGAACGGGAAAATAAGAGATTTATTTGTAAGTAAATTACAATAAAGTTTCAAAACTACTGTCGGACTTTACAAGAAAAGAGATTGTTTTAGATATGAGAATGGTACACTACAAAATCATATAATTATACATATATACAGGACAGTTTTAAACAATCCGCACATTTGGTACATTAGAAGCATTTTCTAAATTATTGTTCACGAAGAACAAAGGAACAGGAATTTTAGAATAATTTAACTATTTGTTAACAATGGTAGTAGTTGATTTGATGAATGCTTGGAGAAGAATGACCAGTTTTTGAGAGTGAATGAATGAGCACTTTACATTGAATGAAAGGATTAGA
This sequence comes from Schoenobius gigantellus, assembly GCA_963935595.1. Classification (NCBI taxonomy): domain Eukaryota; kingdom Metazoa; phylum Arthropoda; class Insecta; order Lepidoptera; family Crambidae; genus Schoenobius; species Schoenobius gigantellus. The sequence continues at coordinate 12,556,295 of OZ012544.1, read as the reverse complement.
TGAATGATTGACAAATGACTGACGAATGATGTGGCGTAGACATTATTGTTTGTTACTTTGTTATAATAATTTGACTTACATGAACAATAATCCTATTTAAGTAGACATCGTTCACTACACCACTTTTTACATGGTTAATTGTTAAAATCTTTGTAAAATAAATTGAACGTGTGAGTTTCGCCGCTCATTGTATGCTCTGCACGTTCAGTTATCAACGTTGGAGTTAGGGCCGATGTTCCATTGTTCCACTTTGGCTTAATATCAGTAGCCCATTGTCTGCGATCTTTAAATTACTTAATGAAATCATTCAACGAACTCGATGAAATTAAATCGGATGAACTTGTTCATTGTCTCCACCGTCTATACAGACATGTATGTTTTTTTTGTAGCAGCGCAGGTACTTCTCGTTGACACACTCCTTGTTGAGTCAGTCACTCTCTCAAGTGCCCATGGCAGCCTCATAAGTCGTACGTTTTAAATCGATTGTGGTGCGAGTTCCGAACTCTGCGCCGGACACCTTCATGAAGTAGGTCTTCTGGCCGAAGGGAGTTGTGTATAGGAAGTTCCGTGGAAGGATTAATTATTCGCACCACCGGAATGGCGCAGAACATGCCTAAATAATTTTACTAACATAGCCTATTAAATACTATACACTCCATGATCAACCCTAGATGTGCACGTATCTCGATTGCCACCGACAAAATGACTGCCGTGCCGTGTGCGTTGGGGTGTAACTGAACACCCCAATAACATTTAAGGGTATGTATCCATCAGAAGTAGAGATTCTGTAGGAAAAATATTTGGGCTAACAAACCTACATTTTTTTCCCATACAAACTAAATAAATTATTTTTTGGTATTAAATGCCGACAACACTACGTAAGCGTACAAGGAATACTATTGCTCACTTGATACAAACTAAATAAATATTTTTTTGGTATTAAGTGCCGACAGCCCTACGTAAGCGTAGGATGAATACTACGCTCACGTCTGTCACGTGTCGTTTTGTGTTTAAATTTCTTTTGTGTTAAGAGCTGATTATGGTTGTCACTTGAAAGTTTTTGCTTTCAGTTTAAAATCAAATAACTCTGAAAGTATTAGGGTTCCAGGTCTCAGACAAGCACCGAAGGTCCATTTAGTATCTAACTTATATGCCCCTTAAATGTTATTGGGGTGTTCAGTTACACCCGGTATACTAAAAAAATATGTTTTATATGTATGTTAGCTTATAAGGTGTCTATGGGCCTAAGTTGCACGAGTAAAAATAAATAAATAAAAAAATAAGCAATGTTACGATCAAAACATAACATATACTAAAGTTCATTTCATTTTGAAAAAATCGTGAGATCATAAATAAATGTCTTCACGTAATGTTAACTTCAAATGATAATAGAATTCATCAACTAAAGATACGGAGTTTTTTTTATTCTTGTACTGGCAATAACCTTTTTATTAGACAAACAACCCAGTGAAGCTATATTTGAAATAACTTTAAAAAAACGCAAAGTTGTTACCGGCGACTGCACAAAGAGATCCGACAGACTGTGCCGTCATCGTACACATCCGCCATATAATGCACAAACAAAAATCTGTTTTACAAAAACAAAATTACATGCAATTTTCAAACGCTAATGACTTGTTTATTTTACATTGTAATAAGAGCGTTTCTTCACAATATGTTAAAGTTTTAAATGTATTATTATATAAATAAAATTGTAATAATAAATCTAGGGATATTTATTACAAATGAAAATAAGGCTGTATAGTCGTTGTGTGACTGAATCACGCTAACCTGAAAATATATTATGATAATATTTTTAATAAACTAAAACTATAGTAAACCTATATCATTATAATTATCATCGCCAAGCTAATTCTTTGCGCAAGAATTCTTGCGCAAAGAATTAGCTTGGCGATTCAGCGTGGAAATGCCGCTTGCGTGATGGGCACCATGAAACCAGCCCCCCTAGACAAGACGCATTTCGATAATCGCTATCGTAATCGCTAGAAGGAAAATGTATGCGATTTGACGTAAGCCCTCGCTTAGCTTTCGGGCGCAATTGTCAAATCTCATACATTGTTCATTTAGCGATTGCGATAGCGATAATCGAAAAAGACATCTTGTCTAGGGCTCAAGGACCTAATTTATTAGATTTCCTTTTATTTAGAATATTCATTATTCTTCTGTTGTCACAATTATAGGACACTAGTTAGGTGCTGTGCTATAAATAAATACACAATATTAAAATTAAACATGTTAAGGCGCCATTTCGACCATTCAATGACCACTATTTTAATGAAAATACCAGCTCTATATTATACAGTTATATTTCACACTTAAATGTTTCGTTATAGAACCAATATTCCCACCCCACATTCTTCTTTCTACGACTGCGCTGACGTCAGTGGTCCTTAACGGGATAAATATCTTAAGTAATGTTTGAAATGTTTATGTTAGTGACTTCGCATTCCGTTAAACAAAAATACCTAATTATATTATAAACAGCATTAAAATCAATGCAAACAAAATTTTGGCACATTAATCAATAAAAAATACAGTCGGAATTTTCCTCGAGTCGGTGGCTTAGTAATCACGACTCATGACGCTTCATTGAAAATGCGTAGGTATACGAAAGTTCGTATCATACCAAAGTGAATTTTTCTAGTATTGATTTAATGTTGTTGGAAAGTTTCAAAAACTTTACAAATTTCATCCTAATATGGGGCCTTATCTAACTATATTCGAACGTTTTATCTTAAACCAAATCATTACCGTTCCCATATGTTATGACATCTGACAACTGTCAAAGTGTTGTCAAAATATATGGAAACGGAAACGTTTCTGATTTAATATGTGTTCAGAATTCAAATATTTAAGAGGAAATCGAACACGCCGTTTTTCCATACAAACGTAGCCCCTCGTTTCCTTCCTGATGATGGCAATAAATTGCTCTTTATTTTTCAATAAAATCAATGGCCTCTATTATTTGCAAATTCCTTTGTTTTCTTTTTTTATTAAGTTAATTATAAAAGGTTTAAATCTCACCTTGAAAACCCTAAAAAATATGCCCTGATGTTTTACTATATTCAAACATTCAGCAAACAAATTCAACGAGATTATGTGAAAAAAGCAAATCATAGCAAAATAGCGAAAGTCTTTCTTTAATTTTTAATGTAAAAAGTAGTCAATTCGGTCTTATTTTGGCCGGGAAAATAGGGGATTGCGAAACGTATATTTTGTGTACTTTTCAAAGTATTTTTGGTCCGAGTTGCAGTTGTCTCTATCGCGCTCAGTTCGGCTGTTCGGGCACACAGCGCGACAGCAATACATTTCACAAATACCTATTTGTCACATTGTCACATTGATGCATTGTAGCGTATGGTGTCAGTTTTGACAACAACAACAAAGTTAATACAAATTGTACTGAAACAGATCATATAATTACGTAAGTACAGTAAGCTTCCATTCAAGCTTTACATTTACACTACGAAAACCACCACAATTTACGAGCGACATAAGAACGGTCCGAATGTCTAACAGTATAGCTTGACAAGGAGCTGACTATACTACTAGAATTATTCATAAAACCTTAGTACACACGCAACGCCTTCTATGTGGGTAAAATCATTATGTCTACGATAGATGGTCCACGACGAAAGCGCTGACGTGATCACGGATCATCCATGTCGTCCCTCATCTTAGACGGCTCAGCATCCAGATTCATCAGTCACCACGTCAGGGTGTTACGCACTGTATATTGTACTATCAAACCGGAAAGCACGCTCATACCCCCAGTTTCTGAAAGGCTGATCAAAATATTGTTCAACTAACATCCATGTCATCTTAACAGCAATGTCAAATCAATTTGAGTTTCCGAAATGTTGGTTAGCAAAAATTTACTTATCTCTAAAAATTTGATTTCTCGTGAGAAATATTTTTAGACACGGTCACATTGCTGAAATCATATATTTTGTGTTATTCATATGCATTTTGGAAACCCAAAATGGGTCTTTCCTTAATAATTTTGCAACAAATTTGACAGCTGTGTCAACTAACACAGTGATAAGTTGATTTAGCTTTCAGCAACTCAATTCATAGTTAGCATTAGATTGATAGCTTGTTAGTTAATTTTATCGCTGAACAGCCTTTCAGAAACTGGGTGTTAAAGTTTGATTACCACTTCCCTTAATACACTGTATACCAATAGGTAAACCATTTCACAAGCACTGAAACATTCAATTATTTCAAAACAAAAATCTCTTAAAATATTTTTTTTATCTCTACTTAACCGAGAACCAACTCGGACCATTTGACTCCCTACAAGGACGAGCGGCTCGAATCATCAGTGATTCTGATCTGCTGGACTCATTAGAGTCGCTTGAGTCACGGAGGGACTTCGGATCTCTCTGTGTCTTCTATCGAATTTTCAACGGTAAGTGCTCCGAGAAAGTGTTCGACTTGGTACCAACGTCACCTTTTTATCACCGTATCACGCGGCACCGCAGTACAGTTCATCCTTACTACCTGGAAGCAGTATCGTCTAGCACGATTCGATTTCAGCGCTCATTCTTACCACGTTAAGTCCGGCTTTGGAATGAACTTCTTGCTGTTGTGTTTCCCGAGCGCTATAATATATGTCCATTTCAAGCGAAGTTTAAGAAGAGTATAACATTCAAAGTAGGCAGCAACTTGGCTATGCCCCTGATATTGGCAAAGTCCATGGGAGGCGGTTACCACTTACCATCAGGTGGGCCTTTTGCTCGTCTGCCTTCTAAAGCAATAAAGAAAACTTTGTTAAGCCAAACTACACCTTATTCATAGCCTTATTGCAATGCAATGCGATTGCAATGCAAGCATCAATATCCGACACCCAGGTGCTTTTAATTTACTGCAGGCCAATTATGGATCTCTCATTATGGTAAGCAAATATAAGCAATTGATAAGTAATTTTTAGGCACAATTTCAAGTCAAAATACGACTATTGACCGGCCATTCTGACGTTCACCTTTCATCGTATGACATGGTATAAATTTGAGAAAAAGAAGTCATGAAATGCTGCATTTCGTATTACCGATCTCCAATGATATCATCACTATGGCGTAATTTCAATGATATCATCATTAAATAATGAACAAATGATCAAAAATCTGACCGGAAATCGTATTTTTCGTTTTGCACTATGATATCATATGATAACATTTGCAAAATCATGAGATCGGTAATAGGCCCTCTGGTTTTAGTCCTGTCATATAGAAAGCTTTCGTTATTTCCGGTGGTTTAATTCACTGGTTTTAGTCCAGTAAAGCTTTTCTTATTTCCGCGCTTTCATTCGTATAGTCAAAGAGAATTATATGTCAATCTTCAAGCTCATTTCCTCTTCCGATTTTTAAGCAAAGAAAAACGACTGTATGCTCCTATGCTCCTCCTATAGCTTGTGAAATGGGATAGACAAGTTAATTCTAGATTTGAATTCATAGTTCAGTCTATAAGTACATTAATTTTATCTATTAATTTTCATAAAAAATCAGAAGCACTATTTTCAATATAAACAGGGATTAATACACTAATTTAATTTTATGGATCGAATATAATAAATTAAAATTACTGAATTGCTTTTACCTAATAACGTGTGGGATAACTGTGAAATTTCAATACAAAAACCATAATAAATTATCAAACATAATTAATGTTTTATTATATAGCAATTCATCACAGCTATTTGAATATTAATTAAAGAGAATAATATTATTTTATTGTGCTAAATCACAGCCGAACACCGTGCGTGCCATATTTTAGAGCTATTTTATTGCTAAACTCGTCTCGAATCAGTAGTCGATGGTTCAGTAATAAACAAGTTATTGAGGCCCAATAAATAATATACTTGTATATCAATAGGTTGGATTGCGGCGTTGGGCATCGAACCTGCGCCCACGCAGGTCAAGCCCAAGACATGGGCGGATCAGCTCGACGCTTTCAAAATCCACAATCCTCTTCAACGTGATTTAAGCGCACTCTCAACGACAAAGACTATAAATTGTTCGCACATTTGTATTGGTTCGGTGAAGTCAAAACTTTATACCGCCATTATTGTGTTACAAGCAATAATAATCTATTGTTTGACGATCTGAACAAGATGACACGACGTCTGCGTATCGATTTCACAATTTTAACGCGTCAACATGGTGTTAAAAGCCGAAAAGCGAAGTAACATTATTTGAAATTGCAGATCTTATGAAGCCTTGTTATAAGAGCCATTTTGAATTGCAATGTCCAACAAGAGATTCACTCCACAGTACCTACCTGCATAAAGGGACGACGCTAATGTATTCTATTTATATGTTGAGAGCGACAATAGCCTATCTAATAAATTCGACCGTTAACTTCGAATAATCGTTTACCGTTTCAAATGCAACTTGAAACACAAAACTTGATGCGATGAATTAATGCAAATGGCTTAGAATCGATCTTAAATTAACGTGTTTACACAGGAAATGAAACTAGGATGGAATTTTAAGTAATTCAGAGCTATAATGTCCGTTTTACTTTATCTTTTAAACAAATGTGCAAACACATAATGTTATTTCGTGTTGAATTCGTATCTATTAGTCAAATATCGCCTTTGATTGAAATCACAAATTGAAAGGTTAAAGCTTAATGTAATTTGTTTTAAAGTTATTGAGCGATTACTTTTTGAGCACACTTTTATTATAGATTCACCAGTATGGAAACAAATCTGGAAGTCAAAAAGGATATTGTATTCCAAGATCCATATCAAAGTTGTAAAAACGACAGTTATATCACGATAATAGTATAAGCAATATGTCGACTCAGCCGCCTCTTTGAAATTTTATACCTACGATTACCGGTGGTTATATGGACTGCAATGCAATACCTATGGCGTTGATAATGGGACAATTCAAAGCCTCTTGAATTTAGAGCTTATGTGGTTTTCAATGAATGCAATATTATTTATTTTTTGCGGTAACAGAAAATACGAGACAGACTGACTTAATGAAACAAATCCAAGTTATGTAGCTTAGAGAGCTGTGTAGAGATCACCCTGAAATTAAAGCATTAAAGTGAGCCGCCCGCATTATCAGAATAGTTGATTATCTAGAAACCAGCTCGTATCTTGTTGAACCAGCTTGTTGATTTAAGCTTTATTAAATTCTATTTAATAAAGTTTAAATCAACAATAGTTACCCATACGGTGCTCCCATTAAATTTGCCCAGAAAACTATCTTGTTGTAATTGTGGAATATCCATTAAACCAACGTGAGAAGTTCAAAATTTGACAATAATCATTATCTGCATGTAACCTTTATATGTTGACCTAAAAAGCTAGCATTGGTATTCCTGTTTTCATAGTGTTCTATTGGATTTATATACAATTCAAGTAAACCATTGATAAACTGGTAAAAAATTAAGCACAAAAAAAATGTATGCTTTTCCGGGCGCACAAATACGTCTGTCTACTGCAATGCTTATGGAAACGGTTTACCGATAATAATATCTGAAATTGTGGTTTGTAGCAATAAATACATTGATAACACGAACTCTCTCTACTTAGGCCATCTGTGGTGAAAGTCGGTGCGTGGGCGCAGGCCACATCGCTTTTGACACGAGATGAATTCAGGCTTTTGTAGGCGCCGTGCAAGCGGTCAATTTAATACGAAAGTTTATTTAATTTTGATTTTGCCAAGGAAGAAAATAATGATTTATGATTTGTCCATGTTTTTGTTCAACATTTTCAAAGGTAAATGTTACAGCCCCAACTCAATACCAGTCACTAACTAGCATCCCGCCCCAGATTTGCACCGAGCATAGTAAAAAGGCAATTTTTGGGACCTTTCGAAAATGAAACAATGTATGAAACTGAATAACTGAATGTCAATCCGTCCATTTTATCATCCAATCACTTTTTATGAAAATGTTTTAAATTATTTTTTTTTACCTTTTTACTTTTCCTGACAATAACGAACACAACAAAAAAAAGAATGCGCGTACCTACATACATTTCGGCGATTCATTTTTATTGATACGTATAGATCTGTAACCAGTAACTATTGTAAATACAGTCGTTTTGTTACCAATCTACGGCGTTTCATTGTGACATCAACAAATCTATGTGTCTTAAAACGGTCTCATTATTAGGTAACACACAGTGTAATGGTGGGCAAGGAATATGATTCAGCTAAACTTTGAAAACAAAGTAGGTAATATGAAAACATAGCTGAAACCAACCGACCGCGGCGCCAAGGAAATGCTATTACTATGAAGATTGAAAGTCAAGTCCCCTCGCTCAAGCAGCGAGACTGCGAGAGCTGACGTGACATTATAATAAAATCCAAGCGAATACGTGATTATTGAATATACTTACACGGGAGTATTGCTGGAAGTGAAGAGTTGGAAAGTGATGTAAATCACAATTTGATATAACGTGTTGTCAACTATTCCTTTGGAGTTCTGACCTGTATTTGTGTTTTCTTCATAAGCATACAACTAGCCTACTAAAAATCTGTAAAGGTACTTAAGTACTAGCACTTATTCTGTGGTAAAGGTTTTAATGTATATGAAGGTAAAACAGATTCATATTAGTACTAAAAATATACATATATTAAAATCGATTGCTCCACTTTAAACAATGGCCTTATACTTACCCGCGTGTACTTAGCATACATTACCTATTAGAAGAATAAGTGTTTGAACATAACGTCTAACATATGGCAGGACGTCCTGGTAATAGGTAATAATATAAAAAAAAACAATTGATTCATAAAACACGTTCAAATTATTACGCACAAGTGTGAATGGCTAATAAGGATGTGCTTAGCGCTTATTACGTGACAAACCGTCCAAATGGCCATATGGCGATATCTTGGCGGATGCGGTGGCCTTGGAGGCCGGAACAGTAATCCTGGTGATTCAGCGGATGTATATTCGTCTCGGGTCTGTCTGTGTTTGAGCTCATTGAGTGAGATTTGAGAATACTCGGACGTTATCACAAAATGATGCTGCGAAGTATTCATTACAATGTAAAAGCTCATTGTCTTCATCTCACCTGTCGGTAAATAGAGACACAAGCGGACGTGAACCTTATCCCAATTCCTCTACAGGGAAACCCTGACTATTATTGTTCTAATATTAGTCACATTTTTTTGCGATAAACTTGCGTAAAATGGTATTGGTAACTTAAACGAGAATGGCATTCCGTTTCACCCTGAATTCCCGACTACAGAGGAAATCTAAGTTTTATTGTTCTTGAAATTTAAGTCCATGAATTTTTTCTAAGTGACTCGATCTCTAATTCTTTATAATATCATTATTGGGTGTGGATTACAAAAGTACTAAAAAGCTTCGCGGTTATAATTTGAATGGTCTTCACATATAGTAGAAGGCTCAATATTGGTACGTAAATAATTAATATTAACCATCACATTGAAATTATAGACAGCGATACAAAGTTTTTATTAGCACACTAACGTCTAACGTCATAAACTAAAATCGTAGGTAGGTATCTTTTGTAAATTAAATGGGCGATGAAATATTCAATAAACGTTACCGCTACCAGAATGAACGAGCTTTGCAAAGTGTTAGATAAACTTGCGGAAAGTTTTCGTATACGAGGCTTGCCCCGGTGTGCCCCAGTTGATGCTGAACCTGAAAGCAAAGTGCTTTTATACAACGAGTGTCAACGACGCTAGAGTGCTGCAATAAAACTTGCAATGGACGATCCAAGTCCAAGATTCACTATCTCTAAGACGGTCCAAGATTCACTATCTCTAAGACGGTCCAAGATTCACTATCTCTAAGACGGTCCAAGATTCACTATCTCTTGTTGTTCGATATTAACTTTATAAACATACTTGAGAATTTGTCGATCTTATTAGATTTGATATTAAGTAGAATTTTTGGGCGAAAGCATGTTTCATTCAGAATCTTCAGCCAGAGAATGTATTCATATTGACTCTGAAAAACTTAATATAATAATACAATAACGCTATCGCTGCTATATCCTGTAGACTGGATTAAAGAATATATTAGTACATCTCCTTTCAGATAAGACGGCGAATTTTCCAGCGAAATGATAATATGTTATTACGCAATAATTTTCCACCTCTCGAAATCATATTGACACAATATTGGAGATGTGTTATTATGACAGTCATTGATTCCAAGGCCCATCCATTAATACAGTACTGTCAGTCGAACCTTCAATTAATTGATAAATCATAAATTGAAGATGTTTTTGCGACTCGAGCGACGACGTTGATCGATATGAGCTCGTAACGGGGGTTCTGTATTTCTGTAATAAACAACGGCATAAATTGTTTCCAAACACAGAAGTCAGATAAATTAGAAAAAAATAAAGAAAGAAGAAAGACACAGTAAATGAGAGAGAGGCCGGTTTCACCTTGTCTTGATAGAATTATTGCATATTCGAAAACAGAAAAAGTGATGATATAAACATAGAAGTTTCTATTTTTATAGTCTTTTTCTAATTACATAATTAAATAGTAGGTGTCAGGTAGGGTGGAAATTTGTGATTTAGAGTTTGTTTTTACTGTAAAAGCTATCTTAATATATCTATAATAATTTAATTTAATATATAGCTAAAAACACGGTGAAATTAACCTTTTCTCTCCTTCATCAAGTAAAATTGAAAGAAGTCGGCGTGTAAAATCTGGATTTACCCAGTTTAGTGTCGAGTACTTATAACAATACTGTACATACAATGTCTATTCTTATAATAATGTTTATAATATTTACAACTGAAATACCGACGATTAAATCGTAAAAATACCGAAACTTCAAACATCCTTTTTTCAAAATCATAAAGTTAATTTCCGACCCCCGCTCTCTGTTGTTATTGTAACAATGTCCAACCCAACCTACTACAGTTATAGTCCTATAACTGTAGTAGGTTGGAATTTTAAGTTTTTGGTAAAAGGCGCTTTAGGAAATTTCACAGATTTTTTAAAACATTCAATCAAATATATTCGGCCATCCGTTCATAGGTGTTATGAAATTCGTTTTTTTTAAATTTCGACATTATAATACGAACTTTTGAGTAGGTACCATGTCGTAATCGTAGACATATTTGTGTCAAAATACGATTCACTATTGGAACTTTGTACAAACTTGTCTATTACTGTTTTTAGCTCTATATTTTAGGGACTCGTTTCAGCAAATACATTACAAACATCCCTTAATTCCATTTGTGTATCTCGCGATCGGCCAACAGGTATGCGCAATGTTTAAATACATAAAATTCACGCTCGCTGGAGATAAAAGGTGAAAGAATTTGCCGGCATGTTGTTCGCACATGTCGACATTGTCATGCGAAGTTCGTAAAAGTGGTAGAAAGCGGTATTTTTACATTACGTAGGTGTCTCTGAATTTTATTTTGTCAGATTATGACCGCGAAGTGGCATTTGAACTACGCCTCAATTTGCCTTTTGATTTTGTAATCTGATTTATGGGTTTTTACCAGATCAGATAAGACCGTTGTGATTTTGTTATGTATTATGAAGAAATTATAAAATAAGTATAACATGTTCCAAATGGTCGTGACCATGGACTTATAAAAAACATTATATACACGTATATTTTTATACGTCCATGGTCGTTATTATGTTAGTAGATTGTTCGGACCATCAAACTTCAACTTTCACTATGGAAGCAACTCTGAAATCGCAAAAAAAATCAAGTAACCAATCGGTGGAGTAGGCTTAGAACTTCTGAAACAGCAGACTTTTTTACGATTAAATAAAATAATACACAACGTTGAATATGAGTATTGCCTCCAGAAATATCCCTATTTGGGTGAAACGAAGCCATCTAAGCGTCCTTATTAATTAAATAATTCGCAAAATCTACATTCACAATCACATTAACAGCAAACAGTCAAGCTCTCAAGCAAATATAAATTAGCAAAGCAATGGTAACGGCTTCTTATTTCAACATAAGAATATATACCCACAGATATCGGGAGCTCGGCAAACACTTGAGTTAATGACACTCATGAAGGTACTACAACTGGCGGCAAAACAAAGGGAGAGATTTGCGATTTCATTGAGAAATTACGAATTCATATCACCATAATTTAGAAATGAACCGAATAAAAATATAGGTAAAGTACAAAAAATAAAAGAAAAAAAAACAAGAATTAGGAAGAGATTATAAAATTGATGTAATTTCTCTTGATTAAATGACATATTTGCAAAACAAAAATGAATTCCAAGATATTCTACAACAGTAAAAATTTTGAAACAATTGAAAAAGGAGAAACCGAGGTTAAAGACATCAAATTAATTGGACTGATTCATGGGTGCCCGAAAAAGAGTTCGTAGCGTAAATATTAAAACCACTGTTAAAATGCTTGTTTAAGGCGACGGCTCGCCATTAGATAGCCCGATAACAGTTCTGACCGGTCATTAAGAAGCAGTTTTGTTTCGCGTGCAGCGTGCGTGGGCGCAGGTCGGCGCACCTCCTCCGTGTGACGTGTGACCCGCGGCGCTGGCGGGGCGGCTGAACACAAGCGTAATCTAGGAAGAGAACCCGAGCTTTACGATAATTGAATCGACTATCGCCATTGTAGAAGTGATGGAATTCTCTCTCGGCCCTCGTTTCGCTACGGGGAAATGGCCGCATGCAAAATAGTTCCTCGGATACTCGGCACTGAAGAAGTAATTGAAACGTCCCGTATTCTCGCATCCGTGGCACGTGTGGCGTGCTGCCAAGCAAGACTTCGATAAGAAGGTATATAATTTTCACATAAAAAATAAATTGTTATTTGTTTTTATATGAGGATAAGAATACCTAGTAAATATATAAATAGATGTTAATAATAGAATTACTTTTAACCAACAAACTATTTTGTTTATGTATTATTTATGTATTAAGTGCAAGTTAGTGCTATACACAGTACCACTACACTACACAAGCACGCACATGACAAACACTCTAAATCGACATTAGTTGACTTTGCCGTGTACTGTATAACTAAAACGGATTTTATACACTTCTACGTTTTTATTCATAACCGGTAAAATTATCTTTCGACCATATTATTTTATTGCCGAAAGACATTCATTGATTGATTACCAATTGGCAAATGTTTGTTTAGTGCTAGATGAGAAGAAAACATTAACCGACCAACCAAGTTGTCAGTTCAGAAAAAATCGTTACCACCCAAAGTATGCCGATAACATAACCATACCAACCTGCGAAAACAACCACGAATTTCGAACTGGAGACTACGTCTGTATCCATCCACCATTTTCTCATAACGATTTTCAAACTATTTATAAACAGTGTGCGTAATTTCGAACTGTGTTACATGTGACAATCGTGCAAAATTATAGTGACTTCGTAAATCCAGAGCTATATTTTACCGTGCGGAAAATTATCTCGTTTGAAGGAAACGAATTGTACCGGGAAGTGTATCTAATACGGGAGCGCTACCGATAAATTACAGTGCATTCGCAACTGCAGTCGACTCCGGTTAGATTTAAGTGACTATTACTTACTGTCGCTCCAAGAAGTGTATTATCGATAGAAGATTTACAGCAGATTTTTCAACCATTATACACTTACTTGTCTTAACTATTCCGTAGGTCAATGTTTTTTTTAATAATTAATAATCTTTACTTCTTTAAATCTAAAATCTATACGAAGCACATAAGATTTTGACGACCAAATTTCGATTGTGTTGCAATTGATTTGACACAATTTTCATGATGAAACTTTTTATTTCTGACATTGAATTGATTTCAAATAGTTCGTTCAGAATTCCATATTCTTGTTCTCAAGAGTTAAATATTAAAGTAATTACTCAACAATTCAACATCCATTTAAGGCAGATCTTTAAACTATATTTTTCCTCGTCTTATAACAATGAATCTAATAATTAAAAATAGAACATGACCAAATTGACCAAGTGATGCGTTCTTTTTAGTATAATTAAAGATATTCATACTTTTAGATATATGTATACAACATCGCACAAATATTTATTCAAGTCTGGGGCTCAAAATCAGCATTCAATTCAATTTTTAGGTTAAATGTCTTCTGTCAGGTTTGACAATTGGGATCATGACTGAATTCAAATTTTTACGTCTTGTCATTAAATATTAAAATACCGTGGAAAAAGATGCAGTCCTGTGAAATTAGAATTAAAATCGGCTTCGAAATACATTAGATACGAGCATTTTAAGTTGTTGATTTGAAGGCGATTAGACAGAGAGATCCGACATCACCCGTGACGTCATTGTTGAGTACGGCCATATAAACTCCTTGTAAATTGCCGTTTTGCTAGAAAGAGATGGAGAAAAATCTTTAATACCTTATATCTTGGTTGTTTTTATAGTTATTCGAAAACCGATTTTTTCTTTCTGTTTATAATATGAATTCTATTAAAGCAAAAAAAAATTTTTGTCATCTAGCCAATTCGCCAATGTCGAGTAGCGAAAACACGGATTTACGGTTTATAAGTGGTAAAATTTTACAGTCTAGAAAATACTTAGCCGGTTGGGCTACCTGTGGACAAAATCAGCATCTCATCATCACATCATCATCACAGCTCATATACGTCCCCACCGAGGGGTTCGAGCCTACCCAATGTTAGGGTGATTAGGCCTTAGTCAACCACGCTGGCCTAGTGCGGATTGCTCGACTTCACATACATCATTGAATTTCTTCGCAGATGTATGCAGGTTGCCTCACGATGTTTTCCTTCACCGTAGGAGCGTCAGACAAATGTACATATGAAATTCGAAACGAAAAACACATTGGTACATGGCGGGTCTCGAACCCCGACCCCCCGATTGGAAGGCAAGTGCCGAAACCACAGCGCCACCGACGCTCTAATCAGCATCTAGACGATAACTAATCAATCACGGCGAGGACACACTTACCTTGCTCTCCAACACGGCATGGTTTTCGATCGCGTACATAATGGCTTTAGAGACCTGCCCCTCGAGCTCCCGCAAGGCTACGTCGGCGTCAGGCCTCGTGAGCCTCTCTAGGCCTTCTACGTAGCCAGCCCACGGCGCGTCCAGCTCGGCTACCAGGGAGCCGATGCATCTGTATATAATGAATTTTTCCTATTAACAACATTAGATGATTCCAAAAGCATGAAATATTTTCGAATCTATAACAGTTAGATAAAGTCACAAAACTCTAACTCCGAAGCTGCTGGATAATAACAACCACTAATTACGCAAAAAGTACGATAGAATGAAAAAAAAAAAAGGAACTTGCGAATATTGTTTTGCATTGTGTCTCATTAATAGCTCCTAAAAATGTAAACAACCGTCTCTGAATTCCAGTCGAACAATATCAGTTAATTAAAGTTATTGCTCGGTGTCCGCAGTGTCGGTACGATTGTAGCAACTCTTTAACTTGCTTCACCAAGTTCTCTCGCCGAGTAAGAAACTCAATTAGCACCGCACTACGGAGTTTAGCTTTGCAAATTGTTCACTTTATTGTTTTAAGTCTATGAGTGTCGTTTAACACGGAGGTCAGTTCCTGGGCGATCGAAATCATACGAAGCACGAGGTAAGAAGTATATTCATTTAAAAATATAACAGTTTTGTTATATTTATTAGTGTTTACTGATTTGCTGAGCGTGTTTTTGTCACGTTTAAATGTAAATGTTAAGTATATTTTTAGGTATTTGTGATTTGACATCGAACAAAAATAACTTCCCAGTATATCGTTTGTTATTTGTTATGCTTCTATTATATTGGTCGAGAAATGGCCCCCGCCTTCTAGCCTTGTAGAGAGTCTTTTAATTTTGCAATTCCCTCAGACGACGGCAGTCATAATTATGAACACATAAACGCGCTTCGTTAAACTTTGTGTTGAAATTGCCCAGAACCAGTAGAATTGTATTCAAACCAAGCTAATTAAAACTCATTTTGGAAGAAATTGTTGAATAAATCTTCATCGCGTCTTTGGAAGAATTTGTTAGACAATAAAAGGGCAAATAATTGTGACTCGTGGGTCTTTATTTCCTGAATGTTATGGTCAAATTCTGTAACAGTAATACAGGCATGACTTCTGTAAAGTTACCAGAAGATTAAAAAATCGATTCTGACGTCATAACATTCTTTTCACTTCTCACGATAGAAAAGTATGCATATAATCATGATATTTAGCGTAGAGAGCATTTTCATTCAACTCTTATGAAGGCTTAATTTTTAAGAAAAATTATGATTTATTTTTTTACAACAGAGAATATCTTGGTCTTCATCTCACTCGATCGGTAGACGATAAGGTTAAGACCAGGATTTTTCATAGATTTCTCTTTCACATAGGACTTAACTATCTAATTCTTAGTTGTTGGAACAGATTTCCAACTGATAGCACTAGCAAAATCGACCAGAAAAAATCCGGCTCCGTGAAGAAATCTAATCCTGGACCTTCAAGTCTGTACCAGGCGACCTTAAACACAAAACGCAAAGTCCATAAGCCATCACAAGGAAAGAGAGATCATGGACGTTACTACCGCGCTGTCGTTGACCTGTGCAAGTTGGCGGGGAAACCACAGAGGCAAATTTGAATTTATTGATTTAGACGTCAAATGTTTCGAAATAAGAACATGTTTTGATATAGCTGTAAACGGAGTAGGGCGGGGCGGTGGCGTGATAGCAACTAGTGGATTCGCCCAATCAAAACAAGAAAGGAGACCACAGACAGATTGAGGAGACTGATTACTGCTGCTTGTTAGAAAATGATATAACAAAACAAAGATTACCCTCTAGCCACGTTGAGACAGTAGTTCCTGCAGGGCTTGACGTCATGTCCCTTGCAGCGCGCGCATCCGCCTACGCGTAGCAGCCTGCCAAAGCACTGCTCGTCGCTGTTAGCTAGCACGCGCTCGCTGGCAACCAGAGCTTCCGCGCCCGCCGCCAGCACCTGCAGCAGGACCCGGGCCGCTTCCAGGGAATGCGATAGGGCACTGCCCATCTGTGAAATTAACTATTTTGTCAAAAATCATCATACCATATCACATTTACTTGCCTATTTCTGCCGCAAAGCAGCAGTGCTTTCATTGCTGTGTACCGGTTTGAAGAGTAAGATTTGGCAGTGAAATTACTGGGTACCGTGACTTTACATCTAATGTCACAATTTGGCAACGTATAGTGTGGTTCTTTTGGGGGTTGCAATTTTGCTGCTAATCTTACAAAAGCAACATGTAGTATTAGAGGTGACTGTTACCACTTACCATCAGGTGGGCAGTTTGCTTGTTTCCCAACTTAGTTGTAAAAAAAACATTTCGTCTATTTTTTAATTCTATGTGATATAGCGAGCCTATTGTTACTAACCGCACACTATTTTCAGACCTTAGGCTGCTATTTCGAATTAACTAACCAGATAAAACTCTATTAAGTTTTTATGTGATAAGCAGTCGCACTTATGGCCAATTAGTACAACGAGGCCGTACAAACCAAAATGCTGAATAATACGTACTATAGAAAAGCAATTTTTGTTTTAGATAGGATATCTTCTATTGTTTCAAAAAGAACACTAGTATTAGAAAATAACTATTATCTTCAAATAATTCTCTACCTGTTCAGGAATATCTCCGAACGGCAGGACGGCATCGTACGCAGCTTTAAGACACTCATCGTACGCTGACGTAAACCGCTTAGCTTCCAACTTCAGATCGCTCTGATACGCGACAGGAAATACTTCTCGGAAGAACTTTCTGGAGCTATCTGCGAGGTCCTTCGGAGGTCGAGAGCCTAGCTCTTCCGTGTGGTGCTCAGAGGTTGACCTGAGCAGTGTTCGTATGTCTTCGAAGAGGGCTGCGAGCGGCGCGTGCGCCCGCGACGCGTGTCCCCGATATAATTGGAGGAAGAAGCCGGCAGTCTTATTTTGGGACTGCCATGACAGCTCCAACAGATGATCTAGAACAATAGAATTAATTTAACTTGCATGTGCTTGGTGGTACATGTGCTTGTATGGTGTAGGCACCATATTAAAATCTTTGTGCCAAATTTCATTCAGATCCGTTCAGCTGCTTTTAAGTGATTCTGTTTAAATATAAAAATCAACAAATACATATACCACTATACGCATTTACTAGAAGGGATCTCAAATATGGGCTCAATTAACCGTTCGCGGTAGTCGCCTCGTGGAACTTACTTTATGTAATATATCATTAAATATAACGAACTAGTAGTGCCCGCGATTTCGTTCGCGTATATGTCGGAAAATAACAACCTCGTGATATTATATAGCCTAAGCCTTCCTCGATTAATGGACTATCTAACACAAAAAGATTTTTCAATTTGAGTAGCTGAGTCAGCACTAGTTCCTGAGATTAGCGCGTTCGTCAAAACAAACAAACAAACTCTTCAGCTTTATCATATATTTATATTTACACATAAATATTGCTTTCAAAAGTATGTTCTTTCTTATGCGGGCTATATACATTTCGTGTAACACAAATGTTGAAGCATTAAATAATAAAATTTACATTCAAGTTAGAATTTAATATCCCCCTCCGAGCACACACCCGATAGAATCACCCGGTTAGCAACTGTTCCGCTCCCAGAACTACATCAAAGCCACATGAACTGAGCCTGAACAAATAAGTTGGCGAGTAAACAGATCTTCAGTATTTGACTTCGAAGTTTGCGGCACCTGTTCGTCATCTCATAATGTGTAGTTGTTATCTTGGAATGCGGAGCCCACGGCGAGAAGGATCCACACCTGACACACTGGGGGAATTATAATACAGCATTATCCCATTGGAACGTATAAGTATAGGGTTGCCGTATCCCAATGTGTTTTTTTCGTGAAGTTTGCCTCACCGAGTAATTGATATGAAATTCGATTTTATCTGAACGGATAATGTCTTGTTCCGCAAGAGGAGGTCGTCTGAAAGTCATCCATAACACTTATTGTGACACCAAAATTAATCTAGACGCCTGAAGTGATTCTTGCGTATGGCGTTTAGATTTCATACAGAAACAGCATCATGTTCATTTTTATCAGATTAAAATTCCATTAACTGAACTAACATAAAACATCGAAGCAAGAGGTGTGGTTGGGTAATAGATAATTTTATTTACTATTGTTTATTATTTAGTTCTGTTAAATGACTATTAAGTACAATTTATTTCACTTGGCTAGCTTACTGAGGTATCTTTATATGATCTGAATTCATGAAATCTTACAGATATTCTAGGCCATTATTTAAATCTTTCCATCCATGTAAAACTTTATAGAGTATGTAGAGAATCATGTTAAAAGTTGTGTACGACCAACCCTTTTGTTATCGTTGGCGTCCAACCAACTAGAAGGGTTTTAATTAAACACGTTGTTACCTCTTCGTTATCGCTCAACGGCTCGCAAAGCTACGTAAATATAGACACGAAAACTAGTCAGCAATATGTATGTAATATAAGGATACTCAAGTAGCGGTTTCCGTTCAAAGAGAGCATTATTGCTGAATTTAAACCCCTCGGATTGGTCAGACTAAAATGAATTTCATTGCGATGTAATAAAAGCTCAGTTGGTTCAAAATACTTTTTTGAAAGAAGGTAGGTGTGATGAATATTATCACTCTCACAAAGTGTTAGCACTGAAAGGTAAGTCTAAGCAATCATGGAACACATTTCGTGTGAAATTGTTTTGTTCGTGTGTAAGAAAATACGAGTATTGAAAGAGACGAAGTTTCCGAGGAAACCATTTGCGTCAGCAGAGTAGGAATGAGATCAATATTATTTTATATTTGTCTTTTAATTTGTATCAAGCACTTGTGAAGCTGTATAGCATTTCGCTGTGTATTTTTATTAAGCAGAAAACCCTTAGCTTTTAGAAGGTTTAATAGAGTTTCGACCGAACTATAACTACAGGAGAGTTATGTAGATATATTATGTTGGGTACTCATTATTTACATTGATAAATATTGAGGGTTTTTGTAAATGTTTAGATATTCTTACTACCCTCAATGTAACTTTGTAAATATTAGATATCTTTGCTATCTTCAACAAGATTTTCATTATAGACACAAATCTTCTTACCCCAGATAGTACTCGAACTTCTAAATTCTTAAGCATAATCGATGTGGCTAGTTTGCATATTCTACCTCTACAAGCTACTCACCATAATGCTACTGGCGGCAGCGATTCTTGGCTTGATATTATCCTCACCTCCAACCCCTCCCTCGTTTTCTCCCATGGTCAATATGTTGCTCCCGGATTTTCCCACCACGACCTCATTTACCTATCCTACATCCTTAAACCCACTAAAATACCTCCAAAAATTTTATACAGGCGTTGTTTTGCACGTATTGATGCTGAAAAATTGTCACAGGATGCGTCCCAAATCAGCTGGGAGTACTTAGTGCATGCAACAGACATTGACGATAAGGTTCGGATTTTTAATGAGGCAGTAGTGAAACTTTATGACATACATGCTCCTATTAAAAAGATAAGGATGAAGCGTTTGCCCGCCCTATGGATGACTAGCGATATTAGAGCAGCAATGAAACGTAGAGATCGTGCATACCGAGGTTTCTTGAAAAATCGCAGTGATGAGAAATGGTCTTATTTCAAGACACTTAGAAATCAGTGTAATCAGTTGATACGAAACGCTAAACGCCGCCACATTCTTCAAAATATTTCGACCTCTTCTCCTGCATCTACATGGAAATTCCTTGCGACCCTGGGTATTGGAAAATCTCGACATACTGACCTACCGAGCAATCTTAATTTAGACGATCTGAATCGTCATTTTTCCACTGCAAACATGCTTGACCCCCTGATCGCTAAGGATACTATTGCCTCAATCAGTAGGATACCTAGGGCCAATATTCCACCTTTTCGTTTTGCACCAGTTTCTCAGGATGAGGTTAAAAAAATTATACTGGCAATTAAATCTAATGCAGTTGGGTGTGACAATATAAGCCGTGATATGATTGTTCGCATTCTAAGTGATCTCATCCCGGCTATTGTGCATATAATAAATTTCTCCCTAGAATCTGGAACTTTCCCCTCACAATGGCGCAAAGCTTATGTTCGTCCTTTACCTAAAACTCCTCATCCTACAAATCTCAATGAGTTTCGTCCAATATCCATCCTTCCTTTCCTCTCTAAAGTTCTAGAAGCTTGCGTCCACAAGCAATTATCTAAATTCATCTATGAGAACACTCTCGTAAGCAACTTTCAATCAGGCTTTAGACCAGGCCACAGTACAACCTCTGCCCTCCTAAAAGTTACTGGGGACATTAGATTAGGCATCGAGGACTCCAAGGCAACTGTCTTGGTACTGATAGACTTTTCTAATGCCTTTAATACTGTCAGTCATGAAATTCTTCTCACCATGCTATGTTCGTTAATGTTATCTGACGACGTAGTGCAGTGGTTCTCATCCTATCTCCGGGAACGCCAGCAATCAGTCTTAACTGATAATTCTTCATCGTCCTGGTGCAACTTAGACTCTGGTGTTCCCCAAGGTGGCATTGTATCTCCTCTTCTGTTTTCAATTTTTATAAATTTTATTACTTCCGCCCTTCGCTGTTCGTATCACCTGTATGCTGATGATCTTCAACTGTATCAACAGACAAGTATTGACTGCTTAAATGATGCCATCAACCGACTAAACGTGGACCTTCAAAATATTAAATTATGGTCAGATAAATTTGAAGTTGCAGTCAACCCGTTGAAATGTCAAGCCCTGATAGTTGGCAGTCCACGGATCATTGCTAAGGTTTGCAATTCAAATCTTCAGCCGCTTACGTATGATGGTACTATTGTCACTGTAAGTAGTCACGTAAAAGACCTCGGTTTGCACATCGACTCTGCGCTGAATTGGCGAGTTCAAAGAGCTACCGTCTGCAAACGTGTTAACGGAACGCTACGATCTCTCTATCGCCTCAAGAACCTACTGCCGTCTAAAACCAAAGCGATGCTAGTCCAAACCCTAATTTTTCCCATAATCGACTATGGTGATGTGTGCTATCTTGACCTCAATGTAGATTTGCTGTATAGAGTTGATCGTTTATTGAACAGCTGCATTCGTTTCGTGTTCAACCTTAGAAAGTATGATCACGTGTCTGCCCACCGCCAACTTCTATGCTGGATGCCCATCCGACAACGTCGAAAGATGAGGGCTTTAACCACTCTTTACTCTTTACTCCATTCCCCAAATGCCCCAACTTATCTCACATCCCATTTTCAGTACTTATGTACATCTCATGATAGAAATCTCCGCTCTTCGTCAAATCGACTACTCAAATGTCCTTCCCATCACACAGATATATTTCACTCCTCCTTCTTTGTGCAAGCAATTCTCTTTTGGAACATGCTCCCACCCGATATTAGAATGTCCACTAGTCCTTATGCCTTCAAGAAGCGGCTACGCAAATGGCTTTCGAAGAATTCTCAGAACGATTAAATAGCAGATTTCTTAAGTTCTCCCTTTGTTGATGATTGTATATATATATTATATCAATATATATATTTATATATAATGTTAGTAAGTATATACGTATTTATTTATAATACTAATTATGATAATATGTAGGCTTTATATATATATATATATATATATATATAGTATAGTTTGTATGCGCGTTTAATATATATATTATAATATAGTTCACATAGATTATGTATGCGTAGGTATTTGTTATTTCAATAAAATGGATCCGATATGTTGTACATCTACCTTGATAGTCTCTTAACTACCCTAAGGTCGACTGGCAGAAAATGCCTAATGGCATTAAGTCCGCCTTTGTACACTCTATGTAGGTACATAAAGCATTAAATAAATAAATAGACCTTTACAGTTTACAGACACTAATTGGCGTCAAACAAAAATCTAATAAACCAACAATCTAAAAAATCTAACAGCGTTGCCAGATCGTTCCAAAGGGAACGAAACGCGTTCTATTTCGTGCTTGAGTGTTTCCTAAGCGTTCCGTCATATCAACCGTTTGAATAAATACAACGAAAGATAGAGATCGTTTGAAATAATATAATGAAAATTATATATTTTCCTTTACCTCTCAAAGGTGCCAACATAACGTAATCGGACTAAAATTGGAAACTCGGCTCGTAGATTTCTAAACGAAACCGTTGTGAAGCGATTTATTGCTCTGCTAACTTCAAAGATTTTAACAATTAATTGTTTAATGCTTATACATATTTCATCTTTCTTTGATCCTGGACCTTTAGAGCTAGATATAAATTAGGGGGTCTCAACCACTAAGCAGCCGACTTGCTTAAAATACATGTTATTCTACCCAATCGACCCTACAGAATCATGAAAGAGCAAAAGGATTTTTTAGAAACCGTCATTAACAAGAGCCATCAAATTCTATCATCAAATATTGCAGGTATCATAGGAATCAATGACACGTTTCAACTCCCAGGCATCTAATGGGTGACAACGATTGATGATCGCGCCATATTTCAAGGATAACCCAGCATTCAGTTCAGAGGCGCCACAGCGGCTGCGGTTCAATAAATAATAAGTGTCATTCGTCTTTCTAGCGACGAAGGGCACAGTGGCCTTAGTGACAGTAACGAACGTTTGATTTTAGTTCCTATTTAAGTTAGCGCACACAGTGGTAACAGCAATGTATCCTACTAATATTATAAATGTGAAAGTGTGGATGTTTGATTGTTGGTATGTTTGTTACTCAATCACGCAACAACGGCTGAACGGATTTGGATGAAATTTGGCATGCATGTAGCCTTTGACATGGAAAAGAACATAAGCTACCTTTTGACCCGATTCCTAAAGTAGTTCCCGAGGGAAAATTGAAAATTGTTTACAAACTAAGCCGCGGGCAGACAGCTTTGAAATTTAGTATGCATGTCACCTAAGCTATGGAAAAGGACATGTAATAGTTCCCGTGGAATGATTAAAAATTGTTAACGAGCGAAGCTTTAGACCCAATTCTGAAGTCCACGCAGACGAAGTCGCGGGCAGAAGCTAGTGTTTAATAAATACTTTAACTACGTTTAGAAGAAGGTACCGATACTTATTTAACCCACTTAATGTAGCACTTACATTTTACTGTAAACATAGGCACATATTACGATAAAATTTAAAGAAGGAAAACATGTGTTACCTTTTTGTTTTAGAGTTTATAATATCATCGCTTTATAATTACTAAATATTTAAGTTGATTCCATTTTTGGCGCTAAATATAATAAAAAAATATCTTCGATTTATTTATAAACATGCCAGTTATTGCAATGTGGAGCTCGATCTATGCTGTAGAAGCATGTGCACACTCTCAGCTTTTCAATTACTAAAGTTGAGGGACGACGTTCATTTCTCGACATTAATCGTTCGCACGACCGCTTTTCTAACGTCCGAGAAGCGTTGAAATAGAATAAATGCAGTCCCAAGTATACTCGTATGTTCAACCGGCAGGGCTTTTAATTCGCGACGCTTTTTTTTAACCGACTTCAAAATAGGAGGAGGTGTTGGTTCTCAATTTGATGCGTATGTTGTTTTTTTGTGTGTATGTTACGCGATTACGCCGCCAATTGTGGACCGATTTTCAAAATTCTTTTTGTATTCGATAGAGTACACTCCTTGGGTGGTCCCAAGGTCACCAAAGTCAGGATTTGATGATGGGATCCCATAAAAATCGAGGGAAACCTGTTGTGTGTATGTTACGCGATTACGCCGCCAATTGTGGACCGATTTTCAAAATTCTTTTTGTATTCGATAGAGTATACTCCTTGGGTGGTCCCAAGGTGACTATGGAACCATCCTTGGAGTATACTCAGGTTGACCGCCGTGGCTAAAAATCAATCTGGTGGCCTACGAGTATTTCACCTAATGGATTCTGGGGGCTTACCATGATCGCTTATAGCAAGGTTAAAACAATATTGAAACAGAGACACCGCTCTTGCTGCGTATAGCGTCATCCCACTCTCGGTTGTGCGGTTGTAATATTGATTCGGACGATCATGATTAGAGGGTAGGTTGAAGGGACGGCAAGCGATACCTACCCCCAGTGTTGCGAGCGCTCATAGGCTACGGTAACCGCTTACCATCAGGTGAGTCGTACGCTTGTTTGCCACCATAGTCGTATAAAAAAAAGGTTACTTATGACCGTCTAACTGTGACCGGTGAACGCCGACAAGTCCTCCAGACGTCCTCAGCGCCGCGCCTGCGGCGTGCGAGCCGATACGGTACATTGCAAACCAACTGCTCAGCCATTAATGATCAATTTGATCTTATCTTAGCATTGAAAATAAAAAAAAAAGGTTAACTTAACCAAATTAAGATATATGAGTCGCAATCTGGACCTCTCAATGTTGATTGTTTAAATCCCAATCCAAAGTAATAGGTAATGTTCTAAAATGCAAAATAGAGCCTGTGGAGTATCTAAGTCAAAAAACATTATTAGCTTTACTATTTTAATATTATTTACTTGAGCTATGTTAATGATGTAGAGAGAATTTAAGCCCTGAAAAGGACATAGGCTACTTTTCATCCCGAATTATAATGAGTTTTGGAAAGCGTGATTATCCGAACTCGCGATACATTCCATATAGACGAAGTCACGGGCAACGGCTAGTACTTACAAATATAATTCAATCAATCTATTAGATTTTTAAAATAATTCACAATGACGGGGGTATTTTAGACTAGACAAAGGAGACATTGTGTCGGTGGCGCAGTGGACTCGGCACTTGCCTTCCAATCGGGGGGTCGGGGTTCGAGACCCGCCATGTACCAATGTGTTTTTCGTTTCGAATTTCATATGTACATTTGTCTGACGCTCCTACGGTGAAGGAAAACATCGTGAGGCAACCTGCATACATCTGCGAAGAAATTCAATGATGTATGTGAAGTCGACCAATCCGCACTGGGCCAGCGTGGTTGACTAAGGCCTAATCACCCTAATATAGGGTAGGCTCGAGCCCCTCGGTGGGGACGTATATGGGCTGTGATGATGATGAAAGGAGACATTAAAAAACGATAACGCAGTTAGAAAATACAAAATGTATGGACAGGATTCCACATCACAAATCATTCTCATACATTTTCTGCGGAACGACTGTGGACTGTGTGCTTGTAGATTTTGTGTAAGGGGTCTGAGCCGCATCTATTCGTACTGAACTACAGACAGTTATAGTTACAACATATTATTATTATGGTTCTCTTTTATCAATGTCACAGCTACAGTAATGGCAGTCGATATCACAAGGGCCATCGTTAAAGAGAATAAAAATACAAAGATTGCCGCCGTCCTTTTACTGGTAAAATAAAAGGGTTTTATTGTGCGATGTATATTTCCAGACACACAAAGGACCTTTCGCGATACTTTCACTCAAGAGTCTTTGTTGAAGCTTTCTCTGCTATTATTTCATAGGCGATAAGTAAAATATGTATGTCTATGTCACCATATTATACTGTTCCTTAATATTTTCTTCTTCTGCTGAATTGCTAAATATTACCTATCTAAATTTTATTCGATCATCTTTCATGTTCAGTAAATTGTGAGCCTGTAAAAGTAATACATGAAAATCTTATTTTTGTTATACAATGAAATTCAATTTTGGATTCCATTTACGAAATTATGAAATCTTTTTTTGTGCCGCAAAAACACGTTTTTATCTTAATAATAATTACTGTTTCGCTCGCTCTGTAAGTTGTTGATTATTCACAAACACATTATACATCATTAATTATGAGCTTGTCTTAGAAAATTCGAGTCTGGATTAAGATTTGAGTAGAAGTCCGCAGTAAACAATAAAGTAGGTAACTACTGTATAGTAATGTTGCTTTTCTTTCGTCCTTTGGAAATTTCTTAGCTGTCGCTACTGGTGGCTACAGGGCACATAATATTATATGCCTGTTACGTTAGTATTGTTATAAAAATAATGGTCGATTTGATGGTTAATTATATCTAATCAGTTTTCATTCACTTTGATTAATCTTTTGAGAAACATTGCCCCTATTTGTTTAAAAAAAATATACGAGTCTGTACTGATGCTTCCAATGTATTTAAACATCTTAACGTTCGCGTAAAATAGGTACATGAGCGAAACACTCAACCCTTTCTCGGCAAGAGGAAATAATCAGGGAGCGAACGCAGAGGGGCCCTTTCATCCTATTGTCCCATTCGCTTTAACATAGACCCTCATTAGGGCACTAAAATAATAATTTTAAGAGTTGCAAGAAAAGGGCTTGCTTCGGCGGTTCAGTGCATGCTTTGTGCAGTGCTCTTAAATATTAATGGAATATTAAGGTTACTTTCAGTTTTTAGGGTGAACTTGAGTAGAGCATATAGGTAGCTAGTTTTCGTGAGATATTATTTCAAGGTCATGCTTTATTATAATTGCTGAGTAACATTTGCCCTTACACACAATAATTTAGATGATAAGACATGATATTTTCCTGGGATTTTCCGAAGATTTTTATCAACGATGAAATTGCTCTAATTTCTTGAATAATATTGCATGTTACTTTCTAATAAGATCCGTTCACTGTTCCTTTAAAATAAAACTTAAATGGTACTTTCTCGAAGCTTGAACCCGAAATCTTATACATTTAGCAGTATTATATAGCTTACAATAACGGTAAGTTTTAGCTAAATATACTTGTATTTCATCATATACGATTGTCTATATATATTTATGATTATTTAGTACTTATGATTGTAGTGCTTGTATTTAAGTCTCTTTGTTTAATTGCTTCAGTGTTACCCACAATATTCTTCTCTGACACGTTCACAGGTTGGCTGGAAGAGATCACTCTAAGAGATAACATATCTCAGATAAGTCCACCCTTGCTCACTATTGTTTGTGTTTATTGTTTTGTACTGTTTTTATGCAATAAAGAGTAAAGAATATAATGTGGACAGAGCGATTTCAGGTACAACTCATTAAAGCCTCTGAAATAAGCTCTGAATGTGTACTCCTGTTGACGCAAACAATACTAACGAAGCCATCGCATTGTTCATTAAGGCTTTCATTACTTTTTATGAAACATTAAACCACAGAAGAGACGTCATTTATTCTGATGCTTAAATATAAACAGCTCATTGTTTTCCACGAGGAAAAACATTATAATTTTAGAAAGTTATTGAGTAAATTAGGTTTTAATGCAAACACACTGCAGCGCACGTTACCTCGCTTACTCGTACCTCATCAACCGTTAACGCTTAACGCTTTTGCGGTGTAGTATACGATGTACGAATAGTACGATTAGGTACGATTAAGAGTTCGCACTTGGTAACGTTTCTTTTAGTACAGTGCCGGGTACCTATTCGTACATCGTACGTGTACTCTATAAGACTATCGTATACCAACATTACCAACAACTACATCATTAAAACGTCCGCAGGGAATTGACTTGCAAGAATGCGATGCAAAACTTAAACTTCTTGGATTTCATCTTGAAGTTTCATGAAGGAAAACAAAGAGCTAACCTTACGATACTCTCGTGTGTTTGCAAGTTCCATAAACCACAAAACTGTGCACGTTAGACAGAATGAATCCAGAACTTGCGGAGTTGGATGTCTCATCTCGTGTTTGTTTTGAAAAGGAAACTCTGAACACACGCGAAGTAATATGTCACAGTAATCTTCGACTGGATCCCGGGGGAGAGGATTCGGCGAATAATCCAGGATTGAAGAGCGGCCGGTAAAAGCTGCAGATTAACTCTTGTCTATAGTAAAAAGCAGATTGCGCACAACTCCAGTAAAGTAGTTCCCTTTTTCTATAAATCACGTGTCGGTAATCAGTAGTTATGTAGGTATATGAATAAAATAGGCACTAACCATAACGTCCATTTCAAATAAAAAAGCAAAATGTTAATCTTAATACTTAGCCTCCAATATCAAATCCAAAGTTACGCGAAAACGTTGATTATTAAAAAATTTCGTTAATTTATTTTTATTAAAATTAATTTTTCACACACATTCAATGACAACAATAGTGCATTACGATATAAGAGCGGTATGTTGGTTATGTGGTGTGTTGAGTTGAATGAGAGTAATAACAATAACTAGGTCGAAAACAATAAAAGATATTACAAAGAACAAAGCTAACTTAACAATAGAAAGGGCCAAAAAGGAAATTGTAAAAGTATACAAATATTAATAGTTATTTTGATTTTGAGCTGCAGATATGCAAGCTCTAAGTAATTAGAAAGAAAGAAAGAAAGAAAAGTTTTATTTGGATTAATTAGGTACACAAAGTTCTTAAGTTACATTATTTACTAGATTAAAATTTAAGCACCACGTGGCACATAGTTGGGTCGCCACAGTCATAACTCACGAGGCGGAATTTTAGTTCGAGCCGAAGGCGAGGATGTAATAGAGCCGAGTGTGTATAA
Organism: Schoenobius gigantellus; assembly: GCA_963935595.1. NCBI lineage: Eukaryota > Metazoa > Arthropoda > Insecta > Lepidoptera > Crambidae > Schoenobius > Schoenobius gigantellus. Next base: position 12,526,961 of record OZ012544.1, on the reverse strand, counting down.
CCAATATACGAACGTATGTCGTTTTCAACACACTTGTGAGAAAAATACTAAAATAAACTAAATATTGGTTGGGCAAAAATTCTTTTCGCATTATAGTATGTATAAACTTGTAATAAAATCTCTTTGGCTATACTATTTGTATCTGGCTGGTTTTGGTATCATTGAAAGTTTAAATTTTAAAGAACATAATTCCAAATTCAAATTAGGAAAATGTGTGATTTTCATTTGTTTTTCGTACCGCCAAGATGAGTGAATCTAATGAAGAAATTAGATACATTTTAAAATTTTACTACAAAAAAGGTAAAAATGCAACGCAAGCCGCGAAAAAAATTTGCGATGTTTATGGACCTAGTGCAGTGTCTGTGAGAGTAGCACAAATTTGGTTTAAGCGTTTTCAATCCGGAAATTTTGATGTCAAAGATGCACGTCGCTCTGGTCGCCCTATTACAGATAAAATGGATGCCATTTTTGTAAAAGTGGAGCAAGATCGGCATGTCAGTAGTTACGACGTAGCTGAAGAACTGGGAATTGACCACAAAACAGTTTTGGCGCATTTGAAAAAAACTGGGTACACAAAAAAGCTCGACATTTGGGTACCTCACGAGCTCACTGAAAGAAACCTAATGAACCGTGTAGTCATTTGTGATTCTTTATTACGACGTAATGAAACCGAACCATTTTTGAATGAAACTGAACTCTACTGCGAACAACTGGTGAGATTAAAGCAAGAAGTTGAGAGAAAGCGGCCGGAATTAATCAACAGAAGGGGTGTGGTTTTTCATCATGATAACGCTAGACCTCACACATCTTTAGCCACTCAGCAAAAATTAAGAGAGTTTGGCTGGGAGGTGTTAATGCATCCGCCGTATAGTCCTGACCTTGCACCTTCAGATTTCCACCTGTTTCGGTCTCTTCAAAATTCTTTAGGCAGTGTCAGGTTAACATCACGAGAGGACTGCCAAAACCACTTGTCGCAGTATTTTGACCAGAAGTCCCAAAATTTCTATAGCAATGGGATCATGTCCCTACCTACAAGATGGCAAAAAGTTATCGAACAAAATGGTACCTACATACTTTAGTTAAATGTAAATAAACTATATTAAAAAATGTTTTGAATTTTCTTAAAAAATGCGAAGAAACTTTTTCCCCAACCTATTATTTGGATTATCACAAATCATTGTTAATTTGTAGACAAAACTAAATAATGGTATAAATTAATCGTTTGAAAAATCAATGTATTTCTTTGATGTCTTTTATATTACCTTTAGCTTTGAAAAGTAAATAATTGTCGCGGCCGGCAAGTGCAGCATTTCCGGACTCTGTGATGCATGCGTCGGCTATAAAACACGCGTATTTTATGAGCTGCTTTATGTATCTAAAACCAGTTTAATTAGATCCACTTTACGAGCAAGTGTGTTAAAAAAGCTTTTTTTACATTTCGATAATGTTTGATTAAAATTATTTAAAATCAACATTTTTAAACCGGCTGCCCTAACCATCATGTTCAGATCTGAAGGTCCGCGATTCAATTCCCCGTGGAGACAGACACTCATTTCTTTGCTTTGATGATAAGGTTTCTAAGTCCGCATGCTCTACTCAAGTTCACCCTAAAAACTGAAAGTAACCTAAGTAGGTACTACCATTTAACGAATGCTCTCTTCCATATTAAAAAGCATTTTGGCGAAAGGCTCATCTGTAGGTAATATAGGCTCCGCTAAATTCGAAATGAGGCCAAAATGTATAATCCCGCCAAATCAAAAAATAATTGTTCGCACGCTAGTAGACAAAGTATATCAATGCATATTGTCCCGTTGTGCATCTCCGATATGTGTAGGTATAGTATAATAGCCATCTATTGGTTTTTATTCATATAGATAGGCTATGTTGCATGTCTCGTTACGATCAATTGGTGCGTTCAATTCCTATTGCAGACAGACAGACAGCCAAAGTAATGAAAACGTGTCATTAATTTCAATTGGCAAGCTCAATTTCGAATGCAGATAAAATACGTCTACTTAGTTATTTTTTTGCATCGTATCTATTTTTATTCCTGAATGACAACAACTTTTTCATACATATAAAGGATGTGGACATGATATGCCCCGGAAGTGCAAAAGAATGCATGAAACTTGAAATAGGATACGTATAGAAGTTATCGATTCATACAATATTTATGCACTTTATCTATATAAGTTATAATAATAATAATAATAATAATAATTTATTTACCTTAATAATAATGGTGGTACACATAGATCTTACAATTATGATAAATTGTTCCGGAACAGGTAACAATGACAACTACCCTCCGCACTAGTTAAAAAAACTGTATTGCGGCAGTGTAGTGACACCGCTAAGTACACATCAACTCACACTTGTAAAATATTACGCGTCTATTCTCTCTGTGATGGGCGTGTGCGCAGTCGAACGAGTTTCAAGTCACTATACCAATTAACCACAGTATAGTATAAGCTGACATAACACATGAATTTAATTTCCTATTATATACTAATCTACACAAATGACTCAGATTTTATTTGATACAAACTTACAAAATTATGTACTACAAAACTATTTATACCTAATGAATGTACTAACAATGTATGCGTCAACACAAAGCATGCTCCTGAAGGTAAATAATGTAGGTTAATATGGTTTAGGTGTATATATGTACTAATCTATAACATAAATATAATATATATATAATATATATAATTCTCGATTACAACATACATTTTATACACACATACATGGCGAGTTTTATTTCAGCGCAGATTTGCAGTACTTTCAACATTTTTAGCGTTCCATTCGAACAATATCTTAAATTGTAGGTTGGTTTCCCTTGTTGAAAAAAAGAGGGGTTGAAAATGTTAACATTTTCTAAAGGAAACTCAAAACATGGTAAACACTCGATGCAAGCGTGAAAAAAAAAATGGTGACGCTTAAATGGAAAACCGGGATAATAAAAGTATTTATAATAATGATAAAAGTATTTATATAATATAAAATGTGTATACACTATAATTAATAGTAATAACGTATATAAATATATGTGAATGCATCCTATTTATGCACAAAATTTTCAGTTGAATCATAATCCAGTTTAAGTAAGTATTCACTTATTAATTTATTGCAAATATAATTACTTTTTTCTTTTAGTTGTGGAAAGATGACGCTAATCCTATTATATAATTTAGGGCCCAAGTACCAAAGAAACGTTCGGGCAAATGCAGTTTTACATATAGGTATCATATAAATACGATAATTTCTTCTTTTATGGGCAGTAGAATGTGGCAAGATTTTATGTTGTTTAAGAAGCACATATTTGACAAATAATTGACGAACAGTCAATACCGAAAAATCTTCATACAATTTTTTTGTAGGATATCGAAAGGGTTTGCAATTTATTACTTTTATTATGGCTCGTTGTGCCCGTTCAATTTTAATAAGATTTGTTTTTCTAGCACCACCCCAAGTAGTAATACCGTATGATATTATAGATTGACACAAAGAAAAATATATTAGCTTGATGGTTTCTTTATCTTTAATGTGTTTAATTTTTTTAAGTAGAGATATCATTTTTCTCAATCTTTTGCTTAGGCATTCAATTTGTTTTTTCCAATTCATATTTTGATCCAAGATTACACCTAAATATTTGATTGATTGGACACCTTCCAGAGCAAAACAGTCACAAAGTTGATAATCATTACATGTGTGGAATATGATATTAAGATCTGTAGGTTGTTTGTTGTTATAAATGCTGAATGTTATAAATTTTGTTTTGCTCATATTAAGAGTTAAGATATTATTTCTTAGCCAATCTGAAACAATTTTAAGCCCAGCCTCACTAGATTCTTTGACTTTTGACCAAGTAGGTGCGTCAAAAATAAGTACTGTATCATCAGCAAATGAAATTATTTTGCCATTTACTATTTTTCTTTGTGTCAGGTCGTTCAGGTATACTAGGAATAGCGTTGGCCCCAAAACAGATCCTTGTGGGACGCCATAATTAACATTAATATAGTCACTCAATATTCCATTGATACAAACAGCTTGTGTTCTGTCACTCAAATAGGATTTTAAAAGCTCGAGTGGTATACCACGTATTCCTGCTAGTTCCAATTTACGAATGAGTATAGGAATGGAGACAGTATCAAAAGCCTTTGACAGGTCCAGGAAGATTGCTAGACACTTCCTACCTCTATCCAATTGGTTTACCACATGTTCAGTTAGATTCTCAATAGCATCTGTCGTTGAAAGTTTTGTCCTAAAGCCATACTGATTAGGCGAGAAAAAGTCGTTCCGTTGTAGATAGTTAGTCAATCTACAATTTATGATTTTCTCCAAGATCTTTGCAAGGACTGGCAACAGCGAAATTGGTCTGTAATTATTGACTTCATCTCCATTTCCTCCCTTGTGAACTGGTGTTATCACTGATTTCTTCAAGGACTTAGGAAAGATTCCAGTGGAAAGAGACAAATTGCAGATATGAGCGATGGGATTAGATAAAAAGGCGACACCTTGTTTAAAAATTATAGATGACACACCGTCCCATCCAGTAGATGCGGTTTCTTTGAGGTTCGTAATCACTTTTTTTATCTCATTTGCATCAGTTGGAAGTAGTGATAGGGATCCTAAAGGTGAAGAGTTAGTCTTAATCTTGTTTGCTAGTTCTGTCTCCGTAGAACCCAAACTCAAAAGTATTTCATGAGCAAACGATTTACCCACATCCACAAAGTATTTGTTCACGTGATTAACAGATGTCTCAGGGGTGTCCCGGATATTGAGTAACTCCACAGCAGGTTTTTTGTTAACCTCCATGTTACAAATCTGGCGTATGACTTTCCAAGTACCCTTTATGTTATTTTTATTTTTATGTAATTCCGAGTTTTCATATTTAGCTTTAACATTATGAAGTAGATTATTACAATAGTTTCGGTACCTTCTGTACGTAACACGCAAAGTTAAGTTATCAGGATCCTGTTTCAGCTTTTGATGTAATTTATCCCTCCATTTAATACATCGCATTAACCCTGTTGTAATCCAGGGTTTGATAGCTGTTTTTCTATTTGACACTGCTCGGGTGACCGTATGCTTACTTAAAACGGACGACAAAATATTAATAAGCCTGCAAGTTGCTACCTCAGGATCCTGACTTTTATATATTTCTGACCAACAGTTATTGCTTAGGTCTGTAATAGCTTTTGAATAATCAATTATTTTTACTGTTTTAGATTTATTTTGTTTAATGATGTGATTTTTTTGTGATATAATAATAGATGAGTGATCAGTGATGCTGGTATCGTGTACCAGTGTCAATGCTTTAGTACCAACTTCTAGAAAACAATGATCGAGGCAAGCTGCTCCACGAGTTGGGTATACATGGCCGGGTAACATACCGTGAGTGGATAAAAGATCAAGGTAATTTGAGGATCTCTGATCCGAGTTATCTTCTTTTATGTCGATGTTCAGATCTCCTGTTAAAATTTTATTATTAGTTTGTTTGAGTTCGATTAGTACCTCATTGAGTGAAATTAGAAAATTATCTATGTTATATATTGAAGGTGATCTATAAATTGCAATGATTGTGATTTGATTATTTATTCTGACAATCAAACTATCAGCATCTACTATTTTTGGCTCATAAACACAAACATTGAGGCTTTTGTTAACATATATAGTCACCCCACTATTTTGATTTTTATGATTGGTGGTTGAATATGCAATATAGTTAGGAATAGTAGGGAGACTAATAAGACCGGGAAGCCAACACTCCGTCAGTATAATCACGTCTATCTTAATGTTTAATCTCTCCAGGTGTACAACAAAGTCATCTTTATTACGTGATACACTCCGAATATTCTGTGCTATTATGTTCAAACCTCCAGTTACTCGAATCATTACGTCTCTGCATTTATCGATGTCGTCCACATGGAAAGCATCGCCAACATTGACATTGACGTCAATGTCGGTATTTATGCTTTGAATGTCAATTGTCATCTTTGTACATGAAACGTACGAGACGTGATAGACAATAGTCTTCCCAAAAGACGGCATCGACAAGAGACATTGCTGCGGTCACAAAAGCATAAGGGTTGCTGTCGTAGGAGCAGATCAGATAGGCAACTGGACACAGCCGGTATTGATGCAGACACGTAAAGAGATATATATAATAAAATAATTATTATGAATGTGTTTGAATCTAGAAATATAATGTCAATATATAAATATGAGTTATGAATTTCGACGTAATTACCTCCATACATTGACGCATAACTTAAGATAATATAAAAAGAGTTTATGAATAAAAAGATGTAAAAATAAAACATGCCCTTAAATAAGAGAAACAAGTAAAGAAAAACCATGCACCAAAATACAAAGAGGAAGTATCTCCCATTCAAATATTGTTTTGAATCAAATAGTCAGTCACTTTGTTTATTGTTTTTCAGTTTTTCAATATCCTTAATACAATTAATGTTGATTGACGGATGACCATCCTCCTTGCGCAGCATAACACTCCCCTTTGAAACCCAGCAAAACTTAAACAAACCGTCAGCAACTAGTCCCTTTCCCAAAGCCAATAGCGTTTTCATTTTTGTGGTCAATTTTTCAGACACATATATAGGTTGAATCTTTATTCCAGGAACAAGGTTGCCACTATTCAGTTTCGTTTCTTTATTTTTCAGGTTATATGATTTGACTGCTTTTAGAATATTGATTTTTTGATTGATATCTTTGACTTTAACAACAATCGGAGCACTATCCTTTCCTCCTCGATACACTTTCTTTATGTCATCACTGTTGATTTTCACGTCAATTACTTTAAACATGGTGGTAACGATCTCATTCAGGTTTTCATTTTCTAGTTTTGGTACGTTTCTTATCTCGACATACTTCTTTAAATTATCTCTCTGTATGTTATTCAGTTGATCTTCTAGTGAGTCAATTCTGCTATGTGCATTAACGCATTCAACTTCAAGTACCTGAATTCTGTCCTTCAGTCTTTCTTGTCCTTCTCTATTTTCTTTTAATAGTCGTTCTATCTCAATGTTGCTCTCAATTAGCTTAATGCTATTGATTCTAAAAAAGGCATACATGAACAGCTAGCAGGTTTTTGACTAAATTCCCAGTTATCCTTAAATAGGTATGTCAAGCTATTAAGTGTTTCTTAATACATATTTAAATATTTTTTTTATACATATTGAACTGGTACTATTGCTGTAAGAGCATGCTGCGCGGGATAGTAACTGAAGAGCACTCTTCGAATCGTATTCTCGCGCAGATTTAATATATTGTCATAATACCTACATACTCGTATACGAGTATTATATGATTAAGTACTTTCAATCCAACAATTTTATTTACTTCTTTAAATATAAGTAATAATGTTGTTATATTATTTGCGTTAACATACCTTTCTTGTATTAATTTGTTTATTTGAGATTCATCAAATTTTTTAAACAACATCAGCAATATTTCTCTATTTGTTTTAAAAAACAAAAGAGCATGTCTTAAAATCTTGATGCAACTTTGATTCCTTTAAAGTATACGAGTGTGTCCTTTAAGGTTATTCGTTGATAGTATTTGGAGATGATTTATACACTCATAAAAAATATAAAACAGAACTTGATTCTGCAGGGCACTTAAGCCGCTTTTATGAAAGTTTCGCTTACAGAGTAATTATTAGATACATTTTCCCGAAAACTAAACGAAATTCATGTTGTATGATAGAGCAAAACAATGTCATTTGCAAAATATGGTGCACTCAAAAGTTAATTTTGTATGTAACTTTACTTTACTTGTTTAATGTTTAGCTTTACTTTATGCAGCTTCGCCCACGTTGTTTTTGTTTTCCCGCAGGAATTCTATATTTTCCCGTAAGAAAAATTATTATGTAGCCTATGTTAATTGGGGATAATATAGCATTCTAATGGTGAAAGAATTTTTGAAATCGGTCCATTAGTTTTTGAGTTCATTCGTTACATACATACAAATCTTTCCTCTTTATAATAATATTGCTAAAAGATCTAGGCTTATCGAGAACGTCCGTGAGCTCAATATTAAACCGCGTAACAAAGGCGGCACTGACGGAATCGTATCAAGTATGGTTAGGCAGAGAGAGGAGCCGGAGTGGTGAAGGTGAATGTTGATGCATTGTAAAGTAGCTACTTAAACCTGCACCTGGGTCGTAAGCCCCGGGCACTGCTCTTGGCTCTTTTCTCTGCAACGCGATGGACCCGGAACCCGCACGGTGAATCCATGGAATGCTAAGTTATCGTCTCTCTCAGTATAGACAAAGAGTAGTGTACCTTGCAGCGTCCGCCTGGTGGATTGCAGGAGCTCGGTGATCGGCCTGGTGGCTGCCGCGAATCGGCGCTCGGAGGACCTCCGCAGGGACGCCTGCAGCCGCGCCTCCCGCCCTCGTCCACAGCACTGCCCGCCACAAATGGGACCTGCGAAACAAAACAAAAAATACCATCACTCCAGCTATTCCGCAGTTTCCATTGTAATCAATCGAACCGATAAACAGCTGGAAACTAATCAGCTATTTTACTTCTTGATATCTCAACGATTTGCTTGATCGGTTAGGAAATGAACGAATCGACTATTTTTTACAGGACAACTATATACTCTTAGTTGTTCCGTTAGTAAGTAATTTCAATTCCAGAACTGTTCTCAAAACAACGGTAGGTAATGATGATACGTAGGTAATATGAAACTTCATGTTATTATTTTACAACTGTCCACTTGTACAATAATGAGTATTAAAAAGATAAATTAGTCTGAAGTTGTCGGACTGATTTTACTGCCTTACTCGTATGTTGGTACCTACGTGCTGCTTACATAATAATCCGTTTATAGTATTTAAAACTTACCCTGAAAGATTATAGGTAAGTAGTTATGTAATAGAAGAGAGCCTTGCTACTATCCAGGGACTCATTGCAGACATACACGAAATAGTTAGTGAGGACTCGGCTACCTATTTTAATTGTATTTCCTAATCAAAGAAGATATAATAAGCTTACCGACTCAGAGATCGAACCCCGGTTAGTCGTACTTCGAACTGAGTAGACCAACAAAGTCATAAGCAAATCAGAGATTAGGTAATCAATAGGATATGAAATAGTCCACATGATTAATATAAACTAATAGTAAAATAAATTAAACAAGCTTTTATTATTCCATTGTCACGCGATATACAGATGCATGCAAAATTTCAGCTCAATCGGGAACCGGGAAGTGAGTCAAATTTAGCTTGCAAGATTTCATTACAGACACGGGACAGGTGAAAGTAAATAAAGGCTTGTAACAAGTTTAATTATTTACAAAAACTTTTTTAAATACAAGCTTTTATAAAATTGCATTGTCACACGATATACGCATGCAGCTCAATCGGAAACCGGGAAATGGGGCAAATTTAACTAGCAACATTTCATTACAGACACCGGACAGATGAAAGAAAATTAAAACTTGTAATAAATGACAGTCTTTATGATTTTTAATTCTTTTTCAACATTTATACACTAACAACATACCTACTTAAGATTTAATGACAAAAGCTAGATATTAAGCTAGAAGCTTTATCTTAATAAATTTCCTTTTCTTTATGTTGCTTCAGAAGGCTCTCTTAAAACTAGTTGGATACACAAACAACCGGTGAACAAAAGTTTCTGTTCATTCTATTCTACCATACTTTTTTAACTGATTTAAAAAAAGGAGCAGGTTCTACGTTCGACTCTATCTATTTTTTGTGTATATTCAATTATATCTCCCTCAATTTCGGACCGATTTAAATCTTTATTTAAAAGAGTATACTCCTGAGTTGGGCACACTGTCACTGCCTCAGGATCTGATGACTGATCTAAGTTTGTTTGGGTCGTTACTCGTGGTCCCACTATTTTGCCCCACTGGTTCCCACCTGTGGGGCAAAATAGTGAATCCCACCGAAATTGAGGGAGAAATAATTGGACCACGAGGAAATGTATTTCCGCGTGATTCCACTGACCAATGGAATAAATTGGCATAATTACATATAGGTTTTCATTTGTTTTTCTTTAATTCTTGTTTTTGTTTAAATCAGTTGCTATTTGTTTACTACTTACTACTTATTTTACATGAAGTCAATATCATTTATTACTTACTGTGATATACACAAAATTCTTAAGTTGAATTAACGGAATATTTTTCCCTAAAAGTTCAACTAAAATAAAAATGATATTGACTTCGTGTAAAATAAGTAAAAAAGAGTGCCTAATATTATAGTAGTAGTACCTAATATTAAGTTATCATATCATAAAAACATAATAAAAACTATCTATGTATGTCATTTTTAGCTTATATGATTGAAAAACTGACAACTCAACTGCTCTTTACCAACTAGCACAGATCCAGCGTAATGGGATATGGTCCAAATGCTCCATTCTTCGAGGAGGCCTATGCCAGCAGTGTACATGGCTTTTTTTGAGAACATTCCGCTATGAACTCCTATGACATGATGATCCTTTGAAAGACAAACTATGCTATCCGATTGGTGAAGACTTTCGGTACGTCTGTGGTCGTTATTGCACTGATACACACTGCTACAGAGATTTAAACTTTCAACCACACAAAAAAGACTAAACAACTCGCTTACTTGTTCACTTAATTGTTAACAGTGAGTTGTAGGCCACATTAATAACGCGCGAACTCTTGTCCGACCCCGGCTTGGGGCCTACATAATTAATTTCTGAGATATATCTCACACAACATTAGGAAGTCAGGGGGCTCGTAATTATTATTTAATCTGTAACCACGAGTGAATTAGGGCAGAGTGACTCGCTGTGACAGGTGATAAAGGGTGACAAGGGTATACAGCGTTAAGTACACTTACGTCACGTCACGGGCATATTGAAAATCGCTTATGACTAGTATTGTTTTTACGTTCATAGAAAATCCTATATTGGAGCATTTGTTATATAAAAAAGCATTATTGTTATACAGGATTCAATTACAGGAGCCAAAGTTAAAATAGATTGTCTAGAGAACAATATAAAGGACTGTCTGATTATTATTTTTAATCACGATAATCAATTCGAGACTAACAATATTCAAATAATCTGAACAACGGCTATTTGTTAAACTGAGCCTTCAGTAACTTCATGCACATTAAGTTTTATCGTATGTGGTCAGTAATTTTTGCGAAAAATAGTTTCAGTTATCCCATTTTGGGACTACTCAATGGGACTAGTGAGGCTGACCTTATCCATCAAAGTGTCGCGCGGCACGTGCACAGTTGTCGCTGTCGCGTGCCGCTTTTTTAACCGACTTCAAAAAAGGAGGAGGTTATCAATTCGGTTGTATTTTTTTTATGTTTGTTACCTCATAACTCCGTCATTTTTAAACCGATTTCCAAAATTCTTTTTGTATTTGATAGAGTATACTGCAAGGGTGGTCCCATGGTCACCAAAGTCAGGATCGGATGATGGGATCCCATAGAAAATCGAGGAAAACACTAATTTAATACCAGCTCACGGTGAGCTGGTATTAAATTAGGGTTTCTTTCACTAAAAAGATTTCATTAACAGAAAGTTAAAAATATTTTTTTTTTACAAAAAATAGAACCGACTTCAAAAACACTGAAAACTTAAAAATAATCTTCTTCTATATTGAAATCGGTGACAAATTTTAACACTTTCTAGGAGATCATCGTTTGGCGCCGACTTCAATATAGAAGAAGATTATTTTTAAGTTTTCAGTGTTTTTGAAGTCGGTTCTATTTTTTGTAAAAAATTTTTTTGTTGATTTTAAATCGTAGTAGCACTACAGATTTGTGTGACTACGTGATTGTTTATAGGCCCATGAAAGTGAAGATCCGAAAGCGATATGTCAAAAGTAGATCTACTTACTTACTAAACAAGATTACCCAAGGCGACCTGATGTTCTGTATTGTCATGGGCACAAGAAATATTTTCCCGTATATCATCGCGTCGTTTGTTACCCATTTACAAGGTATTTATCGCGTACATTTAAGTTGGAAGACGTCCAAATCGTGCGATCGTTTGTCCACGCTCCGTGCACCAAAATTATGGCCGCAACAACTTGGAGCCCATAAAGCACAAGAAAATAGTCTTGAGTTGGTAATTTCCATTTCCCAGGCAATGGCGCGTGATATATTTTTCTTAAAATTTATTTGACAATGTATATTACTAGCTTTCCGCTCGCGACTTCGCCCGCGTTATTTTTGTTTTCCCGTGGGAATTTTATTCCCATAGGAAAATTACCCTATGTCCTTTCCCTGGTCTCAAACTATCCCTATAACAACTTTCATCAAAATCTTAATAGTTTAATAGTTTCGAAAAGCCTATTCAATACAAACAAACAATCATATCTTTCCTCTTATAATATTAGTATAGATTACGTATCGTGTATACGAAATTTCTAGAAATTCGATATGACATGTATTTGTTTGTTTAATTTTTATCATAGTACCCAAAAGAGAAATATAAAAGGCGGGCTTATGCCTTAAGCATTCTTTACCAGTCAACCAGTAAAATATTACGAAAATTGTAGACCGTGTAGAGTAAAAAAAAGGATGTAGAATTGTTTTATGGAAGCAAACAATTACTATTATTTATGTGTATATGTATAAAAAAACCATACCATATGCCTAACACAAACTTAAATAATGAAAATAATATAAAACTAGTAGGTACATAAATATTTCCTTACTATAAAACTACATCATACGTAAACAATACTAATACTATAACCGAATCCTGCCGCCTAGAGAGATTATACAAATAAATCAAAGAATCAATCAGTACTTTACTGATTGATTCTTTGATTTATTTGGAAATAAAACTTTTTTCATCCCCCCATCTCGGAAAGAGTATTTTTGCTATTGCTATTGATTTCAAAACATCATTAAACCTATTTACTTCCATCTCCATGGTGCCGAATTTATCATACAACTTTTTTTAAATTTGTTAAATACTCAAGACTCTGAACCTCCTTGGTGTACTTTTGTTTTTAATTTGCTTTGCGCGCGGCATTTTGTTTTGACTTCGTATTGTTATAAATAAGAAACTTGGAACAAGTAAAAAAAACGTATTATTTGTTATACATAAGCAATATTATTATAAATATTTTTCTGTAATAATTATTTACCTATCATAATGTTGTAGTAAATATGTACCTAAGCTGAAATAATGGTATCTTGTGATTGCAAATGTTTTATTTTGCATTTAGTCATTTCCTCGCTGAGGGGGAATGAAAAGTTACGTGTTGCACTCGAGTGTAAAGATTTTTCACCTTGTGCTCTTTTGATTCCCTCGCTAACGCTCAGGATTTTAATTTTTGAATCACTTGCTGCGCTCGTGATTCAATTTTAGGATCCTTCGCTTGCTTGGTCATCAAAGTTGAGCACGCGGTTAAAAAGCAACTTTTCACTCATGTATAACAAATAACCATTTTATAACAGTTCCTCTCGCTCCTTATCTCGTCACAAGTTTCACAGTTTTGTAAACTGATTAAATGGCGAGCTAGCCTTTAGCAACTTACCCTGCAATCGCTCTCAAAATCTACTACTAGCCTACTGATGTAACACAAAGGAGACAAGTGGAATTCGTTGTTAAATTCACGACTTATTCCTACCCAAACTGACCTTCAGTGCTGAGAATAAAATTAAAGGAGACTATAAAGAAAACAAAAAAATGGGCCGATGATATTGCCACAATCAAAGCAGATTCCAGATCCTGAGCTGCCACTGCGAATTTCAAAATAAAAAAAACTGTGATTGGCAACCGTACTTGAGGCCAGCTAACCCGACGAGGCAGTCATACCTTTTTATGACTTTTTGAATTCTTCACGACACTGTTATTTATAATATCGTGTGTTAGCCGTGAAAGCGATATGTGGGACGGGAGATTTTGGCAAACTTCGTGAAGCGTCGCCCGCGCGGGTTCAAGGCCGACTCATTGTCGTCAGAACACCACTGACTCACTCCTGAGGGTCAATTCCACCAATAAACCATGATCAACCAGTCAGAACGCCACATTATTAGGTACGTTTTCAAACATTATATGTCTTTCTAACACACAATGTTGTGTGAAGAATCTTTCTATGACTTCTACAGCTAAGCATATCCATGGCAGTGTGATATTTGCCCCAATGCTTGCTTCTGAATAAGGAAAGTTTATCCACGACATCAGATTAGGCATGTGACGTCACCTTCTTCATGGTGAGCAGGTTCGAACAAGTTAGGAAGCGACAAAAATGTTCAATTCCTAATAAAAAGTTTGTTAAAGTAACAATAGATACAGTCAAAAAAGACCTTTATGTCAGTTGTACCATTGACTAGTACCATTGATGGTACAAGAAAAGCATATTTAAGTGCAAGCATATTTAGAAAGGTGGTGATATTGAATAGTCACCACAAATACGACCACATCTCATACAATCGCATCAAGAGATTGCCATATCTTCCTTCTTTACTCCATATAATGGAACAAAAACCAACCTCACTTGCACGCAGTGTACCGAGGATCTAGCCACCAACTTGCACTGCTCTATCGTGGTGGGATATGGTTAAAATGACACATTCTTAGGGGAAGCCTATGCTCAGCAGTGGACGTAGGGTTTTTCTTAGGAAATTCCCCTATGAACTCCCATGACATCATTGATGACGACATCAAAATCTATGCGATCCAATTGGTGGGACGGCTTTCGGTACGTATGAGGTTTATTAGTGGAACTGATCCTCTGATCGCCGAATATGATAATATTTGAATAGGTACATACCTCACGTTGCTTGAATTCTTCAGTGTCTGGCTTTATTGTGCGTATAATTTATACAAATAACATTATATGCTGTTTTAGTATGATGGTTTTAATTTATCGCTTCTAAGTCCTAAATACATGGTGTATTTAGAATATATAAAAATTTGAAGCGGAAAAAATATTTTAATCATAACATAGAAATGATTAATGAATACTCAAAATTATTGCTTCTTAATTGTGTTATTGCGGTGTTGAAATAGTAAAACTTGTAAAACTCTTGATTTTTGAAAAAAACATATTAGTATACATTGTTCTTTTGTACAATATACTTACTATATTTTTTTTTCTGACTATAAGTACCGGCTAAGTGCAAGTTGGACTTGCGTGCAGAGTAATCCGTAAAAACTTGTCTATATAAGTTCCTATGTTCATATTTAAGGTTTTTAAAGTTTTTCCTTTTTATGTGCTATACTTAGCTGTGCCCGCGAACTACGTTTCGCCATATATTTTTTCCTGTTTTTGCAACATTTTTCATCGATGCTCAGCTCCTATTAGTCGTAGCATGATGTCAATGGCCTATAGCCTTATAGGAAGTTCCATTTTAAGTGGTTTAGCAATGTTTTCTAGTATTTTTTTTTGTGACACATTTCTTAGAAAGGAATGTTTCAGTCGCAGTTACATTGTGTGTTGTGTTGTTTGTTTTCAAGTTAAGCATTCTAAATTGTTAGTAAGAATCCTTTTGGTACTTATCAATAGGTATATTTTGAGCTTTTATGTAAATAATATTGATGATTACTGATTTTAGCTTAAAATAACAAGTTCCGTTACCCCGTAGCAAATCGATGCTCTTCTTAATTATCAATTTTAATTCTCAAATAATATTTAACTGAGTGCAATTTTGTATAAAATCCCAAGTCGGGAATCGTCGCTAATTTTAAATTATTGCCGAGGCAACGTCGGGTCTCTACGCTCTTTACACTCCTCCTACAAAACAGCTTCAAGCAAAAGTATTCCAAAAGCAATTTCACATTAACTTACTTAAAAACTCTATTAATATCAAAAAAACACTTTTGTGTTCGTTAATTTGAGGTCAAAATTCCGAAAAATAAACTGTCAAATTCAATTCTTCGTTTCGAACTTTCGTAAATTAGATTAGGTTTGGAGAATATATCTGTCAAACTATTTGCGGTCGAACGAATATTCGAATCGAAGAAAACCGTGGTAGGAAACATGCGAAATTCCGTTCGAAATTTCGTTTTTCTTAGAAAGAGAGTAGACCCCCAGGTAGGGAACCCTAAAAATCACAAACAAATAAGGGAATACTAACTCTGACTTGTATAGACTGTCATAACTACGATTACATTTGAAGAGACCTATTAAAGATTCATCATCCAGTGTTGGTAAGTACTTAAAGTTTTTTTAGTTCGGCGTAATAAAAAGACAAAGGGAGCAATCTAGATAAACAAGTTTGTGGAGTTCTCGTAGTGTTGCGGACGCAGATACCTTAATTGCATTGATGGGTGAGACAGAATGTATTTTAGGAGTGTCTATTTCACTAATTTGTAAGCCGGTAGGTACGTTGTACGGAGAAGAGAAAAGAATGAAAGTTATCCTATATTCTTTTCCTTTTCGAATATTGTTAACTTCGAAAATCGCTTACTTAATTGGTAATTAAAATTATCGTTCAAGAAAATGTACGTTCAAGATAATATTTTCATGTTATCGCAAACTTTATCATCACACACACACTGTTCCTTTCTGTGCTTCGTCCTCTCTATCTGACACTTGGTTTATTTTCTACGTTAAGTTTTACGTTTTAGGATTACGTAAAAAGCAACAGTAACACTCAATGTAAATACGTAAGAATTGCACTCCACTAGTTTCAATTTTAGTTTCATTTTATCCTTTACGTTAAAAAGGTTAAATGTACGGCGCGAATTATATATTTAATAGTGAAACGACCCATTTGTATATCTTAAGTTGTTACTCTTTACGAAATCGTAAAACGTAAAAGTTGGTGCAACCAGCTGTTAGTCTTTACAATATTCAAAAATCATGCAAACTCAATTGTGCTACGCTCGTCCAGCGTAAGTACAAAAACTTTGTCATATGCAACTTGAGTAATAAATTCTACGGTCCGATTCTCTTGAAAATCTATATTCGGGCCACGAGTAGGTATAAAAAGTAAAAGTAGAAGCTCGGAGCTTCACGAAGCCATCGAACTTCAGCTATTGCGAAGTTCAGCGTTAAAGCAGTTCACAATGTTTTATAAGTCTTCCCACTTCTGACTGAACTAGTTCAACGTCAGCGCTTTTAGTCGCTTTGCGGGTATTCTCATCTCTTTTGCTTTTTCATTCACAATGAGATAAAATCTTCGTCTTGTTTTATTGATAATACCGAGATAGAATTATTGAAAAAAGTTGCCATTCTCTTATAGCATTTAGGTCAGTTATAGTTTGTATTGAGGGTAGAATGATATGTAAACGTTAACTAAGTTTTATTACACCAGAAAATTTAGAAAAAATAATAATAAAAAATTAGGAAAAATTGTGAATTTTCCTGGAGAAAATTTCAGTGATTTTCAAAATAGGATCATTGTCTGAACTCACTGTTAAAGGAAAAGGACACCGTCACTTATATACCCTGTATAATGGATATTACATATGTTACATTACATTGTATGTATATTCTGGATTTGTATTTGTTACATTACATAAATTCCGATTGATGCTTGAGTAGCTATAAAAAGTCACTTTTTATACAACTTTTAATGTTAACTCGTATTTTTTACGTACCTACATTCTATTTGTAGATAGTTTCCATAGATAAGGTTCACGTCGTTAACAAACAATAATTTAATTATGAAACTTTGTTTGCAATAATAGAAAGCAAATACAGACATTGCGGTGCCAAAAATAAGTTTCCGAATTTTAGTTAAAGCGTTACCGATAGTTCTAAAGTGCATGGCAATAGAGTCGTAAATAGCGAAGTGATATCTCTTTAATTACGGGCAGCTGCCCGGCTGCGTTATAAATCAAACGCTACTTTTACGGCAACTAGATTGGCGATAAAGTTGTCTGATCGCCATTAGGTCGGATCAATCAAAGTTTAAACTGATGCTGATACAAAAATTGTATCGAGTACCTACATAATTACGAATGATAAACGTTTTTGGTGAAGCAAACAGCCATAGGCCATTATTTTCAGGGAGGTGCATCCTGCATCTACACATACTATTAACCAATATAAAATTATACCTAGCAATATCAAATTGAAATCACGCGGGTATTTGATTAAATATATTTCGCTCATCAAAAACATACATAGGGTGCATCAGAATCTATTACTAAGTCTAGGTATGTCACTCCCACGGTCTTCACGAATCGTCGTCCTTTGCTGAAATTCGTCAATAAAGGAAAAACATTGCCCTCCCGCTGGTGTAGTTGGATAAAAAATATGTAATTTTTTAAACCGACTTCAATAAAGGATGTTTTTTTCGATGCGTATGTTTTTTTGTGTGTATGTTACGCGATTACACATCTATATTGAAGTCGGTGACAAATTTTAACACTAGGAGATCATCGTTTGGTTGAACTGTGATGTTGTCTGTACCTATTCTTATATTATTTTTAACTTTTCAGTGTTCTACAAGTCAGTTTTTTTTTAAATATATTTTTTATTTCTATGTATTTTCTTTCCTGACAGGAAGGTGCAAGAGCACCCCCTTGCACCCCCTGCCGGCGCCCATTCAAACAGCTTTTCAATTGCAATTGAATGCTTTTCATTTTTGTCGACTCAATTATTCGAAAACTATGAAAAAATCCTTAACAGGATCAATCTAATTAATAGGTATCTACTTGATTGTTGTTAACTTTCAAAGAAATACCTAGTAAAAATAACGACGACAGTTAAATATCCGAGTTCGAACCAACAAGCAAATCTAATTTGAGTGATAAAAACACACCCAAAATCAATGTTTAATCTTATTTTAATGATGTTTCACAATATGAACGTGTTGTAACGTGTTTTATGCCGAAGAGGTTCGTAGGTGCAGGTCGTGTCGACACGTGGCGTGGGCTCTTCGCCTCATGAATATTCCACCAATTGTCTCCGAACTGCAATAAAACTAAAGGAGAACATCGACTACATCCGCTTAATAGCTTAACGACTTCATAAATTTTACGATTATTAAATTACGCTCGACGTGA
Organism: Schoenobius gigantellus; assembly: GCA_963935595.1. Taxonomy (NCBI): domain Eukaryota; kingdom Metazoa; phylum Arthropoda; class Insecta; order Lepidoptera; family Crambidae; genus Schoenobius; species Schoenobius gigantellus. Next base: position 12,507,996 of record OZ012544.1, on the reverse strand, counting down.
TCGTTTTCCATTGATCGTGGAGGCAGGATTGTCTTTTCTGGGATGGATACCAATATGAAAATAAATAATACCAAATCGAAATGGTGTAATCCAACAACCATCCCCCAAACAGATGAAACCGCGGATGATACAAAGGACGAATGTTGTTGGTTAAAATGTCTGGACGATTCAAAAGAGCTTTTATCAAGTCACTAGCTGTGCCCGTGACTTCGTTCGCGTGGATGTCGGAAAATAACAACATGTCGTACATTTTTTCCCGTTTTTGCAACATTTTACATTGATGCTCAGCTCAGCTCCTATTAGTTGTAGCTTGATGTTAGATAGCCTATAGCCTTCCTCGATAAATGAACTATCCAACACAGAAAGAATTTTTCAATTTGTATCAGTAATTCCCGAGATTAGCGCGTTCAACCAAACCAACAAACAATCAAACTCTAATTTGATTTGATTTTTTTGATTTGATTTTGTATTTGATTTTTTAACTTGAACATTACTGGGAATCTAAATATTTTTTTAGATCTTATAAATAACACGGTTTCTTTTTTTTTTATTTTAGATCACGAATAAGATAGAATTTTATAAATTATATCTTAAAATATGAACATTGTATCTAATTAAACATCTTTCCACTGGCTATATCCATCTCATAATTAATTTCACACTCTTCTTTAAATATTTTAGCAAAAATATATCACAATTATTACTGTTTGATCTTTTCTGTACAGATGATAATTTTTTACCACATTACATCTATAAAAAAAACTCATCCGTAAAATCAATGAGAATATTTTGTAGGTACAAGAGCAACGGTCGTTTGGCCAGGTGTTCGAATGAACTTTGAATTTTGCATAAACGATTCAATAAATTATTCGCTTTTGTGCATTCAAAAACCGCTCCCTTGCTCCACTGCCATTAATTAGACAGCTTAAAGCTTGCTATCGAAAAAACCCACAACGTATAAATATTAATGCTAAATAATAATGCCAAATAATTGGTCGCCGTTGTCATGAGATATATTCATTTGATTTGAAAATGTCAGACACGCATTGACACTTATGATGATTTGTAATTATTATTGTTTGATTATTTATGAGCGGTTTAGGGGTTCTCCTCATTTTAGGAGTTAAGAAGCATTTGCACGTGTAATAAATTTAACTCGCTATTATGTTAATAATACACTAACCTTCAAAAGTAAGTACTACACTTTTAAAATTAAATTTTTCGCTAAACTACAAAAGATAAAGGATTCAAACAAAAAACATTTTCAGCTCATTTCGTCAGGTTTCTCGGAAGTTATAGTTCTCTTAACATTAGTATTTTTATTACTTTTTATTTTGAAAATATATTTTGCCTACTTTAAAAGTTATTGCAGTTTTAAAAGTGTGATACTTACTTTTGCAGGCCAGTGTATTATAGTAACACGTGCGATAGGTACTTATATAGGTACTCGGACATGAAAACAGTCTATAATACCCCTCTCTTTTTACGCGTATTGATTATTTTCAAGTAATTTTACAATATTTGTCAATGAGTGAGATCACTAACAAAAAAAAAATACAAAAAATGCCTACTTCAAAAACACCAAAAAGTCATGGATAATATAATATAATACATACAACATATTACATTTTTATATTGAAGCTGGTGCCAGTTTTTAACTAACTACATTAATTGTTCTTATATTTTAAGACTGCAGGTTATCATTGCTTGGCACCGCTTGTTTTTTGTAAAAAAAATCAATCTTTGCGTATTACAATTTGACTCAAAGGCAAACACTTGAATAACATAAAATACGGCGTCTTTCGCTTTAAACAGTATTGAAAGAATTAGGCATTCCCGATCTCCCAACCTACCAGAAACCTTTCATCATCAGCTCAGTAACGTGATATGGTGACTACCGGATGCAAATACCTGAATATCTTCATGAAAAAACGTGAAACATGTTGGACGTGCCTATGAAATTTAAGGTTTTCCCTCGATTTTCCTGACAAGCCATCATCAGATCAGGACTTAGTGGGAATGGGACCACTGCAGGAGTGTACTCTTTCGATTACAGAAAGAATTTTGAAAATCGGACCACAAATGGCGGAGTAATCGGTGAATGTACATAAAAAATAGACACAGTCGCACCTTTTTCCATGGCGGTTAAAAATTAACAATAACTCTTTTATTGAACACTAGTTGCTGACCGCGACTTTGTCTGCGTCCCCACGGAACTAATTGAAATTCGTGATAAAAAGTAGCCTATGTCCTTTCCAAGTATTTAAGCTATCCTTATACCAGATATTAAAATTAGTTCAATGGCTTAGGCGTGAAAGCGTAACAAACAAACAAACTCGCTTTCGCATTTTTAATATTACCTAGTATGATATCCTCATAAAATATTGCTATTAGCATGACTAAATAAGTATTTAAAGACAACATACATACATATACCCATACATTTAAGCGTAAAGTATCTGGTAATGTTTCTTCAACTTTGCAATTGGAAAGTTTCAAAGCGCTCGCTTTGTCAGTCACTCGAAGTTTATCAGTCACTCGAAGTTGCCAGCAAGCAACTGAAAGCGACAGAATCGAAGACGTTTTTCATGTTTGAGGCATTTAGATGCTGAACAGACGTCAGTGATAATAGAACTTGACAGGGAATTGAATATACCTGAATATACAGTAAATAAAATCAAAGTTGTCAATAAAATATGGCAAGACGGCCGTCAAAATAAATGTTGTGCCTCTAATTCCATTGATTTGAACCATTTTTAGCTTATCAGTTATTTAATTAACTATAGGTAATTAATTATAAAAAAGCGTCGATGGCGTAGTGCGTAAGGCTGTCAATCGGGAGGTAGCGATTCAATTTTGAATTCATATGTTTGTTTATTCGACGCTTTTACGGTGAAGGAAAACATCGTGAGTAAAGCTGCACACACCTGTGAAGAAAGAATTTCTTTACAGTTTGTGTGTGAAGTCGACCAACCCGCACTTGGTCAGCGTGGTTGACTAAGGCCTAATCGCCCTAGTTTAGGGTAGGCTCGAGCCCCTCGATGGGGACGTATACGAGCTGTTGATGATGAATTAATTATCAAAGAGAAATTCAGTTCCATGTAAAGAACTGAAATTCAGTTTACTGGAGGAATTACCTATTTCTGCCGCAAAGCAGCGTGTTCCGGTTTGAAGGGTAAAATATGGCGGTGAAATTACTGGGTACTGTGACTTTACATCTCATGTCACAATCTCGCAACGTACACTGTGAGGGGTGTAGATTTACTGTGAGTCTCACAAGAACCACATGCACAATAGGTGACTGTTACCAACTTATCATCAGGTGGGCAGTGTGCTTGTTTGCAACGTACCTATTTGTATAAAAAGAAACACTATAAAACCAAAAAAATGCTTATATACCTTGAAGACAATTTTCTGCCAACCGAGCCTAGATGTGTAGTTTGGAATTACGAGTATATTAGCGAAAAGCTGGTACTTATAGAACAATATATACTGCAACAATAGACATAAACTAGCTGGCAACGTTGGTAGAAGTCCGACAAAGTTAACGTAAAATCTAAAAAGCCTATGAGCTTAGCCGTTCCATTAATCAATCTTCGTAAAAGAAGCTCCATTCATACATCAACACGCTTGCTTTTGATTACGATTGAACGTGTATATTTTTAATCCAAATATAGTGATGCTTACACTAACATTTCGGCACGTGTTTACCCTGTGGAGTGGTAAACATAGTACTTCGGTCGGGCGCGAGCGAGGGCTGTGCTACACAAGTGTTTGTCTAGTGGACTATTGCTATCATAATTGTTACAAAATGTGAAGGTTGCCACTAAAATATTGGCGATTTTGTGATAGATTGGCTTTACGTTTTACTCATTCTGTATGTATTATAAATGCGAAAGCAACTCTGTCTGTCTGTCTGTCGCGCTTTCACGCCAAAACTACTGAAACGATTTAGATGAAATTTCGCATAGACATAGTTTGAGTTCCAGGAAAGGACATACGACAGCTTTTATCGCTGGAATCACCCCTCAAAAGGGAGAAAAGGGGATGGAAGTTTGTATGGGGAATCAATAACCGCTGAACCGATTTAGATGAAATTTGGTCAGGAGATAGTTTGAGTTGTGGGGAAGGATAAAGAATTGTTTTTATCCCCGAAATTTAAGGGTGTAAAGGGGGGGGGGGTTGTAAAGGGAATCAATAAAAAGGATTTCCACGCGGCCGAAGTCGCGGGCAAAAGCTAGTATATTATAATAATTGAATATATGCCAATTATATAGCAAAAAAAAGAAGATTAAGCATTAAGGGGATAAAGCAGTGTTTTATGTCACGGGCGGCATATTGAATTCTGAGCGAAATAAAGGATTCTGTAGTTAATGCTCGAATTGAGAATATTTGACGTGTAAAGTGGATTAAAGCTCTGGTGTAGAATTATGTTTGATATTCAGAATGATTAAATTGATTGCATTAGTAGGATTGTAAAAATATCAGCCTGTCGAGTTGTTTCTCATTCGTATTTGATTGGTATATTTATTTAATAAGTATTATGTTTTCCGCGCTTTTATCCTGTACCTTGATTAAATTGAGTGTCTGACGAAATGATAACACATGTGTAGAATAGTTTTTATTTTGCTCGATCTTTGATTATGGCAATATGGAAATATAATTGTCTTCACCCTTTTTTGTTCTGCCATATTTAGTAACTACTAGTATTTTAATCTGTGGCCATGTAATTAATACTTAAATTTACTCTGACTTTAATCCATTGTAATCACAATCTTTCAAAAAAAATTTTAAGAAAAAAAATGAAAACGACTTCAAAAACACCAAAAATAATGTAAAAATAATACAATATTACATTTTTATATTGAAATTGCTTGGCACCGACTTCAATATAAAAATGTAATGTTGTTTATATTCTTATATTATTTTTACCTTTTTGGTGTTTTTGAGGTTGGTTTTATTTTTTTTTGTAAAATAAATATTATATTCTCTTTTAGTTTTAATTCTTGTGTAATAGAATTCGACCCAAGACAGACACCAGAATAACTTAAATAAAACGGCTTTCGCTCTAAACAGTATTAAAAAAATTATTCCCGAACTCCTTACAACATAATTATTCTGGAGTTATACTTTCCACTACCAGCTCACCTCAACACTTGAAACAATAGAACTACTCGTCGATAAGTTTTCATTATATTAAAAAAACTATCCCCTAACTCCTAAACTATTAGAAACCTTCCATCATCAGCTCAATAACATGATGTGATGACTAGCAGACGCAAATACCTGAATATCTTCAGAAAAATAGCATGAAACACGTTGTCTATGAAATTTAAAGATTTCCCTAGATTTTCTAGGATCCCATCATCAGTCAAGTCGGTTAATTAAACGGCGAGACTTCAAAGAATGGTGAGGTATGGTACCAAAAACTTACTGGGAAAGGAATGTTTTATTTTTAATTGAATTCTTATTATAATAGAATTTGGTCGTCCAAATTTTGTTAAATTAGAAGTATGATATGGACACAATTATTTACTAAAAAATTCATAAAATCCTATATGACCGACATTATATTATTCGATTTGATCATTACCAGAAGTTCTGTCACTTTATTAATTTAAAACACATTCTATATTTCTGAAAACATACCTAATACTTACTCAAAATTAACATTAAAATAATTATACGTACACCATAAAATTTTTGAGGACACTGCTTTTATTTCTTTTATTTTTCATTTAGAGAGGCGGTTATTTAATTCGATCCGAATAGAAAATTTATTCCAATGCCTAATGTTTAGCATCACTTCATAAAAGTTTCAGAGAAAATCACGACCAAGGGATTTTTCCAAAGAAAATAGTCTTCAAATTTAATACGACGTTTTTCTCGAGAACAGCACTCTATTTTTTTCCAGTGGTTGCAGAGAGAAGTCTAAACGAAAGACTTCTCGGCGATTAAGTTTATGTTAATAAATTCTGAAGTGTAATCTAAATACTTATAGAAATTTATTGTAATACAAGCTGTCGGCTGTCCCGACATAGAATTACTTTGCCCCGACAGACGTCGTTCTGTCAATAGTCTTGTTTTTGACTTACGTGTTTGACGTGATATTTGTTTGTTACTGGAACAGTTTGGGAAGAAGGTGTTTTAACGTTTTTCCGACGTATATTTTCAATTATTAATTATAATATAATATAAAACCCTCTTTCAGACTCCAAATAATACTTGAAAAAACTTCTCGGCTCTTATGGTTACCTACCAACATATTTAGCGATTCTATTTTTATTTAAATAAGTACACATTAATTTTGAAGTTATGGTAAACATTGTTTTTCCACAGATTTTAAGACTTTGTTTTTTTTTTGCATTATTGCGCGTTCAGCGACAGCTTGTCACATTAATAATAAATTACAATATTTAATATAAACACCTATTGATAAACATAGATTTTTTAAATATAAATTAACGACATTTTTGTCAGTGCTCTATATCTATGCATAAACTTTATATATAAAATTAAATGTCCTGAGTGACTAATTGATCCATCAGCGCCGAACACAAACTATTTACATAAAGATAGACGTATGTTGGCCAGCAAGTGCCTTTAATAAAGATAACATTCCCAAAGAAAGGATTTCCGGCAGTTTAAACTTCAAAACTTTCAAAGTTTGTATTGAACCCCAAAGTTTGAAGTTGAAGTTTAATTTTAAAATGAGACTGCATTTAGACTTATTATGAGAAATGGGTGCTATAAAACCTTCAAAATCAAGTAGGGGATTTTGTTTTCGTTTGATTCTTTGAAAGCTTCTGAATTATTTTATAAAAACGGTTGAAGTTGCAAGAAAGCAGCAGTAGTAAATCTTTTACCTATATTATAAATGATTTTAAATTTTTTGATGTATTGACTGTATTGTCTACACTGCGATATTTATACTCGTAAAGAACATATTCTTTAGATACTTAAATTAAAAATAAAATTTGTGTAAAAAATGTTATGTAAAAAAATATGTATGTAATAGCGTTAAAATTCAATAACGTTAAAATGTATCAACGTATAAAACGAAACTCATTTTATACGTTGAATACATTGCTTAAAGCGTTCCGGTATAGAAACAAGCTTTCAGTGAAAAACTATTTTGCAGCAACGAACTGTTTTTTCATTTTATTCAGATTCGGACCACCATTTCATTTTCGCACATGTGTAGAGTTAACTTTTTTCTTTTACCTATGTTTGCATATTCGGGAATTTAAACTATAGTCTACGTTTCTAGTAAGTTTATTCTTATATTACATGCTTTTAAAATGTGTTCAACCCTATCCAACCGGCCCCGAGATGCATTAAAATAATGAGAAGCCACACAAAAGTATATTAACGTAAAGACGTAAAATTATATGTATAATTAAAGGACTGGTCGGAATAATAGTACCTACGCTATTTAAAGTTGTCTGTAAAGACCAAGACAAGTAGGGGTGCTTAAATGCCGCAGAAGCTAGTCTTCGCTAATTTCCTTGCTCTAGGGTTCACGAACCTGGGGGGCAACCGCCTAGCTCATAACGATCACTCGCTATCGCTTTCGTGACATTAGAACAATAGTTCTAATGTCACCTGTGACATTAAAACTATTGTTCTAATGTCAATAACTATAGCGAATAATGATAACGATAGCGAGTGCTCGCTTTAAGTTAGGCGGTACGGCCGCTGAGATTCTTTAATTTTGGAAACACTTAAGGTGCAAACAAACTGGGCTTATGTGATGCCACGCCACGTTATGTGATTGGTCGCGTTAATAATGTCACGTTAGCTAAGTGTAGTTCTAAATAATGATTTTTCATACATTTTCTGTTAAGACCGATGTCTTCTGATGGACGTAACATCACATACGTGGCATCACATAAGCCCAGTTTGCTTACACCTTAATTATTACTCATTAAGAACTTCGTTACGTTTCGTTACAAAGTCTACATCAAGCTTTAGTCTATTTTTTAACTAAGTAGTGCGCTATTACTAGTTTTGATTTTTCTACGATTATATGAGATTAGTACCTACGTCATTCAGATCACATTGTCTAGTATTAGTGCGATTGATTTAATTCTGAAGCAATCAATAAAAACAAAGCATTATAAATTCATGAATCGTACCTTCGTTAAGAAATCGGATGTCGGATCTGCCCAAACCAGAATATGTCCTTAACCGAATACTCAGTACCTACTTCTATGTAATGAAAACGAAAATAAAATAACCACTGAATTTATAGCACACGGAAATGACTCCGAGATTTATTAACCGTCATTAACAACCATGCAAAAATGTTCACTTAAAAACCATAAAAACAATTAAGTCAAGTCAAAGAAATACATTAATAATTATGATTATTGGTAAACAAAATCAACTTATTTTAAGAATTCTGTTATGTTGCGAAGACTTTTCATAGTTACAAGATGGATGGCAAACAATCGATGGTCCAGCCCAGGTGCCTTACCATAATCGCATATATCGCCATCTCGCTCTGATACTGGTACTGATTTACGACCGGTTTCAATATCCTATCTATCTTTGGATTCTATCTCAAAATTGGAGCTAATGTCAAATTTCTATCGCTAGTAGGTACACAAATCTACAGATTGATGGAATATTGAAACCGGTCGTTAAGCGATCATGGTGAGGGAGTAACTGCAGTTAAGCAGCAATCATAGCCAGAAGAGATAAACCCTATCTATTGCCCGCTTACGAAAATTTATCGTAATTTTCTTATTTCATTTTGATATTTCATTCTCAGTCCCCATGCCCATTTAAGTTCCCAGCTGGTGAAGAAAGCGTAAAGAAAAAAAAATAACACAGTTTTACTCTACTTCATAAATCAAACCCAAAGTCGCTTATAGAGCAAACTCTCATAGTTTTTTTCCCTCACTGACCTTTACTAGAAAGTTCACCTGTATTAAATGTCTTAAAGACGAAGCTCAGTGATATAGATATATTCTAAATATACTATGTGCAGTGCGGCTAGCGTGCTGCGCCTCACGCCGGCTCTGAAATTGCATTGCGCCATTTTAATACGGCACTGGTGTAAATCGGACGGCCTTGGGAACTGCGATAACCCCGTAATAGAAGTCCCTCAAGAGAGTTCGTTTAGGGAGCTTTAAATTTCGAAATTTAGTCACTGTGCGATTGGTATTGCATAAATTTGATGAAGAATTGTCAAGAAATGGAAAGATATTTTTTATTACTTACAACAGCAACAGATTATCGACTCGACGTTTTCTTTAAAAGTGCTAAATAAAATTCAGTCAAAATTAACAAAAAAAAAACTTCACCTAGGTAGACGTACCGAGTACATACTGTTGACGTCATGGCCATTAGGTCACCGATTAACTTATCCAACCTCAGCGAAATTAAAACTGTATTGTCCCTTTTTAAGCCAAAGCGTTGAGTAGTTTTCCTTGAGCTTAAATAATAATCTGAAAAGACCAGAATAGTTCACAATCTTTTTTCGTTCGTTATTTTAACGCCCAAAAGATTTCAGAACATATTTTTTTTACACATATGATATTAAAAGAACCTTATACATATACATTTTCACTGATTTCAGCTCATGTGTCACTAATATGCCTAGGGCTAAAAAGCTTTGAAAGCTTTTAGTGGTGTATATAATGGCAGAATAGGTTAAATAGTGTAAGTATCTAAGACCAGTCATTACAATAGCTTTCATTATGCTTTCGGAAAGCCGATAAACAAAACACCATTACGAGAGTGGCATACCTACAGCCTATAATTGAAAGCCGTAATTGTTAGCTCTGCGGCAAAAACCAGTAAAGTTTTCTGTAACTACATCTACCTAAATTACAGCTAAAAGCCTAGTTTGATAGCGTAATAAAAACAAATGATGAACTCTGCATTTCTCATGCGTGTCTAACGATATGAACGCTATTGCAAAATAGTTATATGTACACTTCTACACTATTATTATAAATAGGAAAAATTTGTATGTATGTATGTAACGAATAAACTCAAAAACTAATGGACCGATTTTAAAAATTCTTTCACTAGTAGAATGCTACATTATCCCTAATTAACATAGGCTACAAAATTATTTTTCCAATGGGAAAATATAAAATTCCCAGGGGAATACAAAAACAACGTGGGCGAAGCTGCGTAAAGCTAGTCAAATATATGTTCACTTATACCCATTATAATTTAAGGCATAGCTATATAGGTATGTACTTCTTTGTTTATTGACAAAATTGAAGCTTCTTTAATTTGTAAAAATAAATTATAGTTTTATAAGATTTATCAATAAGATTTACCAACCCGCACTGGGCCAGCGTGGTTGATTCAGGCCTAAACACCCTAACTTAGGGTAGACTTGAGCCCCTCAGTGGGGACGTATATGAGCTGTTATGATGATCAATAAGTGATATTTTTCATTCACATTAATAACAATAAAAGTCTGAACAGAAAATAATTGTCTGTGATTCACTTCTAGGCCTTTATCTCATCCGATGGCTCTGTTACTACTATTCCCATCCATTCCATCCTATAATCATGTGTACTTATTTACCATACAATAATACGAGTATATTATCGAAAATAATAACGTTATTGTCACCTTTACACCACCCCGCCATGCTAGTCAATAATATGATCAGCCAGGACCACTCAAAACTTTACAAATTAATGCAGAAACTATTGCGCAGACACGCTCATAATGCCACTCGGAGTTCGATTCCGAGTGGGGAATTATTCATGATTTTGTAACGAGCGTGGCAAATAGGAGGAAATTTGCCGAAACGTCGAAAAGTTGTGAATTTATTGTGATAGTTAGTGGCGCTGGGGGCTATTGATGGCTCGTTCTTGTGACTGCGCAGTCTGCTGTAGAACATACGTGGAGCAATGGCTTGCAAGAAGCAGACAGTGACGGACAATATTTTTAATACTTATTCGTACTACGCTCGAAAGAAGAATCACAAAATTTAACTAAAACAATTAAATGTATATCTATGATCGAAATCATATTGGTTTAGCATATTTTCTAATCAGTTTTAGAAATAAAAAATACACCGAATTAACTGCATATCTTGCGTATTCGTTAAATGCCCTAATCGATTCATCATCAGAACCTTAGCTCCAATATGCTTACTGCTGAGTAAAAACCTCCCCAATGATTATTTAAGCCTTTTACCCCGCTGCTGGATTGGTAAGATATTGAGTGAATAATTAAGTTCATTTATTGTCTCTTCAGGCGCATCATATTCTAGTAGACTCACTGCTACCTAATACGGGCGAGCAATTACTTCATGCAGCGTCTAAACAATAGGTCCTTTCACAGCCCCTATAGCTTGGAACGTGTGCAAACTGCGTTTTAGATATCAGATAACCTTTTTAAAGACTACACGCTTTCATGGCGCTGTAACCGGAGAACGTTCATGGAATGCTAGCGTCTTGGTTTAGCTGCAGAATGATCGACTGAACCTTTGTTCCTTTGGTATATCATTATATGTATATACCCTTTTTGACTGGTGCTATTTTTTGCGTAGACGCTCCAAAATATAGTAAGTACCTACTAATATATGATTTATTGGGGTAACTTTCAATCCCTATTTCACTCCTTTCCAGCTTCGACTTCACAACAAAGTTAGCTTGTTCTCCTCTTAGGTCCCACCTATGTATAACCTAAAATTAAACAAATTCTGTTCAGCGGTATTGGCGTGAAGTTTAACAAACAAAGTTATTTTTTATTTTTAATACCACTAATGGATGGCAGAAAGTGGCTGTGAACATCATGTCTAACAGCTTCTCCAAACATACCTCATATACAAGAGGTGATTTATAACATTTTATTATGTAAGTAGGAGTTGAGTAAAAGTTTATTCCAAGACTCCTTTAGACTTATTCGAAATAATGTTACTGAAGAATCAACTAAATCTAAAGCCCACCTAATTTACCACAACAGCTTAATGACACTCCAAAAAGTAATTGAATGTCAAAAATTCTTAGAATTTTAAAATAAGCTTAGAATCCATGGTCGACATCTTATTTGAAACTTAATAATTATCCTTGTCAAATTATTTCACAATGATAAGTATGACTAATGAATAGAGAATGGGTACAATATTATTATTTTAATATCATATATTTTTAATATTTGCATATTTTGTAAATCTGTCAAACGTGACTATAGGTGACCGAGGTGAACAGTCTGCTAGTTTGCCAACTTTATATAAAAAATTGGACAAACTTTTATTTGCATTTTCTCAAATAACCTGCAAGTTCTTGTTAAATGTCATTCAAACTATTATAATAATATTGAACAATGCTAGTACTACTATATAGCTATTCTTACGGTACCTTTATAAACTCATAAAAATAGTATTGAAAACTTACTTTGAAACGCAAATTCTTTTAAGCATCAGAAGAAATGATACAATTTGGGCACGTCTTACACAAAATTACCGCTGGGATTAAATTAGGAGCATAGTACAGCAAAGTCTAAATTTTCTTTAAAAACCATTAATCTAACGAAGTAATCAAGGAACTTTTTACTTCGCCAAATACGGAAAAGGCCCTGATTTATGACTTGTCATGTTTCCTAACTTAAGCTCGAAAATATAAAGTCATTTCGTTATATTTGATACGAAACGTGTCATGTTGCTGGGAGATATTTTGCATGGCCCCTTCTCGCAGTAATCCATCTCGGCGTCGTATAAATTTAGGTTTCCTTTGAAATTTAACGATCCGTAAAAGGCTTCTCAGCGGCCAGAGCCCATCGAACGTTTTCCATTTACCTCAATCCCGAGTATTGCTAATGTAAGCGAAATAAATAATTATTCTCAAAGCTGCTTTAGCCTAGCGTACTCCTATAAGAAGACATGTTTTAACCAAAACATAAATCTAAGCATCTGATCTACTTTGTGTCAGGTCGAGTAAATTATAACTTTATCGGCCAGTTGCACCAAATTTACGTTTTACGATTTCTTTACCTATAGTCTATAACAATATAAATACCTAAGAATTGCACCATAATCTAGTTTCATTTTATAGTTGTATTTTATGCTTTACGTTTAAAAAGGTTAAATGTACGGCGCCAAACATATATTAAATAGTGAAACGACCCATTTTAGGTATTATATATAGTATTAGGTAGTTGTTACTTTTTACGCAATTGTATAACTCATAACTTGGTGCAACCGGCTGTAAGGATTAAACAATTTTGTAAAACAATTGAGTATACAAAGAATAAAATTGATTAACTATTACTTTTTTGGTAACTAAGATGTTGTTTAAAAAGACATCAATTAAGTGTACTATAGAATTTAAAACAGAAAGGTTTAAAACAAACATATTGTATGTACACTACATGACACTACTACTCGACGTATCGATCTCTCACGCTGCTACGACGCGCGACTACGGCCGCTACGGCTCACACTAGAGCCAATCCATCAACATTACCTCGCGTAGTCTTTATTGCACGGCATTACCGCTGAGATTATAGTGGATAAAGTCTGAAAAGTGGTGCAGCCTACCGTCAAGTTGTTCCAGGGCTACTTTAGTACTATTATTTAATTTGTGCCAGGGCTACCAACAATTTTTACTCGTATTATTTTGTGAACCTGAGAGCTGATACTCGCACAATTCGTAATATAGTTCGAATTCGAGTTTTTCTCGTACGTTAATAACAGGGCGGCTAATCAAAGCACAGAAAATGTCGAGCTCCGCCATGTTTTTTTTTGTGTGTATGTTACGCGATTACGCCGCCAATTGTGGACCGATTTTCAAAATTATTTTTGTATTCGATAGAGTATACTCCTAGGGTGCTCCGAAGGTCACCAAAGTTAGGATCTGATTATGGAATCCCATGAAAATCGAGGAGAACCCTTAAATTTTAAGGTGTGTCCAACGTGTTTTGTGTGTATGTTACGCAATTACTCCGCCAATTGTGGACCGATTTTCAAAATTATTTTTGTATTCGATAGAGTATACTCCTAGGGTGCTTCGAAGGTCACCAAAGTTAGGATTTAATGATGGAATCCCTTGAAAATCGAGGGAAACGCTAATTAAATACCAATTTAATTAGGGTGTCTTTCACTGAAAAGATTTCATTCACTAAAAAGTTTAAAAAAAAATTTTTTTACCAAAAATAAAAACCGACTTCATAAACACTGAAACGTTAAAAATAATATAAGAATAGGTACAGACAACATCACACTTCTATATTGAAGTCGGTGACAAATTTTAAGACTTTCTAGGAGATCATCGTTTAGCACCGACTTCAATATAGAAGTGTGATGTTGTCTGTACCTATTCTTATATTACTTTTCAGTGTTTTTGAAGTCGGTTTTTATTTTTTATAGATTGTAGCTTGTATCGTCCCGAGAGCTCCGAAATAGTCAAGAAGCCAATTTCAAATTTGATGTATGGTTTTTATTTCTTCCTTACGTATTAACGATTGATAATTTTATATAATAATTAAGAAGTGAAATACCGATCCTACTACTCGAGACAAGTCAAGCGACGTTCCTTCAAAAATGGCGGAACTCGACGTGCCAAGCTGAAACTGTGACTGCCGCTACAGAAAAAAATTGAATTCGAACTTTTTTCGAATCCATGTGAGTTAGCCCCCCGTTACAAAATTGTTTATCATAATCTTTTTACGCATACCAGTATAACCAATTGCTTAGATCGAGGCGGTGACTTGAACTTAGGTAAAATAATATGAGTAACTTTAACCCATATGCGTATACATTTACGTCTCTTGTGCTATATTCATTTAGGTTAATTAAGTTTGAGGTTTATATTTTTTTCCAATATGTAACCTAATTTTTATTTGTGCATTTGAACTAGGTTTTGTTTTAGTTTAAGATTTTATAGTTTGATTTTGTTACTTTAACAATTTTTTTTTCAAATGAACCAAATAATATAAATTGTAAATGTAATAAAGTGTTTCTCTGACCTTGGATTGTTAGATGAATGGTTAGATCGGCGAAGTTGCAAGAATGCTAGCGTCAAAATTAGGTCGATGACCTGGAAGTTACACATTGGGTAGAAATTTAAAAAAATGTCCCTTAAATAAACGGCTTGGAATAGTTTTTTTTTGTATGCTTCACTACTATCAAAAAATGTATTAAATTTAAAACAAAATCATGAAAGTATTTAATAGAACTCAGAAATAATATTCTAAAAATACCTGTAGGTACTCGTCAATTGATTTCATTACCAATTAGTTAATAGTAACCAAACCAATAGTCACTATAATGTAAAACTTGTCGCTTCCTGCTTAAAAAAAATTCAGCACCCAGTGCATTTATAATGTGAGTAGGTATTTAACTATTTAATACCTACTCACATTATGTACTCGGCGTCCACTTTCATTTCGAACTCATTAATATTTATGCACTAATGGGATGAAAAGACTTACATTTTTAATCAATAAATATAACGTAATTATAACCAATACACATTAAGTTATCAAAAGGCACAGTTTTCGTTTTTCTCTCCTAAGAATCAACTTGTTAATTATCCAATTGAGTATCGCAATTTGAACATTATGCCTTTGGGTTAAGAGACAAAGTGGTGTAAGTGAGCAATGTACTGTACTGTTGATTATGAAAAGATTCATCATACCGTATCAGTCAGGAGTGGACGGAGTGGTCGGGTGCTATGACCCCCACTGCGATCCTTCATACTTCGTCGCTAATTATCTGTTCAACATCTTTTTAACGAAGCCTCATGACGTAATGACGTATCATATGTACGTGGAATGAATACATGTTCAGAATTTAGTTTTTGCCGATTTGTGTTAAAGTGATTAGAGGAATAATATTAACGATTTCAAAATAAATTTATATTAAAGCATTTTAATAGAGATATGCAATAAATAACATATAAGTAATGACTTTAATATCAGATCTCAGTTTAATCGGTTACCACAACCAAAGATTGCATAATATTATATGCCTAACCTAATGTCGTTTGCGACTATACGTATAGTGCGCGCCAAACTTAAAGTCGGCTTTGAAGTTGTCTCACACATCTTTCCCACGCACATAAAATATAAGTACCTACAGTACCTACTAGTTTATTCTTATCATGCTAAATAGAATTATGCTACTAGTGAATAAAGGACGGATTTAAAGCGAGGGCCATAGATTAATCACGAGCAAGCGAAAGAATTGTAACGACTGAATCACGACCGTAGGGAGTGATTCAGTCGTTAGAATCCTTAGTCGTTAGAATCCTTAGTCGTTAGAATCCTTAGTCGTTAGAATCCTTAGTCGTTAGAATCCTTAGAAGTGTTAGAATCCTTAGCGACGCGAGTCATTCATGACCCTCGGTATAAATCCGTTTTATTCAAGAGTTGCATACTATACTCTATACCATGACTACGAGAAAAAGAAAGATTTAAGCGAAAATAGACATTTAATATCGAGTATTTTTTGTCGAATATATTCTGTGTGTTTTAAATTCAAACACCAAAATAGTGAATAAAAGTACTTTTTATTCACTATTTTCACTGAATAAAATAAACTTTTTAGAGGGGGAATGGTATAAACTTATTTATTGATGTGATATTCATCTTTCACTTATAACTTATGTAGACAGACAATATAATTTCAATTAATTATATCTATATTACAGCAGTGCAACGCGAATCTTGCTGTGTTCAGGGCGAACTAGAAGTTTGGCGTAATCTGTACGAGTCTCTTGCGAGTTTCTGTCAAAACGCAAGTGCGACTCTGGTCACTGACTAGCAAATTTAGCCGACAGTAAATACACAATATCAAAAAGACCGTTTGCCGGATTGAACACTGAACTTAAATTAACAAAACCTTGAAATCTTCATCGATACAAACACGAGTATAATATTGATTATTGCTTCGGAATCAAACAATATGAGCCTTATCTCAAGAGTCATGCGATTGGCCAGCAACTCAGAGTTGCCGATCGTGTAACTCACGTGTGGGTTGTATGCGGCTAGACTGTGTGGCGTGTCGGCGGGCATTCCTGCAACTTCTATATCGGTCCCAACGCGCGCCGCCGCCCGTACATGAAATTAGCTACGCACCACGGCATTATGCGGGAAGCGAGAGATATAATCTGAATGTATATTTTCGAGGATTAACGTAATATCCGATTATGACGCTTAAATGTTTGTGTTACGCGATTTTTTTTCGACTTAGGCCGAATAACGAACGAAATAATTTACGAGCTTAGCGTGTTCCCAGTTTATTTTATTCACGATTTTAAGTACAAACGCTAGCAGAGCTATTAAATTTAAACGTTTATATTATAAAAGATATATTTTATAACATAAATTAAATTATGTTAAATTAAAAATTAAATTAAATTTAAATTAAATTTAAATTTACATATTATACCAATGTTACTGTTTAAACTTATACCATAAGTTCTAAAACTGAATTTTCAAAAATAAAGGTGTATAATTATATTTTATAACATGATTATATTGTTTGCTGGAAGTGGAGAACATAACTTGTCCAGTCGTTTTTTTTCCACAACAAATTGACAAAACGATCTCAAATGACAAATTGCATCGCTTTCTCAGCTTACAAAAACGTAATTTTCTTGTGGAATAGATTTTCGACATTCTGCAAGAGCACATACCTACCTACTTAGGTAACTGTACGCGGTATGCGTTATTGTGTTTGTTTTTTTTTCCTAGTAATATTTCATATTCGCGGGCCAGCAGCTCCCGCGGGTGTCTTGAAAAGATCCCTCCAAGTTTCATCGGAATGTGATCAAAGGGTTACGAGTAGCAACGCATACAAGACAAACGAAGAAATATTAATTTTATTTATGTAGATATGTACGAGAACAAAATATCATATTGAAGTCACAAATCTTCTGTCAGAGTTCAAATAACTTGTTATTTACGGTGATTTTGTACTCTTTTGCGTGTGTTAACATTGAAGGCTTGTGGCTAATAAAGTGACTACATCAAATTACCTACATAAAAGTTGTCTAATACACCTGGCAGTACTCATAACATTTACTGCGTCAATCTTGTCGACAAATTTTATCACCTCTTACCCTCCGCGACAGCTCGTGGCCTAGTTTCAGTTCCGCTTCTGTATAGATTCTTCTCGTGATAACGACAGATCAATCATGGGACACTGCGTTTTACTAGATCGATGTTGCGATAAAATTGTATATTTTTACTAGAAAAAGTTCCGTGACAACACGATAAAATTGACATGCACATTTTAATAAAAAGCGTTAGACAATGTCCTTATAAGGTGTTTGAATTTATTGCCAGCATGATTACAAAAATTATGATGTCCAATTGGTTTTTTTATTTATTTATTTTTTGCTTCCATAGGTATATACAATGGTGGTAGGTACAATAAGTTACAAGCACATCTATGGACCCTGTAGGGCACTGCAAAGAAGAGAAAAGAGGAATAGCTAAATTTAATACGACAATGAAGACCTTTTGAAGTGCCTTCTTTTTAATCGTTTTATTTGTTTAATTTTTATTTAAATGTGACGTTGATAGAAATAATCTGGATTACATGTTATGTAATTTATTTTATCTGGGTGGGTGGTTAAATTCGTTTTCAATTGAAGTGTAAGTGAAGTAATTCAAATTCTATGATCGCTTTCGATTTGGCAGCCAATGTTTATTTCCCACTAATGTACGCACTGTACTTTTTTTACTTTTATCAAATACTTAGCTTTCTGCCAGCAGTTTCGCATGCGTTATTTTCGTTTTTCCCGTTGTAATTCTATTTTAACATAGTAAAAAAATAAAATTTTAAAGCGAAAGCTTTCAAATAAAGTCCTGTTAAAAACGTGAGTAGTTTTATTGTGATACTCAAACAAACAAGAAACATAGTTTACGTATCAATTTTAAGCTTCGCTTGAGCAGTTTATAGCCATTTCCAATTATTAATTTAAATGCAAACTTTCATGCTTCTAGCTTCAAAAATAACGAAGATTTATTTAAAAATGTTAACCCCTAATTTAACCGCTTAGACTAGAAACAGATTTTTGTTAACCACCAAAACATTTGAACTTATTTAGGCACATTTATATTCATTTATCGTTATTTCTATTATGTATGTCACTAATTGATAATTCTACTCATTTGTGCATAAAATACTTGCGAACCATATCCGCTATCGACAGATGTAATTATTTCGAGAACATTCGCACATGCCCCGTGCAAATGCGCGCGTTTAAACTTAACACTTTCGCATTAAGGCAGTGATTTCAGCGCTGGCAACGGAATTATCGCCTTTATTGCTTCCCATAGTGCTTTTTATTACAGCCTGCAGTAAATGTGGACGGTAATTGCCACAATCTATACTCTACTATAAATTGTACTGTAATTGTATGTTTTTTTTTTCATTTTCATTTGTCTGCATCCTATTTCATCTGTAACTATCTTTGTCAACGAGCGCCCTACAGGTTCCATAGATGTGATTAATTTATATAAAACTTTATATTAATTTCAATGATCGACAGAAAATAGTTTGACATTGCCTCCACATTCACAATAAAGTAAAAAAAGAATATTTTAAATAAAAATCGCTAAAGTTCGCAAATATATTATATTCAATCAAACGAGTTGGCAATACATCTTCCGTCTTAATGTTCCGTAAGAAGAATTTAAAATGGCAGACATAACATTTAACTACTCAGAAAACAAAGCCCCTACGCTGGCCACGGGCCGCTGGCGCTAATAAAGGATTTTACATACAATGTGTAAATAACAACCATCGGCCGGTCAGCACCGCGCCGAGTCATTTGGCACATGCCGGCGGCGTCTGTGAAGATCGAACATCGCAAAAAATCGACGAATCGATAAGAAGGCACGCGAATTTGCAAAGGAGCAACAGGACCGACCGACGAGGAACGGGTTTGGTCCGTGAGAATGCACGCACACGCATACGCTGCACGAACAATGCCCGCCGCGCCCTAGCGGACGCCTCCAGTGACTTATGTCCCTCTACACATGTCACGATCGGCTGCAATTTATCGACCGACCGTTAATGTCGCAAATTCAATTTGGCAATAACGTCGATATTTATCAGATATTTATTCCGCCGCGAAGTAGGTTGAGCGACAGCTGCGCCGTACGAACGCTTCGTTAGTGCAGATTTAAAATAAAACACTCCGGTGTACGGACAAAAAGAGCCCTTCTGCGACATAGTAGGTGCTTGACCCGGCGGAACGGCGCCAGGTAGAGTTCCGCAAATATGCGCCTTGCGTAATCGCAACAGGAATTAATTCTGCACGTCGCGGCGCGGTCGCTTGCGTCACCTCACCGGCACGGAGTGCACCAGCGTTTTATTTCAATTGTCTCTGCGGGTGGATTGCCCTATTTCGAGAGTGCACTAACAATTTTCACCCAATCAAGTCCGGAATAGTTTTGAGTAACCCGCGCTTTATCGAGTTGCGAGTGGAAATTTGGGCGTTACGATACGTGATCAAATACGATACGAGGCTTCGCTAGAGCGAATCGCGAGCTTGATTTATGTGCCGCAACCGTACGTGCGGGGCGAAAAGGGACGCCGCCCGAGCCCGATACTGCAGGCCCTAATTAATATTACAGACCCTCTAACGACGAAAGCTGTATCCTTGAGGCTTTTAAATAACTATCTCGAAACGACAAAGTACATTTACACCGTATACGTTGAAAACCTAAAGACCGATGTATTTGCCAAAGGGGTAAACAAATGAAAGAAACTGCAATTATTTGACGATTACATAAAAAAATATGGACTGAAAATAATGAAACCATACTTATGGGGATTTGGGGTATATATTTATAATTATTTGGACTAAGCATAAATTTAAAAAAATATATTAGGTATTCACTAAATTAAGAGATATTCAAAAGATCCAAATGCTCCACTAATGGGCAGCGTAAAATTTATATGTACAGCAAATGTCTTTGCCATTCATTTTTTACCTCTGTTTAGTGAATTCATAATTTTCGTTTTTTTTTCACATTTGTAGAAGATCTTACATCGCTTTAAAAAAAGCCAGATTAAAATTAAAATATGTACTTACTTTGAATTAAAGTTATGGAAAATTACAAAATACATGTAAAGTCTTCTTATACCTATGTTGTATTAAGTTACAATAATATGTCAAATTATAAAAATTGAGAAATTTCATACTTAACCTTTAATCAAAGAGCAGCATATTGTAGGTTGTGACAGTGGTACATCCCGCTGGCTAAATTAGTACTAATCACGTCACATTACGAACAAGTGTATCGCCCTGATTGGACTCAATTAGTTATGAGTCAGTCCCCTCACAACCCCACTGTCGCTGCAGACAAAGTGGCGGCATTACCCCGCGCGGTAAACTGCATACTTTTTACAAACCAACCTCTGCATAATTTGTATAAAAGTTTCGTAAAGGTAAGACGAAGAAATAAACGAATAAAACCTAAATATGAGCTAATCTAAACAAAAGTAATGAACTTACTCGGAAAAATGGTCTTCACAAAACTGAAAATGCAACTGATGTCTGCGGCTAGCATTCTAGTAGTCAGTCAGTGATATTTTTTTATAAATAGGTACTACTGAATTGGCAAACAAATTGACTAAATGACTACCATCCTGATTAGTAAATGGCTGCAGTCGACTTTAGCATATAGAAGAAAGAAGAAAGAAAAACATTTATGTGAATAAATGTTTTACACATCAGTAAGTTCTTCATTAATTATCTAAAACTAGCATAAAATAAACTTAAGATAGCTTACATAAAGTTTCGGCAGTGAAAAGGCTACTACTCAGCCAAGATTTCAGTGGTTGCTGTTAAATTTGCAAATCTGTAACCCTCTAAGGAACACAGTGTACGTTGGTAAATTGTGATATTAAATGTCATATCACAGTATCCAGGAATATCACTACCTGTCGTCCCCTTCAAGCCGAAAACAGCATTGCAAACATCGCTCTGCTTTGCGACAGAAATATGTAAGACTAGTAATACTGGTATGTTTCTGGTAATATTCCAGCGAGCTGTTCTGTCCCAAGTAAACTAATCCTCAATGCTCCCATAAGTTGCGATCAGGGTTTCATTGGCTTACATGACGTACCATTAGAAATTCAGTTCAATTAGGCACAAGTCACTCTAAATTGAAACGCCTCTGGGACCATCTCGAATCAGCTTTGTAACTCATGAACCTACGAGTATATCGTGACCCCGCAATTGTTGTCAAATTGCAAAGGGATAGCGATAACTTCTAAGCTAATTTGATATACACTAAAATCTTTCTCGATTTTAGTAACCCTGAGGACTGTTTAAAATTACAACATGATTTGGACCAGTTGAACTATTATTATATTAAAAATAGAATCAAAGTCAATGCAAGTAAGTGTCAAGTAATAACTTTCACCCGGAAACCTAAGCCCATCCTATATGACTACAACATTCAAGGAACCTCTGTTGAAAGGGTTAAAGTTGTTCGTAATCTTGGTGTCTGTCTAGATAGTAAGCTTTTAATGGACACACATATTAACATTGTAACTAACAAAGCATACAAAAGTCTTGGTTTCGTTAAGAGAGTAACCCAACAATTCACAGACATAGCATCTCTTAAGATCGTATATAGTGCATACGTTCGAAGCATCCTTGAATACGCCAGCAGCATTTGGTATCCTCAATATATCACATATTCACAACAAATCGAAAATATCCAACTTCAATTTATTCGGTATCTTTATTATAAATCCCGCAATTGTATTGAAACTTACGAGGATGCATGCGCCTACTTTAACTTAATTACTCTTTCTGACAAGCGCACAATCTTAGACATTATACTACTCTTTGACATAATAAGAAGTCGTCTGGATTGTTCTGACTTACTTCAACATATAGATCTCTTCGTGCCACGCCGTGCTTTGCGTTGTCCTAAGTTGTTTCATGTACCTTTACATCGTACTAATTATGGTCGATACACATTAACTAGTAGACTATCAAAAATATATAATTCAAAATGTATGGGTGTTGGTCTATTTAGTAATTCTAAGAGTAAGTTCAAAATTGAAATTATAAAGACTATACAAGCGGCACTATACTAAATCACAGGATTTGTTACATAAGTGCGAAATTGAGGATAAAGTACACATGTAATATTTTAAATTGCGACAAATGTATTTATATTGTTTTGCACAAAATAACGCGATATTGTACCTACGTATTATTTGTTAATTAGCATGTCCTACAACCATGTAATTACGTGGAATTCTGTAATTGGCCTTACACATTGTCATATTATTTTATTGTAGTTACATTTTTTATCGCTGTATGAATTCCCTAATAAATAAATAAATAAATATTTATTTATTAGGGTTTGCTTTCTTTCGGAACTTAAAGTCTAATTTCATTGTAAAAAAGTTACTTGTATAAAAAGCATCATTTTAATTACAGGCTAATTAATTCAAAACATACGCTGCCATCAAGCAATTAAGTCATCATGAACGATATTAAGCCGTTCCTCATTGTTCTGAATCGACGAAACAATCCGATACACGAACAATTATTAGCTCCAGTAAAACAGTAAGTGGAAACATTTTCAATGAGCTAAATACGTCAACTGTTTCAAACACTTGCCCTGTAATTAAAAAGTATTAAGCTATAAATTATTATTTGACTGTATTTGTTACGTACTCGCGTCTTTAGTGGATCGATAGAGCGAAAGGCTTAGCATCGCATGCAGGACTGAAACGGTATTTTTTAGGATTTCATATGAATATTCTCGGTACACTAATAACATTTTATTAAAAATATAATAACGGCCCTAAAATAAAAAATAGCCCCTGCCTTTTTTTGTCGTTTTTTTGCTGGTTCCTTCCAGTATAAGGTCTCCCGTCGTAGACTTGTGAACCATTGCCGTAGCTTCTTTGTCGTGCAAAAGTAATTATGTAATGATCCAATTTTAAAAAAACTATATTGATTTTGAATTTGATTTTATTGGATGTTTGAAACGCATTTAGGATGTCAATACCATAAAAAATTGAATAGACAGAATTTCTTATTTTCAAATGTTGATATAAGCCTGATTACCAATAAGTAATACAATATAAATATCAGTGCACTACTATTATATTATTTAATAGCGAACTTAATATATTTCCTTAACTCCGTCGCTCACATCGTTACAAAACAATGGGCTGATGGGATGGATGGGCAATGGTAATGTGACACAGGCTAGTTGTTTTCAAACAATCGTAACTTAACTGTGGAAGTTTTTTTGATTCTTTGATAAGTAAGTATGTCCAGCTCCAAAAAGCTATTTTTAACATTTTTTTTGTATATAATGCACATCACTTTTTAAGCATCCGAGTGGTTCACAATTGGAATAGATTGTCTGAGGAAGTAGTGTCTGCCACATCTATAAATTCTTTTAAATATAGACTGAATAATTGGCTACGCACAAATAATGTGACTCTTAAAACATTTATAGTTAGTGCAAGAACATTCAGTGAAACGTGAAGTGACAAAGAATTTCAACAGTGCCTGAAATAGACCCATCAGCTATAAGCTGCTCGTCTATAATCAAATAAATAAATAATATTCGATATCCGAATAACTGACAATAGTTCTAATGAACTGATAACAATAAAATATTCTTTAAAAATAATGTTTATTATTTGGATATTAAAATGGAAAGGTTCCATTACAATGCATAAATCAAAGAAGAAAACATTTTGGTATATTCATTTTACGTAGATATAAAAATTATTATCTTTGTGTAATTGGAACAACATTCAAAAGGTTTTTGTCAAAACTTGGACGAAGAAAAAATATATTAAGCGGTCTCACTAGTGACACTGACGAGAGACGTCAAAAACAGAAGCCAGGGACGAAAAAGGCCCTTCCAGATACATCCTTCTTTATTCTGTCTGAGCCGTCGGTCGCGTCGCGTGAAATCATAATATTGTATTACAAATACCGCAAGCACTAATGCAAATCATAAATATTAATGAAAAAATTCCTAACAGTTCCTCTTTTAATTTTGAATACTCGCAAAAAAATTTGTACACTCTCGCAGTATTGTTCTCCAATTAAAACCGGATACATATTCATTGCGAAACGAAATAGCCATTCCGTGGAACATGGAGTTCGGCAAAGTTTTACAATTCATATTTTTATTATGTCAGTATTGTGATTTAGCAAACGTGTCTGGGTTTGTACCAAAATCTGAAATATTTCAAGCCTGGTTGTGCTGCTTTAATATGAACTGTTATTTCTTTCACGTAGCGATTTATCCCTTAAAAGACTTTTTACTGATAACACGAACGATAGTAATCTCTGTGACACGCAGCGTCCATCAATACATATTGAATAATCAATAAACAAATAAACTGTTCCTATGTTAATTAGGCGCATAAAACATATTTCGCTCTAAACAGTATTGAATGAATTATTTTCCGAACTGCTAACCTACCAGAAACCTTCCATCATCAGCTCAGTAACATGATATGATGACTAGGTACCAGATGCAAATACCTGAATACCTTCAGCAAAAACATGAAACACGTTGGACGTGCCTATGAACTCTATTGAATACAAAAAGAATTATAAAAAGCGGTTCACAATTAGCGGAGTAATCACGTAACATAGAAAAAAAAACACGTTGAAAATACCTATAAAATTAAAGGGTTTCCCTCGATTTTTATGGGATCCCATTATCAGATCCTGACTTTGGTGACCTTGGGACCACCCCAGGAGTATACTCTATGAAATTAAATAAGAAACTTGAAAATCGGTCCAATAGGCGACGTTATCGTGTAACATACACACAATAAAACAACATACGGGTCGAATTAATAACCTCCACCTTTAGTCGGTTAAAAAAATAAAATAGATACAGTTGAACATAGAACCTCCTCCTTTTTCGAAGTCGGTTAAAAACTGTATTGTTTCTTTGTGAAGAAACATGTTTTTCAATCATTTAAATGACATCTTTTCTACAGCATTAATATTTAAAATATATGATCCAATACGGACTCGCATTATAACAAAAAAATTAATCTTAATTTAGCCTTAATTTAGGGTCTGTAATGATTATCAAGATTTATATGCAACCTATATCTTATGATGTGACATTTAAATTTAAAATCGGAATATAATCAAAATTTATATCTTCTTTGAGAGCTTCCCTTTGTCCTTCAAACGCTAATACGACTAGTCCTAATTAAATATTAAGCCTCTTATAGGTACGTTCTCTTCGGATCGCATAAGAGCTTTCTGAGTCCGAAGACTGAAACAGCTGCTAGTAATCGATTAGTAATTAGGGAGTCCCCATTAGTGCCCATTAATCCAGTCTTCGCCAAAGCCGACACGTGCGGTCAGAATGGAAGAGCTTCATATATACTCCTAAATACATTAGCCAATAATCTAAGTGCTTAAAATAGCTAGGCTAGAGGTTATATTATAATAATTAATCGCAATTAATATGTCTTTACTCTTCTCCGACTATAAGTGATTATCATATTTAAACTGTCAGCTAGGTAAAAGAATAGTCTAAACTAAAACATAATAGTTTTGGTATATAAAGAAATCATAATAGTACATTACGATATAAGTGCGGTATGTTGGTTATAACTCACGAGGCGGAATTTCAGCCCGAGTCGAAGGCGAGGACGTAATAGAGCCGAGTGTGTATAACCAATATACGCACGTATATGGTACATCGTTTTTCAACACATTTGTGAGGAAAAATACCTTTTAAACTAAATTTTTTGAATAAATAACAAACATAATTTGTAAACAAACTAAATAATCGTATGAAAATAATCATTTGAAACATCATGTAGTTCGTTGATGTCTTTTATATTACCTCTAGCTTTTAAATAGTAGATTATACACCGAGGGGATAAAGCACTGTTTTATGTCACCAGCGCGATATTGAATCCTGAACGTAAAGAAGGACTCCAGATTTAACTCCCGAGCGTAGCGAGGGTGTTCTAAGTTAATTCCCGGGCGAAGCGAGGGAATTAAGCTTTATCTCCGAGGAGTGTACTCTACTTTTCTCACCTTTTGCGAGACAATAAAAAGCAAGGCTACTAAAAACAGCGTTACGTCACTCGACATTTTAACAGAACTTTTCTTCTATTTTGATATATTTCTATAAAATCTTTGCAGTTATTACGTATATTATTGCAGCGTCTTACAATACTCGCGGCTTTTGTTTAATTACAAATGTGTTCCATTCAGCTCGCCGTGGCCAGCTCGATTTTAGAAAAAGTTTGATTTTCAAATTACGTTTGACGCGGCGAGAGCCCCGGCCTTCGAGTATTAGTTGATCTATTATTACGAAATTAGACTTTAAGGCCATTGCAATAAGAACTATGAAAAGTGAAAATATTACAACCCAGCAGGTTATAATGAGATTCAGTCCAACATTACACCCCGGCTAAAGCCAAGGGCTTTAATGACTTGCTTTACGTAAGGTTTGCATGATATGTAATTTAGCATTGTCGAGCAAGTGGTGTGAAAAATATAGTACATTACGGCTATAGCCGAGGCACACATACACGCGTGTTTTATGAGCTGCTTTATGTATCTAAAACGCTAAAAGCAAGTGTGTTGAAAAATACGTTACGTGATTTTTAATAGAACTCATTTTAAAAACTAGAAACAATATGGTTTTCAATGTAAACCATATTTTACATATACTTTGAAACATAAATAAACACATTTTACCATTTTCATCATAAAAGCTCATATAGGCACGTCCCCACCGAGGGGCTCGAGCCTACCCTAAGTTAGGGTGTTGAGGCCAGTCAATGACGCTGGCCCAGTGCGGATTGGTCGATTTCATATACACCTTTGAATTTCTGCGCAGATGTACAGTAAGACGACACGGTTAGCGCAGAGGTCGAGTGATCGCCTACTGCGCAACGGGTTGCGGGTTCGATTCCCGCACGGGACAGATGTTTTGTATGGCCTACAGAAGTTTGTTCCGGTCTGGGCGTATGTGCATGTGATATTCTATGTTTGTAACTGCACCCACGATACAGGAGAAAATCCTAGTGTGGGGCGACGTTTTTAAAAAAAAAAAAAAAAAAAAAAAAAAAAAAGCTCCCATTCAAGCTATACATTTACACTACGAAAACCGCCACTATTACGAGCGACATAAGATCGGTCCAAAGGTCAAACAGTATACCTTGATAAGGAGCTTACTGTACCATTATATTTTTAGCATTTTATTTACATCAAATTAAGAAATGATGGGTCAGGTGAGGACGAAGAGCACGTCGAATTCTCTTGGTTAATAATGAAATCAACAGCTAATTTTTCAATTATCATTTAAAAATTATTTATTTATTTCATAAATACATAATTATTACACAATAGATTATACAATAACACTTAGAAACCAAAAAGGTTTAAAGTAGTGCTGAGACAGTAGTAATACGACAGTACTTATAAAACCTAACATGCCGCCATTTTTATCCTGCAGATAACCTAATCATTATTGATGAATTTATGTGGCAGACTTAATTAAAAAATACACACATTAAGTGTAGCAACCGATTTTTAAGATCATATTAATAAATTATTTTTAAGTTATATTTTACACAGACGGTAAAATTAATGTAACCGGTTGATAAAATGTACTCCCTCTATCGCTGCCGATGGTAAGTGGTATTAAACTATCTCCAGGCTGCCAGCGTTCGGTTTACACTAACCACTAGTCATAAAAGTTGCCGCCAACGACGCCACGTTAAAACTTTATGGTATACACTAATATAATTTAACCGCTATTTCAATTTACAGGGACAGCAAAGTACTAGAATTCTGTATCTATACTTTACTTATATTATAAAGATTATAAAGAAGAAGAATTTGTTTGATTTTTTGTTTGTTTGGTTGAACGCACTAATTTCAGGAACTTCTGATTCAAATTGAAAATCTATTTTTGTGAAGGATAGTTTATTTATCGCGGAAGGCTTTAGGCTATATAACATAACGCTACGACTAATATGAGCTGAACATCAATGAAAAATGTTGCAAGAACATTAAAAAAATATATGGCGGAACGTAGTTCGCAGGCAAAGCTAGTTTTAAATATGTAGAATGTACTTCTTAACAAACATTGATATATACTGAATACTCGTCAATCGCAAAATCTACACTATATTTTTTCTATCACACTTGCTCGTAAAGGGTGTTATTACACGTAGGCGTATATTGAGCAGTTATATAGAACAAACTCTTACGTCACTTCAGACTAAGGAGGTTCAAAATCAGCAAAGGTTTATTTCCTATCTTCTAAACTTAGCTACAAACCAATTTTACTGTACTTATATAAAACTAATACGGTACATTTAACTTCATTATATTTATATTTTACTAACATTTCAGACATATTACCTTTTAGTGGAGTATATTTGTCAATGTTAGTTTCAAGATATAAAATATCCAAAAGAGACCATCCACTACCTTTTTCCTGAAATTCCTCAATCTTTAAAGCTTTGTGTTGTAATTTCTTGATGGAACTCCATGGTATCTTGTTATTAAAACACTAATTACACTAGTTCCACTTGAATCTTTATTACATTTAATAATTAGGTTGGGGAAAAAGTCTTTTCGCATTATAGTATGTATAAACTTGTAATAAAATCTCTTTGGCTATACTATTTGTATCTGGCTGGTTTTGGTATCATTGAAAGTTTAAATTTTAAAGAACATAATTCCAAATTCAAATTAGGAAAATGTGTGATTTTCATTTGTTTTTCGTACCGCCAAGATGAGTGAATCTAATGAAGAAATTCGATACATTTTAAAATTTTACTACAAAAAAGGTAAAAATGCAACGCAAGCCGCGAAAAAAATTTGCGATGTTTATGGACCTAGTGCAGTGTCTGTGAGAGTAGCACAAATTTGGTTTAAGCGTTTTCAATCCGGAAATTTTGATGTCAAAGATGCACGTCGCTCTGGTCGCCCTATTACAGATAAAATGGATGCCATTTTTGAAAAAGTGGAGCAAGATCGGCATGTCAGTAGTTACGACGTAGCTGAAGAACTGGGAATTGACCACAAAACAGTTTTGGCGCATTTGAAAAAAACTGGGTACACAAAAAAGCTCGACATTTGGGTACCTCACGAGCTCACTGAAAGAAACCTAATGAACCGTGTACTCATTTGTGATTCTTTATTACGACGTAATGAAACCGAACCATTTTTGAAGAAGCTGATAACTGGTGATGAAAAGTGGATCACGTACGACAAGAACGTGCGAAAAAGGTCGTGGTCAAAGGCCGGTCAGGCTTCACAGACTGTGGCGAAACCCGGGTTAACTCGCAACAAGGTGATGCTGTGTGTGTGGTGGGATTGGAAGGGCATTATTCATTATGAGCTGTTACCACCAGGCAGGACCATCGATTCTGAACTCTACTGCGAACAACTGATGAGATTAAAGCAAGAAGTTGAGAGAAAGCGGCCGGAATTAATCAACAGAAGGGGTGTGGTTTTTCATCATGATAACGCTAGACCTCACACATCTTAAGCCACTCAGCAAAAATTAAGAGAGTTTGGCTGAGAGGTGTTAATGCATCCGCCGTATAGTCCTGACCTTGCACCTTCAGATTTCCACCTGTTTCGGTCTCTTCAGAATTCTTTAGGCAGTGTCAGGTTAACATCACGAGAGGACTGCCAAAACCACTTGTCGCGGTATTTTGACCAGAAGTCCCAAAATTTCTATAGCAATGGGATCATGTCCCTACCTACAAGATGGCAAAAAGTTATCGAACAAAATGGTACCTACATACTTTAGTTAAATGTAAATAAACTATATTAAAAAATGTTTTGAATTTTCTTAAAAAATGCGAAGAAACTTTTTCCCCAACCTATTATTTTATTAAATCTTAACAATCTGGCAGTATGGCCTGTCAAGTTTGAAAACTAAACGCAGTTCTTAGCATTATCTGTGGAAGACTATATTGAAAAAAGTTGACAATCTCTTTTCGTGCGCGAGTCGAGTGCCATTAATTTGTTAGATTGTTGTTTTCGAAGCATATTTTGTTTGGTTTAGACACGAAACAACAAACTAAATATGACTTCATCATCGGAAGAATCCGAGTTAGAAGATTCTGTAGTGACATCAACACCACCGGAGTTGTTAAATGCGGCTCAACTTCTCAGCAACGATTTGCTGCCAGCGAAGTCTAAAGAAAAATATTTCAATTTTTTCCTTTTTTTTATTTCCTCACAAATGTGATGAAAAACATCGTGTGTATCACGGGCAGTAGGAGGATTACTAACTCGACTCATTATAAGCCCCCCGCATTTGGCGACGGGCTTTTAATAGACTCTCGTTAGTCATTCCCTTCTTACGGCATCGGTGCATAATGTAAGTACTATTAAGGATGTTGTAAAAAACAGTACTTATGAAATGCGAAAAAGGTTTGCTCCTGTGAAATGGCCGGCAATCATCCAGATTTTCTAATAGCATCCGTCTAATTAAAGGTCAGCTTAAGTAGTTTAGAGAAGTAAATACAGCATTATTTCATTTTTTATCATTAACTTGTATTTACTAATTGTTTGTTGAAATTTTCTACGCACAACCTCTTTTAATAGTTAGGTATTCATCCCACGTTTTTTTAATAATATACCTACATTACCATTTACACAATGCTTTTCTTTTCTAGGTATATTTTGAGCATATTCCAGGGAATATGCCCCTAAAAGCACAAAACTTGATACTTACATCAGTTTTAAAACCCCCTTTGGAACATATCCGCCGATAGACTATATGAAACTTCTTTCCATTTGCGTCGTTACTTCATGTAACATACAGCCTTGCTGAGAAACGTAACAAATACGAATACAATGAAGCTCGTTACTTTGTTAGCTCACGAAATTAATAATACGTTCTTAAATTAATATAAAAGTTGTGTACGATCGAGTTCCTGAATAACACTTCAGATATGTGTATTAATGTTTTATGAGTTTCTAAACAAGATATATTACGGCAAAGTTTCAAACAGCAATATTTCAAGTAGCAATCATTCAACTTGATACTTGTACGTGGGTATATTGTTATACAAAATTATATAATTACTATACTCTGTCCGTTCATTTATTTTCTTTTTGACAGCTCACGCCTATGAATTACCGTTTTTTTTTCGTAATAATGTACTACGGTAATGTCGTACTTTATTGACGGGTAACGCCCACTTAGCGAAGTGCCTTATGCATAACAAACAACCACATACTATAAAACAGATGAGATAAATCGATGATATGAAAATAAATCGGACTTTATGTAAGTATTATTTCTGTAAATTTACAAATACAAGAAAATAAAAGTAGTATCTATGAATGCATGATTAATTATTTGCAAGGACTATTGTTTATTTTGAATATTACCATTTAAAAACAGCAACAGTAAATACATGTAGATAATAAATCATTAATATTTTAATATTAATGATTTATTATTTATATGTATAGTTACTTATTTCAAATATAATTTAAAAAGCTAATAATTAATATTTAAACTAAAAATATTTTGATGCATTAAATCGATTGTATGTTCTTCTTAAATAAAATCGATTATTATTTGAAATCGAATCGGTAACTTGCGAGGGCGTCACTAATTTCAAATTATCACGAAATGTCAAAAAAAAATAAACGAATGGACAGAGTATAGCTTTCCGCTCGCAACTTAGCCCGCGTTATTTTCGTTTTTCCCGTGGGAATTCCATATGTTCCCGTAGGAAAATATTCTATAGCCTATGTTACTCAATGATATTGTAGCATTCTACTAGTGATAGATTTTTTCAAATCGGTCCAGTAGTTTTGGAGCCTATTCAATACAAAAATACAAATCTTTCCTCTTTATAATATTAGTATAGATTATTTTACTATCAACATTATTTTAAATTACACGATACAATATATCACTACGTTAAAATGTTCTTATTTCTTGTCGTTTATTTTTGTAAACTATTAAATTAACTACTAGGAACCTGCTCTGTCTTTGGCGAACTAATTTGCCAATCAACCTTTTATATTGAATCCCGTGCGTTTCATTCAGTATTATCGCCACAAAAGTTCCGAGAAGCTTTTTCTTCATTTTATTCACTGTTACATAGGCTGCTACTTATGTATCCGGAACTGGCCACACACAAAAAAATATTTAAAAAAGAATAATTACATTTGAAAATAGAACTCTTTAGTCGTAGAATGCAGCTTGTTTTATTATTCTCTCTATTGTTTGACAACTTTGCCGCCATTTTGATAATTGCGCGTCACCGTAATTATGGAATTAAGTCGAGAACATTTTCGTGCGATGATTTACTACGATTTTCGGCGTGGGCTCAGTCAAAAACAGTGCATCGATCAAATGGTTTCTACTTTTGGTGATGAAGCACCATCAAAAACCACCGTATATCAATGGTTTAGTGAGTTCAAACGTGGACGGTCTTTGCTCTCGGACGAATTTAAGGAAGGTCGGCCAAAATCAGTCGTTGTGCCACAAAACATCGATGCTGTGTGTGAACTAATTATGAAAGACCGTCATGCCACATATCGTGAGATAGAGGCGTCTTTGGGCATCAGTATGACAAGCATTCACAAAATATTACATGAACATTTAGCCGTAAAAAAAATTTGTTCGCGTTGGATTCCTCACAATTTGACGTCTATACAAAAACAGGCCCGTATCGATTGGTGCAAAGAAATGTTACAAAAATATGACCGAGGTGCTTCAAAAGCTGTTTATAATATCTATACAGGTGACGAATCGTGGATATATGCGTATGACCCAGAAACAAAACAGCAGTCGACGGTATGGGTGTTCCAAGATGAGCGGAGGCCAACAAAAGTTGTTCGTGCAAAAAGCACTTTAAAACAGATGGTTGCTTGTTTTTTTGGAATCAATGGACATGTTGCTACAGTGCCATTAGAAAATCGTAGAACTGTGAATTCTGAATGGTATACAACCATTTGTTTGGCAGAAGTTTTTGATAATATTCGAAAAAATAACCCACAACGAAGAATTATCCTGCATCACGACAACGCGAGCTGCCACACGTCAGTCGAAACAACACAGTTTTTAGAAGCTCAAAAGATTGAATTGACCGGTCATCCGCCATACAGCCCAGATTTAGCTCCCAACGACTTCTATTTATTCCCTTTTGTGAAGAATAAATTACGAGGTTTACGTTTTTCGACACGTGAAGAGGCCGTCGATGCATTCAAAATGCACGTTTCGAAGATACCCCAAACAGAGTGGAAAAGGTGTTACAAAAATTGGTTTGAACGGATGCAAAAATGTATTGACTATCAGGGAGAGTACTTTGAAAAACAATAAAAACATTAAAAAATACATATCTGGTTTTTTATTTCATATTCCGGATACATAAGTAGCAGCCCTCGTATATAGATACGCTAAGATTTTCATGTACCTAGTTATATATTCATCCTTCTATTAAATTTTACTACAAAACTTGAAAAGCAATGGAAGTGTGGTACGAAAATATTACTTATCTGTAGTATTATATTATCTGTGAATTTTATATTTTCCCTTGGGAAAAATAATTTTGCAGCCTATATTTATCAGTGAAAGAATTTTAGTAGTAGTAGTTTCGGAGCCTATTCAATGCAAAGAAACAATCAAATCTTTCCTCTTTATAATATTACGAGTAGAATAGAAAAATCAACAAAATACTCGTATGATATAAACACTGACATTTTCCGTTCTCCATTGATCTGAATCGAAATAACCACAGAAAATGAAAGCAGCAAGATCTAAAGGTATTTTGATTTTTGTTCGTTCAAAAACCGTGTAAATAATGCCCAATGTCCTTTAATCGAATATACTGTGGAGGCGTACTGCATTAATGCGTACTCAATGGCGTACTGCTTAAGTACGCCATTGAGAGCAACCAAGCAAGAAACGCGAACACTACCAATGACCATGTTCATTTATACAGTAACGACGATCGATCATATATTCCCACAAAAAGAACCCATTACGAGTTATGATGATGGTCGGTGGACATATTAAGCTTTTATAGATTTTTTCGCGTAGCGCACACAATATACTCGTACAATGTGTAACAGAAATAACGCACAGCCTGAAAGCAGTTTGGTTGGAAACGGCTTCTGAATCGATTACAATAAAAAAAATATGACGAAAAAAAATTAAAAATCAAACCCGCTTGGTCGACGTTCTTAACAAAATAATATGATTCTTACATAATACAAGGTAATAAGAGTTATTTTTTATTGCAATCATATTCAAAATTTTGCAGCGTGCCGTGTGTTTATCGGTATCAGCTGTTGGGCTATTTACACGCTTCCCCTACTCAGCCACCCCGCGCTGTACGTAGACTGTCCACATGCTATTCGTTAGTAATGAGGAAAATTAGTTTTTAAAATATTTCTGTTAAAAAACTGATCACAAAATTTCAAATATATTAATGGTACCTATACATTACGATATAAGTACATTATTTTGGTTATAATTCACAAGGCGGAATTTCAGCCCGAGCCGAAGACGAGGGCGTAATAGAGCCGAGTGTGTATAACCAATATACGCACGTATATTGTACGACGTTTTTTAACACACTTGTTAATCATTGTTAATTTGTAAACAAAATGGTATAAAAATAATCGTTTGAAAAGTCAATGTAGTTCGTGGGCACCAATATCTAGTGTGGCGAAGTTCTTTTTTATACAATATTTTTGAAAGAAAAATTGACTTAAAATTTCAATTCAGCGCTGAGATTAATGTATAACTTACAGATTATTGCCGGTTTTTTAGCTTACTGAAGGTGATATTTTCAATGAACATGTTCTATACCTGAAACAAAAAAAGCAAAAATTATTATTTATATAAATAAGAAGCAATATGAGTCATTATTAGAGAATGTGTGTAAAAAAAAGCGAACAGTCCACCATGTAAAACGATAGCCCCAGCAGTATAAGGACGCCTGCTTATCCAAAAGATCATTAGTAGTGCATATTATACAGGCTTTAATGCAACTGCTTCCGATAAAAGAGAACATAATTCTACTTGTGATACTGAACAACTTTTTCCACGGAACATACGTCCAAGAATGCAAAAAAATTGACTTTTCATAACTATTTCATTTTTAAAATATTATTTAGTATGGAAAGTGCGAAAATTTTTATCGCTTTTAACTGACTTCGAAAAAGGAGGAGGTTATTAGTTCGGTTGTATTTTTTTTTATGTTTGTTACCTTATAACTCCAACATTTGTGGGCCGATTCTCAAAATTCTTTTAGTAATCGAAAGAGTACACTCCCGAGGTGGTCCCATTGTCATCACGTCTTGATCTGATGATGGAATCTCAGGCAAATCGAGGGAAACCCTTAAATTTCAAAGGCACATCCAACGTGTTTCACGTTTTTTCTTAAGATATTCAGGTAGTTGCATCTAGTAGTCATCATGTCATGTTACTGAGCTGATAATGGAAGATTTCTGATAGATAAGAAGATAGGGAATAATTCTTTCAAAACTGTTTAGAGCGACAAACGTTATATATTAAATTATTCTGGTATTTACCTTGGCTCAGATTGTAATACGCGTGTATTAACTTATCTAAAAAGATTGAAAAAATTTTTTTTACAAAAAAATAAAACTAACTTCAAAAACACCAAAAAGTCATAAAAAATAATACTATAACACTACATACAACATCACAGTTTATACTGAAGTCGGTGTCAAGCAATGATAACCTTGAAAGTCTTAAAAAATATAAGAACAATTAATATAGTTAGTTACTTACGTAAAATTTGGCACCAACATCAATATAAAACTTTGATGTTGTATGTAGAGTTATATTACTATTATTTATGACATTTTGGTGTTTTTGAAGTCGTTTAAATTTTTTGTTAAAATTTTTTTAGACGAAATGTTCCTTGGGGATAGCTGTTCGTTTCAAAAGTAGAATTCGTCATTAAATATTTAAATACCGTGGAAAAAGATGCACTCCTGTGAAATTAGAATTAAAATCGGCTTAGAAATACATTAGATACAAGTATTTTTAGTTGTTAATTTAAAGGCGGTTAGACAGAGAGATCGGACATCAACCGTGACGTCATTCTTGAGTACGACCATATAAACTCCTTGTAAAATGCCGTTTTGCTAGAAAGAGATGGAGAAAAATCTTTAATACCTTATATCTTGGTTGATTTTATAGTTATTCGAAAACCGATTTTTTCTTTTTGTTTATTATATGAATGAGCTTCTATTAAAGCAAAAAAATGTTTTTGTTATCTAGCCTATTGTGTTCTCTTTTTTTAAGAGGCGGTTGCATTACATTCTGTATAAGCTTGCAGTAATATTATTTGTCAAAGTATTACCCCAAATCAATTAGTAAGGTATAAAAAACATTCGCAGTTAAGTAATAGTTACTTACATTTCTGAACAATGATATTAAACACAGTTAAAACGATATGAACAAGGTGCGCAATGAATTAATGACTCACCGAAATCGTGCCGCTACATCAATATACTAAACATTATAATGAGATGCCATAGGAAACGTAGCTCTATTTCCTTAACAGTAAGATTCACTAATCAAAGCCAGCTGTATATTTGCAGTCACGATTGAAGCGAAAAACACGAAGCTTGAAGTATGTGACACCATTCTCAGTGTGCGTATTCTGTTTCTGACGATGAGTTTGCGCACATTGATTACACCGACTGCCAACTTTCGATGGAACTTTATTCATTACTCCGCTGAGAGTGGTTTTTTGTTTAACTACACTTTGATCTGTGCTCGATTTATGACACAATGAAAATATGGCTTTCATGGAATTTAGAATTGTATTGTTTTGAAATATTCAAATTTCAAATGATTCTAAAAAATATTATAAGAAGAGTCCTAAAGCAGCTTCAATAAAACTAAATTTATGATTTGATCATCATATTGATGTTGAATGTGAAAATAAATACTTATCTATATATAACGTTACAATACTTATGTATTGTATTTTCAAATTTAGAATATCAGATTAGCTCGCGATGAAAACTGACACCCTACACATTCAATTGTTTGACACTTACGAGTGCTGGAAACCAATACTGGACTGGAGTCCAATATCGCATGACATCAACTCTGGGTTTAATTATCACGGCTCATTGGTAAAACACGCGGCTCAGGTCGTGATGCAACCGCAAGCACCCCGTGCCAAGGAGCTGCCTTAGAGCACACACTTGGTATAAATAAGGGCGTCCATCTTAAAATAATGAATTATAAGTGATACATTATAATGATTGATAGCGACAAATTTTATGAGTCCTGTTACTATACGTGGTGTGGATAATATATGTTAAATTGAATTTGAAAAACGGTAGAACCTGGGACACAACGTTGGATTGCCTTGAATCACTATTTCGTTCGGATATATTGCTAGTGGTTTAAATAGTTAGTTTACAACATGTCACGCTTTACATTTGCACAACGAATATCATCACTATTACGAGCGACATTGAGGCGAGTATGACGTTTTGTCGCTTGCACAAATTATGTTATTTAGCATTTTTGTTACACCCTATATATTTAAAAAGTAACATTTAGCTATATTAACAAATTTAATAGTTAAGGAAGACACTGGGCTAAATAAATGTACCCATAAGTATTTCTTGAACCTATATTATAAATAAATTCGGGAACGCCTGGACTGACTAGGTATTTTTTTAAATTTTAAATAAGTATATGATAAAGTCTAAAAAAGGTTCTTATGAAAAGAAAAATTGGAAAGTGTTAGAAAAAACGTAAAAAATAATTTTTTCCCAACTGTTCCAGTACCAAAGTGACACAAAATGTATACTAGTTGTGCCTGCGAACTTACGTTTCGCCAGTAAAATACTAATATCGCTATTAATAACAATATATAATAACAAACATTGTGACACGAGATTGTTATATATTAGTTAGATAATGATGTAATGCAAATTAATTACTTATTAATTTTTTTCGTGCGTAAGCTTATCATTATATCAACAACTTATTATTACACAAACAAACAGACCGCGAAATCACGAAGATAAAAGCTTGTTAAAAGTACTCATCGCGCTCAAAATAAACGTAGAGCACCGTCATATTATTTTTTGTGCGCAACAAATTTATTTTCAAGCGAGGAAAATCAATTTCTCGCGTATTCAATCCCTTTCATTCCAATAAGTAATATTTCATTATCTCTAATAACTCGGCTTACACAATTTTGTGAAATGGAAGCGAAATTCGGAATTTCGCTCGTTCTGCTTATTGAAACAGAAACACCTGAGGAAGTTCTCAGGGGCTCATCGTCTATTCAATGAAATAAAACCGAAATTAAGAATGAATGTTATGTGCCATTGGAGAGCAACCAGTAAGTCTATCTAAAATCTATACCCATCTCATTTAAAAATTCATAGTTGTAGAAGTTGACCATCACCACACTGAACCGCAAAAAACGGGTCAGTTACAAAACCCTTAATAAGTATTTACTAAAGTTTTCTTTATTCATGCTATTTGATGCAATCAATAAAATAAAATAGATTTCATAAACGATTTATTAAATTTCCTACTAAATAAAACTTGAGTAAGTTTTTATTACAATTGCTCTAGTTTTAGAAGAGCTTTCCGTGACTGACAGATTTTTGGAGCCCAATTTAATTTGGATAAGATAGGTCAATTTAATTTGGATAGGATAGCCTATTGACACTTGTAAGCAGAGGACTTGCTTTCTGTTTTTACAACTCAAAACCACACCAGTACAAGTGTGCTGATCTGACAGAGTCATTTTTAGTTACATACTCTGCCAGGAGAACATAATACGAGAATTTGTAGCACTTGGGAAATAAACTCTGTATGCCATCCGGATTAAGTAGCCAAAATCACGAAATGTCACAAAATAGAATGTCACCACATCATCGATCATACCTAACATATAACCATTCAAATCAAAGACTCATAATAGGAATCTTATAATGAAATCATTCACACACATTACCCGCATGATTGTTATGATAATAATGAAGTACGATGAGTTACGTCATTGCAGAAACAGCGTATTGCGTAACTCTGAATTTGCATTCAATTTAATTATTGTATAGCGTTCCCTCATAATATTACATGATGAAACTCCAATCATAAAGCTAGGTTAACTAAAACACATCGTCTTTGCCCTCAGAATAGATTGTAAAACAAAAGGGAGCAGTTAATACTAAGCTGGTTAATTCCAATTTGAATAACAGTTGTGAAAGCTAAAGCGGTCGCTAGCGCGCCTGACATCACTTGTCCGTTGCAACAAGAACTTGCAACAACTTAACTCAGGGATTCTCAAACTGTCTGCTATGCTAATGCCCCCTTAGACAGGGTTAACAGTATATCGATTGTTTTCTTTCTCGGGAAATCTAGACTTTACAATATAGGACCCAAATAAATAATTCTACGTTATATTAAATTGAATTATCAGTTTTACGTGGATGAATCTTGCAAAATCAAAAATCACTGTAGCACAAAAAAATGTTATTTATTTACACCTTATTCTGCAATCTAACATCTAAAGAAAACACACATTACCACATTGACTAATATGATAAAAACATTACTAAAATATATTTATTTTTGAATACTTATCTTGATCCTCTATCCTCACTTGGAAATTTTATACTTTTTAATCGAATTACATAAAAACCGAATACAAACTGCCGATATAAAATAAACATTTTAGTTCATTTTATACAAGCATTTATTTAAGTATAATTAAAATTCTAAATTTTATAAATGAACTCTTCGTCTTTTTCTGTAGCTTGGAAACAAATAAGTTGGACTGCAATCGATTCAAACCAAACTGGAACATTGCTTAAGCAGTCTGTCTTAAATAGTTATAGATAGTGACATTATTACGAAGAGTTTTACTGTATTTTCATATAACTTATAATATTCATATCAAAAGAACACACTAGAGTTATATTTTCAAAATAATAATTATTCGTTAGAATAATCAAGCCTATTTTCGCAGGGTGTATAGCAATGTGTAGGCATCAACACCTACATTTTAGCCAGTCTTCGTCGTCAATAAAAACTTAGTTAAGTAAATTCTGACAGAACCAATCATTCGCACGCGATATTATTCAGATACGGAAATAATTAATTTATTGGTCGATATTCGGGCCCAATCAATCTGAAGTAGCTCTTGGAATACTCGCCTCTTATCCAAAGATTTCATTCAATTATCGCTCCGTTAAATTTTAAACAAGTTCTAAACAGCCTTTAGATAATCAGATCGGAAACGCTGTCAAATTAATAGTTAAATATTCAATTAATTAACATTCCGCGCCTTACACGTCGTTTGGTTGAGAATAATTTGATTGTCCATTAATAAATTATTTCAATGCAAACAACTGGCGTTTCGTACACATGCCGCGTGAATATTTAAACTGTAAATAAATGGTCATCGTTCCTGAATGATTGATGGCATCCGGCCCATCAGGACTGTGCAACTCTAGCACAGCTTAATTATGCTTCATTTAAAATATTATAACACTTATTAAAAAGCTCTTAACTATTATAATTTAGTTGAATAATATTAAACTGGACGGGTATTTTGTTAACGCGATATACCTTTCCATCATACAAAATCACTCGAGAAGAGTCAAAAATGTTTAATAAAGCTATATATTTATTATTATTTAAGACATGTTTGTCGTTTGGTGTAATTGTTTTGAGCAAGTTAACTTTAACTTCATCCGAAAATAATCCAAACATACATCTATTTCATAGCTTGAAACCAAATCGCTTGGCGTCAAATTTAGAGTCAAATCATGTAATTAAAGTGAATAATATTTAAGGTGGTTGATGGTGGATGGAATAATATGTAAGGTGGTGGTCGTAATATTTAAGATTGTTTTACATTTTTTTTGTTATACTCATTTTCATTTTTTTTAAATTTCAGTTTTTCAGCGAGTCCTTTCTTATTTATAAACTCTCTCTCATCCACACACAATTGATTAGTACGAAACGAACGACCTAAGGTGGTTTGTAAATTCTAAACCACTGTCACTGCAGCAACTAATAACAAATTTGGCAAACAAGTAGGACTACCCATAGTACCCAGTAATTTCACTGCATGTCTCACCCTTCAAACGGGAACACAGACATGCAAGCACCGCTGCTTGGTGACGGAAATGGGTATGATAGAGCAGACGACTCTATTCTACTAATAAGTTACAACCGAATCGAAACTGAACCGATCGACCAATCAATACGCGACAATATCACGTCATCGAACAGTTGAATGACAATATAAGCACTCCGATTGGTCGACCGCAACGGTTCAGTTTCGATTCGGCTGTAACTTATTAGTAGAATTGGGCCTCTGAACCTCCTCCTGTTTTTATTTTACAACGTACCTAGTTAGTTAGTTTGACGGGGCTCTTTCGCACTTAGCCTCTTGATTGGGCCATTGTTAACGTACCTAGGTAACCAGACATGAATCACTAGACAACCTCAATACCTCCATCTGTACGAAAACTGAGCGTGTAATTTTTTCTTTACCGAATAAAGAGCGCTTAACGTCAAAAAGTAATACTATTTCGGTTTCATTTCGATTTGCAGCTCGATTCGGCACAATAACACATTTTCCTAAATTATGGTTCCTATAAATGAAACAAATTAAAAAGAAAACACGACAAGCAAAGTACACTCCCTTGGCCTCTACTAAAATTCATGTCTGTGTAGGTAACTCATTAATCAAAGTAAAAAGAGAGCGTAGTTAACCCCTTTCCGTAGTAACGAGGCTATAAAGACGCGTAATCTAGTTAACCAGCAAACCCGAAATCACCAATTATTGTTGAATATATTAGCACTTCGCGTAAATTGATTTATCGTTATTCCATTATTCACTGACGGGGGCGCCGGCGTCTATTCAAAGTTTTATGAAAGGCCGTAGTTATGCCGAGGGCTTGTCAAAAGAGACAGCGTTTGGAGATCGCTAATTGCCAATCAGAGCGCGTGAGATGCGGACGCGGATACAAAGCTACTAGGTGGCAACTAGACTCGACGCGAACACCATAACAAGCTTACATTTATAAAGGAAATGTACATTTGAAATTGGAATGTACATTTATAATTGATCAAAACGACCGGCATTCGCGTTGTAACGTACCTAAGCTCGACGCGGCGCTCACTGTACTACGAGAGGTGCATATATGTATACAACGTGTTAATAAAATAACGCAAAACTCAGACACCCCAACATATTTTGATTACTTATAAAAAATCATAAAATAAATGTCCCGAACTATTTATGAGGGTATTTCCCTTTTTTGTTGTTTTGCATATCTTCCATTTTTTAAAGACTATAGTAGCGCGTCTGTGAGTACGACATTGCCGCTTAGTTGTCGCGCCTCGCCGCCGCGCCGCGCCGTTTGTATCGAACAGTATCGAATGCGCACGACCGACTATGGGTGACCGCATTTTGTGCGTTAGTTAACGTATACATTTACGAACGTTCTATTTCTCACCGATAATCGGGAAGGCCGGGATTCATAGATTTTTTGGCTGACTATTTGTAGTTCGTGTGCGTTGCAACGTAGAACTCCATAAGTTACATTTTCCACCGTCAAAAAATCAGTCACCGGTAGTCGGTAGTGTGCATGCGCGCTTAAGGGATAAAGATGATAGCTATTTGAAAAACGGCGGGATTAAAAATTTAATTTTGGATAAAATCTGACCCATATTTTTTTATCAGTGAAATTGACTCTACCATCGATTCTAAACAAACTAATTTCAGGTTTTGCGCAATTTCATTAACACGTTATACAGGGTGTAAAAGACCCATAACGAAGCCCATGTCTACGCATTCAGCATATTAAAATTAAGTTATATAAAAAACAAATTTTGATGGGAAACGAAATTATTTTTAGGTTTTATAAACAACTGCTAAAAGTGCTACGCAATGTAACGCGCGCGAGCGCGCTACGGATCTCTTCTCTGCATCTGCATGAG
Organism: Schoenobius gigantellus; assembly: GCA_963935595.1. Classification (NCBI taxonomy): domain Eukaryota; kingdom Metazoa; phylum Arthropoda; class Insecta; order Lepidoptera; family Crambidae; genus Schoenobius; species Schoenobius gigantellus. The sequence goes on along the minus strand of OZ012544.1, from coordinate 12,464,036 downwards.
TCAGCGGCTCGTGGTGACAATAGACAGCGTCCGTTGTAAATTCATTGCGTGTTGTAAATTAAAAACTTTTATTGGTTAATAAATACTGATTTTTTCTTTGGTGTTTCTTTGGACAAAAATTAACTAATAATGTACCAAACGCTTTGGTATAAAAACCCCAAAAAAATAATTGTCACTTTTAACATAAATATCTCAGTACTTAACTATTAACTTCCCACGTATGGTCTAGAAGACAAAAATGATATTGTCGATGGATACAATACGTGGGTTTCGGCTTCGCTTTCGGTCTTTTTATGTAATTATATTTAGTATGTATTTGTTAAAAATGCATCGCAAATCCGCATATAATTTTATTTACGCTTTAAACCAAAAAATAATGCATATCGCCATAACAAAAATTAACAAAATAAATTACATTTTTAAAGGTTACATACTTATAAACGCAACACACAATCGGTAGACAAGTGTAACAATATTTTTTCACTTTACGTTGCATATAGATCCTGGATACGAATTGCAGATAACAGATTTGAAACAGGTACTTACGATAATAATTTCCCTCCGCACTAGTTAAAAACGTACGTTACGTACGCCGCTGTCAGTAGCGTAACTATAGGGCGGCAGGACTGGCATAATGCCACGGGCCCTCGATTTGAGAGGGCCCCGGCCCAAGAGGCCGCGAACTTAGAAATAACCTAATATTTTTAACAATTTTTTTTACCTAAGTACTTAAAGATTATATTTTTTATGTACCTACATACTCAAAATCAATTATGAGACACAACTAAAGATCATATTATACAAATTCAAACTAATCATTATGATTTCAACATATTCAAAACAAAAAGACGTCGATTAATTTTACTGGGAGGGCCCCATCCAAAGAATTTGCCACGGGCCTCAGATGGTAGAGTTACGCCACTGGCCGCTCTGTATGTTCATTTATAATCGTATCATATATTAAATGGAAAAATTTAATACAACTTAGTTATCTTTGTATTTGTTTTTACTTTGCTAGGATAGACCCAAGTCACTATAATCATCATTGTGCAATTTACCTTACAGGCTAGCTACACGTTCTTGCCTCAAGGAATCGAAATAGTAAACACTATTTCAAATTGGATATAAACAAATTAAAATTATTCATATAGCATCATCATTATAATAGATAGTCAATAATTACCGCATCGCAAACACATATATGCACAGGCGCAGGCGTACATACCTACCTACTCTTGGGGGTAATAATAAAGCGTGTCCTACATAAATATGCAGCACGAATGCTAGTCGTTACGAGATAATATCATACTTTACTGCACTTTGTCAACGTGCCACGGCAACCACAACATTATCAAAGTATTCTATCTATTCGTTGGTCCTTTAACGTGTTGTTATTAAAAAAAGTTGTTTCTTCAGCATTTAACGTGAATACAATTATAAAACAAATTCTACACATATTGTCATAAAAATAGATACCCACACATTGCACAAGCTCGGTCTTGTAATTGCTTCTTGTTACTCGGAATATAATGATTGTTTTACGTACTTTTAAAGAAAAAATATAATTGTGTTAGACAATTGACTTAGGGCTGTCACAATGAGTATTCAGAGGCAAACGATTTAATGCCTCCTGAAGGAATGGCACCTCGGTACTCTGCACATACCGATTTGCCTTTTTTATACAAGTAAATTGGCAAATAAGCATACTACGCGCCTGATTGTAAATGGTCACAGTCACCTATAGTACATGTCACCGGAGCACTGAAAAAAAAAATTGGTTAACAGTAACTCAAGTTTTGGTTATTATTTACCAAAAAATAGTGACTTGCGAACTATATCTTATTAATAACAAAACCGAAATTTGCTACGGTGCACTGTGGGACATTCATAGGTCATAAATCTTAAAAACCTGCTTTCTTGTTTTACATTTTATTCCTTGTCGTTACATTGGATAGTTGCGGTACCTTCTGAAACTATAAATAGGTCAGTAATTAGAGTGCGCCTTCATTATCTATTGTGCATTCAAAGAGAGCGCATCGCCAATCGTAAATACTGTTATCAGTGAGTCATTAAAAAGCGTGACGTCATTTGTTGTCATTGCGGGACCTGTGAGTGCTGTGTGAGTTTTTTCTGAAATGGATATCCAAGAACAGGGTATGTAATAATTAATATTTTTATTTTAATTGTATCTTAGTATATATTTTCTTTAGTATGTCATTGCTACGAGGCGACTTTTCTTGGAGTATTATATTTTAATATTCAAAGTTTGAATAAACTTTTAAATATGTTCCCACTCGCTCCGACTATGGAGGTATATTGCACCATAATCTTTAGACTTTCTTATCTTAGGAAAATTAAAACTTGGCTGCCCTTATCTGCCCTTTTGGCGATGACAAGGGTGCTACGGTTGCCAGATTATCTCGTAGCATTTGCTACGAAATTAGTTTATTTAGTCTTAGTGCTTTGTGTATGTTTTGTGACTGAATTTTAACCGTTTTTTTTTTGTTTTAGGTAATTTATATATATGCTCGTTTTCAAGAATGCATATTCTTGAAATATGGCTAACTGTCAATACCGATAATGACTCGGAAAAGTGTCGTCAAGTCCTACAAAGTTTGTTGACTACTCTGAACGACGATGCTGAGAACATTGATATTCATTATTTAGAGAAAATTGTTAATAATTTATGTAAAGCTATTGCTCGATTCTGGAAAAAATGTAATAGGGATAAAACCAAGCTTTTATACAAGAATTCCGATTGGTTTAATGTTATTGAAAAAATTCAACTTGTGAAAAACAATAAGCAATGTACTCCGTCTGAAACGTCGCCGTGTCATTCACGTGGTCGTCCTCGAAAACCTTTTACGCAATGTAGTAAAAGGACTAAACGTCGGAGAGTAGCTGATTTGTCAAAGTCTGATGATTCTACTGTGAGTGCATTGCTTGATGTTTCAGACTGTTCATTCGATTCGTGTATATCTAGAGTTAGCACTGATGATGTCTTGTCACTTGTGACTGATGCTCAGTTGACAAAACATCAGTATTTATTAATTAAAAACTTTGTTAATAGTAAGATTTCTCCTAATGTATTACCATGTTACCAACAAATTACTAAAGCGAAACAGAGATGTTACCCTTCTAATATAACTGTTTCCGAGTCTTCAGCTGAAGTTGAATTACAAAGTCTTTTTGATCACACAGCTTCTCGAATCCTTGAATCTCAAAAAGAGGTCTTAGATCAGATTCCTGATGATTGTTTGTCTAATATCTCTTTACTTGGGAAATGGGGATTCGATGGCAGCACTGGACATAGTGAATACAAACAATTTTTTTCAGATTCAACTTTAGAAGATAGTAGTTTGTTTGTAACATCTTATGTACCCCTTCAAATTATTGTAAAATTAGCTGAAGATAATTGTAAAATTTTATGGAAAAATCCTCGACCCTCTTCCACTAGGTACTGCCGTCCTATTCGATTTCAATTTTTGAAAGAAAGCACAGCAGTGTCTTTGCAAGAGGAAGCTTATTTTAAGGATAAAATTGAAAGTTTGCAACCTACTTTTATTCAGATCGACAATCGTGAATTGGTCGTTTCTCATAAGTTGCAGCTTTCAATGGTAGATGGTAAAATTTGTAGTGCTTTAAGTGAAACATCTACAAGTAGATGTTATATATGTAATGCTACCCCTAAAGAGATGAATAAAATAGACGAATGTTTACAAAAACCTGTAATAGAGAGTAGGTACCAATTTGGATTATCACCACTACATTCTTGGATACGTTTCTTCGAATATTTTATTCATCTTTCATATAGATTAGACATAAAAAAATGGCAAGTTAGGCTAGATAGTGATAAACAATTGTTATCAAATAAAAAACAATATGTACAGTCCCAGTTTAGGGAACGATTAGGTTTAATAGTTGACAAGCCGCGTAGTGGTGGAAGCGGGACGTCTAACGACGGAAACACGGCCAGGAAGTTTTTTTTGGAATCAGCTGTATCTGCTGAAATTACAGGTTTGAATAAGGATCTCATAGATCGTTGTTGTGTAATATTACAAACGTTATCTTCTGGACATAAAATTAATGAATGCAAGTTTAAAGACTATGCATTACAAACAGCATACAGCCTGGTCGAGGAATATCCGTGGTATAGTCTTCCTGCTTCTGTCCACAAGGTGCTCGTACATGGATCAGATATTATAAGTTATGCATTGTTATCTATAGGAGAACTTTCCGAAGAAGCTGCTGAAGCGACAAATAAGTATATCAAAATTTATAGACGAAGTCACACTCGAAAAATGTCACGTGAAGTTACCAATCAAGATTTAATACAACGACTATTATTACATTCAGATCCTTATATTACAAGTCATCCTAAAAAGAAAAATACTCTGTCACAAAGTGTAATAGAATTGTTACATGTTTAATATTGTTAGAATAAGAATAATTTATTTGTATTTTGTTAGTTGTTTTGTTTTTTTTGTATTTAATTAATTTTAATTTATTTATTTCTATTATTTTATTATAATTAAATAATGTTATCAATGTTTTGACTCTTATTTTATTTATATGTTTTACATGCCAATTTTTAAGTGTTTGTTCATGATAAATTTAGGTAAAAGTATGTTATTGTTTATATTTGTTTTTTACTGAAGTAAACGTTTTTTATTCCGTAAATACATGTACTTCTTTCATTTTAATGTTCCTACAACTATAAGTCACTAAAATAATACAATGTATTGATAGTAACAGGACTTTAACTATTTATGACCGCCCTTGTATGGAGCGTGTCCTTCCGTGCGGTGTGTTGAGATGCTAACAAGCAAAACAATTTGATCATAATTAATTGAACAATTTGACTATTTTTTACCAAACTGTTAAGGAATACCTAAATGTATGTTTTGTAATACTACAAAAAATGTTTTGTATCAATTAAACAAACTCATCGTCTGTTGGTAGCTGTAGTGTCCAGTTATTTCAGACGTTCAGTTATCTACTGTTAACAAATTTGTTTTTCAATTAATTGCTTTTCAAATGGTTACTGACACAAAAATATTTTGCTTGTTATTAAGGTACTTGGTTTGTTGATTAGTAACAAAACTGTTTGGTAATCTAAAGCAAAACTAGTTTTGTAATTGTTAACCAAAATATTAGTAGGTTTATCACTGTGTGTATTTGTTGTCCTGTATTTTTCTACTCTTTTTATTTTGTGAAAGCTATTTGACAAAAGAGTAGCGCTTTTCTTCAAAAATAGCCTTCATTAAATAAAAGCATAAAAATACAAGCCAATAAACACACACAGTGATAAACCTACTAATATGTTGGTTAATGATTTCATAATCAAATTTAAGGACAATTTAAAATAAAATTCTATTTCAAATCAAAAAATAGTTTTATTTCTTTTAAAAAGTACAGTATTAACAGGATTTTGGAGTGTCTACTTCGAAAGATAGTTATTCAGGTTATGACAGGATTTTAGAGTGTCTACTTCGAAACTATGCAAGTGAAATAAAAAATCAACTGTCCGTAATCGTACACACTCAAAAATAACATTGTCATTGTCATATAAAAATATTTTTAATCATCATAAAAGTAATTTCACCTAGGTTTCCGATGTCTTCAATAAGAATTGCCCCGGGTTTGTAAAGTGTGCCTTTAACTTCAACCCATGGTACCAAATTTATAGAATGGTCCACTCAGACATAGCTGCAGCAGGTATAACTTCATCATGCTTTTGTTCCGTATCTGACACTGCTGGATTGTCAAGTATGTACAAGTATATTGTACTGTTGTTGTACTGTTGTGTTATTGTATTGTACTGCCATATCAGTCTTCTTTGTATCATTAAGCTTGGTCTCATCCTTTAAAAAAATAAAATTGCATTAAATAAAATTGCAGTTTTATTTTATTTCATAAAAGTATATTGTACTTACTGCGTTGCATTCTTCAGTATTAAATTTTTAAGCATTGTCAACTGTGTCAACGGTTTGACTCTATGGCCGATTACAGGAACAAGCTCCTTAATGTCATCATTTGTTAAGATCTGAAACGTCTCCAGGTCAATATTATGTTCTGGAACATAAAAAATTATACTTAGGTAACATAACATAAGCAGGTAACTACTATGGCGACCTTTTCGTCGACCGTCGCGTCGTTAATATTTCCTTAAATGATAAGTTGATTTCAATAGTTTTTTGGAGCTACGCCGTAACCCCAGATCTCTACAGTATCTACCTAGGTTCAGTCCAGCACACAATGAAATAAACAGTTTGAACTTGACACTCCGACCGTTTGACCTTTGAACTGAACCCGACTTGAAAATCCTGTCGGGATAGCTACGATCCAGTCAGAAGCCCGAACCGATTGGTAATACCCAACGCATTACCTACCTACATGGTGTTTTGAAAACAAACAATATTACAGATAGCATACCTTTGAACTTGTCAATGCATTGACTTCAACGCCCCACGATTTCAAATCCTCCATGACACTTGGCTCCGTCGCGGTAAGTTCTGCGGCCGCTACCGCAAGCTCAGACTCGTTCATATTGTGAAATCTTTTTCCAACAAGAAAACTTTTTACATATACCATAAAAGTAAACCGAAAACCCCAGGAAAACACTTTCAACTAACTAACCTAGCGGCGAACGAGCGAACGCAAGACACGGACCGGCCCGACTGGCCGAGCGCGCGTTTGTTCTCTTCCTCGCCTCCACCGCTCTACTCAGGCGTTTCGTTTCGCGCAACAAACAAACTTTATATAACATAATAATCAAAAACATTGATGAACAGTAACAAAATAGTTATGCTGTAAATTAGGAATTGGTTTTGTTGCTGTAGTCAAACAAGTTCACCAAAATATTTTTAGTTAAAAAATACCAATCATTATTTTATTACTTACCAAACAATAATTAACCTAACTAGTTTTGGGTGTTTTACAAAAACAGTTTTGTATATTTTAATTAAAGTTTGTTATCTTTTAACCAAAGTTTGCTTATTTCTTGAGTTACCGAACTAGTTCAGCTGATTCTTTTTTGGGAGACTCTTTCTGCCGCTTTCTGACGCAGACTTTGGTACCTCTTTCTGCCGCAAAGCAGCAGTGCTTGCATTGCAGTGTTCCGATCTGAAGGATAAGATATGGCAGTGAAATTATTGGTTACCGCAACTTTACATCTTATGTCACTAGTTGGCAACGTACCTACACCGTGGTTCTTGTGGGGATTGCAGATTTGTTACTAATAGTAATCTCACAAGAACCACATGTAGTAGGTGACTTTTACCACTTACCATCAAGTGGGCTTGTTTGCCAACTTAGTTGTATAAAAAATGTGGTTCTTGTGAGATTCGCAGCAAATCTGCAACTCCCACAAGAACCACAATGTACTCGTACGTTACCAACTTGTGACAAGATGCAAAGTCACGGATATTAAAACTATACGGATTTAAACATTCTTTTGTCAATCGTGAAATAAAACCGAAAAGTCGAGTAGCGTTATTGTGTATGTTACTAAAGTGAGTTTTAAACGATAGTTCAGCATCAAATGTTATACCTAAATCTTTAGCCTGATTACGATGCTGGAGTGTTTGACCGTTGATGTTGTAACTATAAGGAATCTTGTTCCTTTTTCTAGTGGATGTCACTACAAAGCACTTGCTGATATTTAATGGCATGTTATTAATTATACACCACCGGTTAACTGTATTTAAGTTTTCTTGAAGTTTTTCTGCGTCACTAATGCTATTTATAGTTGAGAAAACTTTCAAATCGTCTGCATATAAAAACAGAGACAACTTAAACTCTCAATGAGGTCATTAATAAATACAATAAAAAATAAAGGACCAAGGTGAGAGCCTTGGGGCACGCCGGAGGATACGCAGACAGGTGTAGAAAGCTCAGCAAAATTAGAGCGATTCCAAAACTTATGCATTCGATACGTATTCAGTAAAAAGTTTGATCACGTTCCGGAACATAGGGGGGAACTGCGTTGGTTGCCTATCCGACAACAAAGAATCTCTTTGTTGTACTGTAACTCAACTGTAAATTGCCGTTGTTGCAAGATTGCAACAACGGCAATTTACTACAATTTTGTCTTGTATTGATTTATTCATCATTTACCAATTTATTTAGCGCTAGTTTTTACCGGCGGCTGCGCTCGCGTTGATGTGATCTTTAATTAAAAAAGCACAGCATTCTATTGGTGAAAGAATTTTAAAAATCGGTTTAGTCGTGAAAGCGTAAAAAGAAGCTCTATTCGCATTTATAATGGGATAATTAAAGAAAATTCAAATATAAAACCTACTGATTTGTAAGTGCAGTCCGTAAATTAACTGATACTGGACATCCCTACGCTAGGGTGTTATTCTGAGCGAGTACAATAGCAAGTTCTCCGAAAACTGAGCGATCGAGATGTAATCTAGGCCCTTTTCCTGTCGTGCTGACGGCGTAATTGTTGCATCATTATCACCAAGCGGCAATCCATTTAATTAACCACAATACTTAGCACGTGGTGTGATTATATTTCGATTTCATATACTAATCTATTTGAACTCATATGTATAATTACAAATTTGGCGTAGGTAAGCGAAGGAACTAGGGGTCCAGGTACCCCTGCTTTCATTAGATAGAATGAAGATTTCGTCAAAAAAAATTATGGAAATGACAATAACTTGTGACAACTTCGTGCTATTTTTTTCGCAGCTAATGTCATCTACATACATTTTTTCTGCGGAACGACTGCGGAAAACTTAGCGCGTGGCTTTTGTCTAGGGGGGCAGTTTCGGTTGATGGAGCCAGCTCTGAAAGATCATCGTTTGTCCTACGCTCAAAGCGAGTTGGCGTTGCCTTAAAATATTATCCAAAAGTAAAGCGAGTGCCCTAACAACAGTACGACTTTGATTTAAACTGACACTTTTAATTGAGTAATGTTAAATACCGAACTTCTTAGCCATATGGTTCCAGATAGAGACTGAAAAAGTTTTTGACTTCACAAAATATACTTAACATTAATTTTAAGCTTCAAGTAAAACTTACACTGAAAATAAATTAACACAGACAAACATATATTAATTAAGTTGACGTAACGACATAAATCGCTGCGCCTCCTCACACCTCGAGCTCATTAATTAACAATTTTATTAACGAAGTCTGAGAGCCATAATTTCCAATGCATATTTAATTGTAACTATAAACTCGATAACCTCATAATAGTTTTAACAGTACGGCGTCAGGTTGTAATCGCAACAACTTAATTGGAGTTCAGGGGTCAATTCCACCAATGAACCAAAGTCAAATCAAAACTAAACCGTTACGTTCAACTAATCGCAGCTCATAGATTTGTATATTCTTTCAAATGTAAGATGGCGTATTGATTGCCGAATGTAATCGTTTAAATTGCTCATTTGATTTGAAATCGCCAACCCAGCAAGGAGTGATTAAAATAGAGAATTCAAAGGGCCCAGTCAAAGTAACATAGTGTTTGTTGCAATGTATGGGTACGACATTATGATACTGACATTTCACGTGGACTTACGTCTTTCATTACCATAAATTGCCGTTCAACGCGCTTTACCGCGACAAACACGTATGTAATTTTAGCTACAAGCTTTTTCTAAACCAACAGAAATCGAGCCAGTCGAATAATTTAAAAATGACGCCTCTAAGTTTTAGTCCGACTGCGGTTTTAGTGGAATCGACCCTCAATTGGCGCCTCAAGATGCTCGATATCAATTCATTAATCCCGTGTGGTCACACGGTGGCCGAAAAGAATGCGAATGTACAAAAAGCAATAAAGGAGTGGGTAGATCCAATTTGCATAAAAATTCCTATGCGTTGACTCGCTGCGGGGTGGCTGCACACGTCTGTGTAGCAGTCACTGAAGACTAAATTTATATTACGGTTTCCATTATTAATTTTTTCAGTTACAAAAATTAAAATATGATTATTTTACTAAGAATTGAAATTAATAATTTAAAATAATACTACCAATAAAAAATATAATATACTAATCACAGTTCCCTGCCCCGGCCTCAAGGGGCATAGATGCAAGAATGCTGGTTGTGTTACCTACCTCGCTAAATCGCAATGCTGAATCGCAGTCCCCAGAGACACTGGCCAGCCGCGGAGAAGTTTCTCTTAATTTTCTACTACGTTTAATTTAATAAAATGAAACTAATAGAATGTGGAAATGAAAGATAAATGTCACAGAAATTTGAGATCTAAACAAACGGAGATAATGTTATCGGGTGATATTGATATATGTTATAGTTTTTTAGTACGTACCATAATCAACTGTTACAATTATTACATTTATAATGTGTGTAGCTGCTAAGTATATTTAGTTATGTAGTTACATACAGCATGTAGATAATGAAAAGTTTAAATAAATGTTGATTCGACACGAAAAGCTAATTAATTTAAAGAATAACAAACTTGCAAAATAACTAAGACTCGTATATGTTAAGAATAAGGTCGATCTTAAGATGTTGTTTTTGAGAGATGTTCCGTACATTAACGCCCAAACTGCATGTTAAGCCGATCAACTTTGAGATACATTAAATAATGAGCCTTAGATTATGCCAACTAGATATCTTTATGTAGCACAGCACAATTTCAAGCACATGCCTGGTATAGTATCCGGATATTCAAATAGCTAAATATTCGGAAATTTCACCAATATAATAGCGGATATGTTTGGTAAGCCGTATGCGGCCGCCCTGACCGCAAGCCAGCAGAACCGGCGCAGTATGAAATATGCGCCGAGCCGTCACTCGTTTTAATTCAAAGGATAAGCCGCCGGGAACGATCGCCCGCTGATAATTACGAGCGATACTTCGCACCTCGCTCTCGCTCGACTGCTTGGAGCTAGTCGAATACAAACTCGCTCGCAATCGGATTAATCGCGTGTAGCTTGCTACTTACACGTGACCAAATATTGCCTTATAGTATGAATAAGGTTTTACTGAAAAATAAAAACAAGTCAGGGTGATCGTTTATATGCAACAGCTGAACGGATTTGTTTGAGCTTTCATTTAACTACATCAATGCTTTTTATCACAACATTTTTATAGAGTACAACTTACCTAAATAATGTAGGGATAAGAAAATACAAAGGAATACCTTTTAACCATAGGAGTAATATCAGCATCAGCCTTTTACCAAATATCCTTAATCCAAATATATTGTCATATAAACTGCAAAAAATTATATTTTGTTAAATTTTTTTCGATTATAATTTACTGTAACTACATATTTATTATGTTATCTATCTCCATACTTTCATAACTTCGACGATTTGTGTATTAAACGCGAATCGGACGTCTTTGAATTCGCAAAGTCATACTTTGGCCACATCGGCGAAAGAGCTTCAGGGTAAATAGTTTCTAGTCCCGACAGCTCCGGCTCAGAATATACAATCAATCAATCATCTCATATTTCATTTTCTCGCGATAATTTTATTTTACACATTATTAAGTTCAGTTATGTTTTACGTTTATGACGCCACTAAACACCTCAGATATGTTTATATAATTATATTCCGGTGACAGACCCTTTAGCTCTAGCCGAAATTCAGGCCGAACCGTGTTACATCTCCTGACTGGCTAACTGATCATCACTATAAACTATTGAAGGTTAACAAATATAAGGCCGTAAATATAAGTTCATTTTATATCGCTAAAATGCACCAAGAAAGGTTTTTTTCAAATTCAACCCCTGAAAGGAGTAAAATAGGCAATCCCTATTTTCATTATTTTTTTAGCTTATAGAGTGAACCTTTGTAAATTCATAATATTCCACCAAAACATATATAAATGTGAAAAAAGGGACCAAGTTTAATATTATGATATGTATGGTATCTATATGGAGACCAGGGGCTATTCCGCTGATTTCCCCATACCCGGCTAAACCACCCCCCGAAACCTCTCCGCCCCCGATAGAGGTACATTCGGGATCCGGAAGGCCAATACACCGAACGCAATTCTATATAGAGACAGGCACAGTAGTATAAATAAGATAGGACTTCACCTAGAGAGGAGTCAACATGTTTACTTTTGTGATCCCCTAGACGGGCGAGTAGGTCAGGGCTATAATACCTCCAATTCAGATGTCAGTCTGACTGCGCTAACCCTTCCCCAGCTGCTTAGGGTAATTAGAGGCGCCTGAATGCACGTCTCCTTCTACCCAACCGCCTTAACCACAGATAAACCTGATTTAATCTGATTCTCTTTTTCAAGCTTTTATTTACTTCCACCTGTCCCGGTGTCTGTAATGAAATCTTGCAAGTTAAATTTGACCCACTTCCCGGTTTGCTGAAATTTTGCATGCATAAGTATATCGCGTGACAATGCAATATTATGATGACAGCCGACCTGATGCTGGAACTGGAAGGTGGTAATAATAACTTCGCGAATTTTGCGATAAAACGACACAACCCCATCGAGTTTGGGCTCGTTTGATTCGTATTGACGAGTACCTACTTTGGGACATTTTCCTCTTTTTAGAGCAAAAGGTTGTTTTAAAACATCTTTTAAAAAGGTTTTTTATTTACATTGCGCCAACCTAAATTACTTCAATTTTAATAATTTCAACCATAATGACCCAAATACAACCGAAATCAAAGAGGCCTTTGGCGTGTCGATTCGATACCGTCAGATGATAAGCTAAATTAAGTTTTGTAAAAGCAGTTCCTGACTCAAATAAATTGTGACGGCAAACAAATAATATTTCGAGATAATTAGCGAATGCGCGGTCAACCGGTTTTAATTCGTTTTATTTTAGTGCAGTGGGCGCCATATCAAGCTTTACATTTACACAACGAAAGCCGCCAGTATTACGAGTGACAGTAGATCTATCCATCCACAGGTCAAACAGTATAGTTGGACTGGGTGTCCACTGTACAAGTATTTTGCATTTCCGTGAGAGGTTTCGTGTTCTTTTTTAGATTTCATCTTTAATTGGATTGTATCATATAGTCCTCATTACTTTGGTAGTCTGCTTCTCTGGCAGTGAACCCGCCCATCGTATATTAATGCCGTTATTTCATCTTAGTCTTTTTTTATCTTATCAACTGTGTATAATCATGTTGAAGATATATTAATTACGATTCGTACTATATTAATTTGTATTTCATTCTTATTTATCTTAATGCTAAGCAACATAGAAAAAATTAATAGATATTTTTCTTAAATTTTTTTGAATCAGCAAAAATCTATGTATTATAAATATTACAAACTAACTGTTGCCCGCAACTTCGTCTACGTGGAATACAGTTAAATTGCAAGTCCAGTTACATAACAATTTACCCGGGGAACACATGAAAATTCGGGATCAAATGTGGTCTTTGTCCTTCCTCAGGGCGTAAGCTATTTCTATACCAAATTAGCTCAGTGATTTAGGTGCGACAGACAGACAGAGTTACTTTTGCATGTATAATATTCGTATGGATCTTTTACATTTCGCAGTTTGCGCGCCGCAATGGCATCAACTTTCAAATCATTCCATAAATGTCCTCCCTTTCTCGGAGTAAACCAATTTGTATTTCTTCAGACGCCGGAACGTAAACAGGCGCCCTGAAGTCTGAAGGATAACCCAGTTTGATATTTTAGTTGTGCATTTACATACTTTCCAACAACTCAGAATTGTAAGATAACCAATTAAGTTGAACCATTCTTGGTGAATCTATATTCTCGATTGTTCTTCGTATTATTAAGGGTTTTGGAGGGAGAGGGAACTTTAAGCAAATCTATGGACGAGCAATTCTGTTTATGTTATAATAACATGTTAATGCCAGACTAGTTCATAAAATCTACTCTTTTGGTTAATCATGTTTAAACATGAAGTCTCATGGTTAAACATGATCCTGATGATGATGATGATCTCGATCACGGTTGACTCGTCCATATTCCCCTCAAAATCGAAACACCTGGCAACCCTAGTGTCATTCGAGTTTACTTACACCCTTACTTATCATTGCGAATGTCATATTCACTTCGTTCATTGATTATTTCATAATTTAAGTTCAGTTTTTTATCGTAATGGCCAATTACTGTTATCACAAACGACCGTTAAGAGGTGGCAAACATTTTTTAAACATAAAGTTTTATTAAAAGCACAGGCTAGGTCAAAATAAAGTGTTGCCGGAAAACGGACATGGCTACCCCAATTTATGAATATAATTACTGACTAAATTCACATTACAAACACAGTGTTGCGTATACAATGCTATCACTATCTGCCCTAAAAGATATTCAAATGTTCCAGCAGCAAAATATATTCCAAGGGATAAAGGGAATAGTTTTAGAACACCTGGAAAATGTTGACCGGTGACAGAGGTGAAGCGTTCATAGTAATTTTTTCCCTTCCTATAAAGTACTGTTAAAACCCGTTATTTGCTTCTTAATTTAACGACCCATTAGATACGCGTGAAGACTAGTAGTTATTTTGTTAATATCCGTCTAAATCGCGTGCAAGTCGCTTTGTTTTCGAGGGAGGCTCACAATTCATAGTACACGCACAGCATTAGCATAAAACCAATCATGAACCCGGTTCTTTTGATTTGATCGTACATACTTTATGATCCTCAGACTGTATAAAACGTATTTTTATTTTTACTATTTAGATTGCAAGCCTTGCGTTTATTTGACGCTTACAAGAGTTGATAGCGCGATTCCTAACTTATGGTGAGATGATGCAAAAACGTCAATAAATAAACAAAAAAATAATATAAAAAATTAGTTTTAATTGAAAAATAAACGTTTTACTGAAACTCAAGATAAAATGATGTAGATAATGTACCAAAAGCTAAAAAAATATTCAGTAGGTTAGTTCTTAGGTACCAGTCATCACACCACTCTCCTCATCAATCTAGGGCGTAACCAGAGTAAATATGTAAATAGCATTTTTATAATGATATGAGCAGTTGACTGTTGATAGAAATTTCAAGCGCCCCACGATTTTATTTTTTGTCTAGTTTTATTTTTTGTCTGATTAAACTTCTTTTAATTATTACAGCGGACTCTCCTCAAAATGGAAATAGTACATTGTTACCCTAGGGGAGCAAGTAACTTATCTTGTCCCGAGACGGGATATTCTTACCTTAAAGGCCGGCAACGCACTTGTAACTCCTCTGGGGTTACGAGTTTCCATGGGCGACGGTAATCACTAACCATCAGGTGATACGTTTGCTCATTTTCCCCCTATCCCATAAAAAAAAGACGGGGTTTGGCGACCGAGCGTAGCGAGGGAAGTTTTCAAAATTCCTACAGGAAGTTGAGAAATCCCCATCCAAAAATAAGGAAACAAGGTTTTGACATTTATCAATACAAAACGTAGTTCACGGGCACAACTATGTAGTTTCGATATATTTATTTCATCCTACTGATTTCCTTCAACAGATATGCCGACAGAACTAGTCAACGTAGACAAACATCTTCTCAACACAATAAAATACCTGTAAAGCTCCAATACTCCTATCTTTAACGATCATTAATATTGCTCTGCCGTGTAACTGAATATTGGGGCGAAAAGGTTTCCTAATGAGTTACCAGCGCGGCTAAAACGGACAGATCTCCTATTTCTTTTCGTGATACATTTTTAACAATATACAATGGGTTTTTGTAGCAGAACTCTTTTATTATAGTGTAAATACGGGGTTCGAGACCGCCATGTACCAATGTGTTTTTCGTTTTTCGAATTTCATATGTACATTTGTTTGACGCTCCTACAGTGAAGGATTCATCGTGAGATAGAAAAAGTCGATTAGCTCAATTGTTATTATGAAAATTGCATTCATTAGAATATTTTGCAAAAAATAAAAACCAACCACAAAAACACTAAAGTACCAGAGTTGTCTGCATGGGTACCTATATCTGCCGCCAAGCAGCGGTGCTTGTATTGCTGTGTTCCGGTTTGTTCCGGTTCCGGTTTGCTGTTTTCCGGGTGGGCAGCCTGCTCGTTTGCCAACTGACTTGTATAAAAACTTGTACTAAAAATTCAAAAATTATATAAGAATACACATAACATCACAATTTTTATATTGAAGTAGGTGCTAAGCAATGATCTTCTGGAAAGTCTCCAATATGTGAGAACTAATGTAGTTAACTAAAATTGGGCACTGCTTTAAAATAAAAATTTGACGTGTGTATTCCTTTAATATTTTTGACATTTTACTGTTTTTGAAATCGGTTTTAAATTTTTAATGTATGCAAATTGAATGAATACAAGTAGAAGTAAATAAGTGCCTGTTATATTTAATAAACCAACTTCTAACTCCAAAGCGAATCTTCTTTAAATGATCTTTAAAATTTTAATAATCTTTCAAGCAACATTCTATGTACCGTAAAAAATATTTTTCTACAATCATTAGAATTTCTGTATGCTTTACTTAATATCTAGAATCACAATGCTTACAAAAGAGAAACTTAACCCACTTAGCGTACAGATATTACTATACATTAAGCACGTTTGATGTATTTAGAATTTCTAAAAGTTTCCAATTCACTCGATATAATTTATCGTATCCTTCTACGAAGGTAATGAAAATGTGTGTCCAATTTATTATAAGCCATGCGCAAAAGTTCGTTGACCGTTAGCAAGTAAAAAAATATTCTTTTTGACTCTTATCATATTAGCAGCATGAAGTAGGATCGACGAGTAGCGTCCGTCTAATGACGCCAGTAAAAATAAACGTAGGTATAGATGTCTTACGTCTTTAATAGCCTTCACTCTTTTTTGTCAAGAAACATAATATAACTTAGAGCTAGTCTAGTTTAATTATTATAACCAAAACACATTCTCCGTAGTCCGTAGCGCGGAGTCAGGCATATTTCACTATATACAATGCTTTGTCACCATTACTCGCTCTGTAATACGGGAATAACCAACGCAGCAACTATGGCTTACAGTCTCGGAAGGCCGCCAGTTCCGGAACTATTTCCTAACCTAAAATTCCGGAATTACCTAGAGTTCCGGAACTGCAGTTTTTGTCTAATATTGGAATTCCGGAAATAGGAGTGCAATTTGTTAAAAAAATTTACTATAGAAAAAAAGGATAATAGACATGCGAATAATAGACACGGTTAGTGCAGAGGTCGAGTGATCACCTACTGCGCAACGGGTAGCGGGTTCGATTCCCGCACGGGACAGATATTTTGTATGGCCTACATAAATTTGTTCCGGGCTGGGCGTATGTGCATGTGATATTCTATGTTTGTAACTGCACCCACGACACAGGAGAAAATCCTAGTGTGGGGCGACGTTTTTTTTAAATAAAAAAAATACAAAAAAATATCATATATATTAAAAAATAATTAATTACAATTTAGTATATTAGTTAAGACCGGAATTACGAGACTAATCGCCAATTCCGGTATTGAAATCTCGATAAAAATAATCCGAGATTCTGGAATTTCAAGATTGCGGAATCTCGGAACGGAAGCCTAGCTAACAGCTACACAGTAAACAACGGCACCGAACCTTCGTTCACTTTATAGAGTCTACCTAGACCAAACGAATGAACCGCTTTATGCGGCAAGCACGTTATGTTCTGTGATAAAAGTGAGTTATTGCCTGTTATTACCGCACCGATCTTGGCCTGAGGACTGTGACTTTGTTACGATGTCGTTGGCCTTCTATAAATAGAGTCTTCGGCTGCAGAATGCGAAAGAGCAGAACTCCTTACATCCCAAGCCAAAAGCGCTGTTGGCAATGCACGCCATTAATATATCACATTAATACTTTTAACCAATCATTTCTTGCCAAACTCCGTATGCCAGGTTTTTATGAATCGAGCTGGGGGACAGTGTCGTGGTGTAATAGGCTAGATGACTAAAACATATTTCTTGCTTTAATAGAAGCTCATTCATATAATAAACAGAAAGAAAAAATCGGTTTTTGAATTACTATAAAAACAACCAAGATATAAGGTATTAAAGATTGTTCTCCATCTCTTTCTAGCAAAACGGCAATTTACAAGGAGTTTATATGGCCGTACTCAACAATGACGTCACGGTTGATTTCGGATCTCTCTGTCTAATCGCCTTCAAATTAACAACTTAAAATGCTTGTATCTTATGTATTTCTAAGCCGATTTTAATTCTAATTTCACAGAACTGCATCTTTTTCCACGGTATTTTAATATTTAATGACAAGACGTAAAAAATAGAATTCAGTCATCATCCCAATTCAGTGCGTCAGTTCACCCAGACGACGTGCCAAATAGTTTACCGAAACAAAAGAGTTTCATATGTCTTGTGATTACTTCATTAATATCTAATTATCTCATCTTCAATCGTGTATCATCTCACCGGATCCAATTCTGAGGCATACATAGTCAAAGCCGCAGGCAGAAGCTAGCAATTGGAACCCCAACTATACGGATTCCTTAGCCGTTAGGAATCCTTAATTGACCACAGACAATTAATAAATGGCATCTACAAAGTGTACAAGAATCTATACTCATATTTTAAAGAGGAAAGATTTGTTTGTTTGTTTGTTTGTATGTATTGAATAGGCTTCGAAACTACTGAACCGATTTTGATGAAAATTGGTATAGGGATAGTTCGAGACCAGGGGAAGGACATAGGGTAATTTTCCTACTGGAAAGAAAATTCTCTTTTATAGAGCTAATTAAAGCTTTCAATCAGTCCCTCAATTAACCTAAAAATTGTAGGTAAACTAGACTAAGTTCCCATTGATTACAGTTAACGCCTCCACTCATTCCTCTTAGTACAGTCAGCACCGCAATACACCAAATAACAAATCAATGTATCGCACTCTTGGTAAGATAACGACCGAATTGAAAATTTTGTCAAAACGAGCTACTGTATGACATATCGACCTAAAAAAAGCAAACTCTACAATCTACTCTACAAAAAACGGTTGTTTTTCTATCGCAATATTGCGATAACACATCTTATTTCGTCACCAAAACGGTTGTTTTTCTTTTGCTGTATTGTAGAGCATACTTTTTAGGTCGATAACACTGTAACTCGTTTTGCTGACAAAACCATTTTAGGAATACATCTAGTAATTTGCACATCACAGGTATCTGTATTACATCGCAGAACAGTGTGGTATTCACACTATTTCAAAATCTTTCGCGGTACATCAATCAATCAGATTGTATCTTAGCCTCCCAACAGGTGAATTATTGCGCCCTTTGGCAAGGCGGGCCGCCACACTATCGCGATAACATGCCGTGCCTACCATCAATCCAGGCAACAATTAAGTAATATAAGTAAATAAAATTAATGCAAAAATACACGAGTTAACCTTAGTTCCTTAGTACATATTTACGTAAGACATTGCCCCTTGCCAAATTTCATGATTCTAGGTCAACAAGAATCAACCCATAGGTTTTGATTCCCTTGTGAAATCGAAAAATATGCGAAATTGTGCCACAAACGGTCACTCTCTTGGTGGCGTTGTCTTACAAGTTTGATTTTTTTACAGCTGAAGGAGACTGGAGACCCGAGTATTTGGTATTTTCAGTTTCATATCTCTACGCGTTCATGAGAAAATGGTCATGGCAGACAGACGAACGACAAAGTGAACCTATAAGGTTCTCTTTCTTCCTTTTGAGGACCCTAAAAAGGGTGCAGTGTCGCTCTATCGAGCAGCCAAGTGGAGTACATCTACTAAGGTAGGTCGCCGTAACTAATTTGGAGAACGCTTTCAGCGTAAGGCTCCTGTGCTGGCAGCGATGTGCGGAGTTTCAGGGGCCGTACCATTGATCGCTTAAGATTAAAACATTATTAGAATAGAGACGGCTATTACAGCGTATAGCGCCATCCCGCTCTCGCTGCCATTTACTAGTTTTAGTTTTTACTAGTTTTAGCGATTACGGAAAGAGGGATAGTTGGCAACGCGCATACTTTAGCAACAGGTTTTTAGGGTGGGAATCGCTATCTTTCGAGAGTTTCAATACTCCCATTTCCTTAAAAAATAAATATATTATCACGCCTGTTCTCCCCCGTAAGGTTATGTTAAAAATGCAGCTACTGGGCTGGGTACTAGTTTCAGAATGTAAACTGTTACTGAAATCTTTTCTAGTCGGAAAAACTCTTCAAACCGTGGTTAATAGTCGCACTCGTGATTAACTAGGCTAGGCATCAATAAAGATAGATATGACTTCATATTAAAATGAAAATATAAGGCTTTTAAATTGAAACAAAGAGACTTTTCAAATGTGACACTAAACAGAAAATACTCTAATGTTTACTTGCGTATAAATTTCACATTCCTGAAATT
Organism: Schoenobius gigantellus; assembly: GCA_963935595.1. Taxonomy (NCBI): domain Eukaryota; kingdom Metazoa; phylum Arthropoda; class Insecta; order Lepidoptera; family Crambidae; genus Schoenobius; species Schoenobius gigantellus. Next base: position 12,443,789 of record OZ012544.1, on the reverse strand, counting down.
GGCATGAATTGCACTTAGACTAACAAAACAACAATTCGCAGTAATTTGACAGCATCCAATTACTTCCAGTAAGGGCGGCGCACCGCCTCAGTAATAGCTTACAATGTACCGACAACTGAGTGAACTCATTGTTTTCAAATTGCCGTCACAGCTCGTTCGCTATGAATATATTCAATAACACTACGTAATTGTAGTACAAATGTGTGTGAAGTATGACTCAGTTGGATTGCATGATTGTAAACAAAGTATACTATGGTCTATATATGCTAATAATACAAAACAATAGAGTGATATTAAGGTTTTTCAGCTTCAAAAGTCGGCGGAAACAAATTATCCTTTCAGTATTTTCTCGGTATAAATATTTCTACGCACGTGGGACTTGTTCCGATGAGAAAATTACATGGCTACAGCATCTCATATGTCATGTCAAAAGTTAATAAATTAGCATGCTTGTAATAGACGTTTGGTTTAATGATTTAACTATCTCACTCACTGGATACGTCCAGCCACCAGAGTGTATAGACGTGTCCATACAGTGCTCATACATTATCATTTTACTTCTGATGTAACTAGACGTTATTTTGAACTGCGCCGAATATACCTACATTGTTCTTTTTTCTATGTGTTTTTTTTTTAATCTCTAATCCATTTTGGCCTTACTAATGTTAAAAATGTTTATTAACCTATGTACATTGTAACGCTGTTGAATTACTGAAAAAAAAAATAATTAATGAAACACAGCATAGATATTAAGGGGGCAGCATGTGATATTACGTCGATTAACCCACAATATCCGCATGTAAAAATGACTTGGCTCGCAGGATATTCTTTTAAATTTTCCCCGTACCTCTAAAGTCCCTTAGTGTAGTTGCTAGTTGTCGCAATCGTTTGCCACCGAATATGACAGATGTTTGTCATGTAGGTTCTAGTAACTACATACACTGATACGACAGCGAGACATCAAAAAGAAACACGTGCGCACTGCGTATTGAATACTTAGTGATGAATAGACTATTGGACGAGAAAAGTAGAGCACCATGTGCTCAACATTAATAATGATGATATGTAATTCAACGTTTAAGTACTCTTAAGTTTCAAACAACTGAATGAGACTGTAGAGATTATGCAATAATTAATTATTTTTCTATTTCGTGCAAGTGAATTTGGCTTCTAGTAGACCTTATTTCGTCTTCTTTTAATGTTTACTTTCAAATTCTAAAAATACGGTGCGATGTTGAAATACTAAAAGCCGACAAATAAATTTAAAATATTAGAATGGCTTTATTTCAATGATGGTTTAAATAGTTCCAACTTCGTCAACGAAAAATAATAAAATTGTTGTTGACAGGACTCGTTTTTACTTTCTCTTCTGTAGATTTTGTTACCTAGGTACCCGGTGCCCAGCTTGGCGACGCCAGCGCAACAAACTCAACGCTGCGCTGGGAGGTAGTAACGGAATGGGGGGCTGTCGCCTCCTTCTGCGAGGATGTCATCTCGCAGAAGGAGGCCGCGGAGAGGGAGCGGGAGGCAGAACTTCAAGCCGCTCCCATCCGTCGCAGACGGAGAGGCAGGAAAAGACGGGCATTCGCACAAGCGATGCCCATCTAATGACCCTGCCGTGGAGGCCTGCGTGCACGGTTGGTCCCGTGCACGCCGCCGTAAGGCCCTCCGATCGCCCCTTGGCGATAGCCCGACCAATTGGTCGGGCTTGCTCGGGCGCGTTGATGGCGGAGTCGCAGTGGGTTTTAGTGGTTTTTTAGTGGTGTTTTAGTGGGTAGGCCTGGCACTCTGCCGGGAGAGCCCCACACACGCTCGCAGTCTAGCTAACGGCGAAGACGGTGCGCTTACGCATTTCCACCCGAGAAAAAGTAACCGAAGTAATAAATTCATTTTTTCAAACGATAAAAAATGTTTATAAATATAGTGTTTTTTGTCAACAGTTCCTGGCAATATACCGCAACTATAAATTAGACATAAAAATATGTTTACGACAAGTATTGCGCAGATTGTATCATTTTAAATGACGACTTCGCACAGCAGGAGATTAGCATTTTAGATAGTAAATGCAAAAGGTTCTCTTGCTACCACTAAATATAATTATCATACTTGTTGTAATTGTCGTGTAAGTTATTGTTGTTGTCACTATAAATTGAAGCTTCTCAGTACGCAACATACAAATATTACTTGAGATCTAACTAATCACTAAAGTATATTATTAATACATAAAATCTATCATTTTTTTAATTGTGAATACTTTTTCATAGAAATACATTAAGCACCATTTGAATTAAAATTTGTTATCATCCTATAATTCAAAAGGCTTGGCTCCGAGCTTTTTAAAAAGTTGGAGACTACTATAAGAAGCATCATATCAGGAAAACCATTATTTGCAAAAATTAAACCCTCTTACTATTAAGTAGGTCGCAATGATATTCAATCACAGTAGTAATGATACCGCCGAATACCGGAACACAAGGATGCTAATGTCTTTATTATCATGCCAGATTTCCGCAAGACGGTACAAGGACTTAGCCAGATCAACGTAGATAAAACACGCCTAACAAACACATAACTATAATCTCATTCTGACCCCAAAAAGAATCAAACATCGACACTTCTAGGTGAATCCAAACCAGGGAGCTAAATATTGTCTTGTAAAATATATTGTGCGGGATAGAATTCCACAACCTTGCTGCGTGAACAGTAAAGGAATCTGGCCCCCTAGACAAGACGCATTTCGATAATCGCTAACGCAATAGCTAGAAGGAAAATGTATGCGATTTAACATGCAAGCCCTCGCTTAGCTTTCGAGCGCAATTGTCAAATCTCATACATTATCCATTTAGCGATTGCGTTAGCGATTATCGAAAGACATCTTGTCTAAGGGGGCTGAGTAGAACTGAGTTGAGTTGGAAGGGGAGAGTTAACTTGGAATCTACAAATAGAGTCAGGTGGATGGATGAAGGCAAATCGCTCACGCAATTAGGAAGGACAGGATGGTTTGATGAGAATACTAAAAAGACTTTTTATTAAGATCTGCTGACAAACTATGTCAGCAGATCTAAAATATGGCGCTTGAATTTTTGTTTACACAAGCAAAGGGCAGGTGCTGTCAGTCGCTTTGCCTCAGAATAAGTTTATGCCCATGCAGAGACAGTACAGCCCATAACTTATTAACCTATTCAAAGACAGGCCGAGCCCATTCAATACCAAGTTAAGAATGTTACCGCCGCTAACTGCGCCTATAAAGTAATATAAAGTAACAGTTCAGCCCGTAGACACGGGCATAGAATTGATTTGTTCGAGCTGCGATTTGTGTGCGACGTATTTCAGTCAGGCAGCTCTTGGCTCGCTTCCACGGCGCTCGCTATATGTCAATAGTTCCCGACCAAATGGAGATTCGTCACGTGTCATTTGTTTGTTTATTTTTACATACCTAAGATGTTGTGTAGTGGCATTTACTGGGTTATTTTTAGCGAGTTATCGTTATTTGAAAATAAGGTATCGTAAGGAAGCGTTTTGCTCGTCGGCTGGTAATAGACTATGTGATGTCACAGTATGCAGCATCCTCTAGAGCAGGGGTGACCAACCTGTCGATCGCAACTATTAATCCAGTCAATCGTGGCAAATCAAAAAACATATTATAAAATGCAAAAAAAATCGATCACATTTCATTATTCTAACCGGCACCACGGGTCGCTCTCGTACCACTTGGTGCAGATTCTTAGCAACCATGGTTGCTTTGTCCGCTATCTGCACCGCATCGGACGGGAAGCGACCCCCGAGTGCGATCACTGTGGCGCCGAAGAGGATACCGCGCAGCACACTTTAGCGGTGTGCCCCGCCTTCTCGGAGTGCCGTGAGCTGACCGCCGTCATCGGCGATGACCTCTCCCTCCAGAACGTGGTCTGTGCCATGCTGGAGGGCGAGAGGACGTGGGACGCGGTAAACTCCTTCTGTGTGGACGTGATGACGCAGAAGGAGTCCGCGGAGAGGGCCAGTCAACCAGCGGGGCCCTGGGTTGGGAAGCCCTGGCCCTGCATTGCATCGGTTGCCGCCAGTTGCTGATCCCCTGGATGCCCCGGGGATCACCGGCCTGCCCCTTTTAGGGGAGTTCGCCTTAGGCGAGCAGACGCCGACGAGGTCGTGGATGTGTTCATCCGAGTTCCCATGACCTTGTCAAGCAGCGACGCGTCCCTTCTCTAATCTAATAATCTAAAGAAAATAAAGTCAAATCCAAAAAATTGGAAAGAAAATTTGAATTAATCGAAACAATGATTTAATCTATGGTCAATGGAAATATACAGAAAAATATAAACAGTTGTTTCTTAAGACTTGTACGGCACAGCTCAATGCATAATACTTGCCTGAGGTGCATTCTTAAAAATTCCACCAACGTTGGACACAATGAAGTTTGCATAGAATTCTCCGACGAAACGGAAGACGCGCCGCGCCATGGCAACGTTTCACACATAACGTCCGTTACTTTTCACTCCTTTTGCTAAACGCAAAGTACACAACCTCATTTTTCAAATTCACAAGTTTGATATTGTTTCTATGTACACAACCTATTCGATTTGTATATGTTTAACGATGCTAACATAGTGTGTGAAGAAGCGTGCAATTGCTTTTTAGGCGTCTGAGCGGCAATATAGTGTTAAGAATTGTTTTGTTACTTTCATCAATTATTCGATTTTGGAAAACTTATCTTTAAGCCTTATCTAGTTCAGTATTAGACAAAATTCGTATGAGATCGAAATGATATAGAAAACTTAATTTTAATGGGGTCAAGTGACTTTAAGGTTTTTATAGTTTGTGCCAACATTGTAATTGTTTACAATAGCTTTTCCCATGTAAATTCGATAAGACGCCTGGCCATCACTGAAAGGAGACTTTGTACCAGGGTCGCCTGCTTGGGTATCTGCATCTTACCTATTTCTTCCGCAAAGCAGCGGCAGCATTTCTGTGTTCCGGTTTTAAAGGTAAGATATGGCAGTGAAATTACCGGGTACCGTGACTTAAGATCTAATGTCACAAGTTGGCAACGTACGCTGTGGTTCTTGTGGGGATTGCCAACTCAGTTTTATAAAAAAATATAGCAAAGCTATTGTCGGAAATGTTGCTATATACCTATTCATCAACAATTAGTTTAATTGTGAAATAGAGAGCAAGGTGAAAACATAGAGGCAAATACATATTACTCCAAGCTTCTCTTATAGAACAGAAACTTAAAACCTACCATTTTGTTTCAGCTCTGAGCTATGACGTGCGATCGATGCAAAATAATTTGCTGCAAATTTCAGTTTTACCAGTGTTTAATATGATTTAATATCTGATACCTGTGCAAAGCAATTACTCTTTTTAGCGACAAACAAGATTTGATCAACGTGCAACGGTGCATGTTTTGTTAATCCTTAATTGCCTCTATTTTATACACCGAATGTTACTATCTACCTACATCTCTCCGATTCTCTCCTTACTCTATGCCCCAATCAAATTGCATCGCAGCAATTATATCAGTGTCGTCTGTCAAGACAACAGTGATAAAGTTAAATCTGAGCACGGACATACAAGTGAGTGCTGGCACGTTTCGTAATGCAACTGCTTATCAAACTATGTCCATTACAAGTATTGCACATTGACATATCAAATGTTTATATTCAATTTGTTTATGCCTATCAATCGATTGAGAAATTAAATAGCATACGCCTAATTATGTTATCGTCTGTGTTGTGTGCACATGTTTTTTTCAATTAGGTATCTAAATATTATTTCCTACTTATCTTTCGATCTCTACACACAAAATAATGATGTAAACAGTATTTACTGTTGACCCGAATAGCACAAGCGGAAATTACTTTTATAGCTAGTTAACTTCATTAAGACGTAAGTAGATAGTAGACTTTTACGCAACTGTATATCAAGGTATTAGTGACGGTGTCCCATTTCTTTTAACAGTGAGTCCAAACCATGATCCTAATTTGAAAATCACTGAAAAATTCTCCCGGAAACTTCATAAATTTTCCGTTTTTTTTCTAAATTTTCTGGTGTTATAAAACTTATTAAACGTGAGAAATCATATTCTGTCAAAAAACCATAATAAATACACAAGAAATAAACTTCACATCATACTTCACAACAATAAACATCATACTGCGCGCGGAATCAGCTGTTTGGGTCATCGAACGCCATCGCACCGGTGTGAGCGGAACAAAAATGATACCTACGCGCCATACATTGCGTAACATGAATAAACATTAAAACTCCTTTTTTCGCTTTAAAAGATTTTCCGGGAAAATAAACATCGGTAAACAAATATTAACATTGGTTAAAAGAAATGGGACACCGTCACTTATACCCGGTATAACATAATAACATTGATCTAATATTTATTTTATTTATTTATAATGTCCTCCTAACCGATATTCGGTCACGGCGGCCAATCTCCACAGAGACTAGCCATATGCGCAGGAGATATTATAGTGCACAAGTGACTGCGCAAACGCAAGTGCACTCTCTGTTCCTTCACTCGCCTAGTCCGATGGGACGGCTAACCGACACGACCGGGGCTAAATCAGGCGCAGGACCCACTGTTTAACGTGCCTTCCGAAGCACGGAGGAACTTGAGATGTTTCTTATTTTGGTCACCCATCCTAGGACTGACCACAGCGAACGTTGCTTAACCTAAGTAATCGTTCGCTGAGTGCTCGCGCCAATGCGCCACCAAGCTACCCACAGACACACATTCTATAACCACTGAGTTTATTAATATTGTTATAATACACATTGTATGCACATTCGACATATAACCACTGAGCCCAGCAACGCGTTGCCGGATCACAAGGCATACTCTTGAATCAATTCCAATCGATCGACATTGAGATTATGATTTTTGTGCGCTTGAGTTTCCACATTGGACCCGTATTGCGCAGATATTGAGTGAACCAAACTCAGTGCTATTTATTTTTTCCATTGATTTTTTTCATTCAAGATTCGGATCCAATTTGTCGCTAGTGTTGCTAAAAAGCGTTCGAAAAATCACAATGTCAATGTCGATCGATCAGAATTAGTTCAAGAGTAAACCTACGGGTAGTATATCAATATTTTTGTATTGGATATATTGCGTAAAAGAAGGATATAATCGGCAGTTGGCACCTACAGTATCCTGCAAGCTCAAAGCATGAAATATCCGGTAAGTTTGAGGGGATTATGCTTTAATCCGATCATTGTGGTCGATATTTCTGCCAGTCCTCGAGTAAAAAGAGGCATTTAGTCGGATCACGGCTGCGTTATCGACGCAATACTTATCTTAACGCTTGAAACAAACTATTGTGTCGTGTTGTGTTGTGACGCGCCAGAAGCGTATCGGTTTCATACATTTTATATGGCTAGAAACACATTAGCGCCACGACACAACACACCGTAATAATGTGTTTTTAGCCATATTAAATGTATGCAACTGATACGCTTCTGATGCATCACAACACAACACGACACAGTAGTTTGTTTCTGCCTTAACGCCTGGGAGATGAGTTTATCGTCTAATTAATGATTCGCAAACTAAATAAAGAACTATAAAATATTATCATTGACTCGATCACACACATCAAATAGAGCATCAAATTTAATATTACCTATAACTTGTTTCTGGAATAGAATAGTTATTGGAATTTGAAAAACACTTCAAAATGCCTGAGCGAAATTGATATTTATGTAACGTGTTCTGAGAATTTCGCTCGTGTTGATAACCACGTCATGTTATCACATATTTTTCATCATGACAGAGACAACGAAATCTTTATACGCTTATTTTCAATGTTTACTTATATATAGAAGTTCGCAAATTTTAGCGAGGGACTTCCCGGTATGTACAGTAAGCGCCATATCAAGCTTTACATTTGCACTACGAAAACCGCTGCTATTCCGAGCGAAATAAGGGTGGTCCCAAGGTCAAACAGTATAGCTTGACGCGGCGCTTACTGTACGTACAGTCAATGAAATTGAATGATTGGCAGGTTAAAGATGTGTTGATTTTGTCGTAATAAAAAAACTAATAAGCGCTATGGTACACAACACAGTGTCTTGTGGTAGTTCGTGCCTTAGAGCATTCAGATAAATGATCTAAGATTGGTGCCATACGACTAAATAGAAATAATTAAACTATAGCAGCTCCTCTGTGGGTTGCCATCATAACCTGCTGTTTTATTTCATTTTGTTTTATTAAAAACTTATCTTATCAGTGGAACGATACTTTATCAGTATGACGTGTCACATAATAAAGCATTAAAAATGAACGCGAATTATTTTTGAAAGCTTAAGTTTAAAAAAATAATTAATACCTCATAATCTAAGTATTTACATATCAAACGATTCGCGCGCTTCTAAACGTTTGTGCTATTAATTATTTCCACATGTGCTTATAATGGATCTAAATTAACCAAATCATTTTTGTTTCATAATTAGCAGATGCCGCGAGAATTACGTAATCGAGGCAGGAATTGCCCATTTAAAATATACATATAAAAATGACTACAGGAACATCGGACAGTAAGGTTACTTGTTACGCGCTTAATATTGAAATTAAAATTTTTGTGCGTATTTACAGTTGTAACGTCAAATCTGGATATTTTCATAACAACTGACAACTCTGCTAATTTAATTTAATTTTATCGTTTGTATTTTTTTCAACACTTTTTCGATAGATAACTTATTCACATTCCTACTAAATCAATCTAGTTCGTTGATGTCTTTTATATTACCACTTACTTTTAAAAAAAATAACACTATAACACAAATAGTGCGGTTATAGATCTATAACCGCACTATTTGCGATAGACGCGTGTTTTATAGCTGCTTTATGTATCTAAAACCGGTGAAATGAGATCCACTTTACGAACAAGTGTGCTGACAATTTTTTAAATTAGCTGACCCGGTGAACTTAATAAATCTAAATAGAGAATCCCGAAGTGTCATACCGTCAGTTTCCCACATTTTCCATACAAAATTATCATCATGGCTTTATATTATAACTAGCTTTTCTTTAGGATTTTCCCTATTATTTTTCTATATAAACCAAAAATATTTAAACCGGTCTTGCCTTTTTCAGTTGTAGTGAGACTAACGAACGACGATTTATTTCTAATAATGAAAAAATATTTTAAAGGGTCTTTACCATCTTTAATTCTCAATATTTACTCATAGATAAGTAATAATACTGCAAAAGTGCAAAAGATCCGTTCAAGACCTATCTTATAGTATAGAGAAATCTATAGGTACGCTATATTTCGGTAGTCATGCAAAGAGGTCGCAAACCGCCAACAAGTCATACACCAACATCCAAAGGTAACAATTTCAGTTGAAGCCATAAATTCGTTAAATCTGTTTTGACGTTAGTGTAACTCCCCGGGTAGCTATCACAAAAGTTTTCGAAACAGAATATTGTTCCGAGGGGACACGTAATCTGTCTCTTGCGGCAAATTAGTCAACGGCACAGGTACCTACACTATAGACCAATATCTACAATTACTTTTTAATTTAAATTAAGCGCATTCGCACGTGTTTTTAAAGTCACAGATGGCATATCCCACTGTTGAACGTATAATTATGACTATAATAGATATAAAAACACTCACTGACATAAAATTCTCTTCAACCACAACATAATACTTAAAATATTCAATATTATCCTTGTTTATGTAGGTGCTTGTATATGGCACATATAGAAGGGGAAAAAGGTGACTGTTTAGAAACCGAAAAATCATTCACGAGGAGAAATTTTAATTATATATATCACGGCGAAAAAATGTTATATAATACGCTACGCATTATATAACAACAACTCTCCAGCCATTCAATACAAAAAACACCATCTCGTAAAGAAAAAGTTATTGTTCTTTGAATTGCATTTGCTAACTTCAATATTTAGTATAATTTCCTCCAGGAGGCATTGGTTTGTCTCAATCCATATCGTTTAGAATAATACTTTAAACAAACGGGTCCTTTGAAGCGCTTTTCTGTGATCGACCCCATTAGGCTCTTATAACATTTGACAAATTGTAACACTCGCTCGTTACGACGACCAACAACTTAGGCCAATGATACAAATAGCGGGCAATAAAAGTATACCACTGTTTCCACACAGAAGCTACTCAAGTTAGTAAAAATACACAGTGTGGCTTCGTAAATCAAATATGAAAGCTTGTCACTGCCACCCGTCCGCCCACTCATTACCACTACGCGTCGCCCCACGCCAGAGTTGCCACCTGTCTAGATTCCGCAGGGACAGTCCCGATTGTTAAACGACTTAAAAAAAAGGATGTATGTTTGTATGTATGTTTGTCCGCGATTATCTCTCGTTTGGCTGAATCGATTTTGATGCGGTTTTCGAAAAAGTATTTGTTACGTTTAGGAGTAGGTTTTGGTATTTTAAACTAACTGGAAATTTTGAAAAAAAAATTTTAGAAAATATAAAACCGACTTCAAAAACACCAAAAAGTCATAAATAATATAAAAATACAAACCACATCATAGTTTTATATTGAAGTCGGTACCAAGCAATGATCACCTGGAAAGTCTTAAAAAATATAAGAACAAAATTAATGTAAGTAATTAGTTAAAATTTGGCACCAACTTCAAAATAAAACTGTGATATTGTTGGTATCCTTATATTATTATGTCATATTTTCCCGACAACCTACAATTTTTTTCTGTTTTTTAATGTTAACACGTGACGACTATGAAGAAGACTCTATTTTTGTAAATGAACAGTTAAGATTTTTATTCACTACAGGAAAGCTCGTATAATTGAATGGAATTGAATAATGGTTTTGTAATATTTTAATATTACAAATCTGATATTTGCATGCTGAAAAGTAAAACATGATGAACTTCACCAATATTATAACTCAACTATCTATAACTCTATATATTTAATCTCATATTTAAGTAAAATAAATATCTGTATCTGAACTGGCTTTCTTTTCCGCTCTGATAATACGACAACGTTATTATGCCAACATTCTTAAGCGAGATATATGTATTAACTGTTAAATTGATGTAGAGTTCATGCAAATCAGTCCAGAATAATAAAAAACTTGAGCAAGGACCAAAATATCCAGCCAAGCTTTTACAGTCAAATGGTGAAGATAAACTTAAACTCCCGACTGTTTTCAACGAAAAACGAATTGTCCCGATTTTTTTCTAATGTTGGCAACCCTGTTCCATGCTCCATGGGAAATCAGACGGGCTGATCGCTGCCGAACGTCAGAAACCGATCGGCCCGTTAGACTGCGTAACATGTTGACAGACAATTTAAATACCACGGTAATCCGCAACTGGAATTATAACCATTCCATTTTGAAATTAGTCGATTTCTTTAGAGGCTTAGCGTTAGTAAAGTGCATTCAAAAAGAAGAAAAGTAAAAAATTTGTAGAATAAAACCCGAACTTCGACAATTCCAAAATGCATTTTCTAAAAAAGTGTTTCGTACCATCGTCGCTGTCTGACACAAACACAATAAATCTACCAAATCAATAAATCTGATTCAAGCGACTAGTTAGAGAATATCAAATCATAAGATGATAATGTTATGAGAACGAAATATACATGTGAGACTATTTAGAAACAGAATTAAATAAGTGGGAAAACAAATTTAAATCCCACATAAACCATTGATTGGACCTTCACAATTTATTTACCAAATAACTATTCAATGATATGAATCAAAGAACTAATGAAGCATTTCGAAACCTTCGTGTAACTTACTCGACTTTCATAATTTCAACTTGTCAAATACTCGAAAAGTAAGAAAATTTACATTAATGGAACTCAAAGCTTTTGAATTGATCATTAAAATATTTTCGTTGAAATAGACAAGTCTCCGTAAGCACACTTAAGTGCTCTTAACTATATTAACACCTAATTCCGCCTACTCAACTCCCCGATGATATTCTTGGAAAATAATTTCTCACGAGAATTTGATTGCGTAGATTAGAGTATCATCTATGTTCTTATTCGATAAATTGCACTAATCCTTCTATACTATTAAATTACAGGTTTGTAATTTGTAAATTCAAATTCAATGTCGTTTAATTATATTGGATTATTACATAATCATTTTTGCACGTCAAAGAAGCTACGCCATAGGTTCACAAGTCTACACTTCTGCACAATTCTTCAACTTAATACACAAATACTTTGTGACACGACGAAAAAATATGAAAATAAACTGATTTGAAGAAATTCAGCACAGATTCTTTAGAACCTGGTGAATGTAATAGTAGATTAGTAGCTAAGGGCTGTAAGGCATCAATTGCAGCCCGAGATAATTAGGCGCACGAGCGCAGCGAGGGCGCCTATATTTCGAGGGTGCAATTGGTGCTTACACCCGAGCTAACTACTCTGCTTTACATCTCGATTGTGAGGTAAGTAGGTCCTTATTACTCCCAAATGGGGCTTGTAGGTGACCAATAAGCGCTCTAGGATAATAATCTAGCTTGGAAAGCCCTAGGGCGGTAAGTAATAAAAAAACACTTCACTATTTCAAAAAGTTCGCGTACATCTAACCATCATACTGACAATAAATTACTTACAGCCTCAAGGCTTTTCTAGCTACATTATTACCCTAGAGCGCTTATTAGTCACCTACAACAAGCCCCATTTAGGTGTAATAAGGACCTACTTACCGAACATGAGAGATGTAAAATAATTTAACAATTTAATAATCACTTCAGTGTTTTACAAAATCCCGATATTATTACAGAGTAATAGTACAAAATCTGAAACTAATACAAAATGGCACAGCAATAGATGTTCGAAATTTAAAATGTCTTTGTAAGCCAAACTTTAAGCGATCAGTATAAGCGGCTCCATCTAACCAAATTTCCCGCGTGTGTATGTGTCAATTTTATAAACGAGCTCTGTGATCGTTTGATCGCGCCGCGGCGGAACCACTGCATCAGCTCTGACCGATCACTCTTCTCTAATTGGGTGCCATAGGGCTGCCACTGTCATTATAGATTTGAAGAATTATTCGATGAGATCTTGTCTCTGTATTTTAGCCCTAATTTGTAGTCAAAGAACCTTTCATTCTCGATGGGATGAAAAATATTTCTGTATGTTTTAGTTCGAGGTTTAGAGGTTTTGGGGCTATGAGGCTGTAACTAGGTAAATTGCTTAATTTCTTTCATCATCATCATCATCATCACAGCTCATATACGTCCCCACCGAGGGGCACGAGCCTTCCCTAACAAGTTCTGTTAGGGCGATTAGGCCTTAGTCAAACCACGCAGACCCAGTGCGGATTAGTTGACTTCACATACACCTTTGAATTACTTCGCAGGTATATGCAGGTTTCCTCGCGATGTTTTCCTTCACCGTAGCAGCGTCAGATAAATGTACGTATGAATATCCTGAAACGGAAAACACATTGATACATGGCAGGATCGATCGCGGGCCTCCCGATTCTACTCGGGGCACAGTCCAGTGCCGAGGCCACAGCGCCACCGACGCTCAGCTAATTTCTTTAATTCATCGTATTTCATACAAAAAAATCATACACACATAATCATAAGGAACTTAGATATAGGACGTAGGTTTAATCTAACAAATTCAATCATACAGCGAATTTTCTTGACAGCGTTGACAGCCCTGCGAATGCAATGGACTCAGATTGATATTGATAACGGAATACGTCAGCTGCCTAGACCAGTGGACGCCTGCGAGATGGACCGCAACGTCCATTGCCAATCGTTAAACGAGAGCACAGTAAATATCGGGAGTATACATTTTGTCAAGTATAAGTTGACTTTCCAGAGGGGGCGCCACTGGAAGGACAAAAATGATTTCAATGCAATTTCACGGCGGTTTACATTATTCCGTGCTAATAAAATAGTTAAATAATAACTGTATAAACTTTCTTAACAAAAGATGAGAAAATAGGTAAAATTGTTAAAACGTACAGTCAAATTAGTTCTTTTTTGCTGCTTGCCAACTTATAATGGTCAGACTTCATTCTCAAAAAAGGCGTTTAAACACCTGACGCTCAACACGTATAATCTATGCAAATATATGGCCGAATAGAGCACTTTTTATATAAATATTTTCACAGCTTTAATATTTCAAGTTTATTCAAGCATATCTAATTACAAACACACACTACTTGTGTACATAAGAAAATATGCCATTCCCCTGTTCCTTGGTTAACATCAACACCAGACTATGTAGTATCCCGAATGGAAAGGTCAAAATATAAATATCTAATGGAACTGGTACTTTGACTAAACATTTGCATGTTGCGCAAATGTAAGTAGATACGAGAATTCAACATATGTTAAATAACATCTAGTGGACGCAGCAACACCCGTAGTTTGCATAAACATGATAAAGGAACCCACTTATACAAATTTACAGCTGTGGAAATCACTATTTCTCGAGATCTTCAGCAAGGCTTACATAACTGATGGTTAAATCTTTAAAGCGAGCTACTGTGTAAAATAACTTGAGTGTTTTGTCGCTTTTTACAAATCAAGTGTAACGTTCTCAAATGATGTGGTTTTTTTCTGTATGTGTTATTTTGGTGATTATTTCGTTATTGGAATCTCCAACTGACATATTTTTGTATTCTTAGTATTTTCATGTTTCATCATCACAGCTCATATACGTACCCACCGAGAACACGAGCCTACTCTAACTAGTTAGGACTATTAGGCCTTAGTCAAACCACGCTGGCCCAGTGCGGATTGGTTGACTTCACATAAACCTTTGAATTACTTCGCAGGTGAATGCAGGTTTCCTCACGATGTTTTCCTTCACCGCAGGAGTGTCAGATAAATGTACATATTAATTCGTGAAACGAAAGATACATTGGTAGGTACATGGCAGGATTGATCGCGGGCCTCCCGATTCTACTCGGAACACAGTCCAGTGCCGAGGCCACAGCGCCACCGACGCTCTCTCATGTTTGTGTTTGATTTTGTTATTGCTAACTTTGGGTGACGGTATGTGATAACTACCGATCATGGACATCTGCAATGCCAGAGGCATAGCTCAGATACTGCCTACCTGGAGAGAAGAGCTCCTTTTAAACCTCATTTGAAGTTGGTCATATCGTAGCGCTACACACTGCAGCTGGCAGTTCGTTCCAGAGTCTGCACGAACGTGGGAGAAATGAACGCTGGAACCGAACTGTGCTCGACTAGATCGGTTCCAGGTGGTACGGATAAACTCTACTGTTGTTGACGAAGACTACACCATTGTAAACAGATCCTCGGAGCACTCCCCGTTAAAGAGCCGATAGAGCACGCAAAGAGAACCAAAAGATCTCTTTGCTCCAACATCTCAGCGGTAAATAGAGATCGGTATCCATACTGGAGTTCAATTTTTAAGAATTATTGTTTTTTGTTCAACATTAATACGGAAACAAAACCAAAATTCATTTTAGTACATCCAACGTCTATAGCCAGCCCCAGTATCGTTATGTTACGCATTGCTACAAATGCATCGATAGATTTAAAAAAGCTGCTGCTGTTGTGTAATAAAACAATTATATTTTTTCAATATATCGAACTAACAACTGTTAGTTTCATATTTGAACGAGATCTATTGCAAATTGGCTACAAGACTGAAAACCAAACGATTGTCGACGTGAGCGTTGAATACGACATCCGTCGGCAGAAAGGGCCTCATTAGTTTTGTTATGTCACTTCTGTGGACACAATGAAAATCTATATGCTACTTACGAGTATAGATGTACCACAAAATGATATCCATAAAGATAAGATTGGTTTTAACAGGATTAAGAATGTGTTATTTATTGCTTGTTCCCAACCACTGATCCCACGGACAAACATACAAACAGTTTTGTGGGAGGTATTTTGTATTTACAATAAATAAATAATAAAAAAATATTCATTCGTGACAATGTAATCGGTCGAATATAATTAAAGATATACTTTAACAAATAAAATTATTATTTTTTAAGTCGAACTCATATTTTCAGTGGTTTCAGCAAATAAGGAATATCTGATAAATTTCACCTTTACGATTTGTGGGACTTTTTTTTGTTGATCCAAAGATTTGCTCTATATACCCTGAAAAAGTGAACATGGTGTGAAGGTGATGAAGATAGTATATGATGTAATTATGTTGCTGAGAGAATTATTCACTCCAATCACTTTTGCTTTGAATATACATTTTGGTAACACAGCTTACAAAAAAAGGATGGTTTTCGAATTGAACTTCGCAAAGCAAATCCATGAACATGGAAATGGAGTCACACCATTTTGTATTCTTGACCCGCCATCACCACGCATAATGCTATTGTTATAAAGCTCGCCCAATAACTGCCGGGAGCGCGAAGCCTCATTGCGAATTCTTACTGCGAGGTTTACCTGGAACAAAATAAAACATTTACATTAGTACCACGGCCTTTTCACTTGAATATTCATCATGGAATCGATACTGTCAACTTGGACGAGACTAAGATTTTATGAGTTCCAGGGGGTCTGTCATCTCGGGAGTTCTCCGGTGAATTAGGCTCATCGCGGATGGTCTCCAAAACAGCAGAAGGCACGAGAGAGGTTAGTGTGCTGATAAACCTCTAGTGAAAGTCCACGAGACTGGGGAATCAGTGACAGTCACAACACAAGGAACATTATAATAGTATGATATATGAGAAACTTATCATGGCTCTACGTACTACACCTGTTGACAACATATAATAAATAGTAAACTAATATTTTTTGTTACTGGCAATTGCCCTTTTACCGGATATGAACTAGACAATTTGTAACTTGTACGTGAACTGACTTTGTCTGTACTCTTCACGTGTGCTCCGCAATTAAAATGATCAAATTCTATCTTTGGCGTTTTCCTCGGCTCCGAACCACACCAGCAAGCAACGAAACTAACAGTCCACTGCTCCCACATTTTGGTCCTTCGAGCCGGATATGGACTAGATAATTTGTAACTTGTACGCGAACTGACTTTATCTGTACTTCACGTGTGCTCCGCAATTAAAGTGATCATATTCTATCATTGGCGTTTTCCTTGGCTCCGAACCACACCAGCAAGCAACGAAACCAACAGTCCACAGCTCCCACAACACGACGCTGAGCCCCGCCCCACTTTCTTTCTGAAAGTGCTATTAGGGTTACGTGGACACTATAAGGATCATAAAACGATACGAACTGATAAAGGTGCACAACGCTTTACATACTCTTTGCTGTTAAATAATAGATGAATTATAATAGAATAGAATAGAATAGAATTTTTATTTAAGAAAATAATGACAATTTACAACTATAAATAACTTATAAGTAGGTTTCTTAATAATTATTATCTTTGTGTGTGTTAATAATTAAAAAAATAGTAAACGTTTACGGATTTAGTGTGTTACTTAAATAACATAAACTAGGTAATATGACACATTGACTTGAAGAATTTTTATAGTAGTAGTATAACCTCTTGATGACTATTGCTACCCGACTGAAAAATAAGTAGTTATTGTGGTAATGAGGTCAATCACGAAACTGATGACCCAGGCAAAATGTACGTTGTTAGCTATTTACTACATTCTACTTTAAGTATATTAGTATTTATGGTATAATTAGGCGCCTCGGTTTTGATCGCTTCCGTGGTCTTGTGGTTGAGAGTACCCCATATGGATTTAAAGGTGGGGTGTACGATTCCCCATTGGAGCAAAAGTTTTTCTGCTTGGTTTTGTTGGTTGTATAGGGCTTCTGAGCCCACCTGGCTAGCTCTCACCGTTTTACTCAAGTTTGTCGCCACGATAACAATAGTGATTATAACATCGTGACCCGACAATTAGAGGTAAGATTGCTGGTTCCTCAGTTGTTAAGGAACTAGCTATCTTACCTCGTTGAGTCCAGGTGAAGCTCGCTTCCACCTTCGGCCTTACCGTCACTTACCCTCAGGTGAAGTGAAGGCCAAGAGCTTCCCAGTGTTGTTTAAAAAATAATAATCACTTCCCAAAACACCCTATACATGATGCATGGTAATATTGGACAATGGCGTCCCTGGCCGGAATGTTTCCACACCAATTATCGAGTGAAGTGGCGCGGAACGAGATATGCGTTTTGCTCACTTGTATCAAGTGACAGTTCACAATTCGCGGCACTACGCGTCCTGTCACGCTCTGTTTTATTCAACACCAGCATTTGCCACCGATTTTACCTGTGTTGATCGTAAAGGGCGTTTGTATACTCATCGTCAATAGGGATGATGATATTTTATTGTTTTGATGTAGGTTTTTAGAAATATTTGAACACGTATTAAGTGAATCTTTTTTTATCTTACTTACCCAGCCAAAAACATTAGACGATACATTGATTCAATACGTCGCCTGACGACATACGTAGGTATTTTTTTTACTTTACTAGTGATGTGTTTAGAAGTGGTCCTGTTTATCTCAGTAGTATTTAATTCGATAAAGCAAGATATACGTGTCAATTGTATTTTATTTATTACTAGCTTTCCGCTTGCGACTTCGCCCGCGTTATTTATGTTTTCCCGTGGGATTTTTTTCCGTAGGAAAATAGTATAGATTGACAATTAACAAGTGAATGTAGTTTATTCAGAATCGATTCACAAATAAATAATATGGGTGAGATTCTGTCCAAAAATTTTTCGACTACGACGCTTCGGCCAAGCGGCTAGCAACATCGTGCTTGCGGGCGCGCGACCATAGAGTTTCATATTTGCAAGATATGCAATAAAACAGAAAGATATAGGATATATAAAACGTCGATGGCGTAGTGCGTAAGGCTGTCGCCTTCCAGTCGGGAGGTAGCGGTTCGAACCCTACCACGTACCAATGTGTTTTCAAATTTTGAATTCATATGTACGTTTATTCGATGCTTTTACGGTGAAGGAAAACATCGTGAGGAAACCTGCACACACCTGTGAAGAAAGAATTTCTTGTGTGTGAAGTCGACCAACCCACACTTGGCCAGCGTGGTTGACTAAGGCCTAATCGCCCTAGTTTAGGGTAGGCTCGAGCCCCTCGGTGAGGACGTATATGAGCTGTTGATGATAGGATATATCTTCGTAAATATTACGCGAAAATTTAATTTATTACTTTACATAATTATTTTTAAAAAAATATCTAATTAGTCCGCATGCTTATGACTAACAGGTAGGTATAATATTGGATTTGATATAAGAGATAGTTAGATTTTTAAAGCATTTGTAACATCGCCGTCCCGTCCGAACATAATAACTCGAATGTATTGATCAGTACTTAGGTATAGCCGATGAATATACACAAATCCGTTTTTCTTCCTCGAGACGCCCAATTCGATTTGATTGTCGATCAATCGCCGAGTTACAAAATCACCACCCTGATCCCGCAGGATTTTCGGAATAAATTACCTACTTCTGGATAAAGTAGCCTTGCAATGCTAGAATTATTGAAATCTATTACTTTCGATAGCTAACGTTTGTCAATACCAATCGACAAATTCTTCATAACATCAACACCCATATTGCTAATTTCAATGTTTGTCACAATCGTTTTCTATTTGGCCACTGCAACGTCAACACTAGGCTTTTTGACGGCGTTTTTTTAAACAAGTCGTAACATATTATATATTCATCATTAAAAGCCGCCAACGAGCAAAGTTTGGGTTGGGAATGTGCAACGAAGCTCATCGAACACCAAATGAACAACAATCATAATAATAGATTCGAGTCCATAATCATATTTTCATGTGGTGACGGACAGAATACACGTGCCGCCGCATCCTTTCTTCCCAGATGTCGTGAGAGCCGACTAAGGGACGTAACCCCATGCTGTTACACCGCTGGGAAGAGCTTGAAACTCGAAATTTTGCCCTACATCAACTCGTGTGGTCGTAGTGCGTGGTGAAAGAGGTCGCAGATCGATTCGTCCTACTTTGAGCAGAGAACAGCAGTAGGACACAGATGAGTTGAAAATATGATGATGATCATAAGATGTCTCACTTTTACAATAAGTGCAAGTTTTATGCTTCAAAATCAGTCTAATGTAGTTTCCCAAGGTCCACTCTGCCTTTGCATACCGAATTTTACACAAAATCTGTTCGGTAGCATGCATGAGAAAATGTACCTAACAGACAGACTCTTTATCGCATTTAGATATGCATATGATACATTGGATTTTCATATGTATGTACATTTGTCTGACGCTCCTACAGTGAAGGAAAACATCGTGTGCCAATCTGCATACATCTGCAAAGGAAAATTCAAAAGTTTTTGTAAAGTCGATCTACCCGCACTGGGCCAGCGTGGTTGACAAAGGCCTTTTTTTTCGGGGGGAAATGCGTAACCGCACCATACCCGCGGTTGGCTAGACGGCGAGCGTGTGTGGGGCTCTCCCGGCAGAGTGCTAGGCCTACCCACTAGAACCCCCCGGTGCCCTTATGGGCGCACTAGGTAAGGTCCATACTACGACTCCACTACCCACGCGCCCGGGCAAGCCCGACCAACTGATCAGGCTATCACCAAGAGGGGAAATAATTGCCCGAGAACACCAGGGCAATCCCCAGACGGAGGGCCTTACGGCGACGTGAACGGGGCCAGTGGTTGACAAACGCCTAAACACCCTTACTTAGGGTAGCCTCGAGCCCCTTCGATGGGGACGTATAGAACTGTGATGATGATGATGGCACCTAATTTGTATGGATGGCGTCTGATCCAACACGTAGTAGAATGTACTAGTACTGAATGCAAAACGTCATGCTTTACATTTGCATAACGAAAGCCGTCGCTATTACAAGCGACGTAAGACTGGTTTCAAAGTCGACTCGTAAAGTCTGGCATGTTGCTGTATGTACGTACATACAACGTTTTGGACACCAAATAATTTATTACATATGAGTAATGGTTTTTACGCCGCCAATTTGGTGTCGTCCATAATACGAGTAAGTGATATTGAATTGCGCAAAGATTTGTTGATGACATTGATAAAAATAGCGAACATTAAGATCGATTAGATTTGACACATGTCAACATCGTTTGTCAATGGGGATGTAGACTTCTGATGTAGACTACATCTCACATACAAATTAAGTTATTTTGACCTAAACAAATAAACGAGCGAATAAAATTATCGGTATACTTCAAAAAAGATCCTTCCATAGTTTCGAAATATTCAAAGTTAAGATTTATTTGGAAAAACCTACATTTTTCATTATGAAAAATATTTACGTAAACGCACAAAATGCCAATTTGTTCTTTACCTAAATCGTGAAGCTAACAATACAGTTTGAAGAATGTTGTATTCTGCTTACCCGGAAGAGATATTTTCTTCAGAAGAGATCTAGCCATATTACAAAATAAAAATTAATTATTTAAATTAATTATTTTTTACAAAAATTTCTTCTATTGGTTGCCTATCGCCAAGTTTATAAACAATTGAACAAAGACATCTGCAATATTTAGTTTTGCTGATAATCTACACAATATTTTACTTCAACTATCATACCACCTTGTAATGACATTTGTAGCATACTCTCTTTTATTTTAATCACACTATACAGCGTGTTTCGCGTAGCACGTGGTGTTTCATCATAGACTGCGATGACGTCACCGGACCCACTAAATATGTTTTACGAGACTACGCGCCGCCATTAATTGCACCAAGACCTTTGCGGGCGCGACGGCGGAACGGAAGCGGCGGAACCATTCCGTCTGCTCGACATTTACCTACATAGGTAATCTTTTTGACATTCAAAAAAGCGCTGAGAATTACAAAAAATACGGAGATCATTTAGGAAAGGATATCCTCCTCCACTGTGCTCTGAAGACTTCACACACGCTTGATACTACACAGAAGAGACTGCATATGTGAATTTACAGTTTCATAAGTAGAATTGTGTTCTCTTTTTTCGGAAGCGGTTGCTTTACATCCTGTATACATAAATGAATCCCTAATTCCCTGGGCGACGCCATAACATGAGAACGACAATACCGATTTTATACATCTTTTTTCTAAGTTTTCTAATACTTTGTAGAAGGTTCATACAGAAAGAAAATATCGCAGGATGTTGGAAAATTTCAAAAAACTTAACGACTTTTAAGCTTCGCGTGTATGACAATGCGCACGTTTGACAGTTCGCTCGCCGCAAATGCCGATTCATAGCTAAGACGTGCCTAAGACAGGGCAAGATCTTTCGGGTCAACTACACTCGGCGTCAAAAAAATCGCACAAAATCACTTTCAAATGTCAATGTGGGTCATTCGCTATTCAACCGTTGAAGAGGACACATCTGTACATTTTACTAAAGAAAAAACACCTGGAAGATGGATACCACAGCTGATGAGGGCGCTCAAGTGGTTGCACTACTGCAATCAGGGATGCGGCAGTGTGATGTCGCCCGACAACTGAATCTGAGCCGTTTTTCGGTTCGAAGAGTATACAAACGCTTTTTAGAGACTGATGGCTATATCCGGAGACATGAGTCCGGTAGACGTCGCTGCACTTCGGAAAGAGACGACCGGTTCGTTGTGTCGTACTCATTGAGAAATCGCTTCTCAAACGCTGTTCAGTTGCAACAGCAGCTCCAGGCAGCTCGCAGACGCACCGTGAGCGTCTCTACGATTAGAAGAAGACTGAAGGAGAAGAAGATAGCAGCCCACGGAGCTGCTACAGGTCCAAAATTGACTGCAGCGCACCGGCGAGCCCGCTTACAGTTTGCTCGTGACCACGTCGATTGGACCCTTGAGCAGTGAGGAGCTGTTCTCTTCTCAGACGAGATGCGAGTGTGTCTTTTCTGCAACGACCGACGGAGAAGGGTATACCGGAGGCAGGGTGAACGTTTCGCCCAAGCCTGCATCCAGGAGAGGGTGAAATATGGAGGCAGATCCTGCATGTTCTGCGGTGGTATGTCGGCTGCCGGCAAAACCGACCTTGTCTGCGTCTCCCGGACGGGAGGTGCTCGCGGACAAGGCTCGCTGACTGCTCGCCGCTATGTCACAGAGATCCTGGAAGTGCATGTGGTCCCCTTATCCGCGAATTTTTTGGCGAGGGGTTCACATTAATGCACGACAACACTCGCGCTCACACTGCAGCCATCGTGAGCGACTTTCTGCGGAGGTCCCAAATCTCTGTGATGCAGTGGCCAGCGAGAAGCCCGGATCTGAATCCGATAGAGCACCTCTGGGACCATCTTAAACGGAAGGTTCGATCTCGGGATCCAGCTCCTTCGACTCTACAGGAACTCCAAGACGCGGTAATTGAGGAATGGGATCTTGTCCCTCAAGAAGAGCTCCTGAAGTTGGTGAGGTCCATGAGGGACCGCATGGAAGCCGTCATCAGGGCAAGGGGGGGGGGGGGGGGGTAACACTAGATTTTAAGTTAATTTTAAAACACTTTTTGTACATTTTTTTTGTAAATCATCGATTGTTATTTTATTTATTGGATTTTTAATATTTTTTTCATTTTAATGTTTTCTGTATCATTATAATTAAACAAAAGTTTAAATTTAATTGTTTTTGATACTCCTTTTTGTTACCTTTCTAATGATACCCAACACTATCCTCTGAATAAGGTTTAGGAATTTTTGAACAAGATTTTTAAAAGGTGCGATTTTTTTGACGCCTAGTGTAGTTCTTTATAATAAACAATTACCCTTTTAAGAAAATTGAGTAAAACATCTTTCGTTCTAATGATAACCACCATAAAGACATCATAAATTGTATAATAAATACCCTAGTAAATATTATGACGTATTAATCAATCTTTGCCAAATACCTACGCCCAAGTCATCCCACTATCGCTATCGAGACAATAATCCAACAAGCTGAGGAGCCATTGAGACGTGGTGCCGCGCCGCAGGACGCGTCAACCACGGAGCAATTTGTCGGCTGATTAGATTAGCTCAATCGTGGTCGGGGACGAGACTCTTCCTGCCCGAGCCTGCCCGCGGCTCGTTAACGATAACAGTTCCATTCAAACCCCAAGAAATTCGTTAAAAAGGCCCATTGGAACGAACCACATTGAGCACCATTTCTGAGACTCCATTATTGAATATCTGTAGCGATAAATCTCATTTAAATGTTTCCTCCGTAGGCAACTTGAGTTTATGCTGAAGACTTTCATTGCTCTTAATAAAAAGAAACACTAATTAGTAACTACAGTCAACAGCACATTCAGGCTTGACACTTGCACTGCGAAAACTACCGCAATTACGAGGTAATCAAATTATTTTTCTGTCTAAAAGAATAACTAATAAACTCCCCAATTAGGGATATTAGCCAATTTGTGGCTTTACAAATTTCAATGAGAAGACTTTAGTTGGTCGTTCGCTGGGATGAAAAAAGATATATGCCTTAATTCAGATAAACTATTTATTTGTTATACATTTCCTTGCTGTTACTTTATTCAGTAACAACACTCGTGTTTATTGCAATTATAACGAAATTTGGAATACCTAAAACTCGATAAAAAGTACAATTCCTTTAACAGCTGCGCAAATGACTCAACGTAGAAAGAAACAAATTGAATTAATTAGTAGCTCGCCGGACAGCCGTGCTAAGAGAATCAGTTATCAATTAAGAGTAGGTAAGTCTTTGATTAACAGAAATTAAGAATTATTTCTACGCTCGATAAAAATTAATTGAACTGGATACGATAACCTTTTTAACTTCGAAAATAATCGGTGTGCCGATTGTTGTTCAACCCAAAAATATCAACATTGTATCTTTAATTGAAAGCAAATTAAAACTAGTAGTTTTAAAATTTATTCAAGTCATCGCCACAACAAAACGTCGTGAGACAAAGACGATATATAAGAAAAAACCTGAACCTTTATGAGTTCCTCTTAAAATGTAGGATAAAAGAATAGCGCTTCTTGAAATTCCGTAGAGAAATAAGCCGCTAATATTATCTGTATTATCCCCAATATGGCGCGGCCTTTGTTTTTCACCCAAACTGCGAGTCTCAGCCATAACAGGTAAAGTGGTTACTTGTTATACAAACAATTACCATCACAGGCCAGCAAATATTTATATGCATACTTTGCCAAACAATTTATTGTTCGGAGAAATTGTAAAAACGAAAAGTTTAAGTCAAAACATCTACAGGAATGTTTCAACATGGAAATTTGATGTCATTTAAAATCATATTATTCAGAAATTTATTTTACGACATCTCGATTATTCTCTTTTTTTTTAATAAGTTTTTATATAGTTTTTATTATAAAGTAATAACATAAATAATGACAATAACTTTTCTCGGATTATTATCGAAGATATTTCCCCATTTTCTTGTTTCCCACCAGAGAGCTGAGAAAAAATTTGTAAGATATGCAACAGCATATCTTACAAATTTTTTCTCAGCTCTCTGGTCGGGCGTCTGCGAATACAATACTTATACGACATATTTTGTATCACCGCGCCACGCACACGCGCCATAAGACAATAGAATGAAGAAAAAATTGATAAAATCTGACCCATACTTATTTTTTATCAGTGGAATTACTCTGGACAAACTATAATTTCAGGTTTTGCGTAATTTCATTAACACGTATTTGTCTTAATAAAAATTCTACTATTTGGCTTTTTCTAAATAGACAAGTTTTAACGTAATAAGCTGATGATTGTATTTTCGTTATGTCTGTGCGGTAACAGATTTAGAATACACGAGTCACCGTTTCCGCCCTCCCGAGGATGTCGTAAGAGACATTATAAGGAAGATAACCGTAATAACACTCTGCGAAGAGATCGAAACAAACCCGGCCGTTCGTCAACTAACGATTGTAAACTCGCGAATGCGTGCTAGTTGGCGCCTTCCGAATTTACCTTTTTTTCTTTTGTCGTCAGTTCACTCGATCATGTAAATCTGACGTATCTATGTACGTTCAGCTGCAAAAAAAGTTTTCATAAATATATAGGTACCTACTTTAAATGTATACGACACTTTATGCGACTCGAGTGGGGCCCACCATGACTAAACCGCCTCGAGCATAAAAATGGAGAATGTAAATAATTGTTTGATAATTTGCATACAAATAATAAATCCTTTTCCATATGTCGACTTTCTAATGATTTTAAATAATAAGAAGCGCACTGTCATTGGGCACATTGATTAGAAACTTATTCTAGATTCGCTCGATATCTTTGGTATATTTGAATAATGAGGGTTCCACATAGTGTTGTCAACTTTTTTAATCATATGTAGGTAGTATTTTAAAAACTCCTTCGTCCAAAAATGTAATAGATAGCAAAACAATATAAACAAATATGGTATGATCAAAATCGAAACATAATTTATTAATGCATTTTTTTCTGGTCTGCCTATTAGCCCGAGCCCGAGCCCCTCGATGTCCGAGTATATGAGCTGTGATGATGAATTAGGAAATATAGTAGTTTGGCCTACTATATATGTTTTTAGAAATATAGTATTTGACGAACAAATATAGCAGGATACTAAATGATATAGTAGGGTTGGCAGCCCTATAGTTTCACACTATACAGAATAATCAGTACATCTACATACAGTATAGTTAAAACGATATAATCTCTTCAGCTAAAATAAAAATTAGAACAAATGGAATTTAATACTAAAAAAGATATCTTTCAGCATTTATAGGATTATATACATAAGTGTATCTTATATATTAACATCCATAACGCCAATTGAATGTGCTCAGTCACACGTCAAGCAGCGGCGTTACCCCACATCCAATAGATTAATTACCTACCACGTCCAGCCACAGTGCCATTCATAACGGGTATTACCTCTTTCTCGGCACTAACCCGTTATTAATGTGGCACTTAATCGATATTGATAAAGCAAGGGGCGTGAACTGTAAAACAGGTGGTTGACCGTCCAGCGCGGCGCTTTCCGACCCTGGGTCACATCCGACGTGGCTTCGCGGCTCATGTTACCCTGATCGTATGCCGATGATACTTTTATTGCGCCTTCGTCTATGCGTGACCGTATACGATCGACTTTTTTAAAATTTTTAAACGTACTCAAGTTGGCTCGCTACCGAATAAAAGTTGTCAACTTTTGTTAACAACACGTGTTGTTAACAAAAGATAACTTATAGCCGAATCTCCACTGAATAAAAGTTGTCAAC
Organism: Schoenobius gigantellus; assembly: GCA_963935595.1. Classification (NCBI taxonomy): domain Eukaryota; kingdom Metazoa; phylum Arthropoda; class Insecta; order Lepidoptera; family Crambidae; genus Schoenobius; species Schoenobius gigantellus. The sequence goes on along the minus strand of OZ012544.1, from coordinate 12,416,708 downwards.
TTCTGTGTTGTCAACACATGTTGTCTACACGTGTTGTCAACACGTGTTGTCAACAAAAGGTATTGGTGGAAACGCACCTTACATCCCTAGTTGGTGCAACAATAATTATTATTATTTGTTTCTGTCTCGAGCCTTTTCGCATACTCTACATTTATGCGTTACAGTGGCTAATTGGAATAGATCCACACATCGAGTTTCTTGCCTGTTCTTCTCGAGAAGGCCTCCCAACTTCCCAACAGGTGTAAAGTCAACTTTTTTTTTCATTCCTACATTTATTTGCAGACATCCTGATTATATTCAGGACGTACGCACATACAAGGTTAATATGTTTCCTTTAAATTAGAATGTTTTGCTTTGTTTTGACGTCAATAATTAAGTGCCTGTAAAGGCCTATGTTCAATAAATATTTTTGAATTTGAATTGAACAGATTCGGGCACTCTCGGAGCCGATGATAAACAATGTCATAGAAGACAATTTACAGTATGTTTAGTAAACACTCGAAAACTATGCCGTTAATACTATTTTTAAGTCTAACCAGTTCAGGCTCTTGTAACAGTACTACCGACACTGAGTTTTGAAAACTAAATATTATTCGTTTTGCTTTGCAGAAATACGTAACTGAATCTTCGTGTTTATTAAAACTTGAATCTCAGAAACGCTGCAGAGGTGATACATCTTGTTATGGTGTTGTCCGTTTTATTAAACTTGGTAATAAACATCGTTATGGCGATAAACTTAACTGAATGTATCTGGACTAAATCTGATGCCCTAAATAATAAAATCGAAGAGAAAACAATCGTGAGTATTAAACCCTTGAAACCTGCTAATCTGAGCCACTAGCAAGGGGAAATAGGGATCGAAATCACGTATGCTAGCTGTTTATAATAAACATGAGAAAGGTATGCACAGTACCCTGTTTATATCGTAAATATGTCTCCAATTAACCTTTCCCTACCTCAAGATCTACACGCGGCCAGGGCCCCCAGTGATAACCTCTGACACTCTGCCGACCAACTGATACGAATAGCATATTCTAAACTGAATATGGCATTCCTTACATGTGAGGCGATTTACTCGACGATCGACCATCGTACGTATAGGTCTGTATTTTGTCTTCGATTGAACCAGATTATCGAATATGAAACCTTATTATGATCGAACGTTTGAAGGCAAAGACAACTTACCTGAAACCTTTTGTCAAAGTCAATTTTTTGCTAGTCGTGAAATCATTGTCATTTAAGCGTTCAGACATACTACTACATTCAAGAAATTTAATTTAAGACCCACCTAAGGTTCAATACTGTAAAGCAATATGCCACCATAAAGGCGCGTCTCCATAGCGAGCCGCTCGGCCGCGGAAGCCGCGAGTCTCGGCCTCACGAGCTTTATGTGTTCTCCATATTAAAAGTGTTTTGTAATTTATGTCTTTCAGCCTCGTTTCCGACACACTCCACTATTATATGAAAAACGTCCTCAGTTACATTGCATTCAGAACAATTCTTAGTTACAGCGTTACCCATGAGAAATGCGAAATTATTCAATAGGGACACGCCTTCAGAGCTACGAATGTTGTTATTACGACTTCACATACACTGTTTACAAGTAACTAGGCCACATTTGACATGTCTATTGGAATTCCCAAACTAAATGCATTGTCAGTGTCTAACAATATGTCAACAAAATCGGTTGGGAATTAAATTCCTTAATCGTGCATATTTATACGGAAACAGACTCATAGATCTTTATTCAACATTATAGGCTAGTAAATAGTAACTAAAAACCGGCCAAGAGATTCGCGCCAAGGGTTCCGTACAAACTTATCTAATTACTTATCTAGGTTCCTCACGTCTACGGAAAGTACCATATAGGATTTGATTCCAGTATTGACATAAACTTCAGTTTTATATGACTACGAGTTCCTGAGAAGAGGGGTCTTGACAGACAAACCTCTCATTAGAGGTACAGAATCCCAAAAAATAAGTGTATACTTTACAAATAATCGAACATCTTCATATTAAGCATTACACGTGCTAAAAAGCCGTTACGTCTCTACAGGAATGATAATAGGGTAGAAATTAATTAAAAAACATATTGTGATGACATTGAAAAAGTGTAGCCCGAATCCCTTACACGTGCTGAGGGAATTAGCGATACAATCTGCCCCGACCATTCCTGGGCACGTCTCATAGATAAGACCTTTTCAATTAGGGCAGCGCGCATTAAACGCTCTAGCGGCATAACTGGGAAAAAATAAATATTAAATAGGCGCCCTATGAATAACAATAAGGCTTCCCCTAAACAGGAAGCGATTATAGTAAGCCATAGATAGGTCAGCGTTGGAGTTCCGTTAAAATTCGATATTACAACGACATAATTTACGTGCACCGCGCACTCTATTATGAGAACGGCCATTATTGGCTTTATTTAATGGACTGTTAGTTTTTAATAGACAGATGACAAACGGTTTTTTTTTACATTACACTAAGCTACTTAACTGCCGCGGTGGGCACTGTGCGTACCTAATCACTGATACTACTCACAGATTTTAAAATTTTAAAAATGTTTTTAAACAAATCTAAAATATGAGAGAAATAAAATCTGACAAAATTCTGTGATTGCAAAAGAGACTAATAAAAACGGCAGTTAGAGCTATGTAAGTCTAAAAAACATTGCAATAGCGGTATCTTTACTTCAATATTCTTTTTACCTTGCTTAAGCGATTATATCTACGTAATAAAGCCCCGATCTAAATGAAGATGGCATAAAAAGTAAAGAAACGCCAGAAGGTTTAAAAATAGCTTTTCCACAGAAAAAAATAAGTCTTTAGTAATGTATCTACATACATTAGTTAAAAATGTAGAGATACTTGTCTGGACAAGTCTGCAAAAAGCAAGTGTTAACTGCTGACAGATAACAGACAATAGTCGCCACCCCGGTTGATAATAACACTTCGCAACTAAGTAGCGTTTGTCAAAACGTATAAACAAAACGAGGGCGAGTCGTACCTGCCGCAGGTAGAGTCGGCGTCCACAATGGCATTCCGACCATTCGAAATGAATCAAAATTCGGCGCAGCCAGCGGTCCGGCCTCGCACGGTCCCTTCTGATAAATAACTATAATAATGCTCGCGACTCTGTTGATATTGGGGATGATTTCATTAGGCTGTGCGCCTGCGCATTCGATCGCGTTAACATTAGCTACATATCGCGAAAGAGTGTAGGCGAAGTAGCACAGATTAATATGTCATCGTGTAATTTTAAGAGGTGGGTAGAATGGATCGTGGTCCGGTTGGTGGTTCTCAACGAGTCCTGCGAGCGACTGGTTCCATTATCCGAGGAACGGCGACCTCCCGCGCCGACGGAAACAATGAAAGTGAGAGAGGCAGGAATGCGCGGGGCGCGGCGGGCGGGTCCCGGTCCCGGTTCCCAGGCGAGGAATGCCAGCACAAGCAACAAAGCCTACGCCACCATTCACCCGCCCGCCGCGCGCGCCCTCTAGCGGGCACGTCTCGGACACGTAATTTTTCGTTACTTTCGCCTATATACTGCCGCGCTTACGAAAAACGCATTAACTACCTTATACAGTCTGAACTATGAGATATAGATAGATGTGTTTTTGGTAGCTAAAATATTAATTGATATCTATGTTATTGTGTTTATAAAAACCGAAAAAGCGGTTTTTCATAAAAAATATTGAAATGGTCTCTATGGGAATGTTATAGAGCTCGTTTTCCTGATTTCTAATGTTTAAACTCTATTCCGCCAAAATCGTACATAATGCGTTCTTCGTAAGCTTACGATATGCGCGGCAGTATAGCTTACGATATGCCGAAAAGTTGGAACCGATACGAAAGCTCAATATTCAAATGACCTTCGAAATTCAAACGCTGCGTGGACCCATTATCAGTACGTAAAAAGGGATTTCTACCCGAGGATTTTCGTTTCGAATGCCGATTTTGGTGTAATCTTGGTGAGTCACGATTTGACGTCACCGTGCGAGATGTGATGTCTGGCGTGTTACAATAGTGTCGTTGTTTCATTCACACAGGCCGTTTGTGGGTTCACGGCCGACGTCGCAAAACAATTAAAACGGTTGACAATACCCACTAGACAATATACATATTTTAGAAGACTAGAAAATCAATAAAATAATATATTTATCACTACCGATGTACTCAATACATATATCACGTGGGGGTAGGCAGAGATTATTAGCAGGTAGAAAACTGCAATCTGTGGATTTTTTTCTAATTAACCATAACTGTTACAGATACTTTAAATCAAAATAACTAATTAATTTATTTAGTTAAAACAACAATAGCAAACAAGTGTTTAATTACTACAATAAAATATATATACTAATATTATAAAGAGGAAAGATTTGATTGTTTGTTTGTTTATTTGTTTGCTTTGAATAGGCTTCGAAACTACTGAACCGATTTTGATAAAAGTTGGTATAGAGATAGTTCGAGACCAGGGGAAGGACATAGGGTAATTTTCCTACGGGAAAACAAAAATAACGCGGGCGAAGTCGCGAGCGGAAAGCTAGTAATAAATAAACTACAAGAGAGCAACGGGCAATGAAACTCGAGCAACCAACTAACAGTAACAAACAGGCATATCACACAGAAAATGTTAAAGCTCGCTTTCCTCATTTTATTATTAATACACCAACAAACGCTCGTCTATAATTGGCACAGTCTGTTGTCGAGCTTAGAGCGATTGTATTATATAACTCGGTCAAAGTTTAAGCTGAAACTTAATTAATTAAACTGAACATTTAGCTATTTCAAGTATCCTCAGACTGTGACGTAAAAGTGAAAAAGTAATAGTTTTCAATGTGACAGACAGGTTACGGTAGCCCATGCAAATGCTTAAAGGTTTTTGTTCGCTGCGGACTAGAATGGGCTACTATTTTACTTTTTTTGGTGAATTGAAAAATATGTAGGTACATGACTCTTCATGATTCTATAGATTTTTTATATGTAATATTTGTGAAGAATTGCAGATTGTGTGATATGTAATTCAATTGTTATTAAACATATTTCTAGTTAAGTTAAACGTTGGTAATAATGGTTTGAACATAATGTTGCCTCTTATGAAACTAAAACATTTTTTCACCATAACTACGGTTCGAAGCCAGATCGTCAATATTTTATATTTTCATCTTTATCTTTATTTCATCTTTATACAACCGAGTAACAGAATTAACGCACATCCTTAATTTAGTTTGTTACAAATATGCAAATCAATTGCAGCGACTTATTTTTTTTTAAATCAGAGATATTTTAAATACTACTTATACTCATTACAAACGTATAGCATAGGCAGTCTATGCACTGCAAGGGGTGGCCGCGTATAGCGTAACGTATGAATGACCTAAACAACTACCCCCTAACCATGATTGCACAAAAAAATACTAAAACCGCACTATGAGCGGGATAGCGCGATACGCAGTAAGAGCGGGGTCTCTGTTTCAATCATAGTAAGGCCCCTGATGATTCGCCTTTCCATATATACCTTGTATTATGTACCTTGTATTATGTATCATATTCTTATTTTTAATTTTTATCTTTATCTTTTTTTAAAAAAACGTCGCCCCTCACTAGGATTTTCTCCTGTGTCGTGGGTGCAGTTACAAACATAGAATATCACATGCACATACGCCCAGACCGGAACAAATTTCTGTAGGCCTTACAAAACATTTGTCCCGTACGGGAATCGAACCCGCGACCCGTTGCGCACTAGGTGATCACTCGACCTCTGCGCTAAACGTGTCGTCCTTTCATTAATTTCAGTAATTCCTTTCATTTATTTTTTAAGTATTTTTTGTTATTTTTAAAATGATATCGATTTCATGGCTAATTCCAACCAAACTACTTTCAGAGTGTGCATTATTTTTGTAACACGAAGCACTTTATTATCAAAATAAGGTCATGGAAACATTCATTTTAAAAATGAGGAAGTAACTATGTCTGTCTGTCTGTTACGCTTTTACGCTGTCACGTCTATTTCGCTGGATCAATTTTAATGAAATTTTGCATAGAAATAGCATAAACATTAAATGCATTTTTCTTAAGAACCACATAGGACTTTCTATTCTGAATTATAAGTATCCTAGAAATGCGTGATACCAAACTCGCGATTTAACTGAATTCCCCGCAGATAAAATCGCAAGCAAAAGCTAGTTCACAAATAATTTCGGAAAAAGTACTTATATAATTTATTAATATTACTCGAACTATGCAAACATCACTTGTCTGGCTGTCTCCGACATCAAAATCGAATAACTTGCGTCTAAAGTTGCGTCGAAAGTATGTACAGTACAATCAAATTTGCGAATTCAAACACATGCGTTATCTCTCTTTAGATAAGGCTGATTTTTGCCGAAAGCGCTGTCGCCTTTTTGCGATCACCTGTACAGGCTTTGGCAGCTTAATCGGTTATTCATGGATCGAATAATCCAATGAACTTGACCTTCAACTAACAATACAGCAGCCGCCTCCGTGTCTCGCCAGCGTTATTCGATATTTTTTGTTCGCTATCGATACCTAAATCTATCGGTTTGATCGACATTGAATATTTGCACGGTATTGTGATGAGGTTGTTCTATTATATACTCGTAAAATAATTATCGTCTATACTAGAGCCTAGCACACTATATTAGCAAAGTAAGGCCCCTGAGGGGTTTTAATCCGGCCCGCCAACAACAAACCTCGAGGACATCAAAGCCTATAAAAGATATTCTATCTTCGATTCGACCGACCATGGTAGGACCTTTAAAACAGCAGCTAGACCGATCTACTAAATTTAAGCATTGGGTAGGTAATGATCGGTGCATTTGTGATAAAATCTGACAACCTGCCTAATTAAGTGACAATGTTAATATTAATTGACATATACCGCACCCATGTAATTTCATATGTTGAAATCATATTACTTGAATGATATCAGATAACGAATATTATAACCACTTAAAATTGAACGTGGAAATTACGTAAGCGTATCTAATATTATAAATGCCAAAATGAGTTTGTTTGCTTGTTTGTTACGCTTTCATGCCTAAATGATATGCCATGATATTTGGTATATAGATAGCTTAAACACTTGGGAAGGACATAGACTACTTTTTATCCTGAATTTTAATGAGTTCTTTGATGGGGACGCAGACAAAGTTGCGGGCAGCAGGTAGTATATAATAATTTATAAATAATTACATTATGAACATGACATTAGCTTGATAGCTCATCACCAGCGAATTTCAGCACTGGCAAACAACATTTTGCCCCTTACTTTATATTATTCTTATTTTGTATTATATTTTATATATAACAAAAAAATACATTAAATTCCTTTTTCTCCATTAGTTTTTGTGTTCCTACATTCTACTACGTAGAAAATATGATTGTAAAATGCATATGGTAAAACATCTAAATGGCTACTTAGAGCATCACTCAAGCCAGTCCATGATGGTGAGTTATGTATGTCTCAATTTTTTTCTATTATTATCAGTCTACGAGGACCACAGAAATTTAAACAATATAAACTAAATATTGCAACATTGAAGTATCTTTTGCTACGGATATCGTAATAGCATTCTAGCATTATTACGATATTCGTAGCAAAAGATTTTCCAATTCCATACAAATATCATGAAAAATTGTAAATGTCAAAGTTGTAAAAAAATATCTCGACCATTTTTGGTGAAATATTTTCCGATCACATGAAATGAAAGGCATTCAATAATGGAATTTGATTATTCCATTACCCGCTGTTCTTTCCGAGCTTTTATATTGTCGTTAGATGTGATCAATGCAATTATCGACACCTAATAGCTATATTTTTTACAATAGATACGTTGACATAAATTTTTAAATAGATAAGGTACCACCTACGGTATATTTTTGGAAATCGGGTAATTTACGAATAAAAAAATGTAGAGCTATGTTTGTGCAATCGACAACTCGTCAAACTTTTATTTATTTATTTTATCTTTTATATACAGTTTTTGTTCAGTGGTGGACTAAATACCTGGGGCAATTTCTTTCAGTCAACCCGATTTATACCTACGACTGCGCCACTATTATGAGCGACATAGCACAGCGGTCCAAAGATCAAACTAGTCTGTACCAGTTTTTTATAACTTTTCACTTTTCAGTTTGAATTAGTAAATGTATTGACTAATACTATACGCAGACACTTTCTTTCTGAATCTGTTTAAATTAAAGCAATATCGGTATTCTACATTTTTTTAAGTATTATGTCTATAAGTATGTTATATATTTATGTATTTATGTCCTAATTTAAAGTATGTATGTCTTAATTTATTCTTAATCATATATTTGTTATCTTTTATGTAGAATTTTTATAATATATTTAATTTGAGTTGATATACATATTTCTCTTATTGTACTATCTGAAACAATTTTCATTCTTTTATTCCCTTTAACTCGTACACTGTCAACTTTTTCTTTCACACCTTACCGGTTGACTGGTAGAGAATGCCAATGGCACAACGTTCGCCTTCTGTACTCCGTTAATATGTTGTACGAAAACCTTAAATAAATATACATAGATAGATAGGCAGATTGAATTACTTCCGTTAATATTAAATTCATCAAAATCATGACAAAAATTAAGTTTAGTAATAATCAAATCGATCGTAATAATTTTAAAGCAATTAATTGTGAGTCGTTCCTTTAGGTAACTCATGTTTGTAGGTAGGTATACTTCTATATCGTCCGACCAGCTGTGATATAAGGACGAAACCAAAGACAGCTGAGTTGACCGGCGCGAGTGCAGCCATCCGACACCCAGCTACATTGCAGATAACGTGACTCTACATAGCACTCTAGGTATAGAGTTCAATTGGTCCTTTGATCAGTACAAAATAGATGCATTGTTAGATATATGGGGCTGTGCAAATTGATATCTACATGTTCTACTGTGTTTATACGGTGCCTATATTTGGAAAACTATATTTAATTGTTCTAAGACCCAGACTCTACCTTCGCCCAGATTGATATTTGTCTTCTTAAGCACTTTGAAAACGAATTAACTCCATTGTTTTCTTTGATCACGTAATTAAGGTATTATCCGTTACCTTAATTCAGCACTCTAGGTATAGCTTCGAGCTCAATTGGTCCTTTGATCAGTGCAAAATAGATGCATTGTTAGATATATGGGGCTGTGCAAATTGATATCTACATGTTCTACTGTGTTTATACGGTGCCTATATTTGGAAAACTATATTTAATTGTTCTAAGACCCAGACTCTACCTTCGCCCAGATTGATATTTGTCTTCTTAAGCACTTTGAAAACTTATTAACTCCATTGTTTTCTTTGATCACGTAATTAAGGTAACGGATAAGCCTTAGGTATTCATTGTTCGTAATGGGATCCGCTAATTAATAAACTTAGCAAAAAATATCGAGCGGTGTCGATTTTAAGCGATCGCTCACGAAGGGCTTAATTTTGTAGAGCTTCGTTCGTTTAACTAAAAGAATTAGGGAAGCCAAAAAAATTATGTCTGTGGATTTCCGAGCAAATTTTAATTAATTGCTTTTGTTAACAAGTCGACGTCATAATTTTAATCAAACAGCCTGGTATAGAATTACGGAACATCGGTGGTTTCATTTTGAATCGTTTTTTAATTCAAATCATTCACGACTCAAAACAGTCGGTACTTTTTCGTCTACGATTCACATATCTGCAATATCTCAGTCAACATATCTGCTCGTCTCAAATTAATGAGCTCTACGTTTACACCGTCCGCACCTGCTTCGCTGCCATCATCAGCTGATACGTTGTGCCGCAAGAAGAAATCCTCGGAACGGGCGCAGGAGTCGGCGGCCGCAGCCACCGCGGCCCCCACACACGCCACCGTGGTCAAAACAGCCACCAAAACCCTCATTTTCACAACCACTTATCGAAACAATTGAATAACTTTTGTGTTTTTTTTTTTACTTCTTCTACAATGCACTCGCGAACGCGTCGTCTGCCGGCGAACGAAAGGCGTGCGCCCTCATCGGAGCGCTGTTTCCGACTGAATCTACTTTACTCTGTCATACGAAAAGGTGCGATGTCGGCACCCGCGGTCGTTCGCACGCGATAAATTAAGCACCGAAATAAAACTACTGATTGTGATGTGATGGTGCTCGATTGCTTTTCAGCGGTGCTGAACGCTGATTCGCGAATTCCTACTGTGCAAGCTTGCAATCATTCGCAGTGTAGCGTCCTTAATGAATCGAGGTTCATTCGTTATCCTTTATTGGTGCGGCAAGTTTTTAATTGACGCAGGTAACTTTGTCGAAAAGCTTGGTAGACTGTAGGTGTTCGGAACGCGTCACGTGGTTCCTCTATGGATAATATTAAAAGTAAATGATGATAGTGATCTCACTTTAAAGATAGAAGTGTGACGCTCGCTTTCATCTTTGATATTAGCTAGAGCATTGATCAGACGCAACAATAAAATCGTGAGGCGAGTGAAATTTCTATCAACAGCAGCCCTGGATCTTGAATTTTTTCAAGGCGGGGTGAAAACTGAAAAATGCTGCCCCCGCCCGCCTATATTTTTACCGTTATCATCATCATCGTTTCAGCTATTAGATGCGCACTGATGGACATGAGCCAATTTATGCGCTTAAAGTACTGGACGTCTCAGTGGTCATATTTCCAGAATTTGCTGCAGATCCGGGGCTGATCGACAGTCGCTCATATCAAATGCTATTTATATATTAACTCAGGTTTCGCCGCGCCCCAACTTATTATTTCTAGCTTTTAGTACATTGTCTACTTATATCATCTTTATCTGTATTTTCAATAAAACCGTTTGATTTATAATAGTAACTACCTTTTTTTTTTCTCGGGGGGAAATGCGTAACCGCACTGTACCCGCCGTTGGCTAGACAGCGAGCGCGTGTGGGGCTCTCCCGGCAGGGTGCCAGGCCTACCCACTAAAACCCCCCGGTGTTCTCCCTGCCCTTATGAACCTATTTTTTTGTTTTTTTTTATGATTTACTATATTATACTACTCATGCCCTTTTGCCATTTTGTGATGGAAACCTGGGCGGTTTTGGACAGCCTGCAGCGATGTCGAATCGATTGGCGATATGTCGAGGTGCTGAGATGTCTTTATGACACCGCTACAATTGCCGTCCAGATCCAGGACAGAAAGACAAATCCGATCGAGTTGCGTCGTGGAGTGCGACAGGGTGATGTTATATCGCCAAAGCTCTTCACAAATGCGCTCGAGGATGTCTTCAAGACACTGGACTGGTCAGGACGGGGGATCAACGTAAACGGAGTACATCTCGCACCTTCGATTTGCCGATGATATCGTCGTCATCGCAGAGTCGCCGGAACAGCTTAGCGGAATGCTGCATGACCTAAATGAAGCCTCAAGGCGAGTAAGCCTCGACATGAACTTGGATAAAACCAAGGTTATGTTCAATCAACATATTGTGCCGGGGCCGAATTGCATTGACGGTTCGGTACTCAAAGTTGTGCAGGAGTATGTCTATCTTGGACAAATTATACAATTGGGTAGACACAACTTTAAGAAAGAAGCCAACCGCGGAATTCAGTTGGGATGGGCAGCATTTCGCAAGCTACGTCGAGGCTTTTCATCGCCTATACCGCAGTGCCGACAGTCAAAGGTCTATGATCAGTGCGTCCTACCTGTCATGACTTACGGTGCCGGATCGTGGACACTCACAGTGGGGCTAGTCCACAAATTCAAAGTCGCTCAGCGAGCCATGGAGCGAACTATGTTAGGAGTTTTTTGAAGGATAAAATCAGAAAGAGGTTATCCGGAAAAGAACTGAAGTCACCGACATAGCTCGCAGGATAAGCAAAATAAGCAAACCAAAAACTAAGCATAGCTTATCAACTAGAATTTATCAAAAAACCGATAGAACCGAAAAAACCGGGTACCCGGTTCCGGCTTGAGCTTGGAACCGAAAGAACCCGTTCCTAAAATAGGGCCGGTTCTCGATGCCCTAGTCAACAGGAAGGGTATAATATTTTAAATTACTAAACTTGACCCAACAACAAAACAGAACCGGTACAAAATATCAGACACGAATTTTTCGCTTATTATTTCTAGCTTTAAGTACAAAATATCAGACACGTATTTATCGAATTAACAAAAACTTTAAAGGTATGCGGCGGGCTCGTTACGTCACAAGTAAATAAAAAAATTTACATACAAATGAGTCATGAGGCATTTCAAATCAATATATCGTCGAAAGTTTTTTATTGTGTAAAAAAGGAGAGATCCGTGCCCAGCACCACACTATTGCCAACTCTACTTCTTTTTATGTAGATCCACGTATTTTTAGGTCTTAACTGAAAACTTTTACGTACTGCTACTACTAGAAGTAGTAGTAGTGGTACTTTTTACCTTTAAGAATTTATTACCAAACTTTTTGAGATAATGGATTCTTAAGTCATGGATAATTTTAATTACTTATAAATAACATTGTAGACATACCTTTTGAAAAAAGTAACTGCATTGTTTCTTTTTCTCTGTAGAAATGACATTCCGAACGCGGTGGTAGATTTTTAAATGCTATTTTTAAACGTCTTTGGTGATTTATAAGTCCCTATATAAATAAAAAAGAGTTTTTTAAGTCGTTTTAACCTACATTATCCTCTGCATTTCATTCGACAAAAAAGTACGTTTGCAGATCTACAAATTTTTCATATGCAAATTTTACTATTTCTACGTAATATTCTCATCCGGTCTACGCATTTTTATAAATCTGAGTTGGCAATGTTGTAGCAGCAGCATGTTAATGTGTTGATGGTAGTGATGATGATGATAATGTTAACGCAATGTTATATGCTGACAATTAGAGGTAATCTTTGCTATTTGGCTGATCATAACATTGACCGTTAGGTGAATGAGGCTAAAAACTTCCCCGGTGTGAAAAAAAAAACTTTTAGTATGATATTTCGTGAAAGCTTAGTAGTAATCGTGTAAAGTACCTATTTATCACAAAAATACACTGAAATTAAAAGTAAAACTTCTGCCTGTGAAAAGTTGGTGCATGATGTGCTGTCCAGAAACAATGTACAGACAGACAGTTCAAATATATTAATGTAGCTAACTATTCAACAATAGTACAATGTAACTTGTTTTTACGACGCTTACATCAGTTTTTGTATAGTTGAGTATCTCTACATTTACATGAAATATTTTTTTATTCGTTGCCGTATACAATATGATATCATTAAACGTGCGCAAAGGATTAATATTGTTCGTTCTAATTATTATTGACCACGATTGTAATTGAATCACGATAGCTTACGTTCGACGGGCTTCTACCATGTCAATGGCGAAACTACAAAAACTTGAAGTAACTTGACTCTACCTGTCCCTTTTTTTGGGTCTCGATGTTTTTAAAGATATGTTTATTTATGATTGTAAATACAATGATGAACTTTAATGTGGAATGCTTTCTGGCAATACTAACAGATCTAGCTGTATGAAAGATGTGTTGAAATATAAAAAAATATACTAATATTTTAAATGCGAAAGTGAGTTTGTTTGTTTGTTACGCTTTCACGCCTAAACCTCTGAACTAATTTTAATGATATTTGGTATAAGGATAGCTTAAGCCCTTGGAAATGACATAGGCTACTTTTTATTCCGAATTATAATTAGTTCAGATGAAAACGCGGGCAGCAGCTAGTATAAGTAGTATAAAGAACTAATTGAAACAAATGATATGTTTCTTTTATGTTAAATGTTTATTTCGTATTCTTATATTGAAATTGTTTATAATATTTACAATCAACTTATAAATAATATTATAGTTAATAATATGAATTATTAATTAGTTATTAATAATATAAAATAATAACCTTTATTTGGAAGAATATGGTAACAAATTATGATGTCACATCAATATGACCCCGACATATCCTATCGATTGATCGACGTGCAAATTTTAATCGTAAAATTAACTTAATTTAAACTTAATTTAAAATTAAATTTATTATTGTACTAATTCCATCATAATAACTTATAAATCACTAGTTTTTCGTTTATTTTGAGTTATTCTGAGGTCCAGCCAAACTTAATTTGTCGTAATATTCCTATTTCTTTATCATACACTAGCTTTCCGCTCGCGGCTTCGCCCGCGCTTCCGTGGGAATTTTATATTTTCCCGTAGGAAAAATAATTTTGTAGTCTATTTAAACCCGGATAATAAATTTCGTAGAAATTGGAGCATAATTTAAATATTTTCCATAGAAATTCTCAACCCCTATTTTGCACCCTAAGGGGGTGAATTGCAATAAACCATGAAACTTGTGTTCAATGAAATATTTTTAAGGACATGAATCTCAAGTTTTATCAAAATCGTTGCTAATTTAAAGATTTTTCCATACAAACTTGCAACCCCTATTTCATCCCTTTAGGGTTACATTTTTTTTAAATCCCTTCTTTGTGTGCATTTTGAATTAAAACAACTGCCCAAATTTCACGTTTCTACCATTAGCGGTTAAGGCTAAGCGTGCGTCTATAGATGGGAACATCTCCTTTTATACATATATACACGGTGTTTCATAATAACCAATTAATAATCAATTCTTTATCGAAAACTAATTATTAAATTGTGTTTACCCGTAATGTCATTCAACCCAAAATTTTCATGTAAATCATAGACATGATGATGATACTATGATATGTACATGAAAATTTTGGGTTGAATGACATTACGAGTAAACACATTTTAATAAGGTTTTAGATAACGCATTAATTATTTATTGGTTATTATGAAACACCGTGTATAGATAGATAGATTGAGAGCTTAGCTTTAAAAACAAATTGCGCTAGCTTCTCTTTGAGCAAAGGTTTAAGCAATATAACTGAGGCTATTATGAAAATAGGATAATAAAAGAATTTATAAAATAGGATAAAATAGGAAAATATCGTAATAAATTTTCGTTAAAGAAATTTTAGGCAAACATATATAAGTATATCATTAATGTACACAGAAATAAATACAAAAACTTAACAAATTATATACTAAAATTTTCCTCGAGAATCACGCTATCAAGTGGTGAAAACCGCTTGAAATCGGTGCAGTAGTTTTTGAGTTTATCGCGAACAGACAGACAGACGCGGCGGGGACTTTGTTTTATAATATGTAAGGATTTTATATTTTTATTTATGTATTAGATTTTTTTTCATATACCTATATCAATATAAGTATTGTAATATCTATATAATTAACTTAAAATATTTTTTTTCTTTATCTCTTGTTCGGTATATCTACCACATTGTTTCTCTGCATCACCCGAAGGTTGACTGGTAGAAAATGCCGCAGGCATTGAGTTTCTACACAACAATATTTGTACATAAAGTATTAATAAATAAATAAATACATAGTTTATAATATTTTACATCTCTCATGTTCGGTAAGTAGGTCCTTATTACCCCCAAATGGGGCTTGTAGGTGACCAATTAGCGCTCTAGGGTAATAATGTAGCTAGAAAAGCCCTAGGGCTGTAAGTAATTTATTGCCAGTATGATGGTTAGATGTATGCGAACTTTTTAAAATAGTGAAGTGTTTTTTTTTAATTACTTACCATACTACATTATTACCCTAGAGCGCTAATTGGTCACCTACAAGCCCCATTTGGGGGTAATAAGGACCTACTATTACCCTAGAGCGCTTATTGGTCACCTACAAGCCCTATTTGGGTGTAATAAGGACCTACTTACCTCACAATCGAGATGTAAAGCAGAGTAGTTAGCTCGGGTGTAAGCACCAATTGCACCCTCGAAATATAGGCGCCCTCGTTGCACTCGTGCGCCTAATTATCTCGGGCTGCAATCGTGGTCTTCTAGCATTGTTTCGTCTGCGCTAACACCTCTTCTTTTCATCTTGCCTACTATCTGCCTCCAAGCAGTGGTGCTGTGCTGGCATTGCTGTCTTCCAATTTGGGTAAGACAGTCGGATAAAATTCAGGGTGATGTGAATTAACATCTTTTGTCACAAGTTGGCGACTACACTGGGATCCTTGTAGGGGCTGTGGATTTACAAATCATACCTACTTACTGTAATCACTTATCATCAGGTGGGCAGCCTGCTTATTTGCCAACTTAGATAATATAAAAAAGTGCACGAAGACAAAAGAATTCGCAAACGTAAGCGTAAAGTGAATATGAAATCGTAAGCTGAAAAGCATTTTAGAGCAACCGAACATCTATAGCGAGTGATGAATTATTTTATTAAACTACTGTCAATGCACGAAATCAAAACCATCAAAACACTACATAGTTGTAAAAGTAATAGTTCTAAACTTGTGAGTTCTTCATATGTTGTTAATCTGAAACGACCTTACGAGTTCATAAAAGCTACACGAAAAATTAATCTGTTATATTATTAACTAGCTGTGCCCGCGAACTACGTTTCGCCATTATAATTTTTTCCCGTTTTTGCAACATTTTTCATTGATACTCCGCTCCTTTGTCTATAATGCCGCTAGAATTGTTAGTACTTATGTTTTGTTTTACTATTATCTTTAAGTTTTAGTCAAAATTAAGTTCGCCTTAGTTTAGTTACCATAAGGGAAGTAGCGAGTTATTTCCAATACAAGTGTCTTAGACTACTTAAAGCATACTTAAAGGGAAAACTCAACAAGAAACTGTAAAAATTAGTTTTGAAATAAAGGAATTTTATTTATTTATCCTTTTAGTCATAGCGTGATGTTATATAGCCTAAAGCCTTCCTCGATAAATGGACTATCCAACACAAAAAGAATTTTTAAATTTTTTGAGCTCGCGTGAAGAGGGTTCCGTACGATGTTACCTATATTGAGGGATTTACCATGTTATTTTAATATCATGTACTTCTTTTAGGTTTTCCTATAATCTATAAGAGAAAACTAATTTCAGTTTTTTTTTAATTTTAGGATCGGAGATAATTGGGGGGGGGGGGATAGTCAATTTTCGTCTATTTTCTTGAATAACTTGGAAACTATTTAATTTAAAATTACAAAAAAATACATTTCACAACAAGACCTTTATTTGATATGTCACACAATGCAGTTTTCAAAAAAAAGACCTCCCATATACAGGTTTCATCTATTCACGTCACACCTCTGCGTTTGGGTCACAGAAATTGACATGTGTACCAAATTTCAACTTAATCGGTCTAGTGGATTCCGAGATAATTAATTGACTGTGACCGACCGACAGACGGACACACGAGTGATCCTATAAGGGTTCTGTTTTTTTAGTCGGACGTACGGACCCCTAAAAATAAAGAAAGTCAGCAACGTGTTTTAAGCCAGTCACATACATTGAAAAGAATCGGTTCATGCCTAACTGAGTGTGAACGTGTCCCGACTAGTGGGCAGTCTACGAGGCTGGAGCTGCGCGCGCACGCTATCGAACGTAGGCCTCCAAGAGGGCCAGACGGGGCCCGCTAGTTACATCAACAATGCACCGCAAAGTAAGCAAAGCTATCCGATCGAACTCATAAATAAGCTAAGTAGGCAGCACTGACTGTCTTTATATCACCGACTCACTTATGTTGTTCATGAAAGTTAAAGTTTCGAACTAAAGACTCAATGAATGTAAAAAAATTATTGATAGGTTGTTGTGACTGGGAAGTTATATTTTATTTTAGTAAATTATAATTATATCTGTCATATTTTTAGACGAAAAATTCGGATCCCCGGCAAAATACTATAAGCTCTTTTTTGTACATAAAATGACCGATGACAATCATACGCTATAAGTAGACAAAAATATGGTATGAGCGCCACCGTGGTCTCGTAGTTTACACCACATGATTTTGATTTTGAGGCCGGCTTTGATTCCTTATAGGGCCAGAAGTCATTCTGCTTAATTTCGTTGGTATACATCAGGGTTTCTTAAAGTGGGGTCCACGGACCCCTTAGGGGTCCGTAGCATGTGTATCAGTGGTCCGCAGTAGATCAGTCTGTAAACATTGTGTAGTAAACTCGACGTAAACATGACATGCGTCTTGCCTTGTCGAAGTCAATCCCACAATTTAACGTTCTCATTGAGGCCAAACAGCTACGCCCTTCTCATTACCTTAGTAGTAAGTGTAATGATCAATAAAAGTATTTTTTAATCAATATAAATAAGATGTTCTTCATTTCTAAAAATATTGTTAAACAGGGTCCGTGGAATTGTTTAAACTGTGAAAGGGGTCCGTGACTGCAAAAAGTTTAAGAAACCCTGGTATACATATAGAGCTTACAAACCTGCCTGGGCTAGCTACCACCGTCTTACTTTAGTTTGCCGACATTTTTTACATACGACAGGGAAGCCCTTGGCCTTCATTTCACCAGATAGTAAGTGATGATGATAAGACCGACGGTGGAAGCATCACTTGAACTTACATACGACAGGGAAGCCCTTGGCCTTCATTTCACCGAATGGTAAGTGACGATGATAAGGCCGAAGGTGGAAGAATCACTTGAACTTACATACGACAGGGAAGACCTTGGACTTTATTTCACCTAATGGTAAGAAATGTTAAGGCTGAAGGTGTGCACGCTTCACCTGTACTCCTTAATAGCTCAGGAGCTGACTCTCTTACCTCTAAGTGTTGGAACACACCAATGCTATTAACATTGCTATTATGGCGACAAACTTAGATAAAATATGGTGGTTGCTAGGTAGGGGGCTCAGAAGCCCTACCACCAACCAAACCGAGCAGATAAACTTCTGTCTTCATAGGGAATCGAATCCCGAACCTCCCGATCAACACCCGGTGGTTTGAATCACTAGACCACTTCGGAATTACCATAAGGCCAGGTGAAATGAAACTTCTCCGGCGTATGTAAAAAAATACATTCTTTTCTTTTTTTATTGCAGAAAGTTGGCAAACAAGCAAACTGCCCACCTGATGGTAAG
Source organism: Schoenobius gigantellus (assembly GCA_963935595.1). Classification (NCBI taxonomy): domain Eukaryota; kingdom Metazoa; phylum Arthropoda; class Insecta; order Lepidoptera; family Crambidae; genus Schoenobius; species Schoenobius gigantellus. Next base: position 12,397,800 of record OZ012544.1, on the reverse strand, counting down.
TGATAACAGTCACCTATAGTTCCTACCCGTGGCTCCTGTGAGATCCGCAGCAAAACTGCAACCCCCAAAAGAACCACTGTGTACGTTGCCAAATTGTGACTTAGGATGTAAAGTCACGGTACCCAGTAATTTCAGTGCCATATCTTACCCTTCAAACCGGAACACAGCAATGCAAGCACTGCTGCTTTGCGGCAGAAATAGCCTGAAATAGGTAAGACGGAGGTACCCAAGCACACGACCCTGGTACAGAGTCTCCCTCCGGTAAACTGTGTAGTGTAGACAAGTTTTTAAATATAATCGATTATTCTACTGTGTAGACAAGTTTTTAAATATAATCGATTGTTATTATCTCATCAAATGGTAAACAATCGAATTTTGCTTTGCTCATTCGCATCGACGACGGCCCGAAATCGTTGTCAGCATAATATATTTTCAGTGTCAATGCGTACTGTATTCGAATAGCAGCTGAATACATTTACGTTCGGCATAATAAATTCGTAATGCCATTACGATATAAGCTTTCACATTATCATATCAATCGCAGACGGAGAACGCTCGATACAATTCTCGCGAGACTGTACCGCGTACTACCTACGACCATTTGTTGGCACATTGGCGAACGATTTTCAACCTTATTTTACGCTGCATTAAAAGTACCTTTACCGTTCTAGAGCCAATTTAACTGTACTAGCGCATAGCCAGCTTGGCGGAATATTGTGCACTTTTCAAGGTTTTCCATGAATTGTTCGATGAAAATAGCACGTATTACTTACAACATTTCATGCAAAATTCAGCGTCGGCGTCGTCGGTAGAACCCAACGCAAACAATTTTCAAGAGATTTTATGAACTTCTAAGAATATAACAATCTTTTAAGTTAATAATAGTAACAGTACGTTAATGCAGTACTATAAACTTGATTTTACAATCCAAGCGATTACCTATATGGTGGTTACTGTACGATTTTTTTTTGTTTGTTAATATATTACTACTCTACTACTTACTTACTTTTTGTAAGTGAAACAAATATTTTTATCGTGATAAACTTATAAAAATCATTGCCAAAATCAAAAATATATTTATTTAGGTGAGGATTGAACATTTAATTAAAAATTAATAAGGAGAAAGATCTAACGATTCAAATAAAATGCATTCGGTAATTTGAGAATGTTCTATAAACATTTAGAAATACAAAAATTCATTCAAGTCTCCGTCAAAAGAACTAAGTAATAAAGAACCAAAATATTTATTCTAGGTAACAAACAAAACACTCGAGCGGTATACAAAATTCTTGGTGAGCTTTTTAGACAATGGGCGAGGACCGCAATGACCCGTTCCGATGATGAATGCTGCGAGATGCCATCCATATTTTTAATTTATCACCTGATAGATAATCCAGGTAGGAGCCTCATTGAGCCTTTGGCCGCTTTCGCCGCCCGCCGCGCTTTGTGCCACGACTCTACGAGCCTCTCAAACGGCCGCTCGGCTGGTGCGAGAAATAAGCTTTGGCGATTTGAAAGTAATGTTTATTGTTTTGGCTATTTAAATTAAAAAAAAAACTACAATTTTTGGATTTTCTCGCGTATATTTGATTTAAAACATTTTCATTATTTAGTGCGATGTTTCGAACGATTTTCACGCTCTTGTCGGACCTAGCCATTATTTAATAATCCCCGCTAGAACCTCGCTAAAGAACACCGATTCATCCCAATGATGCTACGCGTGACTATTGAGATTCAAAAACACCTAAATTTCCCAAACCCGATAATGGGCAGAATATTCCAACTACTTGGTACAATCATGAAAATATTAAAATCCCAAGACTATCCACAGACTGCCAAAACAATAGATACCGTGAGCTCCGTTTGAGTAAAACGGACCACATAAAAATATGAGACTAGCTTTCCGCTCGCGACTTCGCCCGCGTTATTTTTAATTTCCCGTTGGATTTTTTTCCCGTAGGAAAATTACCCTATGTCCTTCCCCTGGTCTCGAACTATACCAACTTTCATCAAAATCGGTTCAGTAGTTTCAACGCCTATTCAATACAAACAAACAATCAAATCTTTCCTCTTTATAATATTAGTATAGACGGCGGTAGTAAAATAATAAATCTGTTGTTACTCTATTACACCCACCAGCTATAGTCATCCCGTGACCATGAATGTGAAATGAATGAATGAATTAAAACCAAATACAAGTTCACGCAAGTAAATCTGAAAAGTGTAGTTTTATTTAAAAATGTAGTACCTACTCTTGTCTTGCAAATAAAAGACAGTATGTTGTTTAGTTTATTTAAAATTTGTACTGCTGTTGCCTGCTACTTCGTCTGCGTGGAGTTCAGTTATATCGCCAATTCAGATATATCAAGCATTGTATTTACATGGCAAACTCATAATCTTCTTAAAGTATATAAAAATGAATCGCAAAATGTGTTGGTAAGCGCAAATCTCGGAAACTACTGGTTCGAATTGAGAAACTCTTTTACCATTAGAATGCTACATTGTCCCTGATGGTTATAGGCTATATTATAATTTTTATCGCGGGAAAATATTTCTTTCCTATGGGAAAAATCGATAACTACTGGGTCGATTTTAAAAATTCTTTCACCATTAGAAAGCAATCTTCTTCCTTCGTGAGTAACATAGGCTATATTTCCCACGGGAAAAATGAATACCACGGGAAAAATATGACGGGAAATCTATCATAAGGCGAAACGAAGTTCGCGGGCACAGCTAGTTGTGAATAAAAGTCCTATATCTCTCTTCAGCGGACCTAAAAAGGACGCATCGGCAGATTCATAATAGTAGTATGATTCATTTTGGTAGCCATAAAATGGGCAACATGTTGGCAATAAAATTCGTGTTATGAATGGAGTGCAATTCATCTTATGCAATAATTATATTTGCCAGTTTTATATTAATATTCGTAAACTGGTCCGAAGATTTGGAATTGGCTAAGTGTCAAGACCATTTTACGAATATTCATTTTAGCTAACCAAAGTAACTTGAAATAATAAAACTGAGGGTAAATACGCGCCTGTTGTATTTAAAAAACTAACCTCCAACTCCTTAAGTTTAAGGATCCTTCCATTATCAGCTCGGCTTATGACTACTAGACCCAAATGGGTCATAATCAAATGTATGTTCTCAGCATGTAATATTTTTATTCATATAATATACACTCCCGGACACCTAAATCGAACCACCTTGCACTTTTGGATTATACTCGTATATATCGTCCATAACTTTTAAAAAATATTTAGTCGACTAAAAACTGTTATGCAATTTTATAGCTGGCATATTCATAATCAGCACACCAGTTTGAACATGAATATGTCAGCTACAAAATTGCATAAAAACTTTTTGGTTGTCCAAATATTATTTAAAAGTTAAGGATGATATAGGTACTCTAAAAATGCAAGGTGGCTCGATTTAGGTGTCCGGGAGCGTAAATTGTTTTTATTTCTAATTTATCAACATGTAATTGTTTAAGAGATATATATACAAAAAATATTTCGTCAAACTTTCATTTTTAGAACGGAAAACATCTGAATATACCTCTACGGATTTCTACAATTAAGGTATCGTTGGAAGTTTTTTATCTGACTGTACAAAACAGCATTTTTCCTTGGTGTCCGAATCGTCAGTAAAAAAAATATTGAAATTAAAATGTGTCAATATTATGCTAGATGAAAAAAAAAATTTTTTTTTTGCTTAATAGAAGCTTATTCATATAATAACTGAAAGAACAAATCGGTTTTCGAATAACTAAAAAAACAACCAAGATATAAGGTATTTAAGATTTCTCCATCTCTATCTAGCAAAACGGCAATTTACATGGAGTTAAATGGCCGTACTAAACAATGACGTCACGGTTGATGTCGGATCTCTCTGTCTAATCGCTTCCAAGTATCTAATGTACGAGTATTTCTAAGCTGATTTTAATTCTAATTTCACAGGATTGTATCTTTTCTACGGTATTTTAATATTAATGACGAGACGTGAAAATTAGAATTCAGTCATCATCCCTATTTGGGACACTGTGTTCGAATATGTTTTTTCCGAATGATCAGCAAGCCGACGACAGAATAAGGTACACATAATATAAGGTAACAAACATAAAATAGAACACAATCGAATTGATAACATCCTCCTTTTTGTGAGATCGGTAACGTACATACTTTGATTGACGTACATATAAGTATATATTACGCTGTAAGTTTGTCACTGGAGCCAACAACTAATTTATTTATGTGGTACCAAACTACACCAGCTAGACTAGCTATGAATGTTACTGGCAATAAAAGGGACGTCTCATTTATTATTGACAAATATTTCGCGCCTAAAAAATTATGAAAGGAGCTAACGGAAGGCGCCAGGTTCCATTTTATTGTATTTATAGTGTACAATGTAAGGCTTTGGCGGTGGTTAAGGCCGTTTTTTTCTACGGGTGTTTTATAAAAGACAGGAAATTATATCAATTCTTCGCATTGCCGATGGTTTGCGAATCGGAGGGAGGCAGTTGCGCGCGCGTTTATGTCTATTGAACGGAGATGCGCAGACGCATTCCGTTTCTTTTCTTTCGCTTTGGATTAAAGGAAACTGTGCATTTATACCGTGTGAATAATCGCAGATGACTCATGGCTATGCAGATGAGATCAAAGTGAGGCTGTTTATGACGCAACTATACCGAAGTTTGATATATACAACTAATAACTGTTACTAATAAATTGATATAATAAAATCCTTTTTAATAATTATGACCATAATTCCGTGAGGATTCAGATGTCCTGTGCTTGACATTGGCGTAAAAGACCTCATACCAGATCAATCCATTTAAAGCAATACAAATGTTCTACTAACTGAAAAAGTGATGATAATTATGAACTTTGTTTAAACTTACTTCGTAGGCAGTTCCAACACAATCAACAATTTTTAAGGTAAATTTTTTCTATTGTGAAAATCACATATTATCCTTAACTCATGTCCATCAAGGTCTGTGCGCTTTGATCATAAACTTAGCAAAAAGAAATGATAACACCCAGATTCCAGATCATTTGCTTCTGGAATAGCCAGGTCAATTTTATATGGTTATAGACGCTGACCTTAAAAAACTTTCCACTTTTCCAGATTAGAGACCTTCTCGGGATTTCGCCATTTACACTCCAGTGCTCAAACGCTCTCATATTTATAATCTATAAATGCCATCTGTTGGCTCTGTTGCTAACAGCGTGTTCGTTGAAATCGAAAATAACAAATTTACAATTTGTATGTTCATATAAAGACGACATAGCACACCCAAAAGGTTCTGATAACTACACTTCCAAATATTAGCGAACAAGTCACAACTTGTCGACGCTGGAACGATTAGCGCTCGTTCTGTGAAATAAAAAAGACACAATAACAACGTACAATAAGCGCTGGGATCAAGTAAAATCCTGAAGCAAAATAATCAAATAGCCAGGATAACCACAGCGTAACCTTTCCTATTTTAAACTAGGAAGTAGAAACAAAGTAAATTATGAAGAAACCTTAAATCTACAAATAGAGAAACTATTGGAAAATTATTTCGTTCTTGGAAAAGGGCTTTTTGTGCGTGTGCATTTCTCATCGAAAAACACGAACGAGTTTTCCACGAATGAACTTAAAAAGGGAACGTTACGAGTACCTACTTTCGACCATTAAGCATGCACTATTTGTCGGCCAAGAGTGTAATCAAGTATTGTGTTCCGATTTTATAATCGGAATGTTACATTTTTGTTTAAGTTTCGGCTGAATTAATACAATGTTCTCCCCGTTTTTTTTGTGATATTGTATTTTCTCTTATACAGACGCCTTCATGATTTCATGACAAATTCTAACCGCGCTTGTTATTTAAAATAAAGCAGGCCCCGATTTCACCACCTCTGACAGGTGCGACAAATATGGGCCTGGGTCTGATAGTCCGTTACGATACTATTACGGGCACTCGCCTCCACTTGTTACAACTTGTATAAACGAGCGAGTAAAAACTTTCATTCTCAATTCTTATTGAGCGCGAACGCAGCAAGATCGTAAAACCATTTAAATATTTCCGACAAACGAGACTAAAATGTTTAGGGCTGCAAAGCAGTGTCTATGTGTAACTTTTTTAATTTTGTTCATTTTTGGAGATGTTGACGAGTAGATGGAAATATAGAATCTTGAAAAGCTACTCTTAGAGATTATCTAGAGGCAACAATGTTACCACACCAATACTAAAAACCGACTTCAAAAACACTGAAAAGTTAAAAATAATATAAGAATAGGTACAGACAACATTACACTTCTATATTGAAGTCGGTGCCAAACGATGATCTCCTAGAAAGTCTTAAAATTTTTCACCGACTTCAATATAGAAGTGTGATGTTGTCTGTACCTATTCTTATATTATTTTTTACTTTTCAGTGTTTTTGAAGTCGGTTTTTATTTTTTGTAAAATATTTTTAACTTTTTAGTGAATGAAATCTTTTTAGTGAAAGAAACCCTACTTTAAGACTAAAAGGTATTAAATTAGCGTTTCCCTCGATTTTCATGGGATCTCATCATCAGATCCTGACTTTGGTGGCCTTGGGACCACCCCAGAAGTATACTCTATCAAATACAAAAAGAATTTTGAAAATCGGTCCACAATTGGCGGAGTAATCGCTTAACATACAAACAAAACACGTTGAACACACCTTAAAATTTAAGGGTTTTCCTCGATTTTCATGGGATCCCATCATCAGATCCATAAATGGAAAATGTATAAATGGAAATTAATAATTTCGTTTTATTAATGAGCATACTACTAAGTCAATATTTTCAAACTTATTTTATGTACGACTAGCTGTGCCTGCGAACTACGTTTCGCCATATATTTTTTTCCTATTTTTGCAACATTTTTCATTGATGTTCAGCTCTTATTAGTCGTAACGTGATGTTATAGAGGTTATAGCCTTGTGACGTTGTAACGTCTTTTATTAAATTATCTACTTAAAACTAACATAAATTTAAAGACAAAATTATACATTCTAACTTAAATAAACTTGTTGTCGGCGTTACGCCTGCTCTGTTGCGAAATATTGACCCGTAAAAAAAATTGTGTACGTAAAGACATTAAATCTTTCATTTAATCCCCTTAACGGCGCAGCTTTCCTCGATAAATGGACTATCCAACACAAAAAGAATTTTTCAACTTGAATCAACAAGGTGTCAGTGGCGATGAAGGTGTCAGTGGCGCTGTGGACTCGGCGCTTGCCTTCCAATCGGGGGGTTAGGGTTCGAGACCCGCCATGTACCAATGTGTTTTTCGTTTCGAATTTCATATGTACATTTGTCTGACGCTCCTACGGTGAAGGAAAACATCGTGTGGCAACCTGCATACATCTGCGAAGAAATTCAATGATGTATGTGAAGTCGACCAATCCGCACTGGGCCAGCGTGGTTGACTAAGGCCTAATCACCCTAACATAGGGTAGGCTCGAACCCCTCGGTGGGGGACGTACATGAGCTGTGATGATGATGAACCCAACAAACAAACAATCAAACACACTCTTCAGCTTTATAATATTAAAAAAAATATATATAGATTCAATTCGATAATTCGTTTTATTTTATAATGCTGTCTGCAAAGACTATTCGATATTCCTATTACCACTAAAGTGTGACTATTCCAGAGTGCTAACCCTAAAGAGGGATCAATACTGACGTTTATCACATAAATATGCATATTAGTCTGTTAGCCGCGAATGCGCACCGTCACCATTTACCTACAGAGGAGATCCTTTTCACGACCAACAAAAATAATAGTCACACCCCGTCTATTATGCGGCGGGAACATCGCGGCAATCGCGGCCAAATTGTCAAATCATAGGCGATTAATCATACGTGGCATGCACTTAGGCGGGGCTGCCTTGCATTCCGTTAATGGACAGCATGAAATAAAAGCTATATGTGTGTATGTATATATCCTATTCTGTTGCGCAAATGTCGTTGGTTGCGCGTTTTTAAAGTGCCGTTGATTTGCAGATGTCAAATTGTAATACAGCGCTATAAATGCGGTTATTACGTAAATGAATATTAATGCTAAACGCTTATAACTTCAAACAAGATATTATTACTATAGGTATTGAATAATTGTTGTTAAAAAACTGAAAGTTAATTTATTTTTGAGCGATTTTTAAATGATAAGTCGTACGTCGCAAACTTTAATTATTCAGATACAGCTTTTGCTTGCGACTTCATCCGCGTGGAAATCCTTTTTATTGATTCCTTTTACAAATCCCCCCCCCCTTTTTTCACACCCTTATGGAATGATTTCGGGGATAAAAACTATTTTTTATCCTTCCCCACAACTCAAACTATCTCCATACCAAATTTCATCTAAATCGGTTCAGCGATTATTGATTCCCCATACAAACTTCCACCCCCCTTTTCTCCCCCTTAAAGGGTGATTTCTGCGATAAAAGCTATCCTATGTCCGTCTCCAGGTTCTAAGCTACCTCTCCACCAATTTTCAGCCACATCGGTTCAGCCGTTTTTGAGTTATAAATAGTGTAACTAACACGACTTTCTTTTATACAATACTAGCGTCTGCCCGCGACTTCGTCTGCGTGGACTTCAGAATTGGGTCTAAAGCTTCGCTGCCCGCGGCTTAGCTCGTAAACAATTTTCAATTTTCCCTCGGGAACTACTTGAGGAATCGGAATAAAAGGTAGCCCATGTTCTTTTCCATGTCAAAGGCTACATGCATGCCAAATTTCATCCAAATCTGTTCAGCCGTTTTTGCGTGATTGAGTAACAAACATCCAAATATCCAAACATCCACACTTTCACATTTATAATATAAGTAGGATATAGATAATATTTAATAATATATAACATTTATTTTTAATTCTAGAACTAAAATTTGTTTAAATTATTGTATGTTCATTATAAGTAAATAAGAAAGGTCACATTATTGCTTATGTTTAGAAAAAGGGGTCAATGAAAGTGTCAACTTTTTCAAAGAAAATTTTCGAAATAAGTATGTCTGAAATTATAGCATATTTTCTCAAGCTATGTTTTGTTTTTTTTTTATATATACTTACCACAATTTAATTAATCTATCCATACCACCTTTGGTCGAACGCGTATTTTAATTTAATCCCCCTTAAAAAATTATGTTGAGTTGTTTAGTAACTCTTCCTACAACATCATGGTGAATTTGATAATAGTTGCAATAAATGAAGCAAATACCTACCCTACCTATTTGTTTTCATAGGCTGGTCGGATTTACTTACTTCTTAAATATTTTTTGTCATAATAAAATTATTACTTACTTAGGAAGATAAATTTAACGCTTCACATTTCTTGCAGCTCATTAGTTCAGGTAGCTCATTTAACCTTAGGATTTCTAACAGCGTAATATAATCAATAAGCCCTAAAAGAAAGGTGGTTGATTTTTTCTTTTCAAGTTTTGTTTGAACATGTGGCTTTGTCTAATTTGTCTTTGTTTGAATCATATGACAAAGTCCGTCTGAATACAAAGCTTAAAGCAATGTTAAGCTTTGTTATAGTTCAGCAGTTATAGCCATTGCCCATTATTATCCATTCACTTCTTGTTACTTAGCTTGCTTAGGTGATATGCTAGAGGTTTACATAGTGACCGCTTTTCTCTAGTTCACCACTTAAAATCTAAGCTTTAATAACAAAAATGAATATTATAAACAGCTTATATAGGTCCCCACCGAGGGGCTCGAGCCTACCCTAAACTAGGGCGATTAGGCCTTAGTCAACCACGCTGGCCAAGTGCGGGTTGATCGACTTCACACACAACCTGTAAAGAAATTATTTCTTCACAGGTGTGTGCAGGTTTCCTCACGATGTTGTCCTTCACCGTAAAAGCGTCGAATAAACGTACATATAAATTCAAAATTTAAAAAAGACATTGGTATGTGGCGGGGTTCGAACCGCTACCTCCCAATTGGAAGACGACAGCCTTACGCACTACGCCATCGACGCTTCAAATGAATATAAAAATGAATATAAGGCACAGCAATGCAAGCACTGCCGCTTGGCGGCAGAAATAGGTAAGACCACAGACAATATAATAAGACGGAAGTACCCAATCAGGCGACTCTGGTACAGAGTCTACCTCCGGTCTCCGGCCTGCTTAATTGTTTCTATCTATCTATCTGTAATTTGGGGGTGGCCGTGGGCGACGAGTGGCGACCCTCAGCGAGCCACTGCGACCAGTACAGATCTATTGTGGCTGACCCCTCTTTCAAAGATCTCCAAATAGGCCTGTAGCGTTAAAATAGCCGATGACCTTTTTTGGAGATAGAGCCTTTGCCTCATAAAGTGTTAAACTAGGTCCGCCCAGAGCTCGGCTCCTTGTGTGGATGAGAGCATAGCATTCACAGAGGATGTGAGATGGTGTCTCGTCATCCTCACCACAGAATCTGCACATGGGGGCATTTGCTAATCCCATTCTGTGCAGATGTTTGTTGAGCTTACAGTGGCCAGTCAAGGCTCTAGTGAGAACCTTTAGTTGGCCTCTGCTCAGTTGGAGGTTTCGCAAAGCGACCCTGGGTGAAAATTCTCTAATGAGCATTTTCGAGTGCTAAAGTCCTGGACTCTGAGCCCACTGGAATCGGGCTTGTGTCTGTACCCAATTTCTAAGGACTCTCTTTTTGTCACCCTCGAAATGCCACATGCTGGTTCTGTTCCTATAAGAACGTTCTCGGAACCAGCCCTCGCTAGTTCGTCGGCAATTTCATTGCCTCGGATGTTGGAGTGACCTGGAACCCAGCCAATCACAACCGAGTTCCAGGTCGCCAAATCATTCAAGGCCTTCGACACTCTAAGGTGATTTGCTTAATTGTTTACCAACTTAGTTGTATAAAGAAGCGTGTGTAGTATTTATTAGCTTAGCAACTTAATTGTAGAGTATGACATTTTTCCCTCATTAGGTACAACATATCTATAGGTAAAGTCACCCTCAAGAAATATACAGATGAAACATAAAGTTCTCCTATAAATCAAAACACCCTTATTTCAACAGCACAAACGCGATCCATCATGGCCGACTATTGGCGCAGCACACAAAAATACATCTCGCATGTAGACGCGTGTTGAATCATAAATTTTATGGAGCCCTGAAACCAGACGTGAGAGATTTTGTCCACCATCCCGCCTGTGGCATTGTTTCATTTCGTGCGAAATATTTGGGAGCCGATCGCCTTTACAAATCTGTTTCATTATTAGTCGTATTATTGCCAAGTTCACAAATATCATATTTTCGAAAAGTAGCGGTTGTAGGGGATTTTTTTAAGTAATAGATTTTCTATAAAATATACAGTAAAATAGGTTAGCTAACTAGATTACCTATGTAAAATGAAAGTACTCAGATTACTTTTAAAAACAGATTCTTTCTTAATCAGTGTTGCTTTAACAGGATATATAAATGTGTATACTTATCTACACATAATAAATATAATTTGGTTTTTAAATGAATATTTTATGCAAGAAGGACTGCACGGCTTTCTCTTTTAAATACTACTTGCACGTATATAAGTATGTACATTCTTGAGTAGACAATTATTAAATATGCCATTATCTTAAATCTTTAAAACACTAGAAAACATTATCATTTCTCCAAAAAACATTCTCATCGTTTCCCATTGCCTAAGCCTAATCAAAAATTATGTTTCTTCAAAAACCTACGTGAGAGAAGCCAAAAGCTCCCGAGCGAACGCTTTGATGCGGCCGGCGCCCGCGCAGCGTGATGTCACTTCTTCGTCGCTACAATCTAATGGTAATAATGAAATGGACGGTTTTATGGGCGATTTGTGTCATGCTACCTGGAACAATAGCCGTTTTCATTGAGGAGGCAAACATTATTTCGATTGTGCCTGGATGGGATAACACAGTTAATTTTTCTTTGTTAAAAATTATAATATTACGTCAATGTATTTTTTTTTTGAGAAGAGTTTCAAAGAAAGCTGTCGATGTTTAGTAGATTAGTAACTAGAGTCATTGCTTATACGAAAGTGAGTAAACCAAAGTAGTTATTGTAGCAATGTAACACATTCTTTGTTCATAATATCATTCGCCGGATATAAGTGCGATTTGTATTGTTTTGTATTATTCAGGCCCGATTTCACCAACAGTAACGCAAAACTGTTAAATAACTAAATAACTATACCAAGGATAAATTTATACTCTAGATTTCTTCTCGGATAACACATTTTACGTTTCACCACATTTGGTTTAATTATTCTTCTGAACAGAGTTTTACTTTATCTATGATAAATTAAAAATGAACGAATGAATAAATACTACGAAATTAAATAGTCCATTCTCTCCTTATATCTCATAGCCTACTAGGTGCTTTTTAAACAAGTAGGATTATACGTCAGTTACGACAGCTATCATTTTAGATAGCTTGGCAATCAGCTGTTAATTAGACGCCATCTTTCTTATTTATCCTGGTATAAATCTGTTATACCGTCAAATTTGACGGTATAAAACCTATTCTCGAATAACGGCTTGATTCTAAGTATAAGTATTTGGTGAAATTAAAATGGACCTATCTGAGAGGAGCTCATGACTTATCTGACTTTGGTGAAACGCATACTTAATTCAAGTTTTCGGAATCGTGGAAGAAAAATTCTAAAATACTTATACCTATAAAATATTCAATAGGTCTCTATATATCGCTATCTTTCCCTTTTCCGTGTGATGATAATTTATATAGTTTACTAGCTGTAATCGCAAACTCAACACACAATAATTTATGGAGAGGGCTACCCTCTTAGCTGGGGGAACAAATCACATAGGGGAATAACACGACCTAGTCTCAGACCTACCTACCTACACAAAAAATTTCATAAAAATTGGTCAAGCTGTTTCTGTGGAGTTTGATAAGAAACACTGTGATATGAGATTTGTATATATTAGGTTAGATTAGGCTCCATGTGTACCTATACCTACTTGCAAAGATCCAATTTACCTACACTATAAAACGAGTTCTAATTATCCAACACTCAAAACGTTGAAAACCGAAATCAAATATGAAGCAACGAGAAAATGATTTCATTCAATTAATTAACTGTCAAATTCATAATGAAATCCTTAGGGTATGTTCATTAAATCTCTCGGGACGCGCCCAGAAAAGGAACAAATTATTGAATGGCCCGAGAAGCGTGTTCACCAGAGGAGCGCCACAAATCATCATAGCGTCATGCGCCTCTAATTATGAGGGCTCGTGAGAGCTGTGATAAAATCTCAATCTGATCTAATCCAACGGTTATCTGACTCAGCCCGCTGGAATGCGAACGTAGTGCATGGTTATCCTTTGAATATGCTACGCTTGCTCGAAGATAGTCCCTAAAGTACTCACCTTAGAACCCATTGTCGTGTACGTTCGTATGGTAACTCAGGGAGTGAGGTGTCAGGAGGTGGGTCGAGTTTAAAAGATGCGCGGGCGCAACCTCCCACATTGCAGTCGGAGCCTTTGGCTTAATAACACAACTTTAAACAGAGCTCTGTGTTTTAATAATTATATTGTTTTACAATCACTAGAAATAAACAAATTCAAAATTGAACGTTTTAATTACATTTGCCGAAGATTTTTTATAAGTACGTGAAATATACCTACATATTTTTTTATACACATTAGGTAATGAAATAATATATATTATCTCAAGACTCAAAAAAAGATTAGATTAGATTAGATTATTATTCTTTCTTTGGAAATTACAATATAGTTCATGCCATAAATTATAAGTTATTCACAAAGAAATCGTCAAATAAAAAATACAATAAAAATATCAAAAACAATGTAAAACACATTACACAACAAAAAGAGAAACAACACCAAACATAGCTCTAAAAAAATTGTGAGCCGTCGCGGGACGCCTGGCAGTGAGACATCAAAATTATGTATTTTGTACGGGGACCTTTCATTTGGCATAATGTTATTTGTCATAAAGACGCTTGGCATAAATCACTAAGCATAATAATCGAAAAGCATAACATTAACGTCACATAATTTTTTCTTCGCAAAATTTGTATAAGGCACAATTATCCAAAGGCATAATTTTATGAAGCATAATTAATGAAATCCCTTTTTTTTTCTCGGGGGGAAATGCGTAACCGCACCGTACCCGCCGTTGGCTACACCGCGAGCGTGTGTGGGGCTCTCCGGGCAGAGTGCCAGGCCTACCCACTAAAACCCCCCGGTGTTCTCCCTACCCTTTTGGGCGCGCTAGGTAAGGTCCACACTGCGACTCCACTACCCACGCGCCGGAGATTAATGAAATCCCTAATTTATTTTGACATAATATTGGTAGTTCTAAAATGTTTTGCCATAATTTTAAGTGTCATTATTAACAATATCCCTAATTAGAAATGATTTTATTTTAAAGGATATTATGTTTACTCTGTTTTACTAAACTTTTCATAATAACATTTCATATATTATTTTATTCAAATATGATACTCGAATCTACTAATATTATAGATTATAAAGTGTAATATTATAAATGTGAAAGTGTGGATGTTTGTATGTTTGGATGTTTGTTACTCAATCACGGATTTGGATGAAATTTGGTATGCATGTAGCCTTTGACATGGAATAGAACATAGGCTACCTTTTATCCCGATTCCTGAAGTAGCTCCCGAGGGAAAATTTAAAATTGTATACGAGCTAAGCCGCGGGCAGACAGCTTTGAAATTTGGTATGCATGTCACCTAAGCTATGGAAAAGGACATGTAATAGTTACCGTGGGAAGATTAAAAATTGTTAACGAGCGAAGCTTTAGACCCAATTCTGAAGTCCACGCAGACGAAGTCGCGGGCAGAAGCTATAATATATAAGGATAAGGAATAAGGAATATAAAGTAGGTACATGTCCTTTTCCATAGCAAAGGTGACATGCATACCAAATTTCAAAGCTGTCTGCCCGCGGCTTAGCTCGTAAACAATTTTCAATTTTCCCTCGGGAACTACTTAAGCAATCGGGATAAAAGGTAGCCTATGTTCTTTACCATGTCAAAGGCTGTATGTAGCCTTTGACATGGTAAAGAACATAGGCCTACCTTTTGCATGCCAAATTTCATCCAAATCCGTAGGGCCAGGCGGGGTAATTATAAGACAAAAATATAAACTTTTGCTTTTTTCACTATTTAAAATTACTTTAAAATATCTAAGAGCCAATAGTACCGTGCACTACCAAACTATCAATTATCCTGTCTTCGCCTCCGAGATTTATTCCTTAACCATGTAGTAGCCCTGCTACGCGCTAACCCTATCGCACAAGTTTTAAAGTCAGAGAAAGAAAACCACTATATCTTCCTCTGTCTAATCACACCTCACAAGCCTCCGCAGTACCGACCTCATTCTTGTCCGTGCGCGCGCGGCGTTCGCACGAGTGTAACAGTAATATAATTTGTGCAAGAGTGTAGGTAATCTACGTAAAAAAAAAAAGTTTAATTTTACGGTTATTTGCTTATTTGTTAAGTATGCCTAAACGAAAACACTGTGAATCCGAAGAAGATAAATGGCTAAGGAAGATGAAGAGATACGAAGAAAAACTTAATTAGGAAAAACGTAGGGGCAAGCCGGAGGCACATTTTGTACTCAGATGATGGCGAAAATGATGTGCAACCAGAAGAATACTTTTTTACATTCCCGTTGCATTCATCGGGAATCATTTTTATGTCCGTTGTATTCTTCGGATAATATTTTATTATGTTCTCGTTGTATTGAACGAGGAACCATTTTTATGTCCGTTGTATTCCTCGGATAATATTTTATTATGTTCTCGTTGTATTGAACGAGTAAGCGGGTGGACACCGCTCGCCTGGGCCGCCGAGTACGCGCGCGGCGCGACCACGTGCAGTAATACTCGTAATGGAAAATGTGGGTATCCTTTTTTCCCCGCTGCCTAAAAATTTCCGTTGCATTTATCGGAAATCACTTTTATGTCCGTTGTATTCTTCGGATCATATTGTTATTATGTTCTCGTTGCATTCAACGAGTAATACTCGTAATATGTACTTAATGGAAAATATAGGGGCTGCCCTTTTTTCCCCGCTGTTTTAAAAATTTCCGTTGCATTCATCGGAATTATTTAAAATATTTTTTTGTGCTGCCCAAATTCTCATTAAATATTGATTAGTATCTTTCACATACAAACCAATATATGGTGAAAACTGATGACTTACAAACCGATGTAGCGGCCAGGTTTCAAGTCCTATTGCAAAACGGTTTCCAAAAGTGACCAAAGACGAGCATTAAAAAAAAAACAATGTACTATAGTACCTATGGCGAAAGGCCGAACTCTAATTCGGAAGTAAGTGCTATGTTGGTAGACAACAGAATCAACTCGGTAAAGCACTTTCAGCACTGGGAAGGGCACAATCGTGTCTTTTAAAGAAAAATCTTAATATTCCAGATGTAGTTACGTTGAACGATGCAGGTAAATTATTAGCTGTTTCTCATTATATAGAAACGGATACCCGTCGATCCGTGATTATTCCCCTGATAGATAAATCATTATCATATTATACTCTTTTATTATTAATTAAAAACAGAAGAATGGACTATTTGCTATTTAGAGTATCAAGAAGACCAGTAAATTATTACAGACACCAATTTCATCTAAGAGTCATTTAAACTTGAAAGGCTCATCGTCCCGAACGCGACAGCAAAGCAGCGGCCAATCCTACCCTCATCGAGCCGGTGGGCCGAGACAGTCAAAGACGTCATACTAACAAGCGAATCGACGGCGAGCAGCCGCGTTCGCACCGCTGCCAGCTTGTCGCCAGCCAGCCCCGCCGCCGCCGCCGCTGCCGCTGGCACCGCCGAGGCACCAGCCAGTCGCGTCGCATCAAACGGTCATCGAACAATCGCGCTACCTGAGCGCGCAGCCGCAAGTACATGCCAGCCGCTTAAAATATTAATTTAGTCAATGAGTGGTGAACTATCACTAGCGATAGGTTTATATTAGACAATGTGTCAAGGATTTCATTTATTGAGGAACCTTAACAAAATCCATACAGCCGTGCGCGGCGTTCTTTTTCAAAAAGTGAGTGAATAGCAATTTCTCTCGAATTAAATCATTTATTAGAAATAAAAGCTATTAGGAGATGTAACCCGACAGCAAAACAATTCGTTTATGATATCTTCGTTATTCCTAAAAGCGTGTGCTCTATATATATTAAATCTAAAAAGCTGAATTCGAAGTCGAAGTAGGTATCTCATTTCAAAATGGAAGATATCAGAACGGCTACTAGATTTATGACCGAAGACGTGATTAATATTGATATTAAGGAAGCTTAATTTTTGCTGCCGATTCACAAATAAAAAAAAAAAAAACATTTTTACGCTTTTATTTTCATGATATTTTGTACGAGTTTCTAGCACTCCCGTTTAGCCTATGTTCCGCGCGATATATTTCACAAAAATATTACAGCCAGCTCTTACTCATTTAAGATCTTATGGTCTGCTATCAGTGAGATATCTATGATATGTTGTGTTTAGCAAACTCTGCTGGAGAGTGCCTAGAGAACGCAAAAAGAACTATTTAATGTCTGACACGATTAGGGTTAGTTATTAATTTTAAAAAAAACTAGTCTAATACCAGAAAAGCTTTGTAAATTTTTAGGTTTTATTTTAAACTCTAATAAAATAACATACAATTGCCAGATTCAAGCCACAAAAATTTATTATACACATAAAACATATATTTAAATCTAACAGAATTCGAATAAGGTTCTTTGAACGTTTTCTACGGTAGCATGTCGGCTGTAGTATATGGGTAGTATATACACACAAAATCACTAAAAAGTGCTCTTCTTAGAAATACTAACAATTACGACGTTTTTATTACAATTACAGATATTTTATAATAATATGATGATCTCCATTGGTGGCAGATCAATATTCCATTGGCAGTCAATTGAATAAAAAGTCATAGGTACAATTTCGGAATTTTTACGGACGCTTCGACAGCAGGCTAGGGTGCAGCTTGTGCCAACGAAAAGACTGGTGGTTTCTGGACCAACATCGAGCGAACCAATCATATAAACTGACTGGAACTACTCGCTGTATATTGTGGGCTAATTTCATTTGCTAAAAATGTCGCTAATTGTGGTAGTCTTTTAAGTGTCGATAACACCACTCCCATATTCTATATAAATAGAATGGGGAGAGTGTAATACCAACACTTAAGTCAAGTTACTAAAATGATTTGGGACTGGTGTGAGAAAAGTAGGTATATTTATTTTCGCGTCTTATATTCGTTACTCGTTAAATATAGAAGCTGACAGTGAATCGAGAAAAATAAACTTCGACACAGAGTGGCAGTTGGGTATCCGACAACTTTTGAAAATTAAACAATTTTTTTGGTGAACCATCTATTGACTTATTTGCATCTCGTAGTAATGCAAAATGTCCCGCGTATATTTCATGGAAAAGGGATCCCTTTGCCTATGATATTGACGCGTTTAAACAGTAGATTAGTCGCAATTTTATTTTTTCGCTTTAACACCGTTTGCACTAATTTTTAAAACGATAAACAAAATAGTTACTGATTAAGCCACCGGAATTATCGTTGTTCAACTATAGCCCTCTTAACCATGGTATCCCCTTTTCATATCCCTGGGTGTCACAGAGATTGTGATATTTCCTCCAAGAAAGATCTACTTACTTCCTTTCAGGATGGTACACCATCTGCGCCGTCACCTTTCCCTGCCAGCGTGTGTATTTTCCGGGAAAGCTTTCATGGCGTGCCAGAAACAGCCTTAGATGTTGTTATCTTCGATATCACATAACACCGGGTCATAATATAATTCTAGTCTAAAGATATGGTGGGAATTTTGTAAAAAGAATACAACAGATTTTTTTAAATGTAAATACTACATTTTTGTTGGAATTTCTGTTAATGTGTTTTGAAATTTTGAAGTTTAGGTAGAACTATTGTTCTAATGTCACGATAGCAAGTGACCGTTATTAGTTAGGCAGTAGCCCCCTGGTATTATAGTATTAGACTATTAAACGATTTGAGAATGATACAATTAATCTTGAAAAAATGAGTAAGAAGTTAGTCATGTTATTAGCTGGACCAAGGACGTATACAATTTCTCTAACAAAAATACGAAATATTAATAAAGCATATGAAGATCGAGTAATTATAACACTTACAAATTTAATTAAAACATAAGCAATCGGCAAAGCTCAACCGGTTTTAAACTTACTTTTTTTATCCCTTTAATATCCCGGTATTTGTCCAGCATCAGTGGTATTAAGATATATTGCTGTATCATCTTCAATTCGCTCAGATTCAGAACAAACCTGATCCTCACACATAAGAAACCACGTAGACCTGCTTCATCTCAACCCATTGGGCGCTGGATAAAGCAGATCATGTGCGATAGTGGCATTGACATCTCAATATTCGGAGCGAGCGAGACACGCATCAACATCAGGCGGCGTCTCGTGCTGGCCTCAACGTCAATGTAATTAGAAAGACCGCAGGATGTTCGGAAAGATCAGCTGTATTTGCTGATTTTTATAACAGACCGGTATATTAGTTCTGAAACCAATTTTATTGAATCTTTGTCACAATTATAATTATTAAAATAATACTGTCGGTTGATTAGTTTTTTGTTCACAATATTTTGTTGTTTTGAAATTTTTGCTAGTGGCGCAAAAAAAAAAAAAAAAAAAAAAAAAAAAAAAAAAAAAAAAAAAAACATGGAAATACGTAATAATTATGTTTTGATGTTTTACTGTAATGTTGTTTATTTTTTATGGTCGCAACATTGATTTTATACTCTCTGAACATCTACATGGTTAAGGAATAAATCTCGGAGGCGAAGACAGGATAATTAAATGATCAAACGAACTTACCTGAAGTGAAGTTCGATCTTAATTATCCTGTCTTCGCCGAAGAGATTTAAGGTCCCTCCCTCCCTGAATCTTATCCCCCTATATATCAATGTTGCTCTATTTCTCTAAAAAGAATGAGGTCGGTACTGCGGAGGCTTGTGAGGTGTGATTAGACAGAGGAAGATATAGTGGTTTTCTTTCTCTGACTTTAAAACTTGTGCGATAGGGTTAGCGCGTAGCAGGGCTACTACATGGTTAAGGAATAAATCTCTTCGGCGAAGACAGGATAATTAAGATCGCACTTCACTTCAGGTAAGTTCGTTTGATCATTTAATTGAGTATTATTATCGATTTGCTTGTAATTGCCAAGAATAGTGCTTTTTGGACACAAAATAATTGTCTCATTTTTTTTCGCTGCTATGGGGTTAATATGATACATCAAAGTTTAAATATAAGACAGCCTATAACTTCTATGGTTTATTTAATTCTGAAATGGGTGGGTAGTTGTAAGACGGAGTGGTAAAAAATAATACAAAAAGGTTTAAAAAGTTAAGAAAAATCTTTTATAAATTTATATTTTTTGAAAAATTAACTCACTTATCATACTTATGCTTAACATACATAATTCTTTGGAACATAACTATTCGTTAATAAACTATGTTTTAAGAAAAGAAAATCACATGTGTACCATTTTGGTATAAGAGACCAAAATTATTACTAGCAAATAGAAATTTGCATACAAAATAAAAATAAAAATCAATAAAATTTGCATTTATGAGACAATAAACATTAAGTACTTAATTTAATATTATGGGGGCTCAGTCTACTAGCGCCGCCATTCGTTTTTTATTAATTATGATGAATAAAAGACGTTTCTACAAAAAATAGCACACTCACGAACTCAATATTTCAGATTTATATTTATTTACGTATTTTGTACACATTAACCGTATAGAATAGTCAAAATCATAATTATTGCTTAAAGTGGCCACTTTCAGCAATAATTCTTATTATGATATACCTACTTTTAATCTATGCCTGAAAGCTCCCAAAAATCTAAAATATCTATATTGAGTTCGTGACTGTGCTATTTTTGTAGAAACGTCTTTAATTCATCATCTCTTCTCTATATCTC
The DNA here is from genome assembly GCA_963935595.1 of Schoenobius gigantellus. Taxonomy (NCBI): domain Eukaryota; kingdom Metazoa; phylum Arthropoda; class Insecta; order Lepidoptera; family Crambidae; genus Schoenobius; species Schoenobius gigantellus. Next base: position 12,376,787 of record OZ012544.1, on the reverse strand, counting down.
TATCTCTATATATAATAAAATCGTAGGGGTACAAAAATCTGTAATTGCGAAATATTAAGAAAAAAAATATACAGGTCGTCTTAAAATCATTAGCAGAACACGATAGAATAGTTTTAAAAAAAATTGTTTGTTTGTTGGTTTGTTTGTTTGTTTGTTTGTTTGTCTGTTTGTCCGGAAAGATCTCCGAAACTACTGGACAGAATTTGATATGGCTTACACCACAATGCTTAGAATTTTCCCAAAGAACATTTAGGCATAATTTCGTTTGTTTAAATTCACTTTTTATTTTTAGTGAAAAAATACCATACAAAATTTTCGAATTGGCTTTAGGTAGAAAAACAACATGGCGCACGTGAAATTATTTTGACAAGTCTGTCACATAGTACAGAGAGAAGGTATTTTCTTCCAGGAAGGAAAGGCAATGGAACTATGCCATACAGCCTGATCTTAAGTAATTGGATTTCGAAAATTGAAAGGCAGGAATGAAGTGTTTCACATAGTACAAATAAAATTAATTTTTTTTTGTTAATGGCTCTGCCCAACTGGATTTCGCCAACCAAATTGTCTTTTTCTTATGTCGTACCGTGATGGTAAAGCAAAAAGATCAAGCCATACAACCAATGTATAAAGCATTTTTTATGATAATACTTATCGAGTGACCATATTTGTAGATTGGTTTAATTCTTGACTAATTTTCACAAAATCGGTACAGTTTTTGAAATATTTGAAATGTTGAAAAATGAAGATACTCTTTTCAAGGTATTTTGAAAGATGTCATATGTTTTTACATTAGTACTAAGGAATCAAACTCTTTCATCCATTTAAAACTATTAAAAGTAATAGATTAATATTGATAATTTAAAAAAATATCTGACTGCAATGTTCTGGGTTACGCGTAGAGGGACGGGACGGGACTCTTGATCCTAATGTCTAAAATGACGGATCAGATTTTTTTGGATCCACCCAAGGAACATGGATATCGAACGAAGAACCTAAAGAGTAGAACACATTGAACCTAGCCACGTTGACTTAATTTGACATGACTGCCGATAAAGTTCGTTTCCAAACCCAGCGATATACATATCAAATGAAAGGCCTTGATGAGTAGAGCACTATGAACATAGGAAAATCGCCCTAAATTCAACATGGCCGCCGCTCAAATAAAACGGATAAAAGTTCGTTTCCAAACCCAGCAATATGGGTATCAAATGAAAGGCATTGATGAGTAGAGCACTATGAACCTAGCAACATTGACATAAATTCAACATGGCCGCCGCTCAAAAAAGGTGGATAAAAGTTAGTTTCCAAACCTAGCAATATGGGTATCAAATGAAAGGCACTGATGAGTAGAGCACTATGAACCTAGCAACATTGACATAAATTCAACATGGCCGCCGCTCAAAAAAAGTGGAATAAAGTTAGTTTCCAAACCTAGCAATATGGGTATCAAATGAAAGGCCTTGAAGAGTAGAGCACTATGAACCTAGCAACATTGACATAAATTTAACATGGCCGCCGCTCAAAAAAGGTGGATAAAAGTTAGTTTCCAAGCCTAGCAATATGGGTATCAAATAAAAGGCCTTGAAGAGTAGAGCATTAGGTACCTAGGAAAATCGACCTAAATTCAACATGGCCGCCGCTCAAAAAAAATGGATAAAAGTTCGTTTTCAAACCCAGCAATATGGGTATCAAATGAAAGGCCCTGATGAGTAGAGCACTATGAACCTAGCAACATTGACATAAATTCAACATAGCCGCCGCTCTAAAAAGAAGAATAATAGTTCGTTTCCAAACCTAGCAATATGGGTATCAACTGAAAGGCCTAAAGGAGTAGAGCATTATGAACTAAGGAAAATTGCCCTATATTAAACATGGCCGCCGCTCAAAAAATGGATAAAAGTTCGTTTTCAAACCCAGCAATTTGGGTATCAAATAAAAGGCTTTGATAAGTGCACTATGAACCTAGCAACATTGACATAAATTCAACATGGCCGCCGCTCAAAAAAGATAGATAAAAGTTCGTTTCCAAACCTAGCAATATGGGTATCAAATGAAAGGCCTTGAAGTGTAGAGCATTAGGAACCTAGCAAAATCGACCTAAATTCAACATGGCCGCCGCTCAAAAAAAAATTATAAAAGTTCGTTTCCAAACCTAGCAATATGGGTATCAAATGAAAGGCCTTGAAGAGTAGAGCACTATGAACCTAGGAAAATAGCACAAAATTCAATATGGCCGCTGCTCAAAAAAAAACTGTTAAAAGTTCGTTTCTAAGCCCAGCAATATGGGTATCAAATGAAAGGCCTTAATCAGTAGAGCACTATGAACGTAGCAACATTGACGTAAATTCAACATGGCCGCCGCTCAAAAAAGGTGGATAAAAGTTAGTTTCCAAACCTAGCAATATGGGTATCAAATGAATGGCACTGATGAGTAGAGCACTATGAACCTAGCAACACATCAATAAATTCAACATGGCCGCCGCTCAATAAAGGTGGATAAAAGTTCGTTTTCTTATCTAGCAATATAGGTATCAAATGAAAGGTCTTCAAGAGTAGAGCACTATGAACCTAGGAAAATAGTACAACATTCAATATGGCCGCTGCTCAAAAAAAAACTGATAAAAGTTCGTTTCTAAGCCCAGCAATATGGGTATCAAATGAAAGGCCTTGATCAGTAGAGCACTATGAACGTAGCAACATTGACGTAAATTCAACATGGCCGCCGCTCAAAAAAGACGGATAACAGTTGCTTTTCAAACCCAGCAATAGGGGTATTAAATGAAAGTAGGCCCTGAAGGATACCTAGAGCAGCCATGCTCCGCGTAAGTGTGTTCCGCGGAACCCTAGGGCTCCACAATACCCCTATAAGGGTTCCGCAATAATTTAGAAAAATCAAAACACCCTCTCTGGTCGAACTTATATTATGCTTATTAATAAAGAATACACTTTTAAAAACTATTGTTTTATTTTAGGGTTCCGTCAAGTATTTCGCTTTCCAAAAGGGTTCCGTCACCAAAAAAGTTTGAGAACCGTTCCGGGGCCTATTGGATGTTCGATGTTAGATGTAACCTGTGTTTAGTGTCCTTCGAGACCGTGATAATGCAACGATCGTGGACTAACTAACGATAACTCCAAGTTTGTGTGTTGGATGTTAGTCATCACGGCGAGTTTGCTAACCGAACTATGCCAGCAACACTATATCGCACAGTACACGTTACAAAAACGGAACTCTCAATACATTTTAAGGCTCACCGCATAAATACGTTTTTTCGCATTCGTTTTCTGAATGCGGGCATCCGAATGCATCAAATCTATACAAAATACTCATTGACTGCCGCACACGTTCGTTTTTATTACGAACGGAACACGTTCTGTACGTACGTTTAGGTAGAAGGGTAGAAATCCCGAATGAGAAGAAACGAACGTCTGCGCTACGTTCACGAAACTCCGTGTCTGTATTCCGTGATCGGATATCGAATACGGAAAACGTATTTGTACAGTAACCCCCCCATTCATGCTATACATTAACTCTACGAAAACCGCCAGTATTACGAGCGACATAAGAACGGTTCAAAGGTCAAACAGTATAGCTTGACAAGGAGCTTACTGTACGATCAGTCAAAATTGGCCAAGTTGTCATATTCAAAAAATATATTTTGTTGGTGTTACCAACACCCATTATAAAATCTAAACTTTATTCGTATACAGTTCTAATTTATTAACAATTGTTTATTTTAATTCGAAACATGAATACGATAAAGATTATTCTTGCAACTGTGTAGTTCTTTCTACTGAAGAAGAATTTATTAATATCAATAATGTCTCTAAAACAATAATAATACTTAGTGTTTATAGTAATATGTAATGTATTTAATTTTGTGGACTGTTAGAAAAAGAGCATTACGAACCTACGAAAATTGTCCTAATTTCGAAATGGCCGATACTCAAGAAAGGCAGAATAAAGTTGAATCATTATGGAATAAAATGGAGGAAAAAACTAAACACTGTGTTAAGTATTTTGATGGCGAAACGTAGTTCGCGGGCATAGCTAGTAATTAATAAAAAATGAATGGCAGCGCTAGTAAACTGACTGTGCCCTCTTATATTTTTCAAAGTCAACATCAAACATTAAAGCTCCTCGCTTGTTTTTTGGCATTGGAGAAGGCAATTTTATGACGATTTCGTCGATATGAACAGAGTAAATGATATTATGAGTATCAGGATAAAGAAAGATTTTTTTACTCGCTTTAAGTAAGACCTATATCACTGACAAAAAATCACTGTAAGTCTTTTGTTTTGGAACGTAATTTCATGGCATTTTTGTTATGCTTTAAGTGTAGGGTAATAATAAGACGATTGTCTTATTATTACCCTACACCGTGTCTTATATTTTCCCGAAGGCTTGTCTCATATTTTCCCGCAAAATCAATGCATCCGATCGGTGCGCTAGCGAAACGTAGACGGCAGGGCGATCGCGAAAGTATCGCTCAAGGCGCCGGCGGCGGCGTGCCGCAAGATGGCGCGCGCGCTAGCCTCGCATGCGAGTGGCAATGGCAATCGTGAAAGTTCGCTGAACACGACGCAAAATTTTCGCGCCATAATTCTCAGCCTAAAACTGAATCGTTCCTATGAGTTTCAAAACTAAAATATATGATGATATAAATTTTTGACCATATTCATTAACACATAAGGCTCGTTTTTAACTAAAATAAGATTAACGATTCAAGTTTTTTTTTAAATATTTAGTCTGTCTTATTTTTACCCGAAATGTCAGGTGTCTTTTTATTACCCCGACTAGCCCTACATCCGTTTTTGCGTGATTGAGTAACAAACGTCCAAACATCCACACTTTCACATTTATAATATTAGTAGGATAACATAGGCGATTGCCTACAAAAATCAAAATGCTGCCAAAAGCCACTATTCCACGCGGACGAAGTCGCGGGCACAGCTAGTATTCTATATTTTCATTTTATATAATTTTTCATAATAAATGTTGATTTTTTATTTGACAAAGTAATTCATTCATTCTACTAGTGACAGAAACGAATCGCTGCAAAACCGACTCCACGTAGTCTTGTTTGTCCTACCCAAGAGTGTAATTCAAACCCGCGTAGGCGCGGAGGGGCGAGGCGGCCCGCGAGCAGAGGAGCAGGTGGTTTAAACGCTCGCCTCCGCACCTGAGGATGGCCGGTGAAGCCGGCCAGCAATCCGAAGCTGCGGTGGTGAGCGAAAACCATCTGCGACGATAAGCTCGCGTGGGACCGCCGGAGCCTCGCAGCGTCGGAGCCGTGACAGAAACCATGCATGTGCATGCTTGCTTGCAAGGTGCATGCTTGCTTGCATGTTGCATTCTTGCTTGCATGTTGTTGAGGTCGCAATTTTGTACCGTAAACTTTTTGGTTAAGCTGATATGGAGAGAAAAATATTACGATGTCATTTTTCTAACTTTGTATGTCATCAATAAGAGAATACACGTTCAGTTGCTTTATTTAAAATATGTTTTTTATTTATCTTATGCAAATATATAATTTCAACATGGTAGCAGAGCGTGGTTCCTAAAAATAAAAAAAAATATTAAGTGAAAATTGGGTTGCGATCCGGAAAAATAGGTAAATATTTATAATATATATTTAAAAATAATTTAAAATATGGCGACGACAACGGCATTACAAATCCCAATATTAACGGAAGACACAAATTTTAATAACTGGAAATTTAGAATTAAATTGGTGATGGAAGAAAGGGGAATAAATTACGTCATGGAAAAAACAAAAAGTGATGAATTGATAAATTTCGATAGAGATGATGCAAAGGCCAAACTTATTATTGTACAATTTTTAAATGACAAATATTTGGATATCGTAAAAAAGGGCACTACAGCTAAACATATGCTAACTTTACTCGGAGATGTATTTGAGAGAAAGAGCATTTATAATAAATTATATTTAAAGAGAAAATTAATCACAATGAAATGTCAAAATAACGAATGCCTTCAACAATATTTCATAAAATTTAACAGTATTTTACAAAATTTAGCTGCAATTGATGTAAAGGTGGAGGAAGATGACCAAATTTGTTATTTATTATCGTCTTTACCTAAAAACTATGAACATGTAATCACTTCGATTGAAACCATGGCAACCGAAAAACAATTAAGTATAGAATTTGTAAAAACAAGGCTACTGGATGCTGAAATAAAATTAAAATGTAATGAAGATGAAACCGAAAATGAGCTATTAAATGAAAACGCTTTTATCTCATGTTATACCTGTGGCAAAGCTGGACATAGGTCTTACGAGTGCAGGCAAAATAAATATATATTTCAGACGAATAATCAGATATCAAATCTTCGAAATAACCCGGTTCGAAGTTGTTATCGTGCATGTGGATATAGAGCAGGCCGACCACGAGGTAGATATTATCCAAGAGGCCATCATTACCAACAGCAAGAAGAGACATCAATAGCCAAGATTCAAGACAATGACGCTGCTTTTATAGTAAGTGATTCTACTGTAGAAATATATAATGTAAAAAACGATGACGAAAGCATCGAGTTTGTTATTGATTCTGGATGCACAGAACATATAGTAAATAAAATTTATGAACAATTTATGTATGACATTCAAATTTTAGATAAAGGTATAAAAATATTAGTTGCGAATGGTCAATATGTAAATACATACAAGAAAGGAAAATTGAAAATTATATATCAGAATGTAAAAATTGTTATTGAAGCCTTGATAGTTGACGATTTTAAATTTAATTTATTGTCGGTACGAAAGATGGTAGAACTAGGTTATAATGTTAACTTTAATAGGCAAAATGTAAAAATTTACAACAACAAAACTTTTTTAACTGCAACATGTCATAGTAAACTGTTTAGATTAAATGCTGAAATTTACAAAAATGTTAATTGCAATACTTCTGTGGCGGATGTCAGTGACTTATGGCATAGAAGACTTGGACATTTAAATAAAAAAGGTCTAGGAATTATGAATTTGCCTATTTCTCACAGGATTTGTGAAGCATGCATAGAGGGTAAAGCAACAAGGAGCCCATTCAAGCAAACACCTAAACCAAGATCAATAGCCGTTGCAGAAATGCTACATACAGACATAGCAGGACCAACAAAGACTACAGGGATTAACGGTGAGAAATATTTTATGACAATCATAGATGACTATTCACATTTTTGCGTAGTTTTTCCTTTAAAGAATAAATCTGAAGCAACACAACGGTTACTAGACTATATAATCAGAATTGAAAATGAGACAGGGAAAAGAGTTAAAAGAATAAGATGTGACAATGGTGCAGAATATACAGCTAACCTAGTTAAAATTTATTGCAGAAGAAATGGCATCGACCTGGAATATACCTTGCCCTACACGCCTCAACAGAATGGCGTTGCAGAGCGTATGAACAGAACACTATGTGACAAAGTCAGAACACTGCTAGCAGATACAGATTTACCCAAGCACCTATGGAGTGAAGCAATACAATGTGCCGCATATCAGCTTAATAGGTCTCCTTCGTGGGCAATAAATTTTAGAACACCATGTGAAATGAGATTTGGAAATAATGATTTGTCACGGTTAAGAATTTTTGGATCAAAATCATGGGCAACAATAATACCCAGAAATGATAAGCTGAGTAAAAGAGCAAGAGCCACAAGATTTATTGCATACAATAAGGTTGGCTACAGACTTTGGGATCCTGAGACTGATACCATTATAGTATCCCGTGATGTGACATTTGATGAAAATAATACAAAATATAAAGAAGAAAATGTATTAGATGAAAGCAATAAATATTTTGAACAAGAACAAGAAGAAATTGTAGAAGATAACGAGATAAAACAAAGAGAAGCTATAGATGAGGAAACGTCAGAAAATACAAGACCAAGAAGAACAGTAAAACGACCTAATTATCTTACAGAATATGAAACAAACGTTGTATATTGTACATTAGCACAAGAGGGGTATTGTTTATTAACAGAGACTCCAGCAACATTTGAAGAAGCCGTAAGGAGTCAAGATTGGAAAAATGCAATAGATAAAGAATTGAATGCACTGGTAAATTTAGAAACATGGGAAGAAACAGATCTTCCAAACGGAAAAAAAACAATAGACACAAAATGGATTTTCAAACTTAAAGATGATGGAACAAAAAAGGCAAGGTTAGTTGTGAGAGGATTTCAGCAAAAACGAGATGATTACTTTGATACGATTTACTCGCCAGTAGCAAGACAATCTACTGTTAAAATGTTTATATCAAAAGCTTTGCAAGAAAACTTAAAAATACGCCAACTAGACATACCCACAGCTTTTTTAAATGGGAAAATAAAGTCAGAGGTGTATCTTAAAATACCTGAAGGATTAAAAGTTAATGAAAATAAAGTTTTAAAATTGAAAAGGTCGTTGTATGGCTTGAACGAATCACCACTATGTTGGAATGAAAGAATCGATACATTCATGAAAGAAAATGGATTCATGCGTTCAGGCTATGATACATGCTTGTATTATCAAATGGATTGTTGGGTAATTATATATGTGGACGATATTCTGACAATGGGAAATGATAAACATATATTAGAAATGCTATGTAAAGAATTTAAAGCCAAAGATATGGGTGAACTTAGAGTGTATTTAGGTATGGAAGTAACAAGAAATGAAGATACGATTGAAATTAAACAGACAGGCATGATAGACAAAATTTTAGAAAAATTTAAGATGACAGATTGTAGAGGCGCAAAGACACCAATGGAAAGTAACTTTAGTGTGAACTTTGATGAAGATAGTAATAAAATTGAAGTACCATTTCGCCAGTTGGTGGGAAGTCTTTTATACCTGTCTTGTACATCAAGGCCAGATATAACCTTTCCAGTTTCGTATTTAAGCCGATATTTGGACAAAGTCAATGAAAATTTATGGACAGCTGGTAAAAGGATATTGCGGTATCTCAAAGAAACTAAAAACATGGGTCTACTATTTAAAAAACGTGAAAGTAAGCCCATTATTTACGGTTATTCAGATGCTGACTGGGCAGGAGATAAAAATGACAGAAAAAGTGTAAGTGGAAGAATAATATTACATGGTGAAAACCCAATAGTGTGGTTCTCCACCAAACAAAAATGTGTCGCCTTATCATCAGCAGAATCGGAATATGTAGCTGCAGGGTGTACAGCACAATGGCTGGTCAACCTTAGAGGTATTGCAAATAACTTAGGGATTACTAACAAAGCAACGTTGCTAGTAGATAACATAAGTGCAATATCAATTTCTAAAAGTCATGAAAACTCTAAGCGTACCAGACATATAGATGTAAAATATCACTTCTTAAAGGATTTAATTGAACAGAAAGTTTTGAATATTGTGTATGTAAGTACTGACAAAAATTATGCTGATTGTATGACCAAAACGTTATCTAAAGAAAAGTTATTGAGAATTTTAATTAATTTTATGGTGTAGCATGATTTATGCAAAACATTTTATTTTGTCTATGTAATATAATATTTTAATAGTAGTCAAGAATTTTACAAGCGTTAACGGAATAAAATTGAGGCGGGGTGTTGAGGTCGCAATTTTGTACCGTAAACTTTTTGGTTAAGCTGATATGGAGAGAAAAATATTACGATGTCATTTTTCTAACTTTGTATGTCATCAATAAGAGAATACACGTTCAGTTGCTTTATTTAAAATATGTTTTTTATTTATCTTATGCAAATATATAATTTCAACTGTTTATGCAAATATATAATTTCAACATGGTAGCAGAGCGTGGTTCCTAAAAATAAAAAAATATTAAGTGAAAATTGGGTTGCGATCCGGAAAAATAGGTAAATATTTATAATATATATTTAAAAATAATTTAAAATATGGCGACGACAACGGCATTACAAATCCCAATATTAACGGAAGACACAAATTTTAATAACTGGAAATTTAGAATTAAATTGGTGATGGAAGAAAGGGGAATAAATTACGTCATGGAAAAAACAAAAAGTGATGAATTGATAAATTTCGATAGAGATGATGCAAAGGCCAAACTTATTATTGTACAATTTTTAAATGACAAATATTTGGATATCGTAAAAAAGGGCACTACAGCTAAACATATGCTAACTTTACTCGGAGATGTATTTGAGAGAAAGAGCATTTATAATAAATTATATTTAAAGAGAAAATTAATCACAATGAAATGTCAAAATAACGAATGCCTTCAACAATATTTCATAAAATTTAACAGTATTTTACAAAATTTAGCTGCAATTGATGTAAAGGTGGAGGAAGATGACCAAATTTGTTATTTATTATCGTCTTTACCTAAAAACTATGAACATGTAATCACTTCGATTGAAACCATGGCAACCGAAAAACAATTAAGTATAGAATTTGTAAAAACAAGGCTACTGGATGCTGAAATAAAATTAAAATGTAATGAAGATGAAACCGAAAATGAGCTATTAAATGAAAACGCTTTTATCTCATGTTATACCTGTGGCAAAGCTGGACATAGGTCTTACGAGTGCAGGCAAAATAAATATATATTTCAGACGAATAATCAGATATCAAATCTTCGAAATAACCCGGTTCGAAGTTGTTATCGTGCATGTGGATATAGAGCAGGCCGACCACGAGGTAGATATTATCCAAGAGGCCATCATTACCAACAGCAAGAAGAGACATCAATAGCCAAGATTCAAGACAATGACGCTGCTTTTATAGTAAGTGATTCTACTGTAGAAATATATAATGTAAAAAACGATGACGAAAGCATCGAGTTTGTTATTGATTCTGGATGCACAGAACATATAGTAAATAAAATTTATGAACAATTTATGTATGACATTCAAATTTTAGATAAAGGTATAAAAATATTAGTTGCGAATGGTCAATATGTAAATACATACAAGAAAGGAAAATTGAAAATTATATATCAGAATGTAAAAATTGTTATTGAAGCCTTGATAGTTGACGATTTTAAATTTAATTTATTGTCGGTACGAAAGATGGTAGAACTAGGTTATAATGTTAACTTTAATAGGCAAAATGTAAAAATTTACAACAACAAAACTTTTTTAACTGCAACATGTCATAGTAAACTGTTTAGATTAAATGCTGAAATTTACAAAAATGTTAATTGCAATACTTCTGTGGCGGATGTCAGTGACTTATGGCATAGAAGACTTGGACATTTAAATAAAAAAGGTCTAGGAATTATGAATTTGCCTATTTCTCACAGGATTTGTGAAGCATGCATAGAGGGTAAAGCAACAAGGAGCCCATTCAAGCAAACACCTAAACCAAGATCAATAGCCGTTGCAGAAATGCTACATACAGACATAGCAGGACCAACAAAGACTACAGGGATTAACGGTGAGAGCTGTTGGTATGTCTAGTTGGCGTATTTTTAAGTTTTCTTGCAAAGCTTTTGATATAAACATTTTAACAGTAGATTGTCTTGCTACTGGCGAGTAAATCGTATCAAAGTAATAGAACTAGGTTATAATGTTAACTTTAATAGGCAAAATGTAAAAATTTACAACAACAAAACTTTTTTAACTGCAACATGTCATAGTAAACTGTTTAGATTAAATGCTGAAATTTACAAAAATGTTAATTGCAATACTTCTGTGGCGGATGTCAGTGACTTATGGCATAGAAGACTTGGACATTTAAATAAAAAAGGTCTAGGAATTATGAATTTGCCTATTTCTCACAGGATTTGTGAAGCATGCATAGAGGGTAAAGCAACAAGGAGCCCATTCAAGCAAACACCTAAACCAAGATCAATAGCCGTTGCAGAAATGCTACATACAGACATAGCAGGACCAACAAAGACTACAGGGATTAACGGTGAGAAATATTTTATGACAATCATAGATGACTATTCACATTTTTGCGTAGTTTTTCCTTTAAAGAATAAATCTGAAGCAACACAACGGTTACTAGACTATATAATCAGAATTGAAAATGAGACAGGGAAAAGAGTTAAAAGAATAAGATGTGACAATGGTGCAGAATATACAGCTAACCTAGTTAAAATTTATTGCAGAAGAAATGGCATCGACCTGGAATATACCTTGCCCTACACGCCTCAACAGAATGGCGTTGCAGAGCGTATGAACAGAACACTATGTGACAAAGTCAGAACACTGCTAGCAGATACAGATTTACCCAAGCACCTATGGAGTGAAGCAATACAATGTGCCGCATATCAGCTTAATAGGTCTCCTTCGTGGGCAATAAATTTTAGAACACCATGTGAAATGAGATTTGGAAATAATGATTTGTCACGGTTAAGAATTTTTGGATCAAAATCATGGGCAACAATAATACCCAGAAATGATAAGCTGAGTAAAAGAGCAAGAGCCACAAGATTTATTGCATACAATAAGGTTGGCTACAGACTTTGGGATCCTGAGACTGATACCATTATAGTATCCCGTGATGTGACATTTGATGAAAATAATACAAAATATAAAGAAGAAAATGTATTAGATGAAAGCAATAAATATTTTGAACAAGAACAAGAAGAAATTGTAGAAGATAACGAGATAAAACAAAGAGAAGCTATAGATGAGGAAACGTCAGAAAATACAAGACCAAGAAGAACAGTAAAACGACCTAATTATCTTACAGAATATGAAACAAACGTTGTATATTGTACATTAGCACAAGAGGGGTATTGTTTATTAACAGAGACTCCAGCAACATTTGAAGAAGCCGTAAGGAGTCAAGATTGGAAAAATGCAATAGATAAAGAATTGAATGCACTGGTAAATTTAGAAACATGGGAAGAAACAGATCTTCCAAACGGAAAAAAAACAATAGACACAAAATGGATTTTCAAACTTAAAGATGATGGAACAAAAAAGGCAAGGTTAGTTGTGAGAGGATTTCAGCAAAAACGAGATGATTACTTTGATACGATTTACTCGCCAGTAGCAAGACAATCTACTGTTAAAATGTTTATATCAAAAGCTTTGCAAGAAAACTTAAAAATACGCCAACTAGACATACCAACAGCTTTTTTAAATGGGAAAATAAAGTCAGAGGTGTATCTTAAAATACCTGAAGGATTAAAAGTTAATGAAAATAAAGTTTTAAAATTGAAAAGGTCGTTGTATGGCTTGAACGAATCACCACTATGTTGGAATGAAAGAATCGATACATTCATGAAAGAAAATGGATTCATGCGTTCAGGCTATGATACATGCTTGTATTATCAAATGGATTGTTGGGTAATTATATATGTGGATGGTAATGGTAATGGTGGTAATGGTAATTATAGATGTATTTGAGAGAAAGAGCATTTATAATAAATTATATTTAAAGAGAAAATTAATCACAATGAAATGTCAAAATAACGAATGCCTTCAACAATATTTCATAAAATTTAACAGTATTTTACAAAATTTAGCTGCAATTGATGTAAAGGTGGAGGAAGATGACCAAATTTGTTATTTATTATCGTCTTTACCTAAAAACTATGAACATGTAATCACTTCGATTGAAACCATGGCAACCGAAAAACAATTAAGTATAGAATTTGTAAAAACAAGGCTACTGGATGCTGAAATAAAATTAAAATGTAATGAAGATGAAACCGAAAATGAGCTATTAAATGAAAACGCTTTTATCTCATGTTATACCTGTGGCAAAGCTGGACATAGGTCTTACGAGTGCAGGCAAAATAAATATATATTTCAGACGAATAATCAGATATCAAATCTTCGAAATAACCCGGTTCGAAGTTGTTATCGTGCATGTGGATATAGAGCAGGCCGACCACGAGGTAGATATTATCCAAGAGGCCATCATTACCAACAGCAAGAAGAGACATCAATAGCCAAGATTCAAGACAATGACGCTGCTTTTATAGTAAGTGATTCTACTGTAGAAATATATAATGTAAAAAACGATGACGAAAGCATCGAGTTTGTTATTGATTCTGGATGCACAGAACATATAGTAAATAAAATTTATGAACAATTTATGTATGACATTCAAATTTTAGATAAAGGTATAAAAATATTAGTTGCGAATGGTCAATATGTAAATACATACAAGAAAGGAAAATTGAAAATTATATATCAGAATGTAAAAATTGTTATTGAAGCCTTGATAGTTGACGATTTTAAATTTAATTTATTGTCGGTACGAAAGATGGTAGAACTAGGTTATAATGTTAACTTTAATAGGCAAAATGTAAAAATTTACAACAACAAAACTTTTTTAACTGCAACATGTCATAGTAAACTGTTTAGATTAAATGCTGAAATTTACAAAAATGTTAATTGCAATACTTCTGTGGCGGATGTCAGTGACTTATGGCATAGAAGACTTGGACATTTAAATAAAAAAGGTCTAGGAATTATGAATTTGCCTATTTCTCACAGGATTTGTGAAGCATGCATAGAGGGTAAAGCAACAAGGAGCCCATTCAAGCAAACACCTAAACCAAGATCAATAGCCGTTGCAGAAATGCTACATACAGACATAGCAGGACCAACAAAGACTACAGGGATTAACGGTGAGAAATATTTTATGACAATCATAGATGACTATTCACATTTTTGCGTAGTTTTTCCTTTAAAGAATAAATCTGAAGCAACACAACGGTTACTAGACTATATAATCAGAATTGAAAATGAGACAGGGAAAAGAGTTAAAAGAATAAGATGTGACAATGGTGCAGAATATACAGCTAACCTAGTTAAAATTTATTGCAGAAGAAATGGCATCGACCTGGAATATACCTTGCCCTACACGCCTCAACAGAATGGCGTTGCAGAGCGTATGAACAGAACACTATGTGACAAAGTCAGAACACTGCTAGCAGATACAGATTTACCCAAGCACCTATGGAGTGAAGCAATACAATGTGCCGCATATCAGCTTAATAGGTCTCCTTCGTGGGCAATAAATTTTAGAACACCATGTGAAATGAGATTTGGAAATAATGATTTGTCACGGTTAAGAATTTTTGGATCAAAATCATGGGCAACAATAATACCCAGAAATGATAAGCTGAGTAAAAGAGCAAGAGCCACAAGATTTATTGCATACAATAAGGTTGGCTACAGACTTTGGGATCCTGAGACTGATACCATTATAGTATCCCGTGATGTGACATTTGATGAAAATAATACAAAATATAAAGAAGAAAATGTATTAGATGAAAGCAATAAATATTTTGAACAAGAACAAGAAGAAATTGTAGAAGATAACGAGATAAAACAAAGAGAAGCTATAGATGAGGAAACGTCAGAAAATACAAGACCAAGAAGAACAGTAAAACGACCTAATTATCTTACAGAATATAAAACAAACGTTGTATATTGTACATTAGCACAAGAGGGGTATTGTTTATTAACAGAGACTCCAGCAACATTTGAAGAAGCCGTAAGGAGTCAAGATTGGAAAAATGCAATAGATAAAGAATTGAATGCACTGGTAAATTTAGAAACATGGGAAGAAACAGATCTTCCAAACGGAAAAAAAACAATAGACACAAAATGGATTTTCAAACTTAAAGATGATGGAACAAAAAAGGCAAGGTTAGTTGTGAGAGGATTTCAGCAAAAACGAGATGATTACTTTGATACGATTTACTCGCCAGTAGCAAGACAATCTACTGTTAAAATGTTTATATCAAAAGCTTTGCAAGAAAACTTAAAAATACGCCAACTAGACATACCAACAGCTTTTTTAAATGGGAAAATAAAGTCAGAGGTGTATCTTAAAATACCTGAAGGATTAAAAGTTAATGAAAATAAAGTTTTAAAATTGAAAAGGTCGTTGTATGGCTTGAACGAATCACCACTATGTTGGAATGAAAGAATCGATACATTCATGAAAGAAAATGGATTCATGCGTTCAGGCTATGATACATGCTTGTATTATCAAATGGATTGTTGGGTAATTATATATGTGGACGATATTCTGACAATGGGAAATGATAAACATATATTAGAAATGCTATGTAAAGAATTTAAAGCCAAAGATATGGGTGAACTTAGAGTGTATTTAGGTATGGAAGTAACAAGAAATGAAGATACGATTGAAATTAAACAGACAGGCATGATAGACAAAATTTTAGAAAAATTTAAGATGACAGATTGTAGAGGCGCAAAGACACCAATGGAAAGTAACTTTAGTGTGAACTTTGATGAAGATAGTAATAAAATTGAAGTACCATTTCGCCAGTTGGTGGGAAGTCTTTTATACCTGTCTTGTACATCAAGGCCAGATATAACCTTTCCAGTTTCGTATTTAAGCCGATATTTGGACAAAGTCAATGAAAATTTATGGACAGCTGGTAAAAGGATATTGCGGTATCTCAAAGAAACTAAAAACATGGGTCTACTATTTAAAAAACGTGAAAGTAAGCCCATTATTTACGGTTATTCAGATGCTGACTGGGCAGGAGATAAAAATGACAGAAAAAGTGTAAGTGGAGGAATAATATTACATGGTGAAAACCCAATAGTGTGGTTCTCCACCAACAACAGGAACCATGTTGCATGCTTGCATGCATACTGCATGTTTGCTTACATTTTTGCATGCTTGCGCGCAAGTTTATGCCTAGAGAAATTCTGTTTATGCCTAGAGTAATCGTATTGTTCGTTGTGATTAATATGCTAAACATTAATTATGCTTTGAAAAATTATGCGTCAAGTTATTCTGTTTCGAGTTTTTTTTTTATGGGATAGGGGGCAAGCGAGCAGACGTATCACCTGATGGTAAGTAATTACCGTCGCCCATGGATACCCGCAACCCCAGAGGAGTTACAAGTGCGTTGCCGACCTTTGAGGTGGGAATACCCTCTTTTTTTGAAAGTTTGAAGGTCGTATCGGTCCGGAAATACCGCAGGCGACAATTCGTTCCAAAGTTTGACTGTGCGAGGCAGGAAACTTCGAGAGAAACGCACAGTTGTGGACTGCCAACCATCTAAGTGATGGGCATGGATTTTTTGCCGCGTGGAACGATGGCGGAAAGAGGCGGCAGGTATAAGTCCGAACAATTCCTCGGAGCATTCCCCGTAATAAATACGATAGAAGATGCATAGCGAAGCGACATCTCTACGCAGCGCCAAGGTATCAAGCCGATTTGAAATTTCCTGGCAGTCGACGATTCGAGTCGCTCTCCATTGAATGCGGTCCAGTGGGAGAAGTTGGTATTGGGGTGCCCCAGCCCAAAGATGAGAACAGTATTCCATATGAGGCCGAATTTGCGCCTTGTAAAGCTGAAGGCGGTGCGCCGGAGTGAAATACTGTCTCGATCTGTTGAGCACACCAAGCTTCTTAGAAGCTAATTTAGCTTTACCCTCTAAGTGGCCACGGAACTGGACTTCGCTCGATATGTCGACACCAAGGATCCCAATATTGGCTGAGGCAGTTAGGGGAATGCCCTGAAAGCGAGGAGAGTTTATGGATTTTAATACAATATGACAAATTATTTTCTGCCACACAATATTATGTTTATTAACCATTCTGCTTCCTGATTATTATGCGTCTTGACGATTACCTATTTCAATCGAAATTATGGAATATGATTTTATGACAATAATTTTTATGCCTAGAAATAGACAGTCATTTTGTACAGGTAGGTAATATGCACAAGTCGCTAACGCCATGTACAGTATAACTACAATACATGTGGCGAGCGAGACGCATGCCGTGGCGACGCGCCACCACGCCAACAGTCGGTCTGACCTGCCGCGATCCGCGATAGATGTTTCACATCAAGAAACTTTTTGTTAAACAAATACATTCATTTCGATTTATCAAAATGGTATTTTTAGCAGTAAACGCGCAAACCTGCGTCTTTGGGGGGGTTGAACTGCACTAAATTCATATGCCCCCATTCACGACTTTGATGCTCCGACCATCCAAAAAGCTGGCGATCCATCTAAGGAGTCTCCTGGGGATTTCTTAGGATGGTAACTTCGCTAGAAGTGCTCTATGCCAGACCCTGTCAAATGCTTTGGCGATATCGAGGCTGACGGCGAGAGCTTCACCGTTCTTCTCCAAAGTTTCAGCCCAGCGGTGTGTTATTACTGAAATACTCTTATTTGATTGGACGATACTGGGGACTTTTTCTATTGAGTCATCTGCTAGAAAGAGAAAGAAATTAAAAATTCATATGAAAGAGGAAAATAAAAGATACTATCGCTGTAACGCGTTCAACCTCTCAGAGTGAGTAAAACATAACCGAACACTACACTCCAAGGTACGCGCTCCTGTTGTCATAAAGATGGTGCTTTTTACACACAACTCTTGGCCTTTATCTCACCTGATGGTAAGTGTCGATAAGGCCGAAAATGGAAGCGAGCTTCATCAGGACTCGTCGACAAGTGAGGAACTGGCTATCAAAGATATAACCATTGTTATTATGGTGACAAACTTAGGTCAACGGTAGCCAGCCAGGCGGGCTAAGAAGTCATACCCTCAATCAAACCAAACAGAAAAACTTCTTACTCCATGGGGAATCGAATCACGGGCTTCCGGAACAATACCAGGCCGTCTCAACCACAAAACTACGGGGGCGGTTTGAGGTAGAGCTGAAATGCTATGTTCTAAAAAAAATACATCAAATAAGTATAAAAAAAATCGTCTCGGGCGGTACTCGAACCCCGAACCTCCAACATACCGTATTGAAGATTTTTTTGTTTGTATTTGACTTATTTTTATCATTTTTTCAAATTATTTAGCATTTTTTAATAAAATACAAAGTCGCTAAAATATAAAACGCTATGTTCTAGTTTTGATACGGATCGCGGCACATAAGTTCAACTAAAGGTTGCAGTCTGCGCAGGAGTAACTGTAAGCCCTCGCGTGTCGCACTTCGTTTGAGATCCAAAAATCGTAGCAATGAGGCAGACTTAGGCAATAGCAATTTAAATTTCGTAGACAAAATATATTCACATAACATTTATTTTTACCATTGCACCTCCGCACACGGCAGCCATTTTAGTTAAACTTTATGTGCCGCGAATAGTTGTATATATGTACCTACCTAAGCCATGTAGCCAGTGCTACAAGGTTCGAAAGAAAACTTGCCTATTTTTGTACCAATACTTGTTCTTGCGGTATCTAGAGTCGATGCAGTTCTTGCATAAGACACTTTAGCGCGGTTTAAAATTAGGAAAATTATTTTAGCTTGAAAAATGTAATATCTATATAAATAAAAATCAATGTATTACTATGTTTGTTTGTCCTCTATGCCTTCCGAAACCATTCATCAGATTGTAATGAAACTTTGGTAGGGTGTTATGGGGACACCCGTGAGGGTTCCTAGCAAAAAAAAGGCATTTACGTGACATTGCAATGCATGCCGGGTACAGCTAGTAAAAAATAAATATTTTCCCGTAGTAAAAGCAGTTAAAACTAAAAAGCAGATCATTTTTATAAGTCCCGTTTAAACACGAGAAAAGTGGTACAAGTGTGAAATTCAAACAAAACTTTCAACTCATATTCAATCCCTTTAAGGATGCAATTTTCAAATAGCCGAACGTCATTTAACCCGGCGATAATGATTAATCAAGACATGTATAGTTTTATAAGATAGATAGGTAACAACTGTGCTATTTCAAAGGTTATAAAAACTTATATTATCATAAAATAAACTCTGTTCTTCAATTTAATAAAGGTTTTATTAGTAAGATCAAGGTTCTCAGTTCAAGACCCTTCTCACCCTCTGCTAGTAGAAAATAAGATTGTTAATAACTAAGCGTTAAGTTAGCACGCGATAAAACACGAGTTTACATTGCCTACCGTGCAAATGTGAGTATTATGGCCGTAAAGAAAAGTCTTCAGCGGCCTCGTAATAGCGCACTACATCACCGGAAGAGATATTGTTGATGTAATCGCACTTTTTCAGGAGCCGTTATTTAAGGTAACTGCCTTTGTTTTACTCCGGTGGTGGATGCAAGTATGAAAGGATTACGTAACTTTACTGAAACGCTAATCACCCGATATACTAAAAAATAAAATAATATACAATTTATAACAAAAACCCTGTGAACCCTTTGAGGAGCATGGTCAGAATCGATATAAGTACCTATAGAAAATTCGAAATTGTAAAATTAATTTTCTTATTCCTTATACATTTTTTTCTTAAGACCCTGCGAGTCGTAGGTTAAGAAGTAGATTAACCTAGTGTTGATGAGTAACCGTTATCCAAATACCAAGTCTCATCTCCTATCCTATACAGGAGAGTCTCGTACTAGTAACAAACAGCCGATATAGTTTCGTAAGAGTAAGAGATTTATCTGTCTCGAGTTTGATTATTTTTATGCACCGTCAAAAATAGAACTATATAATATCGAGAAGACAAGTATATAATACAAAACCGACTTCAAACTGTATTTTTTTGAATTTATAACAAAATTAAAGTTTTTTCATTTAAAAATGTTCATATACTTACTATTTTTCTGAGGTCGGTGCCAGCCTTACTTTAAGAAATATTTACATAATTCCACCATATTAACCCACAGGTAGATCTCTGTGATAATATGGTGGAACTTCTGCATTATATAAAAAAATGCAGATTATCCTTTTAAGACCATTCAAAGGAAATATACTGAATTACCGTTGAATGTAGAATAAACATGTCTTTCTTAGCTAAAAACTAAGCAAAACAGCGAAAAGCGTGCTCTGTTTGTTGGGCGCAATTCCATCGCAAATCTCGCCGCTCGGATCCAGTACATCTGCTGTTAAATTATTACTTTCATAAGCGCAACTCGGGGAAAACGAATTTATTATATTACGTTAGGTACCGGGTATCTTGAATAAGGCTAGGGACGGGGTAATGAAAACAAAAACACGGACCAGGCGTGTTTGTTTAACGAAGACTTATGGTTCCGTACATCGTTTATGTTGTAACGTTGTACTTAAACAACGTAAACAAAATTAGAAAAAAAATAAGGTATATTAAACTCAACTTCTGATTAACATACAAAATAAAAAACATACTTACATTAAATTTATTTCAAAACTACTTGTCAAATACTTAAAACTTTAAATTATTAATTGAACATTTTCTTGCATTAAAAATTATTTGTTTACGGAACCTTCAAGTACAGTGGTCGCAAAGGTATGCAATGATGCGTCCGCGCATCTCCCAAATACTGGCGAAAACAGCCGACGGTCTCCGGGTAGCTCAGTCGGTAGAGCATGAGACTGTTAGGCTGGAGTCACACTATAAGGTCGAACACGGTTCGTTCGCGGTCCGATCTCGGTCTGGTAAAAAATTATTAAATTAAAAACAATGTGTGCATTCATACTATCTGTTACAGTCAAGTTCCGGTCGAATCCCATTCCAGTCGCGATCAGTGTTGAGGAAATTTTGTTTCAGCGAAATCGAACTTGGCACGGCATATATCGATGTAGCTGAGATGGGACCATTTGGCCAAACATTCCTATTTGTTCAATACCTTTGTATACACCTATTGGCCAATAAAAGTTCTTTCTTTCTTTCTTTTTTCTCTTTTGTGCCCGGTTCAGTCAGCTTTACCCGTTGAAGCGACAATTGCATCATATGTAACTAATGTACAGTCAGCAACACGTCAAGCTTTACATTTTCAATACGAAAGCCGCCGCTATTACGAGCGACATAAGGGCGGTCTCAAGGTCAACATGTAAAGCCTAGCGTCTTGCTGTGTGTATATTTGAAAGATTTTATTTAATTCCTATTGAATAATTGATTATTTCAGTTAATTCTAAGTAATAATATAGTCCGTGTGGACTTTTGAAAAAGGTAATTTATGCATAAATAATTGGTTTTACCAATTTATCAATATTTACCAAATTAAATGACATAAGAATAGTAGTATTAACAGAATTATTTAATAAATTATTATTATTGTTATAAAAGGAATTATTGATGATTATTGGCGATTCAAGACTAAATCGTGAACTGAGCCAGATTGTCTAATGTGAATATGATTGGATTTTACCAGACCAAGATCGAACCCCGAACGAACCGTGATCGACCTTATAGTGCATGTGGATCCAGCCTTAATCTCAGGGTCGTGAGTTCGGGCCCACGTTGGGCGCCACTGCGGCACTTGGTAATGATCAGCCGTGTGTTCAATGTGGTTCCGTCCTGCTAATTGTCGAAACTTTTATTTTTTACATGAAATGGAATCTCTTGACCTTTATGTCACCTCATGGTTAGTGACAATAAGACAAAATAATGACCAGCCCCTCAACCATGATCGCCCAAAACAATATTAAAACCGCACTGCTGAGATGGCGCTATACGCAGCAAGAGCGATGTCTCTGTTTCAATATTGTTTTAACCTTGCTATAAGCGATCATGGTAAGGCCCCTGAGGCCCAATTCAGCTAATAAGCTACAGCCGAATCGAAACTGAACCGTTGCGGTCGACCAATCGGAGCGCTTATATTGCCTTTCAACTGCTCGTTGACGTGATAATGTGGCGTTCTGATTGGTCGATCGCAACGGTTCAGTTTCGATTCGGCTGTAGCTTATTAGCTGAATTAGACCTCTGGACTTCTCCCAACTGAGAAATCGAATTAACTATCTTACCTATTTATTATCGAAACACGTTATATTATGACGACAAACTGAGGTAAGGCTGTGGTAGCTAGCCATGGAAGTGAGGTGCGTTTTACGCACCTGTATTAGTTGAGTGTTCCCCTCGATTTATTTAGCTGGGATCCCATCATTAGATCCTGATTTGGTTACAACAGGAGTGTAATCTTACTAATACAAAAAAAATTGAAAACCGGTCCACAATTAACAGAGAAATCGATCAGTAAATATAAAAATAAAGATACAGCCGAACATAGAACCTCGTCCTTTTTTGAAATCGGCTAGAAAGATAAATACAGTCCAGAAAAGACCTCCTCCTTTCCTAGAATCGATTAAATCAAAATCAAACAAAATACATCAGAGGTATCCACATCATTATCACCATCACAGCTCATATACGTCCCCACCGAGGGGCTCGAATCTACCCTAAGTTAAGCGTTTTTAGGCTTTAGTCAACCACGCTGGCACGTTGACTTCACAAAACCTACTTATTCTTTAATTTATCTGAATAGTTGAATGAAGTATTAATAAATAATGTATGTATGTATATAATAAGAATAAATTAAATAAGAATGATGTTTATTAATTTGTAAAAAGGTTATTATAATTAGAATAATAAAAAATATTTGAAATTTGTATGTTTAAACATTTTTTTGTAAAAGGGGATTGTCATATTATTATTTGTGTGGGTAGTATTTAGTCGATATGCATTACATCAATTGATAAAGTCAGTCTAAAGCTCGGCCACTGTCTGCTTGCCGTATCCGGCACCGTTTTTAACATAACAATTACATAAATAATTTTGAAAATCGGCCCACAAATGGCGGAGTAATCGGTGAAAAAAAAATAGATACAGTCGAACAAAGAACCTCTTCCTTTTTCGAAGTCAGTTAAAAAGCAAATGAATTCAAACATTGTCTTCTGTGTAGTTTTTCTGATACAGAAGATTTGTAACTTATTATATAGAATTATTTATTATTTAACATTATTCGTTATTTAACATTTATATTTTAATTTAATTTATATCATGGTATTTATGCGTAATAACATCTAACCTATTTTTTTTTTTTTTTCTCGTGGTTAATTTTTTTCAGCTGGTGCGAAAAGTGAGCTTTAATCCCTTGCTACTCTCAAGATTTAATTATTTAACACCATAGTCACGGTAATAGTATATATACCGTGCCATAATCCTTTAATACGCTTTCGATTCAGGTCTACAACCATGACATAAGGCACTGCTTTATCCCCTTGGTTAACAATATATATTATTTCGTGATATCAGTTAAATTTCAGCAGAGACGCTCACTGTTGGACAAAGGCTTCCCCTAGAGATCTCCCAACCGATAGGTGATAAGTGCTGCGCCTCCTGCATCCAGAGGCTCTACCAACGCTGTCTCCAGATAGGCGGCCACCACTGGAGGACCTTTCCGCCCCAATGGCCGGCAGTCCCACGAGCGATAATTACAGCCCACTGCCACTTAAGGTCTGCAATTCTATGGGCTATATCAGAGACTAGTTCTAATTACTGATACTGAGTCAAAACTATGTTAAACGTTTATTATAATTACCGTGTTTAATAAGTTGTTATAACTTTTAACTCTAAACTAACCAATACTAGAAACGCCCCCCAGGTCAGTTCGCAAACTACCATAAACGCTATTCTATCTTACCTTTTCATGTCGCCAAGCCCCGGTGCTTGCTTTGCTATTTTCCTATAATATCTGGTTACTGAGAATTGACCTCTTATGCCACCACAAGTTAGCAACATTATTACCTATTGTAGCGGCCAGTTGTAGATTTGAAAATCTTGCAGAAACCATATGTACTATATCTCAGCAATAATACGCTCTGCTGTGTAAAAGCCTGCCCAAGAAATTGGTGATTTAGATCATGTCGCAGCATGGGTCTATCTTTTAAAACCCTTATCCATCCTGTCCTGTCCTTCCTATTTCCACTAATAGTGTTTGACAGGGTTTCGCATTTTTGGTTACCCATCATAGGCATGACTATTGCCAACGTTGCTTCATTAGCAACTGATAGCCAAGGGCATTCGCCACTAAGCTCAAATAAT
This sequence comes from Schoenobius gigantellus, assembly GCA_963935595.1. Lineage (NCBI taxonomy): Eukaryota > Metazoa > Arthropoda > Insecta > Lepidoptera > Crambidae > Schoenobius > Schoenobius gigantellus. The sequence goes on along the minus strand of OZ012544.1, from coordinate 12,352,149 downwards.
GAGCACTCATATTATTTAGCGACTTGCATACCACTTATAAATGAGTTTTAATAAGTTTAACCCTTAAAAGTATCATTGTATTTTTTTTTGAAATTGACAGACAGATTTTTGTTTTAAGTTACGACTAGCACTCGTATTTAGTTAGTATTGTGGAAATCGTCCTTAGGATACTGAAATGTGACATTGTACATTGTGAGCAAATAAGAGCGAAATTATTGGAAAAAGTATTTTATTGAAAAAAACTTACACATAATCGTCGTAACAATAAACTTAAAGACTAAAAATCAGGCACACTGGATCATTACAAATACATTGAGATTACGAATTACATGAAGGTAATTTTGGTTCGCACTTGATTCACCTGCCACACGTTCAAATTCTCGTACTGCTCGATGCATGCATCCACCTGAAATAGGAATAATTTCAATGTATTTCGATATATTGCCCAAACAGCATTTTTATAGGGATCAGATTTCGCTTACACCCATAGATTTAGAGTAGGCTAGATACCACCTGTTGCCCGGCGCAGCGTGCCCTGAGACGCCCCGAGTTTGAGCAATGCTCAAACTGACCGCGCTTTTACTTTAGTTGGCATTCTAACGTCACGTTGACGAGTCCTGTGGTTGAAAACGTAAAAATGCCAAATTGCGCAAACTGTAAACTGTAAAAACTCTTCAAAAGTAGTAAATCGTGTCAATGGAGATGTATCCTATCATCGGTAAGTAACTTTGTTTCACAAATAGCTGTAATTCATTTTAAAATCAATTATTTATGATTTGTTGTGATATTCGCGTGATACTACTGCGATAAATTCGTATTTGGGAATGTTGATATATTTATTTTACATTGCGGGTTTGGCTTTGAAAGACCACCATCGGGTGTTCTGGCCGTACGCAATGAATTTTAAACGAGAGAATCACTTCAAAGTAAACAAGTTTCGTGGTACAAGGGCTTTTATCATTCGTCTGTCAAATTTTGCGATTAGTGATGTACAATGGTTACTTTCAAATCGATTCAAGCAATCGAGCCATCAATTCGGTTTAAGAACGACCAATGAAAATGCATTTTCGAATTAAGTATAGATGGGATATGATTGTTTTCAGTTTTCCAAGCGATCCCATTGTAAAAAATAAATGGATTGAAGCGACAGGTAATAGAAATTGGTTTCCTTCACCACAGTACAATTTGCTCAATCCACTTCAATAAAGAGGACTATGTAATCAGCAAAAAGTTAAGACGATTATCCGGAACAGCATATCCGAAAATTTTGGTGCTGAATACGACACAAAATGAAGAAGTAAGTGGATAAGTGTTCTATGCTAATGACTAATGACATATACCTGCTACTGATAAATGACATTTATTAGTAATTTTGAGATTCTATTCTATTCTTTAATGAGCCTACTTGGTCAAGTCTGAATCAAGTGGGCTAAAAAAGAAATAATATTCTATTTTACAGAAAGTTTACCACCATACAACAACAAATGAAAATACGACATTTTCTGATTCAACCAGAAAAAGGAAGCTATTACAGGTAATTTAGGGATCAAACACATTTTGTTACATTCTATCAATTTTATTATAGTGTGAATGTTTGTTAGTGTGTCTGTGTCTCAATGTTTGTTAATGTGGATGACGGATTTGGATGAAATTTGGCACACAGATAGTTTTTAAACGCGCATCGTCTCTCGTCGAAGTCTGTTGGCTCACTGAGCGAGCGCGGCGCATCGCGCGTTGCGATTGAAACGATTCTTTTTATGTGTGTACATCACTAAATGACTAGCGTGACGTCATAGTGAGTGGGGATACGGAGGCACGCTCGGTTCTCATACTATTTAATGAACAAGTGGTATCTAGCCTACTCTAAATCTGTGCTTACACCCCATTTCTGTCACATATTTAAGAACATTTAACACCATTTCCACTAAAAACATTTAACACCATTTCCACCAAAAAACATTTAACAGCAAAAAAGTTTTCGAAGCATTCAATTCCTAGGTTCTTTAAAGAACAACTAATTTGTTATTAAATATATTCATGAGTAATATGAACAGATTCTATTTAGCATTTCCTTAAAATAGTAATTTTTTAAACAGCTTGATTTCATGGTTTAAATGTGACATGTCAGAATCCTTTTTATTGTATATCAACATAAATAATTGTTTTCCTTCCACTTAATGTAGTATAGCTTGTATAGACTGGCTTCATAACAATGATATGACATCCTCATGGTGGGTAGATACATCCATACTAGTAAATACCAAAGCCAAGCAAGCCTCTGCTCTTCTTTTCTGTACAACGTAGTAAGCTTATTTCCAGCATGATAATGTTTTTATTTCAAACTATGTATGGTTGGAAAATAAACAGCAAGGCATCCATAGCTGAAAGTAGATTGCTATATCTTATCAGTGAAAAGAGGAACTGATAACAGTGAGGTTCCAGGCTAAGACCGCTCAATATAAATAATGACTCCTTAAGAGTTCCCCAAAATCTAAGTTTAGGTTTTCATTTACCTCAAGTATTAGTAAATAGAAAAGTACTATTCAGAAAAAAAAACAGTTTTAATTTTTTAATTTAAAACTTACCTGGTCCGGTTTGAACCCCTTGTCGACACAGCGCTCGATGACGTCCGCCACTTTCACCGTGCTGCTCGAGCCGGCAAGGTCGCGCACTATAGCGAATATACGATCCGTGGAACTGATGCCCCTGTAGAAGAACGCAAGCATAACTACTACTCGTGAAACAACATTATTATTTTATTTACTAGCAGATATAGATATGGCAAGTATTCGATGGGAGAAAGCAAGCATAATATAGAGGGTGGAAACGATAAGTGATCTCACTGGATTATTTCTGAGCTTTCAGAATAAGTAATCAGTTTTACGATATTTAAAATAGTTAAGAAAAAATCGAGTGAGATCACTGACTAATCGTTTCTACTCTGTATATTTATTTAATTCAACATAAGACTATAGCCTTCATTGAAAACAGAAGAACTAAAGATAAAAGTAGCATTTAATACATAAGGAGAACTGAAAAAAAAATTCAATGTGATAGAAAAGATGTCTGTAATACCTTTGAATATTGTCTTCTACATGTTGCAGCGACTGTTTCGACATTTCTACAAGTCGAATAGCTTCGGAGATATCTTCTTTCTCAACAACTTCTGACAATCTGAAATAATACAAATATATTTATTAAAATTATAATTAATAAACTTAATTAAATTATAAATGATAAAAAGTAGTTATTTATTAAAATTCTTCAGTTATAAAAAATCATTGACCGCAAAAGTAACAACTTATAGGGGGAACTATGCAATGGTTTCTTGCTTTTGTTATCTAACTTCCAGCTAAATTAACCCTTCAAGCCAAATTTTAGTCAAATAGGTGTGATTGCCGGTGCCCGGGACTTGATGACAGTGTTTAATAATGTTTTAACAACCTAGGCAAACAATTTTGATGGAGATATCATAACTTGGGAGACATATGCCACATCGAGATCAGTGCCATCAAGATATTTATTACATTACTTTGGACAGGCCACAAGTATAAACACTGTTATTTGCCTACACCAACTGATTTTTTTTTACAAACAACTAACAGAGTATAGCTAGTGAACATCATAGTACAACTGCATAGTTTGGTCTCTTTTACTTATTGCATAAAAAGATAAAACATTGCGTATGCACGATGTTTTCAAGTAAAAGCTAATTCGCAAGAGCGTTTTTAAGGAATTAAAGGCTTTATCTAGTAAAACACAATTTAAAGTCACCAAGAACCCAATGAATAACTTTAGTCTTGTTAGTGTAGAGATGGCAAAAAGGGTACCTTAGTCTGGCTAGTGCTGTAGAGAGTCGTAGGATAGCCAACAAGTTCCTCGCAGACGTGAATGTCACATCGCGAGCATTTCTCGCTTCACGACGTAGCTCCACGTACGCATCTGGAAGTTGAAAAAATCTCTCAATCTCAACTTCTCTCATACTAGTTGGTCACGTTATCTTTATGCCCCTGCTTTTATCCAGTGTCTTTTGTGACACAGAGACCTCCCAGTAGATTATCACTTAACCTACAATTACCAGGTTTTCCATTTAAGCGTTACCATTTTTTCACGCTAACATCAAATGTTTACCACGTTTTGCGTTTCTTTTAAGAAATGTTAACATTTTTAACCGCGCTATTTTTCACAAAGGGAACCTAGCCTAAAAATCAAGATATTGTTTAAATGGAACGTTAACATACGATGCTATGCGATGATGTTAAAAATATTGAAAATTCTGCAAAACTGCGCTTATATGGAACGCGCCCATAAAGTGTTCCATTTTGACAGTTGTCATTCCCATAGTTTATCCGTCAGTTTTGACCTCAGACTAAGGAAAAAAGAATAGACATGAAATACCTACGAAAAAAACGTGCATACCTAAATGTGAATCTGGCACAAAGATGGCGGCTTGCTTGCTCATGCGGCAGCCTAACACACTGCACTTACCCATAATAAATGCAGTATTATGCAAGTTCAACACTTTAAACAAGCACAATTTTCGCCTAATAACAAAATTTTCTTCAAAACACTGAAACAAACAAGTCGCGATGACAACTGATGTACTTGTTCATTGTGAGTACGTTGCCAACCCCTCCAAAATTTTTCCCCCAAGATAATTTTAAAATCCCCCTAAAAACCCCTAAGTTTTTTAAAATAATCTTATATTGTTTAGATATTATATTTTGCCTTGTCAGTAATCAGTACTACATATTATAAGTATTTTAGGATTATACATATAATGAAACAATAATTGGGCAATGTTATTTAATATTTCTAAAATGGCATTAGCGTCGTCAATGACTTCAGAAGAGCTAGTGCTAGTGCATTTCATTTTGTGATGCTGTAGCTTTTTACATGTTCTCTAAAGGTTCAAAAATGCACGAATCAAATTTTCTTGTATGTGTAAGTAAATCTTATCATAATGATGCTTTGCAACATGTTTGTTGCAAAGCATCATCATGGAAAGTTTATTTCTCAAAAATTTTTAATATCTCTTCTCATCTCAAATAGCATATATGGAGAAGGCACGCTACAACCCCGACCCAATCACAACGAGGGAACGACCGTCTCCCTCCGCCTTCCAATCAAACATCAAATAACACTGCACACACACGCACTATTCTGCTTATAAGTGACGTAAATAAACCTAGGCCCCTAAAAAATCTTGCCCCTAAATATTCCCCTGTCAATGTTTCTCTCACCTAAATTTAGGGGGAAAACCCCCAAGTTGGCAACACTGTACTGTGACAAAACATGGCGACCGGCCGCAGTGAGGTATTCTGTGACGTCGCCAAGATAATTTTGCAATTTTTGGTAATGATAAAACTACTGTTGTCCTTTTTTACTTATGATTATCCTCATAAGTTAAAAAGAGATGCCAATATGTCAGAAACTATGCCGTCGAAATACATCACATTCCTATAACTACGTTCGTTATGCCGAGTCCTCTTTTTTTCTATAGTCTGAGGTTTTGACAGATAAGCTATGGAGATGACAGCTGTCAACACGGGTTAAGAACGTGGTGGGGACTGTAGTCTGAGGGCTTAAGTAAACTACGTCTAACAATACAGTCTCCCCTTAGGCTTGCTTATCCAATCGTGTTATTGTGTATAACTATTTATTTAAACAAATATTGTTGTATTTGCTAATGACACAGTAAGAAGAGAACTGACACATGTAATCTTGTAATGAGTTGAGCTCATTACAAGCTCAAATTTTTACATTTGAGGTCAGCTTTCAATTGACGATCCTGTAACAATACAGGGGGAAAAAATAGCCCTTATTTGTTTTCTTGCTGGTTCTTTCCAGTACAATGCCTCCCGCCGTAGACTTGTGAACCAATGGCGTAGCTTCATTGACGTGCAAAAGTGATTACGTAATCCAACTTTATTAAAATATTTTGAATTTGAATGGGTATCTCATTTACATTCATTCAAAGAAACTCCGTGCATGATACTTTCCATGACTCGCCGAGCGACTTTTCCTGAGGTAGACATACTCTTTCCACAAACTCGAAAACACCTCCTTGAACTTGCAATCCAACTCAGCAGGCCAATTATGGATCTTTCATCATATAACATGGTATAAATTTGAGAAAATGAAGTCAAGAAATGCTGCATTTCGTATTACCGATCTTCAATGATATCATTACTATGGCATAATTTCAATGATGTTATCATTAAATAATGAACAAATGATAGAAAATCTGACCGGAAATGGTATTTTTCGTTTTGCACTATGATATCATTTGCAAAACCATGAGATCGGTAATAGGCCCTCAGAATCACGTTTGTTAAACAAAGCCTTGGTTTTATACAATTAGTCTGGAGACTGCTGTTTAACCAGGTCACGTGGGTCCTGCCCTCTAGCACACTTAGTCACATGGTATACCTACCGCGGGCTCATCAAGTCACATGACACCATTACCCAGGGCAAACTTGGTCACATTGACTCATACCCTAGCACACTAAGTCATATGGTATACCTAATTACCTACCCCGGGCTCATCAGAGCACATGTTACCGTTGCCCAGGGCTGGCCTGGCCACGTGGACTCATGCCCTCTAGAACACTAAGTCACATAATATGCCATCCCGGGCATATTGAGTCACGTGTTACCGTACCCCAGGGCTCGCCTGGTCACGTGGAATCATGCCCTCTAGGACCTAAGGCCACAGAGCCACACCACTCACCCACGAGACGGGCGGCGCTCTGCCGCGGCACCGTGGGCTGCGTGCGCTTGGCCAGCGCCACGTAGCGCCGCACCAGTCGCACGGTCAGCGCCCGCTCTACGCTACAGTCACAGAGCCACAGAGCCACGGAGCCACAGAGCCACAGAGCCACACCACTCACCCACGAGACGGGCGGCGCTCTGCCGCGGCACCGTGGGCTGCGTGCGCTTGGCCAGCGCCACGTAGCGCCGCACCAGCCGCACGGTCAGCGCCCGCTCTACGCTACAGTCACAGAGCCACAGAGCCACGGAGCCACAGAGCCACAGAGCCACACCACTCACCCACGAGACGGGCGGCGCTCTGCCGCGGCACCGTGGGCTGCGTGCGCTTGGCCAGCGCCACGTAGCGCCGCACCAGCCGCACGGTCAGCGCCCGCTCTACGCTACAGTCACAGAGCCACAGAGCCACGGAGCCACAGAGCCACAGAGCCACACCACTCACCCACGAGACGGGCGGCGCTCTGCCGCGGCACCGTGGGCTGCGTGCGCTTGGCCAGCGCCACGTAGCGCCGCACCAGCCGCACGGTCAGCGCCCGCTCTACGCTACAGTCACAGAGCCACAGAGCCACGGAGCCACAGAGCCACAGAGCCACACCACTCACCCACGAGACGGGCGGCGCTCTGCCGCGGCACCGTGGGCTGCGTGCGCTTGGCCAGCGCCACGTAGCGCCGCACCAGCTTCATGGGCAGCGCCCGCTCGCCGCTCTCCGGCTGCCGCGAGTGCTGGTGCACGTACGCGATGTGCTTCGCCAGCTCCAGATCCTTCTCCCTGTTCGATCAAATATTTTTCATAGCCTAAAATCCCACCGCTTGATTCCGAAGATATCCGTTTTTAATGAAACTTCATTCAAACGAATGTTTAATTAGTATGTAATACGTGTTGTGGGTAATGTATATCTCTTCTTATATATAAAAATCAATTGCTGTGTATTAATCTCGCAAAAGCTCTGACTAATTCTTTCGAAATTTGAATAGGTCCGGGGAACTTTTAATACATACAATTGGACCCGATAAGTGACACTGTAATGGGGCAGGATAAGGTCTGCCGGGCCCACTAGTAGTCAATAATAGTTCATTTGAATTGAGTTTCATTAAAAAAGCTGATACCAGCAGAATCGTGGGATATCGGATTATAAATAGCGGTGTCGAATGCAATGGATCCGCATCACTTTAAGTTTCACTAAATAGACAAAGACAAATCAAAATCACTGGGAGTAATGATTGGTAGGACCAAACATTCTGTTTAAGGTCTCATTTATTAGTAATTTCAGTCGGTTTTATTATTTTTTATTATGGTTTGAATGCAAGATGAATACGCACGCACGCATTGATGCCATGCACTTTAAGAGCTGTATTTGATACATTTTACAATATGCTCCTCCTAAATAAATGAAATATGAAACGCCTAAAGTGAGTCTATTATCGCAAGAGTATTGCAAATATTGTCAATGTTTATATGAACTTTCAGAAAACTATATACAATGATAAAGTGAACAATTTATTCAATCAAATAAACTATTCAAATCCTCCAAAACATTACCTGTTAGGCTTGTCCTGTATGAGCCAGAGCAGATCGAAACGCGAGAGTAGAGCGGCTGGCAGTTGTATGTTCTGCTCGATGGTCCGCTTGGGGTTGTAGCGGCCGTACGCAGGATTGGCTGCGGCCAGGATAGATACGCGCGCGTTCAGACATGTCATTATACCCGCCTGCGTACATCATAATGTTATCGTCAACATCAATCGTCATATGCCGCACAAAAAGTTTTGGTGCAAAATCTTAGAGTTGAAGTTATAATACTGCAATAATAGTAGACTAACTATAAAACTGAAGTTTTCAACACTTCTTTCTGGTCATTGCTTATGCAATAAAATAATTTGACATTGCAGTAAATTGATTTCATTTCAGAGTGCAAGCAAATTTACCAAGTGTTTCATCCTTTTGCTGAGAAACGACAGTAATAAAAAAAATTATTTATTTAATCTTTAATGCACTTAAAATAGTACAAAGGGCGGACTTAATGCAACAAGGCATTCTCTAAAAGTCAACCGAATGGAAAGTAAAAAAAAATTATTTGGTGCAAAAAGATGTAACAATATATTATGCATTATAAGATAAAATACGTAACATATTCCTGAATAAGTTTTTACAATACATATACATAATATATATATACACACACACACACATATATCTAAATATATTACTTTCAGTAATGCAAATATTATTTAATTTAAAACGTTACCTTAGCTATGCTGATCGTCTGTTGCTCCATAACCTCGTGTATGGCAGTGCGGTCCGCTTCCATCATTTTGTCGAATTCGTCGATACAACACACGCCTTGGTCTGCCAGCACAAGAGCACCGCCTTCCAACATCATTTCTCCAGTAAAGGGGTCCTGAAATAATTAATTATATAACACCTTAATTGTAATAATAGATTTAAAAATAATCTTCAATGATCATATAGCAACCTATGTTTGTAATAAAGACAAAATATAATAGGTATTTCAGGTCAATCAACAGTATACAAGGTATAAGTGACGGTGTCCCGTTTCTTTTAACAGTGAGTTCAGACCATGATCCTAATTTGAAAATCACTGAAATTTTCTCCCAGAAAACTCTTTAGAAAAGAATTTAAACGATTTTTTATTATTATTTTCTACATTTTGTGGTGTAACATAACTAAGTAAACGTATACAAATCATATTCTGTCAAAAAACCATAATAAATACACAAAAAAATAACTTCGCAATGTAAATCGTATAACATTTCCATCATACTGCGCGCGGAATCAGCTGTATGGGGGTCATCGTCAACGTCAACGCACCGGTGTGAGCGGAACAAAAATGATGCTGGCGCACCATACATTGCGTAACATGAATAAAAATTAAAAATGTAGACTCCTTTTTTCTCGCTTTAAAAGCTTTGCCGGGGAAACAAATATTAACATTAGTCTGAACTCACTGTTAATAGAAAAGGGACACCGTCACTTATACCCGTATAAGAACTACTGTTTAGTTTATTTTCTTCACAACAATCATAAGAAGAGTTAAGAAAATAAATCTCGAACCTTTAAAACAGCAGCTGTAAGTCCAACACCTGAGGAGCCTCTGCCAGTGGTGTACTGGCTGCGAGGAGCGAGGCGGTCAATGTAATTCAGCAACTGAGACTTGGCAACGCCTGGGTCCCCCATCAAACAGATGTTTATATTGCCTCTAATCTTCATACCATTTGGACGCCTTAAAAAATAACAAATATAGTTATTATTTACCAAAAACAAGGTAAATATTATTAGTCAATGCTAATGGTTAAGACAATAAATTATAAGATGCAGGCTTGTACTAAAAATTTCTGAATCAATTAGTGAATCTCTGAATTAACCAACTTAATTGTGAATGCTACCATATACAATTGGGGAATACTTTTTTAAAAATAGCTCTTTTATTAGACAAACCCACAAAGGTTTTTTTAAAACTAGAAAAACTACAAAACTAAAGCTTTTTAGTTGGACCTGAACAGAGAAATCCAACAGACTGTGATGTCATTATATACATTTGCTAAATAATGGACATAAAAAAAAACAGTAAAAAACACAATTTTCAATTTTCATTATGAGTTTTATATCAATAAAAATATAATCATTAATTATTTTTTAAAATAGGTAACACAGTTGACCACCATTCATTTTTTTAAATTTACTCTCTCTAGTAATGTAGACGAGCAGAGCATAGTTTTTTCTTTAATTAAAGATGCAATACCGTATCTAAACCATGATTATTGTAGTACAGCTCGTCTGCCTAGGATACTCGCAGCATTGCCACCTTGTATGATTGTATATTTTTTGTTAATTTAACTTATTGAACATACTTATCAACACCCCCAACCAGCAAAAGTAGCAGGGCCTTCTTAACGTCCTCATGTCCGTATATCTCCGGCGCTAAGCTGCGAGCCATGCGCGAATACAGATCGTCGTCCGTCAACTCCGCCAACTCCTCTTCTGTCAACTCTTCAGCCATTTCACCCTCGTCGCTCTGGTTGAGACAGGTGACGCTCTAGAAAACAAACTTGTTGTTGAAATGTAGTGGATATTGGAGTTAATTAAGTTAAATGAATACTATAACTTAATATACATTGTGTAAGGGTGAACGCAATCGTAATGTTTTGCAATTTTTTCAGAAATTACAAGTACAACAACAGTGACTGCTGAGTGTCTAAAAGATTAAAATGAAAATTTCAATGATATTGACTTGTTCGGCTGTTGTAAATATTTGAAAAACTTGTATGTAAATTCCAATTATGCAATTTTATATCTATTGTAAAAAAAATAGTTTTTAGTCAATCTTATATAATATAATTTAATACCTATTAAGGCGCATAACACATTGCACCGGACACCGCTCCGGTGTGCGGTGCTGCGGTTTTTAATTTTGACTGGAGAATCTTAATTTGTATACAAAAACCGCAGGGTATAACACACTCGCACCGCATCACCGTGCGGTTGTGCGGCGCGCGCGACGGCACCGCACTCCCGGACGGTGATGCGGTGCGGTCCGCGGGGTATGCCACACTGTGCCGCAGTATCGTACGGATTTTTGCGTAGAAAGGACGTGCATACGCTTAATAGATCTCAACATAGATAATGCGGTGATGCGGGGCGTCGTCGTGCACCGCAGCTCCGGACGGTGATACGGAGCAAACCGTACGGTGGCACGGTTCCGTGCCGCCGCAGCCGCATGCGGTTTTCGTCCCTCCGCACACCGCAGCGGTGTCCGGTGCAATGTGTTATGCGCCTAATGGTAAAAAAATCAGAATGTGAAAACAATATAAAAAAAATTATATTTTTGTTAACATTTTGTCTTTTTAGCCAATATAACTTCGCGTCTATTATACAGGGTAAATTTTCAGGTACCGGCAACCTCGTAGGATTAGATAGCATCATTAACTACAACGTTTGTTCTACGAGTTTTGATAATTCGTTAGATTTTACTTTCATACAAAAATAAATATTACTAATAATATAACTCTAGAATGTTCGTAACTCTACGTGCACAGCGCGCGAGCGTAGCGTTGTCTTCCGTCGTCGTTTATAAATGAAACATAAGACTTATCAATGTCACGACAGTGCAATCAAAATTTTAAAATTTATTTTTGTTCAATATATTGAGTTATCTTAAAACTCGTAAAACAAACGTTGTAGTTAATGATGTTAGCTATCTAATCCTGCGAGGTTGCCAGTACCTCAAAATTAACCCTGTATAAAATAATTTCCTAGATACTAAGATATCGAAATGACTGTTTGTGTCGAATTTGAATAAAAAAAAAATTTTTTTTATAAATAAATCTAAAAATGCTGCTCTCAACTAGTGCAGCATTTTTTGTATTTTTTTTCTTCTCTTCCCCCCGTAAAATAATACGGTCCGTCCGGTAAAAGTTTAAAACTTTATCCAACAAGCATGGATAGAGTTTAAAACATGTTTTAAATTAGTATGATACATAAATTTCAGTGAAATAAACAAAACTTGTTAAAAACACGATTGCTTTTTGTAAGTGTAAACGCTGTCAATGTATCAGACTAGTTTGAATATGTCATGGATCTAAGTGAAAACGCAGATGTGGTTTATACTTGTTTAGAGACTTGTTGGCAACACAGTATGAACGAAAGAATGTTTGAGAAAGTTGCAATACATGTATAAAACAAATAATTATGTTTTGACAAGTATTCTACAAGTATTGTATGAAACTAGTGTTTTACTTGTTTCTTGGTGTAAACGAGGGGTTACAACAACATATACAACAAAGCATCTAACCCCACCCCACGACCCCACGACCCCACCACGGAGAGATCGCCATACTCACATGCGCCTCCAAGTACGTGTCGGAGAGCAGCCCCTGCACCACCTGCCGGAAGCCGTCGCCCAGCAGCGGCAGGAACACGCCCGTCACCGCCACGTGGTCGCCGGGCTGCGCGCGCCGCGTGCTCTCCCCGCGGCAGTACACCGACAGCTGCCGCGGGATGTGCCCCACCGGCACTTGGTCCGACTGCGGACGACCGGACGACGAGATCGGGACACGCATTTTTGAATTATTCAAACATTCACATATGTGAGTACAACACGGTTATTTTTTATCACCCTGGAAAATTTAAAGGACGCTTCACGGCATGGTGTCAGAATGATTTAAATATGAATAAAAAAATAAGTCACTTACTTAATTTTATATTGATTTTCTAAAATATCCAATAAATGCTGCACTAGTTGAGAGCAGCATTTTTAGAGTTTTTTGTAATTTTTATTTCATTTTTTTATATAATAATGGATGTATCCTGAAGTGTGTAAAATTTTCCAGGGTGATAAAAAATAACTGTGTATAGAAGGAAATCTTGAATTCGAACAGGAACAGAAATCGTGTGCGATAAAAAAAAATTCTACTGTGCCCAAATTCAATGATTTTTTTAATGACTCGAATTTTTTAAACAAATTGTATATTATGTAGATGTCATTGCACGCAGGAAAAATAAAAACCGGTACAGTAAGACTTCTTAACACTTCTATAAGTAGCATCGGCAAAATTCAGCTCCACAGAGGAGAGCAACCTAAAGCCAATTGAATACGAATGCCAACACCGTTAAAATATAGACTTTATTGCATACGTTAAGATTTCAAGTCGCCAAAATCTAAATTTCATTCTATCTTGCTCAGAATCAGAAAGTGAGACTTCTGAGCAGGTACATCGGTTGCTACTGTATGCAATAACTCATTCATTTAAAAAACCAGCGTTGATCTCCCATGAAACGGAATGTATATACGCTAAGTATATTCTACCAGTAGAAATCGAAAACTAGTGAGAAGGACCACATGTTACAGAATACACGAAATAAATTTTCAAAAAAAAATGAGAATTTGGAAATTTGTATTTGAATTTTACGATTTCGAATACGAATTTGAATTTAATTGTTCCAAAAATACGTCTACGGTAATGATAAGATAACTAGAATAATGCTTTGAAGCAGTGACATTGAACCACTGATGAGCATTTATGAGCCTATGAATGAGATAGTATGTTTAAGTCATCAATGTACCAATGTATTTGCAGTGGATCACAATTGTATTTGTGAAAATGTTTTAGTATAATCAGGCTTGGAGTGCACTGGGGTTTAGTAGATAGGCACTCTGCCGGGAGAGCACCACACACGGTGTGTACGGTCACGCATTTCCCCCCGATTAAAAATAAAGGTGAAAGTATAAATCAATCTTAAAGCCAATCAGCCACAAGCAAATTATAACTTGACACAATGAGCTATAACGCACACATCAACTCACATGCTCTTGTATCTTAAGCTCCTGGAACTTCTGGAACCTGGAGCCGCGCGTCTGCAGGTGCAGTTGTCCAGCGGCCTTATTGAGGCGGCACTCGTCCGCGGAGCAAGCGGGCGGCGGCGTGAACTGCAGCGCCCTCACAGGCTGATACGTCTCAGCTCCGCATGCACTGCACGAGTACGTCGCTACCACCAGCAGTGGTTTCACGTCTGTGCACCGAGTCACTATTCCTGTAAATATAATTACTTACCTCATTGATTGTTTAGGTGGAGAAGAAGACAAATAATAACAAGACTGCAATGGATAGTTACTACAACAAATTAAAAACCAGGAGGGCTTGTGGGGATTATTTAGTGCAGTCCAGAGCAAATCATTATATTGTGGATGCCAATTACTCTAGTATTGATATGAATAAGATAAGATATTAAGGAATAGTCCTAAATGTAAGTTGTCAACCCTCAGGGCTAAATGGAAACAAATTCTGTTAGAAGAGTAAATAACTCTTCTATCAGAATTTGATTAGTTGAGTAGTTAGTTTACTTAAAAGGATGTCATATAATTTTTAAGATCTATGAAGTGTTAACTCATGTAACTGTTGTTAAAGTTCAGTGCCTCGCCAACAAACTGTCTACATTTCATCCATACTTATACTAATATATAGTATAGATTATAAATGCGAAAGTAACTCTGTCTGTCTGTCGCGCTTTCATGCCAAAACTACTGAACTGATTTAGATGAAATTTGGTATAGACATAGTTGAGAGTCCCAGGAATGGACAAAGGATAGCTATTATCGCAGAAATCATCCCTTAGGGGGGAGAAAAGGGGGGTGGAAGTTTGTATGGGGAATCAATAACCACTGAACCGATTTAGATGAAATTTGGTTTGGAGATTTGGAGTTATTAGTGTTAGTTTGTAAAGAGAATCTATTAAATAGGATTTCCACGCGGACGAAGTCGCGGGCAAAAGCTAGTTGTAAATAAATAAAAACCTGAGCTCGAGTACATAAATGTCTATGTACTTAGAAAACCCGCTATGGACAAATAAGTAAATCCTATTTAGATCCATAAGTGATGTTACTTTTTCCAATGTCTAACATGTTCCCAGCATATGGTAAGACTAATATTTCAATTTTATAAATAACAACTTTTTAAAAGTAAAAGTTGTTTTATTGAAATATTTTTGAAATGACAAAATATTCATTCATTTTTAAAATTACAAAATCGTGATTGTGACAATTTCATATTTACTTTGTTTATACACTTTATTGCACATAGATTAGAAAATACAACATTAAAACAACAATGGTGGACTTATCTCTGACAGAGATTTCATCCAGTCACTCCATGGCAAGCAGTTATTAAAGATATAAAATATTTGAATTAATAATGTTATATACAGGATTACAGGTGTCCTAAAACAGAAGTGTAAAGCTGAAGCCCAGAGATAGAGCACCCCTAGAATAACTCCTATGTGTGTTCTAAGATTTTTTGAAGTTTTCGAGTTATGATTTTTGTAAATTATTTAGATTTTTTTTTAAAACCACATGACATTTTGCTTTCAATCCTATTTTGAAAACATGTCCGTTTCATCATCAATCTACCCTAAAAATATTCAATTCTTTCTCTTTCCGTTTAAACAATAATGATTTGTGTTATCCAAAGTGCCATCCTAATTTTTACTTCCTTCCACTTCAACCCATATACGTCCAACTGTTGGAAATGGTTCTATTCGTAGATGAGGATCAATGACAAAAAACAATATGGCAATATTTTTATATTTGGACATAATGTAGTTAACAAAATTGCTCAAATGTTTGATTTTCTTTAAATTTAAAATGAAAGTATGATATAATATATAATAATTTATGATGTCACTGGCTTTCATTGATGTCTTATAGATAAGTATAAATATTGTGCTGTTTACACATTATGAAATATTAATATAAAAATAATTAATTGTCTCTTGAAGAATTTACACTTTACTCACCTCTAACTGTCACCAGTTTACCAATGTGTTCAGCTTTCACTTCTCTGATGGGAACTGTTTTTGTATTAGACAAATCTTTGAAGTACACTTCACTGTAAAATAAAGGATAGCACTTTAATTTTAACAAACTTATAAACTACCAACAGAGAAGCGAGAAGCCAGGGTGGGTCACTAGTTAAAATATATTATTAATTCCAATCAAATCAAATTCACTCAGGATTAATGTAGCTTTCTACTGGTAAAAGAATTTTCAAAATCAGTTCAGACGTTCCAGAGATTAATTCCAACAAACATACATACAAACTGTACTTCTTTATAATAATAATATAGATCACCAAATGAAATGTCTATCTAGGACATATAAATATTGCAGATACTGTCGCCTGTTATTATTGTGAATAGAATACACCATGTTTGTGAGTGTGCCATAAGTAATAAACAAAAAAAAATACAATTACACACAAACTGTAAATCTCAAGAAATATCTAAAAACTCAATTTGATGGGTTCTTTACTCATGAGGTATGTCTGCAATTTATATAATTTTATTTTCATATTAATTAACTTTCCTACTTATGCATCACCACTTATTGGTCCTAACATCTAATGTTAAACATGTTTTACATGTCTTAAGTACATTGTCAAAATTTTTAACTGGACTATTTTTTACGAATAGAGCCTTGTAATATGAATGCTGATATATTGAATGCTACCCCCGTAGCACGTCCACCAAAACACGATACGATAAAGCGATGTATCGCAGTGAACTGTCAAAATACGACGAAGCCCTATTGTATTTTGACAGTTAACCGCGATAAACCGCTTTATCATATCGTGTTTTGGTAGACGTGCTAGGGGGGCTGATATGTGTTAAATGGAACATATGAAGTTATCTTGCCATGCTAGAATCAAAAGCTGATGGAATATTATAATGCTAAATAGGCTTCAAATGTATGCTTAGATGACACATGCCTATTGTCATTAAAAAAGATATTACATACATGTTTATATGCAAATAAATTATTTGCATATAAACATATATATGTAATATCTTTTACTTACAATCTTCTTATTATATATTATTCTTCTACAAATAATAGTTACTTACAATCTTCTTATCAATTCTGGTGGGTATCTGTTCCTAGGATCTCTCATTTCTCCTGGAATCCTATGATTCCTTGCCTCAAGCATAATTCTATGTTCAATATACACATCCAAAGCATCTTTAGCTGCAACCTTAAATATAAACATGAACAAGTATGGGTATTCGATTTATACACGGTTATTTTTTTATTACCCTGGAAAATTTAAGGGCCCATGGCGCGAAAAATAGCAAAAAGGCCGTTGGCGTTTTTGATATTGTACGTAAACGTTCGAGGTAACTGACCGGGAAAAAATAAATTTAAGTTCTTAAATTATGTGTTTACACAATCACCGTCACCATTTTTCAAATTTACATGCCATTTCGTTAAAAAATATCATCAATTTTACTTAAAATTTGGGTTACACCCATATACCGTTCGTGATTTTTAGCTTCATTAATTAACCCTATTGTATTTTACTTTAACAAATATATAGAACAAGGGTAAGCAAAATACTGACACCGTGGTATTTTTTTAAATTATCGTATATTGATTTTTATATAACTTATCGATTTTCTCACAAATCTTGGCTCGGGCGCGTCGAAATTCAGTGTGCAATCGAGACTCGAAGTGAGAGCACGTCGCTTT
The DNA here is from genome assembly GCA_963935595.1 of Schoenobius gigantellus. Classification (NCBI taxonomy): domain Eukaryota; kingdom Metazoa; phylum Arthropoda; class Insecta; order Lepidoptera; family Crambidae; genus Schoenobius; species Schoenobius gigantellus. The sequence goes on along the minus strand of OZ012544.1, from coordinate 12,334,345 downwards.
GAGCTCGCTCCCGGCCACGTAATTATTTGTGTATGTATACGACGCGAAGTCCACCGGAGTAGTTGATAATTAACAATTTAATTTTTTGTGGCTGCTATACGAAAAATCCAATCTTTTAGTTAGCTTACTCGTATCGTATGTATGTTCGGGTCTAATCTTGCGAGTTTAATTTGACCTACTTCCCGGTTTCCGATTAAGCTGAAATTTTGCATGCATATGTATATATTATGACGACTTGGAGCTGATCTGATGCTGGAGCTGAAGGGTGGCCATAGGAACTCCGCAATAAAACGACACAGCCACATCGAGTTTGAGCTCGTTTGATTCATATTGACGAGTTCTTTGGTCCTATATGGTAACCAGGGTCTGATGCTGCAGCTGGAAGGTGGCCATAGGAACTCCACAATAAAACGACACAACCCCATCGAGTTTGGGCTCGTTTAATTCGTATTGACGAGTTCTTTGGTCCTATAGGGTTACCAGGGTCTGATGCTGCAGCTGGAAGGTGGCCATAGGAACTCCACAATAAAACGACACAGCCCCATCGAGTTTGAGCTCGTTTGATTCGTATTGACGAGTACTTTGGTCCTATATGGTAACCATGGTCTGATGCTGGAGCTGGAAGGTAGCCAAAGGAACTCCGCAATAAAACGACAGAACCCCATCGAGTTTGGGCTCGTTTGATTCATATTGACGAGTTCTTTGGTCCTATATGGTAACCAGGGTCTGATGCTGCAGCTGGAAGGTGGCCATAGGAACTCCACAATAAAACGACACAACCCCATCGAGTTTGGGCTCGTTTAATTCGTATTGACGAGTTCTTTGGTCCTATAGGGTTACCAGGGTCTGATGCTGCAGCTGGAAGGTGGCCATAGGAACTCCACAATAAAACGACACAGCCCCATCGAGTTTGAGCTCGTTTGATTCGTATTGACGAGTACTTTGGTCCTATATGGTAACCAGGGTCTGATGCTGGAGCTGAAAGGTGGCCATAGGAACTCCACAATAAAACGACACAACCCCATCGAGTTTGTGCTCGTTTGATTCGCATTGACGAGTACTTTGGTCCTATGTGGTAACCAGGGTGTGATGCTGGGGCTGGAAGGTGGCCATAGGAATTCCGCAATAAAACGACACAACCCCATCGAGTTTGAGCTCGTTTGATTCGTATTGACGAGTACTTTGGTCCTATATGATAACCAGGTTCTGATGCTGGAGCTGAAAGGTGGCCATAGGAACTCCACAATAAAACAACACAACCCCATCGAGTTTGTGCTCGTTTGATTCGCATTGACCAGTACTTTGGTCCTATGTGGTAACTAGGGTGTGATGCTGGAGCTGGAAGGTAGCCAAAGGAACTCCGTAATAAAACGACAGAACCCCATCGAGTTTGGGCTCGTTTGATTCGTATTGACGAGTACTTTATTTATTTATTTAAACTTTATTGCACAATAAAAACAAATGTACAATTGGCGGACTTAATGCCATATGGCATTCTCTACCAGTCAACTATTGGATCCAACAGAGTTCGTGGCGGTGCTTCTAACAACATATAAGTATTAATGAAATTTTGTTGATAATATAAACATTACCTTCACAAATAAATATATAATTGGATTTATAATAAATATAATATATACAATAAATGAATATAAAATAATTACAATAAATATATGTATATAAATAAATATAAAAGTAACATAACATATAAGTATTAATGAAATTTTGTTGATAATATAAACATTACCTTCACAAAGAAAATATATAATTGGATTTATAATAAATATATACACGGTTATTTTTTTATCACCCTGGAAAATTTAAAGGACGCTTCGCGACATGGTATTTGAATGATTTAAATATAAATAAAAAAAATAACCCCCCTCCTTAATTTTATATAATTTTTTTTAAAAATACTAAAAATGCTGCACTAGTTGAGAGCAGCATTTTTAGAGATTTTTTTTTTTTTAATTTTTATTTCATTTTTTTTATAATATTGGAAGTGTCCTGAAGCGTCCCTAAAATTTTCCAGGGTGATAAAAAAATAACCGTGTATATAATATATACAATAAATGAATATAACATAATTACAATAAATATATGTATACCGGGTGTAACAGAATACCGCAATAATATTTAAGGTTGTTGATTAACAAAAAAAATGTTTTATGACTTTTCTTTGTATTTTTATTATATGCCTACTTTCGATTTAATATGCTTAACAGTTAAGTGTATTAAATCGAAAGTAGGCATATAATAAAAATACAAAGAATAGTCATAAAACATTTTTTTTGTTAATCAACAACCTTAAATATTATTGCGGTAATCCGTTACATCCGGTATAAATAAATATAAAAGTAACATACATAGACAATATCGTTAGATGATGATGAGCTAGGTACATGACTTTAAAAGTTCAAAACGTAGTGCTTTTTTAAAAAAGGAGGCCATAGGAACTCCGCAATAAAAGAACGCAACCCCATTGAGTTTGGGCTCGTTTGATTCGTATTGTCGAGTACTTTGGTCCTATATGGTAACCAGGGTCTGATGCTGGAGCTGGAAGGTGGCCATAAGAACTCCGCAATTAAACGACACAGCCCCATCGATTTTGGGCTCATTTGATTCGTATTGACGAGTACTTTGGTCCTATATGGTAACCAGGGTCTGATGTTGCGGCTGGAAGGAGGCCATAGGAACTCCGCAATAAAACAACGCAACCCCAATGAGTTTGGGCTCGTTTGATTCATATTGACGAGTACTTTGGTCCTATATGGTAACCAGGGTCTGATGCTGGAGCTGGAAGGTGGCCATAGGAACTCCGCAATAAAACGACACAGCCCCATCGAGTTTGGGCCGTTTGATTCGTATTGACGAGTACTTTGGTCCTATATGGTAATCAGGGTCTGATGCTGGAGCTGAAAGGTGGCCATAGGAACTCTACAATAAAACGACACAACCCCATCGAGTTTGGGCTCGTTTGATTTATCTTGATGAGTACTTTGATCCTAGCCTAGATAATATCCGTATGCAACCCTATCAATTTCTTTTGTGCGACCTTCCCCAATTTGGGTGTCAAATGAAAGAGCTTGAATTGTAGAATATTATGAAAAATAATCAAATCCAAGATGGCCGCCGTCACAAATTGACAGATTATTTTTATGTACAATCCCCACAATATGGGTATCAAATAAAAGTGCATGACTTGTAAAATACAGTAACCATGAAAAATACTAAAACCCAAGTTGGCCGCTATCACAAAAGATTTTTAAAAACAAGCTTTTATTTTAATGCCCTAAAAAGAGGAAAATAAACATTAATTTCTTTTTCATTACAATCTAGCGAATGGCTTCAATGCATTAAAAAGTGCGTTGAACACAAGAAAATATTATACACGGTTATTTTTTTATCACCCTGGAAAATTTAAGGGACGCTTCATGACATGGTATTAGAATGATTTAAATATAAATAAAAAAAATATCCTTAATTTTATATTAATTTTTTAAAAAATACAAAAAATGCTGCACTAGTTGAGAGCAGCATTTTTAGAGATTTTTTTTATTTTTTTTATATTTTTTTTTATTTTTTATTTCATTTTTTTTATTTTTTATATAATATTGGATGTGTCCTGAAGCGTCCCTAAAATTTTCCAGGGTGATAAAAAAATAACCGTGTATATATAAAAATGAATCGCAAAATGTGTTGGTAAGCGCAAATCTCAGAAACTAATGGTTCGAATTGAGAAACTCTTTTACCATTAGAATGCTACATTGTCCGATAGTTATCTTCTTCTTCTTATATATAAAAATGAATCGCAAAATGTTTTGGTAAGCGCAAATCTCAAACTACTGGTTCGAATTGAGAAACTCTTTTACCATTAGAATGCTACATTGTCCCTGATGGTTGTAGGCTATATTATAATTTTTACCGCCGGAAAATATTTCTTTCCTATGGGAAAATTCGATAACTACTGGGCCGATTTTAAAAATTCTGTCACCATTAGAAAGCTACATCCTTCGTGAGTAACATAGGCTATATTTCCCACGGGAAAAATGAATACCATGGGAAAAATATGACGGGAAATCTATCGTAAGGCGAAACGAAGTTCGCGGGCACAGTATTTTATAAACAAATAATATACCGTATTCTACAACTCATTCTACAATTCAAGCTCTTTCATTTGACATGCATATTGGGGAAGGTCGTACAAAAAATTGACGGGGTTGCATACGGATATTATCTAGGACCAAAGTACTCATTAAGATGATTGCAGGGTGATAAAAAAATAACCGTGTATTTTGAGTTAACACAATCTATCATAAATAATGAAGGTTTAATGATTGACTTTATAAGTTTACTTTATTCTTCATTAATTTTCAATAAATCTGTAAAGATTTTAAAATTGAATGTTGATTGATACGTAGTTATTAACAGTGAAGGTGAATACTTTGGCTTAACATAGTTCAAAAAGTGATCAAGAGGTTTAAAATTTTTAAAGGACTGGTAAGAGCTTGGTAGCCAATAGGTTTAGGTGTCAATACGGTATGTTGGAGACTCGAGTTCAAATCCTGCCAAGTTTTTTCTTTATTGATTTTTTTTTATTGCAGAAAGTTGGCAAACAAGCAAACTGCCCACCTGATGGTAAGTGGTAACAGTTACCTATAATACATGTGGCTCTTGTGAGATTCGCAGCAAAACTGCAACCCCCACAAGAACCACAGTGTACGTTGCCAACTTGTGACACAAGATGTAAAGTCACAGTACCCAGCAATTTCACTGCCATATCTTACCCTTCAAACCGTAACACAGCAATGCAAGCACTGCTGCTTTGTGGCAGAAATAGGTAAGACGGAGGTACCTAAGCAGACGACCCTGGTACAGAGTCTCCCTCCAGATTGATTACATTCATTCATTTTTCAATACAACAAATATACACGGTTATTTTTTATCACCCTGGAAAATCTTAGGGACGCTTCAGGGCACATTCAATATTATAAAAAAATAAAATAAAAAAATGTCTAAAAATGCTGCTCTCAACTAAAGCAGCATTTTTTGGATTTTTTAGAAAATTAATATAAAATTAAGTAAGTGAGTAATTTTTTTATTTATATTTAAATCATTCTAATACCATGTCGTGATGCGTCCCTTAAATTTTCCAGGGTGATAAAAAAATTACTGTGTATTTATAACAACAAATACTGTAATGATCTCTTTTACTTTGTTAATGCCAAAATATACTAATTTTTGTGTGTTGCTTTGTCAAAAAAAATCACAAATATCAGAATACTAAAATCTTTAGTACATGATATTGAATTACCTCTCTATGCTTGTAATTAGGAAGCATCTCATACACAACATCTGACACCATGTTAGTGTATCGACGAGTGTTCTGTTTTACAGCCTCGGCCAACTCTTCATTTGCATCATGTAAGTCATCTAAATCAACTATAAAAGCAACCTATGGAAAAAAGTAAATGCTTAACATGATATTTATTTCGCATTCGATTTCAAGAGTTTTTTAATATAAAGTATACAACATGAAAGATAATTTTATGATGATATGATAACCTAAAAGGGTACCTGCTCTCTATGTGCAAGCCTTGTAAGTTGTTCCGCATACTTAAAGCTTTTATTACCTTCATCGTCGCTTTGACAGAAATCAACAAAAAAATTCTTGAATGTTTCTGAAACAGAATTATAAAAGTTAATGCTTGCCATTTAGATAGTAATATGAAAAAACTAATATGTGGTGAAAGTACCTTTGTCAGCTGCATAATCACGCATAGCCATTTTAACCAGAATTACTGAGAAACTCTATTCAGCTAGGAACCTCAATGAATATATTTATAGACAGACATCAATTGGCAGTGTTTATAATTACAAATATTTTTATTTCAATTGATAAATTATACCCGATTGAAAACAACCGAAACCAAACTGACTGACAGTGAAGGAAAGGAAACAAAAATAGGCGCCAAAATTTTTTTTTTTGTTTATTCCTCAGACCAAAGAAACATATGGAAGGGCCGTTCCAGCTAAGCACGGATTTGCAACATTTTTATCATCAACGCGTTTCATTATCATTAGCCTTTGGTGCTAACTTTTCGTGCTGCCCCCGTAGCACGTCCACAAAAACACGATATGATAAAGCGATTTATCGCGGTGAACTGTCAAAATACGACGAAACCCTATTGTGTTTTGACAGTTCACCGTGATAAACCGCTTTGTCATATCGTGTTTTTGTGGACGTGTTAGGGGGGCTGGTTTCGTGTGTTCCATTTAAATATTTTTGTTCTCAGCGGATTTAAAAAATCATTGAAAGATATTAAAGTATTAGCCAATTCTGATTAATATTATTAGACATTTTAAGTGGCTGGACTGAGTAGGTGAAGTGTCAAAATTCAGCAAAGAAAATCAGTAGCTTCCGTTTCATTTGTAACAATTAGCGCGGCTAAAAATGTCAACATTTCTTAGAAGAAACGCAAAACGAGGCTAACATCTGATGTTAGCCTCAGAAAGTACCAGTGCTTTATCTGGAACGCGGGGAATATATTAAGGTTGCGTTCCGAAACATTATTGGGTAAAATTACCCGGTTGAAAATCGGTTTTGGAACGTTTTTTTTTTTATGGGATAGGGGGCAAGCGTGCAGACGTATCACCTGATATTAAGTAATTACCGTCGCCCATGGACACCCGCAACCCCAGAGGAGTAACAAGTGCGTTGCCGGCCTTTGAGGTGGGAATACGCTCTTTTTTTGAAAGTTTGAAGGTCGTATCGGTCCGGAAATACCAAACGTAACGTAAAAAGTGATTTCGCGAAGAATTCTGACCTAGCGTCGCGGAACGCGTTATCTGTGGATTTTTAAACTCTTCATATTATGTTTCATCGCTATATCTCGATAGAGATTATATGTTCTATGATCACTCGCTGTCGCTATCATCTTTCTGGATTTGAAGTTAATTGCATTGTGCAAACTTGCTACAATAATTCTTTTATAATTTCCTTCGTCTAGTTAATGTCAACTGTCACTACTGTCAGTAGTGACATTTGACATTAACATAACAGCCATAACAGAATAGTTACCACCCCTGAATTTTATAGGATAAATAAATCGCTCTTTCCAGGATCTAATTGTCGTAGTCGTAAGTCGTTCCAAAACAATCTTTGTTTGTGCAAAATGACGGAGCCTCTAATGGGACCACAGTATATACACGATAACTTTTTAGGCTACAAAACGTCCGAAGCTTTGGCACGAATTGATTCGGGACGATAGGCGATAATGGAGCTAAGGCATTAGGGTAAAAGCTCTAAGTGTTTTTCCGGCCATGGCTAGGTCTTCAGCCGAGCAAAGCATAGAGCAACCTTAAAAGCCATAGACGAAAAACTGAGGCGCGTTCAGAGCCTTCGCGCGAAGTACAACTTTTCGCTCTAACCCCGTTCAATGCCTTTGAGCGTGACAACCGGGTGAAACAACCGCCCGTTCAAGACCTTTGAGTGTTGGCGCGAGTTACAACCGAACAACCATCGAATTTGATGGTTGTAAAACGCTCTGACGTTTATGACTGAAATACTCTTACGTGATTGGATGATATTGGCGGCCATATTCTATAATGTCATCTACTAGAAAGAGAGAGAAATAAAAAATCATGTGAAAGAGGGAGATAAAAGATTTGGTTGCTGCAATCCGTTCAACGCCTTTGAGCGAGTTAAAAAACAACCGGACAACTACACCCAAGCTGCGTTCAGAACCTACGCTCGAGTGCACTCCGAGTGCACTCTGACAGCAACCAACCCGTTCAGAGCCTCGGGGTAAAAAACGCTCTGACAGGCGGTTAGTACACTCTGTGCCCGTTCAGAAGCTTCGAGTGATGCAACCAAACAACCGACTCGAGCGTAGGGTGAAAAACACTCTGACAGATTTTATGTCAAAGTCGATGTCAAAAATATGCTAATTATTTATTATTTTATTAAATAACACTACTTTGAACTCTTTTAAGCCTAATACAAGGGAAATATAGTGATTTCTATGTGTTGTAATTATTTTTAAGCAGAAAAATGGATATTGACTGTTAATTTCATAGTAAGGATTAGTAATATTTTGCCCTTTGCTTGATCTTGATCAGCAAGATACAAACTAAAAAAAAAGATTGCAACCGACCCGTTCTGAACCTCGGAGCGAGTGTGAAAAACACTCTCGGTTGCATTACTCTGACCCTCGGAACGCAACTCTGAACGGGTCGGTTGCTATCTTTTTTTTTAGTTTGTATATTGCCGATCAAGATCAAGCAAAGGGCAAAATATTACTAATCCTTACTATGAAATTAACAGTCAATATCCATTTTTCTGCTTAAAAATAATTACAACACATAGAAATCACTATATTTCCCTAGTATTAGGCTGTCAGGGTGCACTCGGAGTGCACTCGAGCGTAGGTTCTGAACGCAGCTCTGAACCTCGGAGCGAGTGTGAAAAACACTCGGTTGCATTACTCTGACCCTCGGAACGCAACTCTAGAGGCGCTGAACGCGCCTCTGCTCTATTTTCGCGCCAAAAAGTGTATGTCATAATTGTCAAAATAATTAAAACTGTCAACCAGCAGAAAGAAGATAAATATGATATTTTTTTTAGTTTTTTACTGTCTGTTTCTAACACTGTGAAGACTTTTTTAATAAATCATTAAATAAAATGGAAGAATCCATCGGTAGGTACTATCTATTCATCTACAGCGATAATAATAACGTACAGTACGCCTTCATTAATTTGTTTTTATTTACAGCCGGTCAAAGAGCTAAAAGACAGAAAGTGGACAAACATGGAAGATTATCGGCGTTGGAGAAGCTCAAACAACTTAAAGGCAAAGGTTCTAAACATAAATATGACCTGGATGATGTTGAAAATGTGTATGATACTGTAGATGAAAAAGAATATACAGAACGTGTCCTACAACGCCAAGAAGACGATTGGATCGAAAATGACGGTGATGAAATTGGAGTAGTTTTGTGTATTTCCGCTAATTTATCCCTGTAAATGATGATTGTTTCGTTGCTTTATATGTTATCTGATGTTCCTCACAACATCTATTGGGCTCTTAGCCCTTTTAGGTTAATTATAGCATCCAGTTAGGTATAACAAATAGTTTATGCACTTTCGCATTTTCCACAAAAACTATCTTTCCTGGGAGAGATAGTCCGCATTAACTTTATGAACATTAACTGTAAATATATTTTTTTGTAACTTGTGTGCGTGCATCTTATAAAATATTTTTTATCAAATAATAAATGTTATTAGGTGCAATTGTTCTGTCCATCCCTTAGTTTGATCTATCTCTGTACCTTATTACAAACAAATTGATCTGCCAACTTATCTGTGAAAGTATAATAGTTTTTTTTTCATATTTGTTGCTAAACTAAATGACAACCCTTACTTGACACACTTAAGTGATAAATTTCTGAAAATACATTTTTTATTTCTTACACTATAGATGTATAATAATAAGGATTTGCAGCTATTTGTTGAAAAAGTGAGCCTTCTCAATGATAAGAAAGTACTTTATTTTTATAAAATTTGGAATTTTGGAATAATGCAACTGGCATTATCGTAACCCTTCCTTGTCTTTATAAATTTCATGAGAATTAACATTATATATACATGGTGTTTCATATTAAAGTGTGTTTGTGCAACCCAAAATTTTAATGTACCTATATCATAGTATCATCATCATGTCTATGATTTACATGAAAATTTTGGGTTGAATGACATTACGGGTAAACACAATTAAATAATTAGTTTTCGATAAAGAATTGATTATTTATTGGTTATTATGAAACACCGTGTGTATATATCAAATTCGAATGTGAGCATATGGTTCTTATTAAATAGTTTCTTTCATAGATGGCACTGGATATGTTGAAGATGGCAGAGAAATTTTTGATGATGATGAAATTGAGGACTCTTATGAAGCAGTACACAGTAAAGACAAAGGTCGTGGCACTAAGAGGAAAGCTCGGGTAGCTGCACAGGCCTCTGCTAAGGGAAATATTCGAAATCTGCTTGGAGCAATGCCTGCTAAAAAAAGAGAGGTTTGAATATCATTACCCTTCTTTATTGCCATTGTTCCGCACTGAACTCCATCTAGTCTAATTTATACTATAAATTAGAGATGAAACTAATAGGTCCAGCAATCAGAAATCTGGCCAACCTTGTAGCCAGATAGCTACATATCTGGCCAAACATTGCCATTTGGTGCAATTTAAGAAGTGAGTTTGTGTAGGTGGCACCATGCATGATTGGTCCAATTTGGGGCTTTGTTTATGTCCAAAGTTCTTATATTCCATCCATATGTAGTATGTATGTAGTTGACATTCCACTCACTCATACCAAACGATTCACTTCCTCGTTTATCATACAAATTGCAAAGCTGTGGAATGACCTAACTGCGTCTGTTTCCTAAAAAATACAATTTGGGAGGTTTCAAGGCAAGAGAGAATAGGCACTATTTGTTTTTGCGTGCTCCACCTTAGACCACATCTTCGCTTTCCATCAGGCAAGATTGTGGTCAAATGCACTCAAATCTACCATTAAAAAAATCTATATCAAATGTACTGTATTTTTCTTTGCAAATTTGTTTAGTATATTGATGGTATTCAGGACCAGTTTTGAGTGCACTTTATGTATACAAAGTTAGCTTGTTTGTTGATTTATTAACTTGTTGAATTGATGGGCTTGTTAGAAAATTATCCGTAAAAAATATAATTAATTATCAGAGCTAAAAATATTGTCATAGCTTGTCATGTCAGAGATTAGAGCACCGCAACTATCATTCTGCATAGTTTACACATTAATCAAAAATTTTATGTACCTTTTTTTTGGTGGTAAGCCGTACAGTGGTTCTAAGGTTTTCAAATATTGTAAATGAATTTAATAGGACCATTTAACCCCCTTTCCGCTTTACGGGTATTTTTGTAACACCATGTATATAAAAATTAATAATTTCTGTTTGTTAGTCTCACTAACACTCAAAAAATGGCATGACTGATTTGAAATATTATATTTTTCTTTTGATTGCTTTAATACAGGAGTGGATTAAAAAGAAAAATAATAGGAAAAATCCTAAAAAGCTATAAATTATTATAGAGTAATAAAGGTAATTTTGTATAGCAAATGATGATACACTTTGTGATTTATTATTTAGATCTGTCATCTGTCATTTGCGAAATTAATGAACACCGATTGTAGGTAATATGAAGTTCAAAATTTCGGCTTATATAGTATATTTTAAGACTGCCTTCTTGGTCTAGTTCAGGGCTGTCCAGACTGTATATATGAATGCAGGTCAATACAAATCACTGTATAGATTGGAAAACTACATTGGCAGATATCCCATAAGACCCAGAAATAATTTCGACTCAACTTTTAGCAGCACAAAGCACACTTAACGATATTTTGTAAAAATTCAAGCTAATAAAAACAAATTTTTTTGTCTATTTGTGACTTTAACCATAGTTCCAAACCTTGTCAGAATGCCCCCTACCTACGTTAATTTAGTGGTGTAAGCAAATATCTACGTAAATTTAGTGGTGTTATCAAAAATATAAAAAAAATATTAATTTATTTGGGATACCCATGGATCTGGACAAGACGACGGAGCATTGTTGAATCAAGAATGAAGCATGCCAATGACAGTACATTTGTATGTGTGAGTGTCTTGCTTGTCGAGAAATGACGGCCGTTTGTCTGAACTGCCCTGCAAGCATGGACTTGTCGATCGACAAAAGCACCTGTCCTTTTCACTCCTTTGGAATATCTGTAAAATTTATCGTTTTTGGTCGAGTATGTCGATCTTAGCTGTCAAATTTTGTTTTTCGAGTACATCTCTGTCAGTGTAGGTTTGTGTACAAACCACAGACGTATATATGTATACGTCTGTGGTACAAACAAAAGAAATTGTCTGACCTTGCATGCTTCACATGAAACGATAACTTAGCTTTACGAGTGTAAAAAATAATTCTTTCTGTTGTTTATAACTTGTTGTGTTAATTGATCAGAATTAGATATGATAGGATTATCATATCTTTGAGATAAAAATCCCAAAATAAATAAAGTTTTAAAAAATATGGATGATAATTCCATGGATTCACTGTGTGGTTGCCGGGTCCATCACGTTGCAGACAAAAAAGCCAATCAATCATCATTTATTTGCCAGAATATGGACCAAGAGCAGTGCCTGGGGCTTACGACTCAGGTGCAGGATTAAGTAACAATGCATCAACATTCACCTTCACCACCTCGGCTCCTCTGTCTGACTAACCATATTTGATATGATTCCATAAGTGTCGCCTTTGTTACGCGCTTTAATATTGAGCTCACGGACGTTCTCAATAAGCCTAGATCTTTCAGCAATGTTTTAAATTGGTTTAATGCAACACTAAGTCCGTATTTTTTTGTAGATCCATGGGGATGCCATAAAAATAATATAGTTTTACCAAAAAATACCAAAGGACGATTAGAAACATGTTGCACAAATAGTAACTGTGCCATGCTGTGTACAGCCAAGTCTAGTTAGTCACAAGTGCAACTGCTAATTTGGGGTCCTGGGTTCTATCTCTGGGCTAATAACTTTTATTAGGTATAGGCCTGGAAAATGGCAATAAGCTCACCTCCATATGACATGGGGATGGGACCTAAATTGATAATGAGGTGTGAATGTTTAATACATTTCTGCCTTTGCAGGGAGAATAGGCAACCTTTGAGTTAATTTAACCTTTTTTTAGGATGTAAAAATTTCTGATGACAATATTCTATCTGACATTATGTCTGATTTGGATGGTACAGCAACAAAAATTCAACCAAAACCTATACTAACTACAAAAAATAACACTGTGACAACAACTAAAAAAGAAGCACAGAATTACTTCAAGAACCTGACCTCTTCTATCAAAAAACCTGTAGTGGTAAAATCTGATAAAGTACAGTCTGTATCAGTAGAAACTGAGGTAATGATGAATGACAATTATATTATATTTTTCAAGATTTTCGTTTAATTATATTTTAAAACTAATAAAAATTAAATATTCCAGGAAAATGCAATAAAAATAGAAAATAATGTTGTTAATCATGTGAAGACTAATAATAGTTCCAATGTGAAATCAAATGAAAATATAATAGTGACAAAAAAAATAGAGTGGAAGATTGATAAAGAGATCAAACAGGAAACTGAGGACTCAACAACACAGAACATTGAAGAGTTTCAATCCCAAGATATTGATTTCGATGATGATTTCAGCAATGACACTTCACCAGTCACAGAAGTTAAATTATCAACAGTAAAAGATGAAGCTTTACCTACTTCTAGTGCTACAATCACTGATGTTGCAGAAGAATTTCTCAATGAAGAGTTTGAAATTTTCCCAACGACTAAAAAAGAGTCACCAAAAGCACTAAAACCTCTTTCAAGTACATGGTCTGAACAAGCCAATGATAATTTGGTGGCAACTAGTGTTCAGTCTGATGGCCAATTACCTTTACAGACTAATGAGAATGGGGAAAAGGTTCTTAGATTTTATTGGCTGGATGCATGGGAAGATAGGTTTGTGAAACCTGGAGTGGTATATTTGTTTGGAAAAGTTTATGCCAATCCTTCCAATAAGAAAGAAGGCTGCCTATCTTGCTGTTTGGTAGTTAAAAATATTAATAGGCAAATATTTTTATTGCCAAGAGAATATGTAAGTAAATAATTGGAAATAATATGAAAATATAGATCATCATACTATATTGTAAATGCGAAAGTGAGTTTGTTTGTTACGCTTTGACGTCTAAACCACTGAACTAATTTTAATGATATTTGGTATGGGGATAACTTAAACCCTTAGGAATAACATAGGCTACTTTTTAATGAGTTCCCTAGGGTCGTAGAAGAAGTCGCAGGCAGCAGCCAGTATACTATTTTTTCATATACTTACTATCTACCTAACTTTTTTTTTTCGGGGGGAAATGCGCAACCGCTCCGTACCCGGTGGCCGTGGCCCGGCAGAGTTTCAGACCGACCCACTAAAACCCCCGGTGTTCTCCCTGCCCTTGTGGGCGCGCATGGTAGGGCCCACAATGCGACTACCACTACCAGCGCGTCCGGGCAGGCCAGGGCAATCCCCAGACGGAGGGCCTTATGATGTCCTCGCCAAAGGAGGTGACAGCCTCCCATTCCGCCTCGCCGCGGAGCATGGCCACGACCACGCTTGACAGCGGGAGGTCTCCGCCCCCCAGCGCAGCTTTAAGCTCGCTGCGCTGTGATCGCCAGGCCGGGCACACTAACAGGCTGTGCTCGGCAGTGTCGTCGGGAGCGTCGCAGTGGTGACACCGCGGCGTTTCCTCCCGACGGGCGACCCGGTGCAGGTAGTGACCGAAGCAGCCATGTCCGGTCAGTGCATGCACCATGCGGAACATGAGGCTGCCCTGCCGGCGCCCTACCCACTCCTCCAACACCGGACGAATCGCGTCGATCGTCCGGTGGCCGGCAGCTGGGGAGGCGTGTGCCTCACCCCACTAACGCAGAGCCTGAAATAATACGAATCCGCTCCACCTCCTGTGGAGCGGATCGTCCCCCCGTTCACGAGTGGCAACCGGATGTCGATACACCTCCGCATGGACGCGTGCATCGACATGCCACGGCGTTACTACCTACCTATGTGTATACCTACTTTGGGTATTTGACTTATACTTTTTATAAAAGTGAAAAAAATAAGAAACAATAAATAAGTTTGCCTCAAAAATAAGAAGTGGTTGAATTCTGATGAAAGCCCGAATAAAATGACATCTAGATGATGTGTAGGGCCATCAGAATGGCACTCAACTATCTTATCTCCAAATCTCAAAAATATAAAATGGTATTGAAAAAGGTTTAAGGTTTTGTTTATACAAACCTTTCTGTTGCATGACAAAGATGCTGAAAATTTATCTGTCAAATATCCTATTATAGGTATGTGTCTCCTGTGAGAATGTGATCTATTTATGTTTTTGGGTATATTTTAGAAACTAGATCCAGTCACATTAGAACCCACTGACCAAGAAGTAACTATGATGGACCTTTATGAAGAGTTCAACACTACAGTAGCCGGTCAACTAGGATTAAAAGAATTCAAATCTCGAAAAGTGACTAAGAACTACTGCTTCAACTTGCCTGATATTCCAGCACAATCAGACTATTTAGAAGTGCGCTACTCTGTAAGTAGTTTCTGTACAAATTCTATGGTTATAAAAATAACCATGTCATACCACATAAATAACATTGTTGAATGTCATCTTAATAAGTCTACTCATATGAATTTAATTCAGATATTAAAGACAGAATAAGTACGTACAGAAGTTCCACTGCTTTGATTTTGTAAAAAGCTGACATCTTATATAAATAAACATCAAGCGTCAAAGCTGAATTGCACGTTAACGCCATGCGTTAGTGTATATTATTAACTAGTCACCTCAAAGCCTCACGTCACTGCGAGCTCGACATTTGTGGTCAGTTAAACCGATCAGTTGAACTGACGAACATCCAAAAATTTAACTATGAGTGTAAAATTTTAACTTAAAGTACATCAGGCAAAGATCTTGGAAAAAAAAACCAAGAATGTATAGCAATTCTATTGTTTTCGAAATGTAGGTTTTTAATTAGTAATTCATAAAAATATTTCGTATTTTACAAATGTATGTATTTTGAGAGTTATTTTCGTTTAAAACTTTTTTTTTTTTGTAACCTCGATACTTTAAAAAGCAACGGAGTGCCTATTCGGACCTGGGTCCCTATAGAAGTCTATTGCTATTCAGACCTGATAGAAGGGTTATCGAATAGTAAAACTGTATGTTTCATGCTCTGCTCGCAAAAATCAATTATTGAATAAAATCCACCTCGTCGCCATTTTTTCTCGCCCGGGTTCGAATAGCAATATCGACTTTTAAAGGGTCCCAGTTCCGTATAGTTCGGAAATGCTATGCGAACCACAGTGAATTGTTATGGAAAAAACTTATTGGGATACTTAGAATCAAACTGAAAACTGTTAGGTTTGGTTAGATTAGATATTGTGAGCACAAAACTGAAATGAAACTGCATGTTCTCCGGGTCCGTATAGCAATCGACTTCTATAGGGACCCGGGTCTGAATAGACACAGCATTTTTCAATAATTTATTTTAGCGAAATGAAGGAGTTAAAATATAAATTTGCTGCTGTTTTATGATTTGTGTAATACAAAGTGTTTATAGGAGACAAAATAATGTTTATACACTTTTGGGTCTCATGTGCCTGATGTCCTTTTTAACTGCCGTCAGCCCACGGATATTTCCTAGCGCACCGTAATCCGCCAGCTTCAGGTGCTATATTTTTTATCATTGACCTGGCGTCAATGGAGCGTTAGATAAAAAGCCATCTGGATCTGGGTAAAGATGCATCTTATTATCCAACAAAGATATACACAACATACATTATCCATTTAATGGCGTGATCAAACAGATGGGTGGCAGCAACACATGGCTGGAGAAATGTGCTGGTGTCGCAGCTTTCTGGTGTAATTTCCTGTTTCACTGAGACACTGTGTTAACAGGATTTGTATACGTTCCAGTGTAATACTGTATTTTTTATTGTTTATTGAACTTTTTGAGTTTTTTATCCTTGCCCTAATAATATTTAAGCAGCTTTTGTTTCTGGAATTAATAATATTTATGTTAACTCTCTTTTGGAGATACACCATTTAAATGTTTTGGTGAATTTATTCAGTCGTTATTTTAAATACTAGACATGAGACGAATAGCGGATATTGGGCAACCTTGTTGCCGGATAGTTTGATAGTCAGATATTCAACCAATCATTGCCGTTTGTTGCTTTGCACGAAGCTAGTTTGTGCAGGTGGCGGCACTAACGATCGGGTTCAATCGGTCGAATTCGAGTTTATCGTTCATGAGCGAAGTTATCAATTATTCCATAGACTCGTTGCATTGATTGCAAACACTATTGTCTGAGGTAATTAAAAAACGCGCTTTTTACCGACAAAAAAACGGAGGAGGTACTCAATTCGACGTATATATATATATATTTTTAATGTATGATCACGCATAACTTTTTACAGAGAACTCCGATTTTGATGATTCTTTTTTTATTGGAAAGGGCATACCCCGAGGGTGGTCCCATTTAAATTTGAAAAAAAAATCCTACAGGAAATTATTGTTGAATTACTCACTAATTGTGATCAATGACCACGCATTACTTTTAACAGAGTGATCCGATTTTGATGATTCTTTTTTATTGGAAAGGGTATATCCCTAGGGTGGTCAAATATAAGTTTGAAATAACAATTCCAACCCTAAAGGTACAAAAACGGGGGATAATTGATGATTCACTCACTGATTGTAAAATTAATAGAAAAAGTCCCAAAAAATAATATAGAATAAAAACTTTTTAACAAAAAATTGAACCGCCGAAAAAACTAAAAAGCAAAAACACTGAAAAGTTAAAAATAATATAAGAATAGGTACAGACAACATCACACTTCTACTCCTATATTGAAGTCGGTGCCAAACGATGATCTCCTAGTGTTAAAATTTGTCACCGACTTCAATATAGAAGTGTGATGTCGTCTGTACCTATTCTTATATTATTTTTTACTTTTCAGTGTTTTTGCTTCTTAGTTTTGTCGGCGGTTCAATTTTTTGTTAAAAAGTTTTTTGTTATTTAAATTTGTTAAAGTGTTTTTATGATTCATTTCTTTTCATATCGGTAAAAGGTTCCCTGGGGATAGAGCAGACAAAGTCGCGGCCAATACATGTATATTTGTTTTCTTAAATCCGGTGTCGGGCCGTATATGCCCTTGTTATCCAGTCTTCGGCCGATAAGCGCATGTTATCCGGTATTCGATCGGACAGGCGCCTGTAAGGCTGTATAGGCAGAATATTGAATAGTTACCGGATATCCGTTTCATCTCCATTAATTACATTGAGTTATGTTTGATTATATGAGATATGATTTTCCAGGCAACATTTCCACCACCACCTATCGGACAAAAATACCTGTCATTTTCTCATATGTTTGGAACAAACACTTCATCATTAGAAATATTTCTTCTCGAAAGAAAAATCAAAGGTCCATGCTGGTTAGAAATAAAACAACCAGAAAATGTACTTGCTAAAGTATCATGGTGCAAACTAGAAGCGTCTTGTGAAAAAATGGAAAATATTACCGTTAGAAATGACAATGGCTTGGAACCGCCGCCTGTTGTCCTGGCTACCGTAAGTATACTTCGTTAGGCTAAAAAATATATTTGATTTATTATCAATTTAAAAGCAAAGTTATATGTTCATAGATTAATATGAGAACGACGTCGGATTCAAAAACCAGAAAAACTAAAATCTTAATGATAAGCTGTTTGGTGCACAACAATTTCCCAATACACAAACCGCCGCCTAATCCACCATTTCAACAACACTTTTGCGGTGAGTAATAGATTAATTTATAAAAATACAATCAAATCATCAATTTAAAAATTATGAGACCAGAGCCGCTATAAGACGACCCAATGTCAAAGAAGTCCTATCCTAACTTGTGTCTGTGTAATTAGCGTTAGGTCGTTAGGGAACCGATTTATCGTAGCCAAGCCGATCCAATCTGCTAAACTGCTGATCGGTAATATACAAGTTTATTTTTTAGTTATGACAAAAATTTTGTGTGCTTGTTCAGACAAGCAAACTGAACAACTTTCACTATGGGACAAAAAAGTCAGCTGTTTCATACATTTAGGTTCAGTGAATGTTGAACATTTGTATGGAACAGCTGATTTTTTTTTGCGATTTCGATGTTGGTCCCATAGTGAAAGTTGTTCAGTTTGCTTGTCTGAACAAGCACACAACATTTTTGTCATAACTAAAAAATAAACTTGTATATTACCGATCAGCAGTTTAGCAGATTGGATCGGCTTGGCATTTAGGTTCAGTGAATGTTGAACATTTGTATGGAACAGCTGATTTTTTTTTTTGCAATTTCGAAGTTGGTCCCATAGTGAAAGTTGTTCAGTTTGCTTGTCTGAACAAGCACACAAAATTTTTGTCATAACTTAAAAATAGCGGTGTATAAAATACCGTATGTAACGTGGAATATATGTTGACAAACTGCAAATTTTGTTCTGCACACAAACTTCACAATACAGGGTTCCTTTTTTTATCATCCCGGAAATTTTAAGGGGCGCTTCAGGTTACATTCATTATTTAAAAAAAAAAAGAATCTTTAAAAATACTGCACTAAACTAGTGCAGTATTTTTTGGCTATTTCAGAAAACTAATAATAAATTAAATAGGTGAGTTATTTTTTCATTCATATTTTAATCGTTCTGCTACCGTGTCCTAAAGCAGGGTGATAAAAAAGTAACCCTGTATGACACCTTGTAGTCGTTACATGACTGCGAATGTTAAGAAGCGTTTGGAAGGTTGGGCTCAATAAAATGTTCAAGACCACAATACATGCGATAAATAAATTTGTGTGCTTGTTCAAACAAGCAAAGTGAACAACTGTTCAATACATTTAGGTTCAGTGGATGGTAAACATTTGTATGGAACAGCTGTTATTTTTCGCGATTTCAAGATTGGTCCCATAGTAAAAGTTGTTCAGTTTGCTTGTCTAAGCAAGTACACTAAAGGATCCTGCTAAGATATTAACCTTGTATACATATTTCAAAGATTTTTTTTCACCTTGGACTAGTTGACACTTAAATATGTTTTAACCATGGCATAATGAAGTAAATTTCGTAGAAATCTTCAGCGCGGCGTTCATGTTATACTGGGATTAGCCAGGACTATCGGCCCTGTAGTCGTGTAATAACCGTCGCACTGACTAGGGACCGTGCCCACACTGTAGATCGGATCCTTAATATCAGGTCGTCTATTACCCATTTTATACTGTGTTATTCTTATTTAGAAAATTTTGTTTTTTCACAGTGATGACAAAATGTAACGAAATTTGGCCATTAGACCTAAAACAAGTACTCCCTCAGTACAAAGCCACAAAACTCACAAAGTGTGACACAGAAAGAGAGCTACTCAACTTTTTTATGGTTCAGTTTTGGAAGTTAGACCCAGATTTAGTAGTTGGTCATGACTTGCAAGGGTTTCAACAAGATTTACTCATTGGGAATATATTGGACCTAAACATTCCAAACTGGTCACGCTTGGGTAGGCTTAAGAGGTCTGTTGCTCCACAAAGGAAATATGCAGCGAAAGATGCTTTTCTGGGAAGATTAGTGTGCGACGTCAAGCTGTCTGCTATGGAGCTAATAAGAGCTAGAAGTTTCGACATAGACACATTGTGTACGGATGTTTTAAAAATGAAAGAAGGTGAACGAGTGGATGTCGCTTTGGAAGATTTACCTCGATATTATGAAAGCAGTCAAGACTTAATACAATTAGTTTCACTAAGCATGCAAGATGCTTCCTATATCCTCAAAATCATGTGTGAATTAAACGTAA
Organism: Schoenobius gigantellus; assembly: GCA_963935595.1. Taxonomy (NCBI): domain Eukaryota; kingdom Metazoa; phylum Arthropoda; class Insecta; order Lepidoptera; family Crambidae; genus Schoenobius; species Schoenobius gigantellus. Next base: position 12,313,859 of record OZ012544.1, on the reverse strand, counting down.
TACCTTTAGCCCTGCAGATCACCCAAATAGCTGGTAATGTGATGTCGCGCACCCTAATGGGCGGTCGATCGGAAAGAAACGAGTACTTATTGCTTCATGCTTTTAGTGAGAAAAACTACATTGTTCCTGATAAAGTTTATGGGAAAAAAGTTACTGACACGGAAGAAGTCGATGATAAAGACGAAGCAACTAGTAATAATGTGTCTAAAAAGCAAGCAAAGAAAAAAGCTGCATACTCTGGTGGATTGGTTCTTGACCCTAAGAAAGGTTTCTATGATAAACTGATTCTGCTTATGGATTTTAATTCTCTATATCCTAGTATCATTCAAGAATATAACATTTGTTTCACTACTATTAAAAGAAAAAACACTATCGCATCTGATGATGACTTGGCTAATCTAGTTTTACCGAGTCCTAATAAGGACTTCGGAATTTTACCAACTCAAATACGAAGATTAGTAGAAAGCAGGCGAGAAGTAAAAAAACTGATGAAATCTCCCGATTTACCGTCAGAGCAATACATGCAATACAATATTAGACAAATGGCGCTTAAGTTAACCGCCAATTCTATGTACGGTTGTCTAGGTTTTGCACATTCACGATTTTATGCTAAGCCCTTGGCTGCATTAGTTACAATGAAAGGAAGAGATATCCTTATGGACACCAAAGAAATTGTACAAAGACTTCAATACGACGTTGTATATGGTGACACCGACAGCTTGATGATAAATACTAATAGTCTAGATTATGAGCAAGTTTTCAAAATTGGTAATGATTTGAAACGAGAAATCAACAAGAAATACAAACAAATAGAACTGGATATAGATGGGGTGTTCAGATATCTATTGCTTTTGAAGAAAAAGAAATACGCCGCGGTAGTTATTAATAAAGCCAAGAACGGTGAATTTGTATACACTCAAGAACACAAAGGCTTAGACATAGTTCGCCGAGATTGGTCACAATTAGCAGCTGAAGCAGGAAAGTTTATACTAACACAAATACTTTCAGAACAAACTCCAGATGAGAGGTTAGAAAGTATACAGTCACATCTCAACAAACTGAAAGAAGATCTGCTTAACAATAAAATACCTTTGTCGTTATTGACAATAACTAAGCAACTGACGAAAAATCCTAATGAGTACGCCGATATAAATCTACAGCCTCACGTTTTAGTTGCGTTACGGTTGAACGCCAAAAATAGTAGAAGATTTAAAAAAGGCGATATCGTTCCATATATCATTTGTGAAGACGGGTCTGATAAGTCGGCGACGCAGCGTGCTTATCACATAGAAGAATTAAAAAATATGGAAAATTTGAAAATAGATTATAAGTATTATTTGGCCCATCAACTACATCCAGTGATATCTCGGATATGCGAACCGATTGATGGTATGGATCCGGCGCGAGTAGCCGATTGCCTGGGGCTAGATCCGTCTGGATACAAGCACATCATAAAGAAAGAAAACCAAAGCTCTGAGACATACGAAGTGGAGAATGAACAAGAAAAATACAGACACTGTAAAGAATTCACATTCGTATGTGTGAATGAGAAGTGCAAAACCGAAAATAAGATCAGGGAAACCTTCATTAAAATTGATAAAGAGTATGTTTCTTTTTTGGAAAAGTGTCGAAACGAGAAATGTTCAGTGAGGCCCATGGATTATTTGGCCTGTTTGCAGAATCAGTTGACAACGCAAATTCGCCAATATCACACTCAATATTACGCTGGTTGGTTGTCATGCGAAGATCCTGCATGTGGGTACCGCACTGTTCGTCTGCCACAGACATTTGCCGGTGGCTACCCTTTGTGCAGGCAGTGCGAGAAAGGCGTCATGTTCAGGGAATATACAGAAAAGGATCTTTATTTGCAAATTAACTTCTTCATGTATTTGTTTGACATGACGAAACCAGTATATTCCAGTAAGTGAACTTATGTTTTAACTTACTACTGCTGGCTTACACATCTTCAACAAATATACAGTAACCATTTTTGTTTCAGAATTGAAAATAAACCCTCAAGTTGCATCATCATTCCTACCTCTGAAGGAGATTGTGGAGGACTGGCTGGCCCACTCTGCGTACTCCATAATTAATCTATCAAAGTTATTCAGATTCTTTTCATTAGACCCCAAATCTAATAGTAAAATCCAATCTGAACCTGTAGAAATAGATATTTTACCAGAGACTGAACAAATTGATGCGTTGCTTGAAATGGGTATTTACTGAATGTCTGGTATTCAGTATTCGGTACAAAATTATTGCTCACTGGAGCATATTTTGTTGATATGTTTATTGAAAGTTTTTAAAGTACTCATTACTCCTGCAAAGGCACCAAGCAAGTATGCTTAAGTTTATACCTATTATTGCTGGCTTTCACAGATTTTACCAATATTTATGAATTTCTTTGTGCCAGAATTAAAAATAAACAGCTAAGTAGCACCTGGTGTCAAAGTTTTCCTACACCCAAATACAGAGCTCACGTATTATTATTTAAAAAAACTTTCTGATAAATTTTCTCATCTTTTATTCAGAAATAGATTAAAAATCATGACCATATATTGTAAATATCTATTATATAGTATATACATTATAAAATACTTTTGCAATAAAGTTGTGTAAATATTTGTGTTTTTCGTTGTAGGTACCTATTTAGATAGAGTGGGGTACACATGTATACTAGAACCTTAATATAGTTTTTTTACAGTGTAAGCTACGTACTCTATTTTTATCCAAATGGTAAGTAGCACTTCTGTGACTAGGTATGTACAATTGTACATACAGATATGAGACGGATAGCTGTTTGCCTGGATACCGGATAATCGGCTTATCTTGTAGTCGGAGCGCTGGATATCCGGCCGAGCACTGCCATTTGGTGCAATGCAAGAAGCAAGCTTGCTGAGTAGCAGTTTTTCCTTTCGTTGTTTTAATTAAGTAATTAATTTTTCTTCGGTGAAACAATAAAACTAAAGCAAAAAAGGCTGCTAATTTGTTCTCAGAAGCAAGAAGCGCTGCATGTGAAACACTTCACAATATACAGCTATCGGTCGCTGGCGTTTTGTGTATACATTTTTCTTCTTTAGCAGCGCCAGTCTCGTCATTTATTTTTAACCTTATATAATTCTAACTCTTTTTTACGTATAGAGGGTTCCCTTAGTATCGAGCGGATGAAGTCGCGAGCGGTCGGGAATATAATTATGTATGCTTGATTTTTAATGTCTGGTATCCGGCAGCCGGATAGGCCAAATGTCGGATGGTAACTGGATATCCGTTTCATCTATAAAAAATGTATCCTCATTTCTGTATCATCCACTGATTATCCTACCTATCTTTACCTACTTATCTTAGCAATTACTTTAACTTAGCCTATATATCTCAGTGCAATACTAATAGGCTTTCCCAATATGCAATATAACTAACCCCCTAGTGGGAATCGCCAGGACCTCAGTAGTTGATCGGTAGATAGAAATGAGTAAATGAAATATCAACTCGAGACTTGAATCCTTAAACGACGAGAAGAATTAACTATCGATCGAAGTGACAACAAAAATCACAATTACTTTTAACCAATGATCTAAAGTTTTTGTAAATAGTGAGATGAGTATGACAGTGACTTGGAAGTTTTCTTAAATTATTATAATTTTTATTATCGATTTCACCTTAAATGCAGAATGTCAATTTTTGCTAAATATATTTTGTTGTTGTTGTACCCTTTTTTCTAAAATAGATATTAATGAATGTTGTTTCTTTTGAATAGTTCTTTAGTTTTACGTGAATAATTATTTTTCTTTAGTTTCACGTCAATAATTATTCAGCATTTCTTAAAAATACTTCGTGCAATTTGGGGTGAACTAAGCAGTTATGGAATTTTCAAATACTTGATAACTGTAATTCTTTTTCCTGGAAAACTTATACTTAGTTCATTCTATCTTGACCATTGTGAATATTAAGGCAACAAAATTTTACACTGTGACTACTACAAAGAGTATGTCAACCGAATGACTGTATAGTGTAATATAAAAATGTATTTGAATGTGAGGCCGCGAATTTTTCAATCCAGCCTTGTGTCAAACTTTTATTCTTACTGGTTCTGTTGATCGCACACCATTGATTGAATACTTAAACCGCTTATTTGTCACAAAACTTAATATACATATATAGAAATGGCAATTATCTGAACCGCAAACATAATTTAACGCCACACATGAATAAATAATGTAGTCGCAAATCTTCAGGCTTGAGGGCATTCACCGAAAAACAACTTAATTAGGCGTAAGCCTGCGATGGGGTATAGGACGTAAAGACTGAGCGGGTGGTCAGCGAAGCGCGGTCAGAATCATGGACACGATGATAGTAGTCGCACGCGCACGTTTACCGCCCTTTTCAACTATCCTGCTGCTACACTTGTTTTTCAATTCCGCGTTGATATCTGCAATTGATGATTACAGTGTTCCAATTGAAATAAAGCTGTGGGATTCGGGCCGCACGCCCCTAGCTCACATGGTGGACACAACGAACGCGTTCGGTTTAAAAATCCTCGCTGAACACAACTTTTTGAATGACAACAACATAGCCTTCTCGCCCTACGGACTGATGGGGATTTTGGTGGCTCTATACGAGGGGGTTGAAGGCGAGTCTTCGTACCAGATCCAGAGGGGGATGCACTTACCTTGGAATAGAAATATTATGCGCATTGGTTTTCGAGACATACACCGCACTTTAAAAGTGAGTATCTTTATACATTTCGTATTTCTGAAAGTATTTTTTTATCCATTTAAAGTGGTAATATATTTGATCAAATTAATTTATTTTCGATTTCTACTTTTTAAGTTTGAACCCAAATAGTATTTTGTATTAAACTTTGCCTTCTTACTATTTTGAGGTAATATTTTATAGACATTCCAAACTTCAGTTTGAGAAATTTATTATTCAATATTCGTGGGTTAATGTTATTAAAACCTACCGCTACCGACTTATTATTCTATACTAGTTGTGCCCGCGACTTCGTCCGCGTGGAATAGTAACTTTTATTGAATTTGATAAAAAGTAGCCTATGTTATACCTTATATAATTAGCTATCTATTAGTGAAAGTCCCGTCAAAATCGGTCCAGCCGTTCCGGAGAATAGCGGGAACAAACAGAGTAACTAAAAATTTTAAATTGTGTTTTTGTTATTGGTACCCGATATACATTCATACCCATTTAGTAAAAACTTGTTATTTTGACATTACAAACAGACACTTCAATTTTATTTATTTGTATAGATAATTTGTTTTATCATACAAATATGCTTATATATGAATTAGAATGATATTTTTCTCGCTATAGTCGTTGTATGTCTTCTCTTTATCTTTTTTTATATTAATTGCTGAAGAAACTAAATAATGTTCTAATTCTATGGAACGTTCATAGTTACTGCGTGGCGGTGACCACAAATTTTATAATATAAATAAAAACAATAATTTATTGTTTAACTCGTTAAGCACAAAAATGACACTAGTGTCCATTTGTGCAGAGAATTCTATTTCTTTATCACATAAACAATATTTCTACAGTTTTTGCCTTTATTTTAATTTCCTTTCCGTTCTAAGAATTTCATTTTATTCATAACGAATGACCCGAGGTGACCGCTTTCTACGTGAGAACAATGACGGTAGGCCAATTGTTTTCATTAGCTGATCTGTAACTAAATAGCTTAAAACATTGTGAATGATAGTTGTGACTCAACAATTTACATAACAACTGATAAGAGTAACATAGGTACATACTTTGCTCTCTTAATATTCGCCTTTTAGAGTATCGTAAGCTTAGGTTGTATTTTATTTTAATTATTCGCAATAACTGCCCTTGTATTTTTCAAGAAATAAAAACCACAATGAAATCAAACGTGATGTTTTTCTTTAGGTAGTGTACTTATTTTCGGTAAAATTTGATGTAAATGAATGAATATTTTCAGACGTACTTTGTCCCTGAAGAAGGATTCTTGGCTGGCCTTGCGTTAAATAACGAGAACGTTACGTTTAATAATAATTACAAAAAAGTACTACGATTTTACGGTTTCGATTTAGAAAATGATCAGATACCAACACTTAGTCCAGATAACGAAACAATTCCAATGAATTCGACAGTGAAACCGGATGTGACAGAAACTACTGCGACAATGCTTACTACAGAGGACAGGTCAGTACGCGATGGTACCACTCCGTCTATTAAAGAAGAAACAACTCTTAATTCTAATGCTGAATCTATCAATGAAGTAGACATACGCGGACCTACGACTACCACGACTGTTATGAGTCCTATACTTGAAACAAACGGTGAGAGCTCCCTATCAGAAACGCCGGTCAGTTCAACTAGTTCATCTTCAACCAATCAGCAATTGGAGGAGGCTGTAACTGTGTCCACACCAACCTTGCAAACAGAAACTACCACCCCTGTTACTGAGTCTTCATCAATGCCAACTGAAACTATTGAAATAACATCTCCTCCAACTACAATTATGCAGCCAATTGACAACAACGAAGTAGATGATACAACAAAACCAATGATGGTTACTAGTACACCTGCACAAACTACCAATGCTAATTTTGATACTCCCTCTTCAACTGAAACTTCAAGTGAGATGACCATTTCAACTTCAACAACTCCTATGGCTGACACTGTTCCCACTATAGAAGCATCTACATTATCAAATGGTGATACAGAGACATCATCGAATACGCCAACAACTGCAGCGAATGAATCATCTATAGAAACCTTGGAACGGCGGAAAAAATCTATTGTCGATTTTATATTCACAAATCCGCCATATGTAGACGACTACTTGATTTATAGATCGTACGATGTCGGCTTGGATTTACCGATACCGAATTTTGATCACAAAATGTTTTTGGCAAATGGACTGAAAAGTGTTCAGGTGAGTTTTGTATAACAAATTATTGCTTTCAAATTTTCATAAATCGTGTAATGTCTTCTAACAAAGTATAATCTTTGGCACTGATCCACCGAGATATCTTTTTGATTACTTGACCAGAAACGGTGTATCTCATTTATATATGTTCAAAAATGATTACAGTTTTGTATTAAATTTTGAAATACAATGTCCTAGTTCTATAAATATATATAAATAAGTAAACACTGCATGTTTTCTTACTTAGGGGCGCAATATTGTCTACACAGGTTGTTAGGTTCACTTGAGATAGACCGAAAATTGGTTTATGAACATGCAAGAATTATGCTCAATGAAAAGAAAAAACATAGTCCGGTGAAAGGTTGTCTCGATCCCGGATCGCCCTAATGATTGTCATTAGGACAAAATGGACAGAGGGTTTTCTTATTTGTAGGTATACTTCAAACTGCACGGCGTGGGGCTTACTGCCGTCTTTCAATTAGCTTGCAACAGGCACGAAAGACAACGTGCCTCGATATCGAGGAAAACTATATCCCGAGTATGTCATAAACCCAATTCTTCGCAGCTAAGTTATCCGTATATCGCAGGCTACGTACATGCACTACGATACGGTGTTGGAGCATGCTTACCTGCCTCATTTGGAGGCGGCCGCGCTGCGTCTACCTCTCGACAGCGACCGCTACTACCTGCTAGTGGTGTTGCCGTCGAGGGCCGGCGCGGCGGAGCTAGGCCGGCTGCTGTCTCGCATGGCGCGGGAATCCGACCTCTCTGACGTTTACTCCGCGTTGCGACCTCGCCGAGTGAGGGCTGTTGTTCCCAGCTTCACAGTCAAAGGTCACGTAACATTAACGACGGACCTACAGAAGGTTAGTATTAAATTTGCACTTTGTGTATTCCTACTTGTCAAGCGAATATGACATCCTCGAATAATCCTTCCGATATTGTAAATTTTTGTCAGTGTTTGTATTGTAGATGTCAGTGTTTATTCGAAGTCCGGTCTCATGATTATAAATAACTAACTTTTAACCGCGACTTCGTCTATATCAAGTGGAGTTTCAGAACTAGGCCATTACTTGGAAAAAAGTGATGAGAAGTAATCTATTTGTGTTCAAAATTGCGCCCAAATCCGTAAGCCACTTTGTGACTTACGACTTCAAGTTAGTTACATTAACCAGTCATTTTACCGATTTATTCCTACCTTGATGAGAAAATCAACCTAGAACCTTCCGATAGTCAACTGGACACTCATACACAGTGCACCCTTTCGCTACTGTCATGTCTGCGCGGTCCGATCCGATGGTACAGTTAACCGACATTAAAGTCAGTGCCTGCTCTTCTCCAGCTGGGCATCAGAGATGTGTTCGAGCCGCGTCAGAACGACTTCACTCCAATGACGCGGCAGCCGGGTGTGTATGTCCGCAGCATCGAGCAGGCCGTCTCCGTCGCCATCAGGAAATACCGTCCAGATGACCAAAAGAAAAATAGTGAGTACTTATCATTTTGCATTTGGTACAAGGCATCTGAGTTTTTATAGGGATTAAGTTACTCGCATACACATGAGTATTTTTATGGGGATTGAAGTTTGTCTATTAATCCAGCTTTAGCGGACGATGTTCACGGGGTGTGAGCAGGGCCGGATTAACTTTGGGGCCATGTGGACCCGGTGGGTTATTGTCTAAGAGAAAATCTATCACGATCGCTTATAATTTGACAGCCATTGCGCGGTGAACATGAGACTCTGTACCGACCTTCTTTTATAAAGGAGTAATGGATAGGCTGCGATTGTCAAATTGTAAGTGATCGCGATAGATTTTTTCTTACACAATAACCCCCCTGGGCCCATAGCGGCAATTTTTTAGGGGCGGCAAAGCGGTAAAAAACTGAATTTCGGAAAATAATACAGGTTTAAATTAAACATGTTTTGCTAGATTGCTTACACATTACTTTAATTAAATAAAATAAAAAAGAATACATTTATCACTTAATTTGTCTATAAAATACCAGTAAACTGTAAATTTTGGGAAAATTCGCAAAAAAAAACGAAAAGATCAGTAAAAAAATAGTCAAGACTTCGTCTAAGACAACCATGGCTTAAATGATTCTAAATTATCTATACTTATTTCGCCTTAAAGCTTTGCACCCATCTTCCAATAACCGCCATTTTGAAAATGTGATAGACATTTGTGATCTACCTATGACTATTTCCCGTAAAATTTGGTACCCCAACCGACATTTATTTATTTATTTAATCTTTATTACATATTGAAGAAAAAAATATAACGTCGCATAAGAAGCCTTATTCTGCTAGCGTTTATGTCAATAACGCTTCAATATCATTGCTTTTTGAGTTTTGAGACAGATATTGGTGGCAATTCTGTTGGCACTAATTCGACTAAACTAAACTAAATTTTGTTTTAGTGCTGTCAAATTGTGTTTTCAGTTAAAATTTTTGAACAAAAAACACGATTTGACAGCACTAAAACTAAATTTAGTTTAGTCTATTCCAACAAATGCCAACAGAATTGACAACCATTGTTGATTAACTGATAACTAACTAAAACATTGTTACTATTAACTTTCAAAAGTACATTAGTACAAATAAATTCCACCATGCAAAGCGTATATAAAAGTATTATTGAAACGCTATCAAGACACTATAACAACGTTAAGATTAGCAGAATTAGGCCCCAGGTTTTTAGGTTGTTTAATCTATTAGACAAAGTAATTTAATGTTACGAAATTGGCGACTTACCAAATTACAGCCCACACAAATTGGGCTATTACACTTAAACAAAAGACAATGATGTCTAGCAAAGAACCACTTCATATGCGTTTAGTTTCAAGGATGCGTCTCAATAATGTTTGAACAAATCCATTGTTAAACCTTACAGTTAGGTACTTAATTTGGAAACATGCTAAGTGGCTTAATGGAGGAAGGATGACAAATTAGGTCCTGCTAAAAATGAGACTCGTTAGAATTTTTAAGAAAAAAATGCATTATCTTCAAGCGGTTCTGTCATATTAAAATTAAATACTTATATTGTTTTGATCCGCGTGATATGATAGTAATCTCCTTTGATTTTGTGCAGTCAGGAGCAAGTTTACGCACAACATTCACTACAATAATCTCTTAGTAAAAATATGCTACGGAAGATTTCGCCCCATGTCGTGTTAGTAATTATTATGAGATAGTACTCGTCTGCTAATTGCTATCCTGAGTGCCTGATGCGTCAAGGTCCAAGGAATTGATAAAGGTTACTTTTTTGTCAAGTATTTATTATATGTTATGTTTCGCTTCAATATTGTGTGTGTGTGTGTGATAGTTAATTAAGATAATAAATATATACTGTTCTCTCATTATTAAGTTATTATTGATTGTTAAAGCTAAAACCAACCAACAATAAATCAATAAGGAGAGCAAGAATTAATCTTTGTAATACTCGTACAATATTACCTACTGTCGTCTGTAGTTTATCATAATATTTAAGTCATTTCTAGTGTAGGGTCTACGCAGTATAAAAGCGAAAAGACAAGACACTCATGGCCAATTACACTAACCTTGTCTTAGCTAAGACACTCCTAGGAAGAATGCTGTCACTTCTTGTCTTTAATGAAAAGAATGTGACAGCATGTCATGTACGATCGCCCTAAGCTAAGACAAGATCCCAAGCTAGTGCAATTGGCCATCACATGGCCATCACTCACACATTAATCACGCAATCTCGAAATCTATTTGACTTCCGAACATGAAATTTGACAGGAAGGTAATTTATGGATAGGGCATGTCAACTAAGAAAGAGAGATAGGATTTAACGTCATTCAACCTTTAAAGCGGAGAAAAAAGGGTTGAAACTATGAAAGTCCATAATTACTAGAAACATGATTTTGTCTACTAAAGCTGATAATTAAAAATGATTGAATACTTGTTTAGCGTATTTTATAATTTAAATTAGAAATTTTGTTTTTTGGTTGAGTGTCACACTTACAACTACTAAACGTCTAATACGTTTTTTAAAAGATATTGCGTTATTGTTTGAATCGTTTTTACTACGGGACAAAACCTATAGACAAGCCGGATTTACCATTGGGGCCAAGGGGGCCCGGGCCCATAGCGGCAAATTTTTAAGCGGTAAAATAATGGAATTCTGAAAATATTATTTCAGTATGAATACCTACCGCCGCCATTTTAAAAATGTGATACACTTTAAAATTTGTGATTTACCTATCAATACCTACAATTTGCTACCCCAACCAACATAATGGTATTATTTAGTGTTATTGATGTTGCGTTTCGTCATTGCCACTTTTTTTGGAGTTCTTGTTTGTAGTGTAACTCTTGTGTAAAACTGATGTACTTATTTCTCTAAGGATCAAACAGAATGTTTGTAACTCAAACTGCAAATAATATTTTGTTTTATTAAAGCTTTTAATCTCACTAGTAATTATTACCTACTACTAAGTAAAGAAACCTGAGCAAAAATGAATAACACACTTTTTTGTCGAGAGTAAATGGGAGGGGGGGGGCAGCTGGGCAGCATTTTGGGCCCATAATCGGGAAATATGTAAATCCGGCCCTGCCTATAGGATTCCCACGGGAAAAACGAAAAATTGCGGGCGAATAGGTAATGTCCTAAGTGTGCAACGTGCACTATGGACCTTGTAGAAGTTAAAGATTTATGTATCTTATTTAACTGCATCTACAATAGGTGTCTGATGGCTACTTACCTCCATGTAGGGCAGACAAATATTTTATTACAAAATAAATTATAACTCAAAAATAATATAAACAAAAAGTACCAAGTTATGAAATTAAAAATATCTATTAAAAATTCACGCTTTAAAAAATGGCATTCAATTCTAATTTAGCCGTAGCCGAATGACGCGCCACCTACCCCAACAAGTAGTAAGCGATCATAAGCATTACACCCAGTTCACAAAATTTGTAATTACAGCATAGAGGAAAAAAGTTTGGGAAGCAATGAGGCCTCTGATGCAGTTTTGCACATATGTGCAAAACATAAACTAAAGACGCAAAGTCGAAAGAAATTAGAAACATTAGTCTTCTTTACATACAATATTGATATCCATACGTCCCGTCTAGATTTTGCCTTTGCCTGTAGTATTATATTATCTGTGCCTTTGCCTACTTAAGAGGATTGTGAAGTAATCGTGCGCGGCGCGAGTAGGTATTTTCTAAAATGCTATCTGTTTCACACCGCTCCGCCTCCCGTCTGGCGTTTACACCACAAATACAACATACGCAAATTCTCACGCACACTACGACAGCCTGCAGCGCGCGACTTGGCGGCGGGCGGCCGGCACGAGAGCTCGAGATTATTATTCTATCGTTCTTAAAGTTTTGCGTTGCTTATATTTCTGACTCCCTTTCCGCTCGCAATTTCGCCATCGTTACTTTCGTTTTTCGTGTGGGAATTTTATGTTTTCACATAGGAAAAACAATTTTATAGCCTATATTACTCAGTGATAATGTAGCATTCTATTAGCCAAAGAATTTTTAAAATCAGTCTGGAAGTTTTTGAGTTTATCCATTACAAACAAAAATACAAACGTTAAGTACGTTCTTTCTTTATAATATTTAGTAGATAAGTTTCGGAATACAGAAATTATTTACATTTCGTAAATTATTTCTGTATTGAAATTTATTGTGAAGGCACTTACTTGGTATCCCTATACCTTATAGGATTGAGGGTGAGGAATATTTGTTATGAAAGTATGTATCCTACATTTACCGCTCTAAGGAAAATACCATTTTTTAAGATGAGTGACTGAATTAAATGATTTGCATTTGAGATGTGAAACTTTTCTGAAAAAACCACTAAACATATAATAATACTTTTACATACAAACTAAATAGGAACAGGGATACAAAAATAAAAAGTAATAATAAATAATAATAATATTTTCTTGATTGGGCTGGGCAGCTTTTGCAAAACTTGGCTTTGCTTTTAATATGAGCATTAGCATAAAACAGAAAGCGCGGATCTTCAACCAGTGTGTCCTACCAGTGCTTACTTATGGAGCCGAGACATGGGTAACAACTAAGGCCATCGTCCAAAAACTAGAGGTGGCACAAAGAGCAATGGTAAGAAAATTGGTAGGAGTAACACTCCGGGATAGGAAAACGAATAGTTGGCTCCGAAAACGGAGTCAGGTCTCGGACATTACACACCGCGTAGCAAAGCTCAAGTGGCAATGGGCTGGACGTATAGCCAAAAAGCCGGACTCGTGGTGCAGAACTGGCTTAGAGTGGAGGCCATGAAAGCGTAAAAGACCCAACGGGAGACCACAAATGCGGTAGAAGGACGACATCGTAAAGATGGTGGGCACGAACTGGATTAGAGTAGCCCAAAATAGAACGGAATGGAGAAAGTTGAAGGAGGCCTATACCGCCATGGTAGAAGAAAAGGCTTAGATGATGAATAATATTTTTTTATAATATGATTATTTTTGTTGGTGTTCACCTCAATTTCTTTAATAATAAGCCAAACGTAACATCATCTGCAACTAGCTCCATCTCCATCCATCTTTGAATTAGTCAGCAGCAAAACAGAAGCTACGTTTGGCTTATTATTAAAGAAATTGAGGTGAACACCAACAAAAATAATCATATAATTTTTTTAAAATATTATTCATCATCTAAGCCTTTTCTTTTACCATGGCGGTATAGGCCTCCTTAAGGAAAAGGTGGCTAGATGACATTAAAAAAGAAGACTGGACTGACATATCCGTAATTAAAAACGCAGCAAAGGATCTTACACGTCGGCGTAAGGGCAAGGGCGTTTTATTGAGTAAATAACTTTTTTTAGAAACATTGTACAAAGTTATTAACCAAAGAATACTTGTAGTCAAGCAGTCGATGAAAAGTCTATGCTGTCAGAAATACAGGAATAATACTGTATGAAAGTACCCCAACCCCATGTGTGGGGTAGATTCGGACGAAATTCAATTTAGAGTTAAGTCATAATTATGCAACAAATATAAAATACCTCTCATTTTTATACACTAATCTCGGGTACCTAGTTATACTAATAGTTTTAGAATTTTAATTTTTACCACTTCCGTGGTCTAGTGGTTGAGGCCACCGGGTATTGATCGGGAGGTCCGGGGTTCGATTCCCATCGGGGACAGAAGCTCTTCTGCTCGGTTTGGTTGGTGGTAGGGCTTCTAAGCCCACCTGGCTAGCTACCACCGTCTTACCTAAGTTTGTCGCCATAATAACATGTTAATAGCATTGCTGTTGCCGATATAAGGCCAAGAGCTTCCCTGTCGTATGAAAAAAATACCTATTAGTAGGATTATATGTAATCAGCTGCTTTAAATTATATTGTTAAAATGAAAAAAAAAACCTCCAAACCGTACGAAGGGTGCCTCCTCCACATATTATTATATGCCTACCCTGCCTACCTACATATATTATTTACTTTGTCGTTTGTATTTTTTATACATTCGTAGATTCCATATCGCGAGTACACAAAATAATATTGAAAATAACGCTACTTGCATATAGTTTGTTACACGTTTTTAGCTGCTCCAACTTGGTTATACGAAAAATAGTTTGTGAGCAACTTAGAATACGATAACGAACATACAATGCATAACAAATACATATCACAAGAAACAAAAAACGAGGAAACGGCCTTTCTTTTGAGTTTGTTTCTTTGTGGCACATATCTATTATAACAAACAACTACATACTTACAATTTATTTTCTTATTTTGATTTTGGAAATTTACAGTTAGTAAACAGGCTACAGGCTACTTACCCTTAAATAAGGTTTGTATTGAAATAAGATCCTTAAAATAAAACACTAAAATTGATAAACGTATTCGAAAAGACATTTACTTTTTCATGTAGAAGGTATTTGTGTAGATTAATAATTCTGACTTGAGTAATTCCTTTCAGTATTTATCGATATTACTTTCTCCTCCCTAGGCAACAATAACTACGATAACATCATGTCACATCACTACATTATGCCCCATTATACCCCTGCCCCCGACCCGTATCGTGCGATAGAGAGAGTTGCAAGAACTGGTCGAAATTGCCTACAATTCCTGTTTGAAATATTGTTTCGGGCGATAACTGTTTTACCCCCCTAAACCTTTACGAAATTAGACACTTTTGGTCTCATTCGATTCAGTATACCATAAACTATGTTTGTACGTTTTGCTTTTTTTGTAATTCAGTAAAATTTAGTCAAATAAAGATAAAAATGCTCGAGGTAGTTTTTAAGTCTAAAATATAGATATTTAGATGCTAATAATTTATATTCTGAGCAATATTTCTTCAAAATCAAAACGTACAAACCTAGATCTTCATTATATCTACAACATTTCCAAAAATTATGAAAATTGGACTATGTTTAGTGGGAGAAAAGCGTTATCGCTTTTTGTATGAAAATTTACAGCTTCACAATCCTCTTAAGTCAAAATCTATTTATTTTTAACCGCCTTCAAAAAAGGAGAAGGTGGTCAATTCGATGCGTAGCGTATGTTTTTTTTGTGCGTATATTACGCGACTAGCTTTCCGCTCGCGGCTTCGCCCGCGCTATTATTGTTTTCCCGTGGAAATTTATATTTTCCCGTAGGAAAAATAATTTTGTAGCCTATTTAAGCCCGAATAATAAATTTCATTGAAATTGGAGCAGATTTTAAATATCTTCCATATAAAATTGCAACCCCTATTATGCACCCTAAGGGGGTGAATTCCAATAAACCATGAAACACGTCTTTAATGAAATAGTTTTAGGAGCATTAATCTCAAGTTTTATCAAAAATCGTTGCTAATTTAAAGATTTTCCCATACAAACTTGCAACTCCTATTTCATCCCTTTAGGGTTAAAATTTTTAAAAATACGTTCTTAGTGTGCGTCCGCATTTTGAATTAAAAAAACTGTCCATACGTTTCTACCATTAGCAGTTACGGCTGTGCGTGCGTCTATAGATGGGAACATCTCCTTTTATATATATAGATTACGCCGCCAATTGTGGACCGATTTTCAAAATTCTTTTTGTATTCGATAGAGTATACTCCTAGGGTGGTCCCAAGGTCACCAAAGTCAGTATCTGAGGATAGGATCCCATGAAAATCGAGGGAAACCCTAATTAAATACCAGCTTAAAAATAAAAAATATTTTACAAAAAATAAAAACCGACTTCAAAAACACTGAAAAGTTAAAAATAAAATAAAGAATAGGTACAGACAACATCACACTTCTATATTGAAGTCGGTGACAAATTTTAAGACTTTCTAGGAGATCATCGTTTGGCGCCGACTTCAATATAGAAGTGTGATGTTGTCTATACCTATTCTTACGAGTATATTATTTTTAACTTTTCAGTGTTTTTGAAGTCGGCTTTTATGTTTTGTAAAATATTTTTTATTCGTGCCGCGACTCGTCACTTACGTTGGTCGTAACAATCAGGGGTCCGGCAAGCACCATGTAAGTATGAGGTTCCGGTGCGATCCAGTTAATTACTGCCACGGGCAAGTCGGTGGTAAGGGTCAATGGCTACAGGGCTGTCAGTCCTATAGATATATTAAAAATACTTTTACTAATTCCTTTTTAGGATTCCGCATCTCAAAAATTATAAAATGGAACACTATATGACCACTTCGTTGTATGTCTGCTGTCCGTTGTATACAGAATGTCCCAAAAAATAATGTCAAGTGGAAGTCCAGAGATAGAGCACCTCTTGGGCTATCCGAATCACCCCCATGTATGCTCTGCGATTTTTTGTAGTTTTCGAGTTATGAATTTTTTACTAAACTTTTAAGAATTTACGACCTGAACAACCTCAAAAATGTCAAAGAAAAAAGTACAAGTCTGCTTTGAGATATTGTTTTTGCAACTAAATCTCCATCAGTTATACTTTTATGCCTAAAATAATCAGCTTTGTACCTTTCATGAAAGTTATGAAAATGTTAGTACAAAGTTGAAAATTAACTTTTGGTAAATTATGACTTTTTTAATGAAATTTCAACTTTAAATGAAAAATCCTAACAGGCGATTTAATGGTTTCTAATTAGGTCTTCATAATCATTAAAAAAGTAGTACTTAATGGACTGCTTTCGCTAAAATCGGCAAAGAGCGTGAGGTGAAAAATTCTTAAAATTAGTCATCTGATGATAATATTTTTTTTTGTCATATCATTATCATATCATTCTTGAGGATAATTACTAATTAGTTTAATTAATCAAAAATTACTGCAGGAAAGCTAAGATTTAAACATTAAGAAGTTAAATTTTCAGAAGTTTATTTAGCTCTCTCTTCAGTGTGATGCTTCAAATTTGACCAAAACAAAAGGGCTGAATGAAACAAAATGTAATCTTTATTGATAATTTATTAAGTAACTACAAAAAGTTTTCAAAATGTCGACCTTCCTGCTCGATACAAATTCTACATCGTCTCAAAAAGTTTTCTATTAGTCGTATGAACGCTATTCTGTTGTTTTCTACTGTTTCCTCCGCCTGTCTCAATTTTGTACGTAATTCGGTTACGTTTCTTATTTCCTTAGCGTAAATTAATTCTTTATAATATCCCCAGACAAAGAAATCGACGGAGTTCAAGTCGGGGGACCGTGGCGGCCACGCAATGGGCCCTGCACGACCTATCCACTTATCTCTAAATCTTTCACTTAAGTGTTGTCTGACAATTCTCGCATATTGGCATGGAGCACCGACGTTTTGGAAATTCATAATCATGATTTATCAACAAGAATTTCTTTCATTACTTAGGAGCCATAAATACCTATAACGAAAATATATTTTATTACTAGCGAACTACGTTTCGCCATAATAAAAAATTGTTTACGACCTATTCTCAGACCTACCGAACATACACAAAAAATTTCATAAAGATCGGTCGAGCCGTTTGGGAGGAGTTTGGTAACAAACACTGTGACACGAGAATTTTATATACATATTAAGAAGATTATTGAACTGAATTTTTATAGTTGATCACGAGCGTCGGTGGCGCTGTGGACTCGGCACTTGCCTTTCAATCGGGAGGTCGGAGTTCGAGAGCACCATGTACCAATGTGTTTTTCGTTTAGAATTTCATATGTACATTTGTCTGACGCTCCTACGGTTAAGGAAAACATCGTAAGGCAACCTGCATACATATGCGAAGAAATTCAATGGTGTATGTGAAGTCGATCAATCCGCACTGGACCAACGTGGTTGACTAAGGCCTAATCAGCCTTACATAGGGTAGGCTCGAGCTGGGGACGTATATGAGCTGTGATGATGATTTAGCAGAATCTGTAAATTGAGCTCCCAAATCAGGTCTGCGTGAGATTTTGCCTAAATATACTTCAGGAAAATAACTATTATTAAGTTGAGGAAAAGTACCTAATCTAAAAACCGCTTTATTATTATTATTGTAGATAAGAATATGAACTAGTTTTATCAGGTAAATGTTATTTCGCCGGGAGTTGGTCGCCGTCATAGGCGATGACCTCTTCCTCCAGAACGTGGTCTGTGCCATGCTGGAGGGAGAGGACGTGGGATGCGGTAAACTCCTTCTGCGTGGACATGATGACGCAGAAGGAGTCAGCGGAGAGGGCCAGGGAGGAGGATCCCCCAGCCGATCCGTGCCGCCGCAGAAGGCTGGGGCGAAGGAGGCGGAATTACGCTCGCCTTCTTCCTCCTGACGGTAACCAGCGGGGCCCTGGGTTGGGAAGCCCGGGTCTTCCCAAGCGCGGGGTATGCGTAAAGCATGTACCACCGTTAAAAAAAAGGAAAATTTTATTTATTGCGACCGACGAAAAGTATACAATTTTAATGAAGAAAATCTGCGCCTTTTTTGTAATAGGCCTCTTAAGCATATAATGAAAATAACAATACCACGTATTTATATCCTATTAACATAACCCTAGTAGCACCTGTGGCCGCCGCGTCATGCGCCACAGTCACGGACCGACGCGCCAGCGCCGCCGACATATCCCTCGGCATTGATGATATCCCAAAATATAATCCAAATTGATTTTGCACAATTAATTGAGCTGTAAACCGTGAAGGTTGTCCCATCAGCATTAAAATAAAATCTACAACGCCGACACGTTTCCTATATTGCTCACATAATTTGGGTTTTTTAATTCAGAGGCGACAAATGAGTGTGCGGGCAACCTTGCAGGAAAACAGCCGAAGCGCCGCCATAACAATAAAGTGTATCAAAACTTTATTGAATATTTGATACATTACAGTTAATATTTGATATATTGGTTAGACCAGAGTCCCCCACACTTTATTTAAATGTCTTAAAGACCACTTGCCATGTTCTTGATTTTGGGTAGACTGACTGCTTTGAGTTTATCGTATTTGTTGTTTTTTTACTGATTTATAACTGTAGTGAGGTGTAGAAGAATAAAAAACAAAAGCAAGAAATTAATAAATGTAGGTAAATTTATAACAATAATAGTATTCTTTATTGCACACAAAACAACTGTTTAAGAAATAGAAACAACAATCTCTTCCAGGCAGCCTTTGAAAGCTAGAAAAATGAGATAATACGACAGACAGTGTAGAGTAATGAACTTAAAAACTAAGCTTTAATAACAAAAATGAATAAAATCTACATATATAGAAATCTCGCGTCACAATGTTTGTCCGGGGTAAACTCCGAAACTACTCAACCGATTTTGATGTAATTTGGTCCAACTTAAAAGATAGGATAGTTTTAATCTCGATTATTTAACCTCAATATTTATTATTATGTATTAAATGGTTTGTAATTATTAAAGATTCTACAAGTTTCAAACAGATGGCGGTGTGAGTTAATTTACAGGTTGGGTAAGCATGCAGTAGATGATGTTGTTAAGATTTCTATAAGACGATAATTGTATATTTTTAATAATTTTACAATGGCAACATAGTGAAATTAGGCAAAGATATAATAACCCATTGGTCCAACGTACAACGACTACTGAACCACAGCAAAGCGTGGCCGGAATATACAAAAATATATAGCAAAGAACGATAACGATGTCAAGAATCTAATGATTTATTTATTTATTTATGCACATACATAGAAATTGAACAAAACAAACACAGGCACAAGAGAAAATATGACGTATAAAGGAACTGCTTATTTCTTCCGAAATTTCTTCCAGCAGTCCTGCGACAGGAAATCCCGAAATTAAACAATGATAATGGTAGATAGTTATTCTGGTCTAGGTTTATAAAGATATTAATGAAACTGAAATTCTTAAGAACCACTTACATCAAATCTATAAATAAAATAGACACTTTTAATGGGAGGGAGATGCACTTGGTGCTCTGATAATAAATTTCCAAATTTGGCGTCAATAGTTTAATGACATCCATTTTTTTTTGTTAGAAAATTGGCAACAACGCCGAAACCATTTTCCACTAAATATGAGGATGAAAAAGTCGCGACCCGCTTAAATGAGATGAAATTATCGTGGACCCCCGCTTCATTTTATAGGCCCCAATTTTTCTCGGACTCCTTGTAGGTCGTCTTCGACCCCTGGGGTCGATATAGACCACTTTGAGTATCATCGGGTTGATAATGTCCTCCTAACCGATATTCGGTCACGGCGGCCAATCTCAACAAGGACTAGCCATCTGCGCAGAAGATATTATAGCGCACAAGTGACTGCGCAAACGCAAGTGCACTCTGTTCCTTCACTCGCCTAGTCCGATCCGATGGGACGGAAGTAGGAACGAATAGGATATTCTTGTGATAGGAAATAAATCTGAAATTCTGGCAACTATCGGTACATCCAAGTGTGGCAGTCACTGTACGAAAACGCAGCCATGTCAGTCCGCCTTCAGAGCTAAAACTCGAAACCAATACGACTTCTGAGGGGTGAGACAGAGCGACGGTATATTACCGAAACTCTTCACAGCTACGGTGTGTTGGATTATGATTTTAAGCTTTCAGACTGCAGAGGACTCGGTTAAAATATAAACGTACATGACTCAGCTTCGTTTTGGTGATGATATCGTAGTCATGGCTGAGACCGTGGCAGACTGAGGCACATGCTCGAAGACCTGCAGTTTCCTAAGTAATGGGTCTTAAAATGAACATGGACGAGACAAAACTTATGTCGAATTCCCATATAGTACCCACTCCTGTGAATGATTGAGGCTCTACACATGAAGTTGTTGACGAGTAGGTATGTTACCCTGGGGCAATTAATCTAGCTCGGTATGTCTAACTTCCAGAAAAAAGTAAATCGACATCCAACTCGGCTGAGCAGCGTTTGGGAAGCTATGCAGCATATTCTCGGCCCAACTATCGCAGTGTCTCAAGGCGAAGGTCTTCAATTCGTGCGTGTTGCCAATGATGACGCACGAAACTGAGATTCTGATGTGGCCACTTGCATTGGGCCCTATAAGAAGGCTTAAAATCACTCTAAGGGCAATGGGGACGTTTATATGCTCGAGGTTTCGAAGTGATCGATCCCTTGGTTAAAATGATGATAATAATAATGACAACTTATGTATATTTTTTTTAACTCTACCATACAAAGTACTATGTATAAAATACACATTTAGTTGTTTCGTTTGGGAAACGGTGTTAGTCTGTCCCTGTGCGCTTCTGAATACTATAACAAAAAATATATTACTCCCCAGCAGTCGCAACTCGCAACGCAAATCTCGTCATCAAATAACGGTTATGGATGTTAGTCGTGTTTGTTTTAATTAGGTCCTTAACTATGTTGTATTATTCGCAATGTCTCATTTGCTTATGCAAAGCGCACATCAGGCGGCGGCGGCGGCGGTGGCGCAATACGGCGACACGCACATTTAAATCCATTGATACCTCACGTGGCTCTGTCCGGCTCAACAGTGCACTAATAAACCTAGTTTCATACAAAATTAGCCTCTATAATGAATGCGATAAGATCGCTACTAATAATAGATGAATGCGCTTGCCGTCCGACCTGAATGCCTAATGATCACCAGATGAAAATGATGATTTGCAGATAGTCAACTCTTCAATTACATAAATGAATGTAACTGGATAAATTACAGAATGATCGTTTCCTGTTTGCTGAAACTTGATTCTGTTCCAATAGTTATAATGTGATAAGCAATCATCATCAATATTGAAACGCGTGGGCATGCGGGCTGTAAGTCTTTATTTCTCCTTGCTTCTACATACCTAAGTTGTTATATTTTGAAAGGATCATGACTGATAATAATTACCGTTTCTGAAAGGAAGACCCTACCTACAGCAATAATAGTAGATTAGTAGCTAAGGGCTGTAAGGCATCAATTGCAGCCCGAGATAATTAGGCGCACGAGCGCAGCGAGGGCGCCTATATTTCGAGGGTGCAATGAGTCACACCAACACATCGAAATATTACTATAAAAGTTACTGCATTTAATGCGCGTACTTATGTAAATAATAATAGTTTTTGTTTCATCAAAATCGGGCCAGGTTTTCCAAAGTTACAGCGTAAAGTTTCAGCGCTTTTTTAAATTTGTGTGCATTACCGCAGCAAAATGTTGTGCTTTAGAGAAGTGAGAGTATATCAAATAATTAGTTCATCATGAGGAGAAATTAGTTCATGAATAGCAAAATTTGTTCGCATTGTAGTTTTAAAGTTATTCGAGAAAAACAGATTTTGCTGGAGTAATGTTCGAAACGTTACCCTGGCAAAATCTTTTTTTATAAAATCGTTTCCATCCAGAAACAAATACATGAATAGATAGCTTTTGTTGCGTATTAAATGTTTGTGAATAGCAAAATTTGTGCATGTTGTATTTCTTAAGTTATTTAAGATTTTGCTGCGGTAACGTTTTAGGATATCCCAGATCTCGAAATCGGTTGAACATAGAAGTTTGAAAAAAATACCAATAATAGACCTTAATTTGTTCAAATTTGTTCAAGCATTAGTTTTTGATTTGCTTGATGAATACCAATGTAATTAAATGTTTTCAAAAATCAGAAAAAACGAATTTCTCAGTAAACCAGTACACTTACAATAAAATAAAAGGCTGTAACATGTACCCTTGGTACACCTTTATAACGACAGTAAACTTAGATTATGTAACTTTACGCAATATGAACATATAGAGAATTTTAAAAAGGCTTTTTTAAGTCATCGAATACGCAGCTTCCATTAAACAAGGAAACATGGCATACTATGAACAAATTAAAATGTTCCATCAATAAACAATCCTGTTAATTCCAGCTTTGAATTACGGCTATTATGAAAGTTATATCAAAAATAAGATATATCAGTAATTTGTCAATAAGCCGACCGAATTATAAAGGTTACGTAAAAGCGACCGCACCATACATACGGGTATACTTCGCAAATTAGCAGCGTAGTATGTGACGTAGTGTACAGTCGGGTAGAATAGTAATACGGACAACCGATTTTTAAATATTTCTACCAGTTTTCTTTTTTGTAAATTGCAATCATGATAATCAACAGTATTATTATACAATTTAATGACTTAAGTATACAGTGTGGAAACTTTCAGGGGGGCAGTAAGGAGAAGTACCTTATCCGTTGCAGCTACACGAAAATGGTTTTAGGAGACTATCCATAATTTTTTATGGAATTTTGATCCCCATTCACAGATTTTCAAAAAAATGTACAGTTAGCAAGAAAATAGCAATTTTACATAAAAACATTTTTTGATGCCAATCGATCCTGTTTCTAATACTGATCAAAAACTTCTATGGGATCAACCATCGTTGGAGTACTCAAAAAGTCACAAATTGCAAAAAACTTTTCCCGTACATTTTGTATGAAAATTTTACGCAAAAGTTTTTTGTGACTGTTTTGTGATCTTTTTGTTGACTGAATAAAAAGATAAGTTTAAAAACAATTCAAATTTCGAACTCGTTATTATTTAATAAAAAACAATCTTGACAATTTGGTGATCAATGGATAGGAACACATGGTCCTATTTCTTGGCAAGCGCGTAGTCCAGATCGAACGCCTCTAGATTTATTTTTGTGGGGCTACCTGAAAACTGCGAGGTTTACAAAAAGCAATACGATAGTGTTCGAGAACTTAAAGACTCACTAACCACAATTTTGTATGGAATTCATCCAAATAAATTGTCAGCAGCCACTAGGTCGGTACAGAAACGAATCAATTTATGTATTCGTCAAAATGGCGGTCACTTCGAGCACTTGATATCGTAGGGCAAGAAACAGCAAGAATTTAAATACGAATAACATCAAGTTATGTTAGTTAATAAAAAAAGAAAATGAATACGCCTTCTCTTTGATATGTGTAAAATTCTACGTGATTTTTTTTTTGTATTTCAGTTACACAAATTCTTTACAAAATGTAGGGGAAAAGAGTACTCCAACGAATGTCCGATACTTAAAACCTAAACACAAATTGCCTAAAACACATATCACCTAAAAACGAAATGCCTAATAACGTCAAAAATAGGTAGCGAGGAGCGAAGCGACGAGCGTAGGTTTGAACATGAACCAAGCGCGCGAGCCGAGCGAGCAAAGCGAGCGTGCCGCGGCAGCAGCCGGCGAAGCGCCAGAAACGACTATGTGTATTCTCGACTTTATGCATACTTATTTAGGCTAAACGTTATTAGGCATTTCGTTTTTAGGTGATATGTGTTTTAGGCCAAACGTTATTAGGCAATTTATGTTTAGGTTTTAAGTATCGGACTCCTCCAACGATGGTTGGTCCCATAGAAGTTTTTGATCAGTATTAGAAACAGGATCGATTGGCATCAAAAATGTTTTTATGTAAAATGGCTATTTTCTTGCTAACTGTATTTTTTTTTGAAAATCTGTGATTGAGGATCAAAATTCCATAAAAAATTATGGATAGTCTCCTAAGACCATTTTCGTGTAGCTGGAACAGATTAGGTACTTCTCCTTACTGCCCCGCTGAAAGTTTCCACCCTGTATATTTAAAACCAAATTAACATTAAAAATGGAAATGTTGCCCTTCGGTGAGCTGGTATTAAATTAGGGTTTCTTTCACTAAAAAGATTTCATTCACTAAAAAGGTAAAAATAACATTTTTTTTTACAAAAAATAGAACCGACTTCAAAAACACTGAAAACTTAAAAATAATCTTCTATATTGAAGTCGGTGACAAATTTTAACTTCCTAGGAGATCATCGTTTGGCGCCGATTTCAATATAGAAGATTATTTTTAAGTTTTCAGTGTTTTTGAAGTCGGTTCTATTTTTGTAAAAAAAAATTAAAAATCACGCTTCTAAGCGTACTAAAAATATCAATTAAATAAATCTATACTATACTAATATTATAAAGCTGAAGAGTTCGTTTGTTTGAACGCGCTAATCTCACACCGCGTTTACACATTCGCGCGAATCGCGAGGCGAATAACGAACACGCATGTGTAAACAGTAAGTTCGCTATTCGCCTCGCCCATTCGCCTCGCGATTCGTGAGTTCGCGTTGGGAGCGGTTTTTTGGACGCGAATCAAAGGGCACGAATAGCGAACACGAACTTACTGTTTACACATTCGCATGCATTTAGTTGACAGCTAGCGCTCGACTCAAACAAACGTGTAGACAAAATAGAGTGGAGTGGAGAGCGAATTTTAGAATTCCTAGAACTTTATTATAGAGAACACCTCATTTGGAACCCAAAACATCGCAATCATAATTACACAAAATAAAAACCGACTTCAAAACACTGAAACGGTCAAAATAATATAAGAATACTTAGGTACTGACAACATCAAAATTCTATATTGAAGTCGGTGTCTTTTAAGACTTTATAAGAGATCATCGTTTCGTACCGACTTCAATATACAAGTTTATTTTTTAATTACCAAAAAAAATTGGTGTGCTTGTTCAGACAAGCAAACTTTGAAATCGCAAAAAAAATCAGCTATTTCGTACAAATGTTCAACATTCACTGAACCTAGATGTATGGAACAGCTGATTTTTTTTTGCGATTAAACTCAATAGATGTAGCTTCATCTGAATATTTATTTTAGTACATAGTAGTTAATCATATATTTATGTATCTGTGTATGTATGCATATATGCAAGTATTTATGTGTATATACACGGTGTTTCATAATAACCAATAAATATTTTATCGTTATCTAAAACTAATTATTAAATAGTTTTTCCCGTAATGTTATTCAACCCAAAATTTTCATGTATATCATAGTATCATCATCATGTCTATGATTTACATGAAAATTTTGGGTTGAATGACATTACGGGTAAACACAATTAATTAATTTATTAGTTTTAGATAACGATAAAATATTTATTGGTTATTATGAAACACCGTGTATAAACACATTCATACACAATACTTACATAACATTTACACACACACACATATACAATATGTATTTGTGAGTGTTATGTGCGTGTATGTATGTTTTTTCTTAATATCATATTATTTGAATATAACAATTATTGTCATTTATTACATTTATTTTCTTATGCCGTCATTTACTTTCTCTCCTTAGCCCAATGGTTGACTGGTAGAGAGCGATGTTTATCGCTAAGTCCGCCATATGTACAAACCGTTTGTAACGTTAAAGCTTCAATTATTAAACATTAAAATAAAATGTAACACGCATGCCGCCATTATTTTCACGTCCTCCATGTTCGTGTGCCAATATCAAAATGAATCACCCGCGAATGTGTGAACAGTAGTTCGCGGTGGCACTCGTATACGAATGTTTCGTCGAATGACGAGGCGAATAGCGAACACGAATGTGTAAACGCCACAACACGAATGTTTCCTCGAATGTTTCGTCGAATATTTCGTCGAATGGCGAACACGCATGTGTAAATGCGACATCAGGGGCCCTACCATGATCGCTTATAGCAAGGTTAAAACAATATTGAAACAGAGACACCGCTCTTGCTGCGTATAGCGCCATCCCGCTCTCAGCGCGGTTTTAATAATGTTTTGAGCGATCATGGTTAGGGGGCAGGAACTACTGGTTCGAATTGAAAAATTCTTTGTGTTGCATAGTCCATTTATCGAGGAAGGCTTTTGGCTATATAACATCACGATATTGTTATTTTCGGACATCCACGCGAACGAAGTCGCGGGCACAGCTAGTTTCATATATGCGTAAACAAAAACGCGTGGGCGCAAACACAAACAGCTTTTCTTATAAATTATTAGAAAAGGTAGCGCTTTAAAAGTACGTACAGTAAGCTCCCATTCAAGCTATACATTTACACTACGAAAACCGCCACTATTACGAGCGACATAAGAAGGGTCCAAAGGTCAAACAGTATAGCTTGATAAGGAGCTTACTGTACACATACATTAGTGGTAATAATGTAGCTACTTTAAAAGCACCACTTGTTTTAGTCCGTAATGAAGGTTTATTTTATACTTTTTTGTACATTTTTGGGCCATTCGAAATCCTATGAGGTTTTCACTCGGTAAAAAAGAAAATGATAGATATATTGCGAGAAAGAAAGGTTTAACTGGTTTTGATACGCTATAATGAGTGATTTTCTCAGAACAATAACTAATATTCTTCTGAGGTGATTTTCGCAATTCACGAGTTTTCAAATGGGTTCTGAAGGTTATGTCACTTAACAACGAAAAGAAGAATTGTTGTGTTTGCGCGAAGTTGCTTTTTTACAACTGTACAAAGCTTTACTTTTCATTTGCAAACTTTTACTTAGAACGAAATCAGCTAGCCACAGTTCACAGAAAAATGCCGCGAGAAATTCACTCCTGTGAGGCGAAAATTACTCTACATTTACTTTCACGAAACCGTTCGGAAATACGAGCAGAATAATAGATCGGTTAGCCTCGGTTTCATTTAGGTCAGGGGTTCCCAACCTTTTACCCTATGCGCCTCACCCAACATGATGCTAAAATACTACGTCCCCCTAGGGGCCGAAATATTTTCGTCGTTTGCTTAATTTTCTGGACTCCCAGAAAATTAAGCAAACGATGAAAATATTGCCGTGTTTATGTTTATTCAAAAGATGGTTGCAGTGTCGCTGACTTCGCATAGGTGGCACCGTCTGCGTCGCGCGAGTTTATATGACCAGTTCTAATAAATATTCTTTATACAGTTTAATTCTGGAGCCGCTCGCTGCGCTCCTCCCTTGGTTCACTCTACGCCCCCCAAGTGGGGCGCGCCTCACTGGTTGTGAAACCCTGATTTAGGTGGTTCTCGAACGCTATCGGGTGAAATTCACTCTACCCCGAGTAAGAATTACCTACTCATTCTCGAACGTACCTACCCTTGGAAGCATTGTTTTTATTTTTTTATTTGGTATTTTTTAATGTTTTGTCCAGTCATATTGATATGCAACATTATTTTTTTAGGATACGTGACAAACAGACAGCCGGTGACGTTCACAGCCACGTACCCATTCCTGTACTTCGTCATGGACTCCAGCATCCACGTGGCACTTATGGCGGGCAAAATGGTTGATCCACTCAATACAAGAATATTATAGTAATTAAGTATTTTTATTTCTATCACCGAACAACAAATCCCTGTTTTAATTTTCTATACTCTAAAATGTATTTTATAATGTTGTCAAAATGATATAGATAGGGTACTTACATACCGTATTGACAATGTTCAAGATTGTGTACCTACTGGACAAGGGCAACTTTGATTCTGACAAAGTAGGTTACTATTTTTATTTTTGAGAAATGAAAAATTAAGCAAAGTGAGAGAGTGACCATGTGGAATTTGTTTGCAAGTTTTCTTCTTTTTTTCTTATTTAGAATCAATAATCTTTTTTCTTATTGCTTTCTATTTTTGCTTCTTACGGCCATTTTCACCAACCTTGTCTTAGATTAGGGCAATCCTAAGTAGTATGCTGTCACTTTTCTGTCTATAATGAATATGTAGAATGTAATTCACAAAAAATGCAGGCTCTGGACATTATAGCAGCATACTCAACTTACTTTCCATCGTTTCTTTTTGTGGCTTGGCTGGTGGTGTCAACCACACGTTTTACATCATTTTCTGAATCTTTAATAAGATCTAATAGCAAGTCGATAAATTCTTACAAATTCATTGCTGCGGCTTACAAATTTCTTTAAATTGAACTTGACGACGATTAGTAGTAATCGTAAGCTGCTGAAACAAATTCGATTAAAGGACAGGGACATTTGTAAACCAAAATAATCCTTACTCAATAAACGCGAAAGTTTGTGAATATGGATGTAGGTTTACTCTTTCACGCAAATACTACTGAATGGATTTGCAAAAAATTTTGTAGGTAGACGGATTACGAAAGGAATTAACACACAGGCTACTTATTATCCCGGAAAAGTAAGTAGTTCCCGCGGGAAAGTAGATTTACTGTTTTTTTTTTACTTTAATAGCTAATTTACACTTTGTTAAGTAGTAAGTGCAAATGCGAAGTGATATCTTCACAGCGTAATTGTTAAGTGCGAAGGAAGCGTCTACACAGTGTATGGTATTTGTTCCTTGCAAGTCCATAATGTACTATGCACTTATCAAGCCGATACTGTTTACACACTGTTAAGTGCGGGTGAAACTGCGAGTGCGGGGAGTGCGCGGGTGGGCGGGGTGTCTACTTAACAGTAAAATTTAGAGCTCGCTTCTAATCAGTTTACTTCACACCTGCACTTCGCACTCGCACTTAACACTTAACAGCGTGGCCGTTTACACGTTGTTTTTACTTGTGACTTCACACCTGCACTTCGCACTCGCACTTGCTACTTAACAAAGTGTAAATTAGCCTTAAGGCGAAACATATTATTTTGTAATATTTTTAAAAGATAAATTTTGAAAAAATGAGGTTTAAGTTTGAAAAAGAGAAGATAGGTATTGTACGCCTCAATAGTTTTATTTTTAATACATATACCAGTTTCATTATTTTTGGAGATTTCACTCCTCCAATATGGTGCAAGTATAATTTCGAGTAGAAAGAAGTTGGAAAAGCCGTGAATTAAACAATGTTTCTCGGGATGAAGTTCTATATTGTATATACTCGTATTGAAGTAGAACACAACGAATGTACAGCAATTTCAAAAAACATAATGACAAGCTAAAGCTACCATAGAGTTTATACCAAACTCTCCAACACCGGCCCTTAAACTATATGGTAAAAAACAAATAAAAGTTTACAAACACAAATAGTTTACATCGTAGATAAGCCAAACCCTTTAATACACTTGTTATGACTGTCTACACTAAGAGCCTTAGTCAATACATCTGCAATCATTTTGTCAGTGGAAAGATATTTTAATTCAACCACCTGGCCCACCATTTCCCTGATAAAATGATGCCTAATGTCGATATGTTTCGACCTAGCATGATACATAGATTGTGCACTTAACTTTTGTGCTGAGACATTATCATTAAACAATGTTATCTTAACATCAAAGTCTAAGCATTCTGACATAAAATTTTTAATAAACAAAGATTCTTTGCAAGCGTCAGAAATTGCCATATACTCCGCTTCCGTACTCGAAAGCGCTACAGTTCTGTTTCCTACTCTCCCAACAAGTAATAGAACTACCTACTTTTAAATATATACCCCGTAAAAGAGCGCCTGTCAATAGTATTAGAACCCCAATCTGCGTCCGTATAACCAAGTACATCTAGACCGGATTTCTTATACTTGATACAATAATTTATTGTACCTTTTAGGTAACGCAACACACGTTTCGCGGCTTGCCAATGACAATAATTTGAATAGCAATTATTAAATTGACTAAGAATACTAACCGCATGGGATATTATCTGGCCGAGAACACACCGCAATATACATTAAACAGCCTATTAGTTCTCTATACGGCACATTGCCTAGCTTTAGGCAGTTTTAACCAAACTTGCATAGGAGTTTTAGCTTCTTTGCAGTCTTGCATGTTATACCTTTTTAGCAATTTTTCTATGTACTTAGACTGATCTAAATGAATTACATCGTCATTTTTCTGTATCCATAAGCCCAACACTCGTTCTACTGGACCTAAGTCTTTCATGACGAATTCTTTCATCAACATTTTCTTGGTTCTTTCTTTCTCTATTTTATCATTCGAGAAAAGGACTAGATCATCTACGTACAGTGCTATAATAATTAATTTATCATTCTTCCTACGAGTATAAACGCATGGTTCAGAAGACAATCGTTTGAACTTTAGTTTATTTACAAGAACATGATTAATCTTTTCATTCCATGCCTTAGGGGCTTGCTTCAGACCATACACAGATTTATGCAAACGGTACACTTTGCTTTCACCTTTTCCGACTTCAAATCCTTCCGGAATTTCCATATATACAGTTTCTTTCAAATCTCCGTTCAAGAAAGCTGTTTTGACATCCATGACATCAATGTCCATGTCATATTCAGCTGCAACAGCCAACAACATTCTTATAGTTTCATAACGAACAACTGGCGAAAAAGTTTCAAAGTAATCAATACCTTGTCGCTGCGTAAATTCCTTGGCTACTAAACGTGCCTTATATTGCAAGATTTCATCATTAAGCCCTCTTTTCTTTTTAAAAATCCATTTACATTTGACATGTTTTACACCTTTTGGTAAATCAGACAAAGAAATACATTTATTATCTAAAAATGACTGATACTCATCTTTCATAGCAGACTTCCACTGCTCACCCTCCTCACTATTCAAGACCTCTTGAACCGTTTTTGGTTCATCTCTAACAACCGTTTCACCAGTTAAGAAAGCAGATAAAAATAATTGTGATTCTTCATTCGCTGCTCTCGAATCATCAGATTCAAAATCTACACCTGGCTCATATGTTTCATCAGAAAGATGATCAGCTAAACTAAAAAAAGAACTAGGTTCTGGACTACTATTTTGTTCAGAAATGTCAGTAGCATTACCTTCCTGAGATTGTTAATTATTGTTAGTTGCTTTTTCAATGATAATGTATGGTGGAGGTTGACTACTGTTACTACCATCACGAGATAAGTTATTGAAAAATTTATTTTCAACAAAGACCACATTCCTAGCAATAGTGCAATCATTAAAAGCGAGAGGATCTAATAATCTATATCCTTTCGTGTTTTCACAGTATCCCACAAAGATGGTTACTAATAGGTTTACTTTTTGCATCTCATTTCTTTCGATTGTGTTGAACAGCATATGCTAAGCATCCAATAACTCGTAAATTACAAATATTTACCTTATCTCCAGAGTAACATTCATTCGGTGTCAAACCTTTGACAGCTTTTGTAGGAGAGCGATTCTTAATGTACAACGCAGTGTTGGCAGCTTCCGACCAAAAACGTTGATCCAACAGCATACATCGCACAGCATCAATTATAGTGCGATTCGCTCTCTCCGCTACGCCATTCTGCTGTGAACAATGCGGCACTGTATTTTGGTGTCTAATACCGCAATCAGAAAAGTTTCTTAAACCTATTGTTCACATATTCACCCCCATTGTCACTCCTAACAACCTTAATCTTTTTATCAGTTTCATTTTCAACAAGGGCCTTAAAATTAATAAAACATTCAAAAACTTTGTCTTTAGAAGAAATAAAATAGCAAAAAGTCTTACTGGAAAAATCATCTATAAAAGTCAACATGTGTCGTGCACCACCCAATGACGCTACAGGCATAGGGCCACACAAGTCAGTGTGAATCAGGCCTAACACCTCTTTAGCACGAGAAAAAGATTTCTTTGGGTAAGGTAAACGAACAGACTTAACTTCGATACATGCTATGAACTGTTCGTAGCTCGAGTCGTAATTTATGCCACTCGCCATGCCATTTCGCAAAAGGTTTATGCTGCGAACATTAAGATGACCAAGGCGACGATGCCACAATCCCTGTGAATCTTGTATTTCACTAGACTTAAGAACATTTTGCTGAAAATTGGACTTTGACAACATATTTGTAGTCATGACAACCGACTTTGGTTTTACGGACGCAAACTCTGATTCTAATTTATACAAACCAGATTTTCCACGTTTTGCAATAGCAACAGTAAAATTATTTTCTAAAATATTACACAAATCTGATTTAAAAATAACTCTAAAATTTCTTTGTGTCAAAATATTGACAGATATCAAGTTACATGATAGATTTGGCACATATAAAACGTTGCTTAGAGTCCGTATACCACTTTCCACTTCAATTTGGACATTGCCGCTGCCGATACCAAATAGTTTGTCGCCATTTGCGACATGCCATTGTAAATTGCTTGGAAACTCTTCATAGTCTGTCATGACGTCCTTGTTGTTACACGTGACAGGATGCGCCCGGGTCAATGTACCAGCCATCCTGCTTCACGTCGACAGATAATGCTGACATCATCATGGCGTTGTCCTTCGGCTTATACTGCTGCGTTTTGTAAGGAACTGCTGCTTTAGAAGACGTCTTAGCGGTCACTCCAGTTAGGTTTTGGGGTCGCCTTCTTCTTCATACAGTCCCCTAGCCACGTGACCAACCTGCTTACAGTTGTAACATTTAGGTGGCTTAAGAGTTACAAACGCCGAACCTTGAGCATTCTTATCCGTCACGTTGTCCCTGCGTATTGTCTCTTCTAATAATTTTGTTTTGACAAGATCGCTGCTGAGTTTAGTCGACGAATGCTCAAGTGTCATGATGAGTGGGTCGTAGTCTTGTGTTAGACCGCTCAACATGATGACCGCCACGAACTCATCCTCGAGAGGTGTATTAATATCGCTGTTGCGCAACATCGCATAATTTATTGATATATGTCTCCATATCAGAAAACTGCTCGAGCTTCAACCCAAAGAGCGTACGTAATAGGCCTAATCTTCTACTCAAACCCTTATCCTCGTAAGCCCTCCGTAGATTGTGCCAAGCATCGAACCCAGTTTCGCAATTCCTGACATGAGAAAATACGCACGGTTGAATCGACATACATATCCGCGCCAGAGCCTTCTCCTGCTTCTTCCGGTCGCTGCATGAGACCTTACCACTTTCGTCGGTTGTTACGCACTCATACAGGTCGTCGCTGATAAGCACCATCTTCATCGTGAATTTCCAGTAGCGTTATTCTGCATACCGGATAATTTTTCCACGAATGGCACAACGACACTGGAATTTGCCATTTTGCACTGTAAATGCACACGATTCTGCTACCAAGTTGGAAAAGTCGTGAATTAAACAATGTTTCTCGGGATGAAGTTCTTTACTGTATATACTCGTATTGAAGTAGAACACAACGAATGTACAGCAATTTCAAAAAACATAGTGACAAGCTAAATCTACCATAGAGTTTATACCAAACTCTCCAACAAAAGAATCCTCAATTTTGATCAAATGATATAAAGAAGTTGAATAAATCAGTGACTTTATAAGATGTATAACTATAATAAAAAACTGATCGAATTTTTAAGGTTTATTTATAATAATATTACATTTTACTTTGCCCTCTTAGATTTTATTTTTCTAAGGTAGAATTCCAACTCCTTGCCTTCGAGCACATAACCGTCGGCGCGCCCGCATTGACCAGGCCGGCTGGCAACACATGCTGCGAAGAAAGAAGGACAGTGTCATTCACATAATATATAACAACCATGAAAGCAACATCATTCAGAATATATCTCAGAGTAACTATGACAGTTAGATCACACGACTGCAAGACTGGTCCCAAAACGGTTCCAATCCAAAGAGCAATCTCAAAACTTCTCGAATTCATCACTGATAAAAAAAACTATTCACCTTGATTAGGTTAATCTAACAGTACACTCAATGGGGATTTATATGGTTTACATTCAAAGGATATTTAATGTTACAAAAGGAATATGATGCTTCAAAGTTAAAGGTAATATGGCCCATACTGAACCCTTGGCAAAAAGTTCTATGGCGGACACAGTAAAAAAAATAATTTTAACAATGATCAGTATATTTATGCAAACTTCTTTTACATATTTATGTACATAAACTATTGATAAATATGTACATAAACATTTGATAAAAATGACAATTATTGTAATGTGAAAACAAAAAAAATAACAAAGCTTTTCAATATACTGCCTCATTCTTGGGATGTACAGTTCAAAATTTTAATGTTTAGTGGGTTATATTATACTAAAAATAGATTTGTTTCTTTTTTCATATTATAAAAAGCAAATAAGAACAGATATTGTTATTTTAATCTCCCTCTTACAATGGATCAAATAACTTTTAAATACTCTATGGAACACAACAAACCACCAAAAAATATTGGTAGTTCATTACAAATAATATTGTCAAACTGCTACACTTGCTTGCTGCTTCTTTGCCTATACCCCTAAGTGTACTAACTGTTACTGTTATTTTACCTAGTATGTTCATGACAAATTTTAAATAACACGTGTGTCACTGTCTTTCATTTTAATAAAATATATAAAATAAAAAAGACACTCATGAGTAAGTTATTATAAGTGATTATTTGATTTCACCATATGGGACTAAAGTAAAGTCTTTTGTTCTTATTTTTTTATATTTAGTGTAGGCAAGGCATACCAGTATTTTTCACTGTTAACAATCAATGATGTTTATGATACTTATTATATTGGTATTTAAAAAAGGCGACAAAAAATTTGGCCTCATTTCTAGTCTGTTTTTCTTTTAAAGGCTCTTCCAATTACGGAACAGCATATCTAGCAAGAGCCGCAGACAACATAAGAGAAAATGATAAACATTCATCATATTATTATCTTGCTCAATGAAGAATGTTACTAGGTATGCAAAATCGTTTGAAACTTTGCCACAACCACAGCATAGCCTACAGGTATACAATAGCACTATTTAATTCACTAAGTCTTTATTTCATTCAAAAGGACCAAGTAGTTTTTGTTTTACATCAATTTGAAACTCGCGGCAATATTAACTCCCTTGCGGACGAGCGGCCTCCGCGTGACGTCACAGCTCAGCTCTCGCTTCGCGGCCACATTCTAGATAGTCTTAGCTGTAAAAACGTACTTTGCGCTACTGGATTCGTCGCTAGGTGAATTTTATTTTGTGTTCTGGAACCCAGGGAATATAAAAAAATATTACATGAAAAAAAAATCAGAGTTTCAATATTTCCCCTAAGAAAAATTTCGGTAAAAAAATCGATGCTCCATAACCAACCCTTTTTATAGCCTTTTTGAGTAGAGGACATTAAAGGAAACAACTTTAGTCCCATAAAGTTTTTACGTAAATGGCACCGTTTTCAAAATCACAAACTTTTGCCTTTATAATATTAGTAAGGAAGTAAGGATTTCGAGACCTTTTTTACTAGAGCAATAGGAACTTCATCATCATCAACAGCTCATATACGTCCCCACTGAGGGGCTCGAGCCTACCCTAAACTAGGGCGATTAGGCCTTAGTCAACCACGCTGGCCAAGTGCGGGTTGGTCGACTTCACACACAACCTGTAAAAAAATTCTTTCTTTACAGGTGTGTGCAGGTTTCCTCACTATGTTTTTCACCGTAAAAGCGTACATAAGAATTCAAAATTTGAAACACATTGGTACGTGGTGGGGTTCGAACCGCTACCTCCCGATTGGAAGGCGACAGCCTTACGCACTACGCCATCGACGCCGATAACTTATAGGAACTTATTAACTTTAAAATTTTTCAATAATATTTGTGACCACTGATCAAATGGTTACACCAGTGTAACTAAACAGTGTAACCATGGGTCAGAAGGGAAAATATTGGTTGGGGAAAAAGTCTTTTCGCATTATAGTATGTATAAACTTGTAATAAAATCTCTTTGGCTATACTATTTGTATCTGGCTGGTTTTGGTATCATTGAAAGTTTAAATTTTAAAGAACATAATTCCAAATTCAAATTAGGAAAATGTGTGATTTTCATTTGTTTTTCGTACCGCCAAGATGAGTGAATCTAATGAAGAAATTCGATACATTTTAAAATTTTACTACAAAAAAGGTAAAAATACAACGCAAGCCGCGAAAAAAATTTGCGATGTTTATGGACCTAGTGCAGTGTCTGTGAGAGTAGCACAAATTTGGTTTAAGCGTTTTCAATCCGGAAATTTTGATGTCAAAGATGCACGTCGCTCTGGTCGCCCTATTACAGATAAAATGGATGCCATTTTTGAAAAAGTGGAGCAAGATCGGCATGTCAGTAGTTACGACCGAAGTTACGACCGACATTAGCTGAAGAACTGGGAATTGACCACAAAACAGTTTTGGCGCATTTGAAAAAAACTGGGTACACAAAAAAGCTCGACATTTGGGTACCTCACGAGCTCACTGAAAGAAACCTAATGAACCATGTACTCATTTGTGATTCTTTATTACGACGTAATGAAACCGAACCATTTTTGAAGAAGCTGATAACTGGTGATGAAAAGTGGATCACGTACGACAAGAACGTGCGAAAAAGGTCGTGGTCAAAGGCCGGTCAGGCTTCACAGACTGTGGCGAAACCCGGGTTAACTCGCAACAAGGTGATGCTGTGTGTGTGGTGGGATTGGAAGGGCATTATTCATTATGAGCTGTTACCACCAGGCAGGACCATCGATTCTGAACTCTACTGCGAACAACTGATGAGATTAAAGCAAGAAGTTGAGAGAAAGCGGCCGGAATTAATCAACAGAAGGGGTGTGGTTTTTCATCATGATAACGCTAGACCTCACACATCTTTAGCCACTCAGCAAAAATTAAGAGAGTTTGGCTGGGAGGTGTTAATGCATCCGCCGTATAGTCCTGACCTTGCACCTTCAGATTTCCACCTGTTTCGGTCTCTTCAGAATTCTTTAGGCAGTGTCAGGTTAACATCACGAGAGGACTGCCAAAACCACTTGTCGCGGTATTTTGACCAGAAGTCCCAAAATTTCTATAGCAATGGGATCATGTCCCGGATGTCCCTACCTACAAGATGGCAAAAAGTTATCGAACAAAATGGTACCTACATACTTTAGTTAAATGTAAATAAACTATATTAAAAAATGTTTTGAATTTTCTTAAAAAATGCGAAGAAACTTTTTCCCCAACCTATTATATGCACATAAAAAAATGTAATTTTCAGAAGGAAAAAAAATTATGACTAGTAACCCCCTCTTTTAATATGCCTGGCGTATTGGCACCATCAATTCCAACAATTTTGGCTCTAAACATGACATCCCTAAAATGTATACTTTTCATGTTATTAAAAAAAAGGTAAAAAAAATTAAAAATATCTTGAAAAGTATGCATTTTAGGGATGTCATGTATAGGGCTAAAATTGTGGGAATTGATGGTGCCTACACGCTAGGCATATTAAAAGAGGGGGATATCATTAAAAAATTTCATAATGAAAATTTTTTTTTAATGTGCATTGCGCATATTAATCGACAACGTTGTGGTGCACGTATAAACTTAATAGGACCTAAATTGTTCCCTTTAATGTCCTATACTCAGCCTTTATTGCAGAATGTACAACATTGACCATATTATGCGTAATTCCCAGTGAACACTATGGGATCGCACAACATACTGCACGACAACTGAACTATAACGTCACTCACAGCAAGCAACGGACGCAGGAAAGTCATGCTGTGCACTGATGTTTAAAATTCCGTATCTCTAAAAGTAATTGACGCATCGAAATAATTTTAGCACAAGATTTTTATATTTTTCATGGAGAATACGAAGATGTTAAAATCAAAATTAGTGAACATTCTTCATTGTTACACGAAAAAGGGAGAAGATGTCATTTATCTTTTATTAAGTTTTTTTCCACATCCCAAGCTAAGCCAGCCTGCTAGTATTTTTCTGCATGTATTTGCAGACACCTTGATTACAGTTGGGATGTTTTCATGTACAATGTACACACAGCAACACGCTAGGCTTTACATGTTGACCTTGAGGCCGCCCTTATGTCGCTCGTAATAGCGGCGGCTTATGTAACGCAAATGTAAAGCTTGACGTGTTGCTGACTGTACAAGTAATAATAAAAATCTTCCAATGTGAATTTTGTTTTTGTTTTTGTTTTTGAAGTCAGTGCATGTAGAGGTGTATGTTGAAGTCAGTGCGTGTAGAGGTCTATGTTGAAATGAGATCTTGAAAAAGATAGTGGAATCCAAATTTCATAAGAAATTCATATTTATTTACACTCACCTAAAAGACGACCAGTATGGAACTGCTCCTCGAGAGCAGCTTCAACCTTTGAAAGACGCTGTCTGGTCAAATATTTCTTTGCAGTCTTCTTGCTACGTTTTTTGTTGATAATGGCTTCCTCAGCTTCAGTCTGAAATTATATAAAAAAAATTTATTATGTTCTTCAAATTTACCATTCTCTTTCACAAACTCTTACATTCAGATTACTACAAGTAATCACTGGATTTGTTCATTTGACACGCAAAAAAAGATCATCAAAACTATTATCACATTTGTTTTGGAAGGTGTAACTTCATTAATTTTGTTCTTGGAACCCTTTTAGCCTGCATATTTTTTTCGCACTGTTTTCTCATACATACTGTAAAGTGATAAAGTGTGAAAAGGCTCATAGGTGGGGAAATCAGGGATCAAAAGGATCCAATCATTTATTGGGACATGGACTAAGCTATTATAAGTACTTACGAGCTTGGCACCCTTCTTCCGGCCCAAAGGCAGCAAGTAATGAGACTCATACCACTGCCTGAAAGGGGTAGCATCAACCACAACAATGGCATTTTTCACCAGGGTCTTTGTTCTCACCAACTCATTGTTGGATGCATTGTACACA
This sequence comes from Schoenobius gigantellus, assembly GCA_963935595.1. Classification (NCBI taxonomy): domain Eukaryota; kingdom Metazoa; phylum Arthropoda; class Insecta; order Lepidoptera; family Crambidae; genus Schoenobius; species Schoenobius gigantellus. The sequence goes on along the minus strand of OZ012544.1, from coordinate 12,274,356 downwards.
ACATCAATAATGCGGGTCTTGCGAGTGGAGCCTGAAATATTAAGCAATGTAAACTATAAGCAAACTGTTAACTCAATAAAAGAAGAAACCATTATGATTGATGGTGTGTTATTAAAAACTTATTGTTGTTATTTCTATGTACCAATAGTACAGTTACATGTCTTGGACTTACATTCACATCCTAAAAGATCTAACATAGAAAAGCCATTCAGAAACTAAACCGCTTAATAATTTTTGAACTGATCTCAATTTGCTAATAATTGCAAAGTAAATCAATGATGGAAACTATAACTATTAGCAAGTACCATTATAATGTCTATGTTACAAATGTTTATTGGAAGTGGTTCATTGTTTGAATACCAAATACTACTTACATTCTGAACCCCATGAAAAGTTTCCCGTATCAAGACGCAGGGCACGGTATTTGGTGTTCCCCCCACGAGAGCGCACCAAATGAATACGCTGAGGTCCAAGCTGAAATGATTTTAAATCATGAATATATAAACATGATCGTTATTTACAATAAAGATTTATGTAGTAATTAGTTCTATATAGCCTAACCTAACAAAATACCACATGTTTATTTAGTTACAAACATTTGATATGTGCATATAAAAATGACCAAACAAAATTTAAAAGAAACGATAATACTTGTAGCAAAAAAGGAGTAGTACCTAATAATGTACTGGCAAAATTATTGATACCTATTTCTAAATGAAACTATGAGTTGGAAAGTCACTCCTTACTTTTGTGTTAGCTGCTGGGCGACCCAACTCATACTTCCTCTTCTTACGGATGGGCGCTCGTTTGCCACCCGTAGCCCTCCGCTTATGCCAGTGATCCCGACTGATACCTGAAAGAGTTCAATTTATTTTTGAAAAATCATTTACTGCAATCATGATCAGGAAAATTATCCCGAAAATAACACAACACAACGAAATATTGCGGTCTACTTATAAAGCACTTTCGGCACGAATTAAGGACGGAAAAGATTAACTTAATTGATCACTTCAATTACAGATATTAACAGATTTATTTCAACAACAAAATTTCACTCACCCATCTTGACAGGGCCGCAAAAGAAAAGATTTGATTTGACAGCTGAAGTTTTCCAAACCGAAAGGTCGTGGGCACAGACCACAGAACGACAGAACCACGGCTATGACAGAGGCGCGTTCAGGGCCTTCGCGCGAAGTACAACTTTTCGCTCTAACCCCGTTCAATGCCTTCGAGCGTGACAACCGGGTGAAACAACCGGCCCGTTCAAGACCTTTGAGTGTCGGCGCGAGTTACAACCGAACAACCATCGAATTTGATGGTTGTAAAACGCTCTGACGTTTGTGACTGAAATACTCTTACGTGATTGGATAATATTGGCGGCCATATTCTATAATGTCAACTACTAGAAAGAGAGAGAAATAAAAAAACATGTGAAAGAGACAGATAAAAGATTTGGTTGCTGCAATCCGTTCAACGCCTTTGAGCGAGTTAAAAAACAACCGGACAACTACACCCAGAGGCGCTGAACGCGCCTCTGCTCATACATTTCACGCAATCGCTACAGAGTTTGGGTGTTCATGAGAGCTCGACGGTAGAGGTCGCTTTGCGCAAGGTAAGCAAGGCAGCCATATTTATTTTTCGTTTGTTTTGTTTGTGTTCGAGCTTGTTTTGTTGAATGGTGTGTTGTGTGTTTGAATATTTTTTAACATTGGTTTCAACGTGATACCTTTACGACTTTTGGCTTCTTTTCTTGGATTTCGACGTGGCTACCAAACAAACTACATGGTTTTTCCATTGAATTTCGACGTGGATTATAGTACGACTTGAAACTTGAATCAGATATTTAACACCGGCCGGCTTTGTTATATTTTGGTCTCTTTGTTGTCTAACTCCAAATAATTATGCCCATTAAAAAGTGTTGTATACCCTCATGCAGGAGAATCAAGTATGACGAAACTTTGTTTCTATTTCCTCGTAACAAAAATGGCTAAGTCACAGCTCACTGCCCACAAATTATGCTGATAGCACCAAAACAATTGGTCAAAGGAACAATTTGTATCAGAAACTTTGAGAAGAAATTCCTCGTTGGAAATAAAAGAATGTATAATATAGTGTTTGTCCAACATCATAACCGAAGAAGAAAATACAACAGGAATAGCAACAACTCCTGTCGTTTTGTAAGGTGAGTTTAAAATAACATGTTTTATTTGATCATATATCTTGAAACTAAAGGAATATGGTACTATTCCATTAGTGACTTTATAAAACAACCTGGTTTGATTGTGATAGCCTTTCCACGGAATTTCACATTTCAACATTTATATTAAAGTCGGTACCATGTAATGATCACCCAGAAAGTCTTAAAATATATAAGAACAATAAATAGTAAGATAATATTTGACACCAACTTCATAATAAAACTGTGATGTTGTACGACTGTATTCTTCATTTATGGCTATTTGGTGTTTTTGAAGTCAATTCTATTTTTTGTAGTAAAATTTAAATAAAACTAAAAGAACTGCCTAATTTGTAACTTAAACAACATTTTTTTTTTCAGATGACACTATTTCTATCGATGGAATAAAGCTGAGCATCATTTATGGTCCACCTCGCTTATACCTAGAAGGGCATTCGCAATAATTTGATGAGCAAAGATATGATTTTTGAAGGACAATAAGTGAAGTGGCAAGACATTATTGGTGTATATATTTATGATTACCAAATCGGCAACATTAGAATGTTACCAAAATTAACAGATGAACATGTAATTCCTGACAAAATTAAAAAAAATTAAGTCAGCAATTATTCTATAGTTCTCAGCGAAAGAGTCGCTGCTACTTTAAAATACACTGGAACATTTAGTGAGTATTTTGCAATACTGTCTAGTCTTCTTGTCATTATCAGTTTTACAGTTTAAATTAAACTAAGTGTGGAAAAATTAGTGTGCGTAGTGTGTCTGGGATTCATCATTGTTGGTTTTTAAAATATGACAGGGAACCTCTTGACCTTCATCTCACCTGAGAGTAAGTGATGATAATGCTGAAAGTAAACTTCACTTGGACGCTTCACTCACTGAGGAACTGGTTATCTTACTTCTAATTGTCGGTACACAACAATATCATTAAGATTGTTATTATGGTGACAAACTTAGGTAAGATGGTGGTAGGTAGCCAGGCTGAGAAGAAGCCCTACCACCAACCAAACCAAACAATTAACTTCTGCCCCACCAGGAAACCAGGACCTCCCATTCAACAATCAGTCACCTCCATCACTTGACCACGGAAAGGGTTAAAGTAGAGCATAGGACCTCCCGATCAACACCCGGTGGCCTCATCCGCTTGACCACGGAGGCAGTTACAGTGGAGCATAAACTTCTACAATATATTTGCTATTATAATAAAGACAAATTTTGTAAATTACAGGTCATCGAGCCGATGGGAGCTTAGCACCACTGCAAAGAATACAGCAGATGCCGTTGGGTTCTTTGGCAAATTATTTCACAGCTGCAACAGTTTGCAAGGAGGACGAGTTTCTGGCAAATTTAGAGGTTCAGTTTAATTCACCTCATTCGCATTTTGGACTAATGCCATTAAAACAATTCTCCTTCTGCTACACAAAAAATTTAAACCAAGACCCCTTAGAAAACTTCTTTGGCAAAATTAGGTCCCATAATTACAGAAATAATAACCCAAACTCACATTCCAAAACTCTTTTAAATCTTTGATTATGACCAATATGTTTAGTATGCAATCAAACTATGCTTACCGTGAGGATGATGTTGGGGCAACAATTATAAAATTATCCCAACATATTCCAAACCGAAGTACTATTATCGCAAATACTGTAACATAAGCTGCTACATCTGCATAGGGTATAGTTAAACCTAGGTTTATACATATATGAAATATTATATTTTATTATTAATGTTTATATATGAAAAAAGCAAGTGTAATGCTCGAGGGTTCAAGGCAGGATTTGTAATAAATGAGCTATGTAAGTTTATTAAACATTTAAAATGTAAAAGATTGATGATGGCAAATGAAATCACAAATGTACACGGATGTAATTTCTATTAGAGAGTGAAGAACCTTCAAATTTAAAAACTTAAAAGTTCCCAAGTTCACAATTTATTGCATTTTCTGAGTTGATTAATGTAACGAATAAATACTTAAAGAAAAACTGCAAACAAAAATGGCATAGTTAAAAATATAAAGGAAAATAATTTATTGAAAGAGATTTGGAATGGTTAGATTGTTCCACTCATAAAGAAACAATAAAAGAAAATTTTATTATAATTACAATGCGGCTCCTAACATTTCATTGGTGCCACGGAATCAATCTTATATTGGGTGGTGCAGAGTAAAATAAAACCAGAAAATTTGTCAATGTTCCAAAAATTTGCTTATAACAAATAAATGTAAACAAAAAAATACAGAAATAATAACAAATAACGATTTGTTTTATTTTGATCCTTATCCTTATAATAATTTAACAACATAAAAACAATGCAAAAGAATCGATATGGTCACGTCACTATTTTATCGATATCGATAAATTTTTACATTTCATGACTAACCCTATTGCTAACTAATCTATGTACCGCTGTATTATCTATGCTTATTGAGCTTGGTTCACTAGCGCCTCTAGCGGCGAAGTGTTATGGGAACCCAAACTCTTACGAAACGAGTTTTGTTCAGACGCTGTCCTATCTGTTGTAAACATATTACTTTCTCATCTGTGGACAGAACACACCACTAATGAGCAGTGTGACCGTTTTAAGAAACTACTAATCTACTAGGTTCGGCAACTTTTTCCACTAAAATCTACTGAGATGAAAAAAATCTACCGAAATTCTACCAACCTACATTTTGATGTATGCGAACAATGTGGTAGAAATAAAACACGATTTATTATTTTAATTAGATTGGGAATATTTATTTTCATTACAATTTTTGCTTAATCTAATCATATTATATGATAATTTGTATTTGCAGAGTCACTGTATCGGTAACCTAAAATCTCTATAGATATATTTACAGATAAATCTGTATAAATGTCAACACTGAAGAGAATGACATATTTGCATCCTTTATACACAGTTATTTTTTTATCACCCCGGAAAATTTAAGGGACGTTTCAGAAGTTCAGGACACATCCATTATTATGTAAAAAATAAAATATATTTTTTTAAAGTAAAAATAAATTTTAAAAAATCTCTAATTAGATATTTTTAATAGAAAACTAATATAAAATTAAGTAGGTGAGTTATTTTTTTATTCATATTAAATCGTTCTACTACCATGTCGTGAAGCGTCCCTTAGATTTTTCTGGGTGATAAAAAAGTAACACTGTTTAAGGCAATATGTAGGGCTATTACGGAGGGTAGTTCCTTTCTTCTCCGAATATCGATCGTCCGAAAATCATAATCCCGAAAACGCTTGCTATAATCATCTCTTTCCATAATGTTCGGGTATACGAAATTGTATATTACCTAATCGTCTTTAGTTCTAATGCTTTTGTGTCATAATATCGGGTGCTATAATAATAAGATATCCTAATTTTACTTGCTATAAAGTCACATGTCCTAAGTGTTATATTGTATAATATTGTTAGTCCGAATGATGGCTTATAATAATATTGTTAGTCCTAAAACATGTTTAAAAGTTGATTTATCTCGGTTATGTTATTTATTTATTATTATTCATGGAAAACAAACAGCATTTATCTGACAATAATAGACGAAATGGGATAGAACAAAAATGCCTTTAACAGTTTTCGCAAATAGAAAAGTTAATTAATCCAAAATAAAATACATATCCTAAGTTAAAAATAAATTAAAGCCACGTCAATATACTGTATGTAATGAAAAATCAATATCATAAAGCTTAGACTTAGTATCAATAATAACAAATTGAATTAAAATGTTGTCTTATGTGTTGTATATATGGAATTATTACTCAAACAGGAATGAGCTCTTGCTTAGAAAAGTGTGCCGAGCGAGGAATAAATAACTGTACCTTTTGTCTCTTTCGTAAGTTTGTAACCACAAATTCAACAAAATCGTGATTTTTTTTAAACTAACATTCAACCTGAAAGATGCTTTTGAAAATCATAATATGCTTAGCTTAATAATCACGATTGTTGAGGAAGAGGTCGCTTTTAGCGACAAGGTCGCCCTTTGTACAATTAGTGTTAAGTGTATTATTTATACGTTGACTTTAAACTGGTTGGTGTTGTACAACAAAGAAATATTATATTCTATTCTATTATTTCAAAATGGGTTGCGCAAAAAAATTTATATCTGCTTTTCAATACGAGATAGGTTTTATTAACATAATAATTATTAAAAAAATAATGAATGTCAATGATTGTCTTTCAATAGATGGGTCTTTCCAATCGGTACATTATGTTGAACCCACTGCCACATAACAGATAATCAAATATGTCAACTTGTCAAAAATGAGTCAACACTAAAATCTCTGTGATATTTAAATACATACCTAGTAAAAGAATGAGTAATATTTTAAGAAGAAAAGAATTAAAAACACATCAGTGTGAGTCGAACTGTTTCAACAATATTTAAAACTTTTGTGGTTTCGCCAATATCTTGAACAGAATGTTAATGCCAATTCCTTTTTTCTAATAACTTAACATCGCATCGTGTAAGCATAGCAATAAATAAGTAATATAAATTACTTTTATAAAAAAATGTTAAAAATAAAATTTAGGTTAGGTACATACCATGTGGTCACCCTACTACAATGACAACGAAAATTACTGATATTGACAAAGAATCGTTGTTGCAATATAACATTTTTTGAATACTACTACTAGAATATTTCCTGGGCGTAAAATCATAGTGTTATAATTATTAATAGTAGGCTAACATAGTAATTTAACTTATTTTATGTTATAATTATTATAAAAAAAACAATTTAGGTATTTTGGGCGTTAAAAGTAATTAAAATAAACAATAATAAAAAATCTTCATCTACCAATAGTTGTTTCATAACTACTAAATTATAATGTCCGGACGGTAATGTCAAAAATGAGATAGATTTTATCATGTCGACGAAAAGGCACATATTCAATGATGTCTCTGTGATCAATGCCGTCAAAACGGAGAGTGATCACAGACTGGTACGAGGCACATTGAATATCAATATTAAGCTGGAAACATCTCGACTGATAAAGTCTACGCTCCGACCAGTACCTGCGCAAATCCAAAACCCCGAAAGGTTTCAGTTCGAGCTCCAGAACCGCTTCGAAGCCCTTGAGAACAGCTTAAATGTGGACGATCTAAACAAGATGGTGGTGGATACTGTCCGTACGGTAGGGTCTAAGTTCTTCAAAACCCGCCGTCCCAGAACAAAGAAACTCTCCGACAAAACGCTCCAACTTATGGATCGAAGACACGAAATGAGGCTGCAGAACTCAACGGATGTTAGTCGTTACCGGCAGCTCAATAGGCAGATATCAAAGTCATTGACATGCGATCTTCGCCGATTCAACACGGCTTGTATTGAAGAGGCTATAGAACGAAGGTCATCCTGTTCTTCAAAAAGGGTGATAAAACACTCTTGAAGAACTATAGGCCGATCTCACTCTTGAGTCATGTTTATAAGTTGTTTTCGAGAGTCATTACGAATCGTCTCTCTCGCAGGTTTGACGACTTCCAACCTCCCGAACAAGCCGGTTTCCGAAAAGGCAGTGTCAGTACCATAGACCACATTCATACGCTGCGGCAGGTTATACAGAAGACCGAGGAGTATAATCTGCTTTGCTTGGCGTTTGTGGACTATGAGAAAGCCTTCGATTCGATCGAGACATGGGCGGTGCTGCAGTCTCTCCAAAGGTGCCAAGTGGACTATAGGTACATAGAGGTGCTAAGGTACCTATACGGAAATGCCACTATGTCGGTCCGACTCCAGAACCAGAGCTCTAATCCCATCCAATTGCAGCGAGGTGTAAGACAGGGAGACGTTATCTCTCCAAAACTCTTTACCGCTGCATTGGAGGATATTTTCAAGCTTCTGAATTGGAAAGGATACGGCATTAACATTAATGGCGAGTACCTAACACACCTCCGTTTTGCCGATGATATAGTTCTAATGGCTGAGACCTTGGAAGACCTGAACACCATGCTCGGAGATCTCAGTAGTGCTTCCCAAAGAGTGGGTCTTAAAATGAACATGGATAAGACAAAAATCATGTCGCATGCCCATGTTGTACCCACTCCAGTTAATATTGGGAACACTACACTTGAAGTTGTTGACAGCTATGTATACCTCGGACAGATAGTCCAGTTAGGTAAGTCCAACTTCGAGAAAGAGATCTCTCGTCGAATCCAGCTCGGATGGGCAGCTTTCGGGAAGCTACGAAAAATCTTCGCGTCCAAATTACCTCAGTGTCTCAAGACGAAAGTCTTTGACCAGTATGTGTTACCAGTGATGACCTACGGAAGTGAAACGTGGCCATTCACTATGGGTCTCGTCCGAAGGCTCAAGGTCGCTCAGCGGGCAATGGAGAGAGCAATGCTTGGGGTCTCCCTGCGTGATCGGATCCGAAATGAGGAGATCCGCAGGAGAACTAAAGCAACCGACATTGCTCGAAGGATTGCCCAGCTGAAGTGGCAGTAGGCGGGACACATAGCGAGAAGAACCGATGGCCGCTGGGGCCGAACGGTTCTCGAATGGCGACCACGATCCGGACGACGCTCAGTGGGTAGGCCTCCGACCAGGTGGACCGACGATCTGGCAAAGGTCGCGGGAAGACGCTGGATGCGGGCAGCACAGGACCGATCGTTGTGGAGATCCATGGGGGAGGCCTATGCCCAGCAGTGGGCGTCATGCGGCTGAGATGATGAAATTATAAAATATACAACAGTAGCAACACTGTGGGAAAGGGATAAAAGGTACAGTTATTGCGATCTCTCTCGGCACACTTTTGCACTTTCAAGTGTTGAGTCTTTATTTACATAGAAATAAAGTCCAAATTTGAACAACAATATTTTGAAGAGCTCATTCCTGTTTGAGTAATAATTCCATGGTTGTATAACCCTCGGAACAATCACTACAGCATAGAAGGAAGATTAAAACAAGAATTAATTGTGTGCTATTTGTCTCTTTCTAACATACGGCATAAAACTGTGTAAATGTAAGAGATGAGTAATATTTGTCTTTTGGCATATCACAAGGTGGTCAGTATATGAATTGATTGAATTGTCATTTTGGTTAAAAATACAAAATTGGTTAAAAATATATAACACGGCTAAATTCTATAGCACCTTGTATCGAAGATAGACCATCCGAGTTTGAACTATTTGAATTGTTCGTATAATATTTGTTTGTGCGTCCCGTGGCTAGTAATATTTTGATGATATTTTATTAATATTTAAGTGATTAGAAAGCAAGAATTCTTTAGGTATTTACAAATAGTGTGTGTTTGTGCACTCCGTAACACAATGTCTTATGTAGTTTGGGGCTGCAAGTCTCATTCGTCGCGAAAGGAAAATGATCAAAATTTATTGACCTTAAATTGGCATGTTTTCTCATATTGTTACTTGAATGTGAGCTAATAAGTACACTTATATACATATGAAATATCGCTGAATCATTTTGTAGAAAAACAATACGTAATATTAACTTCACTTTTATGTTTTAGCGATTTTTAGAAAATTACTTTGAGGTTTTCTTGATCATGCGTAGTGTTGTAAAATTTTGTCGATATTTTTATTTTAAAGATTTCTTAAAGACAATGTATAAAAAACATATGGATAAAGTGTATTGTCAGACGAAATTGGAGTTCAAGAAAGCATAGTCAAATTTGCTCCAGATATTTTCCATCAGATTAATTTTGTATGTACTTAGTAGTAAAACTATGAAATGGAGACGTCATGACGTAAGTCAAGTTATTTAATGAAAGGAAATCTTTAAACTAAAATATTATTTATGAAAATAAAAACGTATTTAATTTCTTAACTATTTCTTTAAGGAATCCTTGACACGGATGCCAAAACAACCAGTTCAGGTGATTTTTTTCTAAGAATTAAAATATTAGAGAAAGAAAAGAACTTGAAAGAGTCAAAAAGGTAAAATATCAAAACGCCGCCTTCGGAAAATTTACATTCTAACAAAGCCCGGCCGCACATCAAGCGTAATAAATCTATCGAAAAATGTCTTAACAATAAATTATGGTCAAATGTTAATGTTTTTAGTTTAATTTCCAAGCATATGTACAAATAGTAGTTTTAGCATTCACGAATTTATCCAAGGTTCAAAATCCATGAGGGTTAAATTTTCGGGTAAGTAAATTAAATATGAGATTAACCTCAAGTACCTCTAAGCGATGCGATAAAAAATGAATTAAATCTAAGCGATGAAATAAAAGCAGTGTGTCTTCGATTTCCTTCCCATAGAATTTGTGAATCTCTGCAATAGAAAAATTCCAACATTTTAGATAACGGGAAATACCCGTCACTTAAATAGTCCAAATTTTAGGGTTCCGTACCTCAAAAGAAACACTGAACCATTATAGGATCACTTTATTGTCCGTTTGTCTGTCAAGACTATCTTGGAAACGCGTGAAGGTATCGAGTTGAAATTAAAACCATATAAATACTCAGTTCTACACTAACAAATTCTAGTCCCTTGAAGATGTGAAAAAATCAAACTTCTAAGTTAACAAAAAAAGGTACGGCCGTTTATGTCGCCAAAAACGTATATTTCGACATTCTCACGGGCATCAAAATGTATAGGGTACTTTTCGTTGATCTAGCTAGAACTATGAAATTTGTGAAGTTATATAGTCTTACACTACAAGTCAGGGAAAATCTCAAACTCCACATTTGTAATTAAATCATAAAAAATTTAGTCTCTATTTAAAGTATAACTTACAATTTTATACGGGACCCTCGGTGGGCGAGTCCGACTCGCACTTCCCGCTTTTAGTCTCATGAACGGCCAGCTGGGCCATACCAAAGAGACACAGCAGCTATTAGCTGGATTAGTTACATAAGAAAATCTACCCTTAATTATTTATGTTATATTTCTCGTAATAAAGACATTTTAGTATTAGGGATCTATTAAATACCTACATAATATATAATTATCGACGTTGAAACTAGGTGAGTGATGAGCACGACATCACTGGGAGAAGAACTGAAAAGCGAGAATTAGTGACGATCTACAAAATTTCGAAACATCTTGCATATACGTGTCTCTGTCTAACTTCTATTAGCAGCGCCTAATGTCAAAGTGAGTCAAATATATTAAGTTCAGTAGCTATTTTTGCTAGGTTTCTATCTCAGAACAATCACTACAGCATAGAAGGAAGATTAAAACAAGAATTAATTGTGTGCTATTTGTCTCTTTCTAACATACGGCACAAAACTGTGTAAATGTAAGAGATGAGTAATATTTGTCTTTTGGCATATCACAAGGTGGTCAGTATATGAATTGATTGAATTGTCATTTTGGTTAAAAATTAAAAATGGTTAAAAATATATAACACGGCTAAATTCTATAGTACCTTGTATCGAAGATAGACCATCCGAGTTTGAACTATTTGAATTATTCGTATAATATTTGTTTGTGCGTCCCGTGGCTAGTAATATTTTGATGATATTTTATTAATATTTAAGTGATTAGAAAGCAAGAATTCTTTAGGTATTTACAAATAGTGTGTGTTTGTGCACTCCGTAACACAATGTCTTGTGTAGTTTGGGGCTGCAAGTCTCATTCGTCGCGAAAGGAAAACAATCAAAATTTATTGACCTTAAATTGGCATGTTTTCTCATATTGTTACTTGAATGTGAGCTAATAAGTACACTTATATACATATGAAATATCGCTGAATCATTTTGTAGAAAAATAATACGTAATATTAACTTCACTTTTATGTTTTAGCGATTTTTAGAAAATTACTTTCAGGTTCTCTTGATCATGGGTAGTGTTGTTAAATTTTGTCGATATTTTTATTTAACAGATTTCCTAAAGACAATGTATAAAAAACATATGGATAAAGTATATTGTCAGACGAAATTGGAGTCCAAGAAAGCATAGTCAAATTTGCTCCAGATATTTTCCATCAGATTAATTTTGTATGTACTTAGTAGTAAAACTATGAAATGGAGACGTCATGACGTAAGTCAAGTTATTTAATGAAAGGAAATCTTTAAACTAAAATATTATTTATGAAAATAAAAACGTATTTAATTTCTTAACTATTTCTTTAAGGAATCCTTGACACGGATGCCAAGAACAACCAGTTCAGATGATTTTTTTCAAAGAATTAAAATATTAGATCAAGATAAGAACTTGAAAGAGTCAAAAAGGTAAAATATCAAAACGCCGCCTTCGAAAAATTTACATTCTAAGCCCGGCCGCACATCAAGCGTAATAAATCTATCGAAAAATGTCTTAACAATAAATTATGGTCAAATGTTAATGTTTTTAGTTTAATTTCCAAGCATATGTACCAATAGTAGTTTTAGCATTCACGAATTTATCCAAGGTTCAAAATCCATGAGGGTTAAATTTTCGGGTAAGTAAATTAAATATGAGATTAACCTCAAGTACCTCTAAGCGATGCGATAAAAAATGAATTAAATCTAAGCGATGAAATAAAAGCAGTGTGTCTTCGATTTCCTTCCCATAGAATTTGTGAATCTCTGCAATAGAAAAATTCCAACATTTTAGATAACGGGAAATACCCGTCACTTAAATAGTCCAAATTTTAGGGTTCCGTACCTCAAAAGAAACACTGAACCATTATAGGATCACTTACCCTGCGTTCCGTAAAACGATAAAAGTGATAATATCGCGAATCCGACCAAAGTCACAACATACACTACTGATTGAATAGCCCTTATATTTTGTGACGATTTAATTTGGTCGGATTCGCGATATTATCGCTTTTATTGCAATTCGGAACGCAAGGTTTATTGTCCGTTTGTCTGTCAAGACTATCTTGGAAACGCGTGAAGGTATCGAGTTGAAATTAAAACCATAGGTATAATTACTCAGTTCTACACTAACAAGTTCTAGTCCCTTGAAGATGTGAAAAAATCAAACTTCTAAGTTAACAAAAAAGGTACGGCCGTTTATGTCGCCAAAAACGTATATCGTACCATCAGTTCAAGAAAGGCATAAGTGTTCTTATGTTGAATTTTAGGTAATACATGCATTGAAAAGAGCAACTCAAACTACGTATGGTGAATTTATTTGGTATTTTTATCATTAATCTTGGTGATTTTATTCAAGAAATACTAAAATACGTTGTTAGACTTCAGAGATTTTTTTATTGGGAATAAAAAGAATACATTGACTTACGCCAAATTATTTACAATGATCAAAACATAAAGACTTATATGATATTTATGTGTACCTTAATTTATTCTCGGAGTAAAGTAACAGTTTTAATAGACTTTATGCATTTTTTTTTATTTTTCATTTCACAGTTATGCACGATAATGTTGTTTATTCATACATTCAAAAATTGTTTAGTTATCCATAAACAGTTTTATTTACCAAAATTTTTATTTTTTCTTGAGCAGTAACGATTACTGCGTTCTTGCCTTGGAAAGAAATGTAGGAACTATAAGTAAATATTGTTACGTTTGGTTATTTCTTTTAAATTCTGAGTAATAGTGAGTACGTCGGTGCGGGACGAGGGAAAGGGCGTGGTAATCGCGCTCTCTCCACCCGCGCGCTCGCGCTGCACTGCAGTGTTTGCTGTGAAGTCAAGGTAATACATAGTGTTAGTATACGCTACTGAATACCTATTCCAAACAAACTTAATATCATGAACAAAGGCACAGAACCAACCTTTGTAAGCTCTAGGTATCAAACCATCATTGACATTACTTTGGCAACACACACGGCGGCGAACCTTATTAAAGGTTAGCATGTATCGAGCGAGCCATCCTTCGCGGACCACCGTCGAGTGTGTTTTCAATTGCTCTATGAATTACCAGACCCTGCTCCTTATCGCAACCCCCGTAAAACAAACATAGCAAGGTACACTAACACATAACAAAAGCACTAGACGAAACGTATGGCAGCGGCGAAACACCTAGCACGAACAGTATTGAAGAAAAAGTACAACTCCTCACTTCAGCAATAGTCAGAAGTTACGAGTTGGCATGCCCGATGTCTATACCAAAAGACCTCAACAAGAATCTCTGGTGGGGCCAGAACTTGAAAGGCTGCGGAAAAAAAACTTAGGGCACTCTTCAAAAGAGCAAAAAATACAAGAACTCCCGATGACTGGGACAACGATGCGCAGAGACACTACAAGAAGAGGATCAGATTCCAGAGAACGGAAGCCTGGCAAAACTTCTGCAGCAGCATAAACTCAACAAACCAAGCCGCCAGAATAAAGAAAGTATTGTCCAAGGGAAACACAGACCTCCTTGGCAACATCAAAAAAGTCGACGGCACTTATACTAAATCTGAAGAAGAAACCAGTGCGGTAATGCTGAAAACACACTTTCCCGATTGTCAAATCGCGTCACACCTGGAATGGTCCGACGAGCACTACAGCACCCCGTCAACCGAAAAATGGGAGGCTGCCTGCAAAGTAGTAACTGCGGATAAAATAGAGAAGGCTATAAAGAGCCTCAAACCCTTTAAATCCGCAGGACTGGACGGAATATTCCCAGCGCTGCTACAATGGCAGCCTAACTTAGTAATAAAACACGAACCTATATTTAAGGCTTGCATAGCCTTCAAATATATTCCCAAACAATGGAGAGAGGCGAAGGTAGTATTCATACCCAAACCAGGGAAAGAAGACTACACTACGGTGAAATCCTTCAGATCAATAAGTTTAATATCATTCCTGCTCAAAACACTGGAGAGATTGGTAGACAGACACCTAAGGGATGGAGCACTCCAAGAAAGACCTTTACATCCCCAACAACACGCCTATCGGAAAGGCAGGTCCACAGAGTCGGCACTACATATGGTGGTCCGTAAAATACAGTCGGCCATACACAACCAATCCTCAACCCTAGGTGCCTTCATAGACATAGAAGGAGCCTTCGACAAAACAATGCACAATGGCATTAACCACGCCCTTCAAAAGTACGATATAGAACCAGCAGTAATAAAATGGATCACCGAGCTGGTAAGCAAGAAGGCAGTTCAGATAGTGGGGAATAACACCGTTAGAGCAAAAGTGGTTAAAGGATGTCCCCAAGGGGAAATAAGCAGTTGCTTATTTAATTTTTATAAAGCAGAAGCTGACAGAGGCCTTACATCTCTTTCATTATATTCGGACAACTGTTCTGGTCAGAACAGAAATATATTTGTTTTTACTATGTACCTATACGTATCACGAACTTCAAACATAGAAATTGTTCATAGAGTTTTACAAACTGGTCATACGCAGAACGAGGGTGACTCTATGCATGCTTGTGTAGAAAAAAATATGAAGAACAAAACAATTTACACACCTGCCCCCCTAGACAAGACGTTTTTCGATAATCGCTAACGCAATCGCTAGAAGAAAAATGTATGCGATTTGACATAAGCTGTCGCTTAGCTTTCGAGCGCAATTGTCAAATCTCATACATTGTCCATTTAGCGATTGCGTTAGCGATTATCGAAAGGCATCTTGTCTAGGGGGTCTGACCAGTTATCTATCTATCTATATAAATAAAAATGGATCTTCGAAATGTATGTACGCCCATAACTTTCGAACGACTGCACCAAATTGCGTGATTCTTGGTTTTATGTATTCGTTATTGTTAGGACAAGGTTTGTATAATATAAAAATTACAATAATTTAAACAAACATTTGTAATTTAGTTAAAGAACATGGCGATACAAAGTACGCCGGGTCAGCTAGTATGAAATAATTATGAACTTTAAAGTTCACAATAAATTTATAATTAATGAAATGTCACAGGCAGATTTTTACAATTTTAAAACTCAAGTAGCGTCTAATAAAAATTGGTTGCAAGATACAAATGGAAATAAAATATTTTTTTTCAAATTTACAAGCTTTTGCTTCTTCAGATAAAGATTAACCTTTCCCATTGTGATAGGAAGACAGATAATTTTACATTATGTCAGGCAAATATAAGGCTTTCATAAGGTTTCTAAACTTTCATAAGGCTTCTAACTTAAAACTAAATAATTACGTAGTTACTATTAAAGGGTAATTCTTCTGTGATGATGATAAAGAACTGCAATAATATATTGTAAACTTAAGGTTAAAATAATTGTTATTTTCTGTTCGTGTCTTTGTAAAATGTGTTTAATTGACTCGTATTAAATAACTTATTGAAGCAAAAATAAAGAAGTTAAAAAAGATTACTTGTGAATTTCTAAAAAAGTATTAGTAGATTTTATGGAAAACTAAGTTTGAGAATTAAGACTTACATTATTAGTAGAAGTATAAGAGTTTTTTTAACAGCGGTTTTCTTTGACTATTTTTTTAAGATTGATTTTTAATTTTATCACAAATAATAATTATTAGGTATTTCATTAAAATATTTTCCTACATTCTTTGATTTCGATTGAATTTTCATCATCATCATAATAAGAAAATGATTACAAGTAATGAAGATAACTAATGTTTTTATTTTTAATATTGATACTTTTAAGTATAAAGACGTCTTAGAAGTTATTGAAGTGGAAAATATTGTTTCATTTTTAAACAGCTGTTAATTTTTTATTATATTGTTTGACGATTTTTCTTGATTTTATTATGGAAGCTATAATTATCGTTATTGTATTGAAAATTTTGTAGAACAGAGTACAATCTTTGAATTTCATAATATTTCTTATAATGTTGATAATTAAGAAAAGAAATGATAACAAAATCTTTATGACTTTTTTTGCTGTGCCAAAAAAATATATCACTACAAAACAACTACAGATACACAAAAAATATATTTCTGGGACAAATAATAAAACATGGTTACATTGTTTACTAGATTGAATGTAAATAATTTACGAAGATAATAAAGTCATAAATTAGGGATACGAAGTCAAAACAAAAAAAAATTAAAGGCAAAAACGCTGTAATGCCATTTACTCTGTCCACAATTGTAGAGTAAAAAAACTGTAATAGATTTTACTTTAATTAGGTATTACATTTTTAGCGGAAAAGGAACATAAAGACTAATGATTGGGAAATCCTTTTTTTAACTTATTCGAAAAAGTAGCGTAAAAATTTAAACTTAATTTATTTCAATAATTATAAATGTTTACATTAATAAAAATTTGTGATAACCTGCATTAAATTTTTATCAATTTATTTATGTAAAAATCAGCTTCCTATCTTGTTTGGAATTTTTTTTATAGACATTTAAACAGTTTTTTTGCTCTCCTGTAAAGTTAACATTTTCATCTTATGCTTTTCTTGCTCTGAGGGTGCGATATTTCGACATTCTCACGGGCATCAAAATGTATAGGGTACTTTTCGTTGATCTAGCTAGAACTATGAAATTTGTGAAGTTATATAGTCTTACACTACAAGTCAGGGAAAATCTCAAACTCCACATTTGTAATTAAATTTTCATAAAAAATTTTGTCTCTATTTAAAGTACTTATAGCCTACAATTTTATACGGGACCCTCGGTGGGCGAGTCCGACTCGCACTTCCCGCTTTTAGTCTCATGAACGGCCAGCCTGACCATACCAAAGAGACACAGCAGCTATTAGCTGGATAAGTTACATAAGAAAATCTACCCTTAATTATTTATGTTATATTTCTCGTAATAAATACATTTTAGTATTAGGGATCTATTAAATACCTACATAATATAATTATCGACGTTGAAACTAGGTGAGTGATGAGCACGACATCACTGGGAGAAGAACTGACAAGCGAGAATTAGTGACGACCTACAAAATTTCGAAACATCTTGCATATACGTGTCTCTGTCTAACTTCTATTAGCAGCGCCTAATGTCAAAGTGAGTCAAATATATTAAGTTCAGTAGCTATTTTTACTAGGTTTCTATGCTTTAGTTATTCTTCTGAGGTTTCTATGCTTTAGTTATTCTTCTGAGGTATAACCTATCTTAGTCTGTGCCGACTGTCTATTCTATAGGTACTTAGATAAAGAATGAATAGATAGGACGTGACCGTATACCCGTAATGTCGCATTTACACATGCGTGTTCGCCATTCGACGAAACATTCGACGAAACATTCGTGTGGCGTTTACACATTCGTGTTCGCTATTCACCTCGTCATTCGACGAAACATTCGTACCTACGAGTGCCACCGCGAACTACTGTTCACACATTCGCGGGTGATTCATTTTGATATTAGCACACGAACACGGAGGACGTGAAAATAATGGCGGCATGCGTGCTACATTTTAGTTTTTAATAATTTAAGCTTTAATGTTACAAACATATGGCGGACTTAGCGATAAACATCGCTCTCTACCAGTCAACCATTAGGCTAAGGAGAGAAAGTAAATGACGGCATAAGAAAATAAATGTAATAAATGACAATGATTGTTATATTCAAATAATATGATATTAAGAAAAAAACATACATACACGCACATAACACTCACATATACATATTGTATATGTGTGTGTGTGTAAGTGTTATGTAAGTAATGTGTATGAATGTGTTTATATATACACATACATACTTGCATATACAGCGCGCGACAGAGCGTCGGTGGCGCAGTGGACTCGGCACTTGCCTTCCAATCGGGGGGTCGGGGTTCGAGACCCGCCATGTACCAATGTGTTTTTCGTTTCGAATTTCATTTGTCTGACGCTCCTACGGTGAAGGAAAACATCGTGAGGCAACCTGCATACATCTGCGAAGAAGTTCAATGATGTATGTGAAGTCGACCATCCGCACTGGGCCAGCGTGGTTGACTAAGGCCTAATCACCCTAATATAGGGTAGGCTCGAGCCCCTCGGTGGGGACGTATATGGGCTGTGATGATGATGATGATGATGATATTGAAGTCGGTACGAAACGATGATCTCTTATAAAGTCTTAAAATTGACACCGACTTCAAAATAGAAGTGTGATGTTGTCAGTACCTATTCTTATATTATTTTTACCTTTTCAGTGTTTTTGAAGTCGGTTTTTATTTTTAACCGACTTCAAAAAGGGAGGAGGTTCTTAATTCGATGCGAATGTTTTTTTTGTGTGTATGTTATGCGATTACGCCGCCAATTGTGGACTGATTTTCAACATTCTTTTTGTATTCTCTGATAATGGGATCTCATGAAAATCGATGGAAACGCTAATGAAATACCAGCTCACTGATGAGCTGGTATTAAATTAGGGTTTTTGTTT
Source organism: Schoenobius gigantellus (assembly GCA_963935595.1). Classification (NCBI taxonomy): domain Eukaryota; kingdom Metazoa; phylum Arthropoda; class Insecta; order Lepidoptera; family Crambidae; genus Schoenobius; species Schoenobius gigantellus. The sequence goes on along the minus strand of OZ012544.1, from coordinate 12,255,068 downwards.
TTACTAAAAAGATTTCATTCACTAAAAAGTTAAAAATAAAAAATATTTTACAAAAAATAAAAACCGACTTCAAAAACGCTGAAAAGTTTAAAATAATATAAGAATAGGTACAGACAACATCACACTTCTATATTGAAGTCGGTGACAAATTTTAAGACTTTCGAGGAGATATCGTTTGGCACCGACTTCAATATAGAAGTGTGATGTTGTCTGTACCTATTTCTTATATTATTTTTAACTTTTCAGTGTTTTTGAAGTTGGTTTTTATTTTTTGTAAAATATTTTTTATGTGTAATTATGATTGCGATGTTTTGGGTTCCAAATGAGCTCTTCTCTATAATAAAGTTCTAGGAATTCTAAAATTCGCACTTTACTCCACTCTAATTTGTCTACACGTTCGGTTGGGTCGGGCGCTAGCAGTCAACTAAATGCATGCGAATGTGTAAACAGTAAGTTCGTGTTCGCCATTCGTGCCCTTTGATTCGCGTCCAAAAAACCGCGCCCGACGCGAACTCACGAATCGCGAGGCGAATGGCGAGGCGAATAGCGAACTTACTGTTTACACATGCGTGTTCGTTATTCGCCTCGCGATTCGCGCGAATGTGTAAACGCGCTATTTCGCGCGAATCTCGAGGCGAATTGCTAGGCGAATAGCGAGGCGAATAACGAACACGCATGTGTAAACAGCTAGTTCGTTATTCGCCTCGTGATTCGCGCGAATGTGTAAACGCGGTGTAAGGGACAGACATAGATGACGTCATACCTGCCTTAAGTAGATGGGTATACCAGTGTTGCTTTAAGTTTTACCCTACTTTATGTTTATAGTAGCTTTTACCACTATAAACATAAAGTAGGGTTGATTGATCTACGTATTTTTTTTGAGACATTTTAATGAGCGCCCCTCGCTCAATAATATGTCTCAAAAAATAAAAGTGGGAGGAAGTTGCGATTTTTTTTATTGAATTCTTCATTCAACCTTCGCCGCAGTCTAAAGTTATTTACACTTTTAAATAAAACTACACTTTTCGGATTTACTCGAGTATATTTCGTTTTAAAACATTTTACTATTATTTATTTAAGCTATTATGTAAACATCTTTACAAATATAAGAAAAAATATTAGGAATCATCATCATTATCCACACGCGTCCACTGCTGGACATAGGCCTCTCCAAGTGCTCGCCACTGAGCACGATCCGCGACCACTCGCTTCCAGCTTTTGCCAGCTAGGTACCTTGCGAAGATCGTCGCTCGATTAAGAATACAGCGGGCAATAATCATTGTTTTTTCTTTATCTCTGCAGTTTATTTAAAATCCAATATTTACACATTTACTAAATATTTAGAAAATGTATAATATTAAATTTTAAATAAACATTTTCTAAAATTAGATTTCAATAGCACCGTTATTGTCATCGAATAAAGGACTTCGGCTTACAGAGATAAAATTCACTACAATACAGGTAAAAATTCACTTGGGCTGGGTAAGTTCAAGAATTGAACTACTGATACCGCACTTGTCACACAATTCCATATACAAACTATTTTTTTGATTGTGATATATGTCTAAACTGACAATGGACTCAATTCTGTGTGCCCGCCGTCTAAATAACCTAAAACTAAAATTTCTAAATTTAAACTTAATTTAAATGGCCGGTTAAGCAAGTGCTATTCTACGGTGACAGGCCAACTAAATTTAGGCAGAGCTTAAGCGTAATTCTAAAATGTCTAAGATTAGTTTTAATTGTGTTTGTGTTGCTGTCGTAAAAATATTAAAAGTAAATTAATGGATGGATCTTGTTGTGAACACAACAGAGAAACTAAAACGGGTTTATGTTTATATCAGTTAATACATTTAATGTACATTTTTATCCTATTTTTAACAATATAATTCTAATTACTAAAAAAATATTTTTATTTTCCTGTTCATTTAAGGCGAAAATAATCAATATGGGCAAAATTAAAATTTCTACCTCATTTGTTATCTGGATTTGTATTTTTCATTACCAAAATGGCGGATTTTAGCAAGGTTCTAATTTTAATCGGGATGATTTTAGTCGCCGCTAAAATTAATCAGTTTAGGAAGTTTACGCGTAAAAATCTCATGTCTGGAATAGCGTTTGGACGGCTAAACCTAAGTTGAATTGACCGTCTAAAATTAGAAACGTCAGATTCAAATTAGCAATGTCAGTTGAATTTGACAGTTACCGTAGAATAGGAAAATGGTTTAGCGACACCTAAATAAAATTAGGAAATTTAGCGGCTGCTTCAGAATTGAGTCCATTGTCTTTATATTTAATTGTACCAAAGATCATCCTACAGAAGACATGGCCAAGGAAACTTACCTGGGATGAGGAACTATCAGATGATCTAGCAGTCGAGTTTGAGGCATGGTTAACCCAAGCGCACTTGATTAATCAAATATCTATTTCGCGACCATTGGCTTCATTTTCGCTAAAGGTAAGTGAAAATTCACTTCATATCTTCTGCGATGCGAGTCAAATTGCCTATGCAGTGTGCATTTTCTTACGAGCGAAGTTTGGGGATCACGTGGACTTAACTCTTGTACAGGCTAAATCTAGAGTCACGCCTATTAACAGAGCACATAAAATAACGGTGCCACGTCTCGAGTTAATTGCTGCGACTTTGAGTGTTAGACTAGCTAAGACTGTGATAGAATCTTTGGCTTTAGAAAATTGTAAACTTTATTATTGGTCCGATTCTAGTGTCGTGTTAACATGGATCAAGGGGAACGGCGATTGGAGTGTATTCGTAGCAAACAGAGTTAATGAGATAAAATCACTTACCGCAGCATCCGATTGGCGTCACGTACCTGGAAATTTAAACCCAGCAGACTTACCTTCGAGAGGGATATCTCCTAAGGGGCTACTGGAAAGTCACTGGTGGGAAGGTCCGGACTGGTTACGTTTAGACGAACAGAACTGGCCTGTTGCTGCATTTGAAACCGATCTCAACGAAGTTAATAAAGAGCGAAAGAAATCAGTCACAACCATGGTTACAGAATGTGACTATTTTCTAGCAAAATTACGCTATTTTTCTGTATACTCAAAAATTGTCAGAACGATTGGCTGGATGTTAAGACTCAAAAGGAAACCAAGTCTATTAGTTAAAGAAATTAATTATGAGGAGTTCATTTATGCAGAAAAAACTCTTTTCAGGTTAATTCAAGAAAGGTATAGAGATGAGCTGCAACATAGCAACATTCAAACATTTATTGACGATGAAGGAGTTATGCGGCTGAAAACTAAACTTGTTTTAGGCAGCGATACCTGGGATTTCAAGTACCCCATTGTTCTTCCAGGTAACGAGCCCATCGTTCAACGTCTTGTTTCGCAGCGTCATGTTATTCTACAGCATTGTGGTGTACAAACGCTGATGTGTAACTTACGGGAGCGGTATTGGATCATTGGTTTACGTAGGCTATGCAGAGGAGTAGTTTTTGCTTGTGTTAAGTGCAAACGGTTCAAAGCTAAGTCTTATAAGCCTGTGACGGGTAGCTTGCCTGAAGAGCGTATGACGGCCAGTTCTGCGTTTGAAGTTTCGGGCGTAGATTTGGCTGGACCTCTTCTATTAAAGTCAGGATGTAAGGCTTGGATCGTTTTTTTCACTTGCGCCACGTACCGCGCAGTGCACTTAGAAGTCGTTGAGACATTGTCGACTGCTGATTTTGTTATGGCGTTAAGACGGTTTGTAGCGCGTAGAGGCAGAATTTCATGTTTATACAGCGATAACGCTACTAATTTTCGTGGTCTCGATAATGCTTTCAGCTCTATAGATTGGAATGAAATTCTTTGTTTCTCCTCTATTGAGCGGATAAAGTGGAACTTTTTGCCGCCTAGTGCCCCTTGGTGGGGTGGGTTTTATGAACGTTTAATAGGTGTAGTAAAATCGTTGCTTCGGAGAATGTTAGGGCGCGCTTCGCTTTCTTTAACAGAGTTAACTACGATACTTTGTGATTGTGAGGCTACGATCAATAATCGACCACTTACTTACGTAGACACGAGTGTTGATGGTTTGCGTCCTTTAACGCCCGCCATGTTTTTTCGACCTTTATTTCAACACGATGTATCAGATCTTGATCAAGTTGATAGTAAGACTTTGAATATCCGTGCAAGGTACTGTCAAACTTTACGTGAAGGATTCCGACAGCGCTTTAGATCCGAATACTTAAGCACTCTTGTGCAGCCTAGAAATCATAAACTTCGTGATTTGAGTGTAGGTGATGTTGTACTCGTCGAAATTGACGACCGTCGTAGAGTCAGTTGGCCGATTGGAGTGGTGACCGAAATTTTTCCAGGTAAAGATGGAATTTCGAGAGTAGCTAAAATCCGCACAGCCACCGGGGAGAAGGTAAGACCTGCTCAACGACTATTTTCTCTTGAGATTTCTTCTGCTAATACTTTCACACCTCCTGAATCTACAGTGACGACTAATGACAACAGTACTACGTCCGACACGACTACTGGAAACACAGAACACCCTAAGCTTTATACGACACGGTCTGGTAGAGTGGTGAAGCCACCCAGTAGGCTAAGTGATAATCACTGAATTATTTCATTTGTTTATTCTGTTCATTTTAGTTTTAGTTTTTACTTAACTTCTCTGTGACTTAATTTCATTACTTATATAAATTATAAGTCATTTAAGATAGTATTGTATTTAGCTAAGTTAACCATCCGGTTTCTTTTGCCGGGGAGTGTCACACAATTCCATATACAAACTATTATTTTGATTGTGATATATGTCTAAACTGACAATGTCTTTATATTTAATGAAGTGAATAAATTGTACTAAACCAGTTTACTTCTTTTCTATATTAATAAAATTATAGCACTCAATATGGTGCTAAAAGCCCAAAGTTGGTAAGCTTGCTCACAATGTGGAAAAAAGATCTGGCAAAGAACGCAAGATGCCGATGTAGATAGCTGGTTATTCTTAGTTGCCCGTGTTGCCACCCCCAACCTCGCCCCCGCTGGCGGCAACTTGGAAATAGCGCAGGACAAGACCAATTTGTAGATCTCTGAGGAAGATTATGTTCTGTCAAGTACCTATATAATTAATTAGAAACACTTGTTCGGTGCATAGAGCTATATCTACATCCTATGTGTTCTTGTTAAATATTCAGACAAAATAGAGATGACTTATTTCATTTGGATTAAGCCAGATTACTAGCTATGGCACAAAATTGCTAATAAATATAAAAAATATAATACCAATTAATCATCATTTTAAATACCTAATACTAAAACTAAATTTTGAATTAAGTTCCTGAACAATCTTAAAACTAACATTAGCTATTAAAATAAAACACTGAGCGTCCAGTTTAATCACTTATCACTCATTATGTGTTTTCTTAATCTCAAAAACTTTGTTCTGTCTAGTCCTTTAGTGAGTATATCGGCTAAATTTGCATTAGTAGGACAGTAAAATATTTCAATGAAGTTCAATTTTCTCTTTAATAAAATGAAATTTCACATCAATGTGTTTGCTACGACGATTTAGGATTCCATTTTTGATCAAAACTATTGCAGACTGATTATCGACATATAATTCTGTCTTTGGAGTTATACCAGTAATCTCTCTAAGCAAACTCTGTACATATAATAAATCTTTGATACATTCGGCAGCCGAGATATATTCTGCCTCTGTACTTGATAAGGCCGTTACAGATTGCTTCCGTGAAGACCAATGGATTGGTCCACCGCCATACAGAATTACAAAACCAGTTGTACTTTTTCTAGTATCAGGATCACCCGCAAAATCTGCATCACAGTACGCTCTCAATACTTTGTCATTACTACGAGAATACTGTATACTAGAATATATTGAACTTTTTAGATACCGGAAAATATTTTTAATATTATTGAAATCATTAATATTAGGACATTCCTGATGTCTACTACAGTACCCAACATGAAAGGAAACATCTAACCTTGTTTTATTTACTAAAAACAATAATGAGCCAATCAACTGTCTATAACGATGTACATCATCACTATTCCCTTTCCCCTCTTGATGTACATCAATCAAAATATCTGGATAGACACATTCTTTTAAATGATTATATCCTAAACTTTCTAACATTTGTCCAATATATGATTTTTGATAAATTTTTATGTAATTATCTTGAACCAAAATATCAAAGCCAATAAATTTTTCTATTTTATCAAATTTTCTCATTTCAAATTTTTTCTCCAAATTAAGAATTATCGAATTTAAGTCTGATTCGTTATTCCCTATTAATAATCCATCATCAACATAGATAGCTAAATAAATTTCCTTACCTTTACACTTAAACAAACATGGATCTAACTTTAATTGTTCAAAACCTAACTTTTTAAGGAAATCAGTTAATTTTATGTTCCACATTAAAGGTGCTTGTTTCAATCCATATAAACTCTTTATTAATTTGCAAATTTTATTATTTTCTGCTTTATAGCCCATTGGAATTTCCATATATACATCCTCTTTTAGATCACCATACAAAAATGCTGTTTTCACATCAAATTGCTTAATTTTATACCCTTTCTGTCCAGCAATAGACAATAAAATTCTCACACTAGTAGTGTTAACAACAGGACTATATGTTTCTTTATAATCAATATTATATTTCTGAAGAAAACCCCTAGCTACTAATCTCGCTTTATATCTACCACCCGGTTTTATACTCGAAATAACTTTTCTATTTTTGGCTTCTGCCCTATCTACTAATACCCATGTTTTATTTTTATCTAAGGAGTCTTTCTCCTCCTTAATAGCTTGTTTCCATTTTTCTTTTTCATCACACTGTAATACCTCATTATACGTTAAAAATGACATATCTAAATCATAATCCTCGAACCTTTTCGGTAAACGTCTATTCCTCTCAGGCAAAACTCTCCTTTGTAAATTTTCCTCCAACTCATTCATAAAACTTTCATCGCAACTATTAATTTCTCTATTTTCATCATTCCTACCATTATCTACAATCTCATTATTTTCATTAATATTCTTACTATTCCTATCATCTCTACAATCAGTTTCATTCTCAATCAACACCTCTTCACAACAATCCATAAAAATATCATTATTTTCATAATTAACCCTTTCTTCATCAACTACTGTATCCTTATTACAAACTCTATTCTCAATACAAACTCTATCTTCACCAAAGATATCCTCTACATCAACAATCCTATCTTCATCGACAGTCCTATCTGCATCCTCCTCTATAGTATTCCTCTTTCGTCTTGTTTCACTGCTTCTAACTCTATTTCTATTCTCAAAATTAACACGTCCCCTCTCAAATTCAACATTTTCTGTTGTTGTTCCTCTCACAAAACTATCTCTCCTTTCCTCCTCTAAACTTTCATTATCATCAAATAAATTCATCAAATCGTTTCGTTTTGTTTGTTTCCTACACTGTTTTAAAAATATTTCAATCTTATCTCTATCATTAATAAACCTAACATCTCTCGAATAATAAACTTTGCAATCTACCGGATCCCAGATTTTATATCCATTATTTGTATATCCAACCAAGAGCCCTTTATTACATCTAGAGTCTAATTTCCCAATTTTATAATTTATTTTAAAATAAGCCAAAGATCCGAATATGTTTAAATGTTTCAAATTTGGAACCCTGCCGAACCATAATTCTGCCGGTGTCTTATCATTAATAGAGTTCGATGACCTATTCAATAAGTAAGCTGATGCCATAACCGCTTCACCCCATAACTCTTTTGGCAAAACATTATCAAACAAAAGCGCTCTTGTTCGCTCCATAATAGATCGGTTTAAGCGCTCAGCTTTGCCATTTTGCTGTGGGCTATTAGGTATCGTGTAGTCAATGATAATTCCTTTATCCAGACAGTAGTTTTTAAATCTGTGACTAGAATATTCACCCCCATTATCACATCGAAACGTTTTTACTTTTGTGCCAAAATGATTTTCTGCTAAGGCAATATAATTTTTAATTTTGAAAAAGGCCTCATCTTTTGTTTTTAGTAAGCAAACCCGTGTAAAATGTGTGTAATCACCCAAAAATTTAATAAAATATTTATATCCATCCCATGTTTCTACATCAACTGGACCACAAATGTCACTATGAATGATTTCAAGTGCATGCTTGGCTCTATGTCTAACTGTATTAAATAGTTTCCTACACAATTTGGCTTGAATGCAGATTTCACAGTTGTCAACCTCCTTTTTTATTTCTGAATTCATTCCATTAACGATATTTTTCGTTTTCAATATTGAATCATGACCTAATGCCATATGCCAAAAGTTAGAATTTTTTATAAAGTTTACAAAGTTATCGACTGACCTTGTAATCTGCACATCATACCTTGCAACCCGAAGTCTCACGTAAAACAATCCATCTCGGTCACAGGTGGCAGTCAGAATACATCGGCCATCAAATGCATCAAAGATGTTACATTTCATCATCACAGCCCATATACGTCCCCACCGAGGGGCTCGAGCCTACCCTATATTAGGGTGATTAGGCCTTAGTCAACCACGCTGGCCCAGTGCGGATTGGTCGACTTCACATACATCATTGAATTTCTTCGCAGATGTATGCAGGTTGCCTCACGATGTTTTCCTTCACCGTAGGAGCGTCAGACAAATGTACATATGAAATTCGAAACGAAAAACACATTGGTACATGGCGGGTCTCGAACCCCGACCCCCCGATTGGAAGGCAAGTGCCGAGTCCACTGCGCCACCGAAGCTTCCGAATGTTACATTTGTTTCTGAAAAATTCAATTTTACAATTATTTTCTACTAGTTTTGAAATTGAAATTAGATTCTTTTTCAGTTTTGGTACTAAATAAACATTTTTGAGTATAATATTTTCAGATTGGCAATGTATATCTCCAATAGTGTCTACTACATGTACATTACCATCAGCTGTCAATATCTTATAATTACATTTTTGATAATTTGTAAACACATGCGAACAATTTATAGTATGACATGTAGCTCCCGAGTCCAAAACAAATTCATTTTCCTCTTCATTTTTTAAATTTTCAATATTACTTACCGAATTTTTTCCTCTATTTAAACAAAATTTGCTAAAATGTGAATTATTCCTAAAAAATATACAATTATTTTTTTCTGAACAATCTGTGTTCTTATGTCCAAATCGGTTACATTTAAAGCATTGTAAATTTCTATCTCTTCCAAAATGATTTCTGTTGTTTTTGCAAAATTTCGCTATATGTCCATTCTTTCCACAATTATAACATTTTTTAACTGTCAAAAATACATTTTGCTCATCTGTCATTTTGACAGGTTCAGTTATTTTTGGTTCAACAATTTTTGATTTAATTTTATTTTCTAATAGTATTCGGTTCATTAAATTTGAAATCGTTTTCTCCTCTCTGCTTGTTGACTCCCATGCTGTTCTCAGATTTGAATAATTTTCTGGTAGACTACATAAGATTTTACTCATCAATTGATTATCTTTAATATCGAAGCCAAGAGATCTAATTTTCCTCTTTTTCTGCGTATCCTCATTTCCCAAAAATATTTGATCAAATTTGTGTATCATTTCTTTTGCTGTTTCACAGTTAATAATATGGTTTATATATTTGTCACTAACAGAACAAATGATAATATATTTAGCCTTAGCATCCTTCGTTGTAAAATTTTTGTCATTTGCGCCATCTTTTTCAAAGACTGAATTTAAATCTTTTGCCGATAAAAGTAATTTAATTTTCCTTTTCCACGTGTTATAATCATTTTCATGATTTAATTTCAAAGTATCAGTATTAGAATTTGAAAAATCGTCAGACATTTTGGAATCTCTTGATTTAAACAGGCTCTATAAAAACTCAACTCTCACTATCGTCACAGTTAAACTGTGCTATCGTCAGAAACTTGCGATGCCCATAACCTCTAAGTGTATTGTTTTAATGCAATGAAATCTCACCTGGATATACAGAAATCTGGATCATATTAACTATCATATTCCTCTTCATAGTCTCATCAATGTAGTTAGGATTTCAGTTAAACAAAAGCACTTATATAAAAAATGTATGTATTTAAAAGGCTAAAAATTCCATTTCAATAAATTTTCACAATTAAAAACGAATTCCCAAAAGCGCAGTGGAAGCGTGCTGGGCCCATAACCTCTAAGTGTATTGTTTTAATGCAATGAAATCTCACCTGGATATACAGAAATCTGGATCATATTAACTATCATATTCCTCTTCATAGTCTCATCAATGTAGTTAGGATTTCAGTAAAACAAAAGCACTTATATAAAAAATGTATGTATTTAAAAGGCTAAAAATTCCATTTCAATAAATTTTCACAATTAAAAACGAATTCCCAAAACCACAAATCTTCAAACAGTGACTTATATATTATGACATCATTATCACAATTTCAAACATCATACCGAATTTGAATTTTAAAGCCATAGAGGAAAATTCCTCCCTACATTGGTATTTTCTGGCCTGAAAAAATCTCCAACGAACAGCTTTTGGAACGCTGCCACGAAAATCCGATCGACCAGCAGATCAAACGCCGCAAGTGGAACTGTATTGGCCACACTCTCCGAAGGGGTCCTGATCATATCCCCAAGCAGGCACTGGACTGGAATCCCCAAGGAAAACGCAAACGTGGCCGTCCTAAGCAAACCTGGTGGCGTACAGTAGCAGACGAGGCCAAACACATCGGCAAGACGTGGAGCGAAATCAAGTGCGAAGCTCAAGATCGATCACAATGGAGGATTACTGTGGACACCCTCTGCCCCACCTGGGGGATATAGGACATTAAGTCAAGTAAGTCAAGCTTTTGTTTTACTAAAATCATAAATGACTAAATTGATAAGACTATGAAGAGAAATATGATAGTTTAATATGATCCAGATTTCTGTATAACCAGGTGAGATTTCATTGCACTAAAACAATACACTTAGAGAAACAAACTATTATGTCGTGTTGTGGCGCGACGCCTTCTGTCGTGATGGTGCGTGTGCACACTAGCGTGTCTCGTCAGAACGCGTTATGACGTTTTTTCTTAATAGTGTCAATCGAAGAGTTGCAGCAGCGCTTGCACGTTCACAATGTTTTCATTTGATTCTGAGAGTGATTTATTTATCTAATATTTATGTCTTCCATATAAATAACATAAAATATAAATTTATGTTATATAAAATAAAATATGCTTATATAACATATAAACATATAAATTCCATATAATTAACACAAAGTCGTGATATTTAGCAGGAGGCTTACATTTTCTACTTGGTTTACAATTTATATTACTTGGTTTGTCATAATCATTAGTCATTATTTTTGTCAATCCTATTTCTAATTTTAGTCCGGGTAAGTTTGTGTCAAGTCCTGTGTTTTATCCCTGTCCAACTCTTCTTTTGTTAGATCATTTCCCATTTCCCTTTGCCTTCCTTCTCCTTTTTCCAATCCAATTTCTCTTAAATCTCTATCTTTGATACGTTGAAAAAAACTTGAATTTCTTCTTATAACTTTACCATCACCTGACTGAGCAACAACTAAGTTTCCTTTTTTTCATATAACTTCATATTGTTCTGCTGAAAATGGAGTTGTTAATTTATTTTCCTTTTTTGTTTAACTAATACCCTGTCTCCTGGGACAATATCTGATACTTTAGCATTTCGTCTTCTATCTGTGTATTCTTTAGATTGGTCTTTCTTGTATCTATCTTTATCTCTCATTTCTTCATCATCTATAGTAGGTTCTAACAAAATTTCAGGTATTTTGGATCTAATACTTCTTCCTCTAAATACATTGCCTGGTGGCAATCCTGTAGTTGAGTGAGGTGTCGTACGATAGGCAAATAAATATACAAGTAATTCCTTTTTCCAGTCAAGCCTTTGATCTTGTGCTATTCGAAGTCTCCGCAGAACCTTTCTGTTCTCATATTCTACCTCACCATTAGCTTGAGGCCATAACGGTGTTGTATGCCTGAGTATAATGCCATTTGTCCTTAAAAATTCTTTAAAACGTTCATCTCTAAAAGCTGGTCCATTATCACAAACAACTTCTTCCATTACTCCTTCACTTGCTATTATCTTTTCTAACGTTGTTATAGTATTTTCAGCAGTCTTGTTCTTTGAAATTTCTACTTAAAATATCTACTATAATAGTCGACTATAAATAAGAGATAATGTCCTGATGGTAGTGGTCCAAGATAATCAATTGCAACTATCTGCCACACTCTGCTGGGTAGTTTTGTAGGCATCATAGGTTCGGGTTGACTTTTCTTTACCAACCGGCATCCTTCACATGTGTCAATCCAATATTCAATGTCTTCGTCCATGTTATTCCACCACACCTTGCATCTAAGCTTAGCCTTCATAGAGTTTATTCCAATATGTCCTTCATGACCTAACTCCAATATTCTTGGACTTAAAGATTTTGGTATGATAATTCTAGTTCCACGTAGTAGTATATCATTCACAACACATAATTCAGTTTTAATTAATTCATATTTTCTTAAATGTTTGTCCCATGTATCACTATTAATAGCTCCAATTACATCATTAAGTTCTGGGTCGTTTAGTGTAGCTTGTACAATTTCATTTAAAGTTACTGCTTCTATTGAATTTTCCACCAAAGCTAATAATCCTTGATCTTCAATATCCTCTGTGGTATTTATATTTTTGTTGTCAATCTGTAGTAATCGCGAGAGTGGGTCGGCAATGTTCTTTTTACCAGGGTTGTATATGACTTGAAATGTATAAGGCTGTAGACGAAAGAACCCACCTTTGTATTCTTGAACTAGGTTTGGAGTGAGTGGAATATATCATTTCTAAAGGTTTGTGATCTGATATAATATTAAATTGTTTGCGTATTAGATACATGTACATATTTTCACACGCCCATACTATTGCAAGTGCCTCTTTTTCAGTCTGTGAGTAACGCTTTTCAGTATCAGATAATGCTTTGATAACATATTTAATGACAATTGGTTGTAATTTGTTTTCAATATTCTGATGTTGAATTAGAACTGCTGCTATTCCCACTGGACTTGCATCTGTGACAAGTGTGGTTTGAGAATTTTTATCATAGAATCCTAATGCAGGGGCTGTCGCTATGAGCTTTTTTATTTCCTAAAATGCTTGATCACATTTACAATCCCAAATAAAGTCTATGTCATTTTTAGTGAGGTGTCTTAAAGGTTTAGATAAAGTACTAAAATTTGATATAAATCTTGCAGAGAAGTTGGCAAGACCTAAAAAGCTTCTAATCTCAGATTTATTTTGTGGTGCCCGAAATTCATGAATTACCTGCTTGCTAGATGTGGTAGGTTTTATACCTGCAGCTGATAAATGATGACCCAGAAATGTTATGTCTGTGACTCCAAAGGAACACTTTTTTCATTAAAAGTTAGCCCATTATCATGTTACCTGTCTAATACCTGTTTCAGTCTCAAATCATGTTCGTTTCTAGTCCTACCTCCAATCCTAATATCATCTTGGCTATTTGCTACTCCTTCTATGCCCTCAAGTAGTTGCCCTATTATCCGTTGAAACATTTCTGATGCACAGCGGATACCGAAGAAGAGTCTTTTATATCTGAACAGTCCTAAGCTTGAATTAAATACAGTGATGAATCTAGATTCTTCAGCCAATTCTAGCTGGCCTCATTGATATAGCCCCATTTATTATCCAAACAAGAGAAGTATTTGCAGCCATTAAGATCATTGAGCAACTCTTCAAATGTAGGTAAGGGTACGCGTTCACGAAGTACAGCTTCATTGGCTTTACGCATATCCACAACGAGTCTATACTGGTTCTTCTCTTCCTTCTGCACAATATGACATGGAGAGACACAGGAAGTCGGTCCAGTTACAGGTTCAATAATGTCAGAGTCAATCAGCTCATTAATAAGTCTTTTCTCTATATCACGCATGTTAAATGGTAACCTATGAACCGGTTGTGCAACAAGTTTAGCCATTAGAATCAATAGGAATTGTAAGTTTAAAATTTTTAAGTTTGCCTACCCCTGAAAATAGCCGTGGGTATTTACTAATGATAACATCTTTACATAAGGGTACACTCTCAACATTATTAATTAACTATCTTTAATTAGGCCGATTCTTAACAAATTTAATTGTGATGAAGTTTCTGCACTGAGAAGAGAATGGCCATATCCCATCATAAACTAAAACAGTAGCTTGAACTTTTATATTGGTATCTGGAGAAAATAAAGTAGTTTTCAAAATGCCAAGTTTAGGAACCTCCTTTCCTCCATAGGTACAAAATTTCTACGGAAAATCAATTTTTAACTTACCATCTATTCCTGACCTTAATAACTTTTTAAAAGTTTCTTTATCAATTATATTAATGCAAGCACCTGAGTCCACGATAAATCCAAATGTTATCTACAATCATGTCATACTTGTTATAACACAATATTTTCTGTAAATGCAATAAGCATTTACAGAAAATATTGTGTTCACTGTAGCACTATCACAATCACTGTTGTCTTCATCTGAGTTTTTTGAATTTGAACAACTTTCTACTACATATCGTATAGCACGTCTCTCCTTTTCTTGCTGTCTGTATTCTTGCACCCGGTCGAATTTTCCAAATTGTTTTTTGTTTTACAATATTTTGCGAAATGTCCTTTTAATCCGATTTATTACAAATAACTTTAGCAGCTGGGCACTGTGGATCATTTGCATAGTGCCCTGTTTTTCCACATCTGTAGCATTTTTGTATATTATACATAACTCTATTTACTTCTCCTGTACTCGAATCATCCAATTTTTGCTTATTACTTGTTATATATATTTTTTCCCAATTTTGCTCTAATTCAAATAATCTTGCTAATTCTAACGCCTGGTCCAATGTCAAGTCACCTCCCTTTCTAAGGTATTTACGTTTGAGCTTGGATAGATGCATTTTTCTTCATTAATTGATCCCGAATTCTTTCCTCAGAATCATTGTAGCCACAATATTTAATCTTTTTTCGTAATTTTAACACAAACAGTTTCCGTATCATCCATTTCTATGGATCTAAATGCCATTCGCTCGTATGATAAGTTGCATTTTGGAATAAAGTACCCGTTGAGGCTTTCTATCGCATTTTGATAAACATCATTGCCGTTATTAACATCACTGTTGTCAATGACCTCAAAGATTTCTTGAACCTCCGGTCCCGCATGGTGTAATAATCCTGATAATTTTAGCTTGGCATCAAGTCCAATTTGCCCTTCTATGTAATATTGGAAATTTCTTAACCAGATTCTCCATCTTTCACTGCAATTCTGCGGGTCACTGCGGATGCGGATCGAAATGAGTTTCCGCAAATGAAGTGTTGATTTCGGATAACGTCATTATTTTCATAGTTTTTCTTCTCGTCGCCATAAAATGTTGAGTCTCTTTCTACTATTAATACACAGTTTTATTAACGAATTTAATCAATACAAAACTCTTTTTCGATTCTCTATTACAGACTAAATAAAAAACTTGTTAATATAGTTTAATTATTGACAAACAGGCTGCGTTCAAACTCTACAGTATCATACAACAGGTTTCGTTGACGCATAAGTTCTATTAAATCCGAAGTCATTTTGATTCGAACGAGCGTACGCCAGCGCAGATACCAACACAATGTTAGGAACACACTACCTACTGTGTTGTGTTGTGGCGCGCCAGAACCCCCACCACCGTTCTGGCGCGATCGCAGTCGAGCGGTCCGCGCCACAACAGATGCCTCCACAACACACCACACTGTACAAATGTGTTTCTAGCCATATTAAATGTATAACGGCGCATCTGTACCGTCATTTGGCGGATCCATCTCGCGTGAGTGTAGTGCAGGTAGTTTCAAAAATAAGACCGAAATATGATTCTATGGAAGCTATTTAATCAATCAAAATCAATCAACGTTAATTACACTTAATAAGAACTACGATGCAAACAGATTAATTGTCGGCGATCCGTCGATAACGTGCAGCCTGTGTTGCTCCCGATCAAGAAGTGCGCCACAGTATGGCTGCCCGTTTGACGTTCCGCCAGAGTGACAGCTGTCACTCTCCGATCGAATGACAACACCACCGGTGCGCTGTCACGGCCATACTGACAATCGCCCGTCCTCGGGCGTAAGAGATTCTGTAACAGACAACCACAAATGACCAACACCACTCGGTCAACCTGACCCCTTTCTCTTATCTCTTTTGAAAGTCTAGGCGATGTCTCACTATGACAGTTCTTATCAAAAATCTGGCAAGGATCAGGCAGACTTTTATTAATTTCAGCACTTTCAAATCTGGACCGGACAAATGCGTCTGCTCCACCACCACACCAGGGTATGGACCAGACAACACCGTCCCTACGACCAGGCTCACATTTCACAATTCTGGACCGGACAAGTGCGTCCCTTCGCCCAACCCGCATGGATATGGGCCGGACAACACCGTCCTTTCGACCAGATTCACGGCTCACAATTCTGGACCGGACAAGTGCGTCCCTTCGCCCAACCCGCAAGGATATGAACCGGACCAGTTTTGCAGTTAGCAATCCTGGACCGGACAAATGCGTCTCTTCGACCAAACCGTTAGGGCATGGACCGGACAACATTGTCCCTCCGACCAAATCCCAAGGGCATGGACCGGTCAATATCGTCCCTTCGACCAGCCTCACAGCTCACAATTCAGAACCGGACACATGCGTCCCTTCGACCAAGCCACGAGGCATGGACCGGACAACATCGTCCCTGCGGTCATGCACATCACGTACAAGCACAATTTTGACTAACCTTCTTTTATTCTCTATGAACTTCGACCTCAACATCATATCTCATGCTATTATTGAAATCTTCAGAGTAGGCAGTTAGAGTTTCAGATCCGATGGACATTGTATCGGAACCAGTAATAGATAATGTGTCAGAGTCATGAGCGGAGACCGTGTCAGAGCAATGGGTGCCTCAACCACATCATCGCGGTTTTCCATATCTTTGTTCTCCGCCGTCATGGCTTCATCCTCACTGAGAATATTCGTTGACATTTCAATTAAGCCCTCATAACCCCCGGGCACTAAACGCAAGTTCTCATGAGCATACTTGAAAACGCGATTTGTCCCGTCAAGACTTTTTAGCTCGTAACGGTAATTGTTAAGGACATTAGTGATTGCTTAAGGCCCTTTGAATTTCCTACTTAATTCAGTTTGGTTTCGCTCAGAATTCTTTAGGAACACAAAATCACCCTTAGCAAAAGGTCTAACCGTAGCTCGACCTCGATTAAAACGTATTGATTCTGACTTTGCAGCCCTTTCTATGTTTCTAGAAGCCTCATCCTGGATAGTTTCTAGGTCTAACCGATTCTTATTGTGGGAATCTGAAGATATTTTATTTAAACCTAAAGACAGTGAACTTGTTCCGAACATAAGCTCGGTCGGAGTATATTTGGTCACAGTGGATTTCGTGCTATTCAATGCCAATTGAATATTGCCCAGTTCATCTCGACACGTTTTATTTGGGTCATTTTCAACAATGGTCAACAAAGCTTTTAAGGTTTTCATGATGCGCTCGACTTGGCCATTCGCTCTACTTGAGCCGGTAGCGATAAAATGAAGGTTAATATTATGATCGGCACAAAAACTCTTAAATTCAGAGCTGGCATAGCACCTACCCTGATCTGCTATAATCCTCTTTGGAGCACCAAATAAGCAAACTGCCTTTTTGAGAGCAGTCACGGCACTGCATTAAGGGATGTTGTATGCTCTAACAGAACATATTTTGTGAAAGCGTCAATGATGACAGAGCAATATTCTTTTTGGTCACTCTTTCCACTCAATTTCCCCGTGAAATCGATGTGGAGAGTATCCACGGCACAGAGACTTTGGGTATAGAATGAAGGCGAACAGGTTGAGCACCCGATGGCTTTTTTGATGCTTTACATACAATACAAGAATCTACAAACCGTCTGACGTGCTTGGACATTTCTGGGAACCAATACTGTTCATAAATCTTATCAAGTGTTTTATCACTTCCCAAATGCTGTATTTCAGAGTGAACATGATTGATAAGGGTCCAGATTAAGGAACGAGGTACTATAGGGAGCCAGGATGTAACTATATTTCTGCAAATTTTCCTATAAAGGATCCCATCCCGCACGTCATATGTACCCGCTACAGCTTCCGGAAGCGCAGAGTTTAGACATTTCGTTACAAGATCTTTAATTTCGCTATCTCGTTTTTGCTCCACTGAAAGCCACCCCGCAGAGTATTCCAGTATCCTGGAGTACTCTGTTCACTTCGTGAAGTTCAACAATATTAACAGTTTTGGAAGCGCCAGTCTTTAGTTTTGGGGTGTTAGATCCCTGAAATGGAAGATTTCGCGAAAGGTAATCAGCATGCTCCATTACCCGACCTTCACGATAAATAATATCAAAATCATACGCTGCAATATTGCCCTCGACTGGAGGAGTTAGGTCACTTTTCGACTTTGACGCAGTCTGTAAAGACAGTAAATTTACGGCCATACAAGTAATGGCGGAAGTGTTCGACCGCACGAACCACTGCCAACGTTTCGAGTTCGTACGAATGATATCGCGATTCGATTTCAGTGCTACGACGACTAAAATAAGCTATGACATGTGGCATAGATTTATTTTTTTGGATAAGAATAGCTCCATATCCTTCGGAACTAGCATCGCAGTGAAGCTCTACCAGTGTAATTCTGGGTTGAATATTGTCAATACGGGTTCTGACGTAAGTATTCTAATTATGGTTTGACAAATGTTCTCATGCAATGCGGTCCATTGAATACTGCCCTTGAATTTAGTAAGTGGATATAAGGGCCCTACGATCCTTGTGAAGTTTGGTACACATTTTTGAAAGTATGAAGCCAAACCAAGGAACTGTCGCACTTGAGTTGCAGTTCTAGGTGGGGGTGCTGTAGCTAGTGCTTCAATTTTAAGAGTTTGGTCTGACTTCACCTGCCTCAATTTCATATCCCAAATAATTTACTTTACGTTTCATGAATTTACAGTTTTGTAATTTGAATGAGAAACCTGCTTGAGATAGGACCCTAAGAACTTCATCAAGTCGCCTCAAGCCTTGTACAATGTCAGAAGAGTGGCAAAGTACATCGTCCATATACACCAGCGGCCTTAGCTTCAGGTGTTTCAAAGCATTGTTAATACATCTCTGATAGACAGACGGCGCATTGCGCAAACCGAAGGGCATGGTGAGATACTCATATTGCCCCTCGGGTGTCACAAAAGCCGTCTTCTCTATTGAGTCAGGATGGAGTAAGATCTGGTGAAAGCCAGCTGCCATATCTCGGCAAACTGCCGAGATATGGCAGCTGGCTTACCCAGACTGATACAAACATCCATGTTCAGTTCATGCACATAAATGTTTGTACCCGCTTCTTTTTGACTTATCCATGAATACGCGTGACGTCATATGCTCCATGTGCGTGCTCGTTGTTCGCTCACGCCTCAGTCCGTCAGGCAACGGTGTAAGTTAAGATGTTTTATTTGTGTATTTAAGTGAAATGTGTTTTAATATATTACATTGTGATATTTTATAGGTATTGAACTAGCTCTAATGATGCCTATAAACAACTTAGATCCTTTTGTTTTGTGTTTGAACTAATGTTAAGAGGCCAATCACAAAATCGCGTCGCGCGTGGTACTAAACAAACTTTCATCGCCGGCGCGGCAAAATATATACCAGTTTTATTTTATTCATAAGAAATATACCCTGCGTTCCAGATAAAGCACTGCTACTTTCTGAGGATAACATCTGATGTTAGCCTCGTTTTGCCTTTCTTATAAGAAATGTTGACATTTTTAGCCGCGCTACTTGTTACAAATATAAAACGGAAGGTGCTGATTTTTGTGCTGAATTTTGACACCTCACCTACTTAGTCCAGCCACTTACATTTTACTTACATTTCTAATAATATTAATCAGAATTGGCTAATTCTTTAAATATCTTTCAATGATTTTTTTAAATCCGTTGAAAATCCTCTTTGATTCATGAAAAAAAGATTTTAAATGTCAAATTTGAAAGCGGTCAAAAAGTGGTATCAAAGGACCCATCTATTTATCATGGGTATTTGGTGCTAGCATTTCGTGTTAAAAATGCTTAAATGAAACGCAAGAAAAACTAGCATCACCGCTAATGCAGACGCAGAGATGATAAAAATGATGATTGTCCAGGAACAGGGTAAAAGGATAATTGCTGATAAACATTTGGAAGCTATATTAAGTATACATTTAAATCAAAATCAATTTAACAATAATTTAATAAAATTGATTAATACACTTAAGGAAAATGTTCAAGCGTTAAATGCACTAGGGTTTGATACAGGATCATGGAGTTTTATCTTATTACACATTATTCTTCGGAAACTACCTACTGATTTGCGGACAAAGTTTGAGGTGGACCATCAGCGGGAATCATTAAGTGACATTCCAACTTTTAACAATTTACTAGATTTTTTGGAAACTCAGCTTAAAGTGTTGGAAGCTGTCATGGGATCTAAATCAACTTCTAGTTCTAGTAATCAACCAAGTACTTCTAAATCTCTTTTTGTCAAACTTCCATTTAGTTGTTCATGTTGCCAGGGTGAACATAGTGTATACACTTGTCAAAGGTTTAACTCGATGACACCAACGGAACGTAAACAATTTGTTATTGAGAACAAATTATGTTTTAACTGCCTGCGCCCACACTCTGTCAATAAATGCCAATCCAGAAGCTGCTGTCAGATTTGTCGTGGCCGTCATCATACCAAACTTCATTTAGGTCACACATCTATCCACGACTCTTCAACTCAGCCTTCCCAGGAGGTTACTGTATCGACTCTCAGTTCTACAGTTCAACCTACACTTGCATACAGTATCCAAAGTGGATCAACTGTATTGTTGGGTACGGCAATAGTTGGAATTAGGGATAGTAATAACTCCTTGCTTAAAGTACGGGCTTTAATAGACAGCGGCTCACAGGCCACTATAGTCACTGAGGCTTTAGCACGAAAACTGCATCTTTCTAGGTCAAACCCCATGACACTTTTTGGGTTGGGTGAATCTAGAGGACAGCGCACCAGTGGCAGTATATCATGTACGATCCATTCATTAATGGATCCGACCAAGTCACCATTGCAAACCACTGCGGTTATACTTAAAAGGATCACTGGTGCTCTGCCTAGCGTTCACATCTCTCCTGAGGTGATTAATAGATGATCTTCGATTGGCTGACTCTGATTTTTTTGTGCCCGGCCCCATCGACATATTATTGGGTGTGGACTTATATGATCAAATTTTTGATGGTCGCAAACTTTCATTAGGTGAAGGGTTTCCTTCAGCATATTCATCTATGTTCGGATGGGTTTTGATGGGTAGAGCTCCTATGGAGTCCTCTGGTTCGCATCAAGCTGTATCTATGTCCTGTACAGTCGACATCAACTCTATCCTTAACAAATTTTGGGAGGTTGAGGAGGTTCCGGTTAAGGTCATGCAGGATCCAGAAGATCTGCTTTGCGAGAAACATTTTGTAGAGACTCACTCCCGTGACTCTACTGGCAGGTTTATAGTGCGCTTGCCTTTCAAAACGGGATATATGTCATTGGGTTCATCGTATGAGAACGCCTTGAAGCGGTTCTGTGGTCTAGAGCGCAAGCTGTCTAGAGACTCAAGGCTCAAAGAGCTCTACATAGAGTTTATGCGAGATTACTTGAGTGCTGGCCACATGCGACCAATTTCCTCTAACGTGTCATCAGGCAGGTACTATATTCCTCATCATGGTGTTTTGAAGGAGAGTAGCAGCATTACCAAACTTCGCGCGGTATTTGACGCCTCCGCCCCTAGTAGTTCCGGTGTCTCTCTTAATCAACTCCTGATGGCCAAAATGGCGAAGGTCCAAAGCTGCAGCAGCATGTTGAGGACATTATTCTGCGATTCAGAAGTCATGCGATTGTGTTCACTTGCGATATCAAGCAAATGTATCGACAAGTTAGGTTGCATAAAGACGATTGCAAGTTTCAGACCATCTTCTGGCGTGAGTCTCCTGACCAGCCCATCCAGCAGTTTGAGCTCACTACCGTAACATATGGTGTATCGAGTGCAGCTTATTTAGCAATACGTGTTATACATGAGCTAGCATCACTTAATGCAGAGCGATATCCCAATGCTGCTGAGGTCTTGAAAAATGACACTTTTGTTGATGACGTCATAACGGGTACTGATGACGTTCCTGTTATAATATCATACTTCTTAGTATTTATGGTCTAAGGTTGTCTAACATAATTAAAATATATATGTCATTCTTGTCTTGTCATGTAATTAAATACACGAATATTTATCGTACTTAAATTATATTTTATTTCAATATTTAATATGGTGTCAGAAGTGGGATTATAAATGCAAAAAAAAATGCAGTCAAATAATTCGAATTCAAAACCGATGCCGAAAAATGTATCAGGTAATATTTCACCATTACTATGTCAGGGAGATTCGTGTGACAATTGGAAAAAATGGTTTCAAAGTTTTAAAATATATCTGCGTGCATCTGGTCTCAATGAAGAAAAGGATGAACGTAAGGTTGCAGTTTTTCTTCATATGATTGGCGAAAGAGGGTTAGAAATTTTTAACTCGTTTAACTTAGATGAAGACACAATTAAATACGATGATTTAGTAAAACGTTTTGAACAACATTTTCAACTTAAAATTAACTTAACTTACGAGAGCCATAAATTTTTCACATATCGACAATCCGAAAATGAGATTTTAGAGGAATTTATAACAAACTTACGGTCTAAAAGTCAGTCATGTGATTTCAAAAACTTACAAGATCGCCTTGTTAAAGATATTTTTATTTGCAATATGCACGAAAAATACCATTTTATTAGGGAAAAACTTTTAATAGAACCAGACCTATCTCTCGACAAAACGATTTCGATGACCAAAACATTATTGATGTCTATGAATCAAGCGAATGTTTTAAAGGGTCACCAAGGAATTATGTATACGCGTACTGAAAGCAATGAAAGATCCAGACATACTTCTCGCACACGTTCTAAGTCCCCTGTCAGACGTCATTCACAACAATCATATTCTAAACCTATATGCGGACGATGTGGACAAGTTCATAGATTTAAGTGTCCAGCATTTGGAAAAACCTGCCGAGCATGCGGTAAAAGGAATCATTTCGATAGATACTGTAAGATTAAAAGTGTCAGGAATATAAACGATGATAATACCGACGGAGAGAACTTTGACAATAATTTATTTCTTGGAAGTATTAAGGCTGCGTCGACTACAAATGAATGGATAATACCAATATTCGTCAATAGCATACAAATTAATTGCATTCTGGATACCGGAAGTGATGCCAATGTAATGCCAAATAAAATTTTTCAAACACTTCAAACTGGCACACTACGAAGCTGTCAGCACAACGTCACTGCATACAATGGCAATCAGATACCTGTCGTCGGAGAAGTTGATTTATACGTCAAAATTTGAAATAAGGATACTAGATTAAATTTTATAATTGCTAATGTCAATTCCCCAACTGTAATTGGACGTATATCTTGTAGTCAACTAGGTCTTGTCAAACGCATTTACAACATTAATGATACGAATTCAAGTGATGTCAAAGTATTACTCGACAATCATGAACATATTTTCGAAGGCTTAGGTTGTTTACCATTTGACATTTCCATTATTGTAGATAAATCCATTCCACCCAAAATAGATCCACCACGCAAACTACCATTCGCTCTTCATGATAGGTTGAAGAAGGAACTTGATGATATGGAGCAGAAAAATGTCATCACAAAAGTGTCAGAACCAACTCAATGGGTAAGTTCTCTTGTAGTTGTTGAAAAGAAAAATGGTAAATTACGCGTATGTTTAGACCCGCGAAACTTAAACCAAGCCATTCTTCGTGCTCATTATCCAATACCAACAGTTGACATGGTTCGATCTAAAGTTGCTGGAGCTAAATATTTTTCTACGTTAGATGCAAGTAGTGGCTTCTGGATGCTTAAGCTGGATAGTGACAGTTCATTCTTAACAACGTTCAATACACCCTTTGGACGTTATAGATTCTTGAGACTTCCATTTGGTGTAAGTTGTGCATCAGAAATTTTTCATAGAGTCATGACTGAAGCATTTGCTGACATTCCAGGTGTCATGGTATATGTCGATGACATTTTAGTTTGTGGCAGTAGTCTATCTGAGCATAACGAACGCTTAAAGTTAGTATTCGAAAAAGCAAAAAAACTTAATGTCAGATTCAATAAAACAAAGTGTACTTTTGCTACACAACAAGTCAAATATTTAGGTCATGTTTTCACTGGAAATGGAATTGTACCAGATCCAGAAAAAATTCGAGCTGTCAAAGATATGCCTTCTCCTACATGTCAAAAAGATGTACAAAGGTTCTTAGGTCTACTCAATTATTTAAGTCCTTTTATAGAGAATCTTGCTACTAAAGTAAGTCCGTTGAGAGATCTTACAAAGAAAAATTCGTCATTTCAGTGGAATTCAACATACGAAACAATATTCAGTAACCTAAAAGAGTTAATTTGTAAAGCGCCAGTTTTGTCACATTTTGATCCAAAAATCCATGATATAACACTTTCAGTAGATGCCAGCAGTACAGCTGTAGGTGCAATTCTTTTACAAAATAATCATCCTATTTATTATGCTTCGAAAACATTTACACCTTCGCAGCAAAACATGGCACAAATTGAAAAAGAGCTCTATGCTATTGTTTTTGGTTGCTCGAAATTTCATCAATTCATATATGGGCAACAGGTTAATGTTGAAACAGATCATAGACCGTTAGTCACTTTATTCAAAAAACCTTTGGCTGACGTTCCTACACGTTTGCAAAGGATGATGCTAAGAATTCAAGCTTATGATTTAAATGTTAAATACAAAAAGGGTTCAGAGATGTACTTAGCAGATACATTGTCTAGAGCACCGCTTCCAGAATCATCATCTGATGACATAGAAGACGAAATTAGGGTTCATGTAAATTTATTAATAAAATCATTACCTATTTCCTCAGAAAAATTAAAATGGCTTCAAGATGCCACAAATACAGACAAGAGCATGCAAATTCTAAAATCTTACTGCAAAGATGGATGGCCGCCATGCAAATCCAAAGTTGATTTATTAGTTCGTGAGTACTGGAAATACAGAGATGAGGTTCATACAGAACATGATATTCTTTTAAAAGGTAACGCAATTATAATTCCTAACATAATTCGTCCTGAAATACTCAAGATAATACATAGTGGACATTTAGGCATTCAAAGATCAAAAAGTTTTGCACGTGGTATTGTTTTTTGGCCATTTATGTCAGATCACATAAAAAATATGGTAGAGTCTTGTAGTACATGTATCTCTTTAAGAAATTCAAATCCCAGAGAACCTCTGATGCCACATCAACAACCTACACTACCCTGGGAAAAGGTTGGTGTTGATTTCTTCAACTTCAATGGAAAAACGTATGTTGTGGTAGATGATTACTACTCGAATTACATTGAAGTAAATTCAGTTAGCACTACATCTGCAACAGTTTTAATACCAATTCTCAAAAGTATATTTAGTCGTCATGGAATACCAGTAGAGTTAGTAAGCGATAATGGACCACCATTTAATAGGGTAGTTGACTCATATCAAAATTTATTAAAATATTGTTTATTTCTAACAGTATTTGGCATAAGGTTCCACAATATACCGATTTTAATAAATAACAATGAATGATTGCTGTAAAATTTTAATTTGAAAATGCTAGAAATAATCTTTTTTTATCTCACGCCGTAAACGCTTTGATATCCTGTGGTCAGGGCCGTGACGTCAATCATATAGTAAACAAAGAAATGTCAAATTTGATTCAACAACTCGTCGATTTGCACTATTCTTTCCTAAAACTGGCAAAAAATCGTCCAAGTCTCCGTTATTATATTTGTAAATATCGTAAATTATTTGTATTAATACCAAAATCAACCATTGATGTTGGATTTGTGAGAGCAGATAGTACAAATCTTCCGAAAATAGACAGATTGATGGTCAGGAGATTCTTTGTGTATCGCTCTAAACAATATAAGTACAGTTTCAATACTGTTATAAAGAAGAACGGTTACAAGTGTACTTGTCAAGATTGTCACGCGGCAGAAGAGAGTTGCAAACATGCATTTTTGGTGTGGTTGCACCATCACAGTGAGGAGCTATTTTGTACAGCAGTTGAATGCTATTAGATAGAATTCTATCTCTCAAAAGTCAAATAAACATTAAAAATATTTACTTCAAGAGAAATGTTGAAAAGAAAACATCAGGATCATGTGTCAAATACCAGTGTAGTACTGCAAGAATTTGTAAATGAACATAAAAAGAGAAAGATTGGCAGTTGTTCATTTGTCAAGCATGAAGAAAATTACTGGGAGGAAAAATATATATACATTCACAGACACAGATTGTGACATATTTCTTAAAAAATAAAAGACCTCTTTCAATGAAGAAAGAATAAAGTGCATAGAAAACTAAACCACGAATCATCAATACAGAAGTGCTCTTTAGTTCGAGCTTCGTTATAAACAATAACAGCTTCCATGTGCTATAAAGTCAGCCAGTGCATAACACATGATGGTTCTTTTGTTGGGAAGATTTTTGGTGGGAAATCTTGCAGACACCTACGAGTATAATGAAATGTGGATAAAAGTTGAAAGATGAAGATTTGGGTTGAAATTTGCAAAATGTGACCTCATTTCTGATTAATACCCTGTAATAGTCTATTCAACAAACGGTATCCATAAAATTAGATTAATACAAAATTGTCATGCTCTTTTACTGAAGATAATGTTAATTATTAAAGATGGAAAACTGTGAACAGTATGCTTAACTCAAGTATAGATGCAGATGTTTTGTGCTAAAGCAAACAAAACTTATATACTTTTGTGTTGCTAGCAGTATGTCATTTTGAAAACACTCAAAAGGTGACAATATTAGCTATAATAGGTATTTGTTCTAACAATCTGAATGTCAAAAAACTTATTGATCAAATAGTGTCATTTTGGAAACTATACTACATTTTTCCTAAATTGTATGAAAGTATTACTTCATAATAAATCACTTTACTATTATTTTGACTTTTATTACCTGCGACCTTAAGGCAATATATACAAATTAATAAATTTGGTCTAACTCTATTCAACCTATTTGTACTTTTGGAACATATACTATATTTGAGTAACAATGATAAAAATGAGCAACAAACCTATAAAATATTATAAATCTTTTAAGGTGTAACAGAAAAATAAAACACATGCATTTCAAATTAAAATATTTTGATTCAACTTAAACCTTTACAAGTCATTATTGTCAAATAAACATAGAAATTTTTTTTGTGAAGAACATAATGACTGTTAGTTATGTATAAAGTGAAGAAAAAAAAATTCTTTATATTATTTATTTAATAAGAAGGGTCTTGTAAATTAAGAAGAGCACAGGCTGACAACACAGCAATCACATTTAATATATTTGTATACGGCTTTAAAATGGATAACTTGCATATTCTTGCGTAAGCTGTTCTGAAATTTACCAGCCATGGTGGCCAGCAGGTTTAATCAGTGAAGATATAACATCTTTCAGTTTTACCAAACTGGACCTATTCTATGGTGCTTTGGTATAGTTAGTTAGTTAGTTAGTTTGGCGGGGCTCTTTCGCACTTAGCCTCTTGATTGGGCCATTGTGCGTCCTGACCTTGCGTCAGCCTACATCCTACTCCATCCATCCCAGGTCCTCCCAGAATGCCAGCAGCCTCTGTGGGCTACTACATGCTTCCGGCATGGATGCCGGGGAGTGGAGAAGTTTCGCCCGTTGGTCGGCCACGCTTGTGCATTCCATAAGGACGTGCTGTGGCGTTTCTTCCGCCTCCATGCATCCTCTGCATAGGGGGCTGTCTGTCACCCCTATTATGAATAGGTGTTTGTTTAGGAGACAGTGTCCGGTTATAGTAGCTATAACTTTTCGGATTTTGTCTCTCTTTAGTCTGATGAGGGAACGGGCAAGCTTTTTGGATGGTACCGGGATTGCGTTTTTTGTTTGCTTGCATCCCTCATTGGCTCTCCATTCTGTTAGGTGTTGTTCCTCGGTTTTCTTACGCAGCCAGGTTTTAATCTGGGCCTGTGGAATAGGCATTAAGGGTTCTGGTCCATACACTTTTGTGTTTGAACCTCTCTTAGCCAATTCATCTGCTGCATCGTTGCCAAGTGAGTCGCTGTGTCCTTTTATCCATTGCAGAGTTACCCGGTTTGTATCTGCTATGGTTTGGAGCATGTTATGGCATTCCAGTATAAGGACAGAGTTGATAGTATTGCTTTGGAGGGCCTGCAGGACAGATGCGCTGTCTGAGATAATCTTTATGTTAAGATTATTAACACCCCTAGCTGCAATTGCCTGTGCCGCTCTGGTGATGCCAATGCATTCTGCTTGGAAGATGGTGTTCCGCCTATCTAGGGTTATTGATAATTTGATATTAAGGTCATTTGAGAAGACGCCGGCCCCAGTTCCACAAGTGGTTTTGGAGCCGTCTGTATATATCCTAACTTCTTTAATGTCAGAGCAATCTTTCGATTCTGCTGTAAGTTGGATATCATATCTTCTGCCAAAGACATGGTGGCATGGTATTCTATCGATTGGTGCATCGAGAAGAGGTGTTTCTTTCGTACTCCAATCTAGGATAATTGTGTGTGTTTTTCCTATGTTGCGTTTCCATAGTCCCTGTGATCTTAGTCTTAGGGCTGCTGCTTTCGCCTCCTCTTGTATGACTAGATCTAGAGGCCTCAGTTGTAAGAGGTATTCTAGAGAGGCTGATGGAGTGGTTCTCATACATCCACTGGTCGATGTAGTTGCTAAGCGTTGCAGACTCTGGAGCTTAGCTTTTGCCGTGGTTAGTTGGGTTCTGGGCCACCAAACTACTGATCCGTAGGTTATAGAGGGTCTGATAACTGCAGTGTATAACCAAAGTGTGATTTTTGGATTGAGACCCCATTTCTTACCAACGAGTCTCCTGCATTGGTTAAACGCTAAGCATGCCTTCTTTGTTATTGTTTCCATGTGACTCGCCCAGTTTAATTTATTATCGAAGATAATGCCCAGATATTTTACTTGTGTTGACAGGGAGAGTTTGGTGTTAAATAGTTTGGGTAGCTGTAGTTCTGGTAACTTCCTTTTGTTGGTGAAAAGTATAAGTTCTGTTTTATTTGGATTTACTGACAATTGATGTTCGTCACACCATTGTTCCACTAATGCTAGGGCTGCACGCATTTCCTTGCATAGTATGTTTTCTGCAGTCCCATTTATCAGTATTGCCAGGTCATCTGCATAACCAATAGTAGTGTAGCCTCTTTCATTTAGTTTCCTTAGGAGGCTGTCTACTACTATGTTCCACAGAAGTGGGGATAGGACTCCCCCTTGGGGACATCCTTTAACCACTTTTGCTCTAACAGTGTTATTCCCCACTATCTAAACCGCCCTCTTACTTACCAGCTCGGTGATCCATTTTATTATTGCTGGTTCTATATGGTACTTTTGAAGGGCGTGGTTAATGCTATTGTGCATTGTTTTGTCGAAAGCTCCTTCTATGTCTATGAAGGCACCTAGGGTTGAGGATTGGTTGTGTATGGCCGACTCTATTTTACGGACCACCATATGTAGTGCCGACTCTGTGGACCTGCCTTTCCGATAGGCGTGTTGTTGGGGGTGTAAGGGTCTTTCTTGGAGTGCTCCATCCCTTAGGTGTCTGTCTACCAATCTCTCCAGTGTTTTGAGTAGGAATGATGTTAGACTTATTGGTCTGAAGGATTTCGCCGTAGTGTAGTCATCTTTCCCTGGTTTGGGTAGGAATACTACCTTCGCCTCTCTCCATTGTTTGGGATATGAATACTTGAGTTATTTTGTTGACATAATGTTGTTCTAGTTGACGGGTCACATTTTGATGTTGTGGCTGAGCATGCACTGCTTTGTATTATGTTGCACAACTTTTACTGCCTTATCAATCTCGTTGTCAAGAGGAGAACAGGTTAGTACATAATAGTTATCATTAAGTAACCACTGAAAGCAACAAATTTTAATTAGGTACTCAGTAAATTCAAGTAAAAGTTGTTTAGATAAATATATTCATTATGAAACTTTTATATTTTTGTTTGTATTACATACTTTTTAATTAATATTCAATTACATCATTATTCAATTGGACATAAGTACATATTCTTTTCCTTGAAACATCATCTAGTGTCAGTGTATAACTTAGATTAAATCAAAAAGGCGTAAATGGTCAAGTTTTCTCTCAGTTTTCTGGTCATGTTAAAATTTGGTTGGTCGGCTGCAGTCAGTTTTCATTCTAACTGAAAGATAAAAATTTAATTAATTTACATACAGATTTGATTTTACATACAACCTAAAAACTTCTATTTTGTTTAAGTTGAAACTGAAGTACCTACACAGATTGAGTTATTGAGTTATAGTACTTACATTAATGTGATTTTCGCAAAAATACATTTGAGTTTCAGTAGATAGTTACAGGATTTCTTTAAGCGAGTGTTAACCAAATATTTCGCATGTCTATATCACTGGGTACGTCTAATCCACAGATTTCCTGGAGTCTTTGAAGAGGTATTTCTATATTACTGTTCTATTGTCCCGTTCCATATACAGTTTTACTATATTTTGTGATATTTAATAGAAAGCATTGTTTTTGTGAGGTTATTTCGCCCCCGTGCTTTGTTTACTATAAGACTGACGTCATTGCCACAGATAATGAACAGACTATCATGGCTGACCGTGTTTTCGGTCCAAAATTGAAAATCTTAATTTAAAATAGATTTTTTGCACTTTTTAGCCATCGAAAAAAATAATATTCTTGTGCTATGGTCTAATACAACAATTATGAACATTTTAAGCCCTACTTTAAAAAAGGGTCAACTAGCCTATTGAACATAAGTACCTACATATTATTTTCTTTGAAAATCATCTAGTGTCAGTGTATAACTTAGATTAAATCAAAAATGCGTGAATGGTGAAGTTTTCTCTACGTCTGGCGTTAAAATTTGGTTGGTCGGCTGCGGCGTTTTCATTCTAACTGAAAGATAAAAATTTAATTAATGATTTTACATATAACCTAAAAACTTCTATTTTGTTTAAGTTGAAACACAGATTGAGTTATTTATTTATAGTACTTACATTAATGTGATTTTCGCAAAAATACATTTGAGTTTCAGTAGATAGTTACAGGATTTGTTAACCAAATATTTCGCATGGCTATCACTGGGTACGTCTAATCCACAGCTTTCCTGGAGTATTTGAAGAGGTAATTTTATTTTCCTGTTCTATTGTCCCGTTCCATATACACATTTACTATATTTTGTGATATTTAATAGAAAGCTGATAGATATTTAGGTAAGTCAAGGGCGCACAAGTGAAACGCTTGCTGGCTGTTAGCACACTGATTTATTAGGGCGCGGTGCGCGGGGCGGGACGCAGCCTCGCCTTCATACGTAACACTCCTCCCTCTAGTTTGTATTTTAATTAAAACTAAAATTAATAAACATTAAAAGAATTTCTTAAAGTCTACCCTTGGGCGATTCCGTAACAATCTACCAGAGCCCTGCTCTTCAACCTGATCGACTGCCTCCTGAAATTCTTCTTCCGGGTCTGAGTCTGTTGCTGGAACATAGAACTCAGCCCTCCTCCCTCTGGCCATGCCACTATCTGGTGAGTAGTCCAGCACGGATCGGACCGTTGGCGACGCAGAGCCTAATACCGGCGGCCGGCGCTGAAGCAGTGACCGGGGCGGCGGCGGTGACTGGGGCGGCGGCGGTGACTGGGGCGGCGGCGGTGACTGGGGCGGCGGCGGTGACTGGGGCGGCGGCGGTGACTGGGGGGGCGGCGGCGGTGACTGGGGGGGCGGCGGCGGTGACTGGGGCGGCAACAGAGTCTCAGATGATCGACCCGGACCAGGTAAGTCAGTATTATTAGTTCCTATTACTATATTGTTACGGACACCCTTATCCAAAACTAATTGATTCTTGTGTCTTTTAAAACATTCCGAACTGTTTGAATCTTTTACCATATAAGTAACATTTCCTAATCTTTTCATAATTGTTCCTTTACACCATTTGTAAATATTTTTGTTAACAAATTTTTTAAATAGAACATGGTCATTTGTACTAAACCTTGTAGTTTTATTACATCCATTTAATTTAGATTGCGAACACTGTTTATTTAACACACGATTATAAACGGTTGGCGGTGATGAGGGTGACGACGGCTTCGGATCGATTAGGTCTAACCTAGATCTTAATTTGTGACCAAAAACCATTTCCGCCGGCGATAAACCCGTGGTGGTATGGACCGAATTTCTATAATCCATAAGGTACCGAAGTAAATTTAAGTTTATCTCTTTTGAAGTACAATTAGATAAAAGACAAGATTTAATTCCCTTTTTAACCACCTTTACAAAACTCTCCGCTTGGCCATTACTAGCTGGATGATACACTGGAGAAGTAATGTGAGATATACCATTAGAAGAACAAAATCGTTCAAACTCATGCGAGCAGAAAGCTGTACCGTTATCACTCGCTAACGTTTTCGGCATTCCGAATCTCGACATATAATCGCACATCTTTCCTATGACCGCGCTGGATGAAGTCGAATGATTCATGTTATAAACTTCCACCCACTTACTATGTGCGTCAACGATCACCAAATATACGCAACCTTTAATTGGACCCAAGAAATCAACGTGAATGCGCTGGAAAACGCCAGTAGGGTACTCCCAGCACGAAAGGGGTGCGCGGGGCGGTGATGGGCGCAACTGCACACACACATCACATGAGCTTATCATTCTTTCCAACGCTTGATCTATGCCTGGAAACCAAAACCTTGATCTTGCTTCGGCTTTAGTTTTTACAATCCCTAAATGGGAAGAATGAAGTTCTTTTAAAATTGTATCATGTAAACTCTCCGGTATGACCACTTTGTGCCCTCTCATAACACAACCATTTTCTAAGGATAACTGATTTCTACACAAATGAAAGGGCTTTAATCTTACATCAGTAATTTTAGGTGGCCACCCATTTAAAATAAAACTTGCTACTCGACCTAAAACCATATCATCGTTTGTCGCTTCCTGTACATTACGTAAGGTTACCGGCATTGTTCCATTCACTACAAAACAAACGTAAGTCGCGCGGTCGCATGTCGTCTCGCTTTCGCCGCAACGTTCAGTGCACGCGCACGCGGAATGGCGGGATTCGGGCGGCCTGGTCGGCTCAGGCAAGCTCGCGCGAGATAAATAATCTGCATTATTATCGCCGCTACGTATGTACTCGATTTTGTAATTATATCCGCTGAGGAACAATGCATAACGTTGAAGACGATTTGCCGATACTTCGGGAATACCATTATAAGGTCCGAAAATCGATATCAACGGTTTATGATCCGTGCGTAATATAAATGGTTCGGACCTTCCGTATAGGTATTGGTGAAAACGCCGTACGCCGTATATGATAGCAGTTGCCTCTTTTTGTATCTGTGCATATCTTTTCTCCGCGGGGTTTAATGTTCGTGACGCAAATGATATAGGCCTTTCAACACCATCTGCATCAACCTGTGATAATATAACCCCTAGTCCGCTTGGTGACGCATCTACGGTCAATATAATCTTTGCGTTGGGATTAAAATGAGCTAGGGTTTGTTCTGAGGTGAGCAGGTCTTTTATAGTTTGAAAAGCAAAATCATGTTCTTGTGTCCAATTCCATTTACAACCCTTTTTTAAAAGGTCATATAATGGACTAAGAACAGAAGATGCGTTAGGTACGAAATTTCTATAGTAGTTAACTAGACCCAGAAAAGATTGCAACTGACTAACATTTGATGGAATCGGTGCATCAGTCATTGCTTTCACCTTTTCGGGTGCTTTTTTAATTCCGTCTTTCGAAATAACGTGACCCAAGTAACCGATCTCGTCCTTAAAAAAATCACATTTTTCTTTTTGAAGGGTGAACCCACAGTCTTCTAAACGTTTAAATACTGCGTGAAGTCTATCGACGTGCGATTTTTTATCAAAACTAAAAATACAGACGTCATCAAGCATGCATAGGACCCCTTCCAGCCCCGAGAGCACATTTTCCATCACGCGCTGGAATATGGCCGGCGCGCTGGCTAACCCGAACACTAGACGCGTATATCTGTACAAACCGCGATGAGTATTTATACACGTTAGCGCTTGCGACTCGTTATCCAGTACACATTGGTTATATGCCATTGAAAGATCAATTTTACTAAACACTTGCGCTCCGTGTAGTTTTGAAAATAATTCGTTGACCGTGGGAAGAGGGTATTTCTCAACAAGCAGCTGTTTATTAAGACTAACCGAATAATCAGCACATAATCTAACCGATCCATTGCGTTTCAAGACTGGTACCACCGGCGATGCGTACTCGGAGTATTCCACGGGTTCAAGTACCCCTAATGTGACTAACCTATCAATTTCTTTTTCCACTTTATCGCGTAATGCGAACGCAATCGGGCGAGCTTTGAAAAAAATGGGCTTCGCGTTATCCTGCATTAATAATTTAATTTTATATTTATTAAAAGTGCCTAATCTATCTGAAAATAACTGTGAGTATTGTTGTTGCAATTTACTTAATGATATACCCGATTCGTGATCACAGTAATTAATCGGAGAAAGTTGCAAGTTGAACCGTGATATAAAGTCCCTGCCTAACAAAGGTGGACCGCCATCGCGAACAACGTGTATATCAAGATCGTGCGTTTGTTCTAGGCACGACAGTGGAAGGCGCGCTACCCCTACACACTCGATATGCCTACCTGTATACGTCATCAGCCGTTTACGCGCGGTTGACAATGGTACATCTTTAAAATGAGACTTGTAAAACTGTTCTGAAATAACCGTTACCGCTGAGCCACTATCAATCTCGAATTTAAACGTTTTATGGTTTATAGAAATCGATTCCACCATAGGTTCTCCTCGCACTGAACGAATGTAAAAAAACTTACCGTCATCGTCATCCTCACCCTTATTACCGCCATCCACTTCTACGTACTTCACTTTCGTGCACATTCTACGCAAGTGGCCTTTATTGCGGCACTTTCGGCACTCATAGTTTTTAAATTTACATTCAGACGCTTTGTGGTTTGAATAACCACATACACTGCACTTTACTTTAACACTTTCACCCTTGGTGATCTTGAAAAGCTGCGAGTTGGATGCCGCGGGCCCCGCCGCGCCGGCGGCTGCCGCGCTGCTCGCGGCCACCGCGCGGGCGCACTCCTGGCTCTGCGCGTACTCCAATGCCTTCACTAGCGTTAAATCCGACAGCTTTTGGGCATAAAGCTTCTCTTTTTCTGGTCCCGGCAACATTCCCATGATGAATTTGTCTCGCAGCATTTCTTCGACGTTCGTAAACTCACAATGGGCGGTCAATCCACGTAACCTCGCGGCCCACTGCGCGAGTGATTCATCAGGCTGTTGTGTAGCGGCATAAAAATTATGTCGCTCGCCGAAACCAACTCGTTTCGGGGTAAAGTGATCGTTCAAAAGTCGCAGAATGTCTTCAAAGGGCACTACCTCCAAATCTTTTGGCAATGCTAAATTTGCCACGAGGTTGTACGTTCCCTCAGTGAGTGCGCTCAGCAAAATCGCCTTCCGTTTTGCCCCTGTAGCATCGGCTGTACTTCCTATGTCGTTAGCTATAAAATATTGTTTTAACCGACCTTCATAGGTTTTCCAACACTGCACGTTATGGTCGAAGCTATTCAATATACCGAAATGTGCGTTAGACATTTTAATTTGTTTATATTTTCACAACGCGGGTTGGTATCGTCGCCACTGATAGATATTTAGGTAAGTCAAGGGCGCACAAGTGAAACGCTTGCTGGCTGTTAGCACACTGATTTATTAGGGCGCGGTGCGCGGGGCGGGACGCAGCCTCGCCTTCATACGTAACAAAAGCATTGTTTTGTGAGGTTATTTCGCCTCGGTGCTTTGTTTACTATAAGTCTGACGTCATTTGATGTATGCCATAGATAATCAACAGACTGTCATGGCTGACCGTGTTTTCGGTCCAAAATTGAAAATCTTAATTTAAAATAGATTTTTTGCACTTTTTAGCCATCGAAAAAAATAATATTCATGTGCTATGGTCTAATACAACAATTATGAACATTTTAAGCCCTACTTTAAAAAAGGGTCAACTAGCCTATTACCTTCTGTTGCATCTAATTTAAGACCGGCAGTTGTTAAATTTAATCAACATTTTGAAAGCAAAAAGAGAAATATAGCCACTTCTAAGAAATATTATGATAGAGGAACAAGGATGTTGTCTGATTTTCATGTTGGAGAAAAAGTGTATTATAAAAAGACGCCTTTTAGTATCTGGTCTCCAGGCATAATTAAGTCGAAATGCGAGGAACCAAGGTCGTTTATAGTCGATACTCCCGATGGTTTTTTGAGAAGGAATCGACAACATCTAATGCAGATTCCACATTCACCCACTTCACCGATTTCTGTACCTGAATCACAACCATGTTCATCATTATCACCAAACGTTCCAGTTCCTCAAACATGTCCATCTCCGATATACACAAAGTCAGGTAGACGAGTTATACGTCCAAGACGATACATAAATGAATAAGTTTCTTTTTATACAGTATACTTTTATATAATTTTGTTTAAAAAAAAGGGCATGTTATAATATCATACTTCTTAGTATTTATGGTCTAAGGTTGTCTAACATAATTAAAATATATATGTCATTCTTGTCTTGTCATGTAATTAAATACACGAATATTTATCGTACTTAAATTATATTTTATTTCAATATTTAATAGTTCCATCCGCTAAGTTACTTCAACAGCAATTGGTCGATGTTTTAGCTCAGGGTGGCTTTCAGCTTAGGAAGTGGGTTAGCAACTGCGCGCAGGTCCTAGGAGAGTATCCTGCTGAGCATTTGGAGAAGCCTCTCCGGTTTGAGGAATCTGGGGACAATATTTTTAAGGTGCTCGGAGTTGAGTGGAACTCAATCTCTGATAGTTTCGTTTATCGGGTCTCCAATCTAGGTCGATGCACAACAAAACGTGAGATACTCTCCAACATCGCGCGCATCTACGACCCTTGTGGCTACCTGGCACCCGTCACTTTTTATGCTAAAGTTATGATGCAACGAGTTTGTGCTCTGCAGCTTGCTTGGGATGATAAACTTCCAGAAGAAATCATCAAACTCTGGGATTCCTTTGCTGATAGTTTTAAGCTTCTGAAAATACCACAGATACCTAGGTATATTCTTAGCACAGAGCCTTACTCATGTGAATTGATGGGCTTCTGTGATGCTTCAGAAAATGGCTACGCTGCCGTTATTTATCTACGTGTTAAACACTATTCCGGCGAAGAAGATATACACCTTCTTCGCGGCAGGTCAAGAGTAGCTCCCTTGCGACAAAAGCTGACCATTCCACGACTCGAGCTTTGCGGCGCCTTGCTACTGGCTCGTCTGCTTGGTCACTATATAGGGCTTTTAGAAAGGAAAATCAGCATAAGCGGCGTCACCGCATGGTGCGACTCTACCATCGTGCTTGCATGGTTGCGCACTCCACCGTATAAGCTGCAAACATTTGAAGGAAATCGTGTTTCTCAGGTTCAAGGTCATATACCGTCCGCTGAATGGCGGTACATTCCCTCTGCGTCCAATCCTGCGGATTGCGCAAGTAGGGGATTGACCGCCGAAGATCTCGTGGGCCACTCGTTGTGGTGGTCTCCTTTCTGGTTAAAAGATGATCCATCCACCTGGCCCACGAACACAAGCGCCGACCTTCAAGCCTTACCTGGTCTGAAGCACGACACCTTTACCTCAATGGTTGCAGCTGAAGTGAACACTTTTGCGCGCGCGCTTATCACTCATTACAGTTCCCTTACACGCTTACAACGCGTCACAGCGTGGATTTTAAGATTCTCACACAATTCAAAAAATACTGAAAACAAATTCAAAGGATCACTCACGGTCCAGGAATAAGACAATTCTCTCCTCGCCATTGTAAAATTAGTCCAAAGTGAAGTTTTCGCCGACTGCCTATTAGCTATCAGTAAAGGTCGGTCTCCGTCAGGAGCGCTATTGAGTCTCGATCCCTTTGTTGATGCAAATGGTCTTCTGCGCGTCGGCGGAAGGCTCAAACATTCTAACTTACCGCATGAAGTCAAGCATCCATTGCTGATGCCGAAATCTCATCACTTGACTTATCTTCTCATAGATTATTATCATCTACTCTACCTTCATGCTGGTCCCTCTGCCCTTGTCAACATCATCCGCCAGAGATTCTGGATTTTGTCTGCTCGGCGAGTCGTCCGCAGCAGAGTCTTCCAATGCATTCGGTGTCACCGGCTTAAAGCGAAATCGCTAGAGCCTTTTATGGGGAATCTCCCAGCGAGCCGTGTGCGCTTCTCTCGTCCTTTTGCCAGAGTGGGAGTTGATTTTGCGGGGCCGATTACTATTAAGGCTTCACGTCTGCGGAAAGCGACGAAACTTAAAGCATACCTTTGTGTCTATGTGTGCCTCGCTGTTAAGGCCGTCCCCTTGGAAGTTACGTCCGATCTGACAACTGAGGCCTTTATGGCGTGTTTCCATAGGTTTGTTGCTAACAGAGGAGTGCCAACGGATGTATACTCCGACTGTGGCAAAAATTTTCAAGGAGCAGCAAGGTATTTGAAAGGTCAACAAATCGCAGACAGTCTAGCGCAGCTCCGTGTCAAGTGGCATATGAACCCTCCCTATGCGCCCCATATGGGCGGGCTGTGGGAGTCGACAGTCAAAGCGGCTAAGCAGTTACTCATTCGTACTGTTGGGTCTCAGGTGCTTACCTTTGAAGAGTTGTCTACGGTCTTTGCTAGGGCTGAGGCAGTACTAAACTCCAGGCCATTGTGTCCAATTACTGACGACGTTTCTAACCTCGAAACTCTTACGCCTGGCCATTTTCTCATCGGACAACCACTGGTTAGCTTACCCGAAGAAACTTTTGATCACACACCCATTTCGCCGCTCAGACTTTGGAGGCTGGTTCAACAAATGTCTCAACATTTCTGGCAAAGGTGGAACCGCGAGTACCTCCACAACTTGCAACAGCGGTCTAAATGGTGCAAGAAAGTCCCTAATCTTCAGCTTGGTGACCTTGTTCTGATTAAAGAGAATAACTCCCCGCCTCTTCAGTGGCGGAAAGGTCGCATTTCCGCTCTACATCCAGGCACAGACGGAGTTGTTCGTGTAGTTGAGATTAGGACTAGTTCAGGGTCTTGTGTCAGATCTGTGACCAAGGTGTGCCCATTACCAAAGTTTGATACAATGGAACATTAACTTATATTAAACTACTTATAATTTTAGCTTTTAGTTCATTCATACGCATTATTTAATTTTATTATTCTCATTTATTTTTTACGGCAAATCAACATTAGACAATATTTATATTTATCAAAGGTTTTACGCTCTTTCTGGAACATCAGCATAATTTATATATTTCTTTTTTTTTTACGGTAAATCAGCTTTCGAATGTCACTTAAGACATTCAGCTAGTTTAGCTCTAGTTATATTTAGGCTCTTCTAAAGAGCTTAGCAGCTCTTTGGGGGGCAGTCATGTTGGGCTTGGAACGTAAATTTGCTAGTTTGAACGCATCGTTATCCTAATATTTTCACCCTACCATCCTTACCCATCCTTGATAAATAACGACTATCGACGGTAGTGAAAAAACACCTGTCAACTGCCTGTTGCAACTCCGCCGCGAACGCGAACGGTCGACTTACGAAAAAGTCCCGCTCCAAGTGCTAGATTAGTGGCAGTTGGCTTGGCAGCACTCAATTTACAACTCTACACGCAAGGAAAATCATCTGCTCGTGTGAAAGGCAGAAAGGCGATCCCCTACCAGCCATAAGATCAGGCTGATATCAAGCGACACACAGAACCAGCAATCAGTAAGCACAGACATTTTATTTATATGTCTGTGTCAGTAAGTCGTATTTATCTCCCATTCTGTCCCGCACATTGATATTTATATTTATGGCTAAAAATGCTTATCTGGAACGCACCAATAGTATCGATTTGTAAACATACCAATAATACAACAGTTTAAACAAAAGTGAAAAATCATATTGGCATAAAAATTACGTTTAAACGATGGAGAACTTTGTACATAATCTGACTTGTTTCGACGCCTTTTCGTTAGAAAAAGCATGATTATCAACTTTAATAGGAGTTCCATCAAAAACAACGTTGACTTCAGGTATACTACGTTTCCTGGTAAATAAAACTATGCTGCTTTTTTCAACTGACAATGGGGGTAATTCTGAAGTTACCTGCACTAAAACTAAAACTAAAATTAAACATATAATTTTAAATTAGTTTTAGGTAATTCGTATTCTGAAACGCCGGACTCTCTTAATTTAAACTGTATTTGACAATTTCTTAAATTGTATACACAGATTATAAATACACCTAGTGCTGTAGAAAAACGGGATAATTTAGAAACATTAAAAACAGCTATATTCTACTAATTTTACTATCAGAAATTATTAATTTAAGATTTGATCGTATTCGTAAATAACAGAAAAGAAATTTTATTATTTATCATTCATTTTATCACAAAAGAAAAATTATTCGAAATGCCATCCATAAAATGCCATGAAATAAAAAAAATTACGTGGTAGTCTGTAGTTGTATAGATAGGTACTTCGTGACTTCCTCTGAATTTTAAAATTGCGTATTTTATTTCATTAGTAATTTTTGTTTTCTTTTCATAATAACCGCTGTTATTTATTGACAAATAATAGTAATTGCTAGGCAACAAATTTTAGATAGGCATACTTCTATCTGCAGATAGAATATTAATTTCTGTTGTAAGAGTAAATATATACATACATAACCTACCTATCATCTAAATGTCAGTACTATTAGACTACTTGGGAACAAACAAATTACAACTCACGACTTGGCAATTGATGCTATAAAAGCCTTTCCTTATAAATGCCATAACAACCAATTCATCATCCAT
Organism: Schoenobius gigantellus; assembly: GCA_963935595.1. NCBI lineage: Eukaryota > Metazoa > Arthropoda > Insecta > Lepidoptera > Crambidae > Schoenobius > Schoenobius gigantellus. The sequence continues at coordinate 12,213,990 of OZ012544.1, read as the reverse complement.
TTGGTAAGTTGCACAAAAAAAATTGACATCGGTAATGTTAGAAAATCGTTAAAAAGTAACAAGATAAATTTAGACGGCACCTAAAAGTTCACCTCCTAAAATTAGTTTGACATATTTAAAATTATACAAAAAATTACATTTAGGAAGCATGTCAGAATACGGAAATAACATCTAACACTAAATTGAGTAGTTTAGTAACGTCACTCTTAATTTTAGAGTTAACTTGTGAGTTCTGAATACCAAACGGTGATTGACATTTCTATCTCTAATTTTATTTAGTTATAGTTTTAGGTGGTCGCTTCAGAATCACCCCCAGTTTTAGTCTATTGTTACTTAACCACTGTTTGAGTAAAGCCATAGAAGAATTTAATAGCCGTAACAGACGATCCGATTTGGTTGGAGCCAACCGCCCGACGCCGACCAAATTGGAACGTGTGTACGGCTGTCGGCCCGACATAATTATTATTAGCTTGTTGGGTGTTCGACGGCCCGATCGCTCATCCGACAAGTAGGGACGCGACAAAAGACAAAAGTATCGATACTTTGTGGTTTAATTTAATTATGTGTGCTTAAAGTAATAAAGAAATAATTTAGTAAACTAAAATGCCTCGACTGCTGTCCTGCCAAACCACAAAGTAGAAAAATAAATGTATTGCATTTTTATTAACTTTTTAGTTGAAATCGCTTCATTCGTTCGGGAGCTATGATGCCACAGACAAACAGACACGTCAAACTTATAACACCCGTCTTTTTGCGTCGGGGGTTAAAAACAAATCCAAACGCATTCAAAGACTGCTAAATAATCACCTGTCTGGATCGGGAATCGAACCCGCCAGGTTAAGAAAATTAATATCCTGTATTTTTATGATACCGATCGATAGAGTCGGATTACATTAAAGAAATATCTCTAACAAAAATTACCGCAAAAAATTAAGGACAACCATGAAATACCCACTTATTTATTCTTTATAAACTAATTTTATAAACTTTATAAAATATAAACAAACGGTGTTAATTTATTTGAGTTTCGCAAACACAAATTGTGTTTTTGTATTGGCCAAAATAGTATTTTGTATCGATATCGATATAGTACATAATACTTTTTAGGGAATCCCTACTGTTGGATTGCCAACCGCATCGGACCGTCTGTAGGCGCGTTGGCTCCTCATTTAGTTGGATCACGTTGGATCCAACCAAATCGGATCGTCTGTTAGCGCTTTAAAGTTTGGCAAGCAACTGTAGCAGATTGATCAATAGTATAAAAAAGTAAATCATCTGCATATTGCAGGATATGAATATTGTTTAAGAATCGTTCTAAGTCACTGGAATATCTGTATCTATAATACTTATATAAAATTCTAAACTGACTGACTGACTGATATATCAACGCACAGCCCAAACCGCTAGACCTACCGACTTGAAATTTTGCACATAGATACCTTATGCAATGTAGGCATCCACTAAGAAAGGATTGTTGAAATTTCCACCCCTAAAGGGGTGAAATAGGGGGTGAAAGTTTGTATGAAAATCCGTGAGTTTTGAAGTTAGGATCCTCAAATTTTGTGTATAGGCTGAAGATTGAAAAATAATTTATACGTATCTCAGTGATTTGGAATATTTCATCTCTATAGGGGTGAAAAAGGGGATGAAGTCGTTGGAACAATAATGACGTACGGCCCAAACCGCTGGACCTACAGACTTGAAACTTTGCACATAGATACAATATGCAGTGTAGGCATCCACTAAGAAAGTATTTTTGGAAGTTCCACCCCCAAGAGGGTGAAATAGGGGATGAAAGTTTGTATGAAAATCCGACGGTTTTGAAGTTATGATCCTCGAATTTCGTGTATAGGCTAAAGAATAAAAATTAATTTATTATCTCAGCGATTTTTAATATTTCACCCCCAAGAGGGTGAAAAGGAGGATGAAGTCGTGAGAACTACAATGACGCACAGTCCAAACCGCTTGACCTACAGACTTCAAATTTTACACATAGATCTCATATGCAATGTAGACATCCATCAAGGAATTATTTTTGGAAATTCTACCCCTAAAGGGGTGAAATAGGGGATGAAAGTTTGTATGATAATCCGTCGGTTTTGAAGTGAGGATCCTCAAATTTTGGGTTTAGGCAGGACATTGAAAAATAACTTAGACCTGTCTCAGCGATTTTGATTATTCCACCCCCAGAAGGGTGAAAAGAGGGACGAATTCTTGGGAATAATTAAATCGCCTAGAGACTTGAAATTTTGTACATATGCCCTGTATCAAATGCACATACGCCCAGACCGGAACAAATTTCTGTAGGCCATACAAAATATCTTTCCCGTGCGGGAATCGAACCCGCGACCCGTTGCACAGTAGGCAATCACTCGACCTCTGCGCTAACCGTGTCGTCGCCAACTTAAAACGCCATTCAATTCAGTGAGGGAAAATGGAGCATTTAGTGATGACTCTTCGGTGGATACATTGAAGGTAATGTTATCAAGCGATTCTGCTACTGTTGGTGGTGCCAAATGGTCCATAAAGGCAAGTGCTATAGATGGAGAAAGGGCCACATGTGATGAAAGGTTAAAAGCTGATCTGAATCGATTTATATTGCGCCACATTTCTCACAGGCATGTATTTGTAGAGAGAGATGTACAAAAAGATACCCATCCATTTCTTTTCTTTTGCTTAAGAATTTTTTGGTCCTAGCAATAACATTACAAAGTTGTTCATAATTTTCATCTGACATGTTATTCTTATATACTTTTTCCACTCTCCTTACGTGATTCAATAGCCTTAGTACATTCCTGGTCCCACCAAGTGTTGTAGGGAGGAATTTTCCTCTATGGCTTTAAAATTCAAATTCGGTATGATGTTTGAAATTGTCATAATGATGTCAGAATATATAAGTCACTGTTTGAAGATTTGTTGTTTTGGGAATTCGTTTTTAATTGTGAAAATTTATTGAAATGGAATTTTTAGCCTTTTCAATACATACATTTTTTATATAAGTGCTTTTGTTTTACTAAAATCATAAATAACTAGATTGATGAGACTATGAAGAGGAATATGATAGTTAATATGATCCAGATTTCTGTATATCCAGGTGAGATTTAATTGCACTAAAACAATACACTTAGACCAAGGTGGTGAAGGAATCTTCCCAGAGGAAGATCCTTTTCTGAGAAATGTTTCATCTGCAGCTTCTATAAGACATTTGGTCAATGCTTCAGAACAGTTTGTAACTCCTGACTGACTAATATTAGGTAAATCTTTAGTTTTCATAAGTACTATATTTTTATACTTCTAGTCTGCTTTAGATTGAGATAAGCGGTGTTTGAGGCGAGGTTCATGGTTAACAGAAGGAATTTTACTAGGTGTAGACATAATAAGTGGATAGTGGTCACTGTCAAACGTTGAATTGATACGATACCAAGTAATCAATGAAGCCAATCCAAGATTACAAATAGATAAATCAACTGCACTTACATATTCATCAGGTTTAGTGCGTCGAGTGGGAATGCCTGAGTTTAAAATACATAAGTTGTGCTGATCAACAATTTCTAACAAATGTTCACCATTCTTATTAGTGGTGCCACACCCTCAAGAACGATTGTGGGAATTGAAATCACCGAGAAGGAGAAATGGGTTATCTAAGGAAGTAATAAGAGATATAACTTCATTATCAAAAATATTAGGAGACGGGTGAGGTATATAAGATGCGATTATAAAAATTCCACAAGATAGTTTTACACCTAATATAAAAATGTCATTTGTGTTGTGCTGAGGCAAATCCAATTGTTGAAAAGGAATAATATTTCTCCGGCTCGATCATCAATACGGTCTTCTCTGAGACATGTAAAGCCAGGAATCCCAAACAGGAAACCAGGCTTCAGCCATGTTTCACAGAGAGCAATTATACTTATTTTGTATTTGTTAATTATATAAATTAAATCACTCTTTTTAGGCACTACACTCTTGCAATTCCATTGTAGGACCTTTAGATCCATTATTATTGTAATTTATTAAACGTGTAATTATAACAACTATAATGGCAACGTTGGACGGTTTCAAATTTTGGTTAGTGAGCATTGAAATAAGAAAAGTTATGATTGATTCAAAAAGATTATTACAGTCCTGGTTTTCTAAATTCTGACCTAAGACTGTGCCGTTGGTTGAGCTATGCTATGTTGCATATTATAATCTCTTATGAGATTGTTATGGGCTGTCTGGTCATAATTTTTGTTTGACACTGGTGGAGGACGAGGTTTTATGAAAATAGTTTTCTTATATGATGATGAAGGTGAATTTATTGGGTTAGGGATATAAGTATTGTCAACTGCATTTTTATTTGATGACACAACATCTACATATGGTTTACTAATTGGAGGATGTAGTTTACTGGCCTCCGAATAAGAGATACAACTATTAGACATTGTAAGTTTAATTTCCTTCTGCCGGCTGAATTCTGGACATCTTTTGTCTGTGGCATAATGGTATCCAGAGCACATAATACACAATGCACAACTTTCCTCAACATTGCAATTTTCACCTTTATGTTTCTGAGTACATTTAAAACATCTAGGACGAGATCTTCAATTCAATTTTGTATAGCCATAACGACAGCAGTTGTAACATTGCATGGTTGGACCCCTCGTACTATACCTAATCTTGTCAAATTAAAAGTGGGAATGAAAGCTCGCAGTTTAAAATCTTTTAATTTGTTATGATTTATAAAACTATTAGCATCTTGTATTGTAGAAAAAGATACAGTGCATCTGTTTCTACCAATACGTTTAACACTGCCAGGAATTATATTTTTAAAGTCAGAATGATATTTTTTTAGAAAATTACCATATGTTATTGGGTGGAGATAAGTGCCACCACTAGGAGAAGTTTCCAATCTCTGGATATGAATTAAATATGGAGCTAAATCAGATGATATATATTGCTTGCGACCAAAATCAGAAACTTGTGTGTTAGGTAAAACTGAGTGGGGATTACTATTTCCTTAGTCATATCTGTAGAGGCATTTAATGGTTTTTTAAATGTTCTTTCTGAATTATTCTTTGACAATCACTAGTCGTAGCCCCTGTGCCCAATTGACTATTCTTCCTCCTTTTTTTATTGCAATGTTTGCAAATCTTTTGTAATTTTCACTTTCGAGATCCATCCAAGCTGCTAACAGACGCATCAGTATTTTCATTTCCTAACACCACATTTAAGCCTACCGGGGGACTTACGTTGTGGCCTAAGTCCCCCGTTGCAACATTTCGATCAGGAGGATCATTCATGTCATTTCCACTTAAGTAAAATCTGAATAAATATGACTTACCAAACAGCAAATATTTACACAAATACAAATAAAAACTATACTAACTACTTCTACATACAATACACAACTCTACTGATGACTTAAATTAATAAAATAACATTGAAATAAAAAGTAAGTTCACCCTATTGAGAGTTTCCCGCGCTTTTTTTCAATAAATCACTTATTTAATTTGACAAACATCTTGAACAATTTCACAGATAAAAAATACATGCGCAGTAAAAGTTTTTGTACTAAATACTGCAACTGCGCATGTTTTTTTATCTGTGAAATTGTTCAAGATATTTGCCGGGGCCTATACGTGTTTGTACGAGCGAGACCGAACAATACGTGCGTGAGCGAGATCGATATACGTGTCATTGTTTTGTCGTTTAAACCAAATTAGTTTGACCCCTTGTATAATACACCGTTAGTGATTTTAGGTGTCAATATTTTATGGCGCGTGGCGTTGTTGTGTGAAATTGTCATGTAACGCACACAGACATAAAATGTAGTCACTTATTGGAAGCGCAAGGCGCATCTAAAGAGGTTCCGAGATGGTCAAGCGGCTTGAAACAAGCACGTAGAATTTTGCTTGAGGCAAGCATGCTTGAACGTTTACAAAGCTTGCTTGATGCTTGACTCAAGCATTAACGTGCTTGCCCGTGCTTGATGTGATTTTATATTTTTTGCTTGACGCGACGGCTTGACACTACGTGTTGATAGTGTTCGCGACCGGCTTGATCAAGCATAGCCCAGTCGCGCGTTAGCAAGCAATCATGGCGGACGAGACGACTCTGTGCCAGGCGACAGCAAAAAATAATAATAATAACGAGCAACAGAACGAAAAAGAGTTTCTATTATTATTGACTAGCTTCTGCGTGGACTTCAGAATTGGGTCTAAAGCTTCGCTCGTTAACAATTTTTATCTTCCCACGGGAACTATTTGAGAGATCATTAAGGAATATAAAGTACATGTCCTTTTCCATAGCATAGGTGACATGCATACTTGAAAGCTGTCTGCCCGCGGCTTAGCTCGTAAACAATTTTCAATTTTCCCTCGGGAACTATTTAAGGAATCGGGATAAAAGGTAGCCTATGTTCTTTTCTATATCAAAGGCTACATGCATGCCAAATTTCATCCAAATCCGTTCAGCCGTTTTTGCGTGATTGAGTAACAAACAACCAAACATCTAAACATCCAAACATCCACACTTTGACATTTATAATATTAGTAGGATAACATTGTATCGAGACGCGCCAGAACTTTGGAAATTGAAATTACCATTTTATTATGATAAAAATAATTGACACCAAATACGTTTCTTTTTGTTCAAACTTAATGCTAATGTAAGAGCTAATAGTGATGCTAATGTAAGAGTTAATAGCGCTTTGTACTGCTCGACCACCTAAGCGGACGATCGGTTACGAAATGAATTAAAATGCCCCTAGCTTGGCTCAAGCGGCTTGACGCGCACCACGTTGCTTGATCAAGCAAATACGTGCTTGTTTCAAGCTGCTTGACCGTCTCGGAACCCCTTTAAGGGGGTCAAGCAAGTTGATCAAGCAACGTGGTGCGCGTCAAGCCGCTTGAGCCCAGCTAGAGGCACTTTAATTCATTTCGTAACCGATCGTCCGCTTAGATGGTCGAGCAGGTAAAAAGCGCTATAAGTTTAAACAAAATGAAGAAAAAGAAACGTATTTGGTGTCAATTACTTTTATCATAGTAAAATGGTAATTTCATTTTCCAAAGTTCTGGCGCGTCTCGATCACATCAAGCACGCGCAAGCACGTTAATGCTTGCTTCAAGCATCAAGCAAGCTTTGTAAACATTCAAGCATGCTTGCCTCAAGAAAAATTCTACGTGCTTGTTTCAAGCCGCTTGACCGTCTCGGAACCTCTTTACGATTTAAATCTCTGCTTCGTGCATGATCTCAGAATCCAAGATAATGCGTTATAGTTCTTCCATCACACACGGATGGACGTATGCTTCTTTTCGAATCATTGTATCATTTTTATAGTTTGAATTATTGGCGTAACAAAGCTTGCCATCAGGACGATATTCAAATTCTAAAAAATCGTGTTCAAATTTTCCTTTGTTAACAAACAAACTTTGTTGGTTGAAAACAAACTTTTAAGTCAAAATACACAAATAAAACCAACAAAACCAAAGAAAGCACTTCAAAGCACACGAAAAATCTTGTTTCAAAGTCAATCAAATCACAGATTATAGAGAATATGTATAATCCACAGACTACTAGTAGGGTACTACTACTACTAGGGTATTTCGCAAAAATAATGCATTTTTTATGTCCGGGCCAAGGAGCTTATATACCTAAGGGAGTGATTACTATGAACACGTTTGGTAGTAAATCAATGTATGAACATCAAAACCGGTCCTAAGTCAATAACTACAATCCACATAGTGTTGGATTGTATCTCATTCTTAGATAACGTTAGGCAGACGTACTAAAATTATAGTTAAATGTCCCCGTTTTAACATAAAAAAACAACAAATGTCTATTGTAAATAAAAGTTACCAAAACTTGAAATTGACATGAATAGTTTAAAAAACATTTTTATACTTACCTAGCTTTATTTAGTAATATATCAAAACTACACTACTGCTAGTTGGAAAACTTGCCTACCTTCAGTAATTATTGGACTCAGTTTTATGCGCTCGCCGTCTAACTATCCTAAAACTAAAATTTCTAATTTTAAAATTAATTTAAATGACCGCTTAAGCAAGTGCTATTCTACGATGAAAGGCCAATTTAGGCAGAGTTTAAAGATTAATTCTAAAATGTCTAAGACAAGTTTGTGTTGTTTTAATGATTTTTTTTAAAGAAAGAAATTAAAACGGCTTCTATGTTTTTATAACAGTTAATACATTTATTATAAATTATTTATCTTATTTTAACAATAAATTTATGGATCTAATAAAAAGTTTATATTTTCCTATATATCTAAGGCGAAAATAATTAATTTGGGCAAAATTAAAATTTGTACTTACCTTAATTTGCTGTTATGATTTCTTTTGCTAAGGCTTTTTAGTTTATTCAGAGATAAGTAATAAGTAAGCATAAGATTTCTATCATGATGTGCAATGTTTTAGGGTAGGATGGTGTTTAGGAAAGCCGAAATAATTTTCGGAATCTACGCTCAAAACGATCAAACTCCCTTTTAATTAAAGGACGTAGATATATTCAAAACGTGTTTATATTTTTTATTACCAAAATTGCGGATTTTGGCAAAGTTTTAATTTTAAGTGGGATAATTTTAGTCGCCGCTAAAAATAGTCAATTTAGGATGTTTACGCGTAAAAATCTGCGCCTGGAATAGCGTTTGTGCGGCTAAAGCTAAGTTGAATTGACCATCTAAAATAAGAAACGTTAGATTCAAATTAGCAATGTAAGTTGAATTTAACAGTAACAGTAGAATAGCATAATGATTTAGCGGCACTTAAATAAAATTTGGACATTTAACGGCCACTTCAGAATTGAATCCACTGTAAACTTTACAAGATTTTACGAGTATGTAAATATAGAAAATTGTTTAACAAACTAAACAATATGTTTGGTGTGATGTATCTGGCATTAGAAATAGAATATACTTAGTCTTGCCATAAATATTGTTACAAGGAAAAATCTTTTACTCCATTTTAATATCCAAAAAATATTTGACAACCGATTTGCGTGATAATGAGAAAATATAATTAACATTCATTACAATAATGACAGATTCCAAATTGAAATATAATATTTTATTTATTTTTAATTGTAACAGTATTTACGGCCAGACTAACCCAGAGGCGCGTTCAGCGCCTCTGGGTGTAGTTGTCCGGTTGTTTTTTAACTCGCTCAACCAAATCTTTTATCTCCCTCATTCACATGATTTTTTATGTCTCTCTCTTTCTTCTCATTATAGAATACGGCCGCCAATATCATCCAATCACGTAAGAGTATTTCAGTAATAAACGTCAGAGCGTTTTACAACCATCAAATTCGATGGTTGTTCGGTTGTAACTCGCGCCGACACTCTAAGGTCTTGAACGGGCCAGTTGTTTCACCCGGTTGTCTCGAAGGCATTGAACGGGGTTAGAGCGAAAAGTTGTACTTCGCGCGAAGGAGCTGAACGCGCCTCTGCGTTCCGTAAAACGATAAAAGTGATAATATCGCGAATCCGACCAAAGTCACAACATAACCTACTGATTCAATAGCCTTTATATTTTGTGACGATTAATTTTTTTCGGATTCGCGATATTATCGCTTTTATTGCAATTCGGAACGCACGGTAAGTAGACAAATATAGATATTACATCCATGCTTCAAACACTGGAACTAACGCTTTTACCCTTAAGTCATGGGATTTATAAAATGGCAACAATGTAACCGTATGTCAGACTGTCGGTTACAAAATGACGTACGTCTGAATGCGGTGTCCATGAATTTTATCAGAGTACAATATTTTGAATATTTTTGAAAATATGGTGTTGACATGTTGTGTGCGTGGCTGTAACAATTATTAAGCTACATCTTGTTTCCTTCGTATTGATTACCCGCTTATCTAATTATTCGATAAACAAAATAGTATAACAGTTATTCGTTTCTATTTCTCAAAGTGTATACCTACTTATCCTTCAGTAATTTGTAGGATATCGGAATTGGCCGGTAATATCCTTTATGACACTGTTACCAACCAAATCCTTTTTTTATAAGAAATATTTTTATATTATTTTCGCACTTTTCAACTCATGTGGAATTCGATTAAATTATGCTATGTGAATATCCGAATTATTCCTATTCTCACTTATATCAGATACAAACTTGTTTTCTTTAATCTCAGGGAACCTACATCCGTTCACCCAAAATTTTACCAAAATATATTAGGACAATCCCATAATTAGACGTATGATTGGTCATACAACGTAGAACGAGACAAACTCCCACAGATTGGACCTCTCACTCGGACCGAATTTCGGACTAGAAGTAATCACTCCCTTAGGTAAATAAGCTCCTTGGTTCGGGCAGACCTTAGACTATAGATACCAATAGACATGAAATACCTACGAAAAAAGCGTGCCAAGATTTGTGTTGGTGCTCTAAGCTGGCGGAAAAAACTTGGGACGCCGCATCCAAGATTCCACACTTATTATGTTTTTCTTTATACAATTCAATATTTATTCATTCATTAAAAAAATCAATAAAAAACATAGAACGATATTTGATAGATACGTGTCAAGATATCAAAGAACAGTTTAACGGGGCATCTCCATATGTCTATCTCAATGGCACTACTTCTTTTCTGTTAACACTGTCAGCATCAATCGGTGACGTCATCAATTACGTCATACCGTATACAAAATACGCACATGAGCAATTTTGGACCGATTGTTTGCGTGCAATTAGCGCACACGGGCGCTGATATCAAATTATGAACCGCACTCTAAACGAGATTTGTAGTATCTCTCATTGACGTATATTAAATAGAAAAGCTGTTGCGAACAAACAACGAACAAATAAATTGTGTTACGACGCGAGGCAGCGCTGCGTGGGCGTGGACAGTAGCGTACTCGCTCGCTCGTATGACAGTAAAAGAGACAGCAAAACTAAGGTCAAGCGTTCAAAGTCAAGGCGGTCGAGCGTAGATCGCAGTTCGGAAACCATTTTCATTTGTTTTAATCAAGATAATATATAATTAGTCAGTAATACAAACCTTAAGCGTCGGTGGCGCAGTGGACTCGGCACTTGCCTTTCAATCGGGGGGTCGGGGTTCGAGACCCGCCATGTACCCATGTGTTTTTCGTTTCGAATTTCATATGTACATTTGTCTGACGCTCCTACGGTGAAGGAAAACATCGTGAGGCAACCTGCATACATCTGCGAAAAAATTCAATGATGTATGTGAAGTCGACCAATCCGCACTGGGCCAGCGTGGTTGATTAAGGCCTAATCACCCTAACATAGGGTAGGCTCGAGCCCCTTGGTGGGGACGTATATGGGCTGTGATGATGATGATGATGACAAACCTTAAATACAAAACCAATATTCATACGTTCTAACAACAGTGTTTTCAATTGCCACACGTAAAGTTTTAAGACATATTTTACGCAAAACTTGCGACACAATCTTCAGGGCAGCTCGGCTACTTATCACGATCGCCCGCCGATCGGCTCCAGTTGACTGGGTGAATTTTTTATATACGTCAATGGTATCTTGGTATCTCTATTAGTCTGTGAACGAGATGTGAACGAGATTTTTCGTGTGCTTTGAAGTGCTTTCTTTGGTTTTGTTGGTTTTATCTGGGTATTTTGACTTAAAAGTTTGAAATTTTCAATCAAAATCATCGAGGATCGAGTTTTTAATAATCTGTAATGTCTACCGATTTTTACATTAGATATTATGTTGGTCACAAAGGAAAATTTGGACACGAATTTTTAGAATTTGAATTTCGTCCTGATGGCAAGCTTCGTTACGCCAATAATTCAAACTATAAAAATGATACAATGATTCGAAAAGAAGCATACGTCCATCCGTGTGTGATGGAAGAATTAAAACGCATTATCTTGGATTCTGAGATCATGCACGAAGATGATCGCCTTTGGCCGCAACCTGATCGAGTTGGACGACAAGTATGTTCATTTTGAATTAGATTTTATAATAAATGATACTGAGTTAATGATACAAACTAAATTAATTGAACTAGCTTCCCGCTCGCGGCTTCGCCCGCGTTTTTATTGTTTTCCCGCGGGAATTTTGTATTTTCCCGTAGGAAAAATAATAAATGTAGAAATTTGAGCAGATTTCAAATATTTTCCATAGAAACGAGCTATGAGTTGATGTACATACAAGTAAGCGAAATACTGGTAACAGGACATGCCATCTAGCAAAAAAACTTTGTCAGGCAGTCATGTTTTTGATTCCAGCAGAAATAAGGCTAGGAATATCGATAATGTGTTACTTATTACATACATTTGTTCTGTGTTACATAGCTTAATGAGAAACATTAACGGAATAAACAAAGTCAAATAGATTAGACTACATATTACAGAATTTTTAATATGAAAGATAGGTTATGTACCTACTCGTAGAATGGTAGTAACCACATAGTAAATAAGTACCTACCTACTGTAATCTATAGTGCTGTGCAATTTCAATCTAATTATTTTTCTTTCTCCATATTTATAAACTGAATGATTCAATCTTTATTCATACCTATTTGTTTTAGTACAGTCCTATTCATTGTATCAATAGTGGTCTCAAACTCAAACTCAAAAATCTTTATTCAATATAGACCTTTACAGGCACTTATTGACGTCAACAAATTACAAAACTATTTAATCAATAAATTCATTTTAAAAATGTAAAAATGCAACAAATCAAGATAAGCTATGTATTATTTAAACCTTGTATGTACATACATCTCAACCATAATTAAGATGCATGCAAATACAATTAAAATGAAAAAAAAAAGTTGACTACACCTGTTCGGAAATTGGAAGAGCCTTCTCGAGAAGAACAGGCAAGAAACTCGGAAGGTCTATTTTTTTTGTCTCCTCTTTTAAATTGCCAACATTACAATAATATATTATTTCACAAACATAACTTTGGTTTTATTAAAATATATATAGAAATGCCTGTCGGAGTGATTGGAACAGTTACTCAAATACATTCATTCAACAATCACAAAGTGTACTTAATGAATGTCAAATTGATACATTTTTTGTCAATCCCAAGCATTTTTATCTGTCATATAGTCAGTCTGAATCTAAGGTGAATAAGGTCTAATAAAGTCTTGATTTTTAATTCAACGGAATTTCGACATTTCAGAAGTGTTGCCAACATTGAAAAAATCTCACTAAGAAGGAAAAGCATTTTACCAAAATAAAAAAATAAATCTCTCTTGATTTTAATGTTTCAATTAGTAAAACTAAGTCTCAAAAATTAACAGATAATTTTATAATTGTAATTAGATTTTTTATTATTAAAGTTACAATAATTAATTAAGGAAATTATTTTTATTCTACAGGAATCCATAGGTTTCCAACCTTTCTTTAGAAAAACCTCTTTGTTTGTAAAATCTTTGCTTCTTGTAAGGGCCAATATAAACATGATTTATTGTTTTACTAAATTAGATATTTGTTAGGAATCATACAAAAAAAATACCGTTGTTTTCGTTAATTTTGTAGTTGGTTTGAGTGTGTTTTTGTAATCTTTGCGTTATGTTAACACATTCAATGCCACCGACACGCCTGGCGTGTTCAAGCAAACCTACATCGCTATGCCACGACCACGCCACGCGTGTTCTGAATGTTTTGAAAATATTTCATAAACTAGACCAGATTTCTTGTTCAAATTATTTGTGCATAATTTTTACGAGTAAGGCTATGTCATCTTAAAGTGGCCACTTAAAAAAACAAGTTTTTCTATTTTATGAAAAAAATGTATTTTGTAGTGCCGAGAACACGCTAGGCGTGTTCACTTATAAAATATACCCTTAGGTTCTCAAACTTTTTTTTGCTAAAAGGTTGTAAGAGGTTTGGCTAAAGTTGGCGGCGGCGGCGTTTTGAAGTTGAACGGCCAGCAATAAAACTTAAATATTATAAAAGAACAGGGGCCTAATTACGCTAATATTAACGTCGTTATCGTGTCTTGATAGCGTTTCAATAAAACAGCTTTTGCCGTTTTATACGCATTTCCTGGTGCAATTTATTCGTACTACAATTTCTTAGTAAATTATACTTAATAAGTCAATAGTGACAAATGTTTTTGTAGTTTGTATCAATAGTGACAAATGTTTTTGTAGTTTGTATCAATAGTGACAAATGTTTTTGTAGTTTCTAATCTATTAACCAACAACTGTCTCAAAAAGCGTTTTTTTTTCAAATTGAAGCGTTATTGACACGCCACAAATGCGTTAACGCTAGCAGATAGTCTTGTATAGTACAGGTACGATGTACGAATAGGTAGGTAATCCTGCACTGTACTAAAAGAAATGTTACCAAGCGCGAACTCTTTATCGTGCCTAATCGTACTATTCGTACATCGTATAATACACCGCCAAAGCGTTAAGCGTTAACGGTTGATGAGGTGCGCTGCAGTGTTTTCAACACTGGTAGATGACGTATGACATGCCATTTAGAGAAAAACACGGAAAACATTAGCAGCTCTTACAAAAATTTCACTGTATTTAGTATGAAGCCGGGACTCCGGGACTTAGGACATTTTCGACTGTTTTTGTAAGGAATTTCAACCCTGCATAACTTCAAGAAAAATATTTACAAAATTCCTTATAACTCGAAAACGGTGGAGCTTAAAAATAACGAAATTTTTGACCCCCGTAAAATTCCACAGCTAATGAGGACACACCAAAAAATGGTCAAGTGTGAGTTCGACTTCTTTTTCCATACTAAATTTAGATTATTAGCATAAATGAGGACACACATAATGGACTTATCAAAAATGGTCAAGTGTGAGTTTGACTTTTTTCCAAACTTAACTTTTTGATTTTTAAAATGTTTTTATATGAAGCTTAGTCCAGATTCCACTTTGTGTAGCAAAGGGGTGCGAATTTTAATTGAACTCATCCATACTAAATACGTTGATTTTTTAAAGTGCTAACTCCATACAAAATTCAGTTAAAAAAATTTCAGATTTTTTTAACTTTTTCGGAAAATTAGTCTATCTTTATTTATAACTATGATTTTCGCCAATTAAAACTATGATAATTATAAATAAATACTCATAAGACAAGACTTTAGAGGGAATTTCTTCCACAGCACCTTTGCTATAATCATTTGAGTCATTAGGATGTCATTTGAAGATGTTTAACAATCCCAAGTATCATCATCATCGTCATAATCAACAGCCCATATACTTCCCCACCGAGAGGCTCGAGTCTAACCCAAATTAGGGGCGGTGTGGGCGATCCGCCCCGGTTGAAAAAAAAAACGTACAAATTATGACAATGTTTATCAATATTAAATCACTGACTTATAGGCAATATAATAAATAAAATAGCCTTTTATTTCAGAAACATAAATAATTACAGTTTTATTTTTATAACATAATCTAAAGTATGTCGCGTGTCTCTGAGTGCCTTAAAGCAAAGGCCTCCTCCGACTCTTTCCATTGTTTTCTGTTGAGAGCCACTCTCATCCTGTACGGATCGCAGTACGAACTGCGAGCCACGTTAGATCCGTACAGTCTCTAAGAGAGTGACCAGTCCATCTCCATTTTAGCTGGTCAATGCGCGTAAGTATGTCTGTCATTTTTGTTCTGGCTCCAATGTCTGTGGATCTTAATTTATCTTTCAGTTTAATTTTCAGCATACTTCTCTCCATTGTTCGTTGGCATTTTAAGAGTTTCTCTCTTTGACGTCTTGTAAGGGACCTTGTTTCACATCAATATGTTATGCATGGGAGTACACAAGTGTTGTAGGTTTTATCTTTAACATGGATTCCTAGATCTTTGCTTTGCATAATTTCTTTTAAGGACCAGTACTTTTTCCATTCATATGTAATTCTTTTGTCAATTTATTTAGACATCTGGTCAGCAGGCGAAATTATTTGACCCAGGTACACATATTCGGAGACGTATTCGATCTGGTTTCCCTCGATTATTATGTTTACCTGTTTTGAGTTCGTCATTATTTTGGTTTTGTCTTTGTTCAGTTCAAGACCTACCTCCCGGCTTGCATTCGCTATATCCTTTAACATGGATGCTAGAATCATTGGATCTTTTTCCAGTAAAACCAGTTCGTCAGCGAATCGAAGATGATTCAGGCGCCTTCCATTTATATGTATTTAGACCAAGGTTCCCCCAGTTTATTTTCCTGAATATACTTTCAAGTACAACTGAAAATTGCTTTGGAGATAGCGGATCTCCTTGCTTGACTCCTCTATGTATTGGGAATTTTTGGCCTGTTGATTCAAGTTTTATACACTTTTACTGTAGATGTTTTCAATTATATTTATGTTGGTTTCACTGATTCCTTGTTCTTTCAGTCTTGGCCAAATATAGGTATGATTGAGTTTGTCGAATACTTTGGAATAATCAATGAACGCAATGTAGAGAGGCTTCTGGTATTCACTGTACTCTTAAATTACCTGCTTCACAGTATGAATGTGGTCAATAGTGCTAATATTTTCCAATAAGGCAATGTAACCAAGTTTTTAATAAAATTACAATAATAACGTATTACTTGTTTTTTAAATTATTAACACGGAAGTGTATTCTTTTTACGCCTTGTAACTTTATTTCGTAACTTTATGATTTGATCGGCTAGGGATTACAAAATTTAGTAATTAGTTTTATTGATGTTGTTAGCTCTAACAAGTGCTGCCATCTTAGCACTTTTCGGGCTTGAAATTTTAGCAAACTGAAATTAATTAAAAATTACCTCCGAGCAACAATGGTCGTCAAACAATGAGTCGTTACGTCCCGACCTGAGTTTATGGCTGAGATCGAAGGATCGAACGATTCTATGGATAGCTTTACACAACATCGCAGGCATCTGTCAATCAGGCTACATAACCTAAAGCCAAATTGATACGGCATTACACCGAAAACATCCCGGACGTCAGCCTCTACGAGATCATTGTGGCTCTCAAACAGCTCAAAAACAACAAGGCTATGTATGATGGAGTTACAGCTGAGCTTTTAAAAGCGGGTGGACTACCAGTCCGGAAAGCACTGCAGAGGCTATTTAACTCCGCCATTTTCGAGGGCAAAACGCCTAAAGCATGGCACAGGCGACGAGGCCCAGTTGAAGAACTACAGACCCATCATGCCGCTAATTTATGTATACAAGCTGTTCACGAGAGTTATCACGAAGCATCTCGCGCGCAGGTTTGACGACTTTCAGCCTCCCGAACAAGCCGGGAGTCGGGACCAGAGACCACATTCATACGCTGCGGCAGGTTATACTGAAGATCGAGGAGTATAATCTGCCACTATTCTTGGCGTTTGTGGTCCATGAGAAAGCTTTTGATTCTCTCGAGACCTGAGCTGTGCTTAGGTCACTCCAGAGGTGCATAGACTAGCCGTATATTCAAGTGTTGCAGTCATTGTACAAAAACGCCACTATGTCAGTCCGCCTTCAAGATCAAAGCTCAAAACCAATACGAATTCAGCGCGGTGTCAGACATGGTGACGTAATAATATTGCCGGAACTGTTCACAGCTTCGTTGGAGGATGTATTTAATCTGGACTGGAGAGGACTCGGCATCAACATAACACGGCGAGTACATGAGTCATCTTCGTTTTATCGATTATATCGTAGTCATTGCTGAGACCGTGGATGATCTAGGCACAATACTCGAAGACCTCTGTAGAGTTTCCCAACAGGTGGTGTTATGGACTCGTTCTTAGTCTTTTATATCTAAGTTTTATCCTTGCTATTGACAATGTCATGATTGACTTTACTTCTGATTTTCTATTAAAAATGTTTTTTGACTTCTCTTGTAATATATAACATTTTCACCGAACTCAGAGTTTTGGATATTTTTGTAAACCTTACTCAAGCAAACCAGCTCTGCCAATACTGATATTGGTCCTTCTCAACCGACTTAAGTTTTAAGGTATAAAAATATGTGAAAAATGTTAACGAGAGCCAAAGCTCGAAGAGAAAGTTAGCTCACAGTAGAGTTACAAGAGAGTCAGCACGCGAGCTACCAAGATCGTCTCCAAAACAGCGTCAAAAGCAACAGCCGGTTATCGATTTTATCAGCATCTAGTACAAAGATGTCAGTTATGTCTACGACTGCACTAAGAAGACAGTTATAATTGGAAGCTGCTGAGGAAAAATCACGGTTGTTAGTTGCTGCTACAGAAGCCAAGCTGGAGGAAGCCCAGATGAAAACCAAGTTAGAAGAAGCGAAGATAAAAGCTCAGACGGATCTTGTGGATAAGAGACTCAGTGCCAGTATAGCAGAAATAAAGGAACTACATTCTCGTGCACGTTTCAGAGCATCATCAGCGAGAAGGAAGGAGAAATGGGTAACGTAACAGAATGTATCTCCTCGTCGAAAAAGCGCAACGCAGAATGTGCACCACTCAGACCCCTTTACCGCCGATGCACCAGATGTTCATCAAACTATTCCTGCTACTCATAGTGATGTATTTTTTTCAACCTCTGTCTCACAACATAATAACATGTCAGTGCCTAGCCCCCGAAAGTCAATCCTAAGCCCAGGCAATACTTAAGTTAGCTGATGCAGTGCATAACTTAGCGTTAGGTTATGCTCATAGTAATAATTTAATTAATAACGCTTCCACACGATGAAGAACACACGTCTCTGTAAGTCCATTTGATACTTCTTCTTTAATACCTTTTCATTTTTTGTTTGGAACTTCATCTAATTTTCCAGTTTACTACGCCTCCTGCCGGTTTATGCTCTTGGAAGCAATGGCGAAAAGCGAAATGTTTAGCTGATATGTTTTGGGCTAGATGGTTGTAAGAAGTACCTACTTCCTTTTATTATCGCGTACCATTAGTCCAACAAGCGATGAAAATCAACTACGTGTTGGTGATGTGGTGGTTGTCGTTGACCCGACTTCTGAGAAAGGTGGAATAGTCTAAGCAATTTATCCTGGAGCTGACGGTAGAGTGAGGGTCGTCGATGTGAAGACCTCTCGCGGCACATTACGCTGTCATTCGACACTGCGGCTAGTACCACTGCCTTGCAGCCCCAGGGGGGAAGAATGTGAAGGACTCTTTCTTAGTCTTTTATATCTATGTTTTTTCCTTGCCATTGACAATGTCATGATTGACTTTACTTTTGATTTTCTATTTATAATGTTTTTTGACTTGTAAACATATAGCATTTTCACCGAGCTTAGACTTTTGGATATTTTTGTAAACCTTACTCAAGGAAACCAGCTCTGCCAACCTTAATAGGTGGTTAAGAAGGTGGGTCTTAAAATGAACACGAACAAGACCAAAATCATGGTGAATTCCCATGTAGTACTCA
Source organism: Schoenobius gigantellus (assembly GCA_963935595.1). Lineage (NCBI taxonomy): Eukaryota > Metazoa > Arthropoda > Insecta > Lepidoptera > Crambidae > Schoenobius > Schoenobius gigantellus. Next base: position 12,194,719 of record OZ012544.1, on the reverse strand, counting down.
CTCCTGTGAAGGTTGGAGGCTATACACTGGAAGTTGTTGACGAATATGTTTACCTGGGACAAATAGTCCACCTCAGTAAGTCCAACTTTCAGAAAGAGGCAAATTGACGAATCCAACTCGGCTGGGCAGCCTTCGGGAAACTACGCAGCATATTCTAGGCTAATCTACCGCGATGTCTTAAGACGAAAGTCTTTAATACGTGCGTGTAGCCAGTGATAACGTACGGAACAGAGAGAGTGGCCGTTTACAATAGGTCTAATCAGAAGGCTCAATGTCACTCAAAGACCAATGGAGAGGGCTAAGCTCGGGGTTTATCAACGCGATCGCGTCAGAAATGATGAGATCCGTAGAAGTCTCCCGGTACGCGGCCGCCACTCGAGGACCTTTCCGCCCCAACGGCCGTCAGTCCTACGAGCAATGTGTCCGTCCTGCCCACTGCCACTTAAGGTTTGCAATTCTTTGGGCTATGTCGGTAACTCTAGTTCTTCTACGGATCTCATCGTTTCTGATGTGATCACGTAGAGAAACCCCGAGAATAGCCCTCTCCATTGCCCTTTGGGTGACTTTGAGCCTTCTTATGAGACCCATTGTAAGCGGCCACGTCTCAGTTCCGTATGTCATCACTGGCAACACGCACGAATTGAAGACTTTCGTCTTTCGACTGCGGTAGATTGGTCGAGAATATGCTGCGTAGCTTCCCGAACGCTGCCCAGCCGAGTTGGATTCGCCGATTTACCTCTTTCTGGAAGTTGGACTTACCGAGCTGGACTATTTGCCCCAGGTAAACATATTCGTCAACAACTTCCAGCGTGCCTCGTTTGTATTTAATGCTTTAATATACGACACTTAGTTGTTTTTTAATTAATAAATCGTACTTTATGTAATACCGAATTTTTATTATTTTTAACCGTTTTCCATCTTGGGGTGACACCACAATTTCCGCCCCGGGTGCCACCCAAGCTAGCTACGCCACTGCGTATATGAGCTGTTGTTGATGATGATGATTGTATTGCCCAAAACTAATTTGTAAATTCGAACCAGTACATAGTTCTTGAGGTAAGCGCGTTCAACCAAAGGACAAACAATTTAGCCTTATGTGTATGTATAAGAAGATCCGTACAAGAGCTTTTCCAAAAAAAGATCAATATTAAAGTAAATATATCTCTAATATTAGAATATTTTGAACAAAATTCATAGCTACTAATGTAGTTAGGTAAGACCAACAATACGATAGTACGAGATAAAAAACGTAAAATTTTATGGAGATTTCCTTTCTCTCTTATTTCAAAAGTTTTTGTATTGGTTTAGAAAAATTAAAAGAAATTTTTACAACGATTGTTACTCAATATTATAAGATGAACATTCCGAGTAAGTAGGTATGATCGCAATTAATAAAGCCAATGTCACAGTTCACAATCACAGCAAATCATTCATTCTTGGGGATTTTAGTAAAAAAGTTTGAGAGCCACTGATTACATTGTAATATCTTTACTTGCCATAAAATCAATTTTTCGCCATAATTTCAAGAACCAAAACTCACGATACTATTGTAGCCACTGTTATTCTCGCGTAGCACAAGGCTTACTAACTAGAAAACAGTGTTAAGCTGAAAAATATTAATATAAAAGAATTTGCATTCAGTCAGTGCCACAGTCTTTTTTCAAAGTCGCAGTGCCGCGGACACGCCTAGCGTGTCCGCGGCACTCAGTATTTTTGCACGGCAATCAGTATTTTTGAACACTGAACCTGTTTCGACCCGGACTCATTTGAAATATTTGATGCAGTGAGATTAGCTTTGAGATAGGCAAATTGCGAGAGCTTAGAAGGTAAAATGGAAAGTCATGGATAGAAATCCTGATTTGGACACTATCAGAAATATAGCAGAAAAAAAATATTCTTGCATTAATGACAAGGAGGAAGAAGTGTATAAATTTGCAAGCCTCACCTCAGTTGACGTAGAGCGATCTTTGATCTTTTTCGACGTACAAATGGAGTTTAGACATTCGGTCAAATTAATTGAAGCCAGATTATATTGAAAAGCTAAAGGTTCCGTCAGACAGCGGGCGGGACGGCGACGGGGCGTCGCACATAGGAGTATTTGATAAAAAAAGTCGATCAAAATTATTTATTGGCTAAAATTTATTTATTGTCATAAACATGTTATCAAGAACATTTAGAAAATTCTTTAAGCTAGTTTTTCAAGTAGGAATTTGAAATGAGTGTAAAACTTCATAGGACATTAATGTTTCTCTACTTTCTGGTTTAAAAGGTTTTGATTTTTTAGACACTTTGCGTCTAATACTTGTCAAGTATGGGTCCAAAGTTAATAATAATCTATTTAACACATCCATGTTGCATTCAGTTCTGCTAAATTTTCTGGAATATTGTTCCCTGAATTTCCGAAAATATTTATTCCGAGCCTCCGCGGCTTCTTCAGATAGGGTCCCTATTGGTAGTATGGCATGTCTAACAACTGAAGGACCATGAATTAATATTTTATGCACTGTAGTTGTCATAGGATACCATGAGTATAATTCTACGTACATCTTTACCATGTCTTGACAATAGGTGTAAAATTTTTAAATATTTATTTTATATCCACTTGATATCTCTTCTAAAATGATTGCAAATCTCTCTATCAAAGTTTTATCAATACCAGTAATTCTTGCTGATATTTCTATATTGTTAAAAAAAATTATACTAGTGTTGCCGTCATTAGTCTTCCCGAAATTGGCTTTGGGTACGTCAACTATTAAGTCAAGTTCATTTTTGAAAGCTACTTGGATGTTTGCCTTTCTCTCTTTAATTATAGCTTTTTCCGTTTGAGTTCTCACTTGCCATTTGTAGTAATGAAATGTGTAGTAATGTCTCGAAAAATCTGATGCGAGCATGTAGGACTGACAAGCCAAACTCCAAATTTTGTAGCTCTGTTGTTTCACTTTCGATAAATCTTTCAAGCTTATTAAAATCTTTGGATGTGGCTTTGCAAATGTAGCATCTCATTTTAAAGGTTGTGTTTGTTGCCGAGTTGCATTCTTTGCAATCTACCATAGTAAATAGCAAGTTATGGGTAACTGTTATTTCGAAAGACCCGAAAGTTATCTTTGTTCACGTTAACTGTGTAATTTATTTCATCACTTGTTACGTCTTTGGTCTCATGTATAAATCTGATCCGCATTGGTCGACAGTAACGCGGAGAAGAAGGTGATGAAATTGTTCCAAATTATTTTTTCACTTCTCTTGCTTATCAACTGTAATGGCACAAGTGATGACTGAAAAATATTGGCGTCAGAGTCACTGCTTTTAGCAAATTTTTGTTTATATTGGGCCTGCTGCGAGCCATCACACCCCCATTTATATGTCAGCTCTAAGTCCACCAACTCTTCTTCCGTTAAAGTTTTTAACACTTCTTCGAGATATAATACTGATGGCGCCTAAAGTCGACGCATCCAATTCGGCGTTTCGCCGATTATTTTATTGCTGATTTTATGATTAACTACAATCTCCTAGAATACAATATATTATCGCTTACCCCAAAACCGGTCGGGTCTCCGTATATAGCCGGTGGACTTCCTGAGCTAGCTCGAAGGAAGTCACGGCTCCTGACCTGAAGGGCTGCTGTCAATCCACCGAACCACCAACCGGATCACAAAACCCTAATAAGTCACCAACACTCACCAAAAACGAATCAATTAGCGGACATTCGCGACAATAATAATTTTACTCGAGAGAGCGCGCCGCGTGGTAACTTAGTTCAATGACATTACAAATTCGACTCGACTGTCATGTCACAGCAGCCGGCCACCACAGACTAGCACATGCACAGACTACTAGCAGTGTTGCCACTCGCTCTTCGTCGAGCGTAAACAATACAAAACGCTGAACAGTGTGATCTAACAATGCCTTTAATTTAATTTCTGCACAGGTTTCAGTGACCAAATAAGACTCAACATTTGGATAGCAATCTTTTTTGCTTTTTGTAAAATCGAGTAGCACGGATATAGTTTTGTAGCATTTTCTCTAATTATTTCGTACTGCTTTCTTGTCAATGAAGCTTCCACAAACATAGACAAAGCCTCTGTTGGTGATAGTTGCTTTATTTTTGATTCAGGTGTAGCGCTTTTTCTAAACGCTTCACGGTATTTATGACCACGTGTTGGGGATACTATAATATCTTTTATCACTTAGGCACCATCCACGTTTCCTTTTTCACAAAGCGCCATTTGACCTGCATAAATAAGTATTTTTGCTTCTTAGATGTGATGTCTTTCGACGCTTACTACAGTCCGTTAATTCCTCAAACTCTGCTTGGCAGACCCACGTGGGATTTTTCGGTATAAATTGTATTTTTTGGTATTTCAAGAGTACCTTCATTACAAGAGTAATCATGGTTTTTTTTTTGCTGTCTGCCATCTAGACTTCATTTCAGACTTGAGACGGGAAAATGTATGACTAAACTTTGATTTTTGATCAATGGGAAATGTAGAGTCGTAAATTATTTCAAACTCTAATAATTCTATTTATTTTCCAAAATCCGGTTCAGAATATTCTCTCGCTTTTCGAAAGACATATTCTCTTGTCACGATCTTAATGCCAGAGGAACCTAAAACAAAAGAAATTAAAAATTAACTCAAGTGACCGCAAAATAAAATTTCTTTTGGTTAATGTCACATGCACTCTTCACTGCACTGTGCTACAACGTCCATAACTAAAACTTGCTTTATCCTAATTATACTAAATGTGAAACTTATTTTTAACAACTTAGGGCCGATTTTTCAATCGTCAGATAACGTTTAACTGTAGAATAAATATGGCGCTTTGACAGATTTTCTATATAAAAGCTGTCAAACTGTCATATTTATTCCGCAGATAAAAATTATCTGACTATTGAAAAATCGGCCCTTAGTTGACGCACTTTCACTGCGCATATAAATAAAATTATATACGTATATTGAACATACAAAATAATAGAAACTAATAAATGAATATGAGAAAACTTAAAAATCATTCCAAAGGATCTGGCACATTTTGTGGAACTTCTTCATCAACTTCTATTTCTTCTTCTTCTTCAACTTCTATTACTTCTTCTGTTATTAATAACTGCAAAGCTTCTGTAAACATACTTGATGATTTAAAATTGTTGCATTTAGCTTTCAGATGAGATATGATGATCTGAAGATATCAAAAAATTATGTATAATGTCTTCATTATTTTGCAATCTTCCTGTTTTCCTCGTATGGCGCTGTCTGGTATTTCGGAAGTCCTTATTTCTTGCTTCTGCTGCTTCTTCTGACAAAATTCCGATAGGAAGGCAAGAGAAATGTTTGCATATGTCAGCGCCATACGCATTTTGTGTACACTGGAAGGCATGTTGTACCAGGGGTAGTGATGTACAAAGAGCTCAGCAGTCTCCTTGCAGTATCCATGGAATCCATCGATATTGACAGTCTGTCCAGAAGATAACACTTGCAATATGACTGCGAAGTGTTTTATCAAATCAGCATCAATCTTCGTTATTTCAGCTGTCTTTTCGTATTCCCGAAAAAATCTTCTGGCCGTGTTCCCATCATTTGTTGTTCCAAAGCCCTGCCTCACAACATCAATCAAAAGTCCCATCTGTTGTTTGAACTACGATTGCACCATGTCCTTCCGAAACTTCTTAAACCTCGTGCACTCCACATTTCAAAATCTAAATTATACGAAATGTGTAAAGACACTCCATGCTTCGAATCCACATATGGAGTGTTGACAATCCATATTTTTAAACATCTTCCCGCACAGGTCTTGAAAACATTTGAGAAAGATTATTCATCTCGCTTGCTTTTGCAAGACAAACATTGCAAGTAGCTGCAGATGGAGTATTTGTGATTATTGTAGTCACTTTCCCATCAATCATTGTCATGTGCAGCTTATGAGTAACTTCCAAGTTTCCTCAACTTGAAATAGTTAAATTTCGTATTTCTTCCTCCATTGTCGCTTGTTCTTGCTTAACAAAGTGAGTCGTGGATAACACCTTTTCTTAGCCTCTAACAACTTGTGGTAAGACGGAAGCCTCAACTGTTGTGACAATGCAGACCTTAAAGTGAGGTATTTCCACTTTGACAGATCCAATGAAGTAGTAAGGGCCAAAACTTGATCTGCCTGCATAGTCTCCTTCTTTCGTTCATAAATAAAAATGATTCGACATCTTCAAACTTTTCAGGTTTCTTCATAAGATGATCGATGATGCGAGCAATAACTTCTTTTCCATTAGACTTTTAAGCTTTGTGATAAAAGCAAAAGTCAATTCCTCTTCCGGATAGTCGAGTAATGTACCCGATCGCCTTTTCTTCTGCTTGTTTCCCAAATCTTCAAATGGCTTCCTTGATACGATGTCTGTAGAAGTGCCCATGTCACGAGTCGCCATCGAAGTAGATGCAAAGGGTAGAACAGCTGCTTCTTCTTCTGTGGAATGATGTTCCAAATTTTCGGCCTCTTCAAAAATTTGGGAGAGATTCACATTCAGGCACACCCCGGATACTCCATACAACGTTCGCAAATCAATTACCTCTTACTACTACTTAAGCAAATGACGTTTGTACACGCGCAAATGTGTGCGTGGAATCTAGTAGGGCTGAGGTCGAAATCACACGAGAAGTGCAGCGACTGCCTTCTCTTTTACCCGCATAGCGCTGTCTCTGTTATCGGCCGGCGCTCGCGTCTACTTGATGAACGTGAAGTGTCGCCGCACCCGAGCGATCGCGCGCGCCTTTGTTTATGTGTCAGTGATGTCTGCCGGGTGAAGTGAAGTATTTGAAATGAGTGCGGGAAGGTGAGTGGCCGTTCTGTACGTAGTACTATTATATCTTCTGTGATTCAGGCCACTTAACTCTTGTTTCTAACCAGCTCATATGCTTTTTCATGAATGTTTTTTGCACCCTGTGTGCTTCGGTCCATCGATGATTTAAGTTCACAGTGAGAGATCTTGCAAAATTCAATATTTTTTCAGAATCTTCTTGCGAAATTTCAAGCAAAATGCATTCCTATGGCCACCTTCCAGCTCCTGCATTTGATCAGCTCCATGTCATCATACAAAATATTTTCTTGTCATGCGATATACATATGCATGCGAAAGGACATGACCAGTGGGACTATGGGCGCTAGCCTTTTTTTTTTTAGGCGGTAAATCTAGTTACGGATTCAACAAGGGGCCGCGGCTGACAAGGCCGCCCCAAGGATATGCCATTGGACTCGGGTAGAAGACCCCATACCTGGCTAAAACCCCTCCAGATACTTCTACCTCCGTAGGGACACAATCGGGATCGGTGTTGGCCATTCCCCGATTGTGCCCCCTGGAGGGTTGCCTGGCGCAAGCGCCAGGACTTCCTCTACGGGGGGGTCGACAAGTATCTCCAAAATCGACCCCCAAGGCGGCCAAGCCAGGGGTCTCCCGACCGGTAGTCAGCCGGCCGGGCCGTTTCAGTCCCCAGCTTGCTAGGGAAGTTGGTGGCGCGCATCCAGGAACGCTCGCCTTCTCCTCCCCAACCGCCTGCGCTGGAGCGGTGCGGCGAGAGGGTCATCCTCTCGCGCCCGCTCCGCAGCCTCCTTCTGCGAGATAACATCCTCACAGAAGGAGGCGACAGCCTCCCACGCCACCGCGCTGGTCAGCATCTCGCGTGCGACGCTGGCCAGCGCGAGGGCTAATGCATCGCGCTGGGGTCGCCAGGCCGGGTACTCCGAGAGGGTGTGCCCGGCCGTGTCGTCGGGAGCGCCGCAATGGTGACACTGCGGCGTCTGCTCCCTCCGTGCGACATGGTGCAGATAATAGCCGAAGCACCCGTGCCCGGTCATCATCCGCACCATCCGGTAGGTGAGGCTGCCCCGCCGGCGCCCAACCCACTCTTCCAACACTGGACTAACGGCCTCGATCGTCCAGTGGCCGGCAGCTGGGTGGGCGAGCGTCGCGGTCCACTGGCGGAGAGCCTCGGTGCACGGCCGCAAGGATGCGTGCCTCGACATCCCACGGAGGCGAGCCCGCTAGAACGCAGGCCGCCCCGTGAGAGATCGTGCGGTAGGCCCGTACGGCCCGGGTGGCAATGACCCTCTGCGGCCTGCGCAGGAGGGCCACCGTTCGGGGGGCGAGACGCTCCGCCCAAATCGGGGCTCCGTACAGCGCCATCGACTTTATCACCGTCTGATAAAGTCGACGGCTCGCTGCGCCCGGTCTCCCCACGTTGGGGAGGACCCGTCAGAGGGCTGCCGCGGCGGCAGACAGCCTTGCGGCGAGGATTAAAGTGCTCCTCGAAATCCCATCGGGGGTCCAGCACCAGGCCGAGATACTTCATCGAGCTCTCGATCTGGACTTGCAGCCCCTCCACTCGGACACGGAGCCCCGCCTGGGGTCTGCGGCGACGCGGTGGCCTGAACGTCATGGCCACGTTCAGTCCGAGGAGGCGGATGCACCGGACGACCATCGTCGTGCCGACCGACGCCAGGTGGACCGCCTCCTCATACGTGCGCCCCTTCGCCGCGGCAAGGGTGTCGTCGTCGAAGCAGACAACCTCCATGTTCGGCAGGAGGTTGCCCCGCAGAACCCAGTTGTACCCCAGGTTCCAGAGCAGAGGGCCCAGCACGGAACCCTGGAGTACTCCCGCCGCCATCGGCCACCTGTGGACACTACCGTCCGCCCCCTCATACACGATTTCCCTCCCGCGGAGGTAATCGGTGATGAGGGAGCGGAGGTAGAGGGGCACTCCGTGGAAACGCAGTGCCTCCTCTATGCATTCGTGGGGGAGGCTGTTGAATGCGTTGCGGATGTCTAACGACAACCTCCCCCGCCGACGTGGCCCCCTCAGTCCACCCCTTGAGGTGGGCTACCGCGTCCACGGTGGACCGGCCGGTGCGGAAACCGAACTGGCGCTCGGCCAAGTCCGGTCCCGGGCCCTCCAGATGCTTGACGAGCCGGGAAGCGCACCACCGGCCTGTACCCCGACGGGGCATCGGCGGGGCGATTCGGCTTCCGCAGAAGGCAGAGTCGCCCCACCTTCCAGCCCTGAGGGAAACGGCCCGAGGCGATGCTCGTATTGAGCACCGCCCGGAACCGCTCCTCCAGGGGGCCCAGTGCCAGGCACAGGACTCTCGCTGGCACCCCATCCGGTCCCGGCGCCTTTCCCTTCCCCTGGATGGGCGCTAGCCTAGGCATTTAATATTAATGTGCAGCAAATATGGTGCTATTTTTAGAATTGGTATGCCTTATAGTTTACAGTAAAAAAAATTTTTAGGCTCTGAAAGCCGAGAATCCAGAGAAAAATGAAGATAAGTTTTGCTAAATAACTCTCCTTTAACACACAAGACGGCGCTAACAGCTGTTGCAATATATTTTATGAATGATATTCTGAAAGCTATAACTACTTCAGCATCTACAGATTCTTTTAAACTTATTTGATTTTAGTTGTATCTTAGTAACTCTTAACTTTTAAGGCAATTGAAGCGAAAGACATTTCTTTCACATTTGACCTATAAAATAATATATGAAATATACAAAAAATATTTCGGCTTTGTCATGAAATAAAAACTAAAAAAGGAACACAGGTAACAGGCAAAAAGATTATTTGAATAACTCGTGAGAAACCTAGAAAAATACTATGTTTTGTCGCGATTTCTTGCCGACTTTTCTTACTTTTTCTCAAAACGATATTTCATTATCAAATATCCAAAAAGATGGTAGCAATTTTCGGTCAGCACTAATGTATGCATGTATTTTCGTTGCCTCCGCAAGCCCAGTGCCTAACTAACACACTCTGAAAAAAAGATTAATCTACCCACCGTTCCTTTTTAATTAGAACCCATTTGTAAAAATCTATTAAGGAATCATAAAAAAACACGACCGTGACAATAACTTGATCTGAATTATCTGCGTGATAATTTAATTTTACCCATCTTGTTTATTATGACGTTTACGGAACGAAACGTATTATGGAACGTCACTAGTGGGATCCTAAATTTATGGTCGCATAGTTCGAATCCGAAAGTCTGCGGGAAGCAGAAGCAAAAACGTGTACATACTTATTTATTTCAAATCTAATATTCTGGGCTTTACATATTTGAAATAATAACACCATAGTAAATTAATGTTTATTTTATAAATAATAATGTAAAAACAGTTACCTTGTACATATTGCCGAATTGAAGGGCGATTCCTGGTCATGTCCTTTCAGCTGAATCGGAAACCGGAAAGTGGGTCAAATTTAACTCGCATGATTTGACCCGAACATACATACCTCCTGTATGTATGTTCGGGTCAAATCATGTTGACAGCCTAGGATTGTAGTTCGGTTGTTTTTTAACTCGCTCAGAGGTGTTGAACGCATTTCAGCAACAAAATCTTTTATCTCCCTCTTTCACATTAATTTTTCATTTCTCTCTCTTTCTAACAGATAACGTTATAAATTATGACTCTAATATTATGCAATCACGTAGAGTATTTCAGTAAGTAGGTCAGAGCGTTTTATAATCAACAAATTCGACGGTTGTTCGATTGTAACTCGCTCTGTCATTCTTCTTTTATACTCCTTCTTTACTTTCTACTATGCAAAAATTCGGAGCGTCGGTGGCGCAGTGGACTCGGCACTTGCCTTCCAATAGGGTGGGTGGTGGGGGTTCGAGACCCGCCATGTACCAATGTGTTTTTCGTTTCGAAATTCATATGTACATTTGTCTGATGCTCCTACGGTGAAGGAAAACATCGTGAGGCAACCTGCATACATCTGCGAAGAAATTCAATGATGTATGTGAAGTCGACCAATCCGCACTGGGCCAGCGTGGTTGACTAAGGCCTAATCACCCTTACATAGGGTAGGCTCGAGCCCCTCGGTGGGGACGTATATGGGCTGTGATGATGATGCAAAAATTATCATCAAAATAACAAGGTCTCTCTGAACGCGCTCCTGTGCAAGCTAAATAGAGAACATGTAATATTTTTTTTGCGTTCATTGTAAAGAATCCCATGTAGAATAGATCACGAGTATATAAAATGCAGTCTGAAACCAACAGTTTCAAAGGACGATGCCCACTTTTGTATGGAGACTTGCTTGCCCCACGTACAAATTTCCATGAACAGAAACAACTCTAGGCTCATTTTAAACTGACATGTTAACATCTTCTAGTCTAAAATATAAAAATCTCGTGTCACAGTGTGTGTTATCGAACTCCTCCGAAACGGATGAATCGATTTTTATGATTTTTTTTTGAGTACATTCGGTAGGTCTCGGAATAGGTCGTAGAATATTTTTTTCATGTCCCCATCTCGGAAAGAGTATTTTTGCTATTCGATATCTGACCGCCAAAGCCGTTTTTATTCGCTTGAGGTTAAAGTAAATTTGAATTTAGAACATCGCGTGCACTAGGTATGTGATTTCAAAACATCATTAAACCTATTAACTTCCATCTCCATGGTGCCGAATTTATCATGCTACTTTTTTTAAATTTGTTATATACTCAGATTTTGAACCTCCTTGGTGTACTTTTGTTTTTAATTTGCTTTGCGCGCGCCATTTTGTTTCGACGTCGTATTGTTATAAATAATACACTTGAAAACAAGTAAAAAAATACGAATTATTTGTTATACATAATATAAATATTTTCTTCAATACTTACCTATCATAATGTTGTAGTAAATATGTACCTAAACTGTACAGTAAAGTATCTTGTGATTGTAAATGTTTTATTTTGCATTTAGTCATTTCCTCGCTGAGGGGGGATGAATGTTACGTGTTGCACTCGAGTGCAAAGATTTTTCACCTTGTGCTCTTTTGATTCCCTCGCTAACGCTCAGGATTCTAATTTTTTAGAATTTTAGAATCCTTCGCTTGCTCGGTCATCAAAGTTGAGCACGCGGTTAAAAAGCAACTTTGCATTCATTTATAACAAATAACTATTAGACCCCTAGATGATAATGGTGGCCCTCTCCAGATTTTTTTTTTGCTATTTTTTATGATTTGGCGTCAAAAAATACTTATAACCCTAAATGTTCACCCTTCTACCATCAATCCCCATTTTTAATAGCGATATTCAAAGACATTATAAGAGATAGACCGACAATACGCGCGGCCTCTAATAGGCCCTACTCACGATGCAATCTAACTTGCGATCTGTTGCTGCAACATGTTGCAATCGCGGTTGCACGTGCTCTACTCACCTATGCAACTTCGCTTGCAATTTCATTTTGCGAACAAACACCTTAACGTCACAACGTGTACACTACCTGCCTACGTACCGAATCGTATAATAATGCCACCGACGCTATCTAGATTTCAAAAACCGGCCAAGTGTGAGTCGGACTTGCGCACGAAGGGTAATACAAAAAACGGCAAAAAAAATCAAGATTGTTGTATGAGAGCCGCCCTTTAATATTTATTTTATTTTAATTTTATTATTTATTTTTAAAGTGAATATACAACTAAATATTCGGTGAATATTTCAAGCGTCTACCTTTTGCCGTTATTAATATCGATCAAAAAACGGCAAAAAAATCAAGATTGTTGTATGAGAGCCGCCCTTAAATATTTATTTTATTTTAATTTTATTATTTATTTTTAAAGTGAATATACAACTAAATATTCGGTGAATATTTCAAGCGTCTATCTGTTGCCGTTATTAATATCGATCAAAAAACGGCAAAAAAAATCACATTTGTTTTATGGGAGCCCCCCTTAAATATTTGCGACGACAGAAATACATCATCTGTGAAAATTTCAACTGTCTAGCTAGGTTCATGAGATACAGCCTAGTGACAGACAAGCGGACGAACGGATGGACAGACAGACGGACAGCTGGGTCTTACTAAAAGGGTCCCGTTTTTACTCCTTGGTTACGGAACCCTAAAAAGTAGTATTTGCATTAGCTCTTGCTTCTACAATTTAAACACCTGCGAGGAGAAGAAAGAAAAAACAGTTTTGGGTAAAAAATGGTTACAGCTACAAAATAAAATATCGCAAATGAACGTAATGTTTCATTTGGAACCAGAAGATTTCTCATTTTTTTCTCTGCGGATCATTTTCATTACTTTTACTTCTAAACGCTACAGAGGTGTGGCTGACTAAGCTGCACAAGCGCGACTGAGCCAAGTTGCATGCAACCGCGCTATTCACGTTGCAATATGTTGCAGCAATCAGTCGGTCGCTAGCGCGGGCGATGCGACCTGCGATAAATTGCATGCAACCTGCAACCTGCCTATTCACGTGGCAATCTGTTGCATTGCAACAGATCGCAGCAACAAATTGCTAACGAAATTGCATCGTGAGTAGGGCCTATAAGAAACCCCCTTCAACCACAACAGCGGTCAGGCGGCCGCTACTCATACTGTATTTGTACTGCATTCGACTGTCGAGCGCGCGTCAAGTTATAAAAATACTTAAACATGCCCAAATAACTGCGTTTTGTAGTGTAAAAAACGAACAGTAATAAAAACTAAATCACATTGTAACATTATTTATTACCGATGAATCTTAATTATGCTTATTTATTTAGCTATTATCATATCAAAATTGGTTGAAGGGGACTTCATACATTTCGTTTGCATTGTTGGTCTACTCTTATAATGTCTTTGGCGATATTAATAGTTTTACTAGCGACACGTAGTTCGCGGGCACAGCTTGTAGTAATATAAAAGTTATTATATATTTATATATTATTATGGCGTCATTGAAAAATTGAAATGGTAAAATTAAGTAGGTACTTAATTAAATTTGATTTTGAGATCTCCATAAAATAGTTAGGTCTGTCAAAAAAATGTATGGGGAATTAGAAAATTAAGTTTACAATTTCGAATTTTCAATGACGCCATATTATCTTTTATATGACTATGTTAACATGGGTAGGTTTCGTTCGGCTTGATAGGGTATTGACTAAACATCTTGTTATTTTGATGTTATTTTTTGCATAGTAGAAAGTAAAGAAGGAGTATAAAAGGAAGCAATAGAGAAGTATTAAAATAAAGTTCCCGCAAGTAAGTACTTACCGAAAGAATAAATCAAATTTGAATTCACGATTCCATTTTAGTTCCAAAAGTACTGGCCTTTACCATTGCCTGACAAGCCATGTTGAGTGCAGCAACCGATATTAAAAACAAAATTGTAATATTGAACCGAAATACGAAATTACAAACCAATTTAACTACCTAATTATGTTTCTTCGTGATAGGACTTGGTGTGTCTCGTGTCCATAGCTCATGTTAGGTTGTGTACCTCTAAATTAATTATTATGTTTATAGGTAATTGGAAACCTAATTTTTAAATCCACTTTTTTTACTTTACAGGAGCTAGAGATTGTCATTGGCGAAGAACACATATCCTTTACTACATCTAAAACAGGATCCTTGGTGGATGTAAACCAGTCACGTGATCCAGAAGGCTTGCGTGGTTTTTATTATCTTGTCCAAGATCTCAAGTGCTTAGTGTTTTCATTGATTGGATTACATTTTAAGATTAAACCAATATAATTAAAACTTTATAATAAAAAAATTTTTCAAGAATATACTTAATGGATATTTATTTTTATAGTTCCATACCCCCCCCAAAGGTAAAAAACATTTTTTAATAAACAAGCTTTGATGCTCTTTAAAGAGGAAGGTAAACGTACAATACATTTTTTATGATATTATAAAAGCTTGTCGCAAGATTTATAAAAACATTTTTTTTAAATTACCAATATCAAAATCAAATTAAATTGTATTTTTTTTATATAAAATCTCACGCTTTTATAATATCATAAAAAATGTGCCATACCTACCTACGTTTATTTTCCTCTTTTTAGAGCTTAAATACTTGTTTTTTTTTAATATTTTTTGCTTTATTTTATATATTTTTAGCATCAGATTCGTATTCATGAGTACTTTGATCCTATTCAAATACTCGTCAATACGAATCAAATAAGCCCAAACTCGATGGGATTGGATTGCGTCGTTTTATTGCGAAGTTCCTAGATAGATAGTGAATTCATTAATATTAGATTCACTGGCGCCAATAATTTTTGGATCGAAAACATTACGTATTTATAAAAAAAAAACAAGCATCAAACGTCATTTTCAACTATGTGATTACAGTTTGATCTAAAATTTACAAAATTACAACGCACATGTAGAGCATGGTGCGTTTTTTAAAATTACGGTATAACTACTAAACCCGATTCAAGAGCGCCTTAAGCTTTTCATGGAGAAGTGTTTATTAAAGTAACAGTAAAACATTAAAAAATTGTTACAACATTTTCATCATTCCTGTAAATTTTCGTCAAACAGTAAATATTTCAGTTCCTGAAGGATATCCCGCTGCGGTGTACGGAGGGACGAAAACATGAAGCAAATAATGAACGAAAACCGCATGCGGCTGCGGCCGCACGGAACCGTGCCACCGTACGATTTGCTCCGTATCACCGTCCGGAGCTGCGGTGCACGACGACGCCCCGCATCACCGCATTATCTATGTCGAGATCTATTACGCGTATGCAATTTTGCTTCATGGTATGCACGTCCTTTCTACGCAAAAATCCGTACGATACTGCGGCACAGTGTGGTAGACGTGGGCGTGATTTCACGTCGCTAGTTACAATAACTAGCTACGCGGCATGTAACCGAATCACTAGTTTCGAGTCAAATAGGCTAGATGACTAAAAATTTTTTTGCTTTAATAGAAGCTCGTTCATACACGGTGTCCCAGAAGCCGACGTCAAGCCGAAAGCAGGCGGTAGACTAACTCATATATGTTATCAGAAAAAAAATCTAACATTTAAAAAAATCGATATAATTTACACCCTGTAACGGTTTTTTCACTCTTGTTGCTACAAATCTTGACTTTTCTAAACATTTTCTTTTGTTTTGTAATCATGAATAATGTTTCTGTATACTCTAATCTAAAATTTAAAGCCAGCTGCTCCAAATTAGAAGAATATGCCATTTTTATCTAAATTAAATATTCAAAATTAATTTTTCACATAGCTTTAACAAGCTGTACTGAAAAAAAAAGTACTATGCGAGTTTGGCAAGTAACTGCAAAAGTTGGCGCATTCAATAAGGATTCCAAAATGGTATGATACTTGGTAGATAATTTCTACGATTGCAGACAATATTTTTTGTTCCAAAAACAGGCAGTTTTGAACAAATTTTTCTTACGTACTTAAAATTTATTCTAATGTACCCATGGTTTGCTTTAAGGCTGTAACTTTAACATTCTAGTTTGAGTGAGACCGGGAGATTCATTTTACGAAGTGTGAGAGAGACAGATAGTGACGCTAACGTGACAGAGACGGAGAGATTCGAAGTATGAGCGAGACAGATAGTGACGCTAACGTGACAGAGACGGCGAGTCTCACATCCACTTCGTAAAATGACTATTTTACGAAGTGGAAGTGAGACAGATAGTGACGCCCATTATTCGCTAACGCACAAACAATACACATCAGTACGTTTCGCTCCTTCGCTTACTGCGCATCTTTTTGTATTCGTTCGTGTTGATTTCGTGCTAACACTTTCTGCTTCGTTTATTGGACTTGATTGCTTGTGAATTGGATTCGGACTGTTTAGTTTCTCTACCGACGACCTTTGCTTTGTTCCGGACTACTTATCGTTGATTGTGTAATTGTGTAGTGCCACCATGTCTGCGTACACGACACAAGAATACGCCAACATGCATTTAATTTATGGGGAATGTAGATGCAATGCCAACGCTGCATCTAGACTTTATCGTGAGATGTACCCAAATGCAGCTCGTTTTCCGGATCATCGAGTCTTTACAAATGTGCACCGATTACTCTTCTCAGAGGGCCGACTGCCGAACCAAGTACATAGTGAAAGAAGATTTCGTCCCCCTTACGAGGACGTTGTACTAGACATTGTCGAAGAAGATCGGAGTATTTCTGTACGTGGAATAGAGAGAAGCACAGGAGTACCCAAAAGTACAGCCCATCGGATTTTGCAAAGAAATCAGCTACACCCGTACCACGTACAGCGAGTACAAACTCTACTACCCCGGGACCATCGACCCCATGTTGCTTTTTGTCAAACAATGCTACAAAAACAGAGAGAAGATCCGCGATTCTTCGAAAAAATTTTGTGGTCAGATGAGTCGACATTTAAAAAAGATGGTTACATGAACCTACACAACTTACACGAGTGGCAAATCGAAAATCCTCATTTGATGAGGCAAGATAGATCACAATATCGATTTAAAGTGAATATGTGGACCGGAATTTTAAATGGACAAATAATAGGTCCTTTTGACTGCCTTGACTGGTGAAGTTTATTTACATTTTTTACAAAATGATTTACCAAATCTACTGAAAGATGTACCACTTAACATTCTAAGAGATATGTGGTTTCAACAAGATGGTTGCCCAGCTCACTATGCCAGCTCAGTAAGAGAATATCTCGATGAGGAATACCCAGGCAGATGGATAGGACGATCTGGTACTATCTCGTGGCCAGCCCGTTCCCCAGATTTAAATCCATTAGATTTTTTTTTCTGGGGAGCGGTGAAAGTAAAAGTTTACGCAAAGCCAATCGAAACTGTGACTGACCTACGGCAAAGAATAATAGAAGCAAATGATTTTGTTAATAATGGAAGATTCGCCCGCTTGATAGCCCGATCTTTTTTAAGAAGATGTCGAGCCTGCATTAGAGCTGAAGGAAGACAGTTTGAACACCTGTTGTAAATCTTGACATTTAAATAAATTATGTTAAACAATTTTTGTGTATTTAATTTATTTCACTATCTGTCTTTCTCACACTTCGTAAAATGACTCTCCAGGTCTCACTCAAACTAGAATGTTCAAGTTACGGCCTTAAAGCAAACCATGGGTACATTAGAATAAATTTTAAGTACGTAAGAAAAATTTGTTCAAAACTGCCTGTTTTTGGAAAAAAAATATTGTCTGCAATCGTAGAAATTATCTACCAAGTATCATACCATTTTGGAATCCTTATTGAATGCGTCAACTTTTGCAGTTACTTGCCAAACTCGCATAGTACATTTTTTTTCAGTACAGCTTGTTAAAGCTATGCGAAAAATTAATTTTGAATATTTAATTTAGATAAAAATGGCATATTCTTCTAATTTGGAGCAGCTGGCTTTAAATTTTAGATTAGAGTATACAGAAACATTATTCAGGACTAGCTGTGCCCGCGAACTCCGTTTCGCCATCAAAATGCTTAAAACAGTGTTTAGATTTTTCCTCCATTTTATTCCATAATGATTCAACTTTATTCTGCCTTTCTTGAGCAGCGGCCATTTGGAAATTAACAAATTAAGACAATTATCGTAGGTTCGTAATGCTCTAGGTACTCTTCAGGGCCTTTCATTTAATACCCATATTGCTGGGTTTGAAAACGATCTTTAATCCATTTTTTGAACGGCGGCCATGTTTAATTTAGACCAATTTTCCTAAGTTCATATTGCTCTACTCTTTGATGCCTTTCATTTGATACCCATATTGCTAGGTTTGGAAAGGAACTTTTATCCACCTTTTTCGAGCAGCGGCTATGTTGAATTTATGTCAAAATTGCTAGGTTCATAGTGCTTTACTCGTCAACGCCTTTCATTTGATACCCATATTGCTGGGTATGAAAACGAACTTTTATCCTTTTTTTACGAACTTTTATCCTTTAGGACAATTTTTCTAGGTACCTAATGCTCTACTTTTCAAGGCTTTTCATTTGATACCCATATTGCTAGGTTTGGAAAAGAATTTGTATCCACCTTTTTTTGAGCGGCGGCCATGTTGAATTTATGTCAATGTTGCTAGGTTCATAGTGCTTTATTCATCAGAGCCTTTGATTTGATACCCATATTGCTGGGTTTGGAATCGAACTTTTATCCGTTTTTTTGGAGCCGCGGCCATGTTGAATTTAGGTCAATTTTTCTAGATACCTAATGCTTTACTCTTCAAGGCCTTTCATTTGATAACCATATTGCTGGGTTTGAAAACGAACTTTTATCCATTTTTTGAGCGGCGGCCATGTTTAATTTAGGGCTTTTTTCCTAAGTTCATAATGCTTTACTCTTCTAGGCCTTTCATTTGATACCCATATTGCTAGGTTTGGAAACGAACTTTTATCCACCTTTTTTGAGCAGCGGCTATGTTGAATTTATGTCAATGTTTCTAGGTTCATAGTGCTTTACTTATCAAGAACTACTTTCATTTGATACCCATATTGCTGGGTTCGAAAACGAACTTGTATCCTTTTTTTAGCGGCAGCCATGTTGAATTAAGGTCGATTTTTCTAGGTACCTAATGCTCTACTCTTCAAGGCCTTTCATTTGATACCCATATTGCTAGGTTTGGAAACGAACTTTTATCCATTTTTTTTGAGCGGCGGCCATGTTTTATATAGGACAATTTTCCTAAGTTCATAATGCTCTACTCTTTGAGGCCTTTCATTTGATACCCATATTGCTATGTTTGGAAACGAATTTTTATCCACCTTTTTTGAGCAGCGGCTATTTTGAATTTATGTCAATTTTGCTAAGTTCATAGTGCTTTACTCGTCAAGGCCTTTCATTTGATACCCATATTGCTGCGTTTGAAAACGAACTTTTATCCTTTTTTTAGCGGCGGCCATGTTGAATTTAGATCGATTTTTCTAGTTACCTAATGCTTTACCCTTCAAGGCCTTTCATTTGATACCCATATTGCTAGGTTTGGAAACGAACTTTCATCCACCATTTTTGAGCGGCAGCCATGTTGAATTTATGTCAATGTTGCTAGGTTCATAGTGCTTTATGCATCAAAGCTTTTGATTTGATACCCATATTGCAGGGGTTGAAAACGAACTTTTATCCTTTATTTTTGAGCGGTGACCATGTTTAATTTAGACCAATTTTCCTAAGTTCATATTGCTCTACTCTTTGATGCCTTTCATTTGATACCCATATTGCTAGGTTTGGAAAGGAACTTTTATCCACCTTTTTCGAGCAGCGGCTATGTTGAATTTATGTCAAAATTGCTAGGTTCATAGTGCTTTACTCGTCAACGCCTTTCATTTGATACCCATATTGCTGGGTATGAAAACGAACTTTTATCCTTTTTTTACGAACTTTTATCCTTTAGGACAATTTTTCTAGGTACCTAATGCTCTACTTTTCAAGGCTTTTCATTTGATACCCATATTGCTAGGTTTGGAAAAGAATTTGTATCCACCTTTTTTTGAGCGGCGGCCATGTTGAATTTATGTCAATGTTGCTAGGTTCATAGTGCTTTATTCATCAGAGCCTTTGATTTGATACCCATATTGCTGGGTTTGGAAACGAACTTTTATCCGTTTTTTTGGAGCCGCGGCCATGTTGAATTTAGGTCAATTTTTCTAGATACCTAATGCTTTACTCTTCAAGGCCTTTCATTTGATAACCATATTGCTGGGTTTGAAAACGAACTTTTATCCATTTTTTTGAGCGGCGGCCATGTTTAATTTAAGGCTTTTTTCCTAAATTCATAATGCTTTACTCTTCTAGGCCTTTCATTTGATACCCATATTGCTAGGTTTGGAAACGATCTTGTATCCACCTTTTTTGAGCGGCGGCCATGTTGAATTTATGTCAATGTTGCTAGGTTCATAGTGCTCTACACATCAAGGCCTTTCATTTGATACCCATATTGCTGGGTTTGGAAACGAACTTGTATCCACCTTTTTTGAGCGGCGGCCATGTTGAATTTTGGGCGATTTTCCTAGGTTCATAATGTTCTACGCTTCAAGGCCTTTCACTTGATACCTATATTGCTAGGTTTGGAAACGAACTTTTATCCACCTTTTTTGAGCATCAGCTATGTCGGCGAATTTACGTCAATGTTACATTAGGATCAAGAGTCCCGTACTCCCTCTACGCGTAATACTTTTAATAGTTTTAAATGGATGAAAGAGTTAGATTCCTTAGTCATAATGTAAAAACATAATATAACACCTTTCAAAATGCCTTGAAAAGGGTATCTTCATTTTTCAACATTTCAAATATTGTACCGATTTTGTGAAAATTGGCCAAAAATTAAACCAACCTACAAATTTTATATTTGTGACGTGATATTGTCATAAAAAATGCTATATACATTGGTTGTATGGCTTGATCCTTTTTCCTTACCACCACGGTACTACATAAGAAAAATACAATTTAAACTTCTTGGTTGGCAAAATTCAGATGGGCACAGCCAATAACAGAAAATATTTTTTTTTGCAATATGTAACAGACTTGTCAAAATAATTTCACGTGCGCCATGTTGATTTTCTACATACTTGTCATCAAATTTTTATATGGTATTTTTTGAATAAAAATAAAAAGTGAATTTAAGCAAATGAAATTATGCCTAAATGTTCTTCCGGAAAATTTTAAGCATTGTGGTGTAAGCCATATCAAATTCTGTCCAGTAGTTTCGGAGATCTTTCCGGACAAACATTTGTACCCCTACGATTTTATTATATATGGAGATTACAAAACAAAAGAAAATGTTTAGAAAAGTCAAGAATTGTAGCAACAACAGTGAAAAAACCGTCACAGGGTGTAAATTTTATCCATTTTTTTATGCTAGATTTTTTTTTTAAATAGGTGACTTAGATTTTTTTTATATTTTTCTGATAACATATATGAGTTAGTCTATCACCTGCTTTCGGCTTGACGTCGGCTTCTGGGATACCCTGTATAACAAACAGAAAGAAAAAATCGGTTTTCGAATAACTATAAAAACAACCAAGATATAAGGTATTAAAGATTTTTCTCCATCTCTTTCTAGCAAAACGGCAATTTACAAGGAGTTTATATGGCCGTACTCAACGATGACGTCACGGTTGATGTCGGATCTCTCTGTCTAATCGCCTTCAAATTAACAACTTAAAATGCTTGTATCTAATGTATTTCTAAGCCGATTTTAATTCTAATTTCACAGGACTGCATCTTTTTCCACGGTTTTTTAATATTTAATGACGAGACGTAAAAATTAGAATTCAGTCATCATCCCAATTACAAGTAGTGATTTTTGTAAATGCGTTATTACTGATAACTGATTCTTGGGTGTGTTGTGTGTGAGTAGTTGCCCAATTGACGTATTTAAATGTTAACTTAGATAGATCCAAAAAGATTTATGATAGTCATAAACTCAATTACCTATCATAAAATTAAAATAAAATAAAAAATTGTGTATAAAATAATGTAAGTATATAATTTTATAAAATCTTATTAAAATCAGGGGAATTTTTCTACGGGAAAAATCTGACGGGAAAAGTTAGTTATAATGCAAACAAAGTTGCATACGGTCAGCTAGTAAATCATAAATACATTTAATGCAGTCAGTCCTAAGCCTGAATAAAGTATGAATGAAGGGAAGTTAATTTATTGATTGAACTGTATAGCTACAAACACATAATAGTGATTTAATTTATTATCGTTTCGTGTGTAACTGTATAGTTGGTGGAGGTATTTATGGAAACAATGACAATAGCTGAATAAAAATAGCTAGTTACAAAAATCACTAGATTTGAAACAGATGACGCCGACCAAGTCACCAGTTTCGTTACGTTTCTTGAAAATAACGTAACGACCGCACCGTATCACCGTCCGGGAGTGCGGTGCCGTCGCGCGCGTCGCACAACCGCACGGACATGCGGTGTGAGTGTGTTATACTCTGCGGTTTTTGTATACAAATTAAGGCGCATAACACATTGCACCGGACACCGCTCCGGTGTGCGGTGCTGCGGTTTTTAAATTTTGACTGGAGAATCTTAATTTGTATACAAAAACCGCAGGGTATAAGGCGCATAACACATTGCACCGGACACCGCTGCGGTGTACGGAGGGACGAAAACCGCATGCGGCTGCGGCGGTACGGAACCGTGCCACCGTACGGTTTGCTCCGTATCACCGTCCGGAGCTGCGGTGCACGACGACGCCCCGCATCACCGCATTATCTATGTTGAGATCTATTACGCGTATGCACGTCCTTTCTACGCAAAAATCCGTACGATACTGCGGCACAGTGTGGCATACCCCGCGGACCGCACCGCATCACCGTCCGGGAGTGCGGTGCCGTCGCGCGCGCCGCACAACCGCAAGGTGATGCGGTGCGAGTGTGTTATACCCTGCGGTTTTTGTATACAAATTAAGATTCTCCAGTCAAAATTAAAAACCGCAGCACCGCACACCGGAGCGGTGTCCGGTGCAATATCAGATTTTTTTTATACGCTATCCGATAGTATATTTTATAGAGTGATGACCTAGAGTGAGTAGGTACTCACCAACATACCCAACAATATTTTTTAAATTGAATAAATAAGTGGTTTAGTCGAACTGCGTACTTTTGCCCCAACATGTGGGTAAAAGTACGCTCTCGTTTGGGTAATAGTCCGCTCATCGGGTAGAAGTACGCATTCCAGGAAAGTGAATGAAATGATAAAATAAAACAAAAAGCTAAACGGAGATAATGTGTTTATTAAATTAAAATAAATATGACAAAACCAAACTGACGATGCTTTTATCAGAGTAGGTGTTTTCAATTAAACCTACAATAAATATTAAAACAAAATACTCTGCTTAGTCATCATGGAAATTTCCATAAACTATTATTTTATTTGTATTGAGGACTTTTGTTTATAATCTAAACAACTCAATTAAAAAATCTCAATTAGGAATTAACATAAAATCTAAATAAAAATACAAAAACAGAACCATAATATCTATGCTTATTATAACAAACTAAAACAAAAACCAAGTGTATTGAATTATTCTTACTTTTATTTAAACTTTGGTAAGTTTTAATTTCAATCAATCAAGAAAAATGATATTACTAATAAAGCAACATTGTAGGTACTAAGAGATCATAAAGAGATCTATAATTATCACAAATCAGTCGAGAAGAATGTTATTCATTCATAGTAAAGGTAACATACGTACTTGAAACAAAGACATCAAACTGAGATTCAAAAATATTACTTAGAGACTATTCACAAAAATCACATCTAAATACTCCCGATTCATACGCCGTGCAATCCTCATGGAACCACCTTTTGCAGACAGTATATTCGATCCAGTCCTCAGACGGTGGATCTTCGTACTTCTCATTACATATTGGACAAAAATGTTCAGCCTCGAGCCTTTTCTGTATCTTACGAAACTGGATAGTTTTATTTGAGATCGAAGTTTTTTCATGTGCTTGCCTGAAGGCCCAGGTTGAGGTTCATTTGCTACACACTTAGTTTGCGTATTTCTCTTTTGAGACTTTGACACTCCAGATTGTAACTCAGTGGCTTTTCGTTTTTGTTGCAGTCTTTTATCTTCTCTCCCTGATAGCTTATCAAAACTGAGTTTCTTGAGATGGCTAGCCTTTAGTTTCTTGTCTGCTTCTATTCTTTTCTTTTCTTCTAACTGATTCTTGTAAGGAGTAGAAGTTATAATTTCTGACTTAAGGCTTAGTCTTGTTCTTTTCTTTTTTTCTATCATTCTTGGAAAAGGGCTTAATTCAGCAACTGTAACTTTTTGAATCTTCAAAGGCAACTTATTCTGGTCAGAATTATCATCATATTTTTCGGTATCTACATCAAAGGCATTAAGTATTGAAGGACTTTCACAAATTGTACTTTTGTCTGAATCATCATGATTAAGGTTTTCCTCTTCCTCGTGCGCAAGTTCTTCAATGTTGCTTTTTTGGTTCAAAACTTGTGTTACATCTTTTAAACCCTTATTTTGTTGAGTTAAATTCTTCTCTTCTATAAGCTCGAACGAAGTTTCGCTGATGTCATTTAGTGAAGGTGCTGTAGGCATCCTCAATTCACCGGTTTCATTTGGAGTCAGCCTCTTCGGAACCACATTACCACAAACAATACCGGGGTAAAAGTACGCGTACGTACTATTACCCCCGTCCTTTTACCCCTTTGACTGCTAACCAAAACAATGAGTTCTATTTCAAATTCAAATAAGGTTAGGTTAGAAAAATATTTTGAAAAAAACACGTCAATACCTACATAAAACGATTAAAATCAACTTACCTCTCAGAACACATAAACCATAGTCCCATAAACTTTTCCTTGACAGGAGAAAAAACGAAATAAAACCACAGTTTCAAATTTTTATCCGTAATTCACGAAGCGTAACCCGCACTTCTCAACAGGTGTTGACATAAAATGGCGACTCACGCGCAAGCGCTCCCGGCGAATCAGCGTCCCCGCCCCCTCACCCCTCTCTGTAAAAAGGATTCTGCGTACTTTTTCCCGCTACGTACTATTACCCCGAATGACTCTATTGAAATTCCGGTATCAGCTAAGTCATAGAATTTTCGATTCCGGGTTCTGCAGGTACCAAAAAATATATAAAAACGCCAAATCTTAGTAGGAATAGGGAATTTCGTAGCAATGCCAAATAATACAAGCTTATAAATATGTTTCAGAATATTTATTTCTCTCGATACGGGTTTTTTAGAAGCATCCTCAACAAAACCTCGATTTTTAATAATACAAAACCATGTCAGGCATATACTTAGCAACTGTACTCTCAATATACTATATTAGACTATAATAGATTTGGGCAAAACATTTACCATTTTTTTAAAAGAAATAGTTGAAAGTAAGTTATAATAAAGCCATTTAAAAAAATATATACATATAATTTTTTCAAATTAATTTCAAAATGTTTTTCACACCCCTTCAGCCAATCTTTATTTAAATTATCGCATATTTGTAATAAATTTTGCCTTTACATACAAATTTTCTTTTAAATAAGTATTAAAATTTGCAGCATTTTCAACCATTTCACAGAAACTGGGCTGGATGTATTTCAAACTGCATCTTATGTCGTCATATTCCTTAAAGGATGTAATAATATTAGGTTGGGGAAAAAGTCTTTTCGCATTATAGTATGTATAAACTTGTAATAAAATCTCTTTGGCTATACTATTTGTATCTGGCTGGTTTTGGTATCATTGAAAGTTTAAATTTTAAAGAACATAATTCCAAATTCAAATTAGGAAAATGTGTGATTTTCATTTGTTTTTCGTACCGCCAAGATGAGTGAATCTAATGAAGAAATTCGATACATTTTAAAATTTTACTACAAAAAAGGTAAAAATGCAACGCAAGCCGCGAAAAAAAATTGCGATGTTTATGGACCTAGTGCAGTGTCTGTGAGAGTAGCACAAATTTGGTTTAAGCGTTTTCAATCCGGAAATTTTGATGTCAAAGATGCACGTCGCTCTGGTCGCCCTATTACAGATAAAATGGATGCCATTTTTGAAAAAGTGGAGCAAGATCGGCATGTCAGTAGTTACGACGTAGCTGAAGAACTGGGAATTGACCACAAAACAGTGTTGGCGCATTTGAAAAAAACTGGGTACACAAAAAAGCTCGACATTTGGGTACCTCACGAGCTCACTGAAAGAAACCTAATGAACCGTGTACTCATTTGTGATTCTTTATTACGACGTAATGAAACCGAACCATTTTTGAAGAAGCTGATAACTGGTGATGAAAAGTGGATCACGTACGACAAGAACGTGCGAAAAAGGTCGTGGTCAAAGGCCGGTCAGGCTTCACAGACTGTGGCGAAACCCGGGTTAACTCGCAACAAGGTGATGCTGTGTGTGTGGTGGGATTGGAAGGGCATTATTCATTATGAGCTGTTACCACCAGGCAGGACCATCGATTCTGAACTCTACTGCGAACAACTGATGAGATTAAAGCAAGAAGTTGAGAGAAAGCGGCCGGAATTAATCAACAGAAGGGGTGTGGTTTTTCATCATGATAACGCTAGACCTCACACATCTTTAGCCACTCAGCAAAAATTAAGAGAGTTTGGCTGGGAGGTGTTAATGCATCCGCCGTATAGTCCTGACCTTGCACCTTCAGATTTCCACCTGTTTCGGTCTCTTCAGAATTCTTTAGGCAGTGTCAGGTTAACATCACGAGAGGACTGCCAAAACCACTTGTCGCGGTATTTTGACCAGAAGTCCCAAAATTTCTATAGCAATGGGATCATGTCCCTACCTACAAGATGGCAAAAAGTTATCGAACAAAATGGTACCTACATACTTTAGTTAAATGTAAATAAAATATATTAAAAAATGTTTTGAATTTTCTTAAAAAATGCGAAGAAACTTTTTCCCCAACCTATTATATAAATGAGAAACCTCAGTGTTTGGATCAGCAAGCATATTTTTTTTACAATGTTAGCAATTGTTATCTATATTTTTTTCAGCTATAAAGCCGCACACATATGCACATACTTGCATTTCTCCAGAACACTGAGGTATATCTAATTCTCTACACCTTCAATAAAAACCTCTGCATCAATTGTTCGTTGTGCACACCCTTTATGAAGAAACACTTTGAAATCATTTAGTATATCAATATTATCATCCATGTTTCAGTTTCTGTTTTTATTATTAATAATTAGATTTGTTATTATGCTAGTTTTCAATGTTGCAATATATTGAATTGAAGTCAGGTTCGGATTACAACCACGAATGCAACCAAAACAGTTTTCGAGGGGATCTTGATTGAGCCTTTGGACACTTTGTGTCAATATTATTTGTTTAAATTATTAAATATGCGCTTGATTGCATTCATCGTCCTTAACCAGCCATCTTGTGAAGGGGGCTTACTTCTTGCCCCTAAAAATTTCATTTCCGTGAAAAAACTATCATTTTATTAAAAAATCTAAATGAGGGCTGCACGAAGGCATGTTGGTAAGGTATTTTTTTCCTCTTTTTCTGTCTGGCGTGTCACCATTCATAGCGTCGAATAACTGGTCCAAATTTGAGACCAGTGTCGCAGTCGCTGAGGCATCTTGAGGTAATTCATCTGAAAGTAAACAAAAGATTTCAAATGTTAAAAGGAATTTTTTCATATAATATGAAATGACATTCTGACCTATGATATTTAATGGAGTATGGGCAACAGTGCCGCCATGTTGGATTTGTGTTATTTTCATCAAAAAAACATTGATATTGGTAGTACACTAGAACAAAGGCATTACTATCTTAGTTTATTTTATAGCCAGTAAAATTCAGCAGCTAACCTTATTTTAAGATACATTAAGTATAACAGTAGTTAACTTGCTGTAATAAATAAGATTCTGGAAGACAGACTGGCCAATATACCAATTCGTACTAGTTAACTTCTGGCACAACAATTAGGTGAATTCTACATTCCACCGGTTCTAAAGCGGCAAACCCTACTCTATGAATTGCAGGTGACCAGCCTGCAATTCTCAAATTGTATTTTAACGCCATTCAGATGTCTCTCCCAGACCAATGTAATTTTAGCATGATGGGGAATAGCCACAGAAAAGAAAACATGTTATACATGGGGTGAAGCATCAGGAACAGCTAGGCACATACTGGTGGGATGCAAAGTTCTTTTAGAAAAGGGTCATAACTCGCAACGTCGTGATAAGGTTTTGGGAATCATACGGGAAGCAGTCAGTCAAGTAGTTGCAAGAGCTCAGAAAGAGATAACAACAAACTTACTTTGAGCTACTTTAACAAATAATCCTGACGCGAGAGAATGACTTAAGACTTGAGCAGCTAGCTGAACTTTCATTTTCTGTTTGCCATTCGGTTGAAGGAGTTGCTGGGTCAATGCTGGAGCAAAAACTTCTTTTTTTCTATATTAAAAAGTTCTTCGATGTGGCTCCAATTAGCTTCACCTATAATATAAGATTATAAAAACAAATTAATATTCTGGTAATTTGATAATAGATATTACAGAGAAATCAATATAATTGTAGGCTTGTTTTTAAATTGCCTTCTAATATTAACTCTAATACACTCCAAGATTATATTTAATTGTCCAACAAATCCTATATCCTATACAATATCATATACATTAAATGTTAAAACCCTGTTGTAACATTACTGTGAGGTCTTTTTTTGTCCTTTTTCAGGTAACTCAAAACAATCTCTTATACTTTCAGCCATATTTTAAAAGAAAATTCATAAACAAGTATATTATCCAAAACTTGAGTTTGGCAGTAATGGTTGTGTTTACAGCCGATTGCCATATACATAAAGAAGTGAAGTGAAGATTAATCTACCCCTGAGAATTATTAATAATTGAATTACCTTGGTCAAATGGCTCTGAAGGTTATATTCACTTGAGTGCTCTAAAGATATAGAACACTGAGAAGTACTGACCGTAACTTCCATTTGTGTGGTCTCCTGGAACTGTAACATTTTATGCTTATTAATTGACATTGTTTCTAAGAAATATTATTTTCTATAAAACAGGTTTAATAAACAAAAATATTTTATCCAATCCAACTGACTAGTGAATTCTAGGCCAGGTAAAAATTGAATTCATTAGAAAAACTATCAATCCCCGTGGTCCAAATTGAGCTATTATGCACAATTGGCACCGATAGCGTGCAAACAATCCGGTCCTAATTGAACCGACGTGTGCCTTACGAAAGCAATGTCAAGTCATGAGTGACGTCACGAAGCGGTGCTATCAGTGCTCACAAAAATAAGGTAGTGCACTGTGTGTGCAAATGTCAAATTCAAATTTTGATGTTAAGACAATTTGGAATAAAATATGTGGACTTAATATTTATTAAGTTTTGAGTTGATAAAACTTAATTAACTGACTGTAAAAACTTTTAAGATTTTGCCATGAAATGTTTCACTAATGTTAAGTCAAACAAGACTTTTTAATTAATGACATTGACAGACGTGCACACGATCGTGCTATTAAAGTGGTCCGAAATGATTGCATGCAAACAGTGCAAATATCACCATATTCAATTCGGACCACAGCCAATTTGTGGATCACAATTACATGTATACAGAACTTTGTGTTTAATAAAGATTGGTGTTCTTATTTTAGTTGATAAGTTTGACTATTTCAATTAACAAAATCAAATTGTTCTTAAATACCAAATTTACCTACTTGAGCTTTTTGTGCTTCTTTAGGTGGATGTTCATCTTGTAATTGGGACAAAATATTTTGAGCTTCTGCTGGAATAGCGAACTTATTCAATCTTGTTTTGGCACTGCTAGTAAACGATGAATCATCAAAATGATTTCTGCATAGCATCTTATGCTGTTTATACAGCTTCAGCAATTATTCATCTGAAGTCCAATCATCATTGGGATAGCAAAACATTGCCCAAACTCTGGCTCTGAAAAGGAAATTTATGTATTATTTAAAAGCCGACAAAACCGTATAAACTATATATCCATAAATCTATATAGGGATCTGTTTAGATGTTTTATGATATGGGAAATCTGTCATATTTTTGGTAATTTGAGGTTATCAGAATTAATGTAGGTATTATGATCTCGAGGCTACACTATTTTATAGACGTAGTTCTAACTAGTAAGTGTAAATAAGTACAAAATAATACACTTACTTCAGAGATCCATGAATCGACGTGAAACCTGTGAAAGGTCAAAGAAGTAGATAATTTCCTTTGACGTTACACCGCATTTTGCGCACTTTACACTTCCTTTTCCAACCATGGTGGAAAAACAACACAAAAAAGCGTCAATATCACACAAAAGTATTGAGTTTCTATATCGTAATCTGAGGTAATAACACGAAAGCGTCAATTTCGCTTACGAAAGTCTCTATCTCGTATATCGTAATTAATGAATTCACAGCAA
Organism: Schoenobius gigantellus; assembly: GCA_963935595.1. Classification (NCBI taxonomy): domain Eukaryota; kingdom Metazoa; phylum Arthropoda; class Insecta; order Lepidoptera; family Crambidae; genus Schoenobius; species Schoenobius gigantellus. The sequence goes on along the minus strand of OZ012544.1, from coordinate 12,164,128 downwards.
AATGCGTCAATTTCGCAAAGGACACTCACAATTTAAAAATAAACACAAAATTAACCGGCAAAGAGACAAAATAAACAGAAAAGAACACTATTAATTACAGAAAAAAACAGCGTTAACATGATAAGAAAGCTAGATGCCATTACATAAAATATAATTCCTACCATAATTTGATGTTAATTTGGTTGAACCTTTCATTAACAAACTGTTAACGAAAGGTTCGCTGGTCTGAAATTAGACAATGTTGTAAGAATCGTGATGTTGAAAATTCATGGCCCGTGATTTCTATTTTTCAAATTACTTTTTAAATACTCAGTTACCATTTATATAACAAAACCTACCAGAATGGTAGGTCGGTATTGAACCCTGGCATGTAAAAAAATCGATTATCTCATTCTTTCGTAGAGCGCCTTCCCTTTTTTGCAAATCGTGCCATTGTTGGCATTGGTCAATTATAAAGCTGACCCCCCCTGGGTTATGCGCCTTAGATTCTTCAGTCAAAATTAAAAACCGCAGAGGCGCGTTCAGGGCCTTCGCGCGAAGTACAACTTTTCGCTCTAACCCCGTTCAATGCCTTCGAGCGTGACAACCGGGTGAAACAACCGGCCGTTCAAGACCTTTGAGTGTCGGCGCGAGTTACAACCGAACAACCATCGAATTTGATGGTTGTAAAACGCTCTGACGTTTATGACTGAAATACTCTTACGTGATTGGATGATATTGGCAGCCATATTCTATAATGTCATCTACTAGAAAGAGAGAGAAATAAAACATCATATGAAAGAGGGAGATAAAAGATTTGGTTGCTGCAATCCGTTCAACGCCTTTGAGCGAGTTAAAAAACAACCGGACAACTACATCCAGAGGCGCTGAACGCGCCTCGGCACTGCACACCGGAGCGGTGTCCGGTGCAATGTGTTATGCGCCTTAGTTTTCTAGCGAATGCCTGAATTAAGTTGACGCGTGTTTGTAGAGCGATTATTAAAAAATAAATTAAATTACAAACTTCATAAAACGATTGTCACGCATGTCCATCATTTCCATAAGGACGGATTACGAGGTAAGTAACAAATATAATTTATCTTTTACCATTCACATATTTGCTTATTATTGGCGTAAAATTTAACGAGTATCTTATTATAATCGTGATGCAATATCTTTGAACTTATTATCATAACCTGAAATCGAGAAAGTTATTTCCAGTTAAATCATCACCGGTAAAATGTTCTGGACGGAAATGATGCGTGATTACTGGTAATGACGACTGTTTATTTATTGTTGCTTTGTCGTAAGTTATATGTAATATAAGAGTCGATGGTTGCTCATTAACTTGCTTTATTAATTAATAATGTAAGACAAGGCGACTTTGTATCGCTAAAACTGCTCACAGCTGCGTTGGAGGATGTATTAATGCTTTTGCATTCTCTCAGCTGCATTTCTCAGATGATATCATTGTATGATTGAGACCGTAAAAGACATAGGCACTATCCTCGAAAACTCCTGTAGAGTTTCCTAACAAGTGGGTTTTGAAATGAACATTTACAGTAGTACCCACTCCTAGTAGGAATTTCTAGGTTCCGAGATGTGACTAACAGCATACGCTATGTGTAACCTTGTGCCTGTCATTAAATAGGATAACGCACTAACGGCCTGTCGGTAACGAAAAAATGACATACCATCTTCATCTTCGACATCTGCCGTTTTGAGAATTGGTGTTTTAACGGGTTTGCATTTGTCCATATCGACTCTTTCTAAAGCATAGGTCGCATACGCTTTCTGGTGTTACATTAACGAGCTGTTGTGAAACGTTACTATTTTTTCATTAAAATAGCTTGTCGGCTTTACAGTTATTTTGACACGTGCCCTCATTTTTTCTATGAAAATTTAAGTTTCTTTCTCACTAGTAGGCGCTACAAGTCCTTCATCGACACAAAGAGCAAGTGCGATCTTTCCCTCTTCGCGCCTTGTAATGAAAATAATGACAAGGATCAGACTCACTCTTTAAAAAACCAATCTTCACTATGAAGTCTGATATACATCTATTCCAACAAAATGGAGCTTGTTGAAGTCCATTCATTGCAATGTGAATGACAGTACGAGTGATGCGCGATATACCAGCTATCAGAAGGTCTTTCGGAGCTCTGTATCGGAGTGACGATTAGAACTTGTGTCTGAAGTTGTGGATTTTTTGGGGCGGGCCTCAGAATGGGTGGACTGAATTTAGTTCAGTTCAACCCCAAAAAGACACAAGTCTGCGCTCTCACTACCAAGAAGGTCCCCTTTTCCATAGCACCTCAGTTGCAATGCAAAGAGTACCCCTCTGACATTATCGGGATCCTCGGTGACGAGATCTCCAGCAAAGTCTACTACTACCTAGAAAAAAACAGGATCTCTTGAACAGAGCAAAGTGGTACTTCACGCCACATTGTCTTGTGTTTTACAAAACTCAAGTTCGTCCGCATGTGGAGTACTGCTCACATCTCTGGGCAGGAGGAGCCCCTAAATACCAACTTGAACCATTTGACTCTTTGCAAAGACGGGCGGTTCGAATCATCGGTGATACTGATCTGCTGGACTCATTAGAGTCGCTGGAGTCATGGAGGGACTTCGGATCTCTCTGTGTCTTTAGTCGACTTTTGAGTGCTCCGAGGAACTGTTCGACTTGGTACCAACGTCACCATTTTATCACCATACCACTCGGCACCGCAGTACAGTTTATCCCTACTACCTGGAAGCAGTATCGTCTAGCACGGTCACGGTCCGTTTTCAGCGCTCATTTTTACCACGTACGGTCTGGCTTTAGAATGAACTTCCTGCTGCTGTGTTTCCCGAACACTATAATATGTCCATTTTCATGCGAAGTTTAAGAAGAGTATAACATCCAAAGTAGGCAGCGGCTTGGCTATGTCTCTGATATTGGCAAAATCCGTGGGCGGCGGTTACCACTTATCATCAGGTGGGTCGTCTGCTTATCTACCTTTTTTTTTAACGGTGGGAAATGCTTGACGCATACCTTGCGCCTGGGAAGACGCAAGGTTATATCGGACTCTCCGCGGACCCTGGGGGCAGGGTGTCAGCCAGAAACCGCGGCCTACCGACTAAAACCCACCGATGCCCCTCACAGATGCCTTAGCGCGAGCACGTCCATCACCGCTGCATCTTCCCCATCATCAGATGAAGAAGACACGCTGAGGAGGGACGTGTCACTACCTGACGAGGTCATGGGAACTCGAATGAATACTTCCACGACCTCGTCGGCGTTTACTCGCTCTGAGCGAGTCCCTCTTACCCCACCGGAATGGGGCCGACGATCCCCTGGATGCCCCAGGGGATAACTAGCGGCAGCCGGTGCAATGCAGGACTCGGGCTTCCCAGGCCCGGGTCCCGCTGGTTGCCGTCAGGAGTAAGAAGGCGTGCAAATTGCCGTCTTCTCCGTCCTACCCTCCTACGGCGGCATGCATCAGCCCATGGATCATCCTCCCGGGTTCGTTCCACCACCTCCTTCTGCGGCATGACATCGACGCAGAAAGAGTTTACAACATCCCACGAGCGCTCACTCTCCAGCATGGCCTGAACGACCGCTTGGAGGGAAAGGTTTTCACCAGCCACCTCGACTAGGGCGCGTCGCTGCTCGACGAACGCAGGGCACACTGCTAGAGTGTGCTGGGCGTCGTCATCATCGGCGTCACAATGATGACAGCGGGGCGTCCTCTCCCTACCTATTCGGTGCAGATAGTGGCCAAACGAACCGTGGCCACTCAATATCTGCACCAGGTGATAGGAGAGCGCCCCGTGCCGTCTGTTCGACTAATTGGTAAGGAGGGGTCTAATGGCCTCAACGGTCCTCGTAAGAGTACCGGAGGCCGACCCGCTTATCCCTTCTAGCTCCTCATACCACTGGCGGAACATTTCATTCCGCGCGTGCTCCAAGGCGGTAGCCACCTCACGGGCCGCCATCCTCCCTCTACTGTCTGCTTATCTACCTGCTAAAGCAATAAAAAATAGAGGCTTCTTTTTAATTTAAATATTATTTTCTTAATTTATATACAAAGCCTTTTTCAGTTACGCAGCCTTCTGGGGGCTTTATAAACATGTCTTCACGGCTTCATATACTGTAGGTAGATAGGCTGTAGACCAAATGGTACTAGCTTCAGTTGTTCAGCAGCGATGCTTAAGACGGCCCTGATAGTAGTGCCTCTGGCAACAGAACTGGACTGCATGTTTCATAAAGGTCTACATCTTTTTCTGTGAATTCGAGTTTACCTTTACCCTTTGAATTTACATTTGCGCAGGATAGCTTTTCTATTTTTAGTCAATTTTACTAGTTCCCAAGAGTCATTGTCTTTCAGAGAGCTTATCTATTGACAGCTTCTTGCCATTTTTCTGAGTCTTAACAAGTCATAGCCTTTTTTCATACATGGTCCAAATTTAACCATTTGCTTCTAAAGCCATTATGTAATCACGGAATATAGCTGGGGGATTAAGGATTGTTCTATTTCTAAGTGTGTTTCTCTTTCAATTCCTTTAAGGGATAAATCAGAAAGATCTTCAAATTGTTGCCCTTGTAGTATCTCCAATAAATGGGTGTTATTTGTGTGATGTTTGGTGAGGAATAAAAATGTCCAAACACTTACGGTGAACAATAATGTAATATCCACATCCACAGGAAAAGTCACAATAACACAGTCACAGTTATTACAGTCACAGAAGGAGAAATAGAATTATACGCGCACAAACGGTAACGACAGATATACAGCACAGTACGGAGAATAACAATGACAATAGTAACAGATAGGTAGATTGCAAGCGAAAGCGTAGGCGAGAGCGACAAGCGATTCGTGTCGTGAATGCGTCTCGATTGGCGTACGTGACTTGCGAGTCCGCTCGCGATGATCAGCGCGTCACCGGTGAACAAAAGGTTTACCGTTAGCCGGTGTAGCAGTATGCGTTTTCATTGTATCGCGCGCCTTGCTATGCAACGAGTTGGTACGACATTGTGTTGTTCATATAAATATGTAAATAAATATTTAAGTGTAACTATATAGGTATATGTATTAAATTATTATTATAATTAATTCTGTTGTAGGTTTTTAATATATAAATTATAAGTGTAAATATAAAATATATAATTGTGTATAGGATTAAGGTAAGTTACAAAATATAAATAAAGTTGCCTACACCACCCCCCTCCAGAGACCGTCATGGTCGATAATAGTCGGGAAATCGTACCTGTCGTCCCGAACGTGTAGTGATGGGACTACGTACGGTTTGTGGGGCATCATGTTCTGAATCAGACAGAATGTATGCTGGTTTTAGGCGGTCGATCGTAACGGTGACTTCGTGACCTTTACATAAAATTTTAAAAACCTTATCACCGCGCGACAAAACTTTATGTGGACCTGAATATGCTGGACTGAGGGCACCTCGTGAAGCATCTTCACGGTGGAAGACGTACTCACTTGTGGCCAATTCCTTAAAAACAAAAACTTTTTTATTGCCGTGACGTGATGTCGGTACGGGGCGTAAGTTTTGAACGAATTTTTGAATTCGAGCGGAAAACTCGGAAATGTCGGTAGTTCCGATAACTGTAGGCTCAAAAAATTCTCCGGGTAACCTTAAGGGCTCCCCGTAAACTAACTCAGCGGGTGAAGACTGAAGGTCTTCTTTAAAAGAATTTCTCACACCGAGTAAGACCCAAGGCAATGATTCGGTCCAATATCTGTCTGCGTGGCAAACTATAGCTGCTTTAAGCTGTCTGTGAAATCGCTCGATGAGGCCGTTGCATGCCGGATGGTAGGCAGTGGTACGCTTGTGTTCGAAAGCAGCAATTTTCGACAAAGACCGAAATAATGTTGATTCGAACTGGCGGCCTCTGTCTGTAGTTATAGACGTTGGGCAACCAAATCGGGCGATCCACGAGGAAAGCAATGCTTTCGCAACAGTCTCGGCGGTTATGTCTTCAATCGGTATTGCTTCTGGCCACCGCGTGAAGCGGTCTATGGCAGTTAGGCAACACCGATAACCTTGAGATATTGGTAGCGGCCCAACCAGGTCAATATGAATGTGCTGGAACCTGGCTCGAGGTAAGTGGAAAGTACCTAAAGGCGCACTGACATAACGACTAATTTTCGAGCGTTGACACGAAATGCAATTTCGAGCCCATTCTCGACAATCCTTCCTGACGCCTGGCCAAACAAATCGTTCAGCAACCAATTTGGCTGATAAATTGGCGCCAGGGTGACTCAGCGAATGAATGCTGTCGAACACCTGCTTGCGAAAGTCTTTAGTGACAAAAGGCCTGGCAGTCTGTGTACTGACGTCGCAGTACAGGGGTAACAGACTTCCAGGTACTTGTCTTTGCTCCAGACGAAGCGAGGAACCTTCCGCTAGGAACTTCGCAAGCTCAGTATCTGAGGCTTGTGCTTGGGCTAGCTGTTCTAGGCTGACTGGCACGCTCAATTCATCGATACGTGACAAGGTATCGGCGACTACGTTGTCCTTGCCAGATATATGTCTGATATCTGTTGTGAATTGAGCGATGAAGTCTAAGTGCCTGTATTGCCTGGGTGAACAGTTTTGCTTTCGTTCGTGAAAGGCAAAACTGATAGGCTTGTGGTCTGTGTAGACGATAAAATGTCTAGCCTCAAGCATATGCCTAAAATATTTTATGGCCTCATAAATCGCCAATAACTCGCGATCGTATGGCGAGTATTTGGTCTGCGAGGGGCTGAGCTTGCGGGAGAAGAAAGCTAATGGCTCCCAAGCGTCCTTATTCAATTGCTGGAGAACGGCTCCTATTGCTTTATCGGAAGCATCAGTTACTAACGCAAGCTTCGCAGAGCAATTTGGGTGTGCCAGCATTGCAGCGTCACAAAGACTGGTCTTACAGGCCTCAAATGCTGCTAAGGTATCTCCCTGTAGACTTACTGGGTGCAATCCCTTAACAGTACCTGTGAGTAATGTGTGCAGTGGCGCTTGAATTTGGGCTGCTTGAGGGAGAAATCTCCGATAAAAATTTAGCATGCCCAAAAATCGTCGGAGCTGCTGCACGTTGGTAGGAGGTGGAAACTCCTTTATAGCCTGCACCTTGGAGTCGAGTGGTCTAGTGCCCTTTGCTGATACGTGGTATCCTAAAAAACTTACCTCGTTAGCTCCGAAAACACACTTCGATGTGTTCACCAACATCCCGTAATCCCTAAATCTGGTGAAGATCTGGCGTAGGTGGTCTTCGTGTTCTGCTGGTGACCTTGAGAACACGATAAAGTCGTCTAAATAACAGAACACGAAGTCTAGTCCCCTGGTGACCTCGTCCACGAACCTTTGGAATGTCTGTCCCGCGTTGCGTAAACCAAAGGTCATGAACGGGAATTCAAAGAGGCCGAAGGGCGTGGTGATTGCCGTTTTCGGGATGTCCTCAGGGTTGACCGGGATTTGATTGTACGCCTTCACCAGATCTAGGGTACTGAAGACTGTACAACCATGGATGCTGTGGGAAAAATCGTGTATGTGCCTGATTGGGTAGCTGTCAGGTATAGTGCGAGCGTTCAGCAGTCTATAGTCGCCGCAGGGACGCCATCCGTTGTCCTTCTTTGGCGCCAGGTGCAGGGGAGAAGACCACGGGCTCTCAGAGGGCCGTGCTGTCCCATTGGACAACATCGCCTGAAATTCCTGCCGAGCAATTTTTAATTTGTCGGGAGCTAAGCGTCGGGGTGTGCAAGTAACTAGAGGGCCTGGAGTCGTGCGTATATGGTGTACGGTGTTGTGTGGTGTAGTGCGATGTGTACCAGCTGGTCGTGTTATCTCAGGGAATTCGTTGAGAACCTTGTGATAACGAGTTTCGCCAGTCAAAACCTTCACTGAATGCACATTTTTAAAATTACCAAAATAAGCAACAGCTGATATAGCAGTAGTATTATCTATCAAGCGCTTATTGCGACAATCTACAATAAGGTGATAAAATTTCAAAAAATCTACGCCAATAATTGTTCTAACTACATCGGCAACTACAAAGCGCCAAGCAAAAGTTCTACGTAAACTAAAGTCTAATTCTAAATGAACGTAACCATACGTAGCTATAGATGAGCCGTTGGCGGCACACAACTCGAAGGTGGTCTTCGCACGACGATCTCGTAGAGCTGAGCGAGGGAAGACACAGAGGTCGCTACCTGTATCGACCAGGAACTGCATCTTCGAAGATCGGTCAGTCACGAACAGGCGACCAGATGTTGATGGGCAATCGTCCGTCGCCATTATCGATTGCCCCCGGCATTTTCCGCCTTGAAGTCGCATGGTCGTACGCACTTCTTCGCCTTGTCCCCATACTTGTCATGGTACCAACAAAGCGGGAACTTTCTATAGTTGGAACTGGACCGCTGTCTGGACGAAGATCTGCTATTATTTCGCCGGGATCCACGATGTTGATTCCTTCCACGGCTGTCCACTGTAAGATTCTGGATCTGCCGCTTCAACTCCGCTATCTCATTTTTCAGCTCGATGAGGACTGAGCCTGGTACGGCGGCAGCGTCACTTACGGCGGCGACTCGGGGTGTTGCAGATGCGAGATCATTGACGCGATCTGCTAAATCAGCGAGGTCTTCGATTGTTACTGAAGATGGCTGACCTGCTAGCACTGTCTGGATACCGTGTGGGAGGCGACTCATCCAGATCGTCCGTAAAAAGTCATCGGGCACGTCGTAACCCGCGAGGCCCTTCAGATGTCGTAGAAACTGCGAAGGCTTTCGGTCGCCCAATTCCTGGTGCATCAGGAGTTGTTTCAGTTTCTTTTCATTCGAAGCAGTCAATCTCTTGATAAGCTCTGTCTTTAGCTTGCCGTATTTGTCAGTGGCTGGAGGGTTAATAATAATATCCTTAACCTCTCGCGAATATTTATTGTCCAACTGGCTTATGACGTGGTAAAATTTTGTCGCGTCGCTTGTTATGCCCGAAATTGCGAACTGGCCTTCAATCTGGGCGAACCAAATCTCCGGTTCTTCTGGCCAAAATGGTGGAACTCGAACACCAATCTTATAAATTTCCGATTGACTATTATTTCCACGTCCGTAATTTTTGTCGTCGGTGTCAATGGAAACGCGTCCGTGGGCGGAGCCGTGTGCTTCTTGAAATTCTCGGTCCATGTTCAATGCGGGGTCACCAATGTAGTATCTCCAATAAATGGGTGTTATTTGTGTGATGTTTGGTGAGGAATAAAAATGTCCAAACACTTACGGTGAACAATAATGTAATATCCACATCCACAGGAAAAGTCACAATAACACAGTCACAGTTATTACAGTCACAGAAGGAGAAATAGAATTATACGCGCACAAACGGTAACGACAGATATACAGCACAGTACGGAGAATAACAATGACAATAGTAACAGATAGGTAGATTGCAAGCGAAAGCGTAGGCGAGAGCGACAAGCGATTCGTGTCGTGAATGCGTCTCGACTGGCGTACGTGACTTGCGAGTCCGCTCGCGATGATCAGCGCGTCACCGGCGAACAAAAGGTTTACCGTTAGCCGGTGTAGCAGTATGCGTTTTCATTGTATCGCGCGCCTTGCTATGCAACGAGTTGGTACGACATTGTGTTGTTCATATAAATATGTAAATAAATATTTAAGTGTAACTATATAGGTATATGTATTAAATTATTATTATAATTAATTCTGTTGTAGGTTTTTAATATATAAATTATAAGTGTAAATATAAAATATATAATTGTGTATAGGATTAAGGTAAGTTACAAAATATAAATAAAGTTGCCTACACCCTTTAAGCTTTTTCTCTGAGTGTAAGTTCTCTTACATTTTTATTCATTTCAGATTTGAACGGTGCAGGTGAGACCTGCTGTGCGCTGGAGATATTTCATCTAGTATTTTGTTGTTTGCTCATTTCATGGTTCATTTCAGGTGCTATCGATTTTTCATTGATGATTTCAATTTCATTTGGAAGGCTTAGCTCAAGATTCGTTTGAGGATGGGTTGTTGGCTTTTCCGGCGCGACTTCATCCTTTTCAGGTTTTCCAAGTAACGGGATTTCTTTAAGTGTTATGTCCCTTGATCTTATAAGTTTGCATGACTTTTTGTCCCAAATTCGATAGCTGTCATCTTCCTTATAGCCTACAAGTAGTAATGCCTTTTCATGCTTTCTGTTCGAGCTTTTACCGATTAGCTTTTGGAATATGCATATAGAAAGTGAAACCTAAGATTCTGAGTTGCTTAATCGACGGTTTCTTTCCATACCATAATGATTGACTTTTTCCAAAGAAATATTTAATTGCTTTTTTGTGTGTAACGTACAGTATATACAACTCGTTTTAATAAAATACTATTTTATTTATAAGCCCTGAGATCTAAAGCTACACAAATGAAATAAATAAATTTACAAAATCATTACCAGTCAAGTCACGTCATGTCCATCAACCAGGATAGAGTCTGACACACGAAACATGAACCTGAAATTTTTTCAAGTAGCAACACTGATACAATGTCCCCATGTAGTTTAGTTCAACATGGTGATTTTGATACTCTTTGTAATAAACAATTTCATAATATTTTTTTTAATTTCTGTCGAAATATTACAGATATTAAGTAATTTTAACATTCATGAAATCCAAATACAACGATTTCTTATAAAAGGTTCATTGTTGGAAGTTCATTGAAACTAAACATTACCTAATATTTAATTTTAAAAAAGTATTAACTCCTTTTTTTTACTATATTCAGTAGAATATAGTAGGAAAAAAAGGCAATCCTTTCACAAATTTAACATTCTAAATTACTACATAAATAAAAAATATTAGAATATTTTAAGTATCAAAATGTATTTTACCTTCTGTAGACAGTATTACCAGAGCTAGAATTTTTGAATTTGCCGCTTTTTTCCAAGCTCATGTTTAGTGTGTCAGACTATCATTTCCATCCTGCTATCGTCATTTCCTTCACTACACAATTTTTTAACTGATGAATATCTTCAAAAAAAATTGTTCTTTATCCGTGCCTTTTACATAAAACACCCTTTTATCGGTCTAACAACCATTGTTATGTATCAACATATCCAAGAAATCATAAAAATAAATAGCGTAGAATCAAGTTTAGTTTATTTACCCACCTATGGGTTTCATTCATACACCTAATATGGTGAGATTAAAGCCGGATTTATATTTGTCTGACGTGTTGTGTTGTGATGCTCTGTGACGTGAATAAAATTTGCAAATTAATAAAGAGTTTACATGGATTGAAACAGGCATCTTCAATGTGGAACGTAAAATTAACTGTTTTTCTTAAAAAGTGAGGTTTTGAACAATTTTAAAGTTAGATCCATGTTTGTTTAAGTGTAAAGGTAAGGAAATTTATTTAGGATTATTATAGGAATAATGAATCAGATTTAAATTTGGAGAAAGAATTTGATGAGAAAATTTGATAAAATATAAAAAAATATTGGCTTTGATATTTTGGTTCAAGATAATTACATAAAAATATATCATATATTGAACAAATGTTACAAATGTTACGCCCCATATGGTAAAATAACTCGGGATCGGTAAGGCCACTTCTCCGAGCCATCAGACCGGGAACGATCCTGGCGGATTAGCCCAGGTTACGCCAAGGGGAGCCACCAGATTGCCAGTTGTGTTCTGTGGTATTGCCTAGGTTGCGCTTAGCAACTTTCATACAAAAAATGTCAAGGCCAAATATTTACCGATGCTTTCGGCAAAAAATGACCAATTGTTTGAAAGTTAACTAGTTTATGAAGTTACAATAAAAGCTAATCCACAGAATAGATACGTAGGTATCACCTATTTAGGATTAGGTAGGTAGGCAAACGGTGTCCACGGCGCAATCACCGCCATGGACCATCGGTACCGTTTACCTACCGCTGGACCTCCGGAGACAGAGAGTACATCCAAGGGGTTTTTACCCGGGTAGGCCATACTCTAGGATGAGTCCTTTTGAGTGGAGAACCCCAGGAGATCTCGTCGTGCACCCAACGGCGGGAGAGTTATTAAAAAGCGTTCAGGTTGGTAAAAAAAAACAGCTGGGAAATGGTAAATACTATAGACGTACCTATATAGGACCAACAAGCAAATCAAATACCCGCAGGTCTATGATACTCATTCAAAAGTTAATAGGTGCCTACTAACGGGTGAGTGTGTCGCCCCGCCCGCCACCGACGACGTCCGAATGGGGGGTGTAAGTAACACATGTAACCAGAGACACATCATACACAGAGAGAAGGATGAGAGAGTAGTTAGATAGCTAGGTATATGCATTACCATCATCCGGCGCGACGGGCGGACGGGACGAAAGTATTCTATGTATGGCAGGTTTAATTAAGTTACAATACAAATCTCATACCTGAGTTATCTTCTATCTTTGTCTCATTTATATCTGCTTCGCATTAAGATACATCTGCACCTGAGATATGAGCATCCCATGTATATCTAATTTCCACTGGATTGTACCGTTCACCTCCTGTGGGTTAAATTTAACTATTAACTAAATACCTTACATCATCAAGTAGTTTCAACTTCTTATCGTTGGTATTCAACGCTAGCAGCCTACGCTGCACAACACAAACACACTTGATTTCCCATCATGTACTACTAAACACCTTGGAGGTACTGCAGACCCGGTGATCGACAACCATCACCGTGGCTCTACCAACCTTAATAGACCCAGAGCTTCTTCTCTGGATGTCTCCAGTCGTCTGGGCCTGGAACACTGATTACACCAGGCCTTTCTTGGCGGATCCCGGGCCATTTATTCTTTAGGCCCGGGCTCGGCTTGTTGCCAGGACCTTACGTCCCGGAACATCGCCTACCCGATCACTTTCTTGGATCCCGGGCCATTTATTCTGGAGGCCCGGGCTCGGCTTGTTGCCAGGACCTTACGTCCCGGCAACCTCGCCTAACCGTGAACTTAGGGGGAAACCAAGTTACACTTATAACAATGAATCACACACATTACTGATCTAACTACAAGATATGTAAGATACTTAGAATTATATGGACGGCACTTCAGGACTCAGCTTCAGCCACAGCAAACTTTATATTTCACTTTTACATCGAAAACTTTATTCTATTTACAAACTTATTTTGCCATAGACTAAAGAATCGCTATTAGCCTTATCTTAACTATGATTGGCTGAAGCGTGCGTCACTAGTGTTGCTATTTTATTATTGTCTATTCGCGACCTTCGCGACAGAGTGTCTATAGGTAGGTGTACATGTTTAGGTAACATGAATCTTATCCTAATCCCATTTAATACTATAAATGCGAAAGTGAATTAGTTTGTTGATTTATTTTTGTTACTTTTTCACACCTGAAATGCTCAACCGATCATCTTGAAATTTTGCATATACACGTTGTCAGAGGTACCTACAGAAAAAGAGATTTTATCCAGAAAAAAATTGTAGTTCCATCAGGATTCACGTTAAACACTCAGCAGCTCAGCTACTATTCATCACGTCGCCAGAAGGCGCTGCTGTGGCGCGATAAAGAAACCAAACACCAAGCGGGCGAAGCCGCGGGTGGCCGCTAGTTTTTCTATAAAATTGGGTCCCTATGTTGACTTTTGTTGACGGTAAAATGAAGGTTCATTTTACCGTCAACAAAAGTCAACATATTTAATCATACATACCTATGTGGTTTAAAAAGTGACAAAAAGAAGACATTACACTAGAAAACCTCGTAATACAACTTAGTTATAGGTTATTTTCTAGTAGGTAACAGGTACCCCGAAGCTTAGAATATCTAGGTAATTACATATTATAATAAAAATAAAAAATAATAATGTAATATGTAAGTATAAATTTATTATGAAAATGTTATTATTATGTTTATTTAGTTTGATTTAATCTTAGAGGGTGAAGGGCCAGAATTTTGTCACACAGGCTTGTCATTTAAATAAAATATAGTTGTTAGAGAATAAGATGTAGTACCTATAATGTAAGCCATTGTGAAGATATAAATAAAAATTATTATTATTATTTTACTTACATCAAAATGGTCATCACTACAAAATCCAACGGTCTTAGGGCCCGTTTCATAACGTTCATCCACTTTTTACGCCTTTTGGCATTCAATAGCACTTCAAAAAATTGTTTTGTAGGCGTTTTAATAGTTGAATTTGTACACATAGGTACTACATAGTATTTATTATATGGCATAATGTTGATTCAGACCTTAGAGCCACGTAAACGCGCGCACCAGTAGTACAGAGCTAACGAATTACGTCAGGCCCCGCGTGCCTCTCCCCGCTGTCGATGTGTGACGTCATCAACGTGCCGCGACTCGCTTTATAAATCCGGACGGCACGGCAACTTTGAACGCTTATAACTCAGTCACTTTTTAAGATATCAAAAAAATAAAAACACTGTCGTATTTGTCTAGTGACCTATATTCTGGGTATATCGTTAACAAAAATCGATGGTCAGATTGATTCCAAAAACCGCATTATTTGTAGATAATCAATCCGCTATAGCACTAATTAAAAACGGAATTTTGAATAGGAGAAGCAAACACATAGATGTGAAATTACATTTTACTAAAGAAAAAATAGAACAAAACTTAATCGAAATATTTTATTGTCAAACAAATAACAACATTGCGGACATATTTAAAGCCGTGTCTCCTGGGCCCCGTTTCGGGCCCAGTGAACGGATAACAAGTATTGTAATGACAAGTTTACAAGTACAAGTGTTTCACGAACGTTACTTTTTACACCATAATTATTTTACAACCGTAAAATATCGGTTACAAGTAAGTAAGCACATCATTGAAATAAATTAAAAAAAGTAAAGATATGAAGAGGTTTTTGTGCAGAAATAAACAATAGCAAGGATTAAACTACTCTTCTAGCGAAGAGAATAATAGTTATCTATAACTAATGGATAAAATGCAAAAAGTTAAATTCAGTTTTTGAAAGAAATTCTTTCTAGAAAAAAGTTTTATCTGGTGCACAGTATCACTGTGTTGGATATCACCAACACAGTGATACTGTGCACCAGACAGACCCCATCCAATGTAAGGCAATGCATAGTTGCAGTTTTTCTGGTAACGCCTGAATTCTTGCAGTTTGATGTTTTAAGAATGTTCCCAATAGAGTGAGAAGGTCTTCCATTTTCACTGAAGTAAGGCGAAATCGTTCGTTGAACTCTTACTCCGTACGGAATTGCGTGTTAATTCTCTCCCGGAATACTCTTGGGTATGGGTGTCGACCATTATTGTTTTCCCATAATTTCACATAATTTCTCTCCTCGACATGTTACTCAGTAGACAGATGAGGGTAAGTATCAAAGATTATCCAAGCAATATTAATTTTATTACACTATTTACTTCGTTGTTTAACTATTTAGGCTAAAAAGTTACAAGTCTACCGAGAGGTTGAGGTGAGTAGAATTGTTTAACAAGTGAACAAGATTGTCAACTTGTTTTTGCATATCTTTGTGAAACACTAGTAAAATTAACCGGTAATTGTTAAAATAGTATATGGTTTGTCTGTGGATTGTAATACAAGAACTTGTCACAACAATGATACAACTTGTTGCATAGTAGTTTCGTGAAACACCTTTTTCTTGGTTTTTAACTAGTGTTGCCAGTTTTTACCTGTAAAATTGTAACTTGTTGCTTCGTGAAACGGGGCCCTGCTCGTGATTTTGTCTACACACTACACAAAAACATCTACACAAAGCATGCCATGTCTACACATTTCTTGTCTATGGTTCTTGATATCACAATGGTCGCATTCACCAGAACACATCGATGAGTCATCGATTGCGAATTTTCTTCTGAATGCACACAAAAATGCGATGACTGACAGCGATTGACAACAATCGGACGCCATTTTTTCCATCGCATTTTATTTTCGATTAGTATCAGCGATTAGTGATTAGTTTTACTGTTGTTTGTCAAATTTGAATTGAATTTTAATAGTTTTTTTATTTTAATAGAAATTCTTTGTAGATATGGAAATGATATGGAATATGGAAATTTACACAATTTTGAACAAAATTTTCTACGATATTAAAGTTCGGCGAATCATCCTCCAAAAAAAGCTGTGGGATTTGATTCATTGTGCTGCTGTACAGAAATTCTTGTGTACTTTTTTGGCAGTGGCAGTGATTTATATGCTCAGTGCTTGTGTTGGCACAGGTAGTTTTCGGTTTTCATTTAAAAAACCAAAACAAACATTAAAGTAGGGAACCTAAATAAAACCCAAAACAACATAAAGACAGCACAGAACACAGACTATAAAAATATGCGTTCAGCAGAATGCATCGAAACTGGTAATCGGTCACGTGATCGATGACTTAGCGATGTGTTCTGGTGAATGCGACCAATGTTTTTGCTTTCCATGGCCGATGGAAAGCATCTACACATTTACCCCCGCGCGGGTGAAGGGGGGCGGAATAATGCCATAACCACAGAGTGTTTGTTTTTACTTGTCTTATTTTGTGGTCTTGTTTATGTATGGCCTAACTCGAAATTGATGTTTTCTCTCTGTTGATGCTGCTGCAGCATCTGCAATCGCTATAGCGCAGAGAACGTCTTCCTCGTCAGAACTCATGATCACTCATGATGATGTCTGCCTACTGTTCCTGTAGATTACGTTACTCTTTGGTTTAGGTACTGAAAAATGTTTTGTTTATCATCTAAACAGATTTTGTAATTGCAGGAAACAGCTTTGTGTATGCAATCATTTGTTTATGTTTCATGTTTTCTGTGTAATGTTTCGAAAAAACATATGCAGGAGACACGCCTTAAAGGATTGGACAGAACTTTGCGCTTAAGAAAGTGTATTGTAAGTGATCAGTGATTAAGCTGTGGACTTTTTGTGGTTAGGTAAGTAGTTATTTTATTTAGTTTTTAATTATTTGGTAATTTATTTCAAAAGTTTTATTATGATTTATGATTATGAGTAAGGTAAGTAAGGTAAATAAGGGGATAAAGGGATTGTTAATTTGTTTTTTTTTTTATTAAGGGGAATTTTTTATGTAGTAGGACTTAGTGTGTAGATAGTATGATGTTTTTTGCTTGTGTTTGTTGTGTTTAAGTGTGGAAGTAATTGTTTGGGGTTTTTAATTAATATGATGAACAAATAGATAAATACAACATTTATATTCTACAACGTTGTAGGATTCTCAGAACAACAACTAAAGCTATTGTTCTGAGGTAGGATTCTTTTGTCTATGACTTTTTGTCTGATAAATTTTAAATATAGAGACGTTTTCGTTTTAGTTTGACAGAAATGGGGTGAGATCAGTTTTTGGAATTGCATTTGAAAATGTTTTAATAATTAACAACGAAATTGTTTATTCAAATGTTTAGTGAAGCTTAATAAGTGTTTTTATATAGTCGACGGCCAAGATGTTTTGTAAAAAAACATATTTGAGAAAATTTTCAAGATTTGATTTCGGATCCCATAAGAACTTTCCATAAAAATTAACGATGGCGATAGTGAATGCCTAGCTATCGTTTAAATTTCACGAGTTTGCTGTGATTGGCGGCGGCAACCGCTAGCGAGTGCTTCGCTATCGCCATCGTTAAGCGCTATGAGTTAGATGGTAGGGCCGCGGGTCCGAAGAGACACAGTCATTTTTAATTGGCGAAAAGATGTTGAGCCAAAGCTAGTGGAAAATGTATATTGTTTATATGCGCGTTGCGCGCGCATAGCATCTGTCTGCCGGGCCGACTGTTATGGCGGACGGCCAGTGAAGAATGTTATTCGACTTCTTTGAATCGGAGAGGATCAACACTAGCCAATGGCCTAAACTGAGTGTTTTGTAAAATTTGTACATTGTAAATAGTTCTGTGTACATATAGTATTTATATTTGTGCTCGTTTTGTTGTGTGAATAGTGTATTATTTGGAGTGTTTATTCAGTTTAGTTTTGGACGCCGACAAATACTTGATACTTTGTGTTTTTACTCTTTCAAAACATAAACAACATATAATAGATAAAAGTTCATCTATATGTTATTGAAAGTAAACATTGATTTATTTCGCGCATTTGTGTTGCGTGACAACGGACAATAAAAAATATTTTGATTGTCCAATTTCATCTGTCACCAATACAAAGACAAAAAGATTGCTCTAAACACTAAATGATTTTAATCCTGAGTTCTATTTATTGTTCATTGTTATTGATCATGTAAATCAATCACTAAACGTTTAAAGTAGTATTTGAGGTAGCGCTATATTTGTTTGTCATTGCGGTTTACTGAAGTGCAGTGAAACTGAATGCTTGAGCCTCACGGTAGCCCAATGAAGTGGCCGGGTACGGGAGCCGAAGAAGAGGTGGGTGAAGCTGGGTTGCAAACTGCTCGCGCCCCTCAATCTCGCGCTCAAGACGATGCTACAGTTCACTATGTATTTCAACGAGAAACCCAAGAAACTGAATTAACCACAATAACCCATAAACAACGTTGGGCGGTTGGTGACGAATCGTCAGTAGAAGTAAGTTTTCTTCACAACTAAACATAACCTCATAAGAATCGGAGTACTTCATTTTGCCTTGGAGAAAATTATTAACATGCAAAAATTGCTTCCTAATTGTCATCTATTTTTTGTTTATCAATGTTTAATAAACATAAATAACAATGGAAATTATAAGATTATGTAAAGGTCAATTGATTGTACCCATCATTTTGGCAACTAATTATCAATAGAATATATTTTTTTTTTGTATTGGTAATGTCATAAAAATATTCATGTTAAATTTTACAGGTTCAAGATAAATGGAAAAATTGTACAACAATTACTATGAATAATATGCAGCAACAAGGTCCCATGCAATTAAAAAACTCTCAAACAAATCAGCAACAATTTATCAATCAAGCTATAGCATCCTCTGTTGGTACATTGGCAATAAACCCATCAGTTATTGGAAGCCACCCAGCACATATAGCGACTAACATGGTCCACACTCAGTTGGCTCCATTACAGAACCATAGCTTGGGCAACAATATAACTATTCAAAACAATACAATGATGCTACAGCCCCTTCAAGGTATTCAAACTCCTGCTCAGTTGGGTCAACAAGGATTATATGATATACATCAACATCCAGGCACACCAATACCAGCTATGAATGGTATAGGAAAAAGTGCAGAGCACCTTATGTACTTGAGCCAAGCTGGTATGCTTGCACCGGGGACTAATCAGTTCCTGCAGCAAGGGCAAAATCAGCTAGGACTTACACCTGTTCCAGCTATCAGAAACCAGGTAAGTTATTCAATCTTTTATATGAATATAACGATGTAGTCTTGTGAATATATTTAAGGTGATTCATTCTATTGGCTGTTAATTAGAACACTTTAAATTATAACTTCTTCATCATTTTCAATTTTTTAAGTGCAAACAGACCCACAAGTTATATTTTAGATTTATTTATTTGCTTAATCTTTACTGCACTTAGAGGACAATGGGCAGATTTTATGCAGCTAGTAGCAGTATTCATATTGTATCAAATATAAGAGATAAAAGATACTCAAACCAGTTATAACACTTTTTCATAAATCATAACTATTTAACTTGGACGTCTGTTGGTATTTCATTTAACGTGGTGAGAATTCTGCCTGCAAATTTTTCAAGAACCTAGAAATATTAAATCAACTCTATATAATGATAGCACAACTGGGAGTCACTTTTGATGTCGCTACAAAATTACGGCCACAACAATTGCTACCTTAGAAAGTTTAACGCTGTTGTTGTTCAAATTGTGTCAAGGATAAGAGTTAGAGTGTGAAAAGCTTGCTTTTGCGAATTTTGACCAGCAATTGTAAAAAACATTGGGACTTTGACATATCATAAAATTTCTTTTATAATAATCTTCATTCAAATATGACTAGATAAAAAGATCCTTTGGATTATCAGTTTTTTACATAAATTAAACCATAAATTTGTTTAGTTTGACACTATTTACCATATACAATGTATATTTATGTTGTAACTTAAGTTATACAACTTAAATCCAGGCATTGTTATCATTTAAGTTAACTTTCTTATTAGATTAGACAGTTTATTTTGATATCTTGTATTAATGATGAACTTGAAAATTTCTATCAAACATATTTACAATTTGTCCAGGGAAGTAATAATCAAAATTTAAGAGAGTGATCTATGGATGATTTTATTGATGGAAATACTTCAAATCAGAGGTCCTTGTTGCCAAATTACAATGCATTTATTTCATAGTTTTGACCCTTTCCTTCCACAACAAACTTCTGAGTGTGCACCTTCATATAAATAAGTAATAATTTGATATGATTTAATAGCTAACAAGATTACCTATTAGTAGAAGGGGCAAACATATACATGCCCAATACATTTTGAGAGAGGATTGATTTAAACAAAGAAAATATAACATTCTTTTTTCAGTTATTTTAAAATACCATGAAACAAGGTAGTTATGTTTCAATTGCATTGTATTACTAGTATTTGCTTATCATTAAATGAGCCTATACTGTTGGCTGTAGATTGCACAGCTTTACAGCTTTAATTAAAAGAAGACCACCAAAGTACATACTTTGGTGGGTCTTCAAACCTTGTTTATACCTTACGTGATGCATTTCTATCAGATAAAACTCCATTTGGGGATGTTGATTTTAATACACATGACTGTTCCTAGAGAAACTACAGCATTTATTTCCTTGAAACAGACAAATAATCATCATCCCTAATTTGGAATAGCCAATGTGTTAGGTACGATTTAAGGAGCATATAAGCTGTATATGAAAGGCTTCAAAAGTCCATTATACAAAAGTTCCTTATACCAGTTTCTATTGCCTGCTAGACTAAGGAAAATACTGCAAATCAATACTCCCATCTTTCATGAATCTGCTCTGTGAATTAGCTTTATTGCACAATGATCTGCTCCGAAACCAAATTGATGCTCTGGTATTATTTTTTTGTATTCAGTTATTGGCTATTGACAACTTAACAGCAGCAGACAGACTTCAAAAAAGGAGGAAAATTTATGTTTGTCTCACGGACCTGAAAAAAAGACGGATGGAGCGTTGTTAAATCAAGAGTGAAGCATGCAAATGACAGCTCATTTGTATGTGTGCGTGTCTTGTTCCTTAAAAAATGACAGCTGATTGTCTTACCTGGTACATCTGTGTGAGTGTAGGTCGTGTACACACATGAAATTGTCTTACCTTGCATGCTTCATATTTGTTTAATGCCACACTATGTCTATATTTTTTTGTAGGTTCATGGTTTGACTGTATATATTTTTTAATGTATGTTCACTGAATACTCTGCCACTTTTGGGCTGATTTACGAATTTTATTTTGTAATCGAAAGAGTATACTCCTGAGGTGGTCTCATTGTCACCAAATCATGATCTGATGATGGGATTGATGAAAATAGAGGGGCCTTCATAGGCACATCTAAGGTATTTCATGTTTTTTCTAAAAATATTAGGGTATTTGCATCTGGTAGTCATTATGTTACTGAGATGATGATGGAAGGCTCCTGGTGGGTTAGGAGTTAGGGGATAGTTTGAATATAATGGGAACTTATTGACGCATAGTTCTATTCTTTCAAGTGATTCAGGTGAGTGGTGGTGCAAAGTAATTAGGTATTCCTAAAAATTAGGCTGTTAGGTGTTTTTGAGTGAGAGACGATAACTTAGCATTCCATCTTTCAATACATTGTATATTAAAACAAAGACATTGTATATTAAATGATTCTGGTGTCTGCCCTGGATCAAATTCTAATATGCATGAGACGATAACTTAGCATTCCATAGCATTCCATAGCATTCCATGGATTCACCGTGCAGGTGCCGGGTCCATCACGTTGCAGAGAAGAGTGCTAAGAGCAGTGGGCTACTTAAACAGGGTGTCCACATTCTGGAAAGTCAGGGAAAGTCAGGGAAAAGTCAGGGAAGCTCAAGGCAGTCAGGGAAAGTCAGTGAAATCGAGGGGCTACCTGGAAAGTCAGGGAAAAATTAGGATTTTACACTGTTTGGTCCCCAAATTTGTGTGTGTTGTAAAATGAGAAATATGTTTACTTCATGATTTTGGTAGAATGATTCTTAATTTTTACTATCGAATTATTTTTGTCCATGTTTGCACTTTATAACATAATTTTGGCAGACAAATCAACCGAGCCACTCTTGAGTTCAAATGCAATTTCCTTCAAATGTATGAACACAATTTTGATAAAAGTGGTATCGTTAAGGTGCGTAGAAGCTACGCGCGGCAGCCGCGCAAGCCAATGTTCGACCGAGATAGACGTTCATTTGCCGCGCGAGCCAATTTTTTGATAATAATTTAGCAGAACGCAGCTACCGCGCGCAGCAAGCGGTCCACCTCGAACAGCCCGCGATTCATTCTTGGTTTGCCGCGCATAATTTATACACACCTTTGTGTTGGTGATTTTATATAGCTTTATATTGAAAGTAAATATTGCATAAAAATTTATTTATTTAAAAATTTATTTATTATTTGTAGGGGAATCGAACCCGCGACCCGTTGTGCAGTAGGCGATCACTCGACCTCTGCGCTAACCGTGTCGTTGCTCGCTGTATAGGGTCTTGCATTATCGTGCACATTAGAAACATCTCATCTTAAACACATTCTAAGTAAGGTAGGTAACAAATGATCTTCAAGAACATCACGGATATATCGGTCTGTAGTCAATCCGCGTGAATGAGCATTCAATTCGATATAAACCATCTCTGTTCATGCTGTTGGTGAAATGCCGCCCCACACCATTATGTGGAGGTTCCATAATGGAGCCATCATAAGCAACAGTTTCTTTGGATACAGCACTGAGCGTAACGTTTTCTAGGGCAACGGTACAGTCTCTGTCTTCGATCATTTCTGTAAAGACACTCTTGTCTCGTCAGAAAAAGAACATGCGCCCATTGATCCAGTGTCCATTCTATATGCTCACGAGCAAATTGAAGGCGTACCTACTCTGCGGTGAGCTACAGCTAATTTTGAGCTTATTATAGCATTTAAGGTATTAAATTGCGCTCGGCTAACCTTCTTCTGAATGTACGCGCGCTTATGGCCACTCCACGTTCGTCGCGAAGCTGTTGTTGGAGCTGCACTGCGTTCTGATGCCGATTCCTCGGGACATTCAAATGCATGTATCGATCATCTGCGAAGGCTGTAACCCGTGGCCTGTCAGTTTCAGCTCGTCGATCGAAGGCTCCAGTCTCTAGGTATCTTCTATAGACGCGCTGCATCAAAAAACGCCTTACCATTTGAGCAATCCGACGATGACTAAGGCTCCATTGAAGTAATGCGACAGCTTGAGTATATCTTCCTATAGCGGATTATCTATTTTTAACAACAAAAACAACCGTAATCTGAAGACTAATGACAAGTGAGCAACAACGCAGAATAGTCATTAAAATCAAGAAAAACTCCACAACCTATCCGATCGTGTTCCTATTAAAAAAGGTATGTGACACAATCTCCCCAAAGTTGTTCACTGCATGCTTGGAAGAAACATTTAAGCTCCTCGAATGGTCTGATAGTGGTATCAACATAAATGGAGAGCAATTAACTCATCCGCGATTTGCAGACGACATTATCATTTTCACTAAGACGGCTGCAGATCTTCAGCTTATGTTGAAAGAACTTTACGACGTGTAACTGTCGGTGGGCCTTCGCATGAATACCTCGAAATGAAAATCATGGCCAGGGATCCGAACATAGGCCCCATAATGATTGCGGGAAACGTGGTTTAGCAGGTTGACCACTACATAAATGGGGCAGCTACTTACTCTTGAAAAAAGTGGGCAAACACAAGAAATAGAACGCCGAATAAAACTAGGCTGGGGCGCGTTTAGCAAAATGTCCCACATTTTCAGGTGTGAGATGCCTGTATCTCTTAAGCGCCGAGCTTTCGAGCAATGCGTCCTACTGGTGCTCGTGTGTGGGACTGAGACCTGGACCCTGACTAGACAACATATATACACGCCCTACAGGTAGCACAAAGAAAAATGGTGCGAGCCATGCTTGGGGTTTCTCTGCGGGATCGGATCCGGAATTCGGAGATCAGCAAGTGTACCAAACTGATCGACGTGGCTCGTGTCGTTGCATGTAGAAAGTGGCAATGGGCAGGACCGACAACCGGTGGAGCAATAAGGTCATCGAATGGGAGTGGCTCCCTAGAACAGGACGAAGGAACGTTGGTCGATAGCCGGCTCGTTGGTCAGACGACATAACAAAGACAGCAGGCAAGAACTGGACAAGAAAAGCCCAACACTGTAGTGAATGGCGCAGAATGGAGGAGACCTATACCCAGCAGTGGGTGGACATAGGTTGAAGAAGAAGTCAACCCTCAATATATTAATAAAAAGCGATTGTGTTTATTATCTTAGTATTCAAGGAGAGCCTTTTTGCCGATATTTTTTTTAACAAACGTACAAATATTTGAAGAAAATTGCATTTGAACTCAAGGGTTAAGGGTGGTTTATTTTTTCGCCAGTCTACTTTCTACAGTGTAAAAATACTCTGCCTAAAAATATAAATTATGTAAGTACTTAAAAAAATGAAAATTTATATACCATTTGGTCTAAAAATTGCAACAAAAACTACTTAATGATTTTCGAAAAAAAAAGTATTGTATTTTATTTTTATGTAAAATGCATATAGTTGGTCAGGGAATTTTGAAAAATGGTCAGGGAAAGTCAGGGAAAAGTCAGGGATTTTTTTTGAACATTAGCAGTGGACACCCTGTTAAACCTGCACCTAGGGCTTTCGACTTAGATGCAGGTTTAAGTAGATAATTTACAATCCATCAACATTCACCTTCACCCCCTCGGCTCCTCTCTTTGCCTAACCATATTTGATACGATTCCGTAAGTGCCACCTTTGTAACGCGGTTTAATATTGAGCTCCAGACATTCTCGATAAGCCTAGATCTTTCAGCAGTGTGTATAAGGATTTTGCCGAAATACCTCTCGCGCTTTTACTTCTACCGCATATAAGTGAACATAATAGCCGTTTTTAGTGATATCATTGGTAAGATCATAGTTTCTATTTCATTTAAATGTGTGGTCTTTGGGAATGTTATTTTACCATGGCACGGTGAGTTCAATGAGTAGCATGCGCTTTAGTAACCGAGAGGAAAGCAATATCTCTGGCCAGCATGCGTACCACAAGGACCCCGAAATAAATATGTCTATCATTAACTGTCACTTTCTCAACACCAAACAATAGCTATCTCATTCGCTACTGTCAAAAGTGACATTTCGGTGGAAAGAAATAGGCTGAGAAAATACTGTCACGATCCTTGTGCTACGCGTGCTGGATGCAGTAATTGCTACGTCACACGGAATCTTTTATTTTTTATCATACGTATCCATCACTAGGGTCCAATCCGGTACAGAGCCTATGATCGAATAGGGTTTATTTATTGATTTTGAGCCCTCCTTGGTGAATTGAATGAGACTTGTGGTTGTTGTCATTCCTTTCTGGGCTCTTGCGACTGCTTGACTGACGTCGCAAGTAATGACCCTTTTCTAAAAGAACTCTGCATCCCACCAGTATGTGTCTAGCTGTTCCAGGTGCTTCACCACACGTATAGCATATTTTTCCGTTTCTATTGCCCATCTTGTTAGATTACATTGGTCTGGGAGAGTAATTTGGAATGCGTTAAGATAGAATTTCATAATTGCAAGCGACCAATCATAATGTAGAGTTTTCCACTTCAGAGCCGGCGGAATGCAGAATCCACCGATAGTTATCCAGTCATTTTGCATCTCCAAGTTCATTGCATGTACCCTATATTTGTCATTCTCATCTTGGTGAAGAAAGAATTTCAGTATTACTTTGTCTTCCGGTTTTTTGATCGAACCTAACCCTAATCAATTTAATTTCGCGCCTATCAAGAATTTTTTAAGGAATTGAAGCCTAGACTCTAGTTTGGAGCTGTTATTGTCATTCGGGAGAGATTTAACCGTATCGTCTTTGGATTTGCTTAAGATATGTTTTAGTGACTCTAAGGTGTATATAGAGCTCTGGTGGTCGTTTAAGTTTTTATGTGATCCCTTAATAGTGTTGAAAGATTAGCCGAATGCGCTAGACCTAGCCAAGTTTTTTAATATCTTAATGACATTCAGGAGAAGGGTTTTATTGAATTTGTATATGAGGAAAAACCAAGTAAGCCGCGAGGTCAGATAGTTTTCGTATATCCAAGCCTTTTTTATATTGCTTATGGGCAGTTTGTCTACCTTATATAAGTCATTTGTAAAGCTATCTACAACTACCTGTAGTGACGGTGTACGTCCCTTGTAATCTATTTTTCTTCCAAGAAACTTAACAGATACTGTTTTGGCAATCGTGGAAATACTCTGACCTCCTATCAGAAGTTCCGGGTCGTAAGATGTAAAGAACATTGGCCACTTTGGACCTGGTGATGTCTAAAAATGAAACTTATTTTAATATCAAAGTGATTTTATAGTGTATCGATTCCGCTAACAGCTATACTTTTAAATCAACTACAAAAGAAGATATTTAAGAAAAAAGATAAGATAATAAGAGTTTTAAAACTCCTGAACGCATCCGGATAGTGATTTTTCTCTCCTTAGATCGCTATTTAGTCTGTGGTGTGGGTAAAGTTGTTATCGATCAAGTTGAAATATTGAGCAAAGCTTAATGATATTATACATTATATCAAAACCTTTTTTGCTCTTAGCTTAAAATAATTCAACTAATTGATATATTTTTTGAAAATTATTCTTTCTTTATGTTACATACAACAACAACATTTCACATGCTAGTAACGGAACGTTTTTGACGTATTATCGGTGACATTCAGCGTCAGCCGATCTGTCAAATTGCTGTCTTGTCTGCTCTTTTCATGTGTTTGCGTTTTGTTGTGATACTACCTACTTGTGATCCTACTTACTGTGCGATTATTTCTGTGATATCTGTGTTGGCCCTACTTTCCCCTGAACTTATCCCACCCTACTCTCTCGTTATCTTTTTAAGGCACATGTCCAGAAAAGTATAATTATCTATATTGGAATACTGATGTTTTGGTTGGTCGTCGATCGCCGAACCATAGGCTGTTGTGCCCATGTTATGGTGTTACCTACCTAGCATGGGCTTGATATGAAGAGAATGTCTGTAGTACTCCAGCTGCATTACTTGATGAAGTTGTCTTGAGAGATGATGATGATTAAAGAAACATTTATTTACTACCTGGATTTTTGTTTTTATTATCTATCAATTAATCTGTGTAACAATAAAATGGGTGGTATTAGTTAGTAGTATTTTATGTGTAACTGTTTTTAATGAAATTGTTTAACACAAAAAACTAATATTAATTCATTTTGTTCACAAAAAATACTTCCAACTTATCAATAAATAAATCGAAATACAAGTTATAACCTCAAAATGAATTTCCGTGTATTACGAAATTCCTAGGCCTCTATTAAGAAAACTGTCTTTACAACATAATTTCTTTACCATAGAGGTACTTGTTTTCATACAATTTATCTTTAGACATGATACTTCATTTTCAGGTTTTCCAATGTATGGAAAGTGGCTTGGCATTGTTCTTTAATATTTCATCTACCCAGATACAGACAGTAACATTTGGAGGGTTTCGTTCTCATTCCCCTAGTCCACGTACAAAATTGGTCTATTTCGTGTAGTAGTAACTGGCATTGTTTAGGATTTCTTGTTATTATTGCTATTGGTCTGATATCCTTTGGGTCAGTTACTTCGTTTTTCTTTGGAATGAGAACGAAAACCGCCTTGCCAAACGCCGTGGGTATCTGCTTCTTTAACCAGATCTTGTTATAGATGTTAAATAAGTGTTTCTGTACTGTGGGGGCATTTTTTATATAAAGGATTACCTACTTAACGCCGGGACTGTGCGGGTTGGTACCATCAGTCTGCCTATTTTGGTCGTAAAGTAGTCATGAGTTTTGACTGAAGGGCAAAAACAGCCGCTCCTCCATACCCCTTTCTATTCTTGTGGTATGGTGATATTCGAAACTGGCGGAATATTTAGTCCGAGTACGCTCGTTGGGCGTGACGAGCTGACCCGCGGTACAGGGAGACCTGGTGGAAATGGTTACCGTCGGCCACCTGCCGGTCAGAACCCAGGAATATCCTGCCGGAGATCCCGTCGTGTGGGTGCATGCAGGAAGGGGGGGCACCGGGAGTAGACATGCGCGCCGCGCCGGCGTCGCCACGCCGCGCCGCGTTCGGCCCGCGCTGCTCATTTAAAGACCCACTTGTTGGGAAACTACAGAGGTCTTCGAGCATTGTGCCTAGATCCTCCACGGTCACTGCCATGACTACGATATCATCAGCAAAACGAAGTTGAGTCATGTACTCGCCGTTTATGTTGATGTCAAATCCCCTCCAGTCCAAAAGCTGAAATACATCCTCCAACGCAGCTGTAAACAGTTTCGGCGATATATCGTCACCCTGTCTCAAACCGCGCTGAAGTACTGGTTTCGAGTTTTGGTCCTGAAGGCGGACTGACATGGTGGCGTTTTCGTACAATGACTGCAGCACTTGGATGTACCGATAGTCTGTTTGGTACCTCTGGAGTGATCTAAGTATGGCCCAGGTTTCGACAGAATCAAAGGCTTTCTCATAGTCCACAAACGCCAAGTATAGTGGCAGATTATACTCCTCGGTCTTCTGTATAACCTGCCGCAGCGTACTATAGCCTTTTCGGAATCCGGCTTGTTCGGGAGGCTGGGAGTCGTCGAACTTGCGTGCGAGGCGATTCGTGATGATCCTCGAGAACAGCTAATTAACAAGACTCAGGAGCGTGATGGGTCTATAGTTCTTCAACTGGGCCCTGTTGCCCTTTTTGAAAAAAAGTGTCACCACGCCCCTCTGCCATGCCCTAGGCGTTTTGCCCTTGAGTATGACGGAGTTGAATAGCCGCTGCAGCGCTTTCCAGACTGGTAGTCCACCCGCTTTTAGGAGTTCGGCTGTAACTCCACCATCACCTGGCGCCTTGCGGTTTTTAAGCTGTTTGAGAGCCACACTAATTTCTTACAGGCTGACGTCCGGGATGTCTTTAGTGTAGTGCCGGGTCAATTTGACTCTAGGGTCTGTTGCCTGAATAACAGGTGCCTGTGATGTTGCGTAAAGCTGTCCATAGAAGCGTTCGATCTCGGCCATAAGCTCAGGTTGATGTAATGTTGACTCTGCAGTCCGCTGTCTTTAACTTCGTCAGCAGACCGAGAGAGACCGACAGATCTTTGTGAACACTTTGGAGCCCTTGTTCTGCTCGATGGCATGTTTAATACGTTTCCGTATTAAATCGGCGTATGTCGGCTCTTTAGTCAACTGAGGCCGCTCGAACTTATCCCGCGGGATCAGTTGACCTAATGAATGTTTTGAATCGGGCTACTGATCCCATTGATGCATTTTATGATTTGTACACTCATAGCAAAAAGTTTTTGATATAAGAAAACCAATTTACAAAAACAACAACGCATTCAACGTAACCACAAACGAGAGGTGGCGTTAATGGTTAAAAAAATATTAGTTATAGTTAAATAAAAATATCAGATAATTTTAATGGTTGAAAATATCAGTTAATATTTTTATTCAAATACAATATATTGATATTTTACTAGCACAGTAGTGGTTAATATTTTTATTAGTTTGGTCTGTGATTGAAATTATTCATAACGACAATTTTATCAGTCGGTTACATTAAACCAAATACTGATATTTGCTGATGATGAATTGAAACCGGGGAAGTGTTTATGTACGCGGACGATGTCGCGACTGTTGTATGCGGTCATTCAATAGAAGATCTAGAAGACCACATGAATGTTACTGCGCTGCAACTTGCGGGTTGGTTTAATATTAATGGATTGGTGCTTAACCTCAATAAAACCAATTTCATTCACTTCCATCTAGGGGGTCGTTTACCAAGAAATTTAAAAATCTCAGTGAACGGTGTTAAATTGAGTCAAGTAGGATCAGCCAACTTCCTTGGCTTTCAGATTGACAGAGGTCTAACGTGGGCAACGCATATAGACAAACTGTGTGCTAGGTTGGGGAGTGCCTGTTTTGCATTAAGTCGTGTAGCACGTGTAGTCCCACAGAATGTAGCACGCACTTGCTATTTTGCCACGATCCATTCCCTTCTGTAGTATGGTGCTGAGCTGTGGGGCCGTGGAGCAGACTGGTTGCGTGTATTTAGAATGCAAAAGAGAGCCATCCGCGCAATTATCCGAGAGAGGCGCCAGGATATATCCGCTAGGCCTCATTTCCAATCATTAAAGATAATGACATTGCCATCAATAATTATTTATCAAGTTGCAGTTTATGTATACTTAAATAAAAGCCAATTCATTTCACATAAAAATATACATGGACGTAATTTAAGACACTCGGACAGATTAGCACCCGTAAGTCACACGTTAATCAAATCAAAAAAGTTGATTCATGTGATGGGACCTTCAGTGTTCAATAGACTCCCAGAGCATGTAATAAATAGCACCACCTTGGACTCCTTGAAAAAAGGTTAAAAGACTGGCTAATAGAGCAAAATTTCTATAGTGTAAATGAATTCCTATCCGGTGATATGAATTTATAATCATTATTTATATTTTTTAATAATTTATTAATTCAACTATAGAACCTTTTCACACATTATGTGACCACTCTTTATACAACAATACCAATTTGACCTGTAATATTTCATATTATCAATAAATTTATGATTATGATTATGAATACCTCAATATCATTCCAGTTATATATGCCATGTTACCGGACAAAAAATGTTCCGATAGCAAAAATATCACGCAATTCAATGACTATTTCGTCAAAACTTGGCTGGAGAATTCACCACTTGCGAATACTTGGTGTACATTCCAACAAATGCATAGAACTAATAATGTCGTGGAAACGTGGAACGGATATTAAAAAATAAACCGAATATTGCAAAACTTTTAGAGGGCAAAATTTCTTCTCTTACTTATTAAAACATCCCACCGGCCTTAGAAATTCAAAGAGTTTGCCTGAAATGTCCTATGTCATAAATCAATTACTCAGCGGCCAAATCACGGTAGGGCATTGCTTTAAAAACTTAGATCTTGATTTTGTGTAGTAATATATCCAAACCAAATATCATTCAATTCCAACACTGATTTATTGGAAAAAAATTGAAAAAGAAAATATTTACCTTGTTGAATTTAATTAGTTTTTATTATTATCAATGTTTACTAAAGCTGTACATTACACTCATGTACAGCTTCATTTTAAGTTTTATAATTTTCAAAGTATTAAAATTTATTGTATTAAACGTTTAATCAAACGGCTGTGATTTTGACTAGTTATAAGTAAATATTACTCAAAAGACTGATTTGTAGATTCTTTAGTTTTATTTATCGATTTTGAAGTAACACAACCATTATAACTGTTTAAATTAAACAATTATTGATTGTTTAATTTTACTGAATTGTGTTCGTTAATATCAATCAAGGGTGATTTTAATATTATGTATTTAGTTTTAATTTGTTTTTTAGAATTATAAATCAAACGACTGTGATTTTTTAATATACCAACTTATCAGTATAACCAAGTCATAGTGTGACATTTTTTCCCAAAGATTTTTGTTCGCGTGTGTACATATATTTCAAATAATACAATAGATTATATATTTTTTTTTAAGTAGGATGAGTTGACAAATGAAAAATAATAAAATTAATTATTTAGACAACTCATCCCGCGGGATAAGTTTAGAGCGGGATCAGCTGACTAAAGAGCCCGTATGTCGCGAGTCAGACACTTAGCGCTCTGTGTGTTGAGTCGCCGACGAGCATCTTCAGAAGACTGCCGACCCATTCCACGCCTTTCCTCCATCAGCTTAGCTGTCGGCTCCGAGATCTTACTTCTTTGCTTAGTACGTCTGGGTTTGCAAAACTTTGCACCCACCGTAAGGACAGCCACAACCACAGGTGTAGAGTCAACTTTTTTTTTTTCATTCCTACTTGTATTTGCAGACATCTTGAGTATATTTAGGATGTATGCACATACAAGGTTAATATAATTTCTTTAAATTAGATTGTTTTGCTCTGTTTTGACGTCAATAAGTGCCTGTAAAGGCCTATGTTGAATAAAGATTTTTGAATTTGAATTTGAAAAACACAACCCTGTCATTATGTGTCCACATCCGTGCAGTCCTCCAGGCAATCAAAGCGATTTTGCAATACGAGTTGAAAGCCCTCGGGGTTTTGGATTTGGTCTATAATTACAACTTATTATTAAGATTAATTCATTTGCCCGACTTTCACCCTTTTTAACAGTGACCAAATAGGTTTATATAGAGGGTGAACTCAGAAATACTCATCTTGTAACACAAATACAAATTCGGATATCTAGTATTCAAACAAATATTGATCAGGTTAAGAGAGTACTTTATTCAATGTCGAGCAGTGTTTTCTTGAGAGGTCCGATTGTGAGCAGAAGTCCTTGAAAATAAAATCTATGAAAAATCAAACAAAAGCAAAAGCGCGAGCTATCCTAAGCAAATGCGCAAATACTTAGGATAGCGAATGAAATTGACATTGACATTTTGTTAAGTGACACATTGTAGAGATGTCATGTTATCCGATAATTTAGTATCGATTTTTATACTTTAACGTTATATTTATTTTTCACCTTTAATTGTATATAGTAAATCTTTTACAAAATACTGTTTAAAGTATGTCTTATGTTAGTTTATTGTTATTCCAAAAGATAAATTTAGACAGCAATTCGGACTTAGAATGGTAAGTACTTCTAGTTTTTTCAACAATTGATAACAGTAACTTTTTGAAATGTAATCGATTTATTACAGCACTTAGTAATAATGCATCATGTGTGTTTACAAAGTAAGCTAGTCATATTAATCTACGGAAGTATAATTTTAATTAAATGTATAAAAAAATAAACTAAAGGATGGTGATAAGTTATTGAAACCTAAACTACATGTAGGTATTTGAATATGACACTGAAAATACTTTTATTTTAACATGGAAAACTTTTAACTTAATAAGGTGCGTTTACAAAGCAACTTACAAGTCTGCTGAAATTAAATTAAGATTTTCTACATTTGGCCATTGCAGTGAGGACTAATTTTTATCTATATTAAACACTCAAATTAGAGGATATTTTTGATACATAAATCATTTGTGTAATGTTGGACCCAAAATGGGGGATCTCCTTTGTCAGCTGCTAATCTGAAACCATGCCCATAAATGCTGGCGTTCCACAACGTTCGGTGCTCTCCCTAACCCTGTTCACGAACCTGTTCATTCTGCATATCAATGACATGTTGTCCATTGAGAAAATACATTGTTGAATACACATCACCCATACTGTCATCCGCATGATGACAGTATGGGTAATGTGCGGTATACCGACCACCAGAATATCCCTCGGATTTTGGCGGTTGTAACTTGTGTCTGAAGTCGAAGACTCTCTAGGGCAAGTCTCTGAATGGGGTGCAAAAAACTTAGTCTAGTTCAACCCCACGAAGACACTAGTTTGCACATTCACTTCACTGCGATGAAGGACCCGTTTATCGTAGCGCCTCAGTTCCAGGGAGTTACTCTTTCTATGTCCTCGGTGTGGAAATTTCTGCTGAAATGCAGTTTAGTAGCCATTTGGAGGACAAAGCCAAATTGGCGAGCAGAAAGCTGAACGTCCTGAACAGAACAAAGCGGTACTTCACTCCTAGCCAACGGCTATTCTTTATAAAGCACAAATTCCGCTGCCTATGGAGAACCGCTCGCACCTCTGGGCAGGAGTTCCTAAATATCAGCTCCACCCTCTTTACTCCCTGCAAAGGCGAGTATTCCGTATCATCGGTGATTCCAATATCTCGACTCTTTATTTGTAGAAAAATTATTATCATATTCCACAATTTCGATTGAAATAATCATCAAGACGCATAATAATCAGGAAGCAGAATGTTAATAAGCGTAATATTGTGTGGCAGAAAATCGTTTGTTATAAGTATTAAAATCCATAAACTCAAAACACAGAACAACTTGACGCATTATTTTTCAAAGCATCATGAATGTATAGCATATTAATTACAACGAATAATACGTTAACGCAGAATTTCTCAAGGCATAAATATGCACGCATGCATGCAACATGCAAGCAAGCATGCATGCACATGCATATTTTCTGCCACAGCTGCGGGGCTCCGGCGGTCCCACGCGAGCTTATCGTCGCAGATGGTTTCCACTCACCACTGCAGCTTCGGCTTGCTGGCTGGCTTCGCCGGCCAACCGCGGTCGCGGCGGCGAGCGTTAAGAGGATTGTGAAGCTGTAAATTTTCATACAAAAAGCGATAACGCTTTTCTCCCTCTTTACATAGTCCAATTTTCATAATTTTTGGAAATGTTGTAGATATAATAAAGATCTAGGTTTGTACGTTTTAATTTTGAAGTACTATTGCTCAGATTATAAATTATTAGCATCTAAATATCCATATTTTAGACTTAAAAACTACCTCGAGCATTTTTATCTTTTTGACTAAAATATTCTGAATTACAAAAAAAGCAAAATGTACAAACATAGATTAAGGTAAACTGATGCTAATGAGATCAAAAGTGTCTTATTTCGTAAAGGTTTAGGGGGGTAAAACAGTTATCGCCCAAAACAATATTTCAATAAGAAATGTAGGCACTTGCCTCGGACTTTCAACTAAGCGGTGTGCAACAAACTGCATTTTTGAAAGTGCATACTCGAGCTATGAATTGGCACTTCACAGTCCTCTTAAGTGTGGTTTTACAGTGACGCTTACCGTCCGCGCGGGTGGTAAGCGCGGCCCGTAAGCGCGCGGATGGCCCGCTCAAAACTGTAAAACGAGTTTAGAGTGGCGCGGTTTGCTACCTCGTACAGTTGTGATCAGTTAAGTTTAATCAAGTTAGAGATGTGTCGTTATGGATATTAGGAAACACAAAACGCAACCGTTGTCCGGTTTTGAATAACGATGCGATAACTATATATTTTTGACAACTATCTATTTCTTAACCGCTACCACTTTATATCATTTTTAAAATTAAAGTAGGTACTTAATTCAATAGAAATAGGAATAATTAATCGTTAACTTTCTTTACGAGAGCAAGTGTCAAGGCCAAGAGTTCACAACAAACATAGAAAATATATTTTTTATGCATTCTAAATAATTATATAATTGAAAATCAAGCAATCGCCAAATATCCGAGCCTTACATGATCGGGTAGGTAACTCGCATACGTTGTGCTCAAAGATCTTAGGACGTTATACATCACGCGGCTAGTAGATAGTTGTAAGAAACGTATCACTTTTGACGTTTGACAACGAGCGATGGCTACTGAGCTCGTGAGGTCTAGCAGGTAGTATGGTAACTTTGTTGCGATGTGTTTTCGAGTCGCTCATCTCACGGCTCGTTGTCGAAAATAGATAGTTTTGTGTTCGCTAGATAAGACTCCAATCTTCAATTAATCGAACGGTATCGATGTAATTCGCATTCATTTTGGCGACGACAGTACGCAAACGCATACGCGCGTCTGAACAGCGAGACTGTGTAACGCACACTGACTGAATAATACACATTGTCATACAGACTCCTCGCCCGCGCGCGGTTGAAAAGCGCGGCCGAATTGGGATGATGACTGAATTCTAATTTTTACATCTCGACATAAAATATTAAAATAGCGTAGAAAGAGATGCAATCATGTGAAATTAGAATTAAAATCGGCTTAGAAATACATAAGATACAAGCATTTTAAGCTGTTAATTTTGAAGCGATTAGCCAGAGAGATCCGACATCAACCGTGCCGTCATCGTTGAGTACGGCCATAACTCCATGTAAAATACCATTTTGCTAGAAAGAGATGGAGAAAAATCTTTAATACCTAATATCTTGGTTGTTTTTATAGTTATTCGAAAACCGATACAGGAAAAAAAAATTTTTTGTCATCTAGCCAATTGCCGTCAGCGCGGGCCATCCGCGCCTGTTGGTTAACTATGTAACGATCCAAGAGAAGCAAAGCTCGTGACCCGCGACGCTTACCATCCGCGCTGGCGAAAGCGTCACTGTAAAACCACACTAAAACCGCCTGCTCCTCAGCTAGCGGGCCGCCTCGCCCCTCCGCGCCTACGCGGGTTTGAATTACACTCCAGCCCCCGTAGCACGTCCACCAAAACACGCTATGATAAAGCGATTTATCGCGATGAACTGTCAAAATACGACGAATCGCTATTGTATTTTGACAGTTCACTGCGATAAACCGCTTTATCACATCGTGTTTTGGAGGACGTGCTAGGGCGGCAGGGATAGGACAAACAAGACTACGTGGAGTTGGTTTTGCAGCGATTTGTTTCTGTCACTAGTAGCATGAATTAAACTCATTTGCAAAAAAAACGGGCACCTAAGCAATGAACCATTTCAAATGTTAATATTGCTTTGTTTGATAATTATAGGTAGTTTTATTTTCTCAATTTGGTAAATTAATAAGAAAATAATCGTTTTCATCAGTATTTCATAAAATTTTGATACAATTTATGGGAAATAATGCTAAACCTCACTAGTAGTGTATGTTCGCTAGTAGAGCATATGCTCATGAAGTAAAAATAAAAAAGTTTTTTTGTTTTTCTTTAATAAAGTAAAAGCAGATAAATGTTTAGTATCGAGTGTGACCCCCTCTAGCTAAAATCACAGCTTGAATTCGTCTGGGCATGCTAGCGAGTATATCCCGGCTACTTGCTTGCGGAATACGTTCCCACTCCGCAGTAATCACATTCTTCAGCTCTCTGATGGTCTGCGGAGCTGGTTGTACTGATCTCACACGCCGTTTCAGAACGTCCCAGACATGCTCTATGGGATTGAGGTCGGGACTTCGAGCTGGCCAATCCAAACGACGAATGCCGACCTCTTGCACATACGCTATAACATCGCGAGATCGGTGGGCGCGAGCATTGTCGTCCATAAAAATCGAGTCTTCACCTAGAGCGGCCAATGCGGGTTGTGCATGAGGAATTAGAACTTCCGTTATGTATCGATGCCCAGTCAGTGAGCCGTTTTCAATGAAGACTAACTCTGTACGATCCATTGAATTTATTACTGCCCAAAACATAACAGAGCCACCCACCATACGGTGTGATTTCTTCGAAACATGCCTCTGCAAAGCGTTCTCCTTGTCTTCTTAGCACTCGCCGACGTCGATCTTCACCGAACAGAGATATCCTGGCTTCATCAGAGAACAAAACCTTATTCCAATCTTCTTGAGTCCATGATTCACAATTTCTAGCGAACCTAAGCCTGTGAACTCGGTGCTCACGGAGTAATTTGGGGCCGCGGCCCGGGCGGTGACTGCGTATATTGGCAGCGAGAAGCCTCCTCCTGACTGTCCATAAACTAATATGCACATTTCTTACTTCTTGGAGGTTGTTCTTAAGATCCACATACGAAGATTTGCGATTTCTCAATGCGCGACTCACAAGAAAACGATCATCCCGTGGTTGGGTACATGGTTTTCTTCCAGAACCAGGCCTTCTCTCGAGGGAACCAGTCTCCTGATATCGCTGCCAGATCCTTTGGACCGTCGAGCGACTAACATTTAGCCTCCTAGCCACGAAGCATTGGCTGCAACCCTCTTCAAGCAGCGCGATAATTTTGGTAGCTTTTACCACTTTATCTACCATTTTTGATACAGCCAAACAGCAATAAATAAAGCTTTGACAGTCAAAGATATGAAATTAATCGATGAAAATTGAATAAAAGTTATGCAGTTTTTTTTTGCAAATGAGTGTATAAAACAATATACCGGGTGTAACGGAATACCGCAATAATATTTAAGGTTGTTGATTAACAAAAAAAAGTTTTATTTCATAAATTTATAGGTATATTGTTTTATAATTTGACAAAGTAATTAATTCATGCTACTAGTGACAGAAACAATCGCTTATTGCGGTATTCCGTTACACCTGGTATATTGTTTTATAATTTGTACCTTGCACCTTCGTAGTCTCTAGTAATGTTTTATGACATAAAACTTTTTTTTTGTTAATCAACAACCTCAAATATTATTGCTGTATTCCGTTACACCCGGTATACTATGAAAAAATTAAATCCAATGAAAATATAGAATATCCCAGTACCATATTTGAATAAAATAATATACGAAATGTTATTATAAAAAGTTAAGTAAAACAGATTAAATATTATGTCCAATGAACATTATATCCTTTGATCATATTTGAATAAAATAATATACGAAATGTTATTATAAAAAGTTAAGTAAAACAGATTAAATATTATGTCCAATGAACATTATATCCTTTGATGATCATTTGTTATTATAAGAAATGAAAGGCCCCTGATAAAAATACTTCCGATTTTAATGCCCAAAAATATTAGGTACATTAATTATGGCACTAAAAAATAAGGTAAAACATTTAAGGACTTCTATTATGTAAAAAGAAATCAGGGATTTCATTAATTATGCTACATAAAGTTTTATATAGTTTTTAGAGGAAATCGTAATTTGTCATTCTCATAAGTCCCAAGACAACTCACAGTGAGTCCTACAGGTTTTTCATGGTTGCTTGAGGAGGATCACTGCATGGGCTGGGCTTTTAGTGCATACGAGTATAACAGGTGTGTGGTTGGAGGAGCCGAAATCTAAAAAAACATCTTCGACAAATACTGACAGTGTGGGCTATTACGATATACCTACTACAGTTATTATAATTGCGGTAAACACCTTGCGTCTCCACTATCTTTTTATAATGTTTTATAATATATACCACTAATGCATTTGGCATGAAGCCAAGTAGTTTTTCAGATGTATTTAAGCTGTCAATAATCAAATCGATTCAAAAAGGTAGTATTTCCAAAATGAAAAACGGGTAATTGCAATTTTTTTTTGATTCGGTCTTGTGACTAACGCATACTCACAGGTGTATAACAACGTTTCGCGCGCTTGATTATTTACCATCAGAACAGAATAGATAATAGTACCTACTACGTACAGAAGTTGCACTCCTTTGATCTTGAAAAAAGCCGACAACTAAACTTTGAGAATCCATAACATATTTTCGCAAATGACCAAATCAGCAAAAGGCCAAAAATGCAATAGGCCATTTAGCCTTTTTCTCCTTTAAAAACATATTTATATGAATGACCAAATAAGCGAAAGGTCAAAAACGCAAAAGACTAATGTGTTAAACTTAACTTTAATCACGTGACTCCTTAAAAATTAAAAAATTAAGGAAGCCTTGATCATCACCCACACACTTGAAACGGCAATAGAGCTGTCGGACGAAGTCACGAGTCTTCTAGGGGCAAAGGAGAAAATAAGAACATCTGCCTCGGTCCTGATCAATGGGGCGAGAGATTCAAAGCGCCTTTTGGTGGATGAGCTCTTCTGGTTCATTTTGGAGCCATAGTTATAGCATTAAGGCTGTCCGGGTCAAAGAGACTGATTCTTATGGCAGATAGGAACCAGATCCGCTTCATCGACAGAAACGACCTATTTGAAATGCGTGACGGAAGTCCTGCCGCCATTACGTCCATAACCGAAATGTACACACCGAAGTCTGATGGATATCGTGTACACCCTCCAAGACATTTACGAGGGCATATACACATCCCGGCTAATACAGAGGTCTTTGACATGCAGAATTCTGGGGCGAGACTACGAAGGTGCAACTCCAATACTCTCTTCATGACCTTCACTCAAGATGAAAAGAAGGGCCCATTTTTGTGCCAAATAAACATCTATTCATTCATTCACAGGAGTGATAGATTTGGCACTAAGTCTATGCTGCTCACGTTCCATGAAGCACAGAGGCTAACGTACGACCACGTGGTTGTGCTCAGAGAAACGGAACCAAAAAACCCAGTCCACGACAGCGTCCCTCACGCGGTGGTCGCGATAGCAAGGCACGGTGACTTGTACCTATTACTACCGGGAGCTGAAGGAGAATGACGCCATTAGACGCCTCATTGCCTTTTCCAGCACGGCAAAGGATCACGAGCTCGTCGATTATAACAAACAAATGGCCCTCAGAGCCCAGACATGCGCAGCGACTTAGGTGCGGAAAACGAACCACCTCACCTCGAATCCCTCTAGTGGTGCTAACCAAAGCTAAGTCATAAGTTTTATGATTTAAGAATGCTATAGACATAGTTAAGTAAATAGTTAAAAATGCGTATTGGCTGAATTTGTATTTCTTTGATTTGATGTAGAAATAGGAACTTTTTCTGCTGAATCCATTGTAAAAAATAATTCAAACAATTTATATAAAACGAAGTTTTCATTGACAATTGACACTAACAAATATCGCTGAACGGCTCATGTTCTCTTAGCCTACAAAAAAAAAAACGAAAATTTTACACAAGAAAAAAGAAAATTTACTTTATTTGAATCGATTTGAAATTTATTAGCCTACAAAAGAAAAACGAAAATTTTAAGAAAGTAGAGATTTATTTTTCAACATAGTCTCCTTTCAATTCAATACACTTGGCTCAGCGATGCTCTAACTTTTTTAACCCGTCCAAAAAATACGATTTCCCGAGGTCTTCAAAATAGGTCTCTGTGGCGGCGATGACCTCATCATTCGACCCAAATCTTTGCCGGCGAGTGACTTTTTCAGATTTGGGAACAAGAAGTCACAGGGAGCCAAATCTGGAGAATACGGTGGATGGGGCAGCAATTCGTAGCGCAATTCGACCAATTTGGCCGTGACGACGGCGGAGGTGTGAGCCGGCGCGTTGTCGTGGTGCAACAGCACTTTTTTCTTTGCCAAATGGGGCCGTTTTTTTTCAATTCGGCTTCGAATCGGCCCAATAAGTCGGAACATTAGAGTCCCGTGATTGTTTTACCCAGGTAATCGATGTAGATCACACCTTGTGAGTCCCAAAAAACACTGGCCATCACCTTTCCGGCCGATTGAACAGTCTTCGCCTTCTTTGGAGCACGTTAGCCGGGTAAAGTCCACTGTTTCGACTGTTCCTTGGTCTCTGGTGTGTACCAGTGAACCCATGTTTCGTCGACGGTCACAAAACGACGCAAGAACTCCGCCGGATTGCGTTGAAACAGCGCCAAACATGTCGCCGATGTGGTCTCACGGTTGCGCTTGTTGTCTGGTGTGAGCAAACGCGGCACCCATCGCGCCGATAACTTTTTCATACCCAGTTCTTCGTGCAGAATATGATGCACTGTCCCTTCTGCGATGCCTACATTCTCAGCTATCTCGCGAATCTTCAATCGCCGGTCTGCCAACACGAGATCGTGGATTTTTTTTTACATTTTCCTCCGTATTAGCCGTTTTCGGTGCACCTGGGCGTGGCTCATCATAAACCGACGTGCGGCCACGAGCAAACTCGTTGAACCAATTTTTGACGGTCGCCATCGAACGAGAAGAATCATCGTACACAGCATCCAAGCGCTCTTTGATTTCGCTGCGCGTTTTCCCTTCCAAAAACAAGAATCTAATCACTGAACCATATTGTTCTTTTTCCATTTTTGTAAAACCGACCGACACGCTCGCTTCCAAAGGCTGTCAAACAAAACAATGAATGAAGGGAAAAGATTGAAAACTTCTTAGTAGACTTCGAAAAGTATTTACTGCACGATAGTAAAACTCTTTTGTAACAACAGCGCCATCGGGCGGCGAGGCTAAGTAATAATTGAATGCCCCTCGTAAAAAATCATTTGATATGTATTGGATACTAGCTTTTGCCCGCGACTTGGTCCGCGTGGAAATCCTGTTTTATTGATTCCCTTTACAAATTCCACCCCCCCCCCACCCTTTTTAAACCCTTTATCCTTCCCCACAACTCAACTATGTATCTCCATACCAAATTGTGATGCGGTGCGGTCCGCGGGGTATGCCACACTGTGCCGCAGTTTCGTACGGATTTTTGCGTAGAAAGGACGTGCATACGCGTAATACACTCGGCGTCAAAAAAATCGCACCTCTAAGAAAATCACTTTCAAATGTCATTAACTTTTCATATGCAGATGCAGTCACATTTATTATGATTTTATTTAAAAGGTTACTTAATGAACTTAATAAAAAACATTACTTTTCATTATCAAATAAAACCTAAAGCAACAAATATAGTGTCACAAAAATTTCTTGCAAATTTTGCTACCTGGGAGAGTCGTTAGTTGCGCTTCCTTTGTGGGTATAAAAGGGTCAACACGGGGTCAATGTGGGTCATTCGCTATTGAACCGTTGAAGAGGACACGTCTGTACATTTTACAAAAGAAAAAACACCTGGAAGATGGATACCACAGCTGATGAGGCCGCTCAAGTTGTTGCACTACTGCAATCAGGGATGCGGCAGTGTGATGTCGCGGCAACTGAATCTGAGTCGTTTTTCGGTTCGAAGAGTATACCAGCGCTTTTTAGAGACCGGTGGCTATATCCGGAGACATGGGTCCGGTAGACGTCGCTGCACTTCGGAAAGAGACGACCGGTTCGTTGTGTCGTACTCTTTGAGAAATCGCTTCTCAAACGCTGTTCAGTTGCAAC
Source organism: Schoenobius gigantellus (assembly GCA_963935595.1). Lineage (NCBI taxonomy): Eukaryota > Metazoa > Arthropoda > Insecta > Lepidoptera > Crambidae > Schoenobius > Schoenobius gigantellus. Next base: position 12,121,638 of record OZ012544.1, on the reverse strand, counting down.
AGCAGCTCGCAGACGCACCGTGAGCGTCTCTACGATTAGAAGAAGACTGAAGGAGAAGAAGATAGCAGCCCACAGAGCTGCTACAGGTTCAAAATTGACTGCAGCGCACCGGCGAGCCCGCTTACAGTTTGCTCGTGACCACGTAGATTGGACCCTTGAGCAGTGGGGAGCTGTTCTCTTCTCAGACGAGACGCGAGTGTGTCTTTTCTGCAACGACCGGCGGAGAAGGGTATACCGGAGGCAGGGTGAACGTTTCGCCCAAGCCTGCATCCAGGAGACGGTGGAATATGGAGGCGGATCCTGCATGTTCTGGGGTGGTATGTCGGCTGCCGGCAAAACGGACCTTGTCTGCGTCTCCCGGACGGGAGGTGCTAGCGGACAAGGGTTGCTGACTGCTCGCCGCTATGTCACAGAGATCCTGGAAGTGCATGTGGTGTGCCTTTGCCGAATTTTTTGGCGAGGGGTTCACATTAATGCACGACAACGCTCGCGCTCATACTGCAGCCATCGTGAGCGACTTTCTGCGGAGGTCCCAACTTTCTGTGATGCAGTGGCCAGCGAGAAGCCCGGATCTGAATCCGATAGAGCACCTCTGGGACCATCTTAAACGGAAGGTTCGATCTCGGCATCCAGCTCCTTCGACTCTACAGGAACTCCAAGACGCTGTAATTGAGGAATGGGATCTTGTCCCTCAAGAAGAGCTCCTGAAGTTGGTGAGGTCCATGAGGGACCGCATGGAAGCCGTCATCAGGGCAAGGGGGGGTAACACTAGATTTTAAGTTAATTTTAAGACACTTTTTGTACTTTTTTTTATTATTATTTTAGTTATTATTTTTCATTTTAATGATTTTTGTATCATTATAATTAAACAAAAGTTTAAATTTATTGTTTTTTGATACTCCTTTTTGTTACCTTTCTAATGATACCCAAAACTATCCTCTAAATAAGGTTTAGGCATTTTTGAACAAGATTTTTAAAAGGTGCGATTTTTTTGACGCCGATTGTAGATCTCGACATAGATAATGCGGTGATGCGGTGCGTCGTGCATCGCAGCTCCGGAGGTACGGAGCAAACCGTACCGTGGCACGATTCCGGTGTCCCCGCAGCCGCATGCGGTTTTCGTCCCTCCGTACACCGCAGCGGGATCCGGCGGCAATGTGTTATACCGGCTACAGACTCACGCGAGAAGTCTCGCCGAGACTTAGCGCGAGAAGCGCGGAGGTATCCACACTCAGCGATCTTCTCATTTACATTCTCGGTCGTTATCCGGAATGGACGACAGTGCTACTGACTTGGTATAGTGTGCGTTAGCACATTATAATCTCGTTAACACGAAAATTAAAAATAAGAAAAAGAAGGCCTAAACGATGGTGGTTTTTTACAAAGTACTTTTTTATAGAAAACTTTTTCCATCCCATAAAATGGGCTCTGCGTGAAAATATGCTATAAACTTTAACTCTGTTTCATTGTTCCAAATTTTTTACACGTATGTCCAAAATTACTTAACTTAAAAAGATTAACGAAAAATCTTCGTAAATTTAAATTATTTTCTAAATGATATTTATTACAAATTATCAGATGAGAGACTATGTTTAATTAAAGAGTATAAAATAACTGTTATACTGATATGCATATATCACAGACAATATAACTAGTCAGAATAAAATATTGACAGACGACCACAAGTACTTTTTCAATAGAATAACTGTCACGAGAAAAATAACACAAACGAGAATGTGATAGTGTTCTCTTTTCTCGCCCGAGAAACCTTTTGAAGCGGGCATAAAAACCGACTCCGATCGGAGAACAGACGAGCCCGAGAACGAGAAGGCGAGAAACCCATCACATTCACGCTTCTCGGGTGTTCTCGGGGGTTCTCGGCGTGAGTCTGGAGGCGCCTTTAAGCGCCTACGGCTCGGACGCTTGAGTTCGCCGTGTAGTGGAGGGAGGGCCGATAGTATTGGCACAGTTTAACAATGTATACAGTATGAAACGAACGCGTTTGCGCAGAGCAACGGCGGGGAACTCACGGGGAGGCGGGCGACGCGTTCCGCGGCCCCCAAACTCGCTGAGTTTTCGCACTCGAACGTTGAGGGTTGAATTGAATGTAAACGCCTGTGTGTGATTCGCGAGCGAATTTACATTGGTTTTTACGAGAATCGTTGATTACATTATTTATAATAGTGCACACTTGTTGTTTTGTGTACGATAGTGAGTTTATGATAACTACTAAGACATGATTTTAATTTGATTTATGAACGATTTACGAGTGTGATGATGATAATATTAGGTCCTTACATATGAAATTGGCGTTTTGCCGTACTGGCCACTTTGATCTCAAATATCTCCTCTATGGTTACGAATTCCAAATTCAAATTTATACAGCTATTTACTCATGTATTTGTGTTTCTAAAATTATAATTCACTTGTTTTTTCCTCAATTGTTTTGTTTTCAACTCAATTTTCGCTTGGGGCATGGTTTGGCTGGTTCGGCAGGGTTCAGCCATTGCGATGAGCGCTTCCGATTATCGTACAGGACCCACTTTTCATCACAAGTAATGATTCGATTTAAAATCTCTTCATTATTGTGCCGGTTGAGTAATGCAACGCAGCAGTCAACGCGCGTTTGTTGATTTGCTTCACTCAATTCGTGAGGTACCCACCTTTCAAGCTTCTTTACCTTCCCGATTTGCTTCAAGTGGATTAAAACAGTTTTATCACTAACACCGCAGCCTGCAGCTAACTCGGACGTGGTTTGCGATGGATCCGCTTCCACAATAGCCTTCAATTCTTCATTATCAACTTTGGTCTCCGGCCGTCCACGGGGCTTGTTCTGCAGGTCTACATTTCCAGAAGGAAAACGTTGGATCCAAAAACGCACTGTGTTTTCTTTTACGGCACCGTCGCCATACACATCATTAATCCTTCAAGCCGTTTCTGCAGCACTGCTGCCACGGTGGAACTCGTACTCGTAAATAACGCGATATTTCAAGTTTTCCATTTTGTAAAATGAGTGACGCAAAGAAAAAAACAATCGAGGAAAAAACAAGTGAATTGTAATTTTCGAAACACAAATACATGAGTAAATAGCTGTATAAATTTGAATTTGGAATTCCTAACCATAGAGGAGATATTTTAAGATCAAAGTGGCCAATACGGCAAAACGCCAATTTCATATAAGAATCAGAATCGTTTATTTGTTTAGAATGTAGGTATTACAGTATGGTGTTAACAAAAGTTTAGAGTCCTGGTACATTGTGCCTTTCGGCATACAAACATCAATTTATAGGTAGACACATGGTTCGAGATATCAAACAATAGGATAATAATATTATACAGCTTAACAGAGCAAAAAAAAATAAAGTAAAAGCATTACAATACGTCGTTAAAAAAAACGGTTATAGAATAGTAAAATTTTTCTAACAATAAGCCGGTTAGCTGCTTTTTGAAAATTTTTAATAATTTTTCCTTTAAATTTTAGGGTAATTTGTTTAATATTAGGTCCTTAGTAAGGACCTAATATTAGTAAGTAATAAGTAAGTAAGTATTAGTAGGTATAGATGTATCCAACTTCCTGTGAATCTCGTAAGAGACGACTAAGGGTGTTAAGTGCAATAATGTAGGTACATACATATAGGCCATAGCTCAGTCTCAACTGTGAATAAACTCTAGAATACATGTATCTACTGTATCTTCCTGTGGATGTTGGAAGAGAGTACTTAATTCATAGTTCATTCTCAACTATGCGTACACTCTAGAACACATCGCTGGTTTGCGTGAATAGCGACGAAACTAAAAATTTTTGATTTTAGAGTATGGCGTTTTTAAATTTCTTTATAAATGTTTTAATGCATACCGCAAAATATAAATGGTTTATTGAGGGTTTGACATTACTGATTAAAGTAAATTTTATCTTAGTATCGAAACACATAAAAATAGTTAAAAACATTTATTGAAATTATAAAAAAAACTATCCAAGGGGCGTTACAGACATCAGTCTTTATTCATGACATGTCATTAACTTATGTCATTTAAAAACAACGACTTATCACAAAATAAGTCTCTATTCTTGAAAAAATTATTGCAATCGAACTCTAAATACGTCGGTATTTGTGAGAATAGACCGTTTGTTCACTCTGTTGCCATCGGCTTAACTGAGATGGGTCTGTATTTATGATTTACATTTTAGTGTTTTGTCTCAAATGCATAATGACGTTGTCTCTTTCTAACAAATGTAGACGCGAAATCGTCGTTTCGTCTGTTCACGATAAAATATCAAAGATTTATGATCGTTTGGTCTACTTAATTCAATTTGACAGAATTTCGAGTTACGTCGATATTCTCGCAAACCAGCGACATGTATCTATCGTTACGTGGATGTCTAAAGCTGGGGTCCCACGGCGCGTGTTATTACAGGCCCGACCGGATCGCGCCACGCCTGTGGATGCCTGTGCGTCTGATTGCGTCTCGCGCCGAGCCGTTCCCACGGCGTGTATCGGCCTGTACCGGCCTGTCGTTATCGCCAGTCCAACACGTTAAGTGATACGGAGCGCATGGCTGCGGTTTGTGTACGAGCGCACGCCGCCGTAGGTGAAATGAATGAGTCAGAACTGACGCAGACGCGCCTGTACAGGCCGCGACAGGTCACCACAGGCATCATCGCGCCGCGCCGCGCTGCGCCTTTGAACTTACCGACTCCCGACGGATCGGACGGGTGCCAACTGGTCACCACACGCCTCATCGGATGTGACGGTTCCCACGGCCTGTTGGTCTGGCTTGGCGCGATCTGGCCTGTGAGAAAGCACGCCGTGGGACCCCGGATTTAAGAGTCCACAAAAGGAGTTAAGGGCAAAAGTTTCTTGTTTGTTTTGTGTCTATGTATTGCGACATTGCGTAAAAAAACAAATGCTCGATAAGTTTTCAATATATTTTATTGATAAATTGTGTATAGCGTTAAATGCTGACAAGGTGAACTCTGTTCTAATTTGGATTTATAAGCCGCAAACAATCAACCAACCAATACATAAACATCTAAACGATCGCCGCATACAATACTTATCCAATTCAAATTAGGTATATGGGTACATTTTTTTATGTATGACCCGGCAAATGACCTCCTCTCGCCTGATGTTAAGCGGTGAAAGAGGCCCAAATGAGTTGACAGGTAGAGTAGGGTCGACATCCACTATCCTACCTGCCCGCCCCTTTGAAGGAACCCATTTTGTAGGATGGAGGAAACACGTGCGCAGGTAGAGAATTCCAAGTGTAGGTTGAACGACAGAAGAAGGAATCTTGGAATTTCTTGGTACGGTGTGAAAAAGAGGACACAGTGTACGGATGACTCCGAAGGCCCTTACGCGTGTTTCTGTTAAGGAATGGAGAGGGAGGGATAAGGTTAAAGAGCTCCTCAGAGCATTCCCCTATGGAACATTCGGTAAAAGGCGCTAAGAAAGGTGATGTCACGACGAAGTTGTAGAGGCTCGAGGGTGTTAGTTACCTCTACATCGCCAATAATGCGAATAGCGCGACGCTGCAATCTGTCCAGAGCATCGAGCAGGTACTGAGCGGAGCCGTCCCAAAGGTGCGAGCAATATTCCACGCAAGACCTAATCTGATTTTTATACAACAAGCATAGTTGGTCCGGCGCAAAATACCTACGCACCTTGTTCAGGACACCAAGTTTCCGTGAGGCAGTAGTTATGACGGATTCGATGTAGTCTCTGGGGTTCAGATCGCAGCGAATGTTCATTCGTTGTTGCTCTGTGTGTGAAGGGTTGTGCCCTGAAGAGAAGGAAGGGGGTAGAAAGGTGACCTTTTCGCCGAAAACGCGCACACCTGTGTTTTCTTAGCATTGAACTCAACAAGATTGTTGGAGCCCCATTCGGAGACGAGGTCCAGCGTCCTGTTGAGCTCAATGATAAGATTCTGCCTCTCCCTACCAATATCACCACGAGCAGCCCCTGAGCTTCCGTGATATCCCCCATGCACTGTACTGTCGTCTGCATAGCAATGTATAGCTCCCAAGGAAAGCATGTCATTGATATACAGAAGAAACAATGTTGGGGATAGAACGGAGCCTTGCGGAACTCCAGCGTTCACTGCCACGAACCGCGAAGCGCAGCCGTCAACGACAACGCGAATTCTACGCTCGTGGAGGAAGCTGGCAATCCACGTACAGAACTGCGCGGGTAATCCGTATGCCGGAAGCTTGGAAAGAAGAGCCTTGTGCCAGACTCTATCAAAAGCTTTGGCAATGTCGAGACTAATAGCCACCGATTCGCCGCGCTTATCGATAGATTCACCCCATTTGTGCAAAAGGAACGCTAGAAGGTCACCAGTTGACCGTTTAGGACGAAATCCATACTGTCGGTCATTAAGTAACGAGTGACCTTCCAGGTAACGGATCAGCTGGGTATTTAGGATCCTCTCCATGATTTTGCACAAAATGGAAGTGACGGCTATAGGACGATAGTTAGCCGGATCAGAACGATCTCCCTTTTTGGGAACCGGCTGGACATTGGCCTCTTTCCAAGATTTCGGCACACAACCAGCAGAGAACGACAGACGGTATAGACGCGTCAGGACCGGAGTCAACTCCGCTGCACACTTCTTAAGAACAATCGCAGGAATGCCGTCTGGTCCACTTGCTTTTCGAGTATCGATCGACTGGAGCTCCGCCCGCACATCACGCTGTCTGATATGGATATCGGGCATGGTGCTGCCACAATGGGACAGTTTCGGAGGTTGTGCACCACAGTCATCGACACGAGAATGAGCCGCGAAGAGTTTTGCCAGGAGGTCGGCTTTCTCCTAAGGCTGATGAGCAAGTGAGCTATCGGCATGTCTCAGCGGTGGCAGCGAGGGTTGGCAGAAGTTTGATTGCACAGCTTTGGCCAGGCGCCAGAAAGAACAGCTACCCGTAGGGTGCGCAAGCCGTTCCTGGCCCACTTGTGCAATCCGCTCTAATGTAAGCCCTCTTACACAAGTTGGTGTCATTATTGTAGGCTGTTTTCAGTAGGCTAGTATTGGGATCCCTAGAAACTCGGCCTCTGATCCAAGCGCGGTAAGCCAGCTGTTTGTTTTCAACAGCAGAGGCGCACTCGCGATTGAACCAGAGGTTACGTCTGCCTCTACTGACGAGATTGGAATGCGGAATATAATATTCCATTCCTAGTATGATCTTGTCAGCAACAGAGGTAGCGCTGGAGTCCGGATCCATCCTATTGAAACAGCGCTGCCACCAAGGGACAGATGCGTAATAATCCCGCATACCGTCCCAATCTGCTGACGCATAGTGCCACAGACGGCGTGCTGCAACCACAGGCGACGGTCGCGACGCCTGAGGCACTGAGACGGATACCAGGCAGTGATCCGAAGATCCTAGTGGAGTTCGAATCACCACCTGATATCCGTCAGGGCGATTTGTCAGCAGAAGTAAATAAATTACATCTTGTAAATAAATTACATTATAATCGCATTTAAATTATTTTTCTATTACGCGCTCTGTCGCAAATGTGGAAGGGTTGTCCCTTCCACATTTGCGACAGAGCGCGTAATAGCTGGTTTACACAGTGCGAGTTGACATGCGAGCTCTTCGGTCCGCAGCTCGCATGCCAGTAGCTCAGCTCGCCTGTCAACTCGCATGGCTGTTCACATGATGATAGTAGCTGCCTAGTCTCTTGCGAGTTTTCGCGATGTCGAGTCAACAGGGTATTATGAAAAAAAAATATATATAAAAAATCATTGTGTGATTTTATGAAACCACGATGCAAACAGGTGAAACTTTTTTTCGGATCGTAGGCATTTAACTGAACATTTTCGGAAATTTATTCGATTTAGGGTACCTAATAAAATTGCATTTTTAATATTGACTTAAATCTTTTTGTTCTGAAAAGAAAAGTATAAATAAAATAATAATCAAAAACAAATTGATAAAAAACAAAAAGTAATAAAAAATAAACAAAAAAGCAATCAAAAAATGTTTTACTTTAATAATGTCTATGATAAAAATATTATTCGAAGAATTGCAAAATGCTTGCAAAAAACTTAAAAGGAACCGTAAAACTTACGGTTTACCGATTTTTTTCTATAGAACCTTGCTTCTTGCCAAATTTCATGATTCTAGTTAGTCTGATTTTTAATTCGACGGAATTGTGACATTTCAGAAGTGTTGCCAACATTGAAAAACTCTTCCTAAAAAGGTAGAGCATTTTAGCAAAATAAAAAATTCCTGTATGGAATTTAAGGTTTCAATTAGAAAAACTAAGACTTGAAAAATTACTGATAATTTTAAAATGGTTTGCAATACATCTTGGTTTGCAAAAATTGTTGCTTCTTCTAAGAGCCAATATAACAAAATGTCAAATTTTAAATTTAAAAAACTATTTACGCCGCGTCATGCACCGCGGTCCGAGTTGCACAAAGTGAAACAATTAATATTAGGCGGCATATAATATCGCAGCAAAAAAATGGCAAGAATGCATAAATCATATTATTAAAGAAAAGGATAAAATGTGCCCTCTTAATGATCTGCTGGATATGTGTGTGATTCTTTTATAATCCGAGTTGATGATGATGACGACAATTATGATATAAGTGATGATAATTAATAAATACTTTTGTTTGAGAAATATGTTGTTTTACTCTGTTTTTCCATTTAGCACTTAATAATTTACATTCTAGCTAGTGTGCATTGAGTGCACAAAACAAACACTATTTACAATGTCATTACTTGATCTAATTCTGTTTCATATTTTTTGTTATTAAATATTAAAAAAATTCTAAGCAGAAAAGGTTATTTATATCTGATTTGTCTATGGGTTACATCTGTCAGATTTCCGTCGAATTAAAAATCAGACTATAGTTCATGGCTTAAAAATCCTCTCCCTACGTTACACCTTCCCAAAAACGAATCATATTCGAGTCAATCGAGTTCGCTTCACCGCAATCGATACCAAACAAGAAAACTTGCATATGGCAAATGGCAACACCAGCCTGCACGCCAAAATTAAAAGAAGAAGAAGACTATAGTTCAACGGGAAGTATCCCATAGGTATTGATTCCCTTGTGAAATCGCAAAACATGCGACATAAACGGTCATATCTTTTGAAAAAAAAAATCAAACTTATAAGCTTACTTTATAAGTTTGATTTTTTCACAGCTTAAAAAGAGACTGTGGACTATCCAATCTATAAAAATCTTAGATAAAGAATGAATAGATAGGACGTGACCGTATACCCGTAAGGGACAGACATAGATGACGTCATACCTGCCTAAAGTAGATGGGTATACCAGTGTTGCTTTAAGTTTTACCCTACTTTATGTTTATAGTGGTAAAAAGGTTGGTTGATCTACGTATTTTTATTGAGACATTTTAATGAGCGCCCTTCGCTCAACAATATGTCTCAAAAAATAAAAGTGGGAGGAAGTTGCGAATTTTTTTATTGTATTCTTCATTCAACCTTCGCAGTCTAAAGTTATTTACACTTTTAAATAAAACTACACTTTTCGGATTTACTCGAGTATATTTAGTTTTAAAACATTTTACTTAATTATTTAAGCTATTATGTAAACATCTTTACAAATATAAGAAAAAATATTAGGAATCATCATCAGCCCACACGCGTCCACTGCTGGACATAGGCCTCTCCAAGTGCTCGCCACTGAGTACGATCCGCGACCACTCACTTCCAGCTTTTGCCAGCTAGGTACCTTGCGAAGATCGACGCTTGATTAAGAATACAGCGGGCAATATCATTGTTTTTTCTTTATCTCTGCAATTTATTTCAAATCCAATATTTATACATTTACTAAATATATGTGAAGATTTAGAAAAAGTATAAATATAAAATTTTAAATAAACATTTTCTAAAATTAGATTTCAATAACTCCGTTATTGTCATCGAATACAGCGTATTAGCAATGAATTCGCGTATTTAAATATTTTTTACAAATACATTTCATCAAAAGCGGGTAGTGATTATGCGTAAACTCTTCAGTAAAAAAAAATATTTAACAATTTTTCTAAGCATTGGTGCAAAAGGGAATGTATGTACTTAATAATATTTTCAGAAAATCTATTGGTTTCTCCTACAGTATCTAAAATGTCCAACCGCTCATTTTGCATCATTAACTTACACTTCAAATCACTTAACACATTTTCAAGTTTGGCTACTTTTTTTCCCAATCGTCTAAGCGATTCACGCACTGCCCGTAGTTTTTTACTTGATGTCCTCGATGATTGTTTCAAACGCAGCATTTGAAGCCGCATTTTTCTCTTTCGGGGCGTATTCAAATTTGAACCGAAACCCAACAACGATGCGTCCTGAAACAATATGTATACAGGTTAAAAATAAAAGCAGGTGCTAATTTTACAACATTAAAAATAATAATTAAGAAATTTGTAAACTGTATCTGTACTAATGGTCAGACTTGTTATGTAAATAGGAAATGTCCAAAATCAAACCATTAATAATATTTTTGGCCATTTCAAAATAGTAGAAAAGAATTTGGTACCTACCCATGTTAACATACTCTTATAAAAAATTTGGTGTCATTAATCCAAAACTGTAAAATTAATTTTGAAATCCCTTATACAAATAGTTGGGTCTGTGAAAAATAAATATAGGTTTCGGCTTGATAGGGTATTTACTTTGTAGATATAATATGTATAAGTTACTGACCTGTAAAAAAAGTTAGGAATAGCACCACTCCCAAGAAAAGTGCCTTTTTTGTTTTTCTGAATCCACTGTTGTTCAAAATGCTTAGAACACATTCGGGTATGCTTGGTTGGCTGCCAATTCAATCGACCAGTAGCTCTAACCCAACTGTTTCGAGTAATTATCTCCGAAGGAAATCTGTTAAATACAGACAAACAAGCAAATAGAAAGTTTCACTTCAAAAGAATTACCTTTGTTATCTAAAATGCTCAAAATTTTATACTTAAATATGTCAATATTAATGTAACACAGAAACTAATATGTGAGTTCCCTTTAACGTAACAAATTACCTACGAATCAAGGAAAAATTGTCGTAGCGACTGGTATCATTATAACCCGGCAAAATGTTATACGCGTTGTTTGTATAGGTGACCTTATTGAATGGCGACATTCTTAACTTATTAGGTTAATAGTAACCTTATAATTAGTTTGAAATTTCATGTTTAATCCCATAATATGATTGAGAACCATAGTAGAAGGATAAAATATTGCAATATAACTTGTATTTATAATTTAAAAAATAGTTTTGGCGCTTAATATTGACACAATTTAGGTCTTACCTGTAAAGGTTATATTTTCCTGTTTTCTACCACTATAACTATTACAACCTAAAGCGGAGCAGTGCACCAAGATTTAAATGTTCAAATAGTTCACAATTACACTAATTAAACTGTTAAATAATTGCACAGTGAGCTATACTTCACACAACAAATTTCATCCACGTATTTGTTTAGCACCAGACGCTGGTGATAAACAATCCCCACTACCAGTTTCACCTATATACGGTGACAAAGACAAAAAAAAAATGATGCCGTCTTCTTCTTTCCTTTGGCAATGTGTATAAGTTTATCTCTTTTCCTCATGTTTGACGGCTTTTATAGCCCATCTATTCCATTCTATATCTATGATAAAAATGAATCGCAAAATGTGTTGGTAAGCGCAAATCTCAGAAACTACTGGTTCGAATTGAGAAACTCTTTTACCATTAGAATGCTACATTGTCCCTGATGGTTATAGGCTAAAATTTACACGTTTCTAAACTGTATACATTGTTAAACTGTGGTATTGGGATCTTCGTTGTGGAAATTTCTGCCAAAGTGCAGTTTAGGAGTAATTTGGAGGACAGCCTAATTGGCGAGCAATAAGCTGGGCGTTAATATCAAATAATGCTCTAATTATTCATCTAACTTAAATAAGTCTAAAACACATTTTTGCTAGGGGTACGCCCACCCGTGTGACTACGTACGTTGCACCGTGGTTAATCCACTAATGTCCCGTAAACCCGGCTAAGCCTTTCTCCGGAATCTCCCGTTCCCTATGGAGATCGCCTTATTCGAGATCAGGAACGGCCCAATTCGCCATACAAACTCTAACTCAGCCTGGCCCAGCGATGTTAAGTATGTCTATGTCATTAAAAATCGATTCAACCGTTAGCAGTGAAAGCATAACAAACAGGACAGAGTTACTGATTTAGATGAATATTGATTAAAAATTGATAACAAAACGCGAAGTTCGTTTTGTTTCTACGTACCTACCCAAAGGGTAAGTTCATTTCGTTAGCAAGGTTATTTACTGTATTGCGCGCCATCTATGATAATGCTTGTGTAACTCTTGTAGCGAGGGGCCGCGACGCTTCTCAGTTCTCGGCACGGCGCTAGGGTGCTTAGCGCAGGCGCTGTGATCGGCGTATGTCCTTTGTTCGAAACAAGTCAACATACATTGTGCTGTTTGATTTTAGATTTTCTGGTGATATTTCGCAGCATTTAATCGTTTTGTGTAAGAAATGTGTCTGTTTGTTATCGTTATTTGTGGCACTTTAGCTATATATTAGTTTTATGTGGAAAGTGTTATTTTTTCTCACGGCAAGCTTTCGCTGTTTGTACATGACCGAGCTTTAGGCGGACTGTACGCATGAAACCCTTGAGTGACTTTTTTTTTGAATCTGATGTTAAGGATATCGGCCCCGACATGGTGAGTTTGAGGATGTTTTTAAGTGAATAAAGTCCCCATCTAGTTATTTTAAGTCATCAAATGACGAATTTATCCTTTTTTCAAGCAACAGGTCCGTTTTTGTTTTGTTTACTTGTCACCGGCGTCCGCCATTTCTGGTTTGGAATCTTCACCGGTCGTAGGTGTAAGTTATTCCGCATGAAACCCTTTTCAATGTTTTATCGAAGTTCTCCATATAAATTATTAAAATTGTTATTTCATGTTATTTCACGATTCGATAGTTTCTTTACAGTTAGTGTACCCATTAGAAAACAGCTTTTATTTGTTTGTATGAACATTTTCACAAAAAACTAGTAAATTGGGGCAAAAAAGTAATGAATAATCCTAAAATGTGAACTCGTGTCAAGTAGGAAAGGCTTTTTATATATTCTTTTAATTTTTTTTCCTTTTGTGTTAGCTATAAATACAATAATATTGCATGATTCTTATTACTATTGACTTATTCTTTCATTCATTCAATGTATTGTATTAATGTTCAATTATTATTCTTTATTAAACTCATGGCATGAGATAAATTACCCGAGTATATCTTCTAGATGTCTTATAGTAGCTTTTCAATTTAATGTGCTGCTACGTTATTATAGAATGTTATTGATTAATGTGCTGAATGAAAATGTTGTTTTGTCGTACTATGCACAATTAGCTTGTTAAATGTTGTAATGTTTACTAAGTACTTTTGCAACAGCACTTTTGTGTTGTGATTATTTTAGTTTGTAGCTTACATATGTGAACATGCCATTCATGTTACCATACTAAAATCAGTATCGCTAATCATAGAATTATGTATAGGTACCTATTTATACTTATAGATAGGTACTCAAATATGGTGCTATTTATCTATGAAACCAAAACAATATTGTCTTTTTTTAAATCTATATCCACATACATACCTTGGTTAATAAGTTTTATTTAAATTTTAAAAGTATTTTAAAATTTTGCCTTTCTTAAAAAGTGCTAAATAAATTTCTATTTAGCTGAATATGCTGGTTCAAATCCTGCTGAGTTGGTATTTTTGTTATGTTTATTGCTCTTTTAAAATCTTTTCCAAAATTCCAAAACACATTTTTATTTAAGTGGATACTTATTGAGTGCATTTGATGGTCTAATTTATTTAAATTTCAAATGGCTTAACAGTGAAGAACAGAGGGGCAATTGCAGTATTTACAAACGTTTTAACCAAAACGTTACCATTCTTATTTTATTAGAAACTAGCTGCGCCAATAAACTATGTTTTGCCTTAAAAATTGAAAGAAAAACTGTAAATCTACTTTTCCGGGATAGTAAGAAGCCTATATTATGTAAATCCCTGTTGTAATCTGTCTACTTACAAAATTTCATCTAAATCCATTCAGTAGTTTTTGTGTGACTTTTGCGTTTATAATATTAGTAAGGATTTGACAGTTGTTGAGGTGTTGTCAAAATATATTAGAACAAACGTTTTTGATTTGGTTATTTATTTATTTATAGCCTTTATACAGAATTTACAATGAATAATACGGTAACCTTAACAATATATATAATTTTTTTTTATTTCAATCTGTGTGCTTCCGGGCAAAGGCCTCCCCCAGTCTTTTCCACTTTTTTCTATCCCTGTTGTCCACATTCTACCAGCAATTTCCACTGTCTTATCATCCAATTGTCTAAATTGTCTGCCTCTTCCTTTTATAGTCTCTTGGGTACTATATTGTAATGGTTTTACTCCATTTTTCTCATCCTCTTATTGTATGCCCTGCCCATTTCCATTTGAGGCGTTTTATTTTGTATGTAATGTTGGCCAATCCAGTTCCGTCTCTCAGTTTCTTGCTTATCTTATCAGTTCTTCTCTTGTTGATCATACTTCCTTCCATGGATATTTGATTTGGTTAAAAAATTGTAAATAGTGTGATTGTCCCTCTGTTTATTAAGAATAAAACGTATTACTATTATGAGGTCAAAATTATGCAACAACTTTTAAAATTGTATTTGATTGATGTAGTTATTCAGAAATAACAATAAAACGATTTCTCAGTAATAACTTAATGCATTCATTAAATTAGATTTATTCATTTGGAGAATGGTGGCATACCTCAATCATGATGGTAACCCTTACTTGTCTACTGACAGATTAAACACTAAAACATTCACTTTGTATAATTTGCTTTTCATATTTTGAGCTTTTAAGAATTTACATACACAAAATTATATGCAAGTTGAAATGATTTTCCTGACTAATGATATTATTATGTACCTGGAAATGTTAATATCATTAGGTAATTGATAAATTTTATTCAAAATAGTATTCATAAAATAGTGCTAGAATATTGTAGAATTCCAAAAAGTATATTTTGGAGTTTTCAGGGCTCTGATTAGGAGCTTACTAAACTCTATTTCATTCAGTGGAATTCTGTCATTTTTAGGCAAAAAACATACTTTTGAGAAAGTGTAAGAATTTCAAATAAAATAAATATTGGATATCAATTAAAATGTTTCATAATGAAAATTCATATGTTAATGTATAATAATTGGTTGATTAACATGCAGTTATTTTAAATCACACATATATTTACATTAGAAATTTTTTTTCAGGGAAAAAAAATAAAAGAATAGTGGAGATCATTCTTGTCACCGACATTTGGATGTTAACTAAATTTTTATTTCATTATTGTATTTCATTGTTTTCAATTTTTGAGCTGCCAGTTGCCACATCAGTAAAAAACAATACTTGAAAAAGTGATGTTATTCGTCTGGGTGTGGAATATTTCATTCCTTACTCTGACGTTCCAAATGGCACCGAAGCACGTCCCTAGTTCAATAATGAGTGCCACCATGACGAAGTCCAAAAGCGGGCGGCATACCAGGCTTGGGCTGAAGCCCGACGATGCAAAGTTCCCGAGATGTGAGGAAAGCTTATAATAAAGTCACTAAGACATGCAAGAAGCAGTTATGCCGGGCAAGGCTTGCTCATATCAACTGCATTGGATCAAAGCTAGCCTCATACCCAACAGGCAGCAAAGCTTTCTGTTCCCTGGCCTGTCCCTTCTGTCGACTAAACTTACCACCGTTGTCGAAACCTGATGACTCACTGGCCCATACGGCAGAAGAGAAAGCAAATTTTCTTGCCTCTCTTTTTGCAAAGTATTCACGTTTGGACTCTGCAGGAAAACCTTCTCCATCTCTACCTCAAACTGAGTGCTCCATGTCAGCAGTTTACATTCACCAAAAAGAGGTACTTAAGTTTCTAAGGAATCTAGACGTGAATAAAGCCAGCGGACCCGACGGCATACCGGCTATTGTCCTGCGCAAACACTCGAACAAACTTGTTCGAGGGTTTGCCGCGCGTAATTTATACGCAGCTCAACTGTGCGCCCGAGTTGGCTCCCATATTGACACGCATTTACCGACTCACTTGCGACTGGAGTGGTTCCCAAGTCTTGGAAGCTAGCAAATGTCCAACCAGTACCTAAGAAAGCCGATCCAGTCAACTATCGACCTATCCCAATCACGTCCATGCTGTGTAAATGTATGGAACTTCTTCTTAACAACCGACTCCTCGCATACCTTGAAGACAATGATCTCCTCAGCGACCGTCTGTACGGTTTTCGAAAAGGCCAGTCGACAGGAGATCTTCTCGTGTATGCCACACATGTATGGGGAGAAGCTATTGATGGGCACGGCGAGGCTCTCGCAGTCTCCTTAGACATATCTAAAGTTTTTGACAGGGTCTGGCATTCTAGCCTGTTAGGCAAGCTTCTATCTTATGGTCTACCCTTGAACCTCTGCAATTGGATCTCACACTTTTTGACTGAACGTTCAATTCAAGTAGTATTAAATGACTGCTGCTCCGAACAACAGACTATTGATGCTGAATTCCTCAAGGTTCCGTACTTTCGGCAACACTCTTTCTTCTGCACATTAACGACTTGTTGGTGCCTGGAACTTTCGGGTATGCCGATGACACCACAGTCGTAGATAGATATGTCTCCAATGTGATGTGAAGGCCAATAAAGAGGGGATCTGGTATTGTCGGGAATCAATGGTGGATCGATTGAATTTGACACTCCGGGCGGTCTCTGAATGGCGGGATGCTAATCTGGTTCAATTCAATAATAACAAAACGCAGGCGTTTGTTCTCCACTAAACGGAGTCCTTTCTATGTGACTCTGACTTTTCGTGGTATATCCATACCGGTAACTGATCATCTCCACCTACTTGGTATGTAAGTAACTAACAACCTCAACTTTGGTAGTTGCATAAAATCCGTCGCCAAAACTGCAGCCATGAAGTTCGGCATTCTCTCCAAGGTCAGGCGGTACTTCACACCGGAACAGTTGCTCCAAATATATCAAGCACAAGTTCGATTATGTATGGAGTACTTCTGCCACTTGTGGGATGGGTCTGCCAATTATCAACTAGCGGTCCTTGATTCTATTGATAAACGTGCCAAGACCCTCATTGGTGACACGAAATTAACAGGGGCCAAGCTGCAGAGTCTCGAACATCGTCGTAAGGTAGCATGTTTATTGGTATTTTACATCAGAATCTTCTGATATTTAGACATTTTTCGACAGTTTTTAGAGTTTTTGTGATTGAAGGTGCCCTATTGTGTCCTAATGCTAAGATTTTAGAGTTAAAAGTAAAAGAGTTCATAACGTATTTGTCAATTAATTAAATTAAGTTGTAAATTCATCATGGATTTTCTTATGTCCTGTCTTCTTAACAGCCGACTTCAGTGTAAGACAGCATCGTGGTTGTACGCCTGCAACTGTTGTACCACATCTTCGTCAATGTTAACGCAAAGCTTATACAGCGGCTATAATATGCATAATTATGACAACCACTGAAGTCGGAGCGGAGGTTACGCGTTCTGAAACTGACCATGTGGGTTGCCTTCCTTGGAAAAAGCCTTCGTTTGACTAGTCTTAAGACGAATTCACCCTAATTTGTATCGACAAAACTCGTAAATTATGTCGAAAGCAGACTGAAATATTTTGTTAAAAAAACAAAAAGGTACTCAAAAGACTAGCTTATTTATGTTTATGTGGCAGGGACCAAATAAATGTTTGTCTTCTTACGAATATATGTGTTTATTGTTCGGTTTGATGATATCTGGGAACTACACTCATTGCCGTGTACCCGTTGAGCTTTGCCGACAATTCGACATATTTACAAACATGGTCCAATTTTTTTAACGAGGGATTCTTAAGACCGGTACCCAGCACCGGCTATCGAATTACCCAATATATCACAGGTGCTTTCTCATACAGATTAGGTGTTGAAAAGGTGTGAGGTGTTCACCTTGCCCTTTTTCACAGCGACCGCTTTCGCACAATACCAAACGCCAGCTAAACACACATTGTGTAACGTGTGTAAAATGTTCTCCCCGCCTCTTCGGGGCTTCAGTCAACTACACTTCAAGCTTTACTCTTCTACTACGAGGACCATCGCCGTTACGAGCGATCTAAGGCGGCGAACTCGAATGGCAATGGATACTAAACTACATCAAACCTTCTCTATGTTCACCACATTTGAGATTGAAACCATCCAATATTGCTTAATTCATCGATCGAACATTGAGTGAAAAAATAGGCTAAATGCAAACTGGATTATAGTAAATGTGCAGGATATCTGGGACGCTTTGGCTGGCAATAACTAGACAAGGTGCAATAACACTACGAAGTTGATCACAAATAATGGCTGCCAGCTCTCTGCTGACCACACTATCATCTGGAACCACCACGTCACCCTCACCTGCCCCCTAACCATGATCGCTTAAAACAATATTAAAGCGGGATGGCACTATACGCAGCAAGAGAGTCAACACGTTAGTCCCTCCCCATCGACCAAGCGATTTTACGCGAGGGGCAACCAACAAAGAATCTATAGATAGGGGTTCCGCGATGTAATGTTTGCAACATCGGCCTTGAAATTAATCTTAACACTAACTTATGTCGTTTTGCAATTATTATTAGAAATCATCACATCGTTTACTATCACAATTACGTTTGTGTCCGAACTGAATAAACCTGTTTCATTTTTATGCTGATAAAAATGAATAACTGAACAATTAATAAAAAATTTAGACCTTTCGAGTTTCTTGCCTGTTCTTCTCGAGAAGGCTCTCCCAATTTCCGAACAGGTGTAGAGTCAACTTTTTTTTCATTCCTACTTGTATTTGCAGACATCTTGAGTATATTTAGGATGTATGCACATACAAGGTTAATATGATTTCTTTAAATTAGATTGTTTTGATGTCAATAAGTGCCTGTTAAGGCCAATGTTGAATAAAGATTTTTGAATTTGAATAATAATGTACAGTAAGCTCCTTATCAAGCTATACTGTTTGACCTTTGGACCGTTCTTATGTCGCTCGTAATAGTGGCGGTTTTCGTAGTGTACATGTATAGCTTGAATGGGAGCTTACTGTACTATGATAAAAATATATCCAAATTTTTTCATTTTAAAACTGAGAAGGGATGATTTATTTTTGTAACGAATTTCTTTTACCAGTTTATCATGAATCTAACTAAATTAGCATCATTAATTGATTTCATTAATTATCTTTTAAAATTAGAACATGTTTAATGATTATTTTTTATTTTTTAATCTGATACATAGTAGTCTTCGAAAAGTGCTTAGTTTGTACTGAAACACGATCTAACAAAATCTGCCAGTGTGGTGTTTCCTAGTCTTCTGTGCCATTTAAAATAATTTCTGTACTGGCTGATTTTTCAACTGTCAGGTGATTAATCGGGTCCTGTTTTGAATCATTCGTAGAGCGTCATCTGCGTTCGATTTCCAATGATTTTCGTTTCGTTTTCGACAAAAATCAGCATGATATTACAACGAATATCAATATCAGTTTGAATTTTATCAAAAATGAAATTAAAATAAATGAAAATCGAGCGATGACGATGCTTGACAAGCGTTCGACGCCAGACGAATGATTCACAAATAGAGCTCCCGGAGATTGCGTAATTTAACAGAATTCGTATGTAAAAGCTGTATTTATTTATTTTCCAATAAAATGTCTGAAAATAAAAAAAAATTTGCCTTAATTATGAACTCCTACAGAGTCATGGCATTATATTCATTTGTGTGTGTGCATGTTTAGATTGCACCTGCTGCAAAGAAACTCTGGGACAAAGGCCCTGGTGCTGGCGGTGACAGCAAAGGGCCGCCGCACCTACCTCCACTACAGTTGAACCCGGAGCAGATGTGGCGGGACCCAACATGGTCTGCACAAGGTTCGATATTAAATCACTAGACTAATGAATAGGGTAATTGACTGTGGCTATTTTTACAACTTCTTTGTTTAACGTAAATGTTTCTTTTAGATTTACGTTTAAAGTGCAGTCAGCGACGCGTCAAGCTTTACATTTGCATTACGAAAGTCGTCACTATTACGGTTGACATCAGAGTAATCTCATGGCCAACATGTAAAGTCTGACATGTCGCTGTGTGTACATTTATTTTACGTGTATAGATTCATTTAGTAAAATTGAGTTACTAAATGAATCTAAACCCGTTTTTAAATTTTCGAGTGGCGATATGAGACTAGATAGCGCCGTCCGTCCGTCTCCCTCGCGTGCGTGCCAATTTAATAGCACCACGTGTGGGTGACGTCACCTTCCTATAAGTCCACTAGGTTAGGTAGGTCCTTTCAGTTGACAATGGCTTATGTCTAGTCTCTAGAATGTCCAGTAAAGCGAGAGTAGTGCGATAGTCCAGTGGCCTATTAGCTCACCTACGTCATATGACTTGACATTAAAATATTACGACCAACAATTAATTACAATTATTCACATATATTGTTAACCCCTGTAACCTGGCACGTCATAGAACCGGAGCACTGCACCTATCTGCGTATTTTAAACTCTAATTTTACTGAAAGTTTGTACATGAATGAAAAAATATTATAATTTTTTTTGGCAGTAAGTCATACAATGTTACTAAGATTTTGAATATTGGAACTATTGTTAAATTCAATAATTTTAACTAGTGGAGTAGGTGCACGGGTAAATGGAACTGCAGGCCAATTATGGATCTTTCATCGTATGACATGATATAAATTTGAGAAAAAGAAGTCATGAAATGCTGCATTTCGTATTACCGATCTGATTTTCTGATTTCGAATGACCGGAAATCGTATTTTTCGTCTTGCACTATGATTAGTTTAGTTTAGTTTAGCTGGGCTCTTTCGCACTTAGCCTCATGATTGGGCCATTGTGCGTCCTAACGTTACGTCAGCCTCCATCCTACTCCATCCATCCCAGTTCCTCCCAGAATGCCAGCAGCCTCTGTGGGCTACTACATGCTTCTGGCATGGATGCTGGGGAATGGAGAAGTCTCGCCCGTTGATCGGCCACACTTGTGCATTCCATAAGGACGTGCTGTGGCGTTTCCTCTGCTTCCATGCATCCTCTGCATAGAGGGCTGTCTGTCACCCCTATTGTGAATAGGTGTTTGTTTAGAAGACAATGTCCGGTTATAGTAGCTATAACTTTTCGGATTTTGTCTCTCCTTAGTCTGATGAGGGAACGGGCAAGCTTTTTGGATGGTACCGGGATTGCGTCTTTTGTTCGCTTGCATCCCTCATTGGCTCTCCACTCTGTTAGATGTTTTTCCTCGGTTTTCTCACGCAGCCAGGTTTTTATTTGGGCCTGTGGAATGGGCATTAAGGGCTCTGGTCCATACACTTTCGTGTTTGAACCTCTCTTAGCCAATTCATCTGCTGCGTCGTTGCCAAGTGAGTCACTGTGCCCTTTTATCCATTGCAGAGTTACCCGGTTTGTATCTGCTATGGCCTGGAGCATGTTATGGCATTCCAGTATAAGGACAGAGTTGATAGTATTGTTTTGGAGGGCCTGCAGGACAGATGCGCTGTCTGAGATAATCTTTATGTTAAGATTGCTAACATTTCTAGCTGCAATCGCCTGTGCCGCTCTGGTGATGCCAATGCATTCTGCTTGGAAGATGGTGTTCTGCCTATCTAAGGTTATTGATAATTTGATATTTAGGTCATTTGAGAAGACGCCGGCCCCAGTTCCACAAGAGGTCTTGGAGCCGTCTGTGTATATCCTAACTTCTTTAATGTCAGAGCAATCTTTTGATTCCGCTGTAAGTTGGATATCGTATCTTCTGCCAAAGACATGGTGGCATGGTATTCTATCGATTGGGGCATCGAGAAGAGGTATTTCTTTCGTACTCCAATCTAGGATTATCGTGTGTGTTTTTCCTATGTTGCGTTTCCATAATCCCTGCGATCTTAGTCTTAGGGCTGCTGCTTTCGCCTCCTCTTGTATGACTAGATCTAGAGGTCTCAGTTGTAAGAGGTATTCTAGGGAAGCTGATGGAGTGGTTCTCATACATCCACTGGTCGATGTAGTTGCTAAGCGTTGCAGACTCTGGAGCTTGGCTTTTGCTGTGGTCAGTTGGGTTCTGGGCCACCAAACCACTGATCCATAGGTTATAGAGGGTCTTACAACTGCAGTGTATAGCCAAAGTGTGATTTTTGGATTGAGACCCCATTTCTTACCAACGAGTCTCCTGCATTGGTTAAAGGCTAAGCATGCCTTCTTTGTTATTGTTTCCATGTGACTCGCCCAGTTTAATTTAGTATCGAAGATAATGCCCAGATATTTTACTTGTGTTGACAGGGAGAGTTTGGTGTTAAATAATTTTGGTAGCTGTAGTTCTGGTAACTTTCTTTTGTTGGTAAAAAGTATAAGTTCTGTTTTATTTGGATTTACTGACAATTGATGTTCGTCACACCATTGTTCCACTAATACCAGGGCTGCGCGCATTTCTTTACACAGTATGTTTTCTGCAGTCCCATTTATCAGTATTGCCAGGTCATCTGCATATCCAATAGTAGTGTAGCCTCTTTCGTTTAGTTTCCTTAGGAGGCTGTCTACTACTATGTTCCACAGAAGTGGGGATAGGACTCCCCCTTGGGGACATCCTTTTACCACTTTTGCTCTAACGGTGTTATTCCCCACTATCTGAACCGCCCTCCTGCTTACCAGCTCAGTGATCCATTTTGTTACTGCTGGTTCTATATTGTACTTTTGAAGGGCGTGGTTAATGCTATTGTGCATTGTTTTGTCAAAAGCTCCTTCTATGTCTATGAAGGCGCCTAGGGTTGAGGATTTGTTGTGTATGGCCGACTCTATTTTACGGACCACCATATGTAGTGCCGACTCTGTGGACCTGCCTTTACGATAGGCGTGTTGTTGGGGATGTAAGGGTCTTTCTTGGAGTGCTCCGTCCCTTAGGTGTCTGTCTACCAATCTTTCCAGTGTTTTGAGCAGGAATGATGTTAGACTTATTGGTCTGAAGGATTTCGCCGTAGTGTAGTCTTCCTTCCCTGGTTTGGGTAGGAATACTACCTTCGCCTCTCTCCATTTTTTGGGAATATATTTGAAGGCTATGCAAGCTTTAAATATAGGTTCTAAGTATTTTACTACCAAGTTAGGCTGCCACTGTAGCAGCGCTGGGAATATTCCGTCCAGTCCTGCGGATTTAAAGGGTTTGAAGCTCTTTATAGCCCACTCTATTCTATCCGCAGTTACTACTTTGCTGGCAGCCTCCCATTCTTCGGTTGACGGGGTGCTGTAGTGCTCGTCGGACCATTCCAGGTTTGACACGATTTGACAACCGGGAAAGTGTGTTTCCAGCATTACCGCACTGGTTTCTTCTTCAGATTTGGTATAAGAGCCGTCGACTTTTTTAATGTTACCAAGGAGGTCTGTGTTTCCCTTGGACAATACTTTCTTTATTCTGGCGGCTTGGTTTGTTGAGTTTATGCTGCTGCAGAAGTTTTGCCAGGCTTCCGTTCTCCGGAATCTGATCCTCTTCTTGTAGTGTCTCTGCGCATCTTTGTATCTGTCCCAGTCATCGGAAGTTCTTGTATTTTTTGCTCTATTGAAGAGTGCCCTAAGTTTTTTTCCGCAGCCTTTCAAGTTCTGGCCCCCACCAGAGATTCTTGTTGAGGTCTTTTGGTATAGACATCGGGCATGCCAACTCGTAACTTCTGACTATTGCTGAAGTAAGGAGTTGTACTTTTTCTTCAATACTGTTTGTGCTAGGTGTTTCGCCGCTGCCATGCGTTTCGTCTAGTGCTTTTGTTAATGTGTTAGTGTACCTTGCTATATTTGTTTTACGGGGGTTGCGATAAGGAGCAGGGTCTGGTAATTCATAGAGCAATTGAAAACACACTCGACAGTGGTCCGCGAAGGATGGTTCGCTCGATACATGCCAACCTTTAATAAGATTCGCCGCCGTGTGTGTTGCCAAAGTAATATCAATGATAGTTTGATACCTAGAGCTTACAAAGGTTGGTTCTGTGCCTTTGTTCATGATATTTAGGTTTGTTTGGAAAAGGTATTCGGTTAGTGACTCACCTCTTTTGTTTGTGTCCTTACTTCCCCACAGTGGATGGTGTGCATTGCAGTCCGCCGCAATGATCAGCTCCCAGCCGTGGTTCTCGCAGTGTTGTACCAGTTCCATCATTTCCCTTGGAGGAATGTCCTCTTCACTCGGCATATAGGCTGAAGCTAGTACAAGGGTAGTTTGGTTTTCTGTGGAGAGCTTCACTGCAGTAAGATCTCTAGAACAGAATTGGTTAAGCATAGTTGATTTTACAGAGTTAGGCATGTAAATGCAGGTTCTCGGTTTTTCCACTGTTGTGTTTAACAGTAACTTACCACCGATGTTGTTCAGACCGCAAATTCTGCTGTTCCTGATCCAAGGTTCCTGGATCAGGGCGACGGTCTTAGTATTTGCCTCCAGCACTCTGCGCAGTGAAGCCGCCGCTATCTGTTTGTGCTGGAGGTTTGTTTGGATGACTTGTAGGCTACTAGGGACTCCGCAACACGTCATCTTCGTCGCTGGTGTCCCTTTCACCTATTGTCAGCGGGGAGGTGGTCTCCATCTGGCTCGAACCCTGTTGGGGAGCCGAGGTGGAGGGCTCCGGGGAAGAGGCTCCCTTCGGTTGCACCCTCTCCGCTGTTTGGTTGTCAGCCGGTGGCTCATCTGGTTTCTTCGTCTCTTCCGAGATGAAGAAGCGGATGTACCCGCTGCCAGACATGTGAGCCACGCGGCGGTCCCTGTCCAGAATGTTCTGCTTCTGGTCCTCTGGTATCCCAAGGATCAGGTGCACCACCTTTTCCTTGGAATCTGGTCCCTGCGCCTTGTCATCCACCGTCATGTCGTAGCACTGCCAGGAATCAACTTTGTACCAAGGGTTTTGGGCACAAAGGACTCTCTGCAGCGTCACGGCGTCGGTGATGCGTGTGTGGATAAGCAGCCCCGCCCTGAGCCTCTTCTTCATCTCTGACTGTCTGATGACAGCCAGAGTGGTGTCAGCTATGGGCGACTGTATGGTTTTCACCTCCTTCTCCAGCCAGCTGAGTGCGTTCGCATTCTCACACCACATCGCTAGGACCCCCTCTAAAAGAAAGGGCCGACCGCGGAAAGATGGAGCCTGCGCGCTCGGGTACGGAGGTGACAGTATGGCCTGTAGGATCCTATCATCGATAGTCTCCCTCAGCCATTCTGCCTGTTCGGCCGAGAGGTCTCTCGGCGGGACGGTGGTGACCGCTACTCTCAGGTGCGAGTTGCTCGCATCTGCGTAGCTCACCGACGGCCGAGTCTTCGGATCGGTTTTCGCGCGTTTGGCATCCCCCCTAGGTGACTGGGTTTCGTCTAGACAAGTTCGCTTCGTTGAAGCTGGCCCGCCCGAACTCTTCCTAGCACCAGGCTGCTCCTTTTCAGGAGCAGTGGGAGCCGCCGCAGCAGTCCGCCGACCTCGTTTACCCCTCGGCTTCCGCCTCCCGCTCCGCTGGTTGGGTGGTGGTGGTGGTGGAGGTGGTGGTGGTGGTGTTGGTTGTGTCTGCGACGGCCCCTGTATTTCTACAGGTTCGCGCTGTGTTTCCACTGCTGCGGTGGTCGTCTCTGTAATGTCTTTAGGCCGCAAGTTGCACTATGATATCATATGATATCATTTGCAAAACCATGAGATCGGTAATAGGCCCTCTGATCTGTGCATCGGCCATTGGGTCATCATCAGTGATTTACTGCAGGAATTCTATTAAGCAGAGTACTACATTTTGTATTAAGTTTGTGACACTAAATAAATAAAGCGTCCACAGACAGATTATACGTTCCGATTGCGAGCAAACAATAAAGAAAGGGCCAAAACAAAGCACATACGATAACTACTGAACCGAACCACAGCAACGTGTTGCTTGGTCAGGAAGTTGAATTTTTTTTTACCGTAAATTGCATTTGAACTGGACAACCAAATTTTTTTTTCTAAAAGAAAATGTTTGTAGTTCGTAATTAATTATAATCAATTTTTTTATAAAGCCACGTTTTATTAAAATTTGGGAGAAAATGATGTTCTTATTACATATTATGCAATTTTGATAATAAAATGATGGTCCTAAATTAATAAGTAGACATTTTGGTTAATAGAACTTTCGACACTGAATGTTTTAAGACAGTCAGCCATGTTGTACTAGATATTAAAGAACACTGGGCTCTTACATATTGGACATTCTAGGAGACTAGACAACATCAGCTGAATGGTTACTAGATCTCATTTTGCAACTTCCACCAGAATTCAACCACACGTATCTTTCTTATTTTCGAGCGAATCTTCTCCATGTTTGTATTGCTTAGGGTTGAAACTGTCGGAATATTTTTGGTGCACTTTAAAATAAATTGCAGAGTGTCATTTTTCTGCTCACTACCCGCGGCTCTACCGCCTAACTCATAGCGACGCGCAATGGCGGTAGCGAGGCATTCGCTATAATTTTAATTTCATGAGTTTGCTATAATTACAAAATGACGTCATAAACGAGAGCTAAAACGATAGCGAGTGCATTAGGCGGTAGGGCCGCTGGTAAGGGTGAGACAGGCAGTGAAATAATGGACTCAATTCTGAAGCGGCCGCTAAATTTCCTAATTTTATTTAGGTGTCGCTAAACCATTTTCCTATTCTACGGCTGTCAAATTCAACTGACATTGCTAATTTGAATCTGATGTTTCTAATTTTGGACGGTCAATTCAACTAAGGTTTAGCCGTCCAAACGCTATTCCAGATGTGAGATTTTTTCGCGTAAACTTCCTAAACTGATTAATTTTAGCGGCGACTAAAATCATCCCGATTAAAATTAAAACCTTGCGAAAATCAACCATTTTGGTAATGAAAAATACAAATCGAAATAGAAATGAGGTAGAAATTTTAATTTTGCTCAAATTGATTGTTTTCGCCTTGTGAAAACGAAAATAAAAATTTTTTTTTAGTAACAATTACATTGTTAAAAATAAGATAAAAATGTTCATTAAATGTATTATTTAACTGTTTTATAAACATAAGCCCCTTTTAGTTTAACAAGATACATCCATTAATTTACTTTTAATATTTTTACGATAGCAACACAAACACAATTACTTAAAACTAATCTTAGACATTTTGAAATTACGCTTAAGCTCTGCCTAAATTTAGTTGGCCTGTCACCGTAGAATAGCACTTGCTTAACCGGCCATTTAAATTAAGTTTAAATTTAGAAATTTTAGTTTTAGGTTATTAAGACGGCGGGCGATCAGAATTGAGTCCAATGCCTTAATAAGTTCGGAGGCGCATTGGCGCGTGCGCTCAGCATCGTTCAGCAACGTTCGCTGTAGTTAGTCCTATGATGGGTGACCAAAATACGAAACATCTCGAGCCCCTCCGTGCTTTGGAAGGCACGTTAAACACTGGTTAAACACTGCGCCAGATCTCGCCCCGATCGTCTCGGTTAACTGTTCCATCGGACGAATGAAGGAATAGAGAGTGCACTTGCATTTGCAGTCACCTGTGCACTATAATATCTCCTCAGCGCAGATGGCTAGTCTCCGTTGAGATAGCCCGCCGTGAACGAATATGGGTTAAGAGAACTGTATAAGTTGCTAAGGTGGAGCCTTGTTGGTATTGTAGATCTGTAAATCATACAGGAATCACATGTAGCTAATATGAGCGACTGCAGTCACCATCAGGCGGGTAGCTTGCTTGTTAGCCAACTTATTTGTATAATTTTTTCGCATTATAGCAGTGGAGCATAATGTTGGTGTACCTATGATGAGCGCTCGTCGTGGCGTGGCATTTCCCGGTGGAGACGCTGGCAGTATTCTTTCGCCTCGAGATACCGCTGGTCTCGGTGTGAAGATGGTCGAATATGTATTGGGAGGATCTCCGACAGGTACTGTTTTATACTTTTTAAATTTAACTTATAAACTTATCATAATGTTTTTAACTAAGTAGTAGCTCAATAGCTCTGTAAACCGGTAATATCAGGTATTTTTAAAAGTTGTTATAAATGTTAAGTAGTGTATTAATATGCTGCTGTTCTTGCTTGCATTGATAATACTGAGATAACAATGCATTTGTGAGTAATTTAAGTGGAAATATCCATTAGATATTCTCTACGGGTGCTTTAATTAATCAATGTGTATAGAAGCTGGAGGAGTAGCAACTGGAGGTGCGAACGAGAAAGTTGCTGGTGTTGTTGCCGGTCTGCGTGGAATGGTTCTCGAGGAGCGATCTGAAGATAAATCTGCATCGCCATTTGAAAAAGATCTTCACGAGTTACACGAACACGCACAACTGCCCAATGGTCTACATAACGGCCAAGAAGACGATAAAGCATTCAAGTGAGTTTTTCTATTTGATCTTTTTAAACATAAATTGTTATGTCCAATAAGGTTAGTTGTAAGGTAACTTGAAACTAAACATAAACATCGTATCATTTTAAGTGAATACTAGACATAGCAATATGTTATCGTTTCCGAATATTAGGTTCCAAAAAATGATTAATTATTTTACAAAAAAAAATCCCGACTAATGTTAAAGAGCTTAGCTTAAAGTAATTAAAGTTTCAACCAGAGATTGAACTTTAAAGGAACTAATGACAAGCATATTTATAAAGTGTCTGATTAAATGATAAATAAAGCTGTATGGGCTTAAATAAATAACTGTTCCAATCACTCTGACAGGAAATTCTATAAAAATCAGAATTATGTAGGATGTAACAAACAATTATTCAGCTTAAAAGAGGAAACAAAAAATTTGACCTTCCGAGTTTCTTGCCTGGTGCTTCTTGAGAAGGCTCTCCCAAATTCCGAACAGTAGAGTAAACATTTCTCAATGGTGTTTGACATCAATATGTTTCTGTAAAAGTCTATGTTGAATAAAATTTTAGAATTTGAAAAAGTGCAATAGATCAACAAATTTCAGTATTAAAAGAAAAAATGGGGCTGTATCAAATTTCCTAAAACGCGACGAGTAGGTAGTAAATAAAGTACCTACCTAGTCGCGTAGCAAATTCGCAAATGTCGAATTTTAATGACGTTATCCAAGCGGAGGTCGTTTCGTGTTGTACTACACACGGCTCGGCGTTTGGTGGAGTCGCGCGCGCTCGCTGCGGGCGGGTCGCGCGGGCAATAACCGCGCTCCGCAGATCATGGCCTCTGTCAATGCCACCTGCCCCACCCGCGCCGCCGCCGGCCTACAGACTTCGACTAGACTCCGACAGTTTATCAGCCTGTAGCCGTGCGGAGTGATTCATTTGATAAACAAATAAATATTACTGTAATAATGGAAATGGGACATCAAATGTTCTCACGCTACAGATAGAGATAGTGTCGTTTATTGTTTTGATAAAAAAGTAGTTGAATTATAAAGTACCTACCTATTTGATATTGTTTCTTGATTAGATATTAGTTTTAAGATTATACTACAAATGTTAAAAAGATTCGTGAGTTTATTGTGCGTGTTACATCATTATTAGTTAAGCTGCGCGCTGCCTGAGTTAACACTTATCTTCCATACTTACTCTTCTGATAATATTAAAATGTCACTTTACAAACATGAAGTGGATTCGACAAGTAGTTATTTGAGATGAAGGTACTTCCCCAGTCGGTCTCGTCTCGTTAGAACACTATCATCGCTGATACAGAGGTTCCGTAAACAGCTTACGTTTAGGTTTTAATGAGAGGGGTTTATTATGTAAAAAAAAAGTCGTATCACGATCTCCTTTTGATTTGACAGACAATGTGGTGTCAGTACAAGACTGTGTCAACTGTCTTTTATAAAGTAGTAATGAATGCACAGTTGTTTGCTATCAGAATTGAAAGATCGTGGTAGATTTTAAGTTACACAAATCAAGAGGCAGAAGAAAAATTTATAGGAGAAACTCAGTTTTAGTAACACTCAAATTGATCTGAAAATATAAAAACACCTTTTTATTTATATCTATGATGTTAAATATACAAAATAAATTGAAAAATTAATTAATCAATTGAAGAAAAAAAACTTCACCACAACACAGGCTCAGATCAGTAGGGCTAGCACGAACATTTGCGTCAAAGTATTCGTATCGTCACTCGTATTTGCATTGCAATTGTACAGCAGCCCTACAGGGCGTACTTGGAACTAAAATTTTCATACAAATATTCCACGATGATTGACGATACGAAACGAATACTTTGACGCAAATGTTTGTGCTAGCGCTACTGGTCAAAAATATTTCTGTGTTGATATTTTTTAATAATTGCTCTTTTGTAAAATTAATTATTTCTATACTCAAAATAAAATGGATATAAGTTCTTGACATTCATAAAAAACAAACGCTAAAATTGAGAAAAACTAGTATATTATGCAGTGCAATGGAATATTACTGACTGATTTTAATAGATATTTTATAAAGTCTTATAGTTATTTCAACACCTATTACCAATTTTTACTGCCAATGAATTGGAAATGTCTACAAAAATGAATAAATTTCGGCATATTGTGTTTCATGAAATATTGTATATACCTACCAGATTTTACTAGCGAACATTGCAATGTTGCTAAATTGTATATAAGAATTATTTGTCCCCTCATCCTTACTCCATAAACTAGTTAAAAATAGGGGTGGAAGTTTAATTGAACTGCATATTTTGGTTTAGAAGTGGGTATGAAAATTAAACATGACCACTGCCATACAATTACCATCATCACGCAGCTCTCACCACCAAGATTACACTCGATCATTACTACAAAACTACTGTGACTAAACCACTACCACTACCATACCACAATCACAAAATGACGATGAATAATTACGTACGGTATGTAACTAAGAAATATGAGGACTAAAAAGGCAATTGAAGTGAGTAGTTCTATTGATCTCCAGATATTAAATTTCGCATTTGGCTACTGTGAAATGTCATTCTCATTAGTCATTTATTATATTAAATTAATTACCTATTTATTTTCATTTGTATCTTGCGATTAACAATTTCAGCTCCCGTGGCATAACCATCAAATAATTTATTTGGCATTTTGGCTACTGTGAAATGTCATTCTCATTAGTCATTTATTATATTAAATTAATTACCTATTTATTTTCATTTGTATCTTGCGATTAACAATTTCAGCTCCCGTGGCATAACCATCAAATAATTTATTTGGCATTTTATTACTTTTAACTGATATTTTATTGATTACTCCACTGTAAAAATAAAGGATATAGGTGTTGACCTCGTGGACACCACAGTATTTCTTGGGATCACACTTGATTCTAAGCTGCAATGGGGCCCACATATAGATAAATTGTCAAAGAGACTTAGTTCTGCAGCTCACGCTGTATGGAAAATACGTCAGTTGACTGATGTTGATACAGCAAGACTTGTATATTTTTCTTACTTTCATAGTTTGATGTCATATGGCATTTTGTTGTGGGGAAATGCTGCCGACATTCAGATCGTTTTTGTGCTCCAGAAAAGGGCTATTCGAGCTATCTATAACCTTAAAATGAGAGATTCTTTGCGAGAAAAGTTTAAAGAAATTGGTATTATGACAGTAGCGTCGCAATATATTTATGAGAATCTAATATATGTTCGTAAAAATATTCATTTGTTTTGTAAAAATAGTGATATTCATTCTGTTAATACTAGACAAAGGAATATGTTAGCTTTACCAAATACCAGGCTCCAAAAAATCAATAATTCTTTTAGAGGCCTGTGTATACGTTTCTACAATAAAATCCCAAGTTGTATACAAGAACTCAGCTTAAACAAATTTAAAGTTGCAATCAAAGATGTACTTATTAAAAAAGCATATTATAAAGTGTCTGATTACATGACGGACAAAAAAGCTTGGGTTTGAACTCTCATTTCTAATATTTAACAATGTATTGCGTTTTGTTTCAAAGAAACATTCAGTGAGAGCAATTTATAAGTTCACGCACTTCTCTCAGAAATAGCTTATATAATGTGAATTAACACATCTCTTCTTGTAATGGAAGTTGAGCTCAAACTTTTGCTTTGAGGTCAGCTTCCAATTGACGACCCTGTAACAAAATCAAAATTGTAAATGGCGATTTAAAAGAGGAGATAAAAAATTTTGACCTTTCGAGTTTCTTGCCTGTTCTTCTCGAGAAGGCTCTCCCAATTTCCGAACAGGCGAACAGGTGTAGTCAACTTTTTTTTTTTTTTTCATTCCTACTTGTATTTGCAGACATCTTGAGTATATTATTCAGGATGTATGCACATACAAGGTTAATATGATTTCATTAAATTAGATTGTTTTGCTTTGTTTTGACGTCAATAAGTGTCTGTAAAGGCCTATGTTGAATAAATATTTTTGAATTTGAATTTGAATTGACTAGCTGTGCCCGCAGCTTTGCTTGCGTAAAATTTAGCTTAGTCGTAGCGTGATGTTATGTAGCCTTCCTCGATAAATGGGCTATCTGACACTAAAATAATTTTTCAATTCAAACCAAGTGTTCTAGAGATAAGCGCTTTCAACCAAACACGAAACTCTTCATTTTGACATTTACAGTTAACTATTGAGTGTTTTGAATAGTGATATAATTAAGGCCCTATCCGTCTTATTACAAAACATGATCTAAACTTAGTCTGCTGTCTCTGTCTATTGTTTATTGACACAAATGTAAGCACACTAGGCTAAACCAAGACTAACTTTAGACCAGGCTTAGACCAAGAGGCTTATTACCGATCTCATAGTTTTCAAATGATATGATGAACTCATAGTGCAAAACGAAAAATAAGATTTTTGGTCAGATTTTTGATCATTCATTCATTATATCATGATGACATCATTGATATTGCCATAGTGATGGTACAATTTTTTTAAATAAAAAATTCCCACTCTAGGATTTTCTCCTGTGTCGTGGGTGCAGTTTCAAACATAGAACATCATATGCACATATATACGGCCAGACCGGAACAAATTTCTGTAGGCCATGCAAAATATTTGTATGGGAACCGAACCAAACCCGCGACCCGTTGCGTAGTAGGCGATCACTCGACCTCTGCTCTAACCGTGTCGTCGTAAATTTTTCACGCCAACGTAGGTAAATCGTGTGTAGCCTATATATCAACTCTAAATGTCTGTTTTAATATGATAATTATGTGAATGATTTGAGCAAATTAAGCGTTACTGTTCATGGAGGCGTAGCTTCATAGACGCGTATTCGTCATTATACGCTTGCTGTACGCTTGTTGTACGCCTTCTTGCAGCTTACATACAAAACTATGAAACTTTATCAACGGAGCGGCAGCGTAGCGCTCGCGTCGCTGCATGCAAGCTTCGTGACGCCTACCGTACCGCATGTTATACGCCTGGGCGTACACCGAGTAAACGCACGTGTTTAGTTTTGTAAAAATGGCGGCCAAATTTGTTCAAATAGTGAAAAATTCCCGTGTTTGTGTAGAATCTGTCCTTAGCCGAATAATTCTAATAATCGAGCTGAATATGAGGTGGCGTATGAAAGTAAATGAATGTGTGAGCACCTTCTTTTGTTTATTTTGTACTTATTTAATATGTAATAATAACATAACATTTATTCAATGTCACTGTATGTAGTGATATACCAAAATAATGTCCTCGTGGTTCAACTGCATCGTCATTAATTATTGAAACCGTACGCGTGCAATACGCCTCGTGGACAGAGTTTAATACGCCGGGCTGCACAAGCTGTACGGCGTATTTTGAAGCGTCTATGACGCTACGCCTCCGTGGATAGTAGGCCTAATATGATGATGACGATGATGATGACGCTTGAAACAAACTATTGTGTCGTGTTGTGTTGTGACGCGTCAGAAGCTAGAAACACATTAGCGCCACTCCACAACACACTATAATAATGTGATGTGTTGTACAGTGTGTTGTTTTAGCCATATTAAATGTATGCAACCGATACGCTTCTGACACGTCACAACACAACACAATAGTTTGTTTCTACCTTGACACTATCACTGTGCGGTTGCAGCCGCACGCCGGGCTCGCGGCAGCCGTCGCCGGCGGAGGAGGAGGCGGGCGGCGGCGGCGGCGGGGTAGGCGGCGGCGGCGGCGGCGGCGGGGCGGGCGGCGGCGGCGCGGTGCGCAACGGGGACGCCGCCGCCTTCCAGCTGCTGCCGCCGCACCACATGCCGCAGCAGCCGCAGCTGCACCACCTGCCGCACCTCTCGCACCCGCAGGTAATCTTGTTCTTGTCTCTTGTATATAAAAATGAATCGCTGTGTGTAAGCGTCCCCGCAGACTGTAGACATTTTATCGGCCGATAGTTTGGTCGGCTTCGTAATTTGTATGAAGATTAAGTATCGGCCGACAAAAAAGTTTGATAGGCTTCACAATTGCCTTCAAGCTAAACTATCGGTGAACTATCGGCCGACTCCTTGATAAGTATGGCTCTCGTCCCCGCCCGCACACTGCCCGATTGTTTTATCGGCCGACTCGGCAGATAGCTTCAGTTCGCTCTGCGTTAGATGCGTGAAAGGTCGTGCGCGTGCGTTTTCGTACGTGATGGATTCAACTTCGTCGCTGCTTGTAGAAACATTATATCGAAAATTTATTTTTTTTAATTTCTTGAATAAAATTTTGGTGGGTGAAAGTCGCCAGAAGCCTCTGCTTGCGGGAGGCACTGGGCTGATCAGTTTTAAGATCCATGTGGGAGGCCTATGTCCAACTGTTTTTTGCTGAAATGATGAGTTATTGTATAACGTACTTTTAAGCATATTCATTGTGAAATGCAAGTGCGCTAAGAGAAATAATATCATATATTTGGCCAAAGATATTTGTTTATATAAAAGAGTGTGAATTGTATTCACATACCGAGAAGCTATAGAACAAGCCTTCTATAGCTTCTTGGTATGTGAATACAACTCGCACTCTTTTATGAATAAAAGGAAGGGTATTTATTTTTTGTAAATATAAACAAATATCTTTGGCCAAGTGGTTTGTTTCCTTCTGTCATAAGAAAATGACAATTATTATAGAACATGCTTTAACAGTCTTAGCTTGAATTGGTTAATTGAACATTTATGAAGAACACAGTTTGTTGTTACTTCATTATAAAACCGTTACCGGGTGTAAGTGACGGTGTCCCATTTCTTTCAACAGTGAGTTCAGACCAATGTTAATATTTGTTTACCGATGTTTATTTTTCCCGGAGAAGCTTTTAAAACGAAAAAAAGGAGTTTTCGTTTTTAATTTTTATTCGTGTTACGCAATGTATGGCGCGTCGGCATCATTTTTGTTCCGCTCACACCGGTGCGTTGACGTTCGATGACCCAAACAGCTGATTCCGCGCGCAGTATGATGGAAATGTTATACGATTTACATTGCGAAGTTTATTTTTTGTGTATTTATTATGGTTTGTTGACACATTATTTGTAAACGTTGACTAAATTATATTACACCAGAAATTTTAGAAAAAAAAAATAGGAAAATTTATGAATTTTTCAGGAGAAAATTTCAGTGATTCTCAAATTAGGGTCATGGTCTGAACTCACTGGTAAAAGAAAAGGGACACCGTCACTTATACCTTGTATAGAAATTGTTTTTTTGGGAGAGAAAATAGTTATTGATTTTCCGACACTTGACAACTCAAAAAGTCCAGGTCCCTATTTGCCATATCTGATAGGTGCGACAGTTGTCAAAAAATATATGAAATATATTTTGACAATTGTCGCACCTGTTAGAGATGGTGAAATAGCGGCCTGGTTACCTGTTGTTTGGGGGCTGCTACTAGCATAATCGGTTTACTGCATTAAAACAACTCATGTCCCCGTCCCCGAGGTCATATGCGATAACCCAATTCACTGGGTTTCATAATTTCCCTATATGAACATAAACTGCTCATATTTATTATCATCCTACCATTACCTATAATGTGTCCTACTGCTGGGCGCGGGTCTCTTATCCACTGGAACGCTCGTCACACGAAGCGTGGTGGGTTTCAAAAGCAAAAAGTAGTATATCTCAAATATCAAAGGTTGACCATTGCGGAATGACTCAACCCGGCGCGTACGGAGTGTTCAAAAAATTGCGGAGAGTGACATATACTGTCTACAAGAGAACAAAAAATACGTATGGAAAGGTAATTTAATATAGAAGGAACTTATAACAGTTAATTAGATAAGGATTAATAATTAAATGAATGAAGCGCGAAAATGTTCGGAAGGTCGCGGAAGACCAGATTTTTTAAAAAAAATTTTTGCACAAAAACTATTTTATAAAACTTTAAATAACCATATATATTATTATAGCCCTATTCTTGAAGATTATTTTGATATATAATAGTTTTGGGTAATATTTTTAATGAAAAAAGAAAAAATAATAAAATCGATTAATTACGTAATTATATACGCGAGATGCGCACGCGCGACCTCAAATTTAAAAAAAATGCAAAAAATAAATTATTGTGTCTAAAATTAAATAAAAAATACGTATGGAAAGCTAATTTAATAAGGAATGAACTTATAATAGTTAATTAGATAAGGATTCATAATTGAATGAATAATGACGAGAATAGTAACTAAAGTGCTTAAAATTTCAAAAATACTCACTTTTTGAAAAAAAACGTTTAGTGTGGCAATATAACACTATAAACTATCATAAACCATACATAATAATGTAGCCCAATTCTTCTAGTTTATTTTGATATAGAACACTCTACGAAAATACTAATACAGACTAAGTAAGTACGCAATAAATCTCATCGGTCATGGAGTAAGAAACGTATGGATACGGCCAAGTAAGTTAAACCGCAGACTATGACAAATTTATTTCAATCTAAGACTAAAAATAAATTGGACATGACCTGTCAACTTATGAAAGAGACTATTGACAAAGGAATAAAGCCATAGAGAAAATATTTTATTTTTCGCGATTTTTTTATCACACCGCGCGGTTTTACGCAAAGGGAACTGGGTACCATAGTACCCAGGTCGATCGAGAAGATCGAGATTTTGGGGACTATAGTCCCCACGGACGTTCCAGTGGATAACCCTTTGTGGGTCCTGGCTTTCTCCACATACTTGCGCCACTCCCTCCGATCCGTAGCTTTCCTTCTCCAGCTAGTGAAGCGTCCCATGGCCCTCAGGACTTCCTCGACGTAGTCGATCCACCTTTTCTTTGGCCTCCCGCGTGGTCTTTTCTGCTGTGGCTTCCAGTACGTCATTACCTTGGGTGCCCTATCCTCGCCCAGCCTCTCTACGAGCCCGACCCATCTAAGGCGTTGTGACTTCACGTATCTCACTATCGTCTCGCGGTTCATGTGAACCTCAAGCTCGTGGTTCATGCGGGGACGATGGGCGTGTTTGTCCTTGAACAATCGACATTGGGGTTGCGATTTTTCGTATGATTGAGTAGCAACACCGCCAAACTTGTTTCGTATGTCGAGAAAATAAAATAACACTGTGTTTGGTTCACTCAAAAGCTGCGTAATGATACCGGTCTAATTTGGCGCCAATGTGGCAACACGTACGAAAAATTACAATCTCAATGTCGGTCGATCGGGATTGGTTAAAGAGTAAGTCTAGTCTGGTTGGTGAAGGGCTTTGTTTCGAGTTTACATCTTTTTGTAGAGGTATAATTTCGCTTTTGGCTCCGGTAATTCGGCTCTGACGATATCCACGGGAACAAAATAAGCGGCGACATGACATATTTATTCTAAAGCCGTCACTGCGCGGACGCTAACACTGCGACTAGCTTATTTTAGATGAAGGTCTCTCATGTAATCTTGTTTTCTTACAGCCTCACCCAGGAATGCTAAGCGTCGCACCACTCCAGGGACTACCTCACCCTCAGCATCCACAAATACATCCAGGTATAAATTATTATTTATTTAGTTATAGTGACAAAATGGTGGACATTTTCAGATTTATGAATTATAAAATTGCTTGCATAATATTTTCTATATGCTGAAATTTTAATCGCCGCCAATTTAGATATCCATAGTTTTTAGGCAGGCAAGGCCTAAACATAGACCTTATGTTTAGGCCTTGTATAAATGCATATTCTCAGATTTCTAAACCTTTAAGATATCGAAAACTTGAGGTTGAACTTGGGCTTAGAATATTAAACCTAGGCTTTATCTCCAATCGTAATCTGATCATATTATTTTTCAAAGAATAAACCGCTCTTAAAATTTCGCGGTAATTTCTAATCGCTTTGCCTAATCTCGTGTTGGTGGCAAGCATGCTTGAGGATGGATTCACAATCGTGCGAATTGCCTCGTGGAGGGCTCTAGAAGCGTAGCAGGTGTAGGTACTGGCGATGCTGGTGATTCACACTTTTATTCGCGTCGCCACGTCTCGCACCATGGAGAACGTGGATGTGGCATGAGGTGTGGGCTTGAACCAAAAGATAGGACCGCTTATGTCGAATATTTTGCGATTTTACAAAGAAATCAAAACATATAGGGTACTTATTTCCCTTTGACTTAGAATCATGAAATTTGGTAAGAAGCAATGTCTTACAGCATATCATCATCACAGCTCATATACGTCCCCACCGAGGGGCTCGAGCCTACCCTAAGTTAGGGTGCTTAGGCTTTTGACAACCACGCTAGCCCAATGCGGATTGGTCGACTTTACATACACCTTTGAATTTCTTCGAAGATGTATGTAGGTTGCCTACGATGTTTTCTTTCACCGTAAGAGCGTCGGAAAAATGTACATATGAAATTCGAAAAACAAAAAACACATTCGAACACAGGTTCGAACCCCGGACCTCCCGATTAGACCAGTGCCGAATTTACAGCGCCACCGACGCTCCCTTACAATATATGTGAAGAAAAAATCTGAAACCGTAAATATGTGGTAAGGAACTTACATACATAGATAAGTTTGTACGGAACCCTTGCGCCAGTTCAGTTCACACTTGGGACGAGTTTTTAATAACAATTCAATCTCTTTGTTTTTTTTACAGGCATGACACTGAATGACTCGATGAATCAACATATTGAGCTTGTTTTACAAATGGAGCAACATCCACAGTTTGACAACAGCAGTTTTGCAAGTACGCAACAAGTTAGTGTAAGTAAAGAATGTTGTTTCTGCTATTTTACAATTTATTTCAATGCATGTTGAATCAATAAGAAGAAATGTCAATATGTTATTGTACTAAGATTTGTTATGACACCAAGTTAATGTCTTGTTTATAAGTTTCAATCAATGCTGAATGAATGCTATAAAATAAATCTTATGCTACTTATAATTTTTAGATTTTTTTATTATTTGTTGATAATTTATTTCATTGTCAATGGCGGTGCGAATTAGTATTGCATCAAAGAGTTCTTAATCTCACAGTACTGTCATATACTAAGCGCAATAGGGATATTATCCAATTTTCAGGACTGTTTTCATTTTATAGATATACTACATGTAATTATGACGAAAAAATACATAAAAATATTTATTCATTAATTTTAAATAAAAAATCGCATGTTTGTTGTTTAAATGTTGCGCCTAAACGCCCAAAGCTGTCACGTGATCTTGATGACGTCACAATGTGTTATTTATATGTCGGTCAAGGCGAAGATCATCTCCATAAGATTCCCGTAAAGATCTAAAATGAAAAGAATTTCACTACAACTTTTACAATTAACCTAACCTAAACTTTTAAGATGGAGATTTAATAAATCAACAGAATGGAATGTTTGTCAACAAACATGGCAGTTTGAAATTTTGTCTCGCACCGCGGTCCGCGTTGCGCAAACATTACCAACATTAAGATCAGTGCAAACGACGACAAACGACGACTTACTGTAGACAAAACCAACCGTTTCGTCCAGACCTTGGGGCTTGGCAGCTCCAATCGATAGGTGAACGTGTCCTGGACAGGTCTGTATTGCACTCCCAAAACAGACAGTAAATCTGGAGTGTTGGCATTCTCAAAGATATGAGGCTCCTGCTGGTGGTCGTCTGGCAAGTCACACAAAAGCTGAGGTGAGTTGGACATCCACTTCCTCAATTCATAACCACCACCCCCGAGAAGAGCAATTAGTTCATCTCGCAAAATCAAGGCTTCTTCGACACTAGAGGAGCCCGTACAAATATCATCCACAAATGCATCCTCCTTGAGAACCAAGGATGCGCGAGGGTATCGTAACCGCTCACGTTCAGCGAGTTCCACAAGTGAGCGAATTGCCACAAAGGGGCTCGAACGCAAACCGTATGTGTTGGTGTTCAGCTCGTAGACTAGCATGGGATCTCTGGGATCCTCCCTCCATAATATGAGCTGATATCGTCTATCGTCCGGGTGAATCACAGTCTGCCGAAACATCATCCGGATATCGGTCACAAAGACGACGGCATGGCGACGGAAGTTGGTCAATACATCGGCCACCTCGTGGTGCAACTTCGGTCCAGCATGCAGACATTGATTGAGCGAAACTCCGGTAGACGTGGGAGCTGACCCATCAAAAACAACGCGTATCTTCCCGGTGGAAGGTTTCAAAACCGCGTGGTGAGGAAGAAAATTATGTTCCTCGTTTCGCCAGTCCAGTCGCGAGACCGACATGTGCCCCAGTTGCTCATATTCTCGCATGAAGTCGACATACTTCTGTTTGAAGTCAGAGTTCCTACTCATACGACACTCCATGGACAGCAGCCGCTTCTCGGCCAACGGCCGGGAGCTGCCAAGTGAGGGGCGAACTGACAAAAAGGGCAAACGAGTGATCAGCCGTCCCGAGTGAAGGCGACCTGTATTGTTCTGGTAGAACAACTCACACTCCTCTTCCAAGGGGTTCACTCGCTTCACGGTAGGTGGCTCTTCCACCTCCCAAAACCGTTGAAGGACATCTGATAAGGTGGAGCTAACAGTTATGTGGTGGGTTATGCCTAACTGGTCCCATCACTACAAACCCAAGCGATGTAGATAAGGCTACCAGCCCACCCTTCTGTAACTCTCTCCTCTTCCCACAATACACGTGGCCTAGAACATCGGCACCGACCAATAAGTGAATCGGACCGGTTCGGTGGAAGGAAGGGTCAGCCAAGGTCAATCCTGATGTCGCATCAACGACAGCGCGAAACGTGCTGTTGCGGAAGCTGACCAACAACCTTCTCATAAACAATCGCGGTAGCGCCAATTTTGGGGGCTGAAGAGAAGTGGGGGGAGAAGGAGAACAAAACCTGACCAATCGGATCCGGGATCCGCAGGTCTCCGATTCCCCGTACCGATTCAAGGTATGGAGATGTGTTCAAACTCAACTGCCGGACCAGCCAGCTGGAGGCAATGCAACCCTGAGCTCCCGTATCCAAAAGGGCGCGAACTAAAACAAAGGTACCCCTCGGACCCCACACCCGTACTTAGGCTGTTGGTAACAGCACCTGCTCCTGTGGGGGGGTTGCAGCCGACAGTTGGTTTAATGAAAATCCTCCCGCACTCCCCGCAACGGGGGGAAGGGGGGTCCGAAGAAAAATGCGTGCGCGGCGGAGGAGTAGGGCGCTCAAGGCGCTCGAGCGGGTCCCAATCCGGCACGTACACACCCCGACCAAAGCTGCATCGGGGGGCCGGGCGGTGCCCATGATGGGCGAAGGTTGGGGAGCCCGTGACAAACGAGGTCTCTCCATCAAAGGGGGAGAGAAGCGTGTCGGCTCCCGGCGTGGCTCCCTAATAAACGCGGCCCAATCCCGCGGTGGCGCCTCAGAAGCGGCGCGTCGATCCCCCCCGCCCGTAGCGGGGGTGGGGCGCCCAATCCTCTCACAGGAGGGGGGGCGCCTGTCCAAACTCTGCGGAGGGGTGGCACGCCCCTCCGATCTCCTCGGAGATGTGAGTGACCTACGAGGGCCCCCGCCCGTGTGCGAGTCCCTCTCACCACCTCACGAGTGTTCCTACTATTGAAGCACAAAAGGGGGTG
The DNA here is from genome assembly GCA_963935595.1 of Schoenobius gigantellus. Lineage (NCBI taxonomy): Eukaryota > Metazoa > Arthropoda > Insecta > Lepidoptera > Crambidae > Schoenobius > Schoenobius gigantellus. The sequence goes on along the minus strand of OZ012544.1, from coordinate 12,079,730 downwards.
ATGGGCCCCTCCACAACAGTGGCAATCTCGTGGGTGGGGGCAAGCTGATGCCATATGAGCCCCCAGGCAGCGGTAGCACCAATTCCGCTGCTTGGCCATATTCCTACGCCCCTCGGTGCGTAGGCCAACAAATTTGGGACAGGCCGGCACAAGATGGCCATCCCGCTTGCAACACTTGCAAGGCAGCGGCCTCTCCCCGTGTGGAGAGTTCTGCCGCACTGCAGTATACTGCTTGTACGGGCGGCGCTCTCTCCGTGGCGCTGCCCGGGTCGCCTCATAGCGGCCTGTACTCGGTCCCGGTATAGGAGCCAGATCCAAGTAGTCGGTCATCCGACACTCATCCTCCAAATATCTGAGGAGATCCGAAAAAGGGGTGAGGTACGAGGCACTATTGCCCCCATACCTTTGTTCAAAGCGCCCTTTCATCTCCATGGGAAGCTTATTGAGGATGAGGTAGAGCAATATGAAGGACCACTGGTCCACCGGTAGGTCAAGTCGTTTGAGCGCGTTAATGGCGCTTAGCAGCGGGTTCAAAATCTCCTTCCTTAATGAGGAGACCCGCGATACTCGTGGCAGCCCTAAGATGGCAGCCACATGTGTGTCCGCTAGTAAGCGAACATTCTGATACAGTTAGATGCTGGACAAGCACACCAGCCTCTCCACGTAAGGCAGAGAGCAAATAGGCCAATTTCTGGCTAGGGAACAGGTCGTCCCTCGAGTGGACCAGGCTATCAAAGAGGTTGGTGAACCCCATCCAAGCAGCCAGGTTCCCATCAAAGGTTGGGATGTCCAAGGTGGGCAGTCTGCCCAGCAAGCTGGCCGGGGTAGGCTAACACCCTACCTCCGCTATGGACAGGGGGCTACTGGATCGGGTGTTGGGAACTCTGTTCCCCAATCCCGGTCGGTTCCATTCGCCCAGAATGTTCCCCCTGGACACTCCTGCGGTGGAGGTGCCTGCCGCCATCCCTCCCGTGTCGAACGTGGAATTCAACACGATGAGGGACCGGTTCCGGCGCAAAAACAAGGCGCCGGGACCGGACGGTGTCCCTAGCAAGGTTCTCTGGCCCTCGCCCTGGGACACCTTGAGGAGCGGTTCCGGGCGGTGCTCGACTTGTGCATCGTCTCAGGCCGTTTCCCCAGTCAATGGAAAGCAGGCAGGCTCTGCCTGTTGAGGAAGGAGAGTCGCGCCGCTGATTCCCCAATTGGGTATCGGCCGGTGGTGCTCCTCGACGAAACTGGGAAGTTTTTCGAGAAGATTCTCGTTTCCCGCATCGTCGAGCACCTAGAGGACCGGCGCCGGACATGGCTGAAAACCAGTTCGGCTTCCGCACCGGCCGGTCCACGGTGGACGCGGTGGCCCTCCTCAAGGGGTGGACTGAAGAGGCAACAGCTGTTGTTGTTGCGGTGTCTCTTGATATCCGCAACGCATTCAACAGCCACTCCGCTTCCACCGGTTGCCTCCGTACCTCTGTGCCCTCATGGACGATTATCAGCAGGGCCAGGTCCATCCTCTACGAGGGGCCGGATGGGCGCGTCCACGGACAATGGCGGCAGGTGTGCCCCAGGGTTCTGTACTAGGTCCTCTGTTCTCTGTCCGATCCTCTATCTGAACCTAGGGTACAAATGGGTCCTGCGAGGCGACCTTCTGCTGCGAACGAAGGTCGTCTGCTTCGCCGACGACACGCTCGTTGCAGCGAGAGCGAAAACGGGGGATGAGGCTGTTCACCTCACTGGTCGTCCGACACATCCGCCTCCCGGGCCTGAACGTGGCCCTCGGCAAAACAAGGGGCCATGCTATTTCACGCCCCCCGTCGCAGGATCCTACCGGGGCTCCGCGTCCGAGTGGAGGGGGTCCGTATACCGGTTGAGGCGCACTTTAAGTAACTCGGCCTGGTTCTGGACCCCCGATGGAGTTACGAGGAGCATTTTAAACTCCTCGCTCCACGGCTGTCACGTCGCAGTCGCACTCTAACGGGTCCTCCCTAATGTGGGAGGACCAGAATCGGCGTGCCGTCGACTTTATCACGGGGTGATACGGTTGATGGCACTCTACGGAGCCCCGATATGGGCGGAGTGCCTCTGCCCCCGAACGGTGGCCCTCCTGAGACGTCCGCAGAGGGTCATAGCGACCCGGGCCGTACGAGCTTATCGCACGGTCAGTCACGGCGCGGCCTGCGTTCTTGCGGGCCAAACGCCATGTCGACGCACGTGTTCTCGCGGAAGTGTATCGACATCGGGTTGCTACCCGTGAATGGGGGGGACGATCCGCTCCACAGGAGGTGGAGCGGATTCGTACCCTGGCGCAGATTGAGGCTCTGCGTCAGTGGGTTGAGGCACTCGCCTCCCCAGCTGCCGGCCACCGGACGATCGACGCGATCCGTTCGTTATCGGAGGAGTAGTTTGGGCGCCGACGTTCCGCGTGGTGCAGGTACTGACACCGGGTCGCGTGTCGGGAGTAAACGCCGCGGTGTCACCACTGCGACGCTCCCGACCACACTGCCGAGCACACCTTGTTGGTGTGCCCGGCCTGGCGACCCCAGCGTAGCGAGTTTAACGCTGCGCTGGACGGCGGAGACCTCTCGCTGCCGAGCATGGTCGTGGCCATGCTCCGCGGCAAGGCAGAATGGGAGGCTGTCGCCTCCTTCTGCAAAGAAGTAATCTAGCAGAAGGAGGTTGCGGGAGGAAGACCCCCAAGCCGCTCCCCTCCGCCAAAGACGGATAGGCAGGCGAAGGCGGGTATTCGCGCAAGCAATGCCCGTATAATGACCCTGACGTGGAGGCCTGCGTGCACGGTTGGCCCCGTGCACGCCGCCGTAAGGCCCTCCGTCTGGGGATTGCCCTGGTGTTTCTGGGCAATCCCTCCTTTGCGATAGCCCGACCATTGGTCGGGCTTGCCCGGGCGCGCTGGTAGTGGTAGTTGAAGTGTGGTCCTTACCATGCGCGCCCACAGGGGCAGGGAGTACACCGGGGGTTTTTAGTGGGTCGGCTTGGCACTCTGCCGGGCCAACCCCACACATGCCCACCGTCTAGCCAACGGCGGGTACGGTGCGGTTGCGCATTTCTCCCAAAAAAAAGGTGTAACCATACAAAATAAAAGAAATAGTTGTGACATTGTACTAAAATATCCATTTACTTCTGAGGCCGACCGTACATTTTTATGGGGGGACATGCGTGACCGCACTGACATCCCGGCAGAGTGCAAGGCTTACCCATTAAAACCCCCCGGTGTTCTCCCTGTCCTTATGGGCGCGCTGGGTAAGGTCCAAACTGCGACACCACTACCCATGCGCCTGGGCAAGCCCAACCAATTGGCTGGGCTATCGCCAAGGAGGATTGCTCGAGAACACCAGAGCAATCCCCATATGCAGAGCCTTACGGTGGCGTGCACAGCGCCAACCGTGCACGCAGGCCTCCACGGCAGCGTCACTGGACGGGCTTTGCTTGTCAAACGCGCGCCTTCGCCTGCCAGGCCGACCGTACCTATAAGCCACCAACCAATATGTGATATTAAGTTCAGTGTAACTTTACTAAACGTTAAAGAATGATTGCTTTAATCGTTTTCACATATTTTTGTGGTTTAGATACCTACATAAGTATTCGTTTTTAATTGTTTAATGTGCCCCGGTCGGGTAGTGAATGGATTATGGATTCAGTGTACTTGCTGCCTGAAGCCCTGCAAGCAATAGGGATGTGACATGAATTGCAAATATATAAAAAGTTATGTTTATACCATAAAAGGGAATATTAAAATGCTGAAAATCGTGTTTTACAAGTGTAAATATCCATACTAATATATAAATGGGAAAGTGTGTGTGTGTGTTTGTTTGTCTGTCTTTCACGGCAAAACGGAGCGACGGATTAAAGTATTTTTTTAAGTGGAGATAGTTGAACAGATGGCTAGTGACATAGGCTACTTTTTGTCTCTTTCTAACCCCCCACTTCCCTAAAATGGGGGGTGGAAGTTTGTATGGAGCATTCCGCAATTTTCAAAGTAGAAAGCTAAAAATTGGTATGCGAACTATTTGTGACTAACAAAAATCGTGCATATTTTTTTTTTCTGAATCTGCCCCCAACCCCTTAAAAGAAGGGGTGAAATTTTATATGGGACTTTTTGCAGTTTTCAAGGTAGGAAGCTAAAAATCGGTACACAGACTCTTTGTTACTTTTTTTTTAATCTTCGGTGTTACCCCGAATTTAACGCGAGCGAAGCCGCGGGCAAGAGCTAGTGCGTTATAAATTAATAAAAAACGTTTAATGCCCAGTATCATCATCACAGCTCATATACGTCCCCACCGAGGGGTTCGAGCCTACCCTATGTTAGGGTGATTAGGCCTTAGTCAACCACGCTGGCCCAGTGCGGATTGGTCGACTTCACATACATCATTGAATTTCTTCGCAGATGTATGCAGGTTGCCTCACGATGTTTTCCTTCACCGTAGGAGCGTCAGACAAATGTACATATGAAATTCGAAACGAAAAACACATTGGTACATGGCGGGTCTCGAACCACAGCGCCACCGACGCTCAGTACGATGCCCAGTATCACGTGATTGCAAACGCGAATCGGAACGCGTTACGTCACGGTGTGTTGGCAAAACTCCGACACCATGGTCCAAATTGAGCTATTCAGCACTATTGGTACCGATAGCGTATGGATGCGTGCCAACGAAAGCAATGTGGCCTCAGGAAGCGGTGCAATCAGTGCTCATGAAAAGTAGGTAGTGCAGTGTGTGCATAAATATAAAATTTTGACGTTTAGACGATTTGAAATAAAAAATTTAGGTAAACATTTATTACTGAGTTGATAAAATCTAAATTAATTGACAAAAGCTATAAAGCTTTTCCTCTGCATGTTTAACAAATGTTGTGACTAATATTACATTAAACAAGATTATATTTAATTAATGAAATTGTCGGGAGTACACACGATCGTGCTATTTAAGTAGTTCAAAATGAATGCGTGCAAACAAACTCCCTCCACCAACCCATGGCCCTACTCAACCAATCGTGGTTATACGGGCCGAAACAGCGGGAGATGTGCGCGGAACCTGCGTAATCGCACTCTAGCCGCGCACACTTCTTAACTCCCTACAAGTTGTTTAAAATCTGTCGCCGTTTGTCCCTGTGTCCCTCTCCCCTTACGGGTCGGACAACACTTAACGCCTTCGGTCGCCACCAGGTCGCCGTGTGCCCACTGTTGTGGTACCGCTGGCGTCGTCAAACTATCTAGTCTCCTGTTCTTTCTTCGGGCGGTTGCCCTCTTCCCACTTCATCTCTTCTATCGAACCCACTCCTAATCGGGTACCACCGTCGCGCGAAGTCCCGTAACCGCTGGAAATTCGCCTCCGTCCCCACGAGATCGCAGTAATAAATCGGACCCGTCTCAAGCGCTTTCACCTTATCGACCAAGTCTTTACGCGCCTCTCTGTACAACCTACACTCCCATAGTGCGTGATACATGTCCTCATCCTCGCACTCCCCACAAGGACACCTAGCACTGTCGACCAGTGACAAACTAAACAGCCTACCATTGAAGTGACGTGACCATGCCCCGTCAGTAGCTGTGAGATTTCGTAGTCCGGCTCGACAAAAGTAAACCTGAGCCGGGCCGCCACGTCCGGGAAGAACTGACAAGAGTGCACTCTGACAGCAACCGACCCGTTCAGAGCCTCGGGGTAAAAAACGCTCTGACGGACGGTTAGTACACTCTGTGCCCGTTCAGAAGCTTCGAGTGATGCAACCAAACCAACTCGATCGTAGGGTGAAAAACACTGACAGATTTTATGTCAAAGTCGATGTCAAATATACGCAAATTATTTATTATTTTATTAAATAACACTACTTTGAACTCTTTTAAGTCTAATACAAGGGAAATATAGTGATTTCTATGTGTTGTAATTATTTTTAAGCAGAAAAATGGATATTGACTGTTAATTTCATAGTAAGGATTAGTAATATTTTGCCCTTTGCTTGATCTTGATGGGCAAGATACAAACTAAAAAAAATTATAGCAACCGACCCGTTCTGAACCTCGGGGCGAGTGTGAAAATCACTCTCGGTTGCATTACTCTGACCCTCGGAACGCAACTCTGGTACAAGACCTTGAGCGCCTTGTGCCGAATACCCCAAGAGGACGCCGACACTCTCGACATCTTGCCGAAGCAATTTGCCGCCCGCTCCCCTATCGATGTCGCATGCTGTGCGAACGATAAACTTGCGTCAACTACCACCCCCAGCACCGTGGTCGACGTGTCGCTTCTGATAGAGACCCCGCCGAACTTGATGACTAGTGGCCTCTGGAATTTGCCCCTGATCGTCATAGTTGCAGACTTACTAGGAGCAAATTCCAGACGATTACGGGCCCCCCATTCGCCGACGAGCTGCAAAGTGCAAAGTGGTAGAGGCCGAGGCCTCTATGCTCGCCCGGGAATTGGCCTCGATAAGAATCGTCACGTCGTCGGCGTAAGCCACGACACTAACCCCCCCAGGGAATAGGAGTCGAAGCAAGTCGTCCATTAGCACGTTCCAGAGCGTGGGTCCCAGCATCGATCCCTGCGGGCAACCCATCGTTGCCGCCTTCGACACCTTGTGATGACCTACGGACAAGCTCACGTGACGCTCACGGAAGTAGTCCACCAGCATCTTAAAGATGTTTGGTGACACCCCCCCTGCTTCACCTTGAGCAACACCATCGGCCACCACGCGTTGTCGAAGGCCCCAGAGATATCCAGAAAAAGTATCTGCAAATACTTCGACAAACTCTCTCGCGCCACCCTGAAGATGGTGTTTAGGGCAGACACCGTCGACCGGCCTCGAGTGAATCCGTGCTGGCGATCCGATAACCCCCTGGTAATCTGCGAAGCGCAGCTCACTATTACGCGTTCGGGAATCTTACCAAAGATCGGCAACAGAGTTACTCGGCGGTATGCTTTCGGGTCGGTAAGGGGCTTGCCGTTCACTTTCGGGATGACAATCAGCTTACCGACCTTCCAGACATCCGGAAAACAGCCCTCCCGGACACATCGCCTAAACACCTCGGAGAACTCCGCCGACGCGGCCTTCCAAGTGTGCTGTATCACGCGAGCACTGATCCCGTCGGCTCCCGGCGCCGTGTTAGAAAGATCCCGGACTATGTCCCTCACAGTTTCCTGGAAAGGAGGAGGCGCATCTTCTCCTGGAGGTGACATTGAGGCCACAAGACGCACCTGCCTGTGATAGGGAGTGTCCCTGGACAGATCGTCGTCCGGGCAAAGTGAGTACAAGAGACTGTACATGGCCTCGTTCACACTACCAGCATATCCTTCGGCGTAAATCGTGCCGTTAATAACATTACTTGGCGGTCTGTGCCGTCCGCTCGCGAGCCGGTACGTCTGTCCCCAAGGGTCCAGGTTTTTGGAGTCCGCGATTTTTCCTAAGTGCAAAAGTTGCGCCTCCTCTATGGCCCCCCTATATAAACGCCTATGCGCATGGAATCGGTCCTTGACCTCGGCCTCGACGAGCCCCACGGCCCGGCGAGTCGATTGCCAAGTCTGACGCAAGGGGTTATTACGCGTACGCAGCTCGTCGAGCTGTGGAGTCCACCACTCGTACCTGTGCGACTTCGTACGCACGACACCCAGGGTCTGCTTCGCGGTGCTCCCTACCAAGGTGGTGAACTGAGCACAGATCTCCTGGGCGGACCGATTCCGCCTTATACTTCCTACCCGCCCATGGATCCCACGCTCAAAACGTGCCTAATCGACCCCACGAACCCGCAGCTTCATCGGCTCCTCCCCAGACGGTTCAGCGCGAGGAGTGGGCCGACTTGCCACTTCGAAAGTTATGAGCCGGTGGTCCATATGAAATTGGCGTTTTGCCGTACTGGCCACTTTGAACTCAAATATCTCCTCTATGGTTAGGAATTCCAAATTCAAATTTATACAGCTATTTACTCATGTATTTTTGTTTCGAAAATTATAATTCACTTGATTTTCCTCAATTGTTTTTTTTTCTTTGCGTCACTCAGTTTACAAAATGGAAAACTTGAAATATCGCGTTATTTACGAGTACGAGTTCCACCGTAGCACCAGTGCTGCAGAAACGGCTCGAAGGATTAATGATGTGTATGGCAACGGTGCCGCAAAAGAAAACACAGTGCGTTTTTGGTTCCAACGTTTTCGTTCTGGAAATTTCGACCTGCAGAACAAACCCCGTGGACGGCCGGAGACCAAAGTTGATAATGAAGAATTGAAGGCTATTGTGGAAGCGGATCCATCGCAAACCACGTCCGAGTTAGCTGCAGGCTGCGGTGTAGTGATAAAACTATTTTAATCCACTTGAAGCAAATTGGGAAGGTGAAAAAGCTTGAAAGGGTGGGTACCTCACAAATTGAGTGAAGCAAATCAACAAACGCGCGTTGACTGCTGCGTTGCATTACTCAACCGGCACAATAATGAAGGGATGTTAAATCGAATCATTACTTGTGATGAAAAGTGGGTCCTGTACGATAATCGGAAGCACTCATCGCAATGGCTGAACCCTGCCGAACTAGCCAAACCATGCCCCAAGCGAAAATTTACTCCAAAAAAGTTACTTGTGAGCGTTTGGTGGACTAGTGCTGGTGTCGTTCACTACAGCTTTCTTAAATCTGGCCAGACGATTACGGCAGATGTCTATTGTCAGCAACTGCAAACCATGATGGAAACGCTAGCTGCTAAACAACCGAGGCTGGTCAATCGCTCTAGGCCACTGCTGCTTCATGATAATGCTAGACCACACACTGCACAACAGACGGCTACCAAATTAGAGGAGCTTCAATTGGAATGTCTAAGACAGCCACCATACTCTCTGGACCTTGCTCCAACAGATTACAATTTTTTTCGAAATTTGGATCACTTCTTGAAAGGGAAAAAATTCAACTCCGATGAGGCAGTCCAAACTGCCTTCAAAGAATTTATTGATTCCCGTCCGAATGGTTTTTTAGTAAAGGGATCGATGAACTACCTATGAGATGGCAAAAGTGCATATAGCAATGGTATATACTTTGATTGAATAAATATATTATATTTAAAAAAATTGATTTTATGTTACTCCCTTACAAAACGCCAATTTCATTTATGTAAGGACCTATAGTAATATATCTATAAAATGAAAACAGTGGCAAAATTCGTCAACATCCCTATTGTTTTAAATATGCAGTTAATCTGGTGAGCGCGCGAGAATACATATTAGAGAAAAATGAAACTTGACTTATAAATGTCACGACAGTAAAAACTTGGAAATTAATGTCAGGACAGTAAAAACTTAAAGACCAATTGCGTGCGCGTGCACGCACTAGTTGTATTGTATGAAGTTCTATGGGCGATGTCAGATCGGCTGCGTGACGTGTGCGTGGCGTAACATTTGCTGCCCCGCGCACGCAGAGCTGCATCTCGTTGACAAACTGACTGCGTGCAGGCGCGGAGCGGAGCGGCAACGTCGCTCACGTGAGTGCTCTGATGACGTTGTATTATATGATGTTTCCTGTTAGATGTCACACCTAGTGGTGGGTCGGTACGCGTTTTTGCAATACCGCAACTATGTATTGGTTTAGTTTGTAATAACGGTTTTTGAAACTATTTATTTTAATAACTAGTTATTGAATGGGTATCGGGTATCGCAAGTTTCGACTGTGGGCTCGGTTTCGGTTCGAAGGAAAATCATGTTTTATAGAATAAATGATTTTATTCGGCAACTATATATTCACATGACGGAGTATTGGGTGTTCGATAATAATCAGTATAATTTGCATAAATGAAAATGAACTTTCCTACATACTTTGATCAGGCTTAGGTCTGGCTGCCAGGTGGCAGGTGTATTTAAAAGTTCATTTGATTTTAAACGCAATTTGGCGCGAATCAATCATCGCATCTAGAGGAGCAAGCTGAATGCCCGTTCGAAATGTTCTGTGGTTCCGTCCGCCCGGCGCCTAGTATCGGCTCTCGCTCGGGTATCGCGTTGCGAGCACAGCAAGTGAACCGTCCGTTCCACACAATAAATAGTTATTCCCGATAAATAGTTTCTGAAGAAGTCAATACATAGTTTTCGGTATTGCTGCTAATAAATAGTTTCCATAACTGTTTACGGTTTATAACGCCCATAACTAGTCACACCGGGCACTCACGCGCACGCAAGCGGCAGTGCTGCGAGTATGCACGCGCGTGCTTAGTTGTATTTATTTACAAATAATGCCATTGAAATTAGTTTTCCTCGCCATGGATACCGAAATAAAATAAAAATTAATTGAAATTGTGAGAAAATATGAATTTCTGTATAATCCTAAGCACAAGGAATATAAAAACGAATGAGCTCAAACGAGCTTCTTGGCATATGAAAATACCCATAAAAACGATATTCATAAGAGTCAAGCTCTGTGCATGATATTCACTTGCCTTCCTCTCTTCTTTTGTTTATATTATAAACAAAAGATTAACGTGGACCCAGTATTTTTGCACTAGGTGACGATTCTTGGCAAAGTAGCAACAATAAGGCTTTTTCATCAGATGAACTGCCGTCTTCGGACAATTTTTTTGTCATTCTGCTCAAAAATAATAATAATTATGGAAAACGTTAATATGGCTTCTCTGGAGAGCACACGCCACGTCGCCTATTAACTAATTTGTGACGTCGCGCACGCAGCCGATACCTACTCTGCGTGACGTGTGCGGCACCGCTTCAACCGGTGTGACAGTGCTGGTACGCACACGTCACGCGCACGCGCACGTCACGTTACGCGCACGCAGTTGGTTTGACCCAGCCTTAAAGATTAATATCACGACAGTAAAAACTTGAAAATTGATTTTTGTTCAATTCATTATCTTAAAAACTCTAAAATAGATATTTTAAGTTTGTTCCATTTCAGATTTCAGTAAGCTTTTTGAGAAATCTGCAAATGCAGTCTTAAGTGGTTATCATAAGAATTCCATTCCTCTGCAGTACGCATTAAAAAAGTGGAAGCGAAACGCTTCGTGCGGAGCAGTGGAATTTCTACTACGTAGGGGGTGGGTCTTTGTCGTTCTCCGGGTGCCTGGGTAGTAAAAGTGTGCGTTTACTTGCGCAGTACGGCGGCGTGGGCGGCGCGAGCGGCGGCGTCGGCGCGGGCGGCGGGCTGGTGAACGGCGGCGGCGTGGTGCAGCCCGCGCCCGACGCGGCGCCGCACCACCAGCCCTTCGACGTGCAGGTGAGTCGCGTGCTATGACCGAGTCACACCACTCACACCCGTGGCGCAAGGCAACTCCTTTACCTCGCCCACCGTGTACCTTGGTGGGCCTAACTAAGGAAAATATTGTCTCCAAATTCGGTATAACAACAAGTCATTGCGCTGTCAAATGCTCCAGCACAAACTTTCCTTAGGAAAAAGAAGTGTGACGTCAGTTTCTGCACAGCGTCATGTTCATTTCACACTTGTTTAATGTTTCCCGATTCTGAAGGAAATAAAAAAAGATTTTGTTTTTGAAATACGTATTGTCTCCGAATGATTTAGAAAAACAAAGCGTAGTTTGATTTTTGATGTTAAATACTGGCTGCTGCATATTGTAAATGCACATGTGATGGTATTTGTTAGTTTTATTAAATGCCTCAACGTGGGTGAGTAAGTGACCAGCGGTGTGAACATGGTATGATGTAGCTCGCACCCGACATCGTGTCACACCATGAGGCCCTCAAAGTGCGGGTCCGTCACCGCTACGCTTCGATGTCAATAGACCTCGTAAATCGTGCGCCATGTCAAGGTGCAACATTGAAGCGAGGCTTATTAATACTGTAATAACTGTTCTTCTGGGTCCACTCTGAAGGTATGGCGGTAGCGAAGGTAGGTTCTCAGTCCATTCGCACTTTGGGAGCATTTTCGTTTGAATTCGATTCTTGCAATCGTGCAAATGGCGCGCAAATTAATCGAACGGATATACACCTATCCGAATTTGTTACACATTTTAAATATTATAAATATGTTATAAGTCGTAGTTTGTTGTTATTGACGTGCAAAGATTGCGGGAAAAATTTGTCCGCAAGCTTTTTTTAGGCTCTGTGATAATTGTTTACTATTAGTGCTGAAACTGCGTCTAGCGGCCGCCCGAGCGTATTCATACAAAGATAAAACCAACTTCAAAAACACTGAAAACTTAGAAATAATATAAGAATAGGTACAGACAACATCACACTTCTATATTGAAGTCGGCGCCAAACAATGATCTCCTAGAAAGTGTTAAAATTTGTCACCGACTTCAATATAGAAGTGTGATGTTGCCTGTACCTATTCTTATATTATTTTAAGTTTTCAGTGTTTTTGAAGTCGGTTTTTTTTTTTGTAAAAAAAAATTATTTTTAACTTTTTAGTGAATGAAATCTTATTAGTGAAAGAAACCCAAATTTAATGAATTTGTGTTTTCCTCTATTTTCTATGGGATCCCATCATCAGATCCTGACTTGGTGACCATGGGACCACCCTTGCAGTATACTCTATCGAATACAAAAAGAATTTTGGAAATCGGTTTAAAAATGACGGAGGTAACAAACATAAAAAAAAATACAACCGAATTGATAACCTCCTCCTTTTTTGAAGTCGGTTAAAAACTGTTCCGCCGTGGACGCCTGTGCGACCGATCGTGCAGGGAGATGATGGGCCTTGCGCACGCTCAACGGGGACCGTCCCGTACGCGGTCACACGTACACTCTGGTTCAGTCAACGACGTTATAAAAACAGGTCTTTCGGTACAGGATGAGTTACTGTTGAAGTGCGTATAGTGTCGTCCTTTCTAATGGGACCAGGCGAATGAAAACTTTAAAGACGGAAATGCACAAACAGCAGCATAGATAGACATTTGTAAGGAATTATTAAGGGATCTAAAATTTCAGCTAGACAGAAAAATAAAACAAGTAAATGTTTTGTCACTATTTTAGGTCCCTTCTTCTTACCTAAAATAATAGCAAAAACCGCCAAGCCCATCTTGGCGTATTCGCGGTTTCTGTCTGACGTCCCCCATTCATTATAATAGTATACAAAAACCTGGCGGGGCATTAACGTGCCACATCCAGCCCAGTCACGCTTTCTGATTAACAGTATCATTCCCCATCACTAAGTCTTGATATGCGGCGGAGTGTTCTCCATCATGGCCTTATCCACCGGCGAGTTCTTACTGCGGTTTTACTGTCTCGGAAATACCTACATCTTCCCAGAGGAAGAACGTATTCATTGCCCAGCACCACGCAGCGGTGCGCGGGTGTGGAAGATGTTTCTTTGCTTGTATGTAATTCTGTATGTATAGACAACGAGCAGTACAATACAAAGCACCCAGTGGGTGCGGAGCAGTGAGAATCGCCTTAAACCTGCTGGATGCTTGCTGGTGGTTAAAGTAATTCAAGATCTTAGCCTATGTTTAGGAATCAGGGGGAACTCGCCAAAATGTGGGTCGTTAGGTCCAGGCTAGAACATTTTGCTGTTTCGATGGGAGTTCTTTCTTCTGGATCCTATTAGCTGTCTGGATAATTTCTTATAATTCACGTACATAATTTAATCAAACAGGTTGTTTACAGCACACGTGCGGAATTACTGGTAAACTGTTTCAGCTTTGGTTATAAGGTCAAGAGGCGGGTGCGGGCATCGGGCATTGGTCGCTCTCCTTGCCTTGTTCTCGCCAATATTGGGCATGACTCCAGTACGTCTAGTACGAGTTTTTTAATCGAGTAAACTACAATAGTTTTCGTTAGCTCGCCAAACTGTCAGTTTACGATGTAAACGGTAGTATGAGTTGCTCGTTTCGAATTCACGTTTAAACGATAGCGAGTTAGTTTTACTCGATTAGACGAACTTCACATTATATATTTATATCTCTCTTACACACATGTGAATGGAAAGAGACACGCGATTTTGTCACTGACGTTTTCTTAGCCGTTTTTATTATTTTTAAAGCGAGTTGAATGAAAGAAAAACAGTATTTGGTAACTTTATATATTTATTTATAACCATTGGGTGGTTGAGTGCCATTGTTACTTGGTCAATATACCAACTAACTGCTTCCTGCGACAAGTAATTAGCAAGCCCAATTACTCGCTGGTAGTCTCCATTGGCATAAAACAATAAGGCACACAACACCTAAAACAAAGGTAACAGAAATTAACTATAATGTTATGTGTGTAAATAATATTGTAGGTACTAACCTTAGTCTCTAGAGACACTCTTTGCGAACTAAGAAGGTACTACACTATACTCCCTTGTACGAGTATATGTAATGTATAAACATGATGGAAAGCAGTTTTTGTTAGGTGGTAGCGCAGTTGTCGCAGCTTAGAATTCTTCCGTCTCTCTTCATGCGCTATTTCATCTTGCATGGCCCTCCATGCACAGTACCACCGTGCAGACATAATTTTAATGTTTAGAAACACAAAAAACGTATTAACGTACCAAACTCACATAAAAATGTAAGGTGAGAACCCAAACTACAATAGTTTTCGAGTAAACTGTCAAACAAATGTCAAAAATGTAACTCATCTCATACTGCCAAAGACTCAAAAAGTACTCGAATACGTACTCATTGATCGAGTAGTTTATTACTTTGTAACTCATACTGTCAATTCTAGTTCATTATAGTTTCCGATAGAGGCGCTGGTGTGAAATGTATGGAAACAAAACTATTCGATCGTTCGAATCCAAAACTATCAAAACTCATACTAGACGTACAGGATCGAGGCTCGGCCCTCCGTGGTCAAGCACACCAGCGATTGGGTCTTGCCCGAGACTCAGCGAGCGCCTGCTTACACTGCGCGCGGAGGTGAGGAGGGAGGGGGCTGGTCTATCCGGTGGTGGTGTCGCTTAGGTTTGTCAAGCGCGCGAAGAGTGGTATCCTTCGGCGGACTACAAGCCGTAAACGTCATGAGGTCTGGTCAGGTGGTGGCGTCGTCAGCGATGAGCACTATGCCGGGGTAGACCCCCTGTAGTAGCTACAAGTCGTTGCCGAAGTGGAATCTTGGCTGCGGAGCATTATTATGGAGGTACAGGTAGGGCCCGTTGTCGGCGCTGTCGATCGATCGTTGTCGGAGAAGGCTCCCGATCTTATAGAAACGACGCCATCAGTGTCAAGTCGACGGGCGGCATGATGGTGGCGGCTAGCTTATAGAGGAGACCAAATTGCCACACGGTCGAAGGTCTTCTCCAACCCCAAGTCGACGCTCCGCTACGCTACGAGAGAGCAGTGTTATGGGTCGGTAACTGGCTAGGAGACACCAGTCCTTACCCGGCTTGGGAAGGACTACGATGCGGTGCGCCCCATCTTCCTAAAAAACAAAATTCACTTATCTCAGTTATGCTTGCAAAACGAAAGGCTCTAATGTTCTCTTTATTTCTGGAATCAGAAAAAAGTCACACGGCGCCTTGCCTTGCGAATTTGTACAATGGGACCTATTTATTTTTTTTGACGAACGAGCAACTATACTCGCGAGCAAAAGTTTGGAATCAGTTACTTGAAATTGGTTGCGCGTTATCTTGAGTAGTTAATACTTTTTTAATAATCGTAAAAATTACATCATTTTAAAGGTTCAACTCTTTACTTTTAAACTGATACCGAATTCATTAAAAACAAGCCAGTATTTATGGAGCCATTCCGCACTAAGTGAAGGTGTATCGAAAAAGACGTGTTTCAATTGTTTGATACGTCACGAGTTGCGACCTATTGACCCCCTATAAAAGCACCTGTTATCGGATTTTCTTTATCAGTCGACTTTCACACGTTGACCGGTACACATCTCCGCCACTTTTGACCCTTTACCTTGTACGACAATGGAGACAACACCTCCAGAAGCAGCACAAATCGTAGCCCTATTGCAAGAAGGGCTCAGCCAGCGGGTTGTCGCTCGTCGGCTCCACATAAGCCAATCCTGTGTTTCGAAAGTTTATAAGCGCTTTCGGGAGACTGGTGGCTTTATTCCGAGACCAAGATCTGGACAGCGCCGGTGCACATCGGAGAGGGATGACCGTTTTATCGTGTCAACCTCTCTCCGAAATCGGCATTTGACTGGTGTCGACGTCCAACAGGAGCTCCGAGATGTTCGTGGGGTAGCAGCCAGCGAGTGGACAGTTCGTCGACGACTCAAGCAAGCGAATCTGACTCCAAAAAGGCCTGCCACAGGCCCGAAACTCACGGCAGCTCACCGACAAGCACGCCTTCAGTTTGCTCGCACCCATCTTGATTGGGAGGTTGAGCAATGGAGGCAAGTCCTGTTCTCCGACGAAAGCAGGATGTGTTTGCACGGTAGCGACAGAAGAGGACGGGTCTACAGGCGGCCTGGGGAGCGATTTGCACAGTGCTTTGTCGCTGAAACAGTGGCTTATGGGGGCGGCTCTTGTATGATGTGGGCCGGCATTTCCTTCGATGGTAAAACCGAGCTTGTTTTCGTGCCTGGCGGGGGACGAGGAGGCGGTCTAACTTCGGGCCGGTACATTTCCGATATTCTCCTGAAACATGTCGTTCCCTATGCGGGATACATCGGTGATGACTTCCTCCTTATGTACGATAACGCTCGTCACACTGCCCGTGTAACAACGGAATACCTCGAAGAAGTCGGTATTTCCACATTGGACTGGCCAGCGCTCAGCCCTGACTTGAATCCCATTGAGCACGTGTGGGATGAACTGAAGAGGAAGGTTCGTTCCAGAACTCCTGCTCCTTCATGTCTGAATGAGCTGAAATCAGCGTTGATTGAGGAGTGGGAAGGTATTCCACAAGAATCAATTCAGAAGCTGATCAGGTCTATGAAGAATCGTCTTTGAGCAGTTATTAGGGCGAGGGGAGGGAACACAAAATATTGACACTTATTTTTAAAGATAAATAAAATTTTTATTTAATAATTTTTGTTTTATTCATTCATTATTTTTCCCTATTTCCTTGTTTTCCTACCTCCTTCACTTAATCCGGGATAACTCCACAATTACGGGCTCGATATGAATTAATTTTATATCGATTTAAAGTGGACAGTTGCACCTTTAACATGGTCATTTTTATGATTATTAAAAATTTATTTAGTAAGCAAGATCACGCGGAACCAATTTCAAGTAACTGATTCCAAACTTTTGCTCGCGAGTGTATATTTGAGCGAGTGCATGATGGTGATGCAGTAGTCATGAACTATTTTACCTCAAATTCGTGCGTCCGAGGCAATTGATATGCCAACATCATCAGAAGCATAATCTGAGCGCTATTTATGCACTATTTTGAGATTTATTAAATTACCGATAATGAATATGCTAGGCGGTAGGCATAGGCACAGGTTTTTGTTACGGTAAAAGCTGGTTTTGTGCTGAAAAGAACATAATTTCAAATCGTCACAATTTCTTATAACATCACATCGAAAGCAAAACCTAATGGTACGAAAATTAAATCACTACCACAGACTCGACAAAGGACATCCCCATTTTGGGCCCAACGCTACACACATGATTTATGTATCAAAAATCCTCTTAACTTAAGTGTTTCATAGAAATAAAAATTTGTCCAAACTGCAATGGTCAAATGAAGTTGCAATTTAATTTCAGCAAATTTGTAAGTTACTTTGTAAACGCACCTTTTAAGTTTTTCGTGGTAAAATAAAAGTACTACATATAGTATAAATTTTAATAACTTATCACCATCCTTTAGTTTTTTTTTAATATTAGGTTGGGGAAAAAGTCTTTTCGCATTATAGTATGTATAAACTTGTAATAAAATCTCTTTGGCTATACTATTTGTGTCTGGCTGGTTTTGGTATCATTGAAAGTTTAAATTTTAAAGAACATAATTCCAAATTCAAATTAGGAAAATGTGTGATTTTCATTTGTTTTTCGTACCGCCAAGATGAGTGAATCTAATGAAGAAATTCGATACATTTTAAAATTTTACTACAAAAAAGGTAAAAATGCAACGCAAGCCGCGAAAAAAATTTGCGATGTTTATGGACCTAGTGCAGTGTCTGTGAGAGTAGCACAAATTTGGTTTAAGCATTTTCAATCCGGAAATTTTGATGTCAAAGATGCACGTCGCTCTGGTCGCCCTATTACAGATAAAATGGATGCCATTTTTGAAAAAGTGGAGCAAGATCGGCATGTCAGTAGTTACGACGTAGCTGAAGAACTGGGAATTGACCACAAAACAGTTTTGGCGCATTTGAAAAAAACTGGGTACACAAAAAAGCTCGACATTTGGGTACCTCACGAGCTCACTGAAAGAAACCTAATGAACCGTGTACTCATTTGTGATTCTTTATTACGACGTAATGAAACCGAACCATTTTTGAAGAAGCTGATAACTGGTGATGAAAAGTGGATCACGTACGACAAGAACGTGCGAAAAAGGTCGTGGTCAGGCTTCACAGACTGTGGCGAAACCCGGGTTAACTCGCAACAAGGTGATGCTGTGTGTGTGGTGAGACTGGAAGGGCATTATTCATTATGAGTTGTTACCACCAGGCAGGACCGTCGATTCTGAACTCTACTGCGAACAACTGATGAGATTAAAGCAAGAAGTTGAGAGAAAGCGGCCGGAATTAATCAACAGAAGGGGTGTGGTTTTTCATCATGATAACGCTAGACCTCACACATCTTTAGCCACTCAGCAAAAATTAAGAGAGTTTGGCTGGGAGGTGTTAATGCATCCGCCGTATAGTCCTGACCTTGCACCTTCAGATTTCCACCTGTTTCGGTCTCTTCAGAATTCTTTAGGCAGTGTCAGGTTAACATCACGAGAGGACTGCCAAAACCACTTGTCGCGGTATTTTGACCAGAAGTCCCAAAATTTCTATAGCAATGGGATCATGTCCCTACCTACAAGATGGCAAAAAGTTATCGAACAAAATGGTACCTACATACTTTAGTTAAATGTAAATAAACTATATTAAAAAATGTTTTGAATTTTCTTAAAAAATGCGAAGAAACTTTTTCCCCAACCTATTACATTGAATAAAATTATACTTCCGAAGATTTATATGTTTAGCCTACTTTGTAAACACACCTGATGCACCATTACTAAGGATGCGGTCCATAATCAGACAACAGTGCATGCATGCAAACAACCCGTTCAAATCGTTCGCACTTATCACGAACGTAAGCACCCAGATCAATTTTGAACCGAGCTTTCGATCTGTAAGTCTGTCGAGCTGACAGTCAATGTTCTTTGAAAAAAAATGCAGGAAGAATGTATTGTGCCTCCAGTATCTTTACAGAGCACTTCTGAATTTGTTGTAGATAATCTAATGAAAGACAAATTCGGACCCCTATAGAAATCGATTGCTATTCGGACCCGATAGAAGCGTAATCGAAAAATAACCGGGTCCGTATAGGAAGGAAATGCTATATGCGAAAAAACTTATAGGATCAAACTGAGAACTATAGGTTAGGTTAGATATTGTGACCACACACAAATGAAACTGCATGTTTTTACACATTGAAACTGACATTAAACTGCATCTTTCATGTTCCGTGTCCGAATAGCAATCGACTTCTATAGGGACCCCGGTCCGAATAGACACAACCTTCTCAGTATCAATAAACCTATTTGGCCATTGCTGAAAAGGGTGAAAATTGGGCAAATGAATCATAATAATAAGTTGTAATTATAGACCAAATTTCACGATTGTAACACCAGGCCCAAGTTTGTATGGAAAATGTGGATGTCCTTTATGTCATAAACCCATTCGTAACCACAGGACTATTTTTGTTATGTTGTAAGTAGTTTCCAAATCATATGTAGAAGAGAAATTTCCATTAAGTAAAATGACTAAATCTCGTTTTTTTAACAGACAAATGAGCTGGTGGTATAACAAAAAAAAGAAAATTAAATCGTAACTATTGTATGATAATGTATAAAAATTGATTCAATGATGTTTGCGGTGTGTGATGCGGTTTTTATATAAAAACTTTAATTTGCTTTTCACTTTTATTTATCATCTAGTTTTATTCATAGCTGAAAAGTAGTCAATTATAATACCCGCAGTAGTGAGTAACATTTATTTCCCTTAAGAGGAATTTGCATTTATTTGGAACTTGTTTTTTGATTGACCTATTTGCTTTCGGCTGCAGATTGCCTTCACATTGCATGTTTGCTTAGTTTCGGGAAGGCGAACACTTTTGTGTTTCCTCTAGTCTGACGGGCGAATTGATCCTCGT
Organism: Schoenobius gigantellus; assembly: GCA_963935595.1. Classification (NCBI taxonomy): domain Eukaryota; kingdom Metazoa; phylum Arthropoda; class Insecta; order Lepidoptera; family Crambidae; genus Schoenobius; species Schoenobius gigantellus. The sequence goes on along the minus strand of OZ012544.1, from coordinate 12,059,587 downwards.
GGATTTCTAGTGGACAATCATAGGATACTCCACTTGTCCGTAGTCACCACGCCGTTCATATCTGGACCGGACTAAAAGGAAAGGACCGATTCGACATAAGCCTCAGAAGGGTAGGGGTAGGGTAGGCGCTTAGGATCGTAGTCTAGCGGGGGGTAGGGAATAGTGCCTGGGTACGATATACCAGGCGCCGGTATGTACATACATACGGCAAAATACGGTTAAGACCTATTGTATTTTGACAGTTCACCGCGATAAACCGCTTATACCGTGGTTTGGTGGGCTACTACGTGGGTATACTACGGGGGGCGGTATATCGCACGGCATGAAGACCGGGTCTTATCGCAGACATATACGAGTAGCTATGTTTTTACCAATACGAGTGTAATTCTGTTGGCATGTGTGATTGGATCGGGAGATCCAATGTCTCAGTCTGCGAGATGCGTATGCGAAGCCATCGGCATTTTCTCCGCGCTTTTTTATGGACTTACTTTTTTATTTTTATCCAGGAAAATATTGTTGAATATTCTACCGCTTCCTGATAGCTATTAAGTTAAAACTTTTGGGTGAGCCTGGATCCCGATGACAATGGATGCATTGACATCAGGTTTACAGTATTGCAAAAGCAATTTATGTATTAGTTTTTAACAAATTTTCCAATCCAACCCACGGTGATCTCTATCTTTATCATTGCGTCGTAGTGTATACGCGTAGGAAACACATTAACTGACAGCACGGTCTTATGTTCTTTTAAAGTTGATGCTTGTAAATAGGGTAGTTGACTCATATCAAAATTTATTAAAATATTGTTTATTTCTAACAGTATTTGGCATAAGGTTCCACAATATACCGATTTTAATAAATAACAATGAATGATTGCTGTAAAATTTTAATTTGAAAATGCTAGAAATAATCTTTTTTTATCTCACGCCGTAAACGCTTTGATATCCTGTGGTCAGGGCCGTGACGTCAATCATATAGTAAACAAAGAAATGTCAAATTTGATTCAACAACTCGTCGATTTGCACTATTCTTTCCTAAAACTGGCAAAAAATCGTCCAAGTCTCCGTTATTATATTTGTAAATATCGTAAATTATTTGTATTAATAGCAAAATCAACCATTGATGTTGGATTTGTGAGAGCAGATAGTACAAATCTTCCGAAAATAGACAGATTGATGGTCAGGAGATTCTTTGTGTATCGCTCTAAACAATATAAGTACAGTTTCAATACTGTTATAATGAAGAACGGTTACAAGTGTACTTGTCAAGATTGTCACGCGGCAGAAGAGAGTTGCAAACATGCATTTTTGGTGTGGTTGCACCATCACAGTGAGGAGCTATTTTGTACAGCAGTTGAATGCTATTGGATAGAATTCTATCTCTCAAAAGTCGAATAAACACTAAAAATATTTACTTCAAGAGAAATATTGAAAAGAAAACATCAGGATCATTTGTCAAATACCAGTGTAGTACTGCAAGAATTTGTAAATGAACATAAAAAGAGAAAGATTGGCAGTTGTTCATTTGTCAAGCATGAAGAAAATTACTGGGAGGAAAAATATATATACATTCACAGACACAGATTGTGACATATTTCTTAAAAAATAAAAGACCTCTTCAATGAAGAAAGAATAAAGTGCATAGAAAACTAAACCACGAATCATCAATACAGAAGTGCTCTTTAGTTCGAGCTTCGTTATAAACAATAACAGCTTCCATGTGCTATAAAGTCAGCCAGTGCATAACACATGATGGTTCTTTTGTTGGGAAGATTTTTGGTGGGAAATCTTGCAGACACCTACGAGTATAATGAAATGTGGATAAAAGTTGAAAGATGAAGATTTGGTTTGAAATTTGCAAAATGTGACCTCATTTCTGATTAATACCCTGTAATAGTCTATTCAACAAACGGTATCCATAAAATTAGATTAATACAAAATTGTCATGCTCTTTTACTGAAGATAATGTTAATTATCAAAGACGGAATCTGTGAACAGTATGCTTAACTCAAGTATAGATGCAGATGTTTTGCGCTAAAGCAAACAAAACTTATATACTTTTGTATTGCTAGCAGTATGTCATTTTGAAAACACTCAAAAGGTGACAATATTAGCTATAATAGGTATTTGTTCTAACAATCTGAATGTCAAAAAACTTATTGATCAAATAGTGTCATTTTGGAAACTAGTATACTACATTTTTCCTAAATTATATGAAAGTATTACTTCATAATAAATCACTTTACTATTATTTTGACTTTTATTACCTGCGACCTTAAGGCAATATATACAAATTAATAAATTTGATCTAACTCTATTCAACCTATTTGTACTTTTGGAACATATACTATATTTGAGTAACAATGATAAAAATAAGCAACAAACCTATAAAATATTATAAATCTTTTAAGGTGTAACAGAAAAATAAAACACATGCATTTCAAATTAAAATATTTTGATTCAACTTAAACCTTTACAAGTCATTATTGTCAAATAAACATAGAACATTTTTTTTTGTGAAGAACATAATGACTAATGTAGTACAAAAATTTATTATGTCATCTTTAGATGTTAGTTATGTATAAAGTAAAGAAAAAAAAAATTCTTTATATTATTTATTTAATAAGAAGGGTCTTGTAAATTAAGAAGAGGCTGACAAGACAGCAATCACATTTAATATATTTGTATACGGCTTTAAAATGGATAACTTGCATATTCTTGCGTAAGCTGTTCTGAAATTTACCAGCCATGGTGGCCAGCAGGTTTAATCAGTGAAGAAATAACATCTTTCAGTTTTACCAAACTGGACCTATTTACTTCTATGGTGCTTTGGTATATGAATACTTGAGTTATTTTGTTGACATAATGTTGTTCTAGTTGACGGGTCACATTTTGATGTTGTGGCTGAGCATGCACTGCTTTGTATTATGTTGCACAACTTTTACTGCCTTATCAATCTCGTTGTCAGGAGGAGAACAGGTTAGTACACAATAGTTCTCATTAAGTAACCACTGAAAGCAACAAATTTTAATTAGGTACTCAGTAAATTCAAGTAAAAGTTGTTTAGATAAATATATTCATTATGAAATTTTGATATTTTTGTTTGTATTACATACTTTTTAATTAATATTCAATTACATCATTATTCAATTGGACATAAGTACATTTCTTTTCCTTGAAACATCATCTAGTGTCAGTGTATAACTTAGATTAAATCAAAAAGGCGTAAATGGTCAAGTTTTCTCTCAGTTTTCTGGTCAAGTTAAAATTTGGTTGGTCGGCTGCAGTCAGTTTTCATTCTAACTGAAAGATAAAAATTTAATTAATTTACATACAGATTTGATTTTACATACAACCTAAAAACTTCTATTTTGTTTAAGTTGAAACTGAAGTACCTACATAGATTGAGTTATTCAGTTATAGTACTTACATTAATGTGATTTTCGCAAAAATACATTTGAGTTTCAGTAGATAGTTACAGGATTTCTTTAAACGAGTGTTAACCAAATATTTCGCATGTCTATATCACTGGGTACGTCTAATCCACAGATTTCCTGGAGTCTTTGAAGAGGTATTTCTATATTACTGTTCTATTGTCCCGTTCCATATACAGTTTTACTATATTTTGTGATATTTAATAGAAAGCATTGTTTTTGTGAGGTTATTTCGCCCCCGTGCTTTGTTTACTATAAGACTGACGTCATTGCCACAGATAATGAACAGACTATCATGGCTGACCGTGTTTTCGGTCCAAAATTGAAAATCTTAATTTAAAATAGATTTTTTGCACTTTTTAGCCATCGAAAAATAATATATTCATGTGCTATGGTCTAATACAACAATTATGAACATTTTAAGCCCTACTTTAAAAAAGGGTCAACTAGCCTATTGTACATTATCTGATGTATGGTGCTGTCGCTGGCGGTTGGGATTTGAAACGCGGTCATGATGCTATGGTTATTGTGATTGTATAGGTGTAATATTACAATGCCCGCATCACCGTCACGATAGTCTTAACTTATTTTTAACCGACTTCAAAAAAGGAGGAGGTTCTCAATTCGATGCGTATGTTTTTTTTGTGTGTATGTTACGCGATTACGCCGCCAGTTGTGGACCGATTTTCAAAATTCTTTTTGTATTCGATAGAGTATACTCCAAGGGTGGTCCCATGGTCACCAAAGTCAGGATCTGATGATGGGATCCCATGAAAATCAAGGAAAACCCTTAAATTTTACCTTTCGGTCGCGTACGAAACTGGAGCTTCGTAACCAGATGCGATCGAATACTTTTTCGTCCTTGTACGTAACCAGTTACGATCGAATACTTTTTAATCCTCGTACGAAACTATGTAACGAGTCTCGTAACCAGATACGATCGAATAATTTTTCGTCCTTGTACGAAACCACTCAGCAATATAAAACCACCTATCAGATAATCAAACAACCTAGAAGGATGGCACAACAACATCAACCGATTCAAAGGGAAGAAGTATCCCACAATGCCACAAAGTATCTGGTACTTTGATAAAGGAGACAAAACGTCGTAATGAATAAATAAATGATATAAAAAAAATTAAAAGAAGGAAACATTTCTGTAGGGCATTATCTCGAAATTATTTATTCTTGTGTTTTCACATTTTAATTTTTTATTTATGACTTTTATATGAAAAAATAAAATATCTTATTTCTACTTTGACTATTTCTAACTTTTATGTAAGTTTTGCTTATGATTAGAAAAAAGAAAACTAGTAATACACAAAATGTCAAATGATTACTTATACTATTGTACAAAAACACGAAAAAGTTTTTGATCGTAACTGGTTTCGTGCAAGGACGAAAAAGTATTCGATCGTAACTGGTTACGAAGCCTGTTTCGTACGCGGCCGAAACCAAATTTTAAGGTGTTTCCAACGTGTTGTGTGTGTATGTTACGCGATTACTCCGCCAATTGTGGACCGATTTTCAAAATTCTTTTTGTATTCGATAGAGTATACTCCTAGGGGGTGGTCACAAGGTCTGATGATGGGATCCCATGAAAATTGAGGGAAACACTAATTAAATACCTTTAATACACTAACTAAATTCTTTCACTATAAAGATTTCATTCACTAAAAAGTTAAAAATAAAAAATATTTTACAAAAAATAAAAACGACTTCAAAAACACTGAAAAGTTAAAAAATATAAGAATAGGTACAGACAACATCACACTTCTATATTGAAGTCGGTGCCAAATTTTAAGACTTTCTAGGAGTTCATCGTTTAGCACCGACTTCAATATAAAAGTGTGATGTTGTCTGTACCTATTCTTATATTATTTTTAACTTTTCAGTGTTTTTGAAGTCGGTTTTTATATTTTGTAAAATATTTTTTGGCAACAGCTTTTGTTTTCTATAACGATTTGTTGCCGCCTATTGAGTCTTCGTTTGCTTATTTTCTTATGGAAATATTCCTTCATAGGCGACGATTTCGTTATCGTTATATAGTGTTTGTCGCGTAGGGTTGCGGCGCGTGCCCCGCTAACGAGCAACTATCTCCGGGCGCAGTTCCCACGGCGCGCGTCTACAAGGAAGCAATAAAGCTATACCTTAACTGCGCACACCATTACCGATTGTAACGGGGTTCTGGCCTGATAGAATCGACGTCGGTCGTGCGACGCCGCGATGTGTCAATAAAGTCTTATCGAATCTCCGAGTGGTTACCAACCGCCTGTCGCCGCTGAGGCACCCTTCATTGCCAACCGCCCGCCGCCGTCTTAACGGTTCAATGTCTCTTGCTTGTAAGAAGACTGACTGTTATTTGAAACGCGTTTTTTTTTCTACGATTTCGCAGTACTTTTTGTAATTGGAAACTTTGAAAGTGTTGTAAAGTCAATGCTATTACGATTATCGTATTTCGCGGGTGTTTCGTTTTGTTGTGGCGTTTTTTATTATTTGTGTTTATGTGGAGTAAAAATATATTTACCATTATTTGCAAACTTTTGGGGTAATTATGTGAATCACATCACATTTAAAATAGTTAAATAAAAAAACATTTACATTCTTGTTTTTTCTTAGAAATTTTGACTATAAATAAGCTAACTGACTCAAAAAATATATAATTTAATATTGAGCACAGTTTCTATTAAAATTAACTTATTTGGTTCTTTACGTTAGTAGTAATTGTTACTTAATTATGACAAAAGCTGTCGAGCTCGGCGCTTAGCAACGCATTTAGCGATATATCCATACTTCTATACTATCCATACTTCCATACCGAATATTATAAATGCGAAAGTAACTCCGTCTGTCTGTCGCGCTTTCACGCCAAAACAACAACTGATTGAAATGAAATTTGGTACATAGATAGTCTATAGCCTGAGAAAGGACATAGGATAGCTTTTATCGCAGAAAATCACTCCTTAAGGGAGAGAAATGTGGAAGTTTGTATGAAGAATCAATATGAACCGATTAAGATGAAATTTGATATGGCGATAGTTTGAGTTGTGGTAAAAGGATAAAAAATCATTCCTTAAGGGTGTAAAAAGGGTCCCTCCCCCCCTTTTTACACCCTTTTGGATTCGTAAAGGGAATCAATAAAAAAAAACCGCCACACGGACGAAGGCGCTGGCAAATGCTATAGTATATAATATACAAGCTGTGCCCGCGATCTAAGTTAAGCCATCATAATTGTAAAAAAAAATCTTGAGAGGGCCACCCTAATCACCTAGGTGTATAAAAAATAGCCTACGACCTATTTTCAAATGTACCAAATATACACAAAAAAACCATAAAAATTGATCAAGCCGTTTCGGTGGAGTTCTATAACAAAAACGGTGACACGAGATTTATATAGATATCTTAGAAAATGCTCGATAACGTAAATTCTAAAAGGAAACAAGTATTTAAAATTAAAATTTGTTATTATTTAATTTTAATATAATAATAACAAATTTTAAGGTCTCGGAAGTGACAGCTGTAAACATGCAAAGGAAACATTGTGTAGACGCCAAACGCCAATAAAAATTTTTTTCATGATTTTTTTAAAATTTGTTGACTGTACAAGTCGGTAAGTGAAATATCTACTAAAGTATTTACTTCCACAAGAATAAGGTCTTAATTTGAACTCGACCGTCCTTTAAAAGTCTAAAGATAAAGAATCAATTTAATTATCGATTCATTACAATATGCAATTTGATCCCCGATATAATCAAGCTTTTTATATATTTTCACGCAATTAGTGTTTGCTCTTGTATCAAACAAGATTATACAATTTACTTGGTTCGCGAATTGCGGGGTCGATGGCCGTAAGCAACTACAGTATTCCGTTGTAACTTGCATTGTTCGGTGTCTGCAATCCGTGTGAAAATTGCAATCTAGGTTACCTACTCTTCGACGGCATTATGGCCACTGTACATACCTGCCTCGGCACTGGTAATATTCATACGTCTATAATTTAAGTAATGTGTGCAAAGAAAGCGTCCATTGTTCGACGTACACATTAACCAAGATTACTTCTTGCACTCGTTGTGCGCCTACATTCGATGCTATCTCCTGAATTCCACTTGCGATATACATAATTAACAGACGTTCACTTGACTATTCATTACTGGCAATTAATTCCCGCGGGTTGTGCTCCGCGGCGCTGAGATCGACCTCGTGGGAAATTAAACTGCGCGGGCCGTCTTCTGCCGCCCGCCGCCGCCGCCGCCTCGCGCCCTACCTCGCGCCTCTCTTCACATATGAGAACACTTTCTCTCGAGCTGATTTCCCGATTTTTCTAGATGCAACTTGATTGCACTCTTCACGCGTAAGCTCTTCACAACAATCTTCCTAAACTTCTTAAAATGTTCTGACACTTTCCTAAACTGAGACGTTATAATCTTCTTTGTGTCACATACCTACTTGGATATGTCTAATCTAAATAATACACCCAGTTTGTATTGAAATTAGTTTGTGCACCTTGTTACGGGCCTACGTAGGCGGCTCATTAAATATGGAGTTGTAATCAACGTGCCGCTAGCCGAGAGCCTCACACCGCAGGATATTTCATGCTTTTGGTCCTAATGCCTCACCTGCCTACGTGCATGACTTAATTAATAAAAATAGTCAACACGAGGACTCACCCCGGTCACTCGTGATTTGGTCAGTCTTATAGCGTACAATTCCTCGCTAATTTTTAACAAGCTAATTGTTACCGGGTGTAACGAAATACCGAAATAATATTTAAAGATTAACAAAAAAAAATGTTTTATGACTATTTTTTGTATTTTTATGTATATGATGCCTACTTTCGATTTAATACACTTAACAGTTAAGCTTATTAAATCGAAAGTAGGCATAAAATTAAAATACAAAGAATAGTCATAAAACATTTTTTTGTTAATCAACAACGTTAAATATTATTTCGGTATTCCGTTACACCCGGTATTCTCACTCGCATTTTCCTAGTTGACGAAAAGGTTAAAATAACCAAAAATTGTTTTGCAAAAGTATGCTTCTATCATTACCTCAGATTGGAATAATAGCAATAGCCGTTATATATTCTAAACAGCAACGCTTTCGCTTCTTTGCGGAAGGTGTAGGCAAATGTTGCAACGAACAAATAGACAACTGCCGTGAATCGGATCGGAATCGCTCAGCCGCGCCCGATTGCGCCGCCACGCCTCGCTGGCCGCGGAGAAATTGAGGTATAAGAACTGCTGGAATAACCGCCTCGGCCAGCGACGACTTGCGAAACTTAACACCGCTTTAATTGTCCTATAACCCCAAACCGCGGAAATTCACGGCAACGGTAATTTCGACGCGCATGAACACTGAACTGCGACTAATTATACGTTGTGGAAAGTTAGCCAAGGAATACTCTTTGTCGGCAACCAAGGGAAAACATTTGCTCAAAGAACGATCACTGTAAGCCTGAGGGCGCTCTGCTTAAGCCGGCCTCATCGTCCGGGACACGGTTATGAGATTATTCTCGCTTTGACGGCCTGCCTCCACTGCATGCACACTATATTGCTCTTTTAAGGACACTTTTTCTCGTTAACATTTGCTCTACATTTTTATGGCTGTTATTTTGAGACTGACTGTGTGCCATTCAAGTTAATAATTTACTCTCCTCTTCATAATTTTCTTTTTAGTTTCTCATGCTTTTTAGGAATGAGTCTCTAAAAGGTACTAAAAACATAATCACATTTTAAATCTGCCCCATATGGGAACATCTTAAAATTATCCGTTTTGATATGGAATTATTATGCATTCATAAAAGGTTTCCCGTATCTGCGTAACATTTTAATGGTTAACTACTAAAAGCATGTAGTTAACAATGAGTTGAGTGATGCTTCTTTCCTACGATCTCTCTGCCTATGAATATTTTGCACAACTTCCTCTTCGCGGAGTCACGCAAGGGGCTGTTGTTACAAATCAATCGATTGTACCGTTGGATTCGATGATCGATTTCACGTGTTTGCCTCTGAAGGAAATGCAGTAAGATGTGTTGAGAGTAATTTGTTCGTCGCCGCCGCCGCCGGTGCTCCGGAGATAACAGCCGTTATTGGCCGCGGCGCGCCTCCGTCTTCGCTGACTAACGCTTATTAAACTTCAACAACGCTCCCGCTGATCACTTCACCTTCTTGTTAACTCTCTAAAACTTAGATTAATCGTTCGTCCGCTCTCGTTTGTCTAGCTAGCTGCTACTTATTTCAACTCATTAATGTTGTGTTGAGTTTAAATTTTTTGTACAAAATTCGAGTTTTCTTTTTTTTGCAAAATTTGTCTGATGCTTGTGTGCCAATTTACATGCTGTTGTGGCAGTGAAAAAGCATGTGTAAAGAAATGCAGTTCAAATGATCCTTGGTTCATATTGTTAATGCAGTCATAAGAAGATACTCATAGATGTGTTTAGTATTTTTTTATTTTATTTAGAGGACAGCGACATTACACAAGATCTAGAAACATAAACCAAAATGAATTCCCTCCATATATAAAATTTTTAATGCTTTTTGTGGCTGTGAAGTGTGAACTGTATTACAAAAAAATGGTCAGTGCATTGAAATCGCAATAAGTTATATTACTTATTATTGGCATTTAAAACACACAAATAATTGTAAGAAATTTATGTTTTCGTATAACAAAATCCACGTATGATCCACGACAACCAATTCGCACGGTTCGATGTGCGTGTCGCCTTGTGCATGTCTGTTTTTGTCCTTGGTGGGAAACGAATGGTAATGTGTGTTTGTCTATTGTCAATGCCTTTTTGTGTAACTTTCTACCTGTCACCGTTGTCTTGTAAGCAATACAGAATACTAAAGTTGCCAATGTATGTGAAACTTCGTTTTTTACTCGGACGATACTGGCTCGTTTTCCACGAAACCTCATTGATGCAGTTATACAGCTTCGTAGTTTTCCTTTTTTTAGGCCCCCAAAAATTATTATACTTTTGTCAGTTATGTAAGACTTTTTAACCGAGTTCAAAAAAGAAGGAGGTTCTCAATTTGATGCGTATGTTTTATCTTTTTTTATTTAGGAGAAGAGGTTTATCGCAGGATCGGCAATGCGCGTGCGATACCTCTGGAAATTGCAGATATCCCTAGGCTACGGTGACTACTTACCATCAGGTGGCCAGCTTGCTTGTTGGTCACCCTAGTGGTAAAAAAAAGTATGCGAAATGTTAACAATCTTTCTATTAATGTTTTCTTTTTATTCAAACAATATAAGTAAGTTGAAGTAACTTGTTAAGTACTTATATGTTTAATTCAGATAATAGCTGTACTTACCTACTCTTTGTTTAAATGAACTACCCAGCAAAAGTTGAATGCACCATAGTTGCTTTCTAAATAAGACTAGCATTGAAGCTGTTGATTCAGGGTGTGTTGCTACCCCCGGCACATGAAACGTTAGCGCCGTCGCCGAAGCTCGCACGCACAATGGACCGTGTGTTTGCTTGACCGCCTCGCCCGCGTTCCCTATTTAACCACTTACTATAATAACACCCGCTATTGCTGTTGTTTACTACTACTCAGACTCCTGATTAAAATTCGAAATTGTTTAATTATTTCATGTACGGCTTTTATAAAAACTAACATTTCGTCTCTTAATTATATTCTATACTTATCCTTTCAGAGGGGAATTATCAAAAATTCTTGTTGCGCTAACTTCTTCCACTCATTCAAAATGATTCGATATAAAATAATAGGCCTTATTTTATATCGAATTATTTTTTATATCTATGATTGAATCTAGTATGTATCCAACTTATGTACGTACACATGTAGGTACTGGGTCTATTCAGTATAATTCGCTAATTTATTAAACATAAATGTATGCAATAAAAAGGGATAATATTGTTTCATATAAAGAATTGTGAGTATATCAAAAATTAGTCCTATTAGTCAATGTCCCTCTATATATTTGTCGTTGGATCCACAAAAGGATTTGTACCCGACCCGCGGGAGAATGAGGATTTCCTCTGTCACCATCGGCAGATCCTAGCTTAATCTGGAACCCCAGATTAATGAGATGGCTCTTGTTTACGCTCGAGACTTCACAGTGTTGTGTTACAGATTTGCTGACAGGAATATCTTAATATTGAGCAATGATATCGGTGAATTCAAATATTTAAAAAAAATTATTTTAACTTCTCGGCCACAATGTTCCTATTAATAACTAATCTTGTAAGCGCTATTATAGTCTATTGTTGTTATATGAGAGACACAATAAACACGTTACTAAATTACGCTTTCGTGAATGAACGGTATAGTGCTGCCCTTTTTCTAAATAGCCCTTTGAACTAGGTAAACTGTTGATTGACAATACAATTGGGACGGAAATTTACAATGGAGCACGTAGAATAGAAACATTACACGTTTCATTTCACGTGTCGGATTAACTCGGATACGATACGAGGGTGGAACGATTAGGGCGGCGCTCATTTTTATTCATGATGGTAAAAAGTATAAACACTGTATCGTGACATTTTACTTTTAAAATTCCTTGACACGGCGATGACTTCATTATCCATTTTTTATGCGAACTGAGTTGTATGAAAATGGCAGCGTGATTAACAAGGCCCCACTGTCGTGGCTCAATTCCCCTCTCGATCTTATGGCGACAGGGTGATTTGCTTGCTTTGGTTGATGCCTAGAGCTTTTGGATCAGCTACCTAGCTACCGACTAGCGTCAATTTCAGATGAGATGTAGACCCAGAGCTTTTCTCATATCATCATCATCATTTTCGCCAAGAGGCGCCCACGCCCTCTGTTTGACATAGACCTTCCCCAAGGATCTCCAAACCGATCGGTCCGATATAACTAAATTAATAGGGCCAAGAAATTAGGTCATGCTATAGAGCGCTTGACAGTTGGGTAGGCAGGTAGATATATAAGTACATAATATTCTATTATTTTCACCATAAAATTTCAATGTACCGTCCGCCAATAGTGACATTTAAAGTTCATGTTGATATTTGCATGGGGTGAGCTCCGTCGTTCCGTGACGACGCCGTGCTTTATTTTGTGACATTATAATTTTGCTTTGTTTATTATACGTGTAAACAGCTAATATCAACTACACTACAAGTAGTTCATGTTGTCAGATACAAATAGTTCATAATATCACCGATTGAAAAGTTTCCCTGATTATCATGGCTTCAGTAAATAAAACTAAATAGGCTGTAGTTACCATAAAGCTTTGGTACATAAATTGTTGTTGTAATTGTAGAGGAGTCCTACAAGTTCTTGGATTACATTTGTCAGTACAGTGGTTTTAGTTTTGCGGTATTTTTACAGTGCTGTTTGACAATAACGTTTTACGGACACGTGTTGCGTTCAGCCATTAAATAGATATTATTTTCAATACAAAAACAATGACCTACTAAGTTAGCACGTGTTCATTATGTTTATTTTTTATTAGTCAATTTCCAGCTAGCTAGTATTGACGGTGATGTCCGCTTTACATGTGACATCTCAGTAGCTTCTTTATCTTCTCTTATAAAATATGTATTTGTGATGAAAAGTCCAAATACAATCGTCAAAATGCATTAATAATCCTGTATGTATTTCTAATGCGTTCAATTAAAATTTAAAAAAAAATTGTAGCTGAAATCTGAATAAAAGTAGAGGAGTACATTACGTAAATGTATGCGGAGTACGCTCTCGTGGTATTTTTGTCAAGTAATACTGTGAGCTCGGCCGGATAGATTTTAAGGATAATAGACTGTTAAGCCGGTGGCACAATCGCACTAATTCCGTGTTGGCTTCAGATTCGCGCTGCCTAATTAGCCGACCGTTTGCGCCGACCTCAGTGCAGCCGGTCAAAGGACACGCCGCTCATTACTCGCTGGTGCCACAGTTCATTTTTGGTTTTTGTTGTTGCGTTTTGTTGTGTGATGCTTTAAATTTGTGAAAGTCGAAATTTTGGTTTACGACCGCGGAAAAGTATAAAGATAGGGCGAAGGCAGTCACGGAATAGACACGACGGGGCAGTGCGATGTTCGCGGAAGGCGCGATAACATCGCGTGAGACGGGCGCGGGCACGCTCCGGTGCACGCGGCACGCCGCCGCCGCGCCGCCCGCCCGGCCGCAGCGCCGCCACCACCACCGCCGCCATCGCGCCGGACGATTCGTTACGCTGCGTTAATAGTCACTGAGCACGCCACACTTGACTATCTTTACTGTTATTCTCACTAACCCACTGCTATCAATTTATAAGAGACTTCAAATTTGAGAGTCGAATATTTATGCTTTGTCATAGAAGTGACTTCTTACTAAGGAAATATTTTGTTTGCCGGTCTAAATTGATATGTGTGTTAGTTAATGATCATCAAATGAGATCATATCATAAACAGTATTCGTGTGATTTATTTTCGCTCAAGTCGTCGTTTCGCTTATTATTATGTGCAAAGTTAAAACATCTTACAAATCATTTTACGTATTTGATTAAGTAAGGTGAAAATAAATATTTTATTTGGTCACGCACACACAAATAGATACACATAATGTGAACAAAATATGAGAAACAAACAGAGAAAGAACTATTTATAAATCGAGATAAAAAATACAGAGAAAGAAGAAACTGATTGCGCCCAACCAAAAATAAAAAACACTGCCTTAGCTAATGCATTTGTTACGGAGTCGCAAAAAGCGCAGATTTTTAGAGTCATATTTACTGCCATTTGTTTCATATTTTATTTGAAGACTCCACTTAATCATTAGTCGGCTAGTGAATCTGGCCGAATGATCTGAATTGATCAAATTAAAGGGTCAAAGAAATCTTAGTCGTGTACTCATTTATGTACTTCAAATCTTATTTTAAGCACATGACACCGAAAAAATGACTATTTTACACTTACATAGCTATAAATATCATGAGTCTTATGATTTCCGGAGGTTGACGTACCCCGTTTTGTGAAAACGCACACGACAAGCAAGCCTTGTGTCGTATGTAGTCTTAAATGTTTGGAACAGAACCTATTCTTTTGGACAACTTTTTCTGATACTATTGAAACTCCCTTAATTGTAATTAATGTGTTTCATCAATAAAGCAATTACAATAATGTGATAATGAATGGCCTTTATACGTGCGCGCGTGGCTCCCAAAAGCGTGTAACTGTATACGGTGGGCGTTTGTTAACAGGCAGATGGTCGCCGTATTATCACTGGACTTTGATTAAACTTAATTAACTGAAGCCATTTACGCGTGGCGGGCCGTGGTCGGGGTGCGGCCAGCCGACGACGTGGCGTAGCGTCGCGTAGCCCGATGCGATGCTGTTCATTGCGTGTCGCGTCGCAACCGCTGGCGGGCTTCGCGTATGCCTTCGTCACTGACTTTAGTTTACTCACACTTTGTAGCTGTGATTAGCCTATCTAGCATCGACAATAATTGGTATCTTTCAAGACAAGGAATTTCGGACAGTTCCCCCGCCAATTGATAGGGCCGATAGTTCGGACACTAGATTTATCGCGCGGCCGCACGCAGCTGGCGCTCTGCCCGCTGCCCTCGCGCCCTTTTATCGCCGCCGAGTAAAACACGCCCGTCGCGTTAATTTGTTTGTTCTGACGCGGTCGACCTAATGAATCGCCCCGGGCTTCAGAGTTCAGACCCGTGTCCGCGGCCCGGACCAAATTAAACGTTTACCATCCCCGAATTGTTACGAGCCAACGTATAAATCTTTAATCATTTGATTTTTGACCAATCCTAATACCTTGGCCCTTGGTTGGCCTTGATTAAAACAAAACTTCAAGGCAAAGATAAACTGAAACGGTTTTGCAGTTTCAGTTAAATACGTAACATTTGGGATGGCGATGACGTAAAATCTGGAGCGTACTGATTTAGAGCAAGTGAATCAGCCGTTCTCAGGTGAGGTCGCATTCCTACGCGGGCCGCCCTACCTGCGCGCCCAAAATAATCTTAACGCGCACTGCTGTGCTGATCGTGCGCCCAACACATTATATTATTTCCAATTCTATTTCTATTTCTTGTTAATTATTGTTTTGACTTGAATAATGTCTTAGTTTATAAGCATCGTGCGGACTAACCTTTACTTATAAGATAAACATATTACACTTAAATCGGACCGATGGTTGTTCGCGGTTTGCGATCCTCTCATCTTGATTAAATGGCCCCTTGTATTTTTCACGAAATGTTATAAAAACCAATTTATCACATTAATAACATTATTATCATCCTAATGTTCATCTTATGTTACCGCACCTTCTTACGCTGTAAACGTTTTCTTCGTTTTGTTTGGTTCACCACTTAATTAGGTACCGCTCGTAAAACTGTCTTCCTCATCTTATATTTACCGCGTTTGCCCTTTTTATTATCCGATTACATGGGCCGCACGGTTTGCAAAGCGTGCGCTAGCGCGAGGGGAGCTGTTTCATTTGTTTCTTAAGAAATTACTTTAGATTCCCTTACAGTGCCCACGAGCGTATTCTCGGTGTTTGCTGAGCGTGTAGGCAGGTCTTAGCTCTGGCGAAATAATACATCAATTTATAATTAGCTAAGATGTGTTGTTTTTGCCGCGTTCGATGTCAAATCATATAATTAATGTTCACAGCGATATGATTACCTACCGCTCTGGTCCGGGCTTATCAGCTTAGTCCGTTGGGAGAAATTCGAGCTACACAACACAGATAGTGATACATTTCCACTGCGCTAGCAGATGTACCTGCGTAATGTTTGCGAGCTGTGCGCGGCGTGTTTTCAACGATTTAATAGAAATGAAAATGCGTCGAAGAGCGTTTGATGATCGGGAAGAGCTGCGGATGACGTGCAAGGATAGTGTGGCGTTGCAATTAGCAGGGCACTCGACACGTCGCACCACACAAACCATTGCACGGACTCCACTCATGTGTCGCCGCGCAAATTAAAACTCAACACTCGACCAGATCCTCGCCCTCTAACTGAAATTTGTTCATCGAATAAATCGGATAAAGCACAATAAAATTAATTCGTTCACGCGAATACCTGAGATTTAAATGTAAAATTTGAAGTTCAACCAAATCAAGTTGACGCGAGACTGTGATCACTATGTTCTCTACCCTTAAAAGTTTTCTTGCCTCGAGTTGTAGTGTTCTCTCCTTGTACACCGCCAAGTAAGTCATGTCATTATCTAATGGTCCTTTATTTGAAACCAAACTATCATTTACATTGACTTAATAGTGAATGTATATATGCAAACGTGACTTGCCTTAACTAATAAGTCAGTGACGTCGTACTAGCTAGTGTATGTATACATATTGAAATGACACTATACAGTTAATAGAAAGTAACAAATATCAAACCTCACAATACGAGGAATACTATCTTATCTGTTGTAAGAGTTCTTATGACCTTGTTCGGTAGCGACGTAACCTTCGTCGATGCATGTTCTGAAGGGGAGAGAGCACGAATTGGTACTTCACAGTAAAGCGCGGATAAAGATAAAGAGGGAGACTGTACCAGGCTTGTGTGCTTGGGTAAGATATGGCATTGAAATTACCTGGTACCGTGACTTTACATCCTAAGTCACAAGTTGGCAACGTACACTGTGGTTCGTGTGGGGTTTGCAGTTTTGCTGCGAATCTCACAGGAGCCACCACTTACCATCAGGTGGGCAGTTTGCTTGTTTGTCAACTTAGTTGCAATAAAAAAGCGCATGCAAGAGGCATCGCAGATTTGTTGGAACCTTGCCTCTAAATAACCGCACAGAGTCCGACAGGCGTGAAGAATGCGTACCGCATTTCCCATTGCAGCTTTTAAAAATGCACTGAATAGGTCTTAAAATAATTTTACATAAAATTTTGTGCCGGTTTGGTAAAGAAAGGGCCTTTTCTTTCGTTAGTGTGTATCTAGCCGAGTGTAAAATACTAAAACTTGAGATTTGTGGCGAGGCCCATCTGGATCGGAGGTGTAGTCCCGCGGGTGCGCCTCTTTGTAATTGAGAGCGCCCGCGGGCCGATAATTGTGGCTGCCCGCGAAGCAGCGCGCCGCCCGGCCGCCGCGCCACCTAAATCATACCCGTTACTCTCCATTACCACATAATGCCAAACTGGCTCCGAGGATTTTCCCGTTGTTCGCTCGATCTCCTCCAACTTTCTTTCGTTCAGTTCGCGTTCGTTTCTCCATTAAATATTAATGGTCTATTAAATTCCTAACATAATGCTATCGTTGTTGTGTATAGACACTACAAGCGGTTCATTCTACGTTATTTAAATATTTTTGTTCTTTTACTGAAAATGCTACATGATAAAATATTTGTACATATTGTCCTTAATCAAGCTTTGATTGATAATCGGTCGTCACCATATAACAGATGTAATCACAGCTTCTTTGCAAAATGTGATCAATCCGTTCATATATGATTTTTAAATTTATGTGAAACCATAAGCAAAGCGCCATAAAAAATCCTGTGATCCCACGTCATTTTTAAAATCAGCACGTATTAAAAAAAATTACAGAATACATCTGATAACTTATGATTAAATAATGATTAAATAATATAATGTTATGAATTGGTTATGAACGCGTTTAACATAGGACTAACGACAAATGACAGGACTTAATTGTGCGGTTAGGCCAAATACCAAAAGCTCAATGATGTAGGTAGATGTCGTGGCCATATCGTAAAATTGACAATTTCATGATATGATTTTATTTCATGAAATGGCCAACTAAAAATAGAACCGACTTCAAAAACACTGAAAACTTAAAAATAATATAAGAATAGGTACAGACAACATCCTACTTCTATATTAGAATGTTTTGAAATTTGTCACCGACTTCAATATAGAAGTGTGATGTTGTCTGTACCTATTCTTATATTATTTTTAAGTATTCAGTGTTTTTGAAGTCGGTTCTATTTTTTGTTAAAAAAAAATATTTTTAACTTTTTATTGAATGAAATCTTTTTTGTGAAAGAAACCCTAATTTAAATTAGTGTTTTCCTCGATTTTCTATGGGATCCCATCATCAGATCCTGACCATGGGACCACCCTTGCAGTATACTCTATCAAATACAAAAAGAATTTTGGAAATCGGTTTAAAAATTACGGAGTTATGAGGTAACAAACATAAAAAAAATACAACCGAATTAATAACCTCCTCCTTTTTTGAAGTCTGTTAAAAATAACCACATCGTTTAAACGTCAACGTTTAATTATATGTTTATCCACGTTTGGCCATATCGTTAATGTAGTGTTCATGATATCCAAGGCTCAATAAAAATTCCAAATAAGCATGATATTCGCTCGCTCCGCTGTATGTGGTCACAAACATAATATCTAACCTAACCTTACCTACAGATTTCATTTATCGAAACAATTGCCCGCCGCTATGATACATCACCGAAACAAAACGATATCAGCGCATCGAGCGGTGAATAATGTAATTATATTACGATATGATCACCAAATTTTTGGCCATATCATGAAAGCCAAACGTAGCTGTCCATATCCTTAAACGTTTGATTGTTCATTGATCCGGCAACATCACATCATGATGTGGCCAGACGATGTTGGCCACTTCATGAAATACAATCATTTCATGAAATGGTTGGCCACATCGTGAAGTGGTAAATTTTACGATCTGGCCACGTCATAGATATATTTGTCCATTGCATTCATAGAATTGGAGTTTTAATATGAAAATGTCGCTTATACGCACTGGGCACTTTTGATTTTAAATATACCTGCATGGTGTAAAATTTCAGAGTGATACCTTTTTCGCACGATGATATTCTAAAATTGAAAATGTACAGCTTTTAAAGATACATTGAACATTAATTAATTAAAGCAAACTTTTACTTCATGAATAAACAGCGAATAAGACCGACCAGTTACTAAAGTGAAATAATATATGAATATGTTCGAATAATATATGAATAATATCATTCGAACAAAAACTTGAATGTCATCATATAACTAAAACCTCACCAGTACCCAGTTTCGGTATAACCGTAATTATAATGGCGAACTGCGTATGTGTCGAATCGAATGCTTGCCCAAATACGATATGACATATGACAAACGACGTCTTAAGAATAACGAATGGCGTTTGTGAACAGTAGCGTGTAATCCGCATAACGGACTATATTTTGTTGAAGGCGCTAGTTTTTATGTTAGAATGCCTATGGGGTGCGACAGATTACACTACTTGTCACGATAGGGACGTCAATATTGTAAAGACATGCGAAGTTTTTAAACAAACTTTATCCGCCTATAAAACAGAAAGAAGGTGTGCGGTAAAACGATCGCGTGACTTAGCGCCACAGTAGAGCGTCTGAAATGCCTTGATTAGAGCGAAGAGTTTTGTTCCTTCGCCAACACAAGGTGTTGCCTCAGAAAAAATGCCACAATTTTTTACGTATCTTTAGAAAGCTACCTATATAATTTTATAGGAGACCTTTCTTTTCGCATTATGTTGTTTTTGTCATAAAGACGCTTGTCATAAATCAGTAGGCACAATCACCGTATAGCATAATATTCTCATAATTGTTTCTTGGCATCATTTTTATGAGGCTTGTTTATCTAAAGGCATAATATTATCTTTCAGATTCATATCGACAGCTTTGTCAAAACGTCATTTTTCTAAATGGTCCAGCCTTTAAAATAAAGTTCCTTTAAAAACAACTACTTCCCAAAATTATAACTAATTGCCAAAATGAAATCCCTGGTTTGTTTTGGAATAAAATTCTAAAGTATTTTTATCCTGCTAGTTTTGTATGCAGGTTTTAGTGACAAAAACGAATTGTTGAAAAACCGGCACCACGTAGTCTTGTTTGCCCTAACCCTAGAGTACAACTTAGAACTGCGAAGGCGCCCGGGGGCGTGGTGGCCCGCGTGCTGAGGAGTTAAGTGGTCTTAAGGTACGCCGCCAAGCCGTGGCTGTAGTGGTAAGCCTTAAAACCACCTGCGACGATGAGTACGCATGGGACCACCGGAGTCTCGTAGCCGTGACAGAAGCCATGCATGCCTGCTTGCTTGCATGTTTGCTTGCATTCCTGCTGTCATGCCTGCTCACATGATTGCTTGCATAACGTATGCAGAGGCGTCTTTACCTATGGTGCAGGGTGTGCGTTGCCCTTGGGCGCCGAGGTCTCAGGGGCGCCGCCGAGCGCCACTCGGCACTCAGCACGCTTACTAGAGAGCGCTAGGGTAAAAATTGCACCCAGGCGCTACGTGAGCTAGATGCCTCTGAGCGTATTCTAGGAAAAATGTTAATTTATTAGGCTTTGAGAAATTCTGCGTAAACGTATTATTATTTGTGATTAATAGCTTTGAAAAGTAATGCGTTAAGTTGTTCTGTGTTTTGACTTTATGGATTTTTCAATACATATGACAAACAATTTTCTGCCACAATATAATATTAGGATTATCAACATTATGCTTCCTA
Source organism: Schoenobius gigantellus (assembly GCA_963935595.1). NCBI lineage: Eukaryota > Metazoa > Arthropoda > Insecta > Lepidoptera > Crambidae > Schoenobius > Schoenobius gigantellus. Next base: position 12,038,742 of record OZ012544.1, on the reverse strand, counting down.
ATTATTGTGCGTTGTGATGATAATTTCCATCGAAATTATAAGATATGATTTTATGACAACAAATTTTATGGCTATAATTAAAGAGCTCATTTTATAGTCTGAAACTGGTCTGGTTACAACTATTGCTGCATAACCAATAAAGGTACGAATGTGCATGCACCTCGCTTAGATCAAGTGGTACCATCGGTTAGCTGGCACTATGAACGTTGTCGTGAGGCGTGACGTCAGTCCAGGGGTGGTGCCAACGTAGAGACATGAAGATCGCGAAATTGATTGCATGTTATCTGATGCGGCACGGGTTCTTCGCTAGCGTTTAATACGGGCGGCGTCCGCGGCTTGGCACGCGATGCTTTTGACAGGAGATGGGCCGTGCCCGCCGCGCCCCGCCGATCCCACCCGAGGTTGTAATTACCACGCGGCCCGTGAACAGCAGCGACATCGCCGGCTGAAGTTACGACGATATAATTACATAGCCTACACCAGGCGATTCATGTGCGTTAGTTTAATAAACCCTTGCTCCTGTCCTAGAACATAATGCGCCGCCCAAAGTAAAATTACATAATAAATAATACCAAAACTAAAGTAGACGCGCTCGCGCCTTACAAGACGACAGCTGTGCGAGCATAGACTATTATCAATCGATATAAACTTATCGATCGACAAAAGCATCATGTCTTTTTCACTGCTTAAGAATATCTGTCTTTATCGATTTTTGTTGAGTTTGTCGACCTTAGCTGTCAAATTTTGTTTATCGAGAGTTCCATGCTGGCACCCCAGATGTGACAACAAGTCCGCATAACACTCAGCGCACGTGGCAGGCGCATATCAATTAGTCAATTTGTATAAAATACCGACAAGTAGTCGTTTCCATTTAATATGAATATTGAAATTTGATTGCTTGTAAATTAAAACTGTCGAATTGGTTTCTTTTGATCATTAGTTGAAGTGTCGATGGTGCAACACGAATTGAAATGGTTTGTTTTAATGGTTTGGGAGGGCGAGTAACGGTACCCCGTAATTTGATTGGCGGGAGAGGGCGCGGGTGGCGCGACCGGAGACCCGCGCCGCGCGCGTCCGAGTTGCGCTAATTGCCCCGCGCAATATAGAAACAATGACAAAACTTAGGACGGCTTCGCTTCGCCCACCCGCATTTCTCGACTTCTAGCTCTTTTATTTAAAATTCACTCACCCAACTTTCAGATTGTTATTCAACCGAGTTAGTTGTTGAGAGCAAACCTAGCTTGCACTTTGACTATTGAATTGCCAAACAGACTTTAAAACTTAAGAATGTTGTGATATTTAATGATTTAATAAGCTCAGTATTACTGCCTGCCTATCACTTTGAACGAGGTTTAACCGACGCGATAATTGATAGTGACGTATGACGGACGGACAGCACGAATATATTGCAACTCTTGGGAATGCCGCAATGCAACCTAGACTACTGGCATGCACGTACTCTTCACATATGTACTATATTACAATACATACATCCATTGTTCGACATTTTGGTAGTATAAGATCTTTTCCTATTTGCCTGAGAAGTTTATTTATACACGTTACTTGCAATATATTATTATAGTTCTTTTGCTGGTCACGCATATTGTTAACACTATTAAACTTAATTCACTAAACTAACTAGGTACCGCAAAGGTTACCTTTGTGTTAACAAAACAGCCCCAAACTTTTAAGGTTCGGTTAATACAGCTAGCGTTTTGTTGGTCTCCCTCTATTTGTCTTCTGACTCCGGCGAGGTGATTTGATGATTTCGACCTATTCAGCTTTCTAGTGTTGTGTTGACACAAACTGAGATGCTTATGACCGTTTTATGAATTGTTAATGGAGGTGGAAATTCGCTGAATTTAATGAATCTTATTTGTGAATGTCGAGTTTTTACACTTCTTTATGGTAATATTCTTTCTTTAGTTCTGTTAAGTGTAGACTTTCAGCGATAGAAACATACAAATGATGGCCTTATGATATCTAATAATTGTTTTAGCTTTTTTTGCAAAGGTGCAAAGTGTAGGTGTATTAAATAAAACTTATTAGCTCATAAGTGGGATGGATTGTTGTACAAATATTCTGCAAGCCTTTTTAGGGCGGGATTATCTGACGATAAGTTGACGAAACCGCCAGCTTGGTTGTGAGGTAGTGCTGCCCCGTTACGCCTGTGGCAAATCCACTCGTGTCGTCTACTAGGCTAAACCTTCCTCCGAAACCTCAGTTCAATTTGTGCTTCCATTCGGAATCAGGAAGTCCCTCTTCTACAACCGAATCCTCGTGGTACACGCCCATCGCTTTCAGACGTTGAGACTTCGCTATATAACCAGAGGCCTTATTCTGCTAGCGTTAATGAATATATGGCGTGTCACTAACGCGTCAATATCATTACTTTTTGAGAACGTTAATCGATAGCTTATTAAAACATTTGTCAGTTCGAATAACTTGCACCACGAAAAGCGTATAAAAGTGACCAAAGCGCAGTTTTATTGAAACGCTATCAAGACACGATAACAAAGTTAAGATTAGCAGAATTAGGCCTCAGGTTGTAAACTTGTAATCTCGTCTGTGGTCAAGGGTCTTCCTCCAGCGCCCGCTTTGCAGCCTCCTGCGAAATACGGTGCATGTGAGAAATATAATTGGCTATAGCCCGACCAGTTGGTTGGGCTTGCCCGGGCGCGTGGGTAGTGGAGTCGCAGTGTGGACCTTACCTAGCGCGCCCAAGAGGGCAGGGAGAACACCGGGGGGTTTTAGTGGGTAGGCCTGGCACTCTGCCCGGAGAGCCCCACACACGCTCGCCGTCTAGCCAACGGCGGGTACGGTGCGGTTACACATTTCCCCCCGAGAAAAAAAAAAGGCAGTCGACCGTAATGAAAAAAAAACATACTCGCCGTATCTTGCAAACACTCAAGTTTTGTCATCTACTGCTTTACGAATAACTAGTCGTTATTTTCTTTTCTTCGACGAACAGAGTACCTCGTTTATTTGCATCGAATATCCCCAATCGTAGGCTTATTGTGACAATACAGCACGATTATTATGTAGCTACTTTTTAATGTATCAATAAAAAAATGTCTCTACTCGTTTGGTTAAGGCTAAGGTGTAGGTTTACACGGTGTCGTGACCAGCAGCTGGTCATGTTTTTTTATGAGGAATTGTAATGGACGTGATTATTTACCCAATCTATTGACTAGTTTTTCTGTACTTGTATCAATCACCCTCGCGCAACGTGAATACAGCAATCTTGTTTAAACGGTCGATGGTGAAGCTCGTTTTCTCTGGCGGTCATTTAGTGAAACTAAGATCGTTTCTCTCGCGAAAGTCACACATCCAGTCTCGGCGTTGCTTATTTTCTTTAGAGTATAGGTTTGAAAATGTGCTGACGAATTCTTTTAGAATATGTATAGTAACACAATTTATTTTTTCATTTTCAAAACTTACTATGTACCTACACAGTAATTTGAATGAAAATAAAATGTAATCCGATAACTAACACTAGCTAAAAATATTTATATTTTTAAATGAAAATTATACCCAATCCAGCAAGGAGTAATAGAAAAATAAAATAATTTTATGACAAACGTCGAATGTTATGGTTAAGTGATATTGATTAGATGTGGTAGGTACGCAGGATGTAGGTGAGCGCGCGATGTGAGAGAAATGGTTTTTATTCGTGCGACACGTTCAGTCTTCGAACGAGTGTCGTCCTCCCGCGGGACACTGGCCGTACTTCCGAACGGAGATATTTATAGCCGCCCCAGAAGCCGCCGTTACCTAATGTAACGTTTTATGGTGGCCCTTATTACGGGGCCCCACTCACCTACCTGTCGTCTTCCTTACAAACGTACATCTCGTAAGAAATTTTATTTATTCAATCGTTCCACAACACAATTCTACATTTTGCGAGCCTTGCACAAATGAGAAAGTACACGAGAGTGTTCCGTAACGTGCTGGGATTTGGGGGTATGGTCACTGGTGGCTCGCAAACTAACCGACATCGAAGATATTCTTTGCAGCAATCGTAAATTAGGCCGTCCCCCCGGGAGAACCACCCATTTTAGCGCTTGGTGTGTACCGGCGCCGCATACGCTAATCGCTCCGCGTACCTCGCACCTCGTTTTCTGTGCATCTCCGAGTAATGGCCACGAGAAAGCCTCTATTGTTGCTCTAGCGATTTGTTATATTCCAACGCGCTTTTACTGGATACTTGCTTTGACTCGCGTAATTGTTCTTTCGAATCGGCGGTTTTGTTATGCGTAAAATGCTTTGTCACATAAATCCGCTAAATCGGCCACCTCCAAAGTCGTTAGACACAATTGCGTCATTGTTTAAATAATCTTAAGCCATTAGGAGACTTAATAAATTGTTAATATGAATGAAAGCTTCACAGTGCCTTATAATTCGGGTTTTATGTTCGATAATAGTAGGGAGTTAATATAGGTTGTGGCATTAAGAAACAAGAAGTGTCTCATGCGCAGTTGTTGGGTGTCAATGATTTGTGCATATTACAAAGAATGTAAAGTGTGCTAGGTAACCGTGTGAATGAGTGATGTAAGTTTATACGAGCGACGCTGGAAGCGGCACGGCATGTGAGCTACGCTCCGGTGCCCGCCCGGCCGTTCAACTCGATGTCGTGTTGTCTTGCCGCTGCTCGAGAACCATCACTTCCTACACTCTTCTAGCAGTTTTAAATTACTATAATTTTTCTATTGTTTCTTTCTTTGCGTATGTGTATTTTTGATTGCTTCAGCTAACATGTTCTTAATGAGTTTGTCCGGACTGATATATATTCGCGGAGCAAAGTTTCTGTAACTAAAACAACGATTGACTTCTTATATTATTTTAACCATAAGAGATTATTTAGAACTTCATGGTAGTTTTTTTAATGAATTTAGACTTTCACCTTAAGCGATTACGATTAACCGATATGCGGAATTTGCTAATTTTAAAATAAAATTAACAAAAAAATTAAATATATTAAATATTTCAATCATTTTGTCAAAACCAGCAACTTTTGTATTATAATTAAATTGCGAAATAGAAATTGAACATTTATTAGTTATAAGACCATAACAGGTAATTCTGGCACAGTCTGTGTATGGATATTACAAAAAAAAAATATATTACAAAAAATAATAACTGACTTCAAAAACACTGAAAGTTAAAAATAATATAAGAATAGGTACAGACAACATAAAATAATATACTCGTAAGAATAGGTACAGACAACATCACACTTCTATATTGAAGTCGATGCCAAACGATGATCTCCTAGAAAGTCTTAAAATTTGTCACCGACTTCAATATAGAAGTGTGATGTTGTCTGTACCTATTCTTACGAGTATATTATTTTAAACTTTTCAGTGGTTTTGAAGTCGGTTTTTATTTTTTGTATAATATTTTTTATTTTTAACTTTTTAGTGAATGTAATCTTTTTAGTAAAAGAAACCCTAGGGTTTCCCTCGATTTTCATGAGATCCCATCATCAAATCCCGACTTTAGTGATCTTGGGACCACCCCAAGAGTATACTCTATTGAATACAAAAGGAATTTTGTATTCAATAGAGTATACTCTCGGGGTGAGAATCGGTCCACAATTGGCGGAGTAATCGCGTAACATACACACAAAACACGGACACACCTCAAACTTTAAGGGTTTCTCTCGATTTTTATGGGATCCAATCATTAGATCCTAACTTTGGTGGCAATGGGGCCACCCTTGGAGTATCCTCTATCGAATAAAAAAGAATCATCAAAATCTGTTCATAAACGACGAAGTCAACCGCGCAACAAACCTAAAAAAAAGCATATACACGGTCGAATTGAGAAACCTCCTCCTTTTTTTTAGAAGTCGGTTAAAAAGAGGTAAATTATTCCGACAAAACTTCTATATCTCGATAACAATACAAAAAATCTGTTTATATTTAATTAGAAAAAGTGATTACATAGGTTTTATTTAAAAGTATATTGACATTCCATTTATTATGTTTGTTTACCCACAAACCGTATTATTTCTGTGTACACGTTAAGGCGACGTTGTTGTTGAGATAATGATTCAGTGTGACATACTTCGTGACAATTTTCGCCGTAAAGGGCTACTCTGGCACCCTTCGGATGACTCGGCGACCGCTCGTTACTGTCTCACCTGTCTTTCCCAACGCCCCGCACACACTAAACCATACACTTTTACTTCGTCACTAATGAACCTGCAACGTCTTGCTGAAACCACTGTAAATGTTCTCAAATCATCGAAAAATCGCGTTTTCTGTTGCTGTTTCACCCTTGCACGCGCACTCACTAATTACGTGCTCTGTGCCCAGCACGCAACATCTGTGTCTCCGTGGTTTCACATTGTTGCAGGAAATATGCATAGGATGTAAATAGACTTTTTACTTCGGCGCCAGCATTCATCCCAGTGTATTGTTCTTCGAAATTGCTCTCGGTAGAGTTTAGCTTTTCGGTGCCAGCTGGATTTTCCATCGCCCAGGATTTATTATTTCTCAACTATGCAATCTTTAAGGGTGATTTATTTTCTCAAATGTTTTCCAGTCATATCTCTACTTTACTATATCCTCACTAATATTATAAATGCGAAAGTGAGTTTGTTTGTTTGTTTGTTTGTTACTCTTTCATGCCTAAGCCACTGAACAAATTTTAATGATATATATAGAAATCCATAAGCCAACGGCGAGTACGGTGCGGTCACGCATTCCCCTCGAAAAAAGGGGACGCAGATGAAGTCGCGGGAAGCAGCTAGTATAAATATAAAGATGGTCTATACCGGGTGTAACAGAACACCCCAATAACATTTAAGGGTATGTATCCATCAGAAGAAGAGATTCTGAAGGAAAAATATTAGGGCTAACAAAACTGCTTTTTTCCCATACAAACTAAATAAATTATTTTTTGGTATTAAGTGCCGGCAGCCCTACGTAAGCATACGAGGAATACAATTCTGGCGTCTGTCACGTGTCATTTTGTGGTTAAATTTCTTCTGTGCTAATAGCTGATTATGGTTGTCACTCAAAAGTTTTTGCTTTCAGTTTAAAATCAAATAACTCTGAAAGTATTTGGAAAGGTCTCAGACAAGCACCGAAGGTCCATTTAGTATCTTACTTACGTGCCCCTTAAAAATGCCTTGCTATAATCAGTATAAATAGCGTCAACCTGAGTTCCATCATCCATACACCCCGTGATAAAATCAGTAAACTAAATCAAATTGGATACAGTAGATCTACCTGTGAGGAACCCATGTTGTTACTCACAAAAGTTACTGGAAAGACTGACTGTATAACTGATTATAGATAACGCGCTCGAATACTTTTGTCAGCCGATTTCTAAGACACAGCTTAGAAATCGGTCTATAGTTTTCCACCATGTCCCTTGTGCCTTTAGCTAAAACATGTGCACATCTTGTCAAGAACACCGTTTCAACAAGACGTTTTTAAACGCTTTTGCTTTTTGTACTCTGAAATAATTTTACGATGGGAAATTCTTTCCCACGGGAAAAATGAAAATAACGCGAGTGAAGTTGCGAGCGGAAAACGAGTCCTTTATTAGTTATTGTTTTTACCGTGATTGTCAAATTACACATACGACCGAATTACAATATTTAGTCTATCTCTGATGTCAAATACCTATCGCTAGTAACCGAAACCACAGATAGATAGAATATTGAAAGCGACCGATAGTAAAGTAACTGAACAACGTCGTCGATTAAATGTTTATAATCTTATCGGAAAACGGTAACCGGATGCCCGTTTTTGGGGTTAATTAATAAACCGGACTGCGGAGGCTTTAAGTTCTACCATAAAAAACCCAATCCCACAACCGATCAGAAATGTGCTGATGGAATGTATGGAAACGATTCTGACTTGTATTTGGCCAACTTTTAAACTGACGATGTCAAATATTTTATGTATGTTTTTTTAAAATGTATATTGGAGATTATAGAATGATCAAAGTAACTTACCTGTAAGTGAACTTCGATCATTATTATGCGATATTAACGCCTCGTCTGAGGGTGTCCCCAACCCTGTACCTTTTTTATATCTTGCCCACCCTAACAATAATGAAAATGTTCATTCTATTATACTCATTAACGCCTCGTCTGATAATACTATGTAGATGTTGAAAGTGAATGATTACAATAATGAAAATAACGATTTATTAGGGAAAACAATAACAACAGTCTTATAATAAATCACAATTAATATTTTAATCGTAATACTTATGATTCTAAGATACATTTGCTAAAGTTGTTTTCTACTTGTAATGGAAGATTATAAAATCTTGCAAAACTCTTTGACTTTTGTGTCCAGCCAGCAGTTAATTTAATTATATCAATACTAAGACCTTTTCTATTTGCACAAGAAGTAGCCGCATGACGTGTACTATGTGCGCTAAATAGAGTAGTGTCAATACCAGCTTCAAATAGAACATCCTTTATCCATCTACTAAGAGTATGTGTGGAGGCTGGTAAATGGGGTTTTTTGTAGCAAATAAATAAGTTTTTGTGATCTTTTCGTAATTCCTTTGTTATATTAAGATAATCACATAATGTTTTAGCAGGACAAATGCTTTCATTTTCCTTGAAAAAGGGTAAGTTTAGAAGCGGCTGTGACCTATTCAGTTTTGAGGTTTTTATAAATTGTGGAATCTTAATTTTAATGCCAGAATCAAATTTGCTAATATTATCAATTGTTATAAGAGAAAAGGTTTGTAGCCTCTGAGCAGTTGTCAATGCTAATAAAATTATCAATTTTTTAGAAATCACATCTAAATCAAGTTCAGTATTAGGGTAGAAATTAGACACAAAATCAACAATCACACTTGGATCCCAGGTCTCATTATATTTTGGATTATTTGGTCTTAATCTATATATACCTCTAAAGAACCTACTTATATCCCTATTTCCCCCTAATTCACAGTCAAAAAGAAGTGATAGAGCTGATCTTATACTATTCAGGGTACCATATGCTGCACCATTATGAAATTTTTGTGTTAAAAATATTAGTATATTTGGTATAGATATATTAACTGGGTCATAGTTATTTAAATTACAAAAATTGTACCATTGCTTATAACAAGAATCATACTGTCGAATAGTATTATGAGACAACGAGTTTAAAATTATAACAACACTGTCTATAGCATATCCCTTTGCTAGATACACTCTGCTGATAACATCCCTGCAATTAGTGTAAGGTTGTGGCATAGAGGGTGATGTGACCTGAAAGGTGACAGCAGAAGGTTTTTATTAGGTTTGAAATACATAGGTTTCGCAATTAGCATAGACTTAAAAAGAGGGTACCATGCTTGAGATGGCCAATCTGGTACCACTAGTATACCTTTGGCCTTATCTTGTTTTATTTTGCATAAGCATTTCAAGATTAAGGCGAAGGGAGGGAATGCATAAAACTTCATATCTGACCAAGAAACTGTAAAGGCATCTACTGACCATGCATCAGGTTCGGCATGCCAAGATATGAATTTTTCACATTTAGTATTGATTCTTGAAGCAAATAAGTCTATATCTGGGCAGCCAAATTTAATTGTTATCTTGTTATATGCATAAGGAGCAAGTTCCCATTCTGTTTCTATGTTGGTTATGCGAGAATGTGAATCAGCTTCTGTATTTTGTTTAGATGGTATATAAGAAGCAAAAAGATATAATTTCCTAGACTCGCAAAATTGCCATATTTTTCTTGCTAAATTATTTAAATGGGGAAATTGTATGCCCCCCATTCTATTTATATAACAAATAACTGTTGTATTATCTGTGCGTATTAAAATTTCACAATTATTTTTATTCTTAGCAAAACAATTAATTGCAAAGTATACAGCAAGCAGTTCGAGGTAATTAATATGAAGTTTCTGTTCCTCTTTGGACCAGAAACCATGAAGTTTTTGCTTATCGCACACAGCGCCCCAGCCAGTCTTGGAAGCATCAGAAAATATTTCAAGTGCATAATTTTCACGTCTAATAGGGACAGAAGAAGAAGGTATATTTTGTAACCACGAATGTAATTCACTAATAATATCTTGAGTGATCTGCATTTTCGCTTCAAAGTTATTATTATTTTTTAACAGAGATATATATTTAGATCGTTCTAACATTTTTGTGTACAACCGGCCATATGGGACTGCAGGGCAGATGGAAGACAAGGTACCCAATAGGGAAGCGAACTCTCTAATACAACATACTTTCTTTTGACAGAATTGTTCTAAAGTTAATAAAATGTTTTTACTTTTTTCCCTTGGTACACTAATTGTAAAATTGTGGGAATTCAAATGAAATCCTAAGAACCTACAAATTCTTGAAGGAGTCAATTGACTCTTTGCATAATTTATTATAAATCCCAAAGACTGAAGAAAATTACATGAAAAAATAATATCTGATTGGCATTTTTCTTTAAACGGTGCTATTATCAAATAGTCATCTAAATAATTCACTAAGGTTACATTCTGAGATCTTAAATAGGTAGTAATTTGCCTCATTAATTTTGTAAATACATATGGTGCAGTTGACAGACCAAATGGTAATGCATTGAACTGGTACAATTTTCCATCAAATATGAAACGTAAGTATTTTTTAGAATCATCGTGAATTTTAACTAAAAAATAAGCATCTTTTAGGTCAATTGAACCCATGAAATAATCATTTTCAATAAGTTTGACTGCGGTCCTTATGTCTTCCATCTTAAAATGACATTTATGTACAAATTTATTAAATTCTTTTAAGTTCAAAATAAATCTATAAGACTCATTTTTCTTTGGAATTATGAATATCTTAGACAAGTACTGCTCAGGAGAGGGTGTACATTCAGATATAGTACCCGTACTTAATAATTCATTTATACAGAACCTAATTCTATGTTTGTCTACCTCAGAAAAATTATTATTAAGTGGAATAACAGTCTGATAGACCTTACTAACTATGGGTATAAGATAACCTTCTTGTACCCATTCAAGCACTTGAGAGTTTTTAGTAAAATCCCAATTGTTACAAAACATAGAAATCCTACCAGCAATAAATGGTACCTCTATGTCCTGCGACGAGTTTCCATTGGTGCCCGAGCTCTTTCCTTGTCCCCCGTTGTCCTTATCATATTCCTGAATTTTTGTCGAAAGTTTTGTTGGTTTTGTAAGGAATGTTTTGCTTGAGATTGTCTTATGTTTTTGTTTCTTTGCCGGTCTTGCTTTTTTCCGCGAGACGGGCTCCAGTTGTTTAAAGGTTTTTGTTTAAGTAAATCTTTTTTGTACTTTTCCAAGCTTTTAGCATCCTTAATGATGTCAGTCAAATTCTTTCCGAACAAAAAATCACTAATATTTGTTTTTTCAAGGGAATCCTTCATTGTTTTATTTAATCCTGGAAGGATAACTGCCCTTCTTGTTTGTGATTCCATGTAGTGAACATCACATATAAGTCTTATACAATTGGACAAATCTTCTATCATATTTTCCTTATTCTGTTCTTCTTCTTCTATAAATCTTTGCAAAATCCTGCTCAAGCCTGAAATGGCATAACCAATCTGTGTCTGTTTCTCACAAAGATGTTGGTCCCTTTTCAAGGCTAGACCAGATAACGTAGCCATTATTTCTGGGTTTAATATTGGGGCCGTAGTACAACAATCTTTGATTGTAATTATGGTGTTGATTATATCATCTTTGTTATTTTTGTCTAATCCTTTCTTAAGGGTTTCTTGCCATATATTTACAATTTCTGGAGCCAGATCAAAGGTGTTTTTAACTTCATGAACACCTCCAATTTTTTTAAGTATTGAAGGCGATAATGTTTTCACAGTTTTAGGTGGAATATTCTCCTCATCACTATCGCTCTCCAAGATAATTCGTCTTCTTTTTAATGGTGGAGGAGACGAAGATTCATCTGAAAGGATGGCCATATTATAGTGATATGAATAAGCAATCATATGTACTCGCTCGTAGCACCGTATGATTGCCATTTTTAAAAGAAATATTCGCAATTTAGTACCCAGTCTCTCGAAAGAAACGCAATTACCTATTTGGTACGACCTTAGTATAGGCGCTCGTCCTAACGCAAAGGTCTGACTATATACCTCAGTATAGGCGCTCGTCCTATCGCAAAGGTTTAATTCCTTAGTATATTCGCCCAGTAATATCGCTAGGAATTATGGTTTTGTCGTTTCATATAGGCGCTCGTCCTATCGTAAAACGCAAAACCAAAACAACAAGTAAATAAAATGGCTGCCCTGTTGACAAGTATGTAAGCCTGCTAAGGACTATTTTAGGCACACCTATAGTACAATCATACCTTCAGATGATAGATCCAAGAGTTTTAATAGTTTTTCTTTTAATTTTTTGTTTTTCCTGGAGTTTTCCATCCTGAAATATTTTTCCTCTGATTTTTTCCTATGAACGACGTTGTTGTTCACTGACACGAAAGAACATAATGACGTTACCAAATCAGTGTTGCCCTAACTTCAGTGTGGCGTACTGTCAAATTTTATTTATTGATTTCTTTAAAATCGTGTTTACTGATACGTTTACAGCATAAACTACATAGTATTATCAGACGAGGCGTTAATGAGTATAATTATTGATTATCATTTTAATTTTTTGACATTATAATTTTTTGTCATTTTTATTTTTGGTCATTTTTATTTTTTGGACATTAGTATTGCAAACCCCACCAACCGTTGTAGTTCGAGGGATCCTTCTAACCACTGAAACATTCTAATTTCTATGGCATATTCTTCCACCAAATTTGTATTATTTTTAAAACAGCCCTGCTCCTTAATTTTATCATTGTACCATATCCAGTCAGAACCATTAAAGTATCATATCGATTCCACTACCGCCACCACGCTGAGGTTAAAGAAAAAGTTCCATTCATCAACACAAATAAATAGACATAACTCTCTGTGTTAACAGTTGATTATAAAAGCTCTGTTCGGTTTCAGCGCTTTATATCTGCATTCATTGGCAAATAGATAGCCGATAGAATGATGAAGTGTGTTTGGCCGCTGGTAGTTGTTTACCCGACAACGGTAAAAGGTTTGCGAGTCCCTAGCGGCGCTGGCGCGCTTGTTTTCATTTGGTTATTTACTTTTAATTTGGCAGCAAGCGGATGATGCTGTAGGTTTGGGGTATGCTGTCTGAATAATTGAGACAGCACTGCCGGACGAGTGTCAGTCTCCACGCGGGCGGTCGTTGTCATGGCACTTACGTCTCACCACGAAGTCTCATTTCCATTACCTAACATTTTAGTCTGATTTTTATTTATTTAACTAGCTGTGCCCGCGAACTAAGTTTCGCTTAAATCACAACACTGTAGTCTCCTTATTTTTTGGATGCGGATTTCTCAACTTTGTGTGAGAATTTTGAAAAATCATTCCTAAGTGGGTGGCTTACATAAGTCAACCCTGGTACCGAATTTCATGCTTCTAGCTCCAATAGTTTGGGTTTTACATTGACACCTCAGTCAGTCTCTCACCAAAGCCTAAAAGGCTTTGGTTTGTTTATTTAATTGCGTTAACTAATTCGCCTCTTGTAATTGCAATACAACGTGACTGTTTTATTACAAATTAGCTGTGCCTGCGAACTACGTTTCGCCTTTTTTTCCGTTAATGCAACATTTTTTGTTGTTTCGTTGAATGGACTATCCGACACAAAAAGAATTTTTTACTTTGAATCAGTAGTTCCTGAGATTAGCGCGTTCAACCAAACAAACAAACTCTTCAGCTTTATGCAGATTCTCTGCAGATTATATGAGGAAGAAAGATAAGACAGTCCATTTAAATTCTTAACTTCTTATACGTTTATATTTCAAAGCTTGTGTAATGCACACCGCGAACAACTCCACAAAACACTATTATTCGTAACGAAAATAATTACTAAGTTCATTAAAAATGGTTCGCTTGACATCGCTGCGGAAAAGAAAGTTAATTATGTTCCGTAGACTGACAGGCGAACTGCCGAGACGGACTGCTTCCTAAAATCTTTTGAATTGTGAAATAATTGATGTACCTACCAATTTTGTGTTCGTTTTTGTTTACGCTTAAAGTTCGCCTGAAAGTGCTTGAATTTTAAGTTTGCAGTCTATAAATAAATTACGGTTCTGTGATATAATGTACTCGGGATACAAGATCATATGTACGTATATAGGTAAGAGATACAAAGTGTAGTAACGTTAAGTGTATGGTGTATGTATTAACCACCGATTATCTCCAATTTTACAATACGATTTGATGATTCCGAAAGTTAAAAACCTTAAGCTGTTAATTTTTTTATACAATACTAGCTTTTGCCCGCGGCTTCGCTCGCGTTCGATTCGGGGTAACATCGAAGATTTCAAAAAAAAAAAGTAACAGAGTCTGTGTACCGATTTTTAGCTTCCTACCTTGAAAACTGCAAAAAGTCCCATATAAAATTTTACCCCCTCTTTTAAGGGGTCGGGGGCAGATTTCCAAAAAAAATGATGCACAATTTTTTTGTTAGTTACAAATAGTTCGCAAACCAATTTTTAGCTTTCTACCTTGAAAATTGCGGAATGCTCCATACAAACTTCCACCCCCCATTTTAGGGAAGTGGGGGTTTAAAAAGAGACAAAAAGTAGCCTATGTCACTCTCCATCCGATCAACTGTCTCCACTTAAAAAAATCACTTCAATCCGTCGCTCCGTTTTGCCGTGAAAGACGGACAAACAAACACACACACACACTTTCCCATTTATAATATTAGTATGGATGCTATAATTAAGCCCACCACAAGACTGTCCGGAAGATACTGTTTTTAGGCAATAAGGCCGTATATGTATTTATGCACAATACAATTATGCTAATTTTTTGCATTTATTATTAATACCATTACTAAGTCTATTCATTTAATACCCAAGACGTCATGATTTAAACAAAATATAGTTCTTGTCTTTTGTTCTCTATAGGCGGCGTCATGTGCTATTTTTAATGTGACTTTACATAGCCTATTTATTATCAGCAGACGAGCAAGTCTCTTCTTCTCTTCACAATGCGGTATCAACAAATGAGGATTTGTCAAATTATTTTAAGTAATTTAAAAGTTATAAAAGGGAAAGAATAAACTGGGCAAAATCATAACTCTCCTTTTTGCTTTCCCGTAGTCGAATAAAAAGGCAATATCACACATATTTCAGCTAGTTCATACAGACAGATTCATACGATTGAATGTGTCCTATTTTTTGTTTATTTTAAATTCATTTGTATTTATATGGAGCATCACTGTATTTATATGCGTTGTATGCAAATCTAACGTCGTGCTCGAGGTCGGAGTGCGACGACGTGGTCGCGTGCTGCGTTACATTAGGCCACTGACTAGAGTTTACGGGGGGTGGCTTATTGTCTTGAAACTATTAATACCAGTGTTTATGGTAAATTAATTTCAGCGCTATAGAACTTGTCTGTTGTTTCTATTGTATCGTTTCATTCCAGGGCCGTTATAACCGAAGCTCGAAATCTGTTTCCGAATCGGCTTTTTCCAAAGTTTTACCATCACATGGCATATGTCTCCAGGGCACATTGTTCTGAATTGGATTTAAGTTGAATCACGCATTTCCGTAACTCATTTTTTGTTGGTGCTTATTTTTATTGGAATAGTTTTTAAGGGGGCCTCGTTTTGTGGGTAGACAATTATTGTAAGGAATACCTAAAGAAATAATAATTTTGTTGTAAATCACTTGACACAAAATTTTTATACTAGAACTAGCATTCGAACCGCGACTTGGGCCGCGTGGTTCCTGGCTATAAAGCTCGGAAACGGAAGATTTGTCATACAGACATTTACTTTTAATTCTCCCTCTTTATTGGTGAATGGGATTTGATTAAATCTAATGTCTCTTGCTCACCATACGGCCAATTTCACCAACTTTGTCTTAGGTTAGGATAATTCTAAATATTATGCTGTTACTTCTTGTCTTAAATGAAAAGATTGTGACAGCAGCATGCCACTTAAGATTGTCCTAAGCTAAAACAACTTTGGTGCAATTAGCCAATAATCTATTTCCGTTCAAAGGTTTATTTTCATCGGTTAGGTAAAGTATAGCTTGCGACAGGTCACTATAGCAAAATTAAATTAAGATAATGAATACATAGAAAATTTACATAAAAAAAACAACTTCAAAACCTTATAAGTCAAAAATAATCTATACAAATAAATAAAATTGAAGTGTCTGTTTGTAATGTCAAAATAACAAGTTTTTACTAAATGGGTATGAATGTATATCGGGCACCAATAACAAAAACACATTTTTTTTGTCTGTCTGTCTGTCTGTTTGTTCCCGCTTATCTCCGGAACGGCTGGACCGATTTTGACGGGACTTTCACTAATAAATAGCTAATTATATAAGGTATAACATTGGCTACTTTTTATCAAGCTCAACAAAAGTTACTATTTCACGCGGACGAAGTCGCGGGCACAGCTAATATAAGAATATAATGTTAAATTTTGAGACTTTCTAGGAGATCATCGTTTGGCACCAACATCAATATCAAAATGGGATGTACTTTTAGGTGGTTTTGAAGTTGGTTTTATTATTTGAAAAAAAAATATTTCAGTATATCTTTTTAGTAAAATTAATACCAGCTCACCGAAGGGTTTCTTTCGATTTTCCTGGGATCCCATCATCAGATCATGACCTGATGTCTACAGGACCATCTGGGAAGGGAAGTTATACCCAATAAAACAAAAAAAAAGAACTTTCCAAACGGTTCAGGTGTCTGAGTAATCGCAGAGGAGAGGATACATAAAAAATAACATATATACCAACGAATTCTCCTCCTTTTTTGGACTCTGTTAAAAACTTCAAGCAAACTACGTGAACGATATCATGATGAAAAACGTGTTGGATGCAAATTCGTGCAGCACTAAATAGACATTACCAAGATGTCACAGGTGCTGTTATGGTTCTCATCGTATCACCCATCCACGCCTTATCTCAAATACCATGCCAGTGCCAAGTTGACATCCCGCGAATACAAGTTTTTGAGATTTCATAATTCTTTATTGAATTCGTTTTATATGGAACCTATCGATATCGACATAACCTTGTTGTAGGTTTTCATGTCATTTACTCTATCGGTAAATGTGTGGCATGGCGTAATTGAGCTTATTTGAAATTTTCCGATTCTCCGACTCTCAATTGTTTTGAACTTTGTTTTGTTGTTGAAAATGGAGCAATTCAATTATTTTAGAGGGTGGGGGGCGATATATTAAATTAGTCACGTGCCTGTTTGGACTCCGCGTGCTTAAACTTACCTGGACTATTTCACCAACCATTCGTTCGCAGTCTCTATTGTCTCGCATTATTAACGCTCCTATTAACTTCAGTCTAACTATATATATATATATATATATATATTCTAGCTGTGCCCGCGAACTACGTTCCGCCGTAAAAGACTTCAACGCGTTCTCAGTTATATCTTCTATATTTTGCCGTTTTAGCAACCTTTTTCATTGATTCTCCTCTCTTATTGGTCGTAGCGTGATATTATTAGCCTTCCTCGATAAATAGACTATCCCAAACAACACAAAAATATTTTTTCAATTTGGACCAATAGTTCCAGAGATTAGCGCGTTTAACCAAACACACAATCCAGCTTTATATAGTATAGATAGATACAAAGTATATATAGAATATTAGAATTTATGTTTTTTCCTTTTGTGTATGTTTCGATAGATATAATTTGCGTTTTATTGAAAAGGAATGTCTTATGTCATTTTATTTATTATCGGTTAGTCTTATTTAAATGCACATTTTAGTTGCTAAACCTTATTACTCAAAAGGACACGGTCTAGTTTTCCATAGAAATTCTTCACTAAAATGCAGCTGGAACAAATTTAATGAAAATCGGAAGATGGAATTGAATACTGAACTCGTATGAGTTGATAAAAGAAATCTAAGTCTAATCTAGAGAATTATTTTTTGATTTTTTTTTCGTTTTATTAAAACGTTATTTAAGTTCTATGGTAACACTGACACAAACCGTAGAGGAAATATTCTCTAGGTTCTGTTATACTATTATTATTTATTACACTCATGGATTTATCAATCAAACACAATCAAACAGGATTGACCTGCGTCAAAAATGACTGCAAAAATTCACCATATCCCATACGCCTATGACTCAATTTAGGCCACCAACATGATACTCGTAGAGGTAAAAACGATTATGTTAAGTTATACCGGGTGTAACTGATCACCCCAATAACATTTAAGGGGCATATAAGTTAGATACTAATTGGACCTTCGGTGCTTGCCTGAGACCTAGAACTCCAATACTTTCAGAGTTATTTGATTTTAAACTGAAAGCAAAAACTTTTAAGTGACAACCATAATCAGCTCTTAACACAAAAGAAATTTAAACACAAAATGACACGTGACAGACGTGAGCGTAGTATTCCTCGTACGCTTACGTAGGGCTTTCGGCACTTAATACCAAAAAATAATTTATTTAGTTTGTATGACGTGAGCGTAGTATTCCTCATACGCTTACGTAGGGCTGTCGGCACTTAATGCCAAAAAATAATTTATTTAGTTTGTATGGGAAAAAAAGTAGGTTTTTTAGCCCTAATATTCTTCCTACAGAATCTCTACTTCTGATGGATACATACCCTTAAATGTTATTGGGGTGTTCAGTTACACCCTGTATAAAAACGATTATCTGATAAGTAAAAACTTATCAGATAAATCAAGTAAGGTTCTATTATGGGGAATATACCCGAGAAAATGTATTATTTGCAGTTGAGGTTAATGATCAATTAGAGACTGTAAATGTTCGAGGAGTTGCATTACATGAGACAGTTTTAATCAGATGAAGGATCAGGTCGCGTCACCAAAGCAACTTTATTCTTTTAGACTAGATGTTTGCGGTAGCTATCCTAGGGGCCGATCATCTTAATCCTTTCCAGTTTATATTCAGATAAAAACGTTGCTGTATGTAGGTAGACGAAATCGGCCAGGAGAATAATATAAATTATTGATCGCGGGCCGGTGCGATCCAATACCAATTATTGGCTACAAGTTTTTGTATCGATTTATTTAATACTAGCTTTCCGCTCGCGACATCGCCCGCGATGTTTTGATGTTCCCGTGGGATTTTTTTTCGTAGGAAAATTACCCTATGTCCTTCCCCTGGTCTCGAACTATCGCTGTACCAACTTTCATCAATATCGGTTCAGTAGTTTCGAAGCCTATTCAATACAAACAATCAAATTTTTTCTCTTTTTAAAATATTAGTATAGATTGCTTTTTTGTGTTTCTTAAGCTAAGTAGGTAGTATAAAAGTCGTAAATGAGATTGACAGTCCAGTGTTTCGAATTTTTTTTCTTGGTTTTTGACTTCGCATAGAGCATTTTAATAAAGTTTTGATGCAGTTTGATGTGAAATGTACCCGGTTTTCCATTTAAGCATCACCATTTTTTCACGTTTTACTAATATTTTATAAATTAATTTAAAAAATAGCTAGCTTTAGAATTTTAATAATTAGGACATTTGTAATGACATTATCTTGGTTTTCGTTGCATTTTCATGAACTGTTTTGTAAAAAGAGTAAGAAAGGTACTCGTACCTATTTATAGTCGAAATAACCAAACATGTATTTTGTCAAACAAAATTCAAGTCATTATTAGTAGTTTGTCAGTTGACTATTGAGAGAAATACTGCGATGCAAATACTTTATGGCTTGAAGTTTCTTTACTATTGACATAGAATTGTAATTTTTAAGACCTCTAGGCTCTTAATGATCATGCGGTTAAATCTAGGGCCGCAGCGCGTATTATTAGATTTTATATCGCCACACTGCCAGGCTGTCTGTAGCGCATCACATCACTGTGTCCGTCAGAATAAAGAACATTTACCAAAAAGTGATTGACCACCGTAAGGTTGCAATTCATTTGCATATCATCTACACTAATATTATAAAGAGGAAAACTTTGTTTGTTTGGTTGTAATGAATAGGCTCAAAAACTACTGGACCGTTTTTAAAAATTCTTTCACTATTCGAAAGCTACATTATCCACGAGTAACATAGGCAAAATTTTATTTTGGAAAAAAATAGGGTTCCGTAAGATATTTGGGTTTTTCGGACACAAGGTGTAAAAAATCAACCAGAAAAGTAACTTATTTTGCGTACGCTGCCTAAACTATAAAAGATAGAACCATAAAATGTTCTAATTAATTGTAGATCTTATAATTATCTACAAAAAAGTCCGCGACACACTATACCTATCTATGTCGAGTGAGGCACAACAACCTTTTTTTTATTTAAAAATCTTGATTTTTTTTTTTACTACATTTACACGCTTTTATTTTTCTCATGCTTATTAATCTTTATCAAAATAAATTATTTCATCACTAAGTACAGTTTATGTAGATAATATTTGGTCTTTGAATGATTAAAATTGGACGTTTGGTTTTGAAGTTATGGCGAAATTAAAATATTACGATTTCTGCTGCACGGCCCGTTGCGAAGTGAGCGTCACCAAGGCGGGGGGCGCGTGCGGGAGGTTATGGAATAAAATGGAGGAGAAAATTAAACACTGTGTTAAGCATTTCGATGGCGAAACGTAGTTCCCGGGCACAGCTAGCAAAACAATACAGTCGAATTTCCTTCGTAATAACATACTGACAGATACTAAGGTAACCTTAACGTTATTTTGTTAAACGCGAAGTTTTGTCAAAACTGGTACACCACTTTCTTGGCCGACCGGCGACCGTACGAGCTAACTCACATATTTGTAAAGCAAATCATGACTGTTTTCTTCATAAGTAGTTTTCATAAGTTGTTTGCTGTATATTTTGTTGAGAAATCAGATTGAGAAGAAAAATTAACCACCACAATTATTTGTTATTAACTGTGTTAAGTAGATATAATTGTTGTCGATATTGCCTGATATTAAATAAATAAAAAGGATCGGACTCATTATTCCCCGAACGTACCCCCCGAAGGCAAGCCCAGCGGTGCGTTATGATACTAACGGAAGCACTGGGACTTTGCCTAGGGGGGTTCACCAAATTACCACAATGTGACCTCCCAGACGGGCGAGACCAGCCCCCTAACCATGATCGCCCAAACCAATATTAAAACCACACTGAGAGCGGGATGGCGCTATACCGCGGCATGAGCGGTGTCTCTGTTTCAATATTGTTTTAACCTTACTACAAGCGATCATGGTAAGGCCCCAGAGAGGAAAACGTAATGTCTCCCGGCCGGTTGTCGAATCGGCCGGGCCACTTTCGTCCCTGGTTGCTTAGGGTATTTGGTGGTGTGCGCCCAAGAACGCGCGGCTCCTCCTACCCAACCGTCTGAATACAAGATTTACGGGTTCGCAATACTAATGTCCAAATTATAATGTCCAAAAAATAAAAATGACCAAAAATAAAAATGTCAAAAAATAATAATGACAAAAAATGATAATGACAAAAAAATAATTCAATAATAATCTCCAATATACATTTAAAAAAACATAAGTACATAAAATACTATCGTTAGTTTAAAAGTTGGCCAAATACGAGTTCCATACATTCCATCAGCACATTTCTGATCGGTTGTGGGATTGGGTTTTTTATGGTAGAATTTAAAACCTCCGCAGTCCGGTTTATTAATTAACCCCAAAAACGGGCATGTCTAAATATCATCCAGTTACACAGGAAACATAGATAAATAGTATCTCTTTGTTTTTGATTTGGGTAGTACAGTAAGCTCCTTGTCAAGCTATACTGTTTGACCTTTGGAGCGTTGATTTTGATCGGGAGGGTCGGGGCTCGATTCCCCTTTTACGAATTGGTCATTTTTCGTTTTGGACATTTTTCGCATTTGACATTTTTCGTATTTGACATTTTTCGCATTTGGCATTTTTCACATTTGACATTTTTCGCATTTGACATTTTTCTTGTTGGACATTTTTCACATTTGACATTAATACTTTTTGTCATTAGTAGTGTAAACCGATTTACCTAGTGCAGCGACCAGGGGCCCTATTTTTAAATCATTCGCCTGGCGTCGAGCAATTGTCGAGCGTCGTCTGCGCTCGATTTCTACAGATTTTCGTTTCATTTTCAACAAACATCAAAATAATGTTTGAAAGACTATCTATATCAAATTGATTCGAAGAATATATAAAACGAGAAAAATCGAGCAAAGACGATGCTTGACGAGCGCTCGACGTCAGACGAATGATTCAAAATAGAGCCCCTGTCTCCACGTATTCTGTTCTGAAGTGTCATGTTTATATTACACTAATTTAAAACTTAACTTTGGAGAAAACAATTATTATTATTATATACGTACTGCTTATATAGTACACAACAATTTACATTTGGTGTTTAAAAATTCGATCGTCTTCTTAGGGTTCCCTGATCAACTTAACCTCACAGTTTCGCCATGTCTTTCAAAAATATTGTGGGTGCGAGAGCACCATTTTTCGATTTAGCAATCCGTTGGTGAATTATGAAGTAAAGTTATAAAATGTTAATTTTTGGAGTGTCCCCCACCCTACCATTTAAATGGTTATTTATTTATTTATTTTACACGCCATATCTGAGGTACAGGTAGGGTATATTACCCATGTTTTTGCTCTCCCACAAAGAACTAAGAAGCAAAATTGAGGTATTTAGTTTCAGACTCACTCTGTATTGATTGATAGCCAGTATAATACTCTTTGTGGAGAACACGCCGCGATCGATTTCAGCGATAGGTACTTTTTGGAAATACGTAGCTGGGCCTCATTCAGTTCCAAGGGAAATGTTACGCCGTCGCATCTTCGGTCACGTAGCGCTGTAAATACACAATTTCCACACATTTCTCAAAATTCACATCATCGGAAATGCGCTGTATGGCAAATAATTGATACGAAAACTAAGAGAATAAATGATATGCCGCATAAAGATAATGTCGCTCAGTCCTAATCTACTAGATACCGCGTACCAATCAACAATTCTTATTTAGCTCATTACGAATCGACTTCGACAGATCCATTGATGTCACTTCATGTAGCTTCAGTTATCATTTAGAATTTTTTCTTTAAAGCAGCTTTTTATGGTCTTTCCAAGCTGTCCTACTGGCTGAGAGTGTATATTCCTGAAATCTTGCTGGCTAGTGGCTAGCCAAGAGTCAACTTATATTTTTTAATGTGATGGTTATCCTACGTACCTACCATATATTTTTTTATAAAATTTTGATATTAAGAAGTCATGCATATTCCGAGTTAGATAAGTACCTTCTTTGACAGCAAAACCAGTCAAACTGGAACCGGTTACGATTATAGATGTCGACAGTTCAGAAAGTGGGGCGAAAGTAGCCTGCAAAACCGTTGTGGATGCAGGGCGACCGCTGCAGCAACGGTGTTTGTTGATGAGTTGGTGGGCGGCGCGAGCGGGGCGCGCGGGAGGCACGCGCCGCTTGCTTGCCGGGCAGGTACGCTAGATACGGCGCGCCAGTTCCGCGACTCTCGCCGCTCGGAGGTTACGCGCGTCGAGGTAGACATGTAGTCTCCGCTCGCGCGATCCGCTCTTGTGTACGTTTGTCGTGTGTTGTGATTGCCTTGTGGTGACAGTAACCGTACCAATGGTGGTCCTAGAGGGCGGCGGAGCCCTCCTCGAGCCGGCTCTCGCGCTCGACGGTGCGACCGCGGCGTGTCTCGAACGTGCTTACGCACAGGCGGATGTTTCGTTAAAACTTTTACCCAAACGCTACATAAACTTACACCAGTGGCTGTCGCCGGTGACCACCTCTGTCACTGCCGCAGCGGCCGCCGGAAAAGACCTGAAACTACAAATTGTAAGCGAACATCCACGTATCTTTGATCCATGCGGACCTAATCGACAGTTCTTGGCAGTGTTTATGTATGCAGGATTACAATTTCACGAAAAAAGAAACTTGTATTCGAAAGTTATATCACATAGTTGAAATTGACATAATTAATTATTTAAAGACGATGTAACAGAATAATACACGGTTAGCGCAGATCGCCTACTGCACAACGGGTCGCGGGTTCGATTCCCGTACAAGACAAATATTTTGTATGGCCTACAGAAATTTGTTCCGGTCTGGGCGTATGTGCCTGTGATATTCTATGTTTGTAACTGCACCTACGACACAGGAGAAAATCCTAGTGTGGGGCGACGTTCTTAAAAAAAATGATAATTACGCTAAACATTAAATCGTTTAGGTCAACTTAGGCCGTTTATTTACCTTTAAGCGGAATTTGTGCTAGCTGCTTAAATTATGTAGTGTTGACTCGTTGGCTGTTTGGCCGCAGAACTACAAATTGTTTTGTCAAATAAGTATTAGTTATTGAGCTTTGATTTTTATTACAACATTTATTTGATTATTAAAATGTATCCATTATGAATAAGTTAAAAGTTTTGGATTAAGTTATTAAGTAGGAAGTTATTATTATAGACAAACTTTTTTTACGATACAATCCAAGAATTGCTAAGAATCGAGAAATGTAAAAAAAATTGTCCCCGTCGAAAATTGTCGATGGACTGGATAGAATGTTTATTGAATTCTCTGTGCATATTATATATGTATGTGCATTTCCATTTAAAAGAAAATAATAGTAGAACATGTTTTAAATAAAATAAACATGTTTGCCTAAAATAGAAAATGTAAGTAGTAGAGATAGCATTTATACCTTTTCTCTTATTCAAGAAAAGATAATTAAATCAACAAGTGTTTAATTTATCCAATGTGCATCTTTTGTTTTATTTTTAAGAATAGAACTATGTATTATAGAAATTATTAAAAAACGTAAGATTCAACTAAATGACAACTCCATAATTATGAGACATAACCTCAAAAAAATTGCAAAAACAAAACACTTTACGACAGAATCTCTATCGACACATACCAATTTAAATATGAATGATGAGACAAATTAACAGGAACGATTTCGTTTCACCAAAAAACTAAAAAAGCAATTTTTGTAGAAAAGAGATATTTAATATTTTTGTACCTGACGATTAAAATGCAAACGCGTAGACATAATCTAATCTGATTCGATCAAGCGAACTACACAGTGCAATGCAAAAGTTGCTCACTGGAGCTTGAACACATAAGCCTGTAGATAATAAAAAAAACCAATTCATAATTATTTAACTCATGAAGATAGTTCTTAGTCAATTGATCTACTTATAATTTTTTTAAAGAATCCAAAACATTTAGGGTACCGCGCCTTGAAAGGAAAACACGGAACCCTTATAGGGATCACTTCGTTGGCCCATCTGTCTATCAAAACCTTTTTTCTCGGGAACGCTAAAGATATAAAACGGAAATTTATCAAATACGGGAATTAAAAAATCATACTTGTCAGTTAACGCGATCAAAAGATAAATGGCCGTTTGTGTTGGATATTTTCGCAAATCATGGAACCATGGAATTTGGCCAAAAGCAAAGGCCTGTTAAGGAAATAAATCTGGAAGCCGTAAAAATATGTACATGTGAGAACTTATATACTTAGATAAGTTTGTACGGAATCCTCGGTGCGCGAGTCCAAATCGCACTTGACAGGGTTTTTTTATGATCAACAATTTCAAGAGGATACATCAAACATTTAATTCTCTCGACTTTCAACTCTTAGTTTAGTAACTCAGTTTTTAGTAAATTTCAACTCCTAAAAATTTTTGTCAGTATTTATATTCCTACTTTATACGTGACTAGCTTTCCGCTCGCGACTTCGCCCGCGTTGTTTTTGTTTTCCCGTGGGATTTTTTTCCCGTAGGAAAATTACCCTATGTCCTTTCCCTGGTCTCGAACTATCCCTATACCAACTTTCATCAAAATCGGTTCAGTAGTTTCAAAGCCCATTCAATACAAACAAACAAACAATCAAATCTTTCCTCTTTATAATATTAGTATAGAATAGACGAATAGCTTATTTTTAATTTATATAGCTTATTTTATGATAAGGCAGCGTGGCGGTAAAAGAAATGAATTGCTCGTTCTCTGAATAGTTTTGTAATATTCACAATTTGTAAGACATTTGGCGATTTTGAAAGAGTTTTGGCACATGAGTTTCTTGCCCGATTCTTCTCATGTTAGCCCCTACATTCGGAATCGGGTCGCTCTTGGCGATTACATGCGCGGCAACAACTCCGCGGATGTACGTGCCACTAGCGCACGGGTTAGCTTGATTTTAGTCGAATATTTTTTGTTTTAATAATTTTGTAAAATGTGTAAAATTGACGATTTTAAGTGCCTGCAAGGGCCTATGAAATAAAGTACTTTTGATTTTGATTTTAATTTTTCATAGAAAATCTGTCTACAGATTTGGAATTTTCTTAAAAGGAAAATTTATCTGATGATTTGAAAATCAGATTCAGAGTTACCGAGTGAGCGTGAGCGGTTTATAAATTAGTCAAGTATATTGAGTGTTAATGTAATGATTTGCGAGATGGAAAGTTAAGCTTTTCATTATTATCCAAATTCTCTACGCGATCGATCGCATTAGAAATGATGAAATCCGTAGAACTAGAATCCGACATAGCCCAAAGAATTGCAAACTTTAAATGGCAGTGGGCAGGACACATCGCTCGCAGAACTGACGGCCGTTAGGGTGGAAAGGTCCTCGAGTGGCTGCCGTGTTCCGGGAGACGCTGCATTGGAAGACCCCCACAAGGTGGACCGACGATCTGGTGTAGGTCGCGAGAAGCCGCTGCTTGCGGGAGGCGCCGCTGGACCGATTGGTTTGGAGATCCCCGAGGGAGACCTATGTCCAACCCAAATAATTCATAGCTGTAATTAATCAGAGGTACCATTAGGTACTATGACAGATATTATATCTATGACTTACCGGAGGGAGACTACCAGGGTCGTGTGCATGGGTACCTTCGTCTTACCTATTTCTGCCGCAAAGCAGCAGTGCTTGCATTGCTGTGTTCCGGTTTGAAGGGTAAGATATGGCAATGAAATTACTGGGTACCGTGACTTTACATCTTAAGTCATACGTTGGCAACGTACACTGTGTTTCTTGTGGGGGTTGCAGTTGCTGCGAATCTCACAGGAACCGTGTCATGTATAGGTGACTGTTACCACTTACCATCAGATGGACAGTTTGCTTGTTTGCCAACTTAATTGCAATAAAAAATTGCATTTATTAAACCGAAAACCGAAAAATGACATCTGCAGAGTAATTGTTTTTGTTTTTTTAACATTAACTTATTATCATACTCGTATTGTATTGAAATCAGAAATCTAATTCTAGTGATACCATAGTGAAGGTGAAATGATGGTCATGTGTTTATTTTACGATAGAATATTTGCGAATCAAGTTAAATTGTAATGAAAAATATGGCATGCATATTGTATAACTTAGGGCCGGGTCACATCTAAGTTTACAGATAAAACGCTGTAGTTCATATTATTGAAAAAAAACTTTAATTCAATATATCATCATAATACATAATTTATTGGTAATTCTCGTACAAAACAAATGTAGAGATGCACTTGTTATTTCTTATGCATCTTTAAAAAAATTTGAGCTGTAATTGTTTGGCATACTCTGTGACATAACGATTTCCGCTCTCTCTCTCTCTCTCTCACCTATGTTACCTTACCGCCCATAGTGGACGTATAAACATTGTAATATGTAGTTTTGTTTAATAAACTATCAAAACAAACCAACGTTGCTCAAATGTGTCTATTCTATCCATATTTAAAACTCAAGATGTTGGCTACGACAGATGTAACCAGCTACGGTTTTGACTTTTCTGCCTTTCTCGCGGCGAAACTGCCGAACCACTGCCGGCCGCCCGCCCGCCACCGTATCTCGCCGCCCGATCTACCCGTATTCATCGTACGTCCGGAAAAGCGCTAAATGTACAGATATTCCTTACAAAACATCTCACCTCGCCTTTCACATTTCACGGTTGCTTTGAGTTAAAGTTACATTATACAAATTAATCTTACGCTCTTTGATAGTGGATCCGAGGATTTCGTATTTATAAACCTCTTGAGAGTCGAGCAGAAAAATAAAAACGGCTTTATAAAATAGGGCTCTTGATAAAGCTTAGATATTTAGGTCTCTACGTGGGGACTGAGCAACCCGATTCGCTTGCCGCAGAGCGTTCGTTTATTTGCGACTTCCTAGCTCTTTTGTTATGCTCTGTCGCCTATGTCTGCTTTGAAAAATTGTAATGCAGCGGTATTGTAGACCCGAGTTACCGCGATTGTGCGCACACTGCAGTAACTCTGCTCGCCTGCCGTTGCGCTTTCGACGAGAATTTATTCCCTTTGCAAATATCTAAAGTTTCCTTATATTGTGGCTTATAATTTGAGTGAGTGTATTTCCACAAAGGATGTGTCCATAGTTCATTCGTTCCATAGTTCATTTTCGACCTCAAACTATGAGGTGATTTGCATTAAACATGTGTCGTATGTACATTATGGCAACAACACAGCACAAAGACGAAGGTAAGGCGAGGGCGGAACGTACGAGCTGTGGAATACATTAGCTGCCACCCTGGTGTCGGCGTCGGAACGCTCTAATATATTTCACTGGCGGTCATTTTCGACAATTAACCACATAAAATAAGTGAAATTATGCATGCGGCCGACGACGGTGTATATCACGTCCAGTTACGGGGCACGATACCTACCTGCCGGTACATTCATTATTCAAAGAAATGTTTCGCTAGACCAGCCCGCGCCGGAAGCAAGGGCTCTGTTCGTGTGATTGATGGCGATCTCTTTATTTTACAGTTCTTATTCAGTTTGTTGATGTTTTATGTAGCTCAATTGATTTGAATAGATGACGTTGTTGTGTTAAAAGTTATTAACGATTTTAGTGCCGCGTTAGCTTATTTGGTCACGAGCACAGGCCGTAGTCAGGGAAGCATCAAGAGGGAGTGATCCCGCTGAAATAAGTACTAGTTATTAGCACGACGATACGTAGTAGATAGCGGCGCAGCAACATCTAGTAAGAAGCGGTAAAATTACGTGAACCAAACCCCCCTCAAAATAATTTTCTGGCTATAGTCTTGGTCACGAGTGCGGCTGCTCATCACGAAGTCGCGGGTTGAACCTTCGAGTTGAATGAAAAAAAAGTTGATTTGTGCCCAGAGGCTCGCCCCCTATTACATTGGATTTAAATTAATTAGCGAAGTGTGGGTGTTTATTTAGGTTACCTATTTAAAACACAAAGTTTTTCGTCATAAACTAAAAATGCATAATGTTAATAGCCATAATCGTCACTTGTCATGTCTTTATATCATATCTTCATACCGCATAATATTATTAGGCCGAAATATGTGGCGTGAGTAGTGGTGTCGCATTGTGAACCCTACCACATGCGTACTAAAGGGCAGGCAGAATACCGGAGGGTTTTAGTGGGTATGCCTGGCACTCTACCGGGAGAGCCCCACATACGAGTACGCACGCCGTCTAGCCAACGGCTCGCTCATAGCCACCTGCTCCACAGCATTTAGGGGTAGGGCAGACAAGACTACGTGATTGAGTTGATTTTAAATAGCACTTGGTAATCCTCGTATGGAAAAAATACATTCCAAAATATCCTTTAGGCGCGAAACGGTGAAAAAGCAAAACGGTAAGCGATCGCAAAATGGTTAAGGAGCACAATGGTAAAGGAGCAAAATGGTAAAAGAGCAAAACATCAAAAGCGCACAATGGTAAAAGATCATATTGGTAAGAGAGCAAAATGGTAAAAGCGCAAAATGGTAAAAATTACATTTTATGCACATAGACACCTATACTCTACTGCTTTCCACAATTATATTGGGAATAAAAGGATTCTTAAGAAACATAGGTATGAACACAGATAATATAATACTATGAATAAAAATCAATTTATGTAAAAAAGTCATTATCCATTACCATAAATATATACATACCTACCGACATCTCGCCTGAAGAGCGGAGAAGAGCTGGCACCGCTACTCCACAGTTCAGGCCAGTGTTTACCTTACCACCACCTAATATCGAGACATGATGGCGGCCACGGAAAATTAAGGGCTAAATAAACGGATATTTCTACAAAATTATATAGGACCCATACTATCTACCTGCGGAGGGCTGGTCTTCTACCGACCAAGTGTCGCAGCTGTTTGTACCTATATTCTTATATTTATTTTTAACTTTTCAGTGTTTTTGAAGTCGGTTTATTTAAATAAGTTTTATTTCTACCGCCCTAAACTATTGATTCTGTCTTGTTTTCGACGTAATTTTGGTTTTATTTAGTGTGTGTTATCATTTTTTATGTGCCCTGTTTTTTTTGGTTTATTAACATAAAAAGCCTTATATTTGTGGTAATGGATAATGACGTTTTTTACATAAATAGAATTTTATTCATACCTTACCTATGTTTCTTAAGAATCCTTTTATTCCCAATATAATTGTGGAAAGCAGTAGAGTATACTCGTAGGTGTCTATGTGCATAAAACGTAATTTTTACCATTTTGCGCTTTTACCATTTTGCTCTCTTACCAATATGATCTTTTACCATTGTGCGCTTTTGACGTTTTGCACTTTTACCATTTTGCTTCTTTACTATTGTGCTCCTTTACCATTTTGTAATCGCTTACCATTTTGCTTTTTTACCATTCCGCGCCTAAAGGCCAAAATATGTCGAAATAGATTTACAGGTATGTACAGTTATTATGCTCTATAAAACTATCTCTTTAGTGAGCTATGCAAAGTTAAATTATGTCAAACAATATTACGGTTAATAACAGTTATGCGTAGTAAAATTATGCGTTTTAAAGTATGCTTAATAAAATTATGGCAAACCAAATTATAAATTTAAAGATTATGATTTTTAATATTATGCCATTCAACAATTCTACATTATTATAATGTTTATATCTATTGAAATGTTATGCCAAATAATATTATGCTTTTTGATTTTATGATGTATGCCAATTGAAATTATGACAATAAAGGTATGCTTTTCAAACTATTACCATTTATTTATACACCTCTGCCTGAACTTGCGGTGAAAACAGGAGTGATATTATTATTTTTCATAATGTTGTAACAAAGGATACGAGGTGTGGTCCAAAAGTTTCCGGCCTAACAAAGAAAACAAGTACATATATTATGATTTTTTTATATTTTTCGATATAGTCTCCCTCTGTTTCAATTTTCAGATCTTTTAATAAGCATTTCTATCCCCTTATAAAAATACTCAAATGTTTTGTCCCCAAAATGGGCCTAAACCGCACGGGTCACTTCATCATCTGAAGAAAATCTTCTTTCACTTTAGTCTGCCTTAAGTTTCGAGAACAAATAATAGTCACTTGGGGCCAGGTCGGGACTATAAGGTGGGTTGCAAATTTCCTCGAAGCCACATTTTGCAACAATAGCCTTGGCAATTGAAGCAGTGTGAACGGGTACATTGTTGTGGAGAAGCCTTACACCTCTGCTAAGTTTTCCACGGCCTTCTGCTTGATCGCCTCTCGTAACTGCTCAATAAGGGTGACGTAGTAGCTACCATTTACCGTGGTATTCCTTTCTTTTATGTCAATCAATAGTATTCTGTGACAATCCCAGAATACCGTAGCCATTATCTTTTTGGTGGATTGTGTTACCTTCGCCTTCCTAGGCGGCTTTTCACCAGGACGACACCACTCCATCGATTCCCTTTTGGAGAGAGGATCATAGTACAAAACCATGGTTTCGTCCCCCGTAACAATTGACTCCAAAAAACTCTCTCCGTGTCTTCTATACGTGTCTAAAACTTCTTGGGAGCACGCTTTTCGGTCAATTCGCTGCAAGGTCGAAAGAAGTTTGGGCACCCACCTCGCACTAACTTTAGTCATGTGAAGATGTTCATGGAGAATTCTAAGAACTGAAGTTTTCGAAAGCTCTGTCCTTGCCGCTATTTCCTTAGTCTTCAGTCTTCGATCACTCAGAACTTCCTCTTCCACTAATTTTACGCAGTCCACGGTGAGTGCCTCCACAGGCCGGCCGGAGCTGGGTTCGTCGTCAATGGACTCCCACCCTAAACGAAACTGCTTGCTCCATTCTTAAATGGTGGAAAATGACGGAGGGGCTGGCCCCTTCCTTTGTCAGGAACTTGATCACGGAACGATATTCCAACTTAAACATTTGGAAAACATTCAGACTTCCTATTATTCTAAACGCCGTCAAATCAAAACCACAGCCAACAGAAACCTCAAAACTATACACGAATAAGCAGAATAAATGACAATCAAAATGACATGTTTTTATTTTATTTTTAAATCGCCATATTTCTCCAGCCAGAAATTTTTGGACCGCACCTCGTATCACTTTAATTTTCTCACTAATCCCCTATCTAAGCTGCAAACCGTTCAGTTCCGTTAAAATACATACTTTTATTTATTTCAAAATATTTCCATACACAAGTATCGCCTTCTTGTTTTTGTGCGAAGTCAAATGGTAATCATTTCATACCTACCGGACCCTGTACCTTTCAGACCGTCAGGATTCATTTTCTCTTGCAATTTCCTACAATTTCCGGATAGCGTTTAGTATACTGTGCACTGATGTGCTGGAAAGTAATTTTAGGTAGAATTTACCCGAGGTTTGAAAATTTTTCATTAACTACCCTTTTAAATATAAATTATTATGCCAGTATTCATTTTATGTTTAACCGAGCCATTAATGTTGCATATGGAAAGGAATATTTTATGCTATCTATACTAATATTAAGAGGAAAGATTTGATTGTTTGTTTGTTTGTATTGAATAGGCTTCGAAACTACTGAACCGATTTTGATGAAAGTTGGTATAGGGATAGTTGACCAGGGGAAGGACATAGGCTAATTTTCCTACGGGAAAAATCTGACCGGAAAAGTTAGTTATAATGCAAACAAAGTTGCATACGATCAGCTAGTGGATTATAAGTCTTATTACATATAATATTCAACTTTTTAATTTTACCGCGCTTTGTATTTTTTATTTCTAAATTGAAGTTGTAACTACGAAAAGTTTTAATAAATTAATAAAATGTCAAATTCACAGAACTGTTCAATACTTCTAAAAATACCTAGGTATCTCTTTAAAATTTATTGTAATGTATGCGCATAATATAAATGTCAAATTTGCTATTACTGCTCGAACATAATATTTTTTGTGGTCCTATCATCGATTCATAATGATTCGAGTTCAAGCTCGAGATCAACGGCCGACCAAAGCGACAACTGTCATTCGTCTCATTACGCAAGTATGCACTATAACTGATGCCCTTGTACAGCTCGCGCACAGTAGCGCAATTCGACCTAGAATTTTAACGTAACTTTATATTTTAAATAAAATTATACAGTGGCAAACTAGTCTTTTATATTTATAAGCATAATTAGGGTGATGACAATTCCCCTATCATCAATAAATGATTAATTCAAGTTCAAGCTCGAGATCAACGGCCGACCAAAGCGGCAACTGTTATTCGTCTCATTACACGAGACATGCACAAACTGATGCGCTTGCACGGCTGGCGCGCAATGGCGCAATATGACATAGAATTTTAACGTTTACCGTTCCTTTATTTTAATTATATTTATATTGCGATAACTACTCTTTATATTTTTTAATCACAATCAAAATGATGACAATTTAACAAGTTGCAGCGCTGCCGGATTAAGAATAAACATTCTGTCAAAAAAGTGACGCGAAATGAATGATTTGTTTATGGTTTAATTTTTGTTGTTGTTGTTAGATTGGCACAATTTTTTTTCATTTTGCGGAGTTTGAGTTATTTAGATTAAATACAGTGCTGTTTTTAGTTGGATCATATCTATGTGTATTTCGAATTTCATAATGGACAGAACATCAAACAAAGGTTATAAATTTTGCATCGCCAACGGAATTCCGTGTTCGGAATCACTGAAAATGTTACAGAAGGCCAACGGTGAATCGACTTTATAAAAATCACGTGCTAATGAGTGGTACAGATGTGATGGAAGATTTGCTTAACTCTGGTAGGCTTTCAACGTCTTCAACTGAAGTTAACATCGCAAAATTGAACAAAAATCTCATTCAAGTTTGAGAGAGACAGCCGCTGAACTTTCTGTGTCTCCGTACCATTTAAATAATCACTGGTATGAAACATGTTGCCGCTCGGCTAGTCCCATAAGACCTGAATTTTCTCAAAAAGTCGAAACGCTCTCTTACTCTTATGTCACTGAGGACATACTAGTAGAACGAGTCCATCTAAATCAATATTCATGACGCAACGCATTATTACTGGTGACAAGAGAGTTTGAGATGCAAACTAGTCAACAAGCTTCGGAGTAGCGCCTTCCTACTTAACCGAAACCGAAAAAACCACGCCAAAGTCGAAGTCGGTTTTTTTGACTATCGCGGGGTTATGCATTCGGAATTCTGGCCAGAAGGTCGGACTATTATTTGAAAGTTATGATAATGATGCTTTAATCAAGAGAGTAAATTCGACGAATGAGGCCAAATTTGTGGATAGAAAATTTTTGGATTTTGCACCACGATAATGTGCCTTCGCATAAGGCCATTATTGCGAACGAATTTTTTAACAAAAACTTACGAATAAAATAAACTGATGTATTGATGATCTTTTCATTTTCAATGGTTTTTTTTTTAAAAGCTGACTCAGAGAACTTACCGCTGTTATATCAGCGATGAGATGAAAAATCTCGAAAGAAAACCCTACTACACCTACTTGTTTGGCCAGAGCAATGTTGTAGGCTGATTTCGTCTCGTTTGAGGTGAGATCCGTGACCAAAAGTGGGACGTAGAAGGTTGAAGTTATAAACTGAAGTGATAGTTAATTATTTACATGAAGAATACATGGCATTACTTGATTTATAGTTTTGATTTATTGAGCATTGAATAGAAACCACATTCAACCTCATTCATTATATCGTATCGAGCATAAATGAACAGAAAGCACTTATTATTTTACCGCCGCCGTGGTCTTCTAGTGGCTTAAACCACCGGGTGTTGATCTCCGTTGAGATCCGGGGTTCGATTCCCCATGGGGTAGAATTTTCCATTTTCTATTTCGTTTGGTTAGTGTGTTAAGGCTTCTGAGTCCGCCTGGTTAACCACCACTTTCTCGCCATAATAACAATGTGAATAGCATTATGTTCCGACAGGTAGAAGTAAGATATCGAGTTCTACAGTTGTTGAGGAGTCCTAGTAAAGCTCACTTCTATCTTCGGCCTTATCGTCACTTCGTTCGTTCGTTCTGATGGTAAATCAGGTGTGATGAAGGCCAAGAGCTTTCCTGTCGTGTGTAAAAAAAAATATCGGACTTTCGAGTGAAGCCATGGTGCCGCATTGCAACTTACTTGTCTAGTTTAGTAAGGGGCAAGTTCAGTGCCGGTCTACCTAGACCAGTTTTATTTCAATGCTCGTTGCCCATTTTGCTGAAAGAAAAGTTGTTATATTTTTGTTAACAATTTAAAATAGTAATTTACGTATACCTAATGTAAGTCGTCACGTCAGATATGTCATAAAAGCGAATTCATCATCACATATTTTGCTTATGTTCTTGTACACGTACTCAAATACTTATGTAGATTATAGTATATTTACTGTTATGTGATATTATTTAATTCTTATTGTTTTGTAAGGCAGTATAAACACAAAAACGTTATTATTTTTAAATAAAAGGCTGTTCGACAAAGGCTTTTATTCAGAAAAGCAGATCCACGATGCCCGTGTACACTTTGAATGTTGCGTAGATCATTTTTTGACCTAGCGTAAGCTTTCGATGCGGTCTTTTATCAAATGCTCTGCATACAAGAGATTTCTTTATTTTAAGTATTCATTATTATTTGTCAAAATGTGAAAATGTATTTGTAATCACTTATAATAAAGTGTGGTCTTAAATCTCAATACACTTCGCGCTAATATTGACGATGTTTGCGTTTTTGTACTTCATATTAAATATTGACAAAAAATATTGGCAAATCAGATTTATTTGAGAATGTGTAAAAACATAATCGATCAGCAAAATTCTTCGTACGTAATTCCAGTGTAAATTGACTATAAATGAGGTCACTGCATCGGGCATCGGGCACACCGATGGAAATAGAAAGTCGAATTGAAGCAGGTGTCGTGTAAATATCATATTCCAGCTTCCTCGCGATGATTCTCGTCGGCATCACCTTGAGGTACGCGTGAATCAGCAGGCGGCAAGCTCACCGGTGCTCTGTGACGGTAACAGTACAAGAATAGCTTACGCTCTATTTAAGAGTCCTCTGTTTGTTTGCCAGCGAAATGTGTCATTGTTAACTAATTTAAGTAACAACTACTGCCAGCTATTACGACATAGCAGTTCACAAACGGTCACCG
Organism: Schoenobius gigantellus; assembly: GCA_963935595.1. Lineage (NCBI taxonomy): Eukaryota > Metazoa > Arthropoda > Insecta > Lepidoptera > Crambidae > Schoenobius > Schoenobius gigantellus. The sequence continues at coordinate 12,002,459 of OZ012544.1, read as the reverse complement.
ATATGTTCATAAAATTTTATCATTCGATATTAGCTGAAGACATCACGCCATCAGTCTTTCATCTCATCTCTGCTAATGTTTCTGTTTACCTATATTGGTAAAATAAAATGTTTATTCGTATGACGGGGCATGTTCACTTATTGAAGACTACTAAAATTAGTCTAATGTTGACTATGTAATTACAAGAAAGCAATGAAAGTAGCTAATTACAACGTAGTAGTAAAAGATAGAGCTATATTATATCAACAAAATGTGATGTCAAAAAACGCTGTAAACTATTTGATCATTAAATATAAAATAGCTTATAATAAAAAATAATCCTTTTTACTTATAAAATATTTTTATTGACTTATACTCTGAAACATTGTATTAATTAATCATTATTTATATTTGTTCATGCAAGTTGCATCATAGCGTCGATGGCGTGGTGCGTAAGGCTGTCGCCTTCCAATCGGGAGGTAGCGGTTCGAACCCCGCCACGTACCAATGTGTTTTCAAATTTTGAATTCATATGTACGTTTATTCGACGCTTTTACGGTGAAGGAAAACATCGTGAGGAAACCTGCACACACATGTGAAGACGAAATTTCTTTACAGGTTGTGTGTGAAGTCGACCAACCCACACTTGGCCAGCGTGGTTGACTAAGGCCTAATTGCCCTAATTTAGGGTAGGCTCGAGCCCCTCGGTGGGGACATATATGAGCTGTTGATGATGATGCAAGTTGCAATGCATCTTTGCACTGTGTAGAGATTTACATTATCGAATTTGATGGCTTATTATTATTTTCATAACAGACTGTTCACTTAATTTTGTAACGACTAATTTATATGCACAATCTACTAACCCAGACTGGCTCAATAATGAACCGTTTTAATTTTTCATTGAGTCGGGTCATGTAATTATTAATTAATATGAGCGCGGGTTGGTGCTGTCATTCCGATGGGCCGCGACATTATCGCTGGAGAGCTGCGTAAACATCAAAATGTAAAACACGATACCGTTTAGCCAGTTAATTAATTGCTGCGACTGGGAGTCGGGAGCCGAGAGCGGGCGATAGTCGGCTGATGCGAAGTGCGGCACGGCTGCGGTCGTCCAGAGCTCGTTATGGAAATAATAAGTGCAACTGTGCAGCCATTGCGAAAGTTTTTCCGGCTCCGCTAGGTACACTCGGTTCGATCTTTGTTGTCCTGGATGCTTTACGACTTTAATTAATAAGTATTGAATTTCGCCGCTGACTACCTATTTATTCGAGAAGTGTCTTTGTTGTTTACGTGTTCGATAGTGTGTTAATATTATTCAGTCTATTTTGAATATTTATAAATTGCTGTAAACAAACATATAACCATTGAAAAAAGGAAAAGACACCCGAAAGGGCGATATAATCTTGTATGGCTTGTAAGTTTTATTGTGTCGACACTTCATCTTCCGGCGTTAGTGGTTGATGTATGACACGAGACGGCAGTTCCGCGTGGCACATGGGTTTTATTGGGGTCGCGTGATTGAGGTATCCGACGACGAGACACGTCACTTGATTTAATTAAGAACCGCTTTACCGCCAGTACCTAGCAGGTTACGCTTCACATCGTATACTTACCCCGGTTAATTTCGTACCGGGCCATTTCAACGGGAGATTTATTTTGGTATTGAAGCACCTTACACCTTTCTTGTGTAATTATCTCAAATTGGATCGTCGATCGAAGGACCCTATTTTGTTACGTCTTTTACATTTTTGTAACACATGTATTTTTTCCTGTACAAGTCATCAACTACATATACAACAACATAATCCTCCACTCACGATGAAAGCAAAATATTCTAAGGCAAAGGTGGAATCCTCTCAAATCCGCCTGTGATTGCATCGTTTAGCGTTGGATAGTAGCAATATTTCAACATCTACCTTGGAATTTAACAAATGGGCTTCATTTGTTAACTCCGCGGCCAACCCTCATTTGCACCCTTTTTCTAGTGCATCGTGAACTTTTAACGTTACAAATATCGTTATCGTCCAAGATATTATGAAAAACAATATGTAGCAATAAGTTAATTAATACCTAATTTGATCGTTATAAATTTTGAAAAATTTCCCCTGAGTGGATATATTGATATTGATATACTTCTAGTAAAAATGCTTATAAGAGCAATGCTTATTCAAAAGCTCTGCCGCGAAGTTAGAATTATGTTTGAAACTTATTAATTATACTGAAGTTATAAGTTGATTTTTGTGTATTTCATCCACAATTTTTCAAAGTTATTCTTTGAATAAGGGAAAGTATACAGCAATTAGATGCTTTTTTCCAAAACAAATCTATGGCGTCTAATGCGCTACCCGTGTTGGCCGTCATCACGCGTCGCGGGAGGAGCTCGTTATTAATTCACCACGCCTCGACGTGCTCGCTTTTACTCGCTTTAGACTTGTCCTATCCAGGTACAAAATATCATTTTTCGGTAAAATGTTTCGAATTTGGCACAGCACAATATTAATCCATTTTTAATAATATTATTGTAGCGATATAGGGACTGATAGTTAAATTTGGAAATAGTGTTATACGAGAGAGGTGTGGAGTGAAATAAGCTTTTCTACTCGAGTGTACATACCCTATCAAACTATAACCTGCCCATGCTATAAAAAACAGAAACAGGGCGAGCTATTGAAGTGCGAGAGGCAAAAAAGCGGGAATTGGTATGAAAGGAACAAGAAAACTAAGGACTCTGAACAATAATATCAGAGGTAGCTGGAATAAATTAATTTAAAAAAAACTTGCTCTAGATTCCAATATTTGGCTTATCTTACGGGTCTTTACAACCCTTCGTTATACTAAATGGGTGGCGAAAGTGTTTAAATAGCTATCCTGATGATTATAATGGTGCTCCACAATCGGCAATCACATGGTGGCCAAAAAGCGTCCACGCGGTGCTGATTGTGACATTGTGTGCCGCGAGCGGGCATCGCGGCGTGCAGTGGGCGAGCGGAGCGCCCGCCACCGCCGCCGCGCCATGCCCATCGCCACCCGCATTTGTGATGCAAATTGTTGCGCCCGCTGCCGATGCCGCGAAGCGCTGAGGTGCTTCGCGCGCGCGCGCGCCTTACCTGCCACAACCACCATAATTATACTGAAAAATATTCATTTGTCCGCGTCTAGCATCGCATTTACATAAATGCAAAGGTTAGTCGCAAAACGGTCGGGTTTTTTTTTCTGTAAATAAAACTTGTGATATCTGTCGGTCTGGTCTGGTGTGTGATTACGGTGTCACGAAATGTATAGTTTCTTGCTTGATGATTTTATTAACACAATTTTACACTAGATGTGTCCGCAGTATCGTTCGCGTGACATAAACAAAATCGCCTTAAGTGGGAACGCACACGACCGATTATCGGTGACCGATTTTTTGACGGTGGAAAATGAAACATAGTAATATGGAGTTCTACTACCCGTTCATTTCAAGTTTGCCGTTACCTCCACCCGCGCTTAACCGTGCATCGCCCTCGTTGAGACTAGAAGAACAGTGCGACCTATACTTTTCAGGGCTCAACGGGGGTACCGACCTATACTTTTCAGGTGCGGTAAAGTGCGCGCGGAGGCAACGGCGAACTTGAAATGAACGAGTAGTAGGTACGTTGCAACGCACACGAACTACAAAAAGTCGGCCACCGACAGTTATAGCAGTATGCGTTGAGTCGGTCGTAAAAATGAGGCCGATTATCGGGGCTACAAAAAGTCGGTCGTGTGCGTTAGTCGTAGTGAAACTTAGAGCACGTTGCACCAAGTGTAATTTGGCTACTATTAAATATAAAGGTACTATTCACGCCAACGTCCACGTTCAACAGTGGGCGTCTCTTGGCTGAAATGATTCACGTCGAACATTTGGTCTTTTTGCCAAATTTTAAGTAACTCCTGCTGCTGTGTTTCCCGAGCGCTATAACATGTCTATTTTCAAGCGAGATTTAAGAAGAGTATTACATTTAAAGTAGGTAGCGGCTTGGTTATGTCCCTGATATTGGCAAAGTCCATGGGCGGCGGTTACCACTTACCATCAGGTGGGCCGTTTGCTCGTCTGCCTTCTAAAGCAATAAAAAAAACTATATTAATTGTTATATTTTTAAGTTTTTCCAGGTGATCATTGCTTGGCAACGACTTCCATATAAAACTATGATGTTGTATGTATCGAAGTCGGTTCCTCCTCCTTTTTCGAAGTCGGTTAAAAAGAAGAACCACCCATTCCTACGTAGTAAGTTTACTTTACTTTTACTTTTTACGAAATTGTAAAAAGGAATATTTGTTGTTACTGGCCATAGTTTTATCAATGAATGTTTTACTTTTTGTTTAAACCCTGTATACATATATATATTCAAATTGAATAGTAAATATGAAGTTTCAGTGATTAGTTTAAACGATACATCCAATTTACTATACCTTTATAAGATCAGCATCTTGTTCTGAGCGTTACTTGTCTTCGTTTATTGTTGTGGAAACTTTTTTGTAATATCGACATATTTTTCGTGGATATAATATCTAGGAGATTCTCAGCCATTATTTCGATAAATTTTTGGTTGCAATAAAAAAAGGCTTTGTAATAACCAAATGTTAAAGTTGAATTATTATTAAAAATCTTTTCATTGCAGTAATCGTTCACTTCATTTTATTGCCAAAACGTCTAATTGCTGGGCACAGGTCTCTTCTTAGACTAGGCGGTCGTAGGGTATTGATTCGAGTATTCCAACTTTTTTAGGTATAATTGCGATGAACACCCTAAGTGGGTTCTTGCTACTTCCACGGGAAGAAAGGAAGCGATCGCGGCGACATACGTATCTTAAATAGGTTACCGCACGGGCGAAGTAATTGTAATGTGAATTAACATGCGTGTGTGTAAACATTATTGTTCTTTGTGTAAGTTGATATTGCGACGTTGAAACCCGTTAGAACGGCACCGTTTAAAGAAGTCAATAACTAAGGGAACTAGCTAGAAGAAGTCCGTGTGAAGTTTCGTGAGAACTTGGAATCGCTTGATACTCGAGTAAACGTTATCATATTTCAAACGATTTCGCAAAACGAATAAATAAGAACGGAGGCAAGAAGCGTGCGGTGAAACCGAGTCAAAGCGTGGGTATTAGAAACGCTCCGATTACCACGCTCGGGCGAGGTGCTGCCGCCGTCTACGCCTCGCACCCTCGCCTATTAGCCACCTCTACGGGGCATCATTTTCTTTTAATACAATCTTTTGTCTATTGGGTGTCTCCGTACCTAACTGTAACACGTAGGAATGTGCAGCGGACTCCCAAAGTGCACGGGCGTGCGTATTGATTGATTGAAAATTGTTCGATTTGATCAGGGCATATAATTAGCAAATGCAATGGCTTTATATCTAGGTCTATTGCGTGCGTTGGTCGGCTATGAAAGGAAAGGTGATAATGCGGCGATGTCGCAGCGCGGTCACCGTTACCGCCGTTGCCGGCTTGACCGCGTTCCGCTAACGGTATCCACTCTGAAGCATTTCTCCGGCGCGCGGCACACTTCGCGCGTTCGTTCACCTCTACCATCTTGCTGTCTTCGCACTGTCGATCGGCACTGTGCAACTGCACATAATTGTATGGTTAATACTTGCTGAGTGTGCTAATTGCACATAATTGTATTAAAGTACATAGTTTTTGAATCCGCGTAAAAAGATATCACCCCTTTTAATTTTCATAAATCCCTGGTTAACTTAATGGGGCAGCACAAATTGTTAGTACCTAGAGTCTTAGCGGCTGGTTACAATTACACGTTTGACAAAAACATAGTCCAAATACTTAATCATGGAGAACTGTTTTGATATTTAAAATAGGTAAGCACAAAAGTTATATCCTTGTTGTTTTCTTCCCTAGACAACACATTATTTTAATATTTGTGTTTCAAAATATGATTAGATAGGTTTTGTGTGTCGAAAGTTACGGCTGTATATGAGCCCTGTGACCGAATAGCAAATGCAGACCAGAGGCTGTATTTTTTAATTATTCATCAGGCGTTGAGTGCTCGTTGAGCGTCGTCTGCGTTCGATTTCTACCGATTTTCGTTTTGTTTTCGGCGGAAATCAAAATAATATTGATTTTTGTCGTAATATTCTATTGCTTTTCATCGCAAACGTAATTAAAATCGATAGAAAAAGAGCACAGACCACACTCGATGAGCGCTCGATGACAGACGAATGATTCAAGAATAGGGCCCCTGGGGCTCTATTTTTGATTTGCTCGATTTTAACTTATGTTCAATTTCGTTTATCATGAAAATCAAAATGATAGTGATATTGATTGTAATATTATATTGTTTCACGAATTTCATATGTACATTTATCTGTCGCTCCTACGGTGAAGGAAAACATCGTGAGGAAACCTGCATACACATGCGAAGTAATTCAAAGGTGTATGTGAAGTCAACCAATCCGTACTGGGCCAGCGTTGTTTGACTAAGGCCTAATCGCCCTAACACAACTAGTTAGGGTAGGCTCGTGCCCCTCGGTGGGGACGTATATGAGCTGTGATGATGATGATTATGTTTTATGACGGAATCACGATGGTTTAGTCGTTATATGACACATTCTGGATATGTCACATTCGTTAAAAAATGACAAATTCTATGTAGGACAAATTCTGTAATTGCCAAATTCTTTAAATGACATATTCCGCAAAAGACAAATTCTCGAAATGGCAGATTCTATTAATGACATATTCTATAAATGCCAAATTATCGTTAAATTAATTTAAAGCAGGAATTGTGATTAAATGAGAATACTTGGGATAATTTTACAAGGAAAATAATGAAAATATGTTTTTAAATAAAATGAAAATATAAACATCTTTTTCAAATAAAACAATAATTTTCTCATAATTAGCTAAATATTGTAAGTAAATAAATCAAAATATTTTCCTGATTTTTGTTTTGAAGAAACAAGTTCTTACGATATCAAAAATCCTAAATCAGCGGCAAACTTAAGTAGAAGCTGTAAGTATATAGCTTTTTCAAAAAGTGTTCAACGTTAATTTATCTTCTGTTTAATTGTTTTAATAATCTTGCATATTATCAAACATCTTGACTCCGATTCTTCTATTTTTACGTTGACATTCGAATAAACTGTTTTTAATTTTTATGTCAAAATGTTTGGCTTCTTTCCGTATTTTGTGAATAAAATAGTAAATATTTGGTCTTTTAGGAATGAGTACATTAATACGGTGATGCCAACCTTCGAGACTATTCGTAGTTCGATGCCATTGACCAGCACAACTCAATAAACCTGGGCTCATCCGTGGGTACCACTGCTTTTGGAAGTAAGCTTTGAAACACGCCATAGAATGTATATCATCAATCTGATTTGAAATAATGTTCCATCCTTCAGGAATGTGTTTGGGTGGTAAAAGTGGAAGAATAGACATCATCCTTATTGTTTTTCTTTGTTCCTTAGATTGCGTTACTTGCATTGCCTTAGCTTTCTTTTTGATTGCTTTTTGGTAATGAAAATAGCAGCCTGTAATTTTTGCATCTGGATACACATCCTTAACTGCGTTCAGAATAGCTACCTCGTAATCACTTTTGAATTCCAAAATATTTACATGTAAGGTATCTCTAATCAATATAAACAACCTAGTATAAGTACTTTGTGTTTTATTAGGAAGCAGTGCGTACAGAACAGGTATTATATTTGTAACGTTTTTATCGGAATTTAAGTCGAGGTGAAGAGTAAATAGCTGATAAAATGGATGAGGTACAGATGTGAAAGTACCATCGGCGTAGTATCCCTTCTTAACCTTTCGCATAATTTGTTTCGACAATGTTGTTGAAAAAACTAGAATCTTCTCAACGTTACCATCCTCAATTACTAGAAACTTTTCACTCAGTGCTGGTGGCACAACAACATCTTCCAACTTCTCAAATACTAATTTGTCTGTTTTTAAGAACTTTTTTCGTGCTACATAAAGACAGTCTTTCTTATCACGAAAATTCGGAATGCGGTTTGAATTATTTGATGTACTAGTACTAGGCCTATTTAACTCATCTTCAAACATTTTCTCAAACAAAGGTTTAATAGATGCGAAATTTCACACACTTCTTTTTTGAGCTTATTCATTTTTATAAAAATTTCATTTTTCTGGTAATCAGCTTTGCATGTATGTTGTGATTTTCTTAAAATGTTTGTATTACTTACGTCAATTACAATTGAAGCATTGCAGTCTTTTCTATTTACGCAACGCCAACACGTACTCCCATCCTTGTTACATCTTTTGTTTTTATTATAGCGAAACTCGTCGTGTATAAGAGTATCGTATCCTTTTTGATTTTTGTCAAATATCAACTCGTTGAGATTCATAATGGATAGCACAGTTAAATACGATAAACGTAATAGGAAAATATCTAAACGATAACTACAAAATGGCGATTAAAATATTAATCTACCCACATAATCTACCCAAAAATTTTTTTAATAAATATCGTAATTGTCAGCGTCATCTTATGCAGTAAATGGGGTACCTAAATGATAAATTCAAACATTGAATTGATATCTATGAAAATAATTACCAATATTTAAAAATAAAAACTACTCTTGGTTTTTGAAAAATACTCATTAAACAATCTATATAAATAAATACTCTATCGAATACAAAAAGAGTTTTGAAAATCGGTCCATAATTGGCGGCGATATCGCGTAACATACACACAATAAAAAACTTATGCATCGAATTGAGAACCTCCTCCTTTTTTGAAGTCGGTTAAAAATCATTCTTCATTGCTGAATTTTTGTTGCGTCCATAATTGTCAAGGCAAAGTTTCAACAAAAGAAAATGTTAGATGAAAATCTGAATTTTTGTGAAATGGAAATCTCAATCTCGTGCGTTCGATGCATTAATAAGCAGCTAGTTTACGAATGTATTTGGAATTACAATAAAATCTGACATTATTAGAATCTGGCATTAATAGAATCTAGCATTAATAGAATCTGTCGTTTGTAGAAACTGTCATTTGTAGAATCTGGTGTTTAAAGAATTCGTCATTCATAGAATTTGGCGTTTTAAGACTCATGTGTCATTTCCAGAATATGGCATTCATCGACTAAACCATCACGATTACCAAATGAATTATTAAAAATAGGACTAAATGTTTTCTTCACATAGAGCGGGAGGGATACTAGTACCATAACTGTGCTTGCTATGGCTGCTGGCTACCGAGTTACAGTGGTCCAAGGCTATTATGAATCTCTTACAATATTCCGAGTCCAAATACCATTTTTTACTAGATCTTTCTAAATGACCTTTACGCCTAGCTAACATATCGCGTATGCTAACGTATATCTCTAGTCAAAGAAACGCACTTTTAAATGAATTTCGTCAAAAGTTCATTATCATTAGTCTAATGCGGTAACTAGTGGAATAACATAATATACAAGTCAAATGCTGCTAAGTCGGACCGTTAAACTACATGGTATATTACAAACTGTTTGAAAGAAACTGATTCAGCCAATTAGAATTAAGATACCGTTAGGGGTCGACGTTCTTCACGCTGAGTAACATCCTAAAAATGTATAAAACTGTAAATCTCAAAGATGTTCTTTAATCACTTTGTTTCCATAACTTGCTTCAACAAAATGGGCAAATTTCAAGACGTAATGAATGTTCTGAGCTTACAAAACACGATGAGAAGAATTATAAAAGCTATTTCGCTATCCCTCTACCACGTCAAGCAGGATAATTACATTGACTTTGCTTATTCTCCTTTCGTTTATTTTCAGAAAATGGACTTTCAATGTTAATAGCTGTGATGATATTGTATTTTTGGAATTTAGTTCTTTTGTCATTCTATACATCTATGTGGCAATGCCTTTTTGAATAGTCTGCTTAAGGTGTGCTCCGGCTAATTGGGTACAATATAAACAGCTGTAAACGCTTTGGGGCTCGTTTCCTTCCGTAGGGGTCCAGTTAGTGAGAAATTGGCGAAGGTGCGACCCCGGTCCTAACGCGCCACTTCATTACGCGACCTCGTTACCTTCGCGTCTTGTGTCTCGTATCTACATATCTATATACCGTCCCGTCACGTAGGGAAAGTGCACACTGTCCCACAACACCATTTGACCATGTTAATGTGTGAACACGACCAACAGGTATTTTTATCCACTTAAGTATTATGTATTATATGTGGGGGTAGGTACCCCGCACGTCACATATTTTTACGTTTTGGAAATTGCCTGAAATTAAAGTGTATGAAGGTGAATTTATTGGTTCCATAAGAATTATTTTTGTGCGGGCATAAACCGCGGACCCATTTCTTGCGTGCGTGTTATTACCTCGCTCGTATTGCCTTGTACAGTACTGTAATATATTCATATTTGCACCACTTTCACTTCTCTGTACGTATTTTTCATTCGCATCTCATATTTTTCTATTTCTATAAATTGATTTTATAGTATTTGTCATTTAAAAAATGGAAAATATTTCGGAGGCAAGGTTTTTGTAGACGCTAAATATTTTGTTCGAATTAAACCTGGAAACTTGCTATCACCCTATAAAACCCCCTAAGGCTACTGTGATGGACAAGTAAAACTGTTTATGTGATAACTGATAGCCACACATATCGAAATTACTTTAGTCGGTTGCCAAATAATTGCATTTAGAATGTCATTCAGCAACAAATGCTTTGGTTGTATGCCAGAAAACTGCAAATAGAGTTAGATACCTTTACATATCATAACTGTGATAAATTTCTTATTTAGATTTCATCTACATACGCTCTCTTTATATCAGGCTTTCTTTAAATCTTAAACAAAATCCTCTTTTTTATTTATTTTATTTAACAATTTTTGCACGCAGAATATTATAAGCACAAAAATTAGAGAAGAAGATATGTACAAAGGATCTGCTTATTTCATAAATGAAATTTCTACCAGTAGACCCGAATCTTAATCATTCATTTTTTTTTGTATGTACTTATTCATAAACATTATTTACAATCAATACGCTTAGACGGAGAATGTCCAATTCGCAAAACATCTACAGGTTGCAAAATGTCCCTTTCGCGCAATGTTCCTTTCGCACAATTTTCATTTCTCATAATGTCTCTTTCGTCTTTTTTTGCGAAAGATTTACTAATATAGTGATTCGGATAACGAATTTTGTTATGTTGGGCTAAAGAGAAAATAGAAAAACTAGAATGTGTGACTGCCATCAGTGTAATGTGCACCTGGAATACAAATCAACGGATAGAATCGTTCATAGGTGAGCTGCCCGTGCCTTGCCTCAGCCGCTTAGCCAACATTTGTGACACAACTGTATTACAGCCAATTGATTTTGTACCATTACTATTCCAGCCGCTCAGCTGAGCGTTACGCTTACAAATCCAATTAATCTTCATTGCAAAATTAATTTAAAGTAAGCAACTTTAATGTGGGCTATTTATTTAGATATGAGTATAAATACATAGAGCCGATATAAATCTTGGGCAATCCCCCCTTGGCGATAGCCCGACTAGCCAGGTCGGGCTAGCCCGGGCGCGTTGGTAGTGGTAGTCGCAGTGTGGACCCTACCACGCGCGTCCATAAGGGCAGGAAGAACACCGGGGGGTTTAGTGGGTAGGACTGGCACTCTGCCGGGAGAGCCCCACACACGCTCGTCGTCTAGCCAACGGCGAGTATGGTGCGGTCACGCATTCCACTCGAAAAAAAAAAAAAAAAAAAGAGCCGATATAAATGGAAACGAGTGCATTTTTATTGCTACTGTATCGGATTTAGTTATTAAAATAAAACAATTAATACAATAGGTCATTTCTTGATTGAATATAACCCAGATAATAAAAACTAGTCATCTTTGATTAAACGAAATGTTGAATCTGGTAAAGCGTTATTACTATGCTTTCTTGTTCACTTTCTTTCGCCTCAGTCCTCTTGCAGCGCTCTGTATATTGACAACGGCATCAATGTCCTGAATTATTCTACAATATTTTAATAAATACATGTTTCGTGTCGTTGCCCGTGCCTACGCGTCATGATTTCAACTGGGTGGACCACGGTTATATTTTTCTAACTGTAATACATTTCAGTAAGTTGGTTGGCGCATTGTTAAAATATACGTTAAAATATAAAGCTCACATTGTAATAGTTTTTTCATATTAAGGCAACAAACTTAGGTAAGACGATGGCAGCTAGCTTGGCGGGCGGGATCAGGAGCCCTACCGTCAACCAAACAATGTAAAAAAACTTTGCCTATAAAAAAGTCGTAGGATTTATATTGTTATGGTTATCTTATAGGCCAGGCCAGTTCACGAAATCTGAAGAAAACATTGATAATCTATTTATACAGAAAAACTACACTTCGGGACTTCTAAATCGAGCCACCTTGCACTTTTGGATTATGTCTTCCATAACTTAAAAAAAATATTTGACAACCATAAAGTTTTTATGCAATTTTGTAGCTGACATATTCATATTCAAACTGTTAGGCTAATTATGAATATGTCAGCTATAAAATTGCATAAAACTTTTTGGTCGACCAAACATTTTTTTTAAATTATAGATATAATCTTTTTTTTTTTTATCAATCTAAAAGTGCAAGGTGGCTCGATTTAGCTGTCAGGGAGTGTAGTTGACCCAGCCACGCGTTGCATTGGCTTAATATTTATAGTACGTTTGATCAATGTTATACTTACTAGACTTATGTAATCAAATTATAATAACAATTTTAATAATCAAATTAAAAAGTTTTTATGCAAAACTATTCACAACAATATAGTATATTTGATTGTCCAACTTAATCCCGAATTACGAATGACCGAATAACTATTGCTCGATTTTTTTAGATCGAATAATCTTTGATCGAATCTATCGTAAGACCGAATAACGTTAGCACGAAGTTACTCATGGTTATAAAATGACTAATATACTTTTTCTATTACGCCAGGTTTCTAGGGAGTGCTGGGATCTTGGTACACAACCGTTTCAGTTTATCGGCCGTGGTCCTATTGCGGTAGTCCTACTGGTAATACCACGGGCATTTCATTTCGCCCGTGGGCCTATCAGTAGGACTATAACAAGAAACAATTTACATTAGGTATATGGGTATTGTACCTACTGATCGGATAGTGCAGTCACTATGAAAAAAATCTCTCAAGAAAATGTGATCAACTTCCTGAATGAAAAAACAGTTTCTACTGGTATTTACTAGGAGTACATGACACCAGAAGAGTTCTCAACTGAAATTTTATTCCATGTAGGAATGGAACAAATGGAATAAAATTTCAGTTGAGAATTCTTCTGGTGTCATGTACTCCTAGTAAATCCCAGTAGAAACTGTTTTTTCATTCAGGAAGTTGATCACATTTTCCCAGCACTCCCTAGAAACCTGGCGTAATAGAAAGAGTATATTAGTCATTTTATAACCATGAGTAACTTCGTGCTAACGTTATTCGGTCTTACGATAGATTCGATCAAAGATTATTCGATCTAAAAAAAATCGAGCAATAGTTATTCGGTCATTCGTAATTCGGGATTAAGTTGGACAATCAGTATATTTATTTATAATACAATACAATAGACGGCTACTCAACCTAGATAGATAACCAAGTGTTGTGACGATAAATGCAATCACACTGCCATCTGTTCGAAACTTATGGAGCTAACAAACAATTAAAAAACATATTTGAACTAATAAATATTTAGGTCAATAATCGAGATAAAAACTATTCTATAAATTACATACAGTTTACTGTTGATTTAACGCGCCTTTCAAAGCACGGAGGAGCTTCAAATAATTCACTTTTTGGTCACTCATCATAGACCCCTGACAACAGTTAACTTTGCTAATCGCTAGCCAAGTGCATACGCCACTGCAACACCAAACTTTAATCACATCCAATTCATCCGAGCGCATGCATGTGAAGGATGTAATTTTCATATTTTTTATGGTTATACTTTTAGTTACTGTAGTCCAAAACTGACCCAAATCCCCTCAAGTCGTGAATGATATATAGCCTTATTGCTATTCTAAAGAAACATTCTTTGACTTAGCGTTAACCCTTTCAGCTTTGTTTATCCTCTAAATGGCCATTTAGGATTCACTGTGTCTCGAATTTTGCTGTCATTTCGTCGCGATTCTGGTGGACGAAACTTCTTGCACGATATTTTGAGCAACGAGTGTTTTTGTTTGAAAAATTTTTGAATCGTGGTCAACGGGCACAGTGGTGGTTATCTTCGTATATAATGGTGATAGTTGACTCTTTCTTCCTAATTTCCGAACCGATATAGATTCAAAACTTTATTACTAATACTTGTGTGTGCATAGGAATATCTTCATTAGGATTTGGGGAGGTTTGTATACACAAGTAATAATACTTATTGTTCTCGTTTCAAAAGAATGTTTTAATAGTTCTTGTCTTGAAAAAGTGCCTAGGAAGGTTAATATTGATTTGAGATTTTTCAATTCAGATCCGAGGCTTTGTTTTGGTTTTGTTAGCTCGAAGAAAAAAAACTGGGTAATGAATCACTGCAGTTGAATACATGTATGTGCCGAATTGCGGTCGCTGCGGTGTTGTGATCTAAAGCGTTGGAGCTAAAACCGCAGTATTCTTACGGCGTATTAAGGCTCGCCTTTCGATTAGGACTTTTAGGGTGGTATAGCTATTAGGGCGCGACATCTAGCAAGGTGTGGTATCGAACTCGTCGTCGGTGCCGTGATGTGGTGTTTTTACGAGAGGGGTGCGACCGGTGCGGCGCGGGCGCGCCTGCTAATTTTGATAAAAGCATCGTCCGGCCGCGCCCGCCTGCGGCTATCACCACTGCGTCCTATAAATACACATCCATATTCCCCTAAGCTTTTCACTTTGACAATTTATAACATGTATACCGTTCGTAATATAATAAACTTTTGATTTCTTGATCTTTCGATAGTATGATAAAATATCGTAACCATGTGTTGTATTGTACATTGTAGCGAACAGTGGTCTTTTAAACGTTAGGCTAAACTACGAAAACCACCACTATTGCGAGCGGCATAAGAACGGTCCAAAGGTCAATCAGTATAGCTTGATAAGGAGCTTACTGTACCTATCCTATTTACAATAAATACTTATAGGTATCAAGAATATTGGGCAATTTTACGATTCTTTCCTGAAGATTGACATATTTTAAGATTTTTATACTTACACATAAAGGAATGAGGATACATATCTGAGGAATATTTAACCAAGAGATTAATTTTGTACATATTACTTGTAAGTCTAATAATATATAAGTAAACATAAAAACTTAAGTCGAAATTATATCAGGGCGTGGGTCGAAGTAGGCGTGGTTTTGCCCCGCCCAGCTGGCACGCCCTCGCCCTTTGCCACCTTTGCTGAAAATCCGAAAATTCGCTTTCGTGCTCGTAGGTATTCAATCAACAATTTAATTAGAAGTAGTAGCTGTTTGTTAAAATATATTTATTTCGAATATACTCATATATTTTGGCAGTAAATATTTTGAGCAAATTCAGTTTCATTTACATAAGACGTTGAACTTACCAGGACTATTAAATTGAGGAATTCTATAAAATGCAACAAAAAGTACCTGACAGGTGCTAAATGTATACGGATACTTTTACCAGCTGTTGTTAGATTGTTTGCTGAATAAAGAAAAAATCAATCCAAAACATTCACAATACAAAATATGGTAAACATTAAGTATTTTTAAGGTGACCTGCACAGCATTCTCTAAATCTATAAAACCTAAATAAAAGTTATGAAACAAAACTTGTACACCAGATCAAGAATGTTACGTCTTTGTTTAAACCATGAAAGTCATTTATTGCTGCAATTTAATTGCATGCAACAGCCAAGAAACTTATATCGTGTAAATGGGCCTTAAATGTGTTTGAATTGCCTTTGTATCCGTCATTTTGTTTAAAATTAAGAGAAACTAGAATTAAGTTTTATGTGCGTTTAGCGTTACGCGTAATTACTCGTAGTAAGTGTTGTGGTTATTTGGTGCAAGACGTGCAAGCAAGTATTTTTATTGACCAGTCACCACTTCAACAATTCCCTTGGCTGTAATTAACAAATAAATTAAGATCAGTCTAAAAGCTGGATAAAAGCACTTACCGATACTTACCGAGACTTATACTGTAACCGTATCTGTGAAGTTTACGAAAAAATAGCATGTAGTACCTACAAAGCCATTCGCGCGATGATAAAAAAGAAAACAAACCCGATGTCTATTTGTTTTGAAATGACGTTGTTGTTAAAATTATTACATTTGGCTGCTAATGGGGAAAGAGATGAGCATCAGCGGGCTTTCGGCCCCCGGGGGCAGATAAACTCGTTAGAGCAAGATACGCCAACCACGAGTCGGCGGCTAAGCACGCGACAGCCTGGATATAGCCGTAATCTCGTTGTGACTCCCGGTCCCGTCGATTCCGATTCCCTCAAATTACCTTTTGTACTCGATTGGCAATCTAATTCTCTATCGTCTTAAGTGTTCCCACTATTTACTGAACTCGAAAGCAAACAATTCTTGAAAAGACAAGAAAGACGTGCTGTTGAATTTTCAAGAAAATCGTAGCACCTCGCTGTTATCACTAAAAGCTTCGTGTTGACGTAACGTTCAATTCAAGAGGCACGACTACGTTCTGTCCTTGTAATTGATTGCTTTGTCGCGTAATTTGTTTGTCTACAGCGGGCGGGGTGTTGCGATCCTCGCGGGAACAACATCGCGACACTCTCCTCCGCTCGTCATTTTGTTCGTAAATAATAAATACGCCATCTGGCGGAGGGTGACACCGCAGAGCCGTGCGGTTCTTAGTTCGTGACTCAGCATCTGTAATCCCACTGATTGATTGCATTGCACTATAATAACTGATGTTCAGATATTAGCAAATTAATTAAAGTAGCCTGTATTGAAAATTCTTGGATATGTAACTATTTGATAACTTTTTCTTATAAAATACAAAGCATTAATTGTGCTAGCAATCGGGTAAACGATAGGGTTGATCCAACTGAGTCGCACGTTCTGCCCCACTAATAACCTCGTAATTGGTATCGAAGCTCGCCGCTGCAGGGATTACTGGGCGTCTAATTGAATGCGAGACGATTCCTCGCCGCGTCTTCCAACTCAGCTATACGGCTGACTTAATTCTGCTGCGGTCGAGTTGCTCTGTGCTGCGCACGTACATGGGTCAACATTATTACACAATTTCAATGAAATAAATTCCTCTGGAGCCAGCGCGAATCTGTCGAGAAGCGAGATCAAACGCGACACCCCGACGACGACGTTTCTGATTTATTCGTCGACGACGAAGTTTTGACATTAGATAAAGTCATCCCGTGTCAATTAGCTAATGAAAAATAAAATAGGCCCGGAGTGTCGGGAATATAATAATTAAAATTACGATGATGGTTGGTCGGTGGCATCTGTTTTAAGCTTACACCCTAAAGTCGACTTAACGAATTTTGTCTCCGATGTTTGATTAACATTATTATTTTCGGTGTATTATACAATGTTCCGGTTCTAAGATACAGTACAGTCGTCGTAAGGTTTGACAAATTAATATCATTATTAAAATCCTAAATAAATAATAATTTAAATGGTTGCTAAGTTAAAAATAAATTGATAACAAAATGTAAAATACGAATAACATAAACAAAGTAATTAGCAGCTACGTTATATGTAGTTAACATGTGTGATGAATCAGAGTTAGGTGGGTGTGCAGGTGGTAGTAATAGACGCAGCGGCACGAACAGTGCTGCAGCACGGGCGGCCTGTTTCATGTTTACAGAGCTCGCATACCTACTCGGCCCTGGACCACTGCCAACTAATCTCAACAGGTAGATAGATACCACGCGCTGTTAATGACATCACACACTGTACGCTAACACTGATTCACTCCATTCAAAATAATTCAGTCTAGTCCACGAGAACGAAGTATTTCTGTAACACGTTACGTAACAGAAAGCGATGTTTTGATAACATTCTAATATAATTCACCTTAAAATATTCTTTCTCGCGGGTGCAATTAATCTTCCTGAAATAATTGTAACAGATCTGACCCAAAATAACAGTGTTCGTTTTCTAATGTTGGATGATATTTGATTTTTAATATAAAATAAATATTTTACTATTATACTGGCTTATTCTAGCGTTACGATCTTTTGCTATTTTTTTTGGGGTTGGCCCTCCCGACACTTCTTCAATTGGCCTTCTTTAAGTCCCGTTTGACCGTCGTCATCGTCTGCTAATTGGTGGGTGGTTTACCGCGACCTTGTCGCTAGGGGCGGTTGTATTAGATAATATTTTTAACAATAATTATAATTTATCGTTTGCAATTACTCTTTCATTACATAGTTCTAAAGAGTTATTTATCCGATTAGCAAAAAAAAATAGAATGTGAAGTTTGACTTGGAGATTTTACGACTGCTTTGGTTAATATGTTGAAAAATGTAGTAGCTAAGCTTAAAAGACGAAGGTGTTTCTTCGTGTCGTATGGTTTAATTAATAAGAGAACAATACGATAAGTTGCTTCTCGGTAGCGGCAGATGCAGCGGACAGCGTACAGGCTTGTTATTAACTTTTTAAACGATTGCGTTAATTAGCGGCCTGCACGAGATGCGCCCCGAGCGCCGCGCCGTCGACGATCGCCAGTTAAAAACAATAAAACGATACACCATTTTATTAATTAAAACGGATTACCGGTTGACTCAACAACTTACGTTGTTTTACGTGGCCAACATTTTATTACGTAGCCAACATTTTAATAGGTTCCTTATTAACGCAGAGATTAATGAGAAAATATAAATGTAGGTAAAGGGCAATGTCCATTTCTGGCTACCAGTGAACACAATGCTACAAGGAAAATGATTTGCAAATTAATTATCTTATAATTTTAGCAAACTTATACTCAAACAGATTTGTATCAAACAACACTTTTGTAAAAATATTTTTTTTTAGTATTTATTTTATTTATGCGATCAATAGTATGACATCTTCCGGCGTAGCGCACGGTATTCTATCCAATAATAATTGCTTAGTGTGCGAGAGATCTAAATACTGCGGTCTATTAAGTGAAAATAAATAAAGTTATAACATTTTTCAGTTTAAACTAGTAATACAACAATAGGTATGAATTAAAATAAATATGAACTGTTACTGACTATGATTTTAGTATTTTTGACATATGGCAACACTTAAGTATACAAAAACGAGGAAAAAATATCTCTTGTCATGTCAATTGTCATTCGCTATGTTTTTCTGTAGGTACGAGTACGTGAGTGTTATTTTCGTGATTTGTGCAACGCCGACTTTGTTTATTCATAATGGACCCCGATAATTCTTCTCTTTCCGACGACCTTCGTAATCCCACGGACATCGATTCTCGCTCTCATAGTGACTGGCTCAGCTAAAGATAGCGAACGGAAGATTGTTTGTTATACATTTTACAAAATTGGTAAGCGCTAGAAAAATCGATTTAAACACTTTGATACTAAATCATGCTCGAATTCCTTTATATGAGGCTACTAACCAATTAATTATTGTAAAAATTTTGTTATAAATGAATGTTCATCATTAGCCAAAGTCTCATACAAAATGGACAATCCCCTTTATGTTTAGAGCCTTATATCCAATTATTATTATTATATTATTATTATTTATTTGACTAAACTTTTTTTTTCTTTGTTACAGCAATTGTTTCGATCACAACAAGCGGCGGCCGCGGGTGGACAGGCGGCGGCGGCACAGTTGCAATTGCTACAACAACAACAGCAGCAGCAGTTTCAAATACAGCAGCAGCTGGCCGCACAGCAAGCGTTCACGCAGGCTCCGTATGTTATAAACGCCGGCCAGGAAGGCGCGCCCTACGTCAGTGCACTGATAGCGGGCGTGCCCCCCTACTATGGGGTGGCGGCCCCCTGGGGCGTGTACCCGGGATTAGTGGCGCAGCCGGCGCAGCAGCAAGCGCAACAGCCTAGAAGGCCGCTGACCCCCCAACAGGGGGAGCAGCAGGTGAACGGACAGGGACAATATGTGATACCGTACTACGACCCGGGGTCGCTGGTGATGGGCGGGCGGAACGGCACGCCGCTGCGGCTGGTGTCGCCGGGCGGCGTGCTGGCGCCGCGGCAGTACCAGCCGGCGCCCGCGCACCCCGCCGCGTCGGCCGCGCCGCCCGCCGCCGCCGCCGCCGCGCAGCAGCCGCAGCAGCCGCAACCCGGTGAGTGTGGCTAGCACCCGCTCCGCTCTCTGTGCACCGACTGCACGCTCTGACCCGCGGCCGTACCGCCTACCTAACGCCTCGTTTACGGAGACGCGGGGCGTCGCGCGTCGCGTGTGGCGTGGCGTCTCGCGGCCCGTCGGACGTTATTTCTGTTTACGGTGGGAAGGCGCGTGAAGCGGCACTCATAATCGCACGCGTAAACACAAACATATGGCAATATACGATGTTGTTCATGGAGATGCGAGACGGGAACACCGACGGACGCGGCGGTGCCATCCGCGGGCTCGGCCGTAAAAAACGCGCCATTTCAAACAAAGGCGTGTAAAATCGCTTCTCCGTAAACGCACTCATACAACGCCATATGTTTGAATTCTGAGCGGGCCAACGCCCGCGTCTCCGTAAACGAGGCCTAACTCATAGCGATTACTCGCTATCGTTATCGTGACATTAGAACAATAGTTTTAATGTCACACACAGCTGATATTTGAGCTATTGTTCTAATGTCACGAAAGCGATAGCGAGTGATCGCTATGAGTTAGGCGGTAGCCCCCCGCTCTCGCTCGCTCGCTCGCTGCAACCGCCCCGTGCGCGATGACACGATTGTCGTGCGCGCTCTCCGATCAATATAAGTGTAGTATACATCCTACATATTTGATATTACATATACATCAAAATTTAGGTCGTCAGATCGGAACTTTGAGTCATCAGTACGTACGACGTGATCGAAGCAAATGATAAAGTAGCGAGATAACGTAATTATTTTTCCTGTTTACATTTTTTTAAAATTATGGAATGAAATAGTCTAGTTAGCTAGACCAAAAAATATACTATATTAACTACACAGTCTTTTGGTCTCGTGAAGTTATTTTTATGCATTTTTATTATTTTATACTTTTACTATTTTTGAAATTTAAATACGCAGTATTACAACCGTTGCAGTGAGCGAAGCATATTTTTATTTGTAGTTTTCTGAATTATAATTTTTGATTGCAACTATAGAAGTTCTTAAAGAACTTTCCTACGAAGTAACTTTTATAACAAAGACATCAACGCATGTTCTGCTACTTATTTGTTATTTTAGAAATAAGTACCTTAAATATTTTATTTTACAAATCCATATCATAATTTTTAATTTGATAAAATTGTTGTTGTTTAGGCATTTACTAAGAACAAACGTATTGTGTATGTAAATATCAATTTATTACTAACAATTTTACTTTGTGTAAATTATTTACTATATTTGTTATACAATTCTGAATCAGTACATAAAATACACATTTTTCTTATCTCTATAGGTACTATGATTAATTATCATTCCTTTTTTTGTGTAGGAAAAAAATATCAGAAAATATTTATTTAAATACATTTTGTATGACTTATGGCCTATGGGCATGGCACAATCGTAAAACGTTTTACTATTTTCAACTAATAAGAAAAGTATTAAATCATTTTTTTAAACAAAAATTAACAAGCAAGACATCTTAAACAAAAAGGCTGGATTTGTATTAATACATATTTTACATACACAATCTTGAAGTCATATCGATACAGTGTTTGTATAACATTTAGTAATGATTATATAAATATGAACAATATAAATGCATATCCTTGCTGGCATTACAAATAATTATACGAAAGTAATTCTTTCATTTATTAATTTACAAAAAATATATATATAATCTTCTCTTGCTCCTGTCTGACTATGCCTTTAACGTGAGACCCGTTTTATTTTATATTTTATTGACTGCAAGAAAAATTATATTTTATTAAGTCAAATGTAAAAAGTTTATCGGTAATGTTGCAGATATTAGGATTTTAGACTTGATGAATCTATCTTTTTATGTGCGTAGTTGCTTTAATTTAGATGTACGATTTTAATTCGAGCTCCAACCAATTAATTTTTCAGTCCAGCGACTTGAATGTTTTATCATTTTAGCGCAAGTATTTGTATGGTTAGTAATTGACTAGGTAGATATATTCATTAGCATATCTTCAGAAAAATACACTTGTTGACATGGCTTCTCTTTGGCAATCTATATTCATGATGATTTTGTATTTAAGTAGTGTTGTGACTGCTTGCTTTGATACAGTTTCAATAATTATCTGTGTTGTAGTTAGATGTAACCTACTTACATAACCTTACACAATATCTTGTATATATTATATAATCTTTATTTGTATATATTTATTGATATTTTTGTCATACTAACTGTTTATACGTTTTGGTGGTGCGTTTATGTCTTGACACTTGTGGACGTTACTGAGAAATAATTATGTTAAAGTCGTTTCACTCATATAACACTTGAAATTACAAACCATATACCTATACAGATTTTATAATACATAGGCATTGTTTTAAATGCACTAATTATATCTAATTATTTCTAATTGCGTTAATGTCTATTGTGTAGTTAGTATTTTGCCATTCACTTACATCTTCAATTATAGAAATCCTTAGTTTGCGATGAAAAGGTATAAAAAAATGCTTTTGACTATGCGAAGGACTCCAAATTCTTTTTGTACGTGATTTCATAAATATACGTGAGAAAAATACTTTAATGCTAATTAATTACTTAGTTTTTTATGAACCCGAAAAAAAGCAATGTAATGCATGCACGCACCATCACCAACGACACCTACTTCCGTGCAAGTTGTCCGTTGCGACGTACTTCTATACCTAGTTTTGTACATAGACTGAGCGCGCACAGTTGCGCGGCGTCCGATCCGATCCGATCCGATATGCCACACACGGGTTGGGAGTGCCGGGGGGTCCTTGTACATATACAGAGAGAGAGAGGTGCGCTGCGGCGCGGCGTATGGTGAGCGCGTAGGTGACCGGCGTGTTGCAGGCGGCGGCGGCGCGGGCATCGGCGTCGGCGTCGGCGTCGGCGGCGGCATGGGCGTCGGCGTGAACGTGGCGGTGGCGCGGCGCGACTCGCTCGAGTTCGGCGGCGGCGGCGGCGGGCCGGCGGCCGCGCTGCAGGAGTACGCGCGCAAGTGGGGGCCCTCGCCGCTGTCGCCGCCGCTCAGCGCGGCGCTCGGCCCGGTCGGCCTGAGGCCCGTGTCCGCCGCGCCCGGCGCCGAGACCGCCAAGTACAGGTGCCCGACGACACTGCACCGCCGAGCGCCCCGGGACGCCGCGCTCCTGGGGCGCCGTGCGCGCGGTACTTTTGCAAGTGGCCACCACCACCACCGCCGCCGACGATGACGCTTTGCGGGGTTCCGCGTGCCTCGAAACGGAAATCACCCTTTTATGTCGACGCGATTAAATTGTATTGACCGTTTTGTTCGTGCCGCAAATTTCTTTGATTTCACAAGGGAATCTCACAATGTCACACAGCACGTGTGATGGAAAACATCTGATTCTGAAACTTAACCCACGGCGCGCGGGTCCATCTTAAACTTGGCCGGGTTTTTTTTTTATCCAATTTAACTAGCTCTCCACTGGTCAGTACCAGCCAAGTCTGATTTTTAATGCGTAAAATGCGAAGAAATAGTAAAATTTGCAGACTTTTTTCGCGTAAAATAAAAAGAGTAGAGTAGAGTTAAAACAGAATTAAACGACTCAAAACTCACTCATTTCTTTTATACAGAGTTACTTTTTAGGCAGGGGCCTTATTCTGGATGCTTGTTTCAGACGAGCAAACTGAACAACTACTCTGGGACCAATCTTGAAGCGCGAAAAAAAAATCAGCTGTTCCATACAAATGTTCCATATCCACCGAACCAAAATGTATTGAACGGCTCGTATTTTTTCGCGATTTCAAGAATGGTCCCATAGCAAAAGTTACTCAGTTTGCTTGTCTGAACAAGCACACAAAATTTCATTCCCGCTTAAAAGAAATCCTGTATACAGTGTGTAACAAAAACCTTGTGAACTCCTTCAGGAGCATTTTTAGAATCGATATACGATTGTTTTTATGTACTGATGTCATTTTAAAAAACTCTTCAATAAAAAATATCAACACCGATTGCTCACCTCTGTGCGCCGGCAACGCATCTTCGTCTATGCCGATAAATTGATCGCTTGTAAATACTGATGCCAGAAACATTTTTTTCAAATGTAATAATTCAAAAGCAATCTAATAGTGGACATTATTTGATCTATATATATATATATATTTTAATTGTAACTTTTTTTTCGTTAAGCCTGTAAGTAAACATGTTCGCTCGTTTTTAAGGGTTCACAGGGGATTTGTGACAGACTATAGACATCAGAGAGACACTTATAAGTCGCCAAACAAGTTACACAGTTTATCTTTTTTATCAGAAAATTTTTCATTAAATGCTTAAAACACGTAGTAGGTCTACGTGTTTTAAGTTTTCATTTAATACTTGGAATAAAAATACGTGGATATACGTAAAAAGAAGTAGAATTGCCAACACTGCCGGTGTTAGTGTGTCACTGCACTAAAACAATTATCATAGTACCACAAAATTTACAGTGAAGACGGTACTTTTTTTGTAAATTTCTTGTAGGAATGGAAGTTATAAGCATTGGAAAAGGGCAGAAAATCTATTTCCTACCTGTTTTCTGTAAAAAAATTCTCGAACGTTTCGAACTTTTGACTAATTCAATGGGAAAAACTAAATCTTAGCTTGATATATCTTTAACGGAATGCCCAAAAAAAATTTAAACCGAGTCACAAAAAAAAACTACAATGCATATGTGTAAAAACGATTATATGAATAGTGTACATATTTTGCAGTTAATAGTCGTTTTCCGATATTTTTTTTCGGTGGCCATTTACAAAACTGTTTGCGCGGCTCATACCTTCACATATTTACACTAGAAACACACACCTTATCACCTGCTGGCCGCATCGCAACTTGTTGTAGTATTCACTTTGTCACAATCAAACATAAGTTAATGTTTCAATAACCTAATGGCCAATTTCACCAATCGTATCTTAGCTTAGGAAACTCCTTAGACGTATGCTGTCACTTTTTGTCTTTAATGAAAAGAATGTGACAGCATGCCACCTAATAGTATCCTCAGCTAAGACAGGGTTGATGAAATTGGCTTTAAGCACAGTAATATTATTACCGCGCCATAAGTCTTAGACACTTTTCAGTCGGCACTTCTGCGAGATTGTGTATCTAGTTTTTATAAGGTCCTATTAATAGAAATTTTACTCCTTGGATCATCCTCGGCTTAGTAATTCCGTGTTTTGTCTTATTTTGACATATGACAGCTGACATATGCGGAAACAAGACAAAACACGTGGTTGATCCGACGATGATCCTAGGAGTAAAATTGTTATTAATAGGACCGTTATAGTAAATCAATTGTGTATAAACATTACTTCATGATTTAAAACTTGAATCCGTATGGACATGTAAAAGACGCGATACGGTCGGTATGGATTGTGCTGTATACAATGTAAATATTTAGTAAAATATTTTTTTGTGTATAATTAAAATTTGTTATTTTTTTGTTTTATATAATAGTTCTTGTACAGTATTATGGCATGTTCATTTTTATCCCGCTCATAAATTACACAATTTGATTTTTAAGTTGATGGCAATTAAGACGTTGTTGTAATTACTTTGCAGAGCGGTCAGCAGCTTAGCCCAAGGGCTCACCAGCAATGGAATGTTTGGCTCGTCATCCTCCTTACTCAGTAAACTCAGCGCCGGAGTCGGCGCTATATCAGGTGAGACGCGTAAAATATTGTTATAATCCTATAATGCTGTTTTCTTTTTCAGGATCAACGTTATTTGTATATTTTGTAAATTATTCAACTTGTGCACGTTTCTATGTAAATACTACTAACAATTGTTTCATACTAAAACTTAATGCACTCACATGATATGCATATTCACATGAAAACGATGGTTAAATGAAAACTTGATGGATATTTGGTGATTTGTTGAAGGTTTCTTTTCATGTAGGTACTGTATGTAGTACTGAGCACCAGGTGCAGGTATCTGTCTATCCAAGTAAATGTGGATGATACATTTTTAAATTTTATTAAATGCTCGGTTTATCGATAAATATTGTAAAAAATTAAAAAATCTAGTCTGATAACATAAACGTAAACGTGTTTCGAAATTACGAACACGAGAACCTTGACAAAGTTTACCTATGAAAAGCTATTCTTTCTTTAACCGCCCCCGTAGTCCATTGGTTGTAATATGGAAGTCTGGGGTTCGTTTCCCCATGGGTTCAAAAGGTTTTTTGCCTGGTAATAGGGATTCGAGCCCGCCTGGCTAGTTATTACCGTCTAACCTCAGTTTAGACAGTAGAGAGGTATGATAGCGAGTTCCTCAGTTGTTGAGATTGAGGAATCCAAAGGGTCTAGTCAAAGTCACATTCTTATTCGTTTAGTTAAAGCGCATAGAATGGGACAGTATGATATATTGACATAAGCACGGTAATACTATTACCGTGACATAAGTCACCAGATTTCGTGATGTCAAATCCCACACATACATTGCGGATCTAAGCGCATGGAATGCGTGCATATGTGCCTATGACTATGTCCTCAGGTGAAGCTTACTACTTAAATATTAAAATACTGGATAATAAAAACAATGTTATCCTAAATAGGTCTTCTTAGAGAGATCTTAGTAGAAAGCAGTGGAATGTATTTAACAAACTGGTTTATTCAACAATTTACAATAGAATTATGTCTAGTTGAAGGTGTAAAAAGCTACAATGAATTTGATTATGCTTAATTGAACTGTGAAATGAATTTCAGTTAGTTTCGTAATCGGTTTGAATTTTATAAAGAGTATAATATAAAGTTTACGGTAAAATTTGCGCAAAGCAATGTTTTGTTTATGTATGCAACAATATGCGTTGAGTTTGATAAAAAATACAAAAATATCTAGAGATAGAAAAAAATATTTAATTTGTACAATAAGTATTAAAAAAAGAAAAAAAATGTTGTTCATCAATTAAAGTAATTTAAAACAATACTTTATTTAAACTGCCTAAGTAGAATTTCTGAAATCGTTTTTTTAAACGAATATGAATTTTCTAAATCGTTGAAGCTCATGTCTTGATGACGTGGCGCCTTGCAAAACAGTCATCAGCAGGTATGAGGATTTCGAAATATTTATACGCTGATTGTTTGTGACAATGGTGTATACGTTTGCGCATTTAAGTAGTAGGTACCGCAGAAAATTGAGTTTTGTAAGGTGTCAATCCTCCCTATTCTGTGTAAATTATCTCATAAAACATGATCTTATTTTAATAAGTATAATGTTATGTACTCTAAATCTTTTACCAGCTGTCATAAACGGAATGTGGAATGTGTAATATTGCTTACAAGACACGAATCCAAATTGTTTCAAGTACAGGGCCCACAAGCTCCAGAAAATGGTAAAGCAATCGAAAAGCTTTCATTTTAACAAACATTAAAAATCCTTTTAATTAAAACTGAAATATATTTTATTCAAATATGCCTTGATAGATAGCTCATGATTCGTCCAAATGTCTTACTTGCCACCCATTCAGGAAATCTTTTAGCTGGTAAGAAGAATGGGCGCAAGTAACTTATCAGCTTTATTCGAAGTATCGACATTTACAATTAATTATGTGGTTAACATACACAGCAATATTTGTTTACATAAATAGTTACACACAACAACATTCCATTATATTATAACGAGTAGTAATGCCTACAGATTAATGTCAGGCATTAGCATCATTCAAATAATCGTTGACTTTATAATAACCTTTATTCATATGAGTATTTTTTACATGCGCTTTAAACTTTTGAAAAGGCAAACTTTGTGAGACTTAGTTAAAACAAGTTATACATTTCCCCATAAAGGAGCCTCTAGTTTTTTGAAGCCTGTAGGTTGGAACAGCAAGTTTGTTTTTATTTCTTGTTTAATGATGTATTTCGAACTAGGTATCAAAGTGTTATAATTTTTTTTGACATAAATTTTCATATGTTTTGGCCTGCTAAAGACAAATATATTAGTTTCTTAATATAAAACTAGAGAATCAATGACTCGTAAATTATAAATAGCGGGAACTGCTCTTTTTTGAAGTACAAATATACTTTCTATACTACCAGTCCCCATACTATTAGTCCATATAATATAATACTGAAAATAATTAAAGTAAATAAATCTCGCCATTTCAATATCAGTAAGTTGCCTTATTTTTTGCTGCATATGCCGCATAACTAAAACTATTTGCCAAGGACTCAATATATGGACCCCACTAGAAATCCCACTAGAACCTAGTAGGTCTAAAACATAAAAAAATAGAACAATCGATAAATGAATTATTAAATTTATAATAATTTAATTATTCATTGTAAACCAATGCAATACTTTAGAGAGTTCTATTTACAAAGTCAATAATATCGATCCTTGAGGCATGCCCATAGTTATACGTGCACCAGCAGACTCAATAACAACTTTCTGAATTCTACTACATGAAGAAAATCAATGTCTAATTGCTTCTTTGGAGACACCATAATGCTTCAGTTTATTTAAAAGAGTCTGGTGACCAATGCAAAAGTCTTCGACAGGTTACAAAATAAACCAATTACATCTTGTTTATGCTCCCAAGCAGCAAAAATCTGTTTAAGATGTACAACTCTAGCAACGATTTTTGGATGAACCAAATTGGTTAATATGTAAAATGTTATTGCTTTTAAAATGATCTGTTAAACACAGTAGTAAAGCTAGCACAGCCCAAAGTGTTACTTTTCGTAGCTATATGTGCAAAAAATAGGTCATTACGTACAAGTGCGTGATAATTTCCAAACTTAAAATTTACTATAATCAACCTTATAATTTGTATCTGTACGACTTTTTATATGTTGATGATTTAAATGATTCTGTTACCTGTCGTTGAAATAATAAAATAGCATTATTGAATAAAATAAAATACTATTGCCTTTTGACGCTCAAATGTAATGAAATTAGGTAGTATGTGAATGTAAATCTGTGGGCATAACAGAACAGCACCTTTTGATTTTGCTAAATGACCACAATCTTTACCATTTTTATAAGAAATCTACCAAATAAACAAAACGAAAACCCGGCGTTTGCACTTTTTCTGTTTCATTGACGTTTTTTCACATCGTTATTTAAATACCTTATAGTCTTTTGATACGTCATGTGCGGAACTGTCATTTGACATAATTTGTGCAAGTGTCGACAGTTCCGCTCCGCATCAAATAACTACTCTTCATCAAATCATTAGAGATTCATTCGTTCATTCGTGATAGATTCGTCAAATTCGCACACGTTGTAGGCAAACCCTGTTTAGAATTGGAATGATGACTGAATTCTAATTTTCACATCTCGACATAAAATATTAAAATAGCGTAGAAAAAGATGCAATCATGTGAAATTAGAATTAAAATCGGCTTAGAAATACATAAGATACAAGCATTTTAAGCTGTTAATTTTAAAGCGATTAGACAGAGAGATCGGACATCAACCGTGACGTCATCGTTGAGTACAGCCATATAAACTCCATGTAAAATGCCGTTTTGCTAGAAAGAGATGGAGAAAAATCTTTAATACCTTATATCTTGGTTGTTTCTTTCTGTTTATTATATGAATGAACTGCTATTAAAGCAAAAAAATTTTTTTAGTCATCTAGCCAATCGGTCGTTTGGTGACGTTCGGGTGTTTCGTTTGGCGCAGAGCTCGTGGGCGGCGGCGTGAGCGGGGTGGGCGGCGTGGGCGTGGGCGTGGGCGTGGGGTCCGCGTCGGTGGGCGTGCTGGTGGGCGACAAGCCGCCCGCCGGCCGCTCGCGGCTGCTGGAGGACTTCCGCAACAACCGCTTCCCCAACCTGCAGCTGCGCGACCTCGCCAACCACATCGTCGAGTTCTCGCAGGACCAGCACGGCTCCAGGTAACTGAGATGCCGGGCGCAACTAGGGTTGCCACCTTTTTTTTTGTCCAAATAAAGTACATTGCGTTTTAAAGGTTGAAAAAAAAACGTACATTGTTTCAAAATAAAGTACTATTACTATTTTTATTGCACTCAATCAATCAAACAAAACAGACAATTTTTTTATAAAAACCTTGACATAATAAGTTCCATTCAGAATGAGCTTCTGTCGAGCTCTACATACCCTTTCGTTCCGTATTACGCAAACATTCTAACAATAAACTTTTTTTTGTATATTTAATGTTAAATGAATCCTAGGGAAATCAAATCACGCAAAATAAAGTATTTTGGCGTACTGCACAATTACCCGAAATAACGTACAACACTTTATAATAAAGTACGGGTGGCAACCCTAGACGCAACGGAGCGACGCTCACTATACACCACAGAGTGCCTAGTGCGACCTTTATCGAGCTCTACTCGATCGTACGTATCGAACGCGTTAACGCGAATTTGTAGGGAATTAGAGTAGCGCCATCTAGTAGCTGCTATGGAATGAGACAGCTTCATCTAGTGACTACTAGATGGCACTGCTCTGATTCCATACAAATTCGCGTTTACGCGTTCGATGCGTGTGATCGAGTAAAGCTCGTTAAAATTCGCACTCCGCACACTGATCGTAAACTGTTTATTATACAAAACACTAACAGCGCACCACGAACCGAAAACAGCACATTATACACCGCACACGCGACACAAATAGATTACACACACACACCACTTCACACCGTACACTACAATATACATTGCACACTTCACTCTATATTCGTCACTAAAAGGATATTTTAACTACACCTACCGAGTAGATTGGCGAGACATTAAAATGACACTCGACCGAGACAGTGGTGTGGCCGAGTGAGTATTAACACGTTTTTGGAAGTTTTTTTTTATCCAAGTTTCAAGAGCTGGATCTGTTATAGACCACGTTGATCTATACATCCACCTTGCTTAAATTATATTAATAATAATATTATAATTTCAATATGTTTTTTGAAGATGTGGCGAGACAGTCAGTTTTATAAAATAAAAAATAGAAAGGGGTCCGAATGACTCTCTCGACCTGTTGTTAGGCCGAATATTCGGCCGAACACTCGGCTTTTTGTTTACAAATACCGAGCGCTTGGCCGAGGACATATCTCACCGCTCTACTCGGTAGGTGGAATCAGGCTTTAGCGTTAGTTTGTTTGGTTTTGGTTGTGGTACAAAATACAGTATCCAAACCATCGGTATACAGCGAGATTATGCTTCAGCGCCATATTTGGATTATGCTTTCTTTATGATATAAGCTCCACGTTTAATTAATCAACTTTTATAAAATAACCGGCGCGTAGGACCTTCACTCATCAGACTCTACCGGAATCCTCGTTTAGAAATTAGGGCTAAGTCCAAATGGTCACGCGTTGAAAAGAAACTAACGCACCATAGCGCTGAACGATTATGCGAACGATTTAGATTTAACAAGGAAGCAATCGAAATTACCAAGCCATTCAAATTAGATCATACGTTTATTTTACTTTTGACAGATGCAAACCCATGAATTTCCATATAAGTATAAAAGACATGAAACCATAAGCGAAAATTGTTATAACTTCATTCATGCATAACTTTTTATTTTCGCAATAGGGCTGCGACTTGTTTATTGCAATATTATAACGATTAGTTTATAAAGCGATGACTAATAAGTTAATATTTATTTTGTTAGAAACATACATATCTTATAAGAAATTAGTTATTACATGACTTAAGTTTTAGCCTGCTCGGCAGTTAATGTTTCGCTGTCGCTAAGTTTTTTGTTCTGTCTTCATTCGTAGTTTTAGTACTAACAGGAGGAAAATATGTCTTTCGCGGTCCATATGTAGATGAAAACTGCCGATAAGGCCGAAGTTGGAAGCGTAATTCGCTCCTGGAACTCTTTGACTGAGGAACTGGCCATCTTATTAGTATTAGAATTCGATCGATCGATCGTTTCGATTAGATCTTATAAGAATAGGTCTTAAAATTTAGGTAATGCGGTGGTAGCTGCCAGGCAGGCTCAGAAGCCCTACCACCAACCAAACCGAGCAAAAAACATCTGACCCCATCGGGAATCGAACCCCTCAACCACTAGACCACGGAGGCGGTTAAGTTAGTGTACACGTTAGAACCTTAGATCATTTAACCTATGGATGCGGTACGCAACAAATCGCAGTATAAATTTTTCTGCCATTTTTCGCGGGAGGCGAGGTAAACACGCTACGCACACTACGAAAATGTTTACGAACACACTATGAAAATATTACCCTACAATGAAGAAACACACACACATCGACAATTAACGTGTATCTACGCAATCCCCACCACAAAGAATTAATGTCCCTAGTGATGTGACACAAAGAATGAGTAACTATTTGGGTTGTCGTGAGTGAATGATTGAAATGTTACAATAAATTGTATTTTTATTACTATACCCTGTTCGGCTAGAGTTAATAAAAATACAATGAAGACCGGATTTCTTAAATTAGTACAAAGCGAGGCCTGCTAATTATTATTAAAATGCTTTAATTAGTTTTTTGTGTCAAATACAGCAATTTCATTTGCTATTTAGCTGATCGACTGAAATAAATATATATTTTCAGTCATAGGCGTAGGTATAATGTTTTGATGGGGAGGGGGGGGGGGGGGGGACAGTAAGCGCTCCGATGTGTAATCATAATTTTTATCATCTATGTTTGATGACTATCGATCCAAGATGGCCGCCGCCACAAAATGGTGGATTACGTATTTTTTCACAACTCTCTTAATATGGGTATCAAATGAAAGGGCTTGACTAGTAGAATACCACACACTATGATAAATGTAACTGGTTTATTTAAATTAAAATACATCAAGTAATTAGTCATGGTCAAAGTAAAATAAAGGTACCATGAAAAGTCAGTAAACAAATAACAGAACGACACTCCGGAGTGCGATCAAAACAATAACTAGTGTGACTTGACTTGCGCCACGCTTCTATCTGAACCCGTCGAAATAAGTTAGCGCGGGGTGCAGTGGGAGGGTGGGGGTATACCGGGAATGTCTTAGATGCTTTACATGAGAATTGTTACTACCAAGAACTAATTTCTGATTTTATTATATAACTACCTACATAGTTATAAACATGTTTAATAGGTAGGCACTTTTTCGTTTTGCTATCTCGTGCAAGTAAAAAGCACGAGGTAGCAACTTACTGCATACAAACAAAATTAGTATTTTAGAAAACCCTTCATTTGTGATAGGGCCCAACGTGTTATAACGCTTGGGACGATATCGGGCATTTTCCTTTAAGTTGCACCAAAAAATGTGAGTTAAAGTAAACATAAAATTCCTTGCTACACGTATCTGGCGTTAATTCTACCATTTTAGCTTAGTAGATGTTTACTACTATGACAGTTTTTATTTACATATAGTATGACATGTTATATGTTATTTATTTGTCATAACGTGACGTTGAAAGTGTTTTTGTTTACATTGCCCGTACAAATTTCAAAGCCACTAAAATAAGAAGAAAAAGCTTTATTGTGTGATTTTAATAATGATGTTGCATTATTAAAATTTTCTCTGACGACGACGATGACGACAATCACTTGCTTTGTGCTCTTTACTTATGTCCCCAACAACTTGCTGCATAAAGCAGGTGGCATGAAATTGCAATGCAACGCGGAATCGAAACGAAAACGCGGTTAACGGTGACCGCAAACAATAGTTTTTTTTGTATGCTGTCTGGCAGTCAACGTGTAAAATTAAATAGAAGTACAGTTGAATAAAATATACTTGAAAGTTTATGAACATTTGGCATCTTTTCAGCCTTTTAAACAAAAAACTAAAAGTACAAAAAAATAATTAATTTTTTTGTACTTTCGACCTCAACTACAACATAAAATTTTGAGGACGTTATTGAAATTTTTCTATTTAATAGGCTTAAAATCAAGTGAGATGCAGTCGAAAATTTGTTTAGAGTAAGTGTGTATATTGTATGGCCGACTTAACCATGAGGTGTACGGCCATTAAATAAAGAAAAAAAAGTATATTGTATAGAAAAAGTTTTTTTAAACTACAAAGCAAAGTTGAGCAATATAATAATATTATATTATTACCGACGGTTGCTTCCTTGAGCTGGTCGTGTGGTACACCGTATACGGCCCCGTGCCGTTTTACGGTGACGGTTCCGCGCCGTAGTGACAATATAGAGAACGATACAGTAGCCCGACTCAGGCGTGTCTTTGAAATTTATACCTAAAGCTGAACTGGGCGCTAGGGTTGGTACCTACAAAAAATCGGTGAACGTATACGTACACGCCGCGCGTAAGCGGCGCTGTGCGCTCGTGGAACACAACAATCTCGGCCGGCGCGCGGCGTGACACTGCGTTGCTATGCCGTTCAGAGCATGCTTGGCGGCCGTGTAAACGACGTTTGTATGTGTGCGTGCGCCGATTCGTCCCTTTATATGGAGTCGGGCTACTGTGTCGTTCTCTATATTGTGGTAGTGATGAGTCCGCGCCCTTATTGACAAACCAAAGCAATCACTGACATTTATTTATAATTAAAATTGCAAGCCCAACCGTCTTATTTACAAAAACAGTCTACTAGCTTAGTCTCGGTTTAAGCCTGACCTATTAACGCTGTCTTTAACTACTCTTATTAACACAAGTGAAAGAAAATCAGTCAGAAAGTTGGTTTACCAAGACTTCGTTTAAACCACGTTTTGTAATAACACCACAGGTTTCTAAACACGCAAAGTAAAAAAAACTGTATAATGATTATTGTCCAAAACACGATGTGTCAGCAATATTCATGGAAACAAATGTTTCTAATTTTAAATATTTACTGATCCGCAGACTTGGTCCCCGTACAATTCTTTATAATTTTAATCATATTTGTTTGTTTTTAATCGGATAGTATATTAATTAATATTCGGATAGTATATTAGTTGACAACTATCGTAACCTGTCATATATCAGTTGCAGTTACTTGACCTTGCCTTATCGCAAACCTTACACCTCGGTTACTTAATTTTATTACTCTTTGAAACATGCAATGAAAATGCAAAGGTCAAAGTACTCATTCATCGAAGTTCACCTTTCGCCGCGACCGAGGAAATTCAAGAGATATGTTTTTCTGCCTGCCATTATTAATGCAAACAAAGCTATACACACAGTCACACGCTAAAAAGCATCACTGATAAACATAATATGACTCCCAAAATAGTTTCACGGTTTTATATAATTAACACACTTTTTAATTTTATTTTCAGATTTATACAACAAAAATTAGAAAGAGCAACGATACAAGAAAAACAAATGGTGTTTAATGAAATAATTGGAGCTGCATATAGTTTAATGACAGATGTATTTGGAAATTATGTTATACAGAAATTTTTTGAATTTGGTACAACGGAACAGAAAACGACGTTAGCGCAAAAGGTAATTTCTTTTTTTTTACGTTATTATACCATTGTTAATTAGCCTACTTAAAAATGTCTTTTTCTGAACAGATTTATACGAAACACATACGAGTTTGTGACCTGTATAAAACTGTAGTCGACACAAATATACACAATCCAGCTTTATATAGTATAGATATGATAAGTCACAACTGGTTATATCCTATTCTCTAAATGCTAATAACAAATTCATGTTCAATAAAATGATTACAAAGAATGCTTCAATCATAAACACCATATCCTTGAATATTACATGTCGGAAATTTTTATATGGCCTCAACACAGTCATATGAAGACCTCTCGAGTACTTGGGTAAATACTTGCACGGTTTTTGTGCGCTCACTAATGAGAAAAAAGTCCTACATTGATATAGCGTTATCATTATATTTGTATTACGCAGCATTGGTTTATGGTTTATTGAATACATACAATCATAAAGTTGGTGTTAGCCACAACATAAGATGCGTGTAATCAAGTTTCGAACGATTTGTATACATATAAGAGAGCAATTATGATTTTGGTGTTTTAGGTTACTTGTTGTGTTAAATTTTTAATACATCATAGTAACTTTTTCATAATATATTAGGGCTATTTGTGTTTTATAATTGAATAATTAAATTGTAATTAAATAATTATAGCAATAATATATCACATGAAGATCATAATTCGGATAAAAAGCTAATTTGGTAGTCCTGTAAAATAAACATTTTTAGCATCTTAAATAAAACGAAATAAATAGCTACATTCATAAAATTAGTTTAAAATGACATATAGTTTGATGATTTGATAAGTAAATAAATAAGACAGTATAAACACGACATTCAATTTAATCAGTTATCATAAATCTTAGAAAGTCAAGAGCGCATTGTTTACGATTAGCTCTTCTTATTTAAAATAAATAAGACAGAGAGACAATTAAAAACATTGATACACTACACAATAGTGAGTTTTATAGAGCTGATGAAAAATTGTTACAGTAATAAACTTTGGACAGTGAAATAAAGTTGTCTATGTACAATGAAGTTGTCTTGAAAGTAGAGGTTCTGCTTTCGAACCCTGTGAGATATAAAGGCTCACGCACACTGAAACCATTATCGGGTCGTCATTATACGTTACCGTTGCTTGAAATATATATTTATTGTTTGATGTGTGCGATTGTAATGATTTCTTTATACCGGGTTTAACCAAATACCGAAACAATATTTAAGGTTGTTGATTAACAAAAAAAAATGTTTTATGACTATTCTTTGTATTTTTATTATATGCCTACTTTCGATTTAATACGCTTAACTGTTAAGTTAATAGTCATAAACTGTTAATAGTCATAAAACATTTTTTTGTTAATCAACAACCTTAAATATTGTTTCGGTATTTCGTTACACCAGGTATATACATTTTCATTGAATATCTTGTGCAGGTACGGGGGCACGTGTTAGCGTTGGCGCTCCAGATGTACGGGTGCCGCGTGATCCAGAAAGCGCTGGAGTCGATCCCGGCCGAGCAGCAGCAGGAGGTGGTGCGCGAGCTCGACGGACACGTGCTCAAGTGCGTCAAGGACCAGAACGGCAACCACGTGGTAAGTCACCCATTTCTATACCTACAGGCAGGCTCACTCTCGAACCAATTCCGCGATTGATCGACATTAGGATTGTGATTTTTCGAACCCTTATCTGCCACGCATATTGGCGCCAAATTGGACCCTATTGCGCTGATTTGAGTGAATCAAACTCGGTGTTGTATAATTTTCTCAAAATTCGGATCTAATTTGGCGCCATTGTTGCTACTATCAAGCGTACGAAAAATCACAATTCCAATGACAATCGATCGGAATTGGTTCGAGTGTAAACCTACAGGCTGGCTTACAATCATTCATCATCGTCTTAGCATAAGTATAGTATAGTTATTGTAAGACCATAATATAAGCCTCTCACAAGAAGGAGGGGTTGGGTCGTTCCCATTACGCTGTGCTGACTCAGTGTGCGTTGCTGCAAACGCCAGAGCCTCGTCTATTGATCGTCTGGGTGCACTGAGGGCAGGTGAGATGGGCTTGGATTGATTGTGTCTAATAAGAGAATGTTAGGACATATTATATCCCCATGTTATGTGACTAACTTGGAAATATTTTAAATATTGGGATAGCCACCTAAACAGTCTGTGGTAAATTAAACTTTTGAAACAAAAATAGAGGAATTTGTAAAAATTGGAGATAGACAGTTTTCATTGTTAGCCGTAGATGCTCTGCGACAGACAACTGTACTCCTGTATTGTGTCTAACTTCACTATACATTGATTCGTAAGTTATATCATTTTCAAAATGGTTTGACAAGGTTGTGTCGTTCAGTATTTATTGTGTAGTTATTAATAAACGTCTAATTATGTACTTGTCAATGTATTTGGAAACATAAATACCACATATAAGTATTGACTTTTTTGTTTAACATTTACGAAAAAGAAATTGTTTCCAATTCAATGTATTATGAAACCAGGCGGCATTAATGAAGGTCGAGAACTGTCAAGCCATGCGTGCCGTAGAATACAAATATCAGTACAAATAGTGATATAGAGATCAAATAAGTGATCAAGGTTGAATGACCTCTCGGCGCTTGTCATGGCGGTCGTGACGGATGAAATGCGCAGTTACGCGCGTTAGTTTTGCTCGGCAACAAGTAAAAACGTTTATGTTTACCTATATCACAGCTCACACAGCTGTGTTAAATTTTGAACGAAAATCAATTATATATACCTTTTTTTCCCACTCAAAACTTTTTTGAAGTTATTGTCAGTCACCACAACAGCTTATATACAAGTCCCCACCGAGGGGCTCGAGCCTACCGTAAGTTAGGGTATTCAGGCCTTAGTCAACCACGCTGGCCCAGTACGGATTGGGCGACTTCACATACACCTGTGAATTTCTTCGCAGATGTATACAGGTTGCCTCACGATGTTTTCCTTCACCTTAGGAGACAAACTTAACGCCATTCGTTGGTATTTGCAGTGGATACTAGGAAGCGTAACAGGTTAAATCGCTGTTACCAGTCACCACTCATCAAGCGCAGTATCGCAAGTCATCAGGTCTGGAAAGATGATGACATTGCCAAATTTTTACATAAAAATTTGTTGTGCTCAAATTAGTTTCAGTGGAAAGGAGCTATTCTCAGTTTAGTAGCATCCCGGCATCTTAGTTTGCTGTTTTGAGAAATTTATACAGTATTTGTAGTTTCAGTGTCACTCATACCTCAAAGGACTCTGTTATGACCCTGACCGTTTATCGCAATGAAACATTTTTACCAAAAAAATAAAAGTCTACTTCAAACCACCTAAAAGTAGAAAATAATATAAGATTATGTAATCACAACATCACAGTTTTATTTTGAAGTCGAGCTAATTTGAAGGCTAAATTTTAAGACTTTCTAGAAAATTATTTTATTTTTGGCGTTTTGTGATTTTTTATTTTTAAGTGACATTAATACCAGCTCACCAAAGTAACTTTAAAGAATACAACTAAAGGTCAATGTGTGCCTATTGTATTTCAAAATATAACTTCTACCTTATAAAAGTATCCATCATCAGCTTGGTTCATGACTACTAGACGCAATTTCCTGAATAGCTCCAGTAAAAACAAAAAACACGTTGGACGTACGAGGGCGATTCAACAAATATTTAGCCTACAAAAGAAAAACGAAAATTTTAAGAAAGAGATTTATTTTAAAACATAGTCTCCTTTCAATTCAATACACTTGGCCCAGCGATGCTCCAACATTTTTAACCCGTCCAAAAAATACGATTTCCCGAGGTCTTCAAAATAGGTCTCTGTGGCGTCGATGACCTCATCATTCGACCCAAATCTTTTGCCGGCGAGTGACTTTTTCAGATTTTGGGAACAAGAAGAAGTCACAGGGAGCCAAATTTCGGGAATACGTGGATGGGGCAGCAATTCTTAGCGCAATTCGACCAATTTGGCCATGACGACGGCGGAGGTTTGAGCCGGCGCGTTGTCGTGGTGGAACAGCACTTTTTTCTTTGCCAAATGGGGCCGTTTTTTTTTCAATTCGGCGTCGAATCGGCCCAATAAGTCGGAATAGTATGGCCCCGTGATTGTGTTTCCCTTCTCGAGGTAATCGATGTAGATCACACCTTGTGTGTCCCAAAATACACTGGCCATCACCTATCCGGCCTATTGAACAGTATTCGCCTTTGGAGCACGTTCGCCGGGTAAAGTCCACTGTTTCGACTGTTCCTTGGTCTCTGGTGTGTACCAGTGAACCCATGTTTCGTCGACGGTCACAAAACGACGCAAGAATTCCGCCGTTGAAACAGCGCCAAACATGTCGCCGATGTGGTCTCACGGTTGCGCTTGTTGTCTGGTGTGAGCAATCGCGGCACCCATCGCGCCGATAACTTTTTCATACCCAGTTCTTCGTGCAGAATATGATGCACTGTCCCTTGCGATGCCTACATTCTCAGCTATCTCGCGAATCTTCAATCGCCGGTCTACCAACACGAGATCGTGGATTTTTTTTACCTTTTTTCCGTAGTAGCCGTTTTCGGTGCACCTGGGCGTGGCTCATCAAAAACCAATGTGCGGCCACGAGCAAACTCGTTGAACCAATTTTTGACGGTCGCCATCGAAGGAGAAGAGTCACCGTACACAGCATCCAAGCGCTCTTTGATTTCGCTGCGCGTTTTCCCTTCCAAAAACAAGAATCTAATCACTGAACGATATTGTTCTTTTTCCATTTTTGTAAAACCGACCGACATGCTCGCTTCCAAAGGCTATTAAAACAAAACAAAAACAAGCTCGGAAAAGATTGAAAACTTCTTAGTAGACTGCAAAAAGTATAAAAAAGAGGTAAAGCTTACACGGCGGTCACCCCATCCACATTTAAGATGAATTTTGCTAATATCAGGGGTTTACATAGCAACATCGACGCTGTTCACAATCACCTTGAAACGGGCTCGGCCAGCGGTGCTCTTTTTGACAGAGACACAAATATGTGCCCCGGACGATGTTTCATACCTTAAATATCCCGACTACGAATTGCAACATCTTTTTATTCGCAAAGCTGGAGTGTGCGCTTTCGTCCGGGGCGATATATGCTGTCACCGCCTTCGCAACCTCGAATATAGGGACCTATCAATTATTTGGCTGCGTGTAGACCATGGGGGCTTAACACGAATTTACGCTTGTCTATACCGGTCCCATGGCAGTGATTTGAGGTCAACTCTGCTTTTTGAGAACGTCCAACAGGGGATAGACCAAATGTTGGAACGATGTCCATCCGCGGAGGTGGTGGTCCTTGGAGATTTCAATGCTCATCATAAAGAGTGGCTGGGATCCCGGACCACTGACCTCCCGGGTCGAACTGCGTTCAGCATGGCATCGGCCTATGGTCTCTCACAACTGGTGTCACAGCCCACCCGTGTCCCAGACATTGAGAACCACGTACCCTCCCTGCTGGATCTTCTGCTCACCACCCATCCTAACGGTTACAGGATAGTGGTGAATGCCCCGCTTGGGACGTCAGACCACTGTCTTGTCCGTTGCACAGCCCCTGTTGTACGACCCGATCGCTCTCCAGCAACTGGGTCGCGCAGAGTCTGACAGTACAAGGCAGCAGATTGGGACGGACTGCGTGACTTCTATGCGTCCGCCTCATGGAACCGGCTTTGCTTCTCCACCAATGATCCTAATATCTGTGCGGATTCCATTGCGGAAACCATACTTTTTGGTATGGAACTTTTTATCCCCAACTCAATAATACCTGTTGGCGGTCGCAGTCGCCCGTGGTTTAATAAAAACTGTAGGGAGGCTGTGAACCGAATAAAAACCGCTTATTTGGCTTGGAATACAGCTAGGAAACGTCAGGATCGCAACATTGGAGACTTGAAGCGAAAGTTTAACGCCGCTTCCAGATCCAGCAAAAGGGTAATTGCTGATGCCAAGGCGCAACATGTTGCCAGAATTGGCGAGCGATTAGCAGGCTTTCCTTCTGGGAGCCGCGCCTTCTGGTCGCTTGCCAAGGCTGCGGAGGGCAACTTCTGCCAGTCTAGTCTCCCACCACTGCGTAAGTCCGATGATAGTTTGGCCCACAGTGCAAAGGAAAAGGCCGATCTCTTGGCGCATCTCTTTGCCTCAAACTCCACATTGGATGACGGAGGAGCCACTCCACCAAATATCAAGGGATGTGCAAGCTCTCTGCCTGAAATCCGTTTTACTCAACGTGCGGTAAGGCGTGAGCTCAGACTTCTAGACATCAATAAGTCCAGTGGGCCGGACGGTATCTCCACAGTGGTGCTGAAAACGTGCACCCCTGAGTTGACCCCAGTTCTTACGCGTCTCTACCGTCTCTCCTACACATTACACAGTGTTCCATCTTCTTGGAAGGTAGCTCTTGTCCACCCAATCCCTAAGAACGGTGACCGATCAGACCCGTCAAACTATAGGCCGATAGCGGTAACATCCTTGCTTTGCAAGGTTATGGAGCGAGTTATAAACCGCCATTTACTGCAATACCTAGAGGACCACCAGCTTATTAGCGACCGCCAGTACTGTTTCCGTCATGGTCGCTCGGCTGGTGATCTTCTGGTGTATTTGACACACCGCTGGGCTGAAGCCTTGGAAAGGAACGGTGAGGCCCTCGCTGTCAGCCTCGATATCGCCAAGGCATTTGACAGGGTCTGGCACAGAGCACTTCTAGCGAAGTTACCATCCTATGGAATTCCCGGGGGACTCTGCAGATGGATCGCCAGCTTTCTGGATGGTCGGAGCATCAAAGTAGTTCTTGATGGTTCATGCTCCGAGACCAAAATGATTAATGCTGGGGTCCCATAAGGCTCGGTTCTCTCCCCAACGCTGTTCATTCTGCATATCAATGACATGTTGTCTATAGAGAACATGCATTGTTATGCAGATGACAGCACGGGTGATGCGAGGTATACCAGCCACCAGAATATCCCCCAGAGCGCCCTGTCGGAGAGACGGTCAAAACTTGTCTGATGTTGAGGACTCTTTGGGGCGGGTTTCAGAATGGGGGAAAACGAACTTAGTACAGGTCAACCCCACAAAGACACAGGTTTTGCGCATTCAGTGCCAAGAAAGACCGCTTTACATTAGCGCCTCAGTTCCAAGGAGTAACCCTTAAGATCTCCGATAGTGTTGGTATCCTCGGTGTTGAGATCACGAGCAAAGTTCAATTCGGGAGTCATTTGGACAACAAGGCTAAGCTGGCCAGCAGAAAGCTCGGTGTTCTTAACAGAGCAAAGCGTTACTTCACGCCCTACCAACGCCTTGTGCTTTATAAGGCCCAAGTTCGTCCGCACGTGGAGTACTGCTCACATCTGTGGGCTGGAGCACCTAAATACCAACTTGATCCATTTGACTCTCTGCAAAGAAGAGCCGCTCGAATAATCGGTGATGCTAATCTATCGAACTCATTGGAGTCGTTGGGGCCACGGAGGGATTTCAGCTCCCTCTGTGTGTTCTACCGTCTCTTTAACGGTGAGTGCTCCGAGGAACTATTTGACCTGGTACCGACGTCACCCTTTTTTCATCGTACCACTCGACACCGCAGTGGGGTTCATCCTTATCACCTGGAAGCGATATCGTCTAGTACGGTTCGCTTTCAGCGTACATTTTTACCACGAACGTGCCGGCTCTGGAACGAACTTCCCGCTGCTGTGTTTCCTGAGCTCTACAACATGTCCCTATTCAAGAGTAACATTAAGAGAGCATTATACTCAAGGTAAGCAGCGACCTAGCTATGTCCCTGATATTAGCGAAGTCCATGGGTGACGGATACCGCTTACCATCAGGTGGGCCGTGTGCTCGTCTGCTACTTTCAGCAATAAAAAAAAACATTAAGAATAAAATATTGAAGCCCCGCGTACGCCGAGCGGCAAGACTGAACTAGTTTGATACCGCCGCCACCCGCGCCTTGGGTCGCTTGCTAACTAGGCCCGTAATTCGGTCATAACGCGCGGATAGGAAGGTTTGTAAACTACGCGCGCTGTTTCGCTCATGCCCGTCGCGTTTGGCGCCCGCCATAGTCACTTCACTGTGAACACAAACGACGATTTCATATGTTCGCTATTTCGCGTTTATTGTCGCAACCACTCTAGGCTTGCACTCTGGACGCGCACAAAGACTTAAAAATATGTTTTTCATACCCCCATCTCGGAAAGTGTATTTTTGCTATTCGATGTCTGACCGCCAAAGCCGTTTTTATCCGCTTGAGGTTAAAGTAAATTTGAATTCAGAACATGGCGTGCACTAGGTATGTGATTTCAAAACATCATTGAACCTATTTACTTCCATCTCCATGGTGCCTAATTTATCATACAACTTTTTTCAAATTTGTTAAAAACTCAGACTCTGAACCTCCTTGGTGTACTTTTATGTTTAATTAGCTTTGTGCGCGCCATTTTGTTTTGACGTCGTATTGTTATAAAT
Organism: Schoenobius gigantellus; assembly: GCA_963935595.1. Lineage (NCBI taxonomy): Eukaryota > Metazoa > Arthropoda > Insecta > Lepidoptera > Crambidae > Schoenobius > Schoenobius gigantellus. The sequence continues at coordinate 11,958,492 of OZ012544.1, read as the reverse complement.
AAGAAACTTGAAAACAAGTAAAAAAACTTATTATTTGTTAAACATAATATAAATATTTTTCTGTACTTAATACTTACATACGAGGGGCGTTTGAAAAGTTCGTAGCCTGACAAGGAAAACGAACAGCTATATTTTTTTATAATTTATTTTTCAACATAATCTCCTCCGAGTTCAAAACACTTTTTCCACCTGCCTGGTAACGCTTCTATTCCAGCTTTAAAAAATTCTTCATCCAAACCCTCAAAATATGCATCAACAGCGGCTTTGACCTCTTGATTTGTGGAAAATTTTTGACCTCCTAAGTGGTTTTTAAGCTTTGGAAATAGATAAAAGTCTGATGGAGCTAGATCAGGTGAATATGGGGCGTGGGGTAACAATTCAAAGCCGCACTGATGAATTTCTGCCATGCTTTCAACTGATGTGTGAACTCGCGCATTATCCTGGTGAAACAAAACTTTTCTTCTCAGTAAACCAGGCCGCTTTTCTTTAATTTCTTCTCTTAAACGTCGGAGTAGATTGCAGTAGTAAGCAGAGTTTATAGTTTCACCTTTTTCTAAATAATCGACCATAATAACACCCTTTGAATCCCAGAAAACTGAGGCCATTACTTTTCCGGCGGATAAAACCACTTTTGCCTTTCTTGGAATAGGAGATCCTGGTCTTTTCCACTGTTTGGACTGTACTTTTGTCTCTGGAGTATAGTGGTGTACCCAGGTTTCATCCATGGTCACAAATCTTCCAATAAATTCCTGTGGATCAGCCTCAAAGAGCTCTAAGCATTCACGGGAGATCGTCAGGCGAACGCGTTTTTGTTCCACTGAAAGCAGTCGAGGCACCCATCGGGCAGTCACCTTAGAAAAGTGTAATTCATTGGTAATAATATGATGCGTTCGTTCAGTTGAGATGCCAATAGGGTCAGCTACCTCCTTGACAGTCAATCTCCGATCAGATAAAATCATGTCACAAATTGTTTCAACGTTAGCGTTGGTGGTTGATGTTGATGGTCGACCACTACGTGGGTCATCTTCAACGCTCTCACGACCGCGTTTGAACTCCGCCACCCATTTTTTTACAGTAGCATATGAAGGCGCTGATTCAGCTAAAGTTTCTGACATGTCTTCATAAATCTCTTTTGGTGTTAAGCCTTTCTTATTCAAGTATTTAATCACTGCACGATACTCAATTTTTTCCGTTTTCAAAAATCGTCACACTTGTTCGACGGAATCGTGTAAAAAATCGTATCAAATGCAAATAAACGAATGAAATTTTATGTCGTTACTATTGAATCATGTAGCTTTAAAATGAGGGAAATTTGAAAAATATACGATGTTCCGATATACGTTAGGCTACGAACTTTTCAAACGCCCCTCGTATAATGTAAATATGTACCTAAAGTGAAATAAAAGTATCTTGTAGGTAAATGTTTTATTTTGCATTTAGTCATTTCCTCGTTGAGGGGGAATGAAAAGTTACGTGTTGCACTCGAGTGCAAAGATTTTTCACCTTGTGCTCTTTTGATTCCCTCGCTAACGCTCAGGACTCGCTGCGCTTGTGATTCAATTTTAGAATCCTTCGCTTGCTCGGTCATCAAAGTTGAGCACGCGGTTAAAAAGCAACTTTGCACTCATGTATAACAAACAACTATTTCAGCATTCTAATACTCACTTCTATGATATATAAACATAACTTTTTATTATATTTCCGATACATGTCAACATTCCTATTCCGTTGTCGACGACATAATATATTGACGTTGACGTTCGCCTTTGCAGGTGCAAAAGTGCATAGAGTGCGTGGAGCCGACGGCGCTGCAGTTCATAATCAACGCGTTCGCCGGGCAGGTGTACGCGCTGTCGACGCACCCGTACGGCTGCCGCGTGATACAGCGCATCCTGGAGCACTGCACGCCCGACCAGACGCAGCCCGTGCTCAACGAGCTGCACGCGCACACGGACCAACTGATACAGGTGGGTGTGCGTGTACTACGCACTTATACCACAATATAGAGAACGATACAGGACTTTGACTCCATATAAAGGGACGAATCGGCGCACGCACACACACAAAAGTCGTTTACACGGCCGCCAAGCATGCTCTGAACGGCATAGCAACGCAGTGTCACCACAGAATATATAATAGTACTTCATACAGAACGGCCACTCACCTCCCCGCACTCATTTCAAATACCTCATCCCACCCCGCACTTCGTTGTAGACATCACTGACACATAAACAAGGGCGCGCGCGATCGCTCGAGCGAGTAGGCGGGAGCGCCGGCCGATAGTCTGGCTAATGAAAGATGAACCTGACATTTTTTCAAGTAGCAACACTGATACAATGTCCCCATTTAGTTTAGTTCAACATGGTGATTTTGATACTTTGTAATAAACAATTTTATAATATTTTTTTCTTAATTTCTGTTGAAATATTACAGATATTAAGTAATTTTAACATTCATGAAATCCAAATACAGCGATTTCTTATAAAAGGTTCATTGTTGGAAGTTCATTGAAACTAAACATTACCTAATATTTAATTTAAAAAAAGTATCAACTCCTTTTTTTCCTACTATATTCAGTAGAATATAGTAGGAAAAAAAAGGAAAAAAGACAATCCTTTCACAAATTTAACATTCTAAATTACTACATAAATAAAAAAATATTAGAATATTTCAAGTATCAAAATATATTTTACATTCTGTAGACAGTATTACCAGATATAGAATTTTTGAATTTGCCGCTTTTTTCCAAGCTCATGTTTCGTGTGCCAGACTCTAACAGAGATTTGATTATGCGGCCCTTGTTTAAGCGGGTAAAAGAGAAGGCAGTCGCTGCACTTCTCGCGTCATTTCGTTTGATAACCGCGCACTCAGCCCTACTAGATTCCAAGCACACATTTGCGCGTGTACAAACGACATTTGCTTAAGTAGTAGTAATAGGTAATTGATTTGCGAACGTTGTATGGAGCGTCCGGGATGTGGTGTCACGCAGCGCGCCGGCCGAGATAGTTGATTCATAATAATAATGATGAATACCATGATTCATCATGATTATCATCACAACAGCTCATATACGTCCCCACCGAGGGCTCGAGTCTAACATACGCAATACGACTCGAATCGAGACTAACACATTGGTACATGGTGGTCTCGAACCCCGCACCTCCCGATTGGAAGACAAATGTCGAGTTCACAGCGCCACCGACGATCATACATCAATACACGCAAAATACATGATTACACACAATTTATTCTTTTTTCTTTAAATTCTACCTACTTACTTCCATTAATTTTATTAATTAATTAATTATCCCAATACATATTTAATCCGAATCCGTTTTTTAAATTTGTCGTTTTTTTAAATATTTGGTATATTGGTAAAAACAAAACAAATTGTTCATCATCTAGTTAACTCGAGTTACACGAATTTCAACTTGAGTTAATTCGAGTTGTATTTTTCCAAGTTGGTACATCTCTATGCGTACTGACTGCGCGAATAAACAACAACAGTCTTGAGGTGCGTTCCGAATGAGCCTATAGCGATGAGAGCGGTCTGAGCGCTCACAACTGTTCCGAATGGGATATCGCGCTAACAACGACAAATGACAGTTGGCCAAATGACAAGCGGCAACATCCACGGCCACGCTATGGGTTTTGAAACATATTTTTAGGTTTCCGTAGAAACGGAACCCTAAAAAAAGATCACTTCGTTGTCCGTCTGTCTGCCAAGACCCTTTTCTTGAAAACGCGAAGCTGTCAAACCGAAATTGATATAAAATATTTAGATCTATGGTCTGTTTCAGCTGTGAAAGATTATACTTTTAAGTTTACGTGATCGATAGATAGATATCACTGTTTATGTCGCATACTTTCGCAAAATATTGTGATTTCACAAGGGAATCAAAACCAATAGCACAGAATATATAATAGTACTACGTAGAAAACGGCCACTTACCTCCGCGCACTCATTTCAAATACCTCGTTGTAGACATTACTGACACATAAACAAGGGCGCGCGCGATCGCTCGGGCGAGTAGACGCGAGCGCCGGCCGATAACAGAGAGCGCTATGCGGGTAAAAGAAAAGGCAGTCGCTGCACTTCCCGCGTCATTTCGATTGATAACCGCGCACTCAGCCCTACTAGATTCTACGCACACATTTGCACATGTACAAACATCATTTGCTTAAGTAGTAGTAATAGGTAATTGATAGGTTACTTCCCGATGACCTAGAACCATAAAATTTGTTAAGAAGCAAGCACATGTTGAGAAAAAAACGTGAAAACCGTAAATATGAACATAGGACAATTATATAGGGTTACTGTTAAAGCAGGAGCCAAATTTTATGTCCTTATTCTGACAAGCAAACTTTAACTATGGGACCAATCTTGAAGTCGCGGAAAATAAATCAGCTGTTCCATAGAAATGTTCAACATCCACTGAACCTAGATGTATGGAAAAGTCACAGAAAATTTGGCTCTTGCTTTAAAAATAACCTTGTATACTTAGGATAAGTTTTTACGGAACCCTCGGTGCGTGCAGCACATGCCCATTGGGGGTGGGGTGTGGAGGGGGGACATTATGACAAGCTTCCTCCTTACTCGGAGTTAGGTTCAAAATCACAAGTAAACAAAACAAAGTATTTATATTGTACAGTAAGGTCCTTGTCAAGCTATACTGTTTGGCCTTTGGATTGTTCATTTATGTTGCTCCTAACCTAATAGGGGCGGTTTTCGCAGTGTACATGTAAAGCTTGAATGGGAGCTAACTTACCTTGTATAATTATAAGATAAAGTGACTGATTGTGCCGCTAAACGTTAAATCGGTACTATGAAATATTGTTAAGTCTTTGGAGAGGGGGACCTCGTCTTCCCCCTCCGCCCACGTAACCGCCAATGGTTGCGCGAGTCCTACTCTCGGCCGTTTTTGTTAGTGTTGTAACGGAGTGTGTGTGTGTGTGTCTGTGCGCAGGCAGGGTGGTTTCATTCCTCAGTTTAGGAACGTTTGGTCGGCTCACCGGCCGGGCCCAGTGTATACCAAAAGGTTGCTTGCCGCTCGGCTCGCACGCCGGCCGCGTCTGTAACGATAACCGTATATCAGTGAGTGGGAACCCTGCGCTCTTATCGCCAAATCGGTATCGGGTCGGCGACGCGTGACGGAATCGGAACGCTCGTGTCATGCAGTAAATTTCAATTTCCCGAGCAGTCAGATGAAGGTCGTAAAATTAGGTAAATTTTCACACCTAAACTTGGCATTTTCTTCGAGAGTGATCCTTCTGCACTTTAGTCACATCCCGGACACTCCATACAACGTTCGCAAATCAATTACCTATTACTACCACTTAAACAAATGACGTTTGTACACGCGCAAATGTGTGCGTTGTCATCCATCGAAATGACGCGGGAAGTGCAGCGATTGCCTTCTCTTTTACCCGCATAGCGTTATCTCTGTTATCGGCCGGCGCTTGCGTCTACTTGGATATCTTGAAGTCTCGCCGCGCCCGAGCGAACGTGCGCGCCCTTGTTTTATGTCACATAAATTATGTGTTAGTGATGTGTACAACGAAGTGCGGGGTGGGGTGAGGTATCTATACAAATAAATAAAATTGAAGTGTCTGTTTGTAATGTCAAAATAACAAGTTTTTAATAAATGGTTATGAATGTATACCGGGTGGGTACCAATAACAAAAACACAATTTAAGAAATTTTTGTCTGTCTGTCTGTTTGTCCCCGCTAATCTCCGGAACGGCTGGACCGATTTTGACGAGACTTTCACTAATAGATAACTAATTATGTAAGGTATAACATAGGCATCAAGATCGGTGCGGCCGTTACTATTAGCCACGCGGACGAAGTCGTGGGCACAGCTAGTTTGAAATGAGTGCGGGTAGGAGAGTGGCCGTTCTGTATGAAGTACTTATTATATGTTCTGTGCTCGAGTGCTATTATGTATTGTGTGTGCGTCGCAGGACCAGTACGGCAACTACGTGGTGCAGCACGTGCTGGAGCACGGCGCGGCGGAGGACCGCGCGCGGCTGGTGGGCGCGGTGCGCGGCAAGGTGCTGCAGCTGTCGCAGCACAAGTTCGCCTCCAACGTGGTGGAGAAGTGCGTCACGCACGCGACGCGCAACGAGCGCGCGCTGCTCATCGACGAGCTGTGCGGCTTCAACGACAAGTACGTACCTACCGCTGACCGCGCGCGCGCCCGCGGCCGTACACCGTGACCGTCACGCTCGCCCCCGACGACGCCGGCAGGCACGCTTATTACGGAGGAATGCGACCGGTTGCTATAGTGTCTTCAGGATGAGAAGATTTAAGTTTTTATAACTTTTAAATCTTAAAAAGATTTAAAATTTCACTTGATTTTAATTAAAAATGCAATTGTTAATTCCACATTAAACAGAAACAAGAATATCAGTCCAATTAAACATAATTATTTATAATTCTGAAAAAATATTTGTTCAATTAAATATGTATGTGAATCGTGAATAGGAACGATTCAAATACATACACTTTTCACGAATATTTTATTTGTAAAATTAAATATAAATTATTTAACTGGACTGATATTCTTCTTTCTATTTAATGTGAAATTAATTATTGCATTTTTGATAAAAATATAACGAGAGATAACTTAAATTTTTAAATAGCTGTCAAAAATGTATATGAATTGAACCGATGGGTGGAGGTGGAAATAAAGTTCACTGGTTAGTGTTAGTGGAGTATTACAACTCACCATCATTTATGACTCCATTTTGTCATGTGTGAATACTCCTCTTTCCAAGTCCATTGTGTTTGCCAAGTTGTACTTATCTTACCGTAGTTAATGAGATGTGTTAAGAATACTAATAAAGCTAAATTCAGGCATACAATCTTACTTACATACAGATAAATGTATATGTAAGACGGTGTAGAATCACTCGCGTCCCTCTTAACCTAGTCGACGTTTGTCGGTGATTGTGTCCGCGCGGCAATCGGTCTGTAAAATTGAGCGCAGTCGTGCGTTTTTCAGCGCGCTCCACGTGATGATGAAGGACCAGTACGCGAACTACGTGGTGCAGAAGATGATCGACGTGGCGGAGCCGACGCAGCGCAAGGTGCTGATGCACAAGATCCGGCCGCACATCGGGTCGCTGCGCAAGTACACGTACGGCAAGCACATCATCGCCAAGCTCGAGAAGTTCTTCATGAAGGCGCCCGAGCTGGGGCCCATCGGCCCGCCGCCGGCCCCCGTGCTCTAGGCGCGCCCCGCCTCGCCTCGCGCCTCGCGCCTCGCCTCGCCTCGCCTCGCCTCGCCTGGCGCCAGCCCCGGCCCCTTGTACATTATGTAACTATACACCCTCCTCTGTACATACGCGGCGGCAGACTGATGTACAGAACGTTCGATATAACGCTAACTAACCTAACTGTGGTCGTACCGCGCGGCGCCCGCCCGCGTGCGCCCGCCCTAGCTCGTAAGTGTTCTAGTATTATTCGTTGTTCGTATGAATCTATGTATAAATATTTGAACGTCTCTCATTCTCGTGTAATTTATATATAAATCGTCGGAGTGCAAGTGGTCCCGAGTGGCACGTGCGATTCCGCAATTAGCTCGTTGTAGATTTACTATTAGCTGGGCTAGGGGACCTTGAATCTTCAGAGACGCGGAGAGGCCGCATGCAGTTCTAGACAATCGGCACTATAGTCGTGATAATATTATTTTGTTACTGTTTCAAGTCAAGCTCTCGTTTAAGTTGTAAAACCGGCAGAATCGTGCATAGTCTGTGGAATGTTTAGTGCCGGAATGTATAGTTCGTCTATTATTATTTTGTGAAAATGATATTTTTGTATATTTTTATGTAATTAAGTTATTTAGTTAATAGCCTCCGAGGTTGCGGAGCGAGCGCTTGTAGTGAGCGATGCTTAAGTTGTAGCGCAGGCGGCGCGGCCCGCCCGCCCTAGGTTATAGTGATGATTGTAAAGTCCTGTACTGATAGTTATAGTCCCGAGGTCTACCTTGCCGGTTGCACGTCACAAGCGTAGCTGCTCCTCATTCCCCCTGTGTAATTAATTTTTATAGGAAGCGTAGTTTCCTACGTCTCACATTTTTCATATCTAGATGTAATTGAAAATAAATTTATTGTATATGGCTGTACAAAAATATTACTCAACCATGATTTGTAATAAAACATGTATGTGATGGAATAAGGCGGGGCGTCAAGGCCGGCGTCGTTCCAGGGCGCCGCCCCGGCCGCCTCGCCTTGTAGGTTGTACTAGATAACATTTATAAGAGGATCCATCTATTTAGACATTAATTATAATAAAGCATTTCTGTAATAATATTACAAAGAAACTGTGGTTTTATTCCTTGTTCACGACGCAAGCATGTATGAGGAAATCCGAGTAACAGAATATACATGAAAATCTTCAACATAATTTTTGAGAGGAATAGCAAAAGGAGATGTTCAATAGTGGTATAATATTCAACATATTTTTTAGCAGACGTAATTCACATATCTGAAGCCCTAGCTAGACAAATGCCACACGCTAACTTTTCCGCAGAAAAATGTAAGGAAATGACATTAGCTCACGACAACCTCACGCTATTTTTTCCGCGGCTAATGTCATCCCCATACATTTTTTTGAGGAATGACTGCGGAAAAGTTAGCGTGTAGCATTTGTCTAGGGGGGCAGGGGATAGCTTAATACACGCCCTGCAACGCTATTATTATTTTTATTCTAACCCCCCCTGATATAAAAAATAAATTATTGCTTTCATGATTGAAATGAAATGATTGCAATGAAACAGTTTTTTTCTATGATATTAAGCCTTAGGTGGATGGTATTTTTTTTATTTTTTATTTTAAGTAATTTACTAGGTATCTATTTTTCTCGACTCGCTTTTTATCAAAAGTTCGTTTTATTATTATATGAGAATTTTTGACGATGACAACATTAAAAAAGAAATGTCAAATGACAGGAGCGCGTTCAGAGGGCCAATCGCACTATTTACGAACGTTTCAACCAAAACCAAAACGTTATGTTTGCCTGTGTGCGTTCCCCCAGCAGGAAATTGTGTCCTTTTTTTTTCTCGGGGGGGAAATGCGTAACCGCACCGTACCCGCCGTGGGCTAGACGGCGGGCGTGTGTGGGGCTCTCCTGGCAGAATACCAAGCCTACCCACTAAAACCCCCCGGTGTTCTCCCTGCCCTTATGGGCGCGCTAGGTAAGGTCCACAGTGCGACTCCACTACCCACCCCCAGCAGGAAATTGTGTCCTAGACTAAATTGAGTTTTATGAATAATTAGAGCGTAATTTGCTGTAAATGTGCGCGAAATAAAAAAATTGTGCGCATTTCCGTTTTGTCAAAAAATAAGAAAAACGTATCCTGCTGGGGTAACGTTTTTCCAGCAGGAAGATTCTAAACGAATAATCCGAGAGATAAATAATTTATATGGGCGGCTAGGTTATATTAGTGCATAAATGTGCGCCAAAAATCAAATTTGTGCGTGTTCGGGTTTCACAGATATTTCGTTTCCTGCTGGGGTAACGTTTTGCTGAAACTTGTTTCTGCAAAACCATCGAATGTGCGCCCATTGAATAAAGATACATGAGTAGCTTTTAATTTGTGCCTATTTGTGACATATTTAGATTTTCAAAAATGTTTACAGTTTAGGAGTAATCGCGTATTGAAGAAAACTCGAAAAAAATGTATAGCGCTTAAATGAGAAAACATAAAAGCTCACTGAAAACGGTATTTGATTGGTCTTATTATTCCGATCAAAAATAAAAAGTTTCATGAATCTGGGAATACGCGTTTTTAAATAATATAACTTTAATCGATTATAACCTCGTTTCAAACTCATAATGCATGAAACTGATTAAAGCCAAGTTAAATGGGTATAAATCAAAAATTTGTGCATGTTCCAAAATATATATCATGAAAATTTCAACTTCATATATTTAATAATAAAATAGATATAAACAAAAAACCAAAACATGGGCTAAGTTTATGGTTATCCGACTAAATCCGAATGACCGCTAAAAAGCGACGATTTCATACATATTGATGACATTCTATTCTCGACAGTATTAAACAAAAGTTGACGGTACAGTCGCGTTTATAACGTAAATCCGCAATTGTGTTTTTGATTTTATTATAATTAATGTATTATTCATGGCTATAATATGTACAACGAGGTTGTAATACACTGGCCTGCAAAAGTAAGTATCACACTTTTAAAACTGCAATAACTTTTATGGCCAATTGCACTGACCTTTTCTTAACTTAGGACGATCTTAAGTGGCATACTGTCACATTTTTTTCATTAAAGACAAGAAGTAACAGCATTCTTCTTATGATTGTCTTAGCTAAGACAAGGTTAGTGAAATTGACTATTAAAGAAGGGAAAATATTTTTTCAAAATAAAAAGTATTATAAAGACTAATGCATAAAAAACTATAACTTCCGAGAAACCTGACGAAATGAGCTGAAAATGTTTTTTGTTTGAATCCTTTATCTGTTGTAGTTTAGGGAAAATTTTTATTTTAAAGTGTACTTTTGAAAGTCAGTGTAGTACAAAATAATCTGTCGTGCTTTTATCATAAGATAAGCTATCCTAAATGCTTTTAATTTTAATTAATAAAATATTCTTAAGTGAGTATCTTTATAATAAAATTAAATAAATTTGGGCCCGGCAGATAAAGCTTTAGGATTGTGATAAATTTAAAGATTTTTATATTTTATTGGGCAGGGTAGACCCTTGTATTATATTTCATTACCATATTGTGGTAGAATACCCTTAAAATTCTTGCGGAATGGATTATGTAAAATGTTATTTAGGTTATACATCAGCCAATTATTTGAAAAATGTATTCCGCTCTATCATGATATTTTTAAGCTAGTTAAAGCTGTGTAAAATAATTTAACCTTCAATGGATTCTAAAATAAATTGTCAAAAAAATACCAACTCATTCTATTCTATTTCAAAAAAAAATACCAACTGACTATAAAGATATATTTATTTTTCATAAAACATTGGCACAGATGGCAGACTACTGCTGCCAACTGTGGGATGGTTCAGCAAAATAACAACTGGCGGCTTTGAATTCAATAGAGCGGCATGAAAAAGATTGTAGGCGACGAAAAACTTGTGGCCCAGCTGCAGACACTTAGCACCGTCGTAGAATTGCCCGCCTTTCGGTGTTCTACAGGTTACATTAGGTGAATGTGCGCAGGAATTACACAACCTGATCCCCCCAGCTCCTTTCCACCATAGGAATTCCAGGCGCACGGCTGAATATCATCCGTATTTGGTGGCAGTGCCGACTGCAAGGACAAAGCGCTTTGCTTCTTCTTTCGTTGTGCGCACTGCGACCAAATGGAATAAATTGCCGGCGTCTGTATTTCGGCTGTTTCGAAATTATAATCTAGGATCCTTCAAATTTGGAGTGAACAGGCACTATCTAGGAGAGCGTGCTACATCATAGACTACATTGGCGCTTACCATCAGGCGAGATAGTGGTCAAACGCTCTCTTAGTATATAGGTAAAAAAGGAGATCGGTACTATCAACCATACCCCAACTAACGCCACCGATTGATTTAATTCAGAAAACAATTTTGCTGTTTCAGTTCTTATGTTTCATATAAATTGGTGGAAACATTGTTGGTTTCTGTACTATTTCTATATTTTAACAATTATTATATGTCTAGTGGACCCGGCAGAAGTTTCCTGCCCAATTACAGCGCCACCTGGACCTATTGAAACACACACAATAAACTAACCAACAGCGATTAATTTTTATATAGAAGAGAGAGAGAGAAGAATAATTATATCTATTTCCACTAAGAGGTTTATATAATTTTAATAATATCATATGCTATCCAAATGATCTATAAACACACATTAAATTATTAGGTTAAAGCAGAAGTGCTTATTTTTTCGACATTTTTGTAAAAAGTGTTTAATTTTGAAGTGGAGCTAGTTAGTATATATGTATGTAAAAATGTTGGCCTCTGACTAAAAATAAAAGGCCTAACTTTTCAAAACAGTTTTATAGCCGAGTGTACCCAGACGCAATTGTTTCGTGTGTAAAATGAAGAAGATTATCAATATGTATGTTACCGTCGCTTTTTCGTTGTCATTCGAATTTAGTCGGATAACCATAAACTTAGCCCATGTTTCGGTTTTTTGTTTATATTTACTTTAATATTAAATATATGGTGCTGAAATTTTCATGATATATATTTTAGAACATGCACTAATTTTCTATTCATACCCATTTAACTTGGCTTTAATCAGTTTCATGCATTTTGAGTTTGAAATGATGTTATAACTTATTAAAGTTAAAGTTATATTATTTAAAAACGCGTATTCCCAGATTCATGAAACTTTTTATTTTTGATCGGAATAATAAGACCAATCAAATACCGTTTTCAATGAGCTTTTATGTTTTCTCATTTAAGCGCTATAATTTTTATTCGAGTTTTCTTCAATACGCGATTACTCCTAAACTGTAAGCATTTTTGAAAATCAAATAATGTCACAAATAGGCACAAATTAAAAGCTACTCATGCATCTTTATTCAATCTTTATTCATTCGATGGTTTTGCAGAAACAAGTTTCAGCAAAACGTTACCCCAGCAGGAAACGAAATATCTGTGAAACCCGAACACGCACAAATTTCATTTTTGGCGCACATTTATGCACAAATATAACCTAGCCGCCCATATAAATTATTTATCTCTCGGATTATTCGTTTAAAATTTCCCTGCTGGAAAAACGTTACCCCAGCAGGATTCGTGGTAGTTTGTCGATACATTCTTCAAAGATTCAGAGTTTGTCGACCCCTCAATCCAAAGAACGAAATAATTCTTTATTTGGGTAAATAGTCTAGGAGCCTGGAGTCCCAAATGTGCGAGGTTTCGTTATTTTTTATGTTTTATGTACTTACTTACAATAAGAAGTTAATGTAAAATAGTTAATTGAATTCAGTGATGAAACAGTAACCGTTAATATTTAAATTTATGTAAATCCTCGATGAGTGATTGATATTTTTAAATGTTTTATTTAAGCAACATTTGGCATCTGGTCTCCTTGTCTATCTATATGAAGTAATGTACAGTCGCGTACAACTTTCTTTAAAAAATCGATTTTAATAAGTGCATGCAAAGTAAGTTTTATGAGGTTTTGTTTGTTTTATGTTAGATGTATATGCTGAAAAGAATAATTTTTATATAAAGCATCCATAAAGTTTATTACGAATTCATTGTTTCATGTTAAAAGTTGTTGTCCTTTCCACCCACTCCGTATATCAACGCAAGTAAACATTAAAATAAAACTAGTAGAAAAAATTGGTTTGTTTTAATAACATACTTTGAATATATGGTGCAACGAAAAAAATCTATGTGTTCCTATAGATTTTACATCTCTTGAGATGGACTTTTGTGAATTAAAAAAGTGAGATGAATTAATTGAATTGACTTCAATCAAAATATCTGTGGTAAAAGTATAAAAACTTAGGAAAATAAAAAACCTCACCATGTTGCGGAAAACAATTTGATTACCTATGGGTAATGGAATTGTTTTTCGCAACATATTAAATTCATTATAATTTTTTTACTTTAATATAATTCTTATTTGAAAGTAGGTAGGATCTATTCCAATCCATTAATAATGATAGTCACACCAACACATCAAAATCTTATATATAAAAATGAATCGCAAAATGTGTTGGTAAGCGCAAATCTCAGAAACTACTGGTTCGAATTGAGAAACTCTTTTACCATTAGAATGCTACATTGTCCCTGATGGTTATAGGCTATATTATAATTTTTACCGCGGGAAAATATTTCTTTCCTATGGGAAAATTCGATAACTACTGGGCCGATTTTTAAAATTCTTTCACTATTAGAAAGCGACATCCTTCGTGAGTAACATAGGCTATCGTGATATCATATGACATCTTAGTGCAAAACGAAAAATGAGATTTTCGGACAGATTTAGGATCATTCGTTTATTACATCGTAATAACATCGTTGAAATTATGCCATAGTGATGATATCATTGGAGATTGGTAATACTAAATGAAGCATTTCATGACTTCTTTATCTCAAAAGTAGATCGACAAATTCTAAAACTAACAACAACGTACAACTGGATCCGGTAGGTGGCGCTGTAATCGGGCAGGACAACGTCTGCTGGACCCATTAGTATTTTATAAAAATGGTATCAATTCCGTTAATTCCTACTATATTCAGAATAAACGGAGCGGGAAATTTAAAAAAAATGGGGAAGGCAATACCGTCCCCAATTTTTTAAAATTTCCCGCGTTTCATTAGCCAGACAGACTCTAGCTAGCATTTCCGTTCTATACGTTCCCAGATCCCTTTAGAAGTCGATTGCTATTCGGACCCAGGCGACAACAAATGGCAACGAGATGGATTTTGCGAGCGGAGCTGCTGAGCATGAAACGGAGTATCATGCTCTGCTCGCTTCATAGCTCGCGTGTGTGGTCACAATGTCTAATCTAACCTAGTTTTCAGTTTTTTCCTATAAGTTTTTTTTTTATTTTACACTTCTGTCGGGTCCGTATAGCATTTCCGTTCCAAAGGGACCCGCCCCTTGATTGTGTAACAAAAATTTATCGCGATCGCTTCGTCTATTTTGACAGTCAACGTGCATCCATTATTATTTTTTAACAGACAGTCGACACAGTCTTGTATTGCAGCCGCAATGATTAGTAATTTCATGGCGATTGAGATAGAATTTTAGACAAAAACCCTAAGGCCCCTTAATTGTGTAACAAAAATCTATTGCGATTATCGCTTTCGATTTTGACAGACAGCCGACGCAGAATCTTGTAAAGACGCCGTAATTATTGGCAAATTCAAAGCAATCGTAATAGATTTTTTTTAAGACATTAGACAATAGCGATAATCGAGCTCCTAAATCAATTTACATATACATATACATGGTGATTGATTTAGGAGCTCGTGCTTCGAGGGCAGATCAATTATGATATTTTTTTATTTCCGCCCTACCTGTAACCAATGCTGCCCTACCTCAGATTCGACTCTAGCTACAGCCCTGTGGTAGGCCCCCCACAAGGTGGACCGACGATCTGGTGAAGGTCGCGGGAAGCCGCTGGATGCGGGAGGCGCAGGACCGATCGGTTTGGAGATCCCTGGGGGAGGCCTATGTCTAGCAGTGGGCGTCTCTTGGCTGAAATGATGATGATGATGATGATGAACGTGTGAATATTGATTTTGTATTTAAGGTGTGTGTTATTGAGTAATTATATAGATCTTAAAACAAATGAAAATGGTTTCCGAACTGCTGTGCAATCTACGCTCGGCCGCCTCCTTATGGCCTTTGTTTTGCTGTCTCTTTTACTCTCATACGAGCGATCGAGTACGGTACTATCCACTCCTCACCCAGCGCTGCCACACGTAGTCACAATATATAATAGTACTCCATAGCGTCGTAATACAATTTTTCTTCGCAACAGATTGTCTGGGTTACGTACACGACAATGATTAGTTTTATTCAATCAAGAGATATCGGAAGAATTTCATTTAATCCTACGCACTGTTTTATGCGAAAACTTTTTTTCCAGACAAAATGTGAAAGGAGCATGGAAAACCTATTTTGGCCAATACAGATAATCTAGCTCGCCGGGAGTCTCTATTGGATATCCAAAACCTAAATATTTCACAGCTATTCTTCTCGGATTAATTGTAAAAGTGGATGGGGTCACAACCAGTTGCATTGCAAGTGGAATCGGTTTCAGATCACACTGACACTGTATCCTCTCTTTCACACCGTACCAAGAAATTCCAAAATTCCTTCTTCTGTCATTCATCCCACACTTGGAATTGGGATGATGACTGAATTCAAATTTTTACGTCTCCTCATTAAATATTAAAATACCGTGGAAAAAGATGCAGTCCTGTGAAAATAGAATTAAAATCGGCTTAGAAATACATTAGATACAAACATTTTAAGTTGTTCATTTGAAGGCGATTAGACAGAGAGATCCGATATCAACCGTGACGTCATCGTTGAGTACGGCCATATGAACTCCTTGTAAATTGCCGTTTTGCTAGAAAGAGATGGAGAAAAACCTTTAATACCTTATATCTTGGTTGTTTTTATAGTTATTCGAAAACCGATTTTTTCTTTCTGTTTATTATATGAATGAGCTTCCATTAAAGCAAAAAAAAATTTTTTGTCCTCTAGCCAATTCTCTACCTGCGCACGTGTTTCCTCCATCCTACAACATGGGTTCCTTTAAGAGGCGTGAAAAAGCATCTTTTGGGCCGGCAAGGGGCGGGCAAGTAGGATAGTGGATGTCGTATCCTCTATCTGTCAACTCATTTGGGCCTCTTTCACCGCAATCTCAACATCAGGCAGGCGGAGATAATTGCCGGGCTCTCCATAAAAAAAAGGCAGCAGCCATAGTGGTGATAGCAAAGAATAAGTACCTAAATAGAAAGGAGCAAGAACAGCACAAAGAGTGTGGCTGACCCCAGCCGGGCCACAAAAAAGTGTGAAAAATAGATTGTTTGAGTAGGTCGCTATAATGTCTAGAGTTTGTCAGAGTTTGTCGGCAAGTTTCAGAGATCTGTGTGGCCCGGCTGGGGATACGTTACCCCAGCCGGGCCACACAGATCTCGAAAACGAAACGACCTAGTGAAAATCTGTTTGCTGATATAGATAGGCGGCAGTTTGTCGAAGTTTGTCGGACAAGTTTGAGTTTTCATCGGGCTCGCGTTTAAGGGGGCTGTGTGGCCCGGCTGGGGTAACGTTACCCCAGCCGGGCCACACAGCCCCCTTAAACACACACAGATCTCCAAAACCAAACCACATAGCGAAAATCTGTTTACTGATATAGATAGGCGGCAGTTTGTCAGAGTTTGTCGATCCACCATTTCATAGCTCACTTGCAGCACAGTTGCTGCAACTGAGCTAGCTGGATCTCGAAAACAAAGCGACGTAGAGAAAAACTGTTTGCTGGAATAGTGAAGCGGTAGTTTGTCGGAGTTTGTCGAACAAATTCCACAGTTTGAGACATGCGCATTTCCGAGATATGTGTGGCCCGGCTGGAGAAACGTTACCCCAGCCGGGCCACCTGGATCTCGAAAACGAAACGACCTAGCAAAAATCTGCTTACTGGCAAAGATAGGTGGTAGTTTGTCGATACATTCTTCAGATTCAAGATTCAGAGTTTGTCAACGCCTCAATCCAAAGAACGAAAGAATTCTTTATTTGGGTAAATAGTCTAAGAACCTGGAGTCCCAAATGTGCGAGGTTTCGTTATTTTTTATGTTTTATGTACTTACTTACAATAAGAAGTTAATGTAAAATATTTAATTGAATTCAGTGATGAAACAGTAACCGTTAATATTTAAATTTATGTAAATCCTCGATGAGTGATTGATATTTTTTAAATGTATTATTTAAGCAACATTTGGCATCTGTAGGGATACTCTTGAACCGAATCCGATCGATCGGCATTGAGATTGTGATTTTTCGTACGCTTATTTTTGCGCATTGGCTCCAAATTGACCCCGTATTGTGCGAATTTTGGGTGAACCAAACTCAGTATTATTAAATTTTCTCAAAATACGGATCCAATTTGGCGCTAGTGTTGTTACTCAAGCGTACGAAAAATCACAATCCCAATGACGATCCATCAAAATTGGTTCAAGAGTAACCCTACTGCTCTCCTTGTCTATCTATATGAAGTAATGTACAGTCGCGTACAACTTTCTTTAAAAAAGGAAGTTTTATGAGGTTTTGTTTGTTATACACGGTGTTTCATAATAACCAATAAATAATCAATGCGTTATTTAAAACTAATTATTAAAATGTGTTTACACTTATGTACTTATATCATAGTATCATCATCATGTCTATGATTTACATGAAAATTTTGGGTTGAATGACATTACGCGTAAATACAATTTAATAATTAGTTTTAGATAACGCATTGATTATTTATTGGTTATTATGAAATACCGTGTATATGCTGAAAATAATAATTTTTGTATAAAACATCCATAAAGTTTATTACGAATTCATTGCTTTCATGTTCAAAGTTGTTGTCCTTTCATGCCCCCCACGGTGAAACTTTACAACGCTTTGGAAAGCCTGGCTCGATTTTGATTAAATAAAAACTATTAGTATAGTATTTGCACGAGTACGCGAATGAAATACAGTAACTTTTATAGTAATATTTTGATGTGTTGGTGTGACTATCATTATTAATGGATTGGAATAGATCCAACCTACTTTCAAATAAGAATTATATTAAAGTAAAAAAATAATAATGAATTTAATACGTTACGAAAAACAATTCCATTGCCTATCCATAAGATGGTTACCCATAGGTAATCAAATTGTTTTCCGCAACATGGTGAGGTTTTTTATTTTCTAAGTTTTTATACTTTTACCACAGATATTTTGATTGAAGTCAATTCAGTTAATTCATCTCACTTTTTTAATTCACAAAAGTTCATCTCAAGAGATGTAAAATCTATAGGAACACATAGATTTTTTTCGTTGCACCATGTATTTAAAGTACTATGTTATTAAAACAAACCAATTTTTTCTACTAGTTTTATTTTAATGTTTACTTGCGTTGATATACGGAGTGGGTGGAAAGGACAACAACTTTTAACTTGAAACAATGAATTCGTAATAAACTTTATGGATGCTTTATATAAAAATTATTCTTTTCAGCATATACATCTAACAAACAAAACCTCACAAAACTTACTTTGCATGCACTTATTAAAATCGATTTTTAAAGAAAGTTGTACGCGACTGTACATTACTTCATATAGATAGACAAGGAGACCAGATGCCAAATGTTGCTTAAATAATACATTTAAAAAATATCAATCACTCATCGAGTATTTACATAAATTTAAATATTAACAGTTACTGTTTCATCACTGATTTCAATTAACTATTTTACATTAACTTCTTATTGTAAGTATATAAAAAATAAAAAAATAACGAAACCTCGCACATTTGGGACTCCAGGCTCCTAGACTATTTACCCAAATAAAGAATTCTTTCGTTCTTTGGATTGAGGCGTCGACAAACTCTGAATCTTTGAAGAATGTATCGACAAACTACCACCTATCTTTGCCAGTAAGCAGATTTTTGCGAGGTCGTTTCGTTTTCGAGATCCAGGTGGCCCGGCTGGGGTAACGTTTCTCCAGCCGGGTCACACATATCTCGGAAATGCGCATGTCTCAAACTGTGGAATTTGTTCGACAAACTCCGACAAACTACCGCTTCACTATTCCAACAAACAGTTTTTCTCTACGTCGCTTTGTTTTCGAGATCCAGCTAGCTCAGTTGCAGCAACTTTGCTGCAGGTGAGCTCTGAAATGGTAGATCGACAAACTCTGAAACTTGTCCGACAAACTCTGACAAACTGCCGCCTATCTATATCAGCAAACAGATTTTCGCTATGTGGTTTGGTTTTGGAGATCTGTGTGGCCCGGCTGGGGTAACGTTACCCCAGCCGGGCCACACAGCCCCCTTCAACGCGAGCACGATGAAAACTCAAACTTGTCCGACAAACTTCGACAAACTGCCGCCTATCTATACCAGCAAACAGATTTTCACTAGGTCGTTTCGTTTTCGAGATCTGTGTGGCCCGGCTGGGGTAACGTATCCCCAGCCGGGCCACACAGATCTCTGAAACGCGCAGGCGACAAACTCTGAAAGTTGCCGCCAAACTCTGACAAACTCTAGACATTATAGCGACCTACTCAAACAATCTATTTTTCACATTTTTTTTTGTGGCCCGGCTGGGGTCAGCCACACGCACAAAGATGGTTAGAGGTCGAAGTGCAGGGCTCTACTAATATAACATAGACAAAATATTATTTTTAATTACTTGTGTCGTGATTTAGTTTAAAAAAAGGGGACCAAATCAGATACTATTACAACAATCAAAGGGTCAAAAAAGAAATAAAAATACCGTTTGTATATTACATATCTCAATATTATATTTATTAAAAATATAACCTAACTATATATATGACTTTATATTTTAATTCAATCAACAAATAACTCGCACGTTCGTCGAAACTGGAATAATCAACCTCAGTCTTCCAACACAAATTAAACAAGCCGCCCCCGCGCCAACATCAACCGGCGGCCACGGCACGCACTCCCTACATGTACAATCGTACATACATATATTTATAACATTGCACCTTCAATTTTCATATCTAATTAACTCGGATAGGGTATAACACAAAAACATGCCGTCAAAAGTCTTATTCTCATCATAGCACTGAGTCTGTCGTAATTGTTACATATAAAAACATTTTTACAGCGCGTTCGTAGACACTTCTCGCGATATTATGTACAGTGAGCAGAAGCTGTGTGTTCTACTACACAAACATATAAGTACATCATTGTTGCAATGTGCAGTTGCGGTGTTTGCCCCCAGACCACTTTTTAACACCTTACGACCATATCCATTCGATTGGCACTTTTTAAGGTAAATCTTACTCGTAGCGTCACTGGTACAATTATATTGTGAGCGCCTTCAATAAAAAAATACTCTAGTTGCATCGTTTTTAACGATGCTCACTGTAGTAAACACGTAGAATGCGCTATCAACTACATTTAGCGGCCAGACGGCAACCGCCGCAACTGTACGCAACCAAAACTAAAGGGTCACACATAATCACCTCCCGAGACTCCGCGACGTCGCGGCCGACCAACGAACCACACAACGGAACAACAAATATTGTCTGAACTACTTTATTTATGACCCTGTGACCGTCTGACGACGTTTTAAACTTTACAAACCAACTCGTTGCTTGTTGCGAGCTACTGTCACTCACTAGTGACAGTATACTATACTGATATCAAATTATTAGGTCGACAGACAAACCTACGTTATGCGATACCTTTATTAAAATAATGAAATTGCAATGTATATTGGTATTGCATTCCAAGGTTTATTGTCACAATATTAGGATAGATTTCCTATAAATTCCTCATTGACTTATTATAAAAAAAAAATCTTTAATATTTCCATTGAATTATTTGCAAACTCAAAAAGATGTGTGACACCGAGTTTAGCCTGCACAATTTAAGACAATTCATTAATACACTAATAGGGATGTGCAATCATTAAACAGAAACACATTATGAAATAACCAACGACAATGTTGTTAACCGAACTACTAGTCAGTCACACGCAATAACAATAATTATTATATACAATACGCATATTTAACGACAATCGCTAAACCACCCATCACGCACAACGTTCACATCAGTTCTTACGTTTACAAACAATGATGACGCCGTATACATAAAGTAAATATATCGTAAGGTATCAATTTTATAATTCACACTATTGTCGTCAAACTGAAAACTCATTAACACCTAGTACTAACAAATTTTAAACAAAAAAATTAATAACTAAAATGTAATGTGGTTTTGGAGAGTTTACATTGTCTTGTTGTTGTATAGATTTTGGATTTCAATGTGTCAAATATAGGAAAAATAAAACCTTTGCTACAAACTTACATTTCTATAGCAGCATGATAATATTATAGAAAATTAATTTTCTTGACAAATGCACTAGTCAAAAATGTTTAAAAAATATTACCTCCCATACTGTCTGTTGCAGCTTGGCAAAAGGAAACACGGGCACAGGTCACGGTTGCAGTTCTGATGAAAAACGATTATACACAAGTTCTCTGGCTTCTTAATTTTGATAGGGAGCAAACAAAATATTTTCGCGTATTAAAGAAAACTTCAAAGCGACTTTGACGCGCCCCCTCAACAATTCCAAACTATTTTTTTTGCCAAACTGCGCAAGCAGTGAATTTAAAAATGTTACAAACAAATCATTGGATGTCAACATGTCGAAAGTGGCGTAAAACCTTAACTAAAAGATGAGAAAACTTGTTAAATTTGTACTTCCTAACTTCGTATGTTTGGCCCCAAAAAATTTTGTCACAATCTAAATGAATTTAAAAAGCTTAGCCGTCATGTGTCGGCCATCTCTAAAAGTGCCGCGCGTTACTAAACCTTTGCCACTAAATGAGTCCACGTCGTCCGAACGTTAGCAGAGGAAGGTATAGCGAGAAAGTAGTGAAAAGTAAAATGAAAAGTGTGTGGCTCCCGCCTCGCCAGAATCGCTGTAATAAAGTCAACCTAGTCCTATTGGTCCATACGTCAGCGATTGGCACGGCAGGTGTATTGCCGCCGTAACCATCAATAATGAAGCGACATGGAAATACTATTCAGAGCCACGCTGCAGAATGCAAACTATAACATGTAAAGCGACATAACCCATACTTGCCCTGCTGGTTTATACGTTGTTTATATGAATTTCTATGCAACCAACTAGTCCCGAATGTGCACATATAAGCAGCCGCAGGTTGGAATAGTACTTTACCCGTCATAATTTGAATTTCAGTCTAATGTCACGATAAGTAAAAAACCGAAACATTTCTATTAGAATTTTGACAGCGAAAAGCACAACGTTCAGTTTATAGTTTTGTCAAGTAAACGCAGCCCACTTTTCGCTTCCATTACAAAAAATAAAAAGTATATTAAAAATAATATCAAACCAAAACACTTAAAACTTAATTACCATTAATATTGAATCGAATAAGTCTACAAATTCATTTGTTACAGATTCCATTTCATTGTAGATTTAACGCGAATTTTATAGACTACATGCTGCGCTATGCACATAGATATATAATTTACCTATCTCTCCAAGTAAAAAAATGACCTCCAAGAAGCACAGAAACGAAAAAATTAAATATTAATAAAAAATTATCAATACTATAAAAAGAGGTTTGTCGGATTCTCTCGCGACTCGATAAGCGTCTTTTTTGCATTTACAATATTATGTGCGTACAATAGATGTATGTGGAAAATACACAGAAATAACTAAGAACAAAATATTATTCAATTAGTTATCGCAAACGAGCAGCCCTATGATAATACACACAACTGCTGCTGGAAATATTTGCGAAGTAACTGTTAATTTTTCATATCCGCAGTGACAGGTACTATTCTATAGATTTCCCGATTCATACATCGCGCCGTCCCATACACATGCACCACCCGAACGCCACGAAAATTAACTACTAATATTAAAATTATTTTGATATGCTCTTACCAAATTACCAATAGTTTTTTTTTTACACTGACATTTGTGCTGTACACTTGACGGTGATAGTGGCGCGATTGCGGCTTGCACACAGGCCAGCGCTGCCGAACTATCAAAACATTGCCAAAACATATACCCTATTATTGATAAAATCATTCAACAAATACATTCCGGTAAGCTTTTACCTAGACTGCACAATATGTGTGCTATATTGGACGTAAATTACACGTATTTTTAACAATAAAAAAAACTAGGAAGCTCTGCTAAAGGATATATTGATATATTGTGTCTACACACAAATAAACCCGAAACGAGGTCGCGGTCGCGCTTTGTGGCTATTATAGTATATACAAGGAACAATCAAAACGAACCAACAGCGGAACTAAAACGTTTCAATGTTAAATACACTAAATATTTGGCAAAACGCAGAAGGCTTCGTTACCCTTTACGACAATGCATAGATTCGATCTGACCTTCGTGATCTAGCACCCGTTTCTCTGTCTTTAGTCGGGCGATTCGAAAGATATACGAAAATCAGGTCGAAAATTCAATGTCCGCTCGGGTACGCTCCTAGTTATAAACTGAACAACGCAACGCACTGCATAAGACAGCCACTCGCGGCGTCAATGTATGACAAACGGTACACTACAGCTAGCTTTACAAGTAAAATCGAAGGCCGCTAAGATATCACCGTTCCTTACGTCGTAATATGTACAAGGGGGGAGGGCGACCACCGATTTGAGCGAAACTATGTACACGGACGCCCGCCCCCGCGCTCTGGTGGGCCATTCTCGCGTAATACGCACAAAATGTAGGCGAAACATTCCTCTAACCGACAGAGATTCTCCAAACCAATCCAGTCGAGCGCCGCACGCAACCAGCGAATGAAAATATTAATTTCATACAAATCAACATAAATATTATACACACAGCATTAGATTTAGATATATAAACAAAAAATATAACATTGCGCTTGGTGAACAAATTGTAAAAAAATAATAATTGACTGTTGATATTTTCATTTTATTAAAAATCAGAATGCAATTGAATCGATTGAATGATGCACATAACTGTTATAGCTTATATTTAATATAATAATGTTATCTCCTCTACATTTTAAATACCCATTACGCGAGAATATACCTCCTGAGCCCAACTTTCACAACTTTGCACCACAGGCGAACTTCGTTTTCGTTCGCTCGATGTTCATACGTTTGAAAAAAAATGCGTCATAAAATTGTCAGAATAATGATTTGAGATAATATCGATCATACTTACGTCAATATGAAGCACACACTTATGACAACAACGGCGCTTCATACATACCACTTTGCTTTATTCTATTACCATCTTGATCTTAAAAAATTATATGTGTGCTTATCCATTAAAGTATAATATACGTCAGATGAAGCGAATAAAACGAAGTCTGCCAATGTCGCTAGCAACACGTCCCAATCCACCTCCGATACCCATCGAGGAACATCAAACAACCGTTTACTGAAAACGGAACTAAACTATGTGTAGTAGGTACCTATGTGTGTATTTCTCAAGGAATCGACAAAGAAGGCTGGAAACACTTGGACCTCATGACACCTCATCACTGGCAGCTTATACACTAGTAAACAGACCTATCGGCTGCGATTATGTCTCATTGGTAATCGAACATCGCATCGCACAGTTGTACTCGAATGAAACCGTTAAGGTGCACACCAACTGGGCTTATGTGATGCCACGCCACGTTATGTGATTGGTCGCGTTAACGAAGTGTAGTTCTAAATAATGATTTTTCACACATTTTCTGTTAAGACCGATGTCTTCTGATGGACGTAACATCACATACATCACACAAGCCATCACATAAGCCCAGTTTGTTTGCACCTTTAGGATAAGCGAATACATTTGGTGTTTTACAACATCCTCTGAACAGTCTCCTTATACTAATTGTCCATTGAGTGGAGCAAAGGGCCAGTGAATGAATATTTATTTCCCGTACAAAGTAAAATTTGTATACAAAATATGTAATTGTCTCCATTTAAAATTATCAAATGTATGTATTAAGCTACGTTGTATGCTATGACTGTATATCATAGATGTATATACACGGTGTTTCATAATAACCAATAAATAATCAATTCTTTATTGAAAACTAATTATTAAATTGTGTTTATCCGTAATGTCATTCAACCCAAAATTTTCATGTAAATCATAGACATGATGATGATACTCTATGACATACATGAAAATTTTGGGTTGAATGACATTACGTGTTAACACATTTTAATAATTAGTTTTAGATAAGGAATTGATTATTTATTGGTTATTATGAAACACCGTGTATAATTACGAGTCATGTAATCATTCCCAACTTCTTTATCTGAAGTTATTTTCACAACTTAAACAACCAACAACAACGTCTCACCCTTTGACTTATCACGGTCTCGGATGTGCTAGAAAAAACATTGTTCAAGTAACTACACACGTTTTCGCTAAATAACAGACGGAAATCTATACTAAATAAATTACACATAGTAATAAAATATCGTCTACAATACTAAAGGCATCCAATTGACTAAATAAATAAACAATAACATCATTCAGTTCATATTTTGTGTTTCGAGTTTCAAACGCAACTAGGTAATCGATTCGGTCGACAGTTGACGCTGCCGCCATTAAAATTTACAAAAAGAAAAACGACAATGACTATGAAATTAATTAAAATCTTACATCCAGGCCTCTTTTGAAACACGTACATATTATAATCATGTGAACGTTTTTCAATGCACAAAAATTGCATTGATTTACTCAATTGTTCGTTTCAAGAAAACCTGTTATTTAAATATACCTACTCATCAACAAAGGGGGAATTATAAAAAGGGGTTCGCTAAAAAACCCGTTCTGGACCCCTCGCACCAACGTTTGAATAAGAACAATAATACTTATTTCAACTGAACTAATACAATAGGCCTATAAACAATTCACCCCATTTTGTTTGCACAGAATATTTTATTGTAACGCTCGTTTTCAAGAATTTAGCGCGGCCATTCGCCTATGAGATAAGGAATAAACACATAATATTGTTCATTTGTTACTTGTGTTCTTTTTAAATATGAACATCAATCAACACCATAGATCTCACAAACATAGTTAAAACTAGAATATCTTGTTGTCATATAGAACGTTAGCTACGGTTAAACAAAAATGTAAATGGAATTGAAGATTATCGCGTCAGATATCAAATTCCCATTTGGAAAAAATATGAAGATACATATGGCATGCATTTTCATTCGCCGAGACATCGAAAACGGCCCGACATTTCAATATTGGCCGTTGCCGACGCCGGCAGACAGATCGGCTGAACAATTTACTGAAATACACCAGGGAAGTTTTTTAACACCACAAATATACCGCATTCTGATAGAAAGTACTGTCAACATAAAACAAAACAATGACAATGCGATGTTTGCAACAATAAGTGTAAACAGTATGCCCGCGTTCCGTAACTATCCAAGCGGCCAGTACAAGACGATATAAATATAATTCCATTTGATTGCGGTTGACACTAGATTTACAACACTGGGTTTTAGTGGCCAACGAGTCCCGACTGACTGACGTAGTTTTTAGTTGAAAAATAACGGTCGATCGCACGAACGAACGACCGATTCAAAGTCTCGACTATCAGTTGCCCTATGCGCCTAGAAATCGAAGTCGAACAGCTCGGAAAGGCCCTCGTCGTGGTCGAGGCAGAACCCGTAGTCGGTGGCGGACATCGGCGGCTCCAGCGCGAGGAATGGCTCCAACTCCAGAGGCTCTGGAACCACACACACACGTGACGTGTCACTACACATTCTGGCACTACTCAGCCCCCTAGACAAGACGCATTTCGATAATCGCTAACGCAATCGCTAGAAGGAAAATATATGCGATTTGACATAAGCCCTCGCTTAGCTTTCGAGCGCAATTGTCAAATCTCATACATTGTCTATTTAGCGATTGCGTTAGCGATTATTGAAAGACATCTTGTCTAGGGGGGCAGTTCTATTTTACACTTGGCTGCATTAAGTCGTTACAGAATTTAGTCAAGTGTAAACGTATTCAGCAAGCTAGCGCCCTAAATTCAGAAGCAAGGGTTGCTTCTGACTGACAGACGCCTTGATAGAAACGCATTCAGAAAGGTGCAATCACTTCTACTGAATTCATTCAGTCGCTGCGTGGTATTCCGTATGCGATGACGTTCTCGAAGCTAAGTGCATTAAAAAGCGCATCGTAATTTCTAAAAATAAAAATCATGTTTATTATTAAGAAAGCTGAATTAACAAAGATATGCCCTATCCATGGGATAACCCCGGGTACTCGTAGGTGCGCAACACGTCTGTTTTCGTCGCTTAACTGTACCCAAAATTTGTGATAAAACTCAGTCACACGTGTTCCTTGACGAGTGTCAAGAAAATTTTATTACGTCAGTCACACTAAATATGCGCCGCCGTGTTCCTCTTTAAGACAGAGATTATGTCACTAAAATTGTGAGATAATGCGTGACTCGAGTCCAGTCTTGGCAGCCCGTGCTACGCCTGCTAAGTCCTCTGCATGCTAAGTACCTCTATCTTACCTTTTTGCCGCCAAGGAGCGGTGGCTGTATTTTGTTTCGACTTTAGGAGTAAAACAAACAGTGAAATTACTGGGTACTGTGACATGACAGCTCATATCACAAATTGGCAGCATATATTGGCATTCTTGTAGGAGTTGTAGATTTACAAGTCTTATAGGAACCACTGTAGCCACATAACATCAGGTGGGAGGGGCAACCTTGTTCGCCTGCTTAGTCGAATAAAAAAACGAATTATACCCAGAACTCATAGAACAGCGGTGCTCAAACTCGAACTGCTGGCGATCTACCTCAATGTCGATCGACTCGGGAGAGGCTGCAAGCATGTATGATGCAGGATTGACGTCTAGGTAGGTAGGGTCTATATAGGGACGTGGCAGAATTTCATGGCCATGAATTCACATAGAATTAGTCGGAACGACATAAATTAGTTTTCCACAATATGTATTTATTTGTCAAGGTAAAAAGTAAATAAAAAAACTCATACCTATTGAACATTTCGAGTTTATTGGTTCTTCAAAAATTCAAAGAACATTCCCATGATGAATGACATCATCAGATCATTCCCAAGAACCTAGCTAGGCCAAACACGCTGCCCTAAGTTTATGGGAAAATCAGGTTACTTCGATAGAAGAAAGTGCTGAGGGGGTAGTCCTACACTAATTGGGAATCTACTAAAACAAAAACTATGAGAAAATCTATATCGGTATTTTTTCTCGAGATCGACTCAAAAAGCACTCACAATCGACCGTTTGAGCACCCCTGTCATAGAATCTTGATCAACATGTTACTTACGAAAACTTTAAAAATATTATAACAGCAAGTTATGAGGGATGAAAATGGCGTGGTTTCATATGTTTTTCCCGCATATTGTGTTTATTAGAAGGAAATAGACAGAGTGTGACTTAATCTTGGCCCTCAGAGAATCAGAAAGAAACATTATTTATACAATACGATGATTCTTCATAATTTAACTAATAGCATTAGTGCAATGAAGAAATTATTCACAAAGCGTATATCCTACAGTCAATAATGCGTTTTTAGTAAAACCTACCACAAGGAAAACATTTTGGAATACAATGAGCATAATATTATATATTATAATAAGCATGATAATAATAATGAAACCTTACAAAAACATTAAATAATAATTTCATAAAATTTACAAAAAACACGTAACAAGCTGTAACAATTCAGTGCTAACTTACAAATTAAGTAGAAGAACGCAATTTGTATACTTATGTTTTAAAATTTTAATACATTAATATTTGAACAACAACAACAAGAATAGAACACGGTTTCAAACAGTGCACCAACATAATTGATAAATGTAAACTATTGTAAAAGAACTAAAATTATACCTGTAACAATATTTTACATTTATCATAAATATACAACCAGACACCGATATTTTGTGTATTCATGTAAACCAAGAAAGAATGCAGATACTTCTTTCTATTTTACAAATTGGTCAGAAAGAAGATAAAATGTTGAGCACTGTTCCAAGACCTGTAAGTCCATTATGAATCAGAATAACATAGTTGTTACGATGATTTTAGTCAGAACAAATTTACAAAGTGTCTAAAGCCGTATTAGTACATATGAGAAACCAAAGCACACATTTTACAGATCGTCTGATAATTATGCTGCCAGCCGAAGAGTATCAAATGAAAATCAAACAAACAAGTCCATGCATTTGTCACCGGTGCCTTCCCGTGGATGTGGGAGGAAACGATCAAGAGGCAACTATACCTTTAGGAAGAGATTGCTGATCAGCATGGTGTATCCCTTCTGCCCAGTAGTGGGACGCATACAGGTGGAGAATGGAAACAAAAACCGACATTAAGTGAACTTCGTTTTAGAATATTTCAGGCAAAGGAAGTATGCAGTCTTTCCGTTCTTTTATAGAACAAATCGATGACAGCTAAAACAAACTGCATCGCAGAAATTAAAAAGCTTGCAACATTGCGAGTCACAAGTACGTACGTCAAAATATTCGACGAGCGCAATCTGGTAACTAGCTGCGCAGCAGGCCTGACATGGCTACGTAACTCTCGTGTTCATCCAGTTACGAAACTCGCCATTTGTCCACTAAAACCTACAGAACTCTGGAGACAGTCTAGTGGCAGATTTTCAAATATTTTCAGTTCGTACTGGTACGATCCTTAATGGAGTTTGATAATATACAAGTTAACACTTATTTTTCGATAACTGTCAATAAATTTTCGATACTGTCCAATCACAGATTACTCAAAGGAGAAAATGTGTAAATCTGATTAGCCACATAAGCGTCACTCGACCAATAGGAAGTATACTAAAGCTTTTATGAAGTGATGGACTTGAAGTCGTTCGCAAACGATCTTTCATAATATCTCTTTCAATAAGCATTTGTATCGAACTAGAAC
Source organism: Schoenobius gigantellus (assembly GCA_963935595.1). Classification (NCBI taxonomy): domain Eukaryota; kingdom Metazoa; phylum Arthropoda; class Insecta; order Lepidoptera; family Crambidae; genus Schoenobius; species Schoenobius gigantellus. Next base: position 11,928,331 of record OZ012544.1, on the reverse strand, counting down.
GACAGACAACGAACATAAAAAAACAGTAATGAATGACACAGTCACATGGATTGGTTATTCTCGTGACGTTGGCTGTAGCTAGACATTAACTATCAGACGATCCGCGAAACACAACCATGATCAATATTAGACATTAGTTAGTGGTGTGATGGCGTTAATGTGATGTTCCGTTTGCGATGGCGTTACTTGGATTAGTAGGTGTGGTTAGTGGGCGAGGCCGTGAGCTGAATCCCATGGTGCTACAGGGGAACTGCAGCCGCACGGGAGCCAGCTCGCGGCCGAGCCCGTCTGTTCTCTCGCCGCCGCCTCTCGTACTGTGGAGCTCTCTATACGTATATTTACACAATTACGGCCGAATAACGGTGCGTTCCGAATGGCGATAGTATCGATGCCAGTGCGCTTAAAGTCGCTTCGAATCACCGTGAGCGCGTTGACAGCATCCAACCTGAATGACGACCTTCGCCATCTTGCGTTTACGGCGAACATGCCTCGGATCGTAATCGTTGTGAGTATCCTGACTCAGCGATTGAGAACAACAATAGACACGGTTATATTGATTGTAAGGGATAACGAAAATAATACAGCCGTAGAGCAATTTTTCTGTTGTCTTCTTAAATACTCATGAAATGGTTAAGTACAAAAATTACCTGCTGTTGCTGGAAATTAATTATCAAGCTAATGGACGTCAACGTCTAACGAAACGTCAGCATCGTAAGCGCGCAGACTATCGTTCCGAATGGAACTGTCGCTTGTCGATGTTAGTGCGATATCCCATTCAGAACAGTTGAGCGCTCAGACCGCTCTCATCGCTATAAGGTCATTCGGAACGCAACTTAAGCAGACATATTTTTTTAAAGGGCCGTCTTGCACATCACTAAAAAAATATTGTACACGTATTCTTTTTTACGTGATCAACAACTTGCCATGATACATCTATTTTGAGATGTTGCATTAACTTATGACATAGCGGGCCTAAACTCGATAACTTCGATTTACTTTATCAGTAGTTTTTTTAAGATTTCGACAAAGCAATAAATATGTGTCTGTCACTTCCTTATAAATAGTACTACAAACAGGACGACAGCGACCGGCATATACAACAAATCTAAGAATTTTGATCGAATCAAGCTACTTCGAATCGAATCAAGTTCCTAGTAAAATTCGGTCATATCTAAAAACTCTCAGAGTCGTTTTCGAGTTGTTACCCGTATCTCCAGTCTGCAGTCTCAAGCCTCGAATCGACGGTATAGATACAGGCATAAAAAAGTCTTTTGGGCATGACGACCATGAACTATATCGATCAGAACTCGGCGCAAACACGTCGAGTGAAGTCGTATGGCGAGTATTAACATTTTACTATGAGGATAGTTCTCTTTCTGTTGGTGCTTGAATATAACAAATTGAGTTACGTCATTTGACTGCGTCATTACACTTACATTTTAAGAGAAAGTCGCGGATTATGAACCTGAAATTAAATGTTCTGACACCACAAAGTAAAATTTGTATTCACTGCTAATATTTCTTCGTTTATACAGTTTATGTCTTTGCAGTAGATATATTTTAGACACAGCATGTAAATAATATGGTCGTTTTAATCCTGTAGACAAGTGGTTAAACTTACAAAGTAGATCCTGCCACTGGATTATAATGACAACAGAACGATAGTGTATACACAATGAATTATACTGAAAAAGCGTGACCCCATTAAATATTGACATCATTAGTATCTTGACACACCAACAATAAACTTTGTACACAAAACGTGCAAAATCATTAAAAGCGTTACATTGTGTTAGACATAATTTGGAAACTTTTCACATCTGTAAATACATGATAGTTAAAATAACATGAATTTTAATAACTCAACCAAAGCGTGCATGAGTGAGTGAAGGTGAGGAGTGCATTCTATCAGACCCCAAGAAAACAGCGAATGTACAAAAGTGAATTCAAGTAACAATACGTATTACAAAATGAATTTATAAATGGACAACTTTCAAAGAAAACACAGCATCAACCAGTAGATAATATTTTTAAAAATCTTTATTTAGGCGCTTAACACATTGCCGCCGCATCCCGCTGCGGTGTACGGAGGGACGAAATCCGCATGCGGCTGCGGGGACACGGAACCGCGCCACCGTACGGTTTGCTCCGTATCTCCGTCCGGAGCTGCGATGCACGACGCACCGCATTATCTATGTCGAGATCTATTACGCGTATGCACGTCTACGCAAAAATCCGTACGATACTGCGGCACAGTGTGGCATACCCTGCGGACCGCACCGCATCACCGTCCGGGAGTGCGGTGCCGTCGCGCCGCCGTGTTATACCCTGCTGTTTTTGTATACAAATTAAGATTCTTCAGTCAAAATTAAAAACCGTAGCGCCGCACACCGGAGCAATGTCCGGTGCAATGTGTTATGCGCCTTAGTTAGAGGCTTTTTAGTTATGGATATGTCACCCCCATAATTACACACAAGAACCATAATATATAATACCTATATCTTTCACACATAGACACAATATTATCTATTTTTAAGATAACTTTAATAGCTGTGCAAGGCTTTCTGGCTTCCCTGAAGTCAGGGGAAGCGAGAATACTATTGCACCTTCCAATGTCAGAATTTTTAATTTTTAGCGTGAGCCTCAGAGGCTCAGTCCGTGGACACTCGCATAACTATGTGATATACATCTTCTGTGACGTTGCATAATTATGTTACAGTTTGGTGATGGGACCTTTTTCATACATAAAATAATTAATGAAGGACGAAAACATTGTCGGTAAAAATGTAGGCGTTTCTTCGTCTCCGATTGCGATGCGCACGACAGGCCGCGTAGCTAGAACTCTGACTGTGATGTGAATACAGACACATGTCACAGCCTGAGTGCTAGCGACGAAACTTGCACCTGGTCGACTTCGTTTAGTTAGCGAGTAATAAATAGCTGCAGATGCTCAGTCGCCTTAACTAATTTATTTATTAAGACTATAATTAATAGAAAGCATATCGTTCAAATGCTGGCATTTAACATTATAGGGACTATTTCACATTGTACATGTAGACTTCAAGTAAGCTGGCTTTATTTTTTTATTTTTTTTTACAACAAAGATGGTAAACACGCAGGCTGGCCACCTGATGGTAGATACAGGGGCGCGTTCGGTACATTGTAGTGTAGTTGTTCGGTTGCTATTCAACTCGCTCTAAAGAATTGAATTCATTGCTGCAATAATATCTTTTATCTCCATCTTTCATACGAATTTTTCATTTTCTCTGTTTTAAACAGATTATGTAATTATGTTATCGCTTATTATGATCCCAAAATCACCCAAAACATCTAAGAGTTTGACAGTAATAGATAAACGTCAGGGCGTTTTTCAACCATCCAATTCAATGGTTGTTGTATTGTAACTTCCTCTAACGGTCTTAATGTATTGAACGGGGTTAGAGCGAAAAGCCCTAGCGCGACGGCTCTGAACGAACCCCAGTTCATCTAGTTCCTGTGACATTTGCAAATAATATACGACCCCTGCAAGGATCGTAATATACCGTCGGCTTCAAAAGTAGATAATCATATTAGTACTATGTCACACCAACTATTAACAATGTTAACAATAAATAAGTGTAACCGTACTAAATAAAAGGAATAGTTGGTGTGACATGGTACTAAAATATCCAGCTACTTTTGAAGCCGACCGACCGTACGTCGAAAAATTGTCATATAAAGTCTAATTTACTCTTCCAACCGAAACAACAATGCGAGCACTGCGCTTGGCTGCAGAAATAGGTAAGATAAGAGGTTCCCGCACAGGACGACTCTAGTACCGAGCTGGGTTGTTGCGATTATTAGCATCATCATCCGCGAATTATCAGCATTGTTGCTGACATTCAAGATTTTTAATGCTGAGATTCAAGATGTAACGTGTTCGTTGAGGCGGGACCTTGCACAAGTGAGGTGGAATTCTACTCAATAGACAATTGGGATGATGACTGAATTCTAATTTTAACGTCTCGTCATTAAATATTAAAATACCTTGGAAAAAGATACAGTTTTGTGAAATTAGAATTAAAATCGGCTTAGAAATACATTAGATACAAGCATTTTAAGTTGTTAATTTGAAGGCGATTAGACAGAGAGATCCGACATCAACCGTGACGTCATCGTTGAGTACGGCCATATAAACTCCTTGTAAATTGCCGTTTAGCTAGAAAGAGATGGAGAAAAATCTTTAATACCTTATATCTTGGTTGTTTTATAGTTATTCGAAAACCGATTTTTTCTTTCTGTTTATTATATGAATGAGCTTCTATTAAAGCAAAAAAAATTTTTTAGTCATCTAGCCAATTAGACAGTTATACCAAAAAGAAGTCACTTGTGTTCCGTGTTCCCATATTCTATTGTTTCTTGGCGTAAATTGGTTGGATGCCAGTGACTTATTGTGAGACGTGCGTAATGTAATAATAACAAATCAGTAATCCATAAACCATACTCAAATTCATTAAACCTCCTACAAATATAAAGTAGTGCATACCCATTTTTTTGTCAAAACAATATATCATGTCTTTTTTCTTATAACATCAGAGGAGGATAAGTTTTATTTAAGTAATTAATCGATATCAGCATCAGTATCAGTTGATATTGATCTGAAAAAATCTGCCTCCCTAGCATGACCACCGAAACACGATATGACAAAACGATATATCAATATAAGCTGTTAAAAAAGTTGGATTTTTTAGTTATCTTGATGTTTTGAATCTATTTTGGTGATTGGTATTGTTATTTTGAGTATTATTTATATATTAATGTCGATAAAAGTTCAATGTGGCCATTATATGCTACACATTTTGGCAGTTCATATCGATTTATCGTTTTATCATATCGTGTTTCGATGGACATGCCACGGGGGCTGCATCAGCAACAATCCCGGTACAGAGTCCCTCTGATGAAAGAGTGACGTATTTTCAAGGAAAGACATTCAGAATAAGTCAGCAATGACCGTTTTTTCCACGGCCCGGCCCGGCCCGGCACGGCAATGCTGCCAGCGCCCGCAAAGGTAACGGCAAAAATATATAAATGTCGTGCCATTGCCGTTGCTGGCGGCGTTGTTGCAGTGGAAACACGGCCATTCGATGCCTCATACACTTGAAGTTTATTTGTACATTGTGAAATGGGCCCTTAAAAAATAGGAAAAACCTTTTCATACTGCAAAACAGCCTGTAAATTGTCATATGATTACATTATATGTCAAACGATTTGGTTGTGTACGGTCACAATCTTTGGTTACTTCCAACATTTCCCTGAAAGGTTGGAAGTAGTGTGTGTTTAGATGTTAAGACGACCTTTAGTTGCCTCTAGTATTCAACTAAAGTGGGTATCAAATTAAAGTTTGTGACTATACAGCTTTATTTGTTACACATAGTTTACATTTTTTTAAGTGACTTATCATTAACCTGCTATTGCAATACATTGACTTAAAAACGTCACGATTCCTTATTTTATTACAGTAATTTATACTAATTTCAATGGAAATATGTGCCTGATATATCTTTGTTATCGGATTGCCTCTTATTCACGCCCCATCTCATCATCCCTATAGACAAGGCAAACATGTCACGAGATCTATGAAATATTTATGTATATAGAAAGAACTAGAAAGAAATGTAATATTACACTTGTAATAAAGCTGTGAGATAGTACCCTTATAGCCTGCATTTTAAACTCACCTGACTCCTGGTCTTCGGTCTGCAGCTGGAAGCGGCCTCCCCCCATTATGGGCGCGAAATCGTCGCTGTCCGCTATCAGCGCGTTCCGGAGGCGACCCCTCGCACTGCCCTCTGAATAATTAAAGAACAACACTTTACTCATACATACATGCACACAGTCCTCCTAACTGGTTCTTGGTGACAACGACCATTCTCAACGAAGACTACCCAAATGCGCAGGAGATATTATAGTGCATAAGTGTCTGCGTACACATACTGAAGTCTCTACTAGCTTAGTCCGATGGAACTGTTGGCCGACACAACCAGTATGAGATCAGTTGCAGGGCAAGACTAACTGTTCTGTGTGTCTTCCGAAGAACAGAGGAGCTCAAGGTATTTAAATGATGTATTTAAATGACGTGTCCTACTACCGTACACTCAAGCAAATTTAAATTATGGAAGCAAAAATTTCCCTGCAATTTATCATTCAGTTGCCGCTTAGATTTAAACGGATTTGTTGTCCAACTAGTTTAATTGTCTATTCTCGCGCGACAGAGCAGACGTCTTTTCGCCAGCGCTGCTCCATACAGAGAGCCATAGTTCACGGAATAGTCTCGCACAGATGACGTGTAGTTATCAATACATGCACTCACACACAATTACATCAAAGTGCCCATCATCATCATCACAGCTCATATACGTCATGTCCCCACCGAGGGGGACTACCCTATGTTAGGGTGATTAGGCCTTAGTCAACCACGCTGGCCCAGTGCAGATTGGTCGACTTCACATACACCATTGAATTTCTTCGCACATGTACGCAGGTTGCCTCACGATGTTTTCCTTCACCGTAGGAGCGTCAGACAAATGTACGTATGAAATTCGAAAACGAAAAACACATTGGTGCACGGCGGTCTCGAACCCGGACCTCCCGATTGGAAGGCAAGTGCCGAGTCCACAGCGCCACCGACGCTCAATGTGCCATATAGGCCCGCCACACTATGCTCCTCGCGCTGCTCCTCGCATCGTTATTGCTATATTGCCGATATTGCCCTCTCTGCCCACACACTGCTCTACTCGCGCAATTAATAGCGAGTCGCGACACTCCGCACTTGGTTATTTGGCTTCGCTTTGCAATAAACGTCGAAACTGGTTATAGCTAATTATATGAATGTCATACAAAGAAATATAAATCGTCGTCGTCATGCACGCCAACGGAGATGGCTGGATGACATCTATTAATCGCAATAGAACGATGAAGTACATATTTCCCGCCATTTAATTTTTATGTACTTTGGCCGTTCTGCGGACTGCGTTCGCGCGATTACGTGGCCAGACACTTGCGCTCATATTGCCGGTCCTTTGGCTCGCGCCAAAAACCAACAAAATAGGGAGCGGTAGGCATGACGAGGAGCATGACGTGCGGAATGACGAGTAATGCTGACACACTACGTCTCCGCCTCCTTTCCTCGCTATTTCCCATACCGCTCGTCGACTGTGTGGCAGGCCTATAATACTATACGGGGTGTAACTGAACACCCCAATAACATTTATGGGGCTATAAGTTAGATACTAAATGGACCTTCGGTGCTTGTCTGAGACCTGGCACCCCAATACTTTCAGAGTTATTTGATTTTAAACTGAAAGCAATAAACTTTCAAGTGACAACCATAATCACGTGACAGACGTGAGTGTAGTATTCCTCGTACGCTTACGTACTTGTCGGCACTTAATACCAAAAAACAATTTATTTGGTTTGTATAGGAAAAAGAAGTAGGTTTGTTAGCCCTAATATTTTTCCTACAGAATCTCTACTTCTGATGGTTGCATACCCTTGAATGTTATAGGGGTGTTCAGTTACACCCTGTAGATGAAATAGAAAAAAAAATAAGTGTGCGGCTGTCCACTGACCGTCGGGCGTGGTGACGACGCTGAGTGCGAGCCGCGAGGGCGTGGCGACGGGCGTGACGGACGCGGACGTCGCCACGGACGTCGTCGCCGTCGCCGTCGCCGCGTCGAGCAGCGGCAGCGTGGGGTCCGTGACGCACGGCACGCGCGGCGTCTGCGCCTGCGCCCGCGCCAGCGCGGCCGCAACGCCGAAAAGCGGCTCCGCCTTGCCGAAGTCCGGCTCCCGCTTCACCGGTGTGCTGGCCGATAGATAAATATCACGTTGCAACAATAATTTATTTACTTTTCTCCACAATCTTAATAACTATGCAGTAGTGCTTAAGAGACAGAATGTGCATAATATAAGATCGTCAGAGACTGGTGCCTGAACTAAACTCTCACGACTGGAGAGAGTCACAGCCTCACGATGTTACGTTATGATTGTTTTATATGAGAAAGTTTTAGGTTATACTTATTATATTATATTAATCCATCAGCGAATCTTAAGAGTGACTACCTCCAATAATAAACATTAAACATGTTACCAGTATCCAACCTCATGGAAGTCATAGTCATTACGACAATTTTGCAACTCCCAGACGTAAAGTTCAACTAAAGCGCCACAAGGGATTGCCCAGGGACACTTAAGAAATCCTCAGACAGTGATAATTGCAAGCCATGTACACAGGCAGCACTAGGTGACGTCATGAAAAGGCAACGTCAATATGAAGTTGTATAATTTTTATACGTACGTAAAGTCGGCCGTTATAGTACTGGACGGCAGCGCCTGGAGGTGTGCAATAAGCGGCGCCAGTAGCGCCTTATTATCTTCTAGCAGAGGGTCAGAGGGCAGCAAACTCGATGCTGTAATAACAATTTCAATAGAATATCACTCTTACATCTCTTTTTTTTTCAATACAACAATACTATTACAATTAAATCATCACTTTAGATGTATCAATATAAACCTATTATATGACAATCAAGAGTAATCATATAACCAATACATTTAACCAACACTGGCTAAAAACAAACTTTGTGGTTACCATTTTTATTAGAAGGCAAAGAACATTTTTTTTTAATAAGGTGCTATGCTACGTGTTAAGGAATCTCAAGTATAAAATATGTCAGGTCATGTACGAAGTTTATGTCTATGAATATGCTTTAAATCTTTTTTTTTCATACATTGCCGTTTTAGTTGCTGATGGTAGCGAAAACTACCACGCATGAGGATATACAACATCTATATAAAAATAAATACATATAATTTTATGATCTAAAAGATATTATAGTGTCTACTTACAGGGCGATGGTGAAGGTGGTCGTTCCTTTGGACATAGGAATACTTCTATTTCACCACTCATCGACTTGAGGTGGATCATATAGCCCTTCTCATTAGGATGAGGAACCTGAAAACAGCCTATCATGGAAAACCAGCTTGTATAAACATGTAAATGTTATAATTTAAGTTTCTTGTAGATTTTTTATTAATTTTTTTTTCTAAATTCTCTCGACCTTAGTATTTCCTCTTAAGGGCTGATTCACACAAATCAGTGAAGTCACAGTTCCGGCACAGTACTGCCACCGTGATAATTATTCTTTCATACATTTTCTGTGAACGTCACAGAGAGCACTGTGTCGTCACAGGTGTTGTTACTGTGCCGGAACTGTGACTGTGCTGATCTGTGCCTGAGGGCTTACGCACTAGCGGCTAACTGCGGAAGCGGTTAACAGCGCGGCTAGCCGCTTTGCTATATAAACGTGTAACCGCTACGCTATTAAGTGAGTACGATCACAAGCGGTTGCATATTAAAATAGCAAAGCGGCTAGCCCAGGGTTTCCCACCCAGTGAGGCGAGCCCCACTTGGGGGGCGTAGAGTGAACCAAGAAGGGGCGCAGCGAGCGGCTCCAGAATTAAACTGTATAAGGTATGTAGAGGAAAATGATCTTCGCTGTGCACTGACCACTATGAAGCCAAGGATTCACCAATTGGTTAATAAAGTGCAGCCACAGACAGTGCTATCATTAATTGTATGTTTTCCTTTTCTTAGTTGATTACCTACTTTTAAATAAAACTAAACACGCCAATATTTTCATCGTTTGTTTAATTTTCTTATTTTGTCTCCGCATTTCGGTCCCTAGGGGGGCGTCGTTTTAGCATAATGTTGGGTGAGGCGGAGCCGCTGGGCTAGCCGCTAGTGCGCGAGAGCGTCGCGTTAAATCGTCGGCGCACGTGCGAAACTCACGCTGAGCCTGGTGTCGGGCGGCGCCTTGATCGGGATGACGGTTTGGTTCCTGAAGTCCCTGATGGAGCGCAGGTCCGCGTAGGTGATGTAGGCGCGCGCGCCGTGCTCGCGCGAGAGCTTGCCGAGCGCGCCCTCGGCGTCCTGCACGGCGCGGGCCACGCGCGCCTCGTGCGCCGCCAGGCTGCGCACCTCGCGCCGCAGCCGCCGCGCGCGCGACTCGTCCGCCTCCACGCCCGCGCCCTCCGAACCCGCCCCGCTCGCCACCCCTACCCGCACAGAATAAATAATAGTACTAAAGTACAGAAGGATCACTCTAAGAAAAGCCTAGTTTAGGTATGAAAATTTACCTACTCGTACGACCTTCATCTGACTGCACGGGAAATTCCGTTACGCGTCGCCGACCCGATACCGATTTGGCGATAAGAGCGCAGGGTTCCCACTCACCGATATATGCAGTAATCGTTACCGAGAAAAATCTAAATTATTACGTGCGACGCGGCCAGCGTGCGAGCCGAGCGGCAACCTTTAGCCATAGACCGCCCCGCCGGTGCGACGGCCAAACATACCTAAACTGCGGAGTGAAACCCCCCTGTCCCTAGCCGCACAGATACGACCCAGTTTTCACCTATCCGACTTCAAGTCTATCCAGACACATCCGGGCCGTGTCCGTAGCAAAACGGAAGATCCGGGCCACGTCAGGGCCACCGACTTCAATGTGTACCTCTTAAGCACCTTTTACGGAAACCATATGCATTATGACTTTGTTTAAAACTGCAGAGATGCATATCGCTTCTATTAATAATTCGTCATTCATTTTATTTAATACTAGCTGTGCCCGCGACTTCGTTCACGTGGAATAGTAACGGCTGGACCGATCTTGGTAAAAAGTCTTTATTAAAAACTTGTAAGCAATTTTTTAGATCGATAAAAAGTAGAGTAGCCTATGTTATACCTTATATAATTAGCTATATATTAGTGAAAGTCCCATCAAAATAGGTCCAGCTGTTCCGGAGATTAGCGGGAACAAACAGACAAAAATGTTTTAATTGTTTTTTTGTTATTGGTACCTGATATACATTCATACCCATTTAGTAAAAACTTATTATTTTGACATTACAAATAGACACTTCAATTTTATTTATTTGTAATATAGAAAACTCGGAGGTGCACTGGTAATATCGGTGGACGGGCGCACGTCACGGTGTCGGCTCGAGCACTGATATGCTTTAATATCTTAATAATATTAAGGATTTCCCTAAAATTCCAAATATTTTTAATACTAACTAAGAACGCAATAATAGCGAACTTCTTTAGCTGTCACTCACGTTCATCATAATTCTTGTGGCACTGTACCGAACCAAATATAAACATTACAGCTACCAGCATAAAGTTGGCATGTGCAAAATAGCTGAGCATGTCTGAAACAGCATTTGCTCAGCGACGCCCATCATTCGTTTTATGAAAAATTCTAAAACATCTCTATAAAGCAAAAGTTTGTCCAAATAAAAATCGATAGATTAGTTTTTAAGTGACTTCAAAAAAGTAGGAGGAGAATGTATGTTCACTAATTACTCTGCCATTTGTAGGCCAATTTTCAAAATGATTATTGTAATCGTAAGAGAATACCTCTGTAGTAGTCAGTCCCATTGTCATCAAGTCAGGATAGGAATCCCAGAAAAATTTTGGGATACCTACCCTTAAATTTCATAGGCACATCCAACATGTTTCGTTTTTCTAATATTTGCATCGGTCATCATCTCATGTTACTGATGATGGAAAGTTTCTTGTGGGTTAGGAGTTAGCGGATATTTCTTTCAATATAATAGGAATGTATTGACACATAGTTGTAAACTTACATATGGTTCAGGTGAGCTGATAGTGGACGGACAGTATAATTCCGTAACAATTAGCTTGTTAGGAGTTCAGAGATAATTCTTTAGAGCAAAAGACGTTATTCTGATGTTTGCCTCGGGTTTAACTCTAATTCACAAAAAAATATAAAAGTTTATTTTTTAGTTGACAAAAATTTTGTGTGCAAACTGAACAACTTTCACTATGGGACCAACTTCGAAATCGCAAAAAAAAAATCAGCTGTTCCATACAAATATTCAACATTCACTGAACCTAAATGTATGGAACAGCTGATTTTTTTTTGCGATTTCGAAGTTGGTCCCATAGTGAAAGTTGTTCAGTTTGCTTGTCTGAACAAGCACACAAAATTTTTGTAGTAACTAAAAAACAACCTTGTATATTGTTAAAAAAATAAAAACCGATTTTAAACACCAAAATGTAAAAAAAAATTAAATATAACAATACATACAACATCACATTTTGAAATAGAAGTTGGTGCCAAGCGATGATCTAAAAAGTCTTAAAAATGTAAAACAAACTAATGTACTTAGTTTGGGACCAAATTCAATGTAAAAGTGTGATATTGTATGTATTCTTATCTGATTATTTTTTACTCTTTGGTGTTTTTAAGTCAGTTTAAATTTTTTGTTAATCTTTCTGTTGCTGCAGTAACTAATACCGTTCCTAAATCAAAATAGCCTTCGTTATTGGTTCCAAGACCAGACATTTGCCGGTTCTCTTTTAGATACAAACCTAAGGCATAAATCAATCAACTCACCATATTTCCACTGTATATTATTCTTTGATCTTTTCTCTAATATTCCTATACCCTCTAGAACGTTTGTGATATCGTAGATGCGACGTTTTTGGACCGAAAGATGCTCCGCTGCTTTGTTCAAATCTAGTACTCCGTTTGGCGACGACTTGAGAAGCGCAACGAATTTTTTTGTAAGTAACCCTAATGATGTGTCAAACCTGAAACAATATAAACAACCACTTGCCAAGCGCATTCGAACTTTGTAAGGCATATATTTCATGAGCTCTATGCTTTATAAAAAAATATATGGGAACAATCTGGCAACATATGCAACTTATCCTTTAACGGCCTTACAAATAAAAACTTATAACGAGGATCTCAGAATAACAACTAAAGCATAGAAGGAACATTAAAATAAGAATTCATTATGTGTCATTTGTCTCTTTCTATCATACGGCACAAAACTGTGTAAGTGTAAGAGATGAGTAATATTTGTCTTTTGGCATATCACAAGGTGGTCACTAGATGAATTGATTGAATTGTCATTTTGGTCAAAAATATATAACACGGCTAAATTCTGTAGTACCTTGTATCGAAGATAGACCATCCGAATGACCATCCGAATTTGAACTATTTGAATTGTTTGTATAATATTTGTTTGTACGTCCCGTGGCTAGTAATATTTTGATGATATTTTATTAATATTTAAGTGATTAGAAAGCAAGAATTCTTTAGGTATTTACAAATAGTGTGTGTTTGTGCACTCCGTAACACAATGTCTTGTGTAGTTTGGAGCTGCAAGTGTCATTCGTCGCGAAAGGAAAATAATCAAAATTTATTGACCTTAAATTGGCATGTTTTCTCATATTGTTACTTGAATGTGAGCTAATAAGTACACTTATATACATATGAAATATCGCTAAATCATTTTGAAGAAAAACAATACGTAATATTAACTTCACTTTTATGTTTTAGCGATTTTTAGAAAATTACTTTGAGGTTTTCTTGATCATGCATAGTGTTGTAAAATTTTGTCGATATTTTTATTTTACAGATTTCCTAAAGACAATTTATAAAAAACATATGGATAAAGTGTATTGTCAGACGAAATTGGAGTCCAAGAAAGCATAGTCAAATTTGCTCCAGATATTTTCCATCAGATTAATTTTGTATGTACTTAGTAGTAAAACCATGAAATGGAGACGTCATGACGTAAGTCAAGTTATTTAATGAAAGGAAATCTTTAAACTAAAATATTATTTATGAAAATAAAAACGTATTTAATTTCTTAACTATTTCTTTAAGGAATCCTTGACACGGATGCCAAGAACAACCAGTTCAGATGATTTTTTTCTAAGAATTAAAATATTAGATCAAGAAAAGAACTTGAAAGATTCAAAAAGGTTAATATCAAAACGCCGCCTTCGGAAAATTTACATTCTAAGCCCGGCCGCACATCAAGCGTAATAAATCTATCGAAAAATGTCTTAACAATAAATTATGGTCAAATGTTAATGTTTTTAGTTTAATTTTCAAGCATATGTACAAATAGTAGTTTTAGCATTCACGAATTTATCCAAGGTTCAAAATCCATGAGAGTTAAATTTTCGGGTAAGTAAATTAAATATGAGATTAACCTCAAGTACATCTAAGCGATGCGATAAAAAATGAATTAAATCGAAGCGATGAAATAAAAGCAGTGTCTTCGATTTCCTTCCCATAGAATTTGTGAATCTCTGCAATAGAAAAATTCCAACATTTTAGATAACGGGAAATACCCGTCACTTAAATAGTCCAAATTTTAGGGTTCCGTACCTCAAAAGAAACACTGAACCATTATAGGATCACTTTATTGTCCGTTTGTCTGTCAAGACAAACAGACTATAAAGTGATCCTATAATATATATATAAGATATCTTGGAAACGCGTGAAGGTATCGAGTTGAAATTAAAACCATATAATTACTCAGTTCTACACTAACAAGTTCTAGTCCCTTGAAGATGTGAAAAAATCAAACTTCTAAGTTAACAAAAAAGGTACGGCCGTTTATGTCGCCAAAATCGTATATTTCGACATTCTCACGGGCATCAAAATGTATAGGGTACTTTTCGTTGATCTAGCTAGAACTATGAAATTTGTGAAGTTATATAGTCTTACACTACAAGTCAGGGAAAATCTCAAACTCCACATTTGTAATTAAATCATAAAAAATTTAGTCTCTATTTAAAGTATAACCTACAATTTTATACGGGACCCTCGGTGGGCGAGTCCGACTCGCACTTCCCGCTTTTAGTCTCATGAACGGCCAGCCTGACCATACCAGAGACACAGCAGCTATTAGCTGGATAAGTTACATAAGAAAATCTACCCTTAATTATTTTTATGTTATATTTCTCGTAATAAAGTCATTTTAGTATTAGGGATCTATTAAATACCTACATAATATAATTATCGACGTTAAAACTAGGTGAGTGATGAGCACGACATCACTGGGAGAAGAAATGGCAAGTGAGAATTAGTGACGACCTACAAAATTTCGAAACATCTTGCATATACGTGTCTCTGTCTAACTTCTATTAGCAGCGCCTAATGTCAAAGTGAGTCAAATATATTAAGTTCAGTAGCTATTTTTGCTAGGTTTCTATGCTTTAGTTATTCTTCTGAGCCGAGGATAATCCTCGGAATAATTTATTCTGTGTTTTGTCTTGTTTTAGCACATGTCAGATGTAATATGTCAAAATAAGACAAAACACGGAATAACTATTCCGAGGTTATTCCTAGGAATAAGTTTTTTATTTGTAAGGCCGTAAAACTTGAAGAGGTCCAAGCACACAATTTTATATACACGGTAATTTTTTTATCACCCTCGAAAATTTTTGAGACGCTTCAGGACACATCCAATATTATATAAAAAATAAAAGAAATAAATAAAATATATATATATATATATTTAAAAAAATTAAAAATCTCTAAAAATGCTGCTCTCAACTAGGGCAGCATTTTTTGATTTTTTAAATAATTAATATAAAATTAAGAGAGTTAGTTTTTTTATTTATATTTAAATCTTTCTAATACCATGTCGTGAAGCGTCCCTTAAATTTTCCAGGGTGATAAAAAAATAACCGTGTATAAATTTCAATTACATTTTAAGGTTTTGGTTGCATTAAATTGTGTTTGCGTGTATATTGGTTTGATTGAGTCACCGTGATTTCATCTTGAGCTAATCTCAATCACTATCTCCAACCAAAATGCCAGAAAATATTCTTGTGAAACTACAGGAGAACGTGTGTAAAGAATGTAAGATTGATTAAAAATGGAAAGTTACCTTGTGTCAAAAAATGTACCTGGAGCGTTCGGTGTATTTTTTCATAGAACTGGACGGTCGGCTGTATGGTGTGAGCACTTTGACGCGTTTCTGCTTTGGCGTCTTGAAGTCAACCTTCATGGGCACCACGTGTCCCTGGCTGCCCGAACTACTCTCACTCAGGTTCAGTCTTCTTTTCACCGCCTGCGCAAGCGAAACGTAACTATTTTTATATAATTATTTATTCCACGGGACTTGCTAGTCTCAGTGACCTTGGATCGACAGTCGAGCGCTTATCACTTGACTGCGTGCGAGTGAGAGATTAATAAAAAAAATACTAGCGCGAAGATGAAATGTATGTATAAAAAAGAAATTATGAAAAAATAAAGCATTTCAGTATATGACTATATATTTTGGCGTATATTTTGGAAAGGCAAAATTGCACTTTCCACATACACGCGACTGTTTGCCTTTGGGTCCTTATTTCGCTCGATAGTGGGGATTTTCGTATTGCATGTGTACCTAAAGCTTTACGTGTCGTCAACTGTATTACATTCGTGATTTTTTATCGAATTTAAATATTTGCATTAAAGTTTCAGCACACTATGATAAACATAAATTATACCCCAAGGAAAACAAACTTTTTGATTAGGTGCACTGTAGTAGATCATGTATTTATACGCGTGGTAAAACTCGTATTTAGTGCTATAGATATAAGCTGCTCTGGGAAAAACTATATTCCAGTTAAGACCGAAGTAAAAGTCCAACGGTAGCAGCTAAGAAAATTAAAAATATATGGAAATTCGTAAAAATATATACTTGGTGTCATAATTTTTGTACAGTGCTAATTTATAGATAAACCATGATCAGCATTGCGTTCAGTTATCAAAAATACATTAAGCTTTCAACATATTAGATAAAGATAACCGGCAGTGAAAGAAAACATACACGTTTGAAGAATGTCTGAAAGACGTAAACATACACTAATGTACACGTTTATATGAACTAAAATAAAATAAAAAAAATAAAATATGAAGTAATAGTAGGCGCATATAACAATATAATAATTTGTAGGCAATTTAAATGGAACAAACATATAGAACGAAACAATGATTAATTTACTTCATTAAATGAAGTAAATTAATCATTGTGAACAAATCAAAGTAAATTTCATGAAGTAAACAATGTTTCACGTAAATAAATGACAGTATAATTTGTAGGTAAGTTAGTAAAAAAGACTTTCCTTTATTAAAATGAAAGACGATAGTATAGCTTTAGGTTATGATGACATTTTACGATATTAGAATAGGTGGAATATTCATTGTAATTTTTATAATTATCTGCAATCTGAAGGCATCTTAATAACAATCTGCTACGTTTAAATCGACGATGATCATTGCAATTTTAAAATTAATCGAAGATAACACTAACACGCAATCTTAAGCAGGTAGTGAGTTCATAGGATAGTTTACCTGTGAAGGGATGGTTCGAAAGTATACGCTTGCCTACCCAACAAAAAACGCCATCGAGGAATTCAGACTAAAACCAGCTCAAATTCATTACTTGTGTTAGTATTAATTATACCTGCTATAAAATAAGTCGAAATCGCTTAATTACACTACTTGTAATCGCTGATTTTAATTGAATTAATTAATTTTAATTTAAATAATAAATTAAGCGCTAAAAGCGCTCTTAATTTCGACTTACTTCATTTATTCGGAAATGTTCAATAACTCATATGCACTTAATTATCACCTGTTAAGTTTTAAAACTTCTTGAAAACAACACTTGATAAGACACAAATGAAATTACTAATTTTAAAGTTAAAAACGGCACTCACACGTATCACAAAGTAAGTCATCGCTCGCCTCGTCGATTGCACACTCAACGCAGCGAAACATATAAAAGAAATTCAAAAGATACCCTAAAACATTGAACAAAATTAAACTAGAACAACGTACACGAGCACGCATGGAGACATTTCAAAAGTGAACAGAGTCACGACAATGAAGACACCGTCATTTTCAATAAGCCGATGCAACAAATTCAATTTCGACAGCCAGTGGGACCGGAGCCCCGGGAGGAAGTGTGGGGAGGGTACCGGGCACCAACAATACATGACATAAATTAGAATCAACACAAAAGCCGCTGTGCTCTCGGAAGGGACCTATGGCAAAAGAATGGCACTTTCTTATCTTCAAGTTTGCGTTTTTATTATTAGTGAACTCACACACTATTGTTGATTTAGCGGGTTGTGGGTCTCGGGCGTCTTTATGCGCATGTGTAACCCCGGGCGTTGACTAAATCAGAGCAGATGTTTCTTCAAATTTGACATCTAACTTCATAAATTATCGTGCAATCCGCAAAGCGACCGTTGTGCGTGCGTCAGCGTTAGGGGTCGAGCTCGACCTGAGTTCGACATAATCGATTTGGCCCTTCGTGTAATTTGCAATAGGGATCGCATAAAATGCATGTTGAAAGGGCACAACGGATTACCTATTTCATTGTATGCATCCGTTAATTTAACCAGACTAGAAACCGGAATTATTTGCATTGCATTAAGACCGAGTTTTTAGAGCGAGCGGCGATGGATGTAAGTAAATGTGCAATGCAAGTGTGCGGACAGGAAGTGTGTACCTGGCTGGTCACGTGACCCCACGGCGTTGAAGCCACATGTCGCCGCTTACCAGCAGGCACCCCGCCCGCCCGGTCAACACATGCGGTTAAGTAAGTATACGATACACTAACAGACGTTATACATTAAACTATCAAGCACATCGCAATTAACTTTTGGTTTTGCTACTTCATATAAAAAGGCCATTCGTGTTGTTAATTTTAACTAAGCGTACCAAAAGAAGTGAATAATGACAAGTTAATGTATAAAAACATACAAATTCCGAGCGGGATAAAAAAACTTTTGAAAATCAAATGTTGTTCCCAACTCCCAAGCAACGCAACCTGCCGAAGACGTCATTACATACAAGAGAGTTGTTTGAAGTACATTGGCCTCTCATGATATTCCAAAGTCCACACGTAACAAAATATTTCAGGCTGAAGGAGGAAAATTTGAATTGGGAGGCTATTAGAAACTATAACTGTATTGTATTTTACCGGCGTCTATAAATATCATCAATACAACGGTAAATGTAGATAATGCAACTGTTGAATTTTGTACGAAATAAATACAGAAACAGCGTTATGGAACCTAACCTGCGAAAAATTTGGGACTTTAAATAGATATAATATCTGAGCATTCTGCATAGGCGTAGGTATAACTTTATAACTTTTGGATGGGGATTTCAAGTTTAAGACACTATACAATTTGCCTAGTGTAGGAAAACATCATTCTCAACTCAAGTCAAGCAAGCCAGCCAAGCATTCGCACAAGCGATGCCCGTCTAGGTGTAGTGACCATGCCGTGGAGGCCTGCTGCGTGCACGGTTGGCCCCGTGCACGCCGCCGTATGGCCCACCGTCAGAGAATTGCCCTAGTGTTCTCGGGCAATCCCTCCTTGGCGATAGCCCGACCGCTTGTCCGGACGCGTTGGTAGTGGGGTCGCAGTGTGGACCTTACCATACGGGTTTTAGTGGGTAGGCCTGGCACTCTGCAGAGAGAGCCACACACACGCTCGCCGTCTAGCAAACGGCGGGTACGGTGCGGTTACGCATTTCCCCCCGAAAAAATTGGATAGCTTAAGCTTCAAGAAAGGTTATGGACAACTTTTGATCCCGAAATTCAATAAGTCGCGTGCAACAGCGAGTAAGGAATACGAAGGAAATTTACAAAGAAAGAGTTTTTAATTAATAATAGTAACATGATAAGGTTGCTTAATCCAAGACCTTGTGATCGGGAATAGTAAAATTCTGCGAAACGATGAAGTGACTGAGAATAATGAATCTTAAAGGTCTATCCGCACACATCAGTGTCGACACGTGACGATCAGTGCCGTGCCGATCAGTACCGTGACGTGGTATACGCACTCATCGGTGGCATTCAGTGCCGTGCCGACGCACGCTGTGACCTTAGCAAATGCAGTTGCACGAGCATCTTTGAGTTTGTTATTTCAAAAATGCCTCGATTTACTAGAGCTTAGTTAGTGGAAATTGCAATATTACTAGATGAAGATAATAACATAAGTCCTGTGAATAAAAGGCAATTTTAAAGTTGGTGTCCATGAATTTTATATGTGTAAGGTAGTAAAAAAACATTATGTGATCAGACCAATTGTATAAATTTTTCGTCATAAATCTTAAAATATATTTATTTAAACAATGTTTCAACAGCATACATTATACATATAATTTTTTTTTACAGAATTACCCAAACATAAGCCAATTAATGAAACACATTATACTTCCAGTAAAAGCAGAAACTTGGTAGTTGTGAGAATACATTTAGTTATATAAACAGGTAAAATAAAAACTCAAAGAAAACAATCAATGAAGACAATATTTGGTATGGCAGGCAGTTACTACCTACTATAAACTACAAGTACCTTAAAAATAACAACACAGAATTCAATGTCATCGCAGGAAATAGTTATTTAATGATGCGTGCGGTGTGTCTCTGTGTGTAAGTGAGCGCGAGTGAGTGCGAGTGTGTGTGTGTGTGTGTTGGTGCATCTGCAACAAAATCTAAAGATCACTCCAAAAGATCAACATGCTTGAAATAATCTGAGCCGTCAGTGAAATTCTCTCCGAGAAATTCGCGTTGAATCACGGTGAGCGTCGGCGCAGCACATCACTGAAGATCACTGCATGACTGCACGTCACTGACACTGACGAGTACGGATTGCGTCCTTCAAAATGTATGCTACAATATCATTATTCACTGACACGGATGGATACGTTACTGATTGTCACGTGCCGGCACTGATGTGTGCGGATAGACCTTTATTCGTTTAAATAAATGCGTAGGTTGTTGAAATTCTTAAGCGCAGACCACATTGCCAGCGGGCTGTTAAAATCCATATAAGAAACCAATTTCAAAAATGACTTGTGCTTAGGATTTTTCCAACGACTCGCTTCATTTATGAATAGTACGAAATTTTTGATCGTTAGTAATAAGTCAAATTAAAAGCTATCATAATAGATTTTTTCATAGACAATGAAACTCCAATTCATGCTCATATATTTATAAACTAGCTTTCTATTTTATGTTAATTTCTCCCTTCTTGGGAACTCTTATATTTTTTAACTCTTAAACAGAAGCTTTCAAAAAGTCCCGTAGAAATACGTTCAGCAGTTGAATTAAGTAGTATGTTTTATATAGAACTTTGCATTTTCATTTGAAATCTATACAAATAAATAAAATTGAAGTGTCTGTTTGTAATTTAAAATAATAAATTTTTACTCAATGGGTGTGAATGTATATCGGGTACCAATAACAAAAACGATTTAAAAATTTTTTGTCTGTCTGTCTGTTTGTTCCCGCTAATCTCCGGAACGGCTGGACCGATTTTGATGGGACTTCACTAATAGATAGCTAATTATATAAGATGTAACATAGGTTACTTTTTATTAACTTCAGCAAAAGTTACTATTTCACGCGGACGAAGTCGCGGGCACGGCTAGTACTAAATAAATTAGAAAATTAATAAAATCAATAAACAAAAAGGATTCGAACCCGCGTCTCCAGCATACCATGCTGACGCCTACACCTCTTGACCACCGAGCTCTTACCAGCACTGACGAAATCTTTCCCCTATTGATCTCTTTTTGCACTTTTTTTTAAATGGTTGAGTTAATGAGTTATAGAATTCTTTCAACCCTTATTTCATCACTCTGAAGGTAGAATTCTCAAAAAGCCAAAATGTGTTTAGGCATTTATATTTATTACGCCCAAATACCACGGCTAGCTTCAAAAATAACGATACGAACATTCAATCCTTATTTTACTCGTTTATAGAGATTCAATTTACAAAAACTCTTAGTGGATGTTAGCGTTATCAAATTAGACCAAAAACAAATAATAACGAAGTTCCATACTAATACTAACTTTTAACCCTATTTAGAAGTTGAATTTCAAAAAACCCTTTCTTAGTGGATGTTAGCAATATAAAAGGAACCTGCTGGGCAAATTTCATGTGTCTTCTAAATTTTATTGGAGATCTACTAGCTTCCCGCCCGCAGCTACGCCCGCGTTTTTTTTTGTTTTTCCCGCGGGGTTTTTACACGTTTTTTAGGTTAAACAGTCGTTGGTGTAAAGCTCAAGCAATGAACCCCTATTGAAATTTCTATGGTGGGATTTTTCAAAAACGCTTAAAAACGTATTCACTCTTTACTAATTATGAGCTTTTAAATTAATGATTCTGGTTTCAAAAATGAGGGACTTCCATACGAATTTTAACCCCCATTGCACCCCATTGAAGGTTGAATCCATAAATACCTTCCTGTCAAATTTTATGTTCATAGGTCACATGTTGTGAATGACTTTTCGCCTTCATATTATACTAGGTTGTGCCCGCGCGTGTATAGTTTGTACCTGTGGTTTGTACGACTACAAATCACCAAAAGAGAATATTGCAAATCAATCCAGCCAGATACACGAGAAAAACGGATGGTCAAGCAAAATTTAAAACAAAAAACAATCCCAACTAACCCAAATAACTAAACTTAAATAAAGCTAATTAATAAATAACCATCTTCTTATTTCCTACTTTCGAGTAAAAGAAACGGCATGAAAATCGGTCGATCCATTTTTAGACGCTAAATGGACACAACAAATGGAATAGAAGAAAATAGACTTTCCAACAGCTTCGGGCGAGCGAACTGAGCGAGCATCGTTTCACCTCTTTTCATACTTTGGTTCACACGGCGAACTATAGAGCTAAGCTACGTCAGCGATGCGAACGAAACGAACTAAATATCCAACGATTCCAGCGAAGCTACTAGTACACCTCGTTAGCTCTGTATAGTTCACGGTGTGAACCAAAGTATGAAAAGAGGTGAAACGATGCTTGCCTGTTCGTTCGCTCGCTAGCTAGCCTGCCCTCCCCGGTCGCCCGCCAGCCTGCTAAGCTCCAATGCGATGTGAACCACTCACCGAAGTTTAGCTAGTTTGTATAGTTTCCATCACTTTACTTCGCCCGCCAGTCCGCTCGCCCGCCCGCCCGCTGGCAATGTGGCCTGCGCATTATATTAACGCGGGTAAAATAGCACATCTTCCATTGTTTATACGGAAATAAGTTTTTAATAGCCGCCTAGATGCTGATAGCCTAGTCAGAATCGAAAGTTTATGGGACTCCGATTCAACAAGTGGCTGGTCTACTGGAAGGCTTTTCCCATCTTCCTATTGTGACATCCGCCCATGGGAAGCTGATTAGTGATAATGTAGACCCAATTCGCTGAACAGCCCGAAGGTGCATAAGCAACGAATTGAACACCTGGGTGCAACAACCTGTTTAGTTAGCGAGGATTAATCTTTATAGATTACATGAGACATGACGAGCTGCTTCGGTTTTGAATTTATCGTTAGAAACCGTATAAGTCGAGCGCGATTCACTGGTCGCGAAAGCTCGCCTAGCGACGAATGTTTGGGCAGGCTTGCAACTCAACAAAATCGAGCGCGAAATATTTACGGTTTTCAAAATTTTTTCTTATTGCTTCTTGCCAAAATTTATGATTCTCAATGAAAAGGGTCTACAGGAAGTGTCGTATAGGCACAGAATATATAGGTAATAGTACTACGTACAGAACGGCCACTCACCTCCCCGCACTCATTTCAAATACCTCACCCCACTCCGCACTTCGTTGTAGACATCACTGACACATAAACAAGGGCGCGCGCAATCGCTCGGTCGAGTAGACGCGAGCGTCGGCTGATAACAGAGATGGCGCTATGCGGGTAAAAGAGAAGGCAGTAGCTGCACTTCCCGCGTCATCTCGATTGATAACCGCGCACTCAGCCCTAGCAGATTCCACGCACACATTTGCGCGTGTACAAACGTCATTTGCTTAATTCATCATCACAGCCCATATACGTCCCCACCGAGGGGCTCGAGCCTACCCTATGTTAGGGTGATTAGGCCTTAGTCAATCAGGCTGGCCCAGTGCGGATTGGTCGACTTCACATACATCATTGAATTTCTTCGCAGATGTATGCAGGTTGCCTCACGATGTTTTCCTTCACCGTAGGAGCGTCAGACAAATGTACATATGAAATTCGAAACGGAAAAACACATTGGTACATGGCGGGTCTCGAACCCCGACCCCCCGATTGGAAGGCAAGTGCCGAGTCCACTGCGCCACCGATGCTTTTAATTAAGTAGTAGTAATAGGTAATTGATTTGCGAACGTTGTATGGAGTGTCCGGGGTGTGGTATAGGTTTTGATTCCCTTGAGAAATTTGCGAAAGTATGCGACATAAATGATCATATCTTTTGATCGTATTGACTTGCAAGTTTGCTTGGTTCACAGCTGAAAGAGACCGTTGACCCGAATATCTTCTTCTTCTTATGTTCTTCTTGTTATATATAAAAACTAGCTGTGCCCGCCAATTACGTTTCGCCTTAATTTATGTTTTCCCGACATCTTCAACAAATATCGTTAATGTACACAGAAATAAATACGAAAACTTAACAAATTATATACTAAAACCTTCCTCTAGAATCACGCTATCGAGTGGTGAAAACCGCTTGAAAATCGGTGCAGTAGTTTTCGAGTTTATCGCAAACAGACAGACAGACAGACGCGGCGGGGGACTTTGTTTTATAATATGTAAGGATAAGGATGAAACGCTGTGTGTTAGTCTCGCTGAAACTCAAAAACGGCTCGACGGATACCTCCAAAATTTTCTGTGTGTGTTTGAATAGGTCCAAGGAAGGTGCAAACGTAAAGTTGGACCCGGTGGGTGGCGCTGGAATCGGGCAGGACAACGTCTGCCGGACTAGTCTAGTCTAGTTTGATATAAAAACTTGATAAATAGCTATACGCGTTCCCGAGAAAAATGGTATTCACGACGAACAACGAAGTGATAAGGGTTCCGTTTTTCCTTTTGAGGTACAGAATCCTAAAAAATGAGGGGACTCCGTGTCGTGCACCGTATACACCACTCACTCCGCAACTTCTGAGACATGAAGAATAAAAATAAGGAGTCCAATCTCCATAAGGGAGGAATCTCATCTCCTCTCCATCTCTATATAAAGGAATTCTTCTACAAAAAAAAAATTACAGCTATATTTCCAGATGAAGTTAGCTGTAAGTAGCGCGAAGTCAGTGAAAATTTAAAAACCTTTGTTACAAAGAAATTAATAGGTAACTTTAAAAAAATTATAATATTGAAAAATTTAAATAATTGTTTACATACAATAGGTAACTTAGATTGTTTTTTTTAATAATTTACTTTAATTTGTATTTAGTCTCAAAATATCTGCCAATACACGAACTACCGATATTTTAACAGTTTGTTGTATGATGGAACATCATATCAACTCCTCATTAAATTAAATGGACTATGCGTAAATCATACCGGTCATGATCGTAATGCATGAATCGGAGTGTGGGACTGATAAACGTTTTAATGAAATTTTAAGCCGTGTCTGAAATAACATGGCGACAAAAACGGATTAAGTGAAGAAGTAATAAAGAAGCAGAATGTCTAAAAAATACAGATAAAATGCAATATTATGCAGGAAGGATGCGACGCACGCCGAGGGCAATGGACAAGGATAATCTAGTTTGAATGTGTACGGAATTAGGAATTCGATAACTATACCAGCACGACAGACTATCGAGTTACTTGAGGTATGAGCGTGTAATGAAATGAGGCATCGAACCGCCTTTAAATGGAAGTGTCTTCAGTCGGAATGATGGTTGATGGCGCTTCATTATCGATCGATGAGATTACGTTTAGGCAAGGTCAATGCGAAACGCCCTATGGAGCAGTCGATCAATTTAAAGATCTGCGCCTTCGTTGTGTAACTCAAAATCGGGTGTTACCACAAAATCAATCCTCCGATACCTACCATCGATATGAATGAATTCGTCGTAGTCGATCAATAATTTGAAGCACACTATTGACTACCCACATTCATACGATCATAGATGGATGGATGTCATCGATCGATCGCAGAATGGATTGGTCGATGTCGATCGATAATATGTACCACACACACACACCAGTTAATGATCATCGATAGATGTTATTGATCGATCGCAGAATGGATATTTTTCGATATTTTGAAATCCATAGATATCATCGATATTTTAATTGGTCGATGACAATTTCAACCACACCAATCAATTGATCATTGATAGGTGGTATGGAATGATCGCATAACGGATTAGTCGATGTCGATCGATAATATGTACCACCAGCCAGGGACCACCGGATTTACATATGGGCCCAATGTCAAAGTCATCATAGATAAATGCCATTGATGGATAGCAGAATGGATTGGTTGACTCTGACTTTGAAAAACGGCCGCTTCCAGAATCTCACGAATTACTACATAGTATCAAGGTCGTCAAGGTCGTAGAACAACACGTCCTCTTTCGATGATACACTTTGAAGGATCCTGTTGAATATCATCATTATTTCAACCCATACCGGTTGGCATAGGGTTTTTCGTTTCCAGTTTTCCGTCTCCTTTCAGAGGTATAATTGCGGCTCTTACGACGTCCACAGGAAGAGAGGAAACGGCAACACATCTATTCTATATTCACACTGCAGTCGTGCGCTGGATTAAAGTCGAATGATATGTAATACACCGTGAAGGTGAAGGAAAACATCGTGAGGCAACCTGCATACATCTGCCTAATCGCCCTAACATGGGGTAGGCTCGAGCCCCTCGGTGGGGACGTATATGAGCTGTGATGATGATATATTTATTGCTAACTGACGTTTTATCGGTATCACTCGATCACCTAAAGCTACCAGTCGACGTCGAAAAATAGCATCGATTGGTAGTTAACCAAATGATTACCGATTGGTGTTTGTCGATTAATTAATTATAGTTACCAGACCACGTCGAAAATAGCATCGATCGGTAGTTGAAAAACTGTTTCACGATTGGTATCCATCGATCACCCAAAGGCCCAAAGCTATCGGTAGTTAACAAACTGTTTATTCACCCAAAGGCCCAAAGCTATCGGTAGTTAAAAAACTGTTTATTGGTATCCGTCAATAAGCCAATGTTACCTCGCGACGTCGAACAATATTCGAATAAAACCGCCTCTGTGGTCAAGTGGTTGAGGCCACCGGGTGTTAATCGTGAGATCCGTGATTCCCAATGAGGGCACAAATATTTCTGCTTGGTTTGGTTGGTGGTAGGGCTTCTGAGCCCGCCTGGCTAGTTACCACCGTCTTACCTAGGTTTTTCGCCATAATAGCAACGTTTATTTATAGCATTATTGTGTTCCGACAATTAGAGGTAAGACAGCCAGTTCCTCAATTGTTGAGGAGTCCAGGCGAAGCTCGCTTCCACCTACTGTTTATCGACTGATATACATCGATCATCCAAAGCTCTGTAGAACACGTAAAAAAAAACACCTGAAAAGTCTGACTGAAACATCTGTGGAGTTCGCTACAACAGTAATTAACGTCAACAATGTCACATACCAATTTACGAGCTAAGCTGTTGGCCGCGTAGTATGTATGATGTCGAAGTTATTGTCTGAACTCGTGAATGCTCTTTGAGTAAAGACGAACAGCAGTGGATGGATATGATAACTTGATGAATATTAATTGTAGTCAGAACAAGGATTTCATGCGAAACAATATAAACGACCAAGGGCTCTATTTTTGAATCATTCGTCAGGCGTCGAGTGCACGTCGAGCGTCGTTTGCGTTCGATTTCTGCTGATTTTCGTTTTGTTTTCGATGAAAATCAAAATAATATTGATTTTACACATAACACTAATTGATTTTCATCGAAAAGAAATCGATGTCACAGCCGACGCTCGACGGGCGTTCGATGCCAACGAATGATTCAAAAATAGGGCTCCTGTGTCTCCCTTACATCCATTACAACTTTACCACAACAAAAGTATCCTACATTTCAACACTCTAGATATAGACACTTCAGACATGTGCAATCACACTGCGGACCCACGATACCCCTGGCGATACCCCTGGTGGTATCACAACCTTAACAGAGAAGTCTGGAACAACAGAGCAAGCAGTAAAACCAAATGAAATCGGGCGACAGTAGAATAGTATCAGAGGAATAAAAATGTACTCGCCTATTAGGTCGTTTATGTAAAAGGCAAGTATATCGGCGACCATTTTATTTAGCTTAAAAGCATCAATTTATGAGGACCTACTTGACTAGAAGAGCATTAGTCTATGTTCAGTTCACAAACAAAGAAAGATCATGAAAGCGTAGAACGTGCCACGTCGACCTTACGGTGTGAAATGAATGGCGCTGGCAGTTATTGGGAACAGGGCAGGGCAAAGATATGACACAAATAAGAGATAATGAAATAAGTAGCTACAAAGTTATAAACATACTAACCATATATAATTGGATCAAGAAAAATAAATGTTCAAGTAGGCAAGACGCGAGTAGTGCGACACCTAACTTGTGATTCACTCCAGTACTAAACCTGAACACGTAATAAAAATAATAATCTTTAATTAACATAAGACAAGGATCAATTCGTGACGTACAAATGACGTCGCAGTGTTTACTTAACGAAATGAACACTTAATCTGGCTCAAGCATGATATGCTATGCAAATCTGGATCAAGGAAGATACTTCATTGATGAAATCAATGGTTAAGTAAAATCGCTATCGGCTAATTGATAACGGAATAAAACCACATGAGTGATCTGCTACTAATCAGACGTCATTGTCATAGAAAAAAGTCACAAAACAATACAATTTTTGGTGCGTCTTTGCTTCTATCACGCATCTACCTAAACCTTCAGGTCTCTATATCACTATGCGGACACAATTTACATAACAAACGATTCACCGGTAAATTAAGTACCAAGCGCGAGTGCACTACGAAAATCAACATTTTTTCTATCTAACGCCATCTGTCACGTGGTTCCTGTTCGGCGAACTCGGCATTTTATCGATTGGGGCCTCGTTTTCGGACCCCAAACTTAGGTAAAACACCACCCCATGCGAAACTGAAGGGGCGTTCTTTTGAGTTGCGCGGCGACTGCTTCTCAAAATCAAGGGGGACCCCTTTGATGTTGCTTTCAACTAGATGTTTACTAAATCACAGAATATGCTTGCTTACTATAAGCTTACCATCATGTATAGGTATTACTGTTTCATTTTTATAATTACATTATTAACGGTAGTAGTATCGGTTAATTACTGATGTCTAACCGTAAACAAAAATTTGCATAACATTCATCTATCATAAAAAAATAATGGCCATAATTGAAACCATTATAAAAAACGATTGAGCTGAAACACTTTTAAATTCCTCTAGGAACACCCACTCTTGGCCAGTTTAATAAATACTATGTTATTATAGTCCCTGTTGCCATTTAATAAATATTTTCATACTAGCTTTCCGCTCGCGGCTTCGCCCGCGTTATTATTGTTTTCCCATGGAAATTTTATATTATTTTAGTATATTCTATATTGTACACAACATAAATACATGAGACAATACATTTATAAAAAGTATTTCATAAGATGTACAAAGGCGAGCTTATCTCTTTAAGAGATCTCTTCCAGCCAACCTTCCGTAAGAAAAATAATTAAGTAGCCTATTATATAAAAGACTGTTATTTATATTTAGGAGCTCGGATAATAAAATCCATAGAAATTGGAGCAGATTTTAAATATTTTTCATAGAAACTTTCAACGCTCATTTTGCACCCTAAGGGGGTGAATTCCAATAAACCATGAAACACGTATTCAATGAAATGTTTTTAAGAGCATGAATCTCAAGTTTTATTAAAATTGTTGCTAATTTTAAGATTTTTGCATACAATCTTGCAACTCCTATTTCATCCCTTTTGGGTAATTTTTTTTTAAATCCCTTCTTAATGTGGACGCATTTTGAATTAAAACAACTGTCCAAACTTCACGTTTCTACCATTAGAGGTTATGGCTGTGCGTCCGTCTATAGATGGAAACTTCTCGTTTTTTTATACATATACACAGTGTTTCATAATAACCAATAAATAATCAATGCGTTATCTAAAACTAATTATTAAATTGTGTTTACACGAAATGTCATTCACCCAAAATTTTCATGTATATCATAGTATCATCATCATGTCTATGATTTACATGAAAATTTTGGGTTGAATGACATTACGGGTAAACACAATTTAATAATTAGTTTTAGATAACGCATTGATTATTTATTGGTTATTATGAAACACCATGTTATAGATTATAACATTACTAGCTGTGCCGGTGAACATGTTTTGCTTTAATAAAGCTTATCACTCAAAAATCTCCAGAGGGCCACCCTTATCACCTAGGGATATTAAAAATAGCCTACGACCTATTCTCATTCCTACCTACCAAATATACACAAGAAAAATCATAAAAATCGGCCAAGCCCTGTCCGAGGAGCTCGATAACAAACACCTGTGACATGAGATTTTTGCAATAAAATCAGTAAGCAAAACAATTTGTTGGTGAAATTGTTACAAAGAATCTCAGGAAGAGGCATATTATTTAGCACAAAAATAGATTAAAACGGTTTATAGGTCAAAGACCTTGGCCAGGTCAATGAACTTTGCTGACCCATACAGCAAATAAATTTCAGAAATAAATCTGCAACTATAGATTATATAGTTTAGTGTTTCTTATATGTACTTATAAATTAAAACCAATTTATTCATTAGAAATAAATATGTAACTGATAAAACTTAGTGATACTTATTTGTACATATAAGAGACACCGAATTACTTTATAAATTGAAACCAATTCATTAATTCACACAAGTCCTTAATAAAGAGGAAAATTGTCTACAACATAATTTTATCATAAAACAGATCATTTTTGATAACCTTGAAAAAAGCATGTGGTAAAATAAAGATCAATTAGTAAATACATTTTAAAACATTTTAAATATATTATTAGACTCAACCATATCTCGATAGATTATTTTTTTTATACAACAAAGCACCTGGCTGGCCACTGATGCTCAGTGCCTACACTGCCCAATAGTACATGTGGTTCCTGTAAGACTTGTAAATTTACAACCCCCTACAAGGACACCAATGTATGTTGCCAACTTACATAAGATGACGAGATACAATACTCTGTGATTTCACTACTTGTCTTACCCATCAAACCGGAACACAGCAATGCAAGCACCGCTTCCAGAATAAAGGAGAATCTTCTGTTTATGTTGTTAGTTAACTATAGGTGAGAATTGCCACACACAAAAGTAAACAGAAATTATATTATGATCAAACCTATATAAAATGTTGGTATTTCTATTTGACAGTGTTTGTTGTTTAAAAAAACAACATTGTACTGGCTGTGTTATAACATGTATTTAGCAAGCTATGTGTCATGAATTATAGAATTGATTTCAGTCACTGTAAATATTAAAATACTAGCT
The DNA here is from genome assembly GCA_963935595.1 of Schoenobius gigantellus. Lineage (NCBI taxonomy): Eukaryota > Metazoa > Arthropoda > Insecta > Lepidoptera > Crambidae > Schoenobius > Schoenobius gigantellus. The sequence goes on along the minus strand of OZ012544.1, from coordinate 11,897,097 downwards.
GTGCCTGCACCTTTGTCTGCGTGGAATAGTAACTTTTATTGAATTTGATATAGCCTATGTTATACCTTATATAATTAGCTATCTATTAGTGAAAGTCCCGTCAAAATCGGTCCATCCGTTCCGGAGATTAGCGGGAACAAACAGACAGACAGACAAAAATGTTTTAAATTGTGTTTTTGTGGCAAGAAACGTTAATGTTGAATCACTCAGTTTCATTCAGTATACAAATACAAGCTGAAATAATGAAAATGAAACTAAGTAGGTAACATTGTAAATTGATTGAAATTATCAGACTTACTTCTGAAGTCTTTGGCGGTGCGGAGGGCGCCTCTCGCCTAATCTGATGCTGAGGTGTGGCACCATAGCCATGGTCAAGGAGATGATAGCTGATGGGTTGGCTGGGGCTGTCATCCAGTAGCTTAGTTTGCGACGGAGACGCCCCAGCACGTACCACCACCTCTACCTCGCCCTCCACCGGACCTCGCTTCACCCCCCTCGGCATCGCTGTTTATGGATAACAATATCATTATCATGGACAGCAATTTTATTAAACATTCCACTTTTTAGAATAATAGAATTCAATTAGTAAGTAAAGAGGTTAGGGGCGCCGCGCGCGCGGAAATCGCGGGCAAGAAGCCTCCAAAGCGGTGTGGGTTGGTGTGGGTCGATATCACAAATTAAATTTTTTATTCAATTAATCGAATTCAACATAACCCCCACAAAACCGGCAAAGCTTACGTCATTTTTTTCAGAGACTTATTTGACAAAATATCGTGAATAAAGCAATATTCCAAATAAATAGGTAACCGCTTTAGAAACTGCTATGCAAACACATGATTCCGCATTAAATACTAATGATGATTTTGTAATACTTACGAAAGGTGTAAGCGAACGATATGCGAAGTTATAACCATAAAACGACATTAATGTTTTCGACGCAAACGCTACATTATCGAGTACTCAAAATAAAATGTCCGCCGCTTTGTTGGTCCCGAGTGAACTCGTGGACATTGAGACGCTCGATAATATTTAGTTACAAGTCACAGTTTATAAAAAACACATCTTAATTTATGCACTGATTAATCTGGGAATTAGACATATTAACAAAATTGTTCTAGAGCACATTTTAATGTAACTAATTAGATAATATGCAGAGGATTGAATATGACGACGGAAGCTTTTCAGAACATCTGGCTTGCAAGCGACGTAGCTGTGGCGCGAACTACGTGCGCAAGCGCGAAGCGGCCCAGCAATCAACCCCTGGCTGACGCCTGCCTGCGTCTCTCCAAATCCGCCCCTCGTTCGAGAAGCCATAAAAAATTTAACGAATTTTTGAAATTTTCGTTGTGTGACCGGTTTAGATAATAGATAAAGACTTCGGCGTCACTCATATAAAACTGTTGTGTTGTACATACAAACCAAATCAAGAGCTTACTATTATTTAAAAGTTTTATTTAAACAGTAATTGCAAACGTAAGCAAAATAAAACCATCGGTAGATAGTAGATAATATCTAAATATAATTATATCATAGAAGGTAGATATTTAAAATTATGATGACAAGGTGAAAATAAATATGAAGTAATTTGTTTAATTAATAACTACACTTTACTTAAACTTCGTTAGCTTTTATTCATAAATTTTTATTACCTAAGTTAAATTGTACCTATCGTAAAAATTTTGTAGACTACCTACACGTAAATAGTACTTTCTAATCAGCTGACATGATTACGAAATATGAATTAGTACTTACCTACCCAAATTTTCTCCGAAGCAATCTTCTAATAAAGATTAATCTATGTGTGTCGCGTAAGTAAAGGATTCATAAAAAGCTAACTTACAAGATGATTGAGGAAGGGAAAGAAAGAGGATTTTAAAATATGCGCTTATCAAATATTGACTAAATATTGATTTGAATGAGGATGTTAAAAATAATGGTTGATCTCATTGCATTCTTACTTTATTTTTTCCGAAGACAGGAATGTAGTAGGTATTACTTTTGCTGCCTCAAAAATTGAAGCAAAATTCTACTGCGGCGAGATAATTTAAAGTGATTCAAACAAATTTCGAACCCTAAGGCTAGGAATTTCTCGACACCGAAAAAAAATATTTTAGCTACCCATTGTCTTACCTATATGGTATAGACGGTATAGCTTACCTATATATTTAGTATAGACTAATCTATACTAATATGCTTATGTGCTATCATAACATCACTGAAAATATTATTTTAAGAAGTTGTTACTATTACAAGTAGTACTTATCTTGTAAATATAATAATATTCTTTTCCTACTATTGTTTTGTTATCACTTGTATGTGAAAAAGGGCGGATCGCTTTGCGCCTTTTATGCACAAAATATAAAAACATTTGGGCCTGATTGTTTTTATACAAATAAACCAAATATTTTGTTTCATGTTTTCTGTACCAATGCCGCTTTTTTCAAGAAAAATAGTAATTAACAAAAATATGACAAATTAATGCAAGACTGCGACTGCTATAAAGTGAATAATGACTCCGTACACCGTAGTGGCTACAAGAGGTTTTTAATTGATAAAATAATTACCTACCTAACACATTTAAAAACATAATTAGAAGGCTTTATCTTAATTTTTGTATCTCACGCCAGTATTTCGAGAGGGTAGTCAGAGATCTAAAGTAACTGCACTATTCATAATTTATGGTAGGTAAGTATGTACTGTAACTATTTGTTGTTCGACAAAAGAATTTATGTTGTCATGTTCTTTTTAGTTTCGGCTTTTTAGTCGTAGCGGTAAAAATTAGAATGCTTACACATAAGTAGTAGGTAGAGAAGGTAGATTTACATAACGAGCAAGGACGAAATAAAAACTGTTAATCTCTTATTAACCTGAAAGAAAATGTAAAATACTTGATGATCAATAACTTAAAAGGTTCGCATTTTGCCATTGCCATTAAATTAAAAAATGCTAGAAGCCTGAAAAGTAAACTACTTTTATGTTATTAATTAATAATCATTAAGTACTGCTAAATTTAAAAATTTATATTAGATTTTTATTTAAAAAAAAATCATATTTTCCTAAAAAAGATCTCAGAAACCAAACCATTTGCATTTCAATTTTCTATTCAGTGTGGTTTTTAAAATAGTGTGCCAAATGAAAATTATCGCCAAGAGTCAAACAAACCAAATAGGTAGATACCTACCGCTTTTTAAAACAGGAAACGGAAAAGCATGAAATCGCGAAGAAAGAGGAAGCTTGAGTCACACCATAGACAATATGTATATAGAGTGTTGCTCGAATGTTGTCTTTGATATTCATTGATTTTTAATGTCATTTCTTTATTATAGAAATGCAAAGGGAATAAAACAATATACAGCCAGATCTGTGGCCTGTGGACTAAGAGCATTTTCCCAATGGAGATGGCAATACGTTGATCATAATTATTATTATGACCATACGCAAATAATAAATAGGTTCGATCAAAGGCATTTTACTTATAGTATAAAATCATAGTTATCCAAAATCATAACAAGTACACTTGTACTTGGTTCTTTTTCATCAATACCTGATCCAAGGTTTCATAGAGAAAATTCATGGATGGGTTGCCATAGTTTGCCATAGTAGCGATATTTTTTTAACAAATCGTTTAGGAGCTCCTAAATATGACAGCATTATTTTTGTCGTCGTAATTGTGATGATGATGATTAAAATTTATTGCATTTGTAATGTCATTTTAAAGTTTATTCTAATTAAACTTTAAAATAAACTTGAAATGTTTAGCTGGCTAAACACTCTTTTTTTTAAATGTATTATCTTGCGATCGGCTTTACAAGCCCTTAGCAGATTTGTTGTGGATTATTGTCAGGTAAGAACTGTTCCTCCTGTGAGGAAGCTGTCTTTTATTTTAATTCCGGCTTTGTTTAGGAATAAAGTCACAAATGTGTTGCCTTTTGAATCTTCTGTTACATAGTGGTTCACCTAACGCAGTTGCTAGGGTATTTGTGTGTGTTTTTATTCGGTTTTGGTATGCCATTGCTCTGTGTTGCTACTTCTTCTTTGATTGTTTTCATTTCTGTGTACTCATGCAATTCACTGATTTTGATAAACAGAGGTGCATTGGTTATCATTTTAAGGGCTTTATTCTGGAACCTATTCTGGAATCTATTTTTTGCTGATCCCCATAACTCGATGCCATAAGTCCAGATAGGTTTAATTATTGTTTTATAGATGAGTATCTTGTTTTCCATGGTGACGTTTGAACTTCTGCCCATTAGCCAGTTGAGGTTTCTCAGCCTTATATTTAGCTCGTCACGTTTTTTTTGGATATGGGTGTTCCATGTTTGTTTCCTAGCAAGGTGCATGCCTAAGTATTTTGCTGAATTTTGATGGGGAAGAACGCAGTTTTCCAGTTTGATTGGGGGGCAGTTGTCTTTTCTTAAGGTAAAAGTGACATGCACTGACTTGCTTGCGCTGGCCTTGATACCCTACTTTTCCATCCATTTATTAATTTTATTGAGGTGACTTTGCAGAGTTAGGGACGCTACATTGGGATTTTCGTGGTTGCTAAGTGCAGCGGTATCATCTGCGAAAGTGGCAAATAGAACATTATCCGTTGTAGGTATATCTGCAGTGTATAAGAGATACAGAACAGGGCCCAACATGGAACCTTGTGCACACCGGCTTTTATGTCTTGAAAGGCTGAGTAGGCCAGCTTCTCCGGTACCTAGAGGATCACCAGCTGCTCAGTGACCAACAATACGGCTTTCGTAGGGGTCGCTCTGCTGGTGATCTTCTAGTTTACTTGACACATCATTGGGCAGAGGCAATTGAAGCAAAGGGGGAGGCACTGGCAGTTAGTTTGGACATCGCGAAAGCCTTCGATCGGGTATGGCACAAAGCGCTCCTCTCAAAACTTCCTTCATACGGGTTTCCCGAGAAATTATGTGGATGGGTTACTAGCTTTCTAGCAGACAGAAGCATTAAGGTCTTGATTGGTGGTGAATGCTCAGACCCACTGTCTGTAAATGCTGGTGTCCCCCAAGGATGTGTGCTTTCACCTACACTATTCCTTCTGCATATCAATGATATGCTACAAATCAGCAGCATTCATTGTTATGCAGACGACAGCACGAAAGACACCTTCTATAACGGCCGTGCGAACTCTTCTCGTGAAAACATCATTGAGTGCCGGAATAAACTTGTGTCTGAAATCGAAACTTCATTAGAGAAACTTTCTAACTGGGGTCGTCTTAATTTAGTCCATTTCAACCCCTCAAAGACACAGGTTTGCGCGTTCACCGCAAAGAAAATACCATTTGTCGTATCTCCTCGCTTTCACGGCAGTCCCCTGACTGCCTCAGTCAATATTGGGATCCTTGGTGTCGACATATCGAGCGAAGTCCAGTTCCGTGGCCAGTTAGAGGGTAAAGCTAAATTAGCTTCTAAGAAGCTTGGTGTGCTCAACAGATCGAGACAGTATTTCACTCCGGCGCACCGCCTTCAGCTTTACAAGGCGCAGGTTCGGCCTCATATACTGTTCTCATCTTTGGGCTGGGGCACCCCAATACCAACTTCTCCCACTGGACCGCATTCAACGGAGAGCGACTCAAATCGTCGACTGCCACGAAATTTCAAATCGGCTTGATACCTTGGCGCTGCGTAGAGATGTCGCTTCGCTATGCATCTTCTATCGTATTTATTACGGGGAATGCTCCGAGGAATTGTTCGGACTTATACCTGCCGCCTCTTTCCGCCATCGTTCCACGCGGCAAAAAATCCATGCCCATCACTTAGATGGTTGGCAGTCCACAACTGTGCGTTTCTCTCGAAGTTTCCTGCCTCGGACAGTCAACTTTGGAACGAATTGTCGCCTGCGGTATTTCCGGACCGATACGACCTTCAAACTTTCAAAAAAAGAGCGTATTCCCACCTCAAAGGCCGGCAACGCACTTGTAACTCCTCTGGGGTTGCGGGTGTCCATGGGCGACGGTAATTACTTACCATCAGGTGATACGTCTGCTCGCTTGCCCCCTATCCCATAAAAACAAAAAAAAAGGCGTCATTGATTTTAACTCTAAATATTTGATCTTCCAAGTACGACTTGAGGAGCAGATAGAAGTTGTGTGGGAGTTGGTTCTTTATTTAGAAAAGCAATCCCAGGTGCCAGACTTTATCGAATGCCTGTTGTACGTCGAGAAAAACAGCAGAGCAGCAGGCCTATTCCCTAACTTCGGTTGCTAACTAGAACTGTCATTTTTGAAAGAGACTTAACATCCATTACTGCTATCATGAACGCCGCCGTAACACATACATCACTAAAGTTGTTAAAGAAAGAAAGTTGTAAAAAAAATGTTAAAAAAGCTGTTAATTCATCTTTTTGATGAATTAACAGCTTTTTTTAACATTTTTTGCTTCAACTTCAATATATAAATAAATTAAAAAATTCAAAGAATATCACTAAAACAATGTGGCGAATTATAAAAGAGGTTTCACAAAAGATACACAAAAATACATATAAGAATATTACTTTAAATATTACGGGTAACAACATTAAAGATCCTAAAGAAATATCAAATACATTGAATAAATACTTTATTTCGGTAGGCTCAGATAAAAAAAATCTATAACAGCACCAAAAATTGCATCGAACAGCATATTATTATTGATAACTCTATTTACCTCAGTCCTGTCAGTATTGTTGAAATGGATAAAATTTAAAATCACTCAAAAATAAATCAAGCCATGGTGCTGACGAATTTCCACCGACACTGATCAAATATTGTAGGGAAGAACTAATATCGCCTTTAACATTTTTAATTAATCAATCTTTTGATGAGGCAGTTTTTCCCGACTTATTAAAAATAACAATAATAAAACCTGTACCTAAAAAAAGGAACGCAAAAGAGCCTCAAGATTTTCGTCCAACAGCCCTTCTATCTACTTTCTCTAAAATATTCGAAACCGCCATGGCAACCCGTGTTAAATCCCTTTGCGAAAAATATAACATATTTAATGAAAGCCAACATGGTTTTCGCAAACAAAAATAAACAATTACAGCAGTATACAAGTTTATGAACGATATATTAAATATAATAAATACCAATCAATATGCAATAGCAATAATGTTAGATATGAGTAAAGCATATGATCGAGTGTTGCATAATATTTTACTCAAAAAATTATATGAAATAGGAATACGTGGCCGAGCGCACTTGTGGTTCTAATCATATTTAAACAGGCGCCAGCAAGGGAGGAACGCCAGGAAGTATGTTTCCCAATCTGTAATAGTGACAATAGCTCCAATACTTGCTAGTATTTTTAATGATTGCATTGACTGTGGTGTATTTCCTGATCTAATGAAACTGAGTAAAATTATTCCATTACACAAATCTGGTAGCACATCAGACCCCAGTAATTTTAGGCCTATCTCTGTGCTACCTACTTATGGCAAAATTTTTGAAAAAATAATGTTGGAACAAATGCAAAGTTTTTTTAACAGAAATAATCTTTTACTCTGTAAACAATTTGGTTTTAGGAAGGGTCGCTCAACAACCGATGCTGGTGTTGAGTTAATACAACATATATATGAGGCCTGGGAGGACTCACATGATGCGCTGGGCATTTTTTGTGACTTGTCCAAGGCGTTTGATTGCGTTTATCATGAAACCTTGATCAGGAAATTACACTACTATGGATTTCGTGACACTGTTCTGGATCTACTCGTCTCCTATTTGACTGAGAGGATTCAGAAAGTAGACGTCAACGGGGAGAGGTCCCGCGGCTCCTCGGCTAAAATGGGAGTTCCACAGGGTTCAATTCTTGGTCCTTTTCTATTTTTAATATATATTAATGACTTGCCTAATTATGTACAAGATAGGCATGAGATAGTATTATTTGCAGATGATACCTACTTCACTTATGTTTAAAATTAAAAGACGATTGCAAATTTATGACGATGTAAATAATTCTATCTCAAGAATAGTTTACTGGTTCAATGCGAATAACTTGTGCCTCAATGAAGGGAAAACTAAATGTATAAAATTTATCTTGCCCAATGTCAAAGAGGTTCACACCACTGTAAACATAAAGGATAAAAATGTGGACCTTGTGGATACCGTAGCATTTCTTGGTATTACTTTAGATTCTAAGCTTCAATGGGGCCCACATATTGATAAATTGTCGAAGAGACTTAGTTCTGCAGCTTACGCTGTATGGAAAATACGTCAGCTGACTGATGTTGATACAGCAAGACTTGTATACTTTGCCTATTTTCATAGTGTGATGTCGTATGGCATTTTGCTGTGGGGAAATGCTGCCGACATTCAGACTGTTTTTGTGCTGCAGAAAAGGGCTATTCGAGTGTTACGCGCCACACCGCCTCAGCCAATCGCAAGCCAGCTAAAGCCAGCCAATCAGAGCCAAGCACGTGTTGCCATGTGACAGCCAGCCCAAGCCAGTCAATCAGAGCCAAGCCAAGCTAGCGCCTTACTATCGGAGAAACTATAAAATGCCGCGCCATCTCATATTTAGATCACTTCTCTGTTTTACTGTTTCTAAGACGGAACTCTGCCCTATTGTAAATCGAAATTAAATCAGTGTGATTCTGCAACGTCTACTTTTTATTTTATCCCGTTACATATCAGAAGTGGGATAAATATAAAAAAAAACCTAAAACGTAGTTAATGCGTCGAGTGTATGCCGCCTGGTCCGTCCGCACGAATGGGGCAAATCTCCGCGTGAAGATTCATCCGAGACAACTAGTGAAAACGAAGACAAAGTTTCGCCACCATAAGTTCTTTAAATTACGAAATACCCTCCGTCACTACAAGAAAAGAACCCCGTGCAGCCTTGCTAATCCCCGAGTTCGACCCGGATAGCGAAGAGTATACTACTGCGACAGCAAGGCTCAAAAAAAAATTGATTAACTTGGCGAAATTCATATGGATGGTGCGAAAACATGAAGTCGTTTCATCCGCAAGATAAATTAAGGAGGTCAAGCAAGAAGATGGTACAACCGGCTGGATGAATACGATTACTCTTGGGAAGACTGGAAGCAAATGTTGATACGTGCATTTCCCAGACATCGCAAATATGGATTCGACCAAATATTATCAGGACAAAGTCGCCATGTGTTTTCGGTGTAAGTTGTCAGACAGCGCAGTTGTCTCATGCATCATTCGCGGTCTACCACCAGAGCAGAGCCACCAACTGCACTACTACACCGCCTTCGGAGGTTCAGGTTAGCCCACATTATTTTATTGCACTACCTTTGTAGCCAAAATAATCTATTGCACACTAGCCAAGCCAATATTAGAACAATCGGGGCATCAAACATAGAGGAAATCAGTTCAGATCTATTGAATAAAAACCGATTATGATTATTTGATTACTTTACTAATCAATTTCCCTGATTATTTTGCGAGTAAAACACAAGACTTAGGATGTACAGATTTATTAAACATAAAAATAAAGTTAACAAGTGAACAGCCTATATACTGTCAACCTTACAGCTTGTCGTTGCTCGACGCAGGTATAGTTCAAGAATCTGAATTATGTTTTGCTTCTCCCGTAATTCGTAAAAAAAAAGAACGGCGATAGTAGACTTTGTGTTGACCCTTGCCTAATATCGATGATTAGGTTTCCAAATTAGCCGTTAAGAATTTCTTTACGAGTCTTAATTTGGCACAAAGTTACCATCAGGTCAAAATCAACCCTGCAGATAACCACAAAACAGCCTTTATAACGCCACATTGGTATTTGAATATACGCGTGTTCCGTTTGGCTTAGATAACGCACCGTCTGTTGTTATACGAATAATGAATAAAGTTGTAGATTCAACACGAAATTCCAATCACAAAAGGCGGTAGTTCAAAACCCACAATGACTTTCCCGATAAATATGAAATGTTAGCATTCTTAGACAATTTGTTGCTACCCTCTTTTGATGTTCAGTCAGGTTTAGATATTTTACAAAAAGTTCTCCATAAATGAAGATCGGAAAATTTAAAGTGAAATGTGAGTAAGTGTTCATTCTTATAAAACAAAATTACAATACTTTTGTGTTGCTAGCAGTATGTAATTTTGAAAACACTCAAAAGGTGACAATATTAGCTATAATAGGTATTTGTTCTAACAATCTCTATGTCAAAAAACTTATTGATCAAATAGTGCCATTTTGGAAACTATACTACATTTTTCCTAAATTATATGAAAGTATTACTTCATAATAATGAATCGGTTGAAATCAGACGTAATAATAGATCTAGTGCGCGATTAAAATTAGAAAGCCATAAGATGAAGCGTAACGTCGATAAAAAAAGGAAAACTAGTCGAATTTACAGAAAGGGAGATTTAGTTCTTTGGCGGCAAGCACCCACATGTAGTGTAACAAGAGTGAGCACTAAGCTTGATGATATTTACTCTGGCCCATAATATATAATTACTAAGGTGTGGGTAATAACATATACAGAATCCTCAGTATCAAGGGGTTCCGAGGCTACAAGGCCTTTACTAGCCTGGTTGCATCGGACTCTTGAGGCCCTATCACAAAATCACAGTACCCTATATCATACAGTGCCAGTAGCTCTGATGACCAGCTTGAAACCGAAGATCTCATTGACCTACTTGAAAGCTAACCACGTGCTTTTCCATTGCGGGAGCAATGATTGTTTCAGGACGGCCGACTGTTACGCGCCCCACCGCCTCAGCCAATCGCAAGCCAGCTAAAGCCAGCCAATCAGAGCCAAGCACGTGTTGCCATGTGACAGCCAGCCCAAGCCAGCCAATCAGAGCCAAGCCAAGCTAGCGCCTTACTATCGGAGAAACTATAAAATGCCGCGCCATCTCATATTTAGATCACTTCTCTGTTTTACTGTTTCTAAGACGGAACTCTGCCCTATTGTAAATCGAAATTAAATCAGTGTGATTCTGCAACGTCTACTTTTTATTTTATCCCGTTACACGAGCTATTTATAATCTTAAAATAAGAGACTCTTTGAGAGAAAAATTTAAAGAAATCGATATAATGACAGTTGCGTCACAATATATTTACGAGAATGTAATATATGTCCATAAAAACATTCATTTATTTTGTAAAAACAGTGATATTCATTCAGTGAATACTAGGCAAAAGAATATGTTAGCGTTACCAAATACTAGGCTCAAAAAAATTAATAATTCTTTCAAAGGCCTTTGTGTACGTTTCTACAATAAAATACCAAATAATATTGAAGCACTTAGCTTGAATAAATTCAAAGTTACAATCAAGGGCGTACTTATGAAAAAAGCATATTATAAAGTGTCTGATTACATGACAGACAAAACTGCTTGGAATTGACAAACAATGTGATAATTGACGATCAATGTGTATTAACACTTTGTGATAATTATTGGGATAAATATCATTCACTTGAGTAACTGTTCCACTCACTCCGACAGGCATTTCTAAATTATTTTTATGAAATAAAACTGTTTGTGAAATATACTTAATCTTTGTAATGTTGGCAATTTAAAAGAGGAGAAAAAAAATTACAAGATCTTCCGAGTTTCTTGCCTAATTATCTCGAGAAGGCTCTCCCAATTTCCGAATAGGTGTAGAGTCAACTTTTTTTTTTTCATTTTACTTGTATTTGCATACATCGTAATTATGGTTGGGGTGTATGTACATACAAGGATTAAATAATTAGTAAATTAGATTCTTGTTTAATAAGATTTTTATGTTTTGTTTGACGTCAATAAGTGCCTGTAAAGGTGTATATTGAATAAAGATTTTTGAGTTTGAGTTTGAGTAGAGTATTATGATAAAAGTAGCAATAGTATACAAACTTTTAGATCTTATGAACAGAATGTCGAGCATACCTCAGGGGAGTATTTTAGGATGTCTGCTGTTCCTAATTTATATAAATGATATGGTAGAATGTATTAATAAACAATGTATACTGTATGCTGATGACATCACAGTTATATTTCCATGTGTCAGTGTCCAAGATCTGCAAGTACAGTTTCATAGCACACTAGAACATAATATAGAATGGTTACAAGATCACAATTTAGAAATTAATATATCGAAAACAAAACTGATGCAATTTAAACCCAGACAAAAACAACCAATAGGTACATACATTAGATATAACGACTATAAAATAGAAATTGAAACCTCATGCTCTTTGCTAGGAATAGAAGTTGATACAAATGTTGATTGGAAAGCACATATTTGAAAAAATTGCCGCAAAACTCTCGAAATTTACATACGCTTTGTATGAATTAAAAAATGTACCGACTTAAAAGCTGCTATAAGTGCTTACTATGCTTACGCTAATGCATGGCTGAACTACGGGGTCATCCTCTGGGGTAACAGCACTCATTTACAGCAATTGTTTGTTATACAAAAACGATGTATCAGAATACTTGTAAATATTGATGATAGGGAAAGTTGCAGACCTCATTTTGTTAAGCTTAGAATACTATCACTCACGTCACTATATATATTTGAAATATGTAAACTTGTCAGAAAAAAAGCATATGTACCTATGCACAAGCAAAAGATTTTTACCATCAACCACGTAATTTAAGACATAAAAATATACTGGCTCTACCATTCGCTAAACTACATATGGTGAGCTCAGGAACTTATCACATGTCAGTAAAGATATACACTCATTTGCAAAAAAAACGGGCGGTTTTGATTTTCATTCATCTTTAAAAAGATACAATACAAAAAAGGTTTCAATCGTTTGTACACGTTACTGGCCGGTTTTAAAAATGCCGTGGTATTTAAAAAAGTACGTTCTAAATTCAAATTTTCATTTGATGCTCATTTTTACAGAAAACCCCTTTTTATCCTACATTTTTGGCGCGAAGTTCCAGGAGTTAACATCAACTTTCATAACTTTTATTCAATTTTCATCGATTAATTTCATATCCTTGACTGTCAAAGCTTTATTTATTGCTGTTTGGCTGTATCAAAAATGGTAGATAAAGTGGTAAAAACTACCAAAATTATCGCGCTGCTTGAAGAGGGTTGCAGCCAATGTTTCGTGGCTAGGAGGCTAAATGTTAGTCGCTCGACGGTCCAAAGGACCTGGCAGCGATATCAGGAGACTGGTTCCCTCGAGAGAAGGCCTGGTTCTGGAAGAAAACCATGTACCCAACCACGGGATGATCGTTTTCTTGTGAGTCGCGCATTGAGAAATCGCAAATCTTCGTATGTGGATCTTAAGAACAACCTCTTAAGAAGTAAGAAATGTGCATATTAGTCTATGGACGGTCAGGAGGAGGCTTCTCGCTGCCAATATACGCAGTCACCGCCCGGCCCGCGGCCCCAAATTACTCCGTGAGCACCGAGTTCACAGGCTTAGGTTCGCTAGAAATTGTGAATCATGGACTCAAAAAGATTGGAATAGGGTTTTGTTCTGTGATGAAGCCGGGATATCTCTGTTCGGTGAAGATCGACGTCGGCGAGTGCTAAGAAGACAAGGAGAACGCTTTGCAGAGGCATGTTTCGAAGAAATCACACCTTATGGTGGGGGCTCTGTTATGTTTTGGGCAGGAATAAATTCAATGGATCGTACAGAGTTAGTCTTCATTGAAAACGGCTCACTGACTGGGCATCGATACATAACTGGAAGTTCTAATTCCTCATGCACAACCCGCATTGGCCGCTCTAGGTGAAGACTTGATTTTTATGGACGACAATGCTCGCGCCCACCGATCTCGCGATGTTACAGCGTATGTGCAAGAGGTCGGCATTCGTCGTTTGGATTGGCCAGCTCGAAGTCCCGACCTCAATCCCATAGAGCATGTCTGGGACGTTCTGAAACGGCGTGTGAGATCAGTACAACCAGCTCCGCAGACCATCAGAGAGCTGAAGAATGTGATTACTGCGGAGTGGGAACGTATTCCGCAAGCAAGTATCCGGGATATACTCGCTAGCATGCCCAGACGAATTCAAGCTGTGATTTTAGCTAGAGGGGGTCACACTCGATACTAAACATTTATCTGCTTTTACTTTATTAAAAAAAAAAACAAACAAAAAAACTTTTTTATTTTTACTTCATGAGCATTTTCAAAATCAAAATTTTATGAAATACTGATGAAAACGATTATTTTCTTATTAATTTACCAAATTGTGAGGATAAAACTACCTATAATTATCAAACAAAGCAATATTAACATTTGAATTGGTTCATTGCTTAGGTGCCCGTTTTTTTTTGCAAATGAGTTTATAATAAAATACCTAAAGATATCCAAGAACTGCAAAAAGATACAGAGTTTATTAATAAGTTAAAAGAATATTTAATAGAAAAATGTTATTACTCATTAAAATAATTTTTTGATGTTTAAAGTTTATTAAGTAGGTACTTAAATTAAGTCTAAAATATCAAATAATATTTTATGTTTATAGTTTATATTTAAAAATACTTTTTTTACATACATAAGATTATTATTTTGTTTAAATTGCGATGCCCTTACAGTACAGGGTCATGTTTATGGGACATTTCTTTTATGTAACATCTGTTAGTTATACCAACATGTGGCAATAAATGATATGACTATGACTAAAGTAGTACCTAATGGATTTAAAGTTCCTTTCAAAAATGACAGCTCTAGTTACCAACCGTAGTTAGAGAATAGGCCTGCAGTATTGCTTTTTCTCGAGAGCTTCTCTTATTTTATTGACGACACGGTGGACTTGTTCTATAGTGGAATGGCCAATTCTGAAACCAAACTGATGTTGAGGGATGAGATCTTTTTCGGAAAGTATTCGAGTTAGCCTTCGTAGGATGATCCTCTCAAATAGTTTCGATGTAATAAACTAATTGGCCTGTAAGACGGCACGGGATGTGGGGGTTTGCCCGGCTTTGGAATCATGATGATCTCTGATATTTTCCATATCAATGGATCATACCCAGTCCTAATTATGCTATTAATAAGATGTGTTATACCGATTATAGCTTTTCTATGAAGTTCTCGCAGAATTTCGGCTGTTATTAGGCAGAAACAGGGAGCCTTGTTTAACTCTAGGCCTTTTATTTCTCCTCGGATTTTTCTAGGTGAGCAGCTTTGCATTGGGGGAGATAGTTGTAGATCAGTTTCCATATATTCTTGTATTTCTCTTTCGGTTTCTGCATTACCGTCACTTGGAGCAAAGGCTTCATAAAGGAATTGTCCAAACGCCTCAGCCCGTTCTTTGTCCATTCTAGCCCAAGTGTTGTCGTTCATTTTGATAGGATATTGTGCTACCTGCGGGCCGCCCTACTATTTTTTACCGTGTTCCACAGTGAGTACTCATTTTTAGCTTGTGGATTAAGGTTAGCTAATTTGTTCTGCAGAGTTTCCTCTTCAATATCTTTAAGGTATGTACTGTTTAAGGTCAGCGGCTGGTTTGTTGAATGCTCTTTTATTTTCGGAATGTCGACTGTTATGCTACACTCTTCTTAATCGCCTCTTTTCCAGTATCTTTGTTTTTATATCCTTGGGTACGTTCTTACTACCTCGTTTTTGGGTGGTAAGCGGTGTGCATTTCCACGCAGCTGTTTGTATAAGGTTTCTTAAGGCGCATAGTGCTCCCAATGACCTTGCGTCGATCGTCCCGCACTGATTACATAGGAGTGAGTGAGTGAGAGTGAGGGGAATATTCAAGCAAACCTTTACGCGTAAGATGAATTATTTAAATAAAAAATTAATAAAGGCGAATAAGAAAAATCTAAAAAGACCATCCCCTAGAATATTGTTCACTTTATTTATTGAAATCGAAAGTATGTGATTTAACCTAATATTTACGAAGCGATTAGGTTTTTAGTTTTAAAATCGAGGCATGTTTGGGTCACATTTTAACCAAGTTTTAATTAATTTATCAAAAAATTAAAAAGACCATCCTCTAAAGAATGCGTTGAATAATAACATATCCTTTTTAAAGATTTTTTTATTCAATATTTATGGAGAGAACCGGTTTTTTCTGCAGTGATTTTTTATAATTTACGTTACTATGCGCCTTAAAGTTAGGGCATATTTTTCGATGTCATCTTTCGTTTTAAGTGACACTTTTTACCGATGTATTAACAGTTTTTATCGATGTATTCTCTGAATGCATCCCAATCCGTTTTATAAGTGCAAAGTCGCTCTTTAACTGGCCTTTCAATTAAGGTGGTACTTATTGTGGCTATCACCGGTGTGTGGTCTGAACTGACTGAAGTCTCTACTCTTAAATAAAGGTTTGACAATCCTTTGTACACAAAAAATCGGGTGTCTTATTTGGGTCTGTAGGCCAGTACGAAGGTTCGCCTGTACTCAGTACATATAATTTATTTTTATCTACACTTCTTTTCATTTCTCGGCCTCTAGGTTAGAGTTAGTCGGGATCCCCAGCAAACCTTTTTGGCCTTCCAGTCGCCTCCACATATCAATCTGTTTCCAAGGGTTTTAAAGTAATTTGTAAATTCTTCTTCCTCAATGGTGTGCCTTGGGGGGCAATATACAGCTGATAATTTTATAGGTCCCCGTTTATCTCGCACTATTACTGTAGTAGCTTGTATTAGCTCTGTTTTATATTCCTGAAGTATCTCGTGTTTGATGTGGTTTTTGATAATTACAGCCGTACCTGCATGAGCAGTTCCGTCCGGATGGTATGTCGAGTATATGCTGTAATTTCTTATTGTTGTGTTGTGATTTGGTGTTAAGTGTGCCTCCGATACAAGGAGTACATCAATATTTTCATGTTCTAATAAGGTTTGTATATCATATTTGTGTTTAATCAACCCATTTGTGTTCCATGTTACTACTTTCAGAGTAGCCATTTCAATGTACAAGTTTGCGGATTACTGTTGTGAGAAGGCTCATCGTGGTTGACATTTGATCCAGTAGTTTGTCCAGCTTTACAGCTTCTTGTGTGAGTAGCATTTCTAAGTTACTATTGTTTGTTGTAGGTTGCGTTTTCGTAGCCCCTGCATAGGATTTATTAAAAATTTGGTATTGTTGAGCTGGTTCTGTAGTGATACTTGGTTGGCCTGCGTTATTTGGTTTATTTTGTGTTGCGCTGTGATTTGTAGGTACCTTTGTTGGCTTTTGTTTACCCATTTTTCTAGATAGTATTTCTTTGTACACGGCACACCCTTTGTAATTAGCGGGGTGTGCTCCTTCACATAGCGCACAGGTGGTGGGGGTGTTCCGGTCCTTTTTAGGGCAATCTGATGTTTTGTGATCTTGTGCACACTTTACGCAGGGATAGGGCCGCATGCAGTAATTTTTAGAATGCCCGTATTGTTGTTTCTTTTTTTAGGCTTTTTAATTATAACTAGGTATTTGGTTACAGATGGATTTTATGGATTTGGTAGCATTGTTGTTTGGGCCAGCAACAAGATTTATAAAGAATATCGATGTTGGTACTTTTTCTGGGCCATACTTTACATTCATAATTTCACCTTGTAGTTTGTTTTCAGATTTTTCCAAATTCGTCTATGGTAGCAGTGTGCGGGGTTGAGTGATGGAGCTTTTTTATTACTAGACGGCAGCAACGTTGGTCCTTTCTATTAAAAGTATGACCTATGAGTCCATTTTCTCGGACTACGGTGATGATTTTTTTGTATGCTTCGATGTCTAGGGAATTTATTCTTAGTTGATTTTTATTTATGATTTTTAGAGAGAAATCATCTTTATCAGCAACAGTGTTAAGTAATTCACTTAGTTTATTTACGTCTTCGATTCCGTATAAGAAAATCGGTGGAGGTTTGTTTGGGTATTTCTCTTTGTTTTTTTGGGACTTTGTTGGGACTCTGTGCCATTCAGGAGGACAAGGTGTGTTATCCATGTTATTTGTTGGAGTCTGACTTTTCTGTCCTTTTGTTGAGGGTATTGTGTTGGTAGCTTCAAGCTGTGGTTCATTTCCAAGGGATTGACTTCTTGGTCTACTCATAAACAAACTGGGGTGGAAAGCTTGTTGAACGAATCGTTTTCCAGAAACATTCACTGACGCAGACGCCTGGTTACCCACATCCACGTAGTGGATGGTGCGCCACGTGGTCCACGTAGCGCCGGGGGTTAGCCGGATCGCATGACATATCGCATTCCTCATTATAAGACTTTTCTATGATTAAAAAAAGGGGGTTGGGAGATTTTTACAGCAGCACTTTCCCACGGCACTACCGTTGCTCTTTTTGGGGTTATTTAGTCCTCAAGGTCTACAAAGGCCTGATGACAGGTTATTTACCGCCGCCTGTTGCTCGGCGTTGGCCATCGCTGGTTGAACCCTAAGCAGTTACTCGTTTGGCACCACCCAGGGGGCACGTGTAGGGTGGGTGAAAAGATGGTAAGTCCTACGGACGCTAGTAACTTCACCCCCCCCCCCCCCCCCCCAAACAAAACAAATCGTTTAAGAGCTCCTAAATATGACAGCATTATTTTTGTCGTCGTAATAATGTCATTTTAAAGTTTATTCTAATTAAACTTTAAAATAAACTTGAAATGTTTAGTTAGCTAAACACTCTTTTAAGAGGATTTTTTTTTTTTTTTTTTTTTTATAAAGTTCTTTATTCAAAATAACAATAAAACTTACAAAACAGACACAGTCTATTAATTGTAAGAACAATAAAATAATATGACTTTCAGGTTAACAGCACCTATTTTAGTCTTTTAACAACAAAAAGTTGAAAATCTAGACATTTTAAAACACAACATTTGATATATATATACATAAGTAATATTACGGACAAACCTTTATTGCGAGGTAGTGCGTCTTTTGTACTAGATTCACTTTTAAATCCACGATATTTGTCAACACTTTATGTTTCTTCAAGACGTATTTAGACTTCAACACAGAACATTAACAACAAAATGCACAAGATCATCCTTAGATAATTACATAACACAATAAAAACAAAGTTATGTAAAATAAAAATTACTTCGATTTATCAGGTTATAGAAGGTAAACATGCATGAACCACAATTTCTATGAATGGATTAACTAGTAACTACCCGTATTTATACGATTAAAATTGACATACCGTATGACTGTGAAGAGGATTGTGAAGCTGTAAATTTTCATACAAAAAGCGATAACGCTTTTCTCCCTCTAAACATAGCCCAATTTTCATAATTTTTGGAAATCTTGTAGATATAATGAAAAACTAGGTTTGTACGTTTTGATTTTGAAGAAATATTGCTCAGAATATAAGTTATTAGCATCTAAATATCTATATTTTCGACTTAAAAACTACCTTGAGAATTTTTGTCTTTTTTTGACTAAATTATACTGAATTACAAAAAAAGCAAAACGTACAAACATAAGTCGGAACTATTAATCTTCACAAATACCTTATACATGAAAAAGTAAATATCTTTTTGAATACATTTATTGATTTTAGTGTTTTATTTTAAAGATTTTATTTCAATACAAATTTCCTTATTTAAGGGTTAGCAGCCTGTAGCCTGTTAACTTTACTGTAAATTCCCAAAACCAAAAAAGGAAAAAAATGTAAGTATGTAAGTAGTTGTTTGTTATAATAAATATGTGCCATAAAGAAACCAACTCAAAATAAATTCGTATTTTGTTTCTTGTGATAGGTATTTGTTATGCAATGTATGAAGTTGGAGCAGCTAAAAACGTGTAATAGACTATGCAAGTAGCGTTATTTTTAATATTATTTTATTTGAATTTTATTCCTCTAAAGCTGGGCTCTAAGGTTTTACTCGCCTTATGGAATCTACGATTGTATAAAAAATACAAACGACAAAGTACCTAAATAATATACGAGTATGTAT
The DNA here is from genome assembly GCA_963935595.1 of Schoenobius gigantellus. Lineage (NCBI taxonomy): Eukaryota > Metazoa > Arthropoda > Insecta > Lepidoptera > Crambidae > Schoenobius > Schoenobius gigantellus. The sequence goes on along the minus strand of OZ012544.1, from coordinate 11,877,367 downwards.
GGTAGGCAGGGTAGGCATATATGGGAAGAAGGCACCCTTCGTACGGTATTGAAGTTTTTTTTTCATTTTAACTATAAAATTTAAAGCAGCTGATTACATATACTAATATGTATTTTTTAACCGACTTCAAAAAAGGAGTTTCTCAATTCGATGCGTATGTTTTTTTTGTGTATGTTACGCGATTACGCCGCCAATTGCAGACCGATTTTCAAAATTCTTTTTGTATTCTCAAGATTATACTCCAATGGTGGTCCCACGGTTACCAAAGTTAGGATCTGATGATGGGATCCCATAAAAATGGAGGGAAATCCTTAAATTTTTGGGTGCGTCCAACGTGTTTTTTTTTATAAAATCGTCGCCCCACACTAGGATTTTCTCCTGTGTCGTGGGTGCAGTTACAAACATAGAATATCACATGCACATACGCCCAGACCGGAACAAATTTTACAAAAATAAAACTGACTTCAAAAACACTGAAAAGTTAAAAATAGTGTAAGAATAGGTACAGACAACATTACATTTCTATATTGAAGTCGGTGCCAAAAGATGATCTCCTAGAAAGTCTTAAAATTTGGCACCGTCTTCAGTAATGATGTGTGATGTTGTCTGTACCTATTCTTATATTATTTCTAACTTTTCAGTATTTTTGTAGTCCGGACGAACCTGACGAATCGAACCCCGCCGGACGGACCTCCCGATCAACATCCGGTGGCCTCAACCACTAGACCACGGAGGTGGTAAAAATTAGAATTCTAAGACTATTAGTATAACTACCCAAGATTAGTGTATAAAAATGAGAGGTATTTTTTATTTGATGCATAATTTTTACTTTATATTTTTTAAATCCCTGCTCCTATTTAGTTTGTATGTAAAAGTATTAATTTATCTATCTAAAATAATAGATTTTTTGTTATTTATTTTTAAGAGGTCTGTTCTTGTTTAAACAATTGTAAATGTCATTTTATGTTTAGTGTTTATTTTTTTCATAAAAGGATCCATTATTGATTCACATCTCAAATGAAAATCATTTTAATTCAGTATAACACTCATCTTACAAAAAGTCATTTTCTTTAGACAGGTAAATGTACGATAGATAAGTACTTTCATAACAAATAACAGCTCAGTCCTATAAAGTAGGACTTGGTAGGGATACCAAGTAAGTGCCTACACTATAAATTTCAAAGGAATACCGAAATAATTTACGAAACTTATCTACTAAAATATTATAAAGAAAGAAGATTTGTATTTTTGTTTGTAATGAATAAACTCAAAAACTAGCTCACTGGGAAGTCTCGGCGTAATTATTGTTAAAATGATTTTTAGAAATAAAGCTTTTTTTATTTATTATATTTTTTATTTTTAAAAACTACTAGGCTGATTTAAAAAAAAATTTGACTAATAGAATGCTACATTATCACTGAGTAATATAAGGTTATAAAATGATTTTTCTTACGGAAAAACAAAATTCCCTTACGAAAAACGAAAATAACGAAAGCAAAGTTGCGAGCGGAAAGGCAGTCTTCTATCTGGCCCACGCCAGGCGTGGCGTGGCGTGGGCCAGATAGAAAAGGCGCGGGCGAGGCGCACCTGTGGCGCGCCATCGGCGCACCGCTTCTATCTGTTTTGTGCCCGTCCGTTTTCATACAATTAGTATGAAAGATCATTCGACAAGCTTCCAGATGGCGCGCTACGGTTGCAACGACGGGCGCGCGGGGCGCGCCGGCCGTCGCACTGCTGGCGCGCAGCCGCGTACCTCAGTCTATAGTGAGTTTTGCGCGGGACCGGAAGTTTCTTCTCCTTCTTCTTCTCCTTTGCAAATTGGCGAGTTGCACCAGGGCTAACATGTCTTCGCCGTCAGAGGAAGACATGTTATTCGATCAAAATCAAACTCTTTAATGGCACCAACGAACTAACTCGCTGGCGCACCGTAGCATACAAGCGCTGTTCGCGCCCACGGGCGCGCCTGCAGCGCGCTGCGAGTGCGAGTTGTGTGCGTGAGAATTTGCGCGTGTTGTATTTGTGGTGTAAACGCCAGACGGGAGGCCGGGCGGTGTGAAACAGATAGCATTTTAGAAAATACCTACTCGCGCCGCGCACGATTACTTCACAATCCTCTTAACTTCGGTGTTAGATCATGGCAAAGAAATAATGGAAAAGAAAAAAAAATAGGCATTGCAATACAAGAATACAATAATATACGCATAAAATACCTAAAAATATGAGTTTTTATGTTTAAGAATAAGGCCCAAAAAAAGCTATGGAGCTAAACACATTATTTTAAAGCATTGTAAAAAGAGATGAAAATTGGCAACACTGTATCTAAATCGTGGCGTGTCGTGATTACACTATCCTAAATTGTTGTCAATTTAGGTAGTAGAGCGATTGGGACCCTCCGTGCTTCCTAAATCGTATCCAATCTGTTCTAACTGCGATTACACCTTCCTGTTTCCTAATTAGGATCTGGATCTCTTAAAATTTAATAGTGTAATCGGTGCTTTAAACGAAAGTGAGTATGTATGCTGAGCGTTGGTTGAGCGAGCACAGCTAGGGCATGGATACCGGTATACCGGTATACCGAAATACCGGTATACCGATAAATTTTTTCGGTATTTTGATACCGGTATTTGAGGATAAAATACCGTTATTTCGGTATTTGAAAAAAATATATTTATTTTCGCAAGGGTGTTTAAAGACTATGCGGAACGCTCGATTTCTATGGTTCATAGTAATGATACTGCTTTTCATATGACAATCATGAAAAATCTCAACTATGGAAAATCATTACAAAATCAACTACGCAAGACACTGCATGCATATAGCTTGTATTTAGGTTGTATTTAATCATACTTTCAGTTGTTTGTCTAATGAATTACTTCTACAAATAAATTGCTGTCGACACTCGTGCACGTACGGACACAATACGGCAGAAACAATACGTAAGCGCTCTGCTCTGAAGCGGCAATCACACCAACCAACATCATATATCTCTCATACATTGGGCTAGTGCACGGCCACGCTGCACCCCTCCCTCAGTTCTGCTGTTTTCATTGAGAACATGTGCCGGTATATAGTGAGCTTCTTATCATGAGAATACTTTAACAATAATTTTGGAGTCCATTTAAGTGTGAAAACATCGTCACCACGCACATTGTGTGAGTAGTGTTGTGTTTGTGTCCTGTACAAGTGCAAACAAATAAGCTGAGTAAGTACTTTAACTTTTCAGCGACACAAGAGAGATATTCGAAATTATTGTTAAATAAAAATAAGACTGATTTTAATACCTATTTGATTGTGATATTTATGCCAATCATCATCATCATCATTTATGCCAATGAAACAATATAAATAATTCTAAGACCATACCGTATTTTCTTTACTATTCTTCCTCCTCCTTGAGTCGTATTCCTCGGTATTGAGGGTCGTGACCTCCCTTTGTATCACTTTCTCACGTACGGTCTTTCTCCATCTGTTTCTGTCTCCGGCTGCGTGGAGGGCGTTGTGGATTGTGGAGTCAAGAGCGATGCGGATCTGGTCAGACCAACGCATTGGGCTGCGTCCACGAGGCCTTTTCCTATCAACTTTGCCGGTCACGATGAGCTTCTCGAGGTTGTCACCCTAGAATACTTCGGTCACATTGCAAGGAAAGATCCTTGCAATGTGACCGAAGTATTCTAGGATTCTGCGTAGATACTTAGATGACAGCCGCGAGGAGATTTTGAGTTCTCGTAATATGGAGGCGTTAGCCCGAAATGCTGTCCACGAAATACGGAGTATTTTTCTCCAGCACCACATCTCAAAGGCTGACGCCTTGCCGATGTGTTTGCCATCTGTAGCTTTCAGTATCCACGTCTCAGCGCCATATGAAAAGACCGAGAAGGTTAGAGTCCTTACCAGTTTGGTTTTAGTTTTTACGGAAATGTTGCGATCTCTCCAGATTTTTTCAAGCTGAGACATGGCGCTTTTGCCCATGCCGATTCTCCTGCGCACCCCCTTTTCGCACGAGCCATCGTGACTGATATTAGAACCCAGGTAGATGAAGTTGCCCACTATTTCTAGGTCCAGCGCGCCTCGATTCGTCCGGTGTTGGAGGAGTGAGTTGGGCGCCGGCAGGACAGCTTCACGTTCCACATGGTGCAGGTACTGACCGGGCATGGCTGCTTCGGTCACTACCTGCACCGGGTCGCCCGTCGAGAGGACACGCCGCGGTGTTACCACTGCGACGCTCCCGACGACACCGCCGAGCACACCCTGTTGATGTGCCCGGCCTGGCGACCCCAGCGCAGCGAGCTTAACGCTGTGCTGGGAGGCGGAGACCTCTCGCTGCCGAGCATGGTCGTGGCCATGCTCCGCGGCGAGGTGGAATGCGAGGCTGTCTCCTCCTTCTGCGACGACGTCATCTCACAGAAGGAGGCTGCGGAGAGGGAGCGGGAGGAAGATACCCAAGCCGCTCCCCTCCGCCGCAGACGGATAGGCAGGCGAAGGCGGGCATTCGCACAAGCAATACCCATCTAATGAACCTGCCGTGAAGGCCGGCGTGCAATCGATAGCCCCATCAACCTGGTTGGGCTTGCTCGGACGCGCTGGTAGTGGTAGTCGCAGTGATGACCCTGCCATTTGCGCCCACAAGGGCAGGGAGAACACCGAGGGGTTTTAGTGGGTCGGCCTGGCACTCTGCCGGGCTAACCCCACACACGCCCGCCGTCTTGCCAACTGCGGGTACGGTGCGATTGAGCATTTCCCCCCGGAAAAAAGGTTCAGCACGCATGTGAGTTCTAACTTCCCAGATCTATCTACCACCATGATCTTGGTTTTGGACCTGTTTATGGAAGATCCCATCTCCTCGCTAATCCGCTCCATTCGGCCTAGAAGTGCAGACACTTCCGACTCATTTGCTGCAAGGAGGGTAGTGTCATCAGCGTAGCGAAAGTTGGTGATTTTCAGGCCACCAACTGTGATGCCACCCTCCCAATTCTCGCAGGTTCGTCTCATTATGTATTTTTCATAGGCGTTGAATAGAATGGGCGACAAAATACATCCCTGGCGTACTCCTTGGTGAAATTTAAAGGGTTTTGAGGTTATTTTATCGACTCTTACGACTCCCTGGCTTGAACCATACAAGGTGCGAAATAGAGATGATTTGGTAATCCAAGTTCTTGTAGGAGCCTCCATAAGCAAACCCAGTTGATATATTATTAGTATTCTTAATCCTGTTTATTTTAATAACTCATTTTGTGGTTTCTAGGGAGATGATAAATATTTTCAATGTTTCTGGCATAAAGCGTGGAAAACTGCTTTAATCTCTCTCCCCAAACAAGACTTACCAATCGTTATTGGAATCATTTAAATAGTAATTAACAGTATTCAAACAAATACCGAAAATATACCGAAATTCGGTATACCGGTGTTTGAAATTTCAATACCGGTATCAATATCGGTATAAAAATCATTCCGGTATTCCATGCCCTAAGCACAGCATACTAACCGTATTATGCCTATATTATTATTATTAATTTTATGTCAATTTCATACACTCATATTTTGTTAGTAGTTGTCACTTATCCTAAATGTTAGTAATAATTCATTTTTTGTGTAATTCACAACATTTATTTATGTAGACACAGTCTAATGCTGGAACTGGAAGGTGGCCATAGGAACTCCGCAATAAGACGACACAACCCCATCAAGTTTGGGCTCGTTTGATTCGTATTGACGAGTACTTTGGTCCTACATGGTAACCAGGGTCTGATGCGGGAGATGGAAGGTAGCCAAAGGAACTCCGCAATAAAACGACACAATCCCATCGAAATTTGGGCTCGTTTGATTCGTATTGACGAGTACTTTGGTCCTACATGGTAACCAGGGTCTGATGCTGGAGCTGGAAGGTAGCCAAAGAAACGCCGCAAGAAAACGACACAACCCCATCGAGTTTGGGCTCGTTTGATTCGTATTGACGAGTAATTTGGTCCTATATGGTAACCAGGGTCTGATGCTGGAGCTGGAAGGTAGCCAAAGGAACTCCGCAATAAAACGACACAATGCCATCAAGTTTGGGCTCGTTTGATTCGTATTGACGAGTACTTTGGTCCTACGTGGTAACCAGGGTCTGATGCTGGAACTGGAAGGTAGCCAAAGGAACTCCGCAATAAAATGACACAATCCCATCGAGTTTGGGCTCGTTTGATTTGTATTGACGAGTACTTTGGTCCTACATCGTAACCAGGGTCTGATGCTGGAGCTGGAAGGTAGCCAAAAGAACTCCGCAATAAAACGACACAACCCCATCAAGTTTGGGCTTGTTTGATTCGTATTGACGAGTACTTTGGTCCTATATGGTAACCAGGGTCTGATACTGGAACTGGAAGGTGGCCATAGGAACTCCGCAATCAAACAACGCAACCCCATCGAGTTTGGGCTCGTTGGAATTGTAGTGACGAGTACTTTAGTCCTATATGGTAACCAGGGTCTGTTGCTGGAGCTGGAAGTTAGCCAAAGGAACTCCGCAATAAAACGACACAATCCCATCGAGTTTCGGCTCGTTTGAGTTTCTATGGCCACCTCCCAACACCAGCATCAGACCCTGGTTACCATATAGGACTAAAGTATTGGACTTTGGAGTATTGGACTAAAGGTGACCCAAAACAAAACCATAACACACTTTTGGCATTTGTTAACAAAAGCAAACTCAGAAACAGTGTTGTTCGTGCCTTGTCCTTGTTGCACAAACACATTGATATATTTGAGTAACTTGATGAATGAGAATACCTTGATGATTCCAAAATACGTTTATTTGTACTTGTTTACAAATAGGTGGTGGAGTGCGCTTGGTCGCACGACTTCTTGCTAAGTGACGTTAGTTAACGTGCGATATACAAAATTATGCTGACCCGCATGAAATGGCAATGTGCGGTGCAATACCGTACAAGTGTCTTATCCATAAACTCGACTCGTTTGGCAGTAATGGTTGTGTAAAACGACCGATTGCCACTTAACCAGAGCTGCGTTCAGAACCTACGCTCGAGTGCACTCCGAGTGCACCCTGACAGCAACCGACCCGTTCAGAGCCTCGGGGTAAAAAACGCTCTGACAGGCGGTTAGTACACTCTGTGCCCGTTCAGAAGCTTCGAGTGATGCAACCAAACAACCGACTCAAGCGTAGGGTGAAAAACACTCTGACAGATTTTATGTCAAAGTCGATGTCAAAAATAAGCTAATTATTTATTATTTTATTAAATAACACTACTTTGCACTCTTTTTTTAGTGTAATACAAGGGAAATATAGTGATTTCTATGTGTTGTAATTATTTTTAAGCAGAAAAATGGATATTGACTGTTAATTTCATAGTAAGGATTAGTAATATTTTGCCCATTGCTTGATCTTGATCGGCAAGATACAAACTAAAAAAAAAGATAGCAACCGATCCGTTCTGAACCTCGGAGCGAGTGTGAAAATCACTCTCGGTTGCATTACTCTGACCCTCGGAACGCAACTCAAGAAGTGAAGTGAAGTGAAGTGATGTCGGACGATGCCGCCGGCAGCGTGGGAACTTACGCTGTCACTCGCAAATGTATAAGGGTTGTCAAAAAAGAACAATAATTTAAATGCGATTATCAGTAATTTATTTACAAGAAGTACCCATATTCCTAACTACATTTACATATGTTAGGTATGTTAGGTAGCTATGTCAGGTAAGTTATCGGTGCTCGTAGGTGAATTAAAGTACAGACACCGAATAGGTACCTACCTAAGTTCGCCATATTTTAAAGGTATAAAAATGTCTACAAAGTAAAAAAAATGCATTAAACTTTTTTGTCGTCTCTTACGACATCCACGAGAAGATACCTATTACCTAGGTAGCGGCGATACATGTATTATAGAGTTTATTCATAGTTCAGAATTAACTATAACCTGTATTTTAAATTACACTAAACAATTTTAGTCGTTTTTTTCGACATCCACGGGAACCTAGCGGCGACACATTTATTCTAGAGTTTATTCAAATAATAGTAGAGAATTAACTAGGAAGTATTTATTATTATTGCACTAAACTCTCATAGTGCATAGAAGCAGAATGTAATTTTTTAAATCTTGAAGTTATGCTTTAACCTTTTGACTAGTATAATACGAAGGATATAAATGGTGTATACAAAAAATAAAAACTGACTTCGAAAACACGGAAAAGTTAAAAATAATATAAGAATAGGTACTGACAACATCACACTTCTAATGTTGAAGTCGGTGCCAAACGATGATCTCATAGAAAGTCTTAAAATTTGTCACCGACTTCAATATAAAAGTGTGATGTTGTCTGTACCTATTGTAATATTATTTTTAACTTTTAAGTGTTTTTGATGTCGGTGTTTATTTTTTGTAATATATTTTTTATTTTTAACTTTTTAGTGAATGAAATCTTTTTAGTGAAAGAAACCCTAAATTAGCGTTTCCCTCGATTTTCATAGGATCCCACTATCAGATCCTGACTTTGGTGATCCTTTGGTGATCCCTTGGAGTATACTCTATCGAATAAAGAAAGAATTTTGAAAATCGGTTCACAATTGGCGGCGTAATCGCGTAACATACACACAAAAAAATATATGAATAAAACATACGCATCGAATTGAGAACCTCCTCCTTTTCTGAAGTCGGTTAAACATAAATAATAGTATTAGACGATACCAATTTGGTTAAGTAATAATAAGAAATTATAGGAATAAATATACCTCGCGTCGCGGGGAAATCTATGGAATCTTAATTCCTTATTGTATTTTGCGGTCGAGAAACATCCGTATACAGAACAAGTGTGCATCATTATAAATATTGTAATAAACAATTCACGTAAAAAACCAATGCAAATTTCGCTCGCGTATCACACAGTCACACACAGTCGTTTCCTTTAACCCTCAGCGTTCGAGTAAACAAACTCGGCGCGTTTGTAGGCGACGGATCGCGCCGCCCACTGCCCCGTGAGTTCCCCGCCGTTGCTCTGCGCAAACACGTTCGTTTCGTAACTGTATGATTGTTTGTTTTTCGCGTCAGTCTAGATGTAAAACTGTGGCGTCACTCCAATGGTTTTATGCCAACTAGATTTGCCCATTCACTGGCGTCACTCCGGCTCTTCAGTTTTCGACCGGCCGGGCTATTTAAAGAACGTGTACTACCTATTTGTGTCGAGAAAAAAGTGGATTCTGATTCTAAACAAACATTAATTCTTACTGCGGTTACTCTTTGTTGCCAAATACTTACCAAAAAGCAAAAAAGAAAGCAATGGATGAAGGAATGACTTAAAAAAAGAAATCAATTAACTCACGTCAATTAAAATAGGAAGCAAAACCTATAAATTATTAATTAAGTATATATTTTATTATATTGTCTGTATACATAAGTTATATTATAAGTAGTGGATGAATGTCACCTCACTAAGGAAGCAATTCATCTAGAGCTTTTTGTCGATGCTGTTTTGTTTTATAATTTTTGTCCGATACTTTCCACAAACATTAAGAATTTTTATATTTTTCAATAAATTCTATCATTATGACACGTCTAGAGGACAGCGACGCCGTCATTGTATCAACAAAATACCATACACAGCAGCACAACACGCTAAATCACCGCGCGGCGCGGGCGCTGCGCACGAACTGACGCGATTGGCATGACGATCACACACTCACGTTCAGTTTGGCGCGACGCGCCGGGTTGGATTTATGGTAGCCCCGGAAATTTCGTGGAGCGTCGTCAGTTAAAACTCTGGAGTGATGATTCGAAACTCACGATCAAATTTTGGATGGACGTCAGTTCAACTGACGCGCAAAACTGATCGTCAATGTCCAGCTTTAGGGCCCACCATCCGCGCGAGCCCGAGCTAGTTTAAGCGTTTAGGTTATTTGTCTCCTGATATTTCCTTCGCCGTAGCAGCGTCGGACAAATGTACATAATGAAATTCGAAAAATGAAAAAACACATTGGTACATGGCAGGATGGAACCCTGGACCTCCTGATTAGAAAGCCAATGCCTAGTCCACAGCGTCACCAAAGCGCCTCTCGGATGACGGGCGGGAAAGCCGTTCCTTATCATCCTTTCCTTTCCCTATGTGTGAATTACTTCTGAGCGCGAGGGAACGACGACGTGTAGTACAGGGGCACTCGGTGAGAAAAACGAAAGCCGTCAAATCTTACATCTGGCATCCAGTAGCAAGTTGCCAAGTTGAGATACTTAAGTTCTCGCACGGGAAGTACGAGTAGACTCCATAGTCACATGGCTACCTGTTTAAGCCTGATATGGCCCTCCATCTTTATATTACTCATGTGAAGTCATGGGAAAACAAATCTCCTTAGATACTGCAGTTAATGTTACATGCTAGTGGCTGTTTCCTATCTTTAGGAAACAGCACAATCATCATATCAGCCATGATGCACTTACTGCTCATCTGGTTTTTACAAGAGGGTGCTTGGGTTCCATCAGGCTTTATCACTAGACTAACTGTGCCTGCAACTTTGTTCGCGTGGATGTCGGAAAACAACATCGTGATGTTATTATATAGCCTAAAACCTTTCTCGATAAATGGACTATCTAACACAAAAAGATTTTTTCAATTTGCATCAGTAGTTCCTGAGATTAGCGCGTTCAACCAAACAAACAAACAAAGTCTTTAGCTTTATAATATTAGATAGAATAGATGTATAGATAACATGCTGCTAAAAGAGCACTCAAAAATGTTAAGGAAGAAAATATAATGTCAAATGCAAATATTCACAGAACAACAAAGTGAATAAATATATAATTTATTACAGTCATATTAATATAAAATTAAATATCAATAATAACAAAAACTTCAAACTTGTTATCCTTAGGTTCATCTATGATTTGCATAGCAGAATATGTAATCGCTTTGACTTCTGACCCCTGTGGATGTTTTCCTATTTGAAACTCTTCCCCGTAGCACTGGCAAACTATTCTAAATTCTTCTGTATTAAATTCTGTGATAACTAATTTTTTGCATATCAGAAATGGCTCAACCGAAAAGAGGAAAAGTAATTCATCCAGGAAGTGGTACAACAACCCCATCATGTCATCCGCATTTGCTTCAATCGAGTGGACTTCTTTTATTTGTACATAATCCAGTTCTGTCATATAGCCGAACATGGCCATTCCACATTGTTCAAATGCTTCTATTAAAGTATCTCCCCACGCATGTAATCTGTTGAAAAAAAATTTAAATTATGCTCTGGTAAATTACTTCCCATTATTTAAGACTCAAGAGTGGGTACATAAAACTCAGACTATCGCAATTCAAATAGCATCGAGGACACTCAAAGGTGTTAGTGGATTTTCTTAATGTTGGCATTGGTGGCAATTCTGTTGGCACTAATTCGATTAAACTAAATTTAGTTTTAGTGCTATCAAATTGTGTTTTTAGTTAAAATTTTCGAACAAAAAACGGGATTTGACAGCACTAAAACTAAATTTAGTTTAGTCTATTCCAACAAATGCCAACATAATTGACACCATTATCACGCAGTGAATGCCTCTCTTCAACAGAGGAATTGGTTTCATAAACAAATAACATAGACTGAACACAGTTAGCAGTAAATAAATATTGCAGAAATTGTTATAGTTAAATATACAATGGTATTTAATTTTGTGTGCATAGTCTATTTACGAGTAGGTATATCTTATAAGTACTTGCATTTCATCATGTTTTTCAGGTGTTTATTAAAACTTTCTTTCTACACATACATGGTTCCTTTTTTATCACCCCTAAAAATTTTAGGGGTAGCTCGGTAGACGATGTACAATTCATATCAATAAAAAATAAATAAAAAAACATTTGGTTATTTTTGTATTAATAACATTAAATCATAGACAATGGTGGCAATTCTGTTGGTACTAATTCGATTAAACTAAACAAGATTTAGTTTAAGTGCTGTCAAATTGTTTTCAGTTAAAATTGGTGGCAATTCTGTTGGCACTAATTCGATTAAAATAAACTAAATTTAGTTTTAGTGCTGTCAAATTGTGTTTTCAGTTAAAATTCTCGAACAAAAAACACGATTTGATAGCACTAAAACTATTCCAACTAATGCTAAAAGAATTGACACCATTTTCGAACAAAAAACACTATTTGACAGCACTAAAACTAAATTTAGTTTATTCTATGCCAACAGAATTGACACCATTTTTCTTGTTTACTACAAGATATGGTAAGATTATGACTGAATTAAGCATTTACTACTACTGTTCGAAAATCTAAGCGCGCGCGCTAGATTCCCCTCCGGTTAAGTTAGTCGCATAACTATCTCGCGTATTGATAGGTCGCTGACAGTGCGCACGAGTGAAATGCGCCCGACTCGCGAATTTAATTATTAACTTAATTAAGTAATCAGGTGTCTTGGTAACCTAATTAGGGCCCTGTGTATGTGTAGTTGTTTGTCACGTCCACTGTGTTGTCAGCAAGTGTTCCAAAAAGATACTCAGGGTCCATGGCTGGGCTTTGACCACAAAGAAGCACTCCTCTCTCCACTGCTGTTCAGGTGCTGTATGGGACACTTGCTATAGTGAGTTTGTTTGTTTATTACTTAGGATAAGGTATTTCTAACGTGCGATTCTGGCTCCGTGTATCACGGACGTAAGTACAACCCGGAGTTTGGTTACGGTCAAGGGCGATGAGTTTTCCGCCCCCCAAACGACCGGCCATGTAAATACAAAACAACTACGGGCTTAGGAAAATGTAGATCAATCTACAACTCGTTTGAAATAAGAGTTATTATTGCACTAGACACTACAATAGCGAAAGACAAAGATAGTCGGCGCCGGCGGCGCTTGTTGCTTGCTGTTTACTTTTACGAAAGCGTTCAGAAATACGAGCGAAGTAATTGATCGGTTACCCTCAGTCACTCGGGTGTTTCTCGAGTGCTATCGGGTGAATATCATTCTACCCCGAGTTCAATTACTCGTGTTCAAAATACACAGACCTTACTCCGGTAGACCGTAGAATTTTACTTGTGGAGTGAAATTAAGTGTTTGGTGTACGCAAGTGTACCCACAAACGTGAGACTTGAAGCGACGTATCAAAACTGCATTTTGGGACGTTGAAACATCAACCAAAGTGACGTGTTGTTGTGGTCATGTGGTATCTCAAACAAAACAGTTTTAAAAGTGCACGTTTATGTATGAGTCAAGGAGGCCTCCCTTAGATTTAGAACTCTTTTGTTATTAGAACTAAAGTTGATTTAAATTATTTCTTAGGTAGGTATTTAAAGTTGGTTCCAATATTTTAATACGCCTAAACAACCCACCATAACCTCATTGACGTACACGTCAATGCATAACCTAAACAATCTAGTAGGTACTGTTTGTTTTCTTTAAGAACTTTGAGTACCTATCTTGTTTTGCTGGTCCTAAGCCCGTAAAGTAGGAAGGCGAACTTGTTATCAACTCAGTGATGATTTTGAAACGGCGACGTTGCCAGTTTGTGTTCATTCAATGTTTTGCCTACAAATTCATTCAGTGCCCATATCAGTGCAGTATTTTTTGAAGTTATTGAAATTATTCTACCGTGTCCTGAAGAGATCCTTAAATTATCTGGGGTGATAAAAAAGTAACCGTGTATATCAACATTTCTATAGGTTCTCAGTGAATGAAGCCATACCAAACTAAAATAAATTTTATGGTATAAGTCAATGAATAATTTTTAAATGAAGCCTATACTCGTATAGTTATTTCTGTAACTGGTTTCTCACTAGATGTCTAATGTAATACAATTTTAGTCTAATGAAATACAATTTTTATATCAATATACCATTTTCTTCACTAGTATGGAGTGATTCAATATATTAACATTAATACTGGTTAGTTCTTTAGTATCCTGCGGCAAGCGGAGGGGGGTGGGGGTTGGACGGAGATGGGAGAGACGAGGGGATGTCCCCCTTAAAGGAGGGAAGATACGAAAATTCATAGTTTTTGAAAAACATTTTTTTTAAATCCTGAGGTTAGGTCTATGGAAACTGCTTAAAACTTGTGCTAGTCTAAATTTATAGCCTGTAACAAAGACAACAATCAATAGAAATTGTAAAAATAAGACAAAACTGTGTTTGAGGTATCTGGAATTGGTTCTGAAGTCATAAAAAATAACCTAATTAACTGTGTTTCAAGTGCCCTAAGTCGGTTCTGGGTAGGGTTGCCAAATTTGGGGTGCGATGTCAGACAACCACCTCGTGGTGCACCCTGGGCAGCCCGGCAGATATTCGTTGCCGCGGGCTAAAAGTCTGACGTGAGGATGGCCGGGTTCAACCCGGCGGGCCACTTCTTGTGGCCACCCGCTTCATGCGGGGAAGGGCGAAGCCACACCTCTTCTTGTGGTAAGAAGAGGTGTGGCTTTCGCCGGAAGCCGGCTCCCGGAGGCTGCCTTCTATGGTAGCAGAGCAGAGGCGAGTTTCTCGCTATGGCGCTTCGCGCCTGTAGGGGATTTCTCCGAGCTTCACCTCACCCGCGCGGCGGTGGATCCAGTGGGGTCCACCGTCGGGCAACCCGTTACCCGCACTGAGCGGGCCGGGGGTCTGGTCTGGCGCACTGAGCGTCGGGCCGCGTGGAAGATAACCAGCATAAAAATTACCCCAACCCCAAGGTGGCGTCTCCATGCCGAGGGGGTGCATGGGTGGTGGGAGACCAGTCCCAAGCGGGGAAAGGCAGAGCATCCCAAAATGCACTTTATGGAATTCGGGGAAAAAACAAAATGTCCCCAGGGGGTATCAGTCCCCCCCATAGGACCGCGCAAGGCGGCTGCGGGCAGCCAGGCGTATCTGGGGCTGACTAAACCGAGTTCCACCCTTTCGAGTGATGTTAACGAATGCGAACCCGTTGAGAGCGGGCCACCACCGGTATCCGGGCCGGCTGGTGGAAATACCATCAATGCGACCGAGGCGGCAGGAGGAGAATTCCAACCCCCGACGGCGGTTCCCGGGTCGTCGAGGGGTAAGAATGTGACCGGACGCAAAGGAGAGAGAGGAAGAAGGATCGGGTTATCTGACGTAATGTTGGATTACGACGCGCCAGATATGTTCCCGATCTCCGGAGAGTCGGACTGTTTCTCTGAAACATCATCGTTGATGAGTACCGATAGCGGTACTAATGCCCCTTCCGCTCGCCGGAAGAGAGGTCGCGAAGAAGCCGGAGACAGCGATGATCCTTCTTATAAAGATGTTCCGCTGTCTTCCCTTTCACCACCAAAACCGAAGGGAAAAAGAGGGAGAGGCCGCCCGCCAACGGGTGAATACGTGGGCCTCGCCAAAGTGAAAGCAGAGTATCTCAGGATGGAGCGCCTGGAACTCCAACTCCAGGCCGAAAGGGAGCTCCCTTTCGGCCTGTGGGGCTAGCACGCAGGAGAATCGAAAATCGAATCGAAATCCGAATCGAGGAGTTTGTATGGCAATTTTATTAGCGCCACGGCGGTGAGTAGCAGAACTAATAAAATTGCCATACAAACTCCTCGATTCGATTTTCGATTCTCCTGCGTGCTAGCCCCACTGGAGTTGGAGTTCCAAGCGCTCGAGATGCCCAGGGAACCCCGCAATACTCGGAGTTGAGCGCCCGCATTTCCATCTGGGTCTGGGGCAGAGGTTCTTTCTCCGCTTGAGGAGAGTGGAGGCGACGAACCAACACTCACTATCATCGAGCTTATGGGTCGCGCTATAGAAATTATTAACTTTGTGGCGGAAAGGTCCTCTAATCTAAAGGGACCTTCGTTAAAGAATTGAAGACGGCAGCGGCTAACCTGAGGGAGGACGCCAAAACGCTGGCGGCGCCCACCGTCTCGTCTGCAGCGGGCAAACCACCGCTTAGAAGAAGACCTCAAGGCCCAGAAAGCCAGGATCGGCGAACTGGAGGCGAAGATGGAAGATCTTCGGAGGAGGAGCCCACCACCACCACGTCCCCCTCCAATGAACATGGACGAGACACTAGCTCTTCATAACATCGAGAAGCTAGAAAACTGGTTGATGGGGCGCATTGTTGCGCGACTCAACGCCAGGCTTGAGGGGTTAGAGCCTAGGCTGAACCCCGAGCCGCGCCGGCGCCCCTCCCTGGCACATGAGAGGCGAGCAGTTTACACCTCTTCCACGGCCATTGAAGTGATGGAGACACCCGCTACGCCCGCAGCCCGGAAGCTCGCAAAGACAAGCGCTCCCTCTGCGACTGAGAACACGGCTCTGCCTAAAAAGGGGCCCAGACGTACCCAAAAGGGGAAAACCGCTGCAGAGGCCAGGACCACGGTAGCGAGGCGCGGTCGTCGGAAAAGAACGAACGGCACACCGGCAATCAATATGCCGAAGCAGCCCGCTCCCCCGAAGAAGAAGGCACCTCCTCGGCAGCCTAAATTGCGTACGCCAAAGACGGCGGTAGTGGTTCTCTCACTGCAGCCAGGTGCCGAGGAGAAGGGCCACTCGTACGCACGGTTGATGGCGGCCGCTAGGGCCAAGGTAAGCCTCGCGGAACTGGATATAGAGGGAGTTCAGTTTCGCAGGTCTTTGACCGGGGCAACCGTAATCCTTGTCACGGGCGAGAAGAAGGCAAGTGCGATGGACTAGGCCGTCGCCCTGAAACAAATAGCCCCCAGCCCCAAGGCACCTAGTGTCGGGACGATTTCGGGGTGTAAAGCTGCGCACATCTGCGCCGCACACAAAGCAGCAGAGCCACGCGCCTTTTTGGCGTAGCGTGAGTCCGGCAACGGACGACTCACAGGCTCACAGGAAGGGAGGCCTTGTTCCCGCTGAACAAGGCCTCGCTGTTGTCCCCTTCCCCCTGTCTTGTGGAGGATGGAGAAGCTGCTGGGGGGTTTCTAGTGGGTAGGCCTGGACCGATATGGCCCGGGTAGTCCCAAATACACGAGGGTATGTGGGACTCCCCAGGTCATATCGGTCAGTTTGGCTCGGCTACGAGGGATGCGTAAGGCAGTTCCTCCCAAAAAAAAAGAGTTGCCAAATTAATTTGCTGGCATTTAATCCGAGACAAAAAATAAAAACCAATTATAAAACTAATTCTTTGTTTATATTTTTTTGCGGCTTCTAAAATTTTTTGCCCATTGGGTCCCCCAAGCATTTAAAAAATTCTGTGCAAGAGATTAAAATTAAGTCCTGTTTGGAGTTCCGCCTTAATCATATCATAGGTTTGGTAGATAGATGGTGTGGATTTTGAATTCTGACACATTGACTGCGTGTGATTTAAATTTTGTTGTAAAGCGTGTTAGAAAAGATATAATGTTATGATTTTGAAATTTTCTGGGACATTTTTTTCAATTTCGGGACCCGGGACATATGTTCTCATTCCGGTTCAAACTTAGTTCTGGGTGGTCTTGAAAAAAATTTACCTAACCAATTGTATTTGAGGTGCTCCGAGTCAGTTCTGGGTGGTCAAAAAAAAATTTACAATCATTAATACATTTGCTTATTCTTGATTTGTGTTATTTGTTCAATAAATATGATATAATTTTTTAAGGAAACTAACCTCAAAAATCAAAGATTTTACAATTTTCAAAAACAACGAGTTTCCGAACTAAAGGCTTTTAGATTATGATTTGGGACATCAATACCTATTTATGAAAGCCCTAATTAGCCAGATACTAGTGCTGCAGGATACTAAAGCCAATCCATAATACTAACTGAACATCAGCTGTATGATCCAAATCTGAAAAATAAAATGTTTTTAATATAAGATACATACACAACCCTCAATAATTGGTCACAATTAAATAATGTTTAAGAATTATTAACTTACATTCATATTTAATCGGTGGAAGTGATAATTCTTCAATTGTAAAACCTCCAAGCTCTTCGTCCATTTTTGTTTACACAGAATTTTTGTATCCTGATAAATAAATACACATCTTAAAATAGACAGGTAGGTACTAAATGTGTGTATTACGATTAATTTCTTTGATCCTCTTTACCTCACTAGAGTTAGAGTAGTTAGTTAATCTTTTGATCTTTCCTTTCTTTTTTGGACGAAGAAGAAAGACGTTTTGTGATCACAACATCACAACAAATTATTTTTGTATTCTTTCTAAGCACAGACAGACTAGTGAGAGTTTGTCACAGACTACAAGTTACAACGTCTGTTCTTATTCACAGATGGCTGTGTCTATTCGGACCCGGGTCCCTATAGAAGTCGATTGCTATTCGGATCCGGGGGGCTACCGCTTAACTCATAGCGATCACTCGCTATCGCTGTCGTGACATTAGAACACTAGTTCAAATGTCACCTGCCTGTGACATTAAAACTATTGTTCTAATGTCACGATAACGATAGCGAGTGATCGTTTTGAGTTAAGCGGTACGGCCGGCGCGGGTCCTTCCTTATAGAAGTCGATTGCTATTCGGACCGGGGGGGCTACCGCCTAAAGTTAGAAACAAACTATTGTGTTGTGTTGTGGCGCGACCATGGAATTAAGGAATTATTACTCAAACAGGAATGAGCTCTACAAAATATTGTTGTTCTGGACTTTATTTCTATGTGAATAAAGACTAAACACTTGAAAGTGCAAAAGTGTGCCGAGAGAGATAGCAATAACTGTACCTTTTATCCCTTTCCCACAGTGTTTGCTATTGTTGTATATTTAATAATTTAGTAGTTATGAAACAACTATTGGTAGATGAAGATTTTTTATTATTGTTTATTTTAATTACTTTTAACGCCCAAAATTGTTTTTTTTTTAATAATAATTATAACATAAAATAAATTAATTTACCATGTTAGCCTACTACTAATAATTATAACACTATGATTTTACGTCCAGGAAATATTCTAGTGGTAGTATTCAAAAAATGTTATATTGCAACTACGATTCCTTGTCAATGTCAGTAATTTTCGTTGTCATTGTAGTAGGGTGACCACGTGGTTTCTACCTAACCTAAATATTATCGCAATTTAAAACATTTTTTAATAAAAGTAATTTATGTTAGTTATTTATTGTTTAGCTTACACGATGCGATGTTAAGTTATTAGAAAAAAGAATTGGCATTAACATTTTGTTCAAGATATTGGCGAAACCACAAAAGTTTTAAATATTGTTAAAACAGTTCGACTCACACTGATATGTTTTTAATTCTTTTCTTCTTAAAATATTACTCATTCTTTTACTAGGTATGTATTTAAATATTACAGAGAGATTTTAGTGTTGACTCATTTTTTACAAGTTGACATATTTGATTATCTGTTATGTGGCGGTGGGTTCAACATAATATACCGATTGGAAAGACCCATCTATTGAAAGACAATCATTGACATTCATTGTTTTTTAAATAATTATTATATTAATAAAACCTATCTTGTATTGAAAAGCAGATATAAAATTCTTTTGCGCAACCCATTTTAAAATAATAGAATAGAATAAATTTATATTATATTTCTTTGTTGTACAACACCAACCAGCTTAAAGTCAACGTATAAATAATACACTTAACACTAATAGGGTAGTTGACTCATATCAAAATTTATTAAAATATTGTTTATTTCTAACAGTATTTGGCATGAGGTTCCACAATATACCGATTTTAATCAATAACAATGAATGATTACTGTAAAATTTTAATTTGAAAATGCTAGAAATAATCCTTTTTTATCTCACACCGTAAACGCTTTGATATCCTGTGGTCAGGGCCGTGACGTCACTCAAATAGTAAACAAAGAAATGTCAAATTTGATTCAACAACTCGTCGATTTGCACTATTCTTTCCAAAAACTGGCAAAAAATCGTCCAAGTCTCCGTTATTATATTTGTAAATATAGTAAATTATTTGTATTAATAGCAAAATCAACCATTGATGTTGGATTTGTGAGAGCAGATAGTACAAATCTTCCGAAAATAGACAGATTGATGGTCAGGAGATTCTTTGTGTATCGCTCTAAACAATATAAGTACAGTTTCAATACTGTTATAATGAGGAACAGGTTACAAGTGTACTTGTCAAGATTGTCACGCGGCAGAAGAGAGTTGCAAACATGCATTTTTGGTGTGGTTGCACCATGACAGTGAGGAGCTATTTTGTATAGCAGTTGAATGCTATTGGATAGAATTCTATCTCTCAAAAGTCAAATAAACACTAAAAGTGTTTACTTCAAGAGAAATATTGAAAAGAAAACATCAGGATCATGTGTCAAATACCAGTGTAGTACTGCAAGAATTTGTAAATGAACATAAAAAGAGAAAGATTGGCAGTTGTTCATTTGTCAAGCATGAAGAAAATTACTGGGAGGAAAAATATATATACATTTACAGACACAGATTGTGACATATTTCTTAAAAAATAAAAGACCTCTTCAATGAAGAAAGAATAAAGTGCATAGAAAACTAAACCACGAATCATCAATACAGAAGTGCTCTTTAGTTCGAGCTTCGTTATAAACAATAAGAGCTTCCATGTGCTATAAAGTCAGCCAGTGCATAACACATGATGGTTCTTTTGTTGGGAAATCTTGCAGACACCTACGAGTATAATGAAATGTGGATAAAAGTTGAAAGATGAAGATTTGGGTTGAAATTTGGAAAATGTGACCTCATTTACCCTGTAATAGTCTATTCAACAAACTGTATCCATAAAATTAGATTAATACAAAATTGTCATGCTCTTTTACTGAAGAAAATGTTAATTATCAAAGACGGAAAACTGTGAACAGTATGCTTAACTCAAGTATAGATGCAGATGTTTTGTGCTAAAGCAAAACTTATATACTTTTGTGTTGCTAGCAGTGTGTAATTTTGAAAACACTCAAAAGGTGACAATATTAGCTTTAATAGGTATTTGTTCTAACAATCTGTATGTCAAAAAACTTATTGATCAAATAGTGCAATTTTGGAAACTATACTACATTTTTCCTAAATTATATGAAAGTATTACTTCATAATAAATCACTTTACTATTATTTTGACTTTTATTACCTGCGACCTTAAGGCAATATATACAAATTAATAAATTTGATCTAACTCTATTCAACCTATTTGTACTTTTGGAACATACTATATTTGAGTAACAATAATAAATATGAGCAACAAACCTATAAAATATTATAAATCTTTTAAGGTGTAACGGAAAAATAAAACACATGTATTTCAAATTAAAATATTTTGATTTTGATTAAACCTTTACAAGTCATTATTGTCAAATAAACATAGAATTTTTTTTAGTGAAGAACATAATGACTAATGTAGTACAAAAATTTATTATGTCATCTTTAGATGTTAGTTATGTATAAAGTAAAGAAAAAAAATTTCTCTAATATTATTTATTTAATAAGAAGGGTCTTGTAAATTAAGAAGAGCACAGGCTGACAACACAGCAATCACATTTAATATATTTGTATACGGCTTTAAAATGGATAACTTGCATATTCTTGCGTAAGCTGTTCTGAAATTTACCAGCCATGGTGGCCAGCAGGTTTAATCAGTGAAGATATAACATCTTTCAGTTTTACCAAACTGAACCTATTTACTTCTATGGTGCTTTGGTATATGAATACTTGAGTTATTTTGTTGACATAATGTTGTTCTAGTTGACGGGTCACATTTTGATGTTGTGGCTGAGCATGCACTGCTTTGTATTATGTTGCACAACTTTTACTGCCTTATCAATCTCGTTGTCAAGAGGAGAACAGGTTAGTACACAATAGTTCTCATTAAGTAACCACTGAAAGCAACAAATTTTAATTAGGTAGGTACTCAGTAAATTCAAGTAAAAGTTGTTTAGATAAATATATTCATTATGAAACTTTGATATTTTTGTTTGTAATACATACTTTTTAATTAATATTCAATTACATCATTATTCAATTGGACATAAGTACATATTCTTTTCTTTGAAACATCATCTAGTGTTAGTGTATAACTTAGATTAAATCAAAAAGGCGTGAATGGTCAAGTTTTCTCTCAGTTTTCTGGTCAAGTTAAAATTTGGTTGAAAAATTTAATTAATTTACATACAGATTTGATTTTACATACAACCTAAAAACTTCTATTTTGTTTAAGTTGAAACTGAAGTACCTACACAGATTGATTTATTTAGTTATAGTACTTACATTAATGTGATTTTCGCAAAAATATATTTGAGTTTCAGTAGATAGTTACAGGATTTCTTTAAGCGAGTGTTAACCAAATATTTCGCATGTCTATATCACTGGGGACGTCTAATCCACAGATTTCCTGGAGTCTTTGAAGAGGTAATTGTATATTCCTGTTCTATTGTCCCGTTCCATATACAGTTTTACTATGTTTTGTGATATTTAATAGAAAGCATTGTTTTTGTGAGGTTATTTCACCCCCGTACTTTGTTTACTATAAGACTGACGTCATTGCCACAGATAATGAACAGACTATCATGGCTGACTGTGTTTTCGGTCCAAAATTGAAAATCTTAATTTAAAATAGATTTTTTGCACTTTTTAGCCATCGAAAAAAATAATATTCATGTGCTATGGTCTAATACAACAATTATGAACATTTTAAGCCCTACTTTAAAAAAGGGTCAACTAGCCTATTGTACAAAGGGCGACCTTGTCGCTAAAAGCTATCTCTTCCTTAACAATCGTGATTATTAAGCATATTATGATATTCAAAATCATCTTTCAGGTTGAATGTTATTGTTTTTAAGAAAAAATACCTATTTTATAGAATTTGTGGTCACAAACATAGGAAAGAGACAAACGGTACAGTTATTTATCTCTCGCTCGGCACGCTTTTTTAAGCAAGAGCTCATTCCTGTTTGAGTAATAATTCCATGGGCGCGACGCCTTGTGTCGTGATGGTGGGTGTGCACACTAGTAACGTATATTGTGTCTCGTCAGAACGCGTTAGGACGTTTTTCTCAACAGTGTCAACCGAAGCTTTGCAGTGCTTGCACGTTCACAATGTTTTCTTTCGATTCTGAGAGTGATTTATTTATTTAATATACCGGGTGTAACTGAACCCCCCAATAACATTTAAGGAGCATATAAGTTAGACAATACTAAATGGACCTTCGGTGCTTGTCTGAGACCTAGAACCCCAATACTTTCAGAGTTATTTGATTTTAAACTGAAAGCAAAAACTTTCAAGTGACAACCATAATCAGCTCTTAACACAAAAGAAATTTAAACACAAAATGACACGTGAAAGACGTGAGCGTAGTATTCCTCGTACGCTTACGTAGGGCTTTCAGTACTTAATACCAAAAAATAATTTATTTAGTTTGTATGACGTGAGCGTAGTATTCCTCGTACGCTTACATAGGGCTGTCGGCAATTAATACCAAAAAAATATTTATTTAGTTTGTATGGGGAAAAAGTAGGTTTGTTAGCCCTAATATTTTTCCTACGGAATCTCTACTTCTGATGGATACATACCCTTAAATGTTGGGGTGTTCAGTTACACCCTGAATATGTCTTCTATATAAATAAAAATGGATCGCCGTATGTGTTGCTTAGCGCAAATCTCGAGAACTGGTGTACCGATTCGGCTAATTTCTTTTTCATATTTTTCTTAAGGCACAAGAAAGGATCTTATGGAGAGAAAAACATAAAAAACTCGTGAAAATAGTAAAAACAACACTTTTCTTTTCCCATACAAATCACAGAGTAAATAACTTTTGACAGAGCAAATTCTGTCCGGGCAACTAGTTTAAAATAAATATTTATTTTAAATAAATATTTGTTTACTCACAGCCTTTGGCGTCAATAAGTGCCTGTAAAGGCCTAAGTTGAATAAAGATTTTTGAATTTGAATTTGACAGCGAGCCTATTTTCTAACTTCGGTTGTAACTAGAACAATCATTTCTGAAAGAAACTTATATCTATTAAGTACTGCTATTATGAACGCCGCCGTAACACATGTAATCACGTCCGCCAGCGCAGATACCAACACAATGTTCAAAACACACTACTGTGTTGTGTTGCGGCGCGCCAGAACCCCCGCCACCGTTCTGGCGCGTTCGCAGGCGAGCGGTCCGCGCCACGACAGATGCCTCTACAACATACCACACTGTAATAATGTGTTTTGAGCCATATTAAATTTATGAAACCGATACGCTTCTGACGCGTCACAGCACACAACGACATAATAGTTTGTTTCTACCTTAACTCATAGCTATCACTCGCTTTCGTGACATTAGAACAAGGGTTTAAATGTCACCTGTGACATTAAAACTATTGTTTTAATGTCACGATAACGATAGCGAGTGATCGCTTTGAGTGAGGTAATACGGCCGGGGGGGGGGGGGATGGGTGGATTTTACTATTTTTTTTATTTTTGCGAGCGGAGTATGAATCATGCAGATTCCTGAAGTTCATTGATTATGCTCGTAAATGCCTTTTTTCACTAAAATTCTTTTCGAATTGTGCTGGGCACATAACCTAAAAGAACGCCGAGACGGAAGGATTTTTTTTTACAAATCAGAAATCACACTTAACAAATGTTTAAACTGGGGGTTTATTATAAAAGAAACCCGGGTCTTTTCAGAACTACAGTAAATAGGCACCTAATGAGTAGGCACGCTCCACCTTAGCCCATCTTGCCTGATGGTAAGCAAAGGTGGGGACCTTTGCTTACCATCAGGCAAGATGGGGACAAGTGCCTACCCATAAACTATAAAAAAAAAAGAAAAACTCTATCGCGATCGCTTACAATTTGACAGTCGCAGTCCATCCATCACTCCTTTAGAAATGGAGGTCGGCGCGGGGTCTTGTGTTCACGCACGGCGCGATGGCTATCAAATTAAAAGCGAAGGAACGTGATAGATTTTTTCTTAGACAATAACTCACCTGTGTACCGTACCACATTAACATAGATAATAAAAGTTGCTTTCATATTCAAATTAACAATTTCATTATCAGCTTGACTAGACTCGCAGATCGTAAACTCGTTAGCTCGGCCCAAAATTAATCTGAGTGCTTACGTCCGTGAGCAGTGCAAACGATTTGAACGGCATGCAAACGTTTGCACTGGAGCGCGTTCAGAGCCTCTGGGTGTAGGTAGTTGTCCGCTCGCTCAGAGGCGTTGGACGGATTGCAGCAACCAAATCTTTTATCTTCCTCTTTTACATGAATTTTTATTTCTCTCTCTTTCTATAAGATGACATTTTAGATTATGACACCCAATATCATCCAATCACGTAAGAATATTTCAGTAATAAACGTCAGAGCGTTTTACAACCATCAAATTCGATAGCTGTTCGGTTGTAACTCGCTCTGACACTCGAAGGTCTTGAACGGACCGGTTGTTTCTTTCACCCGCGCGAGACGAGACACTCGAAGGCATTGAACGGGGTTAGGGTATTGTGTTCTCTGTGGGGGTTAGATTAGAGCGAAAAAGTTGTACTTCGCGCGAAGACTCTGAACGCGCTCCAGGGGTACGTTCAGTTTCATCGACGTGTGATCGCACGACGACACACTTGCCGTTCAATAAGTTCGAGTGACACACACGGCGAACGCACTGTATCGTTCAATAAGCTGGTAATTATCGTCGGGCGAACGCACTAATCACACCGTAAAATAGGACGGTGAAAGTCGCACTTTGACAAGTTTGACAGCTACCGAGTATTATGTACCGAAAATTAGCCAATAGCCTTAAAACTGCAAGCAACTGCTTTCTGGAATCTGTCATAGAGCGATGGTTAAAAGTATTTGATGTAACTTCTGTAGTAATAAGTTTAATAATTTTTCAAAAGTCGTTGGAGTCATCCGGAAATGAGATTGAAATTGTTTATCATCAAAGTTAGGGACTATAGAATCAACATAATTTAATATCCTTCTTGGTTTTGAACTTCTTACTTTGTTTGTTATATTCGCCAAAATTTCTTCGTTACTGCTGTCGTCGTTATCTATCACAGACAAATTTATATGTCTGTGTTATCTATACTATTTACAATACTGTGAATCAATGTTTGTATTGCTCCCCTAAAAACGAATTGATGAGCAGGGTCCATTCCCCAAGCTATTTCTATTATTATTTTTATTTAACTAAACTTAATATATTTGCCGCGTTCCTTCTGTCAAATACGATGCGTTCAGTTTCAAAACCGTTCTATAAGACCGGTGATCGCCGGACGAAAGATACACGGCGATAATCACACCCAAAGTGAACGTAACCCTGTTGTTTGATTGTGGACCGTGGACCTGTGTGTGACAGGCTGGTTTTATCTTGTCCTTTCTCAGATTAAGTACACCAATGGATTGGCAATGTTATAATCCCTGCGTTCCAGTTAAAGCACTGCTACTTTCTGAGGCTAACATCTGATGTTAGCCTCGTTTTGCGTTTCTTATAAGAAATGTTGACATTTTTAGCCGCGCTAATTGTTACAAATGAAACGCAAGGTACTGATTTTTCGTGCTGAATTTTGACACCTCACCTACTTAGTCCAGCCACTTAAAATTTTTAATAATATAAATCAGAATTGGCTAATACTATAAATATCTTTCAATATTTTTTTTAAATCCGCTGAAAATCCTTTTTGATTCATGAAAAAAAGATTCCAAATGTCAAATTTGAAAGCTGTCAAAAAGTGGTATCAGAGGACCCATCTATTAACATGGGTATTTGATGCTAGCATTTCGTGTTAAAAATGCTTAAATGAAACGCATGACAACCAGTAAGAAAAACTAGCATCACCGGCTAATGAAACGCAGAGATGCTAAAAATGTTGGTATTAATGGCTAAAAACGCTTATCTGGAACGGGCCGAATATGTCTCAAATAGCGTCCAGTTCAGTCCGCCATTACAAAGCACCGTGTTTGTTGATGTGCTAAAATATCAGTCAGTGACCATTATTTGTGAGTGCATTTAACAGTTATACGTTTTTATTGAGTTTTTTAATGAGTTCTATAAAGAAAAACTTAAAAAGTGTGGAATCTTGGATGCGGCGTCCCTTGTTTTTTCTGCCAACTTACCCTGCGTTCCAGATAAAGCACTGCTACTTTCTGAGGCTAACATCTGATGTTAGCCTCGTTTTGCGTTTCTTTTAAGAAATGTTGACATTTTTAGCCGCGCTAATTATTACAAATGAAACGCAAAGTACTGATTTTTCGTGCTGAATTTTGACACCTCACTTAATTAGTCCAGCCACTTAAAATTTTTTATAATATAAATCAGAATTGGCTAATACTACAAATATCTTTCAAATTTTTTTTTTAATCCGCTGAAAATCCTTTTTGATTCATGAAAAAAAGATTCCAAATGTCAAATTTGAAAGCTGTCAAAAAGTGGTATCAGAGGACCCATCTATTAGCATGGGTATTTGATGCTAGCATTTCGTGTTAAAAATGCTTAAATGAAACGCATGACAACCAGCAAGAAAAACTAGCATCACCGGCTAATGGAACGCAGAGATGCTAAAAATGTTGGTATTTATGGCTAAAAATGCTTATCTGGAACGGGCCGTTAGAGCACCAACCCAAATGTTTGGCACGCTTTTTTCGTAGGTATTTCATGTCTATTGGTATCTATAGTCTAAGTGTCCTTTATCAGACGATCCGATTTGGTTGGAGCCAACCGCCCGACCTCGATCAAATTGGAACGTGTGTACGGCTGTCGGCCCGACATAATTATTATTAGCTTGTTGGGTGCTTGACGGCACGATCGCTCATACGACAAGTAGGGACACGACAAAAGACAAAAGTATCGATACTTTGTGGTTTAATTTAATTATGTGTGCTTAAAAGTAATAATTTAGTAAACTAAAATGACTCGTCCTGCCAAACCACAAAGTGGAGAAAAAAATGTATTGCAAAAATGTTGTTTTACTTTTTATTTGTGTTTTAACAGGGCAACCGTGTTTCATTATTTATTTATTTTCGCACATTTAGTTACGAATTGTACAGTAAGCTCTTTGTCAAGCTATACTATTTGACCTTTGGATCGTTCATATGGCGCTTGAAAAGTGTCGGTATTCGTAGTGTCAATGTAAAGCTTCAATGGGAACTTACTGTACATCCTGTTAGTTGATTATAAATATAATCAATAAGAAACATTCCCCTTTTAATACCTAATATAATAAACTTTGATTTGTGAATTTACAGTTGCTTTTTTATTATTGTTTATACGCAACTACTTAATTTGTTGCTGTTTTCAAGTCACTGACTGACGTTGAAGTACTCTACACTTTGAATTTGAAGTATTGATACTTTTGTTTCAATATTTTTACGAGTACGATACTTTTTAACCCACGTCGAAAAAAGAGGGGTGTTATAAGTTTAACATGTGTATCTGTGTATCTGGATGTCTGGCTGTGGTTTCATAGTTCCCAAACGAATGGAACGAATGGACCTATTCAGTGATACAATACAAGGCATCCGACGGCGATGCCACATGGAGAAAAAGTACCTTAAATACCGTAGATATAACTTTGCGGAAAGAATTCATAATTTTAAATTCAAAAACAAATCCAACTACATTCAAAGACTGCTAAATAATCACCTGTCTGGATCGGGAATCGAACCCGCCAAATGAAGAAAATGAATATCCTGTATTTTTATGATACCGATCGATGGGAGTCGGATCACAGGAAAGAAATATCTCTAACAAACATTACCTCAAAAACTTAAGGATAACCATGAAATCTATCTGTACCTATTTATTTATTCTTTAAAAACTATTTTTATAAACTATAAAATATAAATAAAAGATGTTAATTTATTTGAGTTTCGTAAAGACAAATTGTGTTTTTGTATTGGCCAAAATAGTATTTTGTATCGATATCGATATAGGTACATAATACTTTTCAGGGCATCCCTACTGTAGGATTGCCAACCGCGTCGGACCGTCTGTAGGCGCATCGGCTCCTCATTTGGTTGGATCACGTTGGATCCAACCAAATCGGATCGTCTATTAGCACTTTTAAGCTGGACATTGACGATCAGTTTTTCGCGTCAGTCTAGATGTAAAACTGTGGCGTCACTCCAATGGTTTTATGCCAACTAGATTTGCCCATTCACAGGCGTCACTCCGGCTCTTCAGTTTTCGACCGGCCGGGCTGTTTAAAGAACGTGTACTACCTATTTGTGTCGAGAAAAAAGTGGATTCTTATTCTGAAGAAACATAAATTCTTACTGCGGTTACTCTTTGTTGCCAAATACTTACCTAAAAGCAAAAAAGAAAGCAATGGATGAAGAAATGACTTAAAAAAAGAAATCAATTAACTCACGTCAATTAAAATAGGAAGCAATTCATCTAGAGCTTTTTGTCGATGCTGTTTTGTTTTTATAATTTTTGTCCGATACTTTCCACAAACATTCAGAATTTTTATATTTTTCAATAAATTCTGTCATTATGACACGTCTAGAGGACAGCGACGCCGTCATTGTATCAACAAAATACCATACACAGCAGCACAGCACGCTAAATCACCGCGCGGCGCGGGCGCTGCGCACGAACTGACGCGATTGGCATGACGATCACACACTCACGTTCAGTTTGGCGCGACGCGCCGGGTTGGATTTATGGTAGCCCCGGAAATTTCGTGCAGCGTCGTCAGTTAAAACTCTGGAGTGATGATTCGACAATTCAACTGACGCGCAAAACTGATCGTCAATGTCCAGCTTTAGACATATTCTCTCTAATCTGTGGTCTTGTCAAATTTGTTACAAAAAAAAAAGGAAAAATAAATAGTCATTTGTTATAAATATATTATTACTTATTTATCATAGTTCATTGACCTCTATCTTTAATTAGTTCTTCTTTTTAAATAATTTCTGATTGAATTTCTGTCAGTACAGGATCATCGTCATCATTTATTGTCTTGATCTGAATTATTACAATGGACCCGATTGCTGTTTTACAAAGCAGAATTGAGCAGCTAGAAGCAAAGTTAGGTCTGACCACTAATTTTCAAGAAGAAGGCCATAGTGGGGACACTGTCACAACAAACCTTTTAAGCACATCACAAGCTATTAACAATGCCACTGCAGGCTATGAGAAGCTACCAGAAGCCATGCAAAGAGCTACGGAGCTTCATAATTATACCGACCCTAATTTGGTTGAAAATGTAAGTGAAATAAACTTTCAGTATATTTTTAGTATCCTTTGGGGTATGGCAAGGACGGAGGGGATAACATAACAGGATAGGGAGGTGTAGTCGAAGCCACCCTTAAGGGGAGAGATGCGGAAACCCATAGCATAGATCTGTGAAATCTTTTTAATACTTGTCCTTGTCTAAATTCATGTCCTGCAATAAAGACAAAATTCGTCATAAATTAGAAGAATGAGTTTCGATATTGTTTGAGGTGCTCTGCAGGCGTATTTACTAGTTACAGGAGCGCATTCAGAGTCTCGGAGTGTAGTTGTTCGATAAAGTTTATTTGTAATAAGTCTTCCTTATTTATTTGACCTATTTGACCTATTTCGAGGGTGAAATTCACCAGTTCTCAACTTCATTAGAAACACTCCGTAAGTAGTTTTAGGATTTTTGTATGTTTGATTTAGCTGGGGTATTGACACCAGTCCAATATTTGACCTATACTATGAGAATAATTACCGAAATTCTCAAAATCAATTTCTTTATTTTCTACATTGTCCAAAGTCCTAAATAAATCAAATATATCTTGGGTTACATTTTGTTAAACACGTAAATTTTGTATTTCGTCTACCCAGACACAGACAGTAACATTTGGAGGGTTTCGTTCTCATTCCCTTAGTCCACATACAAAATTGGTCTTTTTCATGTAGTAGTAGGCATTGTTTTGGATTTCTTCTTATGATTGCTAGGTCGTCAGCAAAGGCCAAAATTGACTCTGTGAATTTATTGTTGAATTTAAACCTAGTTATTTTTTTTATTTTCATTATTTAATAAGTTGTCTATTAATATGTTTATAACGATGTTGAATATTATTGGTGATAGACATCAACTTTGAAACAAACCTACATTGTAACGTAGAGGTTGAGTAAAGTCATTTTTTAATGTTATGACAAACTTGAGTTGCATAATATGATCACTATAAATTTTTACTACACATGATACGTATAAACTCCATTGTGTGAAAAATGTAATACAATAGAAGTCGTTTATCATTTTTTGGTGGAATATGAAACAATGTTATAGAATAGAATTAAATATCTTAGGTCAGTAAATTTGTACAATGGGGGTATTAATTTAATTTTGCAGCAACCACTTTTAAGCCATGCTAAACAATTATTCATCTTCATAAAACACTCCTTCAATGAGCTTTAGTTTTTTTAAAATAATGTATCTTATCTTATCTTATCTTCGGGTGGGGGCGGCCCAATTAAATTTGAGCCTTCGCACTTCGACCCACCATGGATCTTTTGTGCTTCCCCAAGTTTTAGTCCGTACAGCCATCGCCACCTACGGTCCAGTCTATTGTGCCCATGAACTCAACGATGTCCTTCGGTGGTATGGCCCTGTAGTCTTCCGGTTTTGGGTATCCAATTCCCGTCAGCCTTAATCTCTTGCAGGTTAGGGCATCGCAGTGGCACAGCAGGTGTTCCATGCTTTCCTGTTAAAATAATGTAACCTACCGGCTTACAGTTTACCCAACACGCCGCCGCCGGCAGGTCAGTTGGTTCATTGAAAGTTTTATTGAATTTTAGGTTTTAATTTTCCCTATGAGGGTGGCATAGTCACTCAGAGTGTAGAAGCAACATCATGATTTGTGGCATCATTGCCTATTGATCAAAGCCAGATTCTGGTACCGCTAGCTAGAGACTAAAGCCAACCCAACTTTTCATAGATTTTCGTCTTTTATTCTAAGTAATTCAAGTAGTTCATTTGTTTATTTTCAGATTCAACAAAATGATGTGCACTTGCAAGAAGTGATAGCGGCAGATCCGGTTATAAAGCACCACTGTCATTGCATGCATCGTTGTAAGCAGGTATTTAACCTTTTTTGATATGTTAAGTTTTTGGTTTTAATGTTTCAACACTTTAATGTATGCTGGCTATTTAAGACCATTTTATATTAAAGTGAAGCTTTCTTTACATCGCCACAAAATTTTACGTCCATCTATCACATGTCGCATTACAAAAAACATGAGGTCTTTAATTTCACAGCTTCACATATAACAGGATTGGTCCTGTGCGTTAGAGCTTCGACTTTAAATCCAAGTGTCAGTGGTTCAATCCCAGTGTAGCTGTAGAGCATCACTTTTTTGTTTTTTTTTTATTGTTTTTTTTGTTGTTTATTTTAATATTTTTATAGTTTTTTTATTCATTTGTTTTTATTTATTAAGTATAATTTTCTTCTCAGAAGAAAAAGATTTAAGTTAAGATTAAAAACGCGATTTTAATACCCTTAATCGAACAGATTTTTTTATTACTTTTTGTTAATTTGTTTTTTATTTAGGTATAATTTTCTTTTAAAAATCAAACAACAGTTGTTGACCACTCTGCCACAAGTGAACTGTTTGAGTACGAGCATAGCTGGGCATTAACTCGTTAATCCGTTAATCGTTAATTAACGAAGTTAACATTTCTATTAACGGATTAACTTTTAAGTTAACTTTAAAAAATGTTAACGGACTCGTTAACTTCCGTTAAATTATCCTAAGTCCGTTAATCGTTAATCCAGTAGGTACCTACTATTTACCAAAAAGATACCGCACAGGCACCGCGCCGTGTCGCGAAAAACGTCTTCTGACAAGTACGTTCGTCTTTTTTCCACCGGCAAGAGCCTCACTCTCAGACGAGAACTTCAACATACTAATGTTGTAACGAACTGCTGCTGACCTAAAAATGCCAAGTCCAGTAAAATTGCTTCGATATGTTTAAAAAACCAAAGCAGCAGGAGATAGAGACGCAGGAATGAATATAGAATTTTTTTTTTTACTTTATTAGTCTTGTTCCAATGTACCCCAGATACCGTTTCATTGTACCCCAGACCTGGGGCTCATTGAAACAGAAGAGGCGTTGAGCAAAAACGCAGTTTTTTGTAAGGTTAAGTTTTTTACTTATTTTTCATCTTAATAGGTACATTATAAACCGTTGTTGATCGTTCTAAACAAATATAATCAAAATATAAAGCACAGTTTTTCTAAAAAATAAAAATGCTTTTACGTTTCACTGTACCCCACCTGTCCCTAAATTTATACACTGTCTTTTTTGAACCTAACCTATTAACTTCCAGAACCCAAAACAACAGTTTTTGTAAGCAGATCACTAACGCAACGATATAAAAACTGCAATTTTAATCACGTGTTAACGGATTAACGATTAACGTTAACTTGCGTTAAATCTTCCGAAATGTAACGTTTTAACGTTAAACGAAGTTAATTTTTTTAGTAACGGATTAACGATTATCGAAGTTAACTATTTGATTAACGGTGCCCAGCTATGAGTACGAGTATTAATGATCCGTATCGATTGCATCCGTATCGGTGATTTAGTTATTTTGTTTTTATTTCTTTTCCACATATGTGAAAGCCTATTCAGCGACAGTTTCCGTGGGGTAAATTGTAGATAGTTTGTGAATTTATTAAATATAAATATTAATCCAGTGAGGGTAGTTTTTGTATTTTCGTTGATGCCTCAGGCTGGATCGCCCCGCGGCCAGTGTGGTCGGAACGAAGCTGTGAACGCAACGCGTACTGAATTGTTGTCGCACCAAGATTTTCGCGAAGCGGATATTTCGAAAATATAGTCTCGCCGTAGTTGTGCCGTGCTCGCTGTTTTCTTCGATAACTTGACATCGCCATCCTGTGGATTTGTCGGCGCCGACAGGCGAAACCCCTGGTCGCGGCAAACTGGTGAGTAGGCTTTCGACGTTTATTCATAAATACTTTCACTGGATAACTTTTCGCCTTAATTTTGTTGTTGTTCAATTCCTAACGCGTCCCGAATCGCGAGGCGCGAACATTGGTTCTTCGAGCCGCATCCTTCACATGATGAAACAGTCTACCTGGCTCGTCATATGAAGTGCATTATAAATCATTCGCGTATAGTTGATTTCGAACTGTCGCTAATTAGCTATCACTTTTAACATATAATTTAATAAATCATTCGGATTATTAAACTATATTTTTGTTGTTTCGTGTGGTAATTTTAATCACTCGAATTATAATCGGTATCTTACCACTATCATACGATATCGTACGGTAGCCATTTTGTCGTGTTGCCAGAGCATGCTCATATTTTATATCCATTCGCACCTTGTTAAATATGCAACAATTCGCTAATTAAAATAACGCAAATAGATATTTATTTTTAACATATTTGTAATTCATTTATATTTTTTTGATAAATAAATTAACATAACATTAATTGAAATTAATTTACGTAGCCATGTCAAAAGGCCAAACTGAGTGCTTGAGTTTAATTTATTATTAATAGTAACTAGGTATCGGATTCGCTCGCAAATATTTTCGCTCGCTATTCTCGAGCGATTTCATGGTTTGTTAATTTAGATATTTGTTTTATGCTATTTCGCTGTGGATATTGATAACGGAAATTGTATAGTTATAAAATAGTGTCTTAAATATTTGAATTCAAATTGTTATTATTGAATTCTTCTAATTAATATCGTCTATCTTATTGCATCATCATACAGTCCATTAAGTCATTTAATTTTTGTTGTTAAAATAAATATTCACAATGCCGAAAACTGTGGCTCGACGTAATTTAGAATTAAAGCGTGACATTGCAATTAAACGTATTAATGAATGCTTAACAGCGGCGTTAGAGGCACAAGTGGATAAGTCGCGTTTACCAATTTTTTTGTCGCGGTACAGTCGGCTTGAAAATTATTGTACTAGTTTTGAAACTCAACATTTTAAAATTTGTTCAGAAATAACTGAAACGTCAGAATTAGATGAGGAAGATATTGTTCGTCAAGATGTAGATAATAAATATTTTCAAATAATTGAAATTCACTCCACACTAACATCCAATCCGAATTCGAGTGGTACTAATTTTGCATGTAGTTCAGATTTATCGGTCAAGCTGCCTAGATTAAATTTATTACATTTTAATGGTGACATAACAACATGGGGTACCTTTTTCGACATGTACAACACCATGGTTCACCAAAATAAAAGGTTGTCTAATATTGAAAGATTTTCAATTTTAATTTCACTTCTTTCGGGCGAGCCTCTGCAACTATTAAAGGGTTTTCCACTTTCGGAAAACAATTATTTAGATGCATATACAGCTTTGATAAATCGTTATCAGTGCAAGAGAAAGCTAGCCTTCCGGCATTGGGATGAATTGCAAAAGGTGTCGTTGAAATCTAATTCTCCTCGCGAGTTACGTCGTCTCGTAGATACATTTAAGGAAAATATTGATGTTCTCAAGAATTTAAAAATGCCAGTTACAAATTGGGATTTTCCTTTGTTTTATTTGTTAATAAACAAACTCGATGCTGATACTCGACGTCGTTTCGAGTTGCAAAATGAGGATAAAGACATCCCCTCGTTTGACTCCCTTCTGGAGTATTTAAACAAGGCTGGCCAAGCACTCTAGCTTGCCGAGCCGGAGCCGACCGCCACCCGCTCGCGCCCCGCGCCCCGCGCCCCGGCCGCGGCCGCGGAGCCCGCGCATCATCGTGGTGCTGCACACTCGTTACCGGCGCCGTCGACGCCGCCGTCGCCGCGCTCACGTAACTATGCACTCCCGAGTGCTACGAAGTCGTTCATAGTAAACTCTCAGTCGAAATCTGTCACTAACTCGTGTATTTTATGTACATCAAATCATACTTTGTCGAATTGTCCCACTTATCGTAACTTTACCCCCAATGATCGTTTTATTGTTGTCAAAGAAAATAATCTTTGTATTAATTGCCTTAATCGAGGTCATGCAATTAAATCGTGTACATCGAGGGGTCGTTGTTTCAAATGTAATATGGCTCACCATACCACCTTGCATTTTGAAAATAATCGTAACGCCGTATCACCTCTTCACAATAACGGTGTAACAACAGATGTTAACGCTGCTTCGGTTCCTCCTCGTGTCGTTTCGCCTAACAGTCGTATCGCTTCGGATGGTGACTTATCACCATCACCTATCGTTGGCCCCGCATCATCAAAGGGACAATCAACTGTTACCTTGGTGGCCGGATCAAATCCAGCCGCTCATGTTTCGCTTCTCGCTACAGCCGCAGTCGAAGTGTTGGACAGCTTCAACACTTATCGTCGTATTCGTATTGTTATCGATAGTGGTAGTCAATCGAATTTCATAACTCAAAAATGTGCGAATCGTCTTGGCCTAGTTTTAAAAAAGACTATGGCGTCAATTGAAGGTATAGGTCAGTCATCATCCCTTGCGACAAATTCTACTGAATTTTACATGCGCTGTGGTGATAGCTCTCCTAACCTTAAGGTTCAATCTGTCGTCCTACCCAAAATATGTAGTCAAATGCCAGCTGAAAGGATTGACATCGCTCAACTTTCGCATCTTTGTAATATCGAATTAGCTGACCCTTATTTCAACGTGCCTGCGCAAATCGATGCGCTAGTAGGCGTTGATATATTTTGTAAAATATTCTTAGGTGAACGCATTAACTACGGGCCTGATGGACACGTGGCGTTCAAAACTAAGCTTGGTTGGGTGGTTATAGGAAAGTTTTCATGTACCTCACCTTTAGCGAATTCATCGTTGCTTTGTACTTTGGATAGTTTAGATTTGCAAATCCGCAAGTTTTGGGAAACCGATGAGCTTCCAAAATCTTTACCACTGAGTGAAGAGGAGACTCAATGCGAACGTATATTTGCTACGACACATACTCGTACTGCCGATGGAAGGTACATAGTTCGATTACCTTTCAAGTCACCAAAAACCAGTCCTGGGTGACTCGCATACCCTTGCATACCGTCGTTTACTATCGCTCGAAAAACGTCTTGCTCGAAACCCTCAACTTCGTGAGGAGTACAACAACTTCATGAGGGACTACCTCGAGGCCGGACACATGGAGGTAGTTAATCAGCCCCGCACAGAGATGACTTACTATATTCCGCACCACTGCGTTATCAACCCTAGCAGCACGACCACTAAACTTCGCGTGGTTTTTGATGCCACGGCAAAGCCAGCCAATGGAACTTCGCTCAATGAACAATTACTTGTTGGTCCGAAGCTCCAATCGGACATAACTTCAATTCTTCTTCGTTTTCGGTTACACGCTTTCGTTTTTACTGCTGATATTAGGCAAATGTATCGCCAAATATTGATCGCAATCCCTGATCGTGACTATCAGCGCATATTGTTTCGTTTTTCGGCTGACGAACCTATTCAGGAATTTCGTCTCAACACCGTTACATACGGAATGTCGTCCTCCAGTTACTTAGCGCTTCGAACCATCTTGCAAGTAGCGCAAGATGAGGGAGAGAACAGTCCCTTTGCCTTCTCAGCGCTATCAAATGACGTATACGTTGATGACGTGGTAACTGGCATGGACTCATTAGACTCGGCTCGCGAGCTTATGCGTCAGATCACCCGTGTCCTCAAAAGGGGATGCTTCGAACTGAGAAAGTGGTCTAGCAATTGTCCTTTTCTGTTGGAAGCTATTCCTCTCGATCATCGCTATGATAAATCACTCTCGTTTGATTCTGAGTCCTGCACCGCGGTCAAGGTTCTCGGTTTGGAGTGGAACCCCATCAAAGATGGATTCTCGTTCACTGTTACCTCCTTGCATGAACAATGCACAAAGCGACACATTCTATCAGAGTTGGCTCGCATCTTCGATCCTATTGGATTCATAACTCCCATCACTTTTGCATTTAAATGTATTATCCAGACCCTATGGAGTCTTGGTTTAGATTGGGATGATATCGTACCTGATACTATCGCTCAACGTTGGTCTCGATATCGGTCAGAATTTGGTTCCTTGTCGTCTGTCGTCATTCCCCGCTTTGTTCCAACACCACATTCTACCGATCTACAACTTCATGGCTTTTGTGATGCCTCCGAATCGGGCTACGCCGCTGTCATATATTTTCGCATTCGTCACGATAACAATCGTGTCACCACACATTTCGTTATCGCTCGTTCCAAAGTTGCTCCCGTGCGAAAGATTTCAATCCCACGCTTGGAGCTATGTGCTGCTGTGCTATTGGCAGATCTTGTTGCCCACGTTCAGCACATTTTCGATAATAAACTTCATTTCAACAGCATTTATTGTTGGTCAGACTCGACAGTTACACTGTCTTGGCTAAAGTCACCATCATCTCGTTGGAAGACTTACGTTAGTAATCGTGTAAGCCGCATTCAGGAGAAGGTTCCTCCCCATTACTGGCATCATGTTCGCTCACAAAGTAACCCCGCAGACTGTGCATCACGCGGACTTACGATTCATGAGCTTATTGACCATTCGCTGTGGTGGGCGGGCCCATCTTGGCTTCTCGAGGAACCTGAAAATTGGCCACTAGCTTCTCAGTGCATCGAAGAACCCTCAGACGCAATCGTAGAACAACGCGCTGTAGCACTTTCACTCTTTGTTGCCGTCGAGAAGTTTGATGAATTCTTAAATAAGTATTCGAGCCTCAACAAGATTCAACGCATTGTGGGTTATATTCATCGTTTCGTTTATAATTGTCGTAATCCGAATAGTCGCAGATCGGGACACCTGTCGCCCTGGAGCTAAAGCTTTCATTATTATCCCTTGTCAAAATCGCGCAGCATTCCACCTTTTCCACAGAGATACAAACATTAAACAGTGCAAAAGGAGAGCCTTTATCGAAACCCTTGCAAAAATTACAACCATTTATCGACGAAGATGGTTTGCTCAGGGTGGGCGGTCGATTGTCGCATTCAGATCTCGACTATGACGGTAAACATCCTTTGTTATTACCTCGTCAACATCGTCTCACATCGCTTATTATTAATCAAGTTCACAAAGATAATTGTCATCCTGGACTTCGTACTCTTAGTTATTTGCTTGCACAAAACTTTTGGATTCTCTCGTCCCGTCGCGCTATTCGCCATGAGTTATCAAAATGCATAAAATGTTATCGTACAAATCCAAGGCCTGTCGTACCCCGAATGGCAGACCTTCCCAAACTTCGCGTTTCACAAATAAAGCCATTCTCATGTGTCGGAATAGATTTTGCTGGTCCCTTCTCTACCTACGTTCTCCGTCACCGCGGAGCTAGAACATTCAAAACTTACGTATGCCTATTTATATGCTTCGCTACTAAAGCGGTACATATAGACATTGTTATTGGTCTTACTACCGATGCTTTCCTCGGCGCTCTCCGCCGATTCATCGCTCATCGCGGTCGATGTTCCCGTATCTACTGCGATCAAGGCACAAATTTTGTCGGTGCTCACAACATCTTATTGCCTCTCGTAAAACAAGCGGCCTCTACTGAGGCAATAGAGTTTTCGTTCAACCCCCCCGCCGCCTCTCACTTTGGGGGCCTCTGGGAGGCAAATATCAAATCGTTCAAAACGCATCTCGCTCGTGTCGTCGGAAGTCAAATTTTAACCTATGAGGAGTTTATGACCGTAGCCGCTCAAATCCAAGCATTGTTGAACTCGCGTCCGTTGTGCGAAATGGGGTCCGATCCCAATGATTTCGCGGTATTGACACCCGGTCATTTTCTCACTTTAGAACCATTGACAGCGCTTCCGGAATCCGATGTGTCATCTGTCAATCTCACTTGCTTAAATCGCTGGCAGCTAGTACAAAGGATGCATCACGACTTCTGGAGGCGGTGGCATGTGGAGTATCTGCATACGTTGAATCAACGCGCGAAATGGCATAGCAATGCCTCAGAACCTAAACCAGGCGCACTAGTATTAATTAAAGACGAACAACTCAAACCTCTCAATTGGTCGCTCGGACGTATAGTTGAATTGCATCGCGGTAAGGATGGCATATCTCGTGTCGCCACCATCAAAACGCAGACAGGTTTACTACAGCGGCCTTTAGTAAAACTCTGTCCGCTTCCTATTGAAAATTAATTTTATTATTAATACTCGAGATAAGAAACTTATAGTTTTAAATTTAGTTTTTGTTAAGTAGTCATAGTTTAATTTAAAATGCGTTGCATTTTGGTGGGCGGAATGTTGCATCCGTATCGGTGATTTAGTTATTTTGTTTTTATTTCTTTTCCACATATGTGAAAGCCTATTCAGCGACAGTTTCCGTGGGGTAAATTGTAGATAGTTTGTGAATTTATTAAATATAAATATTAATCCAGTGAGGGTAGTTTTTGTATTTTCGTTGATGCCTCAGGCTGGATCGCCCCGCGGCCAGTGTGGTCGGAACGAAGCTGTGAACGCAACGCGTACTGAATTGTTGTCGCACCAAGATTTTCGCGAAGCGGATATTTCGAAAATATAGTGTCGCCGTAGTTGTGCCGTGCTCGCTGTTTTCTTCGATAACTTGACATCGCCATCCTGTGGATTTGTCGGCGCCGACAGGCGAAACCCCTGGTCGCGGCAAACTGGTGAGTAGGCTTTCGACGTTTATTCATAAATACTTTCACTGGATAACTTTTCGCCTTAATTTTGTTGTTGTTCAATTCCTAACGCGTCCCGAATCGCGAGGCGCGTACAAGTATGTTTATAATTAATAACAGTTTGTGTAAATATTTTCTTTATTTACATATTGTATTTATTTGTAGTGTAGTCCGTTTAGTACGACTTCGCATATAACAACCAACCGTTTTTAGCGACGTGAGTATAGGCACATGTTTGGTTGTGATATGAGCCACTATGGAAGTAGGTACATCCGTTTATTACGACTCCGTTTACAGCGACCGACCGCTTTTAACGACGATATTTCACACAAAATTGTCCGGTTACAACGACGACGAGCGTTGACGTGCTTACAAATAAATTGGTAGGTAAGAAACTATCTCCGCCTCGCACACTTCCCTTCCCTTGCCTGCACGTCGCACGAATGCGACTACTTATTTTACGGCGGTAATTTACGCCTTTAAAAAAAAATGTTTCTCCATTGAAGAAAAAAGGGTTATAATTCAACGTTTAGAAGCTGGCGAGTCCAATGTAACGCTTGCGCAGGTATTTGGTGTAAACCATTTGACAAGATCTACAATTAACAAAACTAAATAAATAAAAATTCAATAAAAACAAAAATTGTCAGTGCGTTTAGTGCGACTTCCGGTTAGTACGACGTAATACCCGGTCCCTTGGCCGTCGTTATAACCAAATTCTACTGTACATATTAAATATTAATAAAGGACAATGCCGATTTGTGACCGATTTTTATTCTTGTGAATGTACAAGAATAAAATTACTGTTTTTATTTAAAATAAATACATTGACATTGTTGAATTATTGAAAACAGAAATTATTGAATTGCAGATTATGAAATTGAAAATAGGTATTTTAAAATTATTGTGATGACTGCTGACTGGCGCGGATTTATCATCAACAGCTCATATGCGTCTCCACCGAGGGGCTCGAGCCTACCCTAAATTAGGGCGATTAGCCCTTAGTCAAACCACGCTGGCCACGCTGGTCGACTTCACACTAGTATGGTTATATATTATTACCGTGACAGTCACACACAGCCTGATAAGAAATTCTTTCATCACAGGTGTTGTACAGGTTTCCTCACGATGTTTTCATTCTTTCACCGTAAAAGCATCGGATAAACATACATAAATGAATTCAAAATTTGAAAACACATTGATACGTGGCGGGGTTCGAAGCACTACCTCCTGATTGGAAGGCGATGGCCTTATTACGCACTACGCCATCGACGTTTCTTCAAGAGCACGCATTACCGATGAACAATCTATAATTAGTTACATCCAAAACTGCATAGATGGCATAGCTTACCTATCAAACGGGAATGTAATAAATTATTATGACTCATTTTGTAGAAATAAAACCGTAAGTAAATACTCAATGCCTTAATTTTAAAAAACATATTATTGTTTCAGAAATAAATTCGAAAACTTTTTTAAATAAAATAATCAAATTCAAAATCGCGTCTGCTGCAAAGGGACGCTTCTTCTACGGATTACCGATGGACAATATATAATTAGTTCCACCAAAAACTGCATAAATGGCATAGCTTACCTATCAAACGGGAATGTAAAATGTAATAAATTATTATAACTCATTTTGTAGAAATAAATCGTAAGTAAATACTCAATGCTATAATTTAAAATAACAATGTTTATCGAACTAAATTCGAAAACTTTTAAAATAAAATAATGAAATTTAAAATCGCGTCTGCTGCAAAAGCATGTCAGTTGCTTAATAGTTGACCGCATCAATACATAAAAACGAAGAAATCCGACAATAGATGGCAGTGATTTATGTACTGATAAACGGAAATAAGTGTTTTTGTTAAGTTTTTTGGGTCTATGTTTCATTTTAATATCTATTATAATGTTTTCTATTTTTAAAATATGTACAAATTCAATTTTCAATTTTTGGATCGAAACATTGCTCTGCCCACATTGCTTTGGCGTGCTTTGCTTTTGATAATAAAAATGTAGCATATTATAGTGCTGCCGCCTGTGGGGAGACTCCTACTATGAAAAGCTCGAATGGAAAAAATACGTTTACCAATAAAATACCAAATATTAACATTATTTTCTTAATCGACTCTGCTACTAAGACGAATGAGAGTTGAATTGGAAAAAACCCGTTAAAGAACTGTACCTACGTGTGGCTAAAGTACCGCTAAGTAGGTAATATAATGTTAGGTTACATTTCATAAAAGTTCGTATTACTTTACTCCATTATAAATATGCAAAAGCAAACAAACTGAATCCATAATGTAGAAGGTTTCCGCTGACTGTAATCGTTTCTTTTATCTATGTACATTCCCGATCTCGCATCCAAATCGGCATTGTCCTTTCAAATAAACAAAAAAACTTTTTGCATCTCCTCAAAATTTTTCGTCCATCTAGCTAGGGTAAGTGTACCGATTCGCTGGCCAGCACCCCTTTTCAGCCATTTCACGAATTATTTTTATTAATAGTAAAATTTAAGGAAAGTCCTTTTCAAATTTCACACCATTTGATCTGGACACAGTTCATGTTAGACATAGTGTTGCTAGACGTCCCGCTTTTGACGGGACATCCCGTCTCGTTCCACCCCTCGAAATGCGTTCCGCCAGCACCGTGAGCGGGACGCCCAAAATCCCGCTTTTTGCAGGCACGCATAATAAAACCCGAGCGAAGCTACGGAAGCGACGCACGAGGTGGGGGGTTGAGGGGTGAGGTTGGTGACGACGCGAGCGTGACTTTGATTTGTAATTGTAGATCTCATTATATCCTGCTAAGAATGGATTTGCAAATACATAAATATAAGTCTTATTTTGCATTTTTACTTCGTCCCGATATTTTCGTCCCAGTCCCGCTTTTTTGTACTCAAGTCCCGATATTTCGAAAAATAGATCTGGCAATACAAAAAAAATAGCAATTAGTTATTTCATGCTGAAATTTGAATGTATTAATATTACTCTAGTTTAATATTCAATATCTAAATTATTCTAAAATGTGATAGTTTTTAATATATTTAATGGCCGCGAAATAGGTATCTAGAAATGCATTTTGTCTGGTTTTCGACATGGGGGCCGAAAATACGATTATTAATGGACTTATTTCCGGTGCTTACCCGAGGTATTTTTTTTGCCCGTGGTACTACTCACGTGTCCGGTAGTATACTACGTGTGATTAATTTTTCCCGTGGTACTACTTATTATTTTTGACATTAAAAGAACACCATGTGGGTAGCTATTTATACTAATATTATAAAGCTGAAGAGTTTGTTTGTTTGCTTGAACGCGCTAATCTCAGGAACTACTGATTCAAATTGAAAAATTCTTTTTGTGTTGGATAGTCCATTTATCGAGGAAGGCTTTACGCTATATAACATCACGCTACGACTAATAGGAGCTGAGCATCAATGACAAATGTTGCAAAAACGGGTAAAAAATATACGGCGAAACGTAGTTCGCTGGCACAGCTAGTCAGTGATAATATTTTTTAATGTTAAAGAAATTAAGCTTTAATAAAACTATTTTTAAAGCAACTTCAACTAAACTTTACAATTGCAAGTTATAGTGTAATTTCATTTTTTAACCGACTTCACAAGAAGGGGGACTTCATCATTTTGATTGCTTTTTTACGTTTGCTACCTCATAACTCTGTCATTTATTAACTGGTTTGGAAAATTCTTTTTTGTTTGAGTGCGTATGCTTCCCGATTAATCTGATTGTCAACAAAGTCGGAATCTGGTGATGGGATCCCGGGGAAATCAAGGGAATTCCGTATTTATATTTGTTAATCCTTGTTTATTATATAAACCAAATGGGATTTTTTGTTGTTTGAGATAGAACCAATCGGGAAGTATTCGGTATACTTCTCATACTTCCCGATTGATCCCATTGTCACCAAAATCTGAATCTGATGATGGGATTTCAGGAAAATCGAGGGAACCCTTAAATTTTATAGGCCCGTCCAACGAGTTTCATGTTTTTTTCTGAAGCTTTTTAGGTATTTGCGTCTGGTAGTCATTAGCCGAGCTGATGATGAAAGGATCTTTGATTTTTAGGACTTGGAGGTTAGTTGTTGAATACAATAGGCACGCACCCTCAGTTGTATTCTTTCAAGTTACTTCGTTGAGCTGGTATTTAAAATAAAAACATTGAAAAATAAAAACTTCAAAAACACAAAAAATCTAAAATAATTTAAGAATCACATTTTTTAGTTTGAAGTCAGTGCAAAATTTTAACTCATGACCATAGACAACCAGAATAACTTAAAAA
This sequence comes from Schoenobius gigantellus, assembly GCA_963935595.1. NCBI lineage: Eukaryota > Metazoa > Arthropoda > Insecta > Lepidoptera > Crambidae > Schoenobius > Schoenobius gigantellus. Next base: position 11,832,729 of record OZ012544.1, on the reverse strand, counting down.
ACGTGCCTAAAAAATTTAAGGGTTCTTTGGGATCTCATAGACAGATTGTGACTTTGGTGACAATGGGATTAATCGGGAAGAGGGTATACTTTCCGATTGGTTCTATCTCAAACAAAATCCGAATCGGTTAATATAATCAACAGAGTTACGAGGTGACAAACATAAATAAAGATTTCCCTTGATTTTTTTGGGATCCCATCACCAGATCCCGACTTGGGTGACAATGAGGTTAATCGGAAAGTACACCCTCAAACAAAAAAATAATTTTCCAAATCAGTTAATAAGTGACAGAGTTATGAGATAGCAAACGTAAACAAAAACAATCGAAATGATAAAGTCCCCCTTTTTGTGAAGTCGGTTAAAATATCTAATTACACTATAACTCGCAGTTGAAAAGTTTCGTTGAAGTTGCTTTTAAAATAGTTTTATTAAAGCTTAATTTCTTTAAAATTAAAAAATATTATAACTGATCGTTACCCACATGGTGTTCTTTTAATGTCAAAAATAATAAGTAGTACCACGGGAAAAATTAATCACCCGTAGTACTACCGGACACGTGAGTAGTACCACGGGCAAAAAAAATTACCCGTGGTACTACCAGTAGTACCAACGGTAGTACCACGGGTAAGCACTGCTTATTTCATAGTGATAGGCAGAATGAAATTAAAATTTATAGTTGCATATTTCGTCTACTATTGATTTTCCATTAACATTCCCATTTTCCAATCATCAAGTTAAGATTATTCGATTTAGGGTTAAGATTACCCTAAATCGAATAATTTTACGAAAATTTTCAGTAAAATGCCTATGATCCGAAAAAAAGTTTCACTTGCATCGTGGTTTCATAAAACCACACAATGTTTTTTAAGCTATTGCATAGCTTTTATCGCGGGCTTTGAGCGCGGCGACCGTATCAAGAAATTCCGTAACGAAAAAACCTAACACCTCCCACTCCGACCGGCAGGCCTATTCGCTAACTACGGTTGGTAACTAGAACTGTCATTTTTGAAAGACATTTTATATCCATTACTAGTAAAGTGATCTTATGTCTTACGACAGCGTTCATGATAGCAGTAACGGATGATAAGTTCCTTTCAAAAATGACAGTACTAGTTAGCAACCGAAGTTAGAGAATAGGCCTGCGGCACAGCGGTGCGGCGTTGAAAGCCGTGCATCGTCTAACGTTGTTTCAGTTCGGCAGACTTCGGCACGGTGTTTTGACGCGGTACCTATTTTCCAGATATTTAGAGGATATCAAGTCTCAAACTTATGTTTCTTATTTCATACCATAAACCTATAGTTTCAATGATAAAAATTCCTGAATAACCTACATGTATTGTAAGATAATAAAAATATTTTCTTATCGGTCACCACGCTCAAAAAGTGTAACTTGAATTAATATCAAAGAAAAAAAAATACTGCATAAATAAAATAAATAAATAATTATAATTGCGTAAGTTGATAAAAAATGCTATGCAATAGCTTTACCGCGGCAGTCCCCGAGTGCCACTTTAATTTTTTTTCTATATTTTGTCTCTCAGGCCTCATCTGTTCTGGAGTCAGAAGCCATCCAGCAGGTACCGCAAATGCAGAATGCTGTGGACAAAATGCATGCAGCTGCTGCAGAAGTCAAGGCTGAAGCTGATGCTGTAAATATTATTCAAAACTTAACTCTTCTATTAAATTGCCCTGGACCAAAAATTACACAGATAATGTGACAGTGGGGGTGATTCTGAAGCGACCACCTAAAACTATAACTAAATAAAATTAGAGATAGAAATGTCAATCACCGTTTGGTATTCAGAACTCACAAGTTAACTCTAAAATTAAGAGTGACGTTACTAAACTACTCAATTTAGTGTTAGATGTTATTTTCGTATTCTGACATGCTTCCTAAAATGTAATTTTTTCTATAATTTTAAATATGTCAAACTAATTTTAGGAGGTGAACTTTTAGGTGCCGTCTAAATTTATCTTGTTACTTTTTAACGATTTTCTAACATTACCGAAGTCAATTTTTTTTGTGCAACTTGCCAAATGGATGATGAATTGGTTGTTATGGCATTTATAAGGAAAGGCTTTTATAGCATCAATTGCCAAGTCGTGAGTTGTAATTTGTTTGGTACTCGTTTACACCAAGGTATATTACATGTATTTAACAAGTTTTATGCAATGTTTTCGTTTATTGTTTACACTCGTATACATGTATAAAACTTGTTGAATACAAAACATGTATACAACTTGTAGTATGAAATTGTTTCTGAACTACTAGTTGTCTACATGTTTATGATGTCACGTTTTATACTTGTTGTAGATAAACTTGTAGAAAATGACACGCCAGTCCGGTAGTTTCATTAATATTTTCTACTCAATTGACTATTCACAATGGAAAGTAAAGATGCTGAGGAACTTTACTTCATGAGTGCAGTATACTTTGTTTACACGGTTATTTTTTTATCACTGGAAAATTTTAGGGACGCTTCAGGACACATCAATTATTATAAATAAAATAAGAACAATAAATAATAAAAAAAATTTTTTTTATAAAAAAATCTAAAAATGCTGCTCTCAACTAGTGCAGCATTTTTTGTTTTTTTTTTATTTTTTTTTCTTCTCTTCCCCCCGTAAAATAATACGGTCCGTCCGGTAAAAGTTTAAAACTTTATCCAACAAGCATGGATAGAGTTTAAAACATGTTTTAAATTAATAAGCTACATAAATTTCAGTGAAATTAACAAAACTTGTTAAAAACACGATTGCTTTTTGTAAGTGTAAACGCTGGCAATGTATCCGACTAGTTTGAATATGTCATAGATCTAAGTGTAAACGCAGATGTGGTTTATACTTGTTTAGAGACTTGTTGGCAACACAGTATGAACGAAAGAATGTTTGAGACAGTTGCAATACATGTATAAAACAAATAATTATGTTTTGACAAGTATTCTACAAGTATTGTATGAAACTAGTATTTTACTTGTTTCTTGGTGTAAACGAGGGGAATAGTACTGACATTTAGATGATAGATAGGTTATGTATGTATGTATTTACTCTTACAACAGAAATTAATATTCTATCTGCAGATAGAAGTATGCCTATCTAAAATTTGTTGCCTAGCAATTACTATTATTTGTCAATAAATAACAGCGGTTATTATGAAAAGAAAACAAAAATTACTAATGAAACAAAATACGCAATTTTAAAATTCAGAGGAAGTCACGAAGTACCTATCTATACAACTACAGACTACCACGTAATTTTTTTTATTTCATGGCATTTTATGGATGGCATTTCGAATAATTTTTCTTTTGTGATAAAATGAATGATAAATAATAAAATTTCTTGTCTGTTATTTACAAATACGATCAAATCTTAAATTAATAATTTCTGATAGTAAAGTTAGTAGAATATAGCTGTTTTTAATGTTTCTAAATTATCCCGTTTTTCTGCAGCACTAGGTGTATTTATAATCTGTGTATTCAATTTAAGAAATTGTCAAATACAGTTTAAATTAAGAGAGTCCGGCGTTTCAGAATACGAATTACCTAAAACTAATTTAAAATTATATGTTTAATTTTAGTTTTAGTTTTAGTGCAGGTAACTTCAGAATTACCCCCAGTGTATAACTAATTTTGGATGGGTCCGTATTAAAATTTTATAAGGTACTCCCTCCCTACACTAAAGATGTTACCAAATTTTACACCCATTATATCTTGCTGACACCATTACCAGCGAGGTGTCATTCAACACAAGTGATCAACACAATTTGGAATAGTTTTGTCCAAACGCTTCGATAGTCACGATTTCGATAGTAGTTCGATAGTAGGGAGCGTCGGTGGCGCTGTGGACTGGGAGCGTCGGTGGCGCTGTGGACTCGGCACTTGTCTTCCAATCGGGAGGTCCGGGTTCGAGACCGCCATGTACCACTGTGTTTTTCGTTTCGAATTTCACATGTTCATTTGTCTGACGCTCCTACGGTGAAGGAAAACATCGCGAGGCAACCTGTATACATCTGCGAAGAAATTCAAAGGTGTATGTGAAGTCGACCAATCCGCACTGGGCCAGCGTGGTTGACTAAGGCCTAATCACCCTAACATAAGGTAGGTTCGAGCAACTCGGTGGAGACGTATATGAGCTGTGATGATGACTTCGATAGTCGAACTATTGGTAGTACCTACTAGATGGAATAAACGATATTGTCAAGCCCATGAGACGTTATTAACTGTAATAAATATTTACATATCTTCTTCTTATACATATATAAAAATGAATCGCAAAATGTGTTGGTAAGCGCAAATCTCAGAAACTACTGCTTCGAATTGAGAAACTCTTTTACCATTAGAATGCTACATTGTCCCTGATGGTTATAGGCTATATTATGATTTTTACCGCGGGAAAATATTTCTTCCTATGGGAAAATTCGATAACTACTGGGCCGATTTTAAAAATTCTTTCACCATTAGAAAGCTACATCCTTCGTGAGTAACATTGGCTATATTTCCCACGGGAAAAATATGACGGGAATGCCACGGGAAAAATATGACGGGAAATCTATCGTAAGGCGAAACGAAGTTCGCGGGCACAGCTAGTTTACAATAAATTAAAACATCTTTACAGATATCATGTAAACTGATTAGAAATAAAGCAAACTTACAAATCTTATAAGTAATATGACATCTTCAAAGGACAATGTCGAAAATCGCCCCATGACCAACAAAGATTTGATTTACGTCATAATTATATGCATATTTTATAACACTCATAACAAATATATATATTCGACGGAAAATCAAAATATATAAAAGTACTTTTAGAAACAAAAGTAAATGAAGTAAAATATAGGAATGGTTTATTGTTAGCTTTGCCCGACTGAATAGAATTGAGTTGATTTCATGTAGGTATGGCCATTTATTTATATCTATAAATTAAGTTTTTCATAACTGACATCGTAAATTAAATTAAAACATACGTCAATTGACTACTGACGCACTGTGGCTTGTTAGTTCGTCGTGTTTTTGACTTACTTTATAATTTCGAGATTTCTTGTTCTTTACTACGTGGCTATAATATCGTTCTTTGATTGATTGCAATAATTATTATTATAGTAATTGTATAGGTATGGACTATTTGTATTGCTCTAACGAATTAAAGTGTTATTTCAACTAACCTCAAAATCTGATTCATTTTTATATTTAATTCGATTTCGAAGCTCGTCCGTAGTAATTGAATTGATGGACGTACAGTATTTACTAATGTCAAATTATACGTAAAGCATTTTTTCACTGCTGTTGGTGTTGGGGCGAACAATGTATGGAGGCAGAACAATGTCCTTTACATTATTTTTGAAATTGCATATTTATTTGTTTTCAGGTTTCTCTAGGAGTTCAGGAATTAGCTGAAACTTGCGGTTCTGCTGCATCGAATGCCTCTGAACAACTAACTAAAGTAGCTCAGAAAGTTGAGCAGGTCGAAGAGAAAGTATTTCCCAGAAGGAGAAATGGTTTAGACTAACAAATATTTACTTAACACTAAAACAATTACAGTTTTTTTTATTAATGTTTAAAGTTGATATTGGCTTGATGCTTTACAATTATTTGATGAGTATTATATGATTCTGTTTATTATAATTATTTAAATTTATAAACTAAATCGTTTTTTTTTGCAACCAGTCACTTAAAGGAGTGTGTGTGGAAAGTATAATACTGTTCATTTTCTTCAGTGGGTGTACACAGTGGGTATTTTTATCCAACTGCCAAGGAAGGGTAAAGTTTTTCGCGCGTATCTTGTATGTTTGCACTTTGTTAGTTTGTTTGCTACCTCATATGTAGCAAATGGCTGGCTGGATGGATTTCGACAGTTAAGGTATTGCTCTCGTTATATTAAAATATAATAATAAAAATAGAAGATAGCTAGTGCAGGAGAGAATACACGTTGCAGTAGCCACCCTCATCTTGCCGACCTGCAAGGTGCTTCTTCACGTCTCTTTTAAAGGACCCGGGATTGTAAGTAGGAGGAAACGTGTGTTGGCAGAGAGTTCCATTTTTTGATTGTGCAGCATAGAAATGAGTTGCCAAATTTCTTGGTTCATGTTAGAATGGTAGTCACTGTAAGACCGTGACTACGCAGGCCAGCACGTGTCCTTAAAAGGAAAGGAGAAGGTGGAGTGGTACGGAGGGGTCGCAAAGTGTCATAATGCAACCCCCAGACGGGCAGGACAGGGATGGAAACGTAATGTCTCCCGACCAGTTGTCGGCCGGCCGGGCCATTGCATTCCTTAAAAGAAACGCATAACGAGGCTAACGTCAGATGCCAGGACCAGCAAAGTGGTGATGGTTAAATGGAACACAACTCTAGATGCTGAAACTTTAATAAGAACAAGATACCCACACAAGACATGGCCTAAAGGACTTGAATCCAGGCACTGACCTCTATAATTAATTTATATCACAAATTATATTCTGTTTTTTACCTCTACTTATACCTCTATAGTAGAGGTCAGTGAATCCAGGTCAGTAAAGCAGCAAAAAAAAGTCAACCACAGACTAATAGAGATACTACAGGCGCGTTCGAGATAAGCATTTTAGCCATAAATATCAACATTTTTAGCATCTCTGCATTTCATTAGCGGTGATGCTAGTTTTTCTTACTGGTTGTCATGCGTTTCATTTAAGCATTTTTAACACGAAATGCTAGCATCAAATACCCATGGTAATTTGGGTTCTCTGATACCACTTTTTGACAGCTTTCAAATTAGACATTTGGAATCTTTTTTTCATGAATCAAAGAGGATTTTCAGCGGATTTAAAAAAAACTCATTGAAAGATATGTATAGTATTAGCCAATTCTGATTTATATTATTAGAAATTTTAAGTGGCTGAACTAATTAGGCGAGGTGTCAAAATTCAGCACAAAAAATCAGTACCTTCCGTTTCATTTGTAACAATTAGCGCGGCTTAAAATGTCAACATTTCCTATAAGAAAACGAGGCTAGCATCAGATGTTAGCCTCAGAAAGTAGCAGTGCTTATCTGGAACGCAGGGTACGTATCACGCGGCGTGGACGTCACATAGCCGGCGGGACGCCGACGCCCCGCCGTCAGTGTGAACACGAAAGCGAAAATTCATAGAACACAACGCGTAATGCGCCGCCGCCGCCACGCCGACGCCGCGCTCCCGCCTGTTGTATGCGCGCCGGGCGGGGTGTCGGCGGGACGTGACACGCTGGGCGGGACGGTGCTGTGTGACGTCTTTCATAATAACTAATACATTACAACTGCTTATATCGCGCCGACGCCCCGTCGCCGTCCCGCCACGCCCGCTGTTTGACTGAACCTTTACAGTGCTCAGGCCGAATTCGTCAGCACCGTGAGTAAAATGTCATTGTCACGTTGACATTTTATTTTGGTTCGCTAGTTCGATGGTTGAAAATTACTCTGTATTTAAATTGAAGGCAAAAATAAGCCAAAAAAATAAGCCGAAAAAATTACGACATTAGAATTACCAGTTTTTGTTGAAGAAGAAAACAAAGTAGTTTACCTCAAACTATCTCCTGAAGACGCTGAAAGAGCAGAAAATGGTAAAAGCCAGGTACAAGGCAAAGAAAAACTGCTAAAGCATGGATATCACAGAATACAATTGAAATTACGAGTTAAATTATTTTTGAGGTAGGTAATGTTTGTTTTGATATTATTGACATAAGCGCGTTCACGTTCTGAAACGACAGCATGCCATTGGCGTCATAATCGCGTATATTGATTCGATCCGGGCATGAGCAGTCTGAGTACTGTGAGTAGTATAATAGCGAAACGGAACTGGGCCTAAACGTTGTTTGTGACGTAATCAATGAGGTCATCACATCTAACGTGAACACTGTTGTCGCGAAACGGGCCGCCTGTTAGCGCGCTCACAGTGCTGATGGTCACTATAATCGCGAAACGGAACGCGGCCGGAGTTGATGTGAGTGTCAAGAGGCCTGCGAGCATCGGGTTACCTGGAAAAGGGACAAAACAAAACGTCACTTTAAATGGCTTATCATAACTGAAAGTATGAGCGCTCTTAAAGCCTTATTGGGAAGGAAATTCCCAGTAGTACTACTGGTAAGTAGAGATGGCAAAAAACGTATCTTTGTTGAGATTGGATCATTTGTATCCGGATCAGTACAAAGATTCGAATCAGTAAAGTGCTTCATTTGCATCAGTGACTCTGAACCGATTTAGTATAGCAAATTAATGAAATAAATACCTTCATGAATCGTTTTTATTGCCATTGTTTAAAGAATTATGTAAAGTACATAATTTTGTGTAAGTATTTTGTTTTATTAAATTGAAAATTATTGCGATCCAAGATTTAATTACACTAGGAAATTATATTAATACATAAAGCGCGCGATAAAAAACACGATTCTCGTAGGCAAAACGCTCTCGCTCGTCCCATGACAGTTGAATGATGATTGATGGCAGTCGTAGTGCAGAGGGCACCGTAGTGCTATCCACACTAATCGATTCACTCAATTTTTGTTTTCCATTTAAGTTTTTATTGAAATCGATCTTCCTTCATACTTATTACAGGACTGTCAGTTAGTTGTTAAAGATGTAACTGGCGTATTTAAAATCGATTTTATTTGGGCTAGTGTTGCCGTCTTTCTCACTCACCCACTAAGAATGAATTAGTGAGAGAGATGGCGGTTGGCGATCGCCGACGCAACGCGAAGCGCTCCGACTCCGAACTATTTACCTATGTCAATCGTGTGAGCGCCGCGTGTCGAATAAAACTGAGATGCAATTGAGCGACGCGATCCGAAGCGCTCCGACTCTAAACTATTTACCTATCTCAATCGTGCGAGCGCCGCGTGCCGATTGAAACCGAGATGCAATTGAGCGAATGATTCATTTGCAGCGCTGTTAGAGATTTGAATCAGTGAATCACTTGGAAGAAACGACTCACTGAGTCGTTTCTGTAAAGATCGACACATCTCTACTGGTAAGACTACTGACTATTGGGAACGGCCCCACTCTTCAAATTCCTCTAATTATATTATTTATATACTACGTGAGAAATATTATAAATTAACATTAAAACAATATGATATAATTTTTATTTGGACACCATCACATATTGGCGTGAAAGGCAATGAAGAGGCAGACTACTTAGCCAGAACCATTGTTAACAGTCCCATCCCATCCAAATTCTAACTAAGAATATACCTCTTCCTGATTCAGACATTCTAATACCAATCAAAATCAAACTGACTAACTTGAACAATTATGGCAAGAAAAAACTCAAAACAAAGGAAAATGGTACTTCAATATAAATAAAAAAAGTTCTAAACTACGGTTTACTAAAGGCTCATTGTATTCTGGAAGAAAATTCTATACTATTATCTGTCGTCTCAGGTTTGGTCATTGTTGCTTTAACGCTCATTTAAATAAAATAAATATACGATCTTCACCACTTTGTGATCCATGTAACTCAAATGAAAATCAGACATTAAACCACTTTATTTTTCAATTGCTCCAAGTTTAACATTCAAAGATTGACATTTATAGACTCTCTTCTGCTAATCTATAAAAACTCCGCTGCAATCCCGCGCTCCGTTGAGAATTTACTTAGTAATCCAGATTGTTTTAAGCCAATTTATAATTTTATTGTTTTTTTCCATTGGTGATATTTAAACACTGTATCGTGTTGATGTTTTATTCGCCCGTATTGTTTATTTGCAATTACTATATTTAAGACAAGGCTGTATGAACTTAGCTTCCTTTGCCTTCCCTAAAAGGGAAAAGTAAACAAAAAAAAAATCAACAACAAAACTGTCAGCAGTGTGACCGTTTACGGTAGATTTTCTACTGCAGCAGTAGATTTTCAATGAAAATTTGACCATGCAGTAGATATGCAGTAGTTTCTAAATATCTAGGTAGTAGATTTCAATAGATTTGAAGCAATAAGTGTCCCGGCTGAAAGGACTTGTGTTCAAGCCTATTAATTATGTTGGCAACGTTTATATTAGTATTGTTTGTGGCAGGAGCTTCCCCCAACTGTACACTTTTAAGCCCAACCATCATGGAATTTTGAACTCTAACGTTTAGAGAATAGAGTATATTTTGATAATTATTTTAATTACGATTCAGGGTATCATTTAAACGAGTTTAAAGGGTAATAGCCCTTTATATTGCCCTATACAGTGTTACTTTTTTATCACCCAGGAAAATTTAAGGGACACTTCAAGACATGGTAGTAGAACGATTTAATATGAATAAAAAAATAACTCACCTACATAATTTTATATTAATTTTCTAAAATATCAAAAAATGCTGCACTAGTCGAGAGCAGCATTTTTAGAGATTTTTAATATTTTATTTTTACTTTAATAAAATATATTTTATTTTTTATATAATAATGGATGTGTCCTGAAACGTCCCTTAAATTTTCCGGGGTGATAAAAAAATAACTGGGAATAAGGGATGCAAAAATGTCATTCTCTCTTTAGTGTTGACATTTATACAGATTTATCTGTAAATATGATTAGATTAAGCGAAAATTGTAATGAAAATAAATATTCCCAATCTAATTAAAATAATAAATCGTGTTTTATTTCCACCACATTGTTCGCATACATCAAAATATAGGTTGGTAGAATTTCGGTAGATTTTTTTTCACCTTAGTAGATTTTAGTGGAAAAAGTTGCCGAACTTAGTAGATTAGTAATTTCTTAAAACGGTGACACTGACTGTCAGTCAAATGAGTCAAAAAACAAAATCTGAAAAATGGCAGATGCTGTTGTCGAATCAGCGCCTGGTGATGAAAATGATGATAATTGGTTGTATGGAGACTCAAATTCCGAACAAGTAGAAGACAAAGAAAACGGGCAAGCAAATGAAAAACAGCAACCTTCCGCTGTAAATGAATCACAATATTTTATAACCTCTTCTGGTTTCTGGTTTTCACAAGCCACACGATAACATTATTTTTATTAACATTTTAGGAAGGTGAAGAAAAAGAACAGGAGGATGAAAATGACGCAGCAAACGATGATTCAGAATTTAATGACGAGCACTTCGCAGAAGTCGCTCGGGACGATCAAGAGCAATCGGCAAACGGAGACGCCGAGAGCCAGGAGAATGGGGATTCTGATTCAGATGATAGTGATGATGTCAAAGTGACTATAGGAGAAATTAAATCGGGACCTGCATATGCCAGTCTTAATATTAAAGTAATGTTTATAATGTTCTTCTGCCTGAAGTTTTTGTTTGAGGCTCTCGTTTAAAAACATAATTTAGCATCAACTATGCTAAATTATGTTATTTCATAATTTAGCATAGTTGATGCTAAATTAAATACGGAAAGAAATTTAGATAAATTTATTTCTTGGAGTTCATTTGAGTTATTGCTGATTTCAATATTAAGGCCAGGCCAGTTTACAAAATGGCTAGGTACTCTTTCATATTGGTTGTTTAATGCATTGATTATTGCGTAGCTGTAACTGCATCTTTGCCAGGTTCAAAAAAATAGAATTTTAATAGTTTTTTTGAATCATTTATTATAAATCATTCTTCTTAGTAAAACTGGCATTTTCTTTAATTCAATGACTTTGAATCAACTTTTCAACATCAGAACTGTACTGCAGTGCATTCGGTTGAAAGAGTGGGTCTCTTCTAATACAAGTTTATAACTTAAAAGATGAGACCTGTTGTACTTATAATAACTCTGTAATAACTACAATTAAATTTATTATTATTATTATTATTAGAGTCCAGTTATACCCAAAAAATTGCTAAATACCTCCATAATTTACTGACAACATATAATTGGCTTTTTTCAGCGTGGTCTTGTGGCAACTGGAGCTGAGAAACCCAGGACAGGTGCGACTGCTGGCGGTAAAGTGACACTGGAAGACTTAGATGGCCCTGGCAGTATTAATGGAGTCCCTGCTCTAGAATTTAATATTGATACTATTGAAGATAAGCCATGGAACAAACCAGGAGCAGATATTTCAGGTAAAAAAGTTTATTTTTAAGCTTTAATTAGAATGAATATAAGTCTGGTTAAGTATGTACACACAGAAATAAACAAGATTTTACATGATGAACTTCAGACCGCTTGTAATAGTGACAGTTTTTTTAATGTGAATGTAAAGCTTAACGTGTTGCTGACTGAGCTAATTATATTTTTATTTATAGTAAGTAAGTACCTATGTTTAACGACATTTAGCAGTCCTGCCCCCCTAGCACGTCCACCAAAACAATATGATAAAGCAGTTTATCGCGTTGAACTGTCAAAATACAATAGGGTTTTGTTGTATTTTGACAGTTCACTGCGATAAATCGCTTTATCATATCGTGTTTTGGTGGACGTGCTACGGGGACTGTAGTCCCATATTTAATGACATTTAGTGGTCCTGCAGTCCCTAGAGGCTCCTTAGAGGCTCAGATTTCTGGGGTCTTAAGCTCCGCTTCCTAGGGGCTGAAACTCTGCTTTCTGGGGCCTGAGGCTCGGCCTTCGGTTGAAGGTTTTTCACTCGACCTTAATTCACGTTAGGCAGAAGAGTTGGTATAGGGTTCTGTTTCCAGTTTTCTATTTCTTCGAAAAAGTATTGTTAGTAATTTCATTGCTGTAACTATAATTTTCTTTCACTTTGTCTCAGATTACTTCAACTATGGGTTCAATGAGGTGACATGGAGCGCATACTGTGAGCGGCAGAGGCGCATGCGCGTGAGCGAGGCAGGTGTGGGCATGCATTCTGGACCACCACCCCGCGGCTCTATGTCAGGTCCTCCAAGGCACTCAGGTAAGATATTATTTTGCCCATCTAACATTTGTCACATCTTTTTTTACTTGATAACAATAATAGTAATGTTTCACACAAAAAAAATGATGTTCTCAGAAAAAAAAAATATATTTATTAATTTAACAGGCATGATGAGAAATGATGAACCACCTCCATTGATGAACAACTATCAAGTACGAGAGAACACAATTCAGGTAAAACTCAATTAATTTCTAACATTTATTTAAATACATTTTTTCTCCTCATATCATACAAACTTTTCTCCTCCATATTGCTGAGCCGAATAAAAGAAAAAATAGAAGTAAAACAACCACTGGAACAAGCCGGCTTTCGTTCGGGGTTTTCCACCATGGACCATATACATACAATAGAGCAAATAATAGAAAAATTCAAAGAATATAATCAACCTTTGTATATAGGTTTCGTGGATTATGCTAAAGCCTTCGATAGCATTACACATAGATCGATATGGAGGGCATTAGAATCATGCAATATTAATCAGAAATTTATAAACATCATCAAAAATATATATCACATAAGCTCCAGTAAAATTAAACTTGAAAATAAAGGAGAGGAAATTCAAATTGAGAGAGGTGTCAAACAAGGGGATCCTTTATCACCCAAGCTTTTCATTGCCGTTTTAGAAGATGTATTCCAAAGAATAGACTGGAAAAAGGAAGGGGTATGGGTACTTGATAAACACCTAAGTCACCTTAGATTCGCTGATGATATTGCGATCTTTGCAAAAACTGCCACACAACTGGAAGTGATGCTACAGACGCTAAATGCTGAAAGTAAAAAAGTAGGCTTAGAAATGAACACAAATAAAACAAAAGCAATGACAAATAAACACCAAAAACCAATCTATGTGGATAATAATAACATAGAATATGTTGAAGAATACATCTACCTGGGAAAGCAAGTATCATTTCATCCGAATAATAACGAACAAGAAGTAGAAAGAAGAATAAATACAACATGGAAAAAATACTGGGCACATAAAGAAATACTAAAAGGAGATTATAACATGAACCTAAAGAAAACAGTAATGGAAACCTGCATCCTACCAAGCCTAACATATGCGAGCCAAACATGGGTTTATACTAACAAAATAAAAAAATAAGATAGTCACAACACATCGAGCAATGGAAAGAAGTATCCTGAAGCTGAGAAAAATAAATAAAGTAAAAAGTGAAGACATAAGGAGGAAGACAAAACTAACCGATGCTCTTGAACACTCCCTTAAACTGAAATGGAGATGGGCAGGCCATGTTTCAAGATACTGCGATAAAAGATGGACACTGCAATCAACAAATTGGACAGGACCACTAGGTAAAAGGAACATTGGTAGGCCAAGAAAACGATGGGCAGACGACATAATTGAAGTTGCTGGACTGAATTGGCTGGAAATTGGCAAAAATAAAGGAAAATGGAAAGAATTGGAGGAGGCTTATACCCAATCGGGGTCCATAAAGAAATAGAAAAAAAACAGGAGGAAAAAAAAAACTATTGTAATGTTTATGGAATAAAAAAAGCTTTATTATTATTATTATTTAAATACATGTTGCATCTTTTCGCTTTTCATTTAAAAAATGCTCTCATGGACACATTTGTAATTCAATATTGGCAATGGGTAAAGTGGTTCTCACTATATCGACTCTATCACTGTGTGTTTAAATTATGTTTTATATTGATTGTGTATGTATAAAATCACGTAATGCAGAGTTGCGACAACAACTGGGCTATTCAGAACATCGAAGTAAAAAACGCTCGGACACAAGGCTAGCACCCACTTCCCCCATTCAGTCTCCGAGTAATGCAACCAAACATCCAACTTTTTTTTATATGTTAATATCTGCCATCAGCCGCAAGGCTTTTATCTGATTAGTTACAGTTAACAATCGACTTGAGTGTAGATAAAAAACACTCTGACAGATATTATGTCAATGTCAAAAATGAGTAAACTATTAAATTATCTGTTAGGGACAGTCATCGTCATTAACCTCTTCGCCAAGCCAGTCTATGATCGGCAGATGGATTCGGCAATGTATTCAAAAGTATAACAATTTTTTTTTTAAATATTATATTGGGTGTAGTATCCATATTGCTTACTATAAACTTATAGCCTGTATAGCGTTATAAGTAGTTATAACGCTATACAGCTATAAGGCATTATTCCGTTTTACAAACGAATGCGCGTAATGCGCCGCGTGGAGCAGGTGATGACGGCGGAGCGGCGTGAGTACGGGCGCGCGCACGGGCGTGACATGCCGCCCCCCGCCGGCGAGTATTTCCCGCCGCCCGCCGAGAACTACTACCCGCCGCCGCACGCGCCTTACGAGGAGCCCTGGGGTGAGTGCCGTACCTGCCCGATACCACATACTCAATTTATTATCGTATCCACTGTAACGCCAGGTAACGCCGGACCAAGGACCGGAAAACCCCTTTATTTGATTAAGCCGATTGTTAGGGAAACCCTATCAAAAGGTTACCGAACGATAGGGTTACCCCATTGATAGGGTTAGTCTTTCCTTGTGGAAACTTTTTGAATAAGCTTAACCTTTAATTTTAAGTGCTTACCAACTAATAAGGTTACCCTATTGTCTCCTATCTTATTTCCGCACATTTTCGCGATTTTTTCTAACATTGGATTGATTCGACCGGCGCCGACGGTGAGGGCGGCGGACGGCAGTGTTTTCTTATTTATTAGATTGACACTGATATCTGTTTTCAAGTTTTATGTTAAATTATTATAAACATGGAATCTATAATACAGCTATAAATCTTGTCGCGAGATTGTAGATAAAGAATAATACAATACTTACCTATTTAAGTTGATCTTGATATTGGTAACTCTAAGAAAAATATTTGTTTTATTAAAAAAATCTTGCGGCAAGCTTTTATATTTTAATAAAAAAATGTTTCATGTAATAAATTAATGTTTATTTTCCTCTTTTTAGGGCATTAAAATAACGAATAGACAGCTCTTGTTGCGTATTGAATGTTTGTGAATAGCAACATTTGCCATTACATAGTTATTCATCAAGCAAATCAAAAACTAATGCTTGAACTAATTTGAAGAAATTAAGGTCTATTATCGTTTTTTTTTCAAACTTCTACGTTCAGCCGATTTAAGGCCGATTTCGAGATCTGGGAAATCCTATGTTACCGCAGCAAATTCCTAATAACTTAAAAAGACTTATTCGTCAACTGGCGAGCGCAAAACTCGCGAGCGCTCGCCAGTTGGCACCTTCCGATTTTACCTAATTTTTTGGTCGTCAACTCGCTCGATGGTGGAATCTGACATATTTATGTACAGTCAGCTACAAAAATGTTTAAGTAAATTTAAAGTAGGTACCTTTTTTAATGTTTAAGATACTTTATACGATGTAAGTTTAAAATAAAACAAAACATAGTTTTGAGATAAATATATAAATCAACATGACAAAAAACTGCTTATTTCCTTAATAATTATCAACAATATCACAATGACTCAAGAATTTGGCTTATTACCTATTATATTAACTGTCCAAAACTAAGCAATGTGAGTGAATTTCACTATGAATACTTTTTAAGAAACTTAATTTACTACCCCTTCCTATATATTTGAAATTGCAAAATTTGTAAAACAAAATAGAAGTCTCTTTAAAAGTACTAAAGAATTATTTCCAAATAAATATACAAGATATATAAATAGACTTGACCCTGGTGTTCGACCAAATTCTACAAAATTCATAATTAACTTTTGTTGTATGTGTATCTCTATATACAGTGTGTCCCCGAATAAGGTGCACAAACGAAAATGGGTAAAACTAGACTACAATTTATCGATAAAAAAAGAGAAGAAAAATTTTAAAATTAAATTGTATTTAATATTGATTTTTTTATTCTCTTTTTAAGACCTTTTGTGTTTGTAAAATTGTAACATTGTAACCACTGCGTGGATTTTGTTCAAATAAAAACAATAATGATGCCAAAAGATTAACTATAGGTGCGTTCCATTTGACCGCAGATTCGCAGCATTTTCAACATTTTTAGCATCATCGCGTTTCATTAGCTTTTGACGCTAGCAGGGCTAGCATCGTATGTTGACGTAATGCGTTCCATTTAAACAATATCTTGATTTTAAGTTAGGTTTCCTTTGTGAAACATAGCGCGGTTAAAAGTTTTAACATTTCTTATAAGAAACGCAAAACGTGGTTAGCATTTGATGTTAGCGTGACAAAATGGTGACGCTTAAATGGAAAACGGGGACTGTATGGTAAATAAAAAAAGTACATAAAAGCAGTCAATAGGGAGAAAAACATTTTTTTTATAGGTAAGACGGAGGTACCTAAGCAGACGACCCTGGTACAGAGTCTCCCTCCAGTAAATTTTCTAGTAAATGTTTATTTTTACCAAATAATGCAGTTAATAAAAAATGTTTTTTTAGATTTTTTGTAATAAATACTTATTGTGATTTGTTTTTCTTGTTTTCATCAATTTTACAATGAAAAAGCTTAGCTTAAGTTTAAAAAAGGCTTAAATGTGTTTAGCTAAATTCCAATTTAAGAAAACGTCGTTGCGCGTGAAAGAGTCGCTATGTGTTTTTGACATACTTTACAGGAGACTCAAAAAACTAATTTTCAGGAAAATTACCCAGAGTATTCTAATATTATTATTTGCTTTAATACATATAACAAATTTACATAGTTCTACATTACTTTTGGATGAATGACATTATTAATAATGCCAAAATTAAACATAATAGGCAAATGTAACACATAGAGTTATTTATTTGAGTTGTAAATACACGCTTTGTGCATTTAGAGCACATAACTACTATATATTTCTATGGAATCTTAAAGAAACTGGCTATACGATGGCACATAGCTATATTTTTTGAATGAAATTATTAATAAGAAAGTAAATTAAAAACTAATAAATTTTATATTCAAATGACATTATAACTTTACTGAATCAAATAAAATTAATAATAATGAGATCAAAATTTAGATCATAATTAATGGTTCAAATTTTCGTAGAATTGGTGGTAATCGCGGTGCATGTATTGCTTTAGACTTTGTAAGTGACTAAATTTAGTAGAATCAATTTTTGGTGGGCCATCATAAAGGCTTTTAGGTTCCATTATAGGTGCCGAGTTTGTCCTCCTCTGCGGCAAATTGTTCCACTCATCTGTGTGGCGTAGTTTGTACTTCACATCACCATTGAAATAAAGAAGTCCTCTAATGTCTGTTACCGTTACATCACCGGTTTTTCTTCCAGGTCTTATACTTACAAAACCACCAGGAACATCTTCAAATTTCTAAAAAATGTGTACTCTAGGTGATGGACAATGTAAGGTTGTGATGGTCTGGCATCTCTCATACGCGATATGTAGTCAGATGGAGAGTAGATGGTGCCTTTAAACTTTTTTTCTAAAGTTGAATGTACGCTGTCCACCTCCATCATCGTGTGCCCTTTTTCTAGGATAATTTGTTCTATCATAATGCCTTTGGCAGTGCTGAGATAGGATAATTTGTTCTATCATAATGCCTTTGGCAGTGCTGAGATTAGATAATGAATTGCAAAGTGTTTTATTTTTATTTTGGTAAGCACATCCGTCGGATACCAAAATTACTTTTTTGTATTGACAGCAATATTTATCTATGAAATCAATTATACAACTAGTGACATTGTTCGCGGTTACTCCCCCATCGCCTTCATGCCACACATATAAATGTACGTTTTTGTCATTTTTAACATGAAAAGTATAATTATGTAGCCCTAGTTTCATTTTGTAGTACTGCTCTGAAACAAGTAATTTAGGGCATAATAAAACACTTTGCATATCCATTGAAACTACCATCACATCCTCTGAAATTTGGTTAATAGCTTCCATCGTAGCTGCTCGAGCTTCATCTTTTTTTATAATATAAAGCTGATATACGTCGTCTGGAATGTTCCCTTGTTTGTGGCCAACACACATGTCACACTGATCTTTCCGCGGCTTATATATATAATTTTTTTTCTCTTTTAAAATCTCTTGAAACCTTTTTCTCCCCACTGCACCCACATTATTAGTGTGGCACCAAGAAGTATACACAGAATGCATGTGGTTAAAAGATTCGAAAGACTCTTCAACATATATCCTGGAACTATTAGCTCGGCAGTAGTGACTTGGAACTTTCGGTACATATTCAAGCCAGCTATGAACAGAATCAGATTTCAGCGCCCTGGTTGGAGTTCCTGATGGGTTACGGACCTTAGCTATTCTTCTAATAGGGGTTTCTAAACTATTTTCTGAAATATTTATATTAGATCTAATCCAAAGCTGAAACATATCTTTTTTCAAATCAAACGTCGCCTGACGTTCTTCTTTACATAAAGATATTATTTTTTAGGTTCTATAAAATCTTGACATATTTAAAAATATAATATCTGAAAGAGGTAGCAAAATATAAAGCGTTAGTACACGTACACACCCACATAAATACCAAGATAAACGAAATGCTCAAAGATATATTTATGTGTGTGCTGTATCCGTACATAGTAACCACTTGCTGTGTTCTGTGATAACAATATTATAACAAACCAATAAACTATTATAAAGTACACTTAGATTAGCACACATATTTCTTTAGTGTTCTTTAGTACACTCTTGTGACATAATTATAGGTATTTATTAACATTGTCAAATAATATTGATGACAAACAATTTATACGGTACATACGATAATAAATACTTATCATTAACGTATAATAAACGAAACAAAAATGTAAAAGTTGAAAAAGCTATTTAAACAATAAGCGTATTTGTTTGGTTATTAAATATGATTTCTTTTTAAGTAAAATTGTTAGGCAGTTAGAAAAACAAAACTTTAACTAAGTATATTAATTTACTTACATTATTTCAGTTTTAAATTACAATATATACACAAGCACGTTACACGTTTGTTTTTATTTTTACCACGTTTTAATGCAGTCTCCTTCAACGCTAGAAGTGTAATGAGCACATTACATCGACAAAACTATCCATGTGACACTCGACCTGCGTGTTTCGTGATCGAGCGAGTCTGAACTTGACCAAAAAATTAGCTATGTGCAGTGAAGCACATATCGAGTGCAATTTTTGCTACCGCTTCAGTAAATTTATTTTAGCTATGTGAATTATAACACTTAACGTGTATAAATGGAACCTTCGAAGTATGAATGTCACATAGCTACATTCCGCAACTCTTTAAATATTTCTTTTATTACATAGCTGTTTTTACAGTATGTGTGTATTGAAATAACGATTCACACTGCGTAAAAATCCGAAAATAACTAGATAACACATAGCGATTTTTGCACGCGCAACGACGAAAAGCTACCTCAGCGGTTGACAAAAAGGCAGCGGCGCGGGCGCCAGGGGACGGCGCGTTAGCAGGCCCCTCAATTAAAGACTCGTAGCTAAACATGTATTAGATACAGAATGTTGTTTTTTTTTTGTTGAATAGGTTATAAGATCTGGATTAATAAGAGGTAATAAAAAGAATTTGTTATAGGGGGCATTATTTGGTAAAAATAAACATTTACTCAAAATTTAAAACTTTTATGTTCAAAATTAGTTAAAAAAAATGTTTTTCTCCCTATTGACTGCTTTTATGGACTTTTTTTTTATTTACCATACAGTGTTAATCTTTTGGCATCATTATTGTTTTTATTTGAACAAAATCCACGCAGTGGTTATAATGTTACAATTTTACAAACACAAAAAGTCTTAAAAAGAGAATAAAAAAATAAAAATCAATATTAAACACAATTTTTTTCTAAAAAAAATTATTTTTTTATCGATCAATTGTAGTCTAGTTTCACCCATTTTCGTTTGTGCACCTTATCCGGGGACACACTGTATAATAAGTTACCAGAAAAAATTTAACATTTAACAGATTTAAAGTTGAGTTATATAAATGGTTGCTATGTATTTTTTTTGTTAAAGAATTTTTAAGTAATAATAAGTTTTTGTAGCATTTAGCCAGGTAGCACCCGCCATTGCTATCGCTGACACGAGTGCAATTTCTTCTCGATATTTTATGTGAAAATTTTAGTTTTTGTTAAGTTTTAAAGTTAAGTATACGTTTCACATTAGAAGACGTAAGTATAATACTTATTTTAACTAAGTAAAATCATCAATTTACCCCTACAATACATTAATATCACTAAAAACTTCCACATTCAAATATTTTTCATTGTTTCGGCTTTAATTTTGGACGTCATTTTTTCCTTACACTTCTATGGACGGGGTCATTGAGGCCCCTGTTCTTCGTTACGCAGTTTACACGTTTTTTTTGGATATTAGGCTAAAATTTATGTCTTAATCGTAATAAATAGGTTCAAATCTAAACCAATACAAATTAAATAAAATGTTAATAAATTTTACTTAGTATAACAAAATAAAGAACTTATGTGATAATCTACTTTTTCCTCAATTATGAATTCTAATAAGTAAAGCTCGTAGGTAAAAAAATAGAAAAATGACACCTATTTAACAAAAGCAATCGTAATACAATTGCTTTATCGATATTTTCTGACGCACTGCTGGCTGCACAGCTAATTATATTGAACATGTTTAAAGAAAAATTGATTAAAAGTAGAAGGAAATAAAAATATGATTGTCCTTATATTTGTAGACAAGGAGCCTTAGAGACCCCCCACGTCCATAGTTAAAGATTAACTGTTTTATTTCCATATTTTCTCTACAGGCGGCAGTATTAAAGGCTTAATTTTTATTATAAAAACCAAAGCACGCTTAAGCATGCTAATCTGGGCAGAGCAACGTTTTGGTCCGAAAATGAAAACCAAATACGATTGTACATATTCCGAAAAATCGTAAACATAACAGATTTTAAAATTCAATTCCAACCCAGAAAACAAAACACAAAGACTCAGTTACCAACCTTCCAAACCCAGGTAAAGCTGCGGGCAATAGCTAGTTTTTATAGTTTTTGGTTTCAATCTTTTTTATTTGACTGTACTTTAGATGCGCGCTCGAGTTGACGACAAAAAAAAATAAAATAAAATCGGAAGGTGCCAACTGGCGCGCGCTCGCGAGTTTCGCACTCGCCAATTGACGAATAAGTCCTTAAGAATGACAACACGCACTAATTCAAATTCAAAAATCTTTATTCAACCTAGGCCTTTACAGGCACTTATTGACGTCAAAACAAAGCAAAACATTCCAATTTAAAGAAAACATATTTAACCTTGTATGTGCATACATCCTGAATATACCTACTCAAGATGTCTGCAAATACAAGTAGCAATTTAAAAAAAAGTTGAATCTACACCTGTTCAGAAATTGGGAGAGCCTTCTCGAGAAGAACAGGCAAGAAAATCGAAAGGTCAAATTTTTTTATCTCCTCTTTTAAATCGCCATTTACAATTTTGGTTTTGTTACATAGTCATTGAAAGTTAAAAAAATACAATCGGTATGCTTACATACACTTAAAATGTCAAAAAATAAGTTATAGACTTTACACTAATCATAATACAATAAATTAGGTATGTTGTTACCAAACATATGATAACTTAGCCTATATAATTCAAAATCAGTGTCAGTTCTTTTCTGACAACAATATCTGTTAACATCAATAGCTATAACAACAACACGATTATTGACATTATAACGAATAAAATAATAACTTCATATTAAACACCAGGCATTGGCATCATTTAAATAATCGTTCACTTTTTATTATCCTTTACTCATTAGAGTCTTTTTTACATGCGCTTTAAACTTATAAAAAGGCAAGTGTAACTGACACTATGTGGAACTTTGTTGTAAAAAGTTCCAAATTTTGTCACAAATTTTGCTATTCACAAACATTTAATACGCAACAAAAGCTGTCTATTCGTGTATTTGGTTCCGGACGGAAACGATTCTATTTAAAAAATTGACCCGAACATACAAACATACATACATATACACATACATACATACAGTGCAGGCTAAATACAAGTTTGTAAAAACAAACAAGCTGCACCGCGACTGGCGCGCAGCTTGGCGACATCTTAACGTAAACTGATTGACGAGTCACACGAAAATTTGCTTTAGTGCGAATAACTTATTATTCCTTATTATTTGATGGGGCGATAGTTTGCGGCTGTCGATAACTACACACGTAAACGGTTATGCAACAATAAGTCTAATGCATTTGACGTAAAAACTTGAATTGCTTGTGCGCGTTAAAACCCTATTGATAGGGTTAGCCTCAATGGGGTTTTCGGATGCGGTAAGTGCTTACCCTAATTAACTGTATTATTTTGGTTAGCCTTTCGGTGCAGTAAGTCGATGAAATGCTTACCGTATTGATAGGGTTTGTGAAAACAAGTCTATAAATAACCCAATCAAAAACCCCTTATATGGAAAGTGGTTTCGGTCCTTGCGCCGGACGCAATGTGAATGATAAACTGAGGCCCTTTCGGAAAATTCACACTATCAAATCAAATCAAATCATTTATTTGCTATAAACAGGGTACATTGCGTTCTTAAACATATAAATAGTTCTAACCTATTTAGCAGATAATAATATCAGCATGCAAATTACATTACAGAGAATCTCAAATAGGAATCAATAATTACAGAGAATCTCAAATGGGAAGAACATGTGACCAAAATAACAAAGAAAGCAAAAAGTTTTATTCATCTAATTCGAAAAGCCTTCGGGCACCTAACACCAGAGATGATGCTTAAGATTTATAAGACATACGTAAGACCACTGCTTGAATATGCATTCCAAGTTTGGAATCCGTATTTCGCCAAGGACATAAATAAGCTGGAAAAGGTACAGCGAAGTTTCACCAAAATACCAAAGCGCCTTAAACAAAAACCTTATGAAGACAGACTAACGACATTGGATTTAAGCACACTGGAAGTGCGTAGAGAAAGAGGCGATCTTATTGAGACATTTAAAATTCTAAATGGACATTACAACATTTGCAATTTCGACACACTATTTAAACGAGACTCAAACACCCGTCTTAGAGGTCACACCTGCAAGCTTAAGCGACAACCATCTAATCTTAATCCTCACAAACATTTTCTGTCAAATAGAGTGGTTGCAGCATGGAACAAACTTCCAGAAAAGATAGTCTCCGCTTCCAGTATCAACTCCTTCAAAAACAAGTTGGATGAGCATTTAAAAAAAAATGATATGAGAATATAATTTATGTCAATTGGATACAGGCCATTATCAGTTGAAATAACTGCCTGCCTGATTAATTAATAATAATAATAATAATAATAAATTTAAGAGGTTTTAATTAATCAGTGACCCATCGATTATAAAGAGAGTCGCAATTAGCATTATAATTACGTTATTTATTATTTGTGTTTTATAATTTAACTTGTTTATTTAATTTATCTAATTTGATTAAGTCCATGACTATATTTATTTAAAGTGGTTAATTTAGCTTGTTTAATTCAATCTCAAACCAAGTCGTATCATTCACTTTAATGTCCTATCTACATTCTGTGTGTATGCGTGTCAATTTTAATAAAACACGGCAAGTCACTTGAATAGACTGTTTTTTTTACAGATACATACAGAGGGGGCATAGATAATAAAATGTTAGTCTATATTATTTCAATGCAAATATATCTAACACCACCACTCGTTGAAATAAACTTATAAAAAAAAAAACAAATCTATAACTATGAACATACTGTAAAACACATAAAAAACCTCACTTTTTATTTCCTTTTATAATTACAATTAAGACTTTGTATGCCTAGATCTAATAAATGTTCGCAGTGTTTAATACTAGGCAAACTTTTTGTGAGAATATCTGCTGGCATATTCAAAGTGTTCAAATAAACTATTTCAATCAATCTTTAAGCTACAGCATCTCTGATAAAATGAAAATGAATGTCTATGTGTTTACTATGTTTATGATACATATTCTTTTCAGTTAGCTTTTTTGCACTTGCTATCACTATACAAAATTACAGTCCCTATATCTTTTTCAGTAAGTTCAAATAATAATTTTTTAAAGAAAAGAGCCTCTTTAGCAGCTTCACATATTACCATGTACTCGGCTTCTGTGCTGAAGAGTGCCACAGTTTGTTGTTTTTTGCATTCTTGTGAGATGACACCCCCGAAAGCTTAAAACAAAAACCGGTGAATGATCTCCTATCAACTGGGTTGGAGGCCCAATCTGCATCCACATAACCAGTTATATTAGCTTCACCTTTATACACGGTTATTTTTTTATTACCCTGGAAAAATTTAGGGATGCTTCAGGACACATCCATTATTATATAAAAAAAATGAAAAAAAAAACAATAAAATAATCTCTCAAAATGCTGCTCTCAACTAGTGCAGCATTTTTTGGATTTTTTATAAAATTAATATAAAATTAAGTAAGCGAGTTATTTTTTTATTCATATTTAAATCATTCTAATACCATGTCGTGAAGCGTCCCTTAAATTTTCCAGGGTGATAAAAAATAACTGTGTATAAGTAAGACAGTAAGATTTAGTTGCTGCTAGTTTAACAATTATTAAATTGACTTAAAAAACTCTCACTGTAAGATATATGTCAGGTCTAGTAAGTATTGAAAGATACATGAGACTACCTGTTTATTGCTGGTAAGGGTACTTAACCTTACAGCTTTCATTATCACATTTGCTTAATTTTAAATTTATTTCCATAGATGTCGAAGTGATAATCCTACAATTCACCATACCAAATTTTATTAATAAGGAATCAATGAATCCTTCTTGATCAATTGACAGTCTATTTTTAGTCTAGTCTAGTTTTAGTCTAATCTAGTTTTAGTCTAGGTAACAACTCTCATACCCAAACATTTTTCAATCATACCTTAATCCTTTAATTTAAATCTAGCACTTAATTGATTCTTAACTTTATCTACTTCTGAGGCAATATTTGAAAAAATAAAAAGGTCATCTACAAATAAAGCAATAAATATCTTATGACTATTCCATATTTTGGTAAATAAGCAAGGTTCATATTTAGATATTATATATCCAAATTTTTGTAAACATTTATTCAAGCACAAGCAGATTGTTTTAGTCTATATATGGCTTTCTTAACTTAAAGACTTTATTTTCACATTTGAAATTCTGAGGTGGTTGCATGTATACAGTTTCACTAATATCGCCATTTAGATAAGCAGTTGTAACATCAAGATGGGTGATTTCCATGTCTAGCTTTACACTTAATGCAAAAAGTAATTTTAAAATAGAGTACCATAATACTGGTGAGAATGTTTCATTATAATCAATACCTTCTTTTTGGGTAAAACCTTTTGCCACCAAACATGCATGGTATCTCACCTTATTATCACTTGTCAATTCCCTTTTATACACCCACTTGCACTGAACCACTGTGCCATGATCAGGTTCGTTGTGGTCGTTGTTGTTGCGTTCAGGTGTGTTTGTCCACCACTTCCCATGCATCACACTCTTGAAATGATTGCAACTCTTCCTCCATTGCATCACTCCACTCCTGTTTTTCTGTACTACTCATCACATCTTCGTATGTTAGATTTTCTTCATCAATTCCCCATACACATATGCTTCCCATACCATCTTTCAGGTTTCTTTGTAAAATACTACCCCAAGTTTCCTAATTCACGTTCATTTTAATACCTTATTCACACTATACTTTACTAATACCCTATCTGCAGAATGATATACTTTAACGCCATATTTCTACTCTTGCCACATCCACACTCTTTTTCATAACACCATATCCACACTCTTTTTCACTGTAACACTATATCCACACTCTTGTTTACTTTAATACCCCATTCACTCTCGCATTCAATTTAATACTCCACTAACCACACTTATTTTCGTTTTAATATCCAATTCACATCTTAATTTAATTTCATAGCGTATTAAAGTGACAGAAAAGTGTGCAAGCATGACTTTAACATTCTATCCACATTATAGTTGACTACTTGAATGATCTCAATAAACAAATCTCAACAACAACCGATCTGTTGTTCCATACAAACGTTCAACATCCACTGAACTTCGCGATTAATTTCAAGATAGTTTCCACACACAGTAAAAGTTGTCAAGTTTGTTCGCCTCATCAACAAGCGCACCAACATTTGGCTCGCGACTAAAAATCGATCTCGATAACGCCGCGGTGCGAACAGGTCACCACGGCGAGCCGGGCGGTTGGGCGCCGAGCGAGATCAAGGAGCTGACGCCGGGTCCGGGTGCGGTGGGGCCGGGGCCGGGGCCGGGGCCGGGACCGGGGCCGGGCGCGGTGGGCCCGGGGCCGGTGCCGGGCGGCATGCCGCCGCAGCCGTACGGCGCGTACCGGCCGCCGCACGCGCTCGCGCACGCGCCGCCGCCGCCGCACCACTACGCGCACGCGCTGGCGCTCTCGCCGCTCGCCGCGCTCGACCGCGAGCGCGAGCGCGAGCGCCACGAGCGGCGCGACCGCGAGCGCGACCGGGACCGGGAGCGCGAGCGCGAGCGACGCGACGACGTGAGTGAGATAAGGCAACCGTTTTAGTTTTAAGTGGAGATGCAATGGAGATCTTCCCGCCTGCACAACCATCTCATGCGCTCGCGCCCTCGCCGCACGCGGCTCTCGACCGCGAGCGCCATGAGCGACGCGACCGTGACTGCGATCGGCGCGTCGACGTGAGTCACTACAAGGCAACCGTTTTAGTTTTGAGTGGATATGATACCGAGATCTTCACGCCTGCACTACTACCCGTACGCGCACGCGCAGCCGTCGCCGCACGATGACGACGTGAGTCACTCGGTTGCGTTGCCGAGGCAATTGTTTTAGTTTTAAGTGGAGATGGAACGGAAGTCTTCCTCATGCGCTCGCGCCGCCGGCGCATGCGGCGCTCGACCGCGATCGCGAGAGCCACGAGAGGCGCGACCGCGAGCGGCGCGACGATGTGAGTCACTCGGTCGCACGCATTGCCGAGGCAACCGTTTTAGTTTTAAGGTCCGACCTCACTAGACGGAACTGCACCGCAGCGGAACTACGCGACAGTACTCGACAGTACGCGACAAAGAATTCATTATATTTAAAAAAAGACAATCCTTTCACAAATGTTAAATTCTTAATTACTACATAAATAAAAAAATATTAGAATATTTCAAGTATCAAAATGCATTTTACCTTCTTTAAACAGTATTACCAGAGCTAGAATTTTTGAATTTGCCGCTTTTTTCCAAGCTCATGTTTTGTGTGCCAGACTCTATGTGTAAGGGTAGTGTTAGTGTATAATGTATAAATTTAATATTTAAGTGTAGTTTAAGTGCTCTGTGTAGTTGTGTAGTTTAAGTGTTATTATGTGTCAGGGTAGTGTTAGTGTATTAGGTATAAATAATATTCTATTCTCTTATTTTTTAACATATAGTTATATTGGTATTCTCTTTACTAAGTAGGTATATAATATTAGCATGTGGTGCTTTCCTTTACTAGTTGGTGCATCTAGCAAATAAAGTAATTAACATGATTGTATTTTGAGAGTTGATGTAACCAACCATGGAGAGCCATTTGTAAATAAATATACTATTTTAAATTTTAAAAATTTAAAATAGTATATTATAATTATAATCAATTTAATAACAATAATTATTAAATTGATTATAAGTGTAGTTCAACTTTCTCTGTGTTCAGTTATTTTTTGTTTATTTTTCTCTTCTCTTTGTTATCTTAGTGTTATCTTACCTCTTTTGATGTTACTATTTTAGACGTGTTTTGTAACTGTTTGTTGTTTGTCGTATCGTGCGCAGTCCAGAGGCCTGTCATAATAACAGCGCCCTTGCGGAAACCTCCGCAAGAGCACTCGCTGAGGCAGAGCCTTTTTGGGCCTCACATAGACCTAACTTTAAAAATGTATGCAGTTGATTACATAATCAATCAATTTTGTGCTTGGCTCAATAAACGGTTCATTCATTCATTCATTCATATGATTATAATTTTTTTTGATGAGATAGGTTACATTTATATAAGAGTTGCCTGTGGTTGAAATGTATGCAATGTAGGTACTTTTATTTACTTTGTGTCCTGACATGACAATTATTTTTGTGATTGCTTAGTACCAAAAAATTCCATATTGTTATTAAAAATTTACAGGAGGAGCGCGAGAGAGAACGGGAGAGGGAAAGAGAAAGAGACAGAGATAGGGAGCGAGAACGGTCACGTTCAATCAAACCAGACAGGATCCGGGAAAAGTGCGTAATCTTTTTGATATTATTTTATATTTGTAGAATAAAACCTATAGCGTCAACCAAACCTCGCTGTATTAATAGAAACATTGCATATTTGTTTTAGAAAACACAGGTAAGTAAATATTGCAATATAAAGTTTACATATTATGATTTATTATTTGAGTATATAGAAGAAGTGTTATAATTGTGAACATTTATTGAAGAATGCTCATAATCTCGTGTGGTATATGGCAGTTTTTATTTTTCTAAAATATCACTTTTAAATATTTCAAAGTGCGCAGTAACGTTTAGTATGGCCGCCCTATCAATTTTTTATTTCTGTGGCCAAGCAGCGGTGCTTGCATTGCTGTGTTCCGGTTTGAAGGTGGGGTTCTTGTAGAGATTATATCTGCAAATCTGGCAAGAATTATATGTTACGATTGTTTGATGACGTGATAATGTAGCGTTCTGATTGGTCAAACGCAAAGGTCTAGCTTTGGCTCAGCGGTGGCTCGTGGGCAGCCTGCTTGCTTGCCTACTTTGTCATATAAGAAAAAATCAAAGACCCGATGGACGATCGTCCCACACTTATCACTTGAGTGTGAGTGGGAGCAAAAGAGAAGAATTTGTAAGAAAATATTGGTGTACAAGATCAATATTAGGGGTCAAATTGCCGTTTCACTTTAAATTTCAATCAATTTTTCTTAACAAATATTTCTTTGATAAAAATATTTACCCTCACTCTATACATTTCTGCAATTGCAAAGGTAGGTAATTTTTAAGCTTGAGTAGAACTCGTAGAACTCTTGAGTCCCCACCACTCGACAATCTGTGTGAAGTCGTTTTGTATTTCATCCTCGTTAGATTTATTTCACCATCTAACAAATTCTTCAAATTACGGAAAATATGCAGTATGTCGTCATAGTTGGAGCCAGGTCTGGTGAGTACCGAGGATGACGTATGGTCCCTGTAAATTCTGTGAGTGTTAAAAATGTTTCTTGAGCGCTGTGTGACCGTGATAGTGGTGAAGGTCGGCCGACGAGTCCGGGCTGCGAGTTTCGCTATTATTGTTCGAAGTTTTTTTTTAGTTTTTTACTTTTATTTCTTGACCGGATCTGTGAAGAAGATGTAGTGAATAACATCATCCAAACAGTTACCGTATGTTTTGCCCTGGTTTTACTTGGAGTCAGCCATTGCGTTGTTGGCTTGCGATTATTATCAAGAATCCACTTTTCATCACACGTCACAGTTCGCCCCAAATACAATATTAATGCAGAGCAGTTCAATAGTGGGGTACCCATTTTTAATCTTTTAATTTTGTCGATTTAATGCAAATGGGTCAACATTGTGGGTATATTAACATTAAACCATGCTGCTAATTCCTTGGTAGTTGATACGGGTCGGCGTAAGCTTATACAGGATGTCCCAAAAATAGTGTCAAGCGTAAGTCCAGAGTTAGAGCATCTTTTGGAGTACCCGAATCACCCCCATGTATGTTCCGCGATTATTCGTAGTTTTCGAGTAATAATTTTTTTTCTGACTTTTTGAAAATTTTGATCCAAAGAACTTAAAAATTTTAAATAAAAAAAAGTAGAACATATTTTAATGTTTTTCTTTTTGCCACTGAATCATCTTTAGTGCTTCTTTTATGTCTAAAATAATCAGCTTCGTAACTTTAGTGGAAATTTAGAAAACAGTAGTGTAAAGTCAAAATTTGAATGTTAGTGAATAATTACTTAAAAATTCATCTTTAAATTAAAAATATAAACAGGCGAATTCATGGTTTCTAAGTATATGTAAAAACTTCTCTAGACTCTCTGCTTTCATAATCATTTAAAAAAAGAAGTACTTAATATGGCTACTTTGGCTTAAATCGGCCATCAAAGACAGCGAGGTGAAAATTTCATAAAATTTACCAAATTCCTATCAGATGATAAAAAAAAATATCTGGTCTTTTTATAATTTCTAAGGTTCAGATTAATTACAATTTAGCAAAAATTAACTACATGAAACCCATATTTAAATATTTTTCTCGCGGATCACATCGGTTGTAGTGTTGGATGTAACGCAGTACTTACCTGCTAAAAAATTGCCCGAGTGAGAGGATATGAAAGAGACCGCATTATTGCTATCTCTCTCACTCTCATTGGCGAAATGGATAACTGTAACTGAGGAATGCTATTCTTTGTGACAAGGGGATGAGGCGGGGGGTGTAGTCCGAGCGCCTATTGTGTTCTGGCGCCAGTCGTTTGCCTGCTTTTGTTTGCGCCTTACGTACGATACGCTCATTTGTGATTATTTGACGAACTTTGCTTTCTTTACGGACCTTGAGTGCGATTACGATTTGGTTTTGTGTGAATACGGGATTTTGACAAATTTGGCATTCTTAACGGACTTTTCAAGCTCTTCATTTTGTGATGTCTTTTTCATCGCAAGAATATGCTCTTATGCATTACTTTTATGGATATGCAAGAGGAAATGCTTCTGAAGCAGCCAGGTTGTTCCGGCAGCAAGTACAAAATGGAGTTGGACCTCAGCCTGAAACTTGGCCTGATCATCGCATGATTTTAAGAGTACATAACTCTTACATGGAAGGACGCCTACCAGGTAGAAGATCGGGGCGCCCATCTGAAATGAGTGACCCAGATACTGTCCAATCAGTGGTCGAAGAAGTGGTGAGAGAACCATCAGTTAGTGTAAGAACAATAGAACGTCGAATCGGAATTCCGAAATCACAAGCACATCGAATACTTCATCAAGGGCGTTTTCACCCATATCACATCCAGAAAGTTCAGCAGCTCAAGCCCGCAGACTACCCGAGAAGGGTGGCATTTTGTCAGGAAATGTTACGGAGACAAGCTGAAAACGAAAATTTCTTTAAAAATATTCTATGGACTGATGAATCACATTTTAAGCGATGTGGGGTGTTTAATGCGCATAACTACCATTCGTGGAGTATTGAAAATCCACACCTCACAAGGGAATCTAATTTCCAAGAACAATTTAGTATCAATTTGTGGTCAGGCATCCTAAACGGACAGCTGATTGGTCCGTTCGAACTACCGGACCGACTGAACAGCGAGGCCTACTTGCAATTTCTACGACGTGATCTCGGCGTCTTATTAGAAGATGTAGACCTATTAACGCGGAGAAATATGATTTTTCAAAACGACGGCGCTCCATGCCATTTTGCTAGAAATGTTAGACAACATTTGTCTGAAACATTTCCAGGCAGATGGATCGGTCGTGGAGGGCCCATTGCGTGGCCGCCACGGTCCCCCGACTTGAACCCCATAGATTTTTTCGTCTGGGGATACTACAAGGAATTAGTATACGCTAAGGACATTACAAACGTCACAGTGTTAAGAACAAAATTAAGACAAGCGGAAGAAACAATAAAAAACAACAGAATTGCATTTATAAATTTAAAAGAAACTTTTTTAGACGATGTAGAATATGTATTGAGCACGAAGGTCGTCATTTTGAAAACTTTCTTTAAGCGATCGAATAATAAATACTTTGAAAATAACGTTTTGTTTCATTTATTAAGTTATAATAAACCTTCAAAGGTTATTAAAGATGGCAGCAGGAACAGTTATTTTTGACCTTCAAATATTAAATTTTTAGCTTTTCTACAATCATTTTTGGTTTATTAATAAATAATTGGAATTAAAAAAAAAATATTCAGAAGTCGAGTTTTATGAAATTTTCACCATGCTGTTTTTGATGGCCGATTTAAGCCAAAGTAGCCCTATTAAGTAGGTACTTTTTTTTAAATTATTATGAAAGCAGAGAGTCTAGAGAAGTTTTTACACATACTTAGAAACCATGAATTCGCCTGTTTAGATTTTTAATTTAATGATGAATTTTTAAGTAATTATTCACTAACATTAAAATTTTGACTTTACACTACTGTTTTCTAAATTTCCACTAAAGTTACGAAGCTGATTATTTTAGACATAAAAGAAGCACTAAAGATAATTCAGTGGCATAAAGAAAAACATTAAAATATGTTCAACTTTTTTTTATTAAAAATTTTTAAGTTCTTTAGATCGAAATTTTCAAAAAGTCTGAAAAAAAATTATTACTCTAAAACTACGAATAATCGCGGAACATACATGGGGGTGATTCGGGTACTCCAAGAGGTGCTCTAACTCTGGACTTTCGCTTGACACTATTTTTTGGGACACCCTGTATAGTGACTGGACTTCCTCAGAGCTCATATTTTCATTCTTCAAGTCGAAGTTTAGCCGTATTCTCTCAAAACACAGTTTTGATATCGCGATGAGTTCCACTTCGAACATTTTATTCAGAAATTACGCTTATTTTCAATGTAGGATACATTCGTGTTTCTTACTTACAGTAGGTACTTACACGACAGAAAAATCGTAAAATTAAAGTCCTGCAATAATAGGCAGTCATCTTGTGAAAAATGTTTCATTCTGTAATCTCACACCGCGGTTTAATTATATTAATTGAATGTGGCCAGACGTAAAACGGCAATTTCATATTTAAACCCCTGTTATGTTAATAAAAAAGAAATAAAAGCTAATATGAAAATAACTAAAGCAAACTATGGCAAACTTATAGTATAATATATACTAGCTGTACCCGGCATGCGTTGCAATGCCACGTAAATGCTTATTTCTTTTTGCTAGGAACCCTCACGGGTGTCCCCATAACACCCTACCAAAGTTTCATTACAATCTGATGAATGGTTTCGGAACGCATAGAGGACAAACAAACATAGTAATACATTGATTTTTATTTATATAGATATAATGTCGTCTGCTTTCTTTATTTTAAAAAATCAAGGCACATTTAGGCCACTTTGCAACGTAGTGTTTTTTTTGTGTAAGTAATATTTTTAAAGAACGGTATCTTCTTGAGTTATTTTTTCTGACAACAGTGTGCCTTTTGTCGTAGATCGTACAGGCGTGAGCGATCGCGGTCGCGCTCGCGCCGCCACAAGTCACGTTCGCGTTCGCCGCGCATGCGCGAGCGCGAGCGCGACAGGTCCCGCGAGAGGGAGCACCGCGAGAGGGAGCGTAGCGTCAAGCCTAAGTCCAAGGAGGCCAAGGAAAAGGCCGAAGACAAGTGATGGCTCGTCGCGTATTCATTACACACGCTTCAAGTTAAGCTACGTTAGTGATAATCTACATTTTAAGCTAAATATAATGTTGCCCGTCGCTATTGTGGTTTTATTTCTCGCACTAAACTAGTATATGCCTTGGTTAGAGCGTTTGTTGGTTCATTGATCATTGAAAATCGTCTTTATTGGAAAATAATATGAATCGTAAACAATGAAAAATCTTTATTCAACATAGGGTCTTATTGACATTAAAAACATTTAACTTTGAATTAAAGATTTATTTAACCTTGTATGTGAGTACATCCCAAGATGTCTGCAAAGCAAATTCAAGTAGTTAAAAATGCAACTATAGTGAGCGCAAGCGACCTGTGATCTCACACGCGATGCGATTTCACACGCGCTTCCAAGTATGGCACATAACGTGCTCCGTATAAGTTTTGTTCCTAGACCTTTTGAAATAAAATTTGAATTCTGTTAATATATTATGTATATACCAATTCTTACTTTTAACTTATTTGAGAATTTCGCATTTCATTGATGTATAAACAAGCAAAACATTTTCAAAAATTCTAACATTTAGAAAACTAGGCTGTATAAATGTTTGCAAAGTTCGCTTTGTTTGCGAAAGTTATGATTCTGAAATCTGAAGTTCGTAAAATTTTCTAATCCTACATATTTACAAAATACTTACCAGATATAAAATTATTTCTTACATATTTAAGATATAAGTCTATCTAGCTAAGGTCTAATTTAGGGCTGCATCCGATACCGATACCGATGCCGATATATCGGCGATATTTTGGGTCTGCCGATATATCGGCTTCGGCGATATTTTTATTACCGATACGACACTTCAAATTTCGCGCTTTAAAAAAGTAATGTAAACGCGCAGCTTGTTTGATCTAGTTGATGCAAATCACAGAACACTATACCCTGACGGGATGCAAATGACGCACGGACTATCTATGCTCGGGGAATTCCCGCGTTTTATTCAGTGTGTTGTCTCTCTCACCCGCTTTGCCCCCGCGTATCCCATTTCGCTAGACACTTTTGCTGGCTTTTAACTGCTATCGCGCGTAATATTTTTTCGATACGAACGAAAAAATATTACGCGAAACGAACGAAACAAACCGAACCAAAATTGTGTTTTATATATTTTACCTTAATTTAATTTTAATTCACTAAGCGTTTGTATCGGTATCGGTATCGACGATATTTTTATAAGAGTATCGGTATCGGTATCGTATTGGCAAAAAGGGGTATCGATGCATCCCTGGTCTAATTCTAGCTAAGTTCACTTGATGAAATTGTCTAGCGGAAAGTTCTTGAATGACTGGCTCCAAATGTCGGTGAAGGCGGAGCTGACGAGGTCGTTGATGAGGGGCCGGATCACCGCGAACCCCGGCTTCCAGGACACGTTGATGATGCGGTCCAGCATGCGCTCTAAGGCAAGAAACGGGATATTACATAGATAGGGTGTTTGTTTATTAAAGTTGCTGTGAAAGTTACCCCTGCTTATGTATAATGACAATGGTATACAAGTTTGCTCGGCGATAGGTGATGTGGTGTTTGCTGATTATACATCTTTAGTCTTTAAGGTAATTGAAAGAAAGAAAGAATTTTTTATTTGAAAGAAAGAAAGAATTTTTATTAGAAATTAAAAATAAAACTGAGTATGGTGATATAAACAATGCATTAACAGAAGTATTAAACTGTAAAGTACCGTCGCCGTGGTCTAGTGGCTTAGACCACCGGGTGTTGATCGGGAGGTCAGGGGTTTGATTCCCCATGGGGGCAGACGTTTTTCTGCTCGGTTTGGTTGATGGTAGGGCTTATGAGCTCGCCTGGCTAAGCTATCATTGTCCTACAACAATGTTAATATTATTGTTGTGTTTCGACAATTACCAGGAGCATAGCCAGGGGCTCTATTTTTGAATCATTCGTCCGGCATCGAGCGCTTCTCAAGCGTCATCTGTGTTCAATTACGAGGAAGATCAATATTGTTTTGATTTTCGTCGAAAACAAAACGAAAAAAATTAAATGTAAAAAAACCTTTTTAAAAACAAGCTTTTATTTAAATGCGCTCAAAAGAAAAAATTAACTTATACACTAAAACTTTTACTTACTTATAACGTTATTTCACATTTGACACAATTTATATGACATAAAAGCTTATCGCGAGATTTACTTGTGTGTAGTAACTTAAAAGTACTTAAAAGAGTACTTTTAAGTACCTTCTTGTATTTACTTACTTTAAAATTGTAATGTATAAAATTATTTACATCAAATTATTTAATTTACTTGTTTATCTACAAAAGTAAATCTCGCGACAAGCTTTTATGTCATATAAATTGTGTCAAATGTGAAATAACGTTATAAGTAAAAGTTTTAGTGTATAAGTTTATTTTTTCTTTTTAGCGCATTTAAATAAAAGCTTGTTTTTAAAAAGGTTTTTTACATTTAATTTATTTTTTACTTTTTAGTTATCACTGGACACGTTTCTCACTCTGTTCATCTCATTCAACGCATCATTGTTGCAAGGTCGTGTGCTGGAACGTCTATACAGAATTTCAGCTCAATCGGTTAAAGATATCTACTTCAAAATTGATTTTTTAACTTTAGAAGTACGCCATATTGGATTAATAATGATATCACTTTATTATTCAAGTTATTCTTAGCCAGACATTTTATTTGATACCCATATTGTAGGAGTGAATTAAAAATAATTAGTCCGCCATCTTGCGTATGCCGCCATCTTAGATTTAGAACGACGTCACACAGTTAACCATGCATTGTCATCCAAACTGTGTGTATACAAAATTTCAGCTCAATCGGTTAAAGATATCTACTTCAAAATTGATTTTCAAGCTTTAGAAGTCCGCCATATTGGATTAATAGTGACGTTACATTATTTTTAGAGTTACTCTTAGCAAGACCTTTTATTTGATACCCATATTGTAGGGGTGCATTAAAAATAATTGGTCCGCCATCTTGGGTATGCCGCCATCTTGGATTTAGAATGACGTCACACAGTCAACCATGCATTGTCATCCAAACTATATAAAATTTCAGCTCAATCGGTTAAAGATATCTGCTTCAAAATTGAGTTGCAAGATTCCACCCGAACATACTTACATACATATTTACATACTTACATTGCAAGTTAAATAAAAGCTTGTAACTTGTAATAAGAAGAAATCGAACACTGACGAGCACTCGATGTCGGAAGAATGATTCAAAAATAAGGCCCCGGTTCTTCAGTCGTTGGGGAGTCCAGGTGAAGCTCGCTTCGGCCTTATTTTCACTTACTATCAGGTCGGGTGACATGAAGGCCAAGAGCTTCCCTAAAAACTAGGACGATACAACAAAAACGTAAGTACCGAGTATGCCGTTGCCGCGTAACAGGTTGCCGACGTGTATCTCCATGTCGCCGATGTGGTCCACCTCCACGTGCACGTCCACGCCGTCGCCGCTGCGCTTGATGCGCGTCGTCTGCGAGTAGTCGCGCAACGTAAGGTTCCAGCGGCCTGTGCGCAATACGCCTAGGCCGAACATGTCGCCCTGGGGACACCGAAAGCCTATAAGTAGGCTAGCTAAGTTTTGACATCTTCACTTCCTACCTCACGAATACGCCAGTCGCTTAGTAAATACTACTGGGGAGCGCGCTCTGACGAAGCATGTTATTTAACATCATGATATGTTTTGATTTGAGAATCTGGAATCTGGTGTTCCGCGAAAAAAGCGTAGGCACGAAGTAGGTATGCTAAGTAGGTATGACGTATTTTTTGGTTGTGTGAGCGTAAGCAAAATATAAAGATTCCTTTTCAAATGTCCTGCCCATAATATGGGAATTGCCGCGTAAACTATATGGATGGTAGCCATATTGAATATCGACCGGTTTCAATATCCTATCTATCTGTGGATTTGCTTACTGGAGTGTGACGTATTTTGTATGGAGCTAATGTCAAATGCCTATCGCTAGTAATCAAATCCACAGATAGATAGAATATTGAAACCGGCCATATAACGTCAACATCATGCTTTATTCTTTCTTTCTTCCCTTCTAGCAGCATGACTCTAGGTGTAGCTCTGGAAATGCTGATACTTAGTACCTATACTAAGTATCAGCATTTCCAGGCTCCATGGTATAATAGTAATCTTGGTCATTTTGCCTTCAGCGTATTTGGTCATGTGACCATTCTGACTTTTGGCCGTTTTGTCATGAGGATTTTGTACATTTTGACGCTTATTCGGTTAAGGACAGATTCTGGTTTGGACACTACCATGTGGTTCCTTACACATTTTGGCGTTATGTCATACAGTACCCGAAGTACTTATATTTACTTATATACATACTTATAAAAATTAGGGCTTTGGACACCAGGGTCGGACCTAAAAAAATCGAAAATAGCGGTTAGATGCACCACAGTTAGCCATTAAAACATAATTATTAACATTTGTTACTTACCTTAAATTCATAGTCCCCGTTAAGCCATTTCTCTGGGAAGTATTGCGAATAAATGATCCTTTGGTTGTCCCAGTCAGTTCTGTAACAACATTGGATGTCTTGTAAATATGTGTAATTAACCTGAAGCCTATATGGCTGTCGATTGCTTGCTACTATAAGCCTTAATTGGTACTAAATTATCTGTAACAGTTCATTCATTCAAGGATTAGGTTGGTATGCGTAACATGTTTTCGTAGGATTCTACTCTCAGACGGGAATAGTTAACTGCCTCACTGTCGGAATAACGTTATGATCAGACCGTTCGCGCAGGGAGTAAACGCGTAGGTATAACTTTTTAATGGGAGGAAGACTTCAATTTGCCTAGTGTATACTGATGTCCAGACCCCCCCCCCTCCCCTGTTCTGACTGTTCCACTTAAATCATTCTGGTGTAGTCGTTTTCATGCTTAAGGATAGGAGAAGTGATTTTTAAACTGTACGTTCCTATGAAAAAAATACAAAAATGAAGTAGATATGACATGACTAACTTGTACTTGGTGACGATAGACTGCGTCCAGCCCCGCTCGTAGACATCACGCAGCGTCAGGTCGTACTTCATGCCCCCAAGCGACCGGGTCTGCGTCACTTCCTTGGCGAAATGGGGATCGAAGGGCGCCACGCCCAGTTCCGGTATACCTGGTGATTTGAACGGCTTTATTGATTAGGTACACGGGACTTTTTTACTATAATCCGCTGAAGTTTGCTGGGATTCAACAATCATCTTAGTTTCAACTTGTTACTATAAACACTATAATGACTAACTTCTCACCAATGTCTTTGTATGATGTGGGACGATTCTGGATTGGACAGATTCGCCCAATCCACGAATCTTTTGATTCGTTTTTTAAATAGGTGGTATTTGATCCCCTGGTTGATTTAAACAAAAGGTTTTAGTGGAGAGTGTGGTTTTGCTTCTATTTGAAAGTTCTGAAATTGTAGGAATATAATATAGAATGTTTTTTTATAAGCTCTTCGGCCTTCTTTCATCGCACCTGATGGTAAGTGACGATAAGGCGGAAGGTGGAAGTGAGTTTCACCTGAACTCCTCAACAGCTGAGGAACTGGCTATTTTAAGCCGAAATTAGACGGTTCATTTTTGTTTTCATTATCGATGCTTCATCGATGAATGATTGAAAATGAAATGTCTAAATTGAGGTTCATCGGAATGTGCCTTCGTGATGAAAGCGTCCGGCTCCCGATTGTTTTTATTAGCATCTTTCATCATCGGCAATGAACGACAAGTGAAACGTCTAAACAGCGACAGCTCATTCACAGTTCATTTCTCTATACTACCGCGTTGTGTTCTCGCGGGAATTCCACGAGTAATGAAATAATAGCTTTCATAAAAAATGAACCGTCTATACAAACAACGCAATTCACTGCTCATCGTTCACTATTCATCGCAGAAATGAATCACTTGATGAACCGTTTAATTTCGGCTTTACCTCTAACTAATCGTCGGAACACAACATTATTGCGACAGATTTAGGTAAGATGGTGGTAGCTAGCCAGGCGGGCTCATAAGCTCTACCTACCACCAACCAAACCGAGCAGAAAAGCTTCTGCCCCCATAGAGAGTCGAACCCCGGACCTCGCGATCAACACCCGGTCGTCTAAGCCACTAGACCACGGAGGCCATCACGGATCCATCATAAATTTAAGTATTGTATTTGTTTGAACTGTGGACAAGTCATTTTAAAAAATCTTATTGAAAAATGTTCTTGCGCTAATGTGTGTTGGTTTGATTGAACCTATAACAAATTAAAGTAGAATAGGGTGTTGTAAAGTAATTTACTATTGCTACATTGTAAAACAGAAGAACACTTTACGACTTATAATATTGCAAGTGACCCGAGGCAAATGTCATGACGACGTTACGTATTAAATTGCAAATGCCCGCTAACGAGGGGCTAATTAGGTGTTTAGTTCGTGATGGGCCTTAACATTGGCAAAGGCTATAATTGAGCTGTGGGTCTCGATCTATCGATATAAGTTTTTATTATCCCAATACTTTGATGTTATAATCTTAAAACATTTTGATAAAAATATAGTCGATATCATAAATGGAATATAATATACCGGATGGAAAAAAAGACCGTGGTTGGAGGAAAAGTACCTTTAATATTGATGATGGCAAATTTTACTGAAAGGAAACATTCCTTTATTTTCAAAAATAATCAAAACTGCATTTATTAATTTTTGAAAAATCACCTACTTGAGCCGGGAATCGAACCGGTGAAATGTGACAAAAAACATTCTGTATTTTATGATACCAACCGAAAGAGTCATTCATAAGGATCAATTTCTTTTAAACAACAAAGTATCTTAAGTTAAAGAAAGACCAAGAAAAATATTTTTTTTTATTGTAAAGCTTACTTAGTATCTAAAGAAAATTTTTGAAAATAGTTCACTTAATTTATGAATTAGGTACTCAAAATGAGACCCATTTTCACGTATGCACAGACATATTCTTCGACTGAGTTCGCTACGTGTCGCCTTATACAGCTTTAACAAGCTGTACTGAAAAAAAATGTACTATGCGAGTTTGGCAAGTAACTGCAAAAGTTGGCGCATTCAATAAGGATTCCAAAATGGTATGATACTTGGTAGATAATTTCTACGATTGCAGACAATAATTTTTTTTCCAAAAACAGGCAGTTTTGAACAAATTTTTCTTACGTACTTAAAATTTATTCTAACGTACCCATGGTTTGCTTTAAGGCCGTAACTTTAACATTCTAGTTTGAGTGAGACCTGGAGAGTCATTTTACGAAGTGTGAGAAAGACAGATAGTGAAATAAATTAAATACACAAAAATTGTTTAACATAATTTATTTAAATGTCAAGATTTACAACAGGTGTTCAAACTGTCTTCCTTCATCTCTAATGCAGGCTCGACATCTTCTTAAAAAAGATCGGGCTATCAAGCGGGCGAATCTTCCATTATTAACAAAATCATTTGCTTCTATTATTCTTTGCCGTAGGTCAGTCACAGTTTCGATTGGCTTTGCGTAAACTTTTTCTTTCACCGCTCCCCAGTAAAAGAAATCTAATGGATTTAAATCTGGGGAACGGGCTGGCCACGAGATAGTACCAGATCGCCCTATCCATCTGCCTGGGTATTCCTCATCGAGATATTCTCTTACTGAGCTGGCATAGTGAGCTGGGCAACCATCTTGTTGAAACCACATATCTCATAGAATGTTAAGTGGCACATCTTTCAGTAGATTTGGTAAATCATTATGTAAAAAATGTAAATAAACTTCACCAGTCAAGGCAGTCAAAAGGACCTATTATTTGTCCATTTAAAATTCCGGTCCACATATTCACTTTAAATCGATATTGTGATCTATCTTGCCTCATCAAATGAGGATTTTCGATTTGCCACTCGTGTAAGTTGTGTAGGTTCATGTAACCAACTTTTTTAAATGTCGACTCATCTGACCACAAAATTTTTTCGAAGAATCGCGGATCTTCTCTGTGTTTTTGTAGCATTGTTTGACAAAAAGCAACATGGGGTCGATGGTCCCGGGGTAGTAGAGTTTGTACTCGCTGTACGTGGTGTAGCTGATTTCTTTGCAAAATCCGATGGGCTGTACTTTTGGGTACTCCTGTGCTTCTCTCTATTCCACGTACAGAAATACTCCGATCTTCTTCGACAATGTCTAGTACAACGTCCTCGTAAGGGGGACGAAATCTTCTTTCACTATGTACTTGTTTCGGCAGTCGGCCCTCTGAGAAGAGTAATCGGTGCACATTTGTAAAGACTCGATGATCCGGAAAACGTGCTGTATTTGGATACCTCTCACGATAAAGTCTAGCTGCAGCGTTAGCATTGCATCTACATTCCCCATAAATTAAATGCATGTTGGCGTATTCTTGTGTCGTGTACGCAGACATGGTGGCACTACACAATTACACAATCAACGATAAGTAGTAGTAGCAAAGCAAAGGTCGTCGGTAGAGAAACTAAACAGTCCGAATCCAAATCACAAGCAATCAAGTCCAATAAACGAAGCAGAAAGTGGTAAGCACGAAATCAACACGAACGAATACAAAAAGATGCGCAGTAAGCGAAGGAGCGAAACGTACTGATGACTGTGTATTGTTTGTGCGTTATCGAATAATTGGCGTCACTATCTGTCTCTCTCACACTTCGTAAAATGACTCTCCCGGTCTCACTCAAACTAGAATGTTAAAGTTACAGCCTTAAAGCAAACCATGGGTACATTAGAATAAATTTTAATTACGTAAGTAAAATTTGTTCAAAACTGCCTGTTTTTGGAAAAAAAATATTGTCTGCAATCGTAGAAATTATCTACCAAGTATCATACCATTTTGGAATCCTTATTGAATGCGCCAACTTTTGCAGTTACTTGCCAAACTCGCATAGTACATTTTTTTTCAGCACAGCTTGTTAAAGCTATGCGAAAAATTAATTTTGAATATTTAATTTAGAT
Organism: Schoenobius gigantellus; assembly: GCA_963935595.1. NCBI lineage: Eukaryota > Metazoa > Arthropoda > Insecta > Lepidoptera > Crambidae > Schoenobius > Schoenobius gigantellus. The sequence continues at coordinate 11,789,714 of OZ012544.1, read as the reverse complement.
AAAAATGGCATATTCTTCTAATTTGGAGCAGCTGGCTTTAAATTTTAGATTAGAGTATACAGAAATATTATTCAGGATTACAAAACAAAAGAAAATGTTTAGAAAAGTCAAGAATTGTAGCAACAAGAGTGAAAAAACCGTCACAGGGTGTAAATTATATCGATTTTATTAAATGATGGATTTTTTTTAAATAGGTGACTTAGATTTTTTAAAATATTTTTCTGATAACATATATGAGTTAGTCTACCGCCTGCTTTCGGCTTGACGTCGGCTTCTGGGACACCTGTATATCGAGTTGATTGAATATTTAAAACATTAGTTCAACGTTTCTGTGAATGGGCTTCACAATAAAAAAATCTTGCTCTTTCTTTAATTTAAGATACCTACTATGACAACTTCAAATTAAGAATAGCAAGTATTACAAAATGTCTTGCTTTGTTCATTCTTAATTAAATTATCATAAATACCTAAATTGAAAATTGAAAGCGTAAATGTAATCTAAAATCTTATTCATAAAGAAAACCAGCAAAATGTGAGTGGACCTACGTGTGGAGGGTTCCGTATAAAGTTATATAAGTTCCTAACTATGTACAAAACTACGGTTTTAATTTTTTTTTTAAACATAATCCATACTTCCATACTTAGTTACTTACTAATATTATAAAGCGAAAGTAACTCTGTCTGTTGCGCTTTCACGCAAAAACTACTGAACCGATTTAGATGAAATTTGGTATCGTACTAATATTATGTTGTCTGTGGTACCTATAGACATAGTTTGAGTCCCAGGAAAGGACATAAGATAGCTTTTATCGCAGAACTCACCTCTTAAGGGGGAGAAAAGAGGGGTGGAAGTCTGTATGTGGAATCAATAACCGCTGAACCGATTTAGATGAAATTTGGTATGGAGATAGTTTGAGTTGTGGGGAAGGGTAAACAATAGTTTTATACCCGAAATCATTCCATAAAGATATAAAAAGTTTATGAATTTTTTTGTTTATACAGGGTGTAACCGAACACCCCAATAACATTTAAGGGTATGTATCCATCAGAAGTAAGGATTCTGTAGGAAAAATATTAGGGCTAACAAACCTACATTTTTTCCCCATACAAACTAAATAAATTATTTTTTGGTATTAAGTTCTGACAACCCTACGCAAGCGTACGAGGAATACTACGCTCACGTCATACAGCTAAATAAATTATTTTTTTGGTATTAAGTTCCGACAGCCCTACGTAAGCGTAGGAGGAATACTACGCTCACGTCTGTCACGTGCCATTTTGTGTTTAAATTGATTTTGTGTTGAGCTGATTATGGTTGTCACTTGAAAGTTATTGCTTTCAGTTTAAAATCAAATAACTCTGAAAGTATTGGGGTACCAGGTCTCAGACAAGCACCGAAGGTCCATTTAGTATCTAACTTATATGCCCCTTAAATGTTATTGGGGTGTTCAGTTACACCCGGTATATGTATGGAATAGGTCGTAGGCTATTTTTTATAGCCCTATGAGATAAGGGTGGCCTTCTCCAGATTTTTTTTGAGAATTATGGCGAATGGTAGTGCCCTGGCAAAGCTAGTTATAAGATCTTGTTGCTTGGCTCGCGTAGGCCGAAACTACCAACGAGCCGACTCTAGGTCTAGGTCAAAGGGAAAAATTTCCTTGCGAAATCGCAAAATTCGCGAAAATACGCAACATAGAACGGTCATATCTTTTAATCATGTTGACGTACAAGTTTTTTAAAGTACAAAGTAGAGCAGTAAGTTGGCAAACAAGCAAACTGCCTACCTGATGGTAAGTGGTAACAGTCACCTATAATACATGCGGCTCTTGTGAGATTCGCAGCAAAACTGCAACCCCCACAAGAACCACAGTGTACGTTGCCAACTTGTGACACAAGATGTAAAGTCACAGTACCCAGTAATTTCACTGCCATATCTTACCCTTCAAACCGGAACACAGCAATGCAAGCACTGCTGCTTTGCGGCAGAAATAGGTAAGACGGAGGTACCTAAGCAGACGACCCTGGTACAGAGTCTCCCTCCAGTAAAAGTATGATATCTACGCGTTCCCAAGAAAAAGGAGGAGGAAAGGATTGGCAGGTAGACGGTTGACGGACAGACGGACAGACGGAAAACAAAGTGATCCTGTAATTGTTCCGTTTTTTCTTTTGGGGATCGGGAACGTCGTCACTTCTTGTAATTAAACTTTTCATTAATAATTAATTTTAAATAACAAAAGTTTTCATAATCTGGTTGTGCGATTATTTATTGAATTTTTCGTGTTTAAAACGCCTCAGGCAATAAGTCTGCCTTTGTGCATAAAATTATGTATACAAGAAAACAATAAACAAATAGTTTTTGTTTCCCAGTTAGTCATAAGCTGACGGAATATTTGGTATATCTTGCTGACTAGCTTTCCGACTATAAATGTGGCTGGATAGTCGGCTTTTTCGACTAGTCGAGTAGGTACATCTCTAGTATGAATCTCTAGATAATATTTCTCACATTTAGTTTTTGATTGAAATGTAACCAGCCCCCTTACCACGATCGCTTAGCAATTTTAATACCCGCAGTAAGAGCGAGACTGCGCTACAAGTACAATATAGCGGTGTTTCTGTTTCAATATTGCTTATCTATACTATAGTATTTTAAAGCTGAAGAGTTTGTTGGATTGTTTGTTTGTTTGTTTGTTTGTTTGCTTGATCGCGCTAATCTCTGAAACTTGTGCTATATTTGGATTAAAACCAATCCAGTCTTGTCGACCTTTCTTTAGAAAATTTAAAATACTTACTTTTCCATGTTTATATATATTAGATGTATGTTTATTTGTTTACAATAATAGGTATTTATTTCAAGAAATTTATGAAATGTCTAAACGAAATTTACGCTCAGCATATAAGCATAAACTTTTTAAGCCGAACGCAAAACTAACAACAGTTTCACGTAATACGTTTATGATGTGTATAAAAATTTTTAACAAGTTATCAGAAAATTTCAAATCATTAAATTGTAATGTTTTAAGAAAAAAGTTAAGGCTTGGCTTGTAGAGAAATGTTTTTATAGTGTTAATGAATTTTTAGATTATAAGTAGCTAATAAATAGATTTTGTTAGTAGCTGCTTAGACATATATTTATTTGTGTATACGCCTGAAAAGGTAGGATAAGAGAGTCTTACATACTACATGTGATTGTAACAGCAAATTTTGTACCTTATGCCTTACACAATAAAGAACTTGAACTTGAACTACTGGTCCGAATTGAAAAAATATTTTTGTGGTGGATATTTATCGAGGAATATCACGCGACGACCAATAGGAGAGGAGAATCAATGAAAAATATTGCTAAAATGGGAAAAATATATAAGATATAACTAAAAACGCGTTGAAGTCTTTTATAAGGCGAAACGTAGTTCACGGGCACAGCTAGTTATAAATATAATGTAGGTATCGATGCCAACCAAAAACTTGTATCATACTAACCCACTTTGAAGAACGGCCGTAGCTTGTTGACCGCTCGCTTCATGCATCCGTCGAACTCTGTCGTGTTCTTGTGGCATGCAGATAGAATTTTCGCTGTGAAACAACGACAAATGTTTGAATATATTGAATTCGGATGTACAGATAGAATATAGTGATGTGGAGAAGAAAAAGTATAGAAGGCTTGCTTAATAACAGCAGTCGGGAAAGAAGAGAGAGAGATAGATAAAACTTGAATATCATTTATTACTTTTTAAAATAAATATCTAATTTTAAATATTTGTTATAAGATTGGGAAAACTATTGCAATGTAGGTAGTATGCACCTACATTTTACGAGCATAAGTATTGTGTTTAAGCAATTTTGTACCACAGTTTAAATAAACTGTTGTACACGCAGCCTGAGTTTTGATGCGTCGACAGCCGGTGGCCTGTCGACCTTGTGTGAGAATTGGATTCATGCATGGACTTACATCACCACGCGTTGAGAGATGGTTTGTAGCTCACTTTGCTCAATACCTCGTTTATGTAAACTTTTGTCATTATTTGTGCTGATTTTACATTTGCATTAACATATCGAAAATCACTAAGTGGCACTTAATGTTTAAAAGCATAATTCCTTTTAATAGAGAGCTACATTTTTCATGGATTGACCGACACTGAGCGTACTTAATTCAGTTTTCTTTCCATAGGTATCACAGGCGCGCCTAAGTGGTACTTATTGTAAGTATCTACTTAAAAGTACATGTGGTTTGTAAGAATCGCAAATCTGTAACCTCTAGTCTCCTACTGCCTGCAAGGACTACAATATACCTACATATATACACGGTGTTTCATAATAACTAATAAATAATTTATCGTAATATAAAACTAATTATTAAATTGTGTTTACCTGTAATGTCATTCAACCCAAAATTTTCATGTATATCATAGTATCATCATCATGTCTATGATTCACATTAAAATTTTGGGTTGAATGACATTACGGGTAAACACAATTTAATAATTAGTTTTAGATAACGATAAATTATTTATTGGTTATTATGAAACACCGTGTATATCGCCAACTTTTAGCATAAGATGTTTTGGTACAGTTTCGCTGCTTGTTTTGATCCTATTTATTTCAACTTTTCGTTTAACATGTTAAAGGTGTACAGAAAGGCATTCTCTACCAGTCACTTAGTAAAGTGTAAGAGAAAATTTTGACGGTGCAACGGAAACACTAAATAAAACAAGAAAGAGGTATCCGTCCAACCAGACAACTCATAAGTGTCAGCATATAAGTAACATTTTCATCATTGTTATAGGGAGCTTAGACACTATTACAAAGCTTTTGGTTTTATCTCACCTGATCATAAGTGGCAATAAGGTCGAAGGTTAAAGCGAGCATCACCTCAACAACTGAGGAACTGGCTATCTTAGCTGTCGTAACATAACAATGCTATAAACATTGTTATATGCAGATAAACATAGGTACTGTAGTATTATATCATCTGTGACATAGGTAAGACAGTGGTAGCTAGCCAGGCGGGCTCAGAAACCATACCTAGCACTAGGATTCACTAATGCTGCATGTGTTTTTTGATCATGGCGATTTTCGAGTATCTTATGACCTTTATTAAAAAGTTAGCCGTCTTAAGTATTAAAAGTTCTTAAGAACACTTTACGTTACTCTAAGCAATTTATTGCTGATTCATCATTTCAATATCGTAACAAGCTACCTTTTATGTGATTTGAAAGCATATTTTACCACAAAGTCTTGACGATTAATTCTTATCAGGCTCTCAATGCGAGTTCGATTGCATAAGGGGTCATTTATTGGAGAGGTCAGTTTTGTTTATTAGTTACATAATTGTTGACATATAATTTAAGCTCTAGTGTTTTATTCACATCGATCTACCTACAATCTAATCAATCAAAACCTGTCACTTTTGAAAATTTATCAGTTACAGAAAGTCGGTTTTACTTTTGGATTTTTACAGGATGCTTTCGAAGACGGACTTATTTTCGTATCATAAATTAAAGATTGCGCTCTGAAATGTTCCATCAACTATAATTTGCTGTTGTGGTGGCTCATGTGTGAGGTCAGTAATTATATCGTTCTTTTTTTACGAAAATTAGGAAGTTGCGGTTAAGCGAAAAATTTTCAGCATTCAAGAATAGTAATTTTAAGGTAGGAAGGCATATTGAGTAGATGAATGAACTACATAAATTATCTTCAAACTAATAAGTACTTCATGCGTCTGTTATAGTAAGTTAGTCAATGTGTTAACAACAGTTAATTAGTGATTCAAACTCAAACTCATATCTTTATTATTCAATATAAACCTAAAAATGTAAGAAACTAAGATAAGCATGTATTATTCAAACCTTGTATGTACATACATCCCAACCATAATTAAGATGTATGCAAATACAAGTAAAATGAAAAAAAAAGTTGACTCTACACCTGTTAAAACAGGCAAGAAACTCGGCGGGTCTAATTTTTTTGTCTCCTCTTTTCAATTGCCAAAATTACAATAATATAGTATTTCACAAACAACTTTTACATACATTATGTAATAATTGATTTATTCCAACGTACATAGGCTTCAAAAAGCTAGAGGCTCCTTTATGGGTAAATGTATAACTTTTTACAACAAAGTTCCTAAGCTCATAATATAATTAAGTTTATAGCGCATGTAAAAAAGACTCTGATGAGCAAAGGTTATTATAAAGTCAACGATTATTTGTATGATGCCAATGTCTAGTGTTTATTTGTAGACATTACTCGTGATAATGTAAATATATGTTGTCATGTATAACTATTTATGTAAACAATTTAGTTAACTGCATTATATATGGTAATCAAATGAATGATTTTTCGTAAAAAACTAATTGCATGTTTATAGCAAAAGCTGTTGATAGTTTGTATGTAATTTGTGTGCGTCTATGTTGCTATGATGTCTTATTTTGTCTTTTTTCAGGTAACACAAGACAATATCATTTTAACCCTTTCCGCCATATTTCAAAAAGTTAATTCATTAACAGTATTTTATCCAAAACTTGAGCTTGGCAAATAGGTCGTAAACACAACCATTACTACAATGGTTGTGTTTACGACCTATTTGCCATAATTAATGAAGAAGTGAGTTTTTTTAACATACCGATTTCAGCAGATTCATTTTCAGTCCTCGTCAGGTGGAGAAAACACAAAAATAACACAGCACTACCAACACACCGCATTTTCAGTAAATAGTCTATGAAAAAACACCTAGATATATTTTTTGTTTTATTTTTTACAGATTTCTTATCATAAATATATAACATTTAATTGAGATGTTCGTATAAATGAGAACTGCAATAGTTATTCTCCCGGCACGTCTGTTTTGGTCAAGCTCCGGTCTGGCGAAGGTCTGCGAAAGTGCAGACCCCTTCCATCAATGCTTACGATTACGACAGACCTGCTGTTGTATTGTGCAATTCAAAATCTATTGCGATTGCTTTCAATTTTGACAGTCAGGTACATACATCACTCCTCTATAAAAGGCAGCCACCATTAAGTCTCCTACTGACGCAGCAATGACTGCCAGAGCAATATTTATTGTGATAGATTTAGAGTAACACAATAAGATCATGCACCTCGACATTCGCATTTGAAACAGAGGTGTAAGGCTATGTTGAATGTGTTGCCCATTGTATCTTCTTAATGCTATGAGTTGTATAGTTAATGTTTTCAAGTTTTTTCGCAAACAATTTTTAATAGGGTTAAAGGTGGCTTGCTGCAGAAAATTTTTGAACTTTTACGTTTCTTGCCTGTTTTACTCGTAAATTCCCAAAAAGAAGAAAAGTCCACTCTACCAACTTTCCTCTATACTATTTGAATTTGCATATGTCTTGATTATAGTTTGAATGCATAAAAGTATGCATATTCAGTTCAAGGATTTATTATAAAATATCTTATCGAATTTTATATTTGTATATTTGTGTTGACCTCCATAAATAATGCCTGTAAAGGTTAATGAATTAAAGGTTTTTGAGTGTTGGCGTTAAAGTTCCACAGGAATAGTACATAGCATTTGGACATTAATCTGTTTTATGTTTAATAAGTTATCATCATTATCATTGCATTACAATCTATACATATACGACTCACTCCTGGGCACAAGCTTAATTCCAACAATGGAATATGGATCATAACACTACCATGCTGGCCCAATGCGGATTGGTGGGTAGAAACGGTTGCAATTGGAACCAGGGCGAACGGTTTGACGTGCCACCCGAAGCACGGAGGACATCGGGATCACAAGGTTTTGGTCACTCATCCGTGGTCCAACCATGGCGAAGTCGAAGGTTATTGGTTTTCAATATCGAAACCAAAGCGTTCGAACCATTACGCCACCGAGTTCCTCCTAATAAGTTATATAAAAAAAAATTGACGGCACCCTTTTTTTTTTTTTTTTCTCGGGGGGAAATGCGTAACCGCACCGTACCCGCCGTTGGCTAGACGGCGAGCGTGTGTGGGGCTCTCCCGGCAGAGTGCCAGGCCTACCCACTAAAACCCCCCGGTGTTCTCCCTGCCCTTTTGGGCGCGCTAGGTAAGGTCCACACTGCGACTCCACTACCCACGCGCCCGGGCAAGCCCGACCAACTGGTCGGGCTATCGCCAAGGGGGGATTGCCCGAGAACACCAGGGCAATCCCCAGACGGAGGGCCTTGCGGCGGCGTGCACGGGGCCAACCATGCACGCAGGCCTCCACGGCAGGGTCACTAGACGGGCATCGCTTGTGCGAATGCCCGCCTTCGCCTGCCTATCCGTCTGCGGCGGATGGGAGCGGCTTGAGGATCGGCCTCCCGCTCCCTCTCCGCGGCCTCCTTCTGCGAGATGATGTCCTCGCAGAAGGAGGCGACAGCCCCCCATTCCGCCTCGCCGCGGAGCATGGCCACGACCATGCTCGGCAGCGAGAGGTTTCCACCTCCCAGCGCAGCGTTGAGTTCGCTGCGCTGGCGTCGCCAAGCCGGGCACACCAATAATGTGTGCTCGGCAGTGTCGTCGGGAGCGTCGCAGTGATGACACTGCGGCGTTTCCTCCCGACGGGCGACCCGGTGCAGGTAGTGACCGAAGCAGCCATGCCCGGTCAGAACCTGCACCATGCGGAATGTGAGGCTGCCCTGCCGGCGCCCAACCCACTCCTCCAACACCGGACGAATCGCCTCGATCGTCCGGTGGCCGGCAGCTGGGGAGGCGAGAGCCTCACCCCACTGGCGCAGAGCCTCCCTTTGCGCCAGGGTACGAACCCGCTCCACCTCCTGTGGAGCGGATCGTCCCCCCCGTTCTCGAACAGCAACCCGATGCCGATACACCTCCGAATGGACGCGTGCATCGACATCCCACGGCGTTTGACCCGCAAGAACGCAGGCCGCGCCGTGGCTGACCGTGCGATAAGCTCGCACGGCCCGGGATGCTATGACCCTCTGCGGACGTCGCAGCAGGGCCACCGTACGGAGGGAGAGGCACTCCGCCCATACCGGGGCTCCGTATAGTGCCATCGACCTTATCACCCCGTGATAGAGCCGACGGCACGCCGATCCTGGGCCTCCCACATTAGGGAGGACCCGTCCAAGTGCGGCTGCGGCGGCACACAGCCGTGGAGCGAGGAGCTTGAAATGCTCCTCGAAACTCCATCGGGGGTCCAGAACCAGGCCGAAGTACTTGAGATGCGCCTCGACCGGTATACGAACTCCCTCCACTCGGACTCGGTGGAATCCTGCGACGGGGGGCGTGGAAACTCATGGCCCTCGTTTTTTCAAGGGCCACATCCAAACCCAGGAGGCGGATGCGTCGGACAACCAAAGAGGTGCCGACCGACGCAAGGTGGGCCGCCTCCTCCCCCGTTTTAGCTCTCGCCGCGACGAGTGTGTCGTCGGCGAAGCATTCGTGGAAGAAGGTCGCCTCGCAGGACCCAATTGTACCCCAGGTTCCATAGAAGAGGACCTAGTACGGAACCCTGGGGTACACCTGCCGCCATTGCCCACGTATGGACGCGCCCATCCGGACCCTCGTAGAGGATGGACCTGCCTTGCAGGTAATCCTCCACGAGGGCGCGGAGGTACGGAGGCACCCGGTGGAAGCGGAGTGCCTCCTTTATGCACTCGTGGGGCAGGCTGTTGAAAGCGACGAGTCAAAACAGTCTCCCCACGAGCTGTGGCCTCCTCAGTCCACCCATTGAGGTGGGCCACCGCGTCCATCGTGGACCGGCCGGTGCGAAAGCCGAACTGGTTGTCAGCCAAGTCCGGCCCCCGGTCCTCTAGGTGCTCGACGATGCGGGAAGCCAGGATTTTCTCCAGGAACTTCCCGGCCTCGTCGAGCAGCACCACCGGCCGATACCCAGTCGGGGAATCCGCGGGGCGGCTCTCCTTCCTTAACAGGCAGAGCCTGCCCGCTTTCCAACGACTGGGGAAGCGGCCCGAGGCGATGCTTAAATCTAGCACCGCCCGGAACCGTTCCTCAAGGTGCCCCAGGGCGAGGGCCAGAACCCTGCTTGGGACACCGTCTGGTCCCGGCGCCTTCTTTTTGCGCCGGAACCGTTCCCTCACCTTGTCGAATTCCACGTTCGACACGGGAGGGATGGCGGCAGCCACTTCCACCGGAGGAGTGTCCGGGGGGACCATTCTGGGGGGCTGGAATGGACCGGGATCAGGAAACAGAGTCCCCAAAACCCGATCCAGCAGCCCTCTGTCCATAGCGGAAGTAGGGGGAGCGGAAGCTTTAAACTTCCCCCTCACCATCCGGTACGGACGCCCCCACGGATCATCGTCCAGGAGCCGTATAAATTGCTCCCTGGACTCCTCCTTGGCCCTACAGATTTCATTCCGCAGAGCCTTCTTGGCTGCCGCATACACCCGACGAAGTTCCGCTTCCTCGTCGGGTGTAGTTCTGGCGCGCCTACGACAACGCACGTAGGCGCGCCTGGCCCTCATACTGGTGGTACGCAGATCCGCAATCTCCTGCGTCCACCAGTACACCTGTCCCCTTTCGGGGCAAGCCTGCGCCCTCGGCATGGCGGCTTGGCAGACGACTTTCATGTCGTCCGCGAAGAGATCCGCCATGCCGTTGACATCCCCGGTGAGGTGGGGCGGCACTTCTGCCCACGCCCTCACCATCGCCGCCTCCTCCGCCACATCCGGGCGGAGCTTGGTGAGCGCCCATCGAGGGAAGGCGCTCACCGCGGAGCCCCTGCGGTTCAGGGCCCCTTGGGATGCCGTGGAGACCTCATATCGGATATAAAGGTGGTCCGACAGGGTCTCCACATCTTCCTCAACTCGCCAGTCATTGATTCGACTGGCGAGTGAGGGGGTGGCAAAGGACACGTCCACCACAGACGTGCCCTGCACCCGGACGCAGGTAGGGGTGGAGTCCCTATTCAGGATCTGGAGCCCCAGGGACAGAACCCAGGACTCCAGATCTCCACCCCTCGCATTGGTGCGGGAGGACCCCCATGCGGTTGACCACGCATTGAAGTCTCTCGCAACTAGCACCGGTACCGGGGCCGTCCTGCGGACGACCCCCTCTAACGCAGCCAGGAAGACTCGGAAGTCAGCTCGGCTGCGATTGGGGGAGAAGTAGGTCGAGATGACCACAACTGCACCCCACATGGCGGCAACGAAGCCAGTGCCCCTTTCTCTAAGAACGAGAGAGGGGGCTGTGCGACGCGCCACCCGCATTAAGGCGGCGGAACCATCCGGCCGCCACCAACCAATTTGACGATTGTGGCGGAACGTAGTAGGGCTCCGACACAATCGCCAAACTCACTCCCCACTCCGCCGCGGTCTGACACATGAGGTCCTGTGCCGCGGCGCAGTGGTTAATGTTTGCTTGGAGGAGCTTGATGGGACCACTAGGCATTGATGGTCTCCATGGGCTCCTCCTGGACCGCGGGTGCGGCCGGTGCTGGCTGTGGTGCCGAGGGTACCGATGTTGCCGGGTTCCTTGGAGCCACAATCACATTTACCGGGGCCAAGCGGCCCCTGACCTGCGGGGGGGTACAATTCATACCCCCCATTCGGTGGCTGGCCGGCCTCTTGGCGTCTGCACAGACGGCGCAATTTAACGCCACCATGCAGTCTGACGCCTTATGCCCGTCGGAACCGCAACGGAAACATAATCCGCTGCGGTCCTTGGCAGAGGGGCACCGTTGGATGGGGTGCCCCAGGCCCATGCAGCGGAAGCACCGCATGGGCTTTTGCTCCAGGAGTTGGATGGAGGCAGAACTCCATCCAACTTCGAGCCGACCAGCATCCGCCAGTCGCCTCGCCGTCTCCACAGGCACCGAGGCCAAGGCCGCCCCGACACCTCGTACCCCCGTATGCACGCGGCCCACCTTTATGTGGTGGGCCGGGCAATCACCGGCCCGTGCCAGGGTCTGGCATAATTCCTCAGCGGACACCGAGTCGTCGATGCCGATGACCCGGATATCCGCCGTCTTGACGGGACGCGACACTTTCGCCGTGTCTCCTAGTGCCTCCCCAAACTTGGCGGCTAGTGTGTCCGCCTGGGACGGGGATGTTTCTTTCGGGAGCTCGATTATTCAAGCCCCGGTTATCCCCGTCCTAAACTTTGCAGGCCCTATACCTAGGGCCCCGAGGCTGACTGAGGCCTTGGCCTTGGCAATCGCCTCACCGTATGTGAGACCCTTTGCCACCGCCTCCGGCTTAAGAGCCACGACTACCGCCAAAGATCGTGGTGCTTTTGGTAACTTTGGCACTTTCTGCGTCTCGATAGCCTTCTTGGGCACTTCCGCTGCCGGCTTCTTCCGGCCTCGCCTGACGACTACGGTCCAGGGATCCTGGACCGTTTCTACGTTTGCCGCGGTTGTGGCGGCCCCGGATGTTGAGGGGACCGCCGCTGACTTCTTTACCACTCTCGCTTCCTTCGGCATATTGGCCGGCGGGGCAAGAGTAGTATTGGCTGTCAAAGTATTTGCCGCCCGTTGCCGCTGAGATGGCGGCTGCGGCTGCATACTGTCCAGGAACTCTCCCCTGGAAATCCCCCCAGCTGGTGCGGCCTCAACCGGCCTTGCCTCTGGCAGCACCACCTGCGGGACCTCCACTTCCTCCTCGGCAATAGCCTCCGACTCAGCATTCTCTACAATTTCGAGGGGTGGGGTCACTACAACGCGGCGGCCCCTAGGGCGTTCCGCCCCCCGCTCGGAGAAGTCCCGACGGAGGGCCTTGATCTCCCCCATTAGGGCGTCCAATTGACCCCGGAGGCGCTTGTTGTCGGCTTGAAGCCGACGAACCTCCTCCGAGCTGTTCCTGGACGCCAAAGTCCGGACAATCTCTACAAGAGAGTCGGAGGCGTCTTTAATTTCTTTGACGTAAGTCCCTTTAAGATTGCGGGACTTGCGTGCGACCCCCAACAGCGCCTTTGCATTCTCCTCAGCCTTGCCGCAAAGGAGCTCAGCGGTTGGCTCAGGCGAGCGCTTCCCTTTCCCCTTTTTATTTTTTTTGGGAGCCTCTGCAACCACTGACTCCTGATCAGACTCCGACTCAGTGTCGGCCTCCAGTAGTTGAAGCTCCCGCCTAGCCTGGGAGAGCCCAACACCATGCACTAGGCCTCCTCTGCCCCTTTTTGTTCGTGCGACCTTGGGAGCGTACGGCGCCGTTACTACTTCTTCCGCCTCAGTGGTTATTTCCAGGTCCGTGACTAAAGGATCCTGGAAAAAGCGGCTATAGCTTGGCGGATCTTCCTTCCACCAGCCCGTGGTGGCGGAAGATCCGCCTGCGACAATCCCGCTTTCCCACTATTAACGTCCCTATAGGTGGGACGAGATCTCTCCGCGCTATCGCAGCTCCGACGGGGCGCTGCCCCTACGATATTAGACAGCGACAAAACCGGAGACACCACCTCATCAGCTGCCTTTGATGCACCTCCATTGACCGGCGAGCGGCTTTTCTCCGCGCTTAAGACCGGAGCCTTAACAGACCCGAGACTACGGCACCCTACGATCGGTGTATTTTTTTTTCAAAAAACAGGGAAGCTCTTGATCTTCATTGCACCAGCACCTGACCACCAAAACACGATATGATAAAGCAGTTTATCGCGGTGAACTGTCAAAATACGATAATAATGTATTGTATTTTGACAGTTGACCGCATTAAACCGCTTTAATATATCGAGTTTCGGGCCCCTAGCATGACCACCGAAACACGATGTTATCAACCGATATATGAGCTGTTAAAAAAGTTGGATTTTTCAGCCATCTTGAAGTTTTGAGTATATTTTGGATATTGGTATTGTTATTTTGGGCAACGTTAATATATTAATATAGTAGATAAAATTCAAATGTGGCCATTATATCAACATATTTTTAACAGTTCATATCGATTTATCGTTTTATCATATCGTGTTTCGGTGTTCCTGCTACGGGGGCTGGTGTTAGTAACGATAAGATCGAATATCGAAATGAGCTTCACCTGAACTCTTCAATATCTAAGGAACAGGCTATCCTATTCCTCTAACTGTCAGAACGTAACAGAGAATTAAATTAAACTATACGAGTACTTAGGTACTTTTTGGATTTACTCGCGTATATTTGGTTTTACACATTTTAATTATTTAGCCCGACGTTTCGAGCGTTTACAACAGACGTTGTTAACCACTGCGGACCCACCTTACCTCTGGTTATACCCCTGGGGGTAGGGTGGGACTCAGGCGCAGATCCAGCCCTCAAACAAGGTTGTGGTCACAGAAATCACAGCCACCCGAAAATCGGTCAAGTGCGAGACAGAGCATGAACTCTCTCATGTTCGATATTAGTGCATTCCTACAAAGGAGATGTTTCTAAAACATGCTGACGCCCTGACCAAGATTCATTGTTTTTTTTTATTCAGGCATTGGGTATATCATCAGTCTATCAATCTCAAATAATCTCAATTTACCGCAAAATTGTGACGTCAGAGTCTATTAGGGTAGTTGGTAGGTGTATGCCCATCGTGCCCACAACGGTGGATCCGCGCTTGGTGGGACTTAATCATCCCACCATAGTAGTGTTGGGATTTGAATGTTTCAAAATCGATATAGGTTCAGAACAAACTCATTATTATTAACATAAACTTAAACACTGACAATAGGGATGCTGGTGAATTTTTAGGACTGTTTCAATTTTAAAAATAAGCACGTAAAAATATTTTTCAACACACTTCCTCATAAAGTGGCTCTAATCCCATGGCAATTAGACACATAATGACACCTATAATCAAACTGTGACTTTTTCATTACTATTATTCACGAGTGAGTAATAGTTTTTTTTTTATATTATTGGTTGAGTTACGCTTACACTTGCGCTAAAATGCTATCCGCGAAAAGCCCAAAAAAAAGAAACCTCATTTTTTAGTCTATGGCCGATGCGCGCGCATAGGAAAACTGATTAATTTTTCCCGCCATTACGAAATTTATTAGTCTATGGCCGATGCGCGCCATAGAAAAACTGATTAATTTTTCCCGCCATTACGAAACATTTTTCACAACTCGTCTCGTTTTCTCTTTTGAAGTTATTTAATTAGTTATTAATTAAGATGTCTGCAAATACAATTTATGAAGAAAATGATTTATGTTGTACACCGCCCGATATAAGATGTGAAGCCCAGAACGTTATGGAAAGTTTACTACCAGAAAACTCAAAGGAAAAATATCTATTAGCGTACCAAAATTTCATACAATGGCAGAACAACAAGAATACGCAGTCTTTTTCAGAAAATGTGTTCATGGCGTACTTTAAAGAATTATCTTCTAAGTACAAACCTAGCTCTTTGTGGTGTATTTACTCAATGTTAAAAAGTACAGTCCGAACAAAGAATGGAGTGGACTTAAAAACATACTCGAATTTGTCAGCTTATCTAAAGAGACTATCTGATGGATTTAGAAGCAAAAAATCAAAGGTTTTATCATCTGATGATATTGAAAAATTTATTAAATATGCTCCAGATAACCAATATTTGGCTACAAAGGTTAGTTAAATTAATTTTAATTAAATATTTAATAGCAGCTTGTGTTGTGTGTTGACCTTAATTATTGTTTCTTTTGTTTCAGGTTGCTTTAATATTTGGTGTAACTGGTACCTGTAGGATACAAGAATTAACAAATATAACTGTAAAAGATATAGAGAACCATGGCCAGATGCTTTTAGTGAAGATACCTATCACGAAAAATAAAATACCTAGGTCATTCACCATACACGGTCCATTGTATGATATTGTTAAGAAGTATGAAAGTTTGCGTTCGCCAAAAACAAAAAATGACCGTTTCTTTCTAAATTACCAGAATGGTAAATGTACCTGTCAGCCTATAGGTATAAACAAATTTGGTTCTATGCCTAAAGAAATCGCTAAGTTTTTGGGTTTAGTAGATGCTGAGAGCTACACTGGACATAGTTTCAGAAGAACTTCAGCTACATTGCTGGCAAATTCAGGAGCTGATATAATGACTTTGAAGCGACATGGCGGGTGGCGATCTAGCAATGTAGCAGAATCATACGTAGAAGATTCCATACAAAACAAGAAGGAAATTTGTGCAAAAATCACAAAAAGAATTAAACTTGATTCTGAGACGCATCCTACTGGCGAAATACCAAGTACGTCCAATGATTGGATTTCACCTACCTACACGAATAATGAACCAAAACAAATAACAATAGAACATGAAAGTATTTCAATAAATAATCTATCTGATGAGACCGCTATGTCATCAAAAATAGTTAATTATAATTTTACTAACTGCACATTTACTAATTGTTTCTCTAAGTAAACTTTTTATCTACTATGTAAAATGGTTTTTATTTAAGTATTGTTTTATTCAGAAGTGTGTTGAAAAACGTTGTATGATACACGTGTGTATTGATGGTTACCGTCCTCGGCTTCTTAAGACCCTCGCCTGACGGCTCGGGCCTCAATGCGCCTCAGCGGTAATCACCAACATTACACACTTGTACCATAATGTACTATTAAACACTTTTTTCATCTAAGTATTTCTAATAAAAATCAGAATTTGTTTATTGTTTATATTCCGTTCGGCCACTTTCGAAACGAATGATTCGAAACCAAACTCTCCAAGCTGTCACGTGATCTTGATTAGGTCACAGTATGATAAATAAACAAAGTACTATCAGTTAAAAGCATAAATCATCCCCACAAAATTCCCGTGAAGAACTGAAATAAAAACAATTCCACTGTTTTATGACTTTTACAGATAACCTAACCTAAGTTCGATGATGATTTAATGAATCAACGGTATGGAATAATATAACATATTTTTGAATATAAAATTAATTATAAATAAGCCAAAAATTAAACTTTAAAAAGCTCTTTAGCTAAAAATTAAACTTTAAATATTTTACTCACAAAAATGTTGCCACGTTTGTAAGCTCGGCCCCACAAAAATGTTTTTTTGAAAAAAAACATGGCACCATCAAAGAAATTATTTTTGGTTCTGTAGGTACTATTTCATCTTCTTTTATAAATCAATGCTGTATCGTTACAATTATTGCAATATGTTTATTTTTTGAAGAAAATCCCAAAAACATTGCCAACAATTATGACAGTTTGAAAACTTGTTTTGGGGTATTTCTCACAGCACCGTGACGTAAATCGCTACGATTGGTGTTTGAAGTCACGTGATACTTGGTAATGTTTTAAACATTTTGATTACTTTTAATTTATTTATTACGCATATTTACATAATATAATATAATATAAGTATTTTCAGCATTCTAATATTCTCTTCTATGTTATAAACATAACTATTTTTATATATTTGTGGTTTACGCCAATATCCCATTATAACTTAAACGAAAGCTATCCTGGCAAAAGCGAATTCATGTCGAATTATTTTTATATTTTTGTGGCAATGATGTCGGTATTTCAAAGTAGAGCCGTTCCGCTATTGATTTTAATAAACGCTAGCTCTTTTGAGGCCATTTTAAATTAGTTAGTCACTTAAAATATTTCGTAAATACCTATGCCTTTATTTGGATTACTTATATATTCATTTAATTCAACAAAACATCGACGATTATATAAAAATATTGAAAAAAAAATCGCATTGAAATATTCGAAAAACCACATGAACTTGTGTTAGGAGTTTTATATTCATGTATTAGGTCACATCTCTATGGTCGTAAGGTTAAGACCCACCCTACCCCCAGGGCACAGAATAGATAATAGTACTACGTACAGAACGGCCACTCACCTCCTCGCACTCATTTCAAATACCTCGTCCTACCCGGCACTTCCCTGTAGACATCACTGACAAGTAAACAAGGGCGCGCGCGATCGCTCGGACGAGTAGACGCGAGCGCCGGGCGATAACAGAGACAGCGCTATGCGGGTGAAAGAGAAGGCAGTCGCTGCACTTCCCGCGTCATTGCGATTGATAACCGCTCACTCAGCCCTACTAGATTCCACGCACACATTTGCGCGTGTATGAACGTCATTTGTTTATGTAGTAGTAATAGGTAATTGATTTGCGAACGTTGTATGGAGTGTCCGGGGTGTGCCCAGGGGTACTGCCAGGGGTATGCTGGGTCCCGAGGGGTTGTTAACTAGTCAGATGGGGTCAGAAGCCCTAGTAGCATCCAAACCAAGCAGAAACATTTCAACCCCCGTAGGGAATCGAATCCCGGACTTCTAGGTCAATACGGGTAGGCTCAACCTTTAGACAATGGTGGCGGTAATACTATCAGCATGATTATTTAGTGTCATGGATTATTCTATCGGGTCGGTATCTGGTATTTTTATGGGAGTTACTTGTAAATTTCAAAGCAATTTTTCAAATTGACAACGTACCTTTGAGTTGCGCTGAAGCTGCTTAACGTACTTAATATATATAGGTGTTGTGCGAGTTTATAGTAATAGTTAATTTAGTTCTGAAAAAAATATTCATCTCCAAATTGAAAAAAAAAACAGGTTTTAAGAGGTAATAATGTATCTTCTGAACTTTCTAATATTCGACGCTTAACCCTGGTATTAATTGGTGTATAAAATACGATTGGTTGCTTATTATATATGACATTTCTTCATACCTCTATTCAATTGAATAATAAATTGCATCATCTAACTGCTTTATTGGTATATGTATGCGCGTCAGTTACCACACTATGAGAAGATATAATATCCGACGTTTCACGGTGGTTATGTAATTGCATCGCTAAGCAAAACTTACCTTCATCGTGGACCAATAACTCTAGATATAAATATGGTACCTATAACCAGCTCCTGCTTCGATCGTGACTTTGAATGTCACTATTATAGTCGGAGAACTGTTACTTAATCAATATTGAGTTACTAAATTAATACTATAATTGTTCGCATGTCTATTTATAACCATGTTTGAAACGACCATTGTTATTTTCTTGTCTGACGCTTCATCTGTGGTAATTGCTACTGGAGATTGGTGCGGAGCCTCAGGTCCAATTTGGCGCCAGTGCCGTCAGTGTAGAAGCTTTTAAGCGTACGAAAAATCACAACCTCAATGTCGATCGGTCGAGATTGATTCAAGGGCAAGCCTACTGGTGGTTGAAGGGCCTGTGAGGTGTATTAGCTGGTCATCTCAGTCTAGATGTCCTCCTAATTCAAGACCCGGACACACAGACGTACACAGCGGACACCGGACTTGGTTAAGTGCGTAGCTCCGCCACATTTGCTTGCAGCACTCACTATCGACAGGCTGATGCGTAACGCACGAATTTCACTCCGTAGAGCCCATTCTAACTTTTTTTTACCTAAGACTGTTCAGTGATAGACTCCTATCTCATCATCACAGCTCATAATCATAATTATTATAATAAGTATCTCACCTGATAGAAAGTGACTTTTGATTTTTGCGTATGTTTTTTGAAACGCGGACCGAGGCAGGGGATTCCATCTTCTGACCCATCAAGAAAGATGTATTAAAAAGAGTCTTCGAGAGTAAGAATGGTATGCTACTCAAGTCCACTGTACAATAATGCCGTGAAGTTGCAGCTCGTCGAAATTCAGTCCTTAGAATATGGCGAGACAGCTGACCTGCCGTCGATGTTCGAGTGTCTGTAGCTTGGATTGCGTTAGTGGTAAGTCCTCGATAAGTCTTCAAATAGAACCATATTGCCAAGTGAAAATGCACTAACGGATTTGTGTTTTATAGACTGTGAACAGTCGCCCTGGCGTGAAATAACTACACCTCTTCTTAGATAGAATACCAATACCTCGGTTTTTACTTATTCCCCTAGCTTATTCCCAGCAATTGATACAGTCGCGATAAGGTACGACTGCTGATTGGTACGAAGAATTTCGAAGAGTGGCAATCGAACGAAGTGGAGTTTCGAAGAGTTTCAATTCTGCGTTTGGCAGTAAACAGGTATGCCTCTGAGCGCATAGACCTGTAAGGTACCTATATGTTAGAGAGAAGACATGCTTCCGCTGTACTTATATACTTTTCTTTGCCATGTTTGTGTGAAAGACGATATAGTTAAGCGATAATTATTACTGCCAACACAAGAACATCTGCCAGTCTGCCACACCTATTAAGTAACTAGGGTTTA
This sequence comes from Schoenobius gigantellus, assembly GCA_963935595.1. Taxonomy (NCBI): domain Eukaryota; kingdom Metazoa; phylum Arthropoda; class Insecta; order Lepidoptera; family Crambidae; genus Schoenobius; species Schoenobius gigantellus. The sequence goes on along the minus strand of OZ012544.1, from coordinate 11,769,688 downwards.
CATTCAAACTAGGGTTGTTCCGGATGCAAAAAAAAATATTAGAGGTTCACATCCGCGGATGCTGATTTCAGTATTTTTTAAAGTTATATATATTTTAAGTACACAAATAAATGAAAATCGATTTAATTTTAACATGATTTATTTAATCATGTCTGATAACAAAATTAAAACAGCTTTAACAACAGGAAACACGCGCAAGGCACGTGCCACTCTGATCCAGCCATGTCTTATCGATCCCGCTAACTTTCTTTACATGAATCCGGATTCATTAAAGCTCAAATTGAAGCCGATGCGAATGCAGATGTCTGAATTAATACGAATATTCCGCATTTGCGGATGCGGATGGGAATATCCGTAACACCCTTGGTCTAATACACGTAAGATGTCTCATCCGGTCACCAAGCGGCACGATAACGTATCATGGAGATTTTTCCAAAGTCGGCAGGGCAGGTGTACGAGTAAACTTTCGTGAACGGCGAGAACACTACATGGGTCATTTTCTAATTGCGGTCAGCAGCCTTGAATTGCTATCGGCTGGCAAGGAATTGAAGCCGCTCAGACCCCCTAGACAAATGCCACACGCTAACTTTTCCGCAGTCGTTCCTCAGAAAAAATGTATAGAGATGACATTAGCTGCGGAAAAAATTGCGTGAGGTTGTCGTAAGCTAATGTCATTTCCATAATTTTTTTCTTTTGGGCCTTGGGCCCGACCTCTGTATTGGCTACTCGTGGAATACGACTTGGCGGCATGGTTCAGATAGGGTGGTAACAAGCTGCGGCCGAAGTTTACCATCAGATGGTTGTGTATTTGGCACTACGAGGGGCTCGTGTGGGTAGCTCAGAGACGTGAACAGCTCTATCCCCTAAACTTATGATTGAACTGTGCGCGACAAATACCTACTAGAATCGTGGCGCTAGATATCGTCTGAAGCTTACAGACAGTCTCACGAGAAAACGCATTGATTTAATACACCACCAAACCATGTATGAAATAATAGTAGATTTCTACGCCCGAGATGGTTTAATAAATACTCTACTTTTCATTTCGAAAATGAGGAACATAAAAAGCTGATAAGTTAAACAGAATATGCATGACGCATTCATTTTCTAAGTAAATAATTAGCACTCGATAAAACAACTGAAGATTGAATTGCCGCTATCCCGCCCAATCTAACCTTAATGATGTTTTTTTTCTGTAAAAATCTACCAGCCAGTATTTTTGTATCATTGAAGATGGTAAATATTTAGTTCAAATCTATGTAAGTAAATAAAATATCATAATTACACACAACACAAACACATAATAAATAATAAGAATAAAGTTATATTACAAAATTGTTGATAATATTTTTCGCAGTAAAATTCATTCAAAGGTGAAATAAGGTATAGCTGCATAGAAAATGTCGACGTTGATTAATAGGCGCTATAAAAGATTTTTTAAAATAATTTGACAGCAGGAAAAATTGATTCCCAGAGGGAACTGTTTTAGAGTTTTCGTTCGTCTGTTCAAATAACTTCAAGCCTACTTTTGGAGTATGAGAAATGAACAAACATTTTTGCTTCGAAGGAATGGAGCATACCAACACTTTAAATCATCAAAACTGATAAATTAAAATGTGTTTCTACCACTCGTATGAAATGCTGATCTCCCCGAGAAAAGCAGTCGACAAATTTGGGGGTTCTCATTTCAATTTTACATAAGTAACCTATTTTATAGGTACAAAAAAAAAGTCTTATAAATAACAGCCTGTCATAGGATTTTTTTCTGTGGTAATGGCTTTTGTCACTATGTGAGCGACAATTCCGCCAATGTCGAGTTCGGAAAAGACACGTAATGTAGGAAAATGAAGTTGACTTTTTACTCAAGCCGGTTACTTGGCTGGGCTACCTGCGGACAAAGCACATAAAAATATTTGTAAGTTACTTTGTGGGTTAGTGAGGAGAATAAGACACAGGACTAGCAAACTAATAGCCGGTGAGGGTGGTTAGTATTTATTATAGGAAGTGAAGCAGTAAATGGGGTTGGAATGTTTAATGAATCATTAATTTTGTGACTATAATTTAATCTTATATTTTTCAATGAAATTAGCGAGAACGTTTAATATTGGTTTTGTCATATGAAATAACAGAAAATTTATATTAACTGGTCGGTGGACTGATTTTGGTAAATAATGGTGTAAGGAAAATTGGTGGCTTGAACAGTCAAAAAATATATGATCTACTGACCCTTCATCTAGTCCACATTCACAAATTGAACTGTCTCGTATTCGTAATTTTGCTAAAAAAACGGGTGAGCAATTATGGCCTAGCCGCAACCGAATTATAACAGAGGTAACATGCTTGTTTAAATGTTTAAACTTAAAAAACCAAGGTTTGATTGGAATAATCTGGATGGAATAATCAGAATGGAGACTCTGTACCAGGGTCGTGTGCTTGGGTACCTCCGTCTTACCTATTTCTGCCGCAAAGCAGCAGTGCTTGCATTGCTGTGTTCCAGTTTGAAGGGTAAGATATGGCAGTGAAATTACTGGGTACTGTGACTTTACATCTGGTGTCACAAGTTGGCAAGGGGGTTGCAGCTTTGCTGCGAATCTCACAAGAGCCACATGTATTATAGGTGACTGTTACCACTTACCATCAGGTGGGCAGTTTGCTTGTTTGCCAACTTTCTGCAATAAAAAAAAATTACTGGTTGAAGGTTACCATAGTGTCTCCCCTTTATGAGATGAGAAGAATCCCATTGGCATTGCCAATGTTTGTAAAGTGTGAAATAAGCGGTCGATTATTCCTATGACATTCCTTTAAATTACACCTGCGATACCACACCCCAAAACACATCCCAGATCCTACACACCAAGGAGAAAGGATCCAGGCGACGTTTACTTTATTTACCATACCCTTATCAACCCGAGGTGAGGCTAAGACCTAATTGCCGTGAATTGTCACCTAAATTGTGAATACGAAATATACGAATATTAAACAGTGTTAACAATAAACAAACGCTAAGACGGATAAATTAAGGTAAGTGTGAATATTACCTCCCGTGCAAGATAGTGCTACGAAAAAGTAAGATATTGCTGTTTCATTGCTGTCAGATAGTGCTACGACAAAGTAAGATATTGCTGTAAGTTTCAAGATAGTGCTACGACAAAGTAAGATATTGCTGTTTCATCGCTGTCAGTGTTTTATACTTATTCAACAGTTCAGGGTAAAATGGTAGGTAACTGGACTATTTTTAGAATGTAAGTAAGTATTTAATTATTAAAAGGATTCGTCATTTATAATTTTATTGCTATATTTTTTTTCTTATACACTAATCTTACAAAAAAAGCTATTATATATAACTAACCAAATCTAAATGATTATTAACTATTAATTAAAACTGGTCACAATGGAGATATTAACTAAATGTAATTAAAAATAAATACTTAATTTCTATCGGAAGATATCATTGACTGATTTTGTATTTAATATATAGCAATTCATAACAATTTGCTCATGTAGAAGATGTAGACAAATGAGATAAGTAACAAAATTTTTCACAATTTTTAAAAAGTGTCTAATGCGCAGATATTTTAGACAAAATATATTTTAGTTACAAGGCGCTACGTCATTATCGCAAATATGTATTTTTATATATCATATAGGTAGTTGTTATCCAATTTAAAAAAAATCCTCGTTGTAAAATCGCTCTGTTCCCAGTAGTTACATTCTGAGTTACATTGATGTAACTAGATGGACAGTTTTAGTCCTAGATTCACGTGCGACTTTGTCAAAAGCGAAACAGCAAAGTTTGCGGTAATTATTACCGTGAATTAAGGCTCTTCCGTCGACAAAGAAAGTTAAAGTAAACCGATCAGTTTTTATAAAAATGTCTTCACTTCTCGTGTAGTTACAACATAGCATACATATCAGTTTGTGTAGTATAATGAGATACAATACATATAGTACAACTCCTTCTAACTTGATACTGATATTGATTTAACGTTTGCTTTAGAATTTTATATAAACAAACAAAGGCCCTAATCGACGATCCACTCGTCGTACGGTATATGGTCGAGGATTCGTTCCAGGAACCGGGACATCTTCTCCGCCAGATCTCGCTTGAGCTCGGGTTTCATCTCCTTGAGCAGCTCCTGTGCATTGCTGTTTATGAACAAGTTGAGTGCTGCTTCTGCGAAAAAGCAAGAAAGGTTATGATGTTACACATGAAACTGTATCGTTAATTTTATCTCTAACTTATGGCCGAGAAGAAAACAAAATTATACACCAAAACGTGGAAGTTTTGGGCAGGACTTGAACCTGCTACTTACCTATTCTAAGCGAAACATAAATTGTGTTGGAAAAAAGAATTCTCCTATATAGGGAGAAAGGCGTACCTAGCAGTGTTACTTTAATGTGTTAAAGTTATGACAGATGTCATAAAACTGTCATCTTAGAAGGCAAATTTACACATCTCTACCTATCGTTATGAACTTTGCTTTTAGATATAGGTATATTAAACTTTTATCAACAAATAAAGCTTTCCGCCCAGCAACTTTGGACGCGTTATTTTTATTTTTCCGTGGGAATTTGCTATTCTCCCGCAGTAAAAAAAATAAACAAACAATAAAAGCAAAAGCTCTGATATACTCAAATAAAAACAAAATTTGAACCCCTATTGCACATTTCTAAAGAAGGAATTTCCAAAAACGCTTAAAGAAGTGTTTACTCATTTCTAATTATCAGCATAAATACAAATTTTCATACTTCTCGCTTTTAAAATGACGGACTTCCATACAAACTTTCAACCTCTTTTTCACCCTTTAAGTGGTAGAATTTTCAAAATCCTTCCTTAGTGGGTCTCTACTCAATAAAATAACGCTACTGACCAAAGTTTAAGGTTCTCTAACTACAACAGTTTACGCTCGGCGACGATAATTCAGTCAGTCAGTCAGTGAACCATGTCAGGAAATGTTATCATTTTATATGTATAGATAGCTTGATTTCTATGAGGAGTTATATGATAAATTAGCACAATAAAATTTTCACTACGGGAAGAATTTGAGCTTTTGAATTTGAACATACCGTGTGGACGCTGTTTGAATTTCTTGTTATATAATTAACTAGCTGTGCCCGCGAAATACGCTTCGCCTTAATTTATTTTTTCCCGACATCTTCAACAAATATCGTTAATGTACACAGAAATAAATACAAACACTTAACAAATTAAATACTAAAACCTTCCTCGAGAATTACGCTATCGAGTGGTAAAAACTTGAAAATCGGTGCAGTAGTTTTTGAGTTTATCGCGAACAGACAGACAGACAGACGCGGCGGGGGACTTTGTTTTATAATAATTATGTGAGGATATGTAAGGTTGTTGTATTTTTAAACAAAATGTAAAATATTACAAAATAAAAACAGTCTTTCTTTCGCTTTACACTTTACCATGTAAAAATTATCAAACTTTCGCCAACAAAAATTATATTTGAAAAGATATCTCACGTAGTACGGTATTGCTGTTGTGCAGGTTCTCGACACCCATCTGGATGTCTCGCACGGAGAAGTCAAGCTTGAGCTGCTGCAGCCGCAGGTATGTGCGCCCATCACGCTCGTACGGGGCGCCTCGGAAGTATACCTTAGCCTTAATGCCATCTGGAGACACGAAACCGTTTCATCTTATAATAGCTTAGACATAGGGGTTTTTGGGAAAATAAAACTATCGTCGCCAAAAACTGAAGTAACAATGTTTTTATACAACATAGCAAACAAGCAGGCTGCCCACCTGATGGCAAGTGGCTATAGTCGCCTATATAGTACATGTAGTTCCTGCAAGATTTGCAAATCTTGCAGAATCTACATGTTAATTTAATAATGTACTTATAACCTCTACAAGGACCAAATATACGTTGTCAACTTGTGAGATAAGATGTCAAGTCACAGTATCCAGTAATATAGCAAAACAACAATACAGCAATGCAAGCACTGCTGCTAGGCAAAGTGGTTATAGTCGCCTATATAGTGCATGTAGTTCCAGCAAGATTTGCAAATGTACTTATAACCTCTACAAGGACCAAACGTACGTTGCCAACTTATAACATAAAATGTCAAACCACAGTATCCAGTAATACAGCAAAAAAACAATACAGCAATGCAAGCACTGCTGCTTGGCGGCGGAAATAATTAAGACAGAGGTACCCGACGACCCCAGTACCCCAGAACCCGGACGAAAAGTACTGAGTCCTCCTCAGTACAGTGTCAGTCATCTACTCCCCTGTGATCATAATATGCACCGTACACTAACCGTATTCGCCCCAATAGTCGCCACCGCCTGAAGCCCGTACCAGCAGCAGCACGCCCGAGGAGCGATACCGCGCGCGCGCGCTGATGTGCGGCCCCCAGAGCGTTAGCTGGAACTGGTGTGTTTCTAGGTCTGACCTGTGCCGTGTAATGTCCAGATAAATCACAAAATGCGGGATTAATTGCTATGCAGTCCTGTTGAAGTAGCTAATAGTATTGTATCTAGAGTTAAGTTTCTGACATTTTGCTCTAGCTATGCGTAACCCGTCAGAGAAATAACCTTCATGGTGGAGGTAGATAGTTTCAGTTATTTTTTTTTACTTATTTTTTATTCTTACGCTAGTGTTTATTAACCGAATGCGGAAAATAGTAGCTTTGATCATCTCATCCGCACGACGCCCACTGCTGGGCAATTAAGTTTTGTTTTTTTTTCTAATTTAACTTACATTGAAAATGAAATGGATGTTTAAAGATGTTTGTCACAATCACTCACGAACGGGATATATCACGTTATGTAAAACAAAAATTTTAATGTTTGTGGTACTTAACGAAACTTCAAAAGACGCTGAACGAGGAAAACAATGTTAACGCTTAGGTATTTATGGGAAGTTATGATTGTTCATTATATCTCTGAAGCCTTTGACCCTCGTAAACGCAAACAAAGGACCTGCGTGCGCAGAATATATTAACGTAGGTACCCCATCTCTTCTTACATTATTTGTGGAATTCACAACAACGTTTTATACGTTTACTCACCTCATTAATATTCAGAGGTTGGTCTTCAAACATTCTCAGCGTATTCCCTACTGTATTATTTGTATGATTCACTTTCGTTTTATTAGGAATGTGTTTTAATTTCAGAATTTTTCTCTATTTCAATTACATAGTATTATCGTTATTGCTATACTAAACATGTCACTCTTTGCATTATGATGTGACTGCGTGATCTTAGTGGAGAAAGTGCGAATTACGTGGAAAGGGAATAAAAAGTAATCTTTGTGTTAGGTAAATGGTTAATCTGTGTCCTCGGATGTCGGTTACCTGCCATTTTCATTAGTTATTAGTGAAAGACTAAGATGATCTGGTGAAGGTCGCGGGAAGCCGCTGAATGCGGGAGGCGCAGGGCCGATCGGTATGGAGATCCTTGGGGGAGGCCTATGTCCAACAGTGGGCGTCTCTTGGCTGATATGATGATGATGATGATAAAAGACTAACACTGTCATTACGCATTCAGTCTTTTTTCTATAGTGGACCTAACAGATAGTCCCCCTGATGGTAAGTGGTCATGGAGTCGTAATGAGAAGATGGCTAGTGCAGCAGAGAATATACACGCTGCACTAGCTACCTTCACCCTACCTACTCTTGCCGACCTGCAAGGTGCTTCTTCACGCCTCTTTTAAAGTTATTAACATTGATATTAGATACAAAACATCCCTCAACTGTGAGAGATTTCAAACCGTCTTAGTAGAAACCCCTAGGTTGAAATCACCTGGTCTTCATTTGGGGTATAATAGTCTATGGTGGCAGAATTTTCTGCCCCGATTGTAACATCCATCTCAACGTAAGTTTGTCGTCATGACAACAATTGTGAACAGCTTTGAAGTGGTCCAATAAACAGCAAGGCAGCAAGTTCTTTTGTAATTTTAAGGGAAGGAATCCAGTCCAGTACGTGTATAATTATACTAGAATGAATTAAAAAGTCTCTCACCTGACATTGGTGATGGTCATGTTAGACGCTCCAGTGGTGTGGATATCCTTGAAAGTAGCCCGGTAACCGTCGGGACCACCGCCAAGTGCGATAGATAGCTCGTCGATCACAATTGGTTCTGCCTGAAAAAATCGTTTTTGAAGTGAAACTTCTTTAGGCACGCTTGACTTGGGGAGTAAGCTGGCGAACGCGTTACGAAAAGTGTGATCGGGCAAGGCGAACGGAAGTAAACTTCTTTAGGCACGCTTGACTTGGGGAGTAAGCTGGCGAACGCGTTACGAAAAGTGGCGAACGGAAGTTAAGTGGGGGATATAAGCAAGAGACAGCAGTGCGCGCGCACATTTTCTTTCTCTCTTCCTCTCATAGAAGTTTTACTTCAGTCGTGTGGTCATAAGCACACTCGTTTTTTTCATACACAAACAAGATTGTATACCCGGACGACTTACACGACGTCATGCAGTTACAGTCACACTATTACGACCGGAGTCACTTACTCGTTGCCCTATTACCGTCTCAAAGACCTGCGCCGCCATTACTTGAATAATCATGGCATGTACTGTACCCCATTATATGAGTAGGTACTGGCAACTTCACGAGTGTACAGGCGCGCAACATGATGTTATGTGGCTGCAGTCACCTTTGAGGTGTTTTTAGGGCATATTGCACAACACGCTATTATTTTTTGAATAGCTACTACAGGGCTCAGCGTCAAAGCAGGCCCTTAATTGCCACTAGTTTACTTTGAAAGTTTTTTAAACTGACGAGTGTGGGACTTCTCCTCAGAATACTAGCAAGTTGAAGACACCCGGTTTCTGTAACCCTACTCTGGGAAAGTCCAGAATTGAGTCACAAGTACTTTGAATAAGCTTATTTCACTGCCGCAGACATCGCAAAGTATACTAAATTAAGCTTATTATGTGTGGTTAATTGAAGATGAAGAACTTGCTACGTTGTTCCATAAAATACGTAATCTAATAACATATGTTAATTTCTGACAATATCTTACTTCAACAAACAATAATTCAAATTAAAAACATATAAAGATAAAATAAAAATTTGAATTTATAATAGGTTGCTTGAGCAGAATCCTTCAGGTTTAATTGATCATTTGATACTGTTTCTTTTTGTAAATCTTCATGTACTCTTAATTAGCTAAGATAACAACCTAATGGTGAATGCCGTGTACATTTATAATTGTCATGTGTATGAGTTAAAATGCCCTAAAATGTATATTTGTGTTAATATATATGCATATGATGTTAGTTAGTTTGGCTGGGCTCTTTCGCACTTAGCCTCATGATTGGGCCATTGTGCGTCCTAACATTACGTCAGCCTCCATCCTACTCCATCCATCCCAGTTCCTCCCAGAATGCCAGCAGCCTCTGTGGGCTACTACATGCTTCCGGCATGGATGCTGGGGAATGGAGAAGTTTCGCCCGTTGATCGGTCACACTAGTGCATTCCTCATGGACGTGCTGTGGCGTTTCCTCTGCCTCCATGCATCCTCTGCATAGAGGGCTGTCTGTCACCCCTATTGTGAATAGGTGTTTGTTTAGGAGACAATGTCCGGTTATAGTAGCTATAACCTTTCGGATTTTGTCTCTCCTTAGTCTGATGAGGGAACGGGCAGGCTTTTTGGATGGTACCGGGATTGCGTCTTTTCTTCGCTTGCATCCCTCATTACCCGGTTTGTATCTGCTATGGCCTGGAGCATGTTATGGCATTCCAGTATAAGGACAGAGTTGATAGTATTGTTTTGGAAGGCCTGCAGGACAGATGCGCTGTCTGAGATAATCTTTATGTTAAGATTGCTAACATTTCTAGCTGCAATCGCTTGTGCCGCTCTGGTGATGCCAATGCATTCTGCTTGGAAGATGGTGTTCTGCCTATCTAGGGTTATTGATAATTTGATATTTAGGTCATTTGAGAAGACGCCGGCCCCAGGTCCACAAGAGGTCTTGGAGCCGTCTGTGTATATCCTAACTTCTTTAATGTCAGAGCAATCTCTTGATTCCGCTGTAAATTGGATATCGTATCTTCTGCCAAAGACATGGTGGCATGGTATTCTATCGATTGGGGCATCGAGAAGAGGTATTTCTTTCGTACTCCAATCTAGGATTATCGTGTGTGTTTTTCCTATGTTGCGTTTCCATAGTCCCTGTGATCTTAGTCTTAGGGCTGCTGCTTTCGCCTCCTCTTGTATGACTAGATCTAGAGGTCTCAGTTGTAAGAGGTATTCTAGGGAGGCTGATGGAGTGGTTCTCATACATCCACTGGTCGATGTAGTTGCTAAGCGTTGCAGACTCTGGAGCTTATAGGACTCCCCCTTGGAGACATCCTTTTACCACTTTTGCTCTAACGTGTTATTCCCCACTATCTGAACCGCCCTCTTGCTTACCAGCTCAGTGATCCATTTGATTCCATGCATATGATGTTAATGTATCTAAATAAATAAATAAATAATTTACATTATTTCTAAAAATACTGCATCACTTGATCAGTATGGTGTTGAATACAAGAGTTTGAAGTGGAAATTTCTGTGTGTAGTGTTCCTGGATATTTGAGGACTTCACTGAGTAAACAGAAACAATCTTGTTTCTGAAGCACTATTTAGAGGAACAATTTGTATAAAACTTTGAATATCGATTATGAGATACAAGCTCGTTCGATTTATTTAAAGCTAACATACACTTTAGTTGTTACCTCTTCAATGTCCAATTCGGGTGCTCCTCCCTTAAGGTACTCGAGAAGTGAGTTAAAACTGCGCAAGAGACACGCGTCTACATTCGGGTCCCTTCGCGAGCATCTGCCTCCAAACATATCTGGAACAAAGATTCATTCTCATCAATTTCATTTCATGTGCTCAGTTCCTTGTGATTTTAAATGGATGAGTTGGACTTGGAAGTTATTTTAAAATTAATATAAGTACCTTATAGTACATTGTTAAATATTATGTGTTGTATTTAAGTAGGTAGTAAAGTTCTGTTATATTTTTTTAACTGAATGTGACTGCTGGCAGCTGGAGGTCAGAATTAAAGGTAGTCGTTGAAAACCAGGGCCAGACGAATGTTTGGCATAACGCTGAACGATTTACCCTTTGGACGCAACCATGAAACTGGATAGGTACTTCATTCCTTGTGTTAATATATCGTTGTGTCCTATTATAGAAGATGGTTGTATTTCATGAATTGTTTTTTGTGGTTGTTGTCCAATAAATATTTTTTCTTTCTTTCTTTCTTTCTTTACCTAGTAAGTAAAAAAAATATCACGTTAGGCAGGACTCGAACCTGTGTCTTTAACATTCCTTGTTGACATCATGACTATATAGGGCATACATAGGGCACTAAGGACTTCATTCACCAACCTACTGTTTTGTACGGTAACGACATAATGAATGTAAATAAATTTATCGATTCTGATAAAGCTGATAAGTTTCATACGCCCATTCTTCTTATCAACTAAAGGATGTCCTGGATAGGATGAACAGGTCTATCTATCGCATGTCGCGTTACAAAATGACATGAGGTAGTTCGATCCTGGGTGTAGAACATTGATTTTTTTTTCATAAATTTGTTTTTAATAATGTTTTTTTATTACTTTTTTGTTTATTTAATTAATTTGGTATTTTTAATACATTTTGTTTTTTTAATAATCAGTTTTTTTTCAGAACAAAATATTTAAGTTAAGATTCAAAACGCGATTTGTATACCCTAAATTTTCCAAAAATATTTGGTTTCATAAAACCACACAATGATTTTATTTGGGTACTTCTTTTTAGTGCACTCAATAAATCTTTTAATTGATAAATTCGTTCCATAAAAACTGGATTTTTTCAAGAACAAATAGCGTCATCTATTAAGGTGTAGCAAAACTAAATCAGCATTTTTTCGGAATTGTGTCACCCAAAAAATATGAAATAGGTATGCATTGTAACATGAAACCATTGATTTACGTTTGGTAGTAAATCAATGCATGAAACCCATTACAATCGATGTCAACTCATAATTGACTAAAATTTGATTTCAAAATTCACGATCTGAAATATTTCTCAGTCACATCCTATACGTCATTCACACAAACAATAGATGGCTTAAAAATGTTAAGACATTGATTAGTCATTTGAGCAGGTGGCCATTAGGTACCAAGTCGTATTGCACACTTAATCATCAGCTGATTTGATGATAGGCCGTTGCTTTCTTCCGCAGGCGAGCAATTGTTATGCAAGTCAGCGCAGTAACGGTCACTAGCTGTCATTGACAGTGGGAGTGAAAACAATAAGCTTCGCTGTTGGTGACAATAGACGTTGAATAGTCGAAGACCTTCGATATTGATTAAGTATGTCATAATTATTCGGCATGTACAAAGTGGAGATGTCGTTACGACAAAATTTACTTGGGCAGATAATAAATTTACCTCTAATGGCTTCCTAAACCTCTATTCAAAAAATTTAATATAAATACGTAGAGCTGTTTAGTTACTGAACTTTTTTTTATCTATACAAATACGAGTATTATAAAGCTGAATAGTTTGTTTGATTGTTTGTTTGGTTGAACGCGCTAATCTCTGAAACTACTGGTCCGAATTGAAGAACTATTTTTGTGTTGGATAGTCCATTTATCGAGGAAAGCTTTAGGCTATGTAATATCACGTTACGACCAATAGGAGAGGAGAATCAATGAAAAATGTTGCAAAAACGGGAAAAAAAATATTATGGCGAAACGTAGTTCGCGGGCACAGCTAGTTTATAATATGTATTGTTTTTATTTTCCACAAGATGTATAGTTTCGGGCTATCACCAATAGGTCATAGACCCGTTGGTGATAGCCCGAAGTAAATAGACTATTTGGTGTTAATTGTGATTGTTTTTGTTGGTTCCTAATGTTCATACCATTGATCATTGGTATCCAGCGAACTACGAGTATCGTAGTTCGCTAGCAGATACTGCATCTTTCTTCGGTCGGGACATAGACCGTTCTTACTTTTCAGGATAAACACTTTTTAAATGGTGGGTTTATTTTGTTTCCATTTTTTGTTATTTAGTTTATTTGAAAAATTATTTTTATTATTTGGATGTCAAGTTTCATATTATCATTTCATATTACTACTATTAATTAATATTGGCTGTTCTATCATTAATTGTCGTATTGATTTGCTTTCTCCACGTATTTTCCCACGTCAAGGAATTTAATAGTCGTCGTATTTTGTTGGGTATCTAAATGTCTAAATATTCGACTTTATCTACTCGTACTATCGGAAAATAGCAGTAGCGGAAGACAGTTGAGATATTTTTTTTTTATTGCAATTAAGTTGGAAAACAAGCAAACTGCCCACCTGATGGTAAGTGGTAACAGTCACCTATAATACATGTGGCTCCTGTGAGATTCGCAGCAAAACTGTAACCCCCACAAGAACCACAGTGTACGATGCCAACTTGTGACTTAATATGTAAAGCCACGGTACCCAGTAATTTCAATGCCATATCTTACCCTTCAAACCGGAACACAGCAATGCAAGCACGGCTGCTTTGCGGCAGAAATAGGTAAGACGGAGGTACCCATACACACAACCCTGGTACAGAGTTCCTCCAGTAAAAGTTATAACTCGACTGTCTTCCGTTACTGCTATTTTTTTCTAATTTTGATATAGTATGACAATAATTCGAAAAATTTAATTAGGAAGCACCCGAAAATTGCGCATTGAAAATTGAAGCATTTGTTAGAGGCTGATTGACTCATTTAGATATATATTCTGAAGCCTAGTAGGCAATACTTCATAACCTTGACAGTGATGTTTTCCTTATCTGTCTTTTTGTCCTATTTTACACACTAATAATGCGATATTGCTTTACTTTTATTGTTGCAATTGCAACAAACCTATTTTTAACCGCTTTCAAAAAAGGAGGAGCTTCTCAATTCGACGGGTATGTTTTTTTTGTGTGTATGTTACGCGTTTACTCCGTCAATTGTGGTGGTCACATTGTCAACAAAGTCGGGATCTGATGATGATATCCCAGGAAAATCGAGGAAAACCTTTAAATTTAATAGGTACGCCAAACGTGTTCCATGTTTCTTCCGAAGCTAGTCAGGTATTTACGTCTGGCAGCCATGAACCGAGCTGATGATGGAAAGATCCTTGACTTTTAGGAGTTAGAGGTTTTTTTAATACATTAGGAACGCATTGACCCTTGTCGTATCCTTTCAAGTCACTTCTGTGAGCTGGTATTAAATTCACTTAAAAGTAAAAAAAAACCGACTTCAAAAACACTCAAAAGGTAAAAATAATATAAGAATACAGACAAGTCGGTTCCAATTGTTTTTATTTTTGTATTTTTTTTCTTTGTATGTTAGTTAGTTTAGTGAGTTTGGCATACCTACACGACGTATTTTGAAAGTCCTAACAGTGCTCTACATCAGTAATCTATACTATATAAAGCTGGATTTGTAGGTGTTATAGTTTCTGATATTTCGTGATTAATCAGTAAGTGGTATTTCGCTTTTATACAGAAAAAATACCCCTGATCAGTCAGTCAGTCAGTGAGTTACTTTGAGTTACGTTGATTACCCTCGAGACCCTACACGTGATCCCCGGGTGGTGCTAATCGAGTGACCAACTTCTGGTGGTAGGGCTTGAAAAACCCGACTGGCTAGCGACCACCGTGCGCATGACGTAAAACCCGTCAAGTGGGCATTTTGTGTCCGCGTTTCGGGATCAGTCATCGCACAGCCAGAGCTTGAGGGGTCGTTGCTGCGATTCGTGTGGTTTGTGTGGGCTTCCGTCGACCCAGTGCCAGGTTGACTGCGTTGACCCTCCGCCCAGGAAGACCCGAAGAAACGGCTGTTCCGCTGGCCGCCCGTGGTACAGTACAGGGGCCCAAGCGGACCTAACCAGTCCGTGAGGCTGCCCCACCATGCCACGCATAATCTCGGGGTGGTCCGTCGTGCCGGTTGGTGACCGGACGGTGGGTCCCGGCGACCACTTCCGGGGGGGTTCGGGGGCCCTTTCGTGCGGAGAGTCAGCGCAAATCAGCTGTCGGCTGTTCCCTGGCGAAACAGGCCTACACACGTTAACTATGCTAATCGCTGCAACGACACCTCAATTTCACACCTCTCACTCCAACAAACATGTCAGCGCACAATATTAGGACTGGTCGTACAGCGGTGCATTATCCCACCAAAACACCACTATTCGAGGTGGGGCTCGCTAACATCCGCGGGCTCCATTCTAACCTCTTGGCTGTCCACCACCATCTCGAGACAGCCCGTCCAGCAATGCTGTTTTTGACAGAGACGCAAATTATCTGCCCGGCCGATACAAGCTACCTTAATTACCCCGGCTACGCTCTTGAGGAGTCCTTCAAGGCAAAGGCAGGTGTTTGCTTGTTCGTCCGGGCGGACGTTTGTTGTCGTCGCCTGCGCTGTTTGGAGGAACCTTCCTTTTCCCTCCTTGTGGTACACGTCGATTTTGGCACTCATTGCAGTGTCTACGTGTGCGTCTATCGTTCCCACCGTGGTGACTTGGAGACAACTCGACTTTTTGAACACCTAAGTCGGGTGGCAGATGACGCGCAGGAGCAATTTCCTTCCGCCGAGCTGGTGTTTTTAGGGGACTTCAATGCTCACCACGAGTTGTGGTTAAGTTCCTCTAAAACTGACCATGCGGGTAGGACTGCCCACGCATTCGCTCTCACGCACGACCTGACACAATTGGTTACCCAGCACACCAGGGTACCAGATATTATCGGTCAAGCGCCCTCTTTGTTGGACCTTCTGCTGACAAATCGCCCCGACGGATATCAGGTGGTGATTCGAGCTCCACTAGGATCTTCAGATCACTGCCTGGTATCCGTCTCAGTGCCTCAGGCGTCGCGACCGTCGCCTGTGGTTGCAGCACGCCGTCTGTGGCACTATGCGTCAGCAGATTGGGACGGTATGCGGGATTATTACGCGTCTGTCCCTTGGTGGCAGCGCTGTTTCAGTGGGATGGATCCGAACTCCTGCGCTACCTCTGTTGCTGACGAGATCAGATTAGGAATGGAATATTATATTCCACATTCCAATCTCGTCAGTAGAGGGAGACGTAACCTCTGGTTCAATCGCGAGTGTGCCTCTGCTGTTGAAAACAAACAGCTAGCTTACCGCGCTTGGATCAGAGGTCGAGCTTCTAGGGATCCCAATACTAACCTACTGAAAACAGCCTATAATAATGCCACCAAGTTGTGTAAGAGGGCTTACATTAGAGCGGATGCTCAGCGCATTGCACAAGTGGGTCAGGAACTGCTAGCGCACCCTACGGGTAGCCGTTCTTTCTGGCGCCTGGCCAAAGCTGTGCAATCAAACTTCTGCCAACCCTCGCTGCCACCGCTGAGACATGCCGATGGCTCACTTGCTCATCAGCCGCAGGAGAAAGCCGACCTCCTGGCAAAACTCTTCGCGGCCCATTCCCGTATCGATGACTGTGGTGCACAACCTCCGACACTGTCCCATTGTGGCAGCACTATGCCCGATATTCGCATCAGACAGCGAGATGTGCGGGCGGAGCTACAGTCGATTGATATTCGAAAAGCAAGTGGACCAGACGGCATTCCTGCGATTGTACTTAAGAAGTGTGCAGCGGAGTTGACTCCGGTCCTGACGCGTCTATACCGTCTGTCGTTCTCTGCTGGTTGTGTGCCGAAATCTTGGAAAGAGGCCAATGTCCAGCCGGTTCCCAAAAAGGGAGATCGTTCTGATCCGGCTAACTATCGCCCTATAGCCGTCACTTCCATTTTGTGTAAAATCATGGAGAGGATCCTTAACACCCAGCTGATCCGTTACCTGGAAGGTCACTCGTTGCTTAATGACCGTCAGTATGGGTTTCGTCCTAAACGGTCAACAGGTGACCTTCTAGCGTTCCTTTTGCACAAATGGGGTGAATCTATCGATAAGCGCGGCGAGTCTGTGGCTATTAGTCTCGACATCGCCAAAGCTTTTGATAGAGTCTGGCACAAGGCTCTCCTTTCCAAGCTTCCGGCATACGGATTGCCCGCTCAGTTCTGTACGTGGATTGCCAGCTTCCTCCACGAGCGTAGAATTCGCGTTGTCGTTGACGGCTGCGCTTCGCGGTTCGTGGCAGTGAATGCTGGTGTTCCACAAGGCTCCGTTCTATCCCCAACATTGTTTCTTCTGCATATCAATGACATGCTTTCCTTGGGAAGTATACATTGCTATGCAGACGACAGTACAGTGCATGGGGGATATCACGGAAGCTCAGGGGCTGCTCGTGGCAATATTGATAGGGAGAGGCAGAATCTTATCATTGAGCTCAACAGGACGCTGGACCTCATCTCCGAATGGGGTTCCAACAATCTTGTCGAGTTCAATGCTAAGAAAACACAGGTGTGCGCGTTCTCGGCGAAAAGGTCACCTTTCCTCCCCCCTCCTTCTCTTCAGGGCACAACCCTTCACACACAGAGTAACATCACCTTGCTCGGAATGAACATTCGCTGCGATCTGAACCCCAGAGACTACATCGAATCCGTTATAACTGCTGCCTCACGGAAACTCGGTGTCCTAAACAAGGTGCGTAGGTATTTTGCGCCGGACCAACTATGCCTGTTGTATAAAACTCAGGTTAGGTCTTGCGTGGAATATTGCTCGCACCTTTGGGACGGCTCCGCTCAGTACCTCCTCGATGCTCTGGACAGATTGCAGCGTCGCGCTATTCGAATAATTGGCGATGTAGAGGCAACTAACACCCTCGAGCCTCTGCAACTTCGTCGTGACATCGCCTCTCTTAGCGCCTTTTACCGAATGTTCCATGGGGAATGCTCTGAGGAGCTCTTTAACCTTATCCCTCCCTCTCCATTCCTTAACAGAAACACGCGTAAGGGCCTTCGGAGTCATCCGTACACTGTGTCCTCCTTTTCACACCGTACCAAGAAATTCCAAGATTCCTTCTTCTGTCGTTCATCCCACACTTGGAATTCTCTACCTGCGCACGTGTTTCCTCTATCCTACAACATGGGTTCCTTCAAAAGAGGTGTGAAAAAGCATCTTTTAGGCCGGCAAGGGGCGGGGGCAGGTAGGATAGTGGATGTCGTCCCTACTCTATCTGTCAACTCATTTGGGCCTCTTTCACCGCTTTACATCAGGCGGGAGGAGGTCATTTGCCGGGCCTTACATAAAAAAAAAAAAAAAAAAAAAAAAAAGAGTCAGGATTACCACTCACTGGCTCACTGACTGACTGACTGACTGATCAGGGGTATTTTTGGGTAATTTGCGGCCTCCTTTTCGTTTTGGGATGTTAGAGTGAGATGCATCTATCTGTGTAAAAGCGAAATACCACTCACTGATTAATCACGAAATATCAGAAACTATAACACCTACAAACTTGATGTAGGTTCCTTATAGGGTGTAGACATCGGCTAAGAACAGATTTTACGAAACTCCACCCCTAACGGGGTAAAACGAGGGTTGGAAGTTTGTATTAGTATAGATATAACTAAGAAAGCGTTGAAGTCTTTTAAGGCGAAACGTATTTTGCGGGCACAGCTAGTAGTCTATATAACATGACGTGCTTGAGATTTACGCATTTTACTTAGGTATATTTTATGCAAAATGGAACTCCGTTTCATATGCCTCTTGATTATGTAACTCAAAATGTATCGCGATCGCTTTCAATTTTGACAATCTCCGTTTTTTGCTCTCTATAGAAATACTGAGTGAGGATAATTGACATCAGCAAAACAGAAAAATGCCAGCCGTTGAATTTTTAGGGAAAAAAGTATCCCTTGTGCCTTTTTCATTAAAAAAATAAATAAAGGAGGTCTTCAGTATTTGCCCAAATCATATACCGAGGTACAAATTATATGAAATGTAGGATAATAATGTATTGAAAATGACCCAAGGGGTCATCAAATCTTTAGAAACTTAATAGATTTCCCAAAAAAATAAGATCAAAAATGATAAGTGAATGCGAAACTTCGTGAAACGAAACGTGATTAGTTATGGACGTCAAGGTTTGACATTGACAATCAGTAATTTTTATGGTCGCTTGATAATATTTTCACTTATAGTCTTCTTCTTAATCTAGGTATTTAAAGAAGTTGAAGTTCTTCTAATTAAAAATCTGGAGTTTGTTATGTGTGTGTGTGCCAACATCTATTTACGATCGCTTACAAATCACCAGTAATTGTGAATTTGATACGTCAATACAATACACATCCTAATGACTTTTCACTTTTTTTTATTGGGTATTGTTTGCCAAATAAACACCATACCACAGTTATAATTATAATTAAGTAAAAACCCTATTTTTATTATTTTTATTGTTGGAAAACCTTTACTAAACAGGTTTGGAGAATACACTACGCTAGTCACTAAAATGTTTAAGTCATAATTTCAAGTGGTACAAATGGTTAAAAGAAATTATTTTTATTATTTTATGAATTTTCAGATTTTTTTACATAGAAAAATGTAATAAAACCCGAGGTACGTGTTTTGGGCATAGTTGGGCTGTGTTTTGGGCTATAGGTTTGCACCGTATTATTTTTCAATTCGAACCAGTAATTCCTGAGATTAACGCGTTTTACCAAACAAACTCTTCGGCTTTATAACATTAGGAAGTATAGATCATGGACTTAGAAGTCCATGGTATAGATAATATTTCACAAAAAGTAAAGACAGCAACATTAGACTTGGTACAGTCGTCTACAAAAAGATGTGAAAATATATAAACTCTACCAACTCTACCTGAATTTTAAGTCTATAAAGTCTGTCAATCAATGTGTACATATTTTTGTAACTTTGACCGTATCGATCTTTTTTAAATCAACTGTACAAAAGTGTAGTAGGCAACATGAAATGAATGTTTATTAATGAGAGGGAGAAAAAATACAACAGGGGTTTATGATTTTTTAATAAACACAATTGAAAGTCTACAACTAATTAAGGTGTCTGTCTCTGAGGTGCCTATGTAACAATATTATGTAAGTGCAGGGTGCGCGCGGTCAATGACTCCCAGGAAGCCTTGCTCGAGGCTCGACGATTCGCAAAAACTCTTTACTGTTATTTTATCGTCGGTACAGTTAATTTAACGCATGTTTTATACCGATATCCTGTCCACTTTGTCAATGATGCATATCCGTCCGTCAAGTGCTCTTAAACATCGCGCCGGTGTCAACGATCTCGGTCAGTTTGTAGGCTGATTGCCAGCTGATTCTGTGAAGCGACGAGCTCTGAATAAAAGGCTTGTTTGTCTAAGAATATAAGGTGAAAGATAATTCGGGTCTCTCCTCCAACGAGCAGAGGGAGAGGGTTTGGTGTTCTTGATAGTTTTGTTTCGAATTTACTAGTATTTCGGAAACGTCTACACGTCTACGTTAAACCACTTTAGCTAGATTCTGGTTAATGAAAGCTAAACCTGAAATTTTTTCAAGTTGCAACACCGACACAATGTCCCTCTGTAGTTTACTTGAACATGGTGATTTTAATACTTTGTGATAAACTTGTAACTTTAGTATAGCACAAAGCTGAGCCTTTTCCTCCATACAATGACTTAGAGGTCATATGGAGTTTAGGCAAGCACAAGGTTGCAAACAAAAACATTCGTCTGTGTTAGCAGCGGAACTAGAAGAAATTATAATTTTTTTTAATTAAATACAAAGCATTTGCTTTACGTTAAAAAACGGTACAAGAGCAGGGATGGGATCACGGAAGAGATGGAGCAATTTATAATAAGCGTCAATGATGATAAATCAAGCAGCTCAGATGAATGACATATTATGTGTGTTGAATATTTGGAAAATGATTTTTATTACAGGGAATAAAATAAAATATTTTTTAAATGTATTTTGATTCTTAACAACTATATGTAACAATTGCTAGTCATACACCCAGTTTCTGAAAGGCTGTTCAGCGATAAAATTAACTAACAAGCTGTCAATCTAATGCTAACTATGAATTGAGTTGCTGAAAGCTAAATCAACTTATCACTGTGTTAGTTGACACAGCTGTCAAATTTATTGCAAAATTATTAAGGAAAGACCCATTTTGGGTTTCCAAAATACATATGAATAAAACAAAATATATGATTTCAGCAATGTGACCGTGTCTAAAAATATTTCTCACGAGAAATCAAATTTTTAGAGATAAGTAAATTTTGGCTAACCAACGTTTCGGAAACTCAAATTGATTTGACTCTGCTGTTAAGATGACATGGATGTTAGTTGAACAATATTTTGATCAGCCTTTCAGAAACTGGGGGTTAGATTTCAACATTTTATAATATTTTTTCTTAATTTCAGAAATAACAGAAATTAAGTAATTCTAAATTTCATTAAATCCAAATACTTACCGCGATTTTTTTATAAAAAGTTCATTGTTGGAAGTTCGTTGAAACTTAACATTAATATTTGATAAAAAAGTATCAACTCTGTTGTTTTCCCACTATATTCATTACTAGTTTTCCGCTCGCAACTTCGCCTGCCTTGGATTTTTTTCCCGTAAAAACATTACCCTATATCCTTCCCCTGGTCTCGAACTATCTCTATACCAACTTTCATCAAAATCGGTTCAGTAGTTTCAAAGCCTATATATTCAATTCAAAATACAAACAAACAAACAATCAAATCTTTCCTCTTTATAATATTAGTAAAGATTGTGTTACCCATTTTTTAAAATTTCCGAGTTTTGGCTTGGCTAAATGTACTCTCCGCAGACTCGTGGTCCGTACCTATTTTATTCATACTTTCTTCATTTTGATTCATTGCTTTTATATTATAACTATAATTAAGGAATTTTTAATTAATTATTAAGACTTCTCTTTACATTTATTCTATGGTGAGTTGCGCATCTCATTTTAATAAATTACTATCCTTTGGATACGGATAATTAAAATTTTTTATAATTATTCTTAAATTGATATATCAGTCTTATAATTCGCAAAACTTCGCGCCTTTATGAGCTTTGAGGTCATTTCTTCCATCAATTTTGAGTCGTCGTCAGTCCGGAACGGTGTCATGTTATTTGATAAAATTTCAATAGCCTCCTTAGACATGGTCTGATCGACGGAACCCTTGCGTCGATACTAACTGTCGCGGTAAAGACCGTTACGGCGCAAAACTGATCACGGACAAAATTACCTTTATTAACTACATATTTTATAATGTGTATAGATTACTTCCCCAGCTACCTTCTGTGCTTTGTCCGTCGCCGGTGCCGATTCAGGCCATGCCTTTGCAGAGGAAAGATGCTCATTCTGAGATCTTAGATCGTGGGATTTTTAGAATTATAATATGTAATAAATTATATAAGATAAGACATAACAAACGATAAAATAGGTTTTTTACTGGAAACTGGAACTGCGTATTGCGAGACGAGAGCTATTGTTTTATCCGGAAGAGTGATGAACAATTGAGAGATGTAACGATCCCAAGAAAACTATGTGACGAGGGGCTGCCATGAATGATAGTACTGGTACACTAAGTTATTCACGACGCATTTTTGTTCTTTTGTTGCTTAGAGTGCCAGTGATAGGTACGAGTAAGAATTTCATAGAAAAAAGCACTATGTAGAGCCAGGGGGGTTATTTTCAATGAAAAAATCTATCGCGGTCGCTTACAATTTGAAAGTCGCAGTCCATCCATTACTCCTTTATAAAAGGAAGTCGGTACAGAGTCTTATGTTCACGGCGCAATGGCTGTCAAATTATAAGCGATCGTGATAGATTTTTTCTGAGACAATAACCCACCCGTTTTAAATTTGTTCTACAATTATCTCCTTTTTTCTTGGCCAGTTTTTTATACAGCTAAGTAGGCAAGTAAGCAGGCTGCTCATTTGATGGTAAGTGACTACAGTCGCCTAAAACTACATGTGGTTTCTGTAATATTTGCAAATCTACAAATTATAGTAATTTCACTGCCTGTTTTATATACTTATCCTTTAAACCGGAATAAAGTAATACAGGCAAAGTTGCTTTGTGGCAGAAATACGAGTAGATAAGATAAAGGTAACAGACCATGGTCGCAGGTCTGCACCTGATGAAGTATAAAAATAATATGCATATAAATATAAATAAGTCGTTTCTACTGAAACTTTAAGTGATTTAGAAAACAAAGGAGAAACAAAAAGGGAATGAATTTCACAAATAAATATTTTTGACAAACGTAATTCCACATTCAAAAAACTACAACAAAATATGGGAATGCGTAGTTCTTCGAGTTCTCGGAATCGGGAAAAGATAAGAAATTCGTGATGCAACTGCAATTGTTTTGCAACTCGGGAAATGCGGGCAGCGGGCTCCTTGCTTTGTTTAACAAAAAAAAGGAGGTTCCAATGAAGTTCTAATGTTTGGGCGACTGATCTATCTTTTATATGTATGAACACAGATTTCTCTGTCAATTTGAACCTATTTTCACCTATATAATAACAACCTATATAATGTGGGCCCATTGCCACTATATCAGGATCTGATGATGGGATCATAAGTACCTACATCTATGGAAAACCTCAAATTTTAAAGGCTGGCTTTAAGTGTTCATTGTTAACCGACTTCACAAATAGGCGAAGATTCTCAATTCTAACCGTGTTTTTTTATCTTTGTTACCTCATAACTTCATAACTCCGTGGTTTCTAAACCGATTTGAAAAATTCTTTTTTGTTTGAGAGGATATACTACTACCCGATTGGTCCCATTATCACTAAATCAGGATTCGTGATGGGATCTCGGGAAAAGTGAGGGAAACCCTAAATTTCATAGGCACGGCTTACTTATTTCATATTTTTTCTGAAGCTTTAGGTATTTGCGTCTGGTAGTCACGAGCCGAGCTGATGATGTAAAGAACCTGTGTAACCATTTTTACGAGTTGAAGGTTAGTTTTTAAATACAATAGACATGTATTGACACTTTTAGTTGTATTCTTTTAAGATACTTCGGTGGGCTGGCTGTTATTAAATTTGCTAAAAAGATTAAAACAAAAAAAAATATAAAAAATCGTCTTTAAAAACACAAATAAAAATAAAAAATAATATTCGAATACGCGCAACATCACAATTTTTATTTTGAAGTCGGTGTCAAAAAATCATCGATTATCCGCACCGACTTCAAAACAAAAAATGTGATGTTCGTATTCTTATATTATATTATTTTTGACTTTTTTGTGTTTTTTGGACTCTGTTTTTAAAGCAGAAGCGTTTGGTAGTAAATTATGTCATGTAGTCATCGCCCCGTGGTCGCTAACCTTTGTTCGCATAAGGACAGATTCTCAAAAAGGCAGATTCTCAAAAGGACAGTCTCATATGGACAGATTCTCAAAAAGACAAAAGTATAAGTTGATGATGTAAGGTTCATTGAGGGTTGAAGGAAGCTTGAGGAATTTAGGGTATGGTTTTTTAATTATTATGCGCACGTATTGAACCTTGAACTACTTCAAGTGATCTAGGTGAGCTTATAATGAAAAGTACAACTCTTTATAAATGGGACTTAGGGAATAAATATGTTTTAAGTTTCGTTTAGAGCGTTTATTGTATCATTTTAATTTAAGTGTTTACGTCGAGTTACTAATAAATCCTGGGTCAAATTCTAATACATATGTAGGTTTTTATTCTAATAAAAGTATAAAAGCCGGCTTCAAAGAAAACTATTAAAAAAATGAAAAATTATATTAAAACCACGACAACATAATTGGGTTTGAAAATGGAATGTAGGAATACCGCACGTGCCACAGGTACTTAAGCGGCGTTTCGCATAATTAATTTTTATTTATTTCTATAAAACAGCTATCTTTATACTTTCTTTCTTTGTTCTTTGTACTTTCTTGTACAAAGAACAAAGAAAGAAATTTGGACTTTCTTCATTGAATTAAATTTATCTCTTTCATTGCTTCTCTCTCAATCTCATTGCTTGCTGTGTATGTTCTATGTATATTTTCGTTTTATTTCGGACGGTATTACTAAAATAAATACAAATAGATATGAGAAATCAAAAATAATAATGACCACATAGTAATATTGTCCTCTCTCTCTCTCACTGTGTTTTCTGTTCCGTTGCTTAAACACGTGCAATCATCAGATTTTTAACTGAAGTCGGTGAATAGAGTGGAAATACTTAAAAAAGTTCCTATCTTTTTACACATACATTATATTACACATTGTCACTGCATTCAATATTAATATGATAGTTTGCGTTTTATTATTTTTAGTGCATTTTTTGAAGTTGGTTCTGATGGCTATAAAGAGATCGAGCCGACTAGTTCACGAAGTTCTCTTCTTGAGTCTGCTGTTTAATTCAGTAAAAAAGTACAGTTGCGCAGATCAAACAGGTGACAAAGAAAAATAAAAAAGGAGGGAATAATTTTAAAGTAGGTCACATATCAAATCATATTACAATAAAAATAATAATAATAATATACGAAAGTTTAACGAGGTTATTGTTTTACGTGAAGAGCTTTCGATGCGAGTTGAAAATCTGAGTTTAATGGTCCGAATCGGACCGTGTCCAATGCACTTCGATCGTTTTGTAAATACATACAGGTTTATGAAATTAAAAGTTACCGTTATCTGTGGCTGCACTGCACCAGTGTTTCCGTGTGGTACAATCTGACCTTATCTCCGATGTTCCCATATTTAGGTTGACGTTTAACAAAGCTTTTTGTATCGAAGTCAACATTTGGTCAATTCAAGAACTTCAACTTTAAATAAGTATCGTAATACCGATTTATTTTTAAATTTAAATACAATTTTTCGTATTAGGAATTATATGTTATGTACTTAATAGTCTATTTTCTTCGTCCTAATGTTACTTTTACATAGTAATATTGAAATTATCAATTATGGTATAAGATAAAAAAATATGTACTTAGTTAAAATGATAATTGTTAAGTTTAATGGCAGAATTTTTTCATAGGAATAACGTGAAGAAAATGAAAGTAAGAGGATAAACAAAAATATACAGTTAGAAAGACCTAGAATTCTAGTCTTCCGGCATAACAGAAATAAATAAAAGTTATATTGACAACAGCGAAAAGATGACACCGATAGTGGCACCTGTCCGTCTACTTTCATTTAAAGTTTATGCACTTACTTGTATTTGACGTGCTGGCTGCGATTATGGTTGAGAAAATGAAGAAACACACTTGTAACTTTTCCATGATTATTATTAAATATTACTTGAAAAATATACAAAATTGGAGCTTTGTACTGTTTTTATATATTATTTTATTTATTCTCAATGAGGTGCGCGCGCGTCTACCGTAACCGGCTTTAGCGCGAGCAATGGTGGTTAGAAATGCTGCTCCTTTCCACCAGACCAGAGTGGTAACTCTGAATCGATGATCGAAATTACGAACCCATAGTTCGTTGTACATAGTCACAGGAGTAACGGGACTATTAGTGGTGCGGTAACACAAGCATTCAATGTACAAGGTATAGTGAACGTAGAGTACAAAACTCGATTTATGAGTAGCCGTTGACACTGTGACCGTAAAAATTATGATTTGAAGACGCGGATATGATATATTACTGTATGATAACTAGTTAGTCATACTGTTGGCAGTAAGAAAATAATACTTTTAAATCGTGAGCAATATATACAAATATGTTAGAATAAGTATATTTTTCGATGATGTTTGCGAAGCGGTTGTACATTTTAAGTAAAGAAGGATCATTCCAAATGTTTTGTTGTAAATGTGTGTCAGAAGCAAATTGATTTGAAGCAATTAAACGCTAAATATTAAAATGTAAGAACTTCTATTCGCAAGTATTTTTTCTATTAGAGTCAGATTATGTATATCTGTGTAGTTTTATGAAATTTGTGTGGAAATAAAAATAGATCAATGTAATTCAGACTACAAATAAATATATTTTTACTTGTACAAATAATACAAACTACCCTTAAATATAACATCTAAAGTCCTTAAAAGTAGTAAAAAGGTAGATACTTTAAGGCTTAAAGTATCTACCTTTTTACTACTTTGATAAATCAAAATACGGCTGTGAACTGGTCTTAATGCCGATCGGCTGGAATCGAATGGATTCAGTGGGGCATAATCATTTATCTCAACGGAAGTTTGCTTTCAAAATGTAATACATTGATTAGGATGCTATGTCATTAAAATACAAGGGGTAAGTAGTCACTTTTTAAACAACCAAAAAATTAGATTTTCCGAGATTCTTGCCTTTTCTTCTCTCTCCAAGAAGGCTCTCCAAAAGTCCGAATAACGTCAACAAGTGTATGTTGAATAAAGGGTTTTGAATTTAACACGAATATTACAAAAATATCAATAAAAAATAAACTAAGTACATTTGGACATAACTACGAGCTGCATGATAACAATAATAAATAAGGCTGCATATGTCTACTTCTCACAAGGTTTTGACAATTAAATAATAATTTACAAATATTTAAATCTTAGAGAGCATTCAATTTATAAATCACACTAAGCCATTTAACTTATCTAAAATTACATTTTACTAGTTAATATTTTATGAACAAATAATTTACCTCAACATTTCTGAAATCCACAATTTCAGGTAATTTAAAAATAAACGAACAACACTAAAAATTGAAGAAATCATCTTCGTCATAGGGTTCTTCTTCTATTTCTGCTTTCGGCTTTAGTTTCGACAGTTTAAACCCTTCCGCCGCCATCTTATCAATCTCAGGTAGCTCTTGTTTAATCGTCTCTTCTACGTCAATTTTATCCAGCTCTTGCTGGATTCTTTCTGAAATAGGCCCCTCTAAAGCATCCATTATTTGGTACCGTAACAAGTTTGGTAAAACATTCACTGCAAACTCTATGACATAGTCTAATGTTCCTGCTCCGTCGCAACGAACTTGGATGTTTCCTATCTCAAGATCTAAATCCCTCATTTCTGGCCGTTTTCTCGTGTCTAACGGTTGACCAAGAACTATTCTTGCGCTCACGTATTCCACCGAGAATGAGGCTGTGCCTGCTCGTGACATAAGACCACTTACAGCAACAATTTCCCATTGAGTCATCCCTTCAAGTTTCTGTGTGCCTATCTCAAAGTCGGCTATTAAAGTATTATTTTCCATTTTGAGGGTTATGTTGCCAACTCGTTGAAACGATGACAGACCTGTTACCCACGTATGCGATAGAGCGATTGAAAAGATGCTCACAGTGGTGTTGTAGTCTTTAATTTGATAAGGGTCATAGTTCATTTCCCGTATCTTTTTCCTGGTGTCCGCAATCACCATGTCTAAGGGCGATATAGAGTTTGGAAATTGCATATCTCCCGCTACTTCGTCCAGTTTTGAGTTTATTTCCGTCCTCACTTTGACATACGCCTCTTTGAGAATGTAGGGTTTGATTGAATCAAAGACGAAACTGCCTATAGTGTTGATAAGCCCTTGGAACATACTGCCAAAGAATCCAAGGTTTTCGAAGTTAACCATGATTTCTTTAAAAGAGATATCGATGTTAATATCTTGAGCTCTGAGCTTGCCGTCTCTCTCAACACCGAGGTTAGCTCGAGCCGTAACTAAGAGTCCAGCCACGTCTACTGTGAAGGGCCCTTGAGCTCTCTGCACCCACGATGACATGGTGTAACTCCCGCGTGCCTGGAGTTTGTCGATTGCCATAACGGCTTGTACCTGTGACAAGCAAAATTTAATATTAATACTCAGAGCTAGCAATGCCCGATTTTTTAAAGTTTTTCTTTGAGGCAGTTGTTTACTACAAATAGACGAGTGGATACGCATTGAGAATGTTAACAGTTTTCTGAAGAGATGAAGTTATCTTCTGTATCAAGCGACTTAGTTGTTTAAACAAAATTATTTGTTAATATATTGTTCATTTCAGTTTTGGTGTATTTTACATGTGTTAATGTTTTATTACTTGAGTTTATCTAATCAAAGACGTTATGGAAATCGAAGACATTCTATCATTAATACCGTGGATCTACGGTTGAAATAAGGCAAGGGATACATCACTTTGGGGAGTCGGACAGCCTAACTGATCTCAAAATTTTGTAGGATAAATTTACCAATTTAAAATATCTAAAATAAGCGATTCTGCAAAAAATTGTAGTGAGGTAATAATGTTTTTGATGGTATGCTAAGCCAAACGTTGTCATGTTCGGAATGTCGGATGGGTCCAAAAATTCAAACATATTTGTCATTTAATTTATTTCCTTTGCTACATAAAAAAAATCAATTTAAAATTGATCGCCCCTCCCACTCCACATATTTTTACTACATTTTGAATTATTGTACATATAGAATAATGTTAGAATTACTAAATTGTAAATATTTTAATTATTATTAGTCCTTAATAGACGAGTCGTTATCAAACTATTAGGACAGCTTAAAGAAAAATGTACCTCTACATAGAGTATATACTGCATTAACAAAATAAACTTTCCAGTATAGCTACTAAAACACAAATAATTAATTTTTATTTAAAATAAAAACAACAATGTACGAAGTATCAACGGTAAGGTAATATTTTTTTTAAGCCCGCGGATCAGGCAGTAGGCCTACGGATTATTGTGATCGATGCCGATGGGTCGATTTTTAGATAGAGCACATATTGCATTATAACGAGCATCCAAACAAATAACATCGACCAATCGCTTTGTTTATGAGCAGTGTTTTATGGTGATCAATTGCCATACTGTATGCTGACGATTTGCAACTTTATACTCAAGCAGATGTTGATGGTATAAATGATGCCATTGCTATAATCAATCAAGATCTCGAAAGTATTAAGGATTGGTCCGCGCGATTTGGAGTCCGCGTTAACCCAAATAAATGCCAGGCTATAATGGTGGGCAGTTCCAGGTTCATATCTAGACTGGAGCATCAGAACCTTCTTTCTGTAATTTTTGATGGTGAATTTATCCCTTTGAGCAACAGTGTCAAGGACTTGGGGTTGTATATAGATTCAACGCTCAACTGGCAACCTCAGGTAACTAACGTTTGTCAGAGGGTTACTGGAACTCTGAGATCTCTCTACCGACTAAAAAACTTTCTGCCTATTGACATCAAAAAAATGCTTGTACAGTCTTTAATTTTTCCTATAATAGACTATGGTGATGTGTGCTATTTCGACCTGAATGCAGATCCACTCAACAAACTTGACCGACTTCTAAATAACTGTATTCGATTCGTCTTTAATTTAAGAAAATATGATCATGTTTCGGCGTTCCGAATGCGCTTAGAATGGTTACCTATTCGGCAGCGTAGGCAGATGAGAGCCTTAATGACTTTATACTCCTTACTTCATAACCCTAACACACCCTCCTACCTCAAGACACATTTTCAGAACTTATGTACCTCCATAACAAAACCCTTCGTTCTGCCTTCAATGGTAATCTCATAGTTCCTCCTCATCGCTCTGATATTGTTCACTCATCCTTTTTTGTCCAATCTTTTCTTTTATGGAACGCCCTCCCTCTAGAGGTAAGAAACGCAACAAGCAAGCTTAGCTTCAAAAATATAAATTGCGAAGGCATTTTGAACAACAGAACTGATTTTTTTAGGCATTGGCTATCAAAACATTGCAATTATCTCGTTGGTCGTAGGCATTTTATATATACATATATATTAGTTTATTTTAATTATTTTATTTGTGTAGTAGAATTTTGTTATATGCATGTATATCATATTATTAATAACCTGTTCTATTTGTCGGTACATCTACCGCATTACCCTTTTCGGCACCACCCTAAGGTTGACTGGAAGAAAATGCCATAGGTATTAAGTCCGCCTTTGTACGAAAATTATCTATATAAAGAATAAATAAATACTATTTTTAAGATTCAATAAAGCGACGAATTGTACCCTATCTAAACTCTTTACCTATTTCTTTATCTAGCTATTTACCAAGAAGACATGCTAGTGATACTATAATAGGTAAGCACTTACTTCCATGGCTCCGATTTCGGCGTTTATGTAGAGGATGCGGAATTTACTGATACCGTAGACAGCTGTGTTCTTGAAGTAGACAGTGGTGCCGAAGGTAACGGTCTGCTTCATGTCGGGCACGGGGTACGGCTCGGGCACCTTCGCCCCCGGCAGACCTACGGGATTCGGTTGCTTGAAGTGCTCGAGGATCTCCAGAATGTTGTCACTTAGTTTTTTCTCTCCAGTAGCTATTACCTCGTCACTGTCGGCTGTATCTTCAGACACATCTGGAATCGGGGTTACGGAAGTTATTATAATGAACATGCACCATCTTATTTTAAATGCAATATCTACAAATTTTGGTCTTCAAAACGTATTTTTATTGGCGTAATTGATTTGTTTTTAATGTATGTTAGGTACTTGTTTAATATCTGAATTTAAAGATGGAAAGGTCCATTTTGAAAGAAGATGCGTTCATAAACGTAGGTTAATTTATACGAATGATATTGATGAAGCTCATTTGTTGCTTAATTATTAATCAGATTGCCGAATAATCTAAACTTTTCACGTTTAAAAATCTTGAAGTTAAAATGCACTGTTAATTAACTGCGTAGAACAGACTCTCGTTACTTAGAATCAAATTACAACCTCAAAACTTTGTTTTCTTAGACCGTATCCCATTACACACACAATTCATATTCCTTTGCAAGCATTTCCAAGTAACTAGCACTGATTGAACATAAATATCATATTATTAAAAACACGAAACACTAAGCACATAAAATAATATTAGCACAGCGTCCTCTCGACATATTTTGCGGCGTATTTCCTATGAGTAGATCAATACAAACATGTGGTATTTTGACTTGGTATACCTTGACAATGTCCTTTGACGATACACAGTACGAACAAGATGAATATTATGGAACGCATGTTGTCGCGTCGCCTCTCCACCGACAATGAGCTCCCACTGGAACCAGTACAAGGGTCAGAGATTATCGGTGTTCCGGAACGTCAGTAAATAGTAATTCGTTATCTAATTATATAGTAATGTTCGTTACATCTAATGTCTCTATCATATTTTGCTTTAAGTATAGTAAACACTACTATGCCATTGACAGTTAATTTGCTAAGACTCGGCGTCGTTGTGAGCTTGTTTAATTATTTGGCCTGGCCTTTGTATTGATGCTTTTGGGTCTATTTATTTTGTTTATTAATATGTAAATATTGTTGTAGACATTAAATAAATATTATTACAACTGTAGGAAGAGCACTATGGTAAAACAATGAATTAAGTAATAATGCAGTAATTCCTACATACATTATCTATGAAACAATTTAGATATTTTAAAAACTTAGTCTTCATCCCTATTGGTACTCATAAAAATATACATAGAATACTTCTGTTATATTACATATTTGATTTTGTACATATTTGTTATGCCATTTAATGTAAACACATGGAACCTACGTTTTTAAATAAACACAAATCAATCATGCCGAACTAGGTAAACCGTTTTTAAGGTTCTGTAGTTATTACTCACCTTTTTATATTCGTTATGTCCGTTTGTCTGTAAGTATGTCCCACCCCGGCCTACCTTAGAATCTGTTAGTACTAGACAACAAATTTCATCATAGTGAGAACATTTTGCGATTTAGTGATCCGTTTGCGAAAAATTACACCATAAAATTTGTCGTCACAATAAAAATTATAAAAACCGACTTCAAAAACACTGAAAAGTTAAAAATAATATAAGAATAGGTACAGACAACATCACACTTCTATACTGAAGTCGGTGCCAAACGATGATCTCCTAGAAAGTCTTAAAATTTGTCACCGACTTCAATATAGAAGTGTGATGTTGTGTGTACCTATTCTTATATTATTTTTAACTTTTCAGTGTTTTTGAAGTCCTTTTTTTTTTTTTTTAATATTTTTTATTTTTAACTTTTTAGTGAATGAAATCTATATAATACCAGCTCACTTTCGGTGAGCTGGTATTAAATTAGGGTTTCCCTCGATTTTCATGGGATCCCATCATCAGAACCTGACTTTGGTGACCTTGAGTGGGACCACCCCATGAGTATACTCTATCGAATACAAAAAGTTCATTTCCTCAATTCGATGCGTATGTTTTTTTTTATATGTTACGCTATTAAGCCCCCAATTGTGGACCGATTTTCAGAATTCTTTTTGTATTCGATAGAGTATACCCCAAGGGTGGTGCCAAGGTCACCAAAGTCAGAATCTGATGATGGGATCCCATGAAAATCGAGGAAAACCCTAATTTAATTTAGTCTACTATATATTCTGCCATCACATTTTTTTGGCTTGAAAAATCTGAAACAAAAAATGTGACGGCAGAATATATGGTAGACTGAAAGAAAAATATTACCACAGGCTCTTAAGTTAGTTTGATAGTAATAAGAGAATTGGAAAATTTCGCTTAAGGGCCCGGTCTCGTAATAATTGGTGTTCTAGCAGAATTATCAGAAAAGTAAATATTTTTTTAGTTATTAAAAATGCAATGAAGGGAATACGTTAATTTAGAGTATAGGACTTGAAGTTTCCATAACTCATTTTACTATTTACTTAAATGCTATTTTTAATGTCTTTTTAAGGCTTTAAACATACCCATATTTACATTCCACGCGTTCATGCACTCGTTACGTAAAAAATATGACCAAAACATGAAATATATTCAGTAAACATTTATTCTCAAATCGCTGCGAAATCGTAGCAGAACTGAGGGAAATTTCGACGCGTAAACTCTCGATAAGTTTTGATTGTATAAAATTTATCTTTAATGATTTTATAAATACAGTTTTCATTATTTGCTTTAATAATAGCTCGTTTCTAAGTGGTTAAAGTTTGATTACGCTTAATGATGATTTCTTATAGAAAAAGTAATATTTAAACAGTGGTGAAATTCATAAAATTTGAACTATTTAAACCACCTTAAATAAGGAAACTAAAACATTTCGAAAAAAGTAACCAGTAAAGATTATTGTTGAAGATTTGGGAATAAATGTTTACTGAATATGTTTCATGTTTTGGTCATATTTTTTTACGTGACTAGTGCATGAAGTCCTACACTCTAAATTAACGTAAAATGTATTTCCTTCATTGCATTTTTAATAACTAAAAAAAAAACTTTACTTCTCTAATAATTCTGCTAGAACACCGATTTATTACGAGACCGGGCCCTTAAGTTACAAAATTATTTGATAATCTAATAATTTTGTAATTTAGGCGAAATTTTCCAATTGTCTTATTACTATCAATCTAACATATTTTCTTGAAGCGGGTGTAAACGTGTAAAATTATAGATGAACAGGATCATGATATAACTAGATACAAACATATCATTATGACCTTTTAAACTACATACATAACATTGCGGCATTTTAAACTACAGAACTCCACACTGCGCATGACCCGACATACGTACTTGGTCATTCATAATAATTTACTATAAATTTACTATAAATAATAAAATAAATGGGATTATAAGAGGACCATCGGATGCTACCAACAGATCTGACCGACTCATGCTAACCTCTAATGTTCGAGGTGCACCCTGCCGAAAGACGAACGAGGCTCTGGAGGGTGGAGATCATCACTTAGGCGCTTAACATTGCCGCCGCATCCCACTGCGGTGTACGGAGGGACGAAAACACTAACGAAAACCGCATGCGGCTGCGGCGGCACGGAACCGTGCCACCGCAGCCGCATGCGGTTTTCGTCCCTCTGTGGCATACCCCGCGGACCGCACCGCATCACCGTCCGGGAGTGCGGTGCCGTCGCGCGCGCCGCACAACCGCACGGGCATGCGGTGTGAGTGTGTTATACCCTGCGGTTTTTGTATACAAATTAACATTCTTCAGTCAAAAATACAATACCGCAGCGCCGCACACCGGAGCGGTGTCCGGTGCAATGTGTTATGCGCCTTATACTGGGCCAGCTTGGTAGGAGACGGCCCAAGCTCACCTTGAGATAGGCCCAGCAGTATTGTGGCTGAGATAAAATTAATTATTGTAAATTAGAAAGTTTAAGAGGATACTTACAGTTTGTTTGTTGGTCTTTCATGAAAGAATCGGATGCGATGAAACTTTGTGAAACCGGAATAATACATAGGTCTCCTTATTGCGCGAAAAGAACCACAAGACGGAACTAGTTTAGAAATATTTAATATAACGTTTATGTATTTAACCACAGTTTTGTGTGCAAATTTCATTAGAATTTGCATTCAAATGCAACCTATTAATGTAGATCGGATTTGTGGATGAATAATTTAAATCAAATATTGTGAGAAAAGATTTCATTATTTCTAAAACGACTTCACTTCAAAGTCATCAATATTTGATAATTAAGGCACAGAATACATAATGTACCTACGCTCGAGGGGATGCAATGTCTTATCAGTTAGATAAGCGACTCCAAGATATTGCAAATGTTAATAATGTTAATGTAAATGTTAATGTTAATTGATGCAAATATCTAAATAGCTTCGAAAAAAACATGAAACACGTTGGACGTTCCTATAAAATTTATGAGTTTCCCTCGATTTTCCTCAGATCCCGTCATCAGATCCTGACTTTGGTGACAATGGGATCGCGGCAGGAGTATACTCCATAAAATACAAAAAGAATTTCGAAAATCAGTCCACAATAAGTAAGTACCCCATTGGTTTTGATCTCCTTGTGAAATCGCATAATATACCGGGTGTAACTGAACACCCCAATAATATTTAAGGGGCATATAAGTTAGATACTAAATGGACCTTCGGTGCTTGTCTGAGATCTGGAATCCCTATACTTTCAGAGTTATTTGATTTTAAACTGAAAGCAAAAACTTTTAAGTGACAACCATAATCAGCTGTTAAGAGAAAAGAAATTTTAACACAAAATGACACGTGACAGACGTGAGCGTAGTATTCCTCCTACACTTACGTAAGGCTGTCGGCACTTAATACCAAAAAAATATTTATTTAGTTTGTATGACGTGAGCGTAGTATTCCTCGTACGCTTACGTAGGATTGTCGGCACTTAATACTAAAAAATAATTTATTTAGTTTGTATGGGGAAAAAAGTAGGTTTGTTCGCCCTAATATTTTTTCTACAGCATCTCTACTTCTGATGGATACATACCCTTAAATGTTATTGGGGTATTCAGTTACACCCTGTATATGCGCAGAAACGTTATAACATTATCATTTGATCGCGTTGACTTACAAGTTTGATTTTTTTAAAGTTGAAAGAGACTAGAGTAGAGAACAAGTAAAATAATTAAAAAAAACTTTTTAAATACAAGCTTTAAGTACTCGTCAATACGGAGTGCGTAACGGAACAGCGAATTACGAAAGTACGAAGAACGAAAGTTCGAAAGATCACAGTTACGAGAAACTGCTAGTCGAAAAATTGGTTTTGCGATGAACGAAAGAGCGACAGATCATAGTTACGTTACGACACACTAATAGTCGAAAGATCGGTTTTTCGATGAACGAAAGTGCGAAAGAAAGCTAGTGCGATGTGTTGTGCATCGAATGCGCGCTACTGCGACGCACGATAGTGCGAAAGTATAGAAATATTTAAGGATCTTTTTTTGAGAAATTTCAAGAGAATACATCGCATTTATGTGATTGTTTTTATAATTATTGAATAAAGTGTAATAAACGGATTGGGAAAGATTTGTATGTAACGAATAAAACCAAAAACTACTGGACTGATTACAAAAAATATTTCACCATTAGAATGCTACATTATTACTTTTTTTTTAATAGTATATGGGTAGACACTTGTCCTCATCTTGCCTGATGGTAAGCAAAGGTGGGGACTAAGGTGGAGCATGCCTACTCATTAGGTGCCGACTCACTCTAGTCCTGAAAAGACCCGGGTTGTAATGAGGTGGGAACACAGAGGACGGCAAAGAATTCCATTCCTTTGCAGTACGCATTAAAAAAGTGGAAGCGAAACGCTTCGTGCGGAGCAGTGGAATTTCTACTACGTAGGGGTGGGTCTTTGCCGTTCTCCGGGTGCCTCGGTAGTAAAAGGGAGATGGTGGAATAAGATCAAACAGCTCTTGGGAACACTCTCCGAAATGTAGCCTGTAAAAAATCGATAAACGGGCCACTGCGCGGCGATGTTCAAGACTCTGGAAATTTGAAATTTTCAGAGTGTCTTCACCGATCAACCTCTTCGCCCGGCGCTCCACCGAGTCAAGGGCAGATAACTGGTACTTAGCAGAGCCGTCCCAAAGGTGGCTGCAGTATTCCATGCACGACCGGACCTGTGCTTGATAAAGTGTAAGAAGCTGCCCCGGCGTGAAATACCGCCTAACCTTCAAGAGTATGCCAAGCTTTTTAGCTGCAGTAGCCGCCTTCGCCTCAATAGAACGCCCAAAGTTGAGGTTCGGTGAGAGGTCGATGCCCAGTAGGCTTAAATGGTCCGTTAAAGGCAACACTTCGGAATGTGGGAACCAAGTTGAACGGGTTCCGCTTGGAGCTAAAAAGACACGCCTGGGTCTTGGAGGTATTGAACTCGACTCTGTTAGCTTCCCCCGAATCTGAAACTTTTTGCAGGGTCGAGTTCACGCGTTCCACCATGTTCGCTCTGAGCAGCTCAATTTCGGTCTTCCCAGCCTTAGCATCGGACATATATCTCTCTGCAACTGTACTATCGTCTGCGTACCCAAAGATACCGGGTTTCAACAGATCGTTGATGTGTAGCAGAAAAAGTGTTGCAGAGAGGATCGATCCCTGGAGGACTCCGGCATCGATAGCCAAGGGATCAGACGAGCAGCCATCAATGACTACCCGAATCGATCTGTTCCTCAGGAAATCAGTTATCCATGAGCAAAGGTTTGAGGGTAGTCCATATGAAGGAAGCTTGCTAAGCAAGCCGTCGTGCCAGACCCTATCAAATGCCTTTGAGATTTCCAGTGAAACCGCGAGAGCTTCACCGTACCTCTCAATCGCTTCGCTCCAGAGGTGTGTGGCATACACTAGAAGGTCCCCGGTAGACAGTCTTGGCCGAAAACCGTACTGCCGGTCACTGAGTCGGTCGTTACCTTCTAGGTAGCCAATAAGACGAGCATTCAGTACACGCTCCATACTCTTACAGAGAATGGAGGTAATAGCTATTGGCCTGCAGTTTGATGGGTCAGCACGACTTCCCTTTTTTGACTTACTATTTACTATTACTTACTTACTATTACTGAGTGATATATGCTATATTTCATTTAAAATACTCTCAAACAAATTCGGGGGCGTAGTGCTAGCTTTCGGCCATTTAACTTGACAACTCTCTTTACATCTCAGAATAATAATAATTATTATGATTTATTTGGAACAATATACAGTGATTCACTTATAATTACGTTAATAACTGCATTAGTTATAAGAAACTGTGTCGCAGCACTAACGCCCATCTCCGGAGATAATAGGAGCAGCGTTCCAAGTACACAATATAATTAGCTACCAAATTAATAACAATAAACATACACTTTATATTAAAAACAACTAGTTTAAATTTATTTGCGAATTATGCTTGCACTATGCCTCAATGCATGCTATTAGTGTAATTGTGTGTTATACAAGGTTATTTTATAATTATGACAAAAATTTTGTGTGCTTGTCCAGACAAGCAAACTGAACAACTTTCACTATGGAACCAACTTTGAAATCGCAAAAAAAATCAGCTGTTCCATACATTTAGGTTCAGTGAATGTTGAACATTTGTATGGAACAGCTGATTTTTTTTGTGCGATTTCGAAGTTGGTCCCATAGTGAAAGTAGTTCAGTTTCCTTGTCTGAACAAGCACACAAAATTTTTGTCATAACTAAAAAAATAACCTGTATACCTATTGATATTAAACATGTTGCCTAAACTAAACGAAACGAATAATCTATTCAGTAAATATATCCAGTAATTTTAAATCTAAATAAGATGACTAAATTATCCGGCCCAATTCGAAAGCTTATAGACGCAGTTTTTAAGAATTTACGCGTTTTGAAAACGTTAGGGGAACCGGCGAACCCACCGAATTATAGCAAGACTAGCTAGATAAATCTTAGCTCTGCTCTGCATAGCCCAAATATTTGACTGGTAGAGAACGACGTTAGTTGTTAAGTCCGCCAAATGTACATTTGTCTATAGACACTAAAGTTTATATAAATAAATACGATACTATGCCGGACTCGATACTCCTTCGTCACTGGCACATTAAATTTGCCTTTTGTTTGCTTTTTTTTCATAAATAATTTCCTTTAAAATAGGAACGCGATCAGTGACAATGTTGACTTCCTCTGTGCTACTGAAGGTTCAGTTCACAACGTTGTAAGAATATTTGTAGTCGTTTGTCGCGGAAATGTTTTATCGATGTTCACCGCATTCTTCTAATATATAAAATTCTCATGTCACAGTGTTTGTTACCAAACTCCTCCGAAACGGCTTGACCGATCTTTATGATTTTTTTTTGGGTATATTCAGTAGGTGTGAGAATCGGCTAGGTATCTATTTTTCTTACCCTTAAGTGATAGGGGTTGCCCCCCCCCCTTTTTTCCCCCCTAACATTTTTATTTTTATTTTTTGGACATAATTTTTATTTTTTTATGGTGAGGCATCAAAAATACAAACAGCTCTAAATTTTTACTCTCCTACTAATTTTAGTATTTTGCATTATTAACAATATATTATGGCAGAACAACGTCTGCCGAGTCAGCTAGTATCCTTAAATATTTCTATAATTTCGCAAGTAGCGCGCGTCGCAGTAGCGCGCATTCGATGCACAACACATCGCACTAACTTTCTTTCGCACTTTCGTTCATCGAAAAACCGATCTTTCGACTATTAGTGTGTCGTAACTATGACCTTTCGCACTTTCGTTAATCGCAAAACCAATCTTTCGACTATCAGTTTGTCGTAACTGTGATCTTTCGTACTTTCGTTCTTCGTACTTTCGTAGTTCGCTGTTCCGTTACGCACTCGTCAATACGAATCCAACCGACCCCAACTCGACGGGGCTGTGTCGTTTTGTTGCGGGGTTCCTATGGCCACCTTCCAGCTCCAGCATCAGATCAGCTCCATGTCATCATAATATTGTATTGTCACACGATATACATATTATTATGCAGGCAAAATTTCAGCTCAATTGGAAACTGAGAAGTGGGTCAAATTTAACTTGCAAGTTCACTTCACGTGACAGGTGAAAGTAAAATTAAATAAAAAGCTTATAAAAAGGGTTTGGACAGGCAGGCGGAAGACAGACAAACAGACGGGCAACGAAGAGATCCTATAAGGGTTTTGTTTTTCAATTTGAGACACGGGTTCCTAAAAAGAAAAAAAAAGAAAAAGTCCTGGTATAAGTTGTTCTGCCAGCTATAGCTTCCGCGATATTTCCCAGAAGCACTAAAATTAAACGAAGGCACACAAAGCTCACAATACGAAAAATAAAGCCTGTTTTTTGCATAGCACGCTCTTATAATGTCAGTCACCGAACTTACCGGTCACCGAGCAGACGCCGAGTAGATTTTTAAGTTCATTGTTAATATAATACCTATTTAGTTACGGTAAACTATCTTTTGGAAGTGGTAAGTAAACAGGCATGATTTGGTTTCAAGTTCCTTATTTTTTTAAAAGGAATAATTGAACAATATGAACTGAACAAAGAATATGAATGAATGAGATGATGCAATTTATAAAAAATGTACCAAAACCAAAAATCGACCTAAAAGCACCAAAAGTCAAAAATATTTTAAGAATACCTATATGTATAATATCCAGTTTCGCCATGTCCGTCATTGTTAAATTTGATCAATCCGTCCGTCTCTCCGTCAGCGGTTTAGCTCAGACTCTTAATATTAGAAGGCCTTAATTTGGCATGGGTACTGTATAATGTAGTATTATATATCTGTGGCATGGGTATATACAGGATTATTTTTGGACCCCCCGACAAATATTTTCCTGTCATTTTATAGCGGTTATACTTACAATCAATTCATAAAATAAACGCTATATTTTTTTATATATTCTTGTTTTAACTTCTCCGTATATAAACTTAAACGATGGTCATTTGTTTTTTTATTGCGCTTGGCGCCCAGCGCAAGGTTAGGTATTCGTACAGTCATACAACCCACCTAGGTTGAATATCGTAAAGCAATTTGGTACCATAAGAGCTATTTGAATGCTGCTAGAACGACTTTGCATACACTGTTTATACGTAACTAGGCATCATCTGACATACTCGTATCTACTGGAACTTTCGACCCTAATGCATTGTCACTGTGAAACAATATGTCAATGAAATGAGTGTGGAATTAAATTCCTTGACCGCACATGCTAGAGATTCTTCGCTAGTTCTGAGCGATAATGAACGCGTCTAGTTTACGATTTAAAAAAATTCGTGTCCTTTGGTTTCTTTGGTCTTGGTTTGGTTCGTATGGAGGCGAATTTCAGAAGGCTGCCGGAATTCGCGCACCAATTGCACAAGAGGCCTCAGTAGGTCGGCGTTATTGTGAGCGTCACCATTAAAACTTAGAATTCTCTACCTGCGCGCTGCGCGCGAGAAAAAGCATCTTTTGGGCCGGCAAGGGGTGGGCAGCTAGGATAGTGGATGTCGTCCCTACTCTATCTGTCAACTAATTTGGGCCTCTTTTACCACTTAACATCAGGCGGGATGAGGTCATATGCCGGGCCCTCCTTAAAAAAAGGGGAGAGGTACGAATTGGGAGTGGATGGAGGGAAACAATTTATGTAGAGTCAAGAATTGCGCGCGGCAGACTGCAGTCGTATGTTTCCGCGCGCATCTCTCGCGATTCGGCCATTATAACCGAAAGGTTGGTATGGCCACAGATAATATAATACTACAGTTCAGATGCCTCATCCCATACAACGAAATGGGTCCTACTTAAGTCGGGC
This sequence comes from Schoenobius gigantellus, assembly GCA_963935595.1. NCBI lineage: Eukaryota > Metazoa > Arthropoda > Insecta > Lepidoptera > Crambidae > Schoenobius > Schoenobius gigantellus. The sequence continues at coordinate 11,727,939 of OZ012544.1, read as the reverse complement.
TATTCTTCGAGCTATTTTATTTTGTACGTGATGGGTCCCCGTGGTATGGCCATGGGTGGTGGTGGGACGAAGAGGTTTCTTTGGTCTGACGTCTCATTCCATACATTTTCGTTTTAACGATTGCGATAGCGAATAACGAAAGACAACTTGACTAGGGGGGCAGGTCTGTAATCTATTAGATCAAAAAATAAATCAAGGAACATGGTACAGTACGACCACTTTTATAAGTCGCATCGGCAAAATTCGGATGCGCAGAAGAAAGCAACCTAAAGCCGATTGAATGCGAGTGCGGACACCGTTAAAATATAGACTTTATGTCATTCTATCTCGCTCAGAATAAAAATGAGACTTCTGCGCAGGCACATTGGTGTAACTTATAAATGTGGTACTACTATAATTATTTGATTAAATTTGACAATTATGGTTAACGCTTAAATTAGTATATTCTGGGACATGTTAGACGTAGGGACAGAAAGAACATGAGTAATACCTTGAATTACACTATTACGATTGTGTATATAATGGTTACTCTGAGCAGAAGATAATATCAGTGCTGAGTTGATCTTGTATGCGTTAGACACCAAGATTGCATTCTAATACGAAATGTTTAGTCATAAGCATATCCATATGTTGTTTTTATTTGTTGCTATTCATCTTAGTGAAGTGTGTGCAAAAAATTTGCGTAAGTAAATAAAATAACTTAAGGAGATAAATTACAATAATTTAAGTGAGCATTATGCAGGCTCTAACAACAACAATAATAGATAAATAAAATTATGTTCGATAACAATGAAAATGCAAACTCACAATTAATATAAAATCCGATTTTTAAAGTAAGAGTTAACAAAAATTTAAATTTTATATTTGTGAGTTTGCATTTTCATTGTCTAGCTTAAATAACACTTGATTTTTTAACACGGTATGTTAAATAAAACGGTATGCTGTTTTTGATCTCTTACAAATTTATTATCCGTAGTGATTCGCTCTGTTAGGTATTTTTTTATTGGTATTTAAATTTACATTTTCCCTCTGCTTACACATAATTAAATCTCTAGGCAATTCGCTTCAGAAGCTAGGAATTACATAACCCGTGTTCTAGTTCCATATACATTATTTCAGATAGTAGGCACATAAACATAAATTTCTTGTTACCGTCAATTTAGATTTTGAAGTCGTTTATACCCAGTTAGTATATTAACTTTAACTTGCCATATTATATCCTCATTATTTTACAATACTTAAACAAACCAATTTCATCGTTTTCAAATTAAGTTTTTACGTTTTTAGGCAGAATTGTCTTAGAAGTTGTAATCGGAGTTAGAACAGTGACTGGGATTCTTCCAAGGCACTATTTATACCAAAACTTTATGCATCCATCCATCCAGGTAAAGCTTTGGTATGGGATGCAACCTGTTTCGTTCCCTTTGCTCCCTCTAATCATCGTGGTACAGTCACCTCCCATTCGAGCTTTACATTTTCACTACGAAAACCGCCATTACCAGCGACATTAAGAACGGTCCAAAGGTCAAACAGTATAGCTTGACAAGGAGCTTACTTTATTTCTTTGTTTCTGTGTCTGCGGGCGGCAGCTTCCATGGAGTCAGTCAAATGACGCAAATATGCAGGCCTCTGCAGAGACTACATAATATAATAGTTTAGCCGTATGAGGATGATTGAGGGTCCAGGGGCTCGCTTGTTGCTTAGGAAAATAGCCCGGCACTTTTGTGAGGTTTTAAGACACCAAAAGGTTGGTCTTTATATCGTACGTAGGCAACGCTACTAACCTTGCTGGTACACTTCCTGCCCTAGTGAAGTTAAGCGGAGTTTTGTTTTTTACTAGCTTTCCACCCGCGGTAGCATCCGCGTGCATAATTTAATTTTGGCTGTTTTGTTTTTCTCTGTTCTCTTTGCGATGTACCAATTTTTTTATAATCAAGAAATGACGGATTTCACAAAAAGATTTTCACTTCCGCCTTAACGCCCCGTAAAAAATGGTAGTCTTTAATATTATTTAAAAATAAAAAATGATGATTTGCCTAGTAACCAATCCGTATTATTACCAAATAAACATTCGATAAGCAATAAAAATGTAAAAGTCAAAAGTTGAGTTAAAAGCTTCCAATCTTTAAAGTTGGACCAGAATACACTATAGTGAATAAAGATATACCTAAGATAGTATTTTTCTCCTTTTTAGGTTATTTTAGTTTTATATAGTAAATATATAATTTGGCTTAATGTAGTTTATATATTTATGTTAGGGTTTTTTGTATTGGTTTTTATAAATCGTTGTAGTATTTAAAAATCGATGCCTAAGATGTTTTTTATGGATTACTGTTTTAGATTTTAATTTTGTAAGACTACTTCCATATTTAAATCAGTATTTTTTCCATGCGAGCTTGACGATCTTTGGTATAGAGAAGGAGAGAGTATGAAGATTTTGATATAGATGTACCAGACGAAAACCCAGTATATCGTCGGTGCGGCGGTGTTGGCAGACTACTTCATTTTACGTAGAGCCACGTATTTTTAGGTTTTAACTGAAAACCCTTTACGTAGAATTACAAAAATCGTTTTTAAGTTGTTTTAACCTCTGTTTCGTCGTTTTTTTTTATTTACTAATTTAACACTCCACAGACTCGTGGTCCGTGCTCTTTTCATGTAAACTTTCGTAAAAAACACGATGTGATCTATTTTGTTATTAATTATTATATTAAGACTTACGACTACTTTTTACTCCTAATATAAGGTGAGTTGCGCAACTCAATCAATTTAAAAATCTGTTTCGTTGTTACCTTCTTCATTTTCGAAAAAAGTATGCATATCTACGAATTTTTCACATGTACATTTTGCCATCTCTACGTTATTTTCTAATCCGGCCTTTTTTTAAAATTCGTGTTGACAACGCTGCTGTGCAAGTACCTCTATCGTACCTAATTCTGCCTGTGTCGGTTTAAAGGGTGACTGAGACAGGTGGCGAATTTACTGGGTACTGGACTTGATATCTTAGGCGCGTTCCAGCAGGCCTATTATGGATCTTTTATCCTATCATACATTTTGAGATAAAGAAGTCATGAAATGCCTCATTTCGTATCACTAATCTCCAATGATATCATCACTATGGCATAATTTCAATGATATCATCATGATATAATGAAAGAATGATCAAAAATCTGACCGAAAATCTTATTTTTTGTTTTGCATTATGATTTCATAATGATATTATTTAAAAACCTTTTTTAACATTTTTAGTATCAACGCGTTTCATTAGCCTTTGGTGTTAACTTTTCGTATTGGTTTTGTGTGTTCCATTTAAACATTTTTGCCACGAAGCGTTAACATCAAACACCAATGCTAATGAGTCCTCTGATACCATTTATTGACAGCTTTTAAAATTAACATTTGGACTTTTTTTTTCATGAATCAAAAAGATTATTCAGAGGTTTAAAAAACAATTTGAAATATATTTATAGTTTTAGCCGATTTTGAGGTGTCAAAATTCAGCACGAAAAATCAGTTCATTCCGTTTCATTTGTAACAATGAGCGCGGCTGAATTGCCAACATTTTTTGTAAGAAACGCAAAACGAGGCTAACATCAGATGTCAGTACCAGCTAAGTGGTGATGTTTTTCTGGAACACAGCTCTTATTTCATTAGTTGGCAACGTACATCGGCCTCCTTGTAGGGGCTGTAGTATCATCACTCCACTCCACCTCCACCACTCACCATCAGGCCCCTATTTCACCATCTCCGATTAGTGTGACAATAGGCTAGATGAATGAAAAAATATTATTGCTTTAATAGACGCTCATTCATATAATCAACAGAATGAAAAATCTGCTCTCACAATTGTCAAAATATATGATAAAAAAAGCTGTGCCCGTGACTTCGTCCGCTTGGAACTTTTGTCAGCATTTTGATTTTTGTAGGCATTTTTTAAAAGATCTTGATAAATCTTGATCTTTCTCTAATAGATAGCTAATTATATAAGTATAGCCTATGTTATACATTATACAATTAGCTATCTATTAGTGAAAGTCCTGTCAAAATCGGTCCAGCCGTTCCGGTGATTAGCGGTAACAAACAGACAGACAAAACATTTTGAAATTGTGTTTTTGTTATTGGTACCCGATATAAATTTATTTCCATTTAGTAAAAACTGGTTATTTTGACATTACAAACAGACACTTCAATTTTAGTTATTTGTAATGATGTTATCTATTTTGACAATTATCGCACTCTTGTCAGAGATGGTGAAATAGAGGCCATTGTGGGCAGCTTAATTGCTTGTTGGTAAATTAGTTGTATAGAAAAAAAGTTATTTAAAAAAGAGATAAATATCAATCTATATCCAAGGCTATTAACGGTGCACTCGCCCTAATAATTTGATGCGGAATAATAGAATGAGAATAGAATCGACAATATCATGGCTAGTGACATTGACACACACGTCATTTCATTAATAACACAGCGACGACAGGTAATACGCATATAAAACCTACTTATTAAACAACTTACTGTAACGGTACAATTAATTATTACATCACATCTTAGATTAGGTATCTACCTTATCTAAACTTAACATACTTATAACAAAGATGCAAAAGAAATGTTGACTAAGACGAGTGGTGACAAAATTTTAAAAAGTATTGAAATAAAAGTTTAGGGATGTTTTATGTATTAATGGCCTTATTCATAAAAATATTTAAGCAATGTTTAAGTTAAATAATGTTGCTGTCACTTTCAATCTCATTACAAAAGAAAGGATATCAAAAGAGACAGCAACATTACTTAACTTAAACATTGCTTAAAGATTTTTATGAATAAGGCCATATTTATTTAGCACAGCCACATCATATATATTACACAATTGTATAAGAAAAAACAACAAATAATAGTCTTATATATATGACAATTAAGGCGTACATAACATTCACTATGAAAAGAAATAATTTAACCTAATTCTATTATTTAAGCGATACTTACTAAGTAATTGTGGAGGCAAACATTTTCAAAATTACGGCCAGTTTTAAATGAATTTTATTTAAGTTTTGTGAAGGGGAAATATTAAATCCAACTAAACGAAGCAAATGTTTAGCAACTTGTTTTTGAATTTACGAAAGTTATCATGAAATATATCTAAAGTAAAGGTTTTATTTAAATTATTATAATTATTAAGAATACGGTAGAGGGGAGAAAAATGTCCAAGGTTAGTACGAGAGTGTCGAGTCGGAAATGTTTTAGTGATGCTATGCCTGGGATACCGGCATGGAACGTTTAAAGGGATTCGCTCCAAAAGAGAGCTGCACTGAAGAGTGCCATGTAAAAGGCGATGCAGGAAGCACATGTCCAATGTACTCAAGGTGACTACGAACAAGAGCCGTGAATAACGCGATTTTGGTTTTACATGAAAATCTCTTTATAAACCCTAGCATTCGAGCCGCCTTTGATGTTATAGCTTCAATGTGCGCTGTGAACTTTAGTCTGCCGTCAATGACAACTCCCAAGTCCCTCACCTCACTGACTTCCAACAACATGCTACTTCCTATTGAGTATATAGATAGGAAAGGTGATTTTTTCCTGCAGAACTAAATGTGATAACATTTGTTGGTGTTAAGGGTCATGCAGTTGGAGTCACACCATGATTTAAGGTTGTTTAAGTCCGTTTGCAGTAGAATAACGTCATCAGCAGAATTGATGGTTTTATATATTTTTAAGTCATCTGCATACATAGAGAACCGGCAATGTTTTAAACAAGTAGTTATGTAGTTATGTCGCGATATAAGTATTTCTCCTGCAAAGAAGAAACATTATTTTAATTTTAATTTTGGAGCCAAAACTACTTTAGTACTATTACTTATTCTGTGCCAAAACGATGTCCATGGCCTCGATATCTTATTGTTTTATGTAGTAAAACCATAGTGAAATTTTTCACATCGATGTTGATTCACATAAGTATAACGTTAACATTTACGCAAGTAAAGTCGCGGGGAAGCTAGTTTTGAAATTAATTATTAAAATGTTATATCTACACATAACAAGTATTTGACATAAGTTTTAACTTAAACGCCAGTCGCATACCTTCTCAATCTGCGTAAATGTTTATTGCTAATTGGGATTTGAAACACGCATTTCAGCTCCCTACATCCAGGTGTGTCAGCGAGACCAGGCAACCATCAGCGAATGTGCCCTCCGATCCATTAAAAAACTGAAACCAATGTTATCGAATGGAATGCCGGAGTTGAATGTGCCAGGCATCGAACCCTTTTATATACCAGAGGTTGGTACTAATTCACAAGTACAGAGGACGCACAAAATTCCACGATTGAGCATAATACTGTAGGTGATCACTGCAAATGGGTCAGTAGAGAGAAGTCAGAAACAATGAGAGATAGTGAAATCTGTTCTTAGGAACCATGGCGTCCATTTTAGACATTTAATAATAATGGCATTCAATTTTTTTTACATCTGATACATAACCGGGAATCGAATCAGATCGAATCAGTGATTGGTGCCTGTACAATTCGATAGATCAAAAGTGCACGGTGTAGATATTTCCTAGAGTGTCTTTAAGGCTCTTTGTCCTTCGTGCTCCCTACACTGCAGCGACAAGGTCGCAGCCAGGCGCGGATCCAGCTCCCCAAAAAGGTTGTGATCGGTTACAGGTGGGTCACAGCCACCCGAAAATCGACCAACTGCCAGCCAGAATAATGAACTCGCGCATGATGATATAATGCATTCCTACAATGAAGATGTTTACAAAATATATGACGCCTGACCAAAATTCATTTTTAAGGAATTGGATATATCATCAACCTGTCTATCTCAAAGTTTATTTGGGTTGTGGGCATGCCCATCATGCCCATAACGGTGGATCCGCGCTTGGTCGCAGCGAGCAGGAAACAGTTTCAATTGGAGATTTGTTGTATGAGTACAGAAGGGTGAGTCAGTACTATGTAGTATTTATTATCTATTTTGTGGTACTAGAGTCGGCTGCGCGGGTCCCTCTATCTGACTTATATTTGCCGCCGGCGGTGGTGCTTGCATCGCTGTGTTCCGGTTCGAAGGGTAACACAGGCAGTGGAATTACTGGGCACTGCTCTAGTGTGAGTAGACATCTTGAAGTCAAAAGTTCATTAGGTTCATATATGTAGAGACTGTACCTATATTGCTAATCTTACAGGAACTATATAATGTATTAATAAAGGCGACTGTATGTAGTGTTGCCATTTACTATCAGATGGGCAACTTGCTTGTTTGTAAACTTTGTTGTATAAAGTAAAAATCCAAGCGAGTATAAAGCACACTTATTCTATATCGGATGGATGTATGGTTGTTTTACTCTTTCACGCAAAAATTACTGAATGGATTTGGATGAAATTTTGTAGGTAGACGGACTACGACAGGGATTAACATATATGCTACTTATTATCCCGGAAAAGTAGGTAGTTCCCGCGGGAAAGTAGATTTACAGTTTTTTTTAATTGATTTACCAGAAACATATTTCGCGGGCACAGCTAGTATGTTATAAAAGAACAGTAGTAGGTAGGTGTGTACATTGATCCAAAGAACAGTATCGCTGCAAAAGAATCTTCAAGTGTGTAAAAGGCATAAGGATCAGTATTAAGTCTTAAGATATTTTTTAACGGCAACCTTACTTCCACTGAACTTATTGCTAGTGTCGCTTATAACTTACCAGCTTTCCGCTCGCAGCTTAACCCTCCCAGCATCTGTATTTTCCCATAGGAAAAACAATTCTATAGCCTACGTTACTTAGTAATAATGTAGCATTCAATAAGTGAAAGATTTTTTAAAATCGGTCCATTAGTTTTTGAGTTTATTCATAACAAACAAAAATATAGATGTGTATTTTCAGATAGTGATAATAAGCGGGAGTCAAATACCGCTAGGCGCTGTCGGCAAAGATGTAAAAGTAACAGGCGCTGGAGATTTCTCCATTAGGAGCTTGACGTGAGTACGAACATACACATTATCTAAAAATTTTAAAGATAGCAGCTAATCGGAGCGGTCGTCGTAATGTAATTCTAACGATACCTTTCGCGCCTTTGCGGCAAAGTATATTCAAAGGGAATCGCGAAAATAAAAAGGCTGACTTGCTTTACTGTACTAGGATATTCAAGCAAATGCTTCACCAGACATGTTACGATACGGCCGAATGATCTGGTCAGTTGCCATTGCTACTCTTATGTTACTTACACGGTCATAAAATATAGTGTGGCACACTAATGGCGCACTAAGAAGAATGCTGTCACTTCTTGCCTTTAATGAAAAGAATGTGTCAGCATAGGTACGACTTAAGATCCTCCTAAGCTAAGACAAGGTTAGTGCAATTGGCCATAATTGGTGCCAAAATAAAATATCTCCATTCATATCGTTAAATGCCATTGTTTTTATGATCTCAAGAATTACTGTGCAAAAAATATTTAATATAAATGTTTGTGAACATGAAAATAGCTGCAAAAAAATATTTTACAAAAAATAAAAACCGACTTCAAAAACACTGAAAAGTTAAAAATAATATAAGCATAAATACAGACAACATTCACACTTCTATATTGAAGTCGATGCTAAACGATGATTTCCTAAAAAGTCTTAAAATTTGGCACCGACCGAGAAGTGCGACGATGTCAAAGCAGCAGTGCTTGCATTGCGGTGTTCCGGTTTGAAGAGTAAGATATGGCAGTGAAATTACCGGGTACCAGGTAACCGGTGACTTTACATCTTAAGTCACAAGTTGGCAACGTACACTGTGGTTCTTGTGGGGGTTGCAGTTTTACTGCGAATCTCACAGGAGCCACATGTATTATAGGTGACTGTTACCACTTACCATCAGGTGGGCAGTTTGCTTGTTTGCCAACTTAGTAGCAATAAAAAAAGAAGTCTGTACCTATTTTTATATTATTTTTTAAACTTTTCAGTGTTTTTGAAGTCAGTTTTTATTTTTTTCAGGTCCATTGGTCAGGTCAAATCAGGTCAAGTCCAAAAGTTAAGGATCCTTCCATCATCAGCTCGATTCATGACTACCAGACGCAAATACGTGAATAGCTTCGGAAAAAACATAACACAAGTTGGACGAACCTATAAAATTTAAGGGCTGCCCTCGATTTTAATGAGATTCCGTTATTAGATCCTGACTCTTGTAACCACCCGAGTAGTATACTCTATCGAATACAAAAAGAATTTTGAAAATTGGTCCACAATTGGCGGAGTAATCGCGTAACATACACACAAAACACGTTGGACACACCTTAAAAATTTAAGGGGTTTCTCTCAATTTTCATGGGATCCCATTATCATCCTGACTTTGGTGACCCTGGGACCACCCCAGGAGTATAAGAAGAATTTTGGAAAGCGGTCCACAATTGACGGCGTAATCGCGTTACATCACACAACAAAAAAACAACATACGGATCGAATTGTTAATCTTCTCCTTTTTTGAAGTCGGTTAAAAATACTTATTATTTTAGGTAAAGAACATTAAGTGTGAGCTACCTAACCGTTTCGCCAAAGTTCATAATATGACCATATTGTATTATATAGATTAAAAAAAAATGAACCGCCGAAAAAACAGAAAAGCAAAAACACTGAAAAGTTAAAAATAATATAACAATAGGTACAGACAACATCACACTTCTATATTGAAGTCGATGGATTCCCAATGGAATGGAATGGGTGGTCCCATATAAATTTGAAAAAACAATTCCAACTCTAAAGGTACAAAAACGGGGATAATTGATGATTCACTCACTGATTGTAAAATTAATAGATGAAAGTCACAAAAAGATATAAAATAAAAAAAAATAACAAAAAATTGAACCGCCGAAAAAACTAAAAAGCAAAAACACTGAAAAGTTAAAAATAATATAAGAATAGGTACAGACAACATCACACTTCTATATTGAAGTCGGTGACAAATTTTAACACTTTTTAGGAGATCATCGTTTGGCACCGACTTCAATATAGAAGTGTGATGTTGTCTGTACCTATTCTTATATTATTTTTAACTTTTCAGTGTTTTTGCTTTTCTGTTTTTTCGGCGGTTCAATTTGTTGTTAATTTTTTTTATTTTATATCTTTTTGTGACTTTCATCTATTAATTTTACAATCAGTGAGTGAATCATCAATTATCCCCCGTTTTTGTACCTTTAGAGTTAGAATTGTTTTTTCAAATTTATATGGGACCACCCATTCCATTCCATTGGGAAAAAAGAATTATCGAAATCGGATCACTCTGTAAAAAGTAATGCGTGGTCATTGATCACAATTAGTGAGTAAATCAACAATAATTTCCTGTTTTCCTACCCTTAGGGTAGGAATTTTTATTAAATTTAAATGGGACCACCCTCGGGTACCCTTTCCAATAAAAAAAGAATCATCAAAATCGGAGTTCTCTGTAAAAAGTTATGCGTGATCATACATAAAAAAAATATACGCGTCGAATTGAGTTCCTTCTCCGTTTTTTCGTCGGTAAAAAATAATTTCAACTATTGTATGCCTATTTAGGTAAATTGTGAGACACTTCCTTATAATTTTTATCAACTACGATTTGTAAACGACAATGAAACAATAATAGTACATTACGATATAAGTGCGGTATGTTGGTTATATATAACTCACGAGGCGGAATTTCTGCCCGACCGGAAGGCGAGGGCGTAATGGAGCCGAGTGTGTATAACCAATATACGCGCGTATATTGTACGACGTTTTTCAACATAATTGTGAGAAAAAGTACCTAATAAACAGAATTTTTTAAATAAATAACACAAATTATTGTTAATTTGTAGACAAACTAATAATTGTATGAAAATAATAATTTAAAAATCAATCTTTTATATTACCTCTAGCTTTTAAAAAAATATAGTAAATTACAGCAAGTGCAGCATTACCGGACTCTGTATGCGTGCCTCAGCAGTAACACACGCGTGTTTTATGAGCTGATTTATGTATCTAAAGCCGGTGAAATTAGGTCATTTTACGAGCAAGTGTGTTGAAAAGTTAGATTATTATTAAAGGAAACAAGCTGAACTCTCTAATAATGGTCTGAAGATTTCAACTTGTTTGTAGAAGAGTGTAACCCTTATAGATTAAAAAAACCTATCCACAGAATCTTCGCTCCTTAAAAAGAACCTAAATGCGAGTTAGACTCGCGCACCGAAGGCACCGTACAAACTTATCTCTATATATCCCAACGGTGTACGTATTTACTTACGGTTTTCAGCTAAAAAAGACTGTAGACCCGATTATTTGATGTAAATTTCAGTTTGATCTTACGTACGTACGTGTTCCCGAAAAAAGGGTCTTGGCGCATAGTTAGACAGACGGACAACAAAGTGATCCTATAAAGCTTCCGTTTTTTAACCGACTTCGAAAAGGAGGAGGTTTGTTTGACTCTATAATTTTTTATGTATCACCGACTATTTACCGATTACGCGGCCATTTGTGGGCCGATTTCCAAAATTCTTTTTGTAATCGAAAGATCTATGATGGGATCCCATGAAAATCGAGGGAAATCCTTAAATTGCATAGGCACGTCTAACGTGTTTCATATTTTTGCTAAAGATATTCAGGTATTTGCGTCTGGTAGTCATCATATCACGTAACTGAGCTGATGATGGAAGGTTTCTCGTTTGTTTTGAAGTCGGTGCCAGCCAATGATCACTTGGAAAGTCTAAAAATTAATTGAAGAACAATTATATAGTTACTTAAATTAAAATTTGGCACCAACTTGAATATAAAATTGTGATGTTGTATGTATTCTTATATAATTTACGACTGTTTGGTGTTTTCAAGTCGGTTTTATTTTATTGTAAAAAAAAAATCCTTTTGAGGTACTCTTATTACAACACATGGTCTAAGCTTAGTCCTGCGGCCGTACCACCTAACTTAAAGCGATCACTCGCTATCGTTATCGTGCCATTAGAAACATAGTTTTAATGTCACAGGTGACATTTGAACTATTGTTCTAATGTCACGAAAGCGAAAGCGAGTGATTGGTATGAGTTAGACGGTAGCCCCCCTGGTTTAAACCAGACTGTTTGGTGTTTTCAAGTCGGTTTTATTTTATTGTAAAAAAAAAATCCTTTTGAGGTACTCTTATTACAACACATGGTCTAAGCTTAGTCCTGCGGCCGTACCACCTAACTTAAAGCGATCACTCGCTATCGTTATCGTGCCATTAGAAACATAGTTTTAATGTCACAGGTGACATTTGAACTATTGTTCTAATGTCACGAAAGCGAAAGCGAGTGATTGGTATGAGTTAGACGGTAGCCCCCCTGGTTTAAACCAGAACTAAGTTGACGCTGTCTCTATATACAAAAATGAAAGCGCACTAGATTTGAACCAAGAGGTTTAGACCAGGTTTTGTAATAAGATCGTATATATCCATATATCCGATTTCAGGGTGGACTTAGAGAGTTTGACGATACGAGCCCGAGTGCGTTTCCCGCGGCTGCAACTCGAGGGCCGGTACAGCGTGGACGCGCAGATCCTTGTTGTATCGATCAAGGGCAAAGGCACTTTGAAGTCTGATGCTGGTAACTTTTAGCTCACAACTCGTATAAACTCTTTGCCGTCATCTTTGGGTTGCCGTTTTTTTTAAGTCATTTATAATATGTTTTCATGTGGGTAGAATGAAAAAAAAGTACACAGTGAGGAAAATGAGCACTTATTTATTTTTATTTAAATGTATGTTACACATAGATTTTGTTGCTTTTCGCAATATTTATTCATATTTGTCTTTTTTAATATAGTTACAGCAGCTTCCTTATAATAAAACTTTAATTATTAAAATTAGTTGTGCTCGCGAACGTTTCGCCATAATAATAATAATAAAAATCTGGAGCGGGTCACCTTTATCACCTATATAAAAAAGAGCCTACAACCTATTCTCAGACCTACCAAATATACACAAAAAATTTCATAAAAATCAGTCAAGCCGTTTCGGAGGAACTCGATAACAAACACAGTGACATGAGATTTTTGTATAAGTATTAGAAGATATACAATCATCACGTTTTTAATTTCATTTAATTAAGTTTAGTTTAAGGTTTGTATGTTTAGCCTCTTGTCCGCCTATGTTACATCCTAAATAGAAATAGTCAAAAACGTTACATGTAAATTTTCGCCACGACGAGACCATATGGCTCGCACTGTCAAAAAGTTATCAGATCTTATGTAGAGCCAAGCTTCTATCTCTACACGCCCCAATTTCACAAACTACACCTTCGTCAAAATAATGTGGCTTACTACAAGAACTATATAATAATAATAATAATAATAAACTTTATTTTCTATGATATAATGTAACTATAGACTGTAACTAAGAACTGTATAACAAAAAATTAATGAATAGTGAATAAATTTTTCACCTTAGGGCGTAAGGCGAAATATTTATTCATTTACTATTGTGACGATAGCGATACGGTCAAGTCGAATATTTTGACTAAGGTGTAGTTAATGTGTAGAGTTTGTGAAGTTAGGGCGTGCAGAGTAAGAAGCTTTGCTCTACATACTCGTAAGATGTGATCACTATTTGATCATTTGACTGTGCGAGCGATATAGTCTCGTCTTGGCGCCTGTAGTTTTTATAGTATTTGGAATCGAACGAACCCACCTAATGTAGAAAATTAGCACCCTTTAATTTTAAGATACTAGAGTCAATCCACAGGGAAGAAAGCTCTGTAATAAACATCACCTCAAAAATTTGAGGACGATAATAAAGTCTAACAGAATCTAATTCATATGGGACAAGACGAAAGCACAGAATAAAATAAAAGTAATAACAATAATAATGTCCTCCTAACCGATATTCGGTCACGGCGGCCAATCTCCACAGAGACTAGCCATCTGCGCAGGAGATATTATAGTGCACAAGTGACTGCGCAAACACAAGTGCACTCTCTGTTCCTTCACTCGCCTAGTCCGATGGGACGGTTAACCGACACGACCGGGGCGAGATCAAGTGCAGGACCCACTGTTTAACGTGCCTTCCGAAGCACGGAGGAGCTTGAGATGTTTCTTATTTTGGTCACCCATCCTTTTTTTTTTTTTTTTTTTTTTCTCGGAGGGGAATGCGTAACCGCACCGTACCCGCCGTTGGCTAGACGGCGAGCGTGTGTGGGGCTCTCCCGGCAGAGTGCCAGGCCTACCCACTAAAACCCCCCGGTGTTCTCCCTGCCCTTATGGGCGCGTTAGGTAAGGTCCACACTGCGACTCCACTACCCACGCGCCCGGGCAATCCCGACCCACCGGTCGGGCTATTGCCAAGGGGGGATTGCCCGAGAACACCAGGGCAATCCCCAGACGGAGGGCCTTACGGCGGCGTGCACGGGGCCAACCGTGCACGCAGGCCTCCACGGCAGGGTCATTAGACGGGCATCGCTTGTGCGAATGCCCGCCTTCTCCTGCCTATCCGTCTGCGACGGATGGGAGCGGCTTGAGGATCTGCTTCCCGCTCCCTCTCCGCGACCTCCTTCTGCGAGATGACGTCCTCGCAGAAGGAGGCGACAGCCCCCCATTCCGTCTCGCCGCGGAGCATGGCCACGACCATGCTCGGCAGCGAGAGGTCACCGCCTCCCAGCGCAGTGTTAAGCACGCTGCGTTGGGGTCGCCAGGCCGGGCACACCAATAAGGTGTGCTCGGCAGTGTCGTCGGGAGCGTCGCAGTGGTGACACCGCGGCGTTTCCTCCCGACGCGCGACCCGGTGCAAGTAGTGACCGAAGCAGCCATGCCCGGTCAGTACCTGCACCATGCGAAACGTGAGGCTGCCCTGCCGACGCCCTACCCACTCCTCCAACACCGGACGTATCGCGTCGATCGTCCGGTGGCCGGCAGCTGGGGAGGCGAGTGCCTCACCCCACTGACGCAGAGCCTCCCTCTGCGCCAGGGTACGAATCCGCTCCACCTCCTGTGGAGCGGATCGTCCCCCCCGTTCACGGGTAGCAACCCGATGTCGATACACCTCCGCGAGGACGCGTGCATCGACATGCCACGGCGTTTGGCCCGCAAGAACGCAGGCCGCGCCGTAACTGACCGTGCGATACGCTCGCACGGCCCGAGTCGCTATGACCCTCTGCGGACGTCGCAAGAGGGCCACCGTTTGGGGGGAGAGGCACTCCGCCCATACCGGGGCTCCGTAGAGTGCTATCGACCGTATCACCCCGTGATACAGTCGACGGCACGCCGATCCTGGTCCTCCCACATTAGGGAGGACCCGTCCGAGTGCGGCTGCGGCGGCGCACAGCCGTGGAGCGAGGAGCTTAAAATGCTCCTCGAAACTCCATCGGGGGTCCAGAACCAGGCCGAGGTACTTAAAGTGCGCCTCGACTGGTATACGGACCCCCTCCACTCGGACACGTAGCCCCGGTGGGATCCTGCGACGGAGGGCGTGGAATAGCATGGCCCTCGTTTTGTCGAGGGCCACGTCCAGGCCCAGGAGGCGGATGCGTCGGACGACTAGTGAGGTGCCGACCGACGCAAGGTGGGCCGCCTCCTCCCCCGTTTTCGCTCTCGCCGCGACGAGCGTGTCGTCAGCGAAGCAGACGACCTTCGTTCGTGGCGGAAGGTCGCCTCGCAGGACCCAGTTGTACCCCAGGTTCCATAACAGAGGACCTAGTATGGAACCCTGGGGTACACCCGCCGCCATAGTCCACGTGTGGACGCGCCCATCCGGCCCCTCATAGAGGATGGACCTGCCTTGCAGGTAATCCTCCTCGAGAGCGCGGAGGTACGGAGGCACCCGGTTGGTCACCCATCCTTTTTTTTTTTTTTTTTTTTTTTTTTTTTTTTTTTTTCTCAGGGGGAAATGCGTAACCGCACCGTACCCGCCGTTGGCTAGACGGCGAGCGTGTGTGGGGCTCTCCCGGCGGAGTGCCAGGCCTACCCACTAAAACCCCCCGGTGTTCTCCCTGCCCTTATGAGCGCGCTAGGTAAGGTCCACACTGCGACTCCACTACCCACGCGCCCGGGCAAGCCCGACCACCCGGTCGGGCTATCGCCAAGGGGGGATTGCCCGAGAACACCAGGGCAATCCCCAGACGGAGGGCCTTACGGCAGCGTGCACGGGGCCAACCGTGCACGTAGGCCTCCACGGCAGGGTCATTAGACGGGCATCGCTTGTGCGAATGCCCGCCTTCTCCTGCCTATCCGTCTGCGACGGATGGGAGCGGCTTGAGGATCTGCCTCCCGCTCCCTCTCCGCGGCCTCCTTCTGCGATATTACGTCCTCGCAGAAGGAGGCGACAGCCCCCCATTCCGCCTCGCCGCGGAGCATGGCCACGACCATGCTCGGCAGCGAGAGGTTTCCGCCTCCCAGCGCAGCGTTGAGTTCGCTGCGCTGGCATCGCCAAGCCGGGCACACCAATAGTGTGTGCTCGGCAGTGTCATCGGGAGCGTCGCAGTGATGACACTGCGGCGTTTCCTCCCGATGGGCGACTCGGTGCAGGTAGTGACCGAAGCAGCCATGCCCGGTAAGTACCTGCACCATGCGGAATGTTAGGCTGCCCTGCCGGCGCCCAACCCACTCCTCCAACACCGGACGAATTGCCTCAATCGTCCGGTGGCCGGCAGCTGGGGAGGCGAGTGCCTCACCCCACTGGCGCAGAGCCTCCCTCTGCGCCAGGGTACGAACCTGCTCCACCTCCTGTGGAGCAGACCGTCCCCCCCGCTCTCGTACAGCAACCCGATGCCGATACACCTCCGAATGGACGCGTGCATCGACATCCCATGGCGTTTGGCCCGCAAGAACGCAGGCCGCACCGTGGCTGACCGTGCGATAGGCTCGCACGGCCCGGGCTGCTATGACCCTCTGCGGACGTCGCAGTAGGGCCACCGTACGGGGGGAGAGGCACTCCGCCCAAACCGGGGCTCCGTATAGTGCCATCGACCTTATCACCCCGTGATACAGTCGACGGCACGCCGATCCTGGTCCTCCCACGTTGGGAAGGACCCGCCCGAGTGCGGCTGCGGCGGCGCACAGCCGTGGAGCGAGGAGCTTAAAATGCTCCTCGAAACTCCATCGGGGGTCCAGAACCAAGCCGAGGTACTTGAGATGCGCCTCGACCGGTATACGTACCCCCTCCACTCGGACACGGAGCCCCAGTGGGATCCTGCGACGGGGGGCGTGGAATAACATGGCCCTCGTTTTGTCGAGGGCCACGTCCAGGCCCAGGAGGCGGATGCGTCGGACGACCAGTGAGGTGCCGACCGACGCAAGGTGGGCCGCCTCCTCCCCCGTCTTCGCTCTCGCCGCGACAAGCGTGTCGTCGGCGAAGCAGATGACCTTCGTTCGTGGCAGAAGGTCGCCTCGCAGGACCCAGTTGTACCCCAGGTTCCATAACAGAGGACCTAGTATGGAACCCTGGGGTACACCCGCCGCCATTGTCCACGTGTGGACGCGCCCATCCGGCCCCTCGTAGAGGATGGATCTGCCTTGCAGGTAATCCTCCACGAGGGCGCGGAGGTACGGAGGCACCCGGTGGAAGCGGAGTGCCTCCTTTATGCACTCGTGGGGCAGGCTGTTGAAAGCGTTGCGGATGTCAAGAGACACCGCAACAACAGTCTCCCCACGAGCTGTGGCCTCTTCACTCCACCTCTTGAGGAGGGCCACCGCGTCCACCGTGGACCGACCGGTGCGGAAGCCGAACTGGTTGTCAGCCAAGTCCGGCCCCTGGTCCTCTAGGTGCTCGACGATGCGGGAAGCCAGGATTTTCTCTAGGAACTTCCCGGCCTCGTCGAGTAGCACCACCGGCCGATACCCAGCCGGGGAATCCGCGGGGCGGCTCTCCTTCCTTAACAGGCAGAGCCTGCCCGCCTTCCAACGACTGGGGAAGCGGCCCAAGGTGATGCTTAAATTTAGCACCGCCCGGAACCGCTCCTCAAGGTGTCCCAGGGCGAGGGCCAAAACCCTACTTGGGACACCGTCCGGTCCCGGCGCCTTTTTTTTGCGCCGGAACCGTTCCCTCACCATGTCGAATTCCACGTTCGACACGGGAGGGATAACGGCAACCACTTCCACCGGAGGAGCGTCCGGGGGGACCATTCTGGGGGGCTGGAACGGACCGGGATCGGGAAACAGAGTCCCCAGCACGCGATCCAGCAGCCCTCTGTCCATAGCGGAGGTAGGGGGAGCGGAAGATTTAAACTTTCCCCTCACCATCCGGTACGGACGCCCCCACGGATCATCGTCCAGGAGCCGTATAAATTGCTCCCTAGACTCCTCCTTGGCCCTGCAGATTTCGTTCCGCAGGGCCTTCTTGGCTGCCGCATACACCCGACGAAGTTCAGCTTCCTCGTCGAGTGTAGTTCTGGCGCGCCTACGACAACGCACGTAGGCGCGCCTGGCCCTCATTTGGTCACCCATCCTAGGACTGACCATAGCAAAGTTGCTTAACCTTAGCAATCGTTTGCTGAGCGCACGCCAAAATGCGCCACCAAGCTCCTCAAAAAATATAAGTACTAACGTAAGAACTAACAAAGGAAAAGAGGTGTTAATTTATGTTTTGCAAAGAAAAACTATGCCAATGTATTTTTTCGACAAAGTGTCGATTACCTTTAACCTAATTTTTTTATTAAGTTTTTAAATCCTTTATTGTACATAAACAATTAAACTTTTGTTAAAATTAAATAATGTACATAGGTGGGCTCATCTCTAGTAGAGATCTCTGCCAGCCAACCCTAACAAGTGTAGTGAGAGTTTAGAGAAATTCTGAAAATACATTTATAATTACTTTTTCACATTTTTTTTATAGTGTAACGTATTTTTTATTTCTTTCGACACATTTTAGAGCTAACGTATTACTTGTTTAATTCTTATGGCTGTAGTGAACAAAATCACAAAAATGCATGATGCTTTTTTTTAGAATTGGTGGGTTCGTTCTTAATTCAGGCAGACGATTACTTAAATGAATAAAACGTAGTGAATGAATGAAAACCTTTGTTAGTACTCCACCTTGTCCAACTATGCATTAAGTTATGTTTGATTTTTGACATCTTCAAGATTAAGAGGTTATGTTTTAAAGAGATTTTCTCAATTTGACCGGGTTCGATTCACGATTAAAATAGGCGATTATTTAAATTCGGATGAGAATGCAATTCGGATTGTTTTTAAAATCAAAACGCGATGTCTTCATCTAGTAAAATTTTCTAGTATTTCATTTCCCTTCATGTGGCATCGCCGTGGGACGCCTTGCATAGGTGTCGTAAATTATAAAGTACACCTACAAGAAATAGAGGATAATACTCTATTTTATAGTACGTGTGGCAACCCTACCCGGCCAAACCAAATCTTAACTACCCAAATTTTGGTTATAATAATCATAATATTACCTATTTTAGGTTGTAATTTTCATATTGACCTAGATACATCGCACAGACGTCATAACGCCGTTCATCATCATCATCATCATATCAGCCAATAGACGCCCACTGTTGGACATAACGCCGTTGAATCCACCTAAATGGGGAAATAAGCACTCGCGCCCGGTGACTTGATATGATATTTCACGTACACTAGTAATTGCAGCCAATAGGTCGAGGCGTAGGTTATTTTACTTTGTCGACTTTGATTCGACGTCGGTGAGACGTGCCGTAAAGTTCCAACTACTCGTACTAATTTGGTAATTTTAACCACTGCCAAAGGTAACTACAACGTAATTTCTGAAATTTATTAATGTTGAGGGAACTATGCAATTGGCCGCATATGACTTTTAGAGCTTCACCTTAATTACTTTAGGAAAAGGGGAAAACTTTGGTGGGCTTTCAAACCTCGTTGGCGAATCTTACCAATTAATTCTATGGGATGAAATTTTTTTCATGCATTATGTTGGTTTTATGTTCTGTATTTGCTTCTATTTGAGTACAACAACTTAGGTTTGATATTTTTTATTTTTGATTAAATGTCAAAATTAGAACATAATAGGAACAAAACACTGTGTCTAAACTGAGAAATGGCGGATAAAATTTCGTAATCTAACTGAAGTGAGATACGAAATTTTATCTGCCATTTTTTAGCGGCTACCATGTTGAATTTAGGGTAATATAGCTAGATTCGTAGTGCTCTCCAGCCCCTTACATTTAATACCCATATAACTGCAATGCAACCAAATTTTATACACCAGTCAGAGATTTAAATCTCTGACACCAGTAACATTGGCGGCCATATTGAATATAAATCGATTTGGTCATATTTATTTTTTATCTTTGCAGTAAAATGTGATGCGGATTTAGAGTTAAAAGCGCGTTTGGAGGAGGTCGACGGTATGCTACACATGAAATTCACAAGTCTGCATACTGATATCAGCGTCAAGGATTATCACATACGGCTTGAAGGCCTCTTCAATGGAGACAAAATACTTGGTGAGTAGTCCTTTACATTTTGCTAGGATAATAGATCGGACATAGCAGGTAAGTCCACTGAGCAGGACGTCGGAGTACATCCTGAAGAAGGCCAACTTCAATTTGAGGGTGCAGCCATTGGAGTGGCATCACAACGCTAGTATTAAAGCGTTTGTGGTGCTAGTTCCGAACTCTGCGCTGGACACCTTCATGAAGGAGGACTTCTGGCCGAAGGGAGTATAGAAGATTCCGTGGAAAGATTCCAAACACCACCGGAATAGCGCATGAAAACGCCTACATAATTTTACTATATAGCATATTAAGCACTACCTACATGTATACTAACCAAATTGTTTAAAAGATAAATGTATGTTAGTTTATAAGGTATGTATCTATGGGCCTAAGTTGCCCAAGTACAAAAAAAATAAAAATAAAATAGCAAACATTGTTGATATTGATAGATGCCATACTTGTAACCTCGAGGTAATTAATTTAAATTCTCACAGAAGCTCACTTTCTTTTCGGCGACCCCACATAAGTGTAGAGTAGAGTAGGGTAAGGTAATGTTGTTATTAAAGGCTTATCTACAATGGTGAAGCTGTTATAGGCTGATTAGAGAAACATCATTACCTCACCGAGTAATTATTTCTCTCATCATCTTCAATTCGCCCATTGCATGGCTTAAGCGAAACCTAAATAGGCGGAATTTAGAACATTTCTTATAAAGTCCGGGTTGATGGGAGCGCCAGAGCCTCCTTCGATGAAGTACTATTGTGATTCGTGTCAAACAAGAACTTATTGGGTACCCCTCACATCGCCTGTTATGATTTTCTTCCATATTTTAATCTCACAGGTGACGCGACCAACGCAGCGATCAACCAGAACAGAGGGGAGTTCATGAAGGCTGTGAAGCCGTACCTGGAGAGCACGGTGTCTAAAATGTTCCTGGACATCGCCAACAAGATTGTCGAAGGCATTCCCTACGACGAAATACTGCCCCTGCCTTAGGACGATTGACTTAACTGATTTATAAATTGAAAATTAAAGTGTCATCAATCATCATCATCATCGATTCGAGGGACTAAATAAGTCTTTAACCCTGGGTAAACACTGTGCTTTTCATTCTGAATACAAGGATAGTAAAAATAAAAACATGAATAAGCTAAAAAAATGAGTGAATTTTATTTTGGTAAATTAACAACTGCTTATAACCCATTCTCTAATGAAATCAGGCGTTAAATCCATATCTGAATCAGATGAACTCATTGTGTTAGTACAAATCTGTTTTACGGAAGTATACATAAAAAAAACTCTACAATTCGAAAAAACAAACAAAGATCGGATTGCCGTTTTTTTTCTGCCTATTTCGTTTTTTTATTTGCTTATTTTGTTTTATTTCTGTGGCCGGCCAGCTATTCAGTCATTATTTTTTAATTTTCATAATGGAAAAAAGGTAAATATTGTGCCCAAATCTATGTTATTTTAAAGAAATTGTTGAAAGTAAATTATAATAAAGTCATTTAAATATATATATATATATATATATACAGGATATATATACAGGGTGTCCCAAAAAATAGTGTCAAGCGAAAGTCCAGAGTTAGAGCACCTCTTGGAGTACCCGAATCACCCCCATGTATGTTCCGCGATTATTCGTAGTTTTAGAGTAATAATTTTTTTTCTGACTTTTTGAAAATTTCGATCCAAAGAACTTAAAAATTTTTAATAAAAAAAAGTTGAACATATTTTAATGTTTTTCTTTATGCCACTGAATTATCTTTAGTGCTTCTTTAATGTCTAAAATAATCAGCTTCGTAACTTTAGTGGAAATTTAGAAAACAGTAGTGTAAAGTCAAAATTTGAATGTTAGTGAATAATTACTTAAAAATTCATCTTTTAATTAAAAATCTAAACAGGCGAATTCATGGTTTCTATTTATGTGTAAAAACTTCTCTAGACTCTCTGCTTTCATAATAATTAAAAAAAAAGTACTTAATAGGACTACTTTGGCTTAAAACGGCCATCAAAGACAGCAAGGTGAAAATTTCATAAAACTCGACTTCCGAATAATTTTTTTTTTTAATTCCAATTATTTATTAATAAACCAAAAATGATTGTAGAAAAGCTAAAAATTTATTATTTGAAGGTCGAAAATAACTGTTCCTGCTGACATCTTTAATAACCTTTGAAGGTTTATTATAACTTAATAAATGAAACAAAACATTATTTTCAAAGTATTTATTAATCGATCGCTTAAAGAAAGTTTTCAAAATGACGACCTTCGTGCTCAATACATATTCTACATCGTCTAAAAAAGTTTTCTTTTAAATTTATAAATGCAATTCTGTTGTTTTTTATTGTTTCTTCCGCTTGTCTTAATTTTGTTGTTAACACTACTGTGACGTTTGTAATGTCCTTGGCGTATACTAATTCCTTGTAGTATCCCCAGACGAAAAAATCTATGGGGTTCAAGTCGGGGGACCGTGGCGGCCACGCAATGGGCCCTCCACGACCGATCCATCTGCTTGGAAATGTTTCAGACAAATGTTGTCTAACATTTCTAGCAAAATGGCATGGAGCGCCGTCGTTTTGAAAAATCATATTTCTCCGCGTTAATAGGTCTACATCTTCTAATAAGACGCCGAGATCACGTCGTAGAAATTGCAAGTAGGCCTCGCTGTTCAGTCGGTCCGGTAGTTCGAACGGACCAATCAGCTGTCCGTTTAGGATGCCTGACCACAAATTGATACTAAATTGTTCTTGGAAATTAGATTCCCTTGTGAGGTGTGGATTTTCAATACTCCACGATTGGTAGTTATGCGCATTAAACACCCCACATCGCTTAAAATGTGATTCATCAGTCCATAGAATATTTTTAAAGAAATTTTCGTTTTCAGCTTGTCTCCGTAACATTTCCTGACAAAATGCCACCCTTCTCGGGTAGTCTGCGGGCTTGAGCTGCTGAACTTTCTGGATGTGATATGGGTGAAAACGCTCTTGATTAAGTATTCGATGTGCTTGTGATTTCGGAATTCCGATTCGACGTTCTATTGTTCTTACACTAACTGATGGATCTCTCACCACTTCTTCGACCACTGATTGGACAGTATCTGGGTCACTCATTTCAGATGGGCGCCCCGATCTTCTACCTGGTAGGCGTCCTTCCATGTAAGAGTTATGTACTCTTAAAATCATGCGATGATCAGGCCAAGTTTCAGGCTGAGGTCCACCTCCATTTTGTACTTGCTGCCGGAACAACCTGGCTGCTTCAGAAGCATTTCCTCTTGCATATCCATAAAAGTAATGCATAAGAGCATATTCTTGCGATGAAAAAGACATCACAAAATGAAGAGCTTGAAAAGTCCGTTAAGAATGCCAAATTTGTCAAAATCCCGTATTCACACAAAACCAAATCGTAATCGCACTCAAGGTCCGTAAAGAAAGCAAAGTTCGTCAAATAATCACAAATGAGCGTATCGTACGTAAGGCGCAAACAAAAGCAGGCAAACGACTGGCGCCAGAACACAATAGGCGCTCGGACTACACCCCCCGCCTCATCCCCTTGTCACAAAGAATAGCATTCCTCAGTTACAGTTATCCATTTCGCCAATGAGAGTGAGAGAGATAGCAATAATGCGGTCTCTTTCATATCCTCTCACTCGGGCAATTTTTTAGCAGGTAAGTACTGCGTTACATCCAACACTACAACCGATGTGATCCGCGAGAAAAATATTTAAATATGGGTTTCATGTAGTTAATTTTTGCTAAATTGTAATTAATCTGAACCTTAGAAATTATAAAAAGACCAGATATTTTTTTTATCATCTGATAGGAATTTGGTAAATTTTATGAAATTTTCACCTCGCTGTCTTTGATGGCCGATTTAAGCCAAAGTAACCATATTAAGTACTTCTTTTTTTAAATGATTATGAAAGCAGAGAGCCTAGAGAAGTTTTTACATATACTTAGAAACCATGAATTCGCCTGTTTAGATTTTTAATTTAAAGATGAATTTTTAAGTAATTATTCACTAACATTCAAATTTTGACTTTACACTACTGTTTTCTAAATTTCCACTAAAGTTACGAAGCTGATTATTTTAGACATAAAAGAAGCACTAAAGATGATTCAGTGGCAAAAAGAAAAACATTAAAATATGTTCTACTTTTTTTTATTTAAAATTTTTAAGTTCTTTGGATCAAAATTTTCAAAAACTCAGAAAAATATTATTACTCGAAAACTACGAATAATCGCGGAACATACATGGGGGTGATTCGGGTACTCCAAGAGGTGCTGTAACTCTGGACTTACGCTTGACACTATTTTTTGGGACACCCTGTATATATATATATATATATATATATATATATATATATATATATATATATATATATATATATATATCCTTTAATAAATACTTAACTTTATGTTATTTCAAATTTACAGCGCGCTGTTATAGAGTGGTTGTATAGAAAGTTGGAACATGGTTCAATATAAATCTGAAAATAGAACTAGTTTTTTAATAATTTGACAGCTGTCAATTGAAATCGATTCTCCCTAGGCCTGAAAAGTATTACTTTTAATCCTCAGGCAACTTCAGACATACTTTCCTATTGTAATCGAAAGTAGGTATATATATACTCCCGATGTAGTCCCATTGTCAGCATGTCATGATCTGATGATGGCATCCCATGAAATCGAGGGAAACCCTTGAATTTCATAGGCACGTCCAATTTGTTTCATGTTTTTGCTGAAGACATTCAGGAATTTGCATCTGGTAGTCATTATGTAATATTAGTGAGCTGATGATGGAAGGTTTCTGGTAGGTTAGGAGTTCGGGAATAATTCTTTCAATACTGTTTAGAGCGAAAGACGTTTTATTTTAAGTTATTCTGGTGTTTGCCTTAGCTCAAATTCTAATACGCATGTATTTAAACTAAAAAGATTGATTTTTTTTACAAAGAATAAAACTGACGTCAAAACACCAAAAAGTCATAAATAAGAATACATACAACATCACAGTTTTATATTGAAGTCGGTGCCAAGCAATGATCACCTGGAAAGTCTTAAAATATAAGAACAATTGATATAGTTACTTAAAATTTGGCACCAACTTCAACTTTTGATGGCATTTATTCATTTTAAATTGTATTTGGTTAAAATATCTTGAATAAAATAAAATAATAAAAAAATAGATAAAACAGTGCTGTTGTATGTGTTCTTATATTATTTATGACTTTTTGGTGTTTTTGAAGTGGGTTTTATTTAAAATTTTATATACATAGGTATAAGACTAGTGGGCCCGGCAGATGTTTTCCTGTCTAATTAGCGCGTTACCTACCGCGTCCAATTCTACATATAAACCTTCACTGGAGCTATTCATACACACAGAAAATTTTATATACATTGTATATAAGAAGAAGTATAGGAGCGTGGTGGTGCTGTGAATCAGTGTCGAGTAGAATCGAGAGGCTCGCGATCGATCCTGCCATGTACCAATGTGTTTTTCGTTTCACGAATTTCATATATGCATATTTATCTGACGCTGCTACGGTGAAGGAAAACATCGTGAGGAAACCTGCATGTGCAATGTGCATACACCTGCGAAGTAATTCAAAGGTGTATGTGAACTTATGAAGTCAACCAAGCCGCACTGGGCCAGCGTGGTTTGACTAAGGCCTTATCGCCCTATATAGTTAGGGTAGACTCGTGGGGACGTGCATGAGCTGTGATGATGATGATGATAAGAAGATGAAGGTGGTTGTTAAATACCCTATCAAACCGAAACCAACCAACATAGTCATATAAAAGTTATAGTGTCATTGAATAGGTATTTGAATTTATAAAATTTATTTTGAAATCCCCTCTGCAAATAGTTAGGCTGTGAAAAGAAATGTACGGGGAATTTGAATAACTTTGAATGTTATAATTTCGAACTCAAATAATTAATTTAAACGAATTAATTTTACAATTTCGACTGTAACAACAATACTTATGTAGATTATATATCTTATTATAAATGTTTATCTATGTTGAATACCTACTAATTTTATTTCCCATCCGCCTTACCAATCCTTCAAATTTTCTTGGAAATAAGATGAAAGAAAATTTCAATGGTAACCTGGTACAAATTGCGTTTTTGTCAAGTTTATAGGTACTTCATTGTAAAAACGGCGGCTTTGTCTCAGCACCTTAGGGTGGCGGTTGCGCAAACGCTTCCATCTTCGCAATTAGATCTTATTTCTGTGTTGCCAATAATCGGTGCGAGTCGTTCGGCGGCTCGCCTTGACCAATGTTGCCACATCGCCGTTCGCTCTATGTCCGTAGGAAATGCTCACGAATTATGAGAGACTATGTAATGTACCGCAATTCAATCTATGTTTAGTATGATGGATACGGTAGTTAATAAATTTAAAAAACTTAGGATATAATTCTCGAAATACACTCCCGGAGCCAGCCAGCCAGCAATTCAATCTATGTTTAGTATGATGGATACGGTAGTTAATAAATTTAAAAACTTAGGATATAATTCTCGAAATACACTCCCGGACCCCTAATGCAAGCCAACTAGAATTTTGGCTAGAAGCTGGCATATTCATAATCAGCACATCAGATTGAACGTGAATATGTCGGCTACAAAATAGCATAAAGACTTTTTGGTTACCCAATTTTTTTTAAAGTTATGTACGATATAATCCAAATGTGCAAGGTGGCTCGATTTAGGTGTCCGAGTGTATATTCAGATATATTGTTAAATTATTTTACTGATTTTCTTGATGAGGTTGGAATCTATATTATATAAAGCTGGATTACCACTCACTGACTCACTGACTGACTGACTGATCAGGGGTATTTTTGGGACATTTGCGATTACTTTTGGGTGTTGGGATGTTAGAGTGAGATGGACTACTGATTAAAAGACACAGGATTCGATATTCGAAATTTGAAAAATCCAAGATGGCCGCCACCGCGAAATGTCAACTTTTTCAAAATGGCTCCGAGCGTGCTGGTTTTTTTAATGGTTCTTGATCGTGTCGCTCCTGGGGATGAGGTGCAACTGTCAAAAAATGAAAAAACAAAATGGCCGCGCCGCCATCTTGGATCGAAAAACCCGTTTCGCCCCGTGTTTGCGACCGAACACGCGCGTGATTTTTGGGATTTCGCCTGATTTTTTGGATGATTTCCCTTAAATGCGTCCTCGAGATTCCGAATATGGTAGCCGATTGGCGAAAAACAAAATGGCGTCGGCGCCGGCGGCCATCTTGGAACTCTCAAATTTCTGACTTTTTTGAACCGCATTTTCGCCAAGATGGCGGCCTCGGAGTGGGATGAAATGTTCTATGCGGGGTTAGAACTCGGCACTAAGTATTGCCAGGTGTGAAAAAATTTCTACTGTTTTTGGTAGTTTTTCCTCTGGAGGGCCAAATAGTCGAAAATCGAAATAGCGACTTTTCGCAATTTTCAACCCCGTGCACCTATAGAGCGTCGGGGCCTCTATGACTTTCTGGTATTTTTATTTTCCGCAACTGGCAACACTGGCCGCCAAGGAGGTTTGAATTTTTTCGTAGACCCGATTTGACCCGAATTGATCTCCCCGTTCCAGATGTGCTGGCAACACGGGGTAAACGTCATCCTGCTCCGTATATGACGTAGTTACCGGGAAAAATCCGAAACTTTGACATATCAAGATGGCGGCTCCGCTGGCGGCCATTTTGTTAAGGGTTGCAATTTCGAAGGCATTAATTCGCGATTTTGACGCGGTTGCCGGCGTTTATCGACTGACAACACCAGGTGGCCTGTCGTAGTGCTCGACGAGGGAAATCTAATAGTGGGGTAATTCTCCCCGATTTTGAGGTAATTTCTCCGTTTTAGGGGAAAACGTAAATTTCGACTTTTTCAATTTTTTTTGATATAGCGGGGTGGAACAGTCGCCGCTGATCATTTCTACCAACATTTGGAGCTGGTGTTATGGCAACACTGGCAGGTGGGACGGTTTTTATTGTTAGCGACTACCCAAATTTGACGATTTATTGGCGGGGTTGTGTGAGGGCTAGCGGATAGCTCGTAATGTCACTTGATAGCACATATAGTCGGCTTGATAAGAAAAATATGACATTTAAATTTTTCAAGATGGCGGCGGCGCAGGCGGCCATTGTTCCAAAATTTGCGCTTTTTGCTATTTCAGTGCGGTTTTCGGTAGCGGCACGGTAATATGGGTATCAAATTTAAGGATTTTAAGTGTAGAATACGATACAGTTAGTGACTTTGCTTCAAATTCAATATGGCCGCCGCTCCGACATGTCAAATCGATTTTCTTTTGCCACCTATGCAATATGGGTATCAAATGAAAGGGCTTTAATAGTAGAACACGATGCAGTGAGTGACGTTGTTTCAAACTCAATATGGCCGCCGCTTCAAAATGGCCGACCGCTTTCCTTTCACCACCTATGCAATATGGGTATCAAATGTAAGGGTTTTATTAGTAGAACACGATACAGTGAGTGACATTGCTTCAAACTCAATATGGCCGCCGCTCCGAAATGTCAAATCGCTTTTCCTTCTCCACCTATGTAATATGGGTATCAAATGTAAGGATTTTAAGTGTAGAATACGGTACAGTGAGTGACATTGCTTCAAACTCAATATGGCCGCCGCTCCAAAATGTCAAATCGCTTTTCCTTCTCCACCTATGTAATATGGGTATCAAATGTAAGGATTTTATGTGTAGAATACGATTCAGTAAGTGACGTTTCTCCAAATTCAATATGGCCGCCGCTCCGAAATGACAGACCGATTTTCCTTCTCCACCTGTGTAATATGGGTATCAAATGTAAGGATTTTATTAATAGAACACGATACAGTGAGTGATATTGCTTCAAACTCAATATGGCCGCCGCTCCGAAATGTCAAATCGCTTTTCCTTCTCCACCTATGTAATATGGGTACCAAATGTAAGGATTTTAAGTGTAGAATACGATTCAGTAAGTGACGTTTCTCCAAATTCAATATGGCCGCCGCTCCGAAATGACAGACCGATTTTCCTTCTCCACCTGTGTAATATGGGTATCAAATGTAAGGATTTTATTAGTAGAACACGATACAGTGAGTGATATTGCTTCAAACTCAATATGGCCGCCGCTCCGAAATGTCAAATCGCTTTTCCTTCTCCACCTATGTAATATGGGTATCAAATGTAAGGATTTTAAGTGTAGAATACGATTCAGTAAGTGACGTTTCTCCAAATTCAATATGGCCGCCGCTCCAAAATGGCGGATCGCTTTTCTTTTGCCACCTATGTAATATGGGTATCAAATGTAAGGATTTTATTAGTAGAACACGATACAGTGAGTGATATTGCTTCAAACTCAATATGGCCGCCGCTCCAAAATGTCAAATCGCTTTTCCTTCTCCACCTATGTAATATGGGTATCAAATGTAAGGATTTTAAGTGTAGAATACGATTCAGTAAGTGACGTTTCTCCAAATTCAATATGGCCGCCGCTCCGAAATGACAGACCGATTTTCCTTCTCCACCTGTGTAATATGGGTATCAAATGTAGAGATTTTATTAATAGAACACGATACAGTGAGTGATATTGCTTCAAACTCAATATGGCCGCCGCTCCGAAATGTCAAATCGCTTTTACTTCTCCACCTATGTAATATGGGTATCAAATGTAAGGATTTTAAGTGTAGAATACGATTCAGTAAGTGACGTTTCTCCAAATTCAATATGGCCGCCGCTCCAAAATGGCGGATCGCTTTTCTTTTGCCACCTATGTAATATGGGTATCAAATGTAAGGATTTTATTAGTAGAACACGATACAGTGAGTGATATTGCTTCAAACTCAATATGGCCGCCGCTCCGAAATGTCAAATCGCTTTTCCTTCTCCACCTATGTAATATGGGTATCAAATGTAAGGATTTTCAGAGTAGAACGTAACCTTTTCATTTTTTTTAATAATCGAACACCATTTTTTATGTAATTTAAAAAAAAGAAATTTTTTTTGCACCGACTCGCAACTGAAAACCTTTTGCTTAGAAAAACATTAAGTGGACCATTCCACCGCGGGGTGCTTGCTCCCCGCGGCACACACGCGACATCGACATCGCTTCGAAATAAAAGAGCGTATAAAGTACAACATAACCTTTCCAGCTTTTTGATCAATCGAACACCTTTTTTAGGCAAATTTTAAATTGACCTCAAAAAAGATAAATTTTTGCACCAAATCGCAACTGAAAACTTTTTTTTTATTACAAAAGCGATGTGAGCACTACACCACCGCGAGGTGCGTGCACCTCGCGGCATACGCGCGTCCACATGACAATTCAATGTTGCCGGCGCATGGAAATGACAGATCGCTTTTTTTTGCCACCCACCGAATATGGGTATCAAATGAATGGACTTTGAGTGTAAAATACGATACAGTCACTGACATTGCTTCAAATTCAATACGGCCGCCGCCCCTAATTGGCCGATCCCTTTTCTTTTGCCACCCACGTTATATGGGTATCAAATGAAAGAGCATTCAGAGTAGATCGTATCCTTTCCAGTTTTTTGAATATTCGAACACCTTTTTTAGGCAAATTTTTAAACTTCAGCAAAAAAAGACACATTTTTGCACCGACTCGCAACCGATTACCTTTTGATTACAAAAGCTAAAGTGGGGGGTCCACCACCGCGGGGTGCGCGCACCCCGCGGCACACACGCGACATCTAGTCTATAATATATAAAGCTGGATTACCACTCACTCACTGACTGACTGATCAGGGGTATTTTTGGGACATTTGCGATTACTTTTGGGTGTTGGGATGTTAGAGTGAGATGGACTACTGATTAAAAGACACAGGATTCGATATTCGAAATTTGAAAAATCCAAGATGGCCGCCACCGCGAAATGTCAACTTTTTCAAAATGGCTCCGAGCGTGCTGGTTTTTTTAATGGTTTTTGATCGTGTTGCTCCTGGGGATGAGGTGCAACTGTCAAAAAATGAAAAAACAAAATGGCCGCGCCGCCATCTTGTACTGAAAAACCCGTTTCGCCCCGTGTTTGCGACCGAAGACGCGCGTGATTTCCGGGATTTCGGCTGATTTTTTGGATGATTTCCCTTAAATGCGTCCTCGAGTTCCCGAATATGGTAGCCGATTGGCGAAAAACAAAATGGCGGCGGCGCCGGCGGCCATCTTGAAACGCTCAAATTTTTGACATTTTCGAACCGCATTTTCGCCAAGATGGCGGCTTCGGAGTGGGATGAAATGTTCCAGGTGGGGTTAGAACTCGGCGCAAAGTGTTGCCAGGTGTGAAAAATTTTCTACCGTTTTTGGTAGTTTTTCCTCTGGAGGCCCGAATAGTCGAAAATCGAAATAACGACTTTTTGCGATTTTCAACCCCATGCGCCTATAGAGCGTCGGGGCCTCTATGACTTTCTGGTATTTTTATTTTCCGCAACTGGCAACACTGGCCGCCAAGGAAGTTTGAATTTTTTCGTAGACCCGAATTGACCCGAATTGATCTCCCCGTTGCAGATGTGCTGGACATGTGGGGTAAACGTCATCCTGCTCCGTATACGATGTAGTTACCGGGAAAAATCCGAAACTTTGACATTTCAAGATGGCGGCTCCGCTGGCGGCCATTTTGTTAAGGGTTGCAATTTCGAAGGCATTAATTCGCGATTTTGACGCGGTTGCCGGCGTTTTTCGACTGACAACACCGGGTGGTCTGTCGTAGTGCTCGCCGAGGGAAATCTTATAGTGGGGTAATTTTCCCCGATTTTGGGGTAATTTCTCCGTTTTAGGGGAAAACGTAAATTTCGACTTTTTCAATTTTTTTTGATATAGCGGGGTGGAACAGTCGTCGCTGATCATTTCTACCAACATTTGGAGCTGGTGCTATGGCAACACTGGCAGGTGGGGCGGTTTTTATTGTTAGCGACAACCCAAATTTGACGATTTATTGGCGGGGTTGTGTGAGGGCTAGCGGGTAGCTCGTAATGTCACTTGATAGCACATATAGTCGGCTTGACATGAAAAATATGACATTTAAATTTTTCAAGATGGCGGCGGCGCAGGCGGCCATTGTTTCAAAATTTGCGCTTTTTGCTATTTCAGTGCGGTTTTCGGTAGCGGCACGGTAATATGGGTATCAAATTTAAGGATTTTAAGTGTAGAATACGATACAGTTAGTGACGTTGCTTCAAATTGAATATGGCCGCCGCTCCGACATGTCAAATCGATTTTCTTTTGCCACCTATGCAATATGGGTATCAAATGAAAGGGCTTTAATAGTAGAAGACGATGCAGTGAGTGACGTTGTTTCAAACTCAATATGGCCGCCGCTTCAAAATGGCCGACCGCTTTCCTTTCACCACCTATGCAATATGGGTATCAAATTTAAGGGTTTTATTAGTAGAACACGATATAGTGAGTGACATTGCTTCAAACTAAATATGGCCGCCGCTCCGAAATGTCAAATCGCTTTTCCTTCTCCACCTATGTATTATGGGTATCAAATGTAAGGGTTTTATTAGTAGAACACGATACAGTGAGTGACATTGCTTCAAACTCAATATGGCCGCCGCTCCGAAATGTCAAATCGCTGTTCCTTCTCCACCTATGTAATATGGGTATCAAATGTAAGGATTTTAAGTGTAAAATACGGTACATTAAGTGACGTTACACCAAATTGAATATGGCCGCCGCTCCAAAATGTCAAATCGATTTTCTTTTGCCACCTATGCAATATGGGTATCAAATGTAAGGGTTTTATTAGTAGAACACGATACAGTGAGTGATATTGCTTCAAACTCAATATGGCCGCCGCTCCGAAATGTCAAATCGCTTTTCTTTCGCCACCTATGTAATATGGGTATCAAATGTATGGATTTTAATTGTAGAATACGATTCAGTAAGTGACGCTGTTCCAAATTCAATATGGCCGCCGCTCCGAAATGTCAAATCGATTTTCTTTTGCCACCTATGCAATATGGGTATCAAATGATAGGGCTTTAATAGTAGAACACGATACAGTGAGTGACATTGCTTCAAACTCAATATGGCCGCCGCTTCAAAATGGCCGACCGCTTTCCTTTTACCACCTATGCAATATGGGTATCAAATGTAAGGATTTTAAGTGTAGAATACGATTCAGTAAGTGACGTTTCTCCAAACTCAATATGGCCGCCGGTCCGAAATGTCAAATCGCTTTTCCTTCTCCACCTATGTAATATGGGTATCAAATTTAAGGGTTTTATTAGTAGAACACGATATAGTGAGTGACATTGCTTCAAACTAAATATGGCCGCCGCTCCGAAATGTCAAATCGCTTTTCCTTCTCCACCTATGTATTATGGGTATCAAATGTAAGGGTTTTATTAGTAGAACACGATACAGTGAGTGACATTGCTTCAAACTCAATATGGCCGCCGCTCCGAAATGTCAAATCGCTGTTCCTTCTCCACCTATGTAATATGGGTATCAAATGTAAGGATTTTAAGTGTAAAATACGGTACATTAAGTGACGTTACACCAAATTGAATATGGCCGCCGCTCCAAAATGTCAAATCGATTTTCTTTTGCCACCTATGCAATATGGGTATCAAATGTAAGGGTTTTATTAGTAGAACACGATACAGTGAGTGATATTGCTTCAAACTCAATATGGCCGCCGCTCCGAAATGTCAAATCGCTTTTCTTTCGCCACCTATGTAATATGGGTATCAAATGTATGGATTTTAATTGTAGAATACGATTCAGTAAGTGACGCTGTTCCAAATTCAATATGGCCGCCGCTCCGAAATGTCAAATCGATTTTCTTTTGCCACCTATGCAATATGGGTATCAAATGATAGGGCTTTAATAGTAGAACACGATACAGTGAGTGACATTGCTTCAAACTCAATATGGCCGCCGCTTCAAAATGGCCGACCGCTTTCCTTTTACCACCTATGCAATATGGGTATCAAATGTAAGGATTTTAAGTGTAGAATACGATTCAGTAAGTGACGTTTCTCCAAACTCAATATGGCCGCCGGTCCGAAATGACAAATCGCTTTTCCTTCTCCACCTATGTAATATGGGTATCAAATGTAAGGATTGTAAGTGCAGAATACGATTCAGTAAGTGACGTTTCTCCAAATTCAATATGGCCGCCGCTCCGAAATGACAGACCGATTTTCTTTCTCCACCTATGTAATATGGGTATCAAATGTAAGGATTTTATTAGTAGAACACGATACAGTGAGTGACATTGTTTCAAACTCAATATGGCCGCCGCTCTGAAATGTCAAATCGCTTTTCCTTCTCCACCTATGTAATATGGGTATCAAATGTAAGGATTTTAAGTGTAGAATACGATTCAGTAAGTGACGTTGCTCCAAATTCAATATGGCCGCCGCTCCAAAATGGCGGATGGCTTTTCTTTTGCCACCTATGTAATATGGGTATCAAATGAAAGAATTTTCAAAGTAGAACGTAACCTTTCCAATTTTTTGAATAATCGAACACATTTTTAGGCAAATTTTATATAACTTCAAAAAACGAAAAATTTTTTGCACCGACTCGCAACTGAAAACCTTTCGCTTAGAAACTCATTAAGTGGACCACTCCACCGCGGGGTGCTTGCTCCCCGCGGCACACACGCGACATGGACATGGCTTCCAAATAAAAATGTTTATAGAGTAGAACATAACCTTACCAGCTTTTTGGTTAATCGAACATTTTTGCCTTTCTTTGGCAAATTTTAAATCAACCTCAAAAAAGATACATTTTTGCACCAAATCACAACTGAAAACTTTTTTTTATTACAAAAGCGATGTGAGGACCACACCACCGCTCCCCGCGGCACACACGCGACATCGACATCGCTTCGACATAAAATAGCGTATAAAGTACAACATAACCTTTCCAGCTTTTTGATCAATCGAACACCTTTTTTAGGCAAATTTTAATTTGACCTGAAAAAAGATACATTTTTGCACCAAATCGCAACTGAAAACTTTTTTTTTCATTACAAAAGCGATGTGAGGACTACACCACCGCGAGGTGCTTGCACCTCGCGGCACACACGCGTCCACATGATGATTCAGTGTTGCCACCGCTCCGAAATGACAGATCGATTTTCTTTTGCCACCCACGCAATATAGATATCGAAAAAATGGACTTTGAGTGTAAAAAACGACACAGTCAATGACATTACTCCAAATTCAATATGGCCGCCGCTCCGAATTGGCCGATCGATTTTCTTTTGCCACCCACGTAATATGGGTATCAAATGAAAGAGCATTCAGAGAAAAACGTATCCTTTCCAGTTTTTTGAATATTTGAACACCTTTTTTAGGCAAATTTTATAACTTCGACAAAAAAAAAATATTTTTGCACCTACTCACAACCGATAACCTTTTGATTACAAAAGCTAAAGTGGGGGGTCCACCACCGCGGGGTGCGCGCACCCCGCGGCACACACGCGACATCTAGTCTATATTATATAAAGCTGGATTACCACTCACTGACTCACTGACTGACTGACTGATCAGGGGTATTTTTGGGACATTTGCGATTACTTTTGGGTGTTGGGATGTTAGAGTGAGATGGACTACTGATTAAAAGACACAGGATTCGATATTTGAAATTTGAAAAATCCAAGATGGCCGCCACCGCGAAATGTCAACTTTTCCAAAATGGCTCCGAGCGTGCTGGTTTTTTTAATGGTTTTTGATCGTGTCGCTCCCGGGGATGGGGTGCTTCTGTCGAAATGTGAAAAAACAAAATGGCCGCGCCGCCATCTTGGATCGAAAAACCCGTTTCGCCCCGTGTTTGCGACCGAAGACGCGCGTGATTTCCGGGATATCGGCTGATTTTTTGGATGAGTTCCCTTAAATGCGTCCTCGAGTTCCCGAATATGGTAGCCGATTGTCGAAAAACAAAATGGCGGCGGCGCCGGCGGCCATCTTGGAACGCTCAAATTTTTGACATTTTCGAACCGCATTTTCGCCAAGATGGCGGCTTCGGAGTGGGATGAAATGTTCTAGGCGGGGTTAGAACTCGGCGCAAAGTGTTGCCAGGTGTGAAAAATTTTCTACCGTTTTTGGTAGTTTTTCCTCTGGAGGCCCGAATAGTCGAAAATCGAAATAATGACTTTTCGCGATTTTCAACCCCAGGCGCCTATAGAGCGTCGGGGCCTCTATGACTTTCTGGTATTTTTATTTTCCGCAACTGGCAACACTGGCCGCCAAGGAGGTTTGAATTTTTTCGTAGACCGGATTTGACCCGAATTGATCTCCCCGTTCCAGATGAGCTGGCAACTTGGGGTAAACGTCATCCTGCTCCGTATATGACGTAGTTACCGGGAAAAATCTGAAACTTTGACATTTCAATATGGCGGCTCCGCTGGCGGCCATTTTGTTAAGGGTTGCAATTTCGAAAGCATTAATTAGCGATTTTGACGCGGTTGCCGGCGTTTTTCGACTGACAACACCGGGTGGCCTTTCGTAGTGCTCGCCGAGGGAGATCTAATTGTGGGGTAATTTTCCCCGATTTTGGGGTAATTTCGCCGTTTTGGGGGAAAACGTAAATTTAGATTTTTTCGAGTTTTTATCTTATAGCGGGGTGGAACAGACGTCGCTGATCATTTCTACCACCATTTGGGGCCGGTGATATGGCAACACTGGCAGCTGGGGTGATTTTGATCATTAGCGACAACACAAAATTGACGATTTATTGGCGGAGTTAGGTGAGGGTTAGCGGCCAGCTGGTAATATTTCTTTTTAGCACATATAGTCGGCTTTACACGAAAAATTTGACATTTAAAATTTTCAAGATGGCGGACGCGCTGGCGGCCATTGTTTTAAAATTTGCGCTTTTTGCTACTTCGGTGCGATTTTCGGTAGCGGCACGGTAATATGGGTATCAAATTTAAGGATTTTAAGTGTAGAATACGATACAGTTAGTGACGTTGCTTCAAATTCAATATGGCCGCCGCTCCGACATGTCAAATCGATTTTCTTTCGCCACCTATGCAATATGGGTATCAAATGAAAGGGCTTTAATAGTAGAACACGATACAGTGAGTGACGTTGTTTCAAACTCAATATGGCCGCCGCTTCAAAATGGCCGACCGCTTTCCTTTCACCACCTTTGCAATATGGGTATCAAATGTAAGGATTTTAAGTGTAGAATACGATAAAGTAAGTAACGTTGCTCCAAATTCAATATGGCCGCCGCTCCAAAATGTCAAATGGATTTTCTTTTGCCACCTATGCAATATGGGTATCAAATGTAAGTGTTTTATTAGTAGAACACGATACAGTGAGTGATATTGCTTCAAACTCAATATGGCCGCCGCTCCGAAATGTCAAATCGCTTTTCCTTCTCCACCTATGTAATATGGGTATCAAATGTAAGGGTTTTATTAGTAGAACACGATACAGTGAGTGACATTGCTTCAAACTCAATATGGCCGCCGCTCCAAAATGTCAAATCGCTTTTCCTTCTCCACCTATGTAATATGGGTATCAAACGTAAGGATTTTAAGTGTAGAATACGATTCAGTAAGTGACGTTTCTCCAAATTCAATATGGCCGCCGCTCCGAAATGACAGACCGATTTTCCTTCTCCACCTATGTAATATGGGTATCAAATGTAAGGATTTTATTAGTAGAACACGATAGAGTGAGTGATATTGCTTCAAACTCAATATGGCCGCCGCTCCGAAATGTCAAATCGCTTTTCCTTCTCCACCTATGTAATATGGGTATCAAATGTAAGGATTTTAAGTGTAGAATACGATTCAGTAAGTGACGTTTCTCCAAATTCAATATGGCCGCCGCTCCGAAATGACAGACCGATTTTCCTTCTCCACCTGTGTAATATGGGTATCAAATGTAAGGATTTTATTAGTAGAACACGATACAGTGAGTGATATTGCTTCAAACTCAATATGGCCGCCGCTACAAAATGTCAAATCGCTTTTCCTTCTCCACCTATGTAATATGGGTATCAAATGTAAGGATTTTAAGTGTAGAATACGATTCAGTAAGTGACGTTTCTCCAAATTCAATATGGCCGCCGCTCCAAAATGGCGGATCGCTTTTCTTTTGCCACCTATGTAATATGGGTATCAAATGTAAGGATTTTATTAGTAGAACACGATACAGTGAGTGATATTGCTTCAAACTCAATATGGCCGCCGCTCCGAAATGTCAAATCGCTTTTCCTTCTCCACCTATGTAATATTGGTATCAAATGTAAGGATTTTAAGTGTAGAATACGATTCAGTAAGTGACGTTTCTCCAAATTCAATATGGCCGCCGCTCCGAAATGACAGACCGATTTTCCTTCTCCACCTGTGTAATATGGGTATCAAATGTAAGGATTTTATTAGTAGAACACGATACAGTGAGTGATATTGCTTCAAACTCAATATGGCCGCCGCTCCGAAATGTCAAATCGCTTTTCCTTCTCCACCTATGTAATATGGGTATCAAATGTGAGGATTTTAAGTGTAGAATACGATTCAGTAAGTGAAGTTTCTCCAAATTCAATATGGCCGCCGCTCCAAAATGGCGGATCGCTTTTCTTTTGCCACCTATGTAATATGGGTATCAAATGTAAGGATTTTATTAGTAGAACACGATACAGTGAGTGATATTGCTTCAAACTCAATATGGCCGCCGCTCCGAAATGTCAAATCGCTTTTCCTTCTCCACCTATGTAATATTGGTATCAAATGTAAGGATTTTAAGTGTAGAATACGATTCAGTAAGTGACGTTTCTCCAAATTCAATATGGCCGCCGCTCCGAAATGACAGACCGATTTTCCTTCTCCACCTGTGTAATATGGGTATCAAATGTAAGGATTTTATTAGTAGAACACGATACAGTGAGTGATATTGCTTCAAACTCAATATGGCCGCCGCTCCGAAATGTCAAATCGCTTTTCCTTCTCCACCTATGTAATATGGGTATCAAATGTAAGGATTTTAAGTGTAGAATACGATTCAGTAAGTGAAGTTTCTCCAAATTCAATATGGCCGCCGCTCCAAAATGGCGGATCGCTTTTCTTTTGCCACCTATGTAATGTGGGTATCAAATGTAAGGATTTTATTAGTAGATCACGATACAGTGAGTGATATTGCTTCAAACTCAATATGGCCGCCACTCCGAAATGTCAAATCGCTTTTATTTCTCCACCTATGTAATATGGGTATCAAATGTAAGGATTTTCAGAGTAGAACGTAACCTTTTCAGTTTTTTAATAATCGAACACCATTTTTTATGTAACTTAAAAAAACGAAAATTTTTTTGCACCGACTCGCAACTGAAAACCTTTTGCTTAGAAAAACATTAAGTGGACCATTCCACCGCGGGGTGCTTGCTCCCCGCGGCACACACGCGACATCGACATCGCTTCGAAATAAAAGAGCGTATAAAGTACAACATAACCTTTCCAGCTTTTTGATCAATCGAACTCCTTTTTTAGGCAAATTTTAAATTGACCTCAAAAAAGATACATTTTTGCACCAAATCGCAACTGAAAACTTTTTTTATTACAAAAGCGATGTGAGCACTACACCACCGCGAGGTGCGTGCACCTCGCGGCATACGCGCGTCCACATGACAATTCAATGTTGCCGGCGCATGGAAATGACAGATCGCTTTTTTTGCCACCCACCGAATATGGGTATCAAATGAATGGACTTTGAGTGTAGAATACGATACAGTCACTGACATTGCTTCAAATTCAATACGGCCGCCGCCCCTAATTGGCCGATCCCTTTTCTTTTGCCACCCACGTTATATGGGTATCAAATGAAAGAGCATTCAGAGTAGATCGTATCCTTTCCAGTTTTTTGAATATTCGAACACCTTTTTTAGGCAAATTTTTAAACTTCAGCAAAAAAAGACACATTTTTGCACCGACTCGCAACCGATTACCTTTTGATTACAAAAGCTAAAGTGGGGGGTCCACCACCGCGGGGTGCGCGCACCCCGCGGCACACACGCGACATCTAGTCTATACTATATAAAGCTGGATTACCACTCACTGACTGACTGACTGATCAGGGGTATTTTTGGGACATTTGCGATTACTTTTGGGTGTTGGGATGTTAGAGTGAGATGGACTACTGATTAAAAGACACAGGATTCGATATTCGAAATTTGAAAAATCCAAGATGGCCGCCACCGCGAAATGTCAACTTTTTCAAAATGGCTCCGAGCGTGATGGTTTTTTTAATGGTTCTTGAACGTGTCGCTTCCGGGGATAAGGTGCAACTGTCAAAATGCGAAAAAACAAAATGGTCGCGCCGCCATCTTGGACTGAAAAACCCGTTTCGCCCCGTGTTTGCGACCGAAGACGCGCGTGATTT
The DNA here is from genome assembly GCA_963935595.1 of Schoenobius gigantellus. Lineage (NCBI taxonomy): Eukaryota > Metazoa > Arthropoda > Insecta > Lepidoptera > Crambidae > Schoenobius > Schoenobius gigantellus. Next base: position 11,687,221 of record OZ012544.1, on the reverse strand, counting down.
CCGGGGTTTCGGCTGATTTTTTGGATGATTTCCCTTAAATGCGTCCTCGAGATTCCGAATATGGTAGTCGATTGGCGAAAAACAAAATGGCGTCGGCGCCGGCGGCCATCTTGGAATTCTCAAATTTTTGACTTTTTTGAACTGCATTTTCGCCAAGATGGCGGCCTCGGAGTTGGATGAAATGTTCTAGGCGGGGTTAGAACTCGGCACGGAGTGTTGCCAGGTGTGAAAAAATTTCTACTGTTTTTGGTAGTTTTTCCTCTGGAGGGCCAAATAGTCGAAAATCGAAATAGCGACTTTTCGCAATTTTCAACCCTGTGCACCTATAGAGCGTCGGGGCCTCTATGACTTTCTGGTATTTTTATTTTCCGCAACTGGCAACACTGGCCGCCAAGGAGGTTTGAATTTTTTCGTAGACCCGATTTGACCCGAATTGATCTCCCCGTTCCAGACGTGCTGGCAACGTGGGGTAAACGTCATCCTGCTCCGTATACGATGCAGTTATCGGGAAAAATCCGAAACTTTGACATTTCAACATGGCGGCTCCGCTGGCGGCCATTTTGTAAAGTGTTGCAATTTCGAAAAAATAAAATCCCGATTTTGACGCGGTTGCCGGCGTTTTTCGACTGACAACACCAGGTGGCCTTTTGAAGTGCTAGCTGAGGGAAATCGAAGGGTGGGGTAATTTTCCCCGATTTTGGGGTAATTTCTCCGTTTTGGGGGAGAACGTAAATTTCGACTTTTTCGATTTTTTTTCAAATAGCGGGGTGGAACAGACGTTGCTGATCATTTCTACCACCATTTGGGACCGGAGATATGGTAACACTGGCAGCTGGGGCGGTTTTTATTGTCAACGACGACCCAATTTTGACGTTTTTTTGACGGGGTTTGGTTGGGGCTAGGGGCCAGCTGGTGATACCAATTGATAGGAAATATAGTCAAGTATTTTTAAAAAATTTGACATTTCAACTTTTCAAGATGGCGGCGGCGCTGGCGGCCTTTTTTTTAAATTTGCGCTTTTCGCTATTTCGGTGCGGTTTTCAGCCGCGGCATGCTGATATGGGTATCGAATGAAAGGTTTCTGCGAGTACTACACGACGCACGTAGTATCACCGATATAGATTCAAAATGGCCGCCTTTAAAAAAATGTAGGGTCACATTTCTTTTGCAACCATAGCGATATGGGTATCAAATGAAAGGACTTTATGAGTGAAACAAAACCAAGTCAATGATTTTTGTCTAAATCCAATATGGCCGCCGCTTCCAAAATAGCAAATTGCATTTCTTTTGCCACCCATGCAATATGGGTATCAAATGAAAGAATTTTCAAAGTAGAACGTAACCTTTCCAATTTTTTGAATAATCGAACACATATTTAGGCAAATTTTATGTAACTTCAAAAAACGAATTTTTTTTTGCACCGACTCGCAACTGAAAACCTTTCGCTTAGAAACACATTAAGTGGACCACTCCACCGCGGGGTGCTTGCTCCCCGCGGCACACACGCGACATGGACATGGCTTCCAAATAAAAATGTTTATAGAGTAGAACATAACCTTTCCAGCTTTTTGGTTAATCGAACACCTTTCTTTGGCAAATTTTAAATCAACCTCAAAAAAGATACATTTTTGCACCAAATTACAACTGAAAACTTTTTTTTATTACAAAAGCGATGTGAGGACCACACCACCGCGAGGTGCGTGCACCTCGCGGCACACACGCGTCCACATGATGATTCAGTGTTGCCACCGCTCCGAAATGACAGATCGATTTTCTTTTGCCACCCACGCAATATAGATATCAAAAAAATGGACTTTGAGTGTAAAAAACGTCACAGTCAATGACATTACTCCAAATTCAATATGGCCGCCGCTCCGAATTGGCCGATCGATTTTCTTTTGCCACCCACGTAATATGGGTATCAAATGAAAGAGCATTCAGAGAAAAACGTATCCTTTCCAGTTTTTTGAATATTTGAACACCTTTTTTAGGCAAATTTTATAACTTCGACAAAAAAAAAACATTTTTGCACCTACTCGCAACCGATAACCTTTTGATTACAAAAGCTAAAGTGGGGGGTCCACCACCGCGGGGTGCGCGCACCCCGCGGCACACACGCGACATCTAGTCTATCTATATTATATAAAGCTGGATTACCACTCACTGACTCACTGACTGACTGACTGATCAGGGGTATTTTTGGGACATTTGCGATTACTTTTGGGTGTTGGGATGTTAGAGTGAGATGGACTACTGATTAAAAGACACAGGATTCGATATTCGAAATTTGAAAAATCCAAGATGGCCGCCACCGCGAAATGTCAACTTTTTCAAAATGGCTCCGAGCGTGCTGGTTTTTTTAATGGTTCTTGATCGTGTCGCTCCTGGGGATGAGGTGCAACTGTCAAAAAATGAAAAAACAAAATGGCCGCGCCGCCATCTTGGATCGAAAAACCCGTTTCGCCCCGTGTTTGCGACCGAACACGCGCGTGATTTTTGGGATTTCGCCTGATTTTTTGGATGATTTCCCTTAAATGCGTCCTCGAGATTCCGAATATGGTAGCCGATTGGCGAAAAACAAAATGGCGTCGGCGCCGGCGGCCATCTTGGAACTCTCAAATTTCTGACTTTTTTGAACCGCATTTTCGCCAAGATGGCGGCCTCGGAGTGGGATGAAATGTTCTATGCGGGGTTAGAACTCGGCACTAAGTATTGCCAGGTGTGAAAAAATTTCTACTGTTTTTGGTAGTTTTTCCTCTGGAGGGCCAAATAGTCGAAAATCGAAATAGCGACTTTTCGCAATTTTCAACCCCGTGCACCTATAGAGCGTCGGGGCCTCTATGACTTTCTGGTATTTTTATTTTCCGCAACTGGCAACACTGGCCGCCAAGGAGGTTTGAATTTTTTCGTAGACCCGATTTGACCCGAATTGATCTCCCCGTTCCAGATGTGCTGGCAACACGGGGTAAACGTCATCCTGCTCCGTATATGACGTAGTTACCGGGAAAAATCCGAAACTTTGACATATCAAGATGGCGGCTCCGCTGGCGGCCATTTTGTTAAGGGTTGCAATTTCGAAGGCATTAATTCGCGATTTTGACGCGGTTGCCGGCGTTTATCGACTGACAACACCAGGTGGCCTGTCGTAGTGCTCGACGAGGGAAATCTAATAGTGGGGTAATTCTCCCCGATTTTGAGGTAATTTCTCCGTTTTAGGGGAAAACGTAAATTTCGACTTTTTCAATTTTTTTTGATATAGCGGGGTGGAACAGTCGCCGCTGATCATTTCTACCAACATTTGGAGCTGGTGTTATGGCAACACTGGCAGGTGGGACGGTTTTTATTGTTAGCGACTACCCAAATTTGACGATTTATTGGCGGGGTTGTGTGAGGGCTAGCGGATAGCTCGTAATGTCACTTGATAGCACATATAGTCGGCTTGATAAGAAAAATATGACATTTAAATTTTTCAAGATGGCGGCGGCGCAGGCGGCCATTGTTCCAAAATTTGCGCTTTTTGCTATTTCAGTGCGGTTTTCGGTAGCGGCACGGTAATATGGGTATCAAATTTAAGGATTTTAAGTGTAGAATACGATACAGTTAGTGACTTTGCTTCAAATTCAATATGGCCGCCGCTCCGACATGTCAAATCGATTTTCTTTTGCCACCTATGCAATATGGGTATCAAATGAAAGGGCTTTAATAGTAGAACACGATGCAGTGAGTGACGTTGTTTCAAACTCAATATGGCCGCCGCTTCAAAATGGCCGACCGCTTTCCTTTCACCACCTATGCAATATGGGTATCAAATGTAAGGGTTTTATTAGTAGAACACGATACAGTGAGTGACATTGCTTCAAACTCAATATGGCCGCCGCTCCGAAATGTCAAATCGCTTTTCCTTCTCCACCTATGTAATATGGGTATCAAATGTAAGGATTTTAAGTGTAGAATACGGTACAGTGAGTGACATTGCTTCAAACTCAATATGGCCGCCGCTCCAAAATGTCAAATCGCTTTTCCTTCTCCACCTATGTAATATGGGTATCAAATGTAAGGATTTTATGTGTAGAATACGATTCAGTAAGTGACGTTTCTCCAAATTCAATATGGCCGCCGCTCCGAAATGACAGACCGATTTTCCTTCTCCACCTGTGTAATATGGGTATCAAATGTAAGGATTTTATTAATAGAACACGATACAGTGAGTGATATTGCTTCAAACTCAATATGGCCGCCGCTCCGAAATGTCAAATCGCTTTTCCTTCTCCACCTATGTAATATGGGTACCAAATGTAAGGATTTTAAGTGTAGAATACGATTCAGTAAGTGACGTTTCTCCAAATTCAATATGGCCGCCGCTCCGAAATGACAGACCGATTTTCCTTCTCCACCTGTGTAATATGGGTATCAAATGTAAGGATTTTATTAGTAGAACACGATACAGTGAGTGATATTGCTTCAAACTCAATATGGCCGCCGCTCCGAAATGTCAAATCGCTTTTCCTTCTCCACCTATGTAATATGGGTATCAAATGTAAGGATTTTAAGTGTAGAATACGATTCAGTAAGTGACGTTTCTCCAAATTCAATATGGCCGCCGCTCCAAAATGGCGGATCGCTTTTCTTTTGCCACCTATGTAATATGGGTATCAAATGTAAGGATTTTATTAGTAGAACACGATACAGTGAGTGATATTGCTTCAAACTCAATATGGCCGCCGCTCCAAAATGTCAAATCGCTTTTCCTTCTCCACCTATGTAATATGGGTATCAAATGTAAGGATTTTAAGTGTAGAATACGATTCAGTAAGTGACGTTTCTCCAAATTCAATATGGCCGCCGCTCCGAAATGACAGACCGATTTTCCTTCTCCACCTGTGTAATATGGGTATCAAATGTAGAGATTTTATTAATAGAACACGATACAGTGAGTGATATTGCTTCAAACTCAATATGGCCGCCGCTCCGAAATGTCAAATCGCTTTTACTTCTCCACCTATGTAATATGGGTATCAAATGTAAGGATTTTAAGTGTAGAATACGATTCAGTAAGTGACGTTTCTCCAAATTCAATATGGCCGCCGCTCCAAAATGGCGGATCGCTTTTCTTTTGCCACCTATGTAATATGGGTATCAAATGTAAGGATTTTATTAGTAGAACACGATACAGTGAGTGATATTGCTTCAAACTCAATATGGCCGCCGCTCCGAAATGTCAAATCGCTTTTCCTTCTCCACCTATGTAATATGGGTATCAAATGTAAGGATTTTCAGAGTAGAACGTAACCTTTTCATTTTTTTTAATAATCGAACACCATTTTTTATGTAATTTAAAAAAAAGAAATTTTTTTTGCACCGACTCGCAACTGAAAACCTTTTGCTTAGAAAAACATTAAGTGGACCATTCCACCGCGGGGTGCTTGCTCCCCGCGGCACACACGCGACATCGACATCGCTTCGAAATAAAAGAGCGTATAAAGTACAACATAACCTTTCCAGCTTTTTGATCAATCGAACACCTTTTTTAGGCAAATTTTAAATTGACCTCAAAAAAGATAAATTTTTGCACCAAATCGCAACTGAAAACTTTTTTTTTATTACAAAAGCGATGTGAGCACTACACCACCGCGAGGTGCGTGCACCTCGCGGCATACGCGCGTCCACATGACAATTCAATGTTGCCGGCGCATGGAAATGACAGATCGCTTTTTTTTGCCACCCACCGAATATGGGTATCAAATGAATGGACTTTGAGTGTAAAATACGATACAGTCACTGACATTGCTTCAAATTCAATACGGCCGCCGCCCCTAATTGGCCGATCCCTTTTCTTTTGCCACCCACGTTATATGGGTATCAAATGAAAGAGCATTCAGAGTAGATCGTATCCTTTCCAGTTTTTTGAATATTCGAACACCTTTTTTAGGCAAATTTTTAAACTTCAGCAAAAAAAGACACATTTTTGCACCGACTCGCAACCGATTACCTTTTGATTACAAAAGCTAAAGTGGGGGGTCCACCACCGCGGGGTGCGCGCACCCCGCGGCACACACGCGACATCTAGTCTATATTATATAAAGCTGGATTACCACTCACTGACTCACTGACTGACTGACTGATCAGGGGTATTTTTGGGACATTTGCGATTACTTTTGGGTGTTGGGATGTTAGAGTGAGATGGACTACTGATTAAAAGACACAGGATTCGATATTTGAAATTTGAAAAATCCAAGATGGCCGCCACCGCGAAATGTCAACTTTTCCAAAATGGCTCCGAGCGTGCTGGTTTTTTGGATGGTTCTTGATCGTCTCGCTCCCGGGGATGAGGTGCAACTGTCAAAATAAGAAAAAACAAAATGGCCGCGCCGCCATCTTGTACTGAAAAACCCGTTTCGCCCCGTGTTTGCGACCGAAGACGCGCGTGATTTCCGGGATTTCGGCTGATTTTTTGGATGATTTCCCTTAAATGCGTCCTCGAGTTCCCGAATATGGTAGCCGATTGGCGAAAAACAAAATGGCGGCGGCGCCGGCGGCCATCTTGAAACGCTCAAATTTTTGACATTTTCGAACCGCATTTTCGCCAAGATGGCGGTTTCGGAGTGGGATGAAATGTTCCAGGTGGGGTTAGAACTCGGCGCAAAGTGTTGCCAGGTGTGAAAAATTTTCTACCGTTTTTGGTAGTTTTTCCTCTGGAGGCCCGAATAGTCGAAAATCGAAATAACGACTTTTTGCGATTTTCAACCCCATGCGCCTATAGAGGGTCGGGGCCTCTATGACTTTCTGGTATTTTTATTTTCCGCAACTGGCAACACTGGCCGCCAAGGAGGTTTGAATTTTTTCGTAGACCCGAATTGACCCGAATTGATCTCCCCGTTGCAGATGTGCTGGACATGTGGGGTAAACGTCATCCTGCTCCGTATATGATGTAGTTACCGGGAAAAATCCGAAACTTTGACATTTCAAGATGGCGGCTCCGCTGGCGGCCATTTTGTTAAGGGTTGCAATTTCGAAGGCATTAATTCGCGATTTTGACGCGGTTGCCGGCGTTTTTCTTCTGACAACACGGGGTGGTCTGTCGTAGTGCTCGCCGAGGGAAATCTAATAGTGGGGTAATTTTCCCCGATTTTGGGGTAATTTCTCCGTTTTAGGGGAAAACGTAAATTTCGACTTTTTCATTTTTTTTTGATATAGCGGTGTGGAACAGTCGTCGCTGATCATTTCTACCAACATTTGGAGCTGGTGCTATGGCAACACTGGCAGGTGGGACGGTTTTTATTGTTAGCGACAACCCAAATTTGACGATTTATTGGCGGGGTTGTGTGAGGGCTAGCGGGTAGCTCGTAATGTCACTTGATAGCACATATAGTCGGCTTGACATGAAAAATTTGAAATTAAAATTTTTCAAGATGGCGGCGGCGCAGGCGGCCATTGTTTCAAAATTTGCGCTTTTTGCTATTTCAGTGCGGTTTTCGGTAGCGGCACGGTAATATGGGTATCAAATTTAAGGATTTTAAGTGTAGAATACGATACAGTTAGTGACGTTGCTTCAAATTCAATATGGCCGCCGCTCCGACATGTCAAATCGATTTTCTTTTGCCACCTATGCAATATGGGTATCAAATGAAAGGGCTTTAATAGTAGAACACGATGCAGTGAGTGACATTGTTTCAAACTCAATATGGCCGCCGCTTCAAAATGGCCGACCGCTTTCCTTTCACCACCTATGCAATATGGGTATCAAATGTAAGGGTTTTATTAGTAGAACACGATACAGTGAGTGACATTGCTTCAAACTCAATATGGCCGCCGCTGCGAAATGTCAAATCGCTTTTCCTTCTCCACCTATGTATTATGGGTATCAAATGTAAGTGTTTTATTAGTAGAACACGATACAGTGAGTAAAATTGCTTCAAACTCAATATGGCCGCCGCTTCGAAATGTCAAATCGCTTTTCCTTCTCCACTTATGTAATATGGGTATCAAATGTAAGGATTTTAAGTGTAGAACACGGTACAGTAAGTGACGTTACACCAAATTGAATATGGCCGCCGCTCCAAAATGTCAAATCGATTTTCTTTTGCCACCTATGCAATATGGGTATCAAATGTAAGGGTTTTATTAGTAGAACACGATACAGTGAGTGATATTGCTTCAAACTCAATATGGCCGCCGCTCCGAAATGTCAAATCACTTTTCTTTCGCCACCTATGTAATATGGGTATCAAATGTATGGATTTCAATTGTAGAATACGATTCAGTAAGTGACGCGTTCCAAATTCAATATGGCCGCCGCTCCGAAATGTCAAATCGATTTTCTTTTGCCACCTATGCAATATGGGTATCAAATGATAGGGCTTTAATAGTAGAACACGATACAGTGAGTGACATTGCTTCAAACTCAATATGGCCGCCGCTTCAAAATGGCTGACCGCTTTCCTTTTACCACCTATGCAATATGGGTATCAATTGTAAGGATTTTAAGTGTAGAATACGATTCAGTAAGTGACGTTTCTCCAAATTCAATATGGCCGCCGCTCCGAAATGACAGACCGATTTTCCTTCTCCACCTATGTAATATGGGTATCAAATCTGAAAACTTTTTTTATTACAAAAGCGATGTGAGGACCACACCACCGCGAGGTGCGTGCACCTCGCGGCACACACGCGTCCACATGATGATTCAGTGTTGCCACCGCTCCGAAATGACAGATCGATTTTCTTTTGCCACCCACGCAATATAGATATCAAAAAAATGGACTTTGAGTGTAAAAAACGACACAGTCAATGACATTACTCCAAATTCAATATGGCCGTCGCTCCGAATTGGCCGATCGATTTTCTTTTGCCACCCACGTAATATGGGTATCAAATGAAAGAGCATTCAGAGAAAAACGTATCCTTTCCAGTTTTTTGAATATTCGAACACCTTTTTTAGGCAAATTTTATAACTTCGACAAAAAACAATACATTTTTGCACCTACTCGCAACCGATAACCTTTTGATTACAAAAGCTAAAGTGGGGGGTCCACCACCGCGGGGTGCGCGCACCCCGCGGCACACACGCGACATCTAGTACACAATATAAAGACGGTTCACATCAATATGTTCTAGACTTAATTAGTCGATCATGTGACTAAACTAAAGCTATTTCGGATTAATCGACAAAACTTGCCGGAGGGAGATTCTGTACCAGCCTCCGTAGCATGAACTTTATCTATCGTGTTTCGGTGAAACACGATATGATAAAGGGATAAATCGATATGAACTGTCAAAATTTCAAGGTAGCCATTATATCTAAAATATAGACAACATAGATATAATGGCTACCTTGAAATTTTATCGACATTAATATATTAACAATGCCCAAAAAACAATATCAATATCCAAAACACACACAAAACTTCAAGATAACTCAAAAATCTAACTTTTTTTAACAGTTTATATCGATATATTCTTTTATCATGTCGTGTTTCCACAGAACACAGCACACCTCTTTATGTGTTTTGTGGTGTTTCGGTGGTCATGCTACGGGAGCAGAGTCAGTATTTCTGCCGCCAAACAGCGATGCTTGCGTTGCTGTGTTTTGCGTTTTGAAGGCTAAGTCAGGCAGTGAAATTACTTTGGAGGAGTGGGTTGGGCGCCGGCGAGGCAGCCTCACCTACCGGATGGTGCAGATGATGACCGGGCACGGGTGCTTCGGACATTATCTGCATCATGTCGCACGGAGGGAGCAGACGCCGCAGTGTCACCATTGCGGCGCTCCCGACGACACTGCCGGGCACACCCTCTCGGAGTGCCCGGCCTGGCGACCCCAGCGCGATGCATTAGCCCTCAATTCCCTTGTCGAATACCTTAAAGACTGTATTTTATCTCTTGTAAAAAAAAAAAAAAAGGCAGTGAAATTACTGGGTACCATGAAGTTATAGGTTCAGTGGCGTAGCAAGCATGGGTGGCACCCAGGATGGAAATTGTGGTGTCACCCCAAGATCGAAAACGGTTAAAATAATAACAGTTCGATATTACATAAAGCACAATTTATTAATTGAAATACAACTGAGTGTCGTATATTCAAGCATATACAAACGTATACATATATGCTGAAAATCTGTGATTATAAAATTTATATTCTGTGTGGCCTCGTGTTCTGTTAAAAATTTTAACTGTCGGGTGTCACCCCCAGACGGGTGACACTCGGGGCGGACCGCCTCCACAGCTCCTTTTAGCTACGCCACTGCGTACGTTGGCATCCTTGTAGGAGTTGTAGATTTGCAATTCTTGCAGGCACCACATGAACGCTGGGGAGCGTTTGTTTGCAAAATTTAGATTTTGCAAAGAGACTTGCTTGTTGGCTAACTTCCTCATCATCACAGCTCATATACGTCCCCACAGAGGGGCTCGACCCTACCCTATGTTAGGGTGATTAGGCCTTAGCCAACCACGCTGGCCCATTGGAGATTGGTCGACTTCACTTACGCCTTTGAATTTCTTCGCAGCTGTATGCAGGTTGCCTCACGATGTTTTCCTTAGAGCGTTGGACAAATGTACATATGAAATTTGAAAAACAAAAACACATCGGTATATGGTAATGGCAGTCTCGAACCCCGGACCTCCCGATTGGAAGGCAAGTGCCGAGTCCTCAGCGTCACCGACGCCATAAATGTCTTGGATAAATTGATCGAAGTTACCAGAGTTATTTATTTATTTATCGCTACTTTAATATTATAGTTCAGTGGGATCGCGGACACATAGGTATACCACAGTCTTACAGCTGAAATTAGTGGAATACGGGCCTTAAGGCAGAAACAAACTATTGTATCGTGTTGTGTTGTTGTGGCGCGTCAGAAGTGTATCGGTTTCATTTAATATGGCTAGAAACACATTATTACAGTGTGTTGTGTAAGTTACAGCCGAATCGGAACTAAACCGTTGCGTTCGACCAATCAGAACGCCTCATTATCACGTCATCGAACAGTTGAAAGTCAATATATGCGCTCCGATTGGTCGATCGCAACGTTTTACTAGTTTCGATTCGGCTGTAACTTATTAGTAGAATTGGGCGTCTGATACGCTTCTGACGCGTCACAACACAACACGACACAATAGTTTGTTTCTGCCTTTAATGAGCTACACTCTATATTTACAAACAAAGTATGTGTACTTGTGTAATAAAAATAAGTGCGGTAACAAAGTATGACAGTAATAAAAAGTGTGGTAAAATTTTGTGGTCGGCGTACCCTGACCGCTGTATAGTGATTGAAGGGATAGAAGTGGAGGTTGACGAAGCCTCCATGCTACAGAAATCCAACTAAGTAGGTAGTATACAAAATCCGTGAAATACAACAGGGCACATAGAATCAATGTATTGTGAGAGTTTTAATTTTTATTTTCGTCCCGAGTTCAAACGTTTGGCATTTAAAAAAGGTTTTCCATCACTGTTTTTATTTTATAATTTGCCTGGAGTTTCATCCCGCGTAAGGGTATCGACTTTGTGCTTTTTTAATTAAGTCGAAACGGATTTCGAGGGAGCAACTAGTGAATACATAAACCTTTTAGAACAATTAGCCCACGGAGATTGTCAATTTAACTGATTACGGAACATTTCGATCCTTCGCATGTTTCATCGATAATTGGCGTTAATCGGAAGTGACTCGCGTCGGGTGCTCACGTGCGCGGTTAGAGAATTTTGCGCACCGCATCCAGGACGCGCCGGAAGCGAGCGCAGTTTCCACTGGCTGGCGCAATCGACGGAACCCGCTCACCGCCCGGTGTGTAATCGATTCTGAGAGGTTACTCTTAAGCGATTATTGAGTAATCCTATCACATAAATCATTTTTAAGGACCTCTACTTCTCCTTCTTCTGTATTTATAAAAGACTTACGTGATTGACTGAGGTATTAACATAGAGCCTATACTAACTGGAGCTATGAGCATGAAATTCGGTTCAGGTTCTACTTGGGCTTTATGATGGCACCCACTTAGTGAGGATTTTTCAAAATTCCCACAGGGAGCTGAGAAATTCCCATCCAAAAAATTAGGATAAACTAACGAAACAAAATGAACTAAATTTGACTGGCGTAAAATTTTCCTGCCAAATTTGCTACATATACTTTAGTGTCGCATATCAAAGGAAAATTCCTGCGAAAAATCAAATATTTTTTTAATTATCTTTACTGCGGTAAGCCGGTAAGGCAAAATAATCGTTTACTCGTGTTAATTTTTTTATGGATTTGTTGAAAGTTCTCATTTTATTGCACATAATCAACATAAAATATAACTTTTTAATTCCTCATCAATTTACGCGAAGTCTGTAAAATGTCTTAATTGGATGTTGAAATGTAGCTATTATTAACAGCGAGTTAAGTCTACTTTGGTTTCATAAAGTAAAGAGAAATCTATATAAAGTTGATATTTCGTCCGGGTTGCATAAGTCCTCGGCGGGCTTATTAGCTTTATTTGATGAAAATCTGTTCAGCTTTTCAAAAGTTACTGACCAGAAATATTTCCTCAGTCAGCAGGGCGCACTGCGTCCAGGAAAAGGTGCCGTGAGATTATTTGCCTAGCGGTTCCCCGACGCAATGGATAAAATAAAGCCTAGAATTATTTCCTATTTCTCAAAGGGAGTATGTATATATTGGGGGTTGGTTTTTGTTTTTAAATTTAGCCAGATCATCGTAATAGATCACCGTTTTTGTGACGTATAGTGATTTGTACCATTATGGTGATACGTAATCGTACAGACTACACGCGTATGAAGTCGCAAGCAAAATCTAGTAATACTGTAAAAGCCAAAAAGTTATGACGCGGACTACTTTTAGTTCTGAGTTTTAATGAGTTCCCTGGGGATCGCGTGCTATAACTCAATTCCACTTAGATAAATCACTAAAACTTTTACGGGATTAAAACGCGTTTGGTACCTTATTTTGGCTCCGACGTTTCGACCAGGTTTCACCGGCCGTGGTCACGGGCTGACTGTAGCAGCGATGTTACGCCTCAGTGTCCGATGAAGAATCTTCCTCCACCGTCACACTATTTAACATCACACTTAGATAAGTCGCGGGCAAAAGCTACTATGTAAAATTTATTCCCAGTCAATCGGCACAGTAGTGTCCCTTTAATTATGTATTCGATAATTTTATACATAGCCTTACATAGGTGTAGCAATTGGCAGAGTTCACGTCAATTAATGTATAATGGATGCGTATATATTATGAATTGGAACAATACAAATCTCGACGCCTTAAAGGTGCTTAGATATGTATCTCAGTACGCCGTCAAATGATGGTTCACTTCCAAAAATAATTACAAAGCATGCAGTTCAATTTAAAGTTTAAGTATTCCTAGCAACACGCTTCCATGTTGTACAAGTTTTCAGTATTAAGAAAGTTTTATATAGTTACAACTTGGTCTTAATCAAGTTGTAACCATGAAGCTGTCAAGGACTTTACTTTGTTACACACTAAGCTGCAAGCATGCATTTCTTTAATAATCCTGCTTTCCAGCTTTCCGCCCGCAACTTTGCTCGCGTTATTTTTGTTTTCCCATTGGAATTTTGTATTTTCCTGCAGGAAAAATAATTTTGTAGCCTATTGTATAATAGATTTACTTTACGCATCTTCGCCTGCGTTGTTTTTCTTTTCCCGTGGGAATTTTATATTTTCCCGTAGGAAAAATAATTTTGTAGCCTATGCTACTCAGGAATAATGTAGCATTCTAATGGTGAAAGAATTTTTTAAATCGGTGCTGTAGTTTCGGAGCATATTTAATACAAACATACAAATCTAAGTATAAATATAAGTATAGATAAACGTACGTTTTGTTGTCGATCCTTCACATTACAGACGGGATCAAGAAAATAAAGTTATGTTTGAAATGCGATAAGCAAATGAGTAACTTTCTGTAGTATTTAATATAAAAATTAAGTCATTTCGTTAAGTTTTAGTTTCTTTATTATTTCCGGAAATTGACTATTTTAGGTTTTCTAGTTTTTTTAAGTTGTAGAGTTCTTGCGAAAAGAAAGCTGTTTTGATCACAAGTGAACACAGCAAATCCCTTTTCCTCTATTTAAAGTAGGTAAACTTGTGTTCAAAAATATAGGGAATTGTGAATTGAGATGCTCATAATTATATCTGCACTAATTTATATAGTGCAGTATTTTTTAATATTTTTATATTATTTTTTATAAAATAATGGATATGTACAGAAGCGTCTCTTAAATTATTAGGGAGACTCTGTACCAGGGTTGTTTGCTTCGGTACTTCCGTCTTACCTGTTTCTGCCACAAAGCAGCAGTGCTTGCATTGCTGTGTTCCGGTTTGAAGGGTAAGATATGGCACTGAAATTACTGGGTACTGTGACTTTACATTTGATGTCACAAGTTGACAACGTACACTGTGGTTCTTGTGGGGGTTGCAGTTTTGCTGCGAATCTCACAAAAGCCACATGTATTATAAGTGGTAACTTACCAGCAGATGGGCAGTTTGCTTGTTTGCCAACTTTTTGCAAAAAAAAAAATCGTGTTACCCAATATAACAATGTTAAAAGTATTGTTGGGTGAATTTCAACAAATGCCATTTTTTTATCATATCGCTGAACTTTTTCATTTATATTTTTTTTGTTTATTTTTCAGGTTTGATGTAATCTTTAGGATATTAAATATCTCCAAATTTAACATCATCAACGTATCATTTAAGACTAAGGAGTAAATTTAGTTTGAATTCTGGTTTCCACCGATGTGACAAACCGGCACCGATTATTTTTTCTGTACACCGATATGATAAGTTTATCCACCGAAATGATAAGTTTATCCACCGAAATGATATACATATCCAGCGATATGATAATTTATCCACCTTTGAACATCAAAAAGGAAATAGTTAGTAGGTGACTTAGAACTGAAGACCTGGACTGAGGGTCTTATGTAAGTAGATCACATCCAACGAGAACTGAGTTCTTAGAAAACCAAATAAAAAATATTTTTTGAAATTATATTCCTATTTTATTATATTTACTTTCTTCTTTTATTATAAGTATTTACTATAGGTACTTAGAATTAAACGTGTGGAAGTAACAGCAGTGGGAACATATAAGGCTGATAATGATGATGATAAATGTTTTCTTTTTATTTATTTATTATTTTGTTATTTATTATTATGTACTTGATATTTTTTAACTAATGCTCCACCTCACCATCATCATCCTAAAGACGTATATTACCGAATATAGACCTCCCCTAATGATACATTTATACATCTACTACTTACCCAGTGGTATCGTGATCATGATTTTGGCAGTCTATGTAGGTAAGTATGTATACAATGTATGTATGTATTAATGTTTGTATGTATGTTTATATGTGCCATTGTTTCTTTGTATACTTAACGAAATGACACGGGATCCACCGATATGATAAAACGACTCACCGAGATGATAAAATGAGCTACCGATGTGATTAAGCCATCCACCGATGTGACAAAACTATGCGTTGATCATGAATCAAAACACCGATATTAGATATAAGACACCGATTGATTTCTTCTTATCATTTCGGTGTAAATTATCACATCGGTGGTAATAAAGACCACCGATTACAGCGATATGAGAACAGCGACATGAGTAATAACACACTTTTTAGAAAATTAGAAAAAATGCATAATATCTAGGATAAATTCAATAACAGTCAATGAAGCTAATTCACTAATTACCTTTGTTAGAACCAAACAACAATAATAAAACTACTCATTACACTAAAAAAATGCAATCACCGATAATATAAAATAATTGTCCGGGAGCCATCCGGGAGCAACTAAAATGGCGTACCTTACGTTATTGGCGGGAATATGCAGCGATTTGACACACGTCCGTCTTGACTGAGCACAAGCACACTTACCGAGCCAAATAAAATTGGGGTGGGGACGCTGTCGGACTCGTCAGGTTTAAATTACTTTTGTCCAGCGATATGAGAACATTTTACAGGACAAGTACGTTTGTGCCTCTCAGTAATAATAATCTTTTATTATGTAATAAAATATGATATATATTAATAATAAACCTAATATTCTATGAAATAGAATAAGTTATATACTTAACTTACTTATTTTTAATAGTATATAAGCTTTTTTGTTTGTAAAAAAAGTAGAGGGACAGCACCGATTTGAGAAAAATAGAGGTTTATGTATTTATTTCTACCTTTATATATAGTCCTAGGCAAATTATATTTTTGCCACAACCCAATAACTACCTATTGAATACTAAAAAAAATAATTCAGAACAATATTCCTTTTTTCAAATACTAATTTCACCAAGACAAAAAAAAAGTCATTTGGGAAATTCACCCTGTTGTGTTCCGACAATTAGAGGTAAGATAGCCAGTTCCTCAGTTGTTAAGGCGCATAGTGCTCCCAATGACCTTGCATCGATCGTCCCGCACTGATTACATAGGAGTGAGTGAGTGAGAGCGAGGGGAATATTTAAGCAAACCTTTACGCGTAAGATGAATTATTTCAATAAAAAATTAATAAAGGCGAATAAGAAAAATCTAAAAAGACCATCCCCTAGAATATTGTTCACTTTATTTATTAAAATCAAAAGTATATGATTTAACCTAATATTTACGAAGCGATTAGGTTTACAGTTTTAAAATTGAGGCATGTTTGGGTCACATTTTAACCAAGTTTTAATTAATTTATCAAAAAATTAAGAAGACCATCCTCTAAAGAATGCGTTGAATAATAACATATCTTTTTTATAGATTTTTTTATTCAATATTTACGATGAGTATCGGTTTTTTCTGCAGTGATTTTTTATGATTGACATTACTATGCGCCTTAAGGATGCTAGGGCATGCTCGGTTCCACCTACAGCCTTATCGTCACTTACTATCAGGTGAGATGAAGGCCAAGAGCTTCCCTGCTGTGTGTAAAAAATGATGACGATGAATGATGGAAAATTAAACTATTAAAAAGTAGTATTTTCGTTCTAAGACTGTTTAAGATTTGAGGCTCATACATGTCTGCAATCCTATAAGTTCATTTTAAATCAGGATGTCAGTCAATCAGGTGTTGTTTTATTTTTGTGCGGAAAAGAAAAGATAACTACCTATATTGTATTAATAAGTACCTACTGTGTATTGAAATAATATTGTGAAACTGTTAAAATATAACTAAAATTGAGCAGTTACTTTAATTAAAGAACATTTTTAGTGTGATCGAAATCCGGGACAGGCAAGACAAATTACTGGATAGGAGATAAGATGCAAAAATCTGGTATCAGTTTTTAATCTCGCAACTCTAATTGTGACAGCCGCATTAATCCGCATCTTATGTTTCAAACATTTAATCCTGAGGAACGGTTTCGGAAAAACTGGCGTGATTGATGACGAGGAGCCGCGCTACAATTCATTATAATTTCATCTGCCTGTCATTATTCATTTGAACCATCGACCTCTACCGCACCGGCCGACATGAAAACCAAAACCACTGCATAATTACAAATCACATTCCGGTCCTCGCTAATTTGGACGTTGCGATAAAAGTGCACTTAGCGCGTAATAAACTGTTTACGTCGAGATCCGGGCTCGGTCTCGTCGGAGCGGTTGCGCCGGCGCAGGGAGCAGTGCCGGGCCGACGCGCGCGCCGACCGCCCGACCGACGCGAGTTCGCAATGACTTGTGCAATGTTTTCCGCCGTTATCCTACTGGTTGCGCTGCGCTTCGCCGCAGCCGAGATCCGTAAGTTCGGACTGTGTTCTAAATTTTTTATTTCACAATTTTGGAGACTCACATATGATATGTGTACTGTTTACCAGTTTACCAGGAGTCCATAAGGATTATAGCGTAACGCTTATTCTAGATCTTAGCCTAAACATGAAAATAACAAATCACAATGGTAATATTGTGATAATGTCTGGCTTTGCTGAATCCGATATAGATATTGGGATAGGATTTTCTGAAATGGTTAGTGAAATTACGCACTGTATCTTTGAAGCCTTTAGTTTGTAAGTGTTGCGCCAATAGCTGCCGCTCCCTATGATTTTTTATACATTCCAGCAGAACTGTTGCACATCATCTATAGACATTTTTAAGGGGTTTGTTCTTTCCACGTAGAATATTATTTCCTTAAAAGTTTACATGTGTTACCTGAATTTTTTTTCAACATAGCAATTTATTATAAAATGTCGTGTATAAAACACCATTATTGTAAACTGTTAAAATGGGATGAACTAATTATTATAGTTCCATTTAGTGGAATAGGTAAGTATTATAATTTGTCTTTTTCGCAATTTCTTCGAAAGAACTTGGGAGTATAAATTACTTAATTTAAAAAAAGTAATAAGTTCCAAAGCGAGACAAAAGATATCTCATGTTAGCGATTAGCTGTGAGAAAGGAAATAATAATTATGCAAAAAATGTTGTCGCCAAAAAGTGAACTTAGACAAATTACGGATTTCATTATGATGTTTTCATTATACTCTTAAAATGTTGCAATCTAAAATATAACTACTGAAAATTCGAAGGAAAGATTTTTTATTTACGACAAGGAAGCCTTCATATCACCTGATTACAAGTGATGAAAAGGCAGAAGATGGAAACGAGCTTCTCCTGCTCTCCTCAGCAACAGTGAAATTGCCTCTAGTTGTAGGAACATAACAATTTCACCTATCAAAATTGTAGCTAACGAGCAAACCAAGCAGAAAAACTTCTGCTCGCTTGGGGAATCTGGATGTCTTCCAGATAAAGGACTATCCAACACGAAAATAATTTTTCAGTTTGAATGAGTACTTCCTGAGATTAGCGCGTTCAACCAACCAAACAAACAAACTCTTCAGCTTTATAATATTAGTATAGATTACTATAGTAAGACTCTGTACCAAATCGTCTGTACGGGTGGTTTGAAGGGTAAGACAGGCAGTGAAATTACTGGGTACTGTGACTTTAGTGCTATCTTCTTATGGCACAAGTTGGCAATAATCATTGGCATCCTTGCAAGGGTTGTAGAGATATGAAAGTCTTCCAGGAACCGCATGTACTATAAGCTACTGCAGCCACTTACCATCAGGTGGGG
Organism: Schoenobius gigantellus; assembly: GCA_963935595.1. Taxonomy (NCBI): domain Eukaryota; kingdom Metazoa; phylum Arthropoda; class Insecta; order Lepidoptera; family Crambidae; genus Schoenobius; species Schoenobius gigantellus. Next base: position 11,668,160 of record OZ012544.1, on the reverse strand, counting down.
GGCTTGCGTTTGTTTGCAAACTTAGTTGTATAAAAAATAATATTCGAAATGTTAGTTTATTAAAACCAACTTGATGTAGCAGGCTAACTTTCCCTAGTCTAATCAGAGATCAGTGCCACGTAGTGCCCAATAAGCCCACTTCTAGGTATAGGCCTCACCTAAGGGGAGATATGAGCCATCATTACCACGCTGGCTCTATGCGGGATGGTGGGGGCAGATCCTTGTTTGTTGATTGACAATACACGCAAGAACGTGCTGATGGAGTCGTTGGGCCGGCTTTTTAACCGACTTCAAAAAAGGAGGAGGTTCTCAATTCGATGCGTATGTTTTTTTTTGTGTGTATGTTACGCGATTACGCCGCCAGTTGTGGACCGATTTTCAAAATTATTTTTGTATTCGATAGAGTATACTCCAAGGGTGGTCCCATGGTCACCAAAGTCAGGATCTGATGATGGGATCCCATGAAAATCGAGGAAAACCCTTAAATTTTAAGGTGTTTCCAACGTGTTTTGTGTGTATGTTACGCGATTACTCCGCCAGTTGTGGACCGTTTTTAAAAATTCTTTTTGTATTTGATAGAGTATACTCCTAGGGTGGTCCCAAGCTCACCAAAGTCAGGATATGATAATGAGATCCCATGAAAATCGAGGGAAACGCTAAATTAGGGTTTCTTTCACTAAAAAGATTTCATTCACTAAAAAGTTCAAAATAAAAAATATTTAAAAAAATAAAAACCGACTTCAGAAACACTGAAAAGTTAAAAATAATATAAGAATAGGTACAGACAACATCACACTTCTATATTGAAGTCGGTGCCAAATTTTAAGACTTTCTAGGAGATCATCGTTTGGCACCGACTTCAATATAGAAGTGTGATGTTGTCTGTACCTATTCTTATATTATTTTTAACTTTTCAGTGTTTTTGAAGTCGGTTTTTATTTTTTGTAAAATATTTTTTTAGGGATCCGTTCCTCCAAAGTTTAAACGGAAACCTTATAGATTTACTTCGTTGTCTGTCTTTCTGTCAATACCCCTTTTCTCAGGAACGCGTAGAGAATTCAATTTAAAATTAAATTAAATATTCGGGTGAACGGTCTCTTACAGCTGTGAAATAAAAAATCATATCTTCGCATATTTTGCGCTTTTACAAGGGAATCAAAACCTATATGTTACTTTACGTTAAGTTAAGCATGAAATTTGGTAGAAAGCAATGTCTTATAGCCCATGTAAAGAAAAAAATCTGAAAGATGGAAATATGTATTAAGGGTTTGTATTCTAACATAAGTTCGTATGTACGAAACCCACCGGTGCACAAGTCCAACTCGCACTTGGTCGTTTTCTTAAAAAGATATCTGTTATACGATACTACGAAGGCAAGTGGACGAAACCGCCTCCGTTACGCTTGCCTGTAGCTAATCCATGGATGTCGCTTACCCGCCAAACTACGTCTGCAACCCCTCCACCCCTCCAAGGGTTCGATTGGGATAGAAAGGCCTGATCGCTAATAAGCCCCCTAATAAGTAAATGGCTCAGGAATCGGAAATTCACCAGTTTTTAAACTAGTTTATTATTCCCAGACGGTTGATTATAGAGGCCAAAGCTCTCAGCTAGTTGGTTGGACTTACCTTAAGGACTGGGTAGAAATTACAGCCAAGGACTTACTTTTCAGGCAGAGGATCTATTGGGGCGGCTATATAGTCTTCTCAATGTCCACTCCGCAATCTCTTTCTGCGAGATGATACATTTGAAATAGGGGGCCGGGGACAGCCCCTATATCGTCGCGCAGATCGTTGCCTGCGTGAAGGCTCCGTTGTGTTGTGAAGTTGACCCGCTTAGAGCGAAGATGACCATTATTCGGGGCTTCTTACAATAGGCCACGGACGGCGACCGTTTAACACCGGGCTTAGTATCAAGTAGTATGATTATTCGCAGTATAGTATAGTAGCACATCAGACCCCAATAATTTTAGACCTATCTCTGTGCTACCTACTTATAGCAAAATCTTTGAAAAAATAATGTTGGAACAAATGCAAAGCTTTTTTAACAGAAATAATCTTCTACACTGTAAACAATTTGGTTTTAGAAAGGGTCGCTCAACAACTGATGCTGGTGTTGAGTTAATACAAAATATATATGAGGCCTGGGAGGACTCACATGATGCGCTGGGCGTTTTTTGTGACTTGTCCAAGGCGTTTGATTGCGTTCATCATGACACCCTGATCAGGAAATTACACTACTATGGATTTCGCGACACTGTTCTGGATTTACTCGTCTCCTATTTGACTGAGAGGATTCAGAAAGTAGACGTCAACGAGGAGAGGTCCCAGGGCGCCTCGGTTAAAATGGGAGTTCCGCAGGGTTCAATTCTTGGTCCTTTTCTATTTTTAATATATATAAATGACTTGCCTGCTTTTGTACAAGACAGGCATGAGATTGTATTATTTGCAGATGATACTTCACTTATGTTTAAAATTAAAAGACGATTGCAAATTTATGACGATGTGAATAGTTCTATCTCAAGAATAGTTTACTGGTTTAATGCGAATAACTTGTGCCTCAATGAAGGGAAAACTAAATGTATAAAATTTGTTTTACCCAATGTTAAAGAGGTTCACACCACTGTTAACATAAAGCATAAAAATGTGGACCTTGTGGATACCGTAGTATTTCTTGGTATTACTTTAGATTCAAAGCTTCAGTTGGGCCCACATATTGATAAATTGTCGAAGAGACTTAGTTCTGCAGCCTACGCTGTATGGAAAATACGTCAGCTGACTGATGTTGATACAGCAAGACTTGTATACTTTGCCTATTTTCATAGTGTGATGTCGTATGGCATTTTGCTGTGGGGAAATGCTGCCGACTTTCAGACTGTTTTTGTGCTGCAAAAAAGGGCTATTCGTGCTATTTATAACCTTAAAATAAGAGACTCTTTGAGAGAAAAATTTAAAGAAATTGGTATTATGACCGTCGCGTCGCAATATATTTACGAGAATATAGTATATGTTCATAAAAATATACATTCGTTTTGTAAAAACAGTGATATTCATTCAGTAAATACTAGGCAAAAGAATATGTTAGCGTTACCAAATACTAGGCTTAAAAAAATTAATAATTCTTTCAAAGGCCTTTGTGTACGTTTCTACAATAAAATCCCAAATAATATTAAAGCACTTAACTTGAATAAATTTAAAGTCGCTATCAAGGGCGCACTTATGAAAAAAGCATATTATAAAGAGTCTGATTATATTAGGTTGGGGAAAAAGTCTTTTCGCATTATAGTATGTATAAACTTGTAATAAAATCTCTTTGGCTATACTATTTGTATCTGGCTGGTTTTGGTATCATTGAAAGTTTAAATTTTAAAGAACATAATTCCAAATTCAAATTAGGAAAATGTGTGATTTTCATTTGTTTTTCGTACCGCCAAGATGAGTGAATCTAATGAAGAAATTCGATACATTTTAAAATTTTACTACAAAAAAGGTAAAAATGCAACGCAAGCCGCGAAAAAATTTTGCGATGTTTATGGACCTAGTGCAGTGTCTGTGAGAGTAGCACAAATTTGGTTTAAGCGTTTTCAATCCGGAAATTCTGATGTCAAAGATGCACGTCGCTCTGGTCGCCCTATTACAGATAAAATGGATGCCATTTTTGAAAAAGTGGAGCAAGATCGGCATGTCAGTAGTTACGACGTAGCTGAAGAACTGGGAATTGACCACAAAACAGTTTTGGCGCATTTGAAAAAACTGGGTACACAAAAAAGCTCGACATTTGGGTACCTCACGAGCTCACTGAAAGAAACCTAATGAACCGTGTACTCATTTGTGATTCTTTATTACGACGTAATGAAACCGAACCATTTTTGAAGAAGCTGATAACTGGTGATGAAAAGTGGATCACGTACGACAAGAACGTGCGAAAAAGGTCGTGGTCAAAGGCCGGTCAGGCTTCACAGACTGTGGCGAAACCCGGGTTAACTCGCAACAAGGTGATGCTGTGTGTGTGGTGGGATTGGAAGGGCATTATTCATTATGAGCTGTTACCACCAGGCAGGACCATCGATTCTGAACTCTACTGCGAACAACTGATGAGATTAAAGTAAGAAGTTGAGAGAAAGCGGCCGGAATTAATCAACAGAAGGGGTGTGGTTTTTCATCATGACAACGCTAGACCTCACACATCTTTAGCCACTCAGCAAAAATTAAGAGAGTTTGGCTGGGAGGTGTTAATGCATCCGCCGTATAGTCCTGACCTTGCACCTTCAGATTTCCACCTGTTTCGGTCTCTTCAGAATTCTTTAGGCAGTGTCAGGTTAACATCACGAGAGGACTGCCAAAACCACTTGTCGCGGTATTTTGACCAGAAGTCCCAAAATTTCTATAGCAATGGGATCATGTCCCTACCTACAAGATGGCAAAAAGTTATCGAACAAAATGGTACCTACATACTTTAGTTAAATGTAAATAAACTATATTAAAAAATGTTTTGAATTTTCTTAAAAAATGCGAAGAAACATTTTCCCCAACCTATTATGATAGATAAAACTGCTTGGGATTGACAAAAAATGTGATAATTGACATTTAAAGGGTGTTAACACTTTGTGATAGTGGGATAAACTTCATTCGAGTAACTGTTCCACTCACACCGACAGGCATTTCTATATAATTAAAAAAAATGTTTGTGAAATATAATATTGTAATGTTGGCATTTTAAAAGAGGAGACAAAAAAAAATACCAGACCTTCCGAGTTTCTTGCCTGTTCTTCTTGAGAAGGCTCTCCCAATTTCCGAACAGGTGTAGAGTCAATTTTTTTTTTTCATTTGACTTGTATTTGCACACATCTTAATAATGGTTGGGGTGTGTGTACATACAAGGATTAAATAATTTAGTTAATTAGATTCTTGGTTGAAGATTTTTATGTTTTTATTTTGACGTCAATAAGTGCCTGTAAAGGTCTATATTGAATAAAGATTTTTGAGTTTGAGTTTGAGTTATTCAGCACCTGGGAGGTATGAAAATAGTCACAAGTGGTTGTAGTAAATACTTGATATACCCAGAACAGTTATAAAATTAGTATAATTTGAGTAACTTATTAACAATTAATTAAACGCCACATTACACTTAGACTCAAAATGTTCTCGTTTATCCGCACTATCAATAAAGCATTAACCGAAATTATATTTACAATCGATAAACCTGGTTTTTAATTGGTTGTTTAATTTTAACGTTTGTTCACATTAAATGTTATTTAATTTGTGATTGACGCGTTTTACCGTTATACTGCTTATTATTATCTACAGGAGCAGTTTTCGAACGTAAGTTTTCAGTTATTATGAGATTTATGATATAGGTTTTATAATAGTGATGAGGCAGACTTAGTGTCTGCCAGATAGAGATAATTTTCATAGCATTGCATGGATTCACCGTGTAGGTGCCGGGCATCGCGTGAAAGGAGTGCGAAGCAGCGTCTGGGACTTGCGACCCAGGTGTAGGTTTAGAGAGCCTCTTGTTAATATGCATGCATTAGCACTCACCTTCACTACCCTCACTCCTTCCTCTGTCTAACCATATCTGGTAGATCCTACAAGTGCCGCATTAGGCCTCGTTTACGGAGACGCGGGGCGTTGCGCGGCGCGGCCCGCGTCGCGGCCCGCTCAGAATTCAAACATAATTATGGCGTTGTATGAGTGCGTTTACTGCGAAGCGATTTTACACGCCTTTGCTTGAAGTGGCGCGTTTTTTACGACCGAGCCCGCGGATGGCACCGCCGCGTCCGTCGGTGTTCCCGTCTCGCATCTCTATGAACAACATCGTATATTGCCATATGTTTGTGTTTACGCGTGCGATTATGAGTGCCGCTTCACGTGCCGCGCGACGCCCCGCGTCTCCATAAACGAGGTCTTAGATAGATAATAAAAAAATTCGTACACTTTCTTTTTGCTTTATCGAAACAACAAGAAACTACTGAGAGCTACGTCGCAAGTAAGTAGAAAATGTAGTTCGTCGTGCGACATTTCTTATTAATACATCTACATACATCTGTATATCTTCAATAAATCAGGTGTTAAGAAGCTTATATGAAGGTGCTACGATAACCATGTAAATACAAAACAGATAGACCGCGCCTATCTTCCTACATCGTGGTGTGTGACAGGGGGATGTATTATCAATCACCCAAGTTGTTCCCAAACGCTATAGGATATGTTTAAAATTCTAGACTGGACTGGTCATGGAATAATTGTAAGTGGGAAGTATATCTCAGGCCTAAGATTCGCCAATGATATCGTTTTTATATCAGAATCCTCGCCGGACTTACAACAGATGCTGAACGACCTGGCTGATTCTTCTGAACGCATCGGTCTCCGCATGAACTTAGATAAAACAAAAGATATGTATAGCCAACGCTAACACCGGACCCGAATGATGTCAATGGGCTCTCGCTTGAGGTTGTTTCTGAATATATATACCTTGGGCACACTGTGCAACTGGGTAGAGGCAACATAGAGCGAGAGATCAATAAAAAGATACGGCTTGGCTGCGCAGCGTTGAGCAAACTACATCGAGTCTTTTCATCGCCCATATGTCAGAATCTAAAAACTAAAGCTTATAATCAGTGCGTCCTCCTACTCCTACCTACCGTGACTTACGGTGTCGAGACGTATACGCTAACGGTGGGGCTAATCCATCAACTTAGTCGCTCAGTGAGCTTCGGAACGGGCCATGCTTGGGGTGACGTGACGATGTACTCATTGGTGTACGAAGGCTAGCGGTAACTTGTAGTTCTATTTTAAGAAATTACATATTACTATAAACTGTCATCTTTTATTAGTTTTAGACCATATCCTAAAAGTACCAGTTATGAAGTTAGTGTGTTAGCACTGTAAGTTCTATAGATTTCATATTTATGCATCATCCATAACTGTATCCCAGGTGGAAATGTGCAGCTACTTCTTGGCAATAATCTCTTATAGAATGAATGAGTAGAGCCAAATCATACAGTACTATACTCGCATACAAACTGCATTATATGCCAAATAATTTATTGTAGAAAATAAACCAATATCTGTATTAATTAAATAAACTGATGAAATATGATAAAGACTAGAATGAATGGCTCGACAACCTCAAACGATCGAGTTATTTGACACACCTGCAACCTGAATTAAGGTAGCGGTTGATGGCCCTTCACCGGGAGTCCGTTGACTCAGATTAGAGTGGCATTTTGGTACGAACTACGAACTGAAGATTTATAGGTTGGAATTCAGTGCACTTACTGCAGTGTTTACATCGATGTTATGCGTGATGACATAATGCGCCCGCGCACCGGCGTGACCTGTTCTGATCAGCGAAAGCAGGATTCATACTTGTGTCTAACATTGTTAAGCATCTGATAGATAAGTAATACATTTGTATTAATATACAATAGTTTTTCGATTGGTTATTCCTCGAACGAAATCAGCACATTTTATAGTTTTGTTGCCTTTTTACTTTTATAAACATAACCATGACACGACTTGCGATAGGTTGAGCAAAACCGGACAATATTTAAATATGGAACAAGAGTTACTTTATTAGACAGTAATATAGACGATCTACATAAAAAAGGAAATGATTTTCTTTTTATGAAATTGTTTCTATGCGCCTTCAAAAATAAAAACCTTGAATATAAACAACACGCCGGAATACGGAAAAAGTTTACTACAGTAACGCACAAAAATAAAAAGATCAAGCTGTTCTTGATATTTAATATTTTGGAGTGTGCTTAACTATACTATCTATCTATACTAATATTACAAAGCTGAAGAGTTTGTTTATTTGTTTGGCTGAACGCGCTAATCTCAGGAACTACTGATTCAAATTTTAAAAAATCTTTTCGTGTTGGATAGTCCATTTATCGGGGAAGGCTATAGGCTATATAACATCACGCTACGACTAAAAGGAGCTGAGCATCAATGGAAAATGTTGCAAAAACGGGAAAAAATTATTATGGCGAAACGTAGTTCGCGGGCACAGCTAGTTATTTATATAATACTGCGTGACTTACACAGTTCTCCTTTGTTTTTAGCTCCATACATCAAAGTTTGTCAACGAGATGATCCGGAAGTGGACAAATGCATCATGAATTCAGTCGAGGAGCTACGACCTAAGATGATAAATGTAAGTGGCTACGTATCCATTTCTTCAAAGCTTATAACAATTCATTATACAATAAAGTAATACGAGTTGCTTTATTGTCTAATGAATTGCGTAATGCATAGTTTTTAACTTTTTACAGCTCGTTCGGTGACGTGTTAATACATATGCCAACGCTACCTTTCATCCCGTGGGAATGGGAGATAAGCACAAACATACCGTAAAGATCGAAATCTCGGAACAAAATCCTACACCAACCATTCTGGCCAGCGTAACGTAGGCCAATTTTTTTATTCATAGTTACATTATTGATACTTATTAACATGAAAAAAAATAAAGAAAAGTTTATCTGTCGCCGTTAAACGGTCATTTGTAACGGCAGCGGTCGCGCGTAACCTATAAGACCTATGGGGATATATCAGAGAAATAAAACAATTACTAATCAATATTATTTATTTTCTATAATTAGGAATACTAGTCGTTTTGTGGGATATTAATTTGTCGAAAACCAGAAACAACTTTAGGTATAAACTAAATTATCAAATCAAAAAATACAACATAACTTTTCTTTGAATAAAAAACCCAAACTAAAACAATTGCGCTCCGTGCAGTAAGGGGGGCGCGGGGAGTAAGGGTAAACTGTTTATTTGGCAGGTAGTGAAACCATGACAAGCTTAGTACAAGATATGCATGCGCTGTGAATTATTATTATTATCAGCGAAAATGTATTGAATGCAGTCGAAACGACGTCGCGCGGCTGCTTGAAGTTTAAGCGTTTGGTGCTAATTAGGTTAAAAAAATTAATAAGACTAAACAAAGGCAAATATACGCATAATTTGTTTACATCTATAAAGGTTGTTACGAATCCTCCTCGTTTTCAATTTTCTATATATACACGGATTTGGTTACAAGCGATAGGTAATACCTACTGTCTTTTATTTGCACGAGTACTACACATTTAAATAAAACTACATGGTTCGAATTTACTCGGGTATATTTTACTTTGAAACAATTTTCATTATTTAGCGCGACGTTTCAAACGCTTTGCAGCATTCGTGGTAAATCGCGCGTAATCTATACTTATACTAATCTATCTATCTAAAATATATAAAGCTGGATTCTATATTATAAAGCTGAAAAGTTTGTTTGATTGTTTGTTTGTTTGTTTGTTTGGTTGAACGCGCTAATCTCTGGAACTACTGGTCCGAATTGAAAAATTATTTTTGTGTTGGATAGTTCATTTATCAAGGAAGGCTTTAGGCTATGTAATATCACGCTACGACCAATAGGAGAGGAGAATCAATGAAAAATGTTGCTAAAACGGAAAAAATATAGAAGATATAACTAAAAACGCGTTGAAGTCTTTTATAAGGCGAAGTGTAATTCGCGGGCACAGCTAGTACGCGAGTAAATCCGAAGTGTGGTTTTAGCGATAGGTATTTGACATTAGCTCCATACAAAATAAGTCACAATTATATCTCCAGTAAACAATCCACAGATAGATAGGATATTTAATCCGGTCGTTAGGAGAGACCTGACGCCTTAGAGTTATATGGATGAAGAGTTGATGGCGGTGGATAACCCAATAAGTAATAATATCCCGGGATTACAATGTTTTTGAGAGCTGTTTAGATTAAAAAGTAATGAACAAAGATTGAAAAGCTTTATTTGGACGCACACACACATACACTCGTATTTATAACCGAACTCCTCCGAAACGGCATGACCGATTTTTATGATTTTTTTTTGTGTAAGTATATTCGGTAGGACTGAGAATAGGTCGCTAACTTTTTTTATACCCCTAAGTAATAATTATAATGTATAATAATTTGTGAATGATTTTAAACATATTCTAAGCTTAGTAAGACTTATCTGGATATATACTGGAGATTTAAATTCGGTTTTTGTTTCTTAAAAATATCAAATTTTAAAATGTGATATTTAGATGGGATGAGGATAATTTTTACATACATTTCTCTTCTATTTTTTGGTTAAACTTAAAAAGTAAAAAGTAAGTGGATAGTTTTATATTTTACAATTTCTTATTTTTTTTTCTTATTCAAATTATATGTATTGCTTAGATTACAAAATTCAGTAGGTGCCTATGTTTAAATTTATTGCGTCTTGCTTGTATTTCCTCCATCTTATTCTTGTCATATATTTATTTTCATTGTCATAGTGATTTTGTGACTTTTTACCAAAGTTGGGTAATTTTATAGGCAAATTATAGAAAATAATTATGTTATTTATACATTACACTTCGATTTCACTGTTTCTTAATTCTTACTGCTGCTGCTGCTTACTGTTTCTTCTTAATTAGAATCATGTTCAATAGCGTCCTGTATCACCTTTTCAAATGACCCATTAGACTTGTTTTCTGATTCTACGATTTTTGTTTCAACCTCCGTGATAGGTTCCGGGTAGTTGTCATCATATGGTATATCTTTTTTTTCAGCGTTTTGATCAGCTTCGCTATTTTCATCTAAACCAGACTCTATTTCTCCATCAATATCCGTTTCATTTCTTATTTCTGAATCATTATAATTTTCTTTCTTGGGGTTCTCACCTTCTTCACCATCTGAAATCTTAGTATTAACTTCAATTCCGGGTTCGGGTAAGTTTACCTTTCTGTCGTCGTCTTTATTTAATATATCCTTTTCAATTTCTGCCTTTGATTCTGTGATGCTCTCAAATTCATCGATACCGTCATTTTTATTGTCTAGCCCACTACCTCCTGTAATTTTTAAACCTTCTTCTTTATTATTTTCAGCTTCTTCATCTAGTGTATCAACAATAACTTCTGTCTCAATTATCGTTTCTACTGTAGATTTAAGATTATTATTTTCTTTTAATGTTGATTCTGATGTGTCCTTAATGACATTTGAGTCAGATTGTCCCTTATGAATTAACCCAGAATCATCAAAACTATGTTTAACAGGTTCAATCGGCTCATTTTCTACATTTTTTAAGTTATTTTCTGGTTTTGTGTTTAAATTAATGTTGTCAAAGTCGTTATTATTCTCTTTTTTGACAAATATGTCAGCGTCTGCTTTGATGCTAGCTTCGAAATTATCCTCCTTCAAACCCAAACCTTCCTCTACTTCAAACGCATCAGTCAATAAATCATTCTTATTTAAAACTTTCTCTAATTCATTATTTGTCAGAATGTTTGTGTCATTATTTTCAAATTCATTAACTAATTCAGTTATACTGCTATTTTTATTTTCTGTAATGACTTCATCGTCACTTTTCAATAACATTGTATCAGGTTTATTAGTTTTTGAATTATTTTCTGCATCAGTATCTGATTGAGCTTTCGTTGCTTTTTCAACCTCAACACCATGATGTTGTATTGGCTTCGATTTTAAGTTCTGTTCATAAAAAGTCTCTTTGTTTGATTCTGCTTTTTCAGTTGACATTTCATTAATTTTGTCATCTGAATCTATTTCTATTACCGTAGTTAGTGTAAAATCATCTCCACTTTCTTTACTTTTACTTATATGGTTTATATTTTCAGGGCTTTTTTCAGTATCTGGTATTATAGTTGTATTGTTAGTTGTGGAAACAATATTACTGTTAATTGCTGGAGTAGTAGAAATATGATTTTCGTGTTTATTTTCAGTTTTTGTAGTTATACTTGTTATTGTAAAGTCATTGCTATTGTCACCACTGCTTCCCAAATGACCCTCAGCTACAATCTTTTTATGAGCATGGGTATTTTCGTTGATTGCATCTGTTACTACTTCTATATCTGCCTCATCCCCACAATATGATGCGCTGAATAATAAATTATTAGAATCCTCAATCTTTTCAACTTCTAAAATTACCGTTGTATCTTCAACTATAAATGCCTCCATTTCAGATGATTCGCTTTCGAATCGCGGATCAATGGAATCATAATTTTCTGTATCATAGCTTGTGTCGTCATATTCCTCATTTCCTTCATAGTCGTTATTCAGATTGTACTCATCAATATCTGCAACTTCATACTCATTAGAAGTAGAATCATCAGACATTCTTGTTTTATGTTCATTTTCTGGTCGACGTTCTACTAAGGTAGAAGGCAAATCACCGTGTGTGCTGTGGTGTTCATACTTCGGAGTATGATTATGTAAGTGTTGTTTGTCCTTATGATGTGGCACATGCACATTAACCAATATGGATGATATTTTATAGTCGGATCCTAGAAGAGGAACTTTGAAAGTTACCTTTGGTGGCTCGTATCGTCTATTATTTTGCTCTGGTGCTACTGAGCTTCGACGATATCTTATGTTGTGAGGTGTTGCAGCATCATGCAAACTCCTTCGGTTATTCTTGACAGCTCGGCTTTGACAGCGATGAAACTGAAAAGCAATTAATTTTATAATTAATTTATTTAATTTTTATTGAACTTAATAGAGTACAAAGTTTTTAATATTAGAAATCAATAATTCATACACCAAATGAAAGTGAAATATATGTTTGTCTATTCAAAATAAACTCAAATCAAACTAAAGGACTTTTGTACGGTCTTGATGGGTCTTGACCAATAATTCATATTTGATCTGTCATTTTTGCACGACTCAGTAATAAACTATCACATTTATACCTTATAATTATAATATTTGTACAAAAAAAAATTGTTAATGAAAAATGTAAATAATAATTACATTGTAATAATTATAAACCACTATAAATAAAATAAATAAAAATAAAATAGCTTTTGATTCCTTACAATAATATCACACATTCATATATTCATTATTATATTATATTACTTACTTATTTAATTTATGTAGGTGTCTATGTTACAAATTATAATACATTTATCTATAATTTCAATTAAATACATCATATAATTAATTCATTTTTGATTTAACATTCATATAAGTTCAATATTTGATTAAATTCATTTGGCACATTATTTGAAATTTATTATTGCAATTTAATTAATACCATTAGAATTTCCTAAGTAAATTATTTACATTATTTTGATTAAGTTAAACATTATTCACAATAAAATCATTTGACATATTATTTACCATTATTTATAACAGAATATTACGATTTGATTAATACTGTAGTAATTTATGAAATAAAATACATTCATTATTTTTGGTTAAGTTAAACATTAAGTATTTCTTTTCCATTTGTTCTTATATTTAATTATTATTATAAAATTATTGTTTGTTAAATTAGTAGATCTTGTTAGTAACTTTGTTAGATTTTGTTAGTAAAAAGTTTATTCTAAATTTTTTGTTAGTATGTTAGTAGAGTTAGTGATGTTAGTAGAGTTAGTAATGTTAATAGAGTTAGTAATTGTAAGGACCGCCAACTGCGGTAAAAGCCTCCTCCAATTCCTTCCACCTCGTTCTGTCTCTAGCAAGTCTTGTCCAAACTCTTCCCGCCATTTTTGTTATGTCATCACTCCATCTCATGTACGGTCTGCCCCTACGACGCATTTTGTTTATTGGGTACCAGTTCGTGGTTATTTTTGTCCATCTTTCGTCTTTGATTCTCTGTATGTGCCCTGCCCATCTCCATTTCAACCTAAGAACTTGCTTAGTTGCGTCCTTTGCGTTAGTTTTATCTCTTATTGCGCTATTTTTCACCTTATCTCTCCGTTTCAGACCCATGTAGCTTCTTTCTATAGCTCTCTGACAAACTCTAAGCTGTTCAAGAGATTCTTTTGTTAAAGACCACGTTTGGCATGCGTATGTAAGACACGGCATTAAGCAGATCTCCATTACCTTAGTTTTTATTTTTGTTGGTAGAGTGCTCATAAAAATTTCTTTCATTGACCAATATTTGTTCCATGTACTAATAATTCTCCGTCTAATTTCTTTTTTAGTGCAGTCTTTTATCGATATCAAGTGTCCCAGATATATGTATTCATTCACCCATTCCAAGGGTTCAGAGTCTATGGTTAAAGTTGTTTCTTTTCTATTTGTCATTATTTTTGTTTTGCTTTGGTTTACTTCAAGGCCAACTGTTTTGCTTTGCTCATTTAGTGTGTTTATCATGTATTGTAACTCAATGGGATCTTCAGAGAGCAGAACCAGATCGTCAGAAAATTTTAGGTGTGACAAGTACTGTCCATGTAGTTTCAGGCCGACTCTTTCCCAGTTCATTTCCCTAAATATTTGTTTTAGGACTGATATAAACAATTTTGGTGAAAGCGGGTCGCCTTGCCTCACGCCACGTTCGATGTCAAAAATTGGTCCGGGTGTGTCTAGCTTGATTCTTGCTTTACTTCTCTTGTATATTTCTTTGATAATATTTATGCCTATACAAAGTATTCTCTTCAACACTTCTCCGCAGAATAACTAGAGTAATCGATGAAAATCAAGCAATAGAGCAAGCGGGATTTATGAATAATCGTTCAACAGTAGATCATATATACACTTTCAAGATGATTATTGAGAAATACAAGGAATATGATATGCCACTCTACATTGCATTCATAGATTATTCTAAAGCATTCGACTCTATCTCACACAACTCAATTTGGAAAGCGCTAGCAAAACAGGGTTTGAATGCAGAATACATAAACCACTATAGGTACCGATAAATGTATTTAAATTTAAAATTCGTTTTGAGTTAATTGTCACTTTTCACTGACGTTATGGGAAATAGGTACCTATGCAATAAAGGCCCTGCAAAATGAAATCTGGGACACGGGACGTTTTTGAGTTTAAGTGAGACTAACGAACGGCGATTCATTTTTTGACTTCGAAAATTGACTTCGAAAAAGGAAGTTCTATGTTCGACTGTATGTATCTACTTTTTATGTATGTTCACCGATTACTCCGCCATTTGTGGTACGAATTTCAAAATTCTTTTTGTAATCGAAAGAGTAGTGGTCGTATTGTCTCCATGTCATGATCTGATGATAGGATCCCAGGCAAGTCGAGGAAAACCCTCAAAATTTCATAGGCACGTTTCATGTTTTTTCCGAAGATATTTAAGTATTTGCATCTGGTAGTCATCATTTTTTTGTGGGATAGGGGTCAAACAGTCAGACGTATCATCTAATGGTAAATGATTACCGACGCCCATGGACACCCCCAACTCCAGAGGAGTTACAAGTGCGTTGCCGGCCTTTAAGGTATCGCTCTTTTCTTAAAAGTTTGAAGGTTGCATCGGCCCGGAAATACCGCAGGCGATTCGTTCCAAAGTTTGACTGTGCGAGGCAGAAAATTTCGAGAGAAACGCACAGTTGTGGCCTGCCAACCATCTAAATGATGGGCATGGATTTTTTGTCGTTTGCCGTAGCTCAAATTCTAATACGCGCATGTATTAAATTTGCTTAATAGATTGAAAAAAAATTACAAATAAATAAAACCGATTTTAAGAACACCAAAAAGTCATAAATAATGTATATATTATAGTCATACATACGACATCACAGTTTTACATTGAAGTCGGTGCCAAGCAAATCACCTGGAAAGTCTTTAAAAATATGAGAACAATTAATATACACTGACCTTCAAAAGTAAGTATTACACTTTTAAAATTAAATTTTTCCCTAAACTACAAAAGATAAAGGATTCAAACAAAAACCATTTTCAGCTCATTTCGTCAGGTTTCTCGGAAGTTATAGTTTTTTATACATTAGTCTTTTTAATACTTTTTATTTTGAAAATATATTTTGCCTACTTTAAAAGTTATCGCAGTTTTAAAAGTGTGATACCTACTCACTTTTGCAGGCCAGTGTAGTTACTTCAAATTTGGCACCAACTTCAATATAAACCTGTGACGGTGTATGTATTCTTATATTTATTTATGACTTTTTGGTGTTTTGAGGTCGGTTTGTTCCGAGTAGAATCGGGAGGCCCGCGATCGATCCTGCCATATACCAATGTGTTTTTCGTTTCACAAATTTCAAAATTATGTACATTTATCTGACGCTTCTACGGTGAAGGAAAACATCGTGAAGAAACCTGTATACACCTGCGAAGTAATTCAAAGGTGTATGTGAAGTCAACCAATCCGCACTGGTCCAGCGCGGTTTGACTAAAGCCTAATCGTCCTACCATAACTGGTTAGGTTAGGCTCGTGCCCCTCGGTGGGAACGTATGTGAGCTATGATGATGATCATGAATTAAGATTTGTATAGTCATTAATTTTTTAAAGTTAGATTTGCAATGAACCGGACACGTACTCTTTCTGATGCATATTTATATTATAGACCAGCCCCATGTTTATATATTATCTATAACATTAAGAAGATGTTTTGTTGTTTTTTTTTGGAATTGTTAAATTTTTTGATCTAAGATTGTTTTGTTCGTCTGCCAGACAAATTGTGAACCAGGGAACATGAGAAACATCAATTTCGTGTTGCTATATCATTTAATTATGATTTCAGTCAAGAGACGTATACTGTTGGATATAGGACCCCCTAATAGAAGGCTTTACTTGTTTAAATGAGAGCCAAAGTGTACAAGAAAAGTACCGTTCCTAGTCCGTTTCAAGACTATCTTTTTCTATGATTCCAGTGTCATGAAACGGATATAGAGAAGAATTTTTTTAACAAAAAATAACCGATATCAAAAACACTGAAAAGTTCAAAATAATATAGGAATAGGTACAGACAACGCATCGAATTGATAACCTCCTCCTTTTTTGAAGGTTAAAAATAATATTAAAATATTTACTCTAATAAACTTCCTTCGTAAAATACGATGTTTTATTAATAGAATATTACCAATAAGTCCCTTAAGGACATTTAACGAATTCCTTAATATTAATCTAGAGCTCGTAGCAATACCGACTATGAAGTTAAACGTCCGTTTCATCCCGTGTCTATCTTTTATAAATTAAAGTACAGGTAATTACTTTTAGCTGCCCGCGTTCAGATAGGACAACTTCAAGATAATTTAGATTGAACACACTTTAACATATTAAATAGTTTTAACTTCGATAAATAATATGATATCAATGCGAACAAGACATATCCGGTTCATAAATTGCGAAACAACAAAAGAACAACGTCAAGAAAAGTGGGCTAAAACTTTATAAGATTAATATATCAGACTGATTTCAAATCACAGGAAATGGACGCAAGCATTTAATTAAAACAAAACACAAATAAACTGAAACTAACCTGTAAGCAACACATCAGCGCACAAACCACAAGCAAGCTAGTCCACTTCATATTTTGATAAATTCTATGTTAGTCTAGAGTCACGGCTTTTATAATGAGTTCCCGGTTGATAGGATTCCTGACACATTTGTCACACGTTTTTATTAGGCTACGGAATAACGCAACGCGATGTGGGCACGTATTCGACCTATTATTTTGAGCGATATTGATAACGGAACTACCAGGTGTCGTCCATTAGCCAGGTTGCGAAATTACCAGCGGACTTGACTTTGTTCGTTTGAATATAAACTACTAGCGTTTTGCCCATGACGTTTTCTGTTTGAACGTTTGATCCTCAAAGGTCTTTTATTTCCGATATACCATCGTGAAATTGGGATACATCTGCCACAAAGCATCAATGCTTGCATTAAGTACTGTGTTCCGGTTTGAAGAGTAAAATATGGTAGTGAAATTACTCGGTACCGTGACTTACGTCACAATTCTGGTTCTCGTGGGGGTGGCAGATTTGCCGCGTATCTCACAAGAGCCACGTCTGGTCGCAAGCACCCCATCGTAGTTGCATCTTCCTCAGACGAGCTATCGCTGCCAAACGAGATGATGCGAACCTTCGAACATTTCTACAACTCTGTTAGCACATGCTTCAAAAAGGCTGGTGGTGACAATCTTGGGCATAAGCAGAATCGACAAGTAGGTACCTACTATGGTCAACATAGTTAAATTGGGAAAGTGCAAAAGATCCTTAAGAGGACTGTGAAGTGCCAATTCATGGCTCGAGTATGCACTTTCGAAAATGCAGTTTGTTGCACACCGCTTAGAGTTGAAAGTCCGAGGCAAGTGCCTATATTTCTTATTACGAAATAAGACATTTTTAGTCTCATTAGATTCAGTATACCTTAATCTATGTTTGTATGTTTTTTATTTTTTGTATATCAGTATAATTTAGTCAAAAAAGATAAAAATGCTCGAGGTAGTTTTTAAGTCTAAAATATGGATATTTAGATGCTAATAATTTATATTCTGAGCAATATTACTTCAAAATCAAAACGTACAAACCTAGATCTTCATTATATGTACAACATTTCCAAAAATTATGAAAATTGGACTATATTAAGAGGGGGAAAAGCGTTATCGTTTTTGTATGAAAGTTTACAGCTTTACAATCCATTTAAGGGTCGAAGTGCAGAGTCCCCTGGGGCCCCCATTATAAGATAAGATAAGATGGTAAACATAGTTAGTATTCCAAATTCTAGACATTTTTTTTGTCCAAATTATAAATTCCACTAATACTGAATATACAGACCATTCGTTTATTATTCATGCTCTCCATTTTCCGAGCGAATACAGTTTGTAGCGGATGCTATAGCTTTACAGCTCAGTTTTTTCTTCACAAAAAAGCCTTTTTTCTTAACTTTCGTTAAAATATTTATTTATCTTACCTCTAGGTATACCTACAGCAAAAATGTTTATGTTAGTATTGTACGCAACTGCTAAATTATTGAAAAATTATAAACTTAAAGTACTTATGGAACTTATGGAAGTACTTATGGAAAATTAAGCAATTTTTTTAATAAGAAAATATTGTTATGTAGTACAATAAATAGAAACTAGGACGAAAATGCATTTAGAGATCTCAGGATGCGTAAAATATTTAAGGTTTGAATATTTTGAAGTCGGAGCTAAACGACGCTTCCGATCACCTGCACCATTTATTACGGTAATAATTGTAAGTACAAGCGGGCTATAAAGTTATATGTGTTTGCATTTTAGAAAACTGACTACGTGAAACTGTTTTAATTTTTATTGGCAACTTAGAGTTATCGATTCATTGGCCAGTGATTTGCTCGTTGCAGCTTCACTTCAACACGTGTTATTTCTTATTTGCGGAGGTTCGTCGCGCGCGGCCGTCATGTATGCACTATCCACGTATTTCACCCGCAACCTTGGCGCCGACGACGTGAAATTCCAACGAATTCCGATCTCAAGTTGCTCATGTAAAATAACGCAACGATAGATCGCGATTGTCAACTATTCGAGAATATTAGACATATTTTGTGAACTATTTAGACATATTTTGTGAGAATATTAGACATATTTTGTGAACTATTTAGACATATTTTGTGAGAATATTAGACATATTTTGTGAACTATTTAGACATATTTTGTGAGAATATTAGACATATTTTGTGAACTATTTAGACATATTTTGTGAGAATATTAGACATATTTTGTGAACTATTTAGACATATTTTGTGAGAATATTAGACATATTTTGTGAACTTTAATAAATATGCCCAACAGAGTCACATTCAATAACATTAAAGATAAATCCCAGCTAACCAATCAGCAGCAAGCCCTTATTGGGCTTGCTGCTGATTGGTTAGCTAACAAATAATTGAGGCAGATTTTAAAGTCAGTTTCAAATCACAGTGTGTTTTATTGTGAGAATATGAAGTTTATAAAATAATTGGGGTTAAAGTATGAAATTGCCGTTTTGTATGAAGATTTTTAAGAACATTGCTTATTTCATACTAACGTTTTTCTTAGTTGTTTAATTACCAATAAAGCAAACTTTATGAAACTTTTAGAGACTGGTCAATAGACTTTAAACTAAGCAATAACATAATTTTGAAGACAAGAAAATTAGTTTTCACAAAGTTATCGTCAATAATGTACAACATTCTGACGAAAAAAATAGGGGGTAATTTATGAGATTCTTTTTAATATATTATTAAACTAATTCTGAGATTAAATTGTAAACAAAACGTGCACTCTAGGGTCAAAAAGTAATAAAAAAAATATTTTCGTTATAGCTTCGAAATTAGAAAAGTTATAAAGTTATATAAGCAACGAAAAAAACGGCAATTTCACACTTTAACCCCTATCATATGGAATTAAAAAACCGTGTTACTAAATATGATAACTTGATTGATGATTTTAAAATTAATTTCGTTTATATTTTAATTTTAAATCAAAGTGTGTTTAGTATGTGAACTTGAAGTTTATAAAATTTATATAATTAAAAAACGTGTTACTTAAATACGATAACGTGCAGTGAGAAAAAAGTAATTAGTCACAACTAACGATTCATAACAATACGTATTTATTATTGACAGAATTTTTTTTTGTAACTTTTGCCTTAGTTTGGCATTGAAATTTCGCACTTCGATCGACGACTCACCCGTGAGTTAATTAAACAAAGATTACGCATTAATTAGGTGTGATTTATGAAATTTTCAGACGGAATAATTGTTAAAGGATTGTGAACGGATATTTTGGTTGTGCAACTCATCCTTGAGGCTTATTGCGGCTAAATAGAGATCGGCCGAGGAGCATTACTTACTAGGAACTAATTACCTGTGCGTAAACAAGCTGAGCCCCGCGGCTTTACCCATGTGGGACAGATGTATTGAAATGTAACTTTATTTGTTATAGATCTTAGATGTATAAACTTGGTGCGTAATTTTAATGTTTCACTGCGATTTACCCTATAACACCATTTCACCTTACAATAAGTGAACAGTACTACACAATATATACTCGAACACAGAGTATAACTATAATATATATAAATTAACCGACTTTTAAATAGGATGAGGTTTTATTTGACTGTATGTATCTATTTTTTTTATAATATTCACCGATTACCCCGCCATTTGTGAGCCGATTTTCAAAATTCTGTCTGTAATCGTAAAAGTATACTCCTGAGGTGGTCCCATTGTCACCAAGTCATGATCTGATGCCAGGCGTTCTCAGAAACCCTACCCCAACCAAGCCGAGCAGAAAAATATCTACCCCATTGGGGAATCGAACCCTGGACCTCCCGAAGTCCCGATCAACACCCGCGGCCCTACCGCCTATCTCATAGGTCACAGGTGACATTAGGACTATCGTTTTAATGTCACGATGACGATAGCGAGTGATCGCTATAAGATAGGCGGTAGTGCCGCCGGTGGTCTTACTACCATACCACAGAGGCGGTTGAATCAACACAAAATAAAAAAAAAACACATCGACATAGTGTTTCTGCGTCTTGTCCCGTAAATAATAAAGAATTTTGTTTGCCTGCAGTGTTGCCAGCCAACTCTACTTCTTTTTGTGTAGATCTACGTATTTTTTGGAATTTATTGCCATTTTTATACTTTTTGAAAAGAGTAACTGCATAGTTTTAACTGTAGAAACTACATTATGATTGGTTTGATTCCGATTTATAAGTGTCTATATAAATAGAAAAAAGAGTTTTGAGTAGTTTTAACCTACACTACCTTCTTCATTTTACTAAAAAAAGTACGGGGATCCACAAATTTTTCTACAATTTTACTATTTCTACGTAATTTTCTAAACCGGTCGCATTTGAAAATCCGAGGTGGCAAAGCTGTTTGCCTGTATTTAGAGGTCATCCCCAACAATTGGAGAGACAAAATAATAATAAAATAATAATCATAATAAATAGTTCAAAACCTACTCGAACGAAATGGATTAAACAGTTTTTTCACATTTTCAGAGCTATTTCAGTCCAATTGTAAAAGTTGCTGAGTTTGACATTGATGATGTACGCAACCTATTTAAACATCGTTACAATTTTTGGAATACCTTATTATGTTCGAAACATTGACCTTCACCAGAGACCAATTACAGGAATGTAATATTTGCTTCATAGCAGATTGGAAAGTATGTCATTGTCAACAGTGTCGACACGTAGGGCAAGTGTGTCAAGATGCTATCAACGGTCAGCCACAACCGCCAGAAATGTAATTGCGGGTGGAACGATCAACCCAAGGTGTTTATGCGCGAATTAGGCGAGATCTTCGAACACAGTATGGAAATAGGCTTACTAGCCTTGCCATTTTCAGTGGTGTACCTGTACAGAGTAAAAAAATGAATAAATCTGTGATATGTTTGTACAGAGCTGCGCGGTCTTCGCAAGCCTTCCGCAGAAAACCCTCACAGGAAACCAGTGTCTTGACACCTAAGATCAAGACGTTATACTGAGCCGAGAAGTATTTGGTGTTTTTTTTAATTACTATTAAGAGTATTACGTTTAAGCCCACTTTACTTATTCATTTATTTAAATAAAACAAGTGTCAAAACAGTTTTGGTGTTACTATAAAAAAAATTAAGCGCTGTCTGAGTAAAACAGTGCTTAAACATGATGCTGTCTCTATCGATCTATTATCCATTTAAAACAAATGAAACAGATAACACGTTTTTATTTTAGGCATAGCTGCATGTCGCTTGCCGCCGCTGATACAATGATTTTTCATTTAGGATATTTATTTCTCTTGTATAGGTATCTGAGATGTTTAGATCTATTTAATCTAAAACATCTTCAACCTTAAATATTGTTTACCTACTGAAAAGAAAGCGCACGATTTGACTCAAAATTCACCGAGCCATTTGGTTGCAAGCTAAAAAGCGGGGCATATTTGGTTCACTTTTTCATGAAGTTGGAATATTTTTTTAAGTGAAATATTACAACCACAACCTTAAAAATATATTGGAGAACACATATAATCTTTACCCTTTTACATTAAATTTTTTCAAACATACATGGTTTCTATGATAAGAATATAATTAAGATGACTATAAAGTGCCAATTCATGGCTCGAGTATGCACTTTCAAAAATGCAATTTGTTGCACACAGCTTAGAGTTAAAAGTCCAAAGCAATATTCTTATTGAAATATTGTTTCGGGCGATAACTGTTTTACCCCCCTAAACCTTTATGAAATTAGATATTTTTGGTCTAGTTAGATTCAGTATACCTTAATCTATGTTTGTACGTTTTGCTTTTTTTGTGTATCAGTATAATTTTGTCAAAAAATATAAAAATGCACTAGGTAGTTTTTAAGTCTAAAATATGAATATTTAGATGCTAATAATTTATATTTTGAGCAATATTACTTCAAAATCGAAACGTACAAACCTAACCTAAAAATTATGAAAATTGGACTATGTTAAGAGGGAGAAAAGCGTTATCGCTTTTTGTATGTATATTTACAGCTTCACAAGCTGACTCGTGCCCACTTCCATGGGCGTCGAACATTTTTACTTGTGATGAAACTTACTTGTGTGGTTCTTAGAACTACTAAAGAAAAATATCTTGGTTAAACATTATATTCACATATATGAATTCGTTTTCTCGGAATTTATTGACAAATTATGTTATTTCACATTAGAATTAATTATAAATCACAAGAAAATATTCTGTGTCACTCAGAAATAATGTATTTTTCTACCGATGAAAGAATTTTCAAAATCAGTTCAGTAATTCCAGAGATATTCCTACAAATAATTTATTTATTTATTTAAACTCACAAACTTTACTTCTATAAAGAATTAGTGTAATTTAAAGGGAACTTACCCTCGAACAAGTAATAAGTAGTACAGCATGTCACAAATTTTCTTTCATCCCTTCTCTTTGTGACGTGAACCTACTGCGTTTCCAGGGCATCCCGGAGCTGGATGTTCCAGGCTTGGAGCCGCTGAGCCTCGGCCAGATTGCGCTGGCCCGCGGGCCTCAGGGCGCCAAGCTGACTGCCGTCGTCAACGACGTCAAAGTCCGCGGGCCGAGCAACTTCATCATCGAGGAACTTAAGTGAGTATATATAAGAGATAAGAGATTTATAAAGGGTGCAACGGAACGGTACACTATAAATGATGTTAAGGCTATGTCCATGGTTAAGGACTATACTGCCTACGGAAGGGCAGCTTCTTAGACGCGTATTCGTCTTTATACGCTTGCTGCTGTAAGAGGGCGTACAGCAATTCAGCAAGCGTATAATGATGATTCAGCAAGCCTCCGTGGACAGTAGCGCTGAAGGGTATGTACCCATAACAGATATGGAGATTCGTAGCCTAAATATTGGGGCTAATCAACCTATTTCTTTCCATACAAACTAAATTATTATTTACTATAGTTTATAGTGACCGAACAGAAGAAAACTAAGCGTAAAGTACGGCTATCTATTGGTTTCGGACAAAAAAAATAACTGGCCCTCTTTTTCGTTCGGCTATCTCCAGTTCTCGTTACCGTATGAAATACCTTGTTTCATCATTCAGTGTTTACATTTCTTTTGTGTTAATTACACTAGTCAGCTGGACTATGGTTGTCACTTGAAAGTTACTGCTTTTAGTTTAAAGTCGAAAGTACACACGAAAAAATATATACACAGAAAACAATTTTTTTCTTGGAAGATCACGAGAGCTTCTCTCCTCATTTGTTCGGAAATTGGGTTGAGCTTTTAGGAGAATATCTAAGAGTCTCGGAAAACCAAATATTTTGTGGATTCGTAGTTTTGGTACGGTCGAGTTCACTGTGCCCAATTGCCTATGACCATGATGAATTCCCTTGATGGTGACATGGCCTTAATCCTTCGGTTTTGGATAACCTGTTCCCATCAGCTTTAACCTCCTATAGGCTAGAGCATCGCAGTGGCAGATGCTCCATGCTTTCCTCTTCATCCTTGCAGGCCCTATAGATTTTGGAACTGGCAAGTCCAATCTAGGTTAGCATAACCTTAGTGCCAAAGTGTCCGGTCAGAGCACCCAACAGTAGACGGGTCTGGGATCTGATAGACTTCAATGTACATTTGAGCCAATTGTTCATGCCCATGGAGAGCTTGGCGTGTTTCAATTCATTTTGCTTGGCCCGTAGAATAAAAAACCGTTTAATAAAATAGCCTAGGTATATTTAAGTAGAAGTATTTATTAATGAAATTATATGCAAATAATAATTTTTATAATTGTCATATAATCACATCCTGGTGAGATTAAGTTATTAAAGTTGATGAGTGTCAAGTGCTACGCGGAAGACAAACAACAATCTAAGTGATTATGAATTGACTAAATTTTAAAAATAAAAGTCATTTTTGCACTATATGAACCGGAGTTTGCCATAAATTTTCATGAAACCATATCAAAAAACAATGATCGGTATAATTTTATAAATACACTGGCGGAATACAATAATGTAACTCGCAATTTTTGATATGTGATATACATACAAAAATGAAACAACATTTTGTGAGGAAAATTTTGTACCCAATTTTAGGAACGAATTACTTCAAAAACTCGTAAAAACAAACACAACCCCAAATGAAAAGTTTCATAATAAGACGTATATTCGGGTGATCTAAATTTTTATTTTCTTTAAAAACTTTTAATTTGTATCATTCTTTGGCTGTTTCAATTATTATCATTCTTTGGTTGTTTTCTTACTGCCCGGTCCGGCTGCCGGCAGCGGCCACAGTGAAAAAGTTTGAGATGCAGGAGAGAGTAGGGAAAATAGGTACTATTTAAAAAACGAACTCCGAATATAACTATAACCCTTTTTTACATACAGGGAAGCTCTTGGCCTTCATCTCACCTAATGGTAAGTGCAGATAAGGCCAAAGGAAGAAGCGATTTTCACCTGAACTCCTCAACAGCTGAGGAACTGGCTATCTTACCTCTAATTGTCGAGACACAACTACGCTATAAACAAGCTAGCCAGTCGGGCTCAGAAGCCCTACTCCCATGTAAAACTTCTACCCCCATGGGGAATCGGAAGGTGGTCTCAATCACTATAGACCATGGAGGCGGTTAAAACGGAGACCACGGGGCGGCCCTTGCAGAGCGAGTGTGGGGTAATTATACTTACTCACTAAGATTATCCGTATCGAATTATTGAGTGTTACCGGGTTTCTTTTCAATCAGCAGCAAATTTCAAATAACGACCCAACCGATTTACGACCTTATTGTTATATACCAACATGCGAGATGAACTTTTCTATCACGAGCAAAGCAAAAACCGTTGTACTTATAGAATGGCTATTTTTCCGCTGTAACGGCGCCTGCGGCGACGACGTCGGCCAAAACATACAAATGTTGTGCCGTCGACGGCGTCTTGATAAAATGAGCTAAATGTACATTTTTGATTTTAAAAGAAGCATTAAAGAAGGTTAATTTTCTTATTATCATTACTGCTCACCTCTACTGTAGTACCAGAGGGAGACTCGGTACCATATTCGTCTGTATGGGTCCTTCAATACCTATTTCGGGTACTTCTATCTTACTTACATATTTCTACCATCTGTTGCTGTTTCTTTCTTATCAAGTAACAGTGCTTGCACTACTGTGTTCCGGATTGAAGGTTAAGACAGGCAAAGATATTATTGCGTATTGCGGCTGCGTCTTGACATCTTATGTCATAAGTTGGCAACGTACATTGGCGTCCTTATAGGAGTTGCAGATTTGCAAGAGTTACCGGAACTATGGGTACATATAGGCGACTGTAGCCACTTACCATTGCATCAGGTAGGCAGCATGCTTATGTGCCAACTTTGTTGTATAAAAAAATGAGCGAGCCTACAGTAATTGCATATGATATGTATGTGTAACAGCTGACATGTCATTACCATCTTTCTGTCAGCCAACTCTACCATCGCGCGCGCTCATTAATCATAACATATTCATATATGGCTCTTAATACAAATCGATGGATAATCGGGAATTACGCACCGAAACTTATTAAAACTATTTGCAAAGTGAAGTGCTTCATTGGAATCTGCTGTGATATCGTTATTCAAGACTATCTTCAGCTACAAGCATAGAAATATCTCCAAGATAAGTGATAATTTTCTACCCACTTTGATGATTATTACGAATCTGTCAAAAAAGGCAATCAACTACCCGCAGGGCAGACAATAAGAACTTGTCAAAATCAATTGACAATTAAGAATTTGATATTGACAGTTGACCTGTGTTGCCATACGTAAAATATTCTCCCCGTCCTGGGTAAAATTTAGCTTTGAGTGCTTGCGATAATACAATGGCTACAAATTATGGTCAGTGTGCTGGCTGTCTAACTATTTTAGAAAATAGAGAATTTTTGGAATGTATGGTTTGTGAAAATAAATACGATATAGACTGCGCTAAAATAAGTAGCAAACGTTTCTATAGCTTCTATGCTGCAAATCAAGAGCGAAAGAAAAATTGGAAATGCCCATTATGCAGCAGTAAGCAACCTAAAACTGGGAATTTAAATACGCCTATTCACTCAGCTGCGCATAACGAACGAAAAGCTTCCACTAACTTAAAAACTGGTACGCCATCGCTACACGCTGATGCTGATAATGTATCGTCCTCGCCGGATTCCGATAAATCGATATCCACACCGTACAGTAATGTGACATTACGAAAGAAACAGTCATCTAGTGACCCTCAATTAGTCCATCAGCCATGTGCTCCAACGAGTTCTCAACGACGTGAAGATTACCTAACCGAAGAGAGACTACGCATCATATTATCCGATACAATAGAAAATCTGGTATCCGGACAGCTTAAAAATTTGAATGATCAAGTCAATGATCTAAAAGACTCCATGATATTTTTTAACGAAAAGTATGAGGAAATGAAATCCAGGTTGGAGGAGAAGACTGGCATTATAGAGAGTCTTCAGAGCGATAATACAAAGATGAAATCTACTATTGCGGATTTATCCTACCGTCTAAATATTGTTGAACAAAACGCGAGAGAGTGCAACGTTGAAGTTAATGGAATTCCTGAGCATAAAACAGAGAATTTGCATAAAACCATTGAACAACTTGCCAAGGCCGTTGCTGCCCCAATCGCCGCAGAAGACATCCTTCACGTTACCCGTGTGGCAAAGCTAATTAAATCTAACGATCGACCCCGGGCAGTGATTGTCAAGTTGCGGACTCCACGACATCGAGATGAAGTTCTTGCAGCTGTCACTGCCTTCAACAAGAAGAATCCGCAGGACAAGCTTAGTTCACAACATCTTGGAATGGGCGATACCCGCAGTCCGGTGTATGTGACTGAACACCTGTCACCTGCGAACAAATCCCTGCATGCTGCTGCACGGCTCAAGGCTAAAGAGTTTAATTACAAATTTACGTGGATACGCAACGGTCGTATCTTTGTCCGCAAAGATGAGTTTGGTCAATTTCTATTAATTCGTAACAGGGATGACTTAAAGTTAATTGAATAGTTTTGGAGGGTTGGTATCTGTAAATGCTGTGGTGTATCGTCATAAAATACGATATCTATTATCAAAATACTCGTGGCCTAAGAACTAAGACAAATGATGTATTCAAAAATATTCTTGTAAATGATTTTAAAATCATTGCTTTTACCGAAACTTGGTTAAATTCTAACATTTGTGATAGTGAGTTTATAGATTCTCGCTACATTGTATATCGTAGGGATCGCGTTTGTTCTAAGGGTACGAAATTGGATGGCGGCGGGGTTATGATCGCGGTGTCAAGGGAGCTCCCCTCGTCTCGGGTACAAAATTGGGAAAGTAGCTGCGAAGATTTATGGGTTAACATTAAAATAAAGTTAAATGGATGTGAGCGAGTTCTCTCGCTCTGTGCGGTTTACTTACCATCACCTGCTAAACTGGAAACTCAACAGAATTTTTTAGATAATATTGATACAGTGATAGGAGATATGGATATTGTTGTTGTATTGGGTGACTTTAATTTAAACTTTATCAATTGGAGTTGTCGGGACAACTGCACATATCTGACACCGAGCAACTATAGTAATAAATTAGGTTATTCATTAACTGATTTCATGTCACTAAATGATTTATATCAAGCAAATGGTATAGCTAATAGCACTGGTAAAATATTAGACCTTGCACTCAGTAATGTTGAAAGTGCATTTGTTTCGACACCTTTAGATTTGCTCAGTAAAATGGATGCCTATCATCCTGGCATTGTATTTACTATACCCTCATCTAGTAGTAATGCCACACGAAGTCTCCTTCCACGCAAGCGCGAAGACTATAACTTCTATAAGGCTGATTACGATGCAGTTACCGATGAGATTCGAAAAGTGGATTGGCGAAAAATTTGTGATGATTGTGAAAGTGTTGACAAGATGGTTTCTATTTTTTACGCTGTTTTAATACAAATTATTGATAAAAATGTTCCTAAACGAAAAGTTAAATCCTCTAAATTTCCCATTTGGTTCAATCAAAAACTTATAAAATTACTAAACGAGAAAGATAGAATCCGAAAAAGATATCGTAAGTTTGGCAACCCACGAGATAAATTGGAATTTGATTTAATGAGGGAACGCTGCCATAAACTAATTCAACTGTGTAGTAGTGACTATAAAAGTAAAATGGAGTCGAACATCCGTGAAAATCCTAAAATGTTTTGGCGATATATTAAAGACAAGCGCAAGGGTCTCTCTAAACTCCCGGCTACAATGAAATTTAATGATGTAATTGCCTCCACCGGTTCAGAAATTGCTGACCTCTTTGCGAAGCGGTTCTCTTCTGTGTACACTGATGTGACACCGAACTTGACTGCTTGTACAAACAACTTCGTACCAAGTTCGAACAACCACATTTCTAGTAAAAAATTTACTGAACGTGAGGTACTTAAAAGTATACAAAGACTAGACATACGTAAGGGTGCTGGGCCAGACAATATACCTCCGTTATTTATTAAGCGTTGTGCCCTAACCATTGCACTTCCACTGATGATCATCTTTAATAGGTCTTTAAATGAAGGCATCTTTCCGGAAGAGTGGAAAAAGGCGAGAATAATACCTATACATAAAAAGGATGATCAGTCAGATGTGAAGAACTATCGGCCTATTTCCATTCTGTCTTGTTTTTCGAAACTTTTTGAATCCCTTATATATCCTTTGATCTATGCTCACGTAGAGGGTGGACTATCGGACGACCAGCATGGTTTTATAAAGGGACGCTCTGTGGACACTAATTTGGCATCGTTGGTATCCTCGATAGCACGGGAAGTTGATGGAGGTCAGCAGGTGGACACTATATATACAGATTTTAGTAGTGCTTTTGATAAGGTGGACCACAAAGTCTTATTGATGAAACTAAATGGAAATGGGATAGGCGGTTCCTTGCTAGACTGGTTCCAGTCTTACCTCTCAAAAAGACCTCAGACTGTCGTGGTCAACGGATTCGTATCTGGTGTTTACATTGCTCAATCTGGAGTCCCACAGGGATCCCATCTGGGTCCGATACTGTTCCTCATATTTATTAATGACATTACAACTCGGATACAGCATAGTAGAGTTTCCTTGTTTGCGGACAACTTAAAGATCTATAGGAGTGTCAAGACCGCAACTGACGCTGATCTTCTACAAACCGATCTTAACAATGTCAAAGCATGGTGCTATGATAATGGAATGACTCTCAATGCAAAAAAGTGTTTTCACATAAGCTTTACAAAAAAAGTGAGACCACTTGAAACTGAGTATGTCCTTGATGGTTTGGTTTTGTCTAAGGTGAACGAAGTTCGAGACTTGGGAGTGGTACTGGATCAAAAGCTAAAATTTTCTGCTCACGTGGATGGGGTGGTTAAAAAAGCTGCTAAGATGCTGGGTTTTCTTAAGCGCAATTCAAAAGGGTTTAGGATGCTGCGGACAAGGTTAGCTCTGTACAACTACTTGGTTCGCAGTCATCTAGAATATGCTAGCGTGGCTTGGAACCCAGTCTATGCTTCTTCATCTCAGCGCATTGAAAGCATACAACGCTCATTTACCCGTCATCTTGCGTTTGTCACTCCTGGTATTACTCACAATCGACCTTATGAGCAGAGATTAACTTTTTTCAAGATGTCAACTCTGCGATACCGACGTACTGTTGCGGACTTGCTGTTTTTACACAAGATTCTAAATAACAAGGTTAAGTGTACTAACATACTGGAGATGATACGATTATCTGTTCCCTATCACTATCCCCGGAAGCTCATAACCAAAACTTTTAGTCTGTTTCAATCTAGAACTAACTTAGGTTTGCATCATCCCCTTTCCAGAATTTGTTCTACCTACAATGAAATAAATGCTAAATTACCGGATATTGATATCTTCAATGATTCTTATATACAGTTCAGACGTAAATTGCAGAAATCTATCCCTTAAGGTCGAGTTTTTATTATAGTTAGTTTTACTTAGTTTAGTTTACTTAGTTTTAAGAGATCTTTTGTTCATTTACTGATTATAAAATTCTGCAGCAATTGTTGTGTACACTTTTAAGTGGCAAGCATATAATGACTGATGTATTTTTTGAGTTAATTGTATGTGTTTTCATATGTATTGCTGTAAGTGTGCCTATTGGATAAATAAATAAATAAATAAACAGCTCATATACGTCCCTACCGAGGGGCTCGAGCCTACCCTAAGTTAGGGTGTTTAGGCCTTAGTCGACCACTCTGGCGCAGTGCGGATTGGTCGACTTCACACCATTGAATTTCCTCGCAGATGTATGCAGGTTGCCTCACGATGTTTTCCTTCACCGTAGGAGCGTCAGACGAATGGTACATATGAAATTCGAAAACGATAAACACATTGGTACATGGCGGTCTCCCTTGAACGCCGGACCTCCCGATTGGAAGGCAAGTGCCGAGTCCACAGCGCCACCGACGCGCGCTCATTAGGGCGCTTTTAGTGTCGTGCGGATTTTCTATATGACTATATATAGCCCGCATGAGTGAAATTTACGCTGCGAGTCACACGCAGTTTGAATATTAGTTTTATGCGAGTTGCATAATGGTATAGACGTGTTGATTTATCTTTATATTTTAATTAAAAATAATACTCGTAATTATCAAAATTAGAAGAATACTTTACAAATAGAAATACTTTACAAAAGACGAAACAAGAAGACAAGAGTACATGTTGACTCCTTTCTTGAAAACAGGATGTCATGTACCGCCCGGGGTGTTGCCCGCATAGACGTCCGTACGTCCGTATAAATATGAAATGGTTCTTTGCGGGTGCTACGCATGTGTACCAATTCCGCGTGCGTGAGCAAATCCACATGACACTAAAAGCGCCCTTAGTTAAATCAAATAGCGCGCGCCTCCCCGGCTCTTTGTTACACACTTCCGTCCCAATCCCATTTCACGAGATCACTCCACAGATTACAAAAAAGCGAGAGGAAAGATGTTACACATCAAAAACTTAAGGTCTACAAAAATAGATCGGAGCGGGCTTAATGTGAACTCTGTGCAACAAGGTAGAAGGACACAAACCTATTTCTTGTGTCCAAATGTGCTCTGGTTGTTGATTAAGATGTGGTCATTCGGCCTTGGTGTGCTCAGCTGTCTTGAATTATTTAAGAAGGTGCTACTGTGGCCTGGACGTGCCTAGCTTACGATGCTTAATTTCTTATCTTAATAAAGATTGTTAGTGGTAAAAATACAGACAATATACTTGTAATATAATTCAGTTTAAACGTAAAAGATACGATTTGCTATAATAATGTCCAAACTGAAACATGCTTAATAACAACGGAGCGGTTCTGTATCTTATTCTTATCTTGTTCATACGTCTGTGAAGATAGATTTTCGGTGTTCTTTGTTTGTATGCGATGTAATCTGCATTAAGTACCTGAATTTCATGCACAATAAAGGAGGATGCCCGATTTTGCCCCACTATCAAGGTTGTTGACCAATAAAGCGGTATTTCTTATTAAATATATTTTATCAAAACATGATTTTTCAGTATAATATAAAACAGATAGAAGCTACGGTTTTTTCGGCAAAAAATTAAAGACACATGTATTTCCTGTTACAAAATGACAACTACATATTTATGCATTTTTTCGTTGTAGCTACAATAACACCTATTTCAATATTATGCATTATTTCTTTCATTACATTTTAATTATATATTTCTAATAAATTATTATAAAAAATATATTACAGTGTGATTCCATTTCATCATTTCAACTAAATAGCATTTTTTTGTAATGACAAAAGATTGACGGATCGCATATAGAATATAAAACCCCGTTTTCCACCTAAGCAAGCATGCTCTGACGATAGTCAAAAACCTTAGAGCACCCTATAAAAAATTTATGAATCGCGATGATGTTGAATATACTGCAAATCTGTACTTAGGTGGAACGCGCCTAAAATAAGTCGCAGTTCCCTTTGCTGCTTGTCACGTTGCATTCTTTGCGATTTTTGTTACACATTTGATTCCTTATTGTTGATAATACTGGATGTCAATAGGTAAGTATATTGATAGTATTAATGTAACTGACTTTTAATGATCGAAAGTTCAGTATATAACTAGTTTGACGTCTTGCAATTATATGAGTCGCTTAGGTTAGATTAGGAGCATTTTTATTGAATAATAATAATAATAATGTTTATTCAGTAAATGTTAGTTTCACACAGAGTTTTAAGAGAAATCTTAATTATCCAATTAGGTTGACAAAGTCGTTGTTATAAAATTAGGTAATAAATTATACTTAAATTAAGAATATCTACGAAACTGCAGCTTTAATTAAAAAAACAATACTTGTTTTCTACTCAATGACGAAAACGTTTAAAATGAGCCTATAGAGTTGTTTCTGTTCATGGAAATTTGTAAGTGGGACAAGTCTCCTTATAAAAGTGGGCATCGTTCTTTGTGGAATTTAAATAAAAGCATGACTGTGTAAGCGATATGAAATTTTGCATCATAAGTTTAATAATATTTTTTTGCCGAATCACACTAATTGGATATCCATGCTTTATTTTCAAAAACTTAGTATGCTATGCTTCTTGTATTAATTATTGAAAAATGTATGATATTGCTATATGCCACTCGCAAAAGTATATAATTAGCCTAAACAAGAGTTCAATGTGATTACTATCTACCAAAGAAAAACAAAGTTATGATGATGGTCCTTTTTATCGTGCCCCGTGATTGGACGTCTGGGTTGAAGCGATTCTGTAAGGCAGTGGAAGTATCTCTACCACTTATTTTTTTTTTGGGTTTGGGCTTCCCTGCTTAGTTAGCCGACGTATATTGCGGAAGTCGGTGATTACCGGAAGTCGGTTAACTTACTAAGAAACTAGTAACACTCGTATATATTTTTTAAAGTCCTTCTGTGACATTTAAATATCGCATAATTATTTGAATAGCTTAATAATTATAACCCAGACAGATAATTATAGCATTATAACCCAGCGCCCTACGAATGAGCGCTATTAATTATCACCTTTTATACATAACAATTGCATTCAGGAAAGGATGTTCGTGCTTAGTGAGTCAACATTGTCACGTTTAGATAATATTTAGTCAAGCAACACACGACAATGAAGTCTGACCTTTACCACACTTTACCCAGCTATCTAAATAATAATGCAATATGCAAATATCACAGTAGGACTGGACGACTAAAAAATATCCTTTAATAGTTATTTAGCAAGTATATTATGAGTATGGTTCCTTTAATTCCTTTTCGCAATACTATTTGTAATCAAATAATTATAAATAGTTGGTCCACGGTTACTTTTCAACGAACCACTGCGTCATATATGGAATCATAGCAGGCGGTGTGAATAAATGCCTTTCTTTTCGAGGGGAATGCGTCAACGCACCGCTCAGGTGTTCTCTCTGCTCTTATAGGCGCACGTAGTAGGGTCCACAACGTGAGACCGCTACCCACGCGCCCGTGCTAGCTCGACCCAAACGAGAATCGATTATCACTACAAGTAAATTGTGCATGCAAACACATCATTACGTACTTTAAACATATGGGGGATCCTGATGAAGTCACGAGTTCATGTGGATCCCCTAGGGGATCGGGTTAGGGGATCCTGGTGGACTTACTCACCATTATGAACACCAAGACAATCCCCCAGACCGAGAAACTATGATGGCGCGCAGGCCTCCACGGCAGGGTCATAAGACGGGCATTGCTTGAGTAAATACCCGGACTCGCCTGCCTTGAATGAATACCTAGTATTCATTTAAGACGAAAAACTTTTAGTGCATGTCCTTTGTGCATTTAAGTTATTTAATGAGAAAATAGTATGATATGCGTGGCCAAGCCACAACTGTATTTTTTTTATACAACTAAGTTAGTAAACAAGCAGGCTGCCCAACGTGATGGTAAGTGGCTACAGTCACCTATACAACACGTGGTTCCTATCAGACTTGCAAATCTACAACCCCCACAAGGATGCTAATGTACGTTGCTAACTTGTGACATAATGTCCTAGCCGATATTCGGTCACGGCGGTCAATCTCAACAGAGACTAGCCATCTGCGCAGGAGATATTATAGTGCACAAGTGACTGCGCAAACGCAAGTGCACTCTCTGTTCCTACATTCGCCTAGTCCGATGGGACGGTTAACCGACACGACCGGGGCGAGATTAGGCGCAGGACCCACTGTTTAACGTGCCTTCCGAAGCACGGAGGAGCTTGAGATGTTTCGTATTTTTATCACCCATCATAGGGCTGACCACAGCCAACATTGCTTAACCTTAGCAATCGTTCACTGAGCGCACACGCCAATGCGCCACCAAGCAACTTGTGACATAAGATGTTTACAGTACCCAGTAATTTCACTGCCTGTCTTACGCTTCAAACTGGAACAGAGCAATGCAAGCACCGCTGCTTGGCGGCAGTAGTAAGACAGAGGTACCCACGCAGACGACTCTGGTACAGAGTCTCCTTCTGAGATTTCAGGGTCAATTGAAAATATTAGGTACAGTAAGCTCCCATTCAAGCTATACATTGACGCTACGAAAACCACCGCTATTATGAGCGACATAAGAACGGTCCAAAGGTCAAACAGTATAGCTTGATAAGGAGCTTACTGTACCTTTAAATAGCTGTATATTTTATGGTCACATCCATAGGAATACTCTCGAACCAATTCCGATCGATAGACATTGAGATTGTGATTTTTCATGTTGATCGATTGGAACTGGTTCAGGGGTTGTACTGTATTTTACAGTCAATTAAAAATATTTGGTACATTTAAATAGATATTTTATATACGTTTTCGTAATATTTTTCAGGTCCGACTTGGACAGGAATCGCTTCGACTTCAAACTATTGCTGCCAAAGCTCGACTTCACTGGAAAGTACAAGATGGACATACAAGTGCTGTTGCTGCGTCTGCAGGGGCGCGGCAACATCACTGGTACCTTTAGTAAGTGTTTTTCAAGTTCACGCCAAAGCACGGACTTTGAACATTAAAAAAATATTTTCCTCATATCTCTGATCTGGTGTATTAAAAGTACCAACTACCAACATGTGGCTATTTGAAACATTAAATCTCACATTTTGCTACTACTGGAGATCGCTAATAGTCCATATTTGCCAATGTGCGTACCTAGAGGTACAATGTACCAAAATGAAGAGAAAAATTCGAGGATTCCAAAAAACATATCATTTCCTTTGTTTGTTAAGATAAAACTAGGTAATAAATAAATAAAAGAGTATACTGAAGTTACAATATTATTATTAATATAATTTAAACAAGGTGGATGTATAGAGCGACATGGTCTATAACAGATCAAGCTCTTTAAACTTGGATTAAAAAAAATAAAAATAAAAGAGTAAATTAATCAATACGTATTTTAATGATATGGTATCATCACTGACTGTTCAATTGCGCTTAGTTTCGACTTATGCAAAACCTAGTGTTTACAAAATATTTGATTAATTGCATCTTAATTGTTGATGTATCGTGCACTTACCTATATCAAACATTTAAATTAATGGGATTACCTACAACTATCAAAAGTAAAAAATACTAATATTGTAACTTGCAAACCAACTGTCTCTGCGCAAATAACAAAACGCCATAAAATGTCAAAAAACGATCTATGGTGACCAAATGTCAGTGTCACAACGAAAAGGTAGTGCAAAATCTGCCCAATCACGAGATACGGTACGTATCTCGTGATTGGGCAGATTTTAGTGAGCTCCTTTTCCCATTACGTTAGAGAAGTGCCTTCCCTGAGAAAAGTTGTTGCGTTATAAATACAGGTCGTACAGCGGTGCACTATCCCACCAAAACACCATTATTCGAGGTGGGGCTCGCTAACATCCGCGGGCTCCATTCTAACCTCGTCGTCGCCTGCGCTGTTTGGAGGAAACTTCCTTTTCCCTCCTTGCGTAGACGTCGATTTTGGCACTCATTGCCGTGTCTAGGTCTGCGTCTACCGTTTTCATGGTGGTGACTTGGAGACAACTCGACTTTTTGAACATCTAAGTCGGGTGGCAGATGACGCGCAAGAGCGATTTCCTTCCGCCGAGCAACAGTTTTTAGGGGACTTCAATGCTTACCATGAGTTGCGGTTAAGTTCCTCTGAAACTGAACATGCGGGTAGGACTGCCCACGCATTCGCTCTCACGCACGACCTGACACAGTTGGTTACCCAGCACACCAGGGTACCAGACATTATCGGTCAAGCGCCCTCTTTGTAGGACCTTCTGCTGACAAATCGCCCTGACGGATATCAGGTGGTG
The DNA here is from genome assembly GCA_963935595.1 of Schoenobius gigantellus. NCBI lineage: Eukaryota > Metazoa > Arthropoda > Insecta > Lepidoptera > Crambidae > Schoenobius > Schoenobius gigantellus. The sequence goes on along the minus strand of OZ012544.1, from coordinate 11,630,685 downwards.
ATTCGGGCTCCACTAGGATCTTCGGATCACTGCCTGGTATCCGTCGCAGTGCCTCAGGCGTCGCGACCGTCGCCTGTGGTTGCAACACGCCGTCTGTGGCACTATACATCAGCAGATTGGGACGGTATGCGGGATTATTATGCATCTATCTCTTGGTGGCAGCGCTGTATCAGTGAGATGGACCCGAACTCCTGCGCTATCTCTGTTGCTGACGAGATCATACTAGGAATGGAATATTATATTCCGCATTCCAATCTCGTCAGTAGAGGCAGACGTAATCTCTGGTTCAATCGCAAGTGCTCCTCTTCTGTTGAAATCAAACTGTTGAAAGCCAGCTGGCTTACCGCGCTTGGATCAGAGATCGAGCTTCTAGGGATCCCAATACTAGCCTACTGAAAACAGTCTACAATAATGCCACCAAGTAGTGTAAGAGGGCTTACATTAGAGCGGATGCTCAGCGCATTGCACAAGTGGGTCAGGAACTGCTAGCGCACCCTACGGGTAGCCGTTCTTTCTGGCGGGTGGCCAAAGCTGTGCAATCAAACTTCTGCCAACCCTTGCTGCCACCGCTGAGACATGCTGATGGCTCGCTTGCTCATCAGCCGCAGGAGAAAGCCGACCTCCTGGCAAAACTCTTCGCGGCTCATTTCCGTGTCGATGACTGTAGTGCACCACCTCTGACACTGTCTCATTGTGGCAGCACCATGCCCGATATCCGCATCAGACAGCGTGATGTGCGGGCTAAGCTACAGTCAATCGATGTGTGAAAAGCAAGTGTACCAGACGGCATTCCTGCGATTGTTCTTAAGAAGTGTGCAGTGGAGTTATCTCCGGTCCTGACGCGTCTATACCGTCTGTCGTTCTCTGCTGGTTGTGTGCCGAAATCTTGGGAAGAGGCCAATGTCCAGCCGGTTCCCAAAAAGGGAGATCGTTCTAAACCGGCTACCTATCGCCCTATAGCCGTCACTTCTATTTTGTGTAAAATCATGGAGCGAATCCTTAATACCCAGCTGATCCGTTACCTGGAAGGTCACTCGTTGCTTAATGACTGTCAGTATGGGTAACATCCTAAACGGTCAACAGGTTACCTTCTAGCGTTGCTTTTACACAAATGGGGTGAATCTATCGATAAGCGCGGGGAGTCGGTGGCTATTAGTCTCGACACCGCCAAAGCTTTTGATAGAGTCTGGCACATGGCTGTCCTTTCCAAGATTACCTGCGCAGTTCTGTATGTGGATTGCCAGCTTCCTCCACGAGCGTAGAATTCGCGTTGTCGTCGACAGTAAAGTTGCACTTCGCGGTTCGTGACTGTGTACGCTGGAGTTCCACAAGGCTCCGTTCTATCCCCAACATTGTTTCTTCTGCATATCAGTGATATGCTTTCCTTGGAAAATATACATTCCCAGACAGCAATGGCAAGTCTGGCAAGTTTGAATCAAACTTTCTAGTTTCCCATTAACAAACTTGCATGATTTTTGTTTTTATCCGGCAGTATACAATGTTGCAATGTACATACAATATTGCCCAAACAAACTTTAAAGAGCGACTAGTTTGTTGGGGTAATATTGTATGTACAGTAAGCTCCCATTCAAGCTTAACATTTACACTACGAAAACCGCCACTATTACGAGCGACATAAGAACGGTCCAAAGGTCAATCAGTATAGCTTGACAAGGAGCCTACTGTACATTGCGTTATTGAAAAAATAAACACCATGCAAGCTTAAAATAAATATGATGCATGCTTGTTGAGATGGGAACTAGAAAGTTTGATTCAAACTTGCTTCAAGTGTGGCAAGTTTGCATGCTATCTGAATTGCTATGCAGACAGTACAGTACATGGGGGATATCACGGAAGCTCAGGGGCTGCTCGTGGTGATATTGGTAGGGAGAGGCAGAATCTTATCATTGAGCTAAAGAAGACGCTGGACCTCGTCTCTGAATGGGGTTCCAACAATCTTGTTGAGTTCAATGCCAAGAAAACACAGGTGTGCGCGTTCTCGGCGAAAAGGTCACCTTTCCTTCCCCTTCCTTCTCTTCAGGGCACAACCCTTCACACGCAGAGCAACATCACCTTGCTCGGAATGAACATTCGCTGCGATCTGAACCCCAGAGACTACATCGAATCCGTCATAACTACTGCCTCACGTAAACTCGGTGTCCTGAACAAGGCGCGTAGGTATTTTGCGCCGGACCAACTATGCTTGTTGTATAAAATTCAGGTTAGGTCTTGCGTGGAATATTGCTCGCACCTTTGGGACGGCTCCGCTCAGTACCTGCTCGATGCTCTGGACAGATTACAGCGTCGCGCTATTCGCATTATTGGCGATGTAGAGGTAACTAACACCCTCGAGCCTCTACAACTTCGTCGTGACATCGCCTCTCTTAGCGCCTTATACCGAATGTTCCATGGGGAATGCTCTGAGGAGCTCTTTAACCTTATCCCTCCCTCTCCATTCCTTAACAGAAACACGCGTAAGGGCCTTCGGAGTCATCCGTACACTGTGTCCTCCTTTTCACATCGTACCAAGAAATTCCAAGATTCCTTCTTCTGTCGTTCATCCCACACTTAGAATTCTCTACCTGCGCACATGTTTCCTCCATCCTACAACATGGGTTCCTTCAAAAGAGGCGTGAAAAAGCATCTTTTGGGCCGGCAAGGGGCGGGCAGGTAGGATAGTGGATGTCGTCTCTCCTCTATCTGTCAACTCATTTGGGCCTCTTTCACCGCTTAAAATCAGGCGGGAGGAGGTTATTTGCCGGGCCCTCCAAGTTGAAATATTGTGAATAAAAATAAATTACGACTTTTGTATGCTTTTATTTCTTGTCTATATTTTTTTTCATAATTTTGTTATGAAAAAAAAACAGAGATGATCGGGAGGTCCGATTCCTTATGAGGGTTCGATTCTGTGTGAGGGCAAAAGTTTTTCTGCTCGGTTTGTTTGATGGTAAGGCTTTACAGTCACTAAAAGAGCGACTTTACTAATAATTACACTTTCTATTTATGGCGTGGACTTTATGATTTTTATTGGAAATAAATCGCTTTTTTTATTTTTTCGTTATTTTTTCTTTACAACATAAGAGGCAAATAAGCTTACGGTCTATTGATAATTATGCTAGTATGGAAAGAGTTTTTATAGGCACTTCAAAAAGGAAAATTAATTTTTTTTAGGATTTTATAATTTACGATCAAGATTTATAACTGTTGACTTTAGCAGGACAATACATTTCATCGACATAATTTCCACGATCATTTTAAAACCCACTTGTTAGGCTAACTCAACAGAGTCAATATTATGCCTAGATCTTCCATGGTCTCATCTAGATGTAACTTATTACGTAATAAATAATACATACATACAACATCACAGTTTTATATTGAAGTTGATGCCAAATTTTAAGTAGGTAACTATATTAATTGTTCTTCTCATTTTTAAGACATTCCAGGTGATCATTCATGATGATTGCTTGGCACTGACTTCAAGATGTTGTATGTATTCTTTAATTATTTATGACTTTTTGGTGTTTTTGATGTCGGTTTTATTTTTTTGTAAAAAAAATTTCTCAATCTTTTTAGTTTATAATACGCGTTTTAAAATTTGAGCCAAGGTAACACCAGAATAACTTACTGAAAGAATTATTTCCGAACCCCTATCCTACCAAAAAACTTCCATCATCAGCTCAGTAACATGATATGATGACTACCAGATGCAAATACCTGAATATCTTCAGCAAAAGCATGAAACACGTTGGACGTGCTTATAAAATTCAAGGGTTTCCCTCGATTTTCGTGGGATCTCACCATCAGATCATGACATGGTGACATGGGACCATCTTGGAGTATACTCCTTCGACTACAAAAAGAATTTTCAAAATTCGGTCCACAAATGGCGGAGTAATCGGTGAACATAATAAAATAAAAAAATAAAAAATAGAGCCGAACACAGAATCTCCTCCTTTTTCGAAGTCGGTTAGAAATATGAGAACATCTGATGTTTAACAAATCTGTATTTGAATTTTCAGAGGACTACGCTTGCAACGTGACGATGAAAGGACACAAAGAGAAACGTGGTGAACACGAATACCTGCAGTTCGACCCGTTCAAAGTGAAACTGCGTGTAGGTCAGTCGTCTCTCTACCTCACCAACTTGTTCGACGGCGACCCAGTCCTGGGCCCCGCCACCAACCGCGTCATCAACGAGAACTCCCAGGTCTTTCTACAGGAAATCAGTCCGGTCCTCGAACGCTCCCTTGGCGAACTCTTCAGAGAAATGGCAAACAAAATCACGTCAAAGTTTACATATCAGGAACTGTTCCCGAAATAGTGTTGGAGTGATCTTTTGTGATTTCGTAGTATTTATAAGTTATTATAAGTTTGTACATAAGTTAAGTGAAAGGAAAGGATGTGGGAACTATCCCGGACGATATTGATGTTATCGATGCAAATATTTCTTTCTAAATGTTACTTCGAAGATTATTTTCTAATATATTTGAATCAAAATTAAGAAATGTGATAAAATATTATACATATAATATAGGAGTAGGTACACTAAGGAATGATCAACATATTTTATTATGAAGTAAATTGCTTTTTTATGGATACTCTTTGTTTTTTTGGTGGCCATTTAATTTAATTTTTTTATGTTAGTCACAATACGATAAACTATTGTTTTAGTAAGTGACTCTACAAATGGTGTCACAGGAAAAAAATATGACTATTTGAATTTTAAAATAATTGTATTAATTTCAATAATTCTTGCGATAAGTTTGTGTTCTTGTTTTGCAATTGTAAGAATATTTGCTTAATAGAATGACAGATTTTGGTAAAATGATTTTTTATAATTCTAATTAATTTTAAAATAATAACCGGTTAGCATGAAAATAAGTGATCCAATTTTCCAATTTCAAAATCAAATAAAATAAAATAAATAGTAATGTTTTCATTCATGAATCCGCCGAGCGACAATTGAAGCTTTAATAATCAATCATATTTCAATATTGCTATGCAGTGCTGTTCCATACAAATGTTCAACATTCACTGAACCAAAATGTATGGAACAGCTGACTATTTTTTTGCGATTTCGAAGTTGGTCCCATAGTGAAAGTTGTTCAGTTTGCATGTCTGAACAAGCACACAAAATTTTTGTCATAACTAAAAAATAAACTTGTATAAATATTCTGTAATAATAATGCGTATCCGATGACAGTTCAGATATCATATAGACTTTATAGTTGGCCCTCCACCAAAAAACGTCGACAACTTTTGTTGACAACACATATTGTCAACGAAAGTTGACAACTTTTATTTAGTTCACAACTTTATTGCCTTTACAAACTTGTGCATGTGCAATTGTACTCTCTCTCTTCCTGACTGTTAGTCCCACATGGTGATGGGGTCAGCCTTTCGCACTCTACTTCTCCACTTCACCCTATCACCCACATCTGATTCGGAAGCGTGGCGTGTCTCCATATCCCTGTGCACTACATCTTGCCATCTGGTTTTAGGCCTACCACGGGATTTTTACCGGGTATGGAGAGATGTAGTGCCAGGTTGCCAATATAATTATGAGGTTTCCTCTTAACATGCCCATACCACCTCAGCCTACTTTCTTGTAGCTTATCTGCGATGTCCCGGACACCAAGGCTGCCACTTACGTACTGAGGAGGCCACAGCTCGTGGGGAGACTGTTGTTGCGGTGTCTCTTGACATCCGCAACGCTTTCAACAGCCTGCCCCACGAGTGCACAAAGGAGGCACTCCGCTTCCACCGGTTGCCTCCGTACCTCCGCGCCCTCGTGGAGGATTACCTGCAAGGCAGATCTATCCTCTACGAGGGGCCGGATGGGCGCGTCCACACGTGGACAATGGCGGCGGGTGTACCCCAGGGTTCCATACTAGGTCCTCTGTTATGGAACCTGGGGTACAACTGGGTCCTGCGAGGCGACCTTCTGCAACGAACGAAGGTCGTCTGCTTCGCCGACGATACGCTTGTCGCGGCGAGAGCGAAAACGGGGGAGGAGGCGGCGCACCTTGCGTCGGTCGGCACCTCACTGGTCGTCCGACGCATTCGCCTCCTGGGCCTGGGCGTGGACCTAGACAAAACGAGGGCCATGCTATTCCACGCCCCCCGTCGCAGGATCACACCGGGGCTACGTGTCCAAGTGGAGGGGGTCCGTATACCGGTCGAGGCGCATCTCAAGTATCTCGGCCTGGTTTTGGACCCCCGATAGAGTTTCGAGGAGCATTTTAAGCTCCTCGCTGCACGGCTGTGCGCCGCTGCAGCCGCACTCGGACGGATCCTGCCTAATGGGGGAGGACCAGGATCGGCGTGCCGTCGACTGTGTCACGGGGTGATACGGTCCATGGCACTCTACGGAGCCCCGATATGGGCGGAGTGCCTTGCCCCCTGAACGGTGGCCCTCTTGCGACGACCGCAGAGGGTCATAGCAACCCGGGCCGTACGAGCTTATCGCACGGTTAGCCACGCCGTGGGATGTCTATGCACGCGTACATGCAGAGGTGTATCGACATCGGGTTGCCGTTAGAGAACGGGGGGGACGATCCGCTCCTGAGGAAGTGGAGCGGATTCGTACCCAGGCGCAGAGGGAGGCTCTGAGTCGATGGGGTGAGGCACTCGCCTCCCCAGCTGCCGGCCACCGGACGATTGACGCAATTCGTCCTGTGTTGGAGGAGTGGGTTGGGCGCCGACAGGGCAGCATCACGTTCCTCATGGTGCAGGTACTGACCGGGCATGGCTGCTTCGGTCACTACCTGCACCGGGTCGCACGTCGGCAGGAAACGCCGCGGTGTCACCACTGCGACGCTCCCGACGACACTGCCGAGCACACCCTATTGATGCGCCTGGCCTGGCGACTCCAGCGGAGTCCTCTCGCTGCCGAGCATGGTCGTGGCCATGCTCCGCGGCGATGCGGAATGGGGGGCTGTCGCCTCCTTCTGCGAGGACGTAATCTCGCAGAAGGAGGCCGCGGAGAGGGAGCGGGAGGCAGATCCTCAAGCCGCTCCCATCCGCCGCAGACGGATAGGCAGGCGAAGGCGGGCATACGCACAAGCAATGCCCGTCTAATGATCCTGCCGTGGAGGCCTGCGTGCACGGTTGGCCCCGTGCACGCCGCCATAAGGCCCTCCGTCTGGGGATTGCCCTGGTGTTCTCAGGCAATCCCCCCTTGGCGATAGCCCGACCAGTGGGTTGGGCTTGCCCGGGCGCGTGGGTAGTGGAGTCGCAGTGTGAACCTTACCTAGCGCGCCCATAAGGGCAGGGAGAACACCGGGGGGTTTTAGTGGGTAGGCCTGGCACCTGCCGGGAGAGTCCCACACACGCTCGCTGCTTAGCCAACGGCGGGTACGGTGCGGTTACGCATTTCCCCCCGAGAAAAAAAAGGCTGCCCCTCACGTATTCGTTCCGGATCTTATCGCGCCTGGTGACCCCGCACATCTACCTTAGCATCTTCATTTCGGCAACTTGGATGGCATGGACATGTTTTTGAGTACACGCCCAGCTCGCTTTCACACATAAGGACCGGCCTGATCATTGACTTATAAACGCAGCCCTTAAATCGGACGGGCATTTTGGCGTCACATGTCTCACCAGTCACGTCTCGCCATTTCAACCAGGCAGCTGCCATTCGGTGCTGAATATTGTGCTCTATTTTTTCTGAGGTGTGCATCATGTTACCCAGATACTTATAATGGTCACACTTCGTGATTTGCTGACCATTGATTACAATGGGGTGGTCATTTGCTTCTGTGTCGTTGAAACTCATGTACTGGGTTTTTGTAAAGTTTGTTTGCAATTGATGTTTCCATGCAACGAGACACTCCTGGAGTGATGACCTGTCCTCTGTGCAGATGGCAACGTCGTCAGCATAGATAAAGGACCACAATACTTTGGATTGCGCATCTTCAGTGAGTGCATCCAACACCAGACAAAACAGGAAGGGGCTCAACACTGAACCTTGGTGAACCCTGTAACACCGTTTTTTGTTAAAATTTCATAAAACACTAATTTTGCAAAAACACTTTGTTTTCACTGTAGTTTTAACACAAATTTCACAACTAAAATCATAATTACAATAACTTTGTAAACTTTTAGGCCGGCAAGGGGCGGGCAGGTAGGATAGTGGATGTCGTCCCTACTCTATCTGTCAACTCATTTGGGCGTCTTTCACCGCTTAACATCAGGCGGGAGGAGGTCATTTGCCGGGTCAAACATAAAAAAAATCAAATACCCAAATTTACAGAAGAGGATGTATAAGTAACATAGCCGGTATATCTACGTTAAGAGATAACATTTTTCTTTTATAAAAAATAAGCTGGATGGTGGAAGAAATCTTAGCTAAGTATACGATACAATTGAATTATCCTTACAACAATGGACAAAAATAAACTAGAGCAATTTTAAAGATACTGTTATTCTAAAAATACCACACTTGAAATAATTATGTCAAGTCGTTTTTGTGACTTTCTTGATGTGGAATTTCTTTGATTCCTTATTTCAATTTAGTAGGTACCTTTATATCCTGTATATTGTGTTCCAGAACGCTGTCCCCATATTTTTATGGGTTGTTTGGATATCAAACTAGAGAACATTCACTATTTTTCATTCTTCCCATAACTGAAAATATTAATAAAAATTTTAATTATTATAATTCTAAAAAATACGCATTTATTTAAGGACAAATAGTACATGAAAGACGCATTAAAATTACAGAGCTTTTAATCATTATATTCTATACAAATACACGTGCTTTGGATTTTTTTTGCAAAAAAATGAGAGGTGCAAATAGTGCAATTCTACTGTAGCGACCAATCGCTACAATAGAATTTATGTTTGGTTTTGCAATTGAATATTCCTAGTAGCCTATTATTCAATTCGAATGTGGCACTTCTTTGTGTTTGCTTTAATTTTTTTTAAACATTTCGTGTTTATAGAATCGAAGCAAACCATTCTTTAGCTAAGTTGCCAAGATATCTGGGGGCACGGAAGTGCCCCCGCCAAGACGAGCCAAGCGAAGTGCACTATCTCATCTACCTTTTTTCGAAGCACTTGGTCGTTTTTTCGTAGCTTGGGTTTGGATTATATCGTAGGTCCTTCATAGCTTGGGCTTAGATTATACCAGATAAACAAAATTCTCCGGATATGATGTCAATAGTAGACTTATTAAAAGCTTTCAATTGCATAGCTCTTATTTTTTGATATTTAAAAAACCCAATTTCGACACTGACTTATGATCATCAAAATTCTTAGGGTACTTCTTGAAGACCTAGAAAGCTAAAATTTGGTATGTAAGCTAGTATTAGTATACAAACAATAACAAAAATTCTAAAACTTGAATTATTACCCCCCAACCCCTTTAACTAGGGGATGGAAGTTTTTATGAGTCTTCCGCAAATTTTGATGCTAGAGGTCTAGAAATTTATATAGGTAGGGACTCCTTGTAATAAAAAAATAAAAACCGACTTCAAAAACACTGAAAAGTTAAAAATAATATAAGAATAGGTACAGACAACATCACACTTCTATATTGAAGTCGGTGCCAAACGATGATCTCCTAAAAAGTCTTAAAATTTATCAAAGATCACCGATAATGATAATGTGGCTTCGCCGTTTCGCTGTAAAATTAATGTTTCACCTTACGCCTATGTAATGGTAGCGAAACGGCCTAGCCACATATTTTCACTAAGGTGTAGAGTTTGTAAAGTAAGGATTTGTAGAGTTAGGGCGTGTAGAGTTAGAAGCTGTACATGAGATCTAATAATAATTCTTAGCAACATTTTACATGAAAATGTTTTTGCATTAATTTACGGACACGGACAGTTATGAATGTGTATTATGTAATCTTGATAAAATATCCGCTGACCGTTTAAACAATTTCTTCTAAAATTACTACAAGAAATAATATAGCAATAGTTACGTTCAGAATATTGCAAGGGGAAAATTAACCTTCTTGTTTTATGATGCAGAACAATTTCTTACCTTAGGTGGTGGGCCATATTTTGTGGACTGTGCAATACTAACCTTGCCTCTCTAAAGCACTTTCTTTAGTCATCAAACTATCTTTAAGAAGACTGATTAATCTAGGATAGGGTGAAGTATATGTGGGGTGCTTTTTGTCGTGGTTTTTATTACTAAAGGTCTTGGAAAGCTTTGGAGAAAAAGCTGACTACAAGGGGTTTTCACAGCATCCTGTCGTCAGCCTGTGTTGCTGCATTCAAAATCAACTTTGCATATGGACTTAGACAAACGCTGAGACGAGAGTAGTAGTCTTGAGGTCGTTTAAACCGATTTCAGAAAAAATAAGGTTCGAATGTATGTTTTTGATATTTATTACGAGTTTACTCCGCTAATTATGAAATTGTTTGTTATAAAGAGAATATTATATTACATGTTATGTATACGTACTATCGCTATATTGCGAACAATGTTTTTAGTTTAAAGTGTAAGCTTGACAAATATCTATAATAATAATTACCTAAATCATTGTGTTCTGCAAACTCTTTTACCCTTTTTTACGAGATGAAATGCTGTTGCGCACTGTACCTGCAGGCCGATTATGGATCTTTCATCGTATGACATGGTATAAATTTGAGAAAAAGAAGTCATAAAATGCTGCATTTCGTATAACCGATTTCCAATGATATCATCACTATGGCATAATTCAAAATGATGTCATCATTAAATAGTGAACAAATTATCAAAAATCCGACCGGAAATCGTATTTTTCGTTTTGCACTATGATATCATAATTATGATATAATTAGCAAAACCATGAGATCGGTAATAGGCCCTCTGGTCTGCTGATGACTAGTCGGCAGGCGTGTGTGCACTGGCGTAGATAAGGGGCGGACCCCGGCTTGAGGTCCGGACCGGCTCTTTGTAAATCAACTTACACTACATAGAATTGAGTTTTCAGTGGACCTATACACTAGGAAAATATAATTAAAATCGTCAATCTGGACCCCCCCCCCCCATCGAAAATGTATACCTACGCCTATGCGTGTGTGCAAGGCACTAAAATAATCTCGAAATCCATCATGGTCATAGGGGGCTGATTCGCACAATTCGTAAAAATATTCGAATTCGAGATTTTTCTTGAGCGGAAATCAGAGTTCAGCCAATCAGAACGCAGGACATGTCAAGCTCCGCCATTTTTTATGAAAAGTCGCTTGTATTGTTTCGAGTGCTCGGGAGTAATCGAGACGTCAATTGCCGTTTTATGGTATGTTGTTTATTTACTTTTCTGTCTTTTTGATTATACTATTGTATATTTTTCAAGTTTATTTTCAATTACATTAAGTAAGTATATATTTATTGTAGAATTTAGCTTAGCATTTTGTTTGTTTAAATAAAAACTTAATAACTATTACTTTTGTCAATAGAAAAATTTTAATAAATATTTAATACAATGTGTGTGAAAATTCGATCTTACAATTCGAGATAATTCAAGCGACGTTCCCTCAATGAATAGCGGACTTCGACATGTCTAGTGTTCAGATTAGCTAAGCTGTGACTAATGCTGGAGAAAAAACTCGAATTCGAACCTATTTTCAAATTCGTGAAAATCAGCCCCAGGGGCTCTATTTTTGACTCATTCATCCTGCATCGAGCGCTTTTCAAGCGTCATCTGCGCTCGATTCCTATTGATTTTCGTTTCTCTTGCGATGAAAATCAATATTGTTTTGATTTTCGTCGAAAACAAAACGAAAATAAGTAGAAATCGAACACTAATGAGCGCTCCATGCCGGAAGAATAATTCAATACAAAAAATAAAAACCGACTTCAAAAACACTGAAATGTTAAAAATAATATAAGAATAGGCACAGACAACATCATACTTATATATCGAAGTCGGTGCAAAACGATGATCCCCTAGAAAATCTTAAAATTTGTCACCGTCCTCAATATAGAACATGTTTAAAAATACATGTTTAAATGATTTAATTCAGTATTTCTTTAAATTACTGTTTCCCTTAAAAGTAAGAAATAGGATTCATAGAGAGATCACCGTAAGAAATAGGATCCGAGGATTTTCCGTACAAAATGTATGGGAAATGTTTTTGGCGATTTCTGTCGTTTCTAGTACTCATACCTTAAATGGTCCCATAGAGTCTTTTGATCCCTACATGAAATGGGATCGATAGGCATAAAAATTTTTTTTTTGCTATCTGAGCATTTTTTTGTTGACTGTAACTTTTTTCCAAAATCTGTGAATGCAGATCAGAATATCTTAAAAAGTTATGGATGGTTGCCTAACAATGTTTTCTTGTAACTATAACGGTTAATGTACCTGCCCTTTAAATCCCATCTCAAAAATCCATTCTGTATACTAACATATACGAAAACTGGGCAGTTCTGGAAATATTACATACATACGGGTCGAATTGATAACCTCCTTTTTTTTGAAGTCGGTTAAAAATAGGGTCCCTGGCCTCCTGCACTACGCGCTTAGGTACAAGATAAGTACCTCCCGTTCCGTGCACTTTGAGAGTGTATAAAGTAGCGGGGCTGCCGCGCTCTGGGATTCATGCACTCATAGCAACGTTTGTGGGGTGGGTGTTCAATAGAAAATTCGCGAAACACCGACAATTATGAGATAAGATTTAATTAAGCACTAATTAAGCAACTTTACTTAACACTGAAAACTACTTTACAATCCTGAAAACTTTACAGTAACACTATGGACACAAATCACTTCACTGTAAGACGTTACTAAGCACTGAACACACAGAATTCTTCACTATATATCGCTTGATCCGCTCGGTTCGCTCTCTTCAAAAGAACTGTCCGGCTGCATTCGCCTACGCGCTTATATAGTAGGGCCGACGAACATTCGGGGCATTCGAGAATGTTCCATTCTCGAATATTCCGTACCCAACCGATTATTTATCTTCTCTTCTCGAAAGTTCCGTGGTACCCTTCGCGCTTATGTAGTAGGACCGGTGAACTTCCGAGACATTTGAGAAGGTTCTATTCTAGAACATTCCATACCCGATCGATCGTTTGTCTTCTAGAAAGTTCCGTGTATGCCTTCGCGCTTCTACAGTAGAACCGGTGAACTTCCGAGACATTCGAGAATGTTCTATTCTAGAACATTCCATACCTGATCGATTGTATGTCTTTCTAGAAAGTTCCATCGCATTCCCGATTATGTTTGTCTTTATGAGCATATTCTATCTCTGTCTGTCAGCACGCCTAGAAGTTTCTAGATGCAGCTCGATCTATCTTTTATCTCTGGAAGGTGCCCACTATTGTTGTCTCTTTCTTATCGTGCTATCTCACTCACTCCTATTGAAAATTTAGTCATATATCGAAGTGTGGTTCAAAGGCCCATAAGGGGTCCTGAAAACGCCTGAAAACGGGTTTTCAGGTTATGATGTGGTTCGATAGAGGGTAGCCTGAAAGGGACTGAAAACATGTTTCAGGCGCCTGAAAACAACGGCAACTTGGGTAAAATTTCGATATTCTAGTATGTGATAGAGCACCTCCTGAAACGCGCTGAACTGCCTTTCTTGGCCTTAGAAGCGTTTTCAGCGGCCTTTCAGGCCGCTGAAAACGCTTCTAAGGCCAAGAAAACCACGCCGGAAGTTTCTTATACCACCGGCGTAACACTACCCTCCTCTAAAACATGCTCGTCCTGAGCATCGTTAGAACCGTGATACCTGGCCAGTCGATCAACATGGATAATCTTGCTTGAACTGCGCTGATTCCGTTGTATGCGGTAGGTGACGTCGTTGATTCTGGTTACAATCTTATACGGGCCTTCCCAATCTGGAGACAATTTCGGGGATATCCCTTTACGTCGCATGGGATTATGCAACCACACCAACGAACCTTCTTCAAATCTCGCTTGATTAGAATTCCGGTCATATCGCGACTTCATTTTTGCACTAGCCTGAAGTCCATTTTCACGAATGTGATGGTAAACACCTTCCATTCGGTTTCTTAAGTCACTCACGTACTCCGTGATGCATTGTGGGGTATCCGGAGGTCGCCCTGTTAACAGGTCAGCAGGTAAACGAAGTTCTCTTCCGAAATTCGCACTTGCTGGCGTGGCAGCTGTGCTCTCATGAGTTGCCGATCTATATGACATCAGGAAAAGGGGAATATGTCTATCCCAGTCTTTTTGGTGGTTCTCCACAACCTTCGCCAGGTGTCTCTCCAATGTCTGGTTGAATCTCTCAACCATTCCATCTGACTGTAGGTGATATGGTGTAGTTCTCGTCTTATGAATCCCCATGATTCGGCATGTTTCTTGAAATACCTGGGACTCGAAGTTTCTGCCTTGATCGCTGTGAATTTCGAGTGGCACCCCAAATCGACTGAACACCTCCATTACCAACTTCTCTGCCACTGTCACAGCTTCCTGGTTAGGAATGGCAAACGCTTCAGGCCATTTGGTGAAATAATCCATCACTACCAAGATGTACTTGTTTCCAGACTCTGATGTTGGAAATGGGCCTGCAACATCTAAGGCAATCCTTTCCCAAGGTGTTCCAATGTTGTACAGCTTAAGCAGCTCCTCTGCTGCGCGTATGAGGACCTTTGACTGACGAGCAGCTGGTACATTTCTTACACCAGTCTTCAACATCTTCACGGCAGTGAATCCAATAGAATCTTTGCCGAATTTTCAGCAAGGTCCTTTTCACTCCAAGGTGGCCACCGGATATTCCGTCGTGATAAAGTCTCAGTACTTTACTGACCTTCTTCTTTGGGACTATTATTTGCAAGTGCGCATCCTTGCCATTTGTTGACTCCCATTTCCTGCAAAGTACCCCGTTATGCATGATTAAGCTTTCCCACTGAGCCCAGTAGCTTTTTGTGACTGTACTCATCGGAGCTACTTCACACCACCTTGGCTTGGGTACTCCCGCCTGGATCCAATCGAAAATGGGTTTGATGTCAAGGTCTTCCTGTTGTGCTTGCTGCATGACTTCATCACTCCACTCTTCGCTAACAGTGTCGGTTCTCACCATCCTTACGCAGTCTTTGGCCTCTTGTCTCTGACAATGTTTACAGTCACCCTGGCACGGTCTCCGGGAGAGGGCATCAGCGTTGCCATGTGATTTTCCACTGCGATGCTCAATGATGAAGTCATATTCTTGGAGTTGTTCAATCCATCGCGCCACTTGACCTTCAGGGTTTTTAAACTCTAATAACCACTTGAGAGCAGCGTGGTCCGTCCTTATACGGAACTTGCGTCCCAACAAATACTTGCTGAAGTGTTGCAATGTTTTGACAACCGCCAGCAACTCTCTTCGAGTGACACAGTAATTCCTCTCCGGTTTTGACAACGATTTACTGAAGTAAGCTATCACAATTTCCTGGTCCCCTTTCCTTTGTGATAACACTCCCCCGACGCCAGTATTACTTGCGTCTGTGTCGACAATAAAATCATTCTCTGGATCCGGGTATCCCAATATAGGTGTCTCACAAAGTCTTTGCTTGAGTTCGGTGAAAGATTCTGTACACTGATCACTCCAGACGAATGGTCGTTTTTCTTCCGTTAATTGATGCAGAGGCTTTGCTATATCCGAAAAGTTTTTCACAAACCGTCGATAGTATGAGCAAAGTCCCAAAAAGGCACGAACTGCAGTCTTATCTTTCGGCGTCGGCCAGTCCTTAACAGCGCTAATCTTCTCTGGGTCTGTCTGAACGCCATCCATTGAAATGACATGTCCCAAATAGTTTACTTTGCGCTTAAAAAGCGAGCACTTCTTCGGGCTTAGTTTGAGATTAGCAGCTTTTAGTTTGGATAAAACTTGCTCCAAATTACTGAGGTGGTCATCGAAGTTTTTCCCAACTATGATAATGTCATCCAGGTATACCAGGCAGGTGTCTCCCAACAGGCCTGCTAGAATCTGCTCCATCAGTCGCTCAAATGTCGCAGGAGCGTTGCACAACCCAAATGGCATTACGTTAAACTGCCAAAGTCCCTTTCCAGTAGAAAATGCAGTTTACTCTTTATCCTGGTCCTTGATTTCCACTTGCCAGTAACCACTCTTCAAGTCCAGGGTTGAAAACTATTTCATACCATTCAACGTATCCAAGGTGTCGTCAATTCGCGGCAGTGGATAACTGTCCTTCTTGGTAACGTCATTGAGTCGACGGTAATCGACGCAAAATCTCATGGATCCGTCCTTCTTCTTAACTAAAACCACAGGTGAACACCATGGACTCGTCGAAGGCTCAATTACATTATTCCTTTTCATTTCACCTATCATGTCTTCAACTTCCTTCTCCCTAGCTACTGGTACTCGTCGAGGTCGTTGACGAATTGGCGTAACGTCACCAGTGTTAATTTCATGCTGCACTAGCCCAGTTCTTCCGATGTCACCATCGTGCATAAAGAAGACGTTAATAAACCGCATCAGAGAATGGCGTGCCTTGAGAAGTTCATCTTTGGTGAGGCCACCCTTGCAGTCACCCAGTAACCTTTCGATGTCCAAATCCGTGCGTGCCGGTTTATCATTCGTTTTGGGTCCTTTACAGCTCCGTATCCAAGAGATTTCCTCACAAGACCCGATAGGCGTTCCTTTGTTAAGGTCGTGCTTGGTATCACTTAAATTGAGAACCCGTACAAATGCTGCGGATGACGTTGTCACGATCGTGCGAGCTGTTATCCACGGTTTGTTTCCAGCTAATTTTTCTACTAACACGCAGCGACGAGATCCTCGCCCCGTATTGCATGGTAATTTTACCGGGACTAGGGCTTGTGATCTTGGTTGGAGAATAGTCCTTCTTGCGCAGTAGACTTTTCCATTCACTCCACCTTCCATAGGGACTTCTTCAACTCTAAAATTTAGGACGCCACCCTTTAAATCGACGTTACAGCTGAATCTTCTCATGAAGTCCAACCCGATGATGCAATCGTCGACGATATTCGCAACGATGACGTCGTGCCAGTATTTCTTCTCTCCAATTCTTACTGCCACCTCTCGCTCCCCCAGGACGGAAATGTGCTGGCCGGTAGCCGTTTGCAGCTGGAGATGCTTAGGTCGGACTAGATGATCTCTAGACAGGTGTTTCAACAGCCGAGGACTGATCACGGTGCGAGAGGCTCCAGTGTCGATTGTGAGGTGGCATGGTATTCCTTCAACACTTCCCCTGATGACCAGACTATTTCCATCACTCGCCTGTGAGATCATAACTGGGACATTTTGACTACTAGCCAGCACTCGTCCCACAGCCCTGGCTTTTACTCGTTTCCCTGCTGCGGCTCCGGCTCATCACAGGCTATTTGCCGTACCGTTGAGCCCGTGTCTTGCCTCCTGTTCCTTTTCGGGCAACTAGATTGTAAATGGCCGCGTTCTCCACAGTGGTAACATCTCGGGCCAAATTCGCGGCGGGGTGCAGCCGGCTCCTTGATGGAAACTTCTCGTAACCTATATGTCCTAGAGTCCTGACGCACAGCTTCTACCTCCAGTGCATGGGCAACTGCGTCCTTCAGACTTCCATGGTGACCCAACCGGACAGCAGCTCTCACTTCTATGTCTCGAATCCCGTCAATAAAGGCCTGCACCAGCATGCTGTCCACCAATGAGGCTGATGCAGATTGGTAAGCCTTCCTGACCAGCTTTTCTATCTCCAGGGCCCACTGCTGCAATGATTCATTACGACCCTGGATTCTATCCTTCAGCTGGGCTCTGAAAACATGCTCCAAATGGCTATCACCGTAACGGGCTTCCAGAGCTTCTAAAAGGCGGTCATAAGTCCTGTCATTTCCAAGAGCCTCCAGGACTGTGAGAGCTCCTTCTCGCAGCGCCAACGTTAGTGCCGTTTTGGCCTGTTCTTTGTTCCATCCATTCGCCTTAGAAACGGACTCGAACTGAAGCTTGTATGCGGTCCACGACGAGGTACCATCAAATGGAGGCACTTTAAATCTTCCGCCTACTGGTACTGTCGCCTCTAGTCCACTGCCCACCCCGTTGGCCACTTTTATTTCAAGCTTCTTTACGTCGTTACTTATAGCCTGAAAGCGGTTCTCATACTTTTCGTTGGAATCATGGAGACGAGTCTCGAACTTGATCTCCAAATTGCTAAGATCCTCACGGACCTCCGACAATTCCCTCTTCCATTGCTTTGCGGCTTCTTGAACTTCACGAAGAACACTCAGTTGTTCATCCTGTTTCTTTACCTGCTCTTCCTGCCGCTTGGCCTGCTCTTCCTGCCTCTTGGCCTGCTCGTCCCGGAGGGTGCACAATTGTTTGGCCTGCTCGTCCCGGAGGGTGCACAATTGTTTGGCCTGCTCGTCCCGGAGGGTGCACAATTGTTTGGCCTGCTCCTCTCGAAGGGCGCACAGTTGTTCCGCCTGTTGTTTGGCTTGTTCTTCCTGCCACTTGCCTTGTGATTTTATCAGGAGCAGGATTGTATTTAAGTCTACTTGCGGCGTCGGGGTCGTCGCCGTAGAGGTACTTGCAGCACCCGCTTCGGCAGCAGCCTGGCTTCTCGTCTGAACCCTCTCCGGCTCCTTATCTCGCGGCGTAATCGGCATTTTCTATCCCACTTCTGACACCAAATGTTACGTTTGTGGGGTGGGTGTTCAATAGAAAATTCGCGAAACACCGACAATTATGAGATAAGATTTAATGAAGCACTAATTAAGCAACTTTACTTAACACTGAAAACTACTTTACAATCCTGAAAACTTTACAGTAACACTATGGACACAAATCACTTCACTGTATGTACGGTCACCGTACATTGAACTCAGTAACTATGTAGGTAAAAGACGCGTCAGCGATTTGACTCGTCACATCGCGTGCTAAACGCACGTGATCCTTATTTCTTTATTTGTAACTTTATTTATAACATTTAGTGTCTATCCGATCACCATACCAATCGCGCATACGCACTCACACCATTTCACCATATATTCACCATAATTTTACCATAGTTAATTCTAGTATATTTTATAGACTTAGTTAAAGTGTTTGTTATAGTCTAATATAATAAAACCATAATCTTTGTTGACTCTACAAGTGACTTTTCATCTACCATCACCATTCTAAGTGTACAACCCGTACACTGTAAGACGTTACTAAGCACTGAACACACAGAATTCTTCACTATATATCGCTTGATCCGCTCGGTTCGCTCTCTTCAAAAGAACTGTCCGGCTGCATTCGCCTACGCGCTTATATAGTAGGGCCGACGAACATTCGGGGCATTCGAGAATGTTCCATTCTCGAATATTCCGTACCCAACCGATTATTTATCTTCTCTTCTCGAAAGTTCCGTGGTACCCTTCGCGCTTATGTAGTAGGACTGGTGAACTTCCGAGACATTCGAGAAGGTTCTATTCTAGAACATTCCATACCCGATCGATCGTTTGTCTTCTAGAAAGTTCCGTGTATGCCTTCGCGCTTCTACAGTAGAACCGGTGAACTTCCGAGACATTCGAGAATGTTCTATTCTAGAACATTCCATACCTGATCGATTGTTTGTCTTTCTAGAAAGTTCCATCGCATTCCCGATTATGTTTGTCTTTATGAGCATGTTCTATCTCTGTCTGTCAGCACGCCTAGAAGTTTCTAGATGCAGCTCGATCTATCTTTTATCTCTGGAAGGTGCCCACTATTGTTGTCTCTTTCTTATCGTGCTATCTCACTCACTCCTATTGAAAATTTAGTCATATATCGAAGTGTGGTTCAAAGGCCCATAAGGGGTCCTGAAAACGCCTGAAAACGGGTTTTCAGGTTATGATGTGGTTCGATAGAGGGTAGCCTGAAACGGACTGAAAACATGTTTCAGGCGCCTGAAAACAACGGCAACTGGGGTAAAATTTCGATATTCTAGTATGTGATAGAGCACCTCCTGAAACGCGCTGAACTGCGTTTTCAGGCCGCTGAAAACGCTTCTAAGGCCAAGAAAACCACGCCGGAAGTTTCTTATACCACCGGCGTAACAGTACGCTTGCTTGCGTGCGATTGATTAATTTTCGCCCGGAGTATGGCCACAGAATAGATAATAGTACTACGTATAGAACTTGTACTCTTTTGATCTTGAAAAAGCTAAGGTAATTAACATTTATACTTATTGGTGTGACTTCTTGATGGAACTGAATGTTCATATTGAATAAAACCATGGTTTTCTTGCACTTCTCAAATTATTATTATTTTACTGTTTTAATAACAGTAAAATAAATAGTGGAAAAAAGTGCAAGAAAACCATGGTTTTATTCACTAAGGTAATTAATTAATTACCATCAGCAACAACCCTATTGCTCGCGCTTAATTACCATCAGCAATAACCCTATTGCTCGCGCTCGTGCGATGTGATGCTCCAGAATTACTAATAACGCGTTGCGTTTAGGTTAAGATTCAGTGTGAATGCTCAAATTTAGGTATATAAAATGTCGGCTTTTTTCAAGATCAGAGTGCTGCAACTTTTGTACGTAGTGCTATTATCTATTCTGTGGCCATAGTCAGGGCGATCCAGGGTCTGGACAACCCTAATTCTGTGGACCACCCCGGCATAGCCCTGCCATAGATTAAGTAAAGACTTTGTTATCTTTCTGTTCTTGATCAAAACCCATCTCTTACAGGATGGAAGGAACCTTTTTTTTACATACGACAGGGAAAATCTTGACCTTCATCTCACACAATGGCATATGATAAGGCCGAATGTGGAAGCGATCTTTACCTGGAGTCTTCAACAGCTGAGGAACTTACTTGAGCTATTTTTTCTCTAACTAGCTTTCCGGTCGCAATTTCGCCTGCGTTATCTTCGTTTTTCCCGTGGGAATGCCATATTTTCCCGTTGGAAAATATTCTATAGCCTATATTACTCAGTGATATTGTACCATTCTATTAGTGAAAAAAATTTGGTGGGCAGTTTGCTTGTTTGCTAACTTAATTGCAATAGAGAAATAGTCGCAGCCTCTCACAGTCGATCGATCGGAGTCTAACAATACTGAGGTAGATCGCCAGCAGTTCGAGACCAGTAACAGAACATTGTTATTATGGCGACAAACTTAGGTAAGGCGATGGTAGCTAGCCAGGCGGGCTCTGAAGCCCTACCACCAACCAAACCGAGCAAACTTTCTGCCCCCATGGAAATCGAACCCCGGATTTCAGCGGAGATCAACACCCGGTGGTGTCAACCACTAGACCAAGGAGGCAGTTGCCATCCTTGCCATTTTATCATAAGTCCTCGACGAATAGCTCGAATAGAATAGGATATCTATCTATAGGCACAGAATAAATAATAGTACTAAAGTACAGAAGGATCACTCTCGAAAAAAAGCCAAGTTTAGGTATGAAAATTTACCTACTCTTACGACCTTCATCTGACTGCACGGGAAATTGAAATTTATTGCATGGCACGAGTGTTCCAATTCCATTACGCGTCGCTGACCCGATACCGATTTCGCGATAAGAGCGCAGGGTTCCCACTCACCGATATGCAGTTATCGTTACCGAGAAAAATCTAAATTATTACGTGCGACGCGGCCAGCGTGCGAGCCGAGCGGCAACCTTTAGCCATAGACCGCCCCGCCGGTGCGCCGGTCAAACATACCTAAACTGCAGAGTGAAACCCCCCTGCTATAGGTTTCAGTTTTAACATATTGCTACGTAATTGGAAAATACATAGAGGATTTCCTCACGGTTCGGTATGTATGTAGTGTGTTACCATTACTACGGAATGAGATATAAATTGTATCTGATTAAAGGTGCCTGATTAATCATCAAATCCACAAAATCGGCCTTGAATTTTATACAGTTTTCTTTCAATTACTCATAGTTCAATGCTAATAAATAATTTTAGGCGAAGTACGAATCAAATTACTGGACACGACATTTAATTTTATACGCAAGGAATCAGGTCAGCGAAAAACCTCAATGTCACCATTTTTTTGGCCTTAATCTCACCTGATGGTAAGTGATAACAAAGCCGAATATGCAAGTGAACTTCACCTGAACCCCTCAACAGCTGAGGGACTGGCCATCTTACCTCTAATTTATGTTACCTCTAAATTGTCTGTAATCGAGCCAGGTACCATCATTAAGGGGGAGGGGATGATGAACTTCTTAATTATTTGGTTCCGTAACGGCAAATTGAAGAATTCAATCTGGACACCACTCGTTAAAAAATTATACTTACGTCAATGATTGTTATAATGGTGATATACTTAAGTAAGATGGTAGTAGCTAGGCAGGTGAGCTCAGAAGCTCTACTACCAAATAAACCAAGCAGAAAAACTTCTGCCTCAATCTGGAATAGAACCCTAGACATCTAATTCAATACCAGTTGGTCCACGGAGGCGGTTAAATTATTGTCAGAAAACAGAATAGTTTAGCGTTAATCGTATTGAGTACCGTGTAGGTTGCCCTTACAGTACAATAAATTCATTCATTCATTGTGATTCATTGTGAGTTCAACAGTGTTTATCTCCAGACAATGATTACTGGTTACATAGATTATGTCGGTTGCAATCTTACGTAAAGTATGGCTCAGTTTTTTCATGCAGCAGGTCGCGTACGAGATCAAACTAATCGTAATTGACTTATAATACTATAATACTGGACTGCACTTATTGCTTGTTTGTCTGATTACACAACTAAACTAAAAGAACATAAACGGCACATATTGTGGCGTAAGCTAGATTTGAAATTATACTAAGGCTGGAGTTCACCAACACGTAAAACAAGCGATTAAAAGCTAATCGTCTGTTTTGACAATTCTTCGAAACGGTAAATGTTAAAAATCGACGGTTAACTTATTTATTAGTGTCGGTGAACTCGATTTAATGAATGGAGTCAATCAACAATTAAACTAGCGATTAAAAGTTACCCAATCGTTACGTCGATTTTTGTCATTTACCATGGAGGTATCTTCAATAAGAAACGGATGACTTTAACGGTACTTTGACGGTAATCTCAATAAATCTCAGGATTTTAAAATCTATATACAGGCTGTCCCTAAAATGGATAAACCTGTAACTATAGATTTATCATGGCCACCTTTACTACAAATTTTGACTTTAGTGAAAATGTCACGGTTTCAGAGATATTTATTGTTTTTGAATTTTTCGAAAATTTCCAAGTGCGATTAGTTTTTATAGTACCATTTCTACAAATAGAGAGGTTTTTCGATTTCGTTTTTTTCCATTTCATAAGCGATAGTTCAGCTATCAAAAACAAAGACTTAAACTTAACAAACTGGCGTAAAGTTAAAAAAAAAATAAAACACAGAGAAAATTCTAAATGAAATTCATTTTCTTTCATGTTTGATCAGCTACAGTTTAAAAAAAATGTAGGACGCTCATCGTGTCCATTACCTTGAAAACTTGCTTAGCTAGTCTAGATTCCAAAAAGGTATCATAAGCTTAGGCATTCTGAATATGTTTAATTTCATGACTACTTGAATAGCAAATAGTATAAAAATTTCAAAAAACTGTTTTTGTGGTAATAATAACTCTTAAGGTTCTGTGTTAATATAAAGGTATAATGAGCTTAGATATTCTATATTTTTAATC
This sequence comes from Schoenobius gigantellus, assembly GCA_963935595.1. NCBI lineage: Eukaryota > Metazoa > Arthropoda > Insecta > Lepidoptera > Crambidae > Schoenobius > Schoenobius gigantellus. Next base: position 11,607,191 of record OZ012544.1, on the reverse strand, counting down.
TCATAACTACTTAAAGAGTATGAAAATTTCAAAGTACTCGGTAAAAAACACATTTATCCGTAAAAATATTGAAATTGACCTTGCGCCGTTATGCACGTTAACCGACGTGCGTAACCCGACGTTTTGATGTAAGCATTTTGGATGCTAGTCCGCAACTCCGCGGACCTCTTCCCCTGTGCTATACAGTTGCAGGACGCTGTCGGTTTTTTAGTGGGTGCAAGTCCCACACCCTCCGCTGTGGATCCCCCGGAATGCTGGATAGTGCGTCGGGCATTTTCCCGACAAAAAAAGGGTTGGCTCGAGCTCCTCAGTGGGGACGTATATGAGCTGTGATGATGATAATACTCACAGATGTTTTTATATTGTGTACGAGAGGAAGCTTTAGTACTAGAGCCATCTGCGGAAGCAGTGCCTGCATTACTATGTTCCTGTTCGAAGGGCACGACAGGCAGTAAAATCACTGGATACTGTGACATGGCATCTTATGTCAAAAGTTATCAACAGCATTGGGTCTTTGTAGGGGTTGTATATTTGAAAATGTTACTGGAACTACATATCATAATATGCAACTATAGCCAGTTATGCCAGGCAGGCGGTCGGCAGGGAACAAATTTTTTTTTATATCAATAGCGATTCTTTTCTTCGGTCTTTATCTCATTATCACACTCTCAGCTAAAGCGTTTACTAATGGTGATAAGCCTCTGCCAAGAAGGTAAAAGCTTCTGCTGGTCTGATGCGGGTTAATTAGAACTAGAACAGGTGAGGCTGGCCAGGACCAATCAGATGTTATCCCACCTTTCTGTTCTTGCGGCTGAGAAGAAGTGGACTTATGATTGAACGATGGACACGATATTTTAAAAGCATCCTTCGCGAGCAGAATTGCCTAATAGCCGGCCGAGATTCTGAGCGTCGGCACTCCCCGTACAAATAACGTTGGTTTCGGCGCCCGCGCACACTCAGACGTAACCGCTCACTGGACGCAACCATTTCTTATGAAAACTCTTTAAATTGCCTCAGATTAACTCGTGTTGTTCGATACAAGATACAATGAAAGTGTTTTATGTTTTTATAATCTGCATGGGCAGTGTGTTGGCGAAAGTGACGCGTAAGTTTTTTGTTTGCTTTTGTGAAATTCTGTATTAACATCCCCTGAATATATTAAATACACATCAGTACTTATTAAGTTAATAATTTATTATGATAATTTTATTTTTGTTAACAATAGCAAATATTAAATAATTACTATGATTTAACATTGCATAGTGGTCACTACGAGTTGGTATAAATAGTTTTTGTGGCAAAATCTAAACTGTCAGTCAGTCATGCTGGCTTTTTGTTTTCTATTTTCAAATCAAACTTTCAAAACATCTTCATGCCAATGCTATTAAATCTTCATGATATATGACTTTGTGTTAAAGACTATACCTCAATATCGTATTGTTTAGACGCGTTCTTGCCGGCGAATACATGTGCGTGTCTAGTCTAGTGCGAAATTGGATTTGTGGGCCTACTAATTAAATCACAAATATTATGAATGAAAACTTTTTGGATAATTTAATTATTGTGACAAGTTTCTGTGGTTTTCAAGTAACTTGGTAGCAAACATTTCAATATGAGTAGATACCTATCTGTACACTCCACATTTAGATCTATACATTATAATAATGACAGAGACAATAACATTTTGTGATGTAATAAAAATCCACAAAAATGTCTGGATCGATTTTATATTTTTTACTGTTATACAAAATGTTTGTTCAATACCATATCAAGCCAAAACTATGGTCATTGAAAAATCGAAATTGTAAAATCAGTTTTCCAATTCTCCATACATTTTTTTCACAGACCCAACTATTTGTATGGGGTATTTGTTAATTAATTTTACAATATAGGTTTTTCAATGACGCCATAACTTTTATATGACTATGTTAACATAGGTAGGTTGCGGCTTGGTACGGCTTTGATCAAACACGGTGTCTATTTGCTGATTAATCCAACTTATTATAATTTTTTTTTTTAGCATTGTAACTTTTAAAAGTGCACAAAGTTATAAAGTTGTTTGTAATATTATTTGAAAGCAAACATACCACCGATTCACTTTCGTTTCCCGTTTCTCGGTCAACGGGAAGTACCCTATAGGTTTTGATTTATTTGTGAAATCGCAAAATATGCGACGTAAACGGCCATATTTCTTTTTCAGGTTGATTTCAGACTCAGTATTTGATTAAAATTTTCATTTGATATCTCTACTCGTTCCCGGGAAAAAGGGTCTTGGTAGACAGACGTCAGATGGACAACGGAGTCACGGTAATATACTATTACCGTGACGAAGTTATCCTATAAGGCAGGGGTGCTCAAACTCGAACTGTTGGCAATTTACATATAAATAAGGCTGGCGATCTAAATATGAATAAGGATGTAGTTGACCTTGCAAATAACTCGAAATTTTTAGGCATTATCTACTTTAGATTCACGGTTAAAATGGGACCCACATATTGAAACCTTGGCTAACAAACTTAGTTCGGCGGCATAAAAGAAAGAAAATAAGGGTTTTGAAACAACGAGATTATATTGTTATTTCAGTTATTTTCATAGTTGTATGTCATATGGGGTTATGGAGTTCGGCAGTTCATATTGAAAGAATTTTTTTCTTACAGAAGAGAGCAATTCGCGCCATTTATAATTTACGGGCTAGGGACACACTTAGAGAATTATTCAAAGAAATTAATATCTTAACTTTAGCCTAACTAACTTTAGCTTAACTTTACTATGATTCAACATTGCATAGTTGTTACTGCGAGTTGGTATAATTAGTTTTTGTGGCAAAATCTTAACTGTCAGTGAGTCAAGCTAGCTTTTTGTTTTCTATATTCAAATCAAACCTTCAAAAAATCTTCGTGCCAATGCCATTATCTTCATGATATTTTGCTATGACTGTGTATTTAAGAATATACCTGAATATCGTATTGTTTAGACGCGTACTTGTCGGCGAATTCTTGTACGTGTCTAGTAGGAAATTGGATTTGTGGGTCTACATAATTATATCACAAAATTCACAAATATTATGAATGAACACTTTTAGGATATGTCTTCCTTAAAGTTATATTATGACAAGTTTCAGTGGTTTTGAAGTAATTTGGTAGCAAACATTTGAATAGAGTATCTTTACACTTCACTTTTAGATCTATACATATACATTATAAAGAGACAATAAGATTTGTATGATGTAATGAAAATGGCTAAAATTTACTGGATCGATTTATATTTTTTCACAGACCCAATTCGCGCCATTTATATTTTACGGGCTAGGGAGACACTTAGAGAATTATTCAAAGAAATTAATATCTTTAATTTGGCTGGCCAGTAAATTTATGACAATTTAGTTTATGTACACAAGCATTATGTTACATTCGATAAAGATAGCGATTTCCATAATATATACACGTGACATAAAAATAAGTTTGCCGTTGCAACTTACAGGCTTCATAAAACTAGTGGCTCGTTTCTAGGGAGGTGTGTAGCTTTTTATAACAAGCTTCCGCAAAGTGTCACCGACTTGCCAATTCATAAATTTAAAGTTCACGTTAAAAATACCCTCATGAACAAAGGTTATTTCAAAGTGAGTGATCATTTAAGTGATCACACGATATGGAATTAGTTAGACTATTTTATTACAAACTAGCTGACCCGGCGTATTTTGTATCGCCATGTTTTTTAACTAAATTACTGAAATATTTGTTTTAATTATTGTAATTTTTATACTACACAAACCGAATACATAAAACCAAGAATCATCCAATTTGGTGCAGTCGTTCGAAAGTTATGGGCGTTAGTTACATACATTTCGAAGATCCATTTTTATTTATATAGATAGATCTGCAAGGCTATCTTCTCTGCCTAAAATTATATTGCAATAATATCATTGACTCCATAGAAATTATAAAGTGATAATAACATTAGCATCATTATAGAAAAGTAACCCTCATCTATTAATTATCTAAAGAGGTTCTTATCATTTACCACGGAGGATTTCTATAATAAGTTTGTGCAGGCAAATATACACGGTATGACGAGTGAGGAATACGACTAATCAGGAATATGACGAGTTAGGAATATGACCAGTTAGGAAAGTGTCGAATAAGGAATATGACCGATCAGGAATATGACAAACCAGGAACAAATCTTTTAAACAGCATTGAAGATTAGGTAATTGCAATGTCTGATCGGCCGGCAGTTCTGTACTTGTTGTTATGTACCTACATACAAAGTTTATGTTTTGTCATATTAGGTACACTCGATTGGTAAAGACAAATGCAAATTGCAAAAAAGAACGATACAAAATGTCCTTTAGGAAGTAGGTAATCGCGACAAAATAATTCAGACTTTCAAAGGTGATATAAGTTACTCTAATGTTAATGAGTTGGCCTGCCGTTCGTAGCATTATGTATGACATAAAAGGAAACACGATCATTATATGTGCAATAAGTATATCTTATTACCTATGACAGCTTCCCGACCACATCTTATGTAGTGCGGACGCGAATAGGTACAGTTTTAGTCAACCACTGAGTAAAAATCGTTATTGTATAAGCTTTCCTTTACTAAGAACTTTTTACATGCAACAACAAGTTAGACCTTACAGTTTGACCTTTAGACTGCTCGTAATACTGGTGGTTTTCGTCAAACAAGTCTAAAGTTTGACGTGTTGTCGAGTGTACAAGCAAAATTTTTATAAAGCTGTCTAGAATTGGTACTTAAACGTCCCCCTGATAACCAAAAAACATAAATCTTTCCTTTTAGATAATAATGTACGAGTATATCTATGTAGGTGAGCTAAGTTTTCACAAAATATTTTATAAATTATATCTAGAAAAATATCACGATTAAATTTTATAACGGTTTAAAATTAAGAGGCACTTTAAAACTTTAGAAATTATATTCCTATTATTACACTTTTATGCCTCGTTGTGAAAAAATACAAAAAAAATTGTAGCGCTAGTCCTATTTTTTTATATAAAATAGGCTTACGGTAAAACTGCCCGCACTCGATTTGAAAACCTCAATTTTGTATCCATCGGGAAACACCCACTCAGGCAACATGTTCCATAGTTCGGCGGTTGGTGTGATGAATGTGTTATCAAATCGCTTAGTTCTTGTGTTTGGAATGTCATTCTGAGTTACTGCTACCGAACAGAAAAAATTGTTAAAATAAAATCATTAAAAAATTATTTAATTATCTCTAAATAAATTTCAAAAGTATTCAATAAGAACGGCCTTTACAATTTCTAGTACTCGTTTGTTAAAAAAACGGGCTATAGTGATCCGATGAAAAAATGATCTAGGTGGTATTAGGTTGTTAAAGTATCAGTAGCATACTCTTTGCAACGCACTCGGTAGAAGACCGGCAGATTTAACAAATTATACAAAACTATCACCAGTATAAGAATATAAAAATCAAGAATCCCAATTAGGTATTTAAACATCAATGAACTGAGGCCATATAATTCACCGACAAGGTTGTCTCCTTTCAAACGCACATTGCAATTAGTTGCACCAAATTGAAGTTTGCCTAATGCGCGATCTTAGGCATTGACATAGTCAGTGGATCTAGGACCGATTATTATCATACTTTGGGCTCACGAATTTGTATGCTAACTAAAAAGTAGCCGATGCACTAACGTGGAATATGTAACTATGACCAATAAAAAGACAACGACAAACAATCTTGAAGTCATCTTTAATATATTTTCGTAAATCATTGTAAATAACATCAAATCATTATTCATTCAAGCATAATTAGTTAATAAGTACATGTTGATTAATAATTAAGTAGATAAGACAACGTAAAATGAATGAATAAATATGGACAATTTAAAAAAGCTTTACTACTACTTTTGAATGACACCGAGATATAGATGTTTCTTCAATGATTGTTATTACTTTTGATGTAAACAGAGCGTTTTCGGTGATCGATCTGCGCCTCATTCTAAAAAATATTAACGTAACATATTAAGTAGTTGTAGTACGTATATAGAATTTCAACTGATATAATGTAAATGTTGCGGATTTTTTTATTAACTATTTTACACTAAGCATTCTCTTTAATGTTCTAATTAACATTAGGATACTTTCATTAACATACACGTGCTATGGATTTAGGAACTAATCCGGATTTTAAATGATTTATAAATAGTTGTAAGTCATTATTGTAGTTGAATATTATAATTTCAACAATTGACTTTGAAGAACAATCGATTTATTCATAGATTGCGACTTATTTAATCTAAATTCAAGAGACACAAGCAAACTTATAGCTTCGCTTATAGACAAGGAAGTCAGATCTGCAACCTTTGGATCAATATTAATATAGTACAAGACGTGACTATTGTACATATATATAAACAACAAAGCAACCCGTATGTAAAATTGACCAGTCGCAAACTGTTTTAAGCCTACAGTGTCCTTATGAATTTTTGGTAGAATTTTCCGAAGTGAACAATTGAAATTCCACCAACGCAATGCCCACTGGAATATTCCATTTTCTGAATTATATTCCTTTATTTAATTTTCCCGATAAAATAATGTAAAGAGTTTTGAAATTATATTTAGGTAAGAGTCTTTAATAGATTATTTTTTAACAAGTGTACCAATTTTTAGGGTTCTGTACCATAAAAGGGAAAACGCAACCTATAAGATCGCTTCATTGTCTGTCCATCCGTCTACACCTTTCGTCTACATCCAAACTAAAATTTAAATCAAATAAGTACTCGAGCGTCGTGCTAAACTGCATACTTACATCGCCAGCACCGCTGCGAGATCGAATAGCTCAGTTTAGATATCACCTTTTATTTTACTAATATTAACTTGCTATTTTATAAGATTATGACAGTCATGATTTCAGACGCGGTTGAATGAATAAAAACTAAACCAACCCCCTCACTTTAAGCAAACCCCTTTTCATGTCTGGCTTTATTACAATCTCCTTTGTGGTTTATTTGTTGAGACCACCGGGTGTTGATCGGTAGACTCAGGGTTCAATTCCCCACGGGGGCAGGAATTTCTCTGCTCGGTTTGGTTGGTGGTAGGGCTTCTGAGCCCACCTGACTAAACACCGACTAAGATAAGTTAGACCGATAAGTTAGTCGGGATAACAACAATATGTATAGCATTGTTGTGTTCCGAAAATTAGAGTTAACATAGCCAGTTTCTCAGCTGTTGAGAAGTCCAGACGAAGCTCGTTTCCATCTTCGGCCTTATCCTCACTTACCATCAGATGAAATGAAGGCCAAGAGCTTAATTCCCGGTCGTATGTAAAAAAATCTAGTTGATGTTGAATTTGTCAATGAGTCAAGCAATGAGTCTGTCAGGATATGATATTTTTGTGTATTAGTTCAGATATATTATAAGTATATAATCAAAATATTTACTTCGTAAATCGCCTGAGTATCAAATATGTATTTGTTACGCATGACAGTACACAATTATATGGACATCAGCCTAGAGGAAATGCATCTAGTTCAAGGCGTTTCCGTCCTCTTAGCTGTATTAGGGTATTAAGCAGATTTATGGATGGATGATTTAAAAAAAGCTGTATTTATATTGTCATTGTGTGTAATTTGCATCAAATTACGCGCGGTACTTGCGACAGACAAATAAGTAACATTGCTTTGAGCAAGAGTTTAATGTTTAACAATTGAGATAATATTGTTTTAAAGAGGTTTATTTTTTGACTTTGAAGGTCTCCAATTAGATCATTGAATCGTGTAACATCCCTTACGAAACACAAGTATATTAAATCCAAGAATTGATATATTATCCTAATCTACCATGGTCGTCATTCGTCATGGGAACATAATAATATTTATATTAATCGGACCTAGTTCATTACATACCCAATTAATACTAACCTTAAGCTGAGTGAACAATTTGTGCGTAGTTTCATCCTGCAAGAGATGACAAACCAACACCACAATCTTAATAAGTCATCCAAACTGTGTGGTGAAAACCACTCGGTGTCGTGGTATGTTAAGAACCATCTGCTATTTTGAAGGTGAAAATACAATAAATCCCCTCTCCCTAAGACTTGCGTTTGATTAATGGACATGTTTTCATTTTAAAACAAGATACCATTGTAAGCCTATCCTGCCTATCCTATGTTGTACTTTTTGGGGTTTTTGAAATTGTTATTTAACGAAATACTTATCCGAAAAACTTTGAGATATCAAGATGAATAATTGCGTTGTTCATATAAAAGTCACCATATAATATCACTTTGTTATCTGCTTGTGAGCTTGCGTCAAATCCACAGATAATATTTAATTAATTTCTTCCCAGGCATAATCGCCGTAAATACAACACATAAGCTCTTTTAGAATGACCTGTTTTTCAAATTAGTTTTAAGAGAACTTCTAATAAAAATGACGAAACATAAATAATATACATCTCTTATTTTAGGTGTATCTTATTTCAAAATAATAAGTATAAAATCTTGTCCATTGCAGCCGACTACTTCCCACGATGCAAGCGGACGGACCCTCAAATAGAGAAATGCGTATTGGACGCCATCGAGGCGATGAGGCCGCAGCTCACGACCGGCATACCGGAGGTGAACATCCCGGCTCTTGAGCCGTTCACGGTGCCCACCTTGAAGCTGGACAGGAACGCTCCTAACCTGCGCCTCAAGGCGACCGTACGCAACGCCAAGGCTTATGGCGGATCACGGTTTAAAATCGAAAAATTGAAGTAAGCATTATAGTTGCACATTTTGTCTTTATTTGCGATATGAAAGTTTTTGGCATTAAGTAGACCCTCTATTTTGATCTTTACATTGACACGCACTTGATCACAGATTTACGGTACAAAAATGTGTCACCAGAGTGGATTGAGCTTTTGTCACCAGGGTCTACCCGCTGCCCTCAACCTAAAACAACTGCACCGGCTTCCTAACCATGATCGCTTATAGGAAGGGTAAAAGAATATTGAGCTAGAGACACCGCTCTTGCTTCGTATAGCGCCATCCCGCTCTCAGTGTAGTTTTAATATTGTTATGAGCGATCATGGCAAGGGGATCGGCGCAGTTGGTCTAGGTAATCAAGGAGAATCTTTCTTGGAATGCCAAGTATTATTTTTATTTTATTTGTTGATTATAGAAACAAACAGTCTCATACATTTATAAAATAATGTAACGGTAAAATCTTAAATACTAGACTTACAGTTTCCTAAATTAAACTTAATTATAACATTTAAACTTTATTCTAAGATTTTTATATATTTTTAAAAAAGTACCAAAATTAATCATTACTCAGCAGCATCACACATGTAGGTTATTGGTTTACAGATATTAATATTATTTTTTTTTTTTTTGTAATTTGTACTAGTATTAATTGTTATTGTTAATATTGTCTAGCTATATATTATACACCTATATACACACACACATGTACATGTGCATGTGAATGTATACATACAATATGCTTACATACATACACATCCCTAGTATATTACACAAGATATACAACAAAAAAAAACTGTAATAGTAGAACAGAAAAAAAACCAGAAACAGAGCTATCTGTCAGATTTAACTATTATACACCAGCCCCCCTAGCACGTCCACCAAAACACGATATGATAAAGCGGTTTATCGCGGTGAACTGTCAAAATACAATAGGGTTTCGTCTTATTTTGACAGTTCACCGCGATAACTCGCTTTATCATATCGTGTTTTGGTGGACGTGCTACGGGGGCAGGGATAATTTTTTAAAACTATTTATAGACTTACTAAATATATCGAGATCAAATAACTTCTCGTTATAAAGTCTGCAAGCACGTCTCACAAAACTGTTACTTGCATAGGACGTTCGACTGAGCACAACGTGAAAGAGAGGTTTCTTTCTAACAGCCCATTCACGGCGGCGAGGCACTCTAAAGGATAGCCGATGCAGTAATGCTGGTAGATCGATGTGATTGTTTACTATTTTATACAGCATTGATGCATCAGTACAATCACGGCAGTGGCTTAAGGTGGTGATTTTTAAACTTGATAAGGCGGTGATGTAATCTGTCTTGTTACCTTTAATACGATATTCAATTGCCTTCACAAATTTTTTCTGCACTCTCTCAATTCTATCATTTATCTCACATTTTAGGATATAGTGATTAATGAAGGAGTGTGCTATTCTTCACGTAACACCATCGCTTTTGATTGAACATGACAAATAACCACACACAGATTTTGTGGAAACTGGTGTAATTTTACAATGAGAGTTAATCAATCAATCGATATCCGGAGCTGTTTTGTGATTAAATTCTGTTTTAGTACTCGTACCTACTATGTTTAAAAAAAAATGTATTATTACCATACTGTCCGAAAACGAACAGTACGTAACGTTCGAAACGTTGGGGGTCATTCCCGTGGCTACATAATACGAGAGGTTCTTTTATTCAATCATTCGTCAGGCGCCGAGTGCTTTGCTCGTAAGGTGGGCATTCGCACAAGCGATGCCCGTCTGACCCTGCCGTGGAGGCCTGCGTGACTGTTGGCCCCATGCACGCCGCCGTAAGGCCCTTCGTCTGGGGATTGTCCGTGTGTTCTCGGGCAATCCCCCCTTGGCTATAGCCCGACTAGTTGGTCGGGCTCGGGCTTGCCCGGGCGCGTGGGTAGTGGAGTCGCAGTGTGGACGCCTAGCGCGCCCATAAGGGCAGGGTGAACACCGGGGGGGTTTTAGTGGGTAGGCCTGGCACTCTGCCGGGAGAGCTCCACATACGCTCGCCGTCTAGCCAACGGCGGGTACGGTGCGGTTACACATTTCCAACGGAAAAAAAAGCGTTTAGTGCTCGTAGAGCGTCGTCTGCGTTCGATTTCTACTGATATTTGTTTTGTTTTCGACGAAAATCAAAAAATTAATTATTTCCGTCGTAATATACACAAATAGATAAAATCGGTTGCGGTTTAAAAAAAAACTAAGCTCTAATTAATTATATAAATTTTTATTTGTTAAGGTACTTTTTATTTCGTTTGATTTCTAGCAGCTTATTTTAGGGATTTATATGTTATACATAGATATTAATAATAATGGGAAGGTGCTGACTCCCAAAATACACAACTAAATCGTACATTTGAACATAATAAATTCTTTCTTTCTAATATTCAATTGATTCTTATCACAAACGAAGCGAAAATCAACAGAAATCGAACCGAGCACAAACAAAGCTCGACGAGCACTAGATGCCAGACGAATCATTCAGAAATAGGGCCCCAGCTTTGCACCCGAAGCGAAAGATCTTTTGTTTCAACGTTAGAATTTCGAACATTAATAATCTTCGTATTAAACAGATCCTGAATGGCTGAAAGTGTTAATCATTTTTTTTGTTGCAGTGTACTAAATAATTTTCTATAACCTTTTTCAGGCTAAACCTCAACAACAGGTATGCGGCTGAGTTGAAGATTATGCTTCCGAAGCTTATGGTGATCGCCGACTACGATGTTAGGGGGTCTCGGCTGCTCACACTCGACATCAGTGGCAAGGGAAGACTTCAAGGCAATTTCAGTAAGTGGGGCCCCCATTTTTTATACTTCTGGGTACTCTTGAGTAACAAGCAACCCACCGGATGTTTTCTTACTGTAATCGTTATAGTCTTGCAAATATGAACTGCAATGAATCTAAACTGCACGAATCTGTGATTATAAAAAAATGAAAAATTTACAAAATATTTGCAAGATAGAATAGAAAGAGATACTCGTAATAAAAAAATATCCTTATCTTTTCTTTCTGATCAATTCGATTTCGTATGATTTTATAGCAACACATTTTTAATTCAATTCAATTCAATATCGTTTATTCAAATTTGATTATTACATAATCACTTTTGCACGTCAAAGAAGCTACGCTAATGGTTCACAACTCTAAGGCTATCTTGTCTATCTAAGGAGATCTTGTAGGTACTGAAAAGAACCAGCAAGAGCTATTTTTTCTCCCTGTATTGATACAGAGTCGTCAATCGGAAGCTGACCTCAAAGCAATGTTTGAGCTCAACTTCCATTACAAATAGATGTGTTAGTTCACATTATACTTTTAGGCAACATCAGTCTTTATGTATATATCAATTAAAAGAAATCATCAGGTGTGGTAATGTATGCATGAACTCTTTTTTTTGTATTTTTAAGAGGTATCACCACTTTTAATAATTATTAGGTCAGTATACTATTTAAATTCAAAAACAAATTAAGATGTCTGCAATAAAAAGCGGTCTCTACACCGGCTTGAAAATTAGGAGAGCCCTCACGAGAAGAATCAGGCATGAATTTCGTAATTCTAATCTTTTGTTCTAATTTAAGAGCAACATACGATTTTTCGTAATGTGGGATCCTTTAGCATTTTTTATTACTACTTGATAAGTGCTTCATACATACCGCTGATACGCTTGACAGATATGATCATCATAAGTCTTTGATTGTGTTTGAACTTTTGATAGTTAACAGTGCAATATGATTACAGCTGGGATCACTGTAGTAGCGAAGGGCATTGGCAAACCAGTAGTCAAGGATGGTGTAGAGTATCTCCAGGCAGACAAAGTGGTGACTCGAGTGAAGATCGGACACGGGCAAGTGGCTGTGAACGACCTTGAGCGACCAGTTGCTGGTAACTATATATTTTTGTAACGCGTTATTATTTTTTTTCAAAACACAATAATATGATGCTTTCCTCCTTTATATTGCGTGCTGAAAATAGAAGCAAGAAGATGAAAATAGCAGCTTGCACCCTCGCACCATTCGGAATTCTTAAACATATACTAACTTTATTAATAATAATATCTTTATGTATCTATGGTCTACTGAATACTAAGTTACATAGATAAATAATAATAGTAATTAGTCGCTAAATGCAAAAACGACGGACCCTGTAGTGACATTCTATTACGAAAATACGCTACCGTTTCTTTGATCTGTTCTTGCGGGCCCGTAACTTCTTGCGATATCGGATTGTTACGCATAGTAAACGTGATACTCGCAGCTTTCATAATATAAACGTGCCATTGAAAAACTATGTTTACTCATTCTTGCAATCCCAAACCGTAAATTCCCCGAGCAAGTTATAGTGATTGTTAAATAATCAATTTAGGGATAAAATAATACAGCTCTGTTTAATTCGTTTTCAATATTTTCAGAGTTAATTTTAGTCTTCAATCTATCATATTAGAAAAATGTCTATTACTATAGGGATTGTGTACAGAGTTGCCTGCGCTTATCTCTTTCCTACTTATTTTTGCTGCAAAGCAGCAGTCCTCCATTTTTCAGTATTCCATTCTATGTTTCAGTTTCCAGAGTAAGATAGGCAGTGAAATTATTGGGTTCAAAATCAAAAACGCTGTCACAAGATGGTGATATAAACTATGTTTGCTAAATACTGTAAGGCACTGAATAGGTGAATGTCATTCTGCCATATTTTGAATGTATCTCTATATTCCTAGAGATTTTTCAACTCAAATATTTAACTGGTTCGTTGCTCAGTTTCTTTCACACAAATCTTGTCCTCACAGTTTTGTGGTAAAATTATAAAAATGTCACAAAAAATCTCAATTGGTGTAGCCGTTCTGAAGTGAGTAATTGATTTGAGTTATATATTAGCTTAGCGTCAGCGGCGTTGTGGACTCGGCACTTGCCTTCCAATCGGGAGGTCGGGGCTCCAGACCGCCATGTACCAATCTGTTTTTCGTTTCGAATTTCATATGTTCATTTTCGCATATCGCAGATGTAGGCAACCTGCATACATCTGCGAAGAAATTCAATGGTGTATGTGAAGTCGATCAATCCGCATTGGGTTAGCGTGGTTGACTAAGGCCTAATCGCCCTAACATAGAGTAGGCTCGAGCCCCTCAGTGGAGACGTATATGAGCTGTGATGATATATTAGCTGACCCTATATACTAAATTATGTTCGAAGCTCTTGTTTTTGATGGATGTCAGTATCTGTTTGAATAAACACAGGAACAGGAAAGGTACTTATATTTCATTTTCTCGTGCAAGGAAAAAGAAATAATTATAGGTTTATGTTCCTATACCCACAATGGTTCACATCAGTTTCTAACAAATTAAACCGTAGGTAATTAATTATCTAATGAAAATTACGCCGCTAACGCTTTCTTTAGATTAGACAATATTGTCACTATATTTTGTAATCGATTTACACTTTTTATGAATCGGATACGGAGAATAGATGGCAAAGTTCCACTTTTTGCGCTTGAAATAATTTATACCGTGCGCGTGAGAATCGTATCATGATTTCAATTGAAAACATATTTGTTTCTATTACGTTAACGTAGATGAAAAAATTGCATCTACCTACAAAACCGCTATAGAAGGAAATGGATTGCACCTAATCTAGGATTTAATTTTAATGTTATTACTTTTAACTTTGGCCAAATTTGATTTGCAGTATTTTTTGTTTGTTTGTTACAACATTAAATAAATATTGCCTACGCTGAGTACTTCATATAATTACCACTAGTTTTATCGTGTGTGGTCTATTGTTTAAGAACTATTGATTTGGATCACAGATTGAATATTGTCACAGATTGAATGTTGAAACCGACCGTAAATCTGCCTGACTGGCTACCCAGCTAAGATGGTGACGTGGTGTAAGCGTGTGGCTTTAGTCTTAGGGGGCTGACCTAAGTTTCTCACTATAACTTCGGTAATAAGGGGAAAGAGAACCAGTTCCAGATTTGGTGCGGAATCTAGGCGATGTTCGCTCTAATGTTCGACTAGACTTAATGACGCTCCTATACAGGGTTACTTTTTTGTCACCCAGGAAAATTTAAGGGACGCTTCACGACATGGTAGTAGAATGATTTTACATATGAATAAAAAAAATAACTCACCTACTTAATTTTATATAGTTTTTTTAAATATCCAATAAATGCTGCACTAGTTGAGAGCAGTATTTTTAGAGATTTTTTTTACTGTTTTTTAATTTTTTTAATTTCATTTCCTTTAATTTTTATATAACGTCCTGAAGCGTCTTTAAAATTTTTCGAGGTGATAAAGAAATAACCGTGTATTTCAATGATTTTATGACGCTTTCCTCTTGCGTAAAAAGTATTTTTTATTTATTTTACAGCCATTTCTGCTGTCACTTTCTTCAATGCCAGTCCTGGTGTGGTCCTGGACATCGTGAACCCTCTCATCGAAGAGACCAGTGCCGCTGTCATCAAGGCCTTCGTGAACAAGGTGCTAGGCGCGATTCCTCTGAATGAAGTGCTGAGTGAAAGAAAATAAAGGGATGAATAGACTCTCTTTAAAAAACTCTCGAGTTATATGTTCACCGTATTATTCATAAAAACAGGCGTAGTTACAACAAGCATAGCCAGTGTAAAGTTTTTCTCACTCCTAGGAAAAAGGATAAAGATAAAACATAAGAGTGTAATTATAAGACTCTGTTGAAGGTAATTGGTGGTTTATGAATAACGGAGTAAGTGCACTCGACTTGATTCTGTGGTGTACATTGTTTCTGATAAGTTGTTCGATAAATAACAAAGAGGTTTAGGTTATATGCTGACAGGCATATTCCTTTTATACTAATGTCATATATTATACAGAACAACTGTTTGAACTGATGTTATCATAAGTATAACATTAGAATATTGACCATTCATTGTATTATATTTTTGGATATCATTATGATCGTCAAATTAAATGTTTTAAAATTCTTTGTCACCAAAGATTGAATTAGGTACCTGTCTAAATTTTAGATCATAGCGTAAGTACGAGTAGTTTTATATTATAATTGTAGAATAGAAATAATAATATACCTACCCTATATGAAATAAATCACACTGCCACTTTTTTGATATGTTTTATTAGTCCTCTTATCAAAAAAGACAAAATAAATGTATTAGTAATACATCTGCAGTCGTGCAGCGTCGGTGGCGCTGTGGACTCTGCACTTGCCTTCCAATCGGGGGGTCGGGGTTTGAGACCCGCCATGTACCAATTTGTTTTTCGTTTCGAATTTCATATGTACATTTGTGTGACGCTCCTACGGTGAAGGAAAACATCGTGAGGCAACCTGCATACTTCTGCGAAGAAATTCAATGATGTATGTGAAGTCGACCAATCCGCACTGGGCCAGCGTGGTTGACTAAGGCCTAATCACCCTAACATAGGGTAGGCTCGAACCCCTCGGTGGGGACGTATATGAGCTGTGATGATGATGATGATGACATCTGCAGTTTTCAGTCAATATCAACAGTCTTCGGACTTGAAGTTACCGCTTCCGCTAGTCGTTGGCGTCCAGGGGGTCTATTCAATTATTCGACAAATTGTGGTGTCGGGCGTCGTTTTCAATTGCGTTTCGTTTTTGATGAAAATCATAATGATATTGATTTTTATCATAATATTCGATTGATATTTATCGAAAACGAAACGAAAATTGATAGGTACTCGTAGAAATCAAGAGCAAACTATATTCGAAGAGCGCTGAACACCAGACCATGATACAAAAGTAGAGTCCCAGACCGCTTACTCCTAGGCGGTCGCATGCGACCGGTGTGACGTTACGCTATAAAAAAAAATATAATTAGCCTCTCGAATGAAAATTTTCACAAAAAAAATATATACACTCCCGGTGTAATAGTCCATAACTTATAAAAAATATTTGGTCGACCAAAAAGGTTTATGCAATTTTATAGCTGACATATTCATAATCAGCACATCAGATTGATGTGATTGAACATGAATATGTCAGCTACAAAATTGCTTAAAGACAGCTACAAAATTGCTTAAAGACGTTGTCCAAATATTTTTTTAAATTTATGTACGATAAATCCAAAAGTGCAAGGTGGCTCGATATAGGTGTCTGGGAGTGTATTTTACAACCAAAGTATTTTTTTCATTCTGTAAAAAGTAATGTATTAATTGATAAATTTCCTTTAGTGAGGGTATTTTTCAATAATTACATAGCGTAAAGCCACACCGGTTTCATGAGACCGGTTAGCAACTGACAGTTAAATCGCTATCAAAACCGCAGTGTGGACGAGATGGCGCGATACCCTGCAATATCAGTGGCTTCAACCTTCTAGCTCTGTTAAGAGGAAGCACTGAGGTCGAGAGAATTCAAAAAAAGGTAATTGTACACTGTGTGATGTGTCCCCGAACAAACGACCTAAGCGCGACAGAGACAACTGCAGCTTTGTCTGAAGATACCTATGATGTGAAAAGTACACAAAATTAACGTTTCGTAGTCCCCTGTTTTCTCCACTAAAACTAGACCGGAGACCGGATATTTGAATACAGCCGAAAATCTGACCAATTTTTAGATATTGGAAAGTTTAATCCCCTATTACTTAACTTTTAATTAAACCCATTCAAATTTAATTTCACCCATTTTTAACTTAATAAAAAAGAAAATAAATTTTCGTTACGGCTGTAGTCCATGAGTTAATTCTTTGTTGTCATCTAATCGTCCCTCATATAAAAAGATGATTTCAAACACCATTTGATTCCTCTTATCAAATGGTGAGAATTTCTCTGAAAATATTTTAGAAAAAATTAAAAACTGACTACGAAACACTAAAAAATCGAAAATAACATTATTATAGAAGTTGTTGTCAAACGATAATCGCCTGGAAAGTCTTAAAAATGTGATTTGGCACCGATGGTTTTTATTTTTTGTGAAGTATTTTAATATTTTTATTGAATTTGTTACCAGCTAAATGCAGTAACCTGAAAGAATACAACTAAAGGTCTTTACGTGTCTAATTCATAAATGTCAAGGATCCTTCATCTCAGCTCAGTATGTTGGAAGAATCCTAGAGATGACGACTACCAGACGCAAATACCTGAGTATCATGAGAAAAACATAAACATGAAACACGTTAGACGTGCCTATGAGATTAAAAATCTGGAATGGAATCTCAAGATAATCGAGGGAAACCCCTCGATTATCTTGAGATTCCATTCCAGATTCTGACAATGAAAGCACAGCAGGAGTATACTCTTTTGAATACAAAAGAATTTTGAAAATCGATTCATAATAAATTACTTAAGGCGGGGTGCATAATCTGCTTTTCTTTCAACTATTACCTATAGGAATAGTAGATAAAAAAAACTCACGTCAAAAAATGAAAATAGAAGTTTAAGATTTTACGTATTGTACTCGTTATTTTAAGCGTAAAAGGTTTTCTATAACACTGTCGGCTTCATTTAATAGTACATTATGATACGAGCGCGCTATGGCGGTCATTGCGCACGAGGCGATATTGTGCGCGAGCCGCAGGCGAGCGCGATAAGAAAGCAGAGTACGTAATGACCAATGCGCGCATGTATCATAGGTACGACGTTTTTCAACACACTTGTGAGGAAAATAAATGTTCTTGTGGTATTAATAGTTTTCTGAAAATGACTGCGCTTTTTTATTAATCTTCCACTGCATGAAATTATCGTATGCCGCCAAGTATTTATCCTTTGACTTTGGCGGCAACAAACTATGTATTAAGTACTCGCGCTTTGCGCCTCCATAATTATTTCCGGCGGAGTTAATAATATGGATTCTTCTTCACTTGGACTCGACATATTTGTAGATAATCAATTATCAATTACAACAAAAAGGCAAAAAATTCCAATAGCGGGAAAATGACGCGCACCTTTTTTTTCGCGCGCTGCCCGGGCATGGCTAAACTCTTCATACAGCCAACATTTAAAAAAGGGCAAAACTGCCAAAATTCAAAACTAAATAAACCGAATATTTTAATTTTTAAAAAACAAGTTTGTGTGAATTTTTAATAATTTATTTTAGTTATAGTTATTAATTATTGTTTTTTTTAAATTTCGTTGTTAATTTAATATTTAAGTAACCAGTAGTAGGCTGTTCATTAAGTGCCGCAAAAAGTTGTGTTAAAAAAAAGTGTATTAAGCGACAAATTTAAGAATGCGTACTGGACATACATTTGCTTTGCAATCTTGAACAAATTAGAATTTGTCGTGTTAAGATTACCGCACTTGTGCGATTATGTAAAGTGAAAAGCACTCGTGTTTAATATACTGAATAACGGGTCTAAATGCAAGGTAATAAGACCCACTTTACGAGCAAGTGTGTTGAAAAATGTTTTCCGGAGTTAATGAGTCGCTAGATGATTCCATTTTAATTCTTAATACGAAGCTCTCAAAATAAAACAGTATCACACTTTATAGATTCCGAAAATATTGTCACGCAAAATTATTTAAGTTTCCGCTAATTTACATTTTTAAATCAGAGTTCGCAGCAATCATTTTTTAAATTTGGAGCAAGTAGGATAGAAACGAATAATACGTATACAAAACTAAGAAAGTATCGATATCCGCTGGCTGAATAGATAATTATTTCAATGAGATTGGTAACTTCTTTGTGCGATTAAAAAAAACAAAACTGTGCAATAATGAAATTTCATACATTTTTATTGCTCTAGAGCACTAAAGACTCGCTTTGTGCTCAGTTTTCAGTCTGATTATGATGAAATTAAAGCATAGCTGGAAGAAAAAGAAATTAATGACATCCAATTATTGCAATACAATTTTAAAAATTGACTTATAAATTTAAAAATGTTTGACTATTTATTTGCATATTGTAAGTGACAGAGTATGTTTGAAATCATGTTTTTGTAACAGCTTTATAACACCATGTTCTATGTAAATAACCATTCTGATTCTGAATAGGCGGAGCTTAGTAGTCGCGTAAATTTTGAAAAAAAAAACATACAGTTGAATTAAGTAACACCTCCTTTTGTGAAGTTGGTTAAGCATACAATTTAGGTATATTGGAATAGAGAGACGTACGTCGACCATTAATAAAGAGTCCATGGCTTAACAGCCATTAACATCAGAAGAGGACATGTCGGCATGTCGAGGCAACAAATATTTACATTCCAACGTCTATTACTAAGGTATTAATACTTAGGTAACCACATAAAAATATGCAATGCATGCTAAACTGTATGTAAGGTATTTAGGACTCTGCTGCTTCCCGCCAACCAGCGCTGGGCTAATGTAGTGGGATATTACCCAAACCTCCTTTATTTGGGATGATTATAACCGTGGAGTAACCGGATAATCCTTATAAAAAGTATCTTTATTTCGTCTAATAACGCCAACAGCTGATGAATTAAATATTTCGTCAATATTTAGATCATCGGTTGTTGGTGCTGTTAAAAGTAATAAGCATAATTTTTATAAGGATTATCCGGTTACCGTGGTTTTACCGGACAATCGGAAAATATACTGGCGTACGTCAATATATTCTATAGTTAGTTGATTTAGCTTTCAGCAACTCAATTGAGAGCTAACATTACATTTGATAGCATTATAGTTTATTTTATTTTATTTCTGAACAGCCTAGCAAAAATCGAGTGTTAGCTCGAGAAGAAAACGATAGAACGGACGTATAATTCTTTATTGGTAAGAATAATGAATCCTTCACAAAAAGTACAATCATAAAACTGATTTTTCGGCAGTCGTAACAGTCATACATTTAACAAACTTACAACATCACTATCACGGTCATGAAATTTTTTTTTGGTCCATGATCACTATACGAACTAAATAATAAAAATTGATAATACCTATAGGTAAAAGTTACATTTTTATGTAGATTGTTATTAGTAGAGTGGGTACCTACGTTGCATGAGGATAGCCTCGCAAGTTAGATCCACTTATGGCGTTAGGGCCAAGTAGACCTTTTATAAAGGCAAATGCTTTATTAAACATCTTAGAACTTGTTTTGATCTGCGAATAAGCAATATAGAAAAATGTGCGGCTTAATAAGGTTTATTATCGTTACTGTGCTTGTGTGTACTGTTTTTGGACGTAGAGTTCCCGAAAATGCGACGTTTGAAGATAGCAACGTCGGTAAGTGATTATTTTACGAAATTATAAATGCATGTATTTATGTATAAAGTATCATGCAGTTGACTGAAAAGATTGATTAAATGATTGTAAATTTAAAGAGCACTTTCGAGGAAAAATATGTAGTCACTCACATTCTCAATCAATCCGCAGCAGGTAGAGTTTTGAAAGAAAAATATAATTATAACATTCAAAGTGGTTAGGTTAGTTTGCTCGCGAATCTTTAAATGATTATACTTGCAAATAACTTGAATCATGTATGACAGGAGATTTAATTGACAATAATTTTAACCTCCTTTTGATTTTTATCCTATTGGAATGAGTTGATAGTAGCTTCTGTGACTTTATCCTTAAGAATACATAATAGTTTTGAAAGCCAGAACTCATTGTAGTAGCTCTGAGTAAAGATTTTTGCATTTCTGGAATGATGTGATTATTTTTAAACCTCAGCCTTACTCTTTCGTCACAGCAAGATCGCAAGTATGTCACTACAGCGATCCGAATGTCGCCGACTGCATTCGCAACATGGCTGAGCAGGCCAGGCACCTTCTAGTGGATGGCGTCCCGAGCCTCGGCATACAGTCACTGGAGCCCCTCAAGGTGCCCAGCATCAGGTTGAGGCAGCACAACATGCCGAAGAACAAATTCAAATACGACGCGTGGCTTTCCGACATAACACTGAGAGGTCTCACCAACTACACATTTAATAATTTAGAGTAAGTGTCGTCAGATTTTCTATAATAATTAACGTAAAAAATCTGAGTCTTTTGAAAAGGCAATACCACTGTGAAAAAGCGAAATAAAAGTGGACAGGAGCACTCGCGAAAAGATTTATTGCAGAAAATTATATAAAATACGAACAGAAGAGATAAAAGAATACTAACAAATAAAATTTTAAATAATTAAATGAAGAGAAATAACAAAATAACATACCATACAGCGAGACAAAATAAAGAGAAGCACACCTCAAAGCGCTCGGAAAAAAGTGATAGAAGAACCAAAAGGTGGCTCATAATTATCATCATCATTTCAGCCTAGAGACGTCTACTGTTGGACATAGGTCCGGTCCTGCGCCTCCTGTATCCAGCGGATTTCGGCAACCTTCACCAGATCGTCGGTTCACCTTAGGGGGGGGGGGTTGCGATCGCGTAAAGAAACCCCGAGCATAGCGTCCTCCATAGACCTTTGAGTGACCTTGAGCATTCGTATAATACACATTACAAAGCGGCCACGTCTCATTTCCGCACGCTACGTATATACATTTCCTCTTTCCTTAAGTTAGAAAGATGTATGACGTTTTAAAATGTTTACATGAAAAATATAACATTATTAGGTGTACTTCCCCACCGAGGGGTACGAGCCTACCCTAAGGTAGGGTGTGTAGACCTTAGTCAACCACGCTGGCCCAGTGCGGATTGGTCGACTTTACATCCACCTTTGAATTTCTTCGCAGATGTATGCAGGTTGTCTTTACATGGCAGTCTCGAACCCCGGACCTCCCGATTGGAAGGCAAGTGTCGAGTCCACAGCGCCACCGACACTCCCGAAGTTTAATTATTCATTGATAATTTATAACTACACGGACAACAAATCCGTTTAAGTCTATTTAATGAATCGAACGAATAATACTTAAGGCTCTTAACGAATATTTAAAATTATTAAGTGCGTAAGTAAGGTAATGGGGCGCGTCATTTCAGCTTAGATGAGCTCTACCTAGCGACGGGCGACTCGAGTTAAATAACTCTGGCAACTCGGATTCGTCATCCAGCCCGTTGACCCGAGTTGATTTTCTCATCCAGCGAGTTAACTCGGTCATTCATTACGGACTCGGACTACTACGGCGCATGGTGCCGCTACGCATAGCAGTACGCGAGTCGAGTTGAATAGCCCGGGCCCGGGCATATTCATATCGGTATTTTTTAGATAAATAACGTAGTTTCGTTTTATTACAAAACACACAAAAATAAATTCGACTTTGAATCGTCAGTCGGTCGAATCGACTCGACCCGAGTCAGCCCGAATTGCAACCCGGGTTAGAACTTATTTCAACTCGAGTTTACCCGAGTTGAAAAAATTACGACTCGACCCATCACTTGCTCTACCTGCTATGATATTAGACTATGACACTTTTTGGAAGGATAATCTGTTTCGATGCAATGACGCTAAGTTGATTGACCGCCCACTTCACTGGCTCTAGTCCACAAGTGGCTGTTCCGCTGGTACCTCATACACGGCTAAACCTTACTCTGGAGTCACATTCCCATCGGATCAGCTGGGAATATCACTACGGCTGGATGTATGTTAAGTAGTTACTGTAAATATACCCATCACTAGTGCGTTGCCGACTCAAAACCTCATATGGGGCCAGTGACAGCCTTTTCCCCTCCCCGAAGTAACGATTTCACTCACACACGGCAACATAACACATGACGTTTACTGCGATAGTGCTTCCCCATATTGCTCATTATTCCCCTCACCACCTGCGTCAATGTTAGTAAACGCCTACGTCGGTCGCACCCATTGATTTACTACCAAACGTAGATAGAGCACTTCATACAAAAACGCGCTTGAAATCTGTCACCTAATCGACTATACATTTGTACGCTGTTAAATAGGTAGTTGAATATGCACACACGAATTAAAATTACCGTAAAGAAAGTACCGTATTTATCAAATTCAACCTTATTCTTTATTATTACGGCAACTATTTGAAGTACAACCGTGTGCAGTTACATCATTTTATACCTAGCCACATTAAATTTGACGTTTTAGTAATTGCTACAAGACTTTACTTTATACTCTCAAACATAATGCTCAAAATTGCTTATCGCGTTGTCGCTCCAACGCATGGAAAAGAACTGCACGAAGCAGTTCTTCGCCGGCCCACTTTTCGAACGTTCATGCGTTATCTACGTTTGGTAGTAAATCAATGGTCGCACCGTAAAAAATAATGCCTTAAGGCTTTTACTCAATGCAGTGATATAAGCGCAGTTGTCGCTGTACAGTCATTTGCATCTATGCACACGTTTGTTTGCATCGTGACTATAATCACGGTAATAGTATATTACCATGCTATAATGGCCGATAGTAGCTAGCCGTCAAACTGCAGCGTACAAGTTGCGATTCAAACGCGATACAGTGCGATGCAAAGGCGCGAGTGCTAACGTCTATATCGCAAATGCAGCGCGTTTGCAATGTGACGGTCCGCTGCAAAAAACGCAGTTTGTAAGAAGCTTAAAAAAAGCGTCTACTCCGCATACAAAGGTTATTGTCGTTTTTGTGTAACGTCACAGTAACAGCTTATACAGGGTGTAACTGAACACCCCAATAACATTTAAGGGAATGTATCCATCAGAAGTAAAGATTCTGTAGGAAAAATATTAGGGCAAACCTACTTTTTCCCATACTAACTAAATAAAATATTTTTTGGTATTAAGTGCCGACAGCCCTACGTAAGCATACGAGGAATACTACGCTCACATCATACAAACTAAGTAAATTATTTTTTGGTATTAAGTGCCGGCAGCTCTACGTAAGCATACGAGAAATACTACGCTCACATCTGTCACGTTTCATTTTGTGTTTAAATTTCTTTTGTGTTAAGAGCTGATTATGGTTGTCACTTAAAAGTTTTTGCTTTCAGTTTAAAATCAAATAACTCTGAAAGTATTGGGGTTCCGGGTCTCAGATAAGCACCGAAGATCCATTTAGTATCTTACTTATATGCCCCTTAAATGTTATTGGGGTGTTCAGTTACACCCGGTATAAACGAGTCAAACAAAATGCAGGTGCTGGAGTACCTACTAAAGCGATAATCGTTGTCCTCTATGATTTGTGAATATAATTAATTAATACATTGATTTCAATCTATACATACAAAGTATTTGGTATTTACCCTATCAAGCCGAAACCTTCACATGTTAACATGTAATTTATAAAAATTTCGTGTGAACACGAAATTTTTATAAATTACTGGCCTTATTCATAAAAATATTTAAGCAATGTTTAAGTTAAATAATGTTGCTGTCACTTTCAATCTCATTACAAAAGAAATGACATCAAAAGAGACAGCAACATTACTTAACTTAAACATTGCTTAAATATTTTTATGAATAAGGCCATAAATGTTTAGTTAGTGTTTGTTATTAAACTTCTCCGAAACGGCTTGACCGATTTTTAAGAATTTTTTTGTGTTTGTTTGGTGGGTCTGAGAACATGCTATTTTTTATATCCCTAGATGATAAGGGTGGCCTTCTCCAGACTTTTTTTAACATTTTTTTTCTTATTTTTTATGATTTGACATCAAGAAATTTTCATAATCCTAAATTTTCACCCTTCTACCACATTTTTTAATAGCGATATTAGTATTTTTACTGACGAAACGTAGTTCGCAGGCACAGCTGTAGTCATATATAAAATTATTAATGGCGTCATTGAAAATTTGAAATTGTAGAATTAATGTATATATTCCCCATACATTTTTTCACAGACCCAACTCTTTGTATGGGGGATTTGTATGTGCTAAACACGTTGTATATGTCCTCAGTGTTTTTCCGGAAGACATGAAAGTAACCGCGAACATAAGTTTACCGCGCCTGGAGGTGACCGGCGACTATGTAGTGCTGGGGGAGTTCCAGATGCTTCCCGTGGAGTCTACGGGAAAATTATCCGCCAACTTCAGTAAGTAGCTGGCCTTGATCGTATTATATCGGATCGATTATTGAAAGATCGATTTTAGCTGGGATATCGAATATGACATAACAAGGAGATTGACAGGTTGAGTTCGGGAACGGGTCAAACCTAGTCTCAAGAGTGCAAGTCTCCAATGTAGTCCCAGATCTAATGTTCGCACCTAGAATAATTAGAACCTATATATAAAAGTCTAAAAATATGCTGTAAGCCATTCAATTTCAAAATCATTTCAAAACATAAAAAATGTAACCTTACCAGGAAAATCATATGTAAAAACCCGCCGAATATGTTGATCTATCACTATTTTGAAACTTTCTGCATCGAGTTGATGCAATTTTTGTGTCCGCCTGTCTCGGAACAAATGACGAAAGCCGATATAAATTATGTTTTGTAGTTATCTAAATTACACCACAAGAAATTTAAATGTCACAACATTATATTATTATGAAAGCTCCGAGAAATTGAGTCTATGTATTACATGTCCACGTTGACTGATTTCTGACGGCTTTAAGAAACTCCGACATAATAATAAATGTTGTTGAGTTATCAAATCACACTTTTAGAGCTAAGGAAATTTAATTATTCTTAAAAATTGAAGAATTGGAAATGCTAATTTAATTTTCTTTTCAATTTTACATGGCTGCATTTGTATATAGTTGAGGTCAAACCATTCACCCTCCGGAAGTAATGCATCCTCAACATTCATGCTAACAAATATAAAAACTCTATTTTTATAAATGAAAATTACTAAATTTATGGCCTTTTTAAGGTTATCGGCTATCTTCTCCTAATCCATATTAAAAAAATAAAAACGTCTCTTTAGCTTTATTTTCAATTTCATCGTTAAAATTTATGTTTACTGTAATTTATAATTATAATACTGACTCCATGCATCTCTTTAATAAATGAAAGTTGTTTTATTGACTATAAATAAGAAATACTGGCTGAAAAATATTTTTAACTAGCTGTGCCCGTGAACTATGTTTCGCCTTATAAGTTCAAAAAAAAAACGATAAATCTACTTTCCCGCGAGAACTACTTACTTTTCCGGGATAATAAAGTAGCCTATATGTTAGCCTATCGTAATCCGACTACCTACAAAATTTCATCCAAATCCATTCATTAGTTTTTGTGTGAAAGAGTAACAAACAACCATACATCTTTCCATACAAACTTTCGCATTTATAATATCAGTAAGGATTCGGTCCATTTTCGATTTTCCTTGAAAAAAATTTATAATTTCGACCACATTCCCACCGACTGTTATTCGCATACTATTCCTGTCGCGCTATCGCAGAGTGGTGATATTGTGTGAGTAATAAAAATGATTAAGGTCATTTGGTCAGCGAATCGCCTTATAATTCACTCGCCAGAGCTGGAAGTGATCCCTTCAAATGTAAAAAATAAACATCTGCATTTTATAAATGTAGAGTCAATTAGGACATGCTCACTTATGATCACTCCCAGGAGCATTGTGTTCGATTGTCATCTGTAAGGTATAAACTAAAAGGCAAACCGTTGCAGCTATGTGCACAGCGGCACTCGACGCGCAAGGGGCTCGCGTGCACAAGCGTATGGTCATCAAGGACGCCACGGTGCGCCTGCGCTGCGCA
Source organism: Schoenobius gigantellus (assembly GCA_963935595.1). NCBI lineage: Eukaryota > Metazoa > Arthropoda > Insecta > Lepidoptera > Crambidae > Schoenobius > Schoenobius gigantellus. The sequence continues at coordinate 11,580,015 of OZ012544.1, read as the reverse complement.
GACGACCTCAGAGCGTGCCTAGATGACGCGCACTCCACCACCAACGAAATGGGTAAGTTGGACCGGAAATACCTAAGTTGGTATAACAGGATCATCTCGAAAGGGATGTAATGGCTTCTTCTTAAGAGGACAGTGAAGTTTCAATTCATGGCTCGAGTATGCACTTTCAAAAATGCAATTTGTTGCACACCGCTTAGAATTGAAAGTCCAAAGCAAGTGCTTATATTTCTTATTGAAATATTGTTTCGGGCGATAACTGTTTTACCCCCCTAAACCTTTATGAAATTAGACACTTTTAGTCTCAATAGATTCAGTATACCTTAATCTATGTTTGTACTTTTTGCTTTTTTTGTAATTCAGTATAATTTAGCCAAAAGAGATAAAAATGCTCGAGGTAGTTTTTAAGTCTAAAATATGGATATTCAGATGCTAATAATTTATATTCTGAGCAATATTACTTCAAAACCAAAACGTACAAAACTAGATCTTCATTATATCTACAACATTTCCAAAAATTATGGAAATTGGACTATGTAAAGAGGGAGAAAAGCGTTATCGCTTTTTGTATGAAAGTTTACAGCTTCACAATCCTCCTAATAACATCTGAAGTTCTAAAGCTCGCCTGATAAGTGCGAATCACAGGGCTGTAACGATCCACACCTTATTGGCCGGCGTGGTGGGCGATGAATTCGCATGGACTCCCTGGTCCGATCTTGGCCCAGGCTTTACCACAAAATACTGAACATGGGACAGGGGAAAGCAGCGAGGCCGTATACCTGCTGATCTCTTGATACTGCTATTGATTTCATTATTTAAGGCTGGGTCAATTCATGCAATCAAAGGAAAATTTCGATATTTTAGCTTCCAGTGTGAGAAAAGTTATTCTACCACACAAAATTATTTTTTTCACAAAAAATAAAACTGAGTTGAAAAACACCAAAATGTCATAGATAATATAAGAATATACATAATCACAGTTTTATATTAAAGTTGGTGCCAAATGTTAACTATGTACATTAATTGTTCTTATATTTTTTAAGACTTTCCAGGTGATCATTGCTTTGCACCGAGTTCAATATAATACTGTGATGTTGTAGGTATTCTTATATTATTTATGACTTTTTGGTGTTTTTGAAGTTGGTTTTATTTCGAAAATCGAAAAACTAAAAAAACACGTTGGTATATGGTGGAATCGAATGCTAGATTAAAAAGCCAGTGACGACTCCACAGAGCCACTCACACGACTAGATTATATAAAAAAAAAGCTAAATATAGAAGCCCGACCAAAGCCTTTCTTTAATTTTTAATGAAACAAGTACTTAAATAAATCGATCTAGTTTTAGACGAGGAAACAAGAGACTATGAATCGTCTGTTTTGTGTTATTTTCATAGGTATAATATACGTATAATAGGTGTACCAGAATCTGATGGCAAATGTAGAGCTGAAAAATTAATAATAATTATTAGGGAAATTATTTTAAAAAATATTTAAACCTCTATTCTTATTAAGGAGAATAATTTTTAAAGCTTAGTGTTGTAATTTCTTGATGGAACTCCATGGTATCTTGTTATTGAAACATAAATGCCTGACGATGATGTATCGAAACCTAAAATTAAATTTAATAAAGATTCAAGTGGAACTTGTGAAATTTATGTTTTAATAACAAGAGAGAATAATTTTGTTTTAATTACAGTTAATTCAGCTCTCACATTTACCACCACATTCTGGCATACCTACCTATCGTATCTTCAATTCCAGCTGCAGTTGTCTCTATCAGGTTCTGCTTGGTTGTTCGGACACAGCGCAAAAGCAAAACATATCTTTTTCTGAATTCTCTCGCCCTTCCTCTTAATATTTTCAGAAATATATTTTCTCTTTGATATTTATAATATTCAATGAAAATCTAAACTAACGCCCGTAATAAAATCTATGGAGATAAAGTGTGTGCTATTTTTTCTCTAATATTGTTAATATCGTTTAGTATGATCTCACATTCATTCTATCAATCAAATTGAAGTTGATCATTTTGCAGAAATGGTCACTGACCACATCGCTATGATGCATTCTGATGAGATAGTGAAGGAGATCCAGCCGGCGGTGGAGACCTCGCTCGCCATGGTCTTAGAGGACGTGGCCAATAAGTTCCTGAAGCACATCCCACAAGAAATGGTTTTTCCAAACTAGGCTAGGTATTATACTTTTAGGATATTTATTCAATGATTTTTTTATATTATATCGTTTTTATATGTATGTGTGTGTGTGGCTGCATTTTACATGTATAATTTTAATGTTATGAAATATTTAGTAAGAAGTAGTTTTTAAAATCCTACTAATATATTATAAATGTGAAAGTGTGGATGTTTGGATGTTCGTTACTCAATCACGCAAAAACGGCTGGAAGAATTTGAATGAAATTTGGCATGCATGTAGCCTTTGACATGGAAAAGAATATAGGTTACCTTTTATCCCGATTCCTTAAGTAGTTCCCGAGGGAAAATTGAAAATTATTTACGAGCTAAACCGCGGGCAGACAGCTTTGAAATTTGGTATGCATGTCACATATGCTATGGAAAAGGACATGTACTTTATATTCCTTAATGATCTCTGACATAGTTCCCGCGTGGGAAGATTAAAGCTTTAGACCCAATTATGAAGTCCACGCAGACGAAGTCCCGGGCAGAAGCTAGTAATATATAATGACAAAGATAATAATTTAAAATTTTGTCTCCAACCGAGTAGTAATCAATATGTATATGTACGAGTGTTTCTTGAAAATATAAAACAAGATAGGTAATTAGATTTTGTAAAATTGTTTATTACATAAATTAAAGATATTTAGTCAAGGATATTTGACGGTAGAAAAGAATTCAGTGAAACATTTAGTGAATTTTACAACTTTTGTGGGAATGTACAAAAACAACTTTTATTATTTTGATGCAAAAAGTATTACATTAAAAAATTGATATTGACCGCCATGACCAAAAATCGGTTAGGATTAGGAGGACATTATTATAATATGATCTATTATTATTTCAGCGTTTAAAATAAACGTCTGAGACAAATAAAATTAAACATTACGTCGGGGACAAATAAAATATTGCAAGTACTGAACACGTAAGTTAAGATAAGCAGCGATAGATCTGTAATAGGTATGGGCAATGAATTGCACATATCAATATGGTTTATATGTTTTGAATGAACTATTGTATTAATTTCATAACATCCAAAACTTATGGATATAAGCTTTAAGTTTTATTTTGTAATAATTAATATTGAAATGAAATAATTTATACAATTTTAATAAATTACTTAACATAAATTATTTATAACTTTGTTATGTTATATACGTTATATTTTGTAATAAATTATATTTAAATGTAATAATTTATGCTTAGCTTTGAATAAAATATTTCATTTGTAAAACACAAATTATTTTCAATATACATATGTTGGTGGTTTCAATTATTTTCTTCTTTATTTATTTTCCTTATAATAATACAACGTGTTAATTAAAGTGCGCAAAACCTAAAATAAGTTTGCTCAGAATTGAGAGTAACTCCAATAATAATTAATAATTTAATAAAAAAATTTATAAAAATGTGGGTCAGATGTTATTTAAAATTGTGTACCAATCAATCACGCCGCTTTTTAAAATTATACAGGGTACTTTTTTATCACCCCGGAAAAAGGACGCTTCAGGACACAATGACATGCATTATTATACTAATAAAAAAACATGCACTAAACTTGTGCAGTATTTTTGTATATTAAAGAAATATATATATTAAAAAAAATAGGTGAGTTATTTTTTATTAATATTTAAATCATTCGACTATCGTGACCTGAAGTATTCGTTAAATTTTAGGGGATGATAAAAGAGTAATCCTGCCTGTATAACGTCTCTACCTCTTATCGGGTGGCACGCGCGAGGCGCGACAGATAGCGGCAACATCGTAGCGGCGCGACCATACAAATTTAAATTTGCAAGATATGTAATAAACAAAAAAAACACTGTGTATATATTGTTCAAAAAAATATTTAAAAAAAATCATACTTAACTGCCCGATTCGACTGCTCATGGATTACACAGAAATTGAGACGAAACCCTGCGTAATATTTGCGGTACAACTACCAAAAATAACCAAAACGACTAATCAATTTTTGTATGTAACTATAACAATGAAAGATTGTAACCGAAATATTAGCAACTGAATGTCAGTCCGTTAATATTTTCGAATATTTCCCTATTGTATTTTATTTTTCACTAACTGACCCGGCGAACTTTGTATCGCCATATTTTTTAACTAAATTACTGGAATGTTTGTTTAAATTATTGTAACTTTTATATTAGACAAACCTTGTCCTAACAATAACGAATACATAAAACCAAGAATCATCCAATTTGGTGCAGTCGTTCAAAAGTTATGGGCGTACATACATTTTGAAGATCCATTTTTATTTATATAGATTTATACAGGGTGTAACTGAACACCCCAATAACATTAAGGGTATGTATCCATCAGAAGTAGAGATTCTGTAGGAAAAATATTAGGGCTAACAAACCTACCCATACAAACTAAATAAATTATTTTTTGCTATTAAGTGCCGACAGCCCTACGTAAGCGTACGAGGAATACTACGCTCACGTATCATTGTGTTTAAATTTCTTTTGTGTTAAGAGCTGATTATGGTTGTCACTTGAAAGTTTTTGCTTTCAGTTTAAAATCAAATAACTCTGAAAGTATTGGGGTTCTGGGTCTCAGAAAAGCACCAAAGGTCCATTTAGTATCTAACTTATATGCCCCTTAAATGTTATTGGGGTGTTCAGTTACACCCGGTATACACGGTAATTTTTTCATCACCCTGGAAAATTTAAGGGAGGCTTCACGACATGGTATTAGAATGTTTTAAATATGAATAAAAAAAATAACTCACTTACTTAATTTTATATTAATTTTTAAAAAAAATACAAAAAATGCTGCACTAGTTGAGAGCAGCATTTTTTGAGATTTTTTTTTAATTACAATTTTCATTACATTTTTTTTATATTATATTGGATGTGTCCTGAAGCGTCCCAAAAATTTTCCAGGGTGATAAAAAAATAACCGTGTATAGATAGACTAGTTGTCCCAAAGAACTTCGTATCCCCTTGACAGATGACGGATCTAAATAAACAATCGCGAAGCGCGCTGTCATTTTCGATTCTAAATTACCATTATTACTAAATATATTTTTTCTGCTTTTCTTTCTTTCTTAGGATTTTCTCCATTATTTTTCTTTTTAACCTAATACAGGGGGTATTAGAGCGAACAAAAGGGAAAAAATAATATTCAAATCGGTCAAGCTTTTTGAGTTTTAGCTTGAGTAGTAAAACACTGCTTTAGCGAGACTAATAAACGGCGATGGGGATTGCTTAATTTAACATTTCCGTTCAATTTTTCAGAAATATTATCTTTCACACCAATCGCGTCTTATCAATTATGTCAAGAAACAAAATAGTAGGATAATGTAGTTGATTTTCAAAAACTCTACCAATATTGCTCGTCCAAACAAAGCTTGTCCATAATCAGTAATCATTAATCTTAATTAGCAAAAAACAAATTTTTGCTAATTAAAATACTTTGTTTTATTTAATCTGAAAATCATATATATATATCGATAAACAAAAGGAAAAGACCCCACGCTATTTGAGGACTAATGTCAAATTTTCGCGCGCATTGAGTATTAGGTCCAGTAGTTACGTGACGTAACGCAGCCGTAGGCCTGTGACCGAACTCGCCTCGATTACAACATTAAACACACTGCTCGGTTAAACGCAATAGCTGAACAATATTATTCGTGTCGCCTTTGTTCTAGAGATCAAATTTGATTGCATCACATTAATAGGTCGTCAGATTAAACTGTGAAGGCAACGTTAGACTGCAGGCTGATTGCATCGTCACCATCTTGGCTGTCCCCGTGCAATTATGCATATTTTGGACAGGTGGTGTAAGTTCGACACGAATAACTTGACCTTCTATTTTATAGTTATTACCTAAAATAATCAAATTTTGAAACGACTGACTAAAATTATGACGTTGGAATTGCAATAGATTAGACTGAGTCCCTAATTACGCTAAGCAATGCTGTCGCAATGATTTAAATCACATATTGCCCTAATCGCCTACTGTGTGCTCTGTCCGTGGGTCTAATAGTTGTGACCACCTTGTGACTGGTGATGATCTGGAAGTTTGGAATTCGAATTCCCATGGTAACGGGTGATTTTTGGTTTGGCTTGGATAGTGAAAAGGCTTCTATCTAAATATGAATCTAAGGACTTATAAAATGATATCCACTCTGGGACACCTATATCGAGCCACCTTGCACTATTGCATTATATTGTCTATAACTGTAAAAAAATGGTAACAACCATAAAGTTTTTATGCAGTTTTGTAGCTGATATATTCAGGTTTAATCTGATGTGCTGATTATGAATATGCCAGCTATAAAATTGCATAAAGCTTTTATATCGACCAATCATTTTTTAAAAGTTATGGATGATATAATCCGAAAGTGCAAGGTGGCTTGATTTAGGTATCCGGGAGTGTATATTAGTCCTATCGGAATATGTACTATACATACAATCTAAGATAAGGCCTATACATATATGTATAATTCGGTAGAAGATTGTCGCGGCGAGCAAAGTAAGCTATGATAAATGTATACTGTGTACACATATCATAGGTAGCTGTGCTTGTTGTGCCAAATATAATAATGTCACAGATAATTAATACTACAATGTTAAGGCTAACAATTAGGAGGAATGCAAGCGTCGTCGTGATGTTTCGTCGACACTGGAATGCCTCAAATTCTAAAATAAATTTTAATAAATCAGTTTTTGTGTTAAAGCAACAAAAAGTTATTCTTTTTGTAAAAAAATACCATAATTGTTGATAATTAGGAAGCCGTTAATATAGAAGTTTATTCTCAGGGTGATGGGATCTTACCCATTAGAGGTAAGATACCTAACCTAGGTATACAATTTTACTGCTGTTCAGGAATCATCAGCTTTTGCGTCAATGATACATATTTGGCCACATTATTTAGTAATTGTTTTTCGTTTCTCTTTATTTCATATTATTTGATAACTTACTCAGTGAAATAAATAATTTATCTATCTTTCTATGTAAATGAGATAAATAGCCCTTTACAACGATGTTACAATATATTTATTTAGGATATTACCTTTTTAATTACATAATTAGATAACCAATGTTTTGTATTGCAATGATAGAGATAGATTGATTAGCTTTATCATTTATCATCACGTAGTACTTAGTATTTAAGTCATTGTATTTTTCATTATATACTTTACTTATACTACGTGTGATAGCGCAGTCACAATGTGGAGTGTTTTGTGGTTCTTCGCTCTTGTCAATTTTGCGTTCGGGGGATTGGGAGATGCATTTGTTAATAGTAAGTACAAAATAACTTACAACTGCCATAACATATATTTTACTTAAATTGCATTGAAGGAACTTCAATATAAACAAACTGTAATAAACATGTAATATAAGTGCTATATATCCTATCGCCGATAAATAATTCATATTTTACCAGTGAAATTCGCTGACTTTTTGCGTTTATTGCAGAAAATTTATCTAATATTATATGTGCATCGAACATATTATTATTCTATTTTTAGCAAGACTATTAAATTTGCATTTTTTTCAGTTGGAGGTGTCGTCTGCCCTCGGGAAGAAAAAGCTTTAGGAAGGTGCTTAAAAGATGTACTTAATAAATATATACCTTTCTTAGGAGTAGGTAAGTTATGAATCAAATGTAGTAATTTTAACAGCTTTATTTTAAAATTGTTTTATCTACATTAGTAAGAAGAAATAATACATTTGGAACTACCATAATATGGTAGTTCCAAAGTTATTACTGAATGAGAAAATAAAACCTTTAATACTTTAGACTGAAGAAATGTTTTTTAAAGTAGTAAGGAAAGTGTTGTAGCCGTCTTGCCACCACGATGAAGGCCTAATAAATCTTTTTGAAATACTTTACACATGAAAACAATATATTTAACACTAACACTTACATCTTACGTTTCATCTGGAAACATGATTAATGTAGAAATTAATAAAGTTTCGAGTTCTGAACGTCCTTTGACTACTAGCTTGTATTTCGGAATCCCAGGATAGACTTAGTCTAGTAACTTAGGATTGCCAAAACCCTGGATCGTCCTGACAATAAATAAGATGAATATCGAGGTCGGTTAAATAGGTATGCCTTGCAGTCAGCGGGGAAAGTCCCACACACACCGGCCAACCATCTTCAGGTACAGCGCGCCACAACATTCCACTAAGAATAAAGTCTTACAATGGTGTCTACGAATTATGTGCGTACAGGAATGGAAGACCTTGGAGTACCACCATGCGACCCGCTACACGTGCCGTCGCTGTCAATGCAGCACATCATGGGCCCCTTCGCCGTGACGGCGGCGTACTCCGACATTGTGATCCGGGGCGCTTCTGCCATGCGCATCACAGATTTGCAGTAAGTTGTGCGAGTGTATTTAAAATATGCTTAAATTACTTCGGAAAATAATGTGTCATGCTATGACGCGGTACGTATACAAAAGCTGTGAAATATCTTTGTACAGGTGCTAGAGTCTACAAATTTTATTGCAACATGCTTAAAACAAGCACACAGCTTAATTAATTACTTAATTGAAATGCTTTCTATTATCTAGAACTGTTAAAAAATAAGTTATTTATTCTATATTTTCATACAAACACCTGACAAATTGGATAAGTACAAGTAACTTGGCAAAATAGATATGAAAGATATAAGTTCACTATTACAATTTAAATTGTAACGTGAAAATAAAGATACGATGTCTAAAATGCTGCTTAAAAATATTCGCAATCGAAAAATTAAGTAGACAAACATGCAAACTTGCTTTTAGTCTTATATCATTTTAGCTCTATCAGAAGATAGAGCTTTGTTCTTTTTCATTTAGATAAAGATGGAATGTCACAAACTGAAGGTATTACCTGTATCATTGTACAATTTTCAGAATTGACTCAAGGAGTCACATTATGAAGGCCAAAATATCAATCCCTGAACTCAGGATGAGAGGGCGATATCAATCGTCAGGGCAGCTCATGAAGAAGCCGACGGAGGGAAGTGGACAGTTCATAGCTGACTTTGGTGAGTTATCCAATACCGAATGCTTATAACTAAAGCTACCCACAGTCCATGATTCTGCCGATATCTAGCGTAGCCGACAACTACGGTGTGACTGTGCGTTTTAACTCATTAGAAGTGAATACTGTTTTTAATTTTTTTTTTAATTTTAGAATCACTCGAAATCAGTGCTGTCATTGAGAACAAATTCCATATAAGATACCGTTTTAGGCAAAAAAAAACCGGCACGCAATAATTAAATAATTTAAAAAAAACACCTATGAATCGCACGTAAAGCATAACATTATATACATGTTATGCTTTACGTGCGATTCATAGGTGTTTTTTTAAAATTCTACTAATAGAAATCAAAAACGACTGGGTAGGACCACTTGTTGCAGAATTCACGGAATGAATATTCAAAAATAGCGCATTTGGAAATTCGTATCCTAATCATATGATTTCGAATGCGAATTTGAATGCCATTGTTTCAAAAAAGCGTCTCCTGCGGGCCAATTATGGATCTTTCATCGTATGACATGGTATAATTTTGAGAAAAAGAAGTCATGAAATTCTGCATTTCATATTACCGATCTCCAATGATATCATCACTATGGCATAATTTCAATAATATCATCATTAAATAATGGACAAATGATCAAAAATCTGACCGGAAATCGTATTTTTCGTTTCGCACTTTTATATCATATGATATCATTTGCAAAACCATGAGATCGGTAATAGGCCCTCTGGTCCGCGGCGTCCGTGACATTACGGACGGTGTGAGGCTAGCTTGAGAAGAGCAATACTATTCCTTGAAATAAGATGCAGTGTGTGTAATCCGTATGATTCGCTTGTACAATGACTTTGCTAAAAATCATGATAAAAAGAACCTGCTCAATTTGTGAGATGTGTTGGAAGGTTGGAAGGACTCATGGCCGATTTCACCAACCATAACTTAGTTTAGGAAGACGTATGCTAAGACGTATGCTGTTACTTTTTGTCTTTAATGAAAAGAATGTGACAGCATGCCACCTAAGAGTACCCTAAGCTAAGAAGAGGTTGGTGAAAATAGCCATCAGTCAGTTACTGTGATAAATCTAGATTCATAAATGCATTGATTGTTACAGTCAACGATCAATCATCGTTCAACAATCCTTCCAACTGTGTTGTTAACTTTTTTAAATATAACTTTCAAGTAACAGTGCTAAGTACATCAGGTTTCATTAAAAATGTGAATAATGTTAGTCACGATTAGGACACACGTGTTGGAAAGATCGACGATTTTAATTGTCTCCTGTATTGTATCTTGTAATAAAATAAAATAAAATAATGAAAAAACTTACGTCGGTGTAGATATCGTCTGTTTACGGAGCATCACCACGAGCGCTTGCGTATTGCCTCATTAAATATGTTCAATTCTAATAAAATATAGTTTTGCCTCTGTCAAACTAATGACAAAGGTATAATGATTGCTTAAACATAAGTAACACTCGCTTCAATCGTGGGTTTAATATTGTTTTAAATATTCGTGGTAGACCGTCCTAGATATAAGTTAGACAACTTGCACCATTTTGTATCTTTCTCGTAATTGTTTGCTTCCTGACTAACTATCAAGCCACAACTATAGCAACAACTTGTTCCAGATAATGTGGACGCCCTGGTGACGATCAAGCTTGGCCGTGTGCATAGACACCATGACGAAGATGCGCTCGGTTGCGACGATTTAAATATTAAATTCCGGATAGGACATGCTTCCTTTGAGCTTGAGGACCCCGTCAGAGGAGACCGTGAGTTAGGTATGATATTTTCATGATTCTTATTGTAATCATTGAAGCTTATTGCAACCATTTAAAATTTAAATCTAGATTTATAAAGATTGCGTAAAATAGCCAACATTACTCTGTCTTGGAGATAGAGTTGAAGTGGCAATCTAGTGGCAATCAGATCTAGCATCCTTTCTTAATTTCGTGTTTCTTAATAAATACAAGGGATCCTAATATAGGTGATTGTTCCATAATCTCTCAATAAGTGCCGCCTCTAGTAAAAGGATATGAAATTTAATATCTCAGGGATTTTTTTATACAACTATGTTGGCAACCAAACAAACTGCCCACCTGTATGGTAAGTGGTAACAGTCACCTATATACCCGTGGCCGTGAAATTCACAGCAAAACTGCAACCCCCACAAGAACTACAGTGTACGTTGCCAACTTGTGACATAAGACGTAAAGTCACGCCACCCAGTAATTTTACTGCCATATATTACCCTTCAAACTGAAACACAGCAATGCAAGCACTGCTGCTTTGCGGCAGAAACAGGTAAGACGGAGGTAGGTACCCAAGCAGACGACCCTGGTACAGAGTCTCAGAGTCTCTTCTTGGTAAAACAAAAAAGCTAAAAATGTTAAACATTGATTTATTAACGATTTTAATTGCATATTTATTCTTAAACTTAAACTGTCTTACACAGGGTATACAGTTAACCAGTACTTGAATGAGAACTGGCAGAAACTCACCGAAGATCTGAAGGGTCCCATGGAAAGGGCGCTTTACAACTTTTTGAAACCGTTGGCAGACCACTCGTTTGGTATGATAAACGCGAGTGATGTATTATCATAGTGATTGTCAGTGATATTGTGTACTAGATTGCGGAAATTTTGCTGAATTTACAACAGTCAGATACAATAAAACAAAAAAATATTTTTCTTATAAAGTAAATCTGCATTATAATACTCAAATAAATGCAATACATGCTAATAAACATAAAATCCTTATGTTTTATGTTGTAGGACTTTATGTTTTTATATGAACCTACTGTACGATTTGTCAGTCAATATTTATATTAAATCATTGTCACGAAAACGTTATTTATTTCTTTTTGGTATAAGATTCATTCATACATATTCTCAGATTCTAAATCTATCAACACATGGATAGATTCATCTATTATTGACTAAGAAAGAATAATTTTAGTTGGGTAATCAACACAAATTTATGTTTATGATAATCTATGCTATATGAACTATTAGCATCGATTACCTTTACCTTTTGGAACCAATAGATGAACATTTAAGTTGATTGGATTCATTGTAACTTTGTGAAAAACCGGCCAAGTACGATTCGCACTCGCGTACGAAGAGCTCCGTACCATTATTAATTAATTCTATAAATATTTCAAGCGCTTGCCTGTTGCCGTTATTAATATCGAGAAAAAAACGGCAAAAAAATCACGTTTTTGTATGGGAGCCCCCCTTAAATATTTATTTTATTCTGTTTTAGTATTTGTTGTTATAGTGGCAACAGAAATACATCAATTGTGAAAATTTCAACTGTCTAGCCATCACGGTTCATGAGATACAGCCTGGTGACAAACAGACGAACAGCGGAGTCTTAGTAATAGGGTTCCGTTTTTACCCTTTGGATACGGAACCCTAAAAATTCACCAATTACCTACAGTTACTGTGATTGTTGAGTTTTTTACAAAATTACGATAAATCTAATCAGCTTTGATGTTCAGCTATTGGTCTCGTCATCTTCACTCTAGTTCCAATAAGTAATGGTGATCGATACCAAACCAAGGATGTGTCTATGTCGATACTAATAGTTTGTATAGCATAGATTACCAAAAAAGAAAATTAAATTTTCAAAATTCCTTACCTAACCTAACCTAACCAAAATGATACCATCTTATTTCATAATCGATGAATCTGTGGGTTGATGGATGTTGGAATACAAGTGTTGCCGCTTCATTGCTTGCAGAATAAGGGAGTTTACCACAATTTACCTCTTAATTTAAGTTATTGATAGCAAATATAAGAATTAGTAAGTTAACCTTTTTATTTTTGTCTGGCTTTTCAATTAAATACCATAAATTAAAGATAATTAGCTTTAGAAATTATTGAAGGTTTTGTTAAATACCTGTTCCCTTTGCAGCCTAGTGTACAATCTTATGAATTAGGTACGTGGTAATTAAAATAAAAACAAAATAGTGATTATAGGTATTTATTATACAGTAAAATGAACATCGAATATTCCCTTAAGAGAGTAATTATACCTACTTACTATTTTAAGAATATGCTATCACAATTTTATTTCTAATAGATCCTAGATTTGTGTTTATGTTTATCCTTATAATTAAACTCTAACACGTAATAATCTAACTAGGTAGGTAGGTAGGTACTCAATACACACGTCGCTACTTAAATAAATTACTTAACACTATGAAACCTTTTGAAGGCACTTTAATGTGATATGTTGTACAACTATGGCGAAACACAGCTGTTATCAACATAAAAATAGGGTTACATTTTGAAAAAAAAATACATAGAAGGTAGTGCCCACCTAATATTAGAAATTTCTAGACGTTTAACAGAATTCTAAAGTCATTTTGATATGAGATAAAATAGCGAACACATCATAAATGAAGATGTGTTTATTACACTAAGACTAGGTAAGGAAATAGTTTCCACTGAGAGCTATGCCTATTATTTAGTAATGCCCACAATGAGATAGATAAATAGTTAGAGACGCTTTATTTTGCTTAATAAATTAAACAATCTATGACAGCACATACACAAACAGCTCAAAAGTCGGCCTTATCACCATAGACGATCTTTACTAGGCCAGTATCTTGTTGCAACTAGGCCAGTATCTTGTTGCACTCAAATGTTTACGGCAGTGGTTCTTAACCGGTGGTCCGCGGATCACTGGTGGTCCCTGGAAGCAGCCGACGTGGTCCACGAAACCATCCGAAAAGTAATATTATAGATATAACAACCGACCCTTTATTCATATTCTCTATATTGGTCTAGAGCTGGTTGTCCATGGCTAGACAAATATTTATAAAATGGTCCCTCGTCACTAAAAGGTTAAGAACCACTGGTTTACGGTTTCAGTTCAACTTTACTTTCACGAATTTCTAATAACCTGTTGCTACTAATTATTACTAATTTTATGACAAAGGTAGAAATACTAGGCTTAATATTAAAACAAAAACAAATCAGATAAATGAATCCTTCTGAAGTCCATGACATCAAATAGTAGTAATATTTGAAATGAATAAGTCATTTATTATGAGGTACATGCATTTTATAAAAGTGGCTAAGTGCTTTGAAATAGTAACAGATAAATAGAATATCGAAAGTGATGAGTTCTCATATGTTACATTTCATTAAATCGTAAGGACTTATAAAAACATTTTGAATGTCTAAGTTTCAACTAGTCTTCGTTTTGTATTCGAAGAAAATAAAGATAATATTGATTTTCGTCACAAGAAAATCGAAAATAATAGACGATGTTCGACGTGTGCTCACTGTCAGAATTCAATAAAAAAATATATAGAACTTTGTTTTTTTTAAATCTATACTAATATTATAAAGAGGAAAGATTTGGTTGTTTGTTTGTATTGAATAGGCTTCGAAACTACTGAACCGATTTTAATAAAAGTTGGTACAGGGATAGTTCGAGACCAGGGAAAGGACATAGGGTAATTTTCCTACGGAAAAATATAAAATTCCCACGGGAAAACAAAAATAACGCAGACGAAGTCGCGAGCGGAAAGCTAGTGCTAAATAAATTGAAAAAGGAAAAAAAATATTCATTAGTTTTATCCCGCCCCAGACGATTTTTTTTCATTAATCATTTATTCATTTTTCAATAAAAAAATAGATACAGTCGAACATAGAACCTCCTTTTTAAAGTCGGTTCAAAATAGGGACCTCGCTCTAATTATGTTCTACAAGTAAGCGACAGTAAACTTTACACTCGACCAATCGCAACGGACCTAGACTTTATTTTACTAATGATGTATTACTCATTATGTTCATTTGTACCTTATTTAAGTTTATTTCAGACCAAAAACTTTAAATTGCTAATATCTAAAATATCCTAAATTCTAACCATATTACAGTCTCTATAAAAATTCTCGAGCTTAGTAAAATTAACGTATTCATTATTTGAATAAATTTAAATAATTTGTTGGAAGTTCATATCTATTTTGTCATTTTTGTCACTTCATTGTTAAAAGAAGATAAGAATCCTTTATCATTCCAAACGCTAGAAGCCTGGGGTGGCCAATCTGATTATACCCAACATCTGATGTTTACTCAGGGGTTCGGTGAATTTAGTCTCCCTCATTCTCGGGCTTAAAAGCCCTGCACACTGTTAGGGAACAAGCCTGAACACTTAATCAGCGTCTATAGGTGACAATTCTTATCGTCATAATGAAAAGGACGAGCTTCTATGTTTTTATTATCAAGATATCTCGTCCTGGAGTCAAAGAGAAAAGTTAGATGTAGGCATCGGCAGGTATGGCAATAGTTTAAAAAGATATATAGCAGTAATGATGATGGTAGTTCGGTTATATTTGGCTTCTTTGCTTCGTCAACCTGAAGCCTCAAGTTAAGGCCTGAGCCACACGTCCATGGGCACTTTGGTGAAGGCGGCGTTGAGGAAGGCCTGGAAGTGCTTCGCGATGGCTACTGACGCCGCCGGCCTCATTTCCTCGATGATCTCAGCGGCGTTGTTATTCAGGAACTGGTTCATGGCTTCGCCTATGGACAAAAGTTGTTACTACATAATAATGGATGTTAACTAGAATAATACTCGTGCCCTTTTGCTATTACATTACACGATTTCTCGGACCCTGCCTATTGGGTCCCAATATATCGCGCCCTGTCTGCCGCGTGGCCTATTACAATACACGATTTCTCAGGACCTGGCTGTCGTGTGCCTATAAAATAAAAGCGCCTATAAAAGTACCTATAAAAGTCGAACATCGAACGTTTTGCACTTCTAGCACTATGGCACCGGCCGACTTTATCGAAATACCAAAAATTGCTTTAGCGGTGACTTAGACTGTCGGTGCCGTGCAATATACAAAAAGGAAGAAAAGGAGAATGTCGGTCCAAAAATAACAGCTAAGTGAAAAACTGTAAAATAAATTAGTTATTTGAAAAAGGACATAAAGCATTGCTTTGTTTCTCATATCTTCGCGCGGACACGCGACTGAGCTCCGTACACGATCTACAGCGTGATGGGAGGGAGGTAGTCGGTCGCCCTGTTTCTTAGTACACTATCCTGTCACTGCCGGTAGGGTCCGAGAAATCGTGTAATGTAATAGGCCTTACGCCCATGGCACACACTGCCGCGAAAACATAACATCGAAGCCACACTAGTCTCAACACGATCTATCCGTTGTATGACAAGCGAAATTAAAGCGTATATGTGCCTGTTATAACGCATAGTTTTGATTATCATCTTATTCTTTCCATTGTGGTTTCGCCGATTTACTTACATCTCCGTGCTACAGTTTCGCCATAACACAGTATGTTGTAAAATTTGTCGAATGATTTCTCATTAAAAGTTTCGCAGTAAACTAGCGACGTTATTAAGTCACTTGTAGTAAAGGTAAAATTTAGTAGGCAATCTACATTTAAGCGAATTTTATTGAAATCAGTGCTGCAGTATATCCGCTACCTACCTATGTAATCTTATCTAACACGTCAAGTGTATAAGTATCTATCTGGAATTCGAGGGGAGACTGGGAGCGACGAAAGGGTGTCCCCCAGCGGGCCACTGTGACCTGTACATATCTATTGTAGCCGACCCCTCTATTTTAAAGGTCTCCAAATAGGTCCGCGGCGCCAATTGAAATAGCCAATAACCTTTTTTGGAGACAGAGCCTTCGCATCATGTGGTGGCAGACTAGGTTCACCCAGAGCTCGGCTCCTTGTGTGGATAAGAGCATGACATTCACAAAGGATGTGAAATGGTGTCTCATCATCCTCACAACTAAATTTACACATTTAATTAGTCAGGCCAGGCCCATTCTGTGCAGATGTTTGTTGAGTTTGCAGTGACCAGTTAGGGCTCTAGTGAGCGTTCTTAATTGGCCCCTGCTTAGTTGGAAGTTTTGCATTGCGACGCCGGGTGAAAATTCCCTAATGAGCAATTTCGAGTGCAGTAGTACAGGGGACTGGGCCCACTGGAGTCGGGCTTGTGCTTGTACCCAATCTCTGAGGACTCTCTCTTTAATCCCCCTCGAAATGCCACAAGCTGGTTCTGGTCCTATGAGAGCGCTCTCGGCACCAGCCCTCGCCAGTTCGTCGGCAATTTCGTTGCCTCGTATATTGGAGTGGCCTGGAACCCAGCCAATCGTTACCGAGTTCCTAGTCCCCAATTCATTCAAGGTCTTCGTGCACTCTAAGGTGATTTTGAACTTGATTTCTACAACATCAAGCGCTTTTAGAGCAGCTTGGCTTTCCGACACGATGAAGATGTTCTTACCCTCATACGACCTGTTTGCGTGAACACAGTCGATAATGGCATACATTTCTGCCTGGAATACGGTGGCATATGCGCCCAGGCACGTGGTTCTCCTGGATTTTGCACTACCTCCGCAGACATCTGCACCTGACTGGCCCTCTTTTCTAGAGCCGTCAGTGTACCATATCTGGTTAGCTTTCCTAAAGGGCTTAGGGACTTGCTTGTCCCATTCATCCCTATTAGGAATCATGACTTTGTAGTTCTTCTTGAACTCCAAAGTTTCAATCATGCATCGGCTGGCATTGCCATGACAGGATTAACCATTAGGCTGCCCTGTAGCTTCCTCATGGTTTGGGATTTCCATCTCGATCTGCCTCCCTCCACTGCTCGGAGCATTGCCATCCTAGCCTCCCCCTGTATGAACAGGTGGAGTGGTGGGAGGTTTGCGTCAAATGGTAACAAATCGACAAAAACAACAAGCAGTGGTGGTATTTTAAATAAAGTTGCGCACTTATACGTATTTGGTCCGTATTCGATTCGAGTTTGATTCGGTTATGCGATAAAAGTCAAGATGACAGGATCACTTCCTGTTTTTAAAAACCTACTGCAATTTAGTACTCATTTGGTACTTTTTGATAACAAACATTATAATTTTGGTACCTGCTTAGTTGAGACAAAATCCGGCATTGATTATCAAAATGGCGGGATCATGCCCTAACATTAAAGTTACTAACTATTTGATGTAAAAAATTAAACCACAATTCAGTATGTACCTCCAGAAATTCTTTTTTAAAATCAAATATTTAAATTCACATGGCACAAAAAATGTTTGAAAAAAGAACAAAATGACATATTTTACAAAAAAAATAGACCAGTATAAATAGGCGGCCTTATTGCTAAAAAGCAATCTCTTCCAGATAACCTTGTGACAAAAGAATAAGACAGCATAATTATTCAATAGGGGAAAGGTTGCAGAACTAGGACTAAGGAAAGTTTGTTATATGACAAAGGGATTATGAGCAAAAGTTCCAGCTTAATTAATTGATATTTGAATAAGCTGTAGGCGTTTTAACATTCCACTTAGAACATAACTTCATCAAATAATATAAATAAATGATGGAATGAACACTATTAACTTACTTGAATATAGTTACCAAATTACCCTCGAGAAAATCACAAACTTTTTGAAGATCTTGTTTGTTACAAATAATAAAACTTATTTATTCATAATTAGAAGTCGTGACAATAGTGCAAGCTGCTTATTTAACGTAATATATACAGAATGTTCCAAAAAATAGTGTCAAGCCTCTTGGGCTATCCGAATCACCCCCATGTATGTTTCGCGATTTTTTGTAGTTTTCGAGTTATAAATTTTTTACTGAACTTTTGAGAATTTACTACCTAAACAACTTAAAAAATTTCAAAGAAAAAAGTATGTCTTTTTTGAGATATTATTTTTGCAACTGAATATCTATCAGTTATACTTTTATGCTTAAAATAATTAGCTTTGTACCTTTCATGAAAGTTATGAAAATGGTAGTACAAAGTTAAAAATTAACTTTTGGTAAATTATGACTTATAATTTCAACTTTAAATTATAAGTCATAATCATAATTTCATGGTTTCTAATAAGGTCTAAAAACTTTGCCAGACTGTCGAATTTCATAATCATTAAACAAAAGTAGCACTTAATGGGTCACTTTCTCTAAAATTTGCCTTCAGAGACAGAAAATGGAAGAATTATTCAAATCTGATATTTTTTTTTACATTTTATTATTCTTAACGTTAAGCAGTTTGCTATTTAACAAAAAATGACGTCAGTAAAGCTTGTCGCCATCCGATGAAGCCTTAACGACCTTAGGGTTAAAAGCGTAAGGTGGAGTTTAGTCGGTAAGAGTCCGACATAACCCGTACACGGCCGTGCGGGTATCCATGAGGATTCTCCACCTCCGCTCCGCATAGCGGTTAAAAAAAAACAGTAAGGCTAAAGGTCTCTGTATACGTAACGTGCTTAGAACGTGGACGGAGCGAGGACGGCACGGAGACGGGACGTGGTTTAGAAAACCCAGACGTGGAGTTTAATGCATACGCAACGTGACAGTGACTCGTAACTAACGTGCTAGTGTTGTGAATAGGAAAGATGGTCTTTTTATTTGAAGAATTGGCTATAATTGCTATTGCTTTAGATGACGAAAAAGCTATGGCTGCCAAGGAGAAAAGGAGATTTTCTGTACATCTTACATGGCAAACAAGAGAACAAGAAGAATTTCACAAATTTTTGAGCATATGTTGTCGAATCTGAATCATTATTTTTTCGCTTAACAATATAAGATGGGTTTCTATCAAAATTTAACTATTTTTTGTGTTCCAAATAGAAATTAATTTAATTACTAGGGAAATAATGAAATTCAGTATAATATTATACCCCTGTTTTTTAGAGGCTTAAATTGAGTTACTTCACATTGAGTTTACATGACCTAGAATTTATCAATCTTGAGTAGGTAGGTGCAAAAATATTATAAATAAAGTTATGAATGCAGTAAAAAAATTAAATGAATCTTATCGTTTACAGTGAGTGATAATTCGACTGCAATTTAACGCAATTTGTCTGCAAAATTATACAAAGCTAGATATGAACGTACACACTCGGTAAGTTTTTCGTTGTCCATTTTCAATTTTTGTGGCATCACTATTATAGGTATCTGAAGCGAGCGGAGTGAGTGTGCATACGCAGCGAAACCACGGACGGGACGGGGCACGTGCGGGGCGGGACGTGCTAAACATCGTCGCCGACGATATTTTTCCCTTCACGTGGGCGCCACGTTCCCGTCCCGTCCGTGTGTTCGTGACGTATACACTATCGGATACATTTTCTATAAAACGATATTTCCAAAATTTCCCGTCCCGTTCCGTCCGAGTAAAAACACGTTACGTATGCAGAGGCCTTAAGATATAAAAAGTTTAATTTTTTTGAATGTAATTTAAATTTCATTACTTTTGCGTATGGGTTGTAAGCATGGCTCTCACTCTTAGTGGCAGCGATAAAACAAAAAAGTTTTTTTTTGAATGACAAAGAATGCCATTCTCGGATGTTACTACCTGAGTCGCAGTTGGGCCACAAGGGAATGAGGGGGGCGGGGGCGCGGCGCAAGCGTTGGTCGTCTATTGAGTTCTGTCTGCGGCCAGTCGTTTGCTTGCCTTTGCGCCTTACGATACACTATGTACGACAATTTCTCATTTGTGATTACTTGACAAATTTTGCTTTCTTTACGGATTTTGAGTGCGATTACGATTTGGATTTGTGTAGATATTTTTTATGTTGTTCAGGTCGAAAATGCTCAAAGTTCAGTAAAAAAATCATAACTCGAAAACTACAAAAATCGCGGAACATACATGGGGCAGAGATTTAAATCTCTGACATGGGGATGATTCGGATAGCCCAAGAGGTGTTCTAGCTCTGGACTTCCGTTTGACACTATTTTTGGGACATTCTGTATACTCAATTGTATTATTCTATTCTACACTACAAGTCAAGTTCGGTGAATCATGAAGAGAGGGTGAAGAAGTGCAGTTTCATTAAAAAATGAAAATAGTGTGCTTTTGAAATACATTTGAAAATCGTCATTTTCCTTCGCCTATTAACGAAGCTTAAAAAAAACCACTTACACTTTGTTTGAAATGGAATGGATACATATTAATGAAGTTGACTGTACCTACATTCAGTACATTAGTAACAATACATTGCTCGCATGTATAAAGCACATGCATGACCATTTGTTGACTTACACCCGCCGTACTGATGCACACCTAAAAACGACTCGAAGTGAGAATTTACGAATCGAATACGAACCGGAAACTTATGAGTGCGCAAGCGTCCATACAATCACTAGGACGGCCAAACCGGATCAAAAACGAACACGAAACTAATACGTATAAGTGCGCAAGCGCCCTTACGCGCTATTAGTAAAAAGTAATCGTAAGCTACTTTTAACCGCCGCCGTGGTCTAGGACTAGTGGTTGAGATCACCGGGTGTTGATCGGGAGGTCCGGGGAACAATTCCCCATGGGGGTAGACGTTTTTGCTCGGTTTGGTTGGTGGTAGGGCTTCTGAGCCCGCCTGCTAGCTACTACCGTCTTACCTAAGTTTGTCGCCATAATAACAATGTTTATAGCAGTGTTATGTTTCGACAATTTTGAGGTAAGATAGCTAAGTCCTCAGTTGTTGAGGAGTCCAGGTGAAGCTCGCTTCCACCTTCGGCCTTATCGTCGCTTACTATCAGGTGAGATGAAGGCCAAGAGCTTCCCTGTCTTATGTAAAAAAAAAACTTAATTTTACTTAAATCTGCAGTGCAGATGAAACAAAATGTGACATTTGTACTTATAAAGTAAAAATTTCACTTTTTGTTTCATCTGCACTGCACATAACATGTAACCCATGCTACAGGTGGGCACCACGACACTAAGCTAACCCCTGCCTGTATTGTCACTTCGGCCAAACGTCTCCCATCGGGAGGTAACCTGGCTCAGAAGCCCTACCACCAACCAAAGCTAGTGGAAAACTGCTGCTCCCATAAGGAATTGAACTCCGGACCCTTTGATCAATACCCGGGGTCTCTGGACCCAGGAGGCTGTCAGAGTAGCACTTTTCATCTTAAATTGCTATTCTGATAGCATTTGTGGTAACATTAATACATACTTATAGAGGCAAAAGTTTCCATCGCCAAGTGCTACTCATCTGCGGTAACATGCGTACAATAGTCCTCCTAATCGGCCTTCTGCCTTAGTGGTCAATCTCCGGAGATTAAACATCAAAGCAAGAGCAGTAAGGTAAGCAAGTGTTCATGTGACTCTACATTCCCCCGCATTCGCTAACAAGTACTCTCCTTCATACGAGAAGATGTTGGGCGTTATATGTATTGCGCTAAGGACTCGTAGGGAAAGTATTTCTACCAACTCACAAAAAACCGTTACCGTGTAATGTCGTTTTACTACAAGTGAGTGAGGTTGATAGAACTCCGTCTATATTCTTTGCTGGCGGGGGGTCTAAGATCGACAACGTACTAGGAGACTGCTTACAAGCTGCTTTACATCAGATAGACCATGAGAGATGTGAAGTGTAGTGGGCTCCGACCATGTCGTATAGAAAAGAAGAAGTCCTCTGACGTGCTACTCACCAATGATGCTGCCGTGATTGACAGTGTCTCGAACCCTGAATCTTGAGCTGCGCAGCTTGAAGTCCACGAGCATGCGATCGGCCATCATGTACTTGACGTTCTCACGCTCAAATTCCTTGCCGAAGATCTTTGCAATAGCTGCGACATCGTCTGTAAATATTATTTGCTGTGCTTGTACAAACCAATCAAAATGATTGCCTTTTTTTACAATGATTTTTGTCAAATATTGCTCTGGCAAGGAATCAATACAAAACAAACACCATACAGGGCCATTTTTATGAGGAGTTTTTAAAGAATCTTCTAAAAATTAAAAAAATAAATAAAACCGTCTTCTACTACCAAAAAGTCATAAATAATATAAGAATATATTTCTTTCTGCATTCATTCTCCTATCGTGCCGCTCAACTTTGAAATAAGCTTCCCACTACTATTCAAAATTGTCCATCCATATCTTCCTTTAAAAAAACATCTAAAAAAATATGACCTATTCCTAGCTCCCACATATTTTTTGTTATATTGTACAGAATCCTTTTTAATAAATAAAGGATATAAAATTTCTTTCAAAAATGACGGTTCTAGTTAGGAACCAAAATTAGATAATCAGCCCTCATCAGCAAGAAATCTGGAAATTAATCAAGGACTATCTTTGTGATTGTTATTTTTAACTGTGATATTTTTCGTATAGAATGTATTTCAAAATATCTGAAAAACAACAAAAGCGGAACAACTATTCGGCGAGTGTTTATTCATTATACTCCTTTTTTAAGGCGAGGTAAGCAATTACGATACCAACCATCTTAATATAAAACATGGTCTAAGCTTATGTTTGGTTCAAGCCTGACACTGTCTCTATCTACTTTTAATAGCACAAGTAAACGAGTATTAAAATTTAAACCAAGACTTAGTCTAAACCTCGATTGGTAATAAGTCTTATGAGACCATCTAATTATGCGGTTCGACTCGGGTCCACAAATGACGATTCCACTGACTTCCCTATTCCCGGCTGATATTCTCTCTGGAACCTCACCGCTCCCTATGACTCCCTAAGCCCGTTCCGGATCAGAAAAGCCAAATTCACCGAATGATATCGATTTCGGATTTCTCGTGGACATTTTTGACGTGACGCTCGACTAAAACGGGGATGAGGAGTTTTGAGGGATGGTCTTCGGTTATAGGTATGCTGAAACCCCAATATTCTCAATATTTTAACCTTATCGAACGCGCTCCAAAAAAGTCTATGAACACGTCGCATAAAGTCCTATGAACTTTACGACAGATATTGTATGGTGGTGTGTTAGGAATGTCAACCAAACAATGATAGTCCAGTTAAAAATTAAATTATAAATAATAAATAATTTTGATATCTCTGTGCATTTCTTAAGGTAAATTTGGTTACAAGTGTTCTGTCCATACTTATCGCTCGACATAACCTTATATGGATGGTTACATTTTTATCTGTAAAACAATCACAGAAAAAGTTGTCTCAATAAAAACTTTAAAATGTTTGATTCTTCATTACCATCTTCAACTCCACTTAGCCTTTCAGATAATTTTGTTTGTACGTACACCTCTGAAAGTAAAATATATTTATTTTTACTTTGTTTTTGTTTAATAAATTGTGTCTCATCCGGACATTAATTAGTCTAAGATACTTAATTAGTCTTAGATACTTTATACATAATATTAGTACATTATAAATAATTTATACTAAGATAGATAAAGTTAAGCTAAATAGATGATATACAAAAAAATAAAAACTAAGGTATACGACTGTGATATTAAACTAATAAGGTTAATAAACTGTGATATTTAACTAAATACTAAAAGCCTTAAAATACTTTTAAACGAAAATATAACTAAACACGTTAAAGTTAGGCTAAAAGATGCCCGTTTCCCACAAATACATAAATAACATAAGATATACTGACTGAACGCCGCCCAGAAGTCCCCCTGCGAGCGGACGGGGAACAACAGGACCTGCCCGGAGACCTCGTACCAGCCCGTGATCTCTATGCGCGGCAGCACCAGGCCCATGTCGATGCGCAGCTTCTTCAGATCGGACCTGGAAACAGATAAGTGGGAACATCTTTAATTCAAACATTAGCATTGACATTGACAATATAGCACAATACAATTGAAAGCGACCAAGAATCTGTGTATGTGTGTGTGTGTGTGTGTGTATTCTTATGTATTCTAATGGCCGGTTGCACCAAATTTACGTTTTACGATTTCGTAAAAGTAACAATATAAATATGTAAGAATTGTCCCATAATCTAGTTTGAATTGTAGTTTTATTTTATCCTTTACGTTTAAATAGGTTGAATGCTCGGCGCAAATCATATATTTAATAATAAAACGACCCAATTTTACATATTAAGTTGTTCATCATATCAGCCAATAGACGCCCACTGTTGGACATAGGCCTCCCCCAAGGATCTCCATACCGATCGGTCCTGCGCCTCCCGCATCCAGCGGCTTCCCGCGACCTTCACGACCTTTCCGCCCCAACGGCCGTCGGTCCTACGAGCGATGTGTCCTGCCCACTGCCACTTAAGGTTTGCAATTCTTTGGGCTATGTCGGTAACTCTAGTTCTTCTACGGATCTCATCATTTCTGATGTGATCACGTAGAGAAACCCCGAGCATAGCCCGCTCCATTGCCCTTTGGGTGACTTTGAGCCTTCTGATGAGACCCATTGTAAGCGGCCACGTCTCAGTTCCGTATGTCATCACTGGCAACACGCACGAATTGAAGACTTTCGTCTTGAGACACTGCGGTAGATGGGCCGAGAATATGCTGCGTAGCTTCCCGAACGCTGCCCAGCCGAGTTGGATTCGCCGATTTACCTCTTTCTGGAAGTTGGACTTACCGAGCTGGACTATTTGCCCCAGGTAAACATATTCGTCAACAACTTCCAGCGTAGAGCCTCCAACATTCACAGGAGTGGGTACTACACGGGAATTCGACATTATTTTAGTCTTGTCCATGTTCATTTTAAGACCCACTTGTTGGGAAACTCTACAGAGGTCTTCGAGCATTGTGCCTAGATCCTCCACGGTCTCAGCCATGACTAC
This sequence comes from Schoenobius gigantellus, assembly GCA_963935595.1. Classification (NCBI taxonomy): domain Eukaryota; kingdom Metazoa; phylum Arthropoda; class Insecta; order Lepidoptera; family Crambidae; genus Schoenobius; species Schoenobius gigantellus. Next base: position 11,554,324 of record OZ012544.1, on the reverse strand, counting down.
GATATCATCAGCAAAACGAAGGTGAGTCATATACTCGCCGTTTATGTTGATGCCGAGTCCCCTCCAGTCCAAAAGCTTAAATACATCCTCCAACGCAGCTGCGAACAGTTTCGGCGATATAACGTCACCCTGTCTCACACCACGCTGAAGTCGTACTGGTTTCGAGTTTTGGTCCTGAAGGCGGACTGACATGGTGGCGTTTTCGTACAATGACTGCAACACTTGGATGTACCGATAGTCTATTTGGCACCTCTGGAGTGATCTAAGTACGGCCCAGGTCTCGACAGAATCAAAAGCTTTCTCATAGTCCACAAACGCCAAGCATAGTGGCAGATTATACTCCTCGGTCTTCTGTATAACCTGCCGCAGCGTATGGATGTGGTCTATGGTACTATAGCCTTTTCGGAATCCGGCTTGTTCGGGAGGCTGGAAGTCGTCGAACCTGCGTGCGAGACGATTCGTGATGACCCTCGAAAATAGCTTATAAACATGACTCAGGAGCGTGATGGGTCTATAGTTCTTCAACTGGGCCCTGTCGCCCTTTTTGAAGAAAAGTGCCACCACGCCCCTGTGCCATGCTTTAGGCGTTTTGCCCTCGAGTATGACGGAGTTGAATAGCCGCTGCAGCGCTTTCCGGACTGGTAGTCCACCCGCTTTTAAGAGTTCGGCTGTAACTCCATCATCACCCGGTGCCTTGTTGTTTTTAAACTGTTTAAGAGCCACACTAATCACGTACAGACTGACGTCCGGGATATCTTCAGTATAGTGCCGGGTCAATTTGGCTCTAGGGTCTGTAGCCGGAATAACAGGTGCCTGTGATGTTGCGTAAAGCTGTCCATAGAAGCGTTCGATCTCGGCCATAAGCTCAGGTCGGGATGTAATGACTCTGCCGTCCTCTGTCTTCAGCTTCGTCAGCAGACTCTGACCGAGTGACAGATCTCTTGCGAACACTTTGGAGCCCTTGTTCTGCTCAATGGCCTCTTTAATACGTTCCGTATTAAATCGGCGTATGTCGCGAGTCAGGCACTTAGAGATCTGTTTGTTGAGTCGCCGACGAGCATCTTCAGAAGACTGCCGACCCATTCCACGCCTTTCCTCCATCAGCTTAGCTGTCGGCTCCGAGATCTTACTTCGTTGCTTAGTACGGCTGGGTTTGCAAAACTTTGCACCCACCGTAAGGACAGCTTCCACAACCCTGTCATTATAAGTGTCCACATCCGTGCAGTCCTCCAGGCAATCGAAGCGATTTTGTAATTCGAGTTGAAAGCGCTCGGGGTTTTGGATCTGGATGGCTTCGGGACGGAGCGCAGACTTCACCAGTCGATACCTTTCCGCTTTTATGTTAAGATTCAATGCGCCTCGTAACATTCGGTGATCGCTCCCCGTGTTAAATGAATTGATCACTGAGACGTCATTGAATATGCGGGTCTTAGTCGACATGATGAAGTCAATCTCATTTTTTGTCACGCCATCCGGACTTTTCCAGGTCCATTTTCGATGCAGCCGTTTTTTGAAGAAAGAGTTCATCATATAGAGTCCCTCTCTCTCCATGTAGTCGGCTAGCATTTGACCTCGAAAATTCCGGATTCCAGCTCCAAATTGCCCCACTTTCAACTCATTATCGCCCCGCTTGCCTAGCCTTGCGTTGAAGTCTCCCATGACAACGGTGTAGTGAGTCTTGGAAGCATGTATTGCCCGAGAAATATCCTCATACATAGCTTCCACTTCCTCGTCGGGGTGGGTCGAGGTCGGGGCGTAGACCTGTATGACCTTCAGCGAATACCGTTCGGTGATTCTGAGTATAAGGTACGCCACCCTATTCGACACACTTCCGATCTGTACCACGTTGTTCACGAAAGACTTGTGGACTATAAACCCGACACCACCTTGGGACAGTTCTTCGCCCTCCCGGAAATAGAGCAGGTTGCCGGATTTAAGGACCATCGTATCCTCACCCTCTCTTCGGACTTCGGATAGTCCTACAATACTCCAACGGATCCTGCTCAGTTCCCTCTCCAGTTCCAGCAGCTTCTCCTCGGTCCGCAGTGTACGCGCGTTGTACGTTGCCAGGGCCAAGGTCGTTTGACGGGGGGTTTTTGCCGCCCGGGGATTCTTCGCACCCCAGGTCCCAGCGCCGGGTCGACGACCGTCACCGCCGGCATGGCCTCCGGGACCGCCGGGCACTTGGGGCCTTTGGTTAGTTCGATTATTCATTTGGGGGGGTTTTGGGCCTTCTCCCACCACGCTGGCCCAGTGCGGGTTGGTGGGGTGCGCCAGAGCCTCGTCTGTTGAACAGCAGGGTGCACCGCGTGCAGGTGAGGTTGACTTGGGTTCCGTTAGATAAAGTTCGGAACCCCTTACACCCTTATATATTAAGTTGTTACTTTTTACGAAATCGTAAAACGTAAAACTTGGTGTAACCGGCTGTTAGTGTTAATAAATAAATGCAAAAATATTCGATACAAGAAGAGTAGAATGCTTAGAACGGGATATTAGTATGGGACATATATTATAATTATAATAACAAAATTGTGTATGGCACCCGCCAGCTGTTACACAATAGTTTGTCACCTTTCTTTTGCAAGCTCTAACCATTCCCCAGGTGATTAGTCAATACTTTAGCGATATTCATTCGTGATAGACAATGCAACCTTAATCATGGTCCAAACGGCTCCACTTGTTTTTGTGGGAAAACCACTACTTGCGACAGCATTGTGCAATTTTCAAGAAGTCCGTGTTGAAGTCGGAATTTCTCCTAATAATTGAGTTGAAATAATATACAAAAGCATTTCAAAACACTGATTTTATTTCAAATGTAAACGAAAGGAATATCGTTCTTGACTAATTAAAAAAATGAAAATATAATGAATGACTAATTAAAAATAATTAACAAAATAAAACCGACTGAAAAACACAAAAAAATCATAAATAATAATAATATAACACTACATACAACATAATAGTTTTATATTGAAGTTGGTACCAAATTTTAAGTACCTAAGTAACTATATTGCTTGGCACCGACTTCAGTATTTATAACACTGTGATATTATATATAGTGTTATATTATTATTGTTTATAACTTTTTGGTGTTTTTGAAATTGGTTTTATTTTTTGTAAACAAAAATTTTTTTTTCAATATTTTTAATGCGTGTTAGAATCTGAACCAAGGTAAATACCAGAATAACTTAAAATGAAACGTATCTCGCTCTAAACAGTTTTGAAAGAATTATTTCCGAACTCCTAATCTACAAGAAATCTTCCATCATCAGCTCGGTAACATGACATGATGACTACTAGAAGCAAATACCTGAATATCTTAAGAAAAAACATGAAACACGTTGGATGTGCCTTTGAAAATTTAAGGGTTTCCCTCGATTTGCCTAGGATTCTATCATCAGATCATTCGGGAGTGTACTCTTTCAATTACAAAAAGAATTTTGAAGATCGGCCCACAAATGTCGGAGTTATGAGGTAACAAACGTTTAAAAGATACAACGGAACTGATAACCTCCTCCTTTTTCGATATCGGTTAAAATACATGTTTATGGCTGAAAAATTATACGAGTACTTAAAGGGCATAGTACCGCACAACTTTTTTGGGTAACTTAACATCCTGAGGGGTAGTTAAGTTAGACAAAAAAGTGGCGGGCTGAAGAAATCTCGGGGGCTACCGACTACTCATAGCGAGTGCATCGCTATGAGTTCTTTAGGCGGTAAAGCCTCTGGTCCCCTATTCTATGTTGATTTTAAAACATCGATTGTCATTCGATCGCCAACGAAATATTAGATATTTCGTTCGTCCAAATGATCGAAAGAACCCTACAGAAGATTTTATCTTATTAATACATTATTATATTTAATTGCTAGTGTAAATAATTCCATATTATCGCACTGATGCCGAAGTTTATTTTCCTCGCTTACAAAGGTAATATTTCAATCAAATGTTTGCTCGTGATTAATAATTATAACCAGAGTAATCCAGAAAGAGGAATTTCAATCTTTGTCGGACTTTGATGTTGGTCGTGTCGTGTCCTTTGTTCGAATAACTTCTTTGTCGACTTCCAGTCCAGCCATAATGCCATGATAGCTTAAAATAGTATTAAAGCCGCAGCTTTGCCTGTTCTTCTCGAGAAGGCTCTCCAAATTTCCGAACAGGTGTAGAGTCAACTTTTTTTTATTCCTACTTGTATTTCCAGACATTTCGAAAGAATATTCAGGATGTATGCACAAACAAGGTTAATATGTTATCTTTAAATTGGAATGTTTTGCTTTGGTTTGACGTCAATAAGTGCCTGTAAAGGCTTATGTTGAATATAGATTTTTGAATTTGAATTTGAATTTGCAGCGAGAGCGAGATAGCAGTATAAGTTGCAATCGCGATATCGATCTCTGTTTTAATATTGTTTTATTGTTATGACTTAGCATTACCAAATTTTTAATACTGATAGAATTTAACAAAGATAGGTATTTGGTGTTACTAATGTCAAAAAAGTTGTCATGGCTTAAACCTAATGCTATCTCTTTCCTTTATTAACACAAAAGAAACAACATGAAACCATCACTAATTTTAGACAACTGTTATACTACGTAATATTTAAAATAAAGAGAATATAATAGCAAAATTCCTGGTCCTGTCTTTAAGGTAGCCAGCGCTCAAAATACACATTGTTTCTGGGATTTCACATATTTTGATTCTTGATGGAGTACAGAAATCTTTTTGTCCAATTTATCCGTTTTACTCGCTTCCACTAACTCATCTGTCCTAGGGATATGATATGACCATAAGGAAAATGTTTACAGCATTATTGTACTGATAAATTAGAAGTAAGATAGCTATATTGATTTGTAGCTAATGATTCCTCGCTTATTATCACTAAAAGATGAGCAACAAAATACCTACTTTCCTGTTATAAAAAGTAGAAACACCTCATCGTCTTAGCCATAATACGACCATTGCTCGTAACGGGTCGGTGGTGCTATGGACTCGGCACTGGTCATCTAATCGGGAAGTCTGGGGTTTGATCCTGCCACCTACCATTTGATCCTGCCGTGTACCTACCAATGTCTTTTTCGAATTTCATATGTACTTTTTTGTCACGTTCCTACGGTGACGAAAAATATCGTGAGATAGCCCGCATACATTTGCGAAAAAGTTCAAAGGTGTATGTGAAGTCGACCATTTCGCACTAGGCCAGCGTAGTTGACTAAAGGCTTAAGCACACTACCTTAGAGTAGGCTTGAACCCCTCGGTGGGGGGGACGTATATGTGCTGTGATAATGATGGTAATAGGTAACTCGCAAAGAGCGGGTCCCAGTTACGGCATGTGCGAGTCACGTAGGATTGTTACAGTATCATCCGTCCATCTCTTGTATATGTTGTATAGTAAGGGAACCTGTTCAGGAGCTCTGAATAAACAGTCGTACCTAATCTTCGTGATGGTGTAGTTGCTGGGTCCGATGACTGTGATGTTGCTGAACGCCGCGGTGACCCTCACTGGGCCCGCCTGATTCTCCATGACCAGCTTGTCTATAAGCAGCGGCTCTACCGGCGGCACCCCAATGTCTGGCAGCCCCTGGGCTAGGTACGGCCGCAGGTGGTTGAACGACGCCTTGATGCAGAGATCTAGCTGAGGGTCGCTTTGGCTGCACGGCTTGATGTACTCCGCTGTAATGGAGACCGCAGTTTATCAAAAACAAGTTGTAATTAGGTACGATTAGCGTTGCAAGATGTAGAAAATAACCAAATATGTGGAGTTTGCTAGCATGCAAGGGCACAAGCGAACACACAAGCCTAGCAGCATGCAAGCATGCATGCAGCTTGTAGTTTGATGCTCTATTATGTGTGGTCACAATGTCTAAACCTTTTTTTTTTTCTCGGTGGGAAATGCGTAACCGCACCGTACCCGCCGTTGGCTAGACAGCGAACGTGTGTGGGGTTCTCCCGGCAGGGTGCCAGGACAATGTCTAAACCTAACTTAACCAACAATTTTTTCCTCTATTTTTTTTCTTCCGGGGGGAAATAAGAAAACAATCTCATCGGAAATTATTACGTACAAACAATTCAATATTAGCGGTGGCCGCCACTTTACCCTTTAAGTTGTTTTTTTACTTTGATGAATGTATTATTTTGTTAGATGGCATTTATGTTTATGTATTATTACTTGATAAAGTATTTGCAGAGCCGCTTTTATAGGATTATTGATCTGCTCACATTCAGACATAATTTTTGAAATCATTTTCTACCATCGAGTGCGCGCAAGTAAATCCGCATGAAACAGCTAACAATATAATAATAATAAAACTCTTTATTGCATACAAAGACAAAGAACAACAGAAATAACAAATGAAATAAAAACAGAAATGTGTCATTGGGAGGCCTGTTGCTAAATAGCAATCTCTTGCAAGCGACCTCGGAAGTGAAAAATAAGTACACAGAGGGGATTCAAACGGGGGAAGGGTGCAGAAACTGAAATAAGGAATTTATGTGTGATAGGGATAGGGTCTCAATATTACCAAAGCGTCTAAGGATTCTAAGATAGGAATAATGACTACGAACTTGGTTTTTAATTAAAAGACTCTAGCGTGCATGCACACCAAATACTCTCAGGGCGAGAATTTCAAAAGCGTTGAACAGGAATGAGCATGACAAGAAATGAGTCGACTGGGGTGGGATATCAAAAATTAAGTTGAAATACGATCGCAACGTACGATTTGATGAAGTGGCTCAAAATGAAAAATGATACTTAAGATACGGTGGAGACATTGGATGAAACAAAATATGGTAAAGAAGGCACAAAACATGAAAGACTCTACGCTGTCGAATTGGGAACTATTTGAGTTGATAGCGATAGGAAGAAACATGGTCAAACTTCTGTAAATTAAAAATAAACGTGATAGCTAAATTCTGTAGGCGTTTCGGCTAATCTAGGAGCCCTTCAGGCAGATCCATACAGGCAACATCAGCATAGCCCAGCAGAGACGAACAGTCTCAACCTGCGGCCTCTATGACCAGCACTGGTCTAAAACAAAATCTTTAACATTCTTGCTAAAAGGGACAGCCGTACCACCAAATACTACCGCCGATAACAAACTGTAATCGATCCTAGAAACAAAGTACGGACTGCCTATAATTATTGTCTAAAATTTGCTAGGATAAATGACAAGACCAAACGATTTAATCCAGCTCTCGATTATGTCAAGGTCAGATTTAGTTACAGCAACAGCTTGAGAGAGATCTAACTGATCTGAGGTTGCCTGCGCAGATCCTCAAGTCATTAGCATACAAGTGATAGAGACATGACTGAGTAATAGAGTTAACAAATATTGAAAAAAGAAGCTGTGACAGTACGCCACTCTGAGGGACACCTGAATTGATACTACACCACTCAGACATGGAGTTATCAGTGCGTATGCGTTGCCCTAGCAGGTAACTACGAAACCAGTCAACCACGGTAGGAGATATGCCAAGAAAACGTAGGACACTAACAATAAAATCGTAATTTTCAGAGTTAAAGGCATTACTAAAGTCCAGAAGTGTCAGTAAAGTGATGATTTTCCATGCCCCGGCGAATATCGTGCGTGACATGAGTAAAGGCAGTGGCCGTACTATGACTCATACGGAAGACGGGCTGCAATGGGTTGAAGAGATTATTGACACTGAAGAACTTAAGGAGCTGTTTGTTAACGAATTTTTAAGAACTTTGGAAAGGAATGGGAGAATTGATATAGGACCAAAATCCGATTGGAGGAAGGAACTAGGAACTGAGACTGGATTTTTTGGGAAGACGAATAACATAGGCATCACTTCATGCGGTAGAAAATATGTCAATAGTTAAAGAGGTATTAAGGATTGAAGTGATAGCTGGAATAAGGATATCTAATATGGGAAGGATCTTATAACGACCAATACAGTCATTGCCGATAGCATTAAAGGTTATAGAAGGAATTGTTTTCTTAACATCACTATACGATAGTTGCTTTTTGCCTTAGGGAGTAATTCAATGTGACGTCACAATGCTTCTTCGAGGATATAAAAACAGAAGCAGTGGAAGCATGCTTTGATCCAAAATCGTTTGGATTGATGAAAGTCAGCCCAAAAAGGTATATAGGTAAGGTAAAGGTATATAGGTAAGGTAAATTATAGAAACATAAAATTTTTCGATGATAACGATGATTTTAATATTATTCCTCGTGCCAACGTATTGTGTAAATAATTTATTTAATTGCGCATCTACCTAAATACGTTTTTGAAGTAGTTTTGTCCTGATTGCCAAAGCTAATAACCAGCTGACAATCCAACGATACCTTATTTGTTAAAATATGATAAGCAGTTCAGAAGTCATGAGGGTACAAATGAATACATACATAGGTATATAACCACAAAGCGGTGAAAACCATAACTCTCCTTTTTGAATCGCCGTAGTCGTGGAAAATTATATTTCATTATGAAAAATCGAATTGATTAAATGTGTTCAAAACACTTGTTAGTCATAGCTCTATAAGATATGTCTGCAAATATTGCAGGCGGCGTGTGTATTATGTAAGCGAAAAGTGTACCAGTGGGTGAACAGAACCGGTCCCGGGCAAGGTAATGTTGCAAAGAGCGATGACCGACACTTCATTTCAATATATATTTCATGCTCTTTATCAAATTTATCAGTAAGAATTAGAATTTCGAATAACACTTTATACGTCTGCCCTGATACCTCTATCTTAAAAAGTGCGGGCAATCGCGCGAGATTCAACTTTAAAAGATGAATGATTATAACCAAATTTTATTACTCTCAAAAAAAATTCAAATTACTATACCTTTGTAGGTAGAAATAAATATTCTCATAAATAAATAAATATTATTAAAAATTGTTACTTTGAAAAATAAACATTATAAGAAATCAAAATTATTCCTTGAGATTCTTACGTAATAAACATTAAACAGGGGGGGAGGCCGTTGGACAATTCTTATTTTTTCTTATGAATGGCCCGATATCTGCATTCTAGGTCAACGTCAAAATTTCATGATTCTAGGTCAACAGGAAATACCCTAGAGGTTTTAAGTCCTTTGTGAAATCGCAAAATTTTCGAAAATATGCTACATATACGGTCATATCTTTTGTTTGGGCTTATGTTAGACCTGCAGCCCTATTCTATAACTACAGTTGGTAACTAGAACTGTCATTTTTGAAAGAAACTCTATATCCATTTCAACTTTTGTGATCTTATGTGTAACGGCGGCATTCATGCTAGCAGTAATGGATGTTAAGTTTCTTTCAAAAATTACAGTTCCAGTAAGCAACCGAAGTTAGAGGGCCTGCTGAGTATTTTATGTAAATTTCAGTTTGATATCTCTACGGATTCCTGAGAAAAAGGATCTTGATAGACGGACAGATAAGGGTTCCGTTATTTTCTTGGTGGTACGGAACCCTAAAAAAGATTTCAAGTCATCAGAAAGCGTCATTAGCCGCCTCCGGCTCCACCTGCATCGTAACGTGTTAATAAGCGCAATCGTTTTGACATCGCACATACTCGTATGTAACCAACAACTTAGCTTGTTAATTGGTATGTGGCATTGTTAGTAGCGTTAGACGTTAAATACTATTTACATCTCTCATGTTCGGTAAGTAGGTCCTTATTACCCCCAATTTGGGGGTAATAAGGACCTACTTACCGAATACGTAAGGACTTTCCTTTGGGGGCCCCAAATGGGGCTTGTAGGTGACCAATTAGCGTTCTAGGGTAATAATGTAGCTAGAAAAGCCCTAGGGCTGTAAGTAATTTATTGCCAGTATGATGGTTAGATGTACGCGAACTTTTTGAAATAGTGAAGTGTTTTTTTTTAAATTACTTACCGCCCTAGGGCTTTCCAAGCTACATTATTACCCTAGAGCGCTTATTGGTCACCTACAAGCCCTATTAGTAATAAGGACCTACTTACCTCACAATCGAGCACTAATTGCACCCTCGAAATATAATTATCTCGGGCCTGCCTTACAGCCCTTAGCTACTAATCTACTATGACGTTTTCAATGGGGACTTTACGACAAGTCTTTAATTTAATTTAATTCGTAATGACGTACGAGTATGGAACTGAGACGTGGCCGATTACAAAAGACCTCATAAGGCTCAAGGTCCACTTCAAGGGGTTGCTCTATGGTGATCGAATCAGAAATTATGAGATCCGTAGAAAGTCTCCGATATAGTCTAAAAATGGGTCTCGTGGTTCCACGACTTTGCCCCACTGTAGGGTCCTACTAGCCAATGGGATACATCACTCGCAAGACTAATGGCCGTTGGGGCGGAAAGGTCCTCGAGTGACTCGCAGTGTTAGTAGGCCCCCCACAAGGTGAACCAACAATCTGGTGAAGGTTGCGGGAAGCCGCTGGATGCGACAAGCGCAGAATCGATCGGTTTGGAGATCCTTGGCGGAGGCCTATATTCAACAGTGTGTGCCTTGACTAAAGTGATGTGAGATTTGTTAATGTCCGTTAAGCAGCGTTCTCACTGAGGTGTAATGCGTAACGTATCTGATATACGTAGTATCTAGTGAGTACGTAGGCACGAGCTTGCTGCAGGCCGTTCGCCCACGGAGCGCAATGTGCTCGCAGCGACCCCCCGCTGGTTGGCGGTTTTTCCGCGAACACAAAGGTGCTCGCAGTGTGCTCGTGGACGACAAAGAGTATGTAGTTACTACGTTTTGGACGGCAATACGACAATATCTGTAGTGAGTACGTCGGCGCGAGCTTCGAACGAATATTATCATGGAGTGGACGGCGGAAAAGTTTTAAAGGGAAACTTTTTACATCGCCTCAAATTTTTTATTTAATTGAACTTTATCCAAATTGGCTAGATGACTAAAAATTTTTTTTTGCTTTAATAGAAGCTCATTCATATAATAAACAGAAAGAAAAAATCGGTTTTCGAATAACTATAAAAACAACCAAGATATAAGGTATTAAAGATTTTTCTCCATCTCTTTCTAGCAAAACGGCATTTTACATGGAGTTTATATGGCCGTACTCAACGATGACGTCACGGTTGATGTCGGATCTCTCTGGCTCGAATATTAACAGCTTAAAATGCTTGTATCTTATCTATTTCTAAGCCGATTTTAATTCTAATTTCACATGATTGCATCTTTTTCTACGCTTTTTTAATATTTTATGTCGAGATGTGAAAATTAGAATTCCTTAAGATAAAAAATATTGTAAAGAAATCTATCCAGTATTAAAATTTCAGACAATACGTCGTGGTCGGCGTGAAGTCGTCGCGAGCACTGCGGATCCGGGGGCTCGTAGTATCGATACGCGGTAACCATGGACGAGTCGTACACACTTTGTAGACAATATCAGATACATTACGTGCTACACCTCTAAATGAGTACGCGGCTTTATACGTGTACTTTTCCTGTATCTTCGGTCCGAGCTGCAGTTGTCCTTATCGCGCTCAGTTTAGCTGCTCGGGCACACACAGTGCCATAGCTATACATTTTACAAATACCATTTCTGATTTCTCTTGACCTTAGTGTTTTCTCTTAACACAGATGCAGCTGTTACATAGGAAATCGTAATATGCTAAAATTGTATAATCCCAATTATCCAGTAGCTCTCCGCAAGTCGACCACCACGCGTAAACATGAGAACAGTGAAAACACGCGATTAGCATTCTGCAATAAGCTGAACTTGAACGCGTTGATTTACCGACCGATCTCTTGCACAAGGTCACTAGTTACATAAGAAAGTTGCCCAAACTCGGCCCGGTGGCCTGATTTGCGCACATTCTTTCGTATTGTAATAGTGACCGAACGTTGAAATGTTAAATCGTATCTGTCTGACTGATGATTAGGTGGAATTGATTAAGAATTAATTAAGGACCATGAATAATTGCTTTTAAATTGGACCGTATTTATCTCCCATCAAACTTTTTCATTACAGGAACATCTTTACCTTTCTTTCGCGTGATGGTAAGGAATGAAGAAGTACATACTGAAAATCTTAATTCGAAAGTATAGAACAAGAAAATTACATTAAACATATTCAGCAAATTAACAGTAAAGAAATAAAACAAGCAAAAAAAGTTAAAGGTATAAAACAGGAAAATTACAATAAATATACACGGTGTAAAAAAACCAATCACAAAACCCGCATCTACGCATTAAGACCATTAAAATAAACTTGAATATTTTTTTTTATGGGAAACAAAATTAATTTTTAGGTTTTAAAAAACAACTCCTAAAAGTACTACGCAATGTAACGCGCGGTCGCGCGCTACGGATATCGTCTCTAGCTGCGAGAGTCGGCGGCTCGCGGCGACAATAGAGACAGCGTCTGTTGTGAATACATTGCGCGTAGTAAATTAAAAACTTTTATTTGTTAATAAATACTGTTTTTTTCTTTGATATTTCTTTGGATGAAAATTAACACTTTGGTATAAAAACCCCGAAAATATAATTGTCACTTTGAACTTAAATATCTCGGTAACTATTAATTTCCCAGGTATGGTCTAGATTAGTCTAGAAGACAAAAATGATATTGACGATGGGTTCAATACGTGGGCTTCGGCTTTGTAATTGGTTTTTTTACACCCGTTATAATAAATAAACTTTTGAAAAAGGTTGTACAGTGTCCGTCCCCCCAGGCGGGGGATTACTCTCTGTCACACCAGTGTGACACAGAAGAATTTTTTTCCTTACAGTCACACCAGTGTGACAAAGAAGAATTTTATTCCTCACAGTCACACTATTATATTTGGACAACAAGGACAAGTATTGTTAGCTTATTCAACCCCTTTCGGCCAGTTAGATCCTATTACCGTTAGTTCTAGTCAGTTCATCACATGGGTTTCCCTAAACGTCCACTAATAGGAATGTCCACCTTCTTTAAACGTTCACGTCTCTGACCCTCCATTTAGGTGGAGCGTTAAAAATTTTATAAAAATGAGATGGATCCACTCACTTTCTTGTATGACATCACACGAGAGAGTGAGTGGTTCCATCTTAGATCGTCCAGTCTGCAGCCTGCGCACGGCGGCTAAAGTGAGCAGACATGCGCAACGATGGCGAATCTTAGCGTTACTACCAATTTTTTTCCTGTACTGATACTATTTCTAAGAGCCGTGTCGTCCTTTTGAATAACCTTTCTTGTTACCAGAGGGAGAATCAGTACCAGAGGCGTCATGTACTACTTGTAGGAGTAATAGATATGCAAGTCTTTCAGGAACCACTAGGTATATAGCCACTTACCACTAGGTGGGCATCCTGCTTATTTGCCTTACTTAGTTGTATAAAAAAATAAAGATGTAACTCAACAGAAAGTGAAACTCTAAGGTAGTTTCTCAAATTCGATGGTTTCAAGATATTCCGGATTTCCATACATGATCATTTCAAGCAAATGCTTTTACGAGAAAAATCATCAGAAGGTTTTAACTTTACCTTGCAAAACATCTTATGGTATTACGGGAGCACTTTACATTTCTGGGAGAATTATCAACCCCGAAAAAATATTTAGAAATTAATAAGGACGCTTTTATAATTAATAATGAAATGCGTCTTTTACACAACTACAGCTTCAGTTTTTATGAAGATTTTTTCGGGAAGCGGCTATATCATACTTGCAGGCGAACGACTAGTTTCAAATTTGCAAGAAATGCAACAAAACAAAAATAAAAAGAGACTTCGAAAACACTGAAAAGTTAAAAATAATGAACCCGGCACCCGCACGGTGAATCCATGGAATGCGAAGTAATCGTCTCTCAAATTAGGTACAGACAATATCACATTTCTATATTGAAATCGGTGCCAAATTTTGACTTTCTAGGAGGACATCGTATCGTATCGATAGTTGAAGTATTAGACAAAGTGCCAATACCTGCCTGTTGTATTTAAAAAACCTCTAACTCCTTAAAGTTAAGGATCCTTCCATCATCAGCGCGGTTCATGACTACCAAACGTAAGCACTTGAACAGCCTGGGAAGAAATATGAAACACGTTGGACATACTTATAAAATTTAAGGGATTCCCTCGATTTTCCTAGGATCCTATCATCAGATTGGTGACAATGGGACCACCCTAGGAGTATACTCTATCGAATACTAATAAATAACTAATTTTAAAATACGGTCTACAATTGGCGTCGTAATCGCGTAGCATACACACAAAATAATAAACATACGCATTGAATTGATAACCTCCTCCTTTTTTGAAGTTTGTTAAAAATATGGGAAAATCTTCATAAATAATCGGCGAAAATTTAATAATAATTATTTATATTCTTTTATAATAAACATAAGTAGGGGTGTCTGAGGGTTTGCGCTATTTTATTAACACGTTATTTTAACGAACTCGTCTGGACTACGTTAAATAGTATACTTACGTTAAGACTTTTAAAAATATCTTTCGTTTTGTGTGAGTAATATGTTATAATGATTTGTTTGAACTATTATTTTTGTTTAATCATACTAGTAAACAGTGTGACGCTTAATCTTAATAATTCTTATGTGTCACACTGGTGTGACAAAATGGTGTGACAGAGGGTAATCCGGGGGATCCAGGCTTATATAGGGCATTCTTTGGCTACTGACCTCGTAGGGGGCAGAGAAGGCCCGGAAAGAGATTTTGTAGGGTGTCGGGACACCAGTGCATTGCCCACGATAAACTGGAAATCAACAGCATTTCCAAGTTGGCGATATAGTCACCTTTGCACCACGGTGTCATAATAATTAATTCCGCCTAATAAAAAGTGTATTGTTTTGAGTCATTCATGTCTTCGCTTGTCGAGCTTTTCTTGTTGAATATATAACTAATATTTAGTTCCAATCCAAGCTTATGTTTGACTCAAGATTATTTTGGCATTGCATGATGGGTCATCATGCAAAAAACATGTAATTAAATTTCATTTCTCAGTTCTGCTTAACAAGATAAATTTATGGACATAGGAGTTTATCGAATAGATAGATGTTGTTAGCGTTAGTGGAAATACTACGGAAACGTTATGAAAAACGTAATGAAGGATAGAGTAAATCATAAAATATACCTACCTATATATACAAAGATTACATATAAGGTATAGAGGTATACTCGTACGTATAGTAAAATTAAATATGCTTAAGCAAAAAACACAGCCGTAAAGTAAGCACGCGAACTGGAATAGATAAAGCATATTGACATACACGCGCAAATAATGGACGTGCCAATGGTGGTGACGGTCGTAAATGATTTTGTAGAAGCGCTCTATACGATCTGAACAAAGACGTGAAACAGTATAATATTAAGTTTTAACTCAAAATAAGCACAGAATCTATGCGTATGACATCACTCTGCAGCTTACTTGCCTTTAGCAACAAAGTAAATCAAAATTTAAATCTACTTCTTTTCTATTTACTTCCACAGGTATGTTTTGATGGTGTTGCTTAAGTGTTATCAAAAAAAGCAAAAATATGGGAATGATTACCGAGAACACCCTATAATGGGTGGGTTACCTATAACCATTATCTCAATTCTCAAGTGACTATTTTTTTCCAATTATTTAAGCTAAAGATATATCTATGCACCAAATATAACTTTAGTATAGATCGTTTCTCTCTTCGACTATGCTTACGTATGTAATCTAGATCACGGAATAAATAAGCCCTAGATGTGTGTGAAGTACGAAAGAAACTAGAAAAACTGCAGAATTTGGTGATCTACTCGTACTATATCTTTAGTCTTAATGTCACAGCTCAAATTATTACCGGATCTATTTCACCTATATATCCTAAGAGACAAAATGTTGGCCTTTTCACCACAAACCTCCATTCTCTCCCCTTCATGTGTAACATACCTTCAAATACCAAATTCTTTTCCACACCAATACGGTGGGTGCTGCTCAGTTGTGTAAACTTTCTAATAAGTCAATGCGGGACACCCACCCCTTTTTTTCGCGGAGTAATGCGCAACCGTACCGTACCCACCGTTGGCTAGACGGCGAGCGTGTGTGGGGCAGAGTGCCAGGCCTACCCACTAAAACCCCTCGGTGTTCTCCCTGCCCTTTAGGGCGCGTGTGGTAGGGTCCACAATGCGACACCACTACTCACGCGTCCGGGCTAGCCCGCCCGGTCGGTTGGGCTATCGCCAAGAGGGGATTGTCCGAGATCACCAGGACAATCCCCAGACGGAGAAGCCTTACGGCGGGCGGCCTGCACGGGAGCCGGCCGTGCACGCAGGCTTCACGGCAGGGTCATCAGACAGGCATTGCTTGAGCGAATGCCCGTCTTCTACTGCCTATCCGTCTGCGGCGGAGGGGAGCGGCCTGAGGATCTACCTCCCGCTCTCTTTTCCGCAGCCTCCTTCTGCGAGATGACATCTTCGCAGAAGGAGGCAACAGCCCCCCATTCCGCTTCGCCGCGGAGCATGGCCACGACCATGTTCGGCAGCGAAAGGTCTCCGCCTCCCAGCGCAGCGTTAAGTTCGCTGCGCTGGCGTCGCCAAGCCGAGCACACCAAGAAGGTTTGCTCGGCCGTGTCGTCGGGAGCGTCGCAGTGATGACACTGCGGCGTTTCCTCCCGACGTGCAACTCGGTACAGGTAGTGACCGAAACAACCATGTCCGGTCAGTACCTGCACCATTGTGGAATAAAAGGCTGCCCTGCCGGCACCCAGCCCACTCCTCCAATACCGGACAGATCGCCTCAATCGTCCGGTGGCCGGCAGCTGGGAAGGCGACCGTGCATCGGCATGGGGTCGAGGGGTGCCTGGGTGGAAGAAGACGTCCCATTATAAGCAGCTGGGTAGGTAGTAGTAACCCAGTCAGACCGACATCTAACTGAGAGATGTCTAGTCTGGGTGTCACAAACAAGTTGAACGTGGTGACACGTCCCTTAGGCGAAGTTCGGGCTTGTTTAAACTGCTGAGCCTGTCTCCAGGGGGTGTGTTCGGTAACTGGCCTTCCGATCCCGAACGTACCTCCACAAGGGGCGGAGAGGATACGGAGGGTGGTTTAGCCGGATATGGGGACACCAACAGAACAGCCGCTGGTGGACCCAAATCCTACGGCATATCCAAGGATTTGTATGGTACATTTCCGTTGTATTTGGGATTGTGTTAAATGAAGAGATAGTTCTTTTAGATATTGTCCTCGGTTAGTAACTTTGTTGAACGGCCATCTACAAGATACCTGAGCCAGGGAATACTCAAAGTTTAGACTTTAGGCTGTCAAACACATTTAAAAAAAAATGGCCCCACACTAAGATTTTCTCCTGTGTCGTGGGTGCAGTTACAAACATAGAATATCATGCACATATGCCCAGACCGGAACGAATTTCTGTAGGCCATACAAAATATTTATCCCGTACGGGAATCGAACCCGCGACCCGTTGCGCAGTAGGCGATCACTCAACCTCTACGCTAACCGTGTCTTTAATTCACTCCTTCTTTAGTTTTTATATAGAATTCAATTCAAATTCAAAAATCTTTATTCAACATAGGCCTTTACAGGCACTTATCGACGTCAAAACAAAGCAAAACAATCTAATTTAAAGAAATCATATTAACCTTGTATGTGCATACATCCTGAATATACTGCAAATACAAGTAGAAGTGAAAAAAAAAGTTGACTCTACACCTGTTCGGAAATTGGGAGAGCTTTCTCAAGAAGAACAGGCAAGAAACTCGAAAGGTCAACATTTTTTTATCTCCTTTTTTAAATCGCCATTTACAATTTTGGTTTATTACAGAGTCTCTAATTGGAAGCTGACCTCAAAGCAAAAGTTTGAGCTCAACTTCCATTACAAGAATAGATGTGTTAATTCACATTATATAAGCTATCTCTGAGAGAAGTGCGTGAACTTAGCTTATAAATTGCTCTTACTGAACGTTTCTTTGAAACAAAACGCAGTACATTGTTAAATATGAGAATTGAGAGCTCAAACCCAAGCTTTTTTGTCCGTCATGTAATCAGATACTTTATAATATGCTTTTTTAATAAGTACATCTTTAATTGCAACTTTAAATTTGTTTAAGCTAAATTCTTGTATACAACTTGGGATTTTATTGTAGAAACGTATACACATGCCTCTAAAAGAATTATTAATTTTTTTGAGCCTGGTATTTGGTAAAGCTAACATATTCTGCATAATCTGCAGTACAAAAACAATCTGAATGTCGGCAGCATTTCCCCACAACAAAATACCATACGACATCACACTATGAAATTAAGAAAAGTATACATGTCTTGCTGTATCAACATCAGTCAGTTGACGTATTTTCCATACAGCGTGAGCTGCAGATCTAATTTCCTTTTCACAATTTATCAATATGTGGGCCCCATTGCAGCTTAGAATCAAGTGTGATCCCAAGAAATACTGTGGTGTCCACGGGGTCAACACCTACATCCTTTATTTTTACAGTGGTGTGAACCTCTTTGACATTGGGTAAAACAAATTTTATACATTTTATTTTCCCTTCATTAAGTGACAGGTTGTTCACATTAAACCAATGAACAATTCTTGAGATAGAATTATGTACATCGTCATTAATTTGCACACTTCTTTTAATTTTAAATAAAAGTGAAGTATCATCTGCAAATAATACCATCTCATGTCTGTCCTGTACAAAATCAGGGAGGTCATTGACATATATAAGAAATAGAAAAAGACCAAGAATCGAACCCTGCGGAACTCCCATTTTAACTGCAGAACCTTGAGACCTTTTTCCATTGATGTCTACTTTCTGAATCCTCCCACTTAGATAATTAGAAGATCTAGTGCAGTGTCACGAAACCCATAGTGGTGTAATTTTCTGATCAAGATTTCGTGATAAACGTAATCAAATGCCTTGGACATGTCACAATAAATGCCTAACGCATCGTGTGTAGGGAATGCAATCTCGTTCTCGCGAGATCTCGTTTTCGCGAGATCTCGGCCTTTTTTTACCGAGATTGATCTCGGATGAAAAAAGGCGAGATCTCGCGAGTTTAACGAGATTGCACTTGAGCATGAAATAGTCTAATAGTCTGACTAATTGGTATATGTTGTTAATTAATCTGTAATATCTAATGGATCTCCTGAGTAGATATAGTTTCATTACTTTCATTTAATTGATAATAATATCTCAGTTTAATAGTCAACTCAACTTAGATAATAAGTTTCATTTTTTTTTGACTTCTCGTTGTTTTGTTTGTTATAAAAGAATTGTTTTATTACTAAAAGATTTTTGTTTGATATTAGAAGAGAAGACTGGTTGTTTCTTTTTATTTGTTACTAGCTGACCCGGCGTAGGTACTTTGTATCGCCATGTGTTTAACTAAATTACTGAAATGTTTGTTTAAATTATTGTAATTTTTATATCACACAAACCTTGTCCCAACAATAACGAATACATAAAACAAAGAATCATCCAATTTGGTGCAGTCGTTTAAAAGTTATGGGCGTACATACATTTCGAAGATCCATTTTTATTTATATAGATTTGATAGATACGTATGTCAAAGTTTACTACTTAGAAGTTTATTAAAAAAATATAGACAGATACGTCAAACAATGTTGGATGCATAAAAGTCTATTGCAAAATTCGTAAAAATAAATGTTTATCTTATAATACTTATAATATTTATTATTTTTTTCCTAATTTATTCAAATATTGTGAATATTTGCAAAAAAAAACACACCAAAGTGCTAATCTCGCGAGATCTCGAAATTGGCGAGATCTCGCAGTATTGTTATTCATAAACTCGCGGGATCTCGCTTGAGCCCCAATCTCGCGAGATTTGCATTCCCTAATCGTGTGTCTTCCCAGGCTTCAAATATATGTTGTATTATCTCAACACCAGCATCGGTTGATGAAATAACTTTGCATTTGCTCCAACATTTTTTTTTTTTTCAAAAATTTTGCTAAAAGTAGGTAGCACAGAGATAAGTCTACAATTACAGGGGTCTGATGTGCTACCAGATTTATGTAAAGGGAATGACATGATTTCTGGTTAAAAAATATACTATAGATACTCGCGCGATAATCAAAATGCCGCACAATCCGTCTCCCCCCGGGTGATTTAGACGCCCTAAGCCCATGAAAATGTTTGGAGTTAGTGCGAACGAGGTGTGTAAGCAAATTTCTGACGAAATTGTGTACAATTGTGTATTTTAAATTCTCCGTGAGGAAAATGCTCATAGCGGGAGTGCCCGCGGAGAGAGATAAGCCCACCTACAAAGTGTTAAAAGACCCATAACGAAGCCAGCGTCTACGCATTCAGACCATTAAATTAACTTATATTGATAGGAAACGAAATATATTTTTTCGTTTTAAAAAACAACTGCAATAGGTACTACGCAACGTAACGTGCGCTCGCGCGCAACGGATATCGTCTCTAAATGCGTGAGTCAGCTGTCGTGGTGTGGCAACAAGACAGCGTCCGTTGTAAATATATTACGTGTTGTAAATTAAAAATCTTTATTTGTCAAGAAATACAGTTTTTTTCCTTGATGTTCCTTTGAGCAAAAATTTACAAATAATGTTCCAAAGTGTTTCGTATAAAAACCCCGAAAAAATAATTGTCACTTTAAACTTAAATATCATAGTAACTATTAGTTTCCGAGGTATGGTCTAGAAGACCAAAAATTATATTGACGATGGGGTCAATACGCGAGTTTCGGCTTTGCGTTCGGTTTTCTTACACCCGTTATAAGTATACAATTTATTATTTAAATCAAATTTTTGTTTGCATGAGTACAATAAAGGATTTATTAAAATCCTTAAAGGTGAACACACGGCAGTAGTCTTGAGATTTAAACATCGCCTGCCCGTTCCTCAAGGCGAGAATTAAGGGCGACCCGCGAGACGACGACGCAGAGGTTTCGCAAGCTGACGCAACCGGTCCGACGATGTCAAGGTTGTAGCGTCATGACCACTTACTCATTGACGAATATCACCGGGGTACCGGTCGTCGACATATTATGGTCAGCATTCGCAACTTACATCATGTGAATTGTCATGCAATAGAAAAGTTAAAAGAAATTCTTCACTATGCTAGGTTAGGCTGTTTTATATACATTTCACTTTAATACAGTGCTTGACTGTTTTTAGATATTCTTTTAACCACTTTTGATTTAATTTTTGATTTTTTTTATACAGTTACTTACTCAAAAATTGGAAATCTCTCAATTTTCTTATAGGATCACTGTGTTGTCTGTCAGTCCGTCTGTCTGTCAGACCTTTTGCGCGCGAGAATGAGTATAATTTATACCAAATATTCAGGTCTACGGTCTCTTTCGGCTGTGAAAATAATCTGCAGAGCATTCAAAACGTCGCCGTCGGGCTAAATAATTAAAATGTTTCAAGCTAAATATACGCGAGTTAATCCTAAAAGTGCAGTTTTATTTAAATGTGTAGTATATACTCGTGCAAATAAACGTATAAATACGAATGACCTTCTGACTGATTTAGGAAGTAAGTATAATGAATGACCATTGATTTTCGTACCCCAAAGAATACATATATTTGGGAATAAAATCACATTTTTATACGGAGAATTTAAATTTAACTTTGGTTTAGGTTTTTTTTATTCGTTTTGTTTTAGACACGTGCAAAACTGTCATTGATTTTTTTTTCTCTAGCTCGTAAATTCTACAAAAATATTTGATTCGGCTTTCATAGTTTTCTTTCAAGAGATCATCATATCACTGGCCACTGCCTTTAATCATGATATACTCACTTTTAAACATGACTAGGTACGTAGTAGGTACGTACAGTATTATATGGAGGGAGACTCTGTACCAGGGTCGTCTGCTTAGGTACCTCCATCTTACCTATTTCTGCCGCAAAGCAGCAGTGCTTGCATTGCTGTATTCCGGTTTGAAGGGTAAGATATGGCACTGAAATTACTGGGTACTGTGACTTTACATCTGGTGTCACAAGTTGGCAACGTACACTGTGGTTCTTGTGGGGGTTGCAGTTTTGCTGCGAATCTCACAAGAGCCATATGTATTATAGGTGACTGTTACCACTTACCATCAGGTGGGCAGTTTGCTTGTCTGCCAACTTTCTGCAATAAAAAAAATTGTTTTCGCATTTGACCCTAGTCGAAAATTATGCTTCGAAAATTTAATTCATTAATGTTTGAATCGACTCTTCTAATTATACTAGACCGTTTTCAAGAACGATTTTAATTTAAACCTCTCTGCCATAATGTAAATATTACCATATACTATATTTCTACTGGAAGTAAGTACTAATTCACTGACACAGAGATTCTGTTGAAAACAAAGTAGATGACTATAGATGAACCAAATTATTATTCGCACCGCGTGTCCTGCCTGTGATCATTAAAATATATCGCTCTACAGACAAGGCTGAAATTGCACATCATGTACCAAATATGTAACGAATCGTTCCTTAGCATTGTTAAATTCAAGGGTACGAGGAGCAAGTAATAAACTATTGGTCATTGTGCTGCATTCAAACGTAAAATAAGAAAAAAGTATATAACTAATATTTAAGCACAATATTTGCAAAGTTACACAAACAATATAACTTTCTAAATATATTTTATTTTTATTTATTAGGAAATCTTACAGTTAGCTTTAATTATAGTAAATAAATATGTTTTCTGATGGCCAATTACAAGTTTTCACATGTATGTAAGTAATGATAATGAAACTATTACTCCCAATAATTCAAATCAGGTTGCAAAAAATGAAGCATAAACAAGTCTTTTAAAAAATGAAGCATAAACAAGTCTTTAAGCAATACCGGAGCGCAAAAGCCGAGCTGTCCAAGCAACTCAGGACAATTGATCTTTCTTACTATTAACCATCTTCAAAAGATATGTTAGGTCAGCTACATATATCTTCTCTCAGATAATAGCAGCTTCTTAATTTCATTTTTTGCCTACTATACACAATCATTCCTAAGCATTTGCAAGTTACATACCTACTTACTTGTACTAAATACTGCAACACGCAGTCCCTATTATCATTGCAAAAAAATATATTCACGTGAACTGATTATAGGTAAGTACTATAGTTAGCTTTACTATATCAGTTCCATTGTTATGGTATAAAAAACATATTGGCAGCATGTTTTTAGTTCTCACCAATAATGATTGCGGATGTGTGAATATGTTGAAGCAATAATTGGGTCATAGCTGTGGGAATGGCGTAAATACCAATCAGATTGATCAGAATCTGTAGCACCAGAATAAAATGACATTTATGTAAGAGTCTACTAATTACTTTGCAATTATGTAAAGATAGATAACAAAATTAAGTAACCGGGAAGGTTGTGTTGCGAATTATTTTACAGTCTTGCACGCTTGAGGTGCTGTCTCGCTTCATACCTAAGTATACAACGTTAAAGCACCGTTGCTAAGACTTTTATTCATTTAACATTTACTCGTTTTGAATTTTGTGATTTTCAGAATTTGTCAAAAAGAGGATTTAATATTTCATTGTGTTTTTTTACGTTCTTATTGTTGTCTTTTATTATTCTTAGTACTATCACTGTGTAAAATGGTTCTTTGAAAGAATATATACGAGTATTTTAAGTCCCGTCTTTATGTCATAATTTTAAATAAATAATAGTAATTGTTTCCATTAAATGCATTATTATTTTCTTCAACACTAATCATTACCAATTGTCTAGTCTCTTTATCATCTAGAATCCTTATAGAAATCTTCAATATTTTATTTTGTGCGCATGTGTTATTCAATATTACTCAAACAAGCGGCCAATCGAGGTATTTGCAATACCAAAACTATCATTTGATAAAATTTGTAAGATAGCGCTTTAAACCAATTTATAAAGAACTATATACAACCTCTTCTACATAAATAAATGATACTTCCGCTTCTCTCATTCCTCTTCTTTTTCTTCAACATCAGATAATATTATCAACAGTCCATCAGTGTCAGATAATAAAGTGTGTATGAGTTAAGTCGTAACAATTACCGCTTTTTCAGGATCGTGACAATTTAGGGATGCACCGCGTGAGTGCCAATTGTGGTATCGTGAGCATGCAGTTATCATACATACAAACCATGGATGCCAACACAATGAAAACCATACGCATTTTTTGGATAACAAAGTTTAACGATGGAGCTCGAGGCAGCTTGAAGCAAGATGGACTGCCAATACCTGATTGCACTTAAGGTTGGTTGAAAGTTTTTAAGGGAGATTGCCCAGTAATTTGAAATAGGTAATTAGGTACTTATTTACACCAATTGTGAAAACAATACCTGCAGGCGAAATGAAGGCTCATGCTAAAAATAACAATCTTCAAATTTTATTCTTGGTCACGGTAGTTCCTTGTTTTCTTCACTGCGCTTGTTTATACACTGAGTCAACGGAAGTCCATCATCATGCATTGCTTAAGCGTAAAAATATCACTCTTTAAATAAAACATAAGTTAACAAAACCTTGCTGGAAACATGTTTCCACCTTATTGACTTTACGCCTCGAAATACCTACAATTTTTCTGAGAGTGAAGTATATGATAGATCATAACCCAACCAGGATTTGCTTCTGACTGCGCCTGTTTTCTATCTTTAAATTTAATTAAAAAAGCGACACAAATTGATTGAGATTTATCAATCCCTGCTAACATATCTTGTAGTCTTTACTATTAATAATCAATGAAGAAATTACTCTAACACTATAAAAGATAAAGCGTCAGTAAATATACAATAGCGATGACCTAAAATAGGTTAATTGAGATGTCTGATTAAGTCCACTCGGTACCTAACTCTATCTAACACTAATCTCGGCCCATTTCTCAACGTAGTTAGCCAACAGTTTCGACACTGGCAATTTCTTGTAGCCGCTCAGTTTCGGGACGTTTCTCAACATCATCTGAATATGAATCATAGTGTGCGGCTAATATCATATAGTGACATTTAGCGTTGAGCAAAGATGAATGATCAGCAGACCGACACAACAATGTATTCAATGTCCCAAAAGAACTTGCAATAAAGTCAAATCTAAAACAAGTAATGAAATTTCAAAACCGAGACGGCGGGGCTTAAGATCTACTTATGAGCACGTGTAGATTATAAGAATAGACTACAGGTATATTCACAATAGGAATTTAATCCAACAATAGAAAGATCATGTTAAGATTTTTTTCTCTTTCTATTGTCGGATTAGAAAGATGTTAGGGCCTAGACAAAGTAACAATTCAAAAACAATAACGGAGTTCAAAAGAACAAAAGGTATTGAATGATTCCACGTCACAAATCATTCTCGTACATTGCCATTAGATACGGAACGTATAAAGTAAAAGAAATGAACGGGAATGTTTCTTTGTTTAGGCCCATAACCATAATCGCCCAAAACAATATAAAAACCGCGCTGAGAGTGGGATAGCGCTATACACAGCAAGAGCGGTGGCTATGTAAGCGATCATGGTATGGCGCCTGGTCTTCTTTAGTCTATATCATCTCACTGCTGGGCAAATGCCTTCCTTTCCTTTCTCCATTCTTCTAGGCAAGGTCATACCACTTATTTTCCATCGCTTTCGGAGTCTTTTGGTATACGTGCTAAAATGTTTACAGCTAGTTACAAGGTTTGTTATTTAAAAAATGAGATCTTTCTGAAATTGGAATGAGGTATCTTTTTATATCTACTGAAAATTCTACGAGATAAGCCCCTAACCTACGTCCTACTAGATAGGTCCCTAACCTTAGGTTGAGTTGCTGAGCTCCCAACGTTTCGTGTCACTTAAGAGAATTTTGAGTGATAAAGTATTTTTTATGAAATTTCCCTTCTTATGAATCCTGTCACATACTTTTAATTTCATATCCTAGACCTATTAATATTAAGAGTTTACTCAACCTAAAGGATTTACGAATCATTAAAATGTTATGTAAATATATTTGTACTAACCAAATTACATTATAAACCATCTAATCACACTAACCTTTTTTATATGTTTGTGTGTGATTGTCCTTTCAAACGACGACGTTATAAACTTTTATCAAATAAATACGCACGAAATTATGTTATGAGATGAGACTGTCTATCCTGGTACTTGACACTGGTAATGGTTGTTATTGACTCTAATGACCCATTGCCACAAATTAAAAAAGAAGAAGGAATAATTTTAAGCTTTAGGAGAAATCGAAGTTTTTTAAGTAACCATTTATATATTATTCATTTAGTTTCCATGAGATAACTCTTGATATTTTTTAAAAGATGAAATATATGAACACGTAGCTAATATTATAAATTAACCTAAAAATCGTGTTCCGAGGAGGCTGGTCACAAATGGCATGAACGCCTAGGTAAATGATAATGATCTCATGAATTATTACTATAAATAAATTAAAACACATAGAAGTTTGATGCAATTACAAAGTATGTTGGGTAGTGTCTCACTTTCGATGTAACTCTACGCTATCTGCCTGTATAATATCATACGTTTAATTTTTTGTTTGAAAGCGAATAGGATTGAATTAGCTTTCATGAACAAGCACCTATTATGATACCAAACATCTTAAGAAGGTACCTATTTCTGCATTTTAGTACCTCCATAATCTATTTGTAATTGAAGAATTTATGTCTTGTTAATAGTAGTAAGTAAGTATTACCTTTAAACTTAACAAAATGTGAGCGAGCGACCGAGCGAGTTCATATACAAACATTAAATTGCCTTATCTAGGATGAGCAAGCTTTAGTGTAGTTTATAATTTTTGGGTTTATTTTGGGATCAGTCTGTCATTTTGATTTTTCACATATAGTTAAAGGTGGTTACATATTAATTTCTTTAAGTAATGCTGTTGATGCTTTGAAAGTTTTATTATTAAAATGTTGAAGACTGTGAACTTAAATAAATATATTTTTGGAGTGTATTATATAATCCAATAAAATTCCTTCTATAAATGTAATCAGATGATTTCTTTTAAGGTCAGCCACACATTTAAATTAAAACACTTAGAAATAATTGTAATAGTAACACGATTATTTTACACTAAGCCTGCCTCTTAATATTAACAGTTTGTCCGAAAGCTACTGTATTATTGTTTAATTGTGAATATATGTATAGTATGGAAAATACTGCAATCTTTTAGCTGTGGAAAAAAATATTTTAGGATTTCCAGTAAGTACCAATAGATTATTCATTTCTTAATTTGAAATTTTAATGTCCAAACGACTGATTCGTTATCCACCACCTCATACATATGCCAAAATGTAAAAGTCTCAATCATCATTAAAAAAGCGAAGTGAAAAGTTTCAGCGAATAAGATTACTTACGTGTTGCTATTGAATTTTCATTCTCCGTAGATTCTCCTCTGCCGCAGACAGTCAGGCATAAAACAACCAACAACCTAAGTCCGATCATTTTTACAATATTACTATCTAAATAGATTCCGGAAAATCTATTCAGTAGATATTGTATTCAGTTTTTAACTTATATTATAAACAGGTCATTCCTTATCACTGGCTGTTTCACAAAACTCTTTTGCTTTTTTTAAATAAAAAAGTTCTTATATTGAATATAAGACAAAAGTTCAAAATTCAAATTTAGCGTTCATAGTCCGGCAGATTCAGCTGTCAAAAGGCGCGGTTACGACCGGACGGGCGCGCGTTTCATTATGTTTGAAGTGAAAGCAACAGTCGATGTGTTTTATTCTTGTGCCATTTTCGTCATCCCTTGACTCCCCACCTTTGTTCTATTTACTAACACCACGTGTTCGAGGAATCGTTGAGTATAAGTGCCCATCAGATTTCATGGTGTTTACGTTTGTGTTGACGGGTTATTAGTTATGTCAGACATGCAAGTGCCGGAACATTGGGGACATGTTGACCAATGTTATCGGTCCCCTGTACAGAGGCAGTTAAAATACTGGGCAGACTTAATGAGTTAACAGTTCCTATAAATGATATAATAAATTGAAATATCTTTAATTTAATTATAAATAAAACTGAATGTTAAGGATTAAAGGCCAGAGTGAATGTTTGAATCAATTATTGCATTCAATGAATTATCGTCAGTAAAATATAAGTTTTCGTCTGTTGGACGAAAATTATCCACAGCTATATTAACCTTATTTCAAATTTTCACGCGTGTTCCATTTTAATCTAAATAAACCAAAAGCAAAATAATTATTATTCAAATTAAGTACCAGGGCATGGGCAACAAAGCCGCAACGAAGCTATTTTGAGCTTTTTCCGGGCTTATGAAGGACGAAAGGGGAATAACATTATAAACGATATCGTTTACATTTTATCCTTATGATTATTTAACCCTGACATTTCTTAGTTTACAATAGTTTTCTATCGTCTGACAATAATGAATGAACCACAAAGTGGTCCTAGTCAGATTAATGTCATTGAGGTTGATCAATTCGACTGACTACTTACTATTCCAACCACGACGACTAAATTTTGAAATGCTCCAAAAATGTACCAACCAAGTGATTTGTATCTCTTAAAAAAAATTGATTAGAGAATTATTTTCAGTGGCATTTTTAGGTATACTTACAATAGAATTGACCCTTGTAAGATTCTCAAAAATAAATATATAACCCCTAAAACCGCACTGTAGGTACATCAATATCATCATTACCGGAGGGAGGTGTAGGTACATCATTATCATCATTACCTGTATCAGGGTCGTCTACTTGGGTACCTTCGTCTTACCAATTTCTGCCGCAAAGCAGCAGTGCTTGCATTGCTGTGTTCCAGCTTAAAGCGTAAAATTGTGGCAGTGAAATTACTAGGTACGGTGACTTTACATCTCATGTCACAAGTTGGCAACGTACACTGTGGTCCTTGAGGGGGTTGCAGTTTTGCTGCGAAATTCACAAGAGCCACGTGCGTATTATGGGTGACTGTTACCACTTCCCATCAGGTGGGCAGTTTGCTTGTTTGCCAACTTAGTTGTATAAAAAAATCGCCGACTTGACATATACAATGTATAATCACAATACCCAGTAATTTCCCTTCAAATCGGAATGTAGCAGGAATAGGTCAGATAAGGTGGAGGTAGTTGAGTGTACTCGTGACCACTAGAGTAGTTCCCTAAACTCTAGTGACTTTGGTATTTTTAAAGATCCTGGTACAGGTACTTTTGCTAGAAAGTATTACTTATACTTACTTATAAACATTACAATATGACATTTCACAAACACAAGTGACATCAACTCAAGTCGAATGTTTGGCGCGTAATTAGACATTTCAGTTTTTGTCAACGTGATTTTAAAAAAATCAATTCTTTTTTATATTCTACATTCTGTTATGAAAATGGATTATCAATCTGAATAGTATTGTTTTTCATAAATTTTTGATATCGCTGAGAATTTTTTGACATCCAGTTTATGCATAGTCGTTATACTTTATAAATGTATAAATTATACTCATGTACTGAAAATATATTATGTACCATAATAATGATACCTCGTGATGTAGCCTATCGATTGGTATTTTAGAAATGCAGAATGTTTATTTACAACTTTTGTTGGTTTCGATGGCAGGCTATTCGATTGCTAGCAGTCTGGTAATTTTATAGAATAACAAAATGTTTCCTATGAATAAAATAAAATAACATTGGCATTGGCTTGTCTCGCCCTGTACCTATTCTCACATATCATGGGATTGCAATTTAATGTCAATAATGTCTGTCAAAAAATCAACAGATAGTTTAGGCTCCGACTATAAAGTAAACAAAAGAAGTGTCACAAAGTGATCATGCGTAAGAGAGATACACATACATATACATAAAACAAGTTAAATGTGCGCGCCGGTGCGACGGAACGCGGCCAAAATGGACCGATAAACTTAGATAACGGTTCACGTTGCCAATTTGAAGCGTAATATGTCGCTATGGCGCCCGACAATGTCAAGCTGACCCTTGGCCTCTCCAAATCACGACGGTATCTTGTCTCCAAATCATGTATAATTTGTCTAATGAGGTAGGAGTAGTTGTAGTAATCTGCCCTGATAAAAGTGTACACGAGTGATCAGATATATTCATTTAAACAATGTCCCACTATTAAGGCATCTGCTAGAGGGAGACTCAGTACTAGTTGTCTACGAGGGTACCTCGTCTATTTCTGTCGCCAAGCAGCGATGCTTGCATTGCTGTGTTCCGCCAGTTCTGCTTTGAAGGCAGTGAAATTGGGTACTTGTGACTTGTCATCTTATGGCAAAAGTTGTACATTAGGGTCTCTGTAGTGGTCGTATATTTAGAAATCCTATAGGAACTATACGTACTATAGGCGACCGTAACCACTTACCATCAGGTGGCTTGCTTGGCTTGCTTGCCAAATTCCAAAGCCCACCCATCTCATTAGTCGATTTTTGTCTTTGGTCGGTGTTTTTCTTTCTTTAAATAAAAACTTATACCGTCTTATTACAAAACATGGACTAAAGTTAGTCCTGGTTTAAACTAGGACTAAGTTGACGCTGTCTCTGTCTATGTATATTGACACAAGTGAAAGCGCACTACATTTAAACCAAGACTAACTTTAGACCAGGTTTAAACCAGGTTTCGTAATAAGACCAATAATGTTGTATATTGTTATAGTTAAAAATCCATGTTTTTTTTTCAATATTACTTGTCTTCTTATGCCCACAAAATTTACTGTGAAGTGGGCGTGGAAGGTTTTAATTTTAACAGGAGGGGGCGTAGTACAAAAAAGTTTGAGAACCTGGCTTAGAGCAAGGTTAAATATTGAAATATCTTCATATCAGACATAATATACCGCTGCCCGGTGTAGGTTCTCAAGATGAGGATATGTGCCATCTCTTACCACGCTCGCCCAGTTAGGATTGGTGGGCAGCGCCAAAATCGTCTGTTGATCAACAGGATTCACCACGTGCAGGAGAGGTTTTTAGGGTTCCGTAGCCAAATGGCAAAAAACGAAACTCTTATAGATTAGTCATGTCTGTCTGTCCGTCCGTATGTCACAGCCACTTTTTCCGAAAATAAGAACTATACTGTTGAATCTTGGTAAGTAGATGTATTCTGTGAACCGCATTAAGATTCACAAAAATAGAAAAAAACAATAAATTTTGGGGGTTCCCCATTTAGAACTGAAACTAAAAAAAATTTTTTTTATCAAACCCATACGTGTGGAGTACCTATGGATAGGTCTTCAAAATGATATTGAGGTTTCTAATATGATTTTTTTCTAAACTGAATAGTTTGCGCGAGAGACACTTCCAAAGTGGTAAAATGTGTGTCCTCCTGTCACTTCTAAAATAAGAGAATGATAAAACTAAAAAAAATATATGATGTACATTACCATGCAAATTTCCACCGAAAATTGGTTTGAACGAGATCTAGTACTTAAGTAGTTTTTTTAATACGTTATAAATCGTACGGAACCCTTCATGGGCGTGTCCGACTCGCACTTGGACAGTTTTTTTAGTTATTTAGTTGTTCGAAGATGTTTAGAAGCTTGAAAGCCAATGCGATTTGATACCTACATTCTAGCGTGTGATCTTTGTAACAACTTTGCAACTAACATTACGTAGGATACACAAAGCAATGTCTTAGAGTGCATATTTGCTGACCATTTCCGACAGCTTTCACAAGAAAAATATCCGAAACGATGGACAGGTGATGTTTAGAGTATGAGACACATATCTAAGGTGAAGCTATCGACAAGAAAGGCGAGTCACTAGCTATGAGCCTAGACATCATCAAAGCTTTTGACAGGGTCTCGCACAAAAGTTTTCCCTCAAGCTTCCGTCGTACGTACAGGTAGTGTTCAGCTATGTACCTGGGTGGCTGACTTCCTGCATAATTAGTTAGCAGTTCGCGATTAATGCCACTGAATGCCAGTGTGCCACAGGGTTCCGTTCTATCCCCGACACTCCTTCTTTTGCATATCAACAGTGGCGAGTATTTTTCCTAATCCCAACCCTATCCTTTCCTTTTAAGGACTTGTGCTGACTATAATATACTCACCGTCTTACTTTAACAACAATTCCAAGGCGAACTTCGAAATATGGCAAATCTTTTCTGTCGTACCACAAAATGGAACTCTCTGCTGGGACACGTCGCCTTTTGACAATCCCGCGGGCACCATTTCTGAATCATTCGTCAGGTGTTGAGTGCTTGTCGAGCTTCGTTTGCGTTCGATTTTTACTAATTTTTGTTTTTTTTTTGACGAAATTGAATATTATTTTGATTTTCGTCGAAACGTTCTATTGATTTCATCACAAAAGAAACAAAAATCAATAGAAATCGAACATTAGTCGACGCTCGAAGAGCGCTCGATTGCAGACGAATAATGCAAAAATAAAGATCCCTGGTTCTATAAAAGAGGCGTGAAAAAGTGTAGTGTGTATTCTTTCTCCTATCTTCATATTTGGACTCAACTTACCATCAGATGAAATAGAGTCATTTGCTTGGCCCACTATAAAAAAAGAATCCCGGAACGAAACGTATGTAACAAGGTTACTGGGATTTTACCAAGAAAAAACTGATAATGTTTCAATTATATCTCAATTACGTGATTACTACTTAATTTGTATTCATTATCATAGGAAAGTATCATTTAATTGCACTGTGACCCCCAGTTGATAAAAAAATCTACGTCATATGAGTGTTGATAAAAAATTGAGCCCCTGCACATGAATGAGATTGGAGGGACGCGATTGTGCTGATTGCGTGCAATTTCCATACAGCATATTTTTTTGCTATCTGAGGCCGTATAAAGTTGACTCCATTCTTCAATTCAATAAATAATAGATCAGTCTAAACAGACATCACTAGACTAATGGAGATAATAAGATCAAAACTATTTAATATCTATTCTATAGCTTCTGGATTCTGGACAAATTTTTGAAAATATTGGCATTTTGGATTTTCTGTCGGGACAAGACAAAGAGAAACACAAATGAAAAGAACAAAATAAAGTTAATATTTGGTATATCTAGAAACTATTTCGTTTAGAATTAAATATAACTATTATTTCTTAATTGAGACGTTTTATTCTTTATCATTTATCTAGACATTGTATAAAATGTCGAGACAAGCCAAAAGACCATCGGACAACTCTTAATTCCATGGATTATATCAACGAGGATGCAAAATTGCAAATACGCGAGAATGCTGCAAAATTGAGGTTGCCAGGAAGTATAATGGATAAATAATAAAATAAAAAGGATTTTCAAAGTATTTCTAACGATAACTACTTTCGGGGCAGTAAATTTTGTAGGCATTGTATTTAGAGGCAGTTAATTTTCAGGCAGTACTGTAAAAACGCTGTTTTGTCTTTTTAACTTTTTTTTTCTCTTTATTTATTTAGGGGCTTTTATCCACATTGATATGTCAGCTCTAACCTTAATTGTACTTTAAAACTAGAGATACGACTATGGTTCAGCAGAAGGACTTCTTATTTGCAAAAAGAAACCAACCAAAGCCTTAAAATAGGAGAATTTGGGTGTGAAAGAATGCTTATCCTACATCCAAGATATTGATATAAAATTTTTGCAGTAATGACTCCCTCTCTCTCTGATGTTTTATACATTCCAAAAATATGTGTTGTACATCTTCTATCGTATTACAGGTGTCACAGTTGGGAGAATCTAATTTTTTCATAAGGAAACCAAATTTCTTAGATGGGTAGTGATTAGAACGCAGTGTATGAGCTGTGATTATCAACCTACTTATTTTAAGATTGATAAACCACGGAATCTTTAAAGGTTGACATTGAACGATCTTGTACCATATGCCTTTTTCTTTACTTCTAATATTGTTAATGTTAATGTCTTTTTATCTTGTTAATGCGTAGCCACCAGTTTACATCATCAGAGTGATGTAGATAAGTCCAAGGGCCTAGGAGGCTGTCGTATTCTGCAAAGATTTCATCTCGCAGAACGAAGCTGCCAAACTTGAGAGCGAGGAGAGCTCACATGCCCTGACAAGAGGTAGCTCGCATTTCGTCGCCGCTTTTCGTGTACAATGGGCTGTTAACCCATGTTCACACCACATCCCTCCCTCATATGGATTCCGGGCTTTCACTAACTGGTAAAATCGGCTGATCAGATCAGTACATGGATAGTTTCTTGAAGTGAGTCCTCCTGATCCTGGATGCCTCCTGAGTCACGGGTACAACAGACATTGGGTTTGGATCAAAATGTTGAATGTTAATTGAAGATATTTGAATTTGAAAATATTAGACTCCCTTGCGTGAATGCATTCCAATTTTAAACATAGTCAAAAAAAATATTACTGTCAAGAAGTAAAAACCGACCACGCGCAAAGTAGGGTTAATGGTTTTATGTTTTGAAATTTTTACTTACCTAACAACTTTATCTGACTAATTTGCAACGGAATTTGTACGAAATATTCCTTTGTGAAGTACATTTTATAAGTAGGTTTACTATAAATACCCTGCTTAACTATACCTAGTAGATTTCCTTTTAATTTCGTCATTTATACTACTACCGTGAAATTTTCTCACTTATCAATAAACAATTATTTATCTGGCAGGGACGCAGACACTTGACTCTAATAAAAATTACCACTTTAGACTTATTAATTCACAAACGGATCGCTGAATCGAATAATTTTGTTCACACACTCGATCACTACCACTATCACACACAGTATTTTTGAAAGACCTATCCAATGACACCCCACACTATGGGATAGACGAGAAAAAACTTCATCTTACTTTACATGTAGGTACGTAAGAAAGTAGGTACCCTAAACGATTTCTAAATTTTTTAACCACTTTGTTGGCTTGACTAATATAATATACCCATGCCAAATTAAAGCTTTCTAGTACTAAGAGTATCTGGGCTAAACCGCAGATATATAGACAGACAGACTGACGGACAAGACGAAAGTGAAACATGGTTCCTTGTTGACTACGGAACCCTAAAAGCTAGTGACGGACGACTCGAGTTAAATAACTCTGGCAACTCGGGTTCGTCATCCAGCCCGTTGACCCGAGTTGTTTTTCTAATCTACCGAGTTGACTCAGTCATTCATTACGGACTCTGACTACTATACTACGGCGCATGGTGCCGCTACGCGTAGCAGGGGTGAGTCGAGTTGAATATAGCCCGGGCCCGGACAAATCGGCAACATTTTCATATATATATGTTTTGATAAATAACGTAGTTTCGTTTTATTACAAAAAACACAAAATTAATTCGACTTTGAATCGTCAGTTGGTCGAATCGTTTAGAGTTTAGACCCGAGTTAGCCCGAATTGCAACCCAAGTTAGAACTTATTTCAACTCGAGCTAGCAGAGTTGAAAAAATTGCGACTCGACATATCACTACTAAAAACGAAACTTGGCGCCTAATACATGGTGTTGTGTCAAGGCGGCAAAATAGCCCAACCGATTTGATCAGCAATACGCAACTGACTCCATAGTTGCAATCAAGCACTCTATTGGCTGTGTGCACGACTTCAGCGCCACCTAGCGTCCGCAACTATGTTGGCTGTCACTTTAAAATTGAATGGCGGCATTGTGAGAAAATATTTAAATTAGAAACTATCTTTTAATTTATATTAAAATTACTGTGATACCGTGACATTATACACATACATTTTTGGTCATAAAAAAGATTAACCTTTCCGCAACTGTGTTTGAGGTGCCCCGAGTCGGTTCTGGCTAGTCTTAAAAAAAGACAACCTAACCAACTATATTTGAGGCAATCTGAGTCAATTCTGGGTGGTGAAAAAAAATGTACACCCATAATTAACATTTGCTGATTCCTTTTTACATAATTTGTGTTATTTTTTCGATAGATATAATTTTTTTTCAGACAGCTTACCTCAAAAATGAAAATTAACATTTTTCAAAAACGACGCCTTCCGCACAAAAAGCTTTTAGATTATGATTTGGGGCATCAATGTCTATCGATTGAAGCCAAAATTAGCCAAGTACTAGTGCGACAGGATACTAAAGCCAACCCATAATATCAAATACAGGATTTAAATGAGCTTATGATGTTACTTACTTTTTTCTCTTGACGGCAGCTATCCATTGCTGGCGTTGTTTAAGTTTCCAAGTAGTCGGAAATCGGTAAAACTTGCATTTACTATTTTTGCCAGTATTCTTGCAATTTACAATACAATAACTGCTACAATTCATTTTTGTTGGATTAATAATGCGATTATTAATATTAGGTAGTTAAGTCTAAACAGATTACTTTGACATTTGACAGATAACAGAGCTAACATAACATAACATTATTTGTACTTTTGGCCACCATGAGCGCTCCGAAAGATGTCATTACCCCCACCTAGTACTTCGCACCCATGAAGTTATAGATAAAGTAGGTATTTGATTCAAGCTGTTGTGTAAAATGTGGTCTCCATCTTTATCAATAACTTCATGTTCGCACCCAGCCTCAGAATAACAACAAAAGCACCAGCGAATAAACGCTTGACATTAGCGGTGATATAAATAACCATAGACTAGATAAATGCTCTTTTGTTAATAACTATTATTTAATCATACTAAAAGTTAGTAAGTAATAAGACGCTTTAACCGAACAACATCCAGCAATCTATCGAACATTCCACTTTCATAGTTAAGAAGACGTTATTTGCTTATAATCATTACAATACACAATATGCGTTGTACATTGACCTTATCATACTGAGTTATTGGAATGTGGCGACATGATACACTTTTATGTCTGCAAACAAAACTTATGTACTTACTTGTTAATTAAATATTGAACAGTTATCGATTGAAATACATTTACATAATATTTAGCTTAGTGACACGAGTCATGTGATATATTGGTATAAGATAAGGGGCGCAATGGCGCATGCGCAGGAATCGCTAATAGCGCTTTCGGAAAGCGCAAAGCGCGCGCAGCTTGTTTCGTCCCCATCACTGGAGATGGGTCACGTCCTCTACACACCCGGGAGAAGATTACCTACAGGTCTACTCCAGATCAGTTTAAGTCTGTTCGTAAAATGACATACTGAACGGAAACATGAATTAAGCCCATATTTAAAGCTGTTAAGAAAGTTCGCCAAGCTCGCTGTTTCTGTAATGTATAGAGGCCATATATTACAGAAATTAAAAATTACCCTCTATATCGAAGTCGGTGCCAAACGATCATCCCTTAGAAAATCTTAACAATATAGAAGTGTGATGTTGTCTGTGCCTATTCTTATATTATTTTTAACTTTTTTGAAGTCGGTTTTTATTTTTTGTAAAATAATTTTTTATTTGTAACTTTTTTTTAAGTCGGTTAAAAAGTCGGTTAAAATTCCCTATCTCAAAAACTACTGAACCGATTACACCTGAAACATTTATTATTTATTATTTATTATTATACATACACTTTTGAAATTTGGCACATTTGTTCAGACGCTGATATAGACTAACATATACGAAAACTGGGCAGTTCTGGAAATACATACGAGTCGAATTGATAACCTCCTTTTCTTGAAGTCGGTTAAAAATAGAAACGCCTTCGGTAATGCGACAGATAAAAGCCTAATTGCAAGCCCTCCGACGCTACGTATCGTGTAAGCTGGCCAAGCTGGTGTTACGTGCTTAGGAGGAGTGGCGTAATAACCACATTAAACTGTCACAATAATTCGGTAAAGTATCTACACAAAATTACACTGATGCATAAAAACTTCACAGAGCCCCATATCCACATGTGGATACTCGGTGAAACTCGGCTCAGTGATGGCGTGTACAAAAGTTAAGCAATTTTGGCCCTAGCCAGGTGCCTTATCGCACTTTTTACGAACGTTTTAACCAAAACCAAATCGTTACCGTTCCCATATGTTTTGACATTTGATAGCTGTCAAGGTGTCATAATGTTTGGAAGGCGAAACGTTTCTCTAACCGACTTCAATTTTCTTACTATTTGTTTTTTTAACCGACTTTAAAAAAAGGAGGAGGTTCTCAATTCGATGCGTATGTTTTTACAAGCTTTTATTACAAGCTTTTATTTACTTTCACCTGTCTGGTGTCTGCAAGTTAAATTTGACCCACTTCCCGGTCTCCGATTGGGCTGAAATTTTGCATGTTTATGTATATCGCGTGACAATGCAATATTATAATGATATAAAAGTTTTGATTTTATGCTTATCACTATGTATACGGATTGTTATGACGTGATATGTTTTTTTTACTTTAAAAAATATATATTTTTGTTGAAACTGTTTTTTTCCCTTTTGATGTGTCTCTATGAGCCCTGTTTTTTTTGTTGAACAAACGAGCACTGAAACAATCGCGTCGATACAAGTTTTAGCGCCATGCCACACACCGGCTGAATACATTTGCTTAATTTTCGCCTATTCGTCTAGGAAGCTTGCCGAATATTCGGTATTCGGCGTATCGCCGAATAAACTATTCGTTGCAAGTCTAAATCAAACTAATTCAATTTTATTAGATAAATAATCTGATTAGATTAATCGCATTATTTAAATTTTCCTTATTTTCATTGACATTATTACATGAGATGACATAAGCAAATGTTGATTAGAGAAATATACTTATTATTAGAAGCCACATTACAATGAGATTAAAAAAAAATAACATCTTAGGTACCGACCTATAAACAACGCATACCGAACAGATAAAATCTATATAATATAAAAGGAGAAATTCCCATCTATAGAGACGCACGCAGAGCCGTAACCGCTAATGTTAGAAACATGGGACAGTTGTTTTAATTCAAAATGCGGATGCGTACACTAACAAGGGATTTAAAAAAAAATTAACCCTCAAGGGATGAAATAGGGGTTGCAAGTTTGTATGGAAAATAGCAACGGAGATTTATGGTCTTAAAAACATTTCATTGAACACGTGTTTCATGGTTTATTGGAATTCACTCCCTTAGGGTGCAAAATAGGGGTTGATAATTTGTATGGAAAATATTTAAACTCTGCTTCAATTTCTATGAAATTTATTATCCGAGCTAAATATAAATAACAGTCTTCCATATAATAGGCTACAAAATTATTTTTCCTACGGGAAAATATAAAATTCCCACGGGAAAACAATAATAACGCTGGCGAAGCCGCGAGCGGAAAGCTAGTGCTTTATACTTTGTACTGCGGAACCCTTAGCACGCTTACAATTGACGCCGCTAAAATGAATAATGACACTTGTTTAATCAACAAACAACAAGCAATAACAACGCCTAGAATATCTGAACATAACTAAGCATTACACGTCCCGGATGTATTATCAGTTCTACATTTTCTGGAACGTCGCGAACACTCTCTTCGTCAGGTCAAGGCGGTGTTGCATAAAAAAACACACTTGAAGTAAGATGATATACATATAAATTGATAATTATCTACCCTCTCCCGAAAACAAGAGAGGAGACTCTGTTCCAGAATCGTCTGCATAGGTACTACTATCCTACCGATTTCTACCGCCAAGCAGCTGTGTCTCCATTGCTGTTTCAGTTTGGAGGCAGTGAAATTACAGGGAATTGCGACTTGACACCTTATGTCACAAATTGGTAAAGTAGGTACTTTGGAAGTTCTACGGGAAACGCATGTACAATAGGCGGCTGTTACCACTTACCATCAGGTGGGCATCCCGCTAGTTTGCCAACTTTGTTATACTTATATAAAAAAATTCAAAAAATAAAAACCGACTTCAAAAACACTTAAAAGTTAAAAAGAATATAAGAATATAGACAAAATCACATGTATAGAAATGTGATTTTGTCTATATTCTTATACTGAAGGGCCAAAGGTAGGTTTTTAATTAAAAAAATATATTTTTATTTCGTCTTTTTAGTGAATTTAGTACGAGCTCAACGAAGTCACTTGAAAGAATAAGACAAAGGCTCAGTACGTGAATATTGTATTCAAAAAAACTAACCTTTAACTCCTAAAAGTTAAGGATCCTTCCATTATCAGCTCGGTTCATGACTAACAGACGTAAATACATGAATAGCTTCGGAAATAACATGAAACACGTTGGACGTACCTCTAAAATTTAAGGGTTTCCCTCGATTTTCCTGGGATCCCATCAACATAGTCTGACTTTGGTGATAATGAGACCACCTCAGGAGTATTTTCTGCCTAATACAAAAAGAAGAATTTTGAAAATCGGTCCGCAATTGGCGGAATAATCGCCTAACGTACACACAAAAAAAACATACGCACCGGATTGAGAACCTTCTCCTTTTTTGAAGTCGGTTAAAAACAAAAAAATGATATAACAATCGTCAATTGCTAAACAATCCTCAATTGCTTTATTACAAATTATAGGAGTAAATAAATTAAAATTCTACCCCCCCCGGTACTAGAAAGAAAGAAAAAAAGCATACCTATTTAACCTGTGAATGAATTGCAATTTAGTGGGTAGTTAACAAAAAGCAAACATTGTACTAAAAATCAAACTCTTATTCT
Organism: Schoenobius gigantellus; assembly: GCA_963935595.1. Classification (NCBI taxonomy): domain Eukaryota; kingdom Metazoa; phylum Arthropoda; class Insecta; order Lepidoptera; family Crambidae; genus Schoenobius; species Schoenobius gigantellus. The sequence goes on along the minus strand of OZ012544.1, from coordinate 11,514,047 downwards.
CTTCGTTTATTTTTTTGACAAATTTTTATCCTTCAATCAATAAAATAAATGAACGATAGCTCATTAAATAATTTACACTATCTTAAAGCAAAGCTAATGAAGTAATTTCAAGTGAAGTGACAAGTACCCTGCAATTATTTTAGTTTCCTTTATCGATACGCGTCGGTCATTACTTCTGCAGTATCTAGTGGATCCTGCCACCTTACGTCCAAAAGAAAGGCAATACAGTTATTTTATACATCGCGTACAAACATAGCCCTATCGGTATATCTCTTGGTTTAACGCAAGCAGTGTATTGGTGTAACTTAAGTGTAATGTCTAAAGTAGAAACATAATAATATTACTTACGCATAATTAACGTAATCAATCACAAGAGATATCCAGAAATTGTGCCCCCGCTTCAGTGTACGGTCAGACCTCGTGATATTTAGTCGAAGTCTTACTAAAGAAGAGTTCAAATCATTCCGAATTATTAGCTGTAATTATTTATTGAAATACATTAATATTATATTATTTCATAATTAATAAATTATTTAATTGTGGTGATATTTTATATTATAAAATACAAATGTGTGAATATAATATTTCTAGTCAAGTGTAATACTGAAACTTGTTTGTGCTCGTTATATTTAGTTGTGACTTGTTACAATGCGCTTTAACTTTTCAAGAAGGCAATGGTTGACAATCATAGTAATCTCAATAGCGGACTTCTGCAATGCAATATGTGTCGCGTTACAAGCACCGTTTTATCCACAAGAGGTAAGTTTGTGAATCTTATCTTATCTTAGAGGTGGGGTGGCCCAAGTAGTGAGCCTTCGCACTTCGACCCACTCTGGATCTATTGTGCTGCCCCAGGTCCCTAAAGCCATCACCACCTACGGCCCAGTTCATCGGTCAAGTTTGTGAAAACGTATTAAATTCAATTTTGGGCTGTGACTTCTATCAGATTTTATTATTTCGCCAATGTATGTACAAAATAATTAACGAATAAATGGCTCTTAGTTATCATATTGTTACCAATTAATTTTCTTCCAGCGTACGAATGTTATAAGCTATAAAGGCAGAGTACCTATGAAGTTATCCTTCTTTAAATCATCGCTGTTAGAACTCTGTCTCCGGTGTTAGTTCTACTTGTCTTGAAATCCATTCAAATATGGTATTAATTAAATTGAATCCAAATTATGTATAGTATTAATTTATTTTTAGTCTATGCAGAAGGGCCAACCTTGCTATACAATATACCATGTCTGTCACTGCAAAACCAAAAAGACATTTTTTTTACTTTTAGAAGTACAATAAATTTTTGTTATTCTCATTAATTTATCTAAAAGGAGTAAGTAAATTCGTTTACCATCAATCATCATTTTAATAAAATACAAATTGTTAGCAAAATTATTCTCACATTCAATCTCAATTAGTAGCATTTACAAATTGAAATTTGAACGAAATTTAAGTTTTTATTAGAGTTTCATTAAATGCAAACAAATACATTATAATACTAGTGAGTAATTTTTAACTGCTCACGAGTGTTATACACGTTTTTCAACACCATTGCGAGTAATTAATACAAACTTTGGTTGCTATTTTTTTCATATAAATAAAAGCGTGACTTTTCTTTACGAAACTATTAACTTTTGATTACCAAACTGTGCGGTAATTCGAAAAAAATGTAATGGATATTCTAAGTTGGTAATATGATACATTATGAAACTAAAATCGGTGTAGTTACATACCAATTACGAGCAATGGTGTTGAAAAAAATATTATATGACGGGAGCGTCATCATCATTATCATCATCTCAGCCGCACGACGCCCACTGCTGGGCATAGGCCACCCCCATGGATCTCCACAACGATCGGTCCTGTGCTGCCCGCATCCAGCGGCTTCCCGCGACCTTTGGCAGATCGTCAGTCCACCTGGTCGGGGGCCTACCCACTGAGCGTCTCGCCCGGATCGTGGTCGCAACTCAAGAACCATTCGGCCCCAACGGCCATCGGTTCTTCTAGCTATGTGTCCCGTCCACTGCCACTTCAGCTGAGCAATCCTTCGAGCAATGTCGGTTACTTTAGTTGCACTTACTTGCAGATCTCCGTACAATACAATACCCGTACAATGCGGAGCGTACAATAAATATATATAAGTATAGGTATATAGCTAAAATGAAAAAAATGCTATATAATAGTTCGCCTATAACACTATTTTGCGCCAACATTATTATTATGATTTAAATAATTTATCATAATAATAATATTGTGCCAGACATACCTATAAACAGAGCAGTTGTAAAAGGTTTGATTTAGAATCGAGTCGTCTGATTTAGAATCGAGTCGTCTGATTTCGCCAAACACGTATTAAATTCCTTAAGAATGGACACTGCATACTACAAACATTATTTCCTTGTTGACTATCGTCTGCAATTTTTTAACGCCTCCGTGGTCTGCTGAGACCACAGGATTTACAGGTCTAGGAGTCGATTACTATGGGGGTACAACTGTTTCTCTATGTTTGATTGGTAATAAATAAATAATAGGTCTTTAAGTCTTAACAAGAAGCAAGTTCATCAGTTGTTGAGGAGTCCAGTTGAAGCCCACTTTCTACCCCTATCGTCACTTACTATCAAATGAGATGAAACCAAGAGCATTCCTGATCTGTTAAAATAATCAACTGATATGGGATTTGTACATAATGTTATTCTTGTGAAAGTCCAAAAAACTTATCTGATGACGGGACTTTTATCCACCTGGGACCACATAATGTAATTTGTTTAAAAATCACTAGTAATTTTAAAAAAGTTTTTGAGGACCTTTTGACAATAATTACTTGCTATTGCTTTCGATTTCATGACACATGCGTGGCTATTGCTTGCCACTATGGACACTTACAACCAGAGGGGTCACTTTTAATACCTGTACACTAACAGACGAAAAGAATTTGAGTCAACATCCAAAACACCTGCTTTTCTGAGAAAAAAAAAACAGAATATTGTTATTTTGTCTATCTACGCCTATTGATTTAACTGCGTAAATATATTTTTCGTGCGACACTCTTATCACAGTGCTCATTAATCTTATTAAAATACGAAAATATTGGAATACTGTCACCTTAAGCTACAAGTATGAAACGAATATTTTTGTTTACTCTCAGATAATATTATACTATTATCATCATTTGTAAGTGCGCAAGTGCTTAGTGTAATAATAACTAGTGAATGAGTATTATTCGGAACTATTGATTGTTTAATATTTTAATGGATATTTATCTAAAATTTTACTTATATTGTAAATTTTATTTTCATTACTCATACTCTGAAAGTAGGTCTGAAGTTGCCCGAGGAGCGGGTTGAAAGTAATACTTTTCAGCCCTAGGGAGAATCACTTTCAATTTCAATTACGATGTAAAATTGAAATAACATAATGTTAAGTATTTAAAGAATATATTTTTAAATGACTTTATTACAATTTATTTTCAACTATTTCTTTAAAATAACATAGATTGGGAAAAATATTAACTATTTTTTAAATTATGAAAATGAAAAATAATGGCTGAATAGCTGGCCGGCCACAGACAAAAAAACACAATAAGCGGGAAAGGTGCGGGAAAGCGGCAATGCGATCTTCATTTGTTTTTTCCATTTATAGTTTTGTTAATACTTCCATATAGCAGAGATTTGTATTAACTGTTAATTATATGTGTATAACATTGTGTTAATAATTAACACAATGAGTTCATCTGATTCAGGCATGGAGTTAACGCCTGATTTAATAAGAGAAAGCGGGCTAAAGCAGAAGTTCTTGATTTATGTAAAATAAAATTTACACGTTTATTCTTTAGCTAATTCATTGTTATGTTTTTACTTTCCTTGAATTCGTAATGAAAAGCCCAGTGTTTACCTCGGTTTAAAGACTTATTTGATCCCTCGAACTATTGGTGCCCTCGCTACGCTCGGGCGCCAAACACCGTCTCGGGACTAAATAAGTTACTTTCACCCCTGGGGTAACAATGTACTATTTCAGTACAGTATTAATAATCCCATTTCAGGTTGCCATGTACCTAAGCCAACGCTAATTTCCCTTATTTCATTACCTACTAGCTTTTGCCCGCGGCTTCGCTCGCGTCAAATTCGGGGTAAGGGAACCACCTTCCAGCAGTACCTTAAACTGTACTAATTATAGATGCAGAATTATTCCTGATAACTACTCCTCTCGTCTCGCCGCGCCGCCTGCGCTCGCCTAGGTACCCGATTGACGACGATCGAGATGGCATACCTAAAATGAAAAAAAATATATAACCCTTATATGGGTGATGATATTTCACGTCTGCCACATTAGATTTTAAAATTGTTGCCGTTTTCGTAATCAGCGACTCGATAAACCACAAAAAGAATACCCATGTTGATTTTCAGACTTTCTCATCCCATTTCCCTTTTTTAGGGGTTGCATTCTGTAAAAACTTGAAACACGTGTTTACTCATTTATTGATAACAGTACTCCTGTGAAATTTCGAATAAAATAGTCTAATTTTGTTTCCTCATACAAATGTTGGACCTCCGTTTCAAATCCTTAGAGGGTGGTTTTTGAAAAATCCATTCTTAGTGCTCATAGTCCTTAGACCTCATAAGAAACCTACTTCTTATATTTTGCATCTTTAAGCCCATCACACACAATGAAGATACTATAAAATATATCTTATCTGCGACGTATCGCTAACCCTACATTTCAATGGAGCACCACACACAGTTAATATAATATATATTTTACATTACAGTATCTTAAGATACTGAGCGATACGTGAAAGATATCTTAGCCTACTAACGATATCTTAAGATATTGAAATATATATTAATATACTCGGCGATATTTATCTTAAGATAAACTACAGTATGTTCTATCAAGCGCTGTTTTTTGTTCTTAAGTGGTCCTCTTCCCAGATTTTACGCTTTTTACAAGCTTTTATTTAACTTGCAATGTAAGTATATAAGTATGTATGTTCGGGTGAAATCTTGCAAGTCAATTTTGAAGCAGATAACCACCAACCAACCACCTATTATTACCACCACCAACCAATTATTTTCAATGCACTCTTACAATATGGGTATCAAATGAAAGGTCTTGCTAAGAGTAACTCGAAAAATAATGTGGCATCACTAATAAATAATCCAATATGGCGGACTTCTAAAGCTTGAAAATCAATTTTGAAGTAGATATCTTTAACCGATTGAGCTGATATTTTGTATACACATACAGTTTGGATGAACATGCATGGTTAACTGTGTGACGTCATTCTAAATCCAAGATGGCGGCATACCCAAGATGGCGGACCAATTATTTTTAATGCACTCATACAATATGGGTATCAAATGAAAGGTCTTGCTAAGAATAACTTGAAATAGGCTCAAAGCTCTTCGCTGCTGGTCAAGTATACGTGGCCCTAAGTAGGGTAAAATCATTAGAAGGTCTTCTTATTGAAGAGCTAGACTGTTCCAAGTTAACCGGCAAACGACCTTGCAACAATGATCCGTTGAATGAGATGAACAGACTGAGAAACGTGTCCAGTGATAACTAAAAAGTAAAATATAAATTAAATGTAAAAAACCTTTTTAAAAATAAGCTTTTACTTAAATGCGCTAAAAATAAAAAATAAACTTTTACGCTATAACTTTTACTTATAACGTCATTTCACATTTGACACAATTTATATGACATAAAATCTTGTCGCGAGATTTACTTTTGTAGATAAACAAGTAAATTTAATAATTTGATGTGAATAATTTTATCCATTAGAATTTTCAAACGAAGTAAATACGAGTAGGTACTTAAAAGTGCTCTTTTAAGTACTTTTAAGTTACTACACACAAGTAAATCTCGCGACAAGCTTTTATGTCATATAAATTGTGTCAAATGTGAAATGAAGCTATAAGTAAAAGTTTTAGTGTAAAAGTTTATTTTTATTTTTTTAGCGCATTTAAGTAAAAGCTTGTTTTTAAAAAGGTTTTTTACATTTATTTTTTTCTTCTCGACGCAATACATATATGATCAAATTCACTGTCCCATTCGTCATCGGACGACCTGTCAAGTACTTATACATCTAGATTCTAGCAACAGCAGTCAGATTTGTATGCGGTTCATGGCAAAAAAAAACCACTCTGTATAAGGAACGAAACCGGCGACTCGCAAGACTGCCTTTAGTACAATGATGCAGTTGCGATATATTATCGTATCTTAGCTGTGTGTGGTCCTTTAAGATAATATATTTTTATATTAGATGCTATAATATATATTATCTTCACTGTGTGTGATGGGCTTTAGACCCGAAGGTTTGGGCTGTACGTTGATATGTGAGTCAGTTTCTTCTTTTCCATATTAAGAAGAAGATAGAAAACGATGATGAACGACTTCACGACCGCCAATTTGGATTTAGAAATCGTTATTGTTTTTGTAACCAGCGACCCGATAAACCATACAAAGGATACCCATATTAATTTTCAGCCTTCGACACCCCACATCCCCCATTTAAAAGAGTGAATTCTTGAAAAAACCTAAAACAAGCGTTGACTCATTTATCGATAGGAGTACTCCTGTGAAGCTTCGAATAAAATAGTCCAATTAATCTTGTTCCCCCATACAAAATTTGGAGCCCCATTTCAACCCCTTAGGGCGTGAAGTTTGGAAAATCCTTTCTTAGTACATCTCATAAGGAACCTACGTGCCAAATTTTAAATCTCTAGACCCGGTGGTTTAGGCTGTGCGTTGATATGTCAGTCAGTCGGTTTCTTCTTTTATATACTTACAGGATAATTTTTAATGCATCAACAACCTCCCAGGGGCTGATTCTAGTGCTCAGATGCAACAACTTTTTGTATGGGACCAACATCGAAATCGCAAAAAAAAATCCGCTTTCCCATACTAAAGTCTCGATCAGCTAACCTAGTTTGTATGGGAAAGTGGATTTTTTTTTGCGATTTCGATGTTGGTCCCATACAAAAAGTTGCTGCATCTGAGCACTAGAATCAGCCCCTAGGAGGTTGTTGACGCATTAAAAATTATCCTGTATACAGATATAGATAGAAGATAATAAGTACCTAATATGTAGCCGAGACCTATATTTAATAAATCATTTTTCATCCCGAGCCCTATTATGTAGAGAAATTTAAAGATTTTACAAATATCTCCAAAGTATGCGTCGGAGCTTAAAAAAATAACGAAATTTTGGATCCCTGTGATACCCAAGAGACAAGTCGGAGGAATCTAATGTACCTACTTATGAAAAACGGTGAAATGTGAGTTTGATAAAAAAAATCATATATTTTTCCTTCTGGCACTGGCTGCATTGCATTTTTAACCGACTTCTGAAAGGAGGGCGCTGTTCAAATTCAAATTCAAATTCAAAAATCTTAATTCAACATAGGCACTTATTGACGTCAAAACAAAGCAAAACATTCTAATTTAAAGAAAACATATTTAACCTTATATGTGCATACATTCCGAATACACTCAAGATGGCTGCAAATACAAGTAGGAATTAAAAAAAAAAGTTGAATCTACACCGTCAATTCAGTTGATTGAGAGCCGATTTCTGTGATATCGCGGGGATGGCCCCATTTAGATACTGGCGGTCCGGTGCTTTTTGAAGAATCGACTGGAACAGAAGTAAGGGTGTTTGCCTTGGTTTTTTGGTGTGTCGTTTATATAGATAGTCTAATTTTGTACAAATTTTAGACCTCCGTTTCAACCCCGTAGAGGGTGGTTTTTGGAAAATCCATTCTTTTGGCACTTTCATAAATCTCCAGCCTAAATCCAAAATTTGGAAATCCTAACTTCTGACGGACTTTCATACAAATGTTCATCCCCATTTTACCCCCTCAGGGGTGGAATTTCCAAAATATCTTTTTAGTTCACCCGTTCACCTCACGAGGAACCTACGTGCCAAATTTGGAATCTCTAGGCCCAGCGGTTTGGGCTGTGCGTTGATATTATCAATTTTCACACTTTGACACCCCATATCCGCCTTTTAGGGGTTGAAATTTGGAAAATCCTGAAACAGGTGTTAACTTATTTATCGATTGGAGTACTCATGTGAAGTTTCGATTAAAATAGAGCAAGTAATCTGGTTTCCCCATACAAACTTTGGAGCCCTTTTTCAACCCTTTAAAGGGTGAATTTTAAAAAATCCTTTCTTAGTGCACCCCTTCACCTCATAAGGAACCTACGTGCCAAATTTGGAATCTTTAGGCCCAGAGGTTTGGGCTGTGCGTTGATATGTCAGTCAGTCGATAGATTGTGGATTGTGAACTCCTGTGCATACGCTACTAAACTGTGCACGAAAATGACACGTTGATTTGTTTTTACTGTTTATAAGTTACGCACATAAAAATCTAAAAATCTGTACTTACCTTTTTAAATTGTTATGCGAATATAATATACTCTTATGTTTTTATATATTACTAGTGGGCCCGGCAAACGTTGTCCTGCCCGATTACAGCGCCACCTACCGGGTCCAATTGTACTTAAATATAAACCTTCCCTGGACCCATTCAAACACACACAGAAAATTTAATAAGAATCGTACAAGCCATTTAAGAGTTTTTGCGAGACTAACACACAGCGTTTCATTTTTATATATAAGAATTTCTAATGAACAAATTAAGTTTCCGTAATTGGCTTATGTACAGGAATATTTTTTTTAACCGAACCCTTATTTCTTCAAATTTACAGGACGCACAAATATAATTGATGCCAAATTTTTTACTGACGACCTTTCCTCGTTTTTGAATTTACCATAAGAATTTTATTTTCCTCTGAACACCACACCAGTATCTTCTATCACACATGACATAGAATCTGAGGCACAGATTACTTAATAGTTAATTACAAACATGCATTGCCACGAGTTCAATCAAGTGAAAATCAAAAACGGATTTCAATCCGTCATTCCTCTCGGAGAAATGCGTGGAAAATCATATGTCTAAAATTTTGTATACTTACTGGTTTGGAGGCTCTAATACATACTCGTGGCAATGCATATAATATCACTATGCGAAAATTTTCATTTTCGACATTACTACATACAAAGTTATAGTTCGTGTGCCCACAACTAAAAAAAACCCTTAATGCTTCTTGAATTTGTTAATTTTGCTGAGAGGAACAAACTTCTGATAGGAACAGAGCTGGGTCACTTGGGACTCACTTGGGGTATCGGAGCGCCAAACTGGCCCCAAAGTTTTATCGGACAAGTTTACTACTATGTTTAATATGTCTAAAATAAATGATTCTGCAAAAATTTGACTGAGACTGACTGACTGACTCTGCCTTAATTGATTTGCAGTATACGTCTAATTTATATTAATGTGTGTTTTGAATAGAAAGTGGTAAAAACGATGACGAATGAAAAACTAATATTGTGGGAATGATGTATGAGGTTAATTATTATCTTCACATAGCATGAAGTCCTAACAAACACTTACAGCAGAAATACATTACCTAAACATAATTATTCATTCACATGGGTTCGATACTAAAAAACGAAGCTTTATACGTGTTCACAATCACAAACTATTAGATAATTCTAAAGACAAAAGGAAAATAAAATAATTTTATTTAAACCTTAACCTTCGTGTTCAAATTAAAATCCTTAAGAGATGCAAATTGGTTATTACACAAAAAATATAGGTTGGCTATATGCACACACGCTCGCCGTCTAGTCAACGGCAGATACGGTGCGTTTACGCATTTCCCCCCGAAAAAAACCTTACCTTACCTATATGCTTGCACCCCTTTTTAGGCAGAGAGAAAAGGCTCCACCGCGACAGAGTACGGGCTAGTGTTCGGAGTGTTCGAGCTGGTGGTGTTCCTTGTGAGCCCGCTGTATGGGGCGCACCTGAACAGGATAGGCCCGAAGCTGCTCTTCAACGGCGGCATACTAACTACAGGCACTTGCGCTATACTTTTTGGGTGAGTTTTCCTTCTTGTTTGTACCGTAGGCCAGGTGGCATGTGTGTTTCGAATTCGAAGTGAATGGTGACTGCTTCCTCAATACCCCTAAAGTCCACATGAAGCGGATAAGTAGGTGAGATCGGAACAAGCTTAATTCACCGTACCATACTGTGCAATAAATTTTCACCTTCGGTGAGCTGGTATTAAATTAAGGTTTTGCTCGATTTTCATGGGATCCCAGCATCAGATCCTGATTTTGGTGACCTTGGGACGACCCCAGAACTATACTCTATCGAAGTACAGGAGTATACTCTATCGAATACAAAAAGAATTTTGAAAATCAGTCCACAATTGGCGGCGTGATCGCGTAACATACACACAAAAAAAACATATGCATCAAATTGAGAACCTCCTCTTTTTTTGAAGTCGGTTAAAAAATATGCTCGCGCACCATACTGCAGGATAACTTCTAACTATATTAGTGTTCCTAACCCGATCCTTATTTCTGTCACCATTACTACGCCTACGGTATGCAGCCGCCTCTCGAGAACATTTCCGCCCCAACTAGTGCCCACCGCCACTCTAGGAGTGTAGTTGTTTGAGTTACAAGTGTGTTCTTCTATTAATTTAGTTTTTTTAAGATTTTATCGTGAGCGTCGGTGGGGCTGTGGACTCGGCACTTGCCTTCCAATCGGGAGGTCCGGGGTTTGAGACCGCCATGTACCAATGTGTTTTTCATTTTCGAATTTCATATGTACATCTGACGCTCCTACTGTGAAGGAAAACATCGTGAGGCAACCTGCATACATCTGCGAAGAAATTCAAAGGTGTATGTGAAGTCGACCAATCCGCACTGGGCCAGCGTGGTTTACTAAGGCCTAAACACCCTAACTTTAGGGTAAGCTCGAGCCCCTCGGTGGGGACATATAAGATGTTGCGATGATGATGGATTTTATCATTTCTTTTTCGATCACGTAGAGAACCCCAGAGAATGTTCGTAGTCATTAAGCCGACCACCACACACTATTGCTTAGCGCATCTGAATACTTATTTGTTAATACTTAGGTTTTCATTAGACCATTTAATTGCTTCAGGTTATTAGATAAGGTGGAGGGCCACGTGCCGTTCATCACGCTGAGCTTCGTCATCCGCATCGTGGAAGCCATGGGCAACGCGGCCTTCCTCACCGCCTCCTTCGCCATCATCGCCAAGGAGTTCCCCAACAACGTGGCCACCATGTTTGTAAGTAGTCGTCGTGACATAAACACGCATGCAATGCAATTAGAATAAATTCGTTTTTTACTTGCAAAAACTTCGTACATATATTCAAAAAACACTTTTGCGAAATCGATTTTCTGGAAATGAAACCTGTATATACCTGCTTACACCGCATATGATTGTCATTTTAACTGGATAGCCAAATTTACGACTGTAAAGGACATTGCTCTGCGTCCATACATTGTTCGCCCCAATACCAACAGCAGTGAAAAAATGCTTTTCGTATAATTAGACACTAGTAAATACTGTACATCCACATTAATTACTACGAACAAGCTTCGAAATCGATCTATTTAACAAAATTATAGATATGTATCAGATTTTGAAGCTAGTTGAAGTAACACTTTATTTCGTTAGAGCAATACACATAGTCCATACCAAAAATTATAAAGCAAGTCAAAACACAACAAACTAACAAGCGACAGCGCGTGAGTAGTCAATTGACGTATGTTAACGTTGTAAATTGTCCAAGAAGTTATGAAAAACATAATTTATACAAATAAAAAAATGTCCATACTCGTACTTACATAAAATCAACTCAATTCCACTGAATCAAACAAAGGTAACAATAACCATTCGTTTATTTTACTTCATTTGATTTTGTTTCTGAAAGTACTTTTTAATATTTTTGATTTATTCCGTCGAATACATATATTTGTTATTGCACCCAGTTTCTGAAAGGCTGTTCAGTGATAAAATTAATAACAAGCTGTCAATCTAATGCTAACTATAAATTGAGTTGCTGAAAGCTAAATCAACTTATCACTGTGTTAGTTGACACAGCTGTCAAATTTATTTCAAAATTATTAAGGAAAGACTCATTTTGGGTTTCCAAAATACATATGAATAAAACAAAATGTATGATTTCAGCAATATGACCGTGTCTAAAAATATTTCTCACAAGAAATCAAATTAGAAGAGATAAGTAAATTTTGGCTAACCAACGTTTCGGAAACTCAAATTGATTTGACACTGCTGTTAAGATGACATGGATGTTAGTTGAACAATATTTTGATCAGCCTTTCAGAAACTGGGGGTTAGGTCGAATTTCACCAACATTTAACAGGCGGTTATAGTTAACAAACAACCGTTTTTGACACTTATTGTTTGAGTGAAATGTCAAAAACTTGTTTGTTAGTTAACTAACCACCTGTTTAAATATTGGTGAAATTGCACCTTAGTGTTATAAAATATGCATATAATTATGACGTAAATCAATTTTTTGTTGGTCATGGGGCGATTGTCGGCGTTATCCTTTGTCAAATAAAATCTTAATCCTTAGACAAGATGCACACATATTTATTGTTCAAAATATTGCACGCAAGCAATTAATAATTAAATTATTCAAGTAGATATTTTATTAGTGATATTATTCGTGGAGTAGCTAAAAAAAACTCGTGAGGTACTTCGTCAGTATGTAACAAACTACTAGCTTCATCAATTTCCAATACTGTTTCTATATTTGTAGTAAGTAGTTCATTTATCCTGCTTGTTTCTAAGAAGGCAACGATATGTCACTCGACAGGTGGCACTGAGGACATAACAGGATCGGTGAAGGTCGAAATGGAATTATCTGCGTCGAATTCGTAAATAAGCAATCAGGTCATTCAGTAACTTATCTACTTGAAGGCCGATTCTGCTTTTGCAATTAGCCCATAACCGTATATCATTCAGATCCCCGCAATTCACACTGTTATCCCCGCTAGTTCTCAGGTAAACCAAATTAACCGCTGCTTAAAATCAGCATCATTTTAATCAAATAAAATCAATAAAATAAAAATAATCTTTATTCAAATGTGACTAAATAAAAAGCTCCTTTGAATCGTCCAATTTGTTATAACTGCCGCAAGGACAGAAATTCTTTAAACATTATGAAAAGGCAAATCAGCAATACGTTGCGGAACTTTGTTGCATCTATGTAGAAAGCTATACATTTCCCCACTAAAGAGAGAGTTTTTGAAGCCTGAATATTGGAATTAATGTATCCGTTAAGTTGATCCTTAGATGAGCCTATGATCCTTATTGCAGTTCTGAAGAAATTGGAACTGATTGTGTCTGACGCCATTTTATATTCTCGTAACAATTCTACATCCTTATAAATTGTAATTTCTTACAACATTTTCGTGATATTAACAAGGTACGACACGTGGTTCCTGTGAGATTTGCAATATACTTGAATATAGCATATTTAAGATAAAACTAATCAAAAATAAATTAAAACAAGGCTGAAAGAAATGTCTTACTAAGAGTAGTCGGTGGCGCTGTAGACTCAGCACTCGCCTTCTAATAGGAAGGTCCCGGGTTCGATCCTGCCGTTTACCAATGTGATTTTCGTTTTTCGAATTTCATATCCGACGCTCCTGCGGTAAAGGAAAATATCGTGAGACAACCTGCATACATCCGCGAAGAAATTCAAAGGTGTATGTGGACTTGTGGGGTCGACAAATCCGGACTGGGCCAGCTTGGTTATCTAAGGCCAAAAACATCCTGACTTAGGATAGGATCGAACCCCTCGGTGGGGACGTAATTAATTGAACTGTAATGATAAAGATTTTATACTTAAATCCGCAGGATCGACGGAGTAAACCTGTGCGGCATAATAGGCAATCGATTTCTTTATCCTTAAATCTTAGTGGCCATATACCTAAAACAATATTTTTGTTCCAGGCATCCCTAGAAACATTCTTTGGCCTCGGTTTAATCGTGGGCCCTACTGTGGGGGGAGCCCTATACGGGTTGGGTGGTTACACCTTACCATTCGCAGTGCTGGGCTCTGCGCTGTTCTGTGCCGCTATCATGAGCTGCCTAGTGCTGCCCAAGACTCGCGACGACGAGGATGTCAAGCCATCAGGGCGTGAGTATCAACTATATGATTGATATGTTAAAATAGGTCAATAATTTAGATAGTACTGTCACAGTTTCATCTTTACGGAATCAAATCCATGTAGGTACTACATATTTTTCTTTTAGTTCGTTTTATGGTATTGTTTCCAGACATTTTTGTAAAAAAAAATCAAATATAATTCATAATTTACGCTTCAAGAAAATATAGGAAACCACACGTCACTGGCAAAAGCGAGTAGGTCCTACCTACGCCTTTGAAAAAAGAAATCCCTTCTCTATTTAGTAATTGAAAAATCTTCTTCCTTTCTTCGCATATAAAAAAATGCCTTAAACATACTTTATATTATTATATTTGCATTTTCTTTAAAAATAGTAGGTAAGCAATACAAGAAGATTCAGGAGTCAAAATTGTCTTTTTGTGTTGTTTTATTAATGTTTCAACTTTAAAGTTTTAAAATTCAAATTAAATTTAACAAAGATCTACATTTATTTATGTTACAGCGACAATGTTTACGCTTCTGAAAATTCCTGGCGTTTTCGTGGCGGCAATCAGTATCATAAGCACCAGCATGAGCATCGGCTTCCTGCAGGCGACACTGGAACCACATTTAAGACAAGTAAGAGGACCACATGCTGAATGCTTACATGTGTTACAGTTCACCCGCCGAAAGAATGCGTTTTTGACAGGTCCTGTCAGATTCTTATGGAGTAACGAGATACGCTAACTCTAGAAAGTGCGTTTTTCAATTTTTCAAATATCCAAAACGCAGTTCTCGAAAATGAATTCTAATTTCGAAGTCCCATGATACGATTCCCGTTAAAGGCAGAAATTTTTCTCTTTGTTTTAATGTTAATAAGACTTTGAATCTTACTGTCTAACTAGTTACTTAAGTTTGTCGCCATAACAAACAATGTCCACTGTCTGAGGAATCCAGGTAAAGTTTGTATCTATCTAGGACTTATCATCACTTACCATCAGAAACGCCAAAAGCTTCCTACCTACAGTACCTACTGATATTCAGTTATGTACGTAGGCAAAAATGTTGAGCGTGTGCCGAACGCTACAAAAAACTTGATTAAAAGGACAAGCAAAATCGCTGCACTACACTTATGTACAGTCGACCACACGTCAAGCTTTACATTTGCACTACGAAAGCCACCGATATTTCGAACGATATAACGACGGTCGCAGATTTCAACATGTATATTGCAGCTTAGCAGCTACAATGTGAAGTCTGGTGTGTGTACATTAATTGAATACGTTGGTAATTTTATTGTATAGGTAAGTATTAAAAGCATTGAATGATAAGTAATCGACAAACGTCATTGCTTGTAAAAATTCACAGGCGCAGATTTTCCTAAGGCTATGCACTGTACGCCTTTATTTTTCCTATAACGTGTCGTTAAAATAGGTTATATATCGATTAATACGGTGCATTTATTACGTATGATAGTCATCCATGTAAAAACGACACCGATCTCTTCGTTACCTACGTTCTATCACATATTGACAGTGCAAGACGACATTTAGACTTAAAAAAACAGGCGTTGCTGCAATTGCCTTATAGTCCCTTAAAGGCACTTTTACTTTTGTCAAACGCAATCGACAGAAATTATTTCCACCATCTCACCAGAAACTCATAAAGTCTCACTCTTTGTCTCTTCTTTTAAACTGGCAACATTGAAATAGTAGTATAGTTTTATATAAACATGATTTTGTATTGGTTTCATAATTATTAAACCTCGATACTCACTCAGACTTGTGTTCACGGCGCAATGGATGTCAAATTGAAGGCGATCGTGATAGATTTTTTCTTAGACAATAACCCACCTGCTTTGATTTGGATTCCTTAATGTGATACGTTAGCCTTTTACCCTTGGGCTCATATTAAAATTACTTTTTCATCCCCCCATCTCGGAAAGAGTATTTTTGCTATTCGATATCTGACCGCCAAAGCCGTTTTATCCGCTTGAGGTTAAAGTAAATTTGAATTTAGAACATCACGTGCACTAGGTATGTGATTTCAAAACATCATTAAACCTATTTACTTCCATCTCCATGGTGCCGAATTTATCATACAATTTTTTTTAAATTTGTTAAAAACTCAGACTCTGAACCTCCTTGGTGTACTTTTGTTTTTAATTTGCTTTGCGCGCGCTATTTTGTTTTAACGTCGTATTTTTGTAAATAAGAAGCTTTAAAACAAGTATAAAAAAACGTATTACTCTTATTTGTTATACATAATATAAATATTTTTCTGTAATACTTACCTATCATAATGTTGTAGTAAATATATACCTAAACTGAAATAAATGTATCTTGCATTTAGTCATTTCCTCGCTGAGGGGGGATGAAAAGTTACGTGTTGCACTCGAGTGCAAAGATTTTTCACCTTGTGTTCTTTTGATTCCCTCGCTAACGCTCAGGATTCTAATTTTGAAAATGAATCCTTCGCTTGCTCGGTCATCAAAGATGAGCTCGCGGTTAAAAAGCAACTTTGCACTCATGTATAACAAATAACTATTAAACCCTTCCCTTTACCAGTTTCAGCTATCGCCGGCGGTGCTAGGGTTAATGTTCGTGATCAACGGCGGCGTGTACGCGGCGTCGGCGCCGGCGTGGGGCTGGCTGTGCGACCACCCGCGCATGCGGCCCAAGTACGTCACCGTGCTGGGCTGCGTGTTCGTCGCGGCCGGCTTCCTGCTCGTGGGACCGGCGCCCTTCTTCAACCTGCCTACGTGAGTCTTCTTCTTTTTATTTACCTAATGAGTGGCAATCGGTCTACCAATCCGCACTGGGCCAGCGTGGTTGACTAAGGCCTAAACACCCTAACATAGGGTAGGCTCGAGCCCCTCGGTGGGGACGTATATGAGCTGTGGTGATGATGATGACGATGAATCGGTCGTAGAGAACAACAACCATTACTGCCAGGGTCAATTCGGTGTATTAATATTATTAGTGTCTTGAATATTAAGATAAGATTGTTTTACTGTCGTCAAGTCATTCGGTCAAGTCCGTCAAGTCAAGTCGCCATTTTGTCAGTCCTACGTGAGCCAAATCTTCTGAGAGTCAAATATACTGTTTTAAATCATTCTCCCATTTTCAGGAAGGCAGAGGGATCTTAACTCACATAAACCTTACACAAAGAAGTAGTACGAGTATTATCACTGTATTAGGTTGTTGTTTATATTGGTACCGCCTCTGTTATTGGGATGACTTTGTTTTGTTTTATAGGTCCTACGAGTGTTCTATGTTGTTTTCCTACGTATATGTGTGGCCACCCACAGGCCACCAATCTTCTGTTAGAGTTCTGTTTTAGTATAATAGTACTAACCTTGTGCTATATGTGGAGGTCAGAAAGAAGCTCATAGTCACTTGCAACGAAAGGATTTTACCGAAATAGAGAGATATTGTTGAAAGTGTCTATGGGCTAAGATTTTACCAAAGGGAGTCTCTGCACCAGAGTCATCTGCATGGGTACCTCTATATTTTTCTTTCACCAAGCAGCGGTGCATGCATTGCTGTTTTCCGGTTTGAAGGGCGAGATAGGCGATGAAATTACTGGGTACTGTGACTTGACATATTATGTCACAAGTTGGCAACATACATTGGTGTCTTTTAAGGGGTTTACTTACTACATGTAGGTACGGCCGCCATAAAATTTGCAAGGTTTACTCACATATGCAACTTACGTAATTAACTTCGGAGAAATTTGTAAATGTAAACACTGTTTATAAGTTGCTTGCGGTAATTTCTTACTACTTTTAAATACGTGCCGTAAGTTTCTTACATGAGTTTTACGGCAGCAACTTACAAGTGTAAAAGCGACTATAGCCATAAGTGGGCAGTCTGTTTGCCAACTTGTATAAAAAGAAAATGTTATTTCAGGATCATGTGGGTGACAATGCTAGGATTGGTCTTCCACGGCCTCGGAATGGGCAGTCAGCTTGTGGCATCGTTCTCTGACGCACTCAGCACTGCCATGTAAGTAGATAGTGAGGCTTATATTTTTTCCATAGCATTCGTATTAACTCGTGTCAAAAAATTATTCTGCAGTACAGTACCGGAGGGAGACTCTGTGCTAGGGTCTTCTACTTGGATACCTCCGTCTTACCTATTTCTGCCAGAAAGCAGCAGTGCTTACATTGCTATGTTCCGGTTTGAAGGGTAAGATATGCCAGTGAAATTACTAGGTGCCGTGGCTTTACATCTGATATCACAAATTGGCAACGTACATTGTGGTTATCGTGGGGGTTGCAGTTTTGCTGCGAATCTCATAGGAGCCACATGTATTATAGGTGACTGTTGCCACTTACCATCAGGTGGGCAGTTTGCTTGTTTGCCAACTTAATTGCAATAAAAAATCATTATTTAAGATTTGCTAAGCCACAGATTCTTGCTAAAGAAGACCAGGGGCTCTATTTTTGAATCATTCGTCCGGCATCCAACGCTCTTTAAGAGTCATCTGTGCTCGATTCCTATTGATTTTCGTTTCTCTTGCGAATTGCGATGTAAATCAACAGAACATTACGACGAAGATCAATATTGTTTTCATTTTTGTCGAAAACAAAACGAAAATAAGTAGAAATTGAACACTGACGAGCACTCGATGCCGAAAGAATGATTCAAAAATAGGACCTCAGGGGCCTTACCATGATCGCTTATAGCAAGGCTAAAACAATACTGAAACAGAGATCCTACCACTCTTGCTGCGTATAGTGCCATCCCGCTCTCAGTGCGGTTTTAATATTGTTTGAGTGATCATGGTTAGAGGGCCGATCAGTTATATGCAGCTAGGGTTTTAAATTCACAAATAAACAAAAACGAAATTTTTTATTAACTTGAATTTTTACAAAATAAAGTAACCGCGCGCCTTGTGCCACTAAAATTTGAGTCGAAATTATGGAAGACCTGGTCTTTTGGGAGGGGCATGGGAGCCATTGATCCGCCAATGGTTATATGATACTATTACGCGAGCAGTTTTAGTACTGTTCTCGTTTTGAGGAGCATCTTTTATTCAATTTTATACGTTTCTTACTCAGTTTACTCATTTTCGTCTCAATCTTATTTGATGCGCGGACCATAAGATTCTGCATCATGTACAATTCCACAAATCAACCGTTTCAACCTTCCCCTGTAATTCATTATACAGCATGTTATTGAAATTATGAATTAAAATAATGGCACGTAAAATATTAATTATTATTACTACACACGAGTACGTGTTATCTAAGTGCAAGTGAAAAGCAACGCACGATAATTGGGATGATGACTGAATTCTAATTTTTACGTCTCGTCATAAAATATTAAAATACCGTAGAAAAAGATGCAATCATGTGAAATTAGAATTAAAATCGGCTTAGAAATACGTGAGATACAAGCATTTTAAACTGTTCATTTGGAAGCGATTAGACAGAGAGATCCGACAACAACCGTGACGTCATTAAAGTACGGGCATATAAACTTCATGTAAATTGCCCTTTTTGGCTAGAAAGAGACGGAGATTTTTTTTAATACCTTATATCTTGGTTGTTTTTATAGTTATTCGAAAACCGATTTTTTCTTTCTGTTTATTATATGAATGAGCTTCTATTAAAGCAAAAAAAAAATTGAGTCATCTAGCCTATTCTGTTTCAGCAATATTTTGATTTCTTGTTAAAAATCGATATATTCAAAAGTCGACCTAAGGCAGCGGCGTAAACGGATGTGTATATAAAAATTGTGTTATTAATATGATTTATATATACGAGTACATAATAATTACTTTATACAATAGTGCGTCCGAAAGAACATGGCACATATTAATATTTTTGGTAGGTTTTTTAAGCACCTAATTTTATTGTTACTCAGATTAGTTTTTTAATTCACTTTATGAAATCCTTAGGTACATATTATAAAACAAAGTCCCCCGCCGCGTCTGTCTGTCTGTTCGCAATAAACTCAAAAACTACTGCACCGATTTTCAAGCGGTTTTCACCACTCGATAGCGTGATTCTCGAGGAAGGTTTTAGTATATAATTTGTTAAGTTTCTGTATTTATTTCTGTGTACATTAACGATATTTGTTAAAGGTGTCGGGAAAAAATAAATTAAGGCGAAACGTAGTTCGCGGGCACAGCTAGTATACATATCTCTTGAATGAATAAATTTAACCTAACTTTATAGGTACAGTAAGCTACCATTCGAGCTTTACATTTACACTACGAAAACCAATACTATTACGTACGTACGAGCGATTAAGAACGGTCTAAAGGTCAAACAGTAGGTATAGCTTAGATTAGAAGTCAAAATTAGTCGTAATAATTAATAATTTAAAATACATCAAAACGAGAAGATTACATGAAAAGAGCACGGACCACGAGTCTGTGGAGTGTTAATTTAGTAAATAAAAAAAACACTATAGCTTGACAAGGAGCTTACTATGCATATATACAAACAATTGTTTGCTTTTTCTTTTTAATTTCATAAACAACTTGGATTAAAAGTAAGCATACTGTATCTGCCATAACCGCATCACAATTTGCCGGCAGCATCGGGGACTAATGGATGCGCAGAAATGTCTAATCGAATTATAATGTCTATGGAGACCTGCATTTTTTGCAATCCCCATTCATTACCATACCTTTCGACGCTTACACTCAAAGGTCAGTGTTCTCCAGGCGATCGGGACCACATAACATAATTCTTATCACATCATTTCATTTTAATTTCAAAAAAGAGTTTATTCTCCGAAGTCCGCACTTTGTCCTTCGATGAATATCACAAATGGACTGAAGGTGTGCTTTTGCTGAAACACTCCCCATATAGTACACCGTGTACCTATAGGGCCTATCATCATTCATTCGAGTTCCTAGAGACTATCTATATTTTATTTATATTTTTCAGCTCAAACGGTCTCCCGAACTCGATAGAAACGTACGGGTTGGTGTCAGGCATGTGGACGTCGACATTCGCACTGGGAGCCTTCATAGGGCCCACGGTGTCCGGCCTTCTCTACGACTCCATCGGTTTTCAAAACTCCACGCTTTTCATCTGTGTGCTGCATATATTTGTGGTAAGTTTTCTACCTCTCTAAACTTTTCCACCTGCATGTACCACAAAGCCTTGATGTTTTTACCCACACAGGTGCCAAACAAGAGTAATCCTCTGGTTACGGTAAGTGTGAGTTGAGAAAATACAGACACTTGTGATCAGCTGCATAAGCCTATCCATATTGTTTCAACTTCCTCTAAATAGCTCATTATATGCCGGAAGACTACACAAGGAACCAGTGATCTGGTAGAGGTCAACGTTACTCGCTGGATGCCGGCTGTCTCTTGGCTGAAACGACAATAATAGAGCTCATATGTGGAGCTCAATGTCACCATATTTCTTAACGTCTATAAACGCCTTACGCCTTTATGAAATTTTGCAGATGCTCCTAGTCCTTGTGTTCCTGTGGACGTGGGAGAGCAGTAAGATGGACGTGTCCGTTTCGGCCGGCGACCTGTTGCAGCTGGACGGCACTCTCGATGAAAGCGTGCTTACGGGTGACAACTACCCGCCGCCGCCTAGGACTAAAAGGCAAGCGTATAATTCGAATGTGTATCAATTATATAGGTCATTTAAACATTTGAAGTTGTATAAAAAAATGCTTTTCGGTTGAGCAGAGACGGAGAAACTTCGGAGTCCAGCAGTGAGACTGGTTAAAATGATGAAAACGATTAAATGGACATTAAATAAAGATTGAATCGCCATTGTAGTGCACGAGAGCACTCAGTATTGATCTGGAAGTCCGGGGTTCGATTACCCATAGGGGCAGAAGCTTTTCTGCATGGTTTGGTTGGTGGTGAGGCGCCTGAGCCTGACTGGCTACCACCGTCTTACCTAATGTTGTTGCCATGATAGAATGCTAATAGTATTGGTGTGTTCCGACAATTAAAGGTAAGATAGCCAGTTGCTCAGTTGTCGAGGAGTCCAGGTGAAGCTCGCTTCCATCCAGTATGCATGAAACGGAATAGTTCGACCTGTCAGGGGAACCTTCTTACTTGAATCTATCTATATATATAAAAGGAGAAGTTTCCATCTATAGACGCACGCACAGCCGTAACCGCTAATGGTAGAAACGTGAAATTTGGACAGTTGTTTTAATTCAAAATGCGGACGCACACTAAGAAGGGATTTAAAAAAAATGTAATCCTGTAGGGATGAAATAGGGGTTGCAAGTTTATGGATTTTTTTTAAATGGCAAAGATTTTGATAAAACTTGAGATTCATGCTCTTAACCTTTAAGTATGGACGTCATTTTTTCATAACACTATCCTGGACGTGTAGTCTCACAGGCTCCTATATTAACTAGTGTTTTTTTTAACAAAATTATTTTAAATAGCTTGAATACTATATTTAACTTAAAGTATGGTTTAGTTATAGTAAAAATACGTGAATATATAAGCCACTTTTTTATAATAATTCTAGAAACATTCAAAATTAAAATATAATGGCACATTTTGGGTAATTTTAAGTACAAATACGTTTTCAGCCGTAAAATCAACTAGAAATTATAAAAAATAAATATTTACCATACTCCCTTTTATTTTTTTACTATTCCAACATAAATAAGTCAAAGTTTACAAGAAAATCTAAAAAGAGAACAAAGTTGCTTACAAATATTTTTATAACACAACTATGGACGTGTAGCCTGACAGGCTCCAAAAGATTTTTAGATAAGTATTACTCACGTATTTTTCATTGAATGACGTAATTTCCTCCTTCGCTGGTCGTTTTGATACTAAAACTGAAGCTACTGAGCTACTTAAGTGTGGGGAGCGGGGGGAAGTACACAAAACTTAGAAACTAACATTCACCCGGAGCCTGTGAGGCTACACGTCCATACTTAAAGGTTAAAAACATTTCATTAAACACGTGTTTCATGGTTTATTAGAATTCACCCCTTTAGAAATTGAAAACAATAAAAACGCGGGCGAAGCCGCGAGCGGAAAGCTATAGACTATAAAATTAACAATTTCGTGTCGTCTTAGTCTCTTGTATACGCCGACTTGCCGATCTTAGTAGGGGATTTTCGGTGCCTTCCACCACTAACACCACGCTGGCTGCTTATCGTATGAAATCGGAATTTTGGTGAACAAATTTTCCTCATCAACCACCGACTAGAGCCACACTGGCTGATTTTAGTATGAAACCGGAATTTTGATGGACGTCTTTTCCCTCATCAGCCACCGATGCGGCATCAGCATGGAGCAGTCCCGCCCGCCCGGCATGAACAGCCTGATCGCGTGCTCCAGCTATAAGAACCGGCGCAGCCCGTGGTGCCGCCGCACGCCGCGCTGCCGCCACTACGGCAGCCTCGACCACCGCTTCCGCGCCGCCTGCGTCACCTAACCTGCCCACTGCAATGAAAAACAATTATTTTAACATAATAAAATCATGTATTACGTTTTACTGCGGTCTTTTATTGCAATCTTGTGTCAAGAATGAGTACGAAAACGTTGAATGATTGTCATCATCATCCCATCGATGACTGTTGAGAGTCTACTGATTTGTACAGGCATTATAATGTATTACCTCTTCCAAATACCTCTTTAATATGAAAGTTCGAGAACATTTTTAAAATTGCATAGTTAATGTTATTTTCTTGCATTGTAAATATACGAAATCTGTACTAATATTATAAAGAGGAAAGATTTGATTGTTTGTTTGTTTGTATTGAATAGGCTTCGAAACTACTGAATCGATTTTGATGAAAGTTGGTATAGGGATAGTTCGAGACCAGGGGAAGGGCATAGGGTAATTTTCCTACGGGAAAAAAATCCCACGGGAAAACAAAAATAACGCGGGCGAAGTTGCGAGTGGAAAGCTAGTAGGGTTATAAAATATGGGTATAAATGAAATATATTTGTTAGTACTTGTCGAGTCCCCAGCATAGGGGACTGAAGTGGAATAGTGAATGCTGTAGTGAAAAGAATCTAATCAATCATCATGAGTATATTTGTATTTCATATAAGTACGAGTATAATATGTATATGTGTGTATTACTTATGGTATTATTTATTTATCTGGTTAATACATAATACCGCCACCTATTTCTTTGCTTGGCCCATTGGTTGACTGGTAGAGCACAGTGCTGTTTGTCGCTGTGTCGCTAAATACTCAAATTGTTTATTGCATTAAAACTTGAATGAAGAAATAGGCCTCCCCTAGGAAGGGTTTAAGGAAAATAATTTATTGTCAAACCATTTAGGTATAAATAACGAAAGCGATGTGTTATGCTCAGCTATAAACCCAATTGGAGGAGGGGTCACATACTTTTTATACAAGAGTGCCGATAAGAATGATGTTTTAGCGTTCATTATGACAAGAGTCATTTGCTGTTGGCCGAACATTAAAAAATATTACACCACTAACGCAACTGGATTTCAACGCGGAAACACAAATAAATGCACTAAGTAATCCACGTATTGACTGATTTGCATTTTCAATTGCTTGCTCCACGTCAGTTACGTCACGAGTCTTGTAACCGAATGATTTGCGCAACTGATCTCGAATAAATCACTCGCACTGCAAAATCAATAGTTACCAAATTCATTTCAAAAGAATAAGCCCGATGTTTTTTAAAAAATTATGATGCACAAATAAGTATTAGATTTACAACATTTTATTGTAAATAGTATCTCTGAGATTATCGTGTAAAATAAGTATTTTATTTTTTGGGATAAAGGTGTACCTAAAATATATACTGTCTTAATTAGCTTAATTGTTAGCTTATTTTATTTCAAATCATGAATAATAAATAAATTCATTCATTCAGAGACAATCATTTCGGATGACTAATATAATATTTTATTCGTTATTTCGATATTAATATTATTTTTAAAAACGTCGCCCCACACTAGGATTTTCTCGTGTGTCGTGGGTGCAGTTACAAACATAGAATATCACATGCACATACGCCGAGACCGGAACAAATTTCTGTAGGCCATACAAAATATTTGTCCCGTACGGGAATCGACCCGCGACCCGTTGCACAGTAGGCGATCACTCAGCATCTGCGCTAAGTCGCTAACCGTGTCGTCTATTATTATATTCAATTAATGAAAAAACATAAAACATGATATAATTTGCAAGAACTTACAGTATCGCTCGTTGAAATTCCTTGCCTTAATGTAAGTTATAATCACTTCTTTTTTTAAAGTTGTTGTAAGAACATATTTCCACTTTATTTGACTTCAATCACGATGAAAACACAATCGGATAAAAAAGTGAGCAGTCGCAAAAACGATCATCCTAGCCATCCGTATCCAAGTCATAATACTGTTTATAACAGAAATTTAAGTTGCTTTATATATAATACATTGAAAAATAAAACCGACTTCAAAAACACCAAAAAGTTATAAATAATATGACAATACCTACATACAACATCACATTGTATCGAACATTATATTGAAGTTGGGTCCAGTAATTAAATTAATTGTTGTTATACGAGTATTTTTAAGACTTTCCAGGTATTCATTGCTTGGCAGTCTTGGCACCGACTTCAATATTAAAACGGTGATGCTATATGTATAGTCCTATAGTATTTAATTTGGTGTTTTCGAAGTCGGTTTTATTTTTCGTGATTTTTTTACAATATTTTTAGTAAATTTAATACATGATTATTAGAATTTAAGCCAAGGTAAACACCCAAATAACTTAAAATAAAACGTCTTTCGCTCTAAAAAGTATTGAAAGAATTATTCCCAAGCTCCTTGTCTACTAGAAACCTTCCATCATCAGCTCAGTAACATAATATGATGACTACCAGATGAAAATACTTGAATATCTTCAGAAAAACATGAAACACGTTGAAAGTGCCTAATAAATTTAATGGTTTCTCTCGATTTCCCTGGGATCTTATCATCTGATCATGGGACCACCTGAGGTATACACGGTAATTTTTTTATCACCCTGGAAAATTTAAGGGACGCTTCACGACATGGTATTAGAATGATTTAAATATTAATAAAAATATAACTCACTTAATTTTATATTAATTTTCAAAATAATCCAAAAAATGCTGCACTAGTTGAGAGCAGCATTTTTTGAGATTTTTTAATTTTTTTAATTTTTTATTTCATTTTTTAAAATTTTTATATAATAATGGAAGTGTCCTGAAGCGTCCCTAACATTTTTCAGGGTGATGAAAAAATAACCGTGTATATTCTTTCGATTACAAAAAGAATTTTGGAAATCAGCCCACAAATAGCATAGTAATCGGTGAACATACATAAAAAAATAAATACAGTCGAACATAGAGCCTACTCCTTTTTCGAAGTCGGTTAAAAAACGAAAAGACACTCACGTACTTAACATTACTCACGAAATATCAAAAACAATTTGAACTAAACATAAAAGGACATTGCTCTGCGTCCATTGTTCGCCCCAACACCAACAGCAGTAAAAAAATGCTTTTCGTATAATTAAACACTAGTAAATACGGTACGTGCACATCAATTAAAAAAAAGAAAGATCACCTGTTGTATGTTATAACCCTATTTAAGGCAAATAAAGATATTTGTATTTTGTTATTATAGCCACGTAGTATCTATAGTATATAGTATCACAACAAGAAATCTCGAAATTCTAAAGCAAATTAAAAACACAACAAACTAACAAGTGACAGCGCGTGAGTAGTCAATTGACGTTAATACACGTCGTAAATTGTCAAAGAAGTTATGAAAAACTTCATCACCATCATCATCACAGCTCATATACGTCTCCACCGTGGGGCAGGAACCTACCCTAACTAGTTAGGGCGATTAGGCCTTAGTCAAACCACGCTGGCCCAGTGCGGATTGGTTGACTTCACATACATCTTTGAATTACTTCGCAGGTGTATGCAGGTTTCCTCACGATGTTTTCCTTCACCGTAGGAGCGTCAGATAAATGTACATATGAAATTCGTAAAACGAAAAATACATTGGTACATGGCAGGATCGATCGCGGGCCTCCCGATTCTACTCGGAGCACAGTCTAGTGCTGAGGCCACAACGCCACCGACGCTCCAAAAACATAATTTATACAGATAAAAAAATGACCATCCCCCCTAGCACGTCCACCAAAACACGATATGATAAAGCGGTTTATCGCGGTGAAATGTCAAAATACAATAGGGTTTCGTCGTATTTTGACAGTTCACCGCGATAAATCGCTTTATCATATCGTGTTTTGGTGGACGTGCTACGGGGGCATAACTAGTACATAAAATCGACTCAATTCCATTCAATCAAGCAAAGGTAACAATAACCATTCGTTTATTTTACTTCATTTGGATTTGTTTCTGAGAGTACCTTTAAATATTTTTGATTTGTCCGTCGAATACATATTATCAAAGACATTATAAGAGATAGACCGACAATACGCGCGGCCTCTAAGAAACCCCCTTCAACCACAACAGCGGTCAGGCGGCCGCTACTCATACTGTATTTGTACTGCATTCGACTGTCGAGCGCGCGTCAAGTTATAAAAATACTTAAACATGCCCAAATAACTTCGTTTTGTAGTGTAAAAAACGAACAGTAATAAAAACTAAATCACATTGTAACATTATTTATTACCGATGAGTCTTAATTATGCTTATTTTTTTTTTATTTATTTATTTATTACAATAACATGTTTAAACTTATGGTGGTTAACACAGGTGCAAACATAAACTTTTGCAAGTTTTACCGTGCACCAGAGTCGTCAATTGGGAAAAATTTTACATTAATGGGAAAAAAAAATATAGTATTACTAGAAATTATGGTTGATACGCCATACTACTCTTAACTTATGAACATTAATTTTTTTTTATACAGCTATTATATGAATATAAACCCATAAATACAGATACATCATACCTTTTATCTATACATCCATATATTATTACAGCCACTCCACAGAGCCGTGACATCCACTCTGTGTCATAAAAACTCAAACAATATGGAACTATTTATTACAAATGAATGCTAATAACGAAAACTATTCTACTATATTACTGTAACATTAAGTAAATTATTATTGTAATTAAAATTTATTTAGCTATTATCATATCAAAATTGGTTGAAGGGGACTTCATACATTTCGTTTGCATTGTTGGTCTACTCTTATAATGTCTTTGCATATTATATTTGTAATGAGTGTTATAAAATATGAATATAATTATGATGCAAATCAAATCTTTCTTGTACATGGGGAAGGTAGTTTATGAGAAGAACATGTCAGCTAAGAATAAGAACGGATTTTAACGAGACATTTTTAAAAAGCTTTTGCTTTATAATTAGAATTGTTTTAGTACGGGAAAATAAATAATTCCCACGGGAAAATCTAAAATAATGCGGGCGCAGATGCGGTTCGATGGCTAGTTAGAATAAAACTCATTTATATAATTTATCAACAAATAAAATATTCGCGAATAAATTATGTAGAAAACAATTAATTCGGATAATATCCAAGTGAAGCTTAGATAAGATGGTATGAGCAAAATGGTCAAAAAGCTGCTTCACCGAAAACATAAAAAATATAAAGGGTAGACGTTCAACAGCTTTTCTATCGAACATTATAATAAGCTCTCCGTTCACATTATCTTACGGCTTTTCTACTAGACCTATGAACTTTACCGATCACGCGAAGAATGCGACCTTTCTGAGACGAGTTCTGAGGATGCCTTTGTTTTGTCCTACATAAAGTAACACAATAACTAGGCTACAGTTTTTAGAATTAACATTGACGTATATAACCCGTCAATGAGAATTGAACATTAAAATTGTTAATATGTTTAGATATTATACAGTCCTAAAAAGGGTACTTTGTTTTTCATTTTCATTTCTTTATATCAAAATTAAATAATCAAATTATTAGCTTCAGTTTAGGTGTCACTTAGCATTTGGCAACTTGTGGTAAAATCACAAATTCTTGTGTAAAAATAAGTTTGCATTATGAATACATATCTCAGAATAACATACATGGAGATGCTATTACTGGGTTTGAATTTCAGGTTACTACAAACACATATGTAGAGAACTGAACAAAACATTGCCAATTTCCATTCCTAAAAATTTAATAGAATTGAAAACGAAATTGGAGGGACTTTAACAATTTTCCGGGTGACATTTTCAATTTTCATTCTTCATATAAACTTTTTGTTGAAGCCCACCAAATATTTGTGGGCGAAAAAATGGAAAATTTGAATCAATCTCTAAATTACAAATTCTCCACTACAGCGCTTAGCAAATCATTAACCAATTCATTCTTATTTATACAGATTAAAAATACATTCATACAAAATACTAATAGAAACGTTTCTAGTACTCATACCTTAAATGGTCCCATAGAGTCTTTTGATCCCTACATGAAATAGGATCGATAGGCATAAAATTTTTTTTTTGCTATCTCAGCATTTTTTTTGTTGACTGTAACTTTTTTCCAAAATCTGTGAATGCAGATCACAATATCTTAAAAAGTTAGGGATGGCTGCCTAACAATGTTTTCTTGTAACTATAACGGTTTATGTACCTGCCCTTTAAATCCCATCTCAAAAATCCATCCTGTATAATGGGTATTGCGGTGTGCGTGTGTGCTTAATTAAACACGTATAATCCTACTTCTATTTTGTGCAATGCCACACGGAGTTAGATGGAGTCGTTTGAAAACTGTCAAAGGCCAGGCTGAACTTTCTGATGAAAAGTATTTAACAAATTACAAAAAATAAAAACTGATTTCCAAAACACTTAAAATTAAAAAAAATATAAGAATAGGCACAGACAACATCACACTTCTATATTGAAGTCGGTGCTAAATATTAAGAATTTCTAGGAAATCATAGTTTGGCACCGACTTCAATATAAAATGTGAAGTTGTCTGTATTCTTATATTATTTTTATTTATATTTTTCTTTTCTTTTCTTTTTTTTATATTTTTAAAAACGTCGCCCCACACTTTTTTGTGTTTGACAAAAACACATTTTATGTGTTTTTGTCGTCGGTTTTTATTTTTGTGCTCTTTTTTATCTTTTTGTGAATTAAATACCAGCTCACCGAAGTAACTTGAAAGAACACGACTAAAGGCTTCTGCATACGTAACGTGCTTAGAACGTGGACGGAGCGAGGACGGGACGGAGACGGGACGTGGTTTAGAAAACCCTGACGTTGAGTTTAATGCATACGCAACGTCACAGGGACTCATAACTAACGTGCTAGTGTTGTGAATAGGAAAGATGAACTTTTCATTTGAAGAATTGGCTATAATTGCTATTGCTTTAGATGGCGAAAAAGCTATGGTTGCCAAGAGGAAAAGAAGATTTTCTGTACATCTTACATGGCAAACAAAGAACAAGAAGAATTTCACAAATTTTTGAGCATAATTATGTTATCGAATCATAATCATTATTTTTTTCGCTTAACAATATAACATAGGTTTCTATCAAAATTTAAGTATTTTTTGTGTTCCAAATAGAAATTAATTTAATTACTAGGGAAATAATGAAATTCAGTATAATATTATATCCCTGTTTTTTAGAGTCTTGAAATGATTAGGTACTTCACATTGAGTTTACATGACCTAGAATTAATCTTGAGTAGGTGGTGCGAAAATATTACAAATAAAGTTATGAATGCAGTAAAAAAATTAAATGAAAGTTATCGTTTTCAGTGAGAGAAAATTCGACTGCAATTTTACGCCACAGAAATTTTTTATGCTTCGTATCTAAATACTTTGCGTCTGCAAAATGATACAAAGCTGGATATAAACGTTTACACTCGATTAGCTTTTCGTCGTCCATTTTCGATTCTTGTGGCATCACTATATTGGTTTCGGAAGCGAGTAGAGTGAGTGTGCATACGCAGCGAAATCACGGACGGGACGGGGCACGTGCGGGGCGGGACGTGCTAAACATCGTCGCCGACGATATTTTTCCTATCACGTGGGCGCCACGTTCCCGTCCCGTCCGTGTGCTCGTGACGTATACACTATCGGATACATTTTCTATAAAACGATATTTCCAAAATGTCCCGTCCCGTTCCGTCCGAGTAAAAACACGTTACGTATGCAGAGGCCTTAAGGGTTAATACGTGCCTATTGTATTTAAAAAAACTCGTTAACTCCTAAAAGTTAAGCATCCTTCTATGAGCTCGATTTATGACTACCAGACGCAAATACCTGAATAGCTTTAAAGAAAACACGAAATACATACGTAAGTGGACGCCATGCTTATGAAATTTAAGGGTTTATTTTTAGCCGACTTCAAAAAAGGAGGAGGTTCTCAATTCGATGCGTATGTTTCTTTTTTGTGTGTATGTTACGCGATTACGCCGTCAATTGTGGACCGATTTTCAAAATTCTTTTTGTATTCAATAGAGTATACTCCTGGGGTAGTTCCAAAGTCACCAAAGTCAGAGTTTGATGATGGTGTCTCATAAAAACCGAGGAAAAACGTGTCCAACGTGTTTTGTGTGTATGTTACGCGATTACTCCGCCAATTGTGGACCGATTTTCAAAATTCTTTTTGTATTCGATAGAGTATACTCCTGGGGTGGTTGTAATAGTTTTTTCCTGAAGTGGCCCCATTGTCACCAAAGTCAGGATCTAATAATGGAAACCCATGAAAATCGAGGGAAACTCTTAAATCTTATAGGTACCTAAAAAATTTAAGAGTTTCCCTCGATTTTCATGGGTTCCCATCATTAGTACGTGAACGTATTTCATGTTTTTTCCGAAGTTATTCTGGGATCCCATCACTAGGTTCCGACTTGGTGATAATGGGGCCACTTCAGGAAAAATCGGAGTTATCACGTAACAAACATAAAAAAAACATACAGTCGAGTTGAGAACTTCATCCTTTTATGAAGTCGGTTAAATAAAACATGCAGTCTACTAAGCAACTCGTAGTTCGATGTCAGTTAAAAACGAACACATATTTTTCGCAATTGTAAGTTATGTATTCATCGAGGAAAGCATAATGCACTGATTATATTTTTCCGTTTTTCCTGTTTACTCTGTAAATGTTTTCAGCAAATCTTCAATGATGGTGGGAAATGGCTGTGTATCGAAAACGTGTCTTCACATGACACAAGGTATGAATATTTTGTTTCACGCCAACTACAAGAGACATCGTTAATAGGTATCTGCTAATTCTCAGACAAAGGTCAAAGAATTGTAAAAATGTCATTGCTCTGTGACTAAGACGATTCCCCAAAAGATTACTTTGTTTTGCGACGTTTTTGTGTGTTTTGTTTTCTACTTTGAATTAATTAATCAAGATTCTTGTTAACTTAAGCAATATTAACAACAAGCTTACTTACCCATACGACTCTATCTAGAGCATATAGGTAATTGAAAAATTTATGATGCGTTTCTATTAGTATTTTGTATGAATGTATTTTTAATCTGTATAAATAAAAATGAATTGGTTAATGACTTGCTAAGCGCTGTAGTGGAGAATTTGTAATTTAGAGATTGATTCAAATTTTCCATTTTTTCGCCCACAAATATTTGGTGGGCTTCAACAAAAAGTTTATATGAAGAATGAAAATTGAAAATGTCACACGGAAAATTGTTAAAGTCCCTCCAATTTCGTTTTCAATTCTATTAAATTTTTAGGAATGGAAATTGTCAATGTTTTGTTCAGTTCTCTACATATGTGTTTGTAGTAACCTGAAATTCAAACCCAGTAATAGCATCTCCATGTATGTTATTCTGAGATATGTATTCATAATGCAAACTTATTTTTACACAAGAATTAGTGATTTTACCACAAGTTGCCAAATGCTAAGTGACATCTAAACTGAAGCTATTAATTTGATTATTTTATTTTGATATAAAGAAATGAAAATGAAAAACAAAGTACCCTTTTTAGGTTATGTAAAGTGAAAAGCACTTGTGTTTAATATATAACGGATCTAAATGCAAGGTAATATGACCCACTTTACGAGCAAGTGTGTTGAAAAATATAGTGTCTATGACTCCATGATTAATTATTTAGGTTTGCAAGGAATTAGGTGAAAGTCTTGGAATTTAAGTTCAAGCCAAGAGTGAAGAACAATAAAAACTCTGTCCATTTATTTTTTTGACAGCTGCCTTAGAATAAACTTATGCATGCGTTAGTGAAATTTATCTTTAAAACGCGTGTAAGAAAGTCAATATCATGTTTTAATCAGGAGTTACGATCAATTAATATACTTGGAAAATCACATAATATACCTACTTACTTATTTAACAAACTAGCTAGGTAAATGAAATGTCTCATAACTCCCCATAAAAATTATAATATTATTAAAATTGATTTAACCGGAAAGAAAGTGTCAACCTTAAAAACTTGTCATATCCGTGGATTTAATAATGTCATAATATCAATCAAAATTTATGAAAATTCAATTTTAGAAAAGTTTTAGGTTGGAACTTTTGATAGGTAGTTTAAATAAAATTAAATATTAGAATTTTTATGGGGAGATGAGACATGTTGTATATTTAATACGTTATATTATTTATATGTATAAATATTTTAATGATTTAATATTTATTTATTTCATACATAATAAAAAAAACTAATAAACGAATAATTAATATTTAAACTAACATTATTTCGATGAAATACTCGTAAATCGATTGAACGTTCTTCTTAAATAATATCGATTATTATTTCAAGTCGAATCGGTAAACGTGTGAGATTAGGTACACTAATTTCGAATTATCTCAAACTGTCAAAATAAAAATAAACGAGTGGACAGAGTCTCAGAACAATCACTACAGCATAGAAGGAAGATTAAAACAAGAATTAATCTTGGTAATTATTTGTTAGTTCCATAAGCTTCAAACAGATGGCGGTGTGAGTTAATTTATCGACACAACACTTGGTTATCTAGGTTGGGTGGCGTTGTGTTTCAATTTCTTTATACTTCAATCTATTCCTCCTAGGATGTTAGTATAACATTGATCTGACATTTATTTGATTTTAAACAAAAAAAATACACACTAAGCCACAGCAACGCCTTGCCTGGTCAATGTAATATAAATTTTCGAAACATTCTTACTTCAAAACGACATAAGTGCATGTCAATTATGACATTAGTACTAAGAAGTTAAGTTTTTGATGGATATGTTAACGGAAATGTATGTAATCAGGAATTGTATACAATTCCTAGGAAATGTATGTAATTCCTAAAATCACCTTGTAATAACCTAATCTAACCTACAGTTTAAGCCAATGAATTTCTTTTTCAAGCAGCTTGATGCTCCGCTCTGTATGATCACAATATCTTACCTACAGTTTAATCCTATAACTCCTCTTTATTTTTCCTTGCGGGGGGCTCCCGCCCTTGACCCCCCCGAGAAGGAGGGCTGCGCCTCCCTGCACCCCTTGCTCGAAGCTGCTAGGAAATGTATACATTTCCCAGGATATGTATGTATTAAATAATTTTTAAAACAATATTTTATACATTTCCTAAATAGCTTCGAAATAGTATACATTTCCTAGGAATTGTATACAATTCCTAAATTTCATACATTTCCGGTAACAGATACATGTATGACAAAGACTTTCACTGTCAAAATTCTACGCTGTTCATTTTTGGACCAATGGATTTTTTTTAATATATACGCTGTACATATCTCTACATTTAGGGAAAAAATTAAATGGGATGTAAAAACCCGTAAGTTATTTTGGGAATTTTATAAGCATGTTTTTTAATGTAATCTCTTATTACTTTTTATTATTTACAGTGTTCGTGTGATGACGTTACAAAATACGCATAAGTACCTATTGTGTCACCATCTCATAGGCATCACAAATAAGTATAGAGCTGACTAACGGATTGACAAACACGATAATCAGATGCTACTGACAAAACCGACTTACACTTACAGAGTGTGTTTGAGTTTAACGTATGTTAAATTAAATATAAGTAGGATATCTACAATATATAAACTTTTATTCCAATTTTCCTATTGATATAAAATGTATATAGTGCAGTACTTTAGATAGTACTGTTGCATTGATGAGTCAGTCAAGATGGTCTTTCGCAACATATGACCCATAATGAAATCATTTAAATGTATCGAGGAGAATCCTAGCAAATCCTTCGTACTACCTTAATAATTTCATAATTATAATCGGTATTTTGGGACAATTCACCCAAGGCTTTAATAATCATCTGAGACCGATTAACCCTAAAATTATCAGGTATTGCTTGTACAATTCTAATAAGACCCATTTCCATGCGAACTAGAGAATAATGACAGGTTTCGTCCTTTCCTCTTTATATTTGCAGGCCCTGCAGGTTTTGTATTGCTTAATTGACAGCATTTCATTAATATCAAAATGGCTTGCGCCTAGTTATAATAACAACCAATGTAGTATACCTGTAGTATTGTGGCTCAAATCACAGAGAAGTTTTAACAGGTTGCCCTCGATTCTTTTTAAACATACAAGGCTAAGCTAAGATGATAAATACATTGCTCCGTCCGTTCACTGCTCTCCAGAATGTTTTGTTAGGATTATTAGGTGCCTGGGTCAAATTAAGGCTCCATTAGGGCTACGGTGTGTATGGTGGTTGGTGCGTGTGTGTGCAACCCGTCAGACGGGACTGCGAGTCACGACCCTTGGCTCGAATTTCGAGTCGCAGAGGTCCAGAGACTAAATAACACTTTCGCAAAACGCATAATATTGTACAAGTGAAACACATTATTGTGCAATAATCCTACAATATGGAATTTGAAGGCTTATAGTTCGGCATTCACTAATGTAAGCGACAGATAGACATGGCAATCGAGGTATGAAATTGAGAGTAGATCAGAGATACTCCGCACATCCCCACAACACTCGTATCATTTTAGTATTTTTATTCCAATTATTCTTTATTTTTATTCAAATAGTATTTTTATTCAAATATTTTAGTATGAAAACTGCACAAGTCAGCATAGATCGCATTTATCAATTTCGATCTCGCTCATGTAGTTGCTTATAGTTTTGTATTCAAAATCTAAATTGGATTGCCATGACCACCTGTCGCATACAATAGGATTGGCGCATTTAATCCGAATATCTTCGTAAGATTAGGTTGCTTGATTTTTAAAAAATAGGAGACCCATGTTGCCGCTCAGACTTATATCCAGGTTCCCGTAGACGATTGAAATGGCTTATTTTTATTTTTAATTGCATTTATTACTTAATAAAAAATATTTTACAAAAAGTAAAAACCGACTTCAAAAACACTGAAAAGTTAAAAATAATAATAAGAATAGGTACAGACAACATCACACGTCTATATTGAAGTCGGTGCCAAACGATGATCTCCTAGAAAGTCTCAAAATTTATCACCGACTTCCATATTTACATTCCATAATTAGTGTGACGTTGTCGGTACCTATTCTTATATTATTTTTAACTTTTCAGTGTTTTTGAAGTTGCTTTTTATTTTTTGTTAAATATTTTTTATTTTTTACTTTTTTGTGAATACAATCCTTTTAGAAATTATTTATAGTAAACTTATATAAACTACTTAATAATAAATAAAAACTAAACTTAAATAAAAATACATACAATTCTTTTTAGTGAAAGAAATCCTTATTTAATACCAGCTCATCGATGGTGAGCTGGTATTAAATTAGCGTTTCCCTCAATTTTCATGGGATCCCATGATCAGATCCTGACTTTAGTGACTTTGGGACCACCCCAGGAATATATACTCTATCGAATACTAAAAGAATTTTGAAAATCGATCCACAATTGGCGAAGTAATCGCGTAACATACATACAAAACACGTTGGAGACACCTTAAAATTTAAGGGATTTCCTCGATTTTCATGGGATCTCATCGTCAGATCCTAACTTTGGTAGCCATGGGACCACCCTTGGAGTTTACTCTATGGAATACAAAAAGAATTTTGAAAATCGGTCCACAATTGGCGGCGTTATCGCGTATCATACACACAAAAAAACATACGCATCGAATTAAGAACCTCCTCCCTTTTTGAACTCGGTTAAAAAATAATAAAGAGATGACGAGCAAGACAAACAAACGAATAAGAGTAATAAAGATGGCACTAAACTCATCTTGGGGAGGCCTATCCCTAGCAATACAATTGCCACAAGATTATCTTTGAATGTGGATATTCAATTCATTTGTATATTTCTGAACTTTGCATTTTGTTAATACTCGTAAATAAGTTCGCCGAAGATGCTAGTTCGATCAAAAATTTTACCATGTACTGTGAAAAAAAAGCATACGCGACGTTGACATCTCCTCCTTTTTTGAATTCGGTTAAAAAATGTACGTCACTTTCATTTGTTTTGACTTTCTATCTTTAGTAACAATAGGGGATGCGAATACAAATTGAACCACTGTCGACCTCAAATATGTGCGATAAACAATACGTATATAATTTCTTAGAAAAAAAAAGAAACAAAGAAAGAAAAACATTTATTCACTGCTTTACACATCATTGTGTGGATCTTCATTAAGTATATAAGCAACTAGCATAAAATGACGTTAAGATAGCTAACATAAGTGGAGTGGTTTGGCAGTGAAACGGCTACGACTCAGCCAAGATGCCTCAGAAAAGCTTAAACTTGCAATTGGCGCTGCAAAAGTATGTTAATACAACCGAAAGTCCTCACCCAGCCTGCATTATTAATAAGAGTCGAGGGTACACGCAACCTGTCAGTGGTTGCAAGTTGCAAGGGGCGGAACAAGCAATACGTCACTGTGCACCCGCGCGCTTTTCGGCGCCGACATTGTCAGAAGTTGCCAACCATTTATTTAAATACATATAATTCCCCGTCCTACAAACATAAATTTTCTTCTAACACAAATAAACACCCCATTCCATCGAGCTTTATATAGTATAGATACCAAATTAAATTATAATTTAAGGTTTCTACTAGCGTTTTAATGTCTGCTTTTGCTTGTCCACAGGCACAACCGGCTAAGTTTTTTCTAGACTGTAAAATTTTACTATATAAAACCGTAAATGCATGTTTTCGCTACTCGACATTGGCGAATTGTCAAACCTGACAGAAACAATAATTGTACATAACAGCTTTGAATCACTACCTACCTACTTATATTAAAATTGTATGATTTTAATTACTTTAAGTAATAAAGTCATTAAAATCTAACAATATTAATATAGGAATCTATATCAAAATATAGAAATATAGAAAGGCATGAAGACGGAGTGATTGCTTTACAGAGTTATTGATTTGATGCATTCTGATTTAGTTGAGCGCAACTATCCACTTTTTATTTTGTGTCAGCCCTCTGATGCAATTTAAATGCAGTTGCCACTTTGCCACGACTGTGGTAAAACTGCAAGCCGCCGCACTTCGAATGCAGTCGATGTGCAGTTGGTAAGCAGAGGCCCAATTCTACTAATAAGTTGAATGGCAATATAAGCGCTCCGATTGGTCGACCGCAACAGTTCAGTTTCGATTCGGCTGTAACATATTAGTAGAATTGGGTCTAAGTTCCAAAGATAGCTCCTATGCAAGGCAAAAATCTTATTACTACTCGTATTATTAATTCTTTATATAGGTACATATACACTTTTGTATACAGGTGACTTTGTGTCGAAGCATTTTCTTCAAAACAACCTTAAGGTTTTGTAAAAAATCGAAGTGGTGAATCGAAAAATAAATTGGTACGTTGCTCAGTGTAAAAAAATATTTTAAATCGATAATGTAACAAACTTACCTAAACTTGAACCAAAAACAATTAATTTAAAGCATCATCAAAATGTTGGTGATCTGCGTGTTCGTGTCAGTGTTGAGGATTTATGGCCATCAAAGTGGAACGAAAATGACGTCATCAAGAACTAAGGTATTATTGACATCCTAAGTGTTCGACGGCAACGAAAAGTAAAAATAAAGTTCGAGTGGACAGCAAACCGCCAGTCATTTGTTTGACATTATCATTAACATCTTTGTAAACGACCGGAAAATTTTATCTTACTGATGTAAATATTTACAAATTATATATTTGGTATATTTTATATAAATACATATAGTATGTTAACACAAATAATTTGTTTTAAAAAATTAATAATGTAACTATTTATATAATAAATAAATTAATTTATCAAATTATTTTTTACATTTACACCTGATAACAGTTAAACCTACATAGTAATACATAAATGGAATCTAAATAAAAATTATTCGACTAATGAATTGGTAAATTCAGAATTTGATAACTGCTGGATTATTCTAATACTTTTTTTTAATAATTGTTGTGTTCCTGGGAAGAGTTCGAATAATTTAAAAGTTGGCCGGCTACCTCTACTGGTCTTTCAAACCACCTAGCTAGACAAATGCCACACGCTAACTTTTCCCCAGTCGTTCCGCAGAAAAAATGAGATGACATGAGATGACAAGATGACAGCTGCGGAAAAAATAGCGTGAGGTTGTCGCAGGCTAATGTCATTTCCATACATTTTTTTCTGCGGATCGACT
Source organism: Schoenobius gigantellus (assembly GCA_963935595.1). Lineage (NCBI taxonomy): Eukaryota > Metazoa > Arthropoda > Insecta > Lepidoptera > Crambidae > Schoenobius > Schoenobius gigantellus. The sequence continues at coordinate 11,474,539 of OZ012544.1, read as the reverse complement.
GCGGAAAAGTAAACGTGTGGCATTGGTCTAGTTAGGGGGACAAACACTCGTATATCTGCAGGGCTTAATATAATCACTTTTTTCAATGGAACGACGATATTTTCTCAGAGTAATCGGTAATTCAAATTCAATATCGTTTATACAAATTGGATTATTTCATAATCACTTTTGCACGTCAAAAAAGCTACGCCAATGGTTCACAAGTCTAGCAGGAGTCCTTGTACTGGATAGAACCAGCAAGATATAACCAGGCAAGGTGCATAAAGACATATTCCGTTGGTATAAATTATTTCATAAGAAATCTGTGTAAGAGATAATGTATACATACCAATTATTTAATTTGGGATTTTTTATGTCGAATATAAAATGTTTTATGAGAATCAGGTAATATGAAGACCAATCTTTGTTATTCATTCATTTGGTATAAACCTGTAACCTATAACTTGTGGCACAGGCTTCACAAGTTTTCCAAATCTATAAGGTGCACCAATATTCTTGGACATATCTACTTATATGTAATATTAAATCGCAATTAAAAATACTGGTTTAAAATTTCATATTTAGCGTACTTCATGTCTTTTTTTATTTTCCATTTAATCTCTACAACGTTAATTGATTGAATTTGTACAATTTTAAAACCAATGCATTATTTGCGAAATAATTTTTACGGCAACAAATCGCCGGTAAACGTTGGCGATTCAGTTTCGGCAATTTCTCATGAGAACATGGGTCTGCTCAATTACCCCCTTCTTGCCACACAGTTCTCCGGTTACACAAGATCGCCTGAAGGATGTTCTTGTTAGCGTGCGTATTCGAAAAATGGGGAGCGGTTGGTATTTACGTGAAATAGACTCAATGCTTTTAAAATGGTAAACTAAGCTACCGCCGCTACCGCCCACAGCGTCGATGATGGATATTTTTAATGAATCCCAGTGGATATTGCCCATCATCTTTGAAAGATCCAATGTGTTAATTCCCATTAGGAAATTTGTGATGAATTAGAAATGCGTACAAATATTTTCGCATAATCAACAAAATTCAAACTCGAAAATAACCATTCATTAATTATATTATATTTTATAAAATGATTCTTTCAAACCTCCAAGATGAGACGACGTCCAATATTGTCAGTTACATATCGGGCCACGCGGCTTTATGCATACGTATGTGTGTGTATGTGTGTGTGTATGCGCGCGTTGTAAATTATTAATGACTAGCTGTGCCCGCGACTTCGTTCGCATGGATGTTGGAAAATAACAACATGTCGTACTTTTTTGTCCCGTTTTTGCAACATTCTTCATTGATGCTCAGCTCGTATTAGTCGGAGCGTGATGTTATATAACCTATAGCCTTCCTCGATAAATGGAATATCCAACACAAAAATAATTATTCAATTTGAATCAGTAGTTCCTGAGATTAGCGCGTTCAACCAAACAAACAATCATATAAACTCCTTAGTTTTATTATATTAGTATAGAAGTATAAATAAAGAAGATAAGTCGTTAGCATACTACTAGGAATAGGAACCCACATAGCATAATGTATACTTTTTTCTTCCTTTTGAAAGCTTCCTTCATTTTAAAAGATTTACCAACAAGAGCAACAAATTGTGGGAATCGAACTTTCAACCTCGCGGCTAAGAAGCTGTATCAGTACACAGTCACAAAGGAATAATAACCTCCATTGTTGCACGTGAAAGAGATCGGCATACCTTAAAAAGGGAAGGGACGTGTTGTGAACTCAGGATAACATCCGTTTAGAGCCTTCGAGCCGAATTAATAGCGTACAAAGTAAAACATATCCAAAGTCTTATAACTACAGGCTACATTCCATTGACTGACCTGACGATTCGCGATGAAAACGAATGAGTCATCCCTGGCCATGAAAACAGTCGATCGACCGTTGGGATTCACAAGACGCGACGCCATTTTTTTAGTTTTATTTTTTAAGTCCTCCGTCGGATAATGACGTGATGTGTATTTTTAAATATGAATGAACGAAATACCCAAGTCTAATAGAAGGGATAGTGAAATATTCCAAAATGGCATTCCGTTCATAGTCTTAGTCAGGATAGGTATGAACCCAATTAAATAACATAGGAACCTTTTATATATTCGTAACTTTCCATTAAATAATTATTAAAATAATTATAAATTAAGTTAATTTTACGATTAAAATTTGCACGTCGATCAATCGATAGGATATGTCGGGGTCATATTTATTTATTTATTTATTTATTCTTTGGCACGGTAACAAAATACAAATTACAATAACCTTATAAAATCATTGTACATAGAAAATGTTGTTAAATTTGTATTTCAATAACTATGAATATTACATCATAATTTGTTAGCATATTCTTGCAAATAAAGATTATTATTATTATTATTGTTATTATTTCATATGAAACAATAATAATAATAATCTTCGAATTCGAATTTAAAAAACATGCATCCGTTTATTTATTATTTTAATTATTCAGTTTCTTTGAAATCTCGGAAGCAATGAAATCATTTTTCTCTCTTTAATTATTCTTCCCTATTCTTTAGATTTTCTTTCAAAACTATAAAATATTAAACATTCAGAACCTAAGGAACACAGTTCCGAAGTCATTGGTTCGTTCAGTTTCCAAATAATTGCCTTTTGAAGCATTTTAATGTTAATATTTGTGATATTTTTTCTTGAACAATCGCATACGTAAAATACCTCATTCTATTTGGTTTGTTTATAATTAATATTAATTGAATATTGTGTCATTAACTAAATAAACAAAAGTAGCCAAAATAGCCATCTCATATAAAAACAAGTGCCAACCCTAAGTAAAGAATACATATATGTATCAGCATACGTTTGTTTACGATTTTCTATAATTTAACATAATAAACCCCTAAAACTCACAGGAATTCGAAACTATGCAATGTAAATACCTACTCGTAGAACATATAATATTATTGAATGAACGAAAAACAACATTTTCTAATAAATTAATCATGCAACAATAAACCTATTCACCATACTGATGAGTTTTGTTAATTTCGTTATTAATGCAGAATTCAATTACGATAGTATGAATCACGATCGACATATTTTATGAATGATTAAGTTAGGCATTCTCTATGTCTTATCTCCGGCTTAAGGCATGATGACGTTACTCTAACAATGCAGTACCACGCAGTGCCTATTAGCTTTGATAGGGTTGCCACGTAAAAATGGTAAATAGGAACAAAACTAATATTGAAAAACTGAAAATTCTTTTTTTTTATATAGGGATATTTTTAATATCCCTATATAAAAAAAAAGAATTTATTTACCATTTTTACGTGGCAACCCTATCAAAGCTACTAGGCACTGCGTGGTACTGCATTGTTAGAGTAAAGGAATCCTTGGTGCACAGTGACAATAATTATGATGTTAGAAAACAATCTGACCAGCTTGTTGTAGAGGAAGAATAGAAATTATAGCATAAGCGTACAATAGTAGAACGGAAGCTTATTATTCAGTTTAACTAATATCAACTTGTTATATGCCAGTCCATTGTTACATGCCATCTTTGGATATTTCCATATTTGTTAGGTCCTGATGAAACAAAAACCGAATGAATGTTGAAACCCATGCCGGGTAATGACGGTGTCCTGTTTTTTTTTTAACAGTGAGTGCAGGCCATGATTCTAAATTGAAAATCACTGAATTTTTCTCCCGGAAAATTCATACATTTTCTGATTTTCTTATTATTTTTTCTAAACTTTCTGGTGTAATAGAACTTAGTTAACGTTTACAAATCATATTCTGTAAAAAAACATTAATAATTACATAGAAACTTTGCAATGTAAATCGTATTACCTACGCTTCCATCATACTGCGCGCGGAATCAGCTGTTTGGGTCATTGGACGTCAGCGCACCGGTGAGCGGAACAAAAATGATGCCGGCGCGCCGTACATTGCGTAGCATGAATAAAAATTAAAAATGAAACCTCCTTTTCTTGCATTTCCGGGAAAAATAAACATCGGTAAACAAATAATAACATTGGTCTGAACTCACTGTTAAAAGAAATGGGACATCGTCACTTACACCCGGTATATAAATCCAATACTATACGGGGTTACTTTTCAAGCAGGAGCCAAATTTTGTGTGCTTGTAAAAAAAAGCAAACTGAACAACTTTTATTATGGGACCAATCTCGAAATCGCGATAAAAAGCAGCTGTTCAATACATTTAGGTTCAGTGAATGTTGAACATTTGTATGGAATAACAGATTTTTTGCGTGATTAGGTACAAGACTGGTCCCATAGTAAAAGTTGTTCAGTTTACTTGTCTGAACAAGTACATTTTGGCTCCTGAAAGTAACCTTGGAGATGTTGATTACGTAGAAAAAAAGTGAAATACGTGTACCATATTTGTAAGTAAATAATCTGCCAGACCGACATTGCAAAAATATCCTCTTCCTATTTTGTATGGAGTTAATCTCAAATACCTATGGCTAGTAACCAAATTCACAGATAGAATATTGGAACCGGGGGGACTATTGTCTAAGAAGAAATCTATCACGAACGCCTTGAATTTACTAGTCATTGCGGCGTCGAAGCAAAACTCTTTGTCGACTGTCTAATCAAAAATAGTAATGGATGCTGTTGTGTCAAAACTGAAAGCGATCGCGAAACATATTTGTTACACAATCAAGGGGCCGGCCGTTAACCTTCCGTTAACAGACGAAAACTTAAAAAGTTCAAGCGGTGCGAGAATGGAGAAAAAAACAACACATTATACGTTACGTGTAACCAAAGAGGTATCAACCCCGGCTGATGATTGTGGATGAGGGTCTCCTTGCAACGCATCCTTTCATTCAAAAGCGCAAGGGCCCTACCATGATCGCTTGGAGCAATCTCAGAACAATACTGAAACGGAGATATTACTAACGCACATCTTGGTGTTAATATTGCATCTTATAGTGCCATCTCACTCTAGATTCAAGGGCAAATATACAAGGGTGTTATCGCATATTTTACGAATGTTTTAACCAAATTCAAATCGTTACCATTTCCATATGTTTGATATAATAATATGACAGTTAATATGTCTGTATATGTACGAGTATATGGCAAGAAAAGTTTGTGACTTGGTTAGAAGGTTGTGAATAGTGCGATTACCTATCCCATACATTACTTTCATCTGAGGAAAAAGTATGACAGTTGGACAGCTTTTATATGGAAAATTTGCCATGTTTATTATATACTTAAAAAGTTATATAACGATTGCAAAATTGACCCTTATGCGATCATGGTAAGGGTAAGTGTAGGCAGATAAGCGGAGCCGTCGGAAGCCGTATGTTCCTCGTCTCATTGTTGTGTGTTTATGAAGCGAGACACCGACCGACTGCGTAGCTGGCTTTGCGAGTATGAAAATGTTAAGGCTAAAACAGTACGAAATTGTTTGTTTTAACAATTTTACATATGTTATACAACTGAGTTGGCAAACAAGCAGACTTCCCACCATGGTAAGTGGCTACAGCCGCCTATAGAATAAATCTGCAACCACTACAAATTATATTATTGGGTACTGTGAATTGACATCTTCTGTTACAAATTGCCAACGTACACATTGGAGTCAATGTCATCATAACAGCTCATATACGTCCCTACCGAGGGGCTCGTGCCTCCCCTAAGTTAGGGTATTTAGGCCTTAGTCAACCACTCTGGCCCAGTGCGGATTGATCGACTTCACATACACCTTTGAATTTCTCCGCAGATGTGTGCAGGTTGCCAGTTCACTGTAGGAGCGCCAGACAAATGGTACATATGAAATTGGAAAAACGAAAAACACATTGGCACATGGCGGTCTCGAACCCCGGACCTCCCGATTGGAAGGCAAGTGCCGAGTCTACAGCGCCACGTACACTCAAGTCAATTTACGGTCAAGGAATTTTATTCCCAATCCATTTCGTTGACGTATTACCTGTGGTCCCACCAACATGTCCCACTGGTGGGTCCACGGGTATTGACCTAATGTTTAACACTGACAATGCATTAAGGTCGAAAATTCCAATAAACATATCAGATGATGCCCAGTTACGTGTCAACAGTGTATGCAAAGTCGTCATACCACTGCTCGGTTTCAGAAATAGGTAAAATATCACGACGTCGATAGAACCCTAATTTTAAGAGTTGATAAAACAGAAATCCTGTTGTTGAAACAGGAAATGGAAAGTTTGGAAGGGAAATAGGGCGAAGATATCGAAACCCAAGACATGCAGGCCGATGCGTGTTAGGCGGAGCGCGACAGCCACCACACGACACCTTGGGACGCGGAGACACGCTCTGCCGGCTGCGGAGAAGATGGCCGTATTAACATTAACAACAATCACAGCTAACAAACGTTTATGAATGAATTCGAAAATAGAATTTGAATTTTTAACTAATCTATACTAATATTATAAAGAAGAAAGATTTGATTGTTTGTTTGTTTGTTTGTATTGAATAGGCTTCGAAACTACTGAACCGATTTCGATGAAAGTTGGTATAGTGATAGTTCGAGACTAGGGGAAGGACATAGGGTAATTTTCCTATGGGAAAATATAAAATACCCACGGGAAAACAAAAATAACGCGGGCGAAGCCGCGGGCGGAAAGCTAGTTTTTATAAAAAAGCTATCTTGAAGCTGATAACAAAATTCGGCCAAGTGCGAAATGAACGTGCGCACCAAGGGTTCCGTACAAACTTATTTAACTATGTGCATATTTACGGTTTTTAGATTCTTTTTTTAATGTGTGCTATAAGATCTTGCTTCTTGCCAAATTTCATGATTTTAGGTCAACGGGAAGTATCTAGTACCTATAGTACCTATACTCTGTACTTCTGAGGTGGTCCCGTTCTCACCAGTCAGGATCTGATGATGAAATCCCATGAAAATCGAGGGAAGCCCTTAAATTTTATAGGTGTACGTCCAACGTGTTTCATATTTTTCCGGAGCTATACCTACAGGTAGGTATTAAGGTATTTGCGTCTGGTAGTCATGAACCGAGCTGATGGTGGACCTATCTTCTGTTATCAACTCAGACTTGTCATTTTGAAAGACATTCTTAATCCATTACTGGTTTAGTGAGTAATTTTGTTATGGCATCGTTCATGATAGCCAGTAATCAATAAAGTCAAGCCCGTTTTTCACGCTATTTTCATTTTTTCACGCTAACATTTTAACCATGGTCAGCGTTTCTTTTAAATAATGTTAACATTTTTACGTGTGCCATTTATTCCATATTTTTAAATGGAACGTATAAAGTTACACTCGTGTCAAAGCCAATGGAACGCGACGATGCTAAAAAGGTTGAAAGTGTAGCAAACCTATGCCTGTGCTTTGGTGCGTTTGCCTAAAGCTAGCGACAGAGATATAAATCTCTGGCTAGCGACTATTCACTAGCTCCGGAGACTGGAGCCAGGAGAACTTTAAGTTTTACTAGTCGGACCAATCAAAATCTTTCTGCTGACACAAGAAATCAAACTTTATGCACATCACATACAAACAACTCCCTCACTAGAAAAAAATAAGAATTCAGTGAAATGAAGTATATCTACAAAATGATTACCTTTTAGGTTGATTACAAAGAACGCCCTAACTTGGATCGCGCCCAAAACTAAATGTTTTTGAGCTATCCATCAATAAAGATGACTTGCTACATCAAATACTAATCAATCTAATAGATTTTTAATTTGGAATAGTTTAAGGTGGATGCATAGCATATTAACGCGTCGTATAAAGCTTGTTATTCCCTAACTTACATGTTAAGGAATTGTACTTTCCATTTGCAAAGAATAAAAGTAGGGGATCAAGACATGGGGTGCGATATCAGAACACCTCCTCGTGGTGCACCCTGGGCAACCCGCCAGATTTTCTGCCGCGGGCTAAGAGTCTGACAGCTGCCCCGTGGAGGGGGCGTGGTGTGGCCGGGCTTAACCCGGCGGGCCACATCACGTGGCAATGTGGGGCGTCACCTCCCCTTCTTTTTGAAGATGGGTTTGTGTGTCGCCTAGGGTCCCGCTCGCGGGTCATGGCGCGTTGCGCCTTGTGCCGTTGCCCCTTTGGTCGGATTGGTGCGGGTCCTTGTTGAGCTTCGGCGTGTCGTTGTTCCAAGGACTGAGGCTGATCCGATTACCGTGTGGCTTCGGCACACTTGTGAGGCCCCCATGAGGGGAGCGTGATAAGGCTGAGTGCTACTCGGCGGGCCACCTCGTGTGGCCGCCGTGGCCGCTTTTTGCGGTGGGTTGGCACTTTGGCGCTGCTGAGCTTCGGCTCTTGTGCGCAGCGGTGGATCTAGTGAGGTCTGCCGTCGGGCAAGTCCGTTACCCTGTTCAGCAGCGGCGCATCTTTTGGACGTGGCTGTGCCAGGTGCCAAAGAGGGCATATCGAGGAGTTTAGTGGGTAGTTGCTCGTCCCTGCGGGGGCTTGGACGGCGCGTAAACGCATTTCCCTCGTTAAAAAAAAGGGGATCAATAAATACCCATAATATGTAAAGAACTATAATTTTACTGCCAACCCTTGTGACGGTACAGAGAGTCAATCTCATAGGTTACTTGTGCTAGTGAAATATTTTTATTATTTTATAGTCATTATTGGTGGTTAACTTTTAGTATGTAAAGCACAGAGATTCTGCGGTCCCACGCTGGGTTTTTTATTTTCTGAGAATCGGTCGTTTTAACGAAGAAATCTAAATAGTTAGAGCTCTTTAACGTTTTACAGAGACAAGGGATGCATTTTGGATGAACACGTGGTGACGATTGCTTAGAAATGCGAAATGGGTCGCCATAAAATGTCTAAATTATGTTTATTTATTTATTTATTTGCTTGTCACATGTTATACATAGGTGGTGTTCAGTATTTTAAAAAACAAAGGAGCATGTGACACCCTGCAAGGGCACTGCAATTCAAAGAGAGCTACACTATGCGATATACAGAGATACATAAAGGTTTTTTTAAATAAAATATGTGGTTAACATTGTCCATATTGTAGAATATTGTGCAAACTTAATTATGTAAGTAATCCTTATTGCAAAACATGATTATTCTAAAATTATGTTGTTTTATTTATTTGCAAAGAACTCTTCTAAACTATAGTAAGCTTTATAATACTCTTTATTGCGCATAGTAACTTATACTTTAAAATTATAATAGACAATGTACACAAAGGTGGACTTATCTCTCATAGAGATTTCCTCCAGCCAACCTGTGAGTATGAAGGATATATTGTTTTGTGGGAAACACACAAGCGCATAAACTACATATTTACTCTCACTATAAAATAACTCAAATAAAATAATATATAAACCACAAATACAACACACGTATATACATAAAAATACATAAATTATACCAATATATAATATTATATATACTTTTACTTAAGATGATGAGGCTGTACACATTCGTTATAACACTGAAGTGGAGAGTTGAGAAAGAAAGTGCTGCTTGAGTCTGCGTTTAAATGATGGCACAGATGGGCTTTGTTGAACAACTGTCGGGAGATGATTCCACATTTGGGCAGCTCGAAAGCAGAAAGAATGGAGAAGGAAGGAGCTTTTTCTATTAGATGTGATTTTAATTTTTTTAGGAATACATTGGATTCTTTGGATACATTGGATTGGATGTTTTTAAGATCTACGTTCGTCTTTTGTTTTGAGGACTTGAAATGAATACTTTTTATGAGGCCCAACGATTCTAATGAAGGTTATTTTTTGTACCATAATTTTGGGCAACGCAAATGTGGCTATGAGTTTTTTTACCAATTGAATAATATGGCCTTAGGACAGACAGGCGGTGTCCACTTACCTATAGATGAGTGAGGCGTCCCCTGAGCGATGTTAAAAGGCATTACATAAAACACACGAACGATTGGACATAAAAATTAGTGGGGGCGTGACTTGAACCACGTAAGACTCAGGGATGCGATGACTTTAAAAGAGATATCAGAGATTGGAGGGGGGGTGGCGGTCTGGTCATGCTCGCGAATATTGGAGAGTTGTCGGTTGGTCATACCGGGGTACAAGGGGCAGTTCAGAACTCTGCTAGTTCGGTATCGCATAAAATCAAGTTAATAGTGATGTAATAATGGCGATTAAAATATCGGTTTCTGTAATATTCAGTAAGTGTACGGCCTTCGTTCCCTGTTAGTTTGATAAGTCTTGCAGTCCTCCAGGATGCAGATTGGGGTGAGTTAGATAGTATTGAGCCGCGGCTCACTTTACGAAAGGTTAGTTGTGATTTGTACATTTTGTGCATGAGTTTCTTGGGTTGACTTAAAATATGTCTGTGCTGTTAATTGCACCAAAATCGCTATTTTTTACTAATTTAGTTATACCACGGTAATTATATACTATTACCGTGGTTATACGTTATATTTATACCAATCTGTCACTATTACGAATCCGTAAATTTATGTTGCACCAAAAAATATGAGTAAAAGTAACCGTAAAACTCCTTGCTACACGTATGTAGCGTTAATTCTACCATTTTAGCTTAGTAGATTTTTACTACCATGAAAGTTTATATTTTACATGTAGTATTCATTTGTCAAAACGTGACGTTGATAGTGTTTTTGTTTACATTGGCTATGGACTTATCAATGAAACAATACTAACAGCCGGTTGCACCAAAAATTAATTTTACGAATCCGTAAAAAGTAACATAAAAAGTAAACGTATATCGTAAAAAGATGTTGCACCACGCTTTTGCGATACGTTCTACGGTTACTTATATGGATACTTTTTACGGAGCTCACGCCCTGCTCATAACATAAAAGTATAAATTTTAACAGTTTTTTTAATTATACTCTTTATTGCATAAAACAAACAGTACAAAAAAATAAACACAAAAAAATAGTGAGCAAGGGTGGACTTATCTCTTAGAGAGATCTCTTCCAGCCAACCTGTGAACGCGTCAGAGAAGAATATTGAAGTTTTAATTCATGTTTAAGGTTAGAAAACGCGTTTAAAATACATTTTTATTATTTATAATTTTCTTTTCAGAAGAAAAAAGTTTTCCGAAAATTTTAAGTTAAATGCCTACAATCTAAAAAAGTTTCAGTTGCAACGTGGTTTCATAAAACCACACAATGATTTTTTTATATTGAGGATATGTATGAAAATATTAAATCACATACTTTTCGCAGGAACAATGCTAGAGTTTGTAGCGTTACTCATTTTAAAATGCTATTGTTTGTTACAGACTAAAGTTATACAAAGAAATATCTATTGTAACAACTACTTTTATAACAAGTTCCGCCCTTATCTCATGCTCCATCAATAACTGATTACGTTAGTAAAGTACTGAATAAATTGATTTTCTCTGTGAATATTATTACACGGAATAACTTAACATTTATGTCTTGTGATTGGGGTAAAGACCAATGAGTAATGGTTGAACTCTATGCAAACAAAATTAAGAACAAAAGCAGTGATACGAAGGTAGCCAAGATTTATATGGGTGTTTGCCCTGAAAAAAATTAAGATGTACAACACTGAATAAGTAAATCATTAGAACGCCTTCCAGTACTAGATTTGGAATATAAAAACATGAAACTTCTAGAAGGTTTGACTTTTTTAGAAGAGTTGTTAACAGATTTAATATACAAAGACATCAGTTGTTAAAGATTGGGTTCTTTACAAATTAATGTAGACAATGCCAATAAAAATATGCGTTTCACTGTTCTATAAATAGGTAAAACTGCATACAAAAAAGTTAATAATAAGCTATATCACAGTTTGAACTTTAAAGATGTTTAAAGATATAATAAGTTTTCTTACATGACAGGTTATCGATAGTCCGTGCAATACACATGGACATACACAATAGAATAACGAATTTTTCGAGTGTCGCTTTAAACGGATTAGCAGTTCAAGAGCTACAAGCACTTTGCCAAGATGAGGTAGCTTTTTTTATTAGCTGCGTTTTGAATCAATTGGTATCTATTGGAATTAATAGAAATTTGAAAAGAATGAAATAGAAAAATTAACTTAAATATTTTTCACCTCTCCAGCACGAAAAGGGTGCTTTTGGTGCGGCAAAACTCGTAGCAAAATCGCTTTTTGCTGCGAGCGAGAGGCAAAGTGAATTGAATTTCGAACACCACCTTTTGGAATTTACTCGGCGCTGAAAAAAATAAACTAGGCGAGGTTCGTTCAGAAACTCAATTTGGCCAAGCGATTCAACTCATTAATATTAGTTATTAATAATTATTTTTTGAAATTTAAGTTAATAAATTATACTATTAACTTTTTAAAGACGTTATATTTAAAATAAATACCAGTGAACATTATATCACTTAAAAATATCATATTTAGTTTTTATAAAAATGCCAAGCAGTGCAATTTCCGAACGCAACTTCTAAAAAAAATTAGAAACCGAAATGGTGGAATTGGCGGCAAATCCATTTCATTCATTATAAGGTCGTTTGAACTAATTTAGTGGATTATACGAATAATGAGTGCGAATGAAATAATATAATGGATTATACGAATAATGAGTTTGAACTAATTTAGTGGATTATACGAATTATTGAAAGTCCTCCAGTTTCACTAGGCCCTTCTGCAAACCCTCCGCAATGCACAAACGTAGAGACGGAAATAGTACATACTAGCACCTAGATTGTTAAACTGTGATACTAGTAATACGCAAGTAAATAATGCGACAATCACAGTTCCGAACAAAACTTACTTTTAACTTGCATAATTGCAGTAATTTTACTTTACAGGGTTTTAGTTATAAATAATAAAAAATATTAAATTTTGTCTTTGGTTTTCTTACCTATACTTTCTCGCTGGTAGAGGTGAAAAGTTGTATGTTCAACACGAGAGCAAATTTTTTTTATGTCGCGTGCCCTTAAATCGCTCACTGTGCTCAGTAGTCTATATTTGAATCACTCGCTTCGCTCGTGATTCAATTCTAGACTACTTCGCTAGTTCGTGATTTAAAGTCAGCACTCGCAACAAAAAATAACTTTGCTCACTTGTTGTACAAATAACTATTAAAAAACCCCCGACCCAAAAAATCACTCTAAAAAGTATAACAATAATCTTTTTTCAGCTCCTTTTATAAATTGATTAAAAGTACATACTTATTTATATTTTTAAGATGAGAATCACCGCGCCGGGGGACCGCTAAATTCTTACCTCAATCAAGTTTAGTATACCCAAAATACAAATAAAGAAATATAAGTATAATTTGAAAACGTAGTAATTGATAGATGATGAGGATTACTTTTACTTCTTCATATTATATAGCGGTCCCCGTCGCGGCGATTCTCTTCTTAAAAATACAAAAGGTACTTTTAATCAAGTTATAAAAGGGAGCTAAAAAGGTTATTTTTATACTTTTTACAGTGATTATTTGTGTAGGAGGTTTTTAAAATTTTTAATTTTATTTTTAAAACGAGTTGCAGCGTAAAAGTCTCATTTCACTACTCGAATAATATTTCCGGTAATATGCAATTGATTATGATTTAACGAATGAAAAAAGTACGAATAACTAACTCCCGTATACCACTTTCGAAAGATATAGGTACTCGATACATAGACAGCAGTTAGCATTACAAATATTACAATCGCTCTTCACTCGAATCTCCCAATTATTTTATAGAATGTAGTAATAATAAACTGCCACTACTATATATAGGTACATAATTTTGTTGATATTATTATGTCGCAAGTAGGTATGTTTTTTTTTTACTTAAAAAAACGTCGCCCCACACTAGGATTTTCTCCTGTGTCGTGGATGCAACTACAAACATAGAATATCACATGCACATACGCTCAGACCCGAACAAATTTCTGTAGGCCATACAAAATATTTCTCCCGTACGGGAATCGAACCCGCAACCCGTTGCGCAGTAGGCGATCACTCGACCTCTGCGCTAACCGTATCGTCAAGATGTAGATGTATATTTAGAATTTCAAAGTATGTTTTATGGTATTCTGAATCAGAACACAATATTTCGACTATTTTATGTTATAGATTATAGGAATAATCGATTTTGTCTTAAATAATATTCATACCTTCTTTAATCGATACTGCACATATAAGTACAAGTTTATTTTTTAGTTACGACAAAAATTTTGTGTACATGTTCAGACAAGCAAACTGAACAACATTCACTATGGGACCAACTTCGAAATCGCAAAAAAAAATCAGCTGTTCCATACAAATGTTCAACCTTCACTGAACCTAAATGTATGGAACAGCTGAAATTTTTTTCCTATTTCAAAGTTGGTGCCATAGTGAAAGTTGTTCAGTTTTCTTGTCTGAACAAGCACACAAATTTTTTGTCATAATTAAACAATAACCTTGTATATACTCCATCCTTATCGATGGATTGAGCTGAGCATTGTAAACAATTTAATAGTACCTATTATATTTTTAGAATTTATACAGATAAAGTGCATCGATAGTATGAAATAATAAATAAAGATAATATTTTTCATAAAACTATCACTTCTGTATCTATGTGTCCTATTTCAAGTTTCAAGCATTGTTTTGACTTCCGGGGCAAATCTTGGCCACCTCCTGACAGATTCTGAATTCGAATGAAATTCCGAATCTCGTATGTTATTTTATTTTCTCTGTCATAGTTCATTAAATTGATAACACGAAAAGTAGCCTGGTTACACTGCGCAACCTATTGTTGAGAACTCGATATGACGGCGTGCATTCTTAACGGTCGAAGCTTAAAGCTCGCTGAGCTTGCTAATATTACGCGAACTATTTCGAGAGGTATGCATCACGCAGTTACACCTGTGCAACGTTTAACTTAACGTTATTGTAATATATAGTCAAGATATTAATATTAATAGGAAATGTGATCTTAATATAAGATCTGTTATATTAATAGACAAACATTTTGAAATGGCTTGACATAACTATTTCCAAATATTTTTCGCAGAATTAACAAACAAGTGGTCGTCTGCTGCAACAGTTCAATTTATCGACGAAATAACAAATATTGAGTGTTTTATTCGATTGACTTTTTTTAATTTGGTTAAAAAACGAACTTTGTATCAAAGTTCATTTAAGCCCCTATTTTACACACTTCTGAATTTAAATTCATTAGATATGTTTAGTAAGTTTTACAAAATACAAAATTGTAATATTTTACATACACGGTTACATCTGCATAAAAATGATATTATTTTTATAATTTTAGATTGTGATGTCCTGCCCCTTGATTATGTAACAAAAATCTATCGCGATCGCTTTCACTTTTGACAGGCAAAGTGCATCCATCGCAATTTTTTATCAGACAGTCGACACAGAGTCTTGTATTGACGCCGCAATTATTAGTACTCGTAACTAGATGTGCCCGCGACTTCATCCGCGTGAAATATTTACTTTTGTTGAGGTTGATAAAAAGTAGCCTATGTTATACCTTATATAATTAGCTATCTATTAGTGAAAGCCCCGTCAAAATCGGTCCAGCCGTTCCGGAGATTAGCGGCAACAAACAGACAGACAGGCAGACAGACAAAAAATTTTTAAATTGTGTTTTTGTTATTGGTACCCGATATACATTCTTAACCATTTCGTAAAAACTTGTTATTTTGACATTACAAACAGATCTTCAATTTTATTTATTTGTATAGATTTCAAGGCGATCGTTATAGATTTTTTTCTTAGACAATAACCCCACCGGTGTGCTAATATTACACATTGAGAAAAATTGTGTAAAAATAAATTATTTCAAAAAAGTTTATGAAACCAATAAATTTTGTACAATATAGAATGTTTTAATATCAGCAACCATTGGAGGATCTTGTATGCTATGTATGAAAAGCAACACTGCACAAAGTAGTTACGTATTTCTTCATAAATATGTATAAATTGTAATATTTTTCATTGCCATTTCACGTAAAGGTCAAAGGTATAAAACGTCTATAATGAATTTTCACGCCGTTTTTTTAAGAATTGGTATGGACCGTTGATCTTTCCTCGAAGCCAGTGAACACTGAATTGTGACAGAGTTAAAAAAA
Source organism: Schoenobius gigantellus (assembly GCA_963935595.1). Lineage (NCBI taxonomy): Eukaryota > Metazoa > Arthropoda > Insecta > Lepidoptera > Crambidae > Schoenobius > Schoenobius gigantellus. The sequence goes on along the minus strand of OZ012544.1, from coordinate 11,458,537 downwards.
ATATGTAAACATTTTATATTCGTTTTCCGTGTCAGCAAAAACTTGAAAGAAACAATCAACGTTCTTTGTCCTTGCGTTATTTTTATTGGACACTATCCATTACTAATAGTTTGAAAGGATTGTCAATTAGATAAACGAGTTTTTGTTGACTAATTCTATTTTCGACACGATAACTTAGAATATGCATTAACGATTTCCAATTTACTCATACCGATCTTGTTTCGTTATTAAATAGTGTTCTATGTAATCATGTACAGTACCTATGTCAAATACGACTATTGTAATTACCTAAGAGGGTAAAGTTTTTTCTGTGCTGTATTTGCTTATACATCTTAAATATGGCTAGGTGGGATGTTCCTAAAAAGCTTAATAATTTTCAATTTTACATATTATTATCTTGTTAAGAGACCCAAACGTAAGCTTTAAACATCAAACTAGATCAAAAGAGACTCCATTCCGAGTTCCTTTACGGTGATGCACCTGTGCAGTGCAACAGAATCAGTGTACCGTGACGTGAATAGGAAGAGGTGCCGAGCCGACAGATGCCCAGGATAAGATACGCAGGGAACATGTGCCGGAAAGGGGAAAAAACCCGGTGGCGCGCCGGCCTTCTCAACTTGGCAGCGTAAACAGGTGAGCGCGAGGTGACCGAGCGCACGTGACCGCCACTCGTGCGCGCGCCGCGGACGAAGCCGCTTCCAACTTTGAATCCGGAACGTTAACCGTTCCAATTTCAAATACTGAAAACGTTTTATTTCTTTTTTTTTTTTTTGAAATTGCGATAAGTGAATGTGCTGCGAACTGCTTTTGAGGATTTAGTGGCTGTGGCGAGTACGATACTTCGTGCTTAGGTAAGTACGTTACTTGGTTTTCGATTATTTTGAATTTATAAGAAATTTGTTTGAAGTAAGTAATTATTTAATAGTTGGATTTTTGGTAATAATAACAGAGTCAATGTTTAACAATAAAACTTTATATTAGTAATAAATGTTGTGTAAAATATAAGGTGTAACAAACTTATTCTTCAGTAGGTATGTTGCTTCTTAAGAAAAGCTCCTCAATGCACAGAGAAAAAGACTTCAACGACTCACAAATCTCCGGAATCTTTTCGTTTCTACAAATCTTTTACACCAGAATATTTTAATATCAATATATAGATTTATTTAACTAGAACACTGCTTCTGCATGCATTATGATGATAAGTTTGCATTATGCATAAGCATTTTTCGCGTATAAACAAGATGACAGCTATTAAAATGTTGTAGATTTAAACAAAGTTGTATCTTAGCCAATCACTTTCATTGATGGTTGACCTTGTAAATATTGATTATGTTAAATTATTATTGTGCATGGGCGATAACATATTTGCAACTTCATTTATCTGGCTCTTTTGCAATTTTGAAATAGCACGTTCTTTTACGTGACTAATCGTTTCTTTCGACGCCTCTTCGCACTAAGTCGAAATTCCAGTTAATTTGCACATTTACTTTTATAGTAAACAACAATTTTATATGAACTGTCAACGACTTACAATATTAATTACAATTTATAGAACCTTAATTCAAAAAGTCCTCACAGAATATAACCCACAGCACATAGTCATAAAATTTCTGTACAGTGGTCCTACTGGAGCGAAGCTTTTATGATGTTTTAATAAAAAACCTTTGCCATTATAAAAATAATTACTTTATGATGTTTTAGATAATTAATGAGGAGGTTAAGGAAAAAACACTAGCTTAAATTTTGGCGGTAACCTAACCGTCGAATTAAGAAGAGTAAGGCACATTTTCATTTAGTTAAATTAAAAAAATATATGAATGAATGAAATAGTTTAGTAATAACTTCAGAAAACGATGCATTTTGCTATGCCATTATTTTAGGCTTATGAGTAATAATATAGTTAATGAATTTTTTTTCAAAATATTTTTAAGGTCTGTATAGTCGTAATGTCTACTATTTGCATTAATTTGTCCACAAACTCCCATATTAAGCATCAACTTTAATTATAGGGTTTGACAATGAAATTTGTTATTCAAAAGATGAAATGACACGTCCAATATAGCCGGTCGTTGTGGTTTGGTAATATTGATTCTAATGACAATCAATTGCGTCAATCCAGCATGACCACAAATGAAATGTCATAAATTCTGATCTTACTTATTCGTTTGCCAATCAAATAGGCATTTCATTGAACATCGCTCGCCGGAACTTCAACGGGCTTGTAAAAATGTAGTTAAGCCGAAAATACGTTTGTCCTTGGTTTAAACTTAACTGGCGAGCACCTTAATCACATAACTACGCGTTCCGCTGTATATTAGGTAATTGTGAATGTAGCTGTCAATGTAGTATGCACAATGTTTCATATTAGGTAATTTACTTCATTGCAATGGTGAGGTCTTTATTACGAAGTCCTACGAAACAGCATATGTTTTATTATTTTTTATTTTTTTTATTATTATTATACCTACCTGATATAAATTCATTAAACTTAACTGCACTTATCACGACCTTAGTATTCTACTTGGATATAAGTAATTAATTCGTTATTCGTCGTATGATAATGGGAGTGCTCATTAAATAAGTTTATGATTTGAAGTCATATACATCTACTATTCTTTAATAGTAAAACTATGAATAATAACTTTAAATAGTATAATTATCACAAATATCTAATCACAAATGTTACATCCGAGTTCAAAAAAAAAGATCTTTCATATTTTTGTTTATATTGAATTCACTTAAAATCTTCTATGCTAAATGTCAAAATTCGTTCACAACTTTATTTAACGTTTTTATATCGAAATTTCCGTGGTATCAAGATTCACGCAATCTTACATTCCTGTAAGTTTAAGGGTCAGTAACGTAAAAACGACTTAGGATGGGGATGATTAGGATGATCATACCAATGACAATCAGCATTTTACACTAGTTCAACTTCTATTTGTTCAATTGACTATCTGGTCAAGTGGTCAGTGATTCTGACTACGAAACCATAACTCCCGGATTCGAATCATTGGTTGCTGCAAATACTTGTGCGATTAATACCATTTTTTCGTTAAAGGTTGTTATTTCATAGAAGCAAACCTGTATTGTAATGTTCAATATTATATACCTACGTAAATTTTCAACAGACTTCAAAACGGAGGACGTTCAATGTTCGATTCTGCATTCTGCACCTAAATCAAGTCAGTCTCATTATTTTTTTATTTCTTTTTTTTTTAAGATCGCTCAAACATCAGGTCATCAGTGACCATGATAGGGGACAATTTATATTTCTATGTAATAGCTAGTAACTTAAGAAACTTAAGGGAATATTGAGACCCATTTAGACATTTTTTAGATTTCTAGTGAAGCTTACTTTAAGTCTATCTGCATTGAAGAATGGGCATTCTATAATAATGTGCTTAACAGTCATATCACTATTGCATTTTGTAGATTTGTATTTTCTTTTGTTATGAGACTTATGAGGTGCATGCGAGTTAAATTAGTGTGGCCTATTCTTTACCGATTTATTATATCTTGGTCTCCTTTAATGTCATTTTGTAGATTCTCTTTTCAAATATTGATTTCCTTATTTATTCGGTAGACAATCTACCTTTTGTTCACCGATTTCTTCCTCAATCGTGAACCGATTTTCAACATTGTTTTTCTATTTGAACGAGTATTAATGAGGTGGTCCCTTTGTTATCGAGTCAGGATCTGATCATGATGGGGTCCTAAATCAAGAGAAATTCTCAAATTATAAAAGCACGTACAACTTGTTTGATATTTCTTTTAAATCTATTCATTTATTTGCGTCTGTCAACCATCTTAGGTTGCTGAGCTGATGATGGAAGGTTCCATAGAGATAAGGGGATAGTTCGTTAAATTTTATGTTACATACTCATTAACAGACAGGAAACTAGAAATAATATAATTATTTCAAGTTATTCAGATTTTCAGCATCGGGTTACTTTTAAAACCAGGCTCAAATTATATATTGAGGTTGATATCAAATTTTAAGTGAATTTTTTCTGATATTTTCAACACTTTTCAGTAAATAATCACTTGGCACCGAGTTCAATATTGGTGTGTGTTCAATATTCTGAACATTTATGCATTATCTAGTATCCATAACACAAATTTTCAATGAATCATTCTTCGCGTAATTGGTGTGGCCGAGAAAGAGATAAATGATGGTTAAGTCAGTACCTGCAGCCTGGAGTCGTGGCCACACGTAGCGCATTGCCAATATTGACTGATGTTTTGATTATCAGCATATTATAACATTAGGTATGTTATACAGTAAGGACTCCTCGTCACAGCTGCCTGTCGTGTGCATATATTTAATCGATAACCGTTATTGTATTGACGTAATCGTAGGGACCCCTGGCATGTTTGCTTGGCTGACTCATCCACGTAGGGAACACAATAAATAACAAAGAACATCCAAACTTCTTTGTCGCCTACAGAAAATCATTGTAGTAAAAAAAAATATTTTACAAAAAATAAAAACAGACTTCAAAAACACAAAAACACTGAAAAGTTAAAAATAATATCAGAATAGGTACAGACAACATCACACTTCTATATTGAAGTCGGTGCCAAACGTTGATCTCCTAAAGTCTTAAAATTTGTCACCGACTTCAATATAGAAGTGTGATGTTTGTCTGTACCTATTCTTATATTATTTTTAACTTTTCAGTGTTTTTGTGTTTTTGAAGTCGGTTTTTATTTTTTGTAAAATATTTTTTATATTTAACTTTTTAGTGAATGAAATCATTTTAGTGAAAAAAGAAACCCTTTTTTTATTTATTTAATTAGCGTTTCCCTCCATTTTCATGGGATCCCATCATCAGATCCTAACTTTGGTGACCTTGGGACCACCCTAGGAGTATACTCTATCAAATACAAAAAGAGTTTTGAAAATCGGTCCACAATTGGCGGCGTAATCGCGTAACATACACACAAAAAACATACGCATCGAATTGAGAACCTCCTCCTTTTTTGAAGTCGATTAAAAAGGAATTTCTTAGAAAATATAACACAAAAAATTAAAGAGTAGGAGTATGTTAAATCTAGTATCTACAAAACATGTGTCATAATTATGTGTTTTGGGTGTGTTTTGTTGTTGATAATTTTATTTTAACCTAAACAAAAAGTCATCCAAACATCTGTGAATTTTTGGTGGTGAATTTTTAAAATGAGTTGCTTGCGTGTATTTGCTTTTTCAATGAATAAGCAGTACACATTAACAAGTGCAGTAACAAGTAAACACACGCAGTAACAAGACAGAAAATAATTATATTATTTTGAACAATTCATTTCAACCCATGAGCTAGGTAGTTAAGGGCGAGGGTTCGCCTTTCACATTGATCTTTTGTTTTAAATGGAGATCCAGATCATGTCCATAACTCTTCTCAAACTCAAAAATCTTTATTCATACCTTGATCGCTTATAGCAAGGTTAAGATAATTAAGAAACAGACACCGCCCTTGCTGCGTATAGTGCCATCCCGCTCTCAGTGCAGTTTTAATATTGTTTTGATCATGGTTAGGGGGCAGTAAAGACCTTAACAAGTACTTAATGAAGTCAAACAAAATATGTACCCAGTAATTATGAAGTAATATGACCCTTACTTCTACATAGTAATATTATACGTTCTATGCTTATCCATAAAATTCTAAAAATATACTTAAATCTATTGAGTAAGTTGTTTTCATTCGAACAGTCGAATATTACAAACTTTGCGATACACATTTATGATATTTGTGTAAAAATAAAATTGATTTTACTATAGGAACTATTATGAATATTTGTACAAAATAGTTTAGTTTGCAATCGAGGCCAATGTCGGTTAAGATTTTCAATTAACCCAACACTTAATTAGCCCCGCAGAGCTCATAACAAATTCGATTTATTTTCGAAATCTGCAAATCTAGACATTAGACTTTGAACGGTATTACGAAAACATCCAAAATGCTTTTTTTAACCTTCTATACTTATAACTTAATTAGACAGAAAATATCCTACACAAGAAAACTAACACTGCTTTTTAACTCTTAACACAACTATTATTAATTCGCAAAATGAATTAGAATTTGCAATGTTTAATTATTGTATTTTTATGTTTTTATAACATTTGAATCAACTATTATTTACATACTTACGCATTTTTATGTCAGAAACAAATTATTTACAATTTACTTAATTTCTACTTTTAGTTTGACGGTATATTTAAATAGTTAGAAATTGACTTCGGGCAGTGATAGATCTTTGTCTTCGGCGGAAAAATATATTGTGCAAACCCACTTCTACATGACACTGGCTGTGCCTGCGATATACGTTGCGCTAATGCTCAACGCTGTAGTCTCCCTATTTTTTGGATGGGAATTTCTCAGCTTCCTGTAGTCATTTTGAAAAATCTTTCTTTAGTTGGCGTCTACATAAGCCAACAAACCCCCGGTACCGAAATTCATCCTCCAGTAGTTTGGGCTCCACGTTGATACCTCAGCCAATCACCCACCAAATAGCATTTTATAAATACAAGAAGAGCGAGCACTTATTTTACTATTTAAACAATATTCTAACATCGTAATTGTAAGATCCAATTTGTCTGTTTTTATATATATAAAATTCGCTGTTGTTGCAACGAGTTTATTGACAAACAACGAACTTTCAACGGAGCAGACAAGGACGGCAACTGCGGATTGAGGTGCGCGCTGCGGGCTGCTTCGGTTCAGGAATGGTGCACTATGCTTTTTACAGCGCTGTGGACCACCGTATAAGTTATAAGATTGTGTAAACGGTTTTTTAGCTTGCCTTGTTTGTGGTTTTTAACCGACTTCAAAAAAGGAGGAGGTTATCAATTCGATGCGTATGTTGTATTTTATGTGCGTGTATGGTACGCGATTACGCCGCCAATTGTGGACCGATTTTTGAAATTCTTTTCGTATTCGATAGAGTATACTTCTGGAGTGGTCCCAAGGTCACCAAAGTCAGGATCTGATGATCGGTTCCCATAAACATCGAGGAAAACCCTTATTAAATTTTATAGGTACCTACTCGTATATCTAACGTGTTTTTGTTGTTGTTGTGGGGACGATTTAAGTATGTTGTGGGGTCAATTTAAATTTAAGTAACCTATCATCAGGATCTGGTGATAGGTTCCCATAAACACCGAGGAAAACCCTTATTAAATTTTATAGGTACTTACCTATATCCAACGTGTTTTTGTTGTTGTTGTGGGATCAATTTAAGTACGATTAAAATTTCACTCCCTTCCTGTTCACCGATTGATCTGAAATTAAACACATATAATTGTGACGATAGTACAAATATGTATGTTAAGTACCGTTGAAATCCAAGATGGCCGCCACCATGAAATAGAGGATTGCATTATTTTTAAGTTTAACCCCCTCAATAAGGGTATCATATGTAAGAGCTTGACTAGTAGAATGTACTTTAGTACACCATAAAAAAAACTAAAACCATGAAAATAAAAAATACGTTATTTCTTTTGAGTTAAGCGGTTTTATTGAAAAGATAATCATGTAAATAAAGCACTAACATCTAAAACATAATTAGGTAGATCCTAGGTACCAGTGATGATACCAGTACCTGATAGCAGTGTGAAAACTGGTGCATAGAATAATCAATCTAGAGCATTGATCAGATGCAAAATTAAAAATGCTGCTCTCGTTGGAAATCGAACCCCGAACTACAGATCAATGCCTAGTGATCTCAACCACTAGACCACGGAGGCGGTATACAACTGACGGTAAATGACGATAACATCGAAGATCGAAACGTGCTTACCCGAGGCCCAATTCTACTAATAAGTTACAGCCGAATCGAAACTAAACCGTTGCGTTCGACCAATCAGAATGCCGCAATATCACGTCATCGAACAGTTGAATGGCAATATAGACTCTCCGGTTGGTCGATCGCAATGGTTTAGTTTCGATTCAGCTGTAACTTATTAGTAGAATTGGGCCCAATGGATTCCTCGATCACAGAGATTTTCTAAACAACTGAACTGGGAAACGTGCAGGCTGCCCACCTAAACGAAAGTGACTACAGTTGCCAATAGTACCTACTCGTACATATGGTACCTATACGATTTGCAAGTTTACAAGGACGCCAATGTTCATTGCCAACTTTGAAATAAGACGTCACGTTACAAGTACCTACTCAGTAATTTCACTGCTTATGTACCGTTCAAACCGGAACACAGCAATGCGAGTACTACTGCTGCTCGGCGGTGTCGGTTTTCGTAGTGTAAATGTAGTTTGAATGGGAGCTTACTGTATCTCTAATTATCGAAGCACAAAAATGCTATTAAAATTTGGAATAATGGCGATATACTTAAATAAAATGATTGTAGATTGTCAGCAGGCGGGCTCGGAAACCCTACCACCAAATAAACACTAATAAGCCCAAATAGTATGTGCTGATATAGGTAACTAACCAATTGTGCAGACAGTAAATATTTAATTACCCCGATTTCAGTAGAGAATGTTATGAAAGGATATTTTCCAGGACGCTGACTCCTATGACTCGGCCAGCGTTAGACAAAGACATCGCGGCCGGCCTTCGGGGACCGGTCCGTGTGCGCCGCTTACTTTCGCATTACATTTGCAACCATCCACACAATTACCGCCTTTATTACAACGGCTAATAGATCAAATTCCATCAAGCGCAAACAAACTAAAATCGGCGTCCTTTTTCTATCCACAAAAGACTCAAATTGCCCACGATATGACCAATAACACACCCCACAATGCGGCCTTAATATGGTTAATTGCTCGTAATCTTTGCTTAACGCGGCAATATTTAGAGACATTTCGATATAGTAGTGTAGCAAGCGTTGCTTCGTGAATGATTTATTCGCTGCAACATTTTGTAACCCTGGTTTCACAAATAGAGCGTCATGAATAATATAATCAGAGTTCCGAGTCATTTACGATGTCGATCTAATTCATAAAGCACATAAAGTGCATCACGATACCCGAATATCCTAAAAATCAATATTTTTTGTCTAACAAATCTCTACAAACTGCGTGAATATTGTGACGTCCTGACTAGAGAAGCTCAAAGTTTCTAATAATTTACTCGCGCCTCCATATATGTAGAACATACAATAGTTATTTGTTGTGCATGACTGCAAAGTTGGTCTTTGTCGCGAGTGCTGAATTTGAATTCCAAGAAAGTGAAGGATTTTAAGTTTGAGCCAGTTTAAAAGTAGAATCACTCAGCGTAACGAAGGGGTGCAAAGGCACGAGAGGCAAATAACTTTGCAGCCGAGCACAATACACAACTTTTCATCTCACCCGTACGCCTACCTACCCCTACCCCTACCCCTACCCCCACCCCTACCCCTACTAAAACATCGAATAGAAAATGACGCAACGAAAATTACAAAAATTAGAAATTCGAACATTGCGAAGTGACGGATTGATCATGTAATAACTTTTAGCATATAGATTTTTTTAACGAAAAAGTTTTTGACCGCAAAGTTTGAACTAGACACGGTAGCGTGTCCAGCCAAGTACAAAAGAAAGGAACAGCCCCTTAGACAAGATGTCTTTCGATAATCGCTAACGCAAACGCTAAATGGACAATGTATGAGATTTGACAATTACACTCGAAAGCTAAGCGAGAGCTTATGTCAAATCGCATACATTTTTCTTCTAGCGATTGCGTTAGCGATTATCGAAATGCGTCTTGTCTAGGGGGGCTGGCGACGTAGCAGCCATGTGTAATATTACGAACCATTTCGCACCACTTTTGACCATTTCACAACTCAAAATGTATTTAACATAAATAAAGCTTGAAATTTAGCACGTTTATTAAAACCTAGCTAGTTTTCTACAATGTCTAAAATATGTTGTTTTGGTAAAAACTATCCAATTCAAATCCTGAAGTTGAATTACATCCCAAGTGAAATAAATGCATTGTGTTAATAATTGTATGTAAATTATTTGTCTGAACTTGGCAGTCAAATATAGCCATATAGATCTCAATTCTTTTGTCGGCGCAGTCAACAACGACGCATATCTATAATATTGAACTTGGCTCTCATTTCACATTTATGTTTTTGATGGAATAACTTTTCTACGGTAGCGGTTAATAATAGGCACTTCCTCGCAGATTTATAAGAATAAAGCTAGTATAAAGGTGAAAATGCCCAGCAGTGGGCGTCGTGCGGCTGAGATGATGAAAGGTGAAAAATCAATCGTGTCCAAATTTAAAATTAAATATATACATATATCCTTACTAGTGAGCTCAGCAGACGTTGTCCTGTCCGATCACAGCGTATAAACCTTCCCTGGACCTATTCAAACACACACAGAAAATTTCGTAAAAATCGGTCAAGCCCTTCAAAAGTTTATGCGAGACTAACACAGTGTCTCATTTTTATATATAAAGAAGACTAGTGGGCCCGGCAGACGTTGTCCTGCCCGGCGATTACAGCGCCACCTACTGGGTCCAAATGTACTTTTAAACCTTCCCTGTACCTATTCAAACACACACAGAAAATTTCGTAAGAATCTGTCGACCCGAGTTTTTGCGAGACAAACACACAGCGTTCATTTTTATATATAAGAAGACTAGTGGGCCCCGCGGACGTTGTCCCGCCCAATTACAGCGCCACCTACCGGGTGCAACTGTGCGTTTAAACCTTCGTTGGACCTATTCAAATACACAAAAAATTTCGTAAGAATCCGTCGAGCCGTTTCAGAGTTTTTGCGAGACTAACACACAGCGTTTTATTTTTATATATAAGATAAAGAAAGATGATTGTGTCAAAGTCTTCCGGTGTGATATACAACATATTATTTATTTTATATGAACAATATACCTACAATACATTCATGTAATATTATGCAGTCAAATGGCGTTCAAGTCTTGTAAATTATACAGTTTATTAATAACGATGGTGTCAAGTCACCGATGCGCATGCGTTTGAATTATCGCGAAACTATCAAGTATTTCCGTGTCGTAAAATATATGAATTTAAAACCTGACGTCATGATAAACCAGAGAATTTATTCCTTTCATAACAAAATATTACCTAACTTTCCTGGAATCCTTGCTTCTACTTCCTTCTGCTTTTAATCGTAGGATTTATTTGCGCTTTAATGACTTACATTTCTCTACTCCGTTGTATGTAAAATATTTACAACATGTTTACGTTAATCATAGAGGCAAAGTAAAGAAAGAATTAAATAAAATTTTACGGACTCCTGTTCATGTAAGTACAATATTGCCTTCCAGGTCTTGGCTGTTTATGTTATTGTTTAAATTAAATAAATGTCGGATTAATGTTATACCTACTAACATGCTAATGGAATGGAATAGACTGTAGCATAAAGAAATCGAAACACAACGCCATCTACTGGATGGTTACTCAAAATAGATAACCAAAGTGTCTTGTATCGTGCTTGTATCGATAAAATAAACTCACAGCGCTATGTGTTAGAACATTATGAAGCTAACAAACTATTGTTCTGTATGATCATCACAGCTCATATACGCCCCCACCGAGGGGCTTGAGCCTATACCCTATGTTATTCGAAGGTTGAATCGAATCGAATTGAGAACTTCCTTTTTTTGAAGTCGTTTAAAAACCATAGTATTCCTGTACAGTGAATTATACTTGTCATTGGAATCAACAAAAAGATACAAGATCTCACAACAATCTAACTGAATCCTACAATTCAGCAAAATTTGAAAAACCCAGCCATATCTATAATCACTTAGAAAACGAAACCAATATTTGTTGATCAGATGTAATGTGCAATGCAGTGACCCAAGCGATAGGTAGAATCAGTCGCGCAAACATAAATCTGTGTTCACACATTACGTTTCGCGCGCGGAGTATTACACAAACGTGTTTTCGGTAATCGCCCCCAGTGGGTCACAGCCGAGGACGGCCACTTGCGGAGGTGACATTTACCCGCAACCGTGTCTCGTAGAGCTGCCGACTCCAAATTACATATTATTATTTTATTTTTATTTCACTTGTTCAGTGTGTGTGTGTAAGACATAAGTTGACTTTCCGTTGGAGACGTCACTAAAAAGTAGAAAATTCTTTCTCAACATGCTCAGAAATGTAGGCATTATTGTAGTAATAAGAAGACAAGAAGTATGTAATTCTTGGCTCATGCATTACTTTACCGGCCTAGGCCAGGAAAGTAAGTATGAAAATTCATTTCTAGCCGCTGCTCAAATTTTTCATTTATATTTTGAATTATGTAACTTGTCATACAGCTAATTGCTACCAGATTATAAAAATGCACTCTTCGAGCATATAATTATATGAATATATGACAACTGTTCAGTTTCGATTCGGCTGTAACTTATTAGTAGAATTGGGCCCCTGTTTTACTACGACCATTGTTAGAGTTTGTTAATTTTAAAGGTTTTCTAAGTAAAAATAAAGATTAATTTTGAATTAATTGAAACTCTACAACATAATTTTTACTGTTCAATTTAATAGCATAATGGTAAGGCTGCCTGTGTCATTGTGTTTATGTTTCTGTTGTTATTTATTATATATAAAGTGTTCATTATTTTATTTAAATGGCTAACTAAATGAATATGTATCTATGGGCAAAGAGTATTATCATAACAGACAGACTAAGGAAGGATACTTTTTTTTGAAAAACGTCGCTCCCACACTAGAGTTTTGACCGGAACTAATTTTTGTATTCCATACAAAATATTTCTCGGACTCGAACCCGCGACCCGTTGGGCAATAGGTGATCACTCTACCTCTGCGCTAACCGTGTCGTCAAACTTTGTAACAGAATTGCAACATGTGAGCGCATGTCAGATTTTTTTCTAACTCATAAAAAGGTTCTACGAAAACTGTTCCATGGTACGCGGGGCTAATGTAAATGTCAAATGAACAACGCCTTTTGGCAATCATATCCCTATTACTGACAATTTTTTCGTATGCTTGTTTATGTGAGTTATAACTTTTCTATTGTGTGTGTACTTCATATTTTTGCGAGTTTATATGTCAATATTTGATAGGATTGGTAACAATGCTTCTATGTCTTACATGCGTTCTCTGATTTTATCGGAATACTATATTTCTGTCGCAGCCAGCAATAAGTACCTTAAGGAAAATAGTAGTGCTTTGGAAATTAATAGAAGATTTTACAACAAGTGCACAAAACGAACTATTTCATCCGAGACTTTTAGCTGATAGTAATGTCGAGGATAAAATGGTTTTGTGGACGAGTTATAAACTCTGTTTTTCACTTCGATTGCGAGGAAATCAAACAGTAGTATAACATAACATTTCTTTAATTAAAATTCAAAGTAAAATTAGTACAGTTTTGAATACTGAAGGAAATTATTTTATGTCTTAAAAAACACACAAGGCAAATAAATTAAAGTAAATATAATAAAATATCAAAATATTTTATTACATCTATGAACTTCTTATCGTATTTAGCTGTAATGGCTCATTTTCTTTGCCTTAATATAGATAGGATTTATGTATGGGTAGATTTTGTGCACTTTTACACAACATTCGATTTTGTACAGCCTATATCCTGCACAAACAAGCACTTTCAGAGCATGAGAAGTGAAAATAAAAATATCCAAATATCGCTATTGCAATTGATTTCAATTAATGCATACATTTCGTTAAGTAAAGTCAATTTAATAAAGTTCATGGTGTTATTAGTAATTGAGTAACTAAAAAAAATATTTTACAAAAAATAAAAACCGACTTCAAAAACACTGAAAAGTTAAAAATAATATAAGAATAGGTACAGACATCACACTTCTATATTGAAGTCGGTGCCAAACGATGATCTCCTAGAAAGTCTTAAAATTTGGCACCGACTTCAATATAGAAGTGTGATGTCTGTACCTATTCTTATATTATTTTTAACTTTTCAGTGTTTTTGAAGTCGGCTTTTATTTTTTGTAAAATATTTTTTATTTTTAACTTTTAGTGAATGAAATCTTTTTAGTGAAAGAAACCCTAATTTAATTCCAGCTCACCTTCGGTGAGCTGGTATTAAATAAGCGTTTCCCTCGATTTTCACGGGATGCCATCATCAAATCCTGACTTTGGTGACCTTGGAACCACACTAGGAGTATACTCTATCGAATACAAAAAAAAATTTGAAAATCGGTCCACAATTGGCGGAGTAATCGCGTAACATACACACAAAACACGTTGGAAACACCTTAAAATTTAAGCGTTTTCCTCGATTTTCATGGGATCCCATCATCAGATCCTGACTTTGGTGACCATGGGACCACCCTTGGAGTATACTCTATCAAACACAAAAAAAATTTGAAAATCGGTCCACAACTGGCGGCGTAATCGCGTAACATACACACAAAAAAAACACGCATCGAATTGAGAACCTCCTCCTATTTTGAAGTCGGTTAAAAATTATAAGAAGTTTTAGTATAGAAAAATAAAAAATCAAAAGCCGTAGTACCATCAATGGCACTGTCTAATACCCCACGTTAATTACAAAACATAAAAACCGACTTCAAAAACACTGAAAAGTTAAAAATAATATAAGAATAGGTACAGACATCACACTTTTATATTGAAGTCGATGCCAAACGATGATCTCCTAGAAAGTCTTAAAATTTGGCACCGACTTCAATATAGAAGTGTGATGACTATACCTATTCTTATATTATTTTTACTTTTCAGTGTTTTTGAAGTCGGTTTTTATTTTTTGTAAAATATTTTTTATTTATAACTTTTTAGTGAATGAAATCTTTTTAGTGAAAGAAACCCTAATTTAATACCAGAGAACCTCCTCCTTTTTTGAAGTCGGTTAAAAAGGATACAAATGCACTGTAACAGTTTTAAAATTTTATGCCAAAATATAGGTAGTACGTCGTAAAATTTTGTGTGAATGTAGTACCACATTTTTGTTTTATTTCACTACTAACATACATTTTGGTGCGCATCATTAAAATTTTGACACTTTTTAACTGCATATAATTTAAAAAATACAAAGGAGAAAAGCTATGTATGTAAACCTATTAGTTCTCTTTTTTGTCTCATAATTATTATGATTACTGATGTTTAAAGTAAATGTGTTATGAATGGTGACATTCGGACAACCAATTTTAGGAAAAGAAAAGCAGTTCCAAACCTATTGCTTGGCCCTTTGCATATTATTTACCTAGATACCGCATTGTTATATCACACACGCATCACTTTGACACCGGCCCCACTAAAGTAGTGTCATGACTGTATTCTATGATTCGATGAGACGATGAAGATTCGAGTTATAAGTTATACGAAGTGTAATCGATTGGCGGTAATCATTCTATCACGACCCCGTCACTAGAGGAGGCTGCGTTGCTTAATCGACGACTGAAATTGCTTAAACTGGTAGCCAGGAAAGATTATTTGAAAGGTGTTAATATTTAATGTAGTCGGTAGAACACTTTACGAGGTACCTACACATATGTTATATTATAAGTTATAGGTATATGAAAGAATAGAATATATGCACGAGTATATGAAAAGCACTACGAACAAAATACATAATTTAATATACTAATTCTCTGTTATCATAAACAAAGGATCTTAAATAAAAATAATATCTGCTTATGTTGCGTTTAAAAATATTTTCGTTTACTAAAACACAATCAATAAGTTATTTATTGGATCATAATAATAATGTTAGTTTTTGAGGAATCCAGGTGATTCTCGCGACTATAACGCACGCTAAGCCCAAAAAATGTAACATTTCTTCAGTGGATAACCCAACTTCAAATTAAAGTGAAAATTACCTAATTAGTACTTTTCACTTCATTTTGAAGTTGGGTTATTTTGTACTTGATTTTATCTATGGATGATGAGTGAAACAATTTTTCAATTTTACTAACTTTCAAACTTTCGTGTTGCATTATCAATATAAACATATAAACGGGAATTAACACGATAAACACGAGGTATTTACATACCTATTTTATTGCCTGACGTTTCGGCTAGGTTGCACCAGCCGTGGTCGCAGGCGGACTGGAGCTGCGCTGTCAGGTCTCCGTGATGCGGCATTCTTCTCGAACCACCGGCATATTTTTTGTCATCCAAGTACCGTCACACACTACACTCACAGTGTCCGTATTTCGAAAATCGACTGCCGAGCCCGAACCAACCGACTGTGCAAATCGAGGTTGTGTTTTGGTCACCACTGGATTCCACGCAGTTGATAATTTGAAACCATCTTCCCGATTGAAATTGTTTGGATGATTTTGATTTCAATCGCTTCACGCACTACTCTTGAATAAAAGTGGCGATCTGCGGAGAGGACTTGCGTACGATAAAATTCTATCCAATGGTTGGTGCCTGCTTCGAGGAGATGTTCCGCAATGGCCGATTTGCTGGTTTGTCGGTTTTTCACAGCCGCGATATGTTCCTTGACCCTTTCAGCTATGGACCGCTTCGTTTGGCCTATATAAGAACTACCACAGCTGCAATCAATTTTGTAGACACCTGGAGTTTGTAGTGGCAAGACATCCTTCGGTGTACCCACCATGTTGTTTACCCTTATACCGGGTATGAATACAGTAGGTATGCAGTAGGTTCTTAACACGGTCCCGATTTTATCTGTCACTCCTTTGACATAGGGCATATACGCTGGCTGCCTGCTTACCTCCGGATGCTTGCTTCTCCTAGCTGTTTGCTTTCGTCCTCGCGTTACCTGATATCCGTTGTTTTTAAGTACCTCCTGAACATGATCTAGCTCGCGCTCCAAATGCTCAGGGTCACAGAGTTCATAGGCTCTGTTCTTGAGAGACGTCACAACGGACTGTAGATGACGCGGATGATGATGTGACGTTGCGTGTAGGTACCTGTCTGTGTGTGTAGGTTTCCGGTATACCCAGTGTGATAGTGATCCATCGGGTCTGGCGGTAATCTTCACATCCAAGAATGACAACGATCTGACCGCCTCCATCTCATAGGTGAATTTTATCCTCGGGTGAATGGAGTTAAGGTGTTCTATATATTGATCTATTTCCTGTCTACCACCTTTCACGATGCTGAATAAAAAATATGCTGACGATGCTGAATAAAATACCTCGTGTTTATCGTGTTAATTCCCGTTTATATGTTTATATTTTCAATTTTATTCAGTAGTTCCTGAGATTAGCGCGTTCAACCAAACAATCAAACAATACTTCAGCTTAAGGCGCATAGTAGGGTCAATCATAAAAAAATCACTGCAGAAAAAACCGGTTCTCTTCATAAATATTGAATAAAAAAATCTTTAAAAAAGATATGTTGTTATTCCACGCATTCTTTAGAGGATGGCCTTTTTAATTTTTTGATAAATTAATTAAAACTTGGTTAAAATGTGACCCAAACATGCCTCGATTTTAAAACTTTAAATCTAATAGCGTCGTAAATATTAGGTTAAATCATATACTTTCGATTTCAATAAATTAAGAGGATTGTGAAGCTATAAATTTTCATACAAAAAGCGATAACGCTTTTCTCCCTCTTTACAAAATCCAATTTTCATAATTTTTAGAAATGTTGTAGATATACTGAAGGTCTAGGTTTGTACGTTTTGATTTCGAAGTAATATTGCTCAGAATATAAATTATTAACATTTAAATTTCCATATTTTAGACCTTAAAACTACCTCTAGCATTTTTATCTTTTTTGACTCAATTATACTGAATTACAAAAAAAGCAAAACGTACCGTACAAACATAGATTAAGGTATACTGAATCTAAAGTGGCTAATTTCATAAAGGTTTAGGGGGGTAAAACAGTTATCGCCCGAAACAATATTTCAATAAGAAATGTAGGCACATTACTCGGACTTTCAACTCTAAGCGGTATGCAATAAGCTGCATTGTTGAAAGTGCATACTCGAGCCATAAATTGGCACTTCACAGTCCTCCTAAGTGAACAATATTCTAGCGGATGGTCCTTTTAGATTTTTCTTATTCGCCTTTATTCTTCCTTCTTACGCGTAAAGGTTTGCTTAAATATTGCCCTCACTCTCACTTACTCACTCCTATGTAATCAATGCGGGACGATCGACACAAGGTCATTGGGACCACTATGCGCCTTAATAATAATAAGAAAAAAGAAAATAAGAAAGAAGAGTAGATAACAATTTGGTATATTAAATTTAAGAAAATTTTACACAGCACTTCACTAAAACAACAGCATAATATTTTCTTGTAGAATAATTATGGTAAACAATTTCTGTATTATACTGAACCTTTCAATGTATCCATATTTCGGCAATACATACTCATTTATCAAATCGTATGTTATTGCTTTTTTCTCCACTAAAACGGGATTGTATTTCAAACAATAAATCAGAAAACAATGCATTCAATCATGTGAACCCGTATACAAACCCCGCACAGTTTTAGTGATAAACTTTTTGTCATCGACACTATTGCATTGTCTGTATTGCTTGTGTCAATCACAACCGAGTATTTGACGAGTCATCAGAATAAGCAATTATAACCATATCAACCACACGGCAATGGATCACCACGTTCAAACCAGACATGATTTTGTATGACAGACAGTTACCAATTGAATAACAAATTGCGTCGACATTTTAACGAGCGACAGTATGAAATTAATGATCAGTATTAAATTATACATTATGCGTTTATGATTGGGACTGTTATTTCAGGTAGTTTTGTTCCAAACCCGTGTGGGGATTCGAGGCAAAAGTGTATGTTACTTGGATTACTAAAATTTGTACATTACTAGAGGACATAAAAAACATAGCATGGCACTTACACATTGATAATGTAGTATGAGTAAGTTGTATAATAACTGTATGTATGTGTTGTAGTTGTCCTTTTAAGTGATCATACCCACAATGTTGAAATGTCTTAAATTCGCGTGGATATTAATTGTACAAACAGTCTATCCCGCGCATTTGACAATAATTTATTCTCTTATAACAAATTACTACAAATCTAAAAAATAAAAAAAGAACTCTATATAGCTCTATCGGTGCAGTAAAATAATTATATTCCCAATTAATATACCAAATAAGACATACATTGACACAATCTGAGTACTACTCGCTAATGAAGTGTCTACAGTCAACTAATATATATATTTTTTTAATACATAGTTAACTCTCCACAGACTCGTGGTCCGTGCCTTTTTCATTTTTTTAGGTTTCTTTTTGATCCATTCTATATAATATTAAATTATATTAAGACTTACGACTACTCTTATTTTAATGTAAGTTGCGCAACTCAATCAAATTAGCTTAGTTTAAAATTTTATATATACACATACACATATACACATCATGGATATATAAAGACTGTTTTTTTTATGTCTGTATTATCGCAATATTCTTATTGTACGAGTGCTCTTAAGTAACCTATGCTAACATTTCCCTATTTATGCCTATGTATTCACTTCGGGTTCCAGGGTTGATGTTTGTTATTACACCAAGGTCGCTGCGCTTTATAGGGCTCTGAGCATCATTTTTTCATTATATTCTACCACCTCTTCATCTGTTGCTGTACTGGGATGGGCAATGAGACGTCTAATTGCGTCGTCCTCCTTCAGCTCCCGGTAGAAGTAGGTACAGGATACTGTGTGTCTCGTTATGGCAACCACCGCGTGGGGAACACTATTATGGACAGGGTTCTTCCTTTCTGCTCCTCTGAGCACAACCATGTGATCGTATGTTAGTCCTTGTGCTTCATGGATCGTCAGCAATCTGGATTGAGCTCCGGTACCAAACCCATCCCTCCCATACGCTTCTTTCTCGTCTTGAGTAAAGGTAAGGAAGAGAGTATTTTGGTCGCCCCTTCATAGTACCGCTTCAGATGCCATTTTGCATGTCATGGACCTTAGCACTTGCCGTGATGTGTAAATGCCCTCGTAGATGTATTGGAGGGCGTACACTACATCCAGCAGACTTCGGTGTGTGCAGAGAAACTTTTCTGTTATCGACGTAATGGCGGCAGGGCTTCCATAACACATCTCGAACAAGTTATCTCTGTCTATGAAGGGGATCTGATTCGTGTCAGTCATCAGTACCAATTCTCTTGCCCCGGTCAGCCTTGCTGCCATGACAATAGCTCCAAAATGAACTAGTAGAGCTTCATCCACCAAAAGGCGCTTTGACGTTCCCACCCCATTGATGAGGACCGAGGCAATGGTTCTTACTTTCCCCCTCACGACCGCCCCAAATCGAGTCGTCACTTTGTCCGACAGTTCTTTTGCCGTCTCGAGTGTGCTAGTGATTATCATGTCTTCCTTCATTTGGAAGTTGTTGAGGAGCCACGTAGTCTTCCCGCACCCCGGCACACTGTCCACCCATCTGATCGCCAGTTTACCCCATGGTTTGGAGACCCAAGTTCCGCTCATGGCTTCTGCTATTTCTAGAATTCGGTCCTCCAACATAAAACGGGTGCACCTGGCAATTACCACTATTGGGTCCTCAATTGGTGTGCAGAATGTGAAGACTCCCCTTTCCTCAGTCGCTACATGATCCACCAGCACCATGCCCGCCGTGGCACTGTACGCCGCCATTTGCCTTTTATCTATAGGGTGAGTTCCCGCCACCACAGTTCCGGTGTCGTTGTTATAGACTACAGCCCTCGCCCCTCCCAGGAGCTCCCGCAATAACATGCGGGTGTTTATCTGAAATGCTTTCAGTATCTTGCTACAGGTGGTGTGTTTTACCTGCAGCGTCGCCCGCAGTGTCTCCACGTACTCCAGATAGGCGTTGACTAGGTCGTCTCCGTCCCGATCAGTTATTATTCTGGTTGGCGGTCTCACCCTTCCCATGTCTGCAAGTGTGGTTTTTGTTGAGGAAATCATTTTATGTTTGGGGTCCACGTTCGTTAGTGTCTCGCCACCCGTCCTCCTAGGATGAGTTTGGCCCAGGGCAATACATATTCCCCTGACGAGGTCGTCTGTCGGGGATTGTCTTTGTGATTGGAGGCATCTTCTTTCGTTTGCTTCTTGCACCGCCTCCTCATGTTGCCTTTCTGCCCTAGCTGAGCCACTTTCCTTCAGTTCATCGCGTGGAGTCTGCTCATGTTCTTTAAGTAGAAAGTCGAGGTTTTGGCCTCTCCCCTCGTATACGATTATTTTGTGTTTTCGGGAGGCCTCTAATAAGGGTGTGTAATCGGATACATTCCCTTTCTCGAGATCCGCCTTCATGACATCCACGCTGATGACTCTCGGGTCTCCAACCAGGTTTAACAGTAGTTCCCCCGCCCTGGTGAAAGATGACTTATCAATGTCCCAGTCCAGGAGTAGGATCGACTTGTTCCTGGAACGCACGATCCGGCATTTCTGCCCTGCAAGCATCACCTCGGACATTGCGTCAAACACCTTCCTTTTGATGGTCGTCCTGGTAGTGCTTCCTTTTAGCAGGACTGCTAAGCCTGGTGATATCGCAACGTGCTTCCTTGTTCTGGACATGCAGAAACTAATGCCAATCCTTTCTCCTGCACTGTCCATGAACAACGCTACACCCCTTGTGAGTAGACCTACTGCTCCTTTTTCTCCGCCGCTCAACCACTGCTCTTGCGTAATATTTGGGGCAACGTAAGTTTCCTGCATTCGTGGCGCCACAATAACCGAATCTCCATCACCTCCCTGCGTTTTATTCGTCCTGCGTCGTCCCAGTTTTTATTTCGTTGTGTCGCCACATCGGCCACTGCTTCTATAAACTGCACCACAAATGGTTTTGCCGTTTTATCCATCAGTAGCTCATGGATGTTATCTTTACTTATTACTATCTTACCTAGTCTATGTTCTAAATCATGGCGGGCACTAGCGAATCTGGGGCAGTCCAGGCTCACGTGCCATACCGATTCAATCTCCCCAGGGTCACATTCACAGTATGGATTGTCCTTTAGTTTGAATCGGTACAGATATTCTGCGAACCCCCCGTGTCCCGTGAAGACTTGTACCAGACGAGATGATGGCTTTTCCTTTCTAACCCAGCTGTATGTTTTTGCCTGATCTGGAAAAAAACATTTTGTCACTCCCCCTGTAGAAGAGGTCACGTATCTGTCCTGCCATTTTCGGACTGTCTCCTCCCTTATTTTATTCCTCACGAACGACACGGGGATCTCACAGTAGTCCCGCGTTCCATCTACCGCCCTCGCAGCTTTTTTGGCTAATTCGTCCGCTCTTTCGTTTCCCACGTGTGCTCTTAACCACAACAGTTTGACCTCTCCACCGTTCTTTCTAATACTTCTGATGTCTTCATGGATCCTCTGCATGAGCTGATGATCTGCTTTGGGGTTCGTGATGATCTCCAGTGATGATCTAGAGTCACTCAGTATTGTTGCTGAGGTAACTCCCTGTCTCCGGACCATTTCTATCGCTCTATGCAGTGCATACAGTTCAGACTGAAAGACCGTACAGGCAGGATCGAGACCAAATGTGTAGCTGGCGGTTTCTTTTCCCTCTACCCACCACGAGACGGCAGCTCCTACCCCCTGATCAATTTTACTGCCATCTGTGTATATTTGTGGGTCTTGGAATTTTTATTTAAGAAGGAAACAACTAATATATTTAAGAACCTACCTTTAATAAGCCTCTATAATAATAATCATTACCTTCACTTTCAAACAATTCGTTATAAAACCGATACCACATTTCAATACACTAGATTGCGTCGGCTAGTCCAAAAACTGGTCGTTACCAACGTCACATAATAACCAGTTTAATTAACATAACACCGGTTCTTCACACATTTGTATTTCGAATGTTAATTTTCGTTAAATCAAGATTATTTGTGATGAAAAGTTGACAGCTTATTTCTCTTTGTTTCAGATAACGAAATAATTCTCCACTGGCTGTCATAGCTGTGTGGAAGGAGCTTTGCGATCGACATCGACATCCCGTTTCGACACGACAATCGAGCTTTGTGTTATAACATTTTAAACTTGTGTTGTGATACTGACGTTGGAATTAAGTGCCGTGTGCTTTCAGTTGGGATTGAACCGACTTTTCCACCTGGGCTGTATAGCTTGGTAAGTTTATATTAATGATATGTTATATTATATTAATAAATACAACTATTGGATGTGAATTTTGTATACAATGTGAATATTTCATCCACGCAATGCATGTTATTAGTAATATAAAAGATCATACGATAAGATCATACGGACACATAGCCATAAGAAGAGTTAAAATTTTAACTTATGTCGATAACAACATCAAGTAGGTACACATCGTTGATTTGACATTGTCAATCGTTATGGACATCGATTTTGCAAAAAATGCTAATATAATACGTAGTCGATTTCATTCTCATTGATTAGAGGCATCTATAATATATAATAGGGGTCTATCTATATTCTTTATTGCACACAAAACAACTGTTCAAAAAATAATAAAAAAACTGAAATCCATAACAAGGTACAGCTGGTGGCCTTGATAGCGGCAACCTTAAGGATAAAAAAAGATAGTACAATTAGTATAGTAGCCTGTACCACTACTCTTGTAAACCTAACATATTCCATAGTAATCTCACTATTTGCTGTTTTGTTTGTCAGTTCCATACAAATGTTCAACATCCACTGAACCTAAATGTATGGAACAGCAGATTTTTTTCTCGCGATTTCGAGTTTGGTCCCATAGCAAAAGTTGTTCATTTGGCTTGTCTAAACAAGCACACAAAATTTGGCTCCTGCTGGAAAAATAACCCGGTATGCAATATCTTACCGCCACCGGCAGCGTTTTCCCCGAGCTTTGGCGGATCCAGATACCCCAAAAGACAGGAATTCCATAATTCCGACTCAACTTTTAGCGGCACAAGGCGCGGTTACTTTATTTTGTAAAAATTCAAAGTAAGAAAAATTTTATTATTTTATTTACTTGTGATTTTAACCCTAGATCCGAGTAGGAACCTTGTCAGATGCCTCCCCAAATGACATCCTCGAACCTCGATCCGCCCCTGCCCCCGAGGGTGGTGCTGCCCGGCACGAGACACGCTCGGATGCACTGCAGGCAATCAGATCGAACGATTACGTTTCATTCCCACCAACTAATATGGACTTCTATCCCTTGTTAATGCAATAATATAACACAGCTTGTCTGTTCAGTCAAAACAAAAAAATATTTTACAAAAAATAAAAACCGACTTCAAAAACACTGAAAAGATAAAAATAATATAAGAATAGGTACAGACATCACACTTCTATATTGAAGTCGGTGCCAAACGATGATCTCCTAGAAAGTCTTAAAATTTGGCGCCAACTTCAATATAGAAGTGTGATGTCTGTACCTATTCTTATATTATTTTTAACTTTTCAGTGTTTTTGAAGTCGGTTTTTATTTTTTGTAAAATATTTTTTATTTTTAACTTTTTAGCGAATGAAATCTTTTTAGTGAAAGAAACCCTAATTTAAATTAGCGTTTCCCTTGATTTTCATGGGATCCCATCATCAGATCCTGAATTTGGTGACCTTGGGACCACTCTATCGAATACAAAAAGAATTTTGAAAATCGGTCCACAATTGGCGGAGTAATCGCGTAACATACACACAAAACAAGTTGGAAACACGTTAAAATTTAAGGGTTTTCCTCGATTTTCATGAGATCCCATCATCAGATCCTGACTTTGGTGACCATGGGACCACCCTTGGAGTATACTCTATCGAACACAAAAAGAATTTTGAAAATCGGTCCACAACTGGCGGCGTAATCGCGTAACATACACACACAAAAAACATACGCATCGAATTGAGAACCTCCTCCTTTTTTGAAGTCGGTTAAAAAGAGATTAAAATTTCTAACAGGGATCAGCTTCTTAGTAATTTCTATTTTTAACCGACTTCAAAAAAGGAGGAGGTTCTCAATTCGATGCGTATGTTTTTCTTTATAACAAGAGTTCATTATAACAGGGTAAATTAGGCCAAAAATGTTTTAAAAAAATCTCTATATCAATTGATATTTATGGGATATACATTACTTTTTTATTGCCCCGGCAAAATAAGGGACGCTTCAGTACACGGTAGTAGAATATTTTAAACATTAATAAAAAATAATAAAAATACTCCACTAAATTAGTGCAGTATTTTTCGGATATTTTAAAAAATTATATACAAAAAAATTAAATAAGTGAGTTATTTTTTATTAATGTTTAAATCCTACTACTACCGCGTCCTGGAGCGTCCCTTAAATTATCTAGGGTGATAAAAAAGTAACCCTGTATATACCTAAGCCTTTGAGAAAATGTAAATATGGGAAAGTAATTATTTTAATATATGGTAAATTAAAAATATTAAAAATCAAGGGAAAAATAAAAATTATATAAAGTCAACGTCACTGACATTGAAATTTGATTGACTGCTGTTATGGGAACCGAATCGCGCACCTGTTACACTGTCAGACAAGACTCACTTATGCCAAATGCCATTATTTATTAAATAATTCCTTTACATTGTATGCGTTATAATACTTATATACTCGTAATAGTAACAAGCACGTTACAATTTCTGATAATAGTGTTCATGTGCAATAAGTAATAACTACTTATTTTTAAGTACTAAGTACTCGGTAAATAGCCCACATTAGCAACAACTTCGTACACGGATCGCTTGATTAAAACAGTGTGCAACTGTTAATTAATGGACTACTTCATTGGCTATTCAGCATTAGGTAATCTAAACCTTTTCCAACGCTTCGTAAGTAATCTAAACCTTGCTTCACATGTTAATTAATAAGTATATTTTAAAAAAATATTGAGAATATAAAGCATTTTCATGATATTTAGTAACTGAACAAAAATCAACAATATCACTGTTAATTATTTTTGATTGACATAACAGTTTGCGTTTTCAAACGTATTTTCTACTTTCAAAGCAATGTGCTACGTTTAGTCAAACGTAATACAAGAATACACACATCACATTTTTATTTTGAAGTCGGTGCCAAATTTTTAAACTTTCCAGGAGATCATCGCTTAGCCTATAAATCTGCCTATAAAATTTGAGAGTTTCCCTCGATTTACCTGGAATGCCATCACCAGATCCTGATTTTGGTTAGAATGGAACCACCGAGTAAACTATTCCGAATAAACAAAAATTGAAAATCGGTCCACAATTGGCGGAGTAATCGCGTAACTCTCGCATATCTCCTATGAATAATTTAAAACATATTTACAAATTTAAAATTCTTAATAACGTACACTTAAAAAAAAATAGAGCTACTGTTGACCTTGCTGCCATCACTGCGTATCCGATAATTTTGACTGACTCGTATTAATAACAACCAAAAAACGCAGGGAGGCGCAGGACCGATCGGTTTGGAGATCCCTGGGGGAGGCCTATGTCCAGCAGTGGGCGTCTCTTGGCTGAAATGATGATGAATGATGATGATGAAAAAACGCAATGTCACAACGGTCTAATAAGCATTACTTATAATCATAAAGCACTTGCCTTTTAATATAGGTACACAAAAATACGGAAAACTGACACCAAAATAAACAACACGTTCCTTTTTATTTTAACATTTAATAAATTTCAACGTGAAGTTCAATTTTATGTCAGAAAACTAACCTACACACAGTTAAAATGAAGAAGACATAAAATTTAAAATATACATATTCAAAAAAGTTTTAAGAAACTCTTAAGAACTTTGTATGCACATTTTTTTTATTTCTCTCTTTAAGGAGATAATAATAATATACTACTAATAAGGTAATAATATAATAATAAACAAAGTAATTCTCCACTATCATCATCATCATCATCACAGCCCTATACGTCCCCACCGAGGGGTTCGAGCCTACCCTATGTTAGGGTGATTAGGCCTTAGTCAACCACGCTGGCCCAGTGCGGATTGGTCGACTTCACATACATCATTGAATTTCTTCGCAGATGTATGCAGGTTGCCTCACGATGTTTTCCTTCACCGTAGGAGCGTCAGACAAATGTACATATGAAATTCGAAACGAAAAACACATTGGTACATGGCGGGTCTCGAACCCCGACCCCCCGATTGGAAGGCAAGTGCCGAGTCCACTGCGCCACCGACGCTGGTATATATAGCTCATTGATTTACTACCAAACGTAGATAACGCATGCACATTCGAAAAGTGGGCCGGTGAAGAACTGCCCAATAGCGATTCGTGCAGTTCTTTTCCATAGCTGTCGGCACGTCAACATGCCGAAGTGCTCATTCAAAAGTTGCAGTAATGATAATAATGTAGAATAAGGTTGGATTCGGTAAATACGGAACTTTCTTTATGGTAATTTTAATTCGGGCGGGCATATTCAACTATACGAGTATATCAGCGAGTACAAATGTATAGTCGATTAGGTGACAGATTTCAAGCGCGTTTTTGTATGAAGCGCTCTATCTACGTTTGGTAGTAAATCAATGATATAGCTCCATATTCTCCATATTCTCCACTATATATAGTTCCAAATAGTAAAATTTAATATGTTCGTTAAATACGCCAACTTTAACTCGCGCCTCTTTAATTCGTGTTGATGAACAAGGAACTATAGAACATCTAAGATTTCGCGGAAGATATCTGTTTTTGTTTTCGCGCAAAAACCTCATCAGGCCCTCTTAGTGATGTTCCAATTATATTTAGATTTGAACAAGCCTAATCATGCTAATCATTAAGTTCCTAAATAGTCACTTCCCTTAATTATCAATATGTTGAAACTTCGGTATAATTGTTGTAGGTAGACAAATATATAAGCATTAAATATCGACATAATAACAAAAAAGTGCTAGGAAATCGAAATAAGACTTTATTCTGCAATAAATTATTCATTCAAAAAAATATAAAAGTAATTAAGTATTGGAAAAAGCAGACGCAAACAGAAAACCAAACTTCAACATTTTTCTTATTTTGACAAAAAAAAACAATCAGAATGTAACTATTGCCGTATTGGCAATACTGCAATTACGAATAATAAGTAGTTGATAATTATTAAAGTTGTACCACAGTTAATGTATGTCACTATTTTCCCGCGCATATCATAATGGCAACAAAATGGCGGCGTTGTCACGATGATGGGGCTGTTCCGGCGTCGGATGCATGCCCTTGGACAACAATGGTGAAGGTCGTGGCCATACGTTGTTCTCGTAAGTAGCACATCCCTCACTTGCAGAAAATTCCACTTATGTAACAGCGATCAGTCTTCCGAGCGAGCTACGCTATCTGATGAGATCCCGTTGCCATTTGAAGTAACTATAACATACATTTAAATATTCAGACTAGTGAGCTATATGTATACAGGGATCCTTTTCAAAAAATAGTAGGTATAAGCTGCTGAAGAGAGGAAGACACGCACGCTTTACTTTCATATGGCAGGTAAACGTTAAATATGGAGTTGTGTTTTATGAGAAAGTCTAAAGAAATTGACAATACAGAATGGAGCTGCGATGACTCCACCGACAAGAGCAACAAAACTCTAAGAAGACACAAAAGGCTAATCAATAAGCACAGATAATAAAATACACGAGTAGTAATAACAATATAAGCCGGCAAAGCGTAGGAATGAAAAAAGTTTGGGCTGCCACTGGACTCGGGTAAAAACCCCATACCTGGCTAAACCACCCTCCAGTAACTTCCACCCCCATGGAGGCTCGTTCGGGTTCGGACTAGCCATTCCCCGAACGCACCCCCCGGAGACAGACCCAGCGGTGCGTTATAAATTATAATACTAGACTGAGAAGCAACTACTGAGCAAAGCACTGAGACTTTGCCTAGGGAGGGGTCACCAAGTTACCACAACGTGACCCCCCAGACAAGCGACCAGGGCGGAAAACGTAATATCTCCCGGCCGGTTATTAGTCGGCCGGGCCACTTTCGTCCCCGGCTGCTTAGGGTAGTTGGGTAGGAGGAGGCGCGCCCAACAACGCGCGCCTCCTCCTACCCAACCGTCTGAAGGAAGGTACCTACCTAACTCAACCTAATACGAATGAAATTTCATGATTCTCGATTTAAATTCGACCATTGAACCATAGTAAATAAATAGCTGTATTGTTAAAATTGTAAAACAAAACACCACTACCTGGATGCCAGTTTTAACAACCACGCTATCTAGACGGTGGGGTAAACCACTAGGAACTGGTTTCAACTGACATCTGCCGGCTATTAAATGGCTTTGTGGATCGCTTCGCAGGACTCAAAACTCGCTGTTTATGTTCACCCTGCAAACCGGTATTCGTTATATAGAATACTGTAAATACGAAGTAAGCTTCTTTCACGCTCAAAATTATGATGATTTTCAAATCACGAATTGATAAGATGAACTCCGAAATATCCACCACCACCACCACTACCACCTGTAGGCTTACTCTGGAACCATTAGCGATCGTCGATTTTAAGCAACACTAGCGACAAGTTGAATCCGTATCCTGAAAAAAATAAATAGCACTGTCTTTGGTTCGCTCAATATCTGCACAATACGAATCCAATTTGGCTCCAATGTGGAAATACAAGCTTACAAAAAAATCACAATCTCGATGTCGATCGATTGGAAGTGGTTCGAGAGTAAGCCTGCTGAATATATTGTCAGTTTTTCAGAAATCTCTATCAAAATAAAAATGTGTAGGTAAATCACCTAAATCTTGAATAACAGCGCCAATTTCATTAACAATAAATTCCAATTCATAACAGCTAGGCGTTCAGGGGCTCTATCTTTGAATCATTAAAAATGATGAAAAAATAGAGTCTCACTCAGGATATTTTTGAATCAATTATATAGCGTTACGCGTTCGTCGAGCGTAGTTTGCACTCGATTTCTAGACATCTTTGTTTCGTTTTTGATAAAAATCAATAGGGTATTAATATCCTAAATCAATATTATTCGATTTTCATCGAAAACGATAAGAAAATCGATAGAAATCGGGAACGTCGTTATACGAGCGCTCGATACCAGACGAATGGTTCAAAAATAGAGCCCCGAGGGGCAATCGATATCTGCCTAGAACATAGTTGACTGGAGCTATATATTCATCACTGGCGCCCACGAACCGGGAAGCACAGCATTGGCAGACCCCCACAATACGAACCGATGATCTGGGTGACGCTGGTGATCCCAGGAAGTCGCTGGATGTGTGCAGCACAGGAACGATCGATGTGGAGATCCTTGAGGGCTTATTGGGCCAGGCAATTACTCTGTATGTACCTATAAAAAGTATGAAAACACTTTTAACTAATATTGAATGAACCTATTTTTTTTTTCAAATATGTTGTAACTGAGTAAAA
Source organism: Schoenobius gigantellus (assembly GCA_963935595.1). NCBI lineage: Eukaryota > Metazoa > Arthropoda > Insecta > Lepidoptera > Crambidae > Schoenobius > Schoenobius gigantellus. The sequence goes on along the minus strand of OZ012544.1, from coordinate 11,428,337 downwards.
ACTAAGGTACCGCGATACTCGAACTTCGCAAAGTTATCCACTCACACGTCCGGCCCAAAAAGCGCAGAGGGCCTTGAACGTCCTGATATTGCGGAATGAATCAATAAGTACACTTAATAAAAATATCTTGAAATTTGACATTTAATTGCTTCGTGAAAAGTACTGTACCTAAGCTCCCATTCAAACTTTACATTTGCACTACGAAAACCGCCGCTATCACGTACGACATAAGAACTGTCCAAAGGTCAAACAGTATAGCTTGATATGGAGCTTACTGTACAAGCGTGGGAGCTGGCGAAAGCGTAGGGCGTGTTGACTGGTCCCTATTAATTCTTATACCACTATTGATACACATACCTGCTGGAGGTGGACCTTGTCAACTATACCCAATCAGATATAGCGACATTTTCTACTTCGGATCAATTTAGAAATAAGTATTGTGTGGTCATCTAATAAATTCTCATCTCCAATTAGGTTGTTCGTGACAAAAAAATCAATCATTAACTGAAACTCTGCGTAAATATATCTTGTATAATTAAACAAGGGTTGTTGATTATAAATATTCTTGGATCCATAGACTTCTTATTTTGTTTTCAAACTCATGACATTCGAATCTTCTCCGTGCTGAATTCCTTTTAAAAGAAACTCTTCGATTGAAATTATCGATTTTTCATAAACTGTGGAACATCAAAATAATAAGGCAATGTTCGAAATTAAGTACAGTATTCTAACCCTCACAATATCAGATTGGTATCTGCTTACAACATATTTGCGTGAACACAAATACATGATATACGTAACTAACACTATTTATCACGAATAGCGACCGAATGCGATCTGTAATTCGATTGCCTCAAAATGCCTCAAAATACCTCAAATATGCCTGTTTTTAAATGACTATTTTTTCACTCAAAAAATTCCTACTCAGAGACAGAATCAAGCACGATTTCATCATATAATCATAGATGTATGCACGACGCTTACAATACGAAGCAGAAAAGATTAAATTACGGTCACCCATCACGGACATAACCGTCACAAACGTGGCTTAACATCTAAGATCTCACCCAACTGCACCTCAATCAAAAAACAATAACAAGCCAAACCAGCAACGATAATGTTGTTTTTGAAATTCGAACCAGCTCTGACAAGTTATATTTTATTGACCAATTCCATCGAGTGGAATAATTTTGCAGCGATCGCGTATTATTCGAGCGTTGCAGCGGAAACCGAGCTTTGTGTGAATACGAAAGAGGTTGTTTTGGATTGCATCTTGCAGGTCCAGTGCGAAGGGGTAAGGACCGCTGTGGAAAGCTCGTCGACCCAGATCTATCCCGGTGGTACCTGTTACTTTACATAATCCCGACTCTCGCTGTCGACTCGTAACACGATACCACCACATGTGATACTTGGTAATAATTATGTCAATATTTAATTATCGCCTATCTCTTTCTCAACCAATTACAGACAGAGATTAAGTTCAAGTTGAAGACAAAGTCAAAAATTCTGTTGTAAAACGTTATCTGCCATGCACAGCACTGGAAACAAAAAAGTAGCATAATTATGTATAATGCTACAACGTGCAAATATGCAGTATTTTTTAGATATGAGTAATTCAGAGTTGTGTAAAGTCGGATTACATTTTTCCGATTACAAGTTATTTATCAAAACGATACTTCACATTTAGCTAAACAAAATATTATGGGGATAAGAGAATGCAAACGTTGTTATTATTTATACCAATTTATTCTGTGAATTGTGCAATAATTGTAAAATTACATTCATGTCGCTGAATGTTTGTCTAGTAGACGCCGGTGAATGTAATAAGCTAAATATAAACCTCACACTCTTTTTTACAATCTGTTCTTTTACGTAACATGCTTTAAAAACGCGGACGTGTTTTGATTCTTCTTTGTCTTACAAAAAATTCCTTACATTATTATTAAGAATTACTGAGCCGTTGAACACCTTATAAGGAACTCATACGAGAAGTTTTTTTGATTAGATTTGTATTCAATTGAGGTATGTATACTAAGTAGGATATGATTTTTATAACACACCATTACGATACACTACAGACATAGACATTCATAATCAACACAACAACACACAAACATATAATTATATATGTTAGATTATGTGTGTTTATGTCTAATAATAAGACACATAATCATAATACATGTAATTAACGAAAAGTGGAAAAATGTTTTTTCACATTTTTTCACGCAAACATTTTTCAATATACTATTGAAAAAATGTTTGCGAAAAGAAAAAGGGGAAAGGAAAAAATGCTAACACAGAATGTAAAACAGATCTAGAATTTATTGACACGTAATAGAAACATTCCTTGTGCTAACCTAAGCATTTTACGTGTGGCCCTAAGCGCATAGCGCACCGTTAGCAGGAGATGATATCTCGTTCACTCGGAGTACATACCACTGGAGGTGTCATTACTTCTGCCACGAAACTGGAGGAACGAGATCTCGTTACTACAAAGCAAACGTATATAAGGTTGAACAAAACATTAACAGTTCCATGCTCACACAAGCAAAAAGTTTTGTCACCCTTGCACACACTTCGTGCTGTAGGTACTCTACATATCTAAAGGGTAAGATTATTTATGATTTATAATCTTACCCTTTAGATATCTTACCCTTTATAATACGACCACGTCTCACAATACAGAACTGAACTCAAATGGTTGAAAATACGCCAACGCCGCCGTGATGCACACATTTTATACCTTTTATTTTATACAATATTTTGTTTAATCCTAAAACACCCATTTACCTAAAGAAACATTTCATTTTCTTTCATTCCTCATATAATTTAAACACTCGTTCTTCTGATAGCCTCCTATTAAAATTTCCCACACACTCTTCCCAATATTTCAATAAATCGTTTACTGTTCAGGCGATTCGACTATGGAATCGCCTACCTTCCGATATTAGGTGCAAACAAACACTTGACTCTTTTAAAAAAAGCGTTCCCCCTCCCCTATGAATTTATATTTTATATTATTTACTCTGTTATTATTATGTAGTATGTTTTCGTATTTTATATATCAGTATTTAAGTATTATTTTGTACCAGTGTATTATTGAAAAATACCCACTTGATCATATGTTTTGTCCTATCTAAAGGTTGTCTGGTAGAGATCGCCTATAAGGCCGCCTTTTTTGCTTTTTGTGTATGTATTGTCATTGTTTGTGTCATTTTATTTAAGCAAAATACAGAGTTTCTATCTATCTATATGCTTATTTACTGGACAAAGGAGTGCACTCCTAAACTACTCTAGTATGTACCCTAACCTTCCAAAGCTTGTTGCTGTAGGAGATGAAGCAACTGAAGGACTTGAAGCTACGCCATCATAGACAGTAGGTAGGCTTAACGTTTTTCATAATAAAAACTTCTCTGAACCGATCGAGTTGACACTTTATAAGTAACTATTGGAGTTAAGACCTAATTTACATATCGACCATTTTTTTAACTCTCACGGAATCGAGAAATCGCGGCTTTATACCGACTGAATGAAAATCCTAACAATAGTTTTCACTCAAATTGCGTCAGGTATATAGAATGCTAAAGATGACGCAATGACGGCGAGTGATAGTCGTTAAAAACATAATTTTTCTTCAATCGATTTTATATTGACTGAGCAAAAGCTCACGAGATTATTTAAGATCATTCATTACTTATAAAAATAATCATCAACGGTATTGACAATAGGAGGATAAGTCAGTCGTGTAATTTATATGATACTAGCGTTTGCCCGCGACTTCGTCCGCGTGGAATTAGTAATTTGGCCAGCTTATTTAATCCAATATCCTTGCCCCACTAATTCCATATCCAAATAACTCGGTTCACCTGGCATTGATTCCTCATACAAACATACAAACCCCCATATGAGAGGATTTCTGCGAAAAACTATCCTACGTCTGTTCCCGCGACGCAAACTACCTCTATTCTATACATTTCATCTAAATTGGTTCAGCGTTTTAAGCGTGAAGAGGTAGCAGACAGACAGACAGACAGACACACTTTCGCATTTATAATATTAGTAAGTATTGATTTAGAACTGGCAAGCCATAATTCAAATAAAAACACAGTAAATATACTTTTCACTTCCTATGCTCTGAAAGTGCTTATTTGTGCAGGATATAGGCAGCACAAAATCGAATTTTGTGCACAAGTGCATTAACGTATCTACTCATACATAAATGTATCTATATTAAGGCAAAGAAAATGAGCAATACAGCCAAACACAATAAGAAGTTCATAGATAGAATTTGTTATATATATATTTACTTTAATTTATTTGGGGTATGTGTTTTTAAAACATAAATACCGTTAATATGCCGGGAAAAACATTTTCCTTTAGTATTCAAAACTAATTTTACTTTGAATTTGAATTAAATAAATGTTATGTTATACCACTGCTTTATTTCCTCGCAATCGAAGTGAAAAGCAGAGTTTATAACTCCTCCACAAAACCATTTTATCCTCGACATTACTATCATGCTAAAAGTCTCTTCGTTTTGTGCACTTGTTGTAAAATCTACTATTCCTACAATGCAGCAGTAAAAAAGACCATGTTAGTTGGTGACAAAGTGTAGAGTATGTTTAGACTATGAACGTATCCGATAGATTTTAGATCAAGGAGAACGTATCTAAGCTACGAGTGATGGACTCTATGATAAAGGAGTCTGTGATCTATAGCGTAGAACATTATGATCTCTGACGAAATGATTGTACGATTGTAACCAGTTTAATTTGTGATTGTAACTGTGTAATTGTGAATAATAAAGTGAGAAAGCTTTAACAATTATTTGGTTTAATTGTTATACAATACATGGCGCAGTCGCCTGCAATGGCTACAGCAGGATTCAACCTACCATCTCCACTCAATGTGACCGGTGACTTGGCGGAAAATTGGAAACAGTTTTTCCAGTCTCTAGAAATTTTTCTAGTAGCGTCAGGTTTGGAAAAAGCGGAGAGCCACAGAAAATTGGCTATTCTTCTGAATGTAGTTGGAGAAGAAGGATTGAGAATTTTTAACAATTTTCGATTTGAGAAAGAGACTGATAGATCGTATGAAAATGTAGTAATAGAATTTAAAAAGTACTGTGAACCAAAACGGAATATATTGCATTCAAGATACATTTTTCTGAATAGGAAACAAGAGCCTAATGAACCATTTGATAATTTCCTCAACGATGTAAAAAAATTGTCAAAGAGCTGCGATTTTGGCGGTTTTGAAGATGAAGCTATCCGTGATAGGTTTGTTTTTGGATCCAACGATCCAGAAACGCAAAAACGCATAATGTTAGATGGTTCAAATGATATTTTACTTGAGGAGGTGATTACTAAATTAAGAGTTGCCGAAATATCTAGGAAACAAATTGCAGAAATGAACAATGACACAATAATTTCTGTCAATAAGATAAAATGTCCAAAAACCAAATTAATATTATGTAAATGGTGTGGCAAAAAACATGGTCAAAAAATTGAATTGTGTCCTGCAAGAGGTCAGACCTGCTCTAGATGTAAGAAGCTGAATCACCTTGCTTCAGTCTGCCGAACAAAGTTGGTTCAAAATGTCTCTCAAGAAGTACAACACCAAAGTGATGATAGTGAAGAATACTATATTGGTACTGTAAGTAGTGATTGGTCGCAAAGACTTTTATTAAATAATAGTGAACCTTGTTTCTTCAAATTAGACACGGGTGCTGATGTAAATCTAATTCCATATAGTTTATTCAAAAAGTTATGTATAAAGTCGAAACCACAATTAACTAAATCAAATTTAAAATTATATGCATTCAACAAAACTAACATAAAGGTGTATGGTTCAGTTGTCTTGGAAGTAACATTGAGAAACACATCATTCTTTCTTGATTTTGTTGTAACAGACTCAGGCTTACACCCAACTTTAGGTAGGGATAGTTGTATTGTTTTAGGTTTGATTGAGCGCAAATCTGTCAATATTGTTAGTACACCACCATCATTGAATTTAGATAAAAATAAAATAGTGACTAATTACAATGATGTCTTCACAGGACTAGGAACATTTCCAAATGAATGTAAAATATTATTAAAAGAAGGTGCAGAACCAGTATCGAAGCCACCACACAGAATACCATTAAAGTTAAAAGAAAAACTGAAATTAGAAATTATTCGGCTATGTGATAAAGGTATAATATCTAAAGTAACTTTAGATAGAACTTAAACTTCAGAATGGATAAACCGTATAGTTATAGTTGAAAAAGATAAAGATAAGATTCGTTTATGTCTAGATCCAAGGGACTTGAATCAAAATAATTTAAAAAAATACTATGAGATACCAACTGTAAATGATTTAAAGTCTTGTATAGCTAATGCAAAATATTTTTCAGTTTTAGATCTTAAAGAATCATTTTGGCAGGTAAAATTGGCAGAAGATAGTAAAAAGCTTTGTACTTTTTCTACAGTGTTTGGTATGTATCGATTCAATGTATTACCATTTGGACTTGATATTTCAGCTGAAATTTTCCAAGAAAGTTGTGAAAAAGCATTTGAGGGTATAAATAATATCTTTATTTATGTCGATGATATTTTAGTTTACGGGGAAACTAGATTGGTTCATGATGCCACATTAAAGCAAGTTCTGGATAGGGCACGAGAACCAAATATAAAATTCAACTTAAAAAAATTTCAATACCTACCTGAAACTACAAAGTATCTTGGACATGAAATTTCAAAAGGTTGTTTACTGCCAGACAGAGAAAAAATTAAAACTATTATGAACTATGACACTCCTCATGATCGGAAAAGTCTTCAAAGATTTTCAGGAATGGTGAACTATATGCGAGAGTTCATTCCAAACTTATCTGAAATAACAAGTCCATTGAGAGAGTTGCTCAAGAAAAATATTGTTTTTACCTGGAATAGCATTCATGACCAATGCATAGACAAAATTAAGCAAATTTTAACAAGTCCTCCAGTGCTAAGTAATTTTGATAGCAAATTACCTATATCAATTCAAACCGACAGCTCTAAAAATGCTATTGGGTGTGTACTTCTACAAAATGGTCATCCAATAGCATATGCATCAAAAAGTCTGAGCAAATCAGGATGTGATTATGGTCAAATAGACAAGGAATTTTTAGCTATATTGTTCGCTTGTAAAAAATTCCACTATTACATTTATGGTCGTCATACTGTAATATTCACAGATCATTTACCACTAGTATCATTAATGAAAAAAGAAATGCATTGTATATCTTCTCAAAGATTAAAGAAAATCCGACTAAAATTAGGCATATATGATATTGATGTACAGTATTTAAAAGGCTCTAAGATGTTGATCGCTGATGCTATTAGTAGGGCTTCATCAAAAGCTGATAGTGAAACTTTTGAATGTTCATTAGACAAGGTTATACACTCAGTTAACATTAATAATGACCTACTTTCAAAAATTAAGGAAGAGACATCAAAAGATGCTACCTTGCAACAGATATGCAATTTTTGTAAACATGGTTGGCCAAGTGTTAATAAGAACCTATTAGATACTGTAAAATATTATTGGAAAAATCGGAATCATATTTTTGTGGAGGATGACTTAGTATTTTTAAACAGCAAAATAATAATTCCCTTTTCTCTAAGAAAAAGAATAGTTGAGAAAGTGCATTCTTCTCATCTAGGTATAACAAAAACATTGTCTGGGTTAAAATCTTTGTTTTACTGGCCATCAATGACGGATAGTGTAATAAAAGTAGTCTCTAAATGTCGTTTATGTGAAAAATTTAGTGTAAGAAAAATAAAAGAACCCATGATAATTGATACACTGCCAAAGCTACCATTTGAGAAAATTGCTTGTGATTTCTTATATTTTGGCAATGATAATTACTTGATTGTTGCAGATTACTATTCCAAGTGGTTTGATTTGTTTAAAGTTAGTTCAATGTCTGCACAAACTGTGATTAATATTTTAAAAATATTATTTGCCAGTCAAGGAGTTCCAAAGGTGTTGCGGGCAGACAACATGCCTTTTTCCTCATATGAGTTTAAAAAGTTTTCTGTTGAATGGAACTTTGATATTAAAACATCGAGCCCTTTATATCCTAAATCTAACGGGTTTATCGAGAGATTTGTTGGCATAGCTAAAAATATGTTAAAAAAATGTTATGAACAAAAGCTTGATATTAACTATGTAATTTTAGAATACAGGAACACTCCTGTTCTAGGATCACCATATTCACCCAATCAATTATTATTAAGTAGGACCACTCGTACAACAATACCTGTGCATGATAATTTATTGCAGCCAAAAGTAGTTGCAGATTTTAATATGTATCAAAATAACAAGAACATCAGCAACAAATTAAACTATGATAAAAATTCTAAAATATCCAGGCATGAATTTAAAATAGGGCAGAATATAGTTTACCTTAAGAATAATACTTGGATGCCGGCTACCATTGTAAAACCACATAGCTCTCCAAGATCATATATAATCAAAACAGAAAATGGAAATCAGTTAAGACGTAATACGTCACAATTGAAGCCTTCAATAGCTGAAACGCATCTAAATTCGGATATTAATTTTGATTGTATACCAGAATTGAAAATTGAATCTCATACAAATTTGGAAAGTTACCAGGATGATTTAGCTAGTTCTAGTGATATAAATTTAGACCATATTAGGCCAAAAAGAAACACCAGGATTCCTGGTTATCTTAATGATTATGTTATGTATTAATTAGTGCAGTAAATAGGGTAAGGATAAGATAACAGTGGGAAAGGAAGATGTAGAGTATGTTTAGACTATGAACGTATCCGATAGATTTTAGATCAAGGAGAACGTATCTAAGCTACGAGTGATGGACTCTATGATAAAGGAGTCTGTGATCTATAGCGTAGAACATTATGATCTCTGACGAAATGATTGTACGATTGTAACCAATTTAATTTGTGATTGTAACTGTGTAATTGTGAATAATAAAGTGAGAAAGCTTTAACAATTATTTGGTTTAATTGTTATACAATCCAAAGTACTTACAAGAACATAAATTTTTAAAATAACAAAAACTTCCACCCACTTGAAGCAATAGCAAGCAATTAAGCTCACCGCTTTCGCTGCGCTTGCGCACTTGACACGACTACAAGGAGGTATTCATGCTTCTTTATTGATTTTTCAGACGTTACGTTAGGCAATCGAAATATTTCAGCGTCTGACTAAGTTAGTTTTGGTCGACCATTATTATAAATTGAAACCAAAGAACAATTAAATAATTCGAATACAAGTCCTCGTATTTTGCACCTTAGTTTTAACGCACATTTGAATGTGACCCTGTATTTGTAAGAGAAAACTTAACGTGAGGCGGACCGCACCATCAATTATCAGACATACACATTATGAAAAAAAACAAAAATTAAATTAAGCCTTAAAGAGGGACATACATGAAAATCGGTAATAATAAGAAGTTATCGCATCATAGCAAACACATGGGTGTGGTGCGGATACCAGGGCAGCAGAAAGTGTAAGGTGTAAAAAAGCGGTTGCACCCGAAATGGCGAAACTGCTTTCGACTCGTGCGCTGCGCCCGCGCAGTCTCCGCTCGCGGCTTGCGGCACTCCGAAGGCTTGTAATAATATCTAGTACACCAGCCCCCGTAGCATGAACAGCGAAACACGATTGATAAAACGATAAATCGATATGAACTGTCAAACTATAATGGATATAATGGCTACCTTGAAATTTTATCGACATTAATATATTATCAATGTACAAAATAATAATTAATATTATAAAATTATTATCAACGTACAAAAAAATTAAACCTTTTTAACAGTTTAGCAGTTTCAAACTTTTTTAACATATAGCGTTTTACCATATCGTGTTTCGATGGTCATGCTAGGTGGGCAGTAGTGGTGGCGTATTTATAAAAGTGACTTGAAGAAACTGTAAGAGTACCAACCTTTATTTAAACTTTATCGTTTCATTTTAATAAAATAGGTACATAAAATCTTTCCACTAGAATTCGAGTTATTTGCTCGAATTTACTATTTTATACCTACTGCACAAATATCAATGCCGTTGGGTCAAAGCTCTATATTTTTATTATGACAACCATCCTAAAAAATCTATTGGGATAAGCCACAAGGAATAAACCATAATAATCAATCGGAATAAAAAGTATTGTTGGACCTGATAAGTATTTAACTTACTAACGTTTCTTTTATCAGTTATCAGTTCCACCGATCTCTGATGCTGATATCACGAGCACATTGATCGCCATGTGGAAGACATAACGTCAAAAGTAAGAATTCTTATTGCGAAATCCCTCATATTGCTTTAAATGGACATGAAATTTATTTTTGATCAGGTATGATGCAAAAACGAAACCTTAAGAAAGTGAAGTTAAGGGAGGATATTTTGCCATGAAGTCAAGTAGCCATGATAAAAATAAGCAAGAATGGATGATATAAGAGAGCATATCGCAGTACCTACATGTTTATACATAAGTTCAGAAGAATTTAACGATCCACTTTGTCATCTTGTATCAATATCGGTTCCAATTTTTTAATCAAATATTATTTACATAGTATGAGCATTCTACGTCGTGATAAGTGCCTCTCGTGACATGAGCATATCGTCACACGGACAATCGTGCGCTGTTATTTAGCAAATTTCACGTCTCATCGCGAATAACAAGTGAGAATCGTTGCCTTAGTGAAATCTTATGTCTTCGTGAGTTACCTAGTCATCTCATGCCGGTAAAGTTACGACACGGCCAAATTAAGGCGAAACGGCAGAGATTAGTCACTTATGAAAGTAATAGGTGTTTGATGATTAATAGTGAACCTATCCGTCATAATAATTTCTTATAAAAAGTTAGCAGCGACTTCGCATTATTTTGTGAAAAGATGAATGACCTGATGATGGGCACTCCAATTAATGATGAGTAGCTGCATGATCATGCGTAGGTATCACATGCAAGGATGTGAAGAAAAAAGAAAAACGTTTGCTTTTAAGAATTCCATTATTAGACTTTTAAATCAAATGTTTAAAATAATACTAAACTCCTCTTAGCCATGACCAAAACTCTTAAATATTCTCACTTTATAGATCTCCAACCATGAAGTGAGTCACATTTGACATTGGGTTGAAATGTAAGTATCTTATTTAAATTTTCTGTTACTACACATTTTAACTGGTTAAAATGTGTTCTACGCAAAAATCCGTACGATACTGCGGCACAGTGTCGTACGGATTTTTGCGTAGAAAGGACGTGCATACGCGCAATAGATCTCAACATAGATAATGCGGTGATGCGGGGCGTCGTCGTGCACCGCAGCTCCGGACGGTGATACGGAGCAAACCGTACGGTGGCACGGTTCCGTGCCGCCGCAGCCGCATGCGGTTTTCGTCCCTCCGTACACCGCAGCGGTGTCCCGCACAAGACCCGGTGCACGAGTCCGCATTTTTGATTTGAATTCTAAATTAAATTATTATTGACCTCTCATAAATGGTAACTTTTGTAGCCCTATGCAGTTGTCTGTTGATGGCCTTAAATCGTAACTATCATAGAGTATGTAAGATGAAAACTTTGGAGGGTCCTCGGCACAGCTCAAAGCAGCTTTTTAAGAACTGCCTCTGATTTGGATTATGTCGAATACTTATTCAACTAATAGTTAAATAAGTAGACTGTATCCAGTTACTCAGTCAAAATCTTTTACTAACAAGTAACTATTTGATATTATCCCTAAGTTGTGACTGTCACAAATTAGAAATAATTTTACCAAACTAATTACTTCTTTCCCCCAGCAGCGCAGACATTATCGTTAGCGTTAATATATGTATAACGATTTATGCATATATGGTAATATCGCAATAAAAATTTTATTAAGTTGTCAAGGTCAATATTAATTACGTAACAATTATTTAAATGTATTCAAATTGGATTCCAAATATTAACGTTAGACATTAACCTGTGATGTTTGCTTTGAAATCGGCATGAAAATATGTTCTTGTCAAAATCAAAACCATTTATTTAGGATACAGAGCAATAAATATTTTCATTAAATACTCATCACCACCCATGTAAATTTTTACATTTCTTAATCTGAAATTGCGTTGTAGTAGCATGCCATACTCCACAGATGGATATATCATCATTAGGTATGTAAAATAATTCACCAATCATCAAACTCCCTACGATTTTTAACGATTAATTACCATTTATTTTGATATCGAGTTGGCGTGTTAACCCACAATTGTTCAACTGCCGGTTGTTGGTTTATAAAGCGAAAGTCCGATCTCAAGCCATTAGCAGATGCAAAACGTACTCTTACAAGACGCAGCGGGTGTTTACGATCTCCGATAACGAATACGTAATCGATAGTGGACAATATAATGTACGATAGCAGTAATCGAGTTATTAAAACTGCGACAAACTACACAGTGACGTGTTCATTTATAAAATAGTTTATCGATAAGATTCAAAGGATGGTTAATATTCTGAACGTACAAGAAGTGAACACTTGCGGTTTCAGGGGGCGTTGGTTTTAAGAATAATTATCAATGTCTATGAGGAAGAAAACGCACAATATCTTAATTCTTCCTAAATTAAGCAATTGTCTATCCTCCGTATGCATTGTATACCTACCTTTTGACTTCCTATTGTAGGAAGTCAAAAGAAGGTCAAAAGGTATAGTGTTCTAATTCCTCTGATTATTAGCTATATGTTCAAATAAACTATCCGAATAAATAAATTCGTTAATTCTCTTTTTATCATTATTTATTTCCTCACAACGAAGTAGGATCAGACCCTTTAAGTTTTGTTCCGATACTATATAAACGGTCCCATATCAAGTCACAATAGATTTATTGACTTAGTTTCGACCGCAATTTATTTTATCTAACTTTTAACTGTTTTACTGCAAATTGAAACCAGCACTCATACTAAAATGTAAGTATATATTGTAATATATACAAGTTTATATGTGACATTTTTTGTACAAGAAATGGATTTACGTCGTTTGTCACGAATCTAATAACCATTACATGAAAATGATTGAACTGAACCATAGTTTAACACGAACAAACACGCGTTGAGTTAAATAGAATAATAACTTCTCGTTTATTTATTCTATTACAATATTATGCAAACTGTAACAATATTTTGCCCACAAAGAGGTTAAAACAATTTTAATATCGTTTTCATTTCACTGCACCCACAGCGAAATATCAGAAAACGTTACCTAATAGCTTTATTGGATTATCTTGCAGAATAAATGGAACTAATCATTACAAATTGGTTCTTGCTTTCAATAGATACTACCTTTTAAAAGCTTGTTATGAGACCAATCGCTATGCGGTACAAGTGCTTTCTACACGTACTGTCTTAACTAATGAATTAAACGGATCAATTTTCAACCGTTGCTTGGTGAAAATAACAAAAATTATAAAATTCTGTTGGTTATTTTGATAATATTCGTATAATAAAAATAAAGTTATAATTAAGTTTATAACAATATTTATTAATTTGAATTTTTCATCTAAAAATGGGAGTACTCTATAATACAGGACAGAATAACGTAGATCTTTAGAACTAGAGAATACAGATCTATTATTATTTTTTATCAATACGTGACAAATTAGTGGTCACAAACAGTATCTAGTGAATGGGTTAAAAGCTTTTGCATGCGCAATATCTGCTTAACGCATCGTAACATCCTGCATTTTCTCTAAATACTTCATCCCCTAATGATTTTTCCATTTATATGTGACTAGAATTGATAAGACTAGGAATGAATATAGAAGTTTGAAAGTAGCACAAATGGCAGAGAAGATAAGAAGTAAAAGGTTAGTGTGGTATAGCCATATTATGAGGAGGGATAAGAGTTAGATTACTTCTACAGCTATGGACATAAATGTGGGCGGAAATAATGGTAGATGTGGATCCAAGTAAGTATGATTGGATTGCGTGAAGGACGATATGCGTGCGAAGAATGTAAGCACTGAGATGACGTATGACAGACGAATAGAATAAAAAAATGTACGCACAGCAACACGCCAGACTTTACATGTTGACTTTGAGACGGCTTTTACGAGTATGTTGCTACATAATAACGACAGCATTTTTAATCCCGTAAAAGTTTTAGTAATTTAAAATGCAACGCGAAAGTTTAAAAGTGTAATATATAGCATTCGTAATGCAAATGTAAAGCTTTACGTGTTGCTGAGAGTAGGTACATAAGAGTAATGGGGGCAAGGTGATGATGATAATAATGACACTCCATCTAGCGCATTATTTATCAAAATATTATATTTCCTGAAACTAGTTAATTGGAAAGAATAACTTTTAGCTATAGGTGTTCATATAATTAAAGATTAATGAATCCATGTTAAGCTATATAATGAAAATGATTCGATAAATTGATTGTATAATATGACAAGCATCGATTGTTCGCTCATATGCGAAGCTCCAGTCACCTGGCTTATGCAACGCGTACTCGTACTATTATTACCCCTTGGAAAGTTCACAAACTTCGAAAGCATTGATTATGTAGCGGTTTAACGCGTGCATCTCACCTTTGCATTGGTTCTACTTCTGAGGAATGAGTGCGTATTGACATTTTTATAATTTGAATGTAATACCTCAAGTTATGTATTACAATAAACATCAAAGTAGTAGACAGTAACTTTAATCTACATATTTATAAATGGACAAGCGTTCAAATGTTCCACGTCAAAATGTACTCGGTCAATTTTACAAAATGTAGTTTGATGAATAATTTTGTATTTTTTTTCTTGTAAAACCTTAATCAATCTTTATTTAAGAATTTTTAGTCTGGGACGGTGTTGAACATGATGAATTGAATTGAATTTTTATATTATACCTATACAAGGAAGTAAAACAAAAAAAACTAAAGTTAAACAAATACTGAAACTGTCGAACGTTGCAATGTGATGATATTCCTTTCACGGTGATGACTTCGTCAAACTAATACACATTTCGTTCATATAAAAGTAAATGAACTGTAATAAATTTTTTTGTGCATAGCATTATACTGACGAGACTTAATCTAGGTTGTAGACCGTTCTGTTTTGCAGAAACATACCAATAAAAACCTTATAATGACGACATAAGGAAAGGTTTCGTTAAGTTTAACCGAACGCCTAGATCTTTGGCTCTTACAAATCAAGAGATGTACCACAGCTATTTTGAGACAAACTCGGGCCAACGACCGATGGTTGGATGTTGAAATGATTCGCTTTAAAGATTAGCCGAGATTAGATAAGCAAGAACAATATGTTTTTGTTAGAATTCTCATTGTATGCGTGTTCTTCTAGATTGCTTTCATTGAAATAACTTTTAAAAATCAATATTGTTAATAGTAGGTACGGTGAGGGATCTTGAACACTCATGAATGTGTCACTGTTCCTTTTTTTCCGGTGATGACGTAAAAACCGACTAAAGAACGCGACGACGCGATTAGCGCAGAGGTCGAGTGATCACCTACTGCGCAACGGGTCGCGGGTTCGATTCCCGTACGGGACAAATGTTTTGTATGGCCTACAGAAATTTGTTCCGGTCTGGGCGTATGTGCATGTGAAATTCTATGTTTGTAACTGCACCCACGACACAGGAGAAAATCCTAGTGTGGGGCGACGTTTTCTAAATAAAAAGAAAAAAAGAAAGAAGTTTACCACAGTTAGCAAAACCTTATATCAACCCCTCTGACAAGTGTGCTACAGTGGGCTAGTTACTTACATTTGTTTTTCCGATGTTCGTTTGTTTTTCCCAACATTCAATTGTTTTCCCGACATTCATTTACATTATGTGTTACATTATGTTTTTCGCTAAATTGACCAGCAAAATGACAACCGGACCATTATACATTTTTTATGCAACTTAGTTGACAAACAAACATTTGATGGTAAGTTGCCTCAGTCGCCTGTAGTAAATGTCCCCAGTAATTTCTATGCCTGTCTCACCCTTCAAACTGTAACACAGTAATGCAAACACCGCTGCTTGACGGTAGAAATAGGTAAGAAAAATGTACCAATGCAGACGACTCTGGTACAGAGTTTCCCTCTGATAAAAGAAACATATAAATAATTTCCCATTCTTGCCCAATCTCCCAGCATATTATGAAATTGAAAACTGGAAACGGTTCGCTGGGGCAGATAAACAAATTTAGTTTGGTGTGACATACATGTACACACAGATTTATCCCATCATCCCAGCCACGTTACGCCCAATGCTGGGCAGGGGTCTCCCCTACAAAAGACACTTCATTTTATTCAGATGCTGGGGAGACACCTCGACATGGATTGCCATTATATTTGTCAACTGCTTGAAACCAATCGTGGATCAATTTAACGCTTTATTTAATTTCTAGATGAAACTAGTCAGAATATTCTTAGTGATGCGACAAAAACTGCCGGGCTGCAATTCAATTTGACAGTCGCTTAAAGACACAATTCTTGACAAAACAATATTGCAGTGTTTAGCGACAACATAATCTATTCGACTTTATAAAAATGTCTACCTTAAAATTTTTTGTTCTTTTGCCCCTTAGTAGTCGTGAAAATCGAGAAAAGATTGAAGAAAAATAGTAGAGCCTTTTAGTTAAATAAAAAATCAAACCTTAAATTATAATCCCAGTTATAACTTGAAATGAGACATCCGCAAATTTTTATAAAATCAAAAAACCAAAAAATGTTTTATGGATGTGCTTAAAAGTCCTCTAAAAATAAAAGAAACGCCGTAATAAAATTATTGACCGTACCCAATCTATTTCAGTACAAAAGACTTCAACGCTTACTTTTGCCAGTGTACAACATCGAACAAAGAGTTGTAATAAACTTGTTCATTCACTTCAGAATAAGGCTGACAGGCGTTAGTAAGGACGTTTCGTTATTTTTATACTGACTACTGTTAAAGTCGAAACAATTGAACAATAAAATATTTGTATTTTTCATTAATTTTACGTAAAATATTGGTAAAACAATATATAGAATTGGTCAAAGTATGAAAGCTGCAGAATTATTTGATTTTCTGTACAATTCAATACATACTCGTACTTTGTTTTTCCGTGTAAGAAATATATTTATGCCCTTCACATTTAACCACAAACTAATGTATTAATTTAAATACATAACTACAAATTCGTTGTTTAATTAAAATGACTTACAGTAATAAATAATAATCATTATCTTTGTTACTTCTTTTATTTCACAATTTATAATAGAAAAAAACTTATATTTCCACTGTTTGAGTTGATAAATACTGCGCTAGAATGTGAAAGATTGAATTTGTCAAAAGTTGGCAACGCACACTGTGGTCCTGGTGGTCCGTGGTGGTGTGGTCCGTAACTAGTACAAGAACTACATATACTTATAGGTAACTGCAACCTCCTCCCATTAGGTTAATTCGCTTGTTTGACAACTTTGTTGTAAGTATATAATCATTATTATATTATGGTTGAGATTTATGACATACACGAATTAAATATCTTAGATATTAATTATGTCCTTGGTTAAAATGTGTTTTTTGTTTAACGTAAAGATCTTTATTTTTTTTAATAAATATCTTTGGTTTAGTTTGAATTAAAACTAAGACTTCTACTGTTTATTTTTTTAAACTAGTTACTATGAAAACCCATTGCCGCACACATCGCGTGGCTTATTTCGAATACCAGAAAACAACAATACTAGTTAACTCGTTATTAAGTCAATAATTTAAAGCGCGCATTATACTGCCCTATAGTGGTTATGAGACCTTTCGTGGCGCCTCGGGCACTGTCTCACGGCCGTCTGCCCACCCACGTCACTCTCGATTTCAACCAGATACCGACATGAGCAAGCACTGCCCCCCTAACCATGGTCGCTCATAACAGTATCGAAACCGCACTGAGAGCGGGATGGCGCTATACGCAGCAAGAGCGGTGTCTCTGTTTCAATATTGTTTTACCGTTGCTATAAGCTATCATGGTAAGGCTCCTGGCCACACGACTTGTTAATACTACACACCACCGAAGAGTGTGCGGGTCCCGTATTTAATTACTAAACACCAAACGTTGTAATTTCATATGAAACTAGCTGTGCCCGCGAACTTCGTTTCGCCTTACGATAGATTTCCTGTCATATTTTTCCCGTGGGAAATATAGCCTATGTTACTCACGAAGGATGTAGCTTTCTAATGGTGAAAGAATTTTTAAAATCGGTCCAGTAGTTATCGAATTTACCCATAGGAAAGAAATATTTTCCCGCGGTAAAAATTATAATATAGCCTATAACCATCAGGGACAATGTAGCATTCTAATGGTAAAAGAGTTTCTCAATTCGAACCAGTAGTTTCTGAGATTTGCGCTTGCCAACACATTTTGCGATTCATTTTTATATATAAGATGTGTACGTAAATTTCCAGTAGTTTCTACATACAGTGTATCCTGTACCAGATTCAATAGAATCAGTACGACAGATCAGGGGGGTTATTGTCTAAGAAGAAATCTAACGCGAACGCTTAAATTTGACGGTCGCCATCCATCCATCGCTTCTTTATAAAAGGATGTCGGCGCAGAGTCTTGTGTTCACGGCGCAATGGTTGTTAAGGCGATCGTGATAATTTTTTTTTAGGCAATAACCCACCAGTACCTGTCTAGAATACTGATCTGACATAGTGTAAAACCAAGCGCTAATTTTTCCGCAGTCGTTCCGCAAAAAATGTATGGGAATGGCATTAGTCTGTGACAACCTCACGCTATTTTTTCCGCAGTTAATGTCATCTCCATACATTTTTTCTGCTGAACCACTGCGGAAAAACAAGCGTGTGGCTTTTTTCTAAAGCAGGGGTTCCCAACCTTTTATCCTATGCTAAAATATTACGTCCCCTTAGGAGCCGAAATGGAGAGTCCAGAAAATTAAGCAAACGATGAAAATATTGGCGTGTTTAGTTTTATTCAAAAGATGGTTGCATTGCAACGTGTCGCTGACTTCTCATAGGTGACACCGGCCGCGTCGCGCGAGTTTATATAAACAGTTTTAATAAATATTCTTTATTCAGTTTAATTCTGGAGCCGCTCGCTGCGCCACCCCTTAATTGGTTCACTCTACACCCCCCAAGTGGGGCGCGCCTCACCGGTTGGGAAACCCTGGTCTGGTTCAATCATTTAGTAGACGTACCTACCTGACAATTCTAACAGTACAGACAGAACAGAATCGACAATACAGAATCGGGTACTATTGCGCGTTAAGTAATGTTGAACTTTAAATAGTAACTTTTTGATAGTCTCATAAACGCCACGTACCGTTTTACTTTTCTACAAATGCGCTTAGGAAATCAATCACTTTTAAAACTCACCCAAGAATCATTAAGAATTATTGGAAACAAACTTGGTTGCATCGCATGTGTTTTTTGGCATGTTCCAGTACTTATTACTATTCTTATCACAATACATGATTTACTATTTTGTATACATTGCTCACGTGCCATTAAGCGAGATCATATACGGCATTGGACTCAAAAGTTTAGCTACGGACTTAAAGAATAGTCCACTGACTTAAAACAGAATTAAACCCGTCAACCAAAAGTTGCTCTTAAAATGGTGAATGTTGATAATACTTTCCTTTTTAAATTTATTTTTCTTTTGAAGCTAACGGTAAATATAAAGAATGGATCGAATAAGTTAAGAATCGATCTTCGTCGACCACTCACGTACCGTACACATCCGGCTGCGGCGGAAGTAACGGGGCGATCGCGTGCTGATACTCGATACTATATATCGACATTATATTTTAATACAATCGATAACTAACTCGATGCCGACCGAGGTCGATGGTAAAGGAAACAGTTCATTGTCGAATTAAAAATGTTTCCTTGTGCGGTAGGGAATGTAAAATGGCATATAAGTATGCTCAAGAAAGAATCGACATGTGATAGTTAAATAATATATATTTTTCTTAAAAAATATTATATTAAACGGAACATCATGTTTTAGGCACTTGTTTTATTTCTACTTGATAAGTCATTCTATTCATTTAATTGGAGATTAATTACTTACTTACGTATTTTGTTTTAGGTACTTGTCATTAATATGACTAAATGTACTTGATGAAACGTGGCAAAAATGTACTGGATGAAACGTGGCAAAAATATGGTACAACAGTAGTAAAGCATTAAGCAAATTGAACTTGAATATTTTAAATGTATTTTATATGCTAGGGCAATATGTTGACGTGCCGTTTTTGTTTTAATTTAATTGATTAATAAAAAGAAGGAGGTTCTATATTCGATTAGGGAGGATCTCATTTTTTTTTCTACCAATTTCTTCGACATTAAATTCAGTGCAAAGCGAAAAACTTTTTAAAATTTTAAGTGTTACAGTTCATTCAGTTAAAATTTAATATCGCCTTCATCAATGAATCTGATTATTTGTATATTGATATTACATATTTTGATTTTAGTAGCTAGGTACTTTTATGAAGTCCTTCAACTTTATCTCATATCATAAATTCATCTAATCCAATACAAACTGTAATAAACATTTGTTCTTATGCAATACAATTTTCATCTTGTTCTTTTGCAACCCGATCATTACTTGAGACAATTGACGCCTCGGCAGTGCCATTGTGTCAGTCTGGGTGTTGAAGAATTAATTCAGGGTTACCAGTTTAAAGGTATTTGATAAAAATAATGTAAACAAACGTTGATAACTTTGATATAAAATAATTGACATGTCCAAACAAAAAATATATCTAAGAATCGTTTTGTGTGTTTTGTCGATTCATTATTAACTACTCTATTTTATCAGTAATACACATCCATTGTCATCATTCACTTTGATAATAATTTACAACGTACATATATGAAATTTCTGACATAAGTATCTCAGTTTTAGTTAACACTTTCATATTATTGTTTAACTCTCAAAGGACGTAGCAATTTTATAATATTTTTAGATAGATCGTAAAGCCCCAAAAGCTTAACCATTAATTCTCATTGATCTTAATGGGTTTTCAATACAGACAGCTCTATTGTTTTCACCCACTAGAGTGGTGTTAAATGATAGTAGACACAAAATGTGACAACCCTGCGCGGGGGCGGAACTTGTCCCGCGCCCAAATTCCTGCGCGCTTACGAGATCCAGCTGTTATGCAACAATAACAGGTCTGCACTCTGCACTTTTCCCTACAGTAATTTAAATAAATTGTAAAATAAACTTAAAAGCAGAAAAAACACATTGTACCCCTTAGTACCTTTTCTTAGTCTGTGGTTCATCGAGCCTGGTTATGTGCTCGGTGCTGTGGTTGGAGCTACCTTGTAAACGTCATAATTATACAGGATGTTTCATAATAACCAATAAATAATTAATGCGTTATATAAAACCAATAATTAAATTGTGTTTACCCGTAATGTCATTCAACCCAAAATTTTCATGTAAATCATAGACATGATGATGATACTATGATATTCATGCAAATTTTAGGTTGAATGACATTAAGTACGTGTAAACACAGTTTAATAATTAGTTATAGATAACGCATTGATTATTTATTGGTTATTATGAAACACCGTGTATATGCGCCGTCACAAATAGTTGGTATACGACTTTATTATTTTTGATTCCGTCACACGTAATTGATATTTATTCAAAATCAAAACTGCATAATAAAATTTGTAATGTTTCCTAAATCAGGTTGGTCAATAATGGCTAAATGGCCGAACGGATTAAATGAGTATTATTGTATGGCCGCAGGCTATGACAGGTATATCTTTGCCGCTGACTAAGAATGAATTGTGAATGACCGCCAAACTGATCGAGTACTATTAAAAATGACCGTGATAATTTTCGTACACCAAAGAACACATACGAGTAGTTATGAAGAATACATACAACTAAGGGTATATACGTGCCCTTAACACACACTGTTGGTGTGCCCGGCCTGGCAACGCCAGCGTAGTGAACTCATCGCTGCGCTGGGAGGCGGAGACCTCTCGCTACCGAGCATGGTCGTGGCCATGCTCCGCGGCGAGGCGGAATGGGGGGCTGTCGCCTCTTTTTGCGAAGACGTAATCTCGCAGAAGGAGGCCGCGGAGAGGGAGCGGGAGGATGATCCTCAAGCCGCTCCCCTTCACCGCAGACGGTTAGGCAGGAGAAGGCATACGATGCCCGTCTAATGACCCTGCCATGGAGGCCTGCGTGCACGGTTGGCCCCGTGCACGTCGCCGTAAGGCTCCTCCGTCTGGGGGATTGTCCTAGTGTTCTCGGACAATCCCCCCCTTGGCGATAGCTCGACCACTGGTCGAGCTTGCCCGGGCGCGAGGGTAGTGGTGTCGCATTGTGGACCTACCACGCGCGCCCACAAGGGCAGTGGGTAGGCGTGGCACTCTGCCGGGAGAGCCCCACACACGCTCGCCGTCTAGCCAACGGCGGGTACGGTGCGGTCACGCATATCCCCCCGAAAAAAAAAGGGTAGGTATATACGTGCCCTTAATATTTTAAGCACTATCCCCTACTTCCTAACCCTCAAGGAACTTCCTTCCTCCTTCATCAGCCCTACAAAAAAATATGATGACTGCAAAACGTAAATACTGGAATAGCTTTAACAAAAACATCTAAAACATCAATTCACTTGGGTTCCCACCATCAGATCCTGATTTGGTAACATTGGGAATGGGACCACCTCGGAAGTTCCCTTGAATAGAAAATCAGTCTATGTTAACGAAGAAATCATTGAAGATACATAACAAATACATACAGCAGAACATCAAACATTTAAAATAGATTTAACAAAAAAAAAGTGTTAAAAATTTTAGTGCCTCTACTAAAATCTAATGATTACTTTTTGCGTTTTGTTGAAATCGGTCTTTATTTTTCTATAAATATTTTTATGTTTGAAACTTTGATCTTATCTTATCTTTCATTGGCAATTGTCTAATGAGTAATGACACTGAAGAATGGCTCAAATCCGTAGCATTCGTAATATCTTCGGTGCAAACTATCAAGTGCCAAGGAAACTAGAGCGGCTAATGAAACGAGACTGACCAGCCGCATTCTCGATTGTCGGTCTGTCACGAACGGACCAGATATTATTTTCATTAGTCAACAGCGACCTTGAATCCACAATAGGACAGACCGACTTTCAGATTGCTTTGCCATTTTATAAAAAACTAAGTCTGCAGTTATGTACGAGTATAACACTTGCAAGTGCAGCTGCATTTACTTTGTGCGTTTTCGCTCGAGCCTATCTGAACTTAATATTATTAAGCTGAAGAGTTTGTTTATTTGTTTGAACGCGCTAATTTCAGGAACTACTGGCTATAATAATATAACATCACGATATTGTTATTTTCGGACATCCACGCGAACGAAGTCGCAGGCACAGATAGTGTAATATATTGCGAAGTAGTAGTTGCAAGTTGTTGTTTCGTGAAATCGTGACATATAAACATTATATACACGGTTATTATTTTATCACCCTGGAAAATTTTAGGGACGCTTCAGGACACATCCAATATTATATAAAAAAATTTAAAAAAATAACAAAATTAAAAAAATATAAAAAAATCTCTAAAAATGCTGCACTAGTGCAGCATTTTTTGTATTTTTAAAAAAAATTAATATAAAATTAAGTAAGTGAGTTATTTTTTTTATTTTTATTTAAATCATTCTAATACCATGTGTTGAGCGTCCCTTAAATTTTCCAGGGTGATTTAAAATCACCCTGGAAAATGACGCTTGACGTAAATTACGTAAATGACGCTGAAATGACGCCCTGGACGCTTCAGGACACATCCATTATTATATAAAAAATAAAAAAATGAAATAAAAAATTTAAAAAAATATATAAAAAAATAAAAAATCTCTAAAAATGCTGCTCTCAACTAGTGCAGCATTTTTTGTATTTTTAAATAAAATAATATAAAATTAGGTAAGTGAGTTATTTTTTTATTTTTTATTTAAATCATTCTAATACCATGTCGTGAAGCGTCCCTTAAAACTTGGAATTAATAGGTTTTAATTTAGGATTTTGTATGCCGTAATAATATGCGGCACAATCGAAGGGTAAGACACTTGTTTAAGAACCCCACTGGACGTTGACAACAACGATTTTCAATCTCTAGCATATCCTTTGAGTAGAGTATAGCTTTCCGCTCGCGACTTCGCCCGCGTTATTTTTGATTTCCCGTGGCCTTTTTCAGACAATTTTTATTCCAAGATTAAATTATGAATTTTGACCTACAGCGCAACTTTTTGCTAATTTCTGTAAAAACTTCCAATTAAAGTTAATAATATTTTTACCTTATTTAAAAACTTATGAAACCAGCAAATTATTTTAGTAGTTTTTACGCCAACTGTCATAATTTTTTTTTCAATAATTGACGTCGATTTTCAGAAAGATAAAAAATTAATCGACTTAATTGTCAATAAAGACCTCTTATTTCCAAAATTATGTAAGTTATTGACAACAATTTTAATTTAAATTAACTGCCCATTTTTCAGCTTTCCGCAATTAATCAATTTGTCATTGTAAATGAGGTAATTTAAAAAAAAAATTTTTGGTAACAAGTCGGAAAAAATCTCAAAAATGTTAAAACCGTCGTAGCTCGATAACCAACTGTTTTTGACCCCTGGTTATTTTACCTTTTTTTTGTTGCTTGTGACCTATACTATAACCCCTTTCAAGGAATACGTCGACTTTTCCTGTCATCCTGTATATCCCGCACTGGGCTAATGTGTTAAGAAATGGCCCAAACCTTTCCTCGAGAAAACCAGCAGTTACGTATTGTGAGATTGAGATGAAGGCAATACCTTCACTATGGTTGAGGGCTGGGAAAATTGTTAGAGTTGTAACTAATGCATCAGCTAACACGATACTCTTCGATAGCAGTTATTATCGAGAACCCAATAGCCAATTGTCGAGCGGCTCGTAAACTCGAAAAGCGCTGTAGTCCGATAAAACGTGATTGCCCCGGGAATCGATTATGGCACCGACGCCCACGCGATGTGTTTACCTCGCTACATCAATTCTCATTGCTAGGCTAAGTCACTGACCAAGCTTTACAGTTACTCGCCAAAAATGTTCGCGGCTTGAGTAACTTCGTAAAAGGCGACATAGAGAATAGCGGTTTAATGAAGGACGTGAGTGCTCTGCAAATAATCTATAATTAAAATCAAAGTTTCGACAACGTATCTATTCACAATTCTATATTGACAAAAATGTTAACTATATTGTTAAAACTCGCCAAGCTCAGAATGTTCTTTTTGTTTTGCAATGGTGACAAACATTGCATACGCATACCTACGCTTTTTTTTTTCAGAATATTGTAAGTAAAGATCTAAACCATTATACCAGAACCATAACTTTTTCTTTACAGGCATCAAACTTGCAACTATGTAGTCGGAAGCATGACTATACAAGGACTTTAAAGTAAAAATAGATAATCATATCTAGAAAGTCCCTAAAAATATGGGTCATACTGCAAAATCACTAACATCGCCCAATATAACCCAAAACACCGAAGGGAGACTCCGGGATCGCCTACTTGGGTACCTCCATCTAACCAAATAAATTCTGCCGCAAAGCAGCAGTGCTTACATTGCTGTGTTTCGGTTGATATGGCAGTGAAATTACTGGGGTCGCAGATTTACTGCGGATCTCACAAGAGCCACATGTATTGTAAGGTGACTGTTACCACTTACCATCACGAGGGCAATACTTGTTTGCCAACTTTTTTGTATAAAAAAAAAACAATTATATTTAGCTCTAATTCTGCACAAACTCGCAACTGACAAGCATACAAATGTAAGCGCAGTCAAACCGGTAACAAACTGAATGCCTTAATAACAAACACTATTAATACTTTACTACGGCAATAATGATTGGCTCGCAAAGTGACCGTATCGGACTAAATGATTATAAATAGAATCATCATCATCATCATCAACAGCTCATATACGTCCCCACCGAGGGGCTCGAGCCTACCCTAAACTAGGGCGATTAGGCCTTAGTCAACCACGCTGGCCAAGTGCGGGTTGGTCGACTTCACACACAACCTTTAAGAAATTCTTTCTTCACAGGTGTGTGCAGGTTTCCTCACGATGTTTTCCTTCACCGTAAAAGCGTCGAATAAACGTACATATGTATTCAAAATTTGAAAACACATTGGTACGTGGCGGGGTTCGAACCGCTACCTCCCGATTGGAAGGCGACAGCCTTACGCACTACGCCATCGACGCTTTTTTTATAAATTGCATAAATAGAATATGGAATTAAAACTAAATTTTGTGGAATTTTGTGGATTATGAACTAAGTAAATATTGTGGACCGTCACAAACTTTTTATATGACGAATGGCAACCGTCACTTTAGCAATTTGCACGAATGTAGTTTGGGTGCTTTTGGAAGACCTTAGAAGCACAAGTATTTCAAAAATGATCGAAAATGCAAGAGCATCGTTGATTTTACACACTTTTTTTTTCAAATTTTTCATGATGCTTTATATCTGTTTCACAATATGCACGTAAGCTTCAACCAAGCTTTCCATCCACATATTTTAAACGACACTCATTCACTTTAATTATAACGAACTTGAAAATGAAAGTTGTAAAGTATAAAATAGGCCTGCCTTTACTCGACTAATATAAATTCTTCATTAAAATATCAGTCATCCGCAAGAATAGGCTTCATTTGCAATCAAATAACAATGTTGTCAAACACACCGCAAATATACACAAGAAAAGAGCCCATTAGCATGCTGTCGCCGTATCATGCAGGAGCTTGGAATTTGCGAATAATAATATCAGCATAGATCCTGTATTGTCTTAGAAAAAATCCATCACGATCGCCTTGAAATTACTAGTCATTATTGATATTTGGTACACATCTTTAGATGAAATGACAATACAATTTACTATAATCAGTATCATTGTAAATTCAAGATTACCGCCGCTACAAAATGGCGTATTACATATTTTTTCACAGCCCCCTTAATATGGGTATCAAATGAAAGGGCTTGAGTTATAGAATACAGAACACTATGACAAAAATAAAAAAACTTGAAAATAAAATGAGTAAAAATGTATTTTAAGTTAAACGGTTTTATTGAAAGTAAAGATAAAAATGATGAAGATAATGTACTAAAAGCTAAAAAATAATTCAGTAGGTCCTAGGTATCAGTACTTACGCCACTCTCCTCATCAATCTAGGGCATTGATCAGACAAAAAATAAAATCGTGGGCCTAAATTTCTATCAACAGTCAACCGCTCATATCATTATAAAAAAGTTATGGCGAAATTAAAATATTACGATTTCTGCTGCACGGCCCGTTGCGAAGTGAGCGTCACCAAGGCGGGGGTGCGCGTGCGGGAGGTTATGGAATAAAATGGAGGAAAGAATGAAACACTGTGTTAAGCATTTCGATGGCGAAACGTAGTTCGCGGGCACAGCTAGTATATTATAATACGATTTTATTTTTTGTCTGATCAATGCCCTAGATTGATGACGAGAGTGGTGTGATGACTGGTAACTAGTTAGGGCCTACTGAATCATTTTTTAGATTACATTAACTATCTACATCATCATTATCTTTATTTTAAACTAGCTGCCAGGATAGACTTCGTTCTGTCAAATGTTATTTACTCTGTGATTTGTATGGGAAAAGAAAAGCGTTTTTTTACATGCAATTTTTATGTTTATTCTCTCCATAAGAACCTTCCTTGTGCCTTAAGGGAAATATGAAAAAAAATGCCGAATCGGTCCACCTTTCTCGAGTTTTGTGCTTTGCAACATATTTGGCGATCGATAGATTTTCAATTTTCTATAACTCCGTTAAACTTAAAAATTTATTTTTACTTATTTTTAAAGGATTGTTTCTCGTAAGATTGACAATATCAAACATGACACTAACTAAGCCTCCTTAATCTTCCTTATGTCCTTCTAGCAACATCGCTCAAGTGCCAAAATAATCTGTTCCACTATACATAAATGGGGCGCCCATTTCTCCCCTAGCAAAAATTGAAGATTCTATTAAGTACATCATGCAGAGTCATTAATTGTAAACTTACCCTCACTTTAAATTAGTTGTATATTTATGGTAATATAGAGCAAGCCAACATAACTGCTTGATTTAATTGAACCTGCCAATTGATTTGATTAAGTCTATCACCGGCTCCGTAGCACACCGACCTTAAGCTGATTATCTCTATTGATTACTCTTAAAGCGAAGCGATTTTGTATCTATGGGTTCAAAGACAAAACGAGGTCGCCCGGTGTCACGAATCTCGGCGCGGGGGCTGATTGCAAAACCCTAACCTTTGATGTCAAGACTTGACTCATTGACAAATCCCAGACTGATCGACGTAATTAAATGCAATAAATGTTTCGGTGGATGGTACTATAAGGTCGTATTCGAGTGACAAAAGGAATTTAACTCTCTGTCTTCACTAAAAAGCATGACCTTGCAATAAATGTTGAACCTTTCAAGATCGTGAAACTAATGACTAGTTGTTTTGTGGATTTCAATGAACACTGTCCACAATCATAAAACAGGCATAAATACAAATATAATAGCCAGTTTTATACAGGGTGTCTCAGAAACAATGGATAAACGCATCGCAAATGCTTATGACTCATGTGCTGTTAATGATAAGGCTCCTTTTTGATTGCGCATAGTGGATGAGACATGTGGCAGGCAGGGGCCACAAAAAAAAACACGTTTCTCAACTCTGTGACTCGCAAATGAATGTTTACAAATAAGCTTTAAGTGCTTATTAGTGGAAAAAAAACCTTTTTTTTTCAAATTTTCATTTTATTTGCTATTCAACCAGTCAGAAAGTCAAGAAAGCATAAACTTAATACTGGAAAACTAAATTAACCGAATAAAATTAATCCGAAAAATAATTAATCCGACAAACAATCTTTTTAAAATTTTCATACCATTTGCTATTCAAGCAGTAATAAAAGTTCAGAGATACATTAAGCATAAGTTTATCATACCTTTTTTGAACCTAGAATAACGAAGCATTTTTTTAAGATAATGGGCAGGATGAGCGTCATACATTTTTTTTACATGGTAGCAGACCAAACACGAAGAAAAATAATTTCTTGTTTAATTTTTTTTGGAACATTGTTTTTTCCAAGCACTTCGTGATTAGCTAGCGTAATTTTAACCACTGTTATTGATAGCTGAACTATTCCGTTAGAAGCTAAAAAAACCTGAATCAGAAAAAGTCCGTATTTGTAAAAATGGCACATTAAAAACCAACCAAAAGTGGCATTTTTAAAAAAAATCATAAACTATCAAATATCTTGAAAACCGAGATATTTTTACTAAAGTCAACATTTGAGATTAGAGAGGTCTCGACGAAACCTATCAACAGTTAAAGGTTTATCCATTGTTTCTGAGACACCCTGTATTAACATTAAAAATATTTTGTTTTTCTTCTTTAATAGGAAAGTCTACATCAAAGGACTAAATTGACTAGCTTAGATGTCGTTGATGCCGTTGGACTCCATTCAGTCAAGGCTTATCCACATGGTGTCACGTGTACCCAGATAAGCCTCTGTCCGGAACCCCCTATGGAGAACCCGTTAGGGATAGAAAAGTCAACTGTAAAATCCTCAGCATTACCTACTTAGATATGAACCTAATGCATCACATTCTTTTCTGGGTTGATGTAGTCTGTAACGAATTTCTCTTTGTTTGGACTTCGGGAATAGATTTACAATACAGGAAAATATACAAAGACACTTCGTATTAGTAACGATGCTTATCAGGAACACAATAATCTTGTCTACTTAAAAAAGTCTACAAACGTACAAGTACACCTTTTTGAGCGGATTTTGAATCACCCATTCAACTCTCATAATTTTATTTAATTGGGATGATCTACGCACCATTCGTCATTCATATGGCGTCGGGGAAACATTCAAAATATTTGAATGATTGGAAGCTTCGCTCAAGGCTCTGCGAAAATACCGGCGCTGGCGCACGCTGAGTCACCCAGCTAAACTCGACCTTTGGCGGCGCCGCTATCTATTGTTAGGGAGATTCACCTTTACCGGTTCACACTTAGAGTTAAGCTTCACATTGTCTTACGTTAATACCATCTCGACCGTTATACTAGTTAAAAAAAGCTGTTATTGCAGAACTGCACATACGATTTTGAGTTCGTGTAGTGACAAACGTTGTTGATAGTGATCTTTGGCAAAAGATTCTTTTTTTTTCGTGGAAGATGTAAAAGCTAAAGCGTGGAAGATGTAATATTGCAGGAGTGAAACCTGTCAAAATCAACCTGATTTACTTGACAGTGGTTGAGGTTTAAATATTCTAACATGAACTGATGCTTATTGAAATACCTGTTGACCATAATCTGTACAATGCATTTAAAGTAATACCAATTACAGTCATGTAGACAATTATCACCTAAATCCAAGTCTCAACAATAACTTCCGAATTTGTTAATTTAAATGTAAACCGTAACAATGTTTTCGGTACGTGCACCAAGGTTTATTGTTTACGCAACGTTATTGAATTAAAATGTTTAATTAAGCCACTGAATACAAAGGATTAGATTATTCACAACCTCTGCGGAGGCGACGTGGGCTTTACATAGTGATTCAAAGCGTGAACACAATTAAGATTCAGATCCCACGCGTCTCGACTCTCAGCTCAGGTTATTTGCAAGGTGTCGGTCTAAGTAAATATATGAGCTTCTCTCATCACTCTCATAATATAAAATAGATGCAAGTAGCTATTGTCCAAAGTTATTACTTTCGACGCCAGTTATTGCAATGCATTACGACTTTCCACAAATAGTTATACTTTTTTTTTCAATATCAAACTCATTAAAGGTTAGGGAACGTACCCAAACTACGTGACCCGTTCTGGGGGGGGGGGTCTTCAATATACCACGCATACCACAGGGGCGGGGGAGGGGGTTTAGTTTTCGTCACGTATACCATATCGTCTAGAGAAAGAACAATGGCCACTTTCCATACATTGAAAAACCTGAAAATTAACTATCATGTCTAAAGATAAATTTTATGAAAACAGGTACCTCTATGGTACCTAAAGAAATTATGTTGTAAAGACAGTTTTCTTAATAGAGGCCTAGGAATTTCGTAATACACCGAAATTTATTTTGAGGTTATAACTTGTATTTTGATTAACTAAATATTTTATGTGAACAAAATGAATGAATATTAGTTTTTTATGTTAAACAATTTCACACAAAAACAATTACACATAAAATACTAATAATACCAGTCATTTTATTGTTACACAGATTAATTGATAGACTCAAACTCAAACTCAAAACATTTATTGCAATCATGTGGTAATGTGATAGACCTGAGTAGGTAATAAAAACAAAAATCCAGTATAGTAAATAAATGTTTCTTTATTCATCATCATCTCCACCCACGACACATGAGAAAATCCTAGTGTGAGGCGACATTTTTTTTATAAAAAAGATCTCTCAAGACAACTTCATCAAGTAATGCAGCTGGAGTACAGACATTCTCTTCATATCAAGCCCACGCTAGGTAACACACGATAACATGGGCACAACAGCCTATGGTTCGGCGACCAACCAAAACATCTGTATTCCAATATATATATATATATATACTTTTCTTGAAATGTGCCTTGAAAAAGATAACGGAGTTCAGGGGAAAGAGGGTCACTATAAATCTATAAACAGATATCACGGAAATAATCGCACAGTAAGTAGGATCACAACAAAACGCAAACACGAAAAGAGCAGACCAGCAATTTGACAGATCGGCTGACGCTGAATGTCACCGAAAAGACGTCAAAAACGTTCCGTTACTAGCATGTAAAATGTTGTTACTGTTGTTCATACAAAAGAAAGAATAATTTTCAAATATTATTTCAATTAGTTGAATTTTTTAAGCTGAGAATAAAAAAGGTTTTGATATAATTTTTAATAACATTAAGCTTTGCTCAATATTTCAACTTGAACAAATACAACTTTATTTCAAGTAAACGTGAAATGGAACGAAAAGTATGTCCAAGCCACAACTTGGTTTAAGCAAACGGCAATAGGGACCACAAATAAGGCCCTCGAAAGCCTGCAAAGATGCGCCTGCTTGATGATCACGGGGGCCTTCTCGTCTTCTCCCACCCTTGCTCTGGAGGCTATCCTGAACCTCCCACCGCTCCACCTGTTCATTCAGGGGGAGGCAAGGATGGCCATGCTCAGAGCGGTAGAGGGAGGCAAATCGAGTTGGAAATCCCAGACCATGAGGAAACTACATAGCAGCCTCTTGGTAAATCCTATAATGGCAATGCCAGCTGATGCCATGCATGAAACTTTGGAGTTCAGGAGGAACTACAAAGTTACGATTCCTAACAGGGAAGAATGGGATATGCAAATCCCTGAGCCCTTTAGGAAAGCCAACCAGATTTGGTACACTGACGGCTCCAGAAAAGAAGGCCGTTCAGGTGCAGGTGTCTACGGAGGTAGCACGAAATCCAGGAGGACTACGATCCTGGGTGCACATGCCACCGTTTTTCAGGCAGAAATGTATGCCATCATCGACTGCGTTCACGCAAACCGGTCGAGCGAAGGTAAAAACATTCTTATTCTGTCGGACAGCCAGGCTGCCTTAAAGGCCCTGGCTGCCGTGGAGTTCAAGTCCAAAATCACCTTAGAGTGTTCGAAGGCCTTGAATGATTTGGCGACCAGGAACTCGGTTATGATTGGCTGGGTTCCAGGTCACTCCAACATCCGAGGCAATGAAATTGCCGACGAACTAGCGAGGGCTGGCTCCGAAAACGTTCTTATAGGACCAGAACCAGCATGTGGCATTTCGAGGGTGACAAAAAAGAGAGCCCTTAGGGATTGGGTACAAACACAAGCCCGTCTCCAGTGGGCTCAGAGTTCAGGGCTTTTGCACTCAAAAATGCTCATTAGGGAATTTTCACCCAGGGTCGCAATGCGTAACCTCCAACTGAGCAGAGGCCAACTAAAGGTTCTCACTAGAGCCTTAACTGGCCACTGTAAGCTCAACAAACATCTGCACAGAATGGGATTAGCAAATGCCCCCACGTGCAGATTCTGTGGTGAGGATGACGAGACACCTTCTCACATCCTCTGTGAATGCTATGCTCTCATCCACACAAGGAGCCGAGCTCTGGGAGGACCTAGTTTGCCACCTCATGAAGCAAAGGCTCTGTCTCCAAAAAAGGTCATCGGCTATTTTAATGCTACAGGCCTATTTGGAGACTTTTGAGGAGGGGTCAGCCACAATAGATCTGTACAGGTCGCAGTGGCTTGCTGAGGGTCGCCACTCGTCGCCTACAGCTACCCCCACAAGTATAGATAGATAGATAGATGTCCAAGCCACAGACTAAATAGCGATTTATGGAGAGAAAAATCACTATCTGGATGCGTTCAGGAGTTTTAAAACGCTAATTACCTTATCTTTTTTCTTAAATATCTTTTTTCATAGATGATTTAAAAGTATAGCTGTTGGCGGAATCGATACACTATAAAATCACGTTTATATTAAAATAAGTTTCATTTCTAGACATCATCAGGTCCAAAGTGGCCAATGTTCTTTCGCGCTTTTTAACCGACTTCAAAAAGGAGGAGGTTCTCAATTCGATGCGTATTTTTTTTGTGTATGTTACGCGATTACGCCGCCAGTTGTGGACCGATTTTCAAAATTCTTTTTGTATTCGATAGAGTATACTCTTAGGGCGGTCACAAGGTCACCGAAGTCAGGATCTGATGATGAGATCCCGTGAAAATTGAGGGAAACGCAAAATTAGGGTTTCTTTCACTAAAAAGATTTCATTCACTAAAAAGTTAAAAATAAAATTTTTTGTGCTATATTTCAATATGGCGCACAGCGTTTATTGCTCTTGAATTCACATTTGGCAACACTGACATACAATAAGCCGGGACGTCAGCTGATTGATTGAAAACTGACGTTTTGTCAATATAAGGTATGCATTGATGGGTTTAAATAAAAGGTTTAAATAAAAGAAACTTGCTGGATGAATGAAGATATATTGAGCACATACGATTTACAGCAGCGCAGTTGAGCCAGCGAGAAGGCAAAAAGGAAGTTGACATAGATATAGGTATAGCAGCTGTCAATACAATCTCTGCGTTTAATTATTGCTTAAATAATAGCATGCACTCTTGGCGTCAAGCGGCAAGCGCTATATTAAAAAAGACAATGAGTCAATTTTTTTTACCTCTCTGTTTGCAAAAAATTGTTTAAAAACGTATTTAAAAATTACCACCTGAAAACTAGAGGGGGAGGGGGGGTCTAGGCATATACTACGGGTGGTCACCCAGAGGGGTAGGGGGCAAAAAATGTAAAAACTGGGTAACGTAGTTTGGGTACGTTCCCTTATTAGATTAGCAACAATCCTTTCTCTAATCTCTTAAATAATGATATATGTATACATTTAGACTATTTAGACGAATGATTTTACAATCTTAATCTTCTAATATATAAAATTCTCGTGTCACAGTATTTGTTACCGAACTCCTCCGAAACGGCTTGACCGATCTTTATGAAATTTTTTGTGTATATTCAATAGGTCTGAGAATAGGTCGTAAACTTTTTTTTATAATGGCGAAACGTAAGTTCGCCGTTATTATGGCGAAACGGAGTACGCCGGCACAGCTAGCTTTGATAAATAATATTGATGACGTAACAGCTTTTCTCAAAGTCATGGTCCGATGGTTATAGGCTCCGGCCACTAGACGGGCAGGGATGCCCCCGTGCACGCCGCCATTTTTGATTTTATCTAAGCCGCCATAAGGTTTCTCTATCCGGGGATTGTCCTTGTGTTCCCGGACAACCCCTCCCTCCCCCCTTCCGAAATGAAACCCGGGCGCGTAGGAGTGGTATCGCATTGTGGACCCTACCTACCGCGCCCATAACGGCAGGGAGAACACCGGGGGGTTTAGTGGGTAGGCCCGGCACTCTGCCAGGAGAGGCTTACACGGTGCGGTCACGCATTCCCCTCAAAAAAAAGGACTTTCAAGCTTCCGCAAAAATAAAGCTCACCACACCGATTCCAGCAAGAAGTTCTTACTACTTGTTAGATTACGTGAGCCCACATAGTATTTCCCAACAACGTAAGAAGGATTTAAATTAAAACAAAACTATTCAATGCAAATCAGTCAGAAAAAAGAATAAAACCATAGTACTTATCTTAATGAGCGATATTACCTTGTATAATAGAATAGGAATAGCCATATAATATTAAATGAATGGACATTTCCTCAGTTTCCTAGGACGTACAATATTATTACATTCCATTGCTCACTTACACAACCTTTAGTCATACGGCCATAATGGGCTTATTACCTTCAAAACAATTACCAACAGATACATTAAATAAAACTAAAACTACCATTAACATCCATGTCTACCTAAAAACAGACTGAAGCTTGATTCACACCAAAGTCTCACCAATGGAAAAAAATTAAAGAAGGAATAATAAAATTAATGTATCTATTCACTCTAAAGTGAATTGATATCATGTTATTATCCTGTCACGCTTTGTCCTTTTCTTTCTCCTACAAATAGTGTAAACTTATATAGAAACTATATCGCACGAACAGCTAGAAACCCTACCATCGAAATTAAATTGTAAGAGCTAGACAAATGAACCTTTGTGCGTATTATAAATCTACAGTCTATAATAATACCCAACCAACAAATTTTTTTAATTCGAATACCTGAGTCTGCAAAATTGTAAATGGATATAACAAATCATTTCAAAGCCATCGTCAAAGATTGCGTCGGTTATGAACAATCACAAGTATCTACAGTTGCACAAACATCACATAACATATCCACACCAATTTTCACCACGCGAATGGATCACGCTCCAGAATGCGTGTAAACAAAAACTCCTTGCGTTCGTTAATTTGGTCATTAGGCTGGAACCGACGTCAGGATGCAATTATATGCAGATTCCGTTCGGTGTCGTAAGGCGGTCATGACTGGAATCCAGAGTTAAGTAAGCGGAGTGACTGCAACGCACGCCTAGTTGAATCTCTGATCGATTTCAACCGAAAATGGACGTTTAATTTGGCCAGAGGCCCATGTTAATGTTGCTTCGACCTTGACTGACCAGTGACCGGAAAGCGCACGCGATGTATCACTCAAAGGTTAAACTTAGCTGATAAAATAAAGTGACGGTTAAAATCTGATTGATTCCTAAATGGTCCTAAATCCTTCTGTTTAAATTGGCTTCCTGTTTGTCTTCGAAATTGTTGATTCTATTTTTATTATAACGATAATTCGAAGAGGTGAGACGAACGGCGATGTATAAAAGAAAGATTTCTTAACCATTGTAGCATTGTAATAAAAAAACATTACAATACAGTGATAGGCTCTGAGTGGCAACCGATCGATTGAATATAGAAAACGACATTTTAACAAAATTATATTACTGTTCATTAAACCTTTCAGGCTAAAGAAAAATCTAACAGCCTGAGATCAGGCTAAAGAATTAGATTTCAGGCTAAAGAAAAATCTAACAGGCTTTTGGACATCTCATTAAAATTGAAAAACTGATGAAGAAAACTGTTGTCCTTGTAGACTCTACAAAGTCTGTAATAGGTGGAAGGAAGAACAATAATTATAATGCCTGCTGATAATACATTATTTCTTCTTCGTTCTTCAGTCCAAGGTGGTCACCTCGACCGGCTCTTATTGTTAGGCAATATTTCAATTCATTTCACGAGTTCTTCAAGATCAGGAAAAAAGATTTTCCTGGTTTTCTTGGGCAACCTCTCGAGAGATTTTATTGTTTCGCCATTGCGAAACTAGATTATAAATAATTTTCCTGTTGATGTTTAGAACATAATATTTATAAATGAAATTATGGATATTTGAGTAAGTATTTTTTCTTTAAGTCTCAGCGCGATACACTGGTATGATTTAAACTTGATTACACGCAACATAAAGACACATTTTACACATTCGTTACTAAATATCTTTTTTTTCATTACAAATTCTGAACACTATATTGCATACAACAACTTAATAAATGCACAAAATTTTTAAATGTTTAACATTGATAAATCACCAACCAACCTAGCCTTAAATTACTAATGAGCAATCTCTTCCAGACAACCAACTCTTACTTTATTACGAGCTAAAATCTCATAACATAGATTTCAAAAATGTTAAACTTTTAATTCGAGAGATCAAACTATGGCCACAATTATTATTTTCTACCTTTTTTATATAACCTTGGATGCGAAATCTAGGTATTTCCTAAGCACTAGGAGGTTTTCGCAATCTTCATTAAACAATTAACCCCGCACTTTGCTTAGTATTCGAAATCTACAAAAGCAAACAAGGAAAATTCTATCATCATATTCAAATACAAATATCTTGTGACACGGATCTATAAATATAAATAAAAATTGACAAGTGCAAGAACCAGTAATATGACCTTGTACGACCGGGTTTTGTCGTAAGGCTTTTTATTAAAAAGCTACCGAAATACGAAAATTGCACTCACACAGACCAATTTGCACTTTCCCAAGCATGCGGCGCGAATAAATCTGATTAGTTACAGTTTCAGACGCTCGTACAGTACAATGATGAAGTCTAAAGCGTGAAATATTAGGACCTCGTGCAGACAGCCTTCATCTTCTATTAAGTTATCGAATGTCCAAATATTGTAATCGACATTTAAACTTAATTAACCTCACTTTGAATCCGATTCGTATTGTTCATTGAATTTCCATGCTGCGTAACTTATAAGTACTAGTACAATTTTGGTTTTATTTTTATTACCTTGAAGATATTACTGAATCCAGTAGATAAATGGTACTCATAGAAGTAGTTTCATTTATATTTTTGACTTTATTTGAGTTCCATATAAAATTATGGTGAACAAAATTTCAAAATTGAATCAGTTGTTTTAAATTTTAACTGTAATATACCAAAAACAAAAGCAGCACGATTTTAAATCAAACATAATATTGTGTTTTAATAATGACCGATTTGTTGTAAACTTTGAAATTTATTTTGTGTGTTGATAATTTAAATAATTTACGATCAAATAACATTAGCATTAAAAATTAAGATATAGACAAAAAATTTCATAAAGATCGGTCAAGCCGTTTCGGAGGAGTTCGGTAACAAACACTGTGACACGAGAATTTTATATATTAGATTATGATATATGTATATAGATAGTTGAAGGCTGTGTAATTTAGTTTGACAAACTTATTCGCAAAAAAAGTATCCGTAAAAGCTAAACTGTTCTTACTATCAGTCGACGAAACAAATCATTCAATTGGAAAGTACGCCAAAGGCAGTTGCTCATAATAATATATTGAGTCAGAATAAACCATATGTTATTATTATTGCAGACAGATGGACAGTCAACAGAAACTATACACAAACATTAGATATACTTTGAATACACTTGGAGCATGAAATCACTTTTTGTTGATAATAGGTATTCTTATACAGTATGTTTCATAGTTGACATCACACCTACATTTTTAACAACTAGTTGAATATCTCATATTGAAGTTATTAAAACATTTAACTGTATTGATTTTTATTAAATTTTAAGTTGTGTAAGTAAATAACTTTGAAATTCATAAAAAAAATTAAAAATAAGTAAAACGTTAACCGGTTATTGGCTTTCATGCTTCCATTGTACACATATTTTCTGTATTTTCTGGAACACAATCAGTTGATGAGGATATTAGTAAGGTATCATAAATGTTTTGTTCTTATTTAATCAGTATCAGTATTGTATCAGTCACAGAAAATCTTTCTAGAGAATATTCTTAATAACTATTGTATACATATATTATTTTACAAGGCATGTTTGAGGCTGGGATTGTAATAATTTTCAGAAAAATAATATTTTAACTCCAAGAGAAAATCACCCAACATGCTTCGATTTTTGTAAGCTTTTACCAAGTCGCTCGGTTTTGAGATAAATCATGCACTTTCTTTTGCGATCAATTAGGTGAATAATATTTAAGGTAGTCATTGTTTTTTTTTCATAATTTATTTGTTAATTTAAATTTTTATTAGTAATATTATATTAAAATAATTTACCTCGATTGACATAATGATGATTAATAACCCTAAGTAAGCACCTTAAACAAAAAATGAAGTTTTAACTATGTATAATTTGTGATCGTGCAAGCTTAGCTTACGTCTTCCTTACAAACGAATACTACGTGATTTCTAGCCTAGGTGACATATTGTGACGACACACACACATAATAAAAGTAATGAAATGATCATCCTATGTATCTTATTGCGAAGACAACAATATGATTGTTTACACGATTGTTTTCTTTGTCACCTGAAAACGGACTCAGTCGTCGAACTGTCCGAACGTTAGTCGCGATCGGTATGATCTATAGTTTGGAATGAATTGTGTCACGCTTTGCTTAAAAAAGTAAAATTGTGTCCTATGGTTATTTTGAATCTGTGAAATGTGAACACTAAAATCACAGAGTGAAATGTGAAGTCCACTAAAATCATAGACGTATAATGGCCCATGGCTCAAAATTCAATGTCGCCAAGCCATAATACTTAAAAAATACGAAATGCCTGCTAGCGGGAATGTGGTGCGAGAGCGTTACAGGAAAAGGGTGCAGACGCCTATATCGGCCCATTCACGGTATTATTATACGAAGTCTGCTGTATTGGAAAATCCATATAAGGGTGTCGTTGTGAGGTCGAGGTGAGAAATTTGTTGTTACCGAATAACTGGGGCTAAAATTATTTTCTATGTAAGTCTTTCACACTAAGGCACACAAGTATACCATAATATAATAATCTAATAAATGGGATAGTATTTGTTTTAGCGGTAAAACCGCCAAACCGATTTTTTGACATTTCGCATAAAAATAACCTTTCTAACTGATTTTTGGCCACGACGACGGCCGATCTCAACAGAAAATGGCTATCTGCGCGAGAGATGCATATATAGTGCACAAATGTTGTGCAACATAATATAGTGCAGAAGTGTTGTGCAACATTATATACTGCACAAGTGTTGTGCTGCAATATAATATAACTACACAAGTGTCTGCGCAACCACAAGTGCACTCTCTGTTCCCTTAATTCGTGTTAATTTACTGGTAACCGCGCAATCGGAAGGAGATCAACTGCAAGACCCACTGTTTAAGGAGCCTCAGATGTTTCACATTTTTAGTCTGAGCTGACTACTGCTGAGCAGCTCCATGATGGAATGTGCGCTCAGGTAACGATTCTACATAGTAAGTACATAATACGTGTTATGTACTCCGAGGAAACGATATAATACGCAAAGTTTTGTCCAGAAAATAGGCCTACATGGGTTGAAATTTAGTACTGAAGGAGAACTCAATATTTAGTCACCCATCATTCATCTGACTACTGCTGAGGAGCTCGATGGTGGAATGTGACGATGAATGATTATACATAGATAACAGATATAGATTGGTCTCTTAGAGGAAGTCCCTTACATAATACGTATTATATTCGAGAAAACGACATAAGATGCAAAGTTATGCCCAGAAAAAAGGCCTGAATGAGTTGAATGCTAATACTGAAGCAGAACTCAACCGCAGATCGGACTAAAACGGTAGAGCACAAATTTCATTTTCATTGTATTTTTCATTTTCATTGCTCATTTTAACCCACAACGGAACGGAACATTGGTACGACATAGGTTGTGTGTTTGCTGTGTGTGCGCAATCGAATGCTCCAATTCATTTTGAAAATAGATAAATTTCGATACGTCTTTCTGCAAAGGATTCGCGTTACTCATCGTAAATAGGTTGTATGATTTTAACTCACCAGGGAGCGCTGGCTGCAATAACCTTTTTGTTGGCAATTTTTTGTTAGAGAATAATACAATGTCACAACACAACAAACGTCATATTTTGGAATCGCCGCGTAAGGTCATCGCGCATACGGCTCGAAGGGCCATGTTCGGCGACCCATACATTCCTTACCCCGACGGTAAAAGGTTGCTCACCTCGCGCGACACTCTGAGCCGGGCCACGGAATAGACCGGGCTGAGGCCGGCGGCTAAGCATGAGCTTGCAGGCGGAATATAATCATTGTAAACAGAGATGACGTAAGCAAAGGAATTTTTTCACTCCATGTCTAAAACCTCAGAAGAATAACTAAAGCAGCTGTAGTGATTGTTCTGAGTCTAAAACATAGTGATTGTCTTCTCTCTGTCAATGACTCAATATAGTCAAGCATAAACTTCAAGTTCAAATAGGTAGTCTAGTTTAATCCATAAAGCTTCGTTTTTATTTAAATGTAAATCATCATCTATTAGCCAGAAAAGGGTATCCACTGTAACAGCCGGCTGTACCAAAATCCCTCTATTATTGACACTTTCAGTTTTACTTTATTTCTGCGTTTTTAATACCAACACCATCATGTATACAAGCAGCAAAAAATTTTTTTCCAATTTAATTGCTTTTTACGTCTTATCTTATTTATGACGCACTCCCTTAGTCCTTACTAAAAAGAAAAGAAAAAATCTTTAACATAACACAATACCCGATACATTACCCTGCTACTGTCCTAGTTACCTATTAGTCGTTATTAATCTCTTAAAAATACTGCATATTTTTTCTTAACTGTATAATATCTACCGTACTGCGATTTTCGTTTCTTGTGAATAGTCAAGGCACAACAGAAAATGCATTCCTTTATTGTAGGCACAGCGCGCTAACACCACAGGATTATCCATGATAAATCAAATTATACCTACATGTAAAGAAAATACACGGCACGGAACAAAATGACATTATATGTTTGGCCGTAGTAAATTCATTCGCGACATATTGTTTTGGAACAAATAAAGATATCCCCTTGTAAAAATTGACACTCATTTTAGTTCTACTCTAATCTGTAACATTTCAACGTACCAAGATCCGAGATACAATCCTATAGGATCCTTAATTTAAATCATTTTATAATGGTACCTTCAATACTAGAATCTCCTCAATTTTCGGTCTTTGACCTACGTTTGAGTTAATTGGAGATATATTTCTAAATAATAGGACTGTTACTTTTATCTGATAAAACTAGCGGATATAACTTTATTTAGAAGTAATTAATCTGTCATCATCATCATCATCACAGCTCATATACGTCCCCACCGAGGGGAACGAGCCTACCCTACTAACTAGTTAGGGCGATTAGGCCACACATCGTTCTTTCACTTATAAATGGATGCACCCAATAATTCCGTAATCTGCGTTTACGTTTCTTCTTTAAAAGTAATAATATAATACAGATAGCCTGATTGATTAAAACTGTTTCAAGCGAATTCATCGCGCTGTGGCTGTCGACGAAATACTGAACGTTTTGCATCGTTGCGTTTGTATTGATCCTGTATCGCGTTTGCATCGCAATTGTATCACTACAGTCTATGCGTTAGCTACGAATCGCGACTGCAGCGCGATTGTATCGCTTCTTTGAGTACTATACTATTCAAAATTCAAATCAACTATACTACATATAGTTGATTCGAGTTATATAATCATTTTTTTAAACAAATTATGAGGTACTCGTATTATAATTATTATTGTCAATTAAAATAAGTACCTAACTAAATTGACTGCTTAAATGACATTTATTACCTATACTTTTGCCTGCGATTACGTCTTCATGAATTTTTGGATCGAAAATTTTCTGTGTCAATTTTCTTATTTATTAGGTAACGACGAATGTTTTTTAGCATTAGAGATTTTCTCAAATCCTATTGAAGAGTAAATATAAAACCACAATTAACACTGATCTGAACCACAATTAACGCTGATCGGAAGGGTCGTGATTTTCTTGCTATGTTCACAAACATGACAAAAACGTCCATCCAACATTATTAGCCTCTACACAACAAAAAGCCATTTGAGGGTGAGTTAGACTACATACAGCGCTTCATACAGTGAAAA
Organism: Schoenobius gigantellus; assembly: GCA_963935595.1. NCBI lineage: Eukaryota > Metazoa > Arthropoda > Insecta > Lepidoptera > Crambidae > Schoenobius > Schoenobius gigantellus. The sequence goes on along the minus strand of OZ012544.1, from coordinate 11,385,387 downwards.
ACAAGTCCGGTAGCCTAATTTGTGGCTTAAGTACACGATTACAATATAACGAGAAAACCTACAACTTATAAAAAATAGATATACATAACGTTAAAAAAATGTAAGTCACTTATCGTATCTATTTCATTTTCAGATGTCACTCCGCCCCAAAGGAAATGGATAGCCACAGCAGATCGGCGTCGCCGCGGGAGCCGTCGCGGCCGCAGCACCGGCCGCCGTCGCCGCCCTCGCCCGAAGACGGCGCCTTCGATAACCGCGCCTACACGCACGATGACGCGGACCAAAACCACAACGACTCCTTCGCCAAACCCGACCAGAACGCACAAAACGGACACAACGGACTCAACGGACAAAACGGACACACCAAAGAAGCGAACGGCGACACCAAAACTCCCGAAGCGGTGAACTTAGAACTGATCAACCTAACGCCTAAGAATGGCAGCAAGAAGAAGGACGTGGAGGTCGACATGAACGCTTCAAATCCTTACGAGTACTTCGTTCCGGTGAACGAGCACAGAAAATATATGAGGTTTGTTTTGTTTCCGCACTTACTTAGTAGATAACAATGAACACGCTTTCAAAAGAATGTTAAACTCTTGCCTCCGGATTCAAGCACAGTTTGTTGAACTAAATTACTAACCTGAATAGTAATCTTAGGTTGAACATAACATTCTTTAAATAGCTACTTTGTCATCGTGTCAGAGGGAGACTACCAGAGTCGTCTGCATGGTTACCTATCTATCTTATCTCTTTCTGCCACCAAGCAGCGGTTCCGGATTGAAGGGGAAAGCAGGCAGTGAAATTACTGGGTAATTGTGACTTTAAATCTTATGTCAGAAGTTGGCAACGAATATTGGCATCCTTGAGGGATGAGGGGGCTGTAGATTTGCAAGTCTTACAGTACTTGACCAAATACAGTATAGACGACTGTAGCCAATTACCATCAGGTGGGCAGCCTGCTTTTTTGCCAACTTAGTTGTAATAAAAAATGTCATCTTCCGCCTGACATACGAGTATTGGTTTTACTAAGCTACGTAACAATTAAACTCTCGTCCTGCCCTGCTTTTGCTTTCTGGGACAGTTTCACGAAGCAAAGAACTAAATCCCCTACCTGAATACTAACATTATTTTGGTTTATATCCAGATAGTATTTCAGATTTGTTATTTCTAGACGCTTAAAAATATAAGCAACTAAACTAATACTTCGTGGGCATTGCATCAAAGGTAGGTTCAATATCGTACATTCTTAATAAACATGTTCACCACAAAACAGTATATTTTCAACACTCGAGCACGAAATATAAAGCCTCAAATCACTTTCTCAATCAGGGATCAATTAGATACCGTTTTGTATCGGTACAATTTGATTGTATTCTCTCGGACATTGTTGGCGAAATAGCACACGTTATTTCTGTCAATCCATTAAGAATACTGTTCGCAGACATCTAGCAATAAGATTGTAATTCAAATTCAAAATAATATTTTATTTAAGTTGAGTTTTACAATCTCTTTTGCACGTCAATGAAGCTACGCCAATGGTTTACAAGTCTAAGGCGGGATCTTGTACTGTAAAGAACCAGCAAGAAACCCAGCAAGGGCTATTTTTTTCTCCCTGTATTGTTACAGAGTCATCAAATTGGAAGCTGACCTCAAAGCAAAAGTTTGAGCTCAACTTCCATTACTAGATTTGTCAGTAATGATTCAGTAACCAAACATGCTTGATAACTAATATTGATATTCACAGCGCAATTCTAATCTCTTAGCCTTCATTACACCTTATGATAATAACCAAATTCCTTGGCCACAGACTAGTTGGTTATCTTGAACCTGTAATGGTGAGGTCGGAACAAAATGTGTTGACAATTCTCTAGGATTATCTAGTATGTTTACATTATTTTATCTGCATTGCACTGCATCTGAATTCTGCAGTTTTATATTCAATTGTTGAGAAAGAAACAAAATAGAAAATCGTTTTTTAACATGCACTTCAAGATGATCTTACTCCATGTGATAGAAAGTAGATAGATCAAACTCAAAACTCAAACTCAAAAATCTTTTTTCAATATAGACCTTTACAGGCACTTATTGACGTCAAAATAAAAACATAAAAATCTTCAACCAAGAATCTAATTAACTAAATTATTTAATCCTTGTATGTACACACACCCCACCACCCCAGGGATGATGATTGATGATACAGGCAATCTATCACAATAATTGGTTTTTCTTGTCCTAAAGGCCTCCAAGATTCTTTTTTCATACCGCCCAAATGACTCGGGATTGTTGAAAGGTAGAATCTGTTTACGACTAAGGGATTGCGTGAATCGATAGAAATTGTCAGTTCAAAGATTTTACATAAACATTCGATTTTACATAAAAATTATTATTATTATTAATATACGTGTAGTTATAGGTAACTAGACTAGCTAGGCGAACATAAATGAAGCACCTCTAAGCAAACTACATAATTAGAAAATTTCTTAAATGATTTTTAAATTATCTTAGTACTTACCTAATTAGGTAGGATAAAGGTAATGCGGGTATTTATAATTCATGGAAGGGAAGTTCCAGTTCGGTTACGTTTTATAATTAGATTGTCCTCGAAGAGCTAAACTTTCAAAAGGCTGTTTTTAACTGTAATCTTTATAAGCCCCGGTTTTTTGCGCCACACAAACCTAACTTTAGAAGTAAGGGTTTGCAGCTCATCGTTAATTCAAACCTGGAGTAGGCTCAGTCAGAAGTCTTTAATTATCGAAACACCCGAGAAACCAAAAATCCAGCTTTACCCACACATACAGACAGTTCTCACAGAAAATTTATTTCTCCCGTGTCAATACCTACAAATATAGTTATTCATTTGTATTGAATGTAATTTTTAATTACAAAAACTTCATTACGATATCTAGTCGATGTAGTACTGGCAAACGTTCGAGAATTGTTCCTTTTTGTGCAACGTCCGATGAGTCCAATGAACCGCAACTGTGGCCAAATTATCGGTTAAATCTAATAAATGGTCAATACTATTGGCTATTGTTCTTCTGTAAAAATCAGCAGCCTATGGACTGGAAAATAATTGGAATTAGACATCGGTTCATACACCTTTGCCTACGTCCTAGTCTATCTTGACGACATTAGCTTTTTTACAAAAGTCTATAGTTGCTTATTATCTTTTAATACATTCGTTAAAAAGACAGTGCAAAAGGCAACTAATACATTGGAAGAGCATTAGTTGCCTTTTGCACTGTTTTTTCTTATGTGAAATGCATGAAAACATGCTTTAAAATATTATATGTGTATGCATTATGTAATTAAATAAATACTACCGTTGACTTTATTACCAACGCGCACTTGCATCGCTCCAAAAAGAAGTGTTTACCGCTCGAAAAATTGTGTCAGTGCACTTGTGGTCGCATTTTTAAAGTTGTGTAATAATCGCAGACTTTTTCACAGTGACAGTTATCACAACTCTGATACGTTCATTGCATCCACTGCGGTAGATTTTCAAGTGGTCCGATTTGGCTAAACTAGTGTTATCTTACCTATATTATCTATGGCTAAACTAAGAATATGATTCACATCAAGGTTTTAATCATAAGCCGACTGGATAATAAATGGGTTTTAATTAAAAAGTTCATAAAATTAATTACTTAAGCGACGAGCACTAACTGAGTATGTTACATTAAATAAGAAAATAAATAATTTACGTTGTTTCGAAAAGGTAAAAAAGAAAGGTTTTATTTGGCCGCAGACATACAAAAAGACACACACAAAACTACAATAATTATAACATGATTAACAATAGAGAAATACCATCTCCTAACAGAAAACATTAAATCTAGAAAGTATGAAACAAGCGAAGAGTTGGAGTAAAAGCTAATCCTTAAGGTCGTCTGGTTCATTTCACGCCTAAACCGCTATAGATATAGCTAAAGCCTAAGGGACAACAGAGGCTACTATTTATCCCGAATTTAAAGAGTTCCCTGGGAAACACGTGTAAAAATCGAATTCGCGATATATGAATTTCGCGAAGCCGAAATCACGGGTATTGCCCTTGAGTTACTAGCCGTTTTAGTTAAATATAAAGACATTCAAGATATTTAAAAGCTATCGTTATCATCTATCGACCGGTTTCAATATCCTATCTATCTGTGGATTTGTTTGCTGAATGAATTTGAGGTATTTCGTATAGAGCTTAAGTCATATACCTACTTACCTATCGCTATTAACCAAATCCACAGATGAAAATGGATTGCAATATAGAAGCCGGCCGTATATCACGTACACGATCATGTCGCGTCAGCGATAGGGAAACTGTGATCATGCAAAATGATACATATCCGGTCCCGGCATGTATCAAAATACCGAAACGATTTTTTTTTCAGAATAGCGATTTTTTTTGTAATTGTTTCCTTCGATCGGTTCTAATGATCGGGAAACAGACATCCTTAATTAATATGTCAAAATGTCAGTAAATCATACTTGTTATTACCAGCTTTATTGTTACATACATCCTAATCCTGATTTCCTGATCCTTACTTATATATGTGTAAGGTTTGTTAATATCTAATTTCTTGTTATGCTGTACCGAAGCAATTGATCACACTAATTAATCGGTTAGACCACAGGATACAAGGGCACAAAAATAATCCAAACTTTCACGAATTATTTGGAACTTGTTAAAAATCTATTGCTGTTGTGAAAAACGTACCTAATAAATCTGTTTGCTACTAACTTTCACATTTGTCTGAGAGCTAAATATTAAGACTGTTCATTGGTCACACGTTGTTATGAGGCCGGAAGTAGAGGAAGCTCCAGCCACGAGCTATCGTTGAAGTGATTGTGATGCAACTAAGTTGTGTAAGCCATCAGTGGCTGACACTTAAAGGTTTTGCATAAAAACATTGATAATAATTGATAAGAGGACATCAAGAAAGTTGTAGATATCTATCTTTATCTAAGTAAGGTTATTGTAGCTACCACGTTAGGTGAATTGGTCCTTCGTGATCCTTATGGGCCCGCCATAGAGGACTGAGTCTGTTTCTCAGTCTAAACATCTCATATAAATATCTAAAGTCAGCATCATCTTAGCCTTTTAGTATCGTATTAAATTAACCCACCTTATATAATGACCTACTTGCTAAGGTTTATGATTCTTTTTAACGAGGTGGAATATTGCACACCGTTCCTGTCGATAGCTAGTCGAGCGAGTCGACGTGTACACAACTCACTCAGTCGCCACAGAGTGCGGGATATCCATTAAAGGAACGTCAAATCCCAATCCTCAAGATCCAATTTACAAGTCTGTGTCTGGACAGCCCAGCTAGTTACGGGCTGGGTCTTAACACCAGTGGGATATTACTTTGAACATAAAGACGAGTAGCTCATAATTGCGCAATTCTGAGGGCATCCTTTTTTACGAGGTCATCAGGAAATAACCTACAGCTGTCATGGAAAATGTGAAGCTAAAATAATATTAGCTCAACTTTAAACTACTTAAAAAGCTGCAGCAACGTTTTCAACATAGGCCATCTTCGTGCCACCACACCATCCTTTTTGTGTTGTTTTGTTTTCTTTCAGAGCGGCCTTTGTTCGGGCCGGCCGTTGAATATGCATCGCCTTTCCAACAAGCCAAATAATTGTTAAGGAGAGCAATGCGAACTATTTGTTGTGACTAGTTCAGGTTGTTTGCTTCAACTTTCTGCCGGAGTCGGTTAGTGGGGAGCAGTTGTTGTGCAAATGTACATTCCTTCGCTCGGTCACTGTTTACTTCAAACGTGTTTAAGTACTCAAATCATTCTCTCTTTACCAGCGTAGAGCCTGTGTTTTATAATCTGTTTAAACCCAGATGCTATGTTTTGTCTGTGGTTCTATTTTTTCTTAACTCGTTATCGCGCATCACTGTAACAATGATGTTGATTATTGTGGCTTTAACAATGATGTTTAATTGTAGCATTAAAAAGATAACCAAACTTAAATCGTAAAACAATAAACTTGATTTCAACAGAAATCAAAAAAGATAGACAGAAACGCTTTATTTTGAATAAAACAAACTATGTGATAGTACATAAATACATCACAAGGCGGCATTTTCGCCATAGGCGATCTCTATCAAACAACCTTTAAATACGAAAATACATTTCAATTCCGAAAATAATCATAAATTTGCTGATATAATAGCTACGTGAGTGAATTCACTCATCTAAGTACTGGCACAAACAGTCATGTGAGTAACACAGGTAAATCTATCTTTAAAATGTTGGATACCTTTCTTAAAGATGTGGAATGGTGTTGCGCACAGTACCTCTGCCGATGGCTAATCGACACACCTAAGCAATTATCAATTTGAATCGTAATCTCTCCTTGAACTGGCACTAGTTTTATATTACGAGCATACCATATCGCCTTAGCTTAGACGCTCCATCTCCTGTCATAACACTTCGTCAATGGAACTCTCGTTGGGAAGTTGCGTCAGCTGACAGACTGCGTGATATTTGGGTCCATTCATAATATGAAATAGAATCAACCGGCTTGTTGCTATTGAGCAATGGCTTGTCGATCAACAGCCAATGTGGGTCACTAGTTTGACGATGCTCACCTATTGAATCATGGTAAACAATGGCGCCACTATGCCCACTATGTCCGATAGAAGGGTAACTGAGAGTATTTTACCTATTACAGAATATTAGCAGACCTCAACAAAGTAGGTGGTATTTAAGTAGGTAAATATTTATTTTATTTAAATTGTTTAATTAATTACCTATTTTCGATCGCCAATGTGAAACGTGTCATAGCGTCATTGCAAAAACAATTTGAATGGAAATAAAAACATTGTCTTCCTGTTGCAATTCATTAATTAGGCATCCATTTTTTTTTTATAAAAACTTCGTCCAGATGTTTGCACAAATTCCTCAGACAAATTCTATTTCCTTGTTTACGTTTTCGTTTTCTTTAATCCAATAATTACCTAGCAAGACAAAAAGCAATTAACAGATCCAATAGATAACCAAAGCACAACATTACGAGTGACAATAGCATAAACAATGTTGGATACGCCTGTTTGAGGTTTGAGCATAATGTGAGAAACAAGATGCTCTTCTAAAATCTACAACATTAGGTAGGTACCTATATTTGCAACAAAAAAATCTAAAGTTTAAACAGTGTCCTACTTTTAAAAAAACTGAGAGACGATAAGAAAATTTTCAAAAGTGGTCACGTTTTACCGTGACCATTTTTTCTAAAGAATATCATCGTAACAGAAACTATTACGACTATGACTGTAATGTTCCAACTGCCTACCATAATCGCTTAAAACTGTGTTGAATCCGCGGTTAAAGCAAGACGGCGCTATCAGGTGCATTAGTGGTGTACCTGTTCACACACCGTTGTAACCTTGCTATGGTAGGGCTTCAGTTCTGGACTACAAAATTCATGTGTATCGGAGGCGAGTGCGGCCAAGCGGTCGATGCCCCTCGCTTTGTTCCTGCGCCTGCACATGAATCCCCGCGCCCCCCACGCGGAACAATCGGCTTTGCTATGGTCCTTGGAACTTCGTGCACCTAGGACGTGATCCTGTATTCAGAAGAATTTTGGTGCCAGACGCGTTAATGACGAAAAATGTTACGGAGAAGAATCAAATATATCCCAACTTTAACTATTAATTGGTTAAGTCACAATTTGGCGCTTCTCATACATGCGCCTAGAATTTTAAAACTTAATAAACCCTCGTATATTACGTCGAAGTGGGTAAGACCGTAGGATAAGTTAATTAATACTAGTACCAAGCAGCAAGTTTTCTTGATACTTTCAAAACGCAGAAATATTTGTTTGATCGATTTCATGTGTTAGTGTTCCTACAAATTTTAAGCCTTAAAAACCTAGTCCATTTAAACTTTTAACGAATCTTATTTTTACCTTCAGATCTAGGTAAAAGCATGTTAGCCAATGTCCTGACTCCAGCTCTAACATTTTATGCTCTATCTCTATATAATCCAAAATACATTTGTAATACGTTCAGCACGCGTAGCACAAGGACCCCGACATAAATATGTCTATCATTAACTGTCACTTTCTCGACACCAAACAATAGCTACCTATCTCATTTGCTACTGTCAAAAGTGACAGGTGTAGAGGAACAGGCCGAGAAAATACTCTCGCGATCCTTGTGCTATGCGTGCTGGGGTTCATCTCTCTGTACGAGAAAGAGTAAACGAGTTATGTACAGAGAACGAAAACGTCAACTCCTAGAAGGCAACTCTACAGATCTGTTGTGGCCAATCCTTCATTTGAAAGATGCCAATTAGGCCTGTGGGTAAAATAGTGGCCTGTATACATCTTTGTTACACTAGCAGTGACTAGTTAAAGACTCTAGTGAGTGTCTTTAACTGGCCACTGCTCAGCTGGAGCTTTCGCGTTGAGACTGCGGGTGAGAATTTAGTAATGAACTGTTTCGAGAACAATAAGCCTGGGAACTAATCCCATTTAAATCGGCCCCGGTTCTGCACCCACTCGCTGAGACTCGATTTTTGGACCCCCTCGAAATTCCACGTGTAAGTTCTGGTCCGTTAAGGACTTTCTCATATTCAGCCTTCGCCAGTTCATCGACGGTTAAGGGGATACAATAATACGGCACTGAACCCAGACCAACCAAACCACCAACCCGCACTGAGCCAGGGTGGTGGGAGATGGCCCAGATCTGTCCTTTTTGAAGGAACACAATGCCCATCAGTGAGCGTGTTAAGACCAAAATAATTATTATTAAATGTTATTAACGATATGGAAACAATAAATGAAGTACAATAAAACTCAAAAAAACAATAAATATGGAAACAATAAATGAAGTACAATAAAACTCAAAAAAACAATAACTAATAAATAAACAATAAACTCTGGCCGTTAAAACGTAGACAGACATAGACTTCGACATTAACAATAGGTATTAAAAATAGGTTAGGATAAAAGTTTTGTTATTTGAAAAAAAGTCTTCGAAACGAAATAATTAAATTGAGGAAGTTACAGCGGTTGGTAGTGACAGATGCCACCCTTCCTCGTAAGTAAATAAAACGATACAAGAAAGTATACAAAATTGTCACGAGTCAAAAATTCCACATGCCCGTGCACCGACCTTCAAAACAAGTTGAAACATGCAGCTGTTTACATAGGTGCATACAAAACTTAATAGACGATCTGATTCTACGTTCCTAAACATACCATCAACTAAAACGCTGGATTATAATAAAAAAATACTTTATGAGAATTGGAAAATACGAGACTAGAAAAAGTTGTTATAATTTTATCTGACAAGTTTGCACAGTGTAATGTAAACATACTAAATAGTCTTCAGATATAGAATTTGATGACTGGATTTTTTTACTATATGTCGTACAGTGGACATAATAATCAGCGAAATATGAGTGTAGGTTCATGCACTTCTGCCTTCAAAACAGGATAGAGTAATATAATTAATTTTAATTTTCTAAAGCTTATTAACAAAGAAAAACTGTTGTCTTTCAGAGGTGAAAAACTATACGTCACAGCCGATAAGCGCGGCGAGAAAGGCAGTTGCAAGAGGCCGCTGTGCTGGACCTTGCTGATACTCGTGGTGGCCGCCATCGTGGCACTCATCGCACTGGCAGCCAGTAAGTGATGAGTAACTATTTAGTAATCTGTGGTAATGATGATAATATCATCCTTTGAAGAAAAGTAGTAGCAATATACCGCTGCTGGTGCTCGTATTAAGAGGAAACACCAATGTTGAGAGTGGACTGTATGTAGGTACTTGAGTTAAACGCTGATTTCTTTGTGATAATATTTGGAGCTTTATTTACTTCTTGCAAGACGACTTCCACTGACCGACTACAACTGACTACAATTTATCAGTATTCGGCCCTATATTTATACACTATCCCTTGGTCCGCGGGGGGACATCCCGCCCGCGGACCAATCAAAAGGGGCCGAATTTATTTACGATATGGTTCATTCATGGGGACTTGGCCCGCATAAGCTTAGACTACGCCCGCTGCTTAGTTCTGGGTCCCCGGCACTTGCGAACTGTCGTCAACATCCTCCCCCCGGCGAGAACTCGTACTCGCCTTCGCCGTAAGACAGTGCAGCGCGTCCCCTCCCTCTAGTCCGGGGAGTGTGCGGTATGTCAGGCCGATGTGCAGCGCGTCCCCTCCCTCTAGTCCGGGGAGTGTGCGGTATGTCAGGCCGATGTGCAGCGCGTCCCCTCCCTCTGGTCCGGGGAGAGTGCGGTCGATTCTTCTTACGCCGTCCGGTCCCGGGAAAATCTTGTCTATGCGTCCCCGCGGTCAGACATTCCGGGGAAGCATGGGGTCTGCGACCAGGGTCACACCTCTGTCGTCGAGCTCTGCTGGCGTCGCAGCTTTGGGGCGAGGTACAAGGTTCGGGAGGTACTCCCGCACCCATCGACGCCAGTAGTGATCGGTCAGCGTTTTTGCCGACCTCCACGTGTGGCGACTTCTCGCGCTTGCTCCCGTTCTTCGTACAGTGGAGCGCGGTTTGTGAGTCGCTCCAGTTCACGGCTTCGTCCACGGGAATGCAGTGATCCGTCTTGACGCTTTGAGCGAGTCTAGCTCCGATGAGCGCAGCCTGCATCTCCAGCCGTGGAATCCTTTGTGGCGGCGCGGCCTTCACCTTGGCCGACACCAAGATCGTTCCTGAGGTGCCATCTTCATTTTGGTGCACCCAATATGCCACCGCAGCGTATGCGTCTTCGCTCGCGTCGCAGAAAACGTGCAGTTCGCGACGCGTTACTCTTCTCCCCCCGTTGTAAGACCGGGGTAAGCACAGTCTGCCGACGGCTTCCAGGCTCGTAAGCCAGTCTTTGGACATCGACGCAATCTCGGGAGGGACTGGCTCATCCCAGTTCGTCTTCAGCCGCCATAATTTCTGCTGCGCGATCTTCGCCGTAGCAGTGTAACAGCTCAACAGCCCGAGAGGGTCATAAATGCTCATGACTGTTGAGAGCGCTTCCCTCTTCGTCGGCGGCCGAAGTTGCGTCTTCACCTCGTTTGGGACGCGAGCCAACGCGATGTTGAAGCTCAATGTGTCTTGCGCGTCCCACATGAGGCCCAGTGCCTTTTCTGGCTTCCCAAGGAGCGTAGTGGTCGCGCGGCGTTCACTCTCTACGTTCCTCAAGAGCTCCGCGCTGTTACTATTCCACCCCTTCAGGTTGAAGCCAGCTTCTTTGTGCACTTCGTCGACTTGTTGGATCGTTCTCGCTGCTCGTTTGACGGTGGACTCAATGTTGGTCATCACTCGCTTGTCCTTTGCCCTCGTGTGTGCTGACTTCAGCGAGATTCCCAGCGATTCTAATTGGAAGTGCTCGCTGACCCGTCGTTCGATGTTTTGCGTCCACACGTGCAGCACTTCATCTTGGCGCTTGATTATTACGTTGGTCGGTGCCGTTCCGTGCACCACCCATCCGAGTTCCGTTCGGGATGCCGCGGGCTCGTTCCGTTTGCCCACGCGCAGCTTTCGGGTAACAATCAGCGGCCAGTTATCGGATCCGATGAGTATGCGAGGTTTCGCGTTCTTGTATACCAACTGATCTTGCAGGTCAGTGAGGTGATCAAACTGCACCTCTTCCTTTGCAATTGATTGAGTGGCGAGGTTCAGGTCCGCCATTGTTCGCGCAGAACACGCCTTGAAGCTGTTCGTGCTTCGTTCGGCGATGCGTAGTGAAACGACGCGGCTGTCAATTTCACGCTGTCGGTCGTCGATTCCTTTTACGCGTAGCTGCGTCGCGGGGCCATCCAGACCTATCTCTCGTGCCAGTCCCTCTTCTATGAGCGTCACTGTGCTGCCTTCATCGAAGAGCGCGTATGTGTTACACTTCCCGTTCTTGCCCGATACGGTTACTGGGCAAATCTTGAGTTTCACCGCGCACTGAGTTCGCGTTGAAGAGACGCTTGCTTCCTCCGGCTGGTTGGTTCGGGCCGCAGGTGCTTCGGCGTGAAGCAAGCGGTGGTGTGGCCGTCGACATCCATTTACGCCACATGCTTTCTGGCGGCAGTTCATTCTTCGGTGCTTGCTCTTCAAGCACTTGAAACACAAGCCAGCTTTCTTCGCGACGTTCCATCGTTCGTCCAAACACATCTTCTCAAACTTGCCGCAGGCGTCAAGTCGGTGTGCGTTGTTGCACTGTGCACAGCGTTCCGGCTCGGTCTTGTCCAACGACGACGATTCTGCTGCGTCGTACGCCCTCCTCCTCTGCTCGGGTTTAGAGGCGGGACGTCGCGGCGGTGGCGGCGTCGGTAGTTGCGCGTTGTTGCAGTGAGCACAGCGTTCCGGCTCGGTCTTGTCCGACGACGACGATTCTGCTGCGTCGTACGCCCTCCTCCTCTGTTCGGGTCTAGAGGCGGGGCGTCGCGGCGGTGGCGGCGTCGGTTGCGCGTCGTCGTACTGTGCACAGCGTTCCGGCTCAGTCTTGCCCGACGACGACGGTTCTGCCACGTTGTACACCCTCCTCCTCTGTTCGGGTTTAGAGGCGGGGCGTTGCGGTGGTTGCGGCGTCGGCTTGTGAGTCGTACCGGAGTATCCGTGCTTGAGCGCTCGATCAGCTTCTCGCATGAGGAACATGGTCAACTTGACTATTTCCGGCTCAGGTTCATTGTGTTCTTCGGCGTAGTCGCACCATTTCGTCTTTAGATGCGGGCTAAGCTTCTCGAAGATTTCTCTCACGAGCAGCGGATTGTGTAGATAGTTCTTTTCTACGTTGCTAAGCACGGCTACGACATTCTGTACTCGAACTGCGAAGGTGTTGAGTTCTATCGCAGTGGAGCCGAGCTTCGGTAGTTTCTTCAGGTCTTCGAACGCGACGTCGATCAATATTTCAGGCCTGCCAAAACACTGCTGCAGCGTCTTCATGATGACGTCAGGATGCGCTGCGGTGCTCAGTAACGGCGCGACGGTCTCCTTGGCTTCGCCTCGCAGACAGTTACGGAGGCGCGCCAGGTTTTCCACTTTCGAAAACTGGTACACGGCCGTCGTTTCTTGCATTGCTGCGGCAAACTGCAGCCACTCTAGCGGTGATCCCGTGAATAGTGGCAGGTCGGTGGCTTGACGCGGCGGCGGTCGCGACCTCATCATGTGGTCGAGCGTGCCGGCTAAATGTTCAATAGCCCGTCCTCTCGAGTGCTCGCGATCACGCGGTGTGGTTGTTTCTTCCCACCGTAGCCTCGTTCGGTGCGCGACTGGAGTAGCGATTTCAACCTCCCTAGGTCTAACTATGTCGCGTCTCACCGGTGCGAGTACGGGTTCCGGTTCGTGCACTTGATGCACTTGTTCCTCTTGCCTCGAAGTCTCCTGTAGCCACGCCTCAACTCGTTCGTGGTTTTCCGCCGGTTCGGTCTCTTCTTCCAGGATACTGCCATCTTCGGCGGCAGCTAGGTCGGCGGTTAGCTTTTTACGAATAAGCTCCGCTTCAATTTCTAGCTCCTGGCGTCGTATTGCAGCTTCCTCTGCAGCTTCCTGGCGTCGTACTGCAGCTTCCTGGCGTCGTACTGCAGCTTCCTGGCGTAGTACTGCGGCTTCCTCTGCAGCTTCCTGGCGTCGTGCTGCGGCTTCCTCTGCAACCTCCTGGCGTAGTGCTGCGGCTTTCTCTGCAACTTCCTGGCGTCGTACTGCAGCTTCCTGGCGTCGTACTGCAGCTAGTCTCTCTTCGGCTTCGAATTGCAGGCGGGCGATGGCACTGGCGGTCGATCTCGTGGAGCGAGCAATGTTCCTAACCGGCGTCGTCTTATAAACGTGACGCGCATTCTCTTCCTCGCGAGTTGGCATCCCTTCAGTTCGGTGCCATTGTTCATCGCGAGTTGAGACCCCTTCCGGTCGGTGAAGTTGTTCGGGACGAGTTGAGACCCCTTCCGGTCGTTGAAGTTGTTCGGGGCGAGTTGAGACCCCTTCCGGTCGTTGAAGTTGTTCGGGGCGAGTTGAGACCCCTTCCGTTCGTGGTCGTTCGGGGCGAGTTGAGACCCCTTCCGTTCGGTGTCGCCGTTCAGTGCGACTTGAGATCCCTTCCTCGCGGTACAGGTTTTCGTCGCGAGTTGAGACCCCTTCCGTTCGGTGTCGCCGTTCAGTGCGACTTGAGATCCCTTCCTCTCGGTACAGTTTTTCGTCGCGAGTTGAGACCCCTTCCATTCGGTGTCGCCGTTCAGTGCGACTTGAGATCCCTTCCTCGATGCCCGGTTCCATTTGGGCGGCGACAGTCGTCGATGCGGATGGCGATCGCGGTGGGTGGTCGAATACGCACACCAAATCTTCCTTCCCGCTCTGGCTCCGTGTAACTACCATCACTTGTACTTGTTTAGATCCGGCTCGGTAGGATCAAGATGTTGAGAGTGGACTGTATGTAGGTACTTGAGTTAAACGCTGATTTCTTTGTGATAATATTTGGAGCTTTATTTACTTCTTGCAAGACGACTTCCACTGACCGACTACAACTGACTACAATTTATCAGTATTCGGCCCTATATTTATACACTATCCCTTGGTCCGCGGGGGGACATCCCGCCCGCGGACCAATCAAAAGGGGCCGAATTTATTTACGATATAATAATAATAATATAATAATAAAATTTATTTAGACACACCGACAGTTTACAAAATACTTACATAATATTATATACACTTTCACAACAACAGTGTTAAATATGCAGTAAAGAGTGTACTCCTAACTCCCAAACTAGGAAATCCCTGTATCTTGGGAGCTAGTGATTCCTCTAAAAGTTCCAAAGATAACATTCATATCCTATTACTAACACTTACAACTTAGGTACTATATTTATTAAATCTAACTTCACCAATACTATGAAATTGTGTGTGATTATGAGTGTACGTGTGTGTGTTTATGATGTGTGTAAGTTAGTATATTAAAGAGTACGGAGCTACGATCCAATCAGATTATATTAAATATCATATAAAAAATATAAAATAAATAATTTATTTCATAAGGCTTTCCGTTTCCTGGTATGAAAGTTTTAGAAGTAGCTGCTGAATGCTATGTTTGGCTTCGAATTTGGACAGTATAAGGATAGTCCTTTTTTTATTAATATTTTTATATAGTTTCGTACTGAGTGCATTGAACTGTCGCTTTGCCCACGCAGTACGGCTATGGATACGGATATGGTTCATTCATGGGGACTTGGCCCGCATAAGCTTAGACTACGCCCGCTGCTTAGTTCTGGGTCCCCGGCACTTGCGAACTGTCGTCAACAACCAAGGTCGAGTAAATTCAAAAATAGGTATTTGTAAAATGTATTGCTGTCGCGCTGTGTGTCCGAACAACTGAACAACTGAGCGCGATAGGGACAACTGCAGCTGGGACCGAAAATACCTATAAATAGTACACAAAATATGCATTTCGGAGTCCCCTGTATTCACCGCGAAAATAATTCACCGAACCGATTTAATTACTTTTTGCGTAAAAAATTAAAACAAGGCTTTTTCCGTGTTTCTATGTTTTGCTTATTCCATAAAATCTTCTTCAATTTGTTTGCTGGACGTTTGAATACAGCAGAAAATAGGTCGATTTTTTAGGTTTTTGAAGGTTTAATCTCTTTTAATAATTAACTTAATAAAAAAAGGAACATGTTTATAGTGGCCATTGATTTTATTGGAAAAAATAGAGCAACTACTGCCATTATCCAGGAAGGAAACAGGGGATTACGTTTGTATGTAAAAACGATCTGTACGATTTCCTCTTAAGGCGCATAGTGCTCCCAATGACCTTGCGTCGATCGTCCCGCACTGATTACATAGGAGTGAGTGAGTGAGAGCGAGGGGAATATTCAAGCAAACCTATACGCGTAAGATGAATTATTTCAATAAAAAATTAATAAAGGCGAATAAGAAAAATCTAAAAAGACCATCCCCTAGAATATTGTTCACTTTATTTATTGAAATCGAAAGTATGTGATTTAACCTAATATTGACGAAGCGATTAGGTTTATAGTTTTAAAATCGAGGCATGTTTGGGTCACATTTTAACCAAGTTTTAATTAATTTATCAAAAAATTAAAAAGACCATCCTCTAAAGAATGCGTTGAATAATAACATATCTTTTTTAAAGATTTTTTTATTCAATATTTATGAAGAGAACCGGTTTTTTCTGCAGTGATTTTTTATGATTGACGTTACTATGCGCCTTAAGAGGAAACACTAAGGTCGAGCTCGAGGGAAGTCAAAAATGGATGTTGTATAATACATTGCTGTCGCGCTGTGTCCTGCCCTGCAGCAGCAACTGCAGTACGGAATGTAAAGTAAACAAAATAGACGTTTTGTAGTCACCTGTTTTTTTTTTCTCCTCTAAAACTAGATCAATGCTTTTTGCATTAAATTTGAAGAAAGGTTCGGTTGTTTCTATGTTTTGCTTTTTTCATATAATCTCGTCTTTGTTAGCCCGATTTTAAATGCAGCAGAAAATCTGGTAAGGAGATTTATGGTCGATTTCACCAACCATTACTTAGCTTAGGTAGCCCCTAAGACGCATGCTGTCACTTTTTGTCTTTAATGAAAAGAATGTGACAGCATGCCACCTAAGAGTCCCCTAAGCCACAGATAATATAATACTACAGTACCTAAGCTAAGAAGAGGTTGGTGAAAATTGCCATTAAACCTTCAAAAACTTTAAAAAAATGTTTTTGAAGGTTAAAATCTCCTTTAGTGCGTGCACACGGCCGACTATCAGTGACCGATTTTTTGTCATTTTTTTTGTGCGTAACGTATAAATTCTCGAACGATCCATTTTTCACCAATTGTTTGTAGTTCGTGTTCGTTGCAACGTAGAACTCCATGAGTTTCAATTCCACCGTCAAAAAATCGGTGACCGATAGTCGGTCGTGTGCGTTTGCGCTTAATAATAATTAACCTAAAAAAACATAAGAACATGCTAATAGTGACCATAGATTTTTTTCAAAAACTAGAACAACTATTGCCATTATATCCAGGAAGGAGCAGACAACTAAGTTTATATGGAAAAATAGTCCGTGTGATTTCCCCTCAGCCATTGTGGCTCTTATTGCACTGGCAGCCGGTAAATAATAAAAAAAGATATCCTTCTATTTATTTATTTTTGTTTCGAATACTTATGGTTTCTTGTCCTTCACGCGCGCACGCGCCCCTTTATTATTGATAACGAAAACGCGAACGAGTTGAGTTTGTTGCCTTCCCGACGTCGCAGACGTATCAGTTAGTCTAACTGACCACGGTACTCGCGCACCTACCTAGAACGTGAAGTAATATACATATTTGTGCCTAAAAAAGTGCCTGGAACCTAATAGAGGAAACCCGTGTCTGCGTACATATGAGTGATATATATTTGTGCCTAAAATAGTGCCTGCAACCTAACAGAAGTCCGAGTCTGCGTATAACATTAGGTATATCCTATGGTAGACTTAGGTAACAGCGAAATTTAGGAATAGCGGTAAAGTACCAGACTTGACTACTTAGTTTGACAATATAACGTTATAATTAAAATTATACTGTTTGTTGATCCCCCTAACAATTTATTTATTTCTATGGTGAAAAGCGGTTACAAGAGACTGCTGTGCAGCACTCTGTTGGTAGGTGGTACTCGTGCTAAGCACCAGCAGAGTGACTCTCATCACACTGGCAGCACGAAAAGAGTTTTGTTGCCTAAAAAGCTCTTTTCCTTGCTAGGTGTTCACAGCAAAATAGATTTATACTGTGAGTCACAGGCTCACAGGGTCATCTCGGAGAGATTTTTTCAGACTTGTTGCCAAAAAATTTTAAAAAAAACTACACAATTTACAATGACAAATTGATTAATTGTGGAAAGCTAAAAAATGGGCAGTTAATTTAAATTAAACTTGTTGTCAAAAACTTACATAATTTTGGAAATAAGAGGTCTTTATTGACAATTAAGCTGATAAATTTTTTATCTTTCTGAAAATCGACGTCAATTATGGAAAAAAAATGTATGACAGTTGGCGTAAAAACTACTAAAATGACTTGCTGGTTTCATAAGCTTTTAAAAAAAGGTAAAAATATTATTTACTTTTTTTTGTAGTTTTTACAGAAATTAGCAAAAAGTTGCGCTGTAGGTCAAAATTCATAATTTCATCTTTGAATAAAAATTGTCTGGAAAAGGCAAAAGTACGAAGTAGAAATAAAGGATTATACCTACAGTGAAAGGAATCCCTACATGATCAAACAGATCCCATGTTTATAGTTTCTAGTTTAAAAGATATTTTTGTCTTCTGAAATTGTCTAACATTACGATATTTAAGGTAATGTGCTAATGAACTTAAAATACTTTTCATGTGCATACTTGACGATGATGTTTTTGATATTTATAACCAACCTTTATCTACTAATGCTTCTTTTGTTTCTTTTTCAATAATCTAACATTTCTTATTAATATTACAGCCGGTGTTTTATTCACCACCTCGCCAACTACGGTGGAGCAATACAATACGTCGATCAGCTCAGCGCGGGCGTTTGCCGGCATCGGCGGCGCCCCTGTGGAAGACGACCACAGTCACCACGACCACGACCACGATCACAGCAGTCATGACCACAGCGACCACGACTATGATCATAGCGGCTACGACCACAACGTGGAAACGACCACCCAACTACCGGACACTTTAAGCGACGAAGGTGTGGATGCAACAATGGGACTAGACGAAATGAACGATGCAACTATGTACGGTACGTATATATTCTATAACCTGAAGATTTCAGATACTATAATAATTTCATAGTACTTTATCATATCTGCTTAGTACTACACCCTTGTGCAAATTAATGTGGACAAAACGATGTTTTTCAATAAAATAAGTTTTTTTATTAGAACTACTCATATTTTTTGTGAACAAAACATAAAACTAATATTTATTATGGCTACCCCAGGCTTTGAGGAGCATTTTAACATGCTTTAGCTTTAAATTTACCAAATTATGGCAGTTTGATAACATCTTCTCATTTCGAAGCCACCTTGAATGACCGACTCAATAAGTCTCTCAAGTTCTGTTTTGTGGTGTAATCCATTTTTCTTAGTCTAGTTTTGCAAATTAACCACAAGTTTTCTATAGGATTAAGGCCCGGTGAATCGCCAGGCCAACCGAGTACAGTAATCTCATTTTCTAAAAAAAAATCCTTCACTTTGTAGCTGTATGTCGTGGCAAGATCCTGTCGAAAAAAAAGGAAATGCTTTGGTCAACTTCTGTAGATCTGGGATCATAATTATCTTGCAATATATTTCTCACCATTCATCATCCCTGAGATGGGAACTAGAGCCCCAGGACAATAATAGAAAAAAACCCATAATATTTGTTTTTTAGACTGTTTTTCAGATTGTTGAATGCCGCTGAAATTGGGTCACCATATGACCTGCGTATAAATTGGCGACGCATGCCCTGGAAATGGAAATGGCTTTCGTCTGAAAATTACACCTTTTTCCAGTCTTCTTCAGTCCAATCTTTATATTTGTGTGCCCATGGTATCCTTTTTTTCTTCATTTGCTCAGTTAAAGGCTGTTATTTCACGAGCCTCTTAGCCTATATACAAACTTCTAAAAGTCGACGTCTCACGGTTGACGCATGAATAATCGTTCAGGCTACAGCCAAATCTCTCTATATGCCGTCCCTGGTATTCGTATAGTATATTCTGCTATTTCTTAGTAGCAACATGTCTGCTTTGGGAGGCGTTTTTCTTTTTTGACCACATTTACCCTTTCTGGAGGTTAAAGGTGAGCTATTTTTGTTGTATAATTTTAGCAATTTATTAACTTCACTTTTTAATATTCCACATTCATCAGCTATACCGGGTGTAACGGAATACCGCAATAATATTTAAGGTTGTTGATTAACAAAAAATATTTTTATGACTATTCTTTCTATTTTTATTATATGCCTACTTTTCATTTAATACGCTTAACAGTTCAGCGTATTAAATCAAAAGTAGGCATATAATAAAAATACAAAGAATAGTCATAAAACATTTTTTTTGTTAATCAACAACCTTAAATATTATTGCGGTATTCCGTTACACCCGGTATACCTATGTGTCATATTAGTGTGTTCTGATTACGTAATTACCTTTGAACGTACTTCGATAGAGATATCCATTATTTTTTGTCCACGATATTATAAATGAAAGTGATGAAATATGTCGAAAATATAAAAACATGCCAAATTGTTAAAACGTCGCGAGATTTCGAAATTATGCGTCTATGGCGCATAACACATTGCACCGGACACCGATCCGGTGTGCGGCGCTGCGGTTTTTAATTTTGACTGAAGAATCTTAATTTGTATACAAAAACCGCAGGGTATAACACACTCACACCGCATGCCCGTGCGGTTGTGCGACGCGCGCGACGGCACCGCACTCTTGGACGGTGATGCGGTGCGGTCCGCGGGGTATGCCACACTGTGCCGCAGTATCGTATGGATTTTTGCGTAGAAAGGACGTGCATACGCGTAATAGATCTCGACATAGATAATACGGCGATGCGGGGCGTCGTGCATCGCAGCTCCGGACGGAGATATGGAGCAAACCGTACGGTGGCACGGTTCCGTGCCGCCGCAGCCGCATGCGGTTTTCGTCCCTCCGTACACCGCAGCGGTGTCCGGTGCAATGTGTTATGCGCCTATAATGGAATACAGATTGCACGTGACATTGTATATTTGAATTTAGAACAAGACGATATCTCCTAACAACAAAAGTTAAAGTGTAATTCATGCCAATATAAAAAAAATGTTTTGTCCACATTAATTTTCACAAGGGTGTACTTTGAAGCATACGAAAATCTTATTTAATTTCATTATGTTACTTCACCCGGAAATAATTTGTCAGGATTTAACGCAATTATGTTCCTTTTCATTTACCTATAGTTTAGGTAAAATTTAGAATTTGCTTTTAAGGATTTCATTTTTATTTTTAATGTTATAACTTAAGTAGAAAAACAATAAATAAAAATCAAAATACAAGTTTTATAAAAAATGTCATTAGTTCCCAGGACCTTGGAGGGTGAATTGAGGATAGATAATGAAGATTTTACATCAGAAATGGGAAATCCGGAAAGTCAGCAATATCAGCAATTTGTAACCACATTCAATCAAGCCCTCAAGAATGCTATCTTTGATCGAGATACTCTGCAAAGAGGAGATAATGACATTGTTGTGGAAGTGATTAATATTAGGTGAGTGTCGAAGATTATTTTGCATCATACTTTTAATTAAGTAACACTCTAACTATGCCCTTCATGTATCACTTTGTATTATGTTTAATTAATATATTTCTTTTTGTTTATTACAGAAACGGATCATTACTGGTGACCTATAGAATTCACTGGATCCCGAAAGTAAATGCTGAACCAAAATCAAATTTATTGACAGCCAAAACATTACATGCGAAAATTAACGACTATTTAGCGACAAATGATAGAATGTTAAGTACTTATCACGTAGCTGAAGATAAAATATCATCAAGGCTTGTTCTGGATTTATGCCAAATTAATAATAATGATTGCCAGTATCGTTGCGTGTTTGACGAAACGTCTCTAGATTTCACTTGTACTTGTCCTCCTGGCCAGCTGCAAGACATAACTAACCCTAAAAGGTGTACAACTCTATTTCAAAGTCCGCAACCATCCGATTCTGATTTCGACGATAAAATAAAACAAAAAGAATTTCGGGGTCTTGAATTAGAACCTAACCCCACATCACATAATCCGACTTCTGAAGAAGAGAAGATATCATCGTTCGAATTAAATCCTATACCCACAAATGAACCTAGTCCTGAACCAGAACCAACTTCCGAACCGTCTGCTGAACCATCGCCATCAGCGGAACCTTCACCGGAACCCTCATTTGAGCCTTCACCGGAACCCTCATCTGAGCCGTCACCGGAACTTTCAGCTGAACCGTCACCAGAACCGAACCTTGCCATTGAACCTTCGTCTGAGCCTGCACCGGAGCCAACAGCGGAGCCATCGCTAGATTCATCATCGGAACCGTCGTCAGAACAATCCTTTGATCCTATGTTGTTGGTTGTACCGTCAGCTGAATCTCCAGCGGAATTATCTACTGAGCCATCACGTGAATTATCAATTGAACCTACAATTGAACCTACAGCTGAGCCATCACCTGAACCTGCGGCTGAACCATCACCTGAACCAGCAGCTAAGCCATCTACCGAACCATCTGGTGAACCATCTCCTGAACCATCACAGAACATATTAACTACAACAACAACCGAACTACCATCGGAATCATCACCTGAGATGAAACATGAGATCAAAGTATATGAAATTCCACCTGAGACAACATCTACCTCAAATGAAACTGATTCAAACGAGTCATCGGTAGAGTCGGAATCTGTAAATGAGAAAAACTTTTCAAATATGCACAGCACATTTTCAGATGAACATGCAGAGCAAGAAATGCTGACTCAAAAGCCTGAATCCGTATCTGAAATGACGTCCACTACAAGCAAAAGCATTGCAACTGCAATGGAAGATGAAACGCACTTGCTGAATAGTGGAAATCAAGAAGGCGCCTTAGAAATAAAACCAGATATTTCTGCATTTCAAATAACAACTGAAAGGAATACAAATGATGAGTTAGATAACACTAATGTTAAAATGGATACAACAACTGAAAGCGATTGGTTGGAGAATTCCAAAATTGTAATAGACTCACAAATGCCTAACGATGTTACACAAGGTCGATCATTTCCTAGTGAAGAAAATGAAATTTTAGCTGAATCCACAACGGGTAAAGATATGAGCTCAGAAGATATTTCATTTAATAATTTACTGAATATGAACAAAAAAACAGTAACTGAAATTACTACAATATCTAACAATGATGAACACGTGACAATTTTAAAAGATTCAACAGACATCGATGAAATCAATACCACAACTCCTACTCAAATTACTTCAAAGAATGAAATTAATGAACAACCCATAATAACCATTAATTCTATTACAAATGGTGTACAACAAAAAGAAGAAACAACAACTATTTTAAACTTTGAAGAAACAACTAAAAAAAATACTTCAGAACTGATTAAAAATAATGGAACGGAAAATAATGACTCAACAAATCAACAATCAAATAGTTCAGAAGATGAAAATGGGTTGAAAAATGTTTCATATAATACAAATGAAACACATATGGCAGTTACGGAATCAGAAATGTATGCTAAAAACTCATCGGATGACAGCATGGATATAACTTTCGATGACATAAGCACACCTCTATTTTATAACCGTTCATCTAAAGCAATAGACAATAACAATACTTCTTCGAATTTAGAAAGTACAAGTAATACCGAATCCGATTGGTTGGTGGAAAATGTAACCGAAGTTTCATATGAAAAAAATGTGAATACAATGGAAAACCATGAAACAACAGAAAGTCACCTGGGCAACGATGAATTAGTAACTCCAGGGGATTTTGAGCCAGATTATTTAAATAATATGGCCACTACTAGCAATAAAATTACTGATACTGATGTGCCTATGTATGGTTTGTCACAAGATTATGACGGAGAATTCAGAGTAAAAAGGATTAACGAAGAAAACAAAGAATCAAGTACTACACCTGTAATAATCAAAGAAATAACAAAATTAATAGGCACGGGCAGTGAGGCTATCACAGAAAGTATCCCAATCATAAATATAGAAACTACCACAGTAAGCGAGTATATTTACAAAACGGCCTCGAACGCTAACGATGAGTCATCAAATAAGTTACAAAATGATTCAGTAGTAGTTACTATTATGGAACCCGCGCCTGTGTGGGAGCAATCGGACATCAACAAAGACTTAGCAGTTCAGGAATTAGAAACAACTACAAAGCATTCGCCTTCCGTCGTCGGTGATGGAAAAGAATTATCGACGTCCAAAGATGAAACTTTAACTGCATCAGCACAAAACACAACGCAAGTTAGTAACTTAAATGTTAATGTCTATGAGGTATCTAGTCATAACGAAAATAATTCTTTTTTAAGTACTAGCACACAGTCATCTGACCATGAAGATAACGAATCTGAGATGAACCCATTCTTACCAGAAACTGAGAATAACAAAATTTTTGTGAAAAAATTACAGGAGGGCCACGATATAGAACCTATCAATCTTAATGAAACTCAAAACGAAAGTGTCGATGAACATAGCGTTAACACTTCTGAAGTTCATATCTCAACAAATAGTGATATATCAACAAATATTACTGAAAATAGTGAAGATCACGCAAAAACCACAATTAAAGAAAATAATGTGCTACCAGACACAGAATCCAATGAAAGTATGAAAAATACCACAGTACTGCCAGCTGATGAAAAAAAAATCTCTAATCTCAGTATCAAATCTGATTTAATAGAGCCAAGTTCGTCCGCTGTATCTACTTTCTTACAAGACACTGACGATTTAATTAGCAGCACAGATTCAATAAGTACCGAATCAGAAAAATCTATAAATGATGACGATTTTTTGAGTGTGCTACCAGTCGGGGACAAGAGTCCCGAAAAATTCTCAACACAAAGAGTAGAAGGCGACATCAGTTCGAAGCTCAATGATATTGATAGTGAATCATCTAAAGATAGTGACAGGACTCATAAGGTTAACAAATTGAATTCCTTAAATAATGTCGCGTAGTGCTAACTAAAGTAATTTTACACATTTTGTATATTACTTTATAATTTCCTGTGATGCTACTATCGTAAATGATACCCTTAAATAAACATTTAATCTAAAATCTTAGTAAATGTATATAACAATTACTTTTGTTGTTGGTCGCCCATCTTAATATTTTATGTTGACACAATCATGTCACACAATGGACTATAGTGCATCGTCGTGTTAAGGAATACTAGTATTATATTGTATGTATGTATGTTAATAAATAATATTATATTAGACTAGTCAATCTAGAAAAAAGTCAATGTCACCTTGAAAGATAGATTTATTTATTTCTTTGAAACTTATTTGCAATATTTGTTCGATACTGACTAACGAAAATACTAGAATATATTTATACGTCAAATCCTATAGGCCCCAGCATTCAATGGAAGTGCGAAACTATGTGTCAATTTAAGCCATCATCACATCATCCATCAACGAACGAGTGTTCAGACAGTGGTGTATGACTCAGTGTAGGAACAACTGCACTTGCACTTACGACAGCCGTCATTAACGTCAAAGTAAACTTCTGAATTCTGAATGAACGTAAGTATTCATATTGCTATATTATTACTAATAATATAGCAAGGCCATAAAGAATGCAAACATATCCGTTGAGTTAAAGCCATGGGTTAAAGCTCAGGTTATAGCAATATCATGAAGAATGCAAACATATCCGTTGACGTACTAGAGAAGGTATTCAAGCAAGTCTTGTTCTAATTTGTTAAAAGTTAAACATAAGTTCGCTGAAGCGCTACAACAAATATTTCATCATCTTTTCAAACAATTCGAACATACAGCGCTAGATCGCTTCTAGAAAATTGTTTTCTAACGACTACTCTATGCATTTTACCGAAACATTTAGCATGGTCACCGCTTCATGTCTCAGCAACTTGATAAAATAATGAGGTATGAACTGCTTGTTAAATCTATAATTTAATGTGTACTTACAGGTGACAAGTGATTCTTTGGGCTTTATTTGTATTTCCTGAGACAATACATCAGCATACATGAAGGCATATTTGAATTAAATATAACTCAGTACACACACGTATTGTTGCGTCTAGCTCCTGTCACAGACTAATACAAACTAGTATAGTTGGTTGAAGCGAGCTAGCTCCAACGAGTGTTACAAGCAATCTATTTGTAAAGCTTTCTCTAGTACGTAGTAACTTAATGAACATACCTTCACTTTTCTTTATGTTATTAATTTTTTGGCTGCAATTTAAAGTGTGGCAAACTGAGTAATGGACGATTGTGTGAACACCGACCACGATATGCTACGATTCCTTTTGTATGTC
Source organism: Schoenobius gigantellus (assembly GCA_963935595.1). NCBI lineage: Eukaryota > Metazoa > Arthropoda > Insecta > Lepidoptera > Crambidae > Schoenobius > Schoenobius gigantellus. The sequence continues at coordinate 11,359,413 of OZ012544.1, read as the reverse complement.
CCCAAAAAAAACGACATTATCGTCATTGCATACCACGATCAATTGTTCACGGCCAATCCACAGACTGTGTAGTAAACCAGCGTAGTCCATTGCAAACTGGGACCTTATGATTCTCCATAATCAAATCGTTACCATAGGTAAATGTATATAGTATTATAAAGAACAATTACAATAACTGTCAATTGTAAAATGACTTGTACTTATTACATGCCAATTAATGACACGAAATTATAAAAGTAATTCTGCCATGCTATAAATGTGATAATTCGCAGATAATATAATAGACATTCCATTCATACTTATTTTAAGACTTAATACACGGAAGTTAGGTCTGATTGTAATATAATTAAGGTAGTATGTTTGTTAACTAAGCTATATTGTATAAATGGTTAAATTGTAAAGAATTATGTTGTAAATAAATTTAAACGTTAATACCTAAATGAATGGTTAATTTTATTTTTATGATGCATGTACACTTATCAAGCCGTTCTTATGTCGCTCCTAATAGTGGCGGTTTTCGTAGTGTAAATGTATAGCTTGAATGGGAGCTTACTGTACTACTATTATCGTTATCTTTGACAGACTTTAAAAAAAAAATATCTGTATGTACAGTTAGCGCCACGTCAAGCCTAACATGTGCACTGCGAAAACCACCGTTATTACGAGCGATATGAGTGGTCCAGAGGTCAAACGGTATAGCTTGTCGCGGCGCTTACGTATGTAACAGAATATCTAAGTATGTAATCAAGTTTATACATTTTCTAAGAATTCTATTCAATTTCTTAACAAAATAAGAAACACAATATCGGTCACTTACTTGTGAAGGCAAGAGGTAGCTTGATCAGACCCCTTAGGCAAAATCCACACGCTAATTTTTCCGCAGTAGTTCCGCAGAAAAAAAATGTATGTAGCATTAGTAACGGAAAAAATAGCGTGAGGTTGTCACAGGCTAATGTCATTTCCATACATTTTTTAAATATTTAATAAAAAAGTATCAACCCCGTTTTTTCCTACTATGCAGGATGGATTTTTGAGATGGGATTTAAAGGGCAGGTACATAACTTTTAAGATTTAATTTAGTATTTATTTAAATTACAGTTTCCCTTTATAGTAAGAAATAGGATTCATAGGGAGATCACCGTAAGAAAATGTATGAGAAATGTTTTTGGCGATTTCTGTCATTTCTAGTAATCATACCTTAAATGGTCCCATAGAGTCTTTTGATCCCTACATGAAATAGGATCGATAGGCATAAAAAAATTTTTTTTACTATCTCAGCATTTTTTTTTTGTTGACTGTAACTTTTTTCCAAAATCTGTGAATGCAGATCAGAATATCTTAAAAAGTTATGGATGGTTGCCTAACAATGTTTTCTTGTAACTAAACGGTTAATGTACCTGCCCTTTAAATCCCATCTCAAAAATCCATCCTGCATATTGCCATCACCAATTTTTTAAAATTTCCCGTGTTTTATCAGGTTCAGCTTTCATTAGCCAGACTATACATAAAAAATAGATACAGTCGGAAATAGAACCTCCTCTTTTTTTGATGTCGGTTAAACAAGCTTCGACCACATTATATCATCATCACAGCTCAGTTCCCGCCGAGAGGGGCTCGAGCCTACCCTAAGTTAGCCACGCTAGACCTGTGCGGATTGGTCGACTTCACATACACCTGAATTTCTTCGCAAATGTAGGTATGCAGGGTGGCTCGTCTCGCGGCTCGCACGCGAATGTAAATGGGGTATTTGAATTTCTTCGCAGATGTAGGTAGGTATGCAGGTTGCCTCGCGATGTTTACCTTCACCGTAGGAGCACAAAGTAGATATATAACGTCTAAAACTTTCTAACGCGAATATATATCACCAAAGATATTAGCTACCAGCTATATGTATATTAAATAATAAGAAATTAAAATAATTTAGAATTAAACAATTTATTCAATACTTAATTTAAAAAATATTACTATTAACAATATCACAATATATCACGTTTTTATTTTTTTTATTTTTTACATCTTAGGACAAGGAGTAAGCTCATCAATCTCCTGATCTATCATAGGCTGATCATCTACAGCCATTTTGACGCACAGACAATTTTCGCTAATAGTACCGCTTCCGCTCACAATACACTTCCCCAAAACTGCTTTGCAGCTGTTACTGGGCACCACTGAAACTTTTTTGTTTATATGACTGGACTGAATTCCATTAGAATTGAAATCCACATCAAGGAATTCTTTAATCTTAATGGTGCCATCTGATTTATACTCCACAATTTCATCGAATCCGTTAGAACTCTCTGTGTTCAGATTGTCATCATATAATTCAACTTTATTGTTGCAATGACAGTCCATACATGCACCAGAACTTATTTTCATTGGATTTTTGTCGGCGTAGGCTTTATTTCTTGACTCACAAGCATTACTTGTTCTACTAGCGACTAAATCATACGTATCTTCAATAGGATATATTTCAGCACATAAACATTTATGAGTACCGTTGGGGTCTTTTTTTACAATACAACCACCAAGATATGTATGGCAATTACTCATTGGTGCAATCGCTTCATTATTTATATCAAAGGCATCATCTGCATCGGTCAGACCTATACCTTCTTCAATATTATTTACATTAGTTATTATCAACTTTGCTGTTGTATCCATTCCATTCACATCACTGATAGAGCACTTCGATTCAAAATCTAAATGTTGTATTGGGCTTATTGGATTCAAAAGAGCTGGTTGACTTGAGAAACTTTGGGCACCTAAAAGAAAGAATTTATCATTTTCCTTTTCCATTAGTCCCCTAATTTTATAACAACCATGAATAGCCGAAACTACAGTAAAATATAGCCTATATGTATATTGAATTGAAACTTAAGAGCTATCTTTTTTAAGACAATATACAAGTTGCTTGGTCATTACCCTATCAATCCGAAACCTTCCCATATTGATATAGACATACTAAAGTTATGGCGTCATTGAAAATTATTTTTCTAATTCCCCATACATTTTTTTCACAGACCCAGCTATTTATATCGGGGATTTCAAAATTAATTTTACAATTTCGAGTTTTCAATGACGCCATAGCTTTTATATGACTATGTTTACATGGATAGGAGTCGACCTCTATACACCGTGTTTGGTCAATAACCTATCAAAGGTTATTGACCAAACACGGTGTATAGAGCCAGCAATTAGCATTAACAAACTTTTATGAAAATGTATACAGTACTTTTCACTTCAAATAAAGTCAAGTCTTATGGCGTAGAGTCTGGCCAGCGAAACATGATACTGAAAAATGGCGGCAAATTCAAAAAATCCAAAGCTGATATTACTGTAAATAGTGAGGAAAAATAATTTTGTTACTTTTGATAAATAAATATTTACATAAAAAAAATATTTAACAAAAAATCTAATGAAATATTTTTGTATAAAGTACTAATTTTAGATTAATGACTTGAGAGACTCTTTTATAAACTTTTAATAGATCGATTAACAATTTGTAATGAAATCTAGGCACTCGAATTTAACCTTTTTCTAATCTTTGGACATATGTGTAGTTTGCACGCCAATGCAATAATCTAGTACCATCGAGCTGCTGGTGCATCCAGAGTAGGCTTTCTGTGGGGGAATTCTTCATCGGTGAAAAGCACAAACACGAAATTTTGTATGATGTTTAATTTTGACAGTCCGCTCTAAGCGTGTTTTTTCTTACTTCCATTTACGAATCGTAATCAAAATCTCAATTTCAAATGTATCATGATCAGCATCATGATCAAGATAATTTGTTGTACTAACCATTGACCTCCAAAAAAGCATGTCAACATTGTTGTTTATCTAAGATTTTTTTCAATTTGTTCTTTTTTCAGTTTATATTTATCAATTGTGTTAAATATTAGCTTCCTAGCTGCAATTTTAATGGGATTCTTCATTTTAATAGTTTAATTAAACTCACAAAAACAATAATTATGTTTACCAAGCTGACAAGTTATGTATTGACATTTGATAGAAATTAAGTGTGACCATCTAAAGAAAACTAAATATTTGTCAGTATCATGTTTCGCTAGCCAAACTCTACATTGCTTTAATAACTATACGATTTGTAAAAAAAACATTCTCACCATCAACTGTTAATTTGGTGTCCGGTATAGTATTGGTGTTGTTTATTTTCTCTTCATCCCGTTCTGTAAGAGAAGACAGACATCATAATAAATATATATTTTATCAAGAACATTATTCAGTCACAAAAAGAAGACTGTGCGAGGCCGATTATTATACTTTATTTTTTGCGGCCGTCGATTATTATTATACTTTCTTCTACAAAGCTAGAACACTATAATTAAAGAGGCCGAAATTTTTATATAAGCTCTATCTAACTCCATGCTTTTCATCCACCTGATGTAAAGCTTTTGTACCGGATTTAAAAATTAAAAATTGGAGGTATTTTCAATACTAATTTAACACGGCTTCATCCTCTTCAGTCCTTCAATATTTCTGCCCGCCGAGGTGTTAAAAGTTTAAAAACAGGTGAAAGTCCAAAAGTGCCGAATCGGGTAAAAAGCCAAATGAAGCAATAGTTCAAAACCACAAACACGAATTTGAATTCAACAGATGTGTGAACGTAAGCGTTAGCCTGATAAAATACAACACTTTCTTTCTAAATCCTAGGCGATTCTCTTCAATTTCTGCCCTTATTCGGCGCAAAAGAATGCAATAGTAACTATGCTCAGTTTATTGTTTCACCTTTCAAAGTCAATCCACTATAAATAACTTCACCAGATTGGAGAGTAATATGCAACCCACATTTCATCGATTATCAGGAATCTGTCAAACAATCTTGCGGATCAGCCTCAAATCTAAACAGTCGCGAGAAATTGTGAGTCGAATGTGTTATTGTTTAACTAAAAGCAATCTAGGGCAAAGCAAGCTCATTAGCAATCACATTTATGTTTGATGATGAGATATGTCTATAGTGTCTGCAATCTCCAATGGAGTTATAGATTGACTATCATGAATATTCTCCATGATACAATCTACCCTTGACCCTTAACGTTGTTCAATTTTCTAAAACTATAGTAAAAAGTACAGGGACAAAATTTTATACAGTGACTTTACCAAAGCGTATGAACCACATGACGAAAGTGTGTTTAAAGTTGAAATTCTCAATCCACCTTCGTAATACTAATACACTATATACTTACAAATTTACTTATATTGTTTTCGTGAATTTAAGTTTCACCCCCCCCCCCCCCCCCTCAACTCCCCCCGCAGTCATACTTACTGTGTGTCGCAATATGTCTTTTTAATGCATATGCCGTTGGAAAACTATTCTTGCAGCTGGGCACAGGGCAGAGTAACCAAGTCTTGTGTTTTTTCAAGTGTCCCTTATAATGGTGATATTGAATAAAACCTGCAAGTTCATATGTTTTCTGGTTACTGTAACTTCAGCTATCTACATAAAGCTGAATTAAAATAACCACATACAAGCATTGTCTCCTTGATCATTATTTTCTTTTTTTTTATATCTAGGAAATATTGTCAAGACTCTAGAGTAGGTAGGTATCTTTCTTACACGATATCACTCCATAATTAAAACATTCGAAATTTTAAAAATGTACAACATACAATTGTTTGAGTTTCAATTGCTTTTCATTCGTCTTTAAAAGTTAAGATGGGTGGATAGTTTGTATACATTGAAAATTTAAAAGAAGATTAATTTAAAGTGCTTAGATAATTAAATTAAGAGAGAATTGCAAGAAGCATTGCAACTTATCCTATTTAATTACCTAAATCTAATCAAAGGTTACTCAAAAGGTTACGGGATTCTGGAAAAGTCAAACGCCTTTTTTAGGTGTATTATGTAGTATGTAAGCAAGAATGGTGTCATATAAAAGTTTTTTATATATATAGGCGTCATTGAAAATACAAAATAGTAAAATTATTTTTTTAATTTATACAATTTTTTTCACAGACCCAACTACATATTTGTATGAGGGATTTCAAAATTAATTTTACAATAATTTTATTTCTAATTATCAATGACGCCTTCACTTTAGGGTAAGGTTTCGACTTGATAGGGTATTGACCCAAACACAGTGTAAGTATATATTTTGCTTACCTTTATCACATATACTACAAAAATGTGGTTTTGTATTTGTGTGTGTCATCTCGTGGTGTTTTAAATGATGAGCAAAATTAAATGCCTTGCCGCAACCTTCAAAGCTGCATCGAAACCGTCTCTCGGATTCCGGATTATGGGTCTTCATATGGCACCGAAGAGCTAACTCACTGCTGAAGATAGCATCGCATTTTGAACAATCGAATAATCCTAAAAAAATAAAAGTCATATTATTTATTTAGCCTTCAACAATATGAGCAATGTCCTTAACGTTTATCTAGCACTAAAGTTTTTGTTTGGTCAATGATGATACGCCGAGGCGAAACTACACCGCTTGGGGCCCGTGGCCAATTTCAGACGGAGGCAGGGGGAGTTGTTCGAGTGCGTGAGGGTTGCCACCACATAAGCGGGCCGGCACGAAGCCGTCCTGCGGGCCTATTTTTTAACTTCGGTTGCTAACTAGAACCGTCATATTTGAAAAAAAACGTAATATCCATTACTGCTATTATGAACGCCGCCGTAACACATATAATCACGAAATTAGTATTGGAATGATGACTGTTCTCCAGGTTGGGATAAAATACCAGGTGGCTTCCTAAAAACAGCTCATGAGCAAATAGGGCCTACCTTAACTCATCTAGTTAATTACATATGTTTCACAAATGGTATTTTTCCGACTGCTCTAAAAGAAGCCATTTTAACCCCGGTGTATAAGGGAGGGGATGGTTAGTATATTAGTATAGAAATAGTTATTTCAAATTATAGGCCAATATCCGTCCTGTAGTGTATTGCCAAAATCTTCGAAAAACTGATAAACACGAGGTTAGTTAAATATTTGAAAAAGTTTAATATATTATCAAAGTCCCAGTATGGTTTTCGACAAAGTATGTCAACAGAAGATGCTGTCTTGGCGTCGTATCACACGTATCACAGAAAATTTGGATAAAGGGATAAAGTGTCTTGCAGTATTTTTAGATTTAACCAAGGCTTTTGACACGGTTTCAATCCCTATAGTTTTGCGTAAAATGAAAAGCATTGGCATACGTAAAATGGAAAGCTCGCCTTTATCTTTATTTAAGGATTACTTCATCATCTCAGCCGCACGACGCCCACTGCTGGGCATAGGCCTCCCCCATGGATCTCCACAACGATCGGTCCCGCGCTGCCCGCATCCAGCGGCTTCCTGCGACCTTTGCCAGTTCGTCGGTCCACCTGGTCGGGGGCCTACCCACTGAGCGTCGTCCGGATCGTGGTCGCCACTCAAGAACCGTTCGGCCCCAACGGCCATCGGTCCTTCTAGCTATGTGTCCCGCCCACTGCCACTTCAGCTGAGCAATCCTTCGAGCAATGTCGGTTACTTTAGTTCTCCTGCGGATCTCCTCATTTCGGATCCGATCACGCAGGGAGACCCCAAGCATTGCTCTCTCCATTGCCCGCTGAGCGACCTTGAGCTTTCGGACGAGACCCATAGTGAATGGCCACGTTTCGCTTCCGTATGTCATCACTGGCAACACACACTGGTCAAAGACTTTCGTCTTGAGACACTGAGGTAATTTGGACGCGAAGATTTTTCGTAACTTCCCGAAAGCTGCTCATCCGAGCTGGATTCGACGAGAGATCTCTTTCTCGAAGTTGGACTTACCTAACTGGACTATCTGTCCCAGGTATAATGGAAAGTAATGCATACGTAAAATGGAAAGCTCGCCTTAATCTTTATTTAAGGATTACTTAACGTCGCGTAAACAAAAAGTAAAAATAGCGGGCGTGGTTAGTGAGGAGAAGAGTATAACATTTGGAGTCCCGCAAGGCAGTGTACTTGGCCCAACGTTATTTTTCATTTATATAATTGAGCTGAGTTACATGTACCTACCTGGAGGAAAAATTTTCTCCTACGCAGATGACACTGCAATACTTTTAACGGGTAAAACATGGAATTGTGTCAAAAAAACTTGCTGAAAGTGGCTTAGTCAGAGTCGTAGATTGGCTTGATTATAAAATTTTAACCCTCAACACCACAAAACTAACTCTGTTTCTCTATGATCGAACCCAACCGGCTAACTTTCAAATTAAAATTCATTAATGTAATAACTTGAGTTCTAACTGTTGCTGCACTATAATTGACAAAGTAAATCAAACGAAGTACTTAGGAGTAGTACTTGATCAGAGGTTTTCTTGGCACATGCACTCTGAATAAATCTTAAATAGAATCCGGAAATTAACGTGGACTTTTAAAATACTTCGCCATGTAGCTTCTGAGACACTGCTGAACCAAATCTTATGACCTCGGCTCAGTCGGTTGTTGGTTACTGCTTGCCAATCTGGGGTGGAGCAACTAAAGTAAAATTCTTGGAATTAGAGAGGGCTCAACGTTCATTGCTCAAAGTCATGTACATACTTTAAACCTGTACCATATTTCAGGTGTCCTAACCGTGAGAAAGCTTTATTTATCAATAGCTGTGCCCGCGACTTCGTCCGCGTGGAATAGTAACTTTTGTTAAAGTTGATAAAAAGTAGCCTATGTTATATTATTATCTATCTATTAGTGAAAGTCCCGTTAAAATCGGTCTTTGTTTGTTGTTTAAAATATCTATAAGTATAGAAATAAGCAGGTAGGTAGTTCCACTACTCGCTAATGCTAATGTTGTTTTTCTTTAGATCTTAAGCTTTAAGAGCACTGTTACAACTAATATTGAAATTATTATTGTTTGTTTGTTGTTTTAATTGTCTACATAGAAATGAGCAGGTACCTAGTTCCTTCCAATACTCGCAAATGTTAATGTTATTTTTCTTCAGAAGAGCGGCGTCTCCTAAAACAAGCATGAAATTGCTTAAATGGAGACACCAAATCCAGTTTTGTATTTAACATTAAGAAAAAGCAATAAAATATTTATTATTATTCATTATATTGCTATATAAAGTTTCTTTCAAAAATGACAGTTCTAGTTACCAACCGTAGTTAGTAAATACGCCGGCTGAAGAAATTAGTACACTTGTTCTGCTTCCTCAAGTGTCGATAGGGTAGTTTATTCCGATTATTCGGCTTAGGATAGATTCTGGTGTGGTCAGATTCTGGATAAGGCAGATTCTTTTTATGACAGGTTCTTGATTCGACAGATATTGTTCAGTCATCCACAGAAACCGAACCAAAAAGGACAAATCTCGAAACAAATACGACTTCAGCTAGGTCACAGAAGATACAATAGTACTACGTACAGAACGGCCACTCATCTCCCCGCAATTATTTCAAATACTTTACCCCACCTGGCACTTCGTTGTAAAGTCCATTCACTTAGATACGGTCGCCTTTGCCACTTGGCGGCTTTTATAAAAGGAAAACAAAGGATGCCGCGTGGGGCGCGCACCCGCTAGTAAATATGGCAATTTTCATCGAAGCGCCATCGAGTTGACTGTTACGTATACCGAAAATGTTTTTTCGTACTTGGAAGGATAATGTAATGCCCCAAGATGAAACTTTATGCGAACCAACAATAAAAAAAAGACGGGTGTTTTGGTAAACTTGTAAACAATTTATAATAAATACTCATCGGTATTGTGTTGAAATTAATATGTGTCTGCACCTAGACACTTCAAAAATGGTGGGGATACCAAGAATCAATATTAAAAACGGGGCCATCAACGCCAAAAAATCGATATCTTATTTTAGATAGATTCGGAACGTGATGATATTGGATCTCGTATAATAAATACAGGAAGGTGATTCTCACGGATTCGAAAAAAGTTCGAATTCGAATTTTTTCTCGAGCGGTAGCCACAGCTCAGCCAATCAGAGGATTAAACATGTCGAAGTCCGCCATTTATTGAGGGAACGTCGCTTGACTTATCTCGAGTAGTAAGATCGATTTTTCACTTTTTTATAATTCTATTAAATAACTATTTATTTTAGATAAATAAACATGCAATGAATTTTTTTTTGGCATAAATTATATTTTTAAGTATTTATTTAGAGAAACAAAATGCCAAGCTTAATTCATTCATATACATAATGTAATGTAATTGAAAATAAATTAAAAAATATACAATAAGATAACTATACCATATAAACATACCATAAATTTGCAATTTGACGTCTCGACTACTCCCGAGCACTCGAAACAATACAAGCGACTTTCCATAAAGAAATGGCGGAGCTCGACATGTCCTGTGTTCTCATTGGCTCAATTCTGATTACCGCTCGAGAAAAATCTCGAATTCGAACATTTTTACAAATTGTGCGAGAATCGGCCCCCAGGTGGTAATAACTGTGATTCTACGAGTGACGAAGAATAGTGTCTAATTTTACTCTGCTAACGTGTACCTACTCAAATATGTATTAAAATTCTTTTTGCTACCTTAGTTATGTGTATTATTTATATTCGAATTTTATTACAATGACCACAATTATGTGCGGGTGTACTGACACTATCTAAGCGAATGGACTATAGACATCACTGACACATAAACAAGGGCGGGCACGATCGCTCGGGCACGGTAATAGTATATACAGTATGTGGACTCGGCCCCTCTTTAGGCGCCTCCAGACTCACGCCGAGAACCCCCGAGAACACCCGAGAAGCGTGAATGTGATGGGTTTCTCGGCTTCTCGTTCTCGGGCTCGCCTGTTCTCCGATCGGTGTCGGTTTTTTTGCCCGCTTCAAAGGGTTTCTCGGGCGAGAAAAGAGAACACTATCACATTCTCGTTTGTTCTCAGTGCGACTGCGACCGTGGCGTAGATCGCATGTTATCTTGTGCCAATTATTCTATTAAAAAAAATACTTTGTGTCTGATGCATATCAGTATCATTTAGATAACTTCACAATTATTGTATACTCTTTTATTTAACATAGTCTCTCATCTGTGCTATCAGTGCTTAACAAAATAATTTGTGATAAATATCATTAAGAAAATAATTTAAATTCACGAAGATTTTAATAATTTTGAGATATTTCGTTAGTCTTTTTAGTTCAGTAATTTTAGACATACGAGTAAAAAACGTGGAAAAATGAAACAGAGTTAAAGTTTAATATTTTCACACAGAGCCCATTTTGTGGGAAGCAAAACGTTTTCTATAAAAAAAAGTACTTTGTCAATAACCACCATCGTTTGAGCCTTTTTAACCGACTTCAAAAAAGGAGGAGGTTATCAATTCGGTTGTATTTTTTTTTATGTTTGTTAACTCATAACTCCGTCATTTTTTAAACCGATTTCCAAAATTATTTTTGTATTTGATAGAGTATACTGCAAGGGTGGTCCCATGGTTACCAAAGTCAGGATCTGATGATGGGATCCCATAGAAAATTGAGGAAAACACTGAGCTGGTATTAAATTAGGGTTTCTTTCACTAAAAAGATTTCATTCACTAAAAAGTTATAAATAATTTTTTTTACAAAAAATAGAACCGACTAACACTGAAAACTTAAAAATAATATAAGAATAGGTACAGACAACATCACACTTCTATATTGAAGTTGGTGACAAATTTTAACACTTTCTAGGAAATCATCCTTTGGCGCCGACTTCAATATAGAAGTGTGATGTTGTCTGTACCTATTCTTATATTATTAGTTTTCAGTGTTTTTGAAGTCGGTACTATTTTTTGTAAAAAAAAATTTTTTCTTAATATTATTTTTAATTTTCGTGTTAACGAGATTATAATGTGCTAATGCACACAATACCAAGGCAGTAGCACTGTCGTTCATTCCGGATCACGACCGAGAATGTAAATGAGAAGATCGCTGAGTGTGGATACCTTCTCGGTTCTCGCGTGAGTCTGGAGCCGGTATTTAAAATTTTATACCTACGGCCGCGGCCGCTCGGCATCGCTTGGTGCGTGGCCCGCGATAGGGCTGCTCGCTTACCGACCGTGCGCTCCGTTTGACTCGTGCGTATGCCCTGCGGTGAACTGCATTCGTAACAGCCCTTGTAGCTATGCGATCCAAGTGCGATCCAGATCGAGGCGCGTAGGCATTGCGCGTATTTCGACCGTTTCTATGATGTCATTCTACTGAGGCGCGTTCAGCGCCTCTGGGTGTAGTTGTCCGGATGTTTTTAAAAAACACGTAAACAACGTTTAAGTTAAAGGCGTTGAACGGATTGCAGCAACCAAATCTTTTATCTCCCTCTTTCACATGATTTTTTATTTCTCTCTTTCTAGTAGATGACATTATAGAATATGGCCGCCAATATCATCCAATCACGTAAGAGTATTTCAGTCATAAACGTCAGAGCGTTTTACAACCATCAAATTCGATAGTTGTTCGGTTGTAACTCGCGCCGACACTCAAAGGTCTTGAACGGGCCGGTTGTTTCACCCGGTTGTCACGCTCGAAGGCATTGAACGGGGTTAGAGCGAAAAGTTGTACTGCGCGCGAATTACCGTGGCTCGGGCATGGCGCTATGTGGGTAAAAAAGAAGGCAGTCGCTGCTCTTCTCGTGTCATTTCGATTGATAGCCACGCGCTCAGCCCTACTAGATTCCACGCACACATTTGCGCGTGTACAATACAAACGTCATTTGCTTGAGTAGTAGTAATAGGTAATTGATTTGCGAACGTTGTATATGGAGTGTACGGGGTGTGGCTAGGTATGAGATAGGGCGTCATTATATCGCCGGAAATGTTCACAGCTGTTTACGGCTCTTCAATGGCATCCTGCACACCGGCAACTCTCCCATGGCCTGGAAAATGGAGCACATCATCGTCCTCACCCAGTCGGGTAAGGACAAACATCTCCCAATCAGCTACCGACCCATAACGCTGCTGTCTCACGCGGGGGTCTTCTTGGAGATCGAGGCCTTCGGCCGTGTGTAGTATCCTGGTCTCCTCTACAAGCTGTCTGACAAGCCACTTGTATGCCGACTGCTGGTGTCGTTTCTCCACGGTTGGAGCTTCGTAGACTCGATCGAGGACGCCATCTCCCAGCCACGCCCCATTCTCTCGCCGTGCCTGCACGTGTTAAGGTAGACCACCCTTGCCAAATATCATTTGCAAGCACTTCTGCCAATACTACATCAGCAGCCCATCTGGGTCATGCGTCATCCGCCCGGATACAGCAACTTCTGAACCGCCTACCGACATGGCTTTACAACTGGCCGTCAACGTGGGTAAGATGGCCGCCTATCTGGTCGGCGCTGCATACCACCGCCGCTGACACCTCGCGGACAAGACGTTGCTTAGCAGATCACGGCACCTTGGATGCCGCATCGACCGCCACCTGCGCATGGTGCTCTAAGTCGGGTACATATATTGGATCGCCTAATTTTTTGTAGACCTAATTGCAAACGCCACTCAAACTTTAAGCCTAAAATATTTTAACTTGTCCAAAATTTTAGCCTATTTTCACTTCGCCTATCATGTAATCGAAGTATTTTAACTTCGTTAATTCTACATTAAGCTGAACAATAACAATGTATACTTACTATTTACTATTACTTAATTATAATTCGCACAAAATGAAAAGACACGAATGATACCTATCGTGCTTTTCTCAGTTAACAATGTTATGCAAGCAACCAGGCATGCATACATACAAACTGACTTCCGTGACTACTAAAACCGGCCAGGCATCAGGCCTGAGCAAGGCGCAATCGGGTAAAGCTCGCGGAAAGCCATTGGATGCGAGCAGTGCAAGATCAATAGGCTTGGAAATCCTTAGCGAGACCTGTGCATATTATGGGCGTCTCTCAGCTGATATATTGATATGAATCATACAATTTTTTGTGAGGTTTTTTTTTTCAACAAAAAAAACGTCGCCTCACACTAGGATGTTTCTCCTATGTCGTGGGTGCAGTTACAAACATAGAATATCACATGCACATACACCCAGACCGGAACAAATTTCTGTAGGCCATACAATACATTTGTCCCGTACGGGAATCGAACCCGCGACCCGTTGCGCAGTAGGCGATCACTCGACCTCTGCGCTAACCGTGTCGTCAAATGATGAATGATGTTAAACAAAACTTAATTTACAAGTTTATCACAAATAACTATGTAATATTCTGTGATTTTACAGTGATATTTTTGATGAGTTTCAAATTAATATTTAAGAAAAAACACATTTACTTACCATTGTGGGCGTACTGTTTGTGCCTCTTCAACAGTGACTCGTCGCGAAAAGAATGGTCACATTCATCGCAAGTCACAGTCCCACTTCTTTTATGTTGTTTCTCATGTCTCCGTAAGGCAGACCTGTATTGAAAAATATACTGGAATCGTGAGTAGTTATTTAGATACTAGCTGTGGCCGCGAACTACATTTCGCCATAATAATAGTCCAAAAAATCTGGAGAGCCACCCTTATCACCTAGGGGTACAAAAAATAGCCTACGACCTAATTTTGGACGTACAAAAAATATCATAAAGAACGGCCAAGCCATTTCGGAAGAGTTTGATGATTTTTATATCTTAGATAATTATTATTATTTTTTGGTAAAAACAACACTTAAACATTACTCTCTCTTTACATTTGTGTGTATTGTCTTACCATTCATATATATATATATGAAGCATATAATATATATAACCTGCCGAACACCGAGGAGAACAATCAGGCGTTTGTGGACTATGAGAAAGCCTTTGATTCTGTCGAGACCAGCGGGCCTATTACCGATCTCATGGTTTTCAAATGATATCATTATGACATCATAGTGCAAAACGAAAAATAAGGTTTTCGGTCAGATTTTTGATCATTCGTTCATTACATCATAAGGACATCGTTGAAATTATGCCATAGTGATGATATCATTGGAAATCGGTAATACCAAATGAAGCTATTCATGACTTCTTTATCTCAAAATCATACCATATCATACGATGAAAGATCCATAATCTGGGCACAGCTCAGTCCAGAGGTGAAAATAGACTAGCAGTACATCCGACCGACGATCTGGTGAAGATCGCAGGAAGCGGATAGGTTTCCCCTGAGATCATTGGAGGAGGCCTATGTCCAACAGTAAGCGTCTCATGGCAGATGATGATGATGATGATGATGAACACTGCAAAGCAACTACACCTGAGTATGAATCAACACATATAGATATAGTTATTGTCACAAGTAATTTTGCTACTTTGAGTTTACCAAGATAAAAACCATCCTATGTTTGAAATACTTTAGATTTAGCTGCATAACATCATAAAGGCGTTGAAAATTAATGATTAAAAATCATTTAGGTATTCCAATTATAAATGTGAAATATTATTAAATGTCAATAAATATATTTTTCTGGCAGAATAGAAGCTCACTGCAACACTTGGTTCGGTATACCTCTGATACCCAAGTAATGCCGAATGCCTATCATCATCACAGCTCATGTACGTGACCACCGAGGGGCAAACGATGATCTCCTAGAAAGTGTTAAAATTTGTCACCGACTTCAATATAGAAGTGTGATGTTGTCTGTACCTATTTTTATATTATTTTTAAGTTTTTAGTGTTTTTAAGAAACCCTAATTTAATACCAGCTGTGTTTTCCTCTATTTTCTATGGGATCCCATCATCAGATCCTGACTTTGGTGACCATGGGACCACCCTTGCAGTATACTCTATCGAATACAAAAAGATTTTTTTATATAGTGGGCCTAGCAAATGACTCCATTCCACCTGATGGTAAGTGGAAGTGGGGTCCAAATGCGAAGATAGCTAGTGCAGCAGAGAGAATACACGCTGCACTAGCCACCTTCACCCTGCCGACCTGCAAGGTGCTTCTTCACGCCTCTTTTAAAGGACCCGGGATTATTAGAGGGAGGGAAAACGTGTGCTGGCAGTGAATTCCATTTTTTGATTGTGCGACAAAGAAATGGTATTGTTGAATAGGTCTTTAAAAAATAATGTAAGGTTCAGAGCACCATTTTTCGATTTTGGAATCCGTTTCTGAAATATTTGGTTTTAAAGTGCAAATTTTTGTTAGAGGTAAGTGTACCCCCTCTATTTGGTAAACGGTTATATATGGACACGTGAAAAAAATTACAACAGTAGTATGTATAACGAAGTTTAAAGGAAAACTATCAGAGTTGAGTACTAAGTACAAACTAAAAAGTTATAAACGACTAACTTATAAAATGTACTCGGAAAAGTAAAATTTCATAGAAAATTTGTACTCAATATAAATTTACGAACCACGTGAAATTAAGGAAATATAAAATCATTGCAGCTTTAATAGTAATAAATAATAATGCTTATTTAATAGCAACGTATTTAGTAATCTGTGGCAACGTGTTGTGGATGTGAGTGTGAACTCAAAGTTGGCATTTGCAACTACGGAACCCTACACTCCCTACACTGCGCGTGGCCCGACACACACATGGCCGGTTTTTTCTTTGATATTTCTTTGGGTAAACATTTTTTTTTTTTTTGTGTATCAGATTTCGTTGTAATCTGTCGCTCTCTGGGACATTAAACAGTGGGTATAGTGAGTGGTAAATGTCATGCTCGGCATGCAACCTTTGTCACATCCTACTTTATTTAATATTTTATTTCAGTATGTCCTGGGGCATCTTCCGTTTCAATCTACGTATTATTGGCCCTTCTTCCATCAAGACACTAGCTAAGCTATTAGGGTGATTTTTAATTCTGTCTTTATAGTTTCTCGCATGATGTAAAATTTCTTGTTTGACTGTTGCCATATGTAGGTCGTTATGTAGTTGGTCATTTGTGATAAACCAAGGAGCATTAGTTACTATTCTCAGCATTTTATTTTGGAATCTTTGCACAATTTCAATGTTTGAATGAGAGGCTGTTCCCCACTATTGGATACCTGAAGTCCAAATTGGTTTCAGTATTGTCTTATAGAGGAGCAGCTTGCTGTTTAAGGACAATTGAGATCGGCGACCAATGAGTCAGTACAACTTTCGCAATTGTAGGCTTAATTGTTTCCTCTTTGTGAAAATATGTTTTTGCCAGGTGAGACGCTTGTCAAGATGTAAACCCAAATACCTAACATGGTCCGCCTGTGGGACTTCTAAGTTATTCAACTTGACTGGTGGGCAAGTACCTCTTCTCAACGTAAAGGTAACATTCACCGATTTTGTTTCATTTGCCTTGATTCGCCACTTTTGTAACCAATCAGATATATCATCCAGCCCGCTTTGTAAAATATGCGCTGCTTCATTTGGGTTTTCATGGGATGCTAGGATTGCGGTGTCATCAGCGAATGTACCAGTCGTTATACACTCTGAAGTTGATAAATCAGAGGTATATATAAGATACAGCGTCGGACCCAATACGCTGCCCTGTGGGACACCTGCATTGATAGGACAAAGACTGGAGAGTGCTTCACCATTTTGGACAATGAAATGTCTGTTTTCTATTAATGATTTTAGAATTTTATATATATAGGTTGGTAGTAAGGATTTTATTTTAAATAATAAGCCTTCGTGCCAGACCCTGTCAAAGGCCTGTGATATATCCAAGAAAGCACTTGCACAGTATTTTTTTGTTTCAAAGCACTTATCGATTTCTCTTATTAGTCTGTGCACCTGATCAATAGTGGCATGCTTACGTCGGAATCCAAACTGATGATTAGGAATCAATTTGCGCTCATCTATTAATGGTGTCAGTTGAAGCGATATTAAAGATTCATATATCTTTGCGGGTATAGGTAATAAGCTAATTGGCCTGTACGATTTTGGGTCTTCCGGTTGTTTGTCAGGTTTAAGCAACATAATTATTTTTGCAACTTTCCATTGAGGGGCAATGAAATTAAGTTTTGTGATAGCATTATAAATTGCTGTGAGCAGTGCTATTCCGTTGTTTGGCAATTCCTGCAAGATCTTGTTGGTTGGGTGAAAATTAGCAAATAATGTTTCAAGCACTTTGGTATAAAAACCCCGAAAAAATAATTGTCACTTTGAACTTAAATATCTCGGTAACTATTAATTTCCCAGGTATGGTGTAGAAGACAAAAATGATATTGATGATGGGTTCAATACGTGGGCTTCGGCTTTGTGATTGGTTTTTTTACACCCATTATACCTGATGCCTGATACTTAAGGAGTGTGTTGCTGGTAGAGCGGCCCAGATATAGGTTTATTAGACAATCCTAAGAAGATTGAAAATTGTATATTCTAAAATGAAGGTTTTGAGTCTCTATGAGGCTGACATTGTGACATAGTCACCATAATAAGTGACTAAAGCGTCTTAAAAATAGAGAAAAATAAAAATATTGTTCAAAAATGCTACAGAGTGGCTTTTAAGGTCTTGGTAGTGAGCACATCCTAAATACCAGTATCTTTAGTATCCTGCAGCACGAGGCAGTGGAGATTGGGGAGGTGGGGGGAGATGAGGGAGGCCCCTCCTAAAAGGGGGGAGAAGCAGAAACTCATAGTTTTTGAAGTTAACTTAACCTATCAACAACTGTGTTTGAGGTGCCCCAAGTCAGATCTGGGTGGTCTTAAAAAATGTACACAAAATTTATACATAATTTGTTATTTTATTTTAATATGATAAATTTTTTAACAAAACCTACCCCATAATTTGAAATTAAGATTTTTCAAAATCAAAGCATTTTCGCAAAAAAAAACAATAAGATTATGATTTCAGGCATCACTGCCTATCAATTAAAACCAAAACTTGTACTAGTAGTTCACTATGAGTTGATGGCTACGTCTTGCTATGATCGAATTAGGTTTTATTTATAACTAGGTTTGACTGTAAGATTGTACAATTGCCATATTTCAGTATTGTTTAAGTATTTTGTGCATGTACCAATTTCATGAAGTCAATAGTAAAAAGTATTGTGGGTAATGAGCTACTAAAGCGAGTCAGCATCTTATCAGTCAACGCCATTTGGACTATTTCGGCGCGGGTGTTCCTATTTTTAACCGACTTCAAAAAAAGGAGGTTTCTCAATTCCACCGTATATATGCTTGTTTTTTTTTTGTTTGTTCAGGAATAACTTCGTCGTTTATGAACCAATTTTGATGATTCTTTTTGTATTCGATAGAGGGTACTCCAAGGGTGGTCCCATGGTCACCAAAGTTAGGATCTGATGATTGGATCCCTTAAAAATCGAGGGAAACCCTTAAAGTTTTAGGTGTGTCCAACGTGTTTTGTGTATGTTACGCGATTACTCCGCTAATTGTGAACCGATTTTCAAAATTCCTTTTGTATTCGATAGAGTATACTCTTGGGGTGGTCCCAAGATCACTTAAGTCAGGATCTGATGATGGGATCTCATGAAAATCGATGGAAACCCTAATTTCATATCAGCTGATATTGAATTAGGGTTCCTTTCACTAAAAATATTTAATTCACTAAAAAGTTACAAATAAAAAATATTTTACAAAAAATAAAAACTGACTTTAAAAACACTGAAAAGTTTAAAATAATATAAGAATAGGTACAGGCAACATAACACTTCTATATTGAAGTTGGTGACAAATTTTAAGACTTTCTAGGGGATCATCGTTTGGCACCGACTTCAATATAGAAGTGTGATGTTGCCTGTACCTATTCTTATATCATTTTAAACTTTTCAGTGTTTTTGAAGTCGGTTTTTATTTTTTTTACAAAAAACTTACATGAAACTAAACATCTTCTTACACATTTTACAACTGAACCGAGGAGAATGGCTCTCTTCATGTCGTTTCCTCTCACTCTCATATTTAAATACTTTTTCACAATGTTGACATTTTAAATCGAATTGTATATCCTGTTCAGATGTCTTTTTAAACTTTCCCATTTGTTCATTTATTGTTAGTCTTAAATATCTGATAACTTGAAACCACTTATCAAGCTGGCTTGCAGTTATCTATCATACATTATCAAGTCTCGATAAAAATTAATAATGGAAGTGAATAGATAAATGAATTGATGGAATGGAAAAATATTGGAATAGCCTTCAATATTATTAAAACTTCAAGGAAAACTTGATTTATTTAACAATGTGTAGAACACAGGTGTAGAGCGAATGTCTTAAAACTTTGATGAATTGGTAAGGTACATTACACATTAAATTGGTATTCAAAAATGAAATAAAAAGCAAAAATAAATAAATAGTCACACAAACAAAAGCACACAAATTTTTTTTAAAGGTTTTACCGACCATGGCTACAAATAGAAGTGGAAAAAACGGCTTAAAATTTTAAAACGTTTAAACGTTGTACTTATTTCAATAAGCGCGCTTGTAAAAAAGCTTTTCGTTTAAACGCTTATTGTTTATTGCGTATAATTATGTTTGGAAAAACGTTTAAGTACAACGTATGCACCGTTCTTTTGCTAATGACAAAAACACTATAGGGATAGCTTTATACTATTTAAACGAAAAAACTGCTCTCATATCAATCAATTGAAATATTTTTAGTGATGGAAATATTAATATTCTTATTTTATTACTTAATAAACAATGTTTCTACAAATATTGCATCACGCGACTTAATTGACCAAGTTCCTTTCAAAAAAGTCCCACATTACATTATTACCACCTCTCGACACTAAAACTATCAAATTATATATTTATAAACTTTATTTAATCGCACTTTATACACGCACGCATAACAAACGTAAATACAATGCTTATTTATACACGTATTTAAAAAAATAAAACGAAAGCGTACGTAAAAGCAGCCAGCCACAACACAACAAACGCGTACTTATCTCTCGACAGTGAAAAGCTTACTACTTTTTTAAACGAAAAGCGTGGTAAGCCATCCAATTTTGGGATGCGTTTTGGTCGCTTTATAACTCCAGCACGCAGTATAATGCCATCTAGCGGCGAACGTTCTATTTCCGATGCATGTATACAGACAGAGCATGCTTTCAAAGTAGGTAATTTTATTGCGGGAGTACAGATGGCGGGACTAATGTATGTCGGTAAAAAGCAAAGCGTAAGTAAAAGCGTAATGTTTTGATTAGAAAAAGTCTGCTTTTGTACTTTTGTTCAAAAGCAAACTTTTTTAAGTGCTTTTCGTTTAAACGCTCACCTCTAGCTACAAAGGCCTTTACAGTGTTGCCAGGTGGCCGTTTAAATTTCCCCCCCGATCTCACTCAAAATCCCCCCGAAAATTACCATTTTTGACAAAAAAAACCTCCAAGCACTACTTCCGCCATAGCTTCCAATATTAAATCATATACATTCTTGTCTGTGTTGGTACTACTTACTAAAAGCAATACAATTGGGATATGAAAATCAAATGTAAAATCAGATACATACATTTTTTCCCAGGAAAACCTATTTAGCATTCGAGATATTGGAACGAAATGTGTTCTCATTCATTTCGGTATGTTCTTACATATTTTGATTTACTGGATTTTGATGTAGTTGATATTAAATTGCACGGCAAACGGGAACTTATATTATAGCTGGCGGCCACTTGGGAGCCAATAAATTTTAGACTACCTGCGAATACAAAAAATCATAGGTAGGTAGGTAGAGTAGGTAAACCAGTGAGCAAGTAATAACTAAGCAGAGAGAAAGAAAATAATACTGTCTTGAGACGAAACAGTTAGGAACCACACTTTGTTGCTTTTTACCCCTTTGAAATCCCTTCATGTTCTCTTCTCGCCGTCAATTCTATTCCAGCCCTTATAGCCGAAATAGTATTGATATTTATAAAATTATTTTATCCTTTTTATGTGTTAATAATATTAAATTGTAAGCTAGTATATATTTTAGTTATTCAGCTCCCTAACCTGATCTTTATCATGATCCTAGATTCTATTCCCATTCCGCGTTCCTTATTATTCTAAACGTTTCCCAAATTTTGTCATGGCCATAATGCACAAATTGTGCGGAGCCACAAAAAAATTACTTTGTAAAAACCTTGTGAAGAAATCGATTTTTTATGGTATTGTTGTCAGACCAAAGACATTAAACTAGCACCATTATACTGGTACTAGTAGAATGTATTTGTGTCAGACATAGTGATCCGGCTTGTACAGCCAAATCATTAAACAAAACTAAAAATAAATGAATGATCATGGAGGTAAGGTAATAGTGATATTTTGGCTTGAAAAAAGTCTCCGAAATTCCTTTAACATTAATATTTACCTCCGAAAATCCCCCCAACGGACTTAACCCCCCAAAATTCCCTCCGACGTCGAAAAAAACCCCCGAATTTGCAGGGAATCCCCCCCATCTGGCAACACTGGGCCTTTAGCCGGTCAGCCCACAAATTATTATTTATAATGGGGGTGATTCTGAAGCGACCACCTAAAACTATAACTAAATAAAATTAGAGATAGAAATGTCAATCACCGTTTGGTATTCAGAACTCACAAGTTAACTCTAAAATTAAGAGTGACGTTACTAAACTACTCAATTTAGTGTTAGATGTTATTTTCGTATTCTGACATGCTTCCTAAATGAAATTTTTCCTATAATTTTAAATATGTCAAACTAATTTTAGGAGGTGAACTTTTAGGTGCCGTCTAAATTTATCTTGTTACTTTTTAACGATTACCGAAGGCAATTTTTTTTGTGCAACTTGCCAAATGGATGATGAATTGGTTGTTATGGCATTAATATAGTCTTCAGAAAGGTAAAATATTTGTTTTATATAAAAAATTAGATAAATACCTGCCTCATAGTTTTAAAATATATTTGTAAAGTATCGAATTATTTATGTTATAGAATAGGAGAAGAAAAAGTAAAATTGAGGAAGTTGAGGGACAAATCAGACCCATTTACTATGCCCGAACGTAAATTTAGAAAAATATTTCGTTTTCCTCGCCAATCCGCTCGCAACTTGATAGAAGCTATAGACTGCACTGAAGTACAGATTGGCTCCTTACCGGAACATTTAAAGGTTTTAGCCAGCCTTCGGTCATGCAGAGCTGTCACTGTTGTCACTGATTAAATATTGCGCAAATTAACTCCACAAAAAATTTTAATTTCCTAAAACAGCAATAGAAAAGGAGCTTGTCAAGGCAGAGTGAGCGAGCACCTACTTACATTGTAATAAAATATTTTGAAATAATTATTAAGAAATACATTAACATTCTCCGTCCTTTTTCTATTTAGGTTTCTATAAATATATGGAATGCCAAACACACTTGGAGCTGTTGATGGTACACATATTGCTCGAGGCCTGGAATGCAGCAAATTCCTTCTGTGTGGAGGTAATCACACAGAAGGAGGTGGCAGAACGGGCCAGAGAAGATGACCCAGCGGCAGATCCCTGCCGCCGCAGAAGAACGGGGCGGAGGAGGCGGCAGTTCGCCCGCCTTCTTCCTCCTGACGGTGACCAGCGGGACGCGGGCCCGGGAAGCCCGAATCCTGCATTGCACAGGCCACCGCCATTCGTCGATACTCCTAATGCCCAGGAGCATCGCCGACCTTCCCATTTTAGGGAGGTGAGAGGGGCTCGCCATAGGCGAGCAGATGCTGACGAGGTCATGGAAATGTCCGAAAGGGTTCCCATGGCCTTGTCCGGCGACGGGGCGTCCCTCCCCGACGTATCCTCTTCGTCAGATGACGGGGAGGATGCGGCGGTGATGGACGTTCTCGTGCCAAGGCGTTTGTGAGGGGGCATCGTTGGGTTTTAGTCGGTAGGCCGCGGTTTCTGGCTGGCGCTCTGCCCCCAGTGGCCGCGGAGAGTCCGACATAACCTCGCGCCTACCCAAGCGCGAGGTATGCGTAACGCATTTCGCAACGTTAAAAAAAATGGTACACATATTGGTATTGTTGCTCCACCACTGACACACCCTACAGCACCAGAAAACTTATTATACAATAGGAAAGGCATCAATTGCCAAGTCGTGAGTTGTAATTTGTTTGTTCCCAAGTAGTCTAATAGTACTGACATTTAGATGATAGGTAGGTTATGTATGTATTTACTCCATTGATTTACTACCTACCTTTGGTAGTAAATCAATGATTTACTCTTACAACAGAAATTAATATTCTATCTGCAGATAGAAGTATGCCTATCTAAGATTTGTTGCCTAGCAATTACTATTATTTGTCAATAAATAACAGCGGTTATTATGAAAAGAAAACAAAAATTACTAATGAAACAAAATACGCAATTTTAAAATTCAGAGGAAGTCACGAAGTACCCATCTATACAACTACAGACTACCACGTAATTTTTTTTATTTCATGGCATAGGCGCGAAGCCATCACAATCACAGAATAAATGTCGAATAATTTTTCTTTTGTGATAAAATGAATGATAAATAATAAAATTTCTTTTCTGTTATTTACAAATACGATCAAATCTTAAATTAATAATTTCTGATAGTAAAATTAGTAGAATATTAGGAGAATTAGTAGTTTTTAGTGTTTCTAAATTATCCCGTTTTTCTACAGCACTAGGTGTATTTATAATCTGTGTATTCAATTTAATCAAATACAGTTTAAATTAAGAGAGTCCGGCGTTTCAGAATACGAATTACCTAAAACTAATTTAAAATTATATGTTTAATTTTAGTTTTAGTTTTAGTGCAGGTAACTTCAGAATTACCCCCATTCTTAGACTATAGATACCAATAGACATGAAATACCTACGAAAAAAGCGTGCGAACATTTTAGGTTAGGGTTTGAAGATGGCGGAAAAAGTAGGGACGCCTCATCTAAGAAAAACATAAAAGTTTTTCTTTATAGAATTCATTAAATAAATCAATAAAAAACGTATAACTGTAAAATGCACTCACAAATAATGCTCACCGACTCATATTTTAGCACAACAACAAACACGGTGCTTTGTAATGGCGGACAAAACTGGACGCAAATTTATTTGAGACAGTAGTATGATAGTATAAGGCTAGAAACATATTTACGTGTCGTGGTGTGACGTGACGCGCCAGTAGCATATCGGGTTCATATATTTAGTATGGTTAGGAGCATATTTGTATGTCGTGGCGTGTCGCGACGCGTTCTGTCGTGGCGCCGACTTCTGGCCACCGAATGCGCCAGAACGATGGTGGGGGTTATGACGCGACACGCAAATGTGTTTCTATACCGGGCGCGTGGCTCGTGACGCGAACATCTAGCGGACTCCTTTTTATTTTATTTGCGCGTATTTCTGAAAAATGACTGAGGAGCTTATTAAACTTGTACGTAAACGAAAAGTTTTATATGACACAAAGTGTAAAGGAACTCCTTCAATTAGCGAATGGATTTCCTCAAATTGTGCTTTGTTCATTCTAAAGTACTGATGAAATTTTTCTTCGTCACTCTCTAATCCTTAACAAGACGATGAAATTCACATATTTAGGGTTCCTTAGTAAACAAGGAACCCTTATAGTTTCGCCATGTCTGTCTGTCTGTCTGTTCGCGGTTTTACTCAGAGACTATTAGTACTAGAAAGCTGTAATTTTGTATGGATATGTATATTATTCATACCAAAAAAGTGGTAGAAAAAAAGATTGAAAAAAAAAATTTGTCAGGGTAGCTCCCATACAAGTAAAGTGGGAGTAAATATTTTTTCTCGTCTAACCCATCCTGTGGGGTATTGTTAAATAGGTCTTTAAAAAATAATGTAAGGTTTAGAACACCATTTTTCGATTTAGGGATCAGTTTCTGAAATATTTGGTTTTAAAGTGCACATTTTTGTTAGAGGTAAGTGTCCCCCCCCTATCTGCTAAACGGTTATATATGGACACGTGAAAAAGTTTAAAGGAAAACTATCAGAGTTCAGTACTAAGTACAAACTAAAAAGTTATAGAAGACCAACTTATAAAATGTACTTGGAAAACTAAATTTCATTGAAAATTAATACTGAATATAAATTTACGAACCACGTGAAGTTAAGGAAATATAAAATCATTGCAGCTTTATTAATAATAATAATGCCTAATTTAATAGCAACATGTTGTGAGGTGTGTGAGTGTGAACTCAAAGTTGGCATTTGCAACTACGGAACCCTTCACTGCGCGTGGCCCGACACGCACTTGGCCGGTTTTTCTGTCTCTCTCTGTTTATAGGGTGAACCCAGTACCTTCTTATCTTTTTTTTGTACTCAAGAAGTTTAATTGCTAAGAGAAATTGAAGGTCTTCATCAATATCACTATCCGAATCAGAGGAAAACATTATGTACGTTTAAACACTGCGAGGTTCTGTTCAGAAATGAAAGAAATAACGCTAGAGCACGCCACGACACGACACATAAGTGTGCACACTCACCGTCACGACAGTAAGCACCGCGACACGCCACGACACGTAAATATGTTTCTAACTTAACATTGCGAGTCCATTGGTGTCTTTAATCTGAGTTTATATTAATCGAACAAAATATAAAAATCACAGACCTATCACAAATAGACTTGCAACGAGCGTGTCCACTTCAGTCCTTCTCACTCGAATATTGGGTGTTGCCACATTAAAAGGATTTCCCTGCGTTATAGTTAATCTACCTAAGTTTTAACTAGCCCGACTACGTGATATATTTCTCTGCCCTAAAGCTTAACAATGATGGCTATATATAACTTCTGCTAGAATGGATTGTTTCATTAGGGTAGGTATAATTCATCGATCTAATGAAACAGCGCACAACTAAATTATCGTCACAACGTGTTCGATATAATAAAAAGCGAATCAACAACTTTCGAAGACACATAGGGAACCCAAGTGTAAGTAGGTGTGTCACCGCCTTACATATCTTTGAATTTTATCTTGTGATTTCGAACCGCTTATGAAACGGCACTTGAAATTGAGGCGGTAGGGTTTGTCTGTCCAATCTATAGATATAGACGCTTAAAATTTCACATATTGGAAAAAATCTGAAAACCGTAAATGTTCATCGTTAGGAGCAGTGCCTATATCTATACAAATAAATAAAATAAGACCCCTCATAAGTGATGCGAAATACAAGATAAAATTCAAAGATATAAAAGATATCCCTTAAGCGGTAGGACCCCAGGACGTGTATTATGATATCTTAATTCCAGACAGTTTTCTGAATTGCTATAGTGACTTTCTTATTAGGCCTATGCCCAACAATGGGCGTCTCTTGGCTGAAAGCCTGAAATGATGACTTTCTTTTACTCATTATACAAAGAGAAAGAAATGGCATTATAACAATTCAAAAAACTGCCTGGGATTTAGACGTCATAATACACACCCTGGGCTATACCTATACCCCCCTACCTATTCGTAATCACCATATTAATAATGATGCTCAGCATGCATCATTATGCATTGAGCATCATTATGAATATGACGATTCCGAATAGGTAGGTTTTCCTATTGAATTTTCAAAAGTTAAAAATAACAACTCTCAGATACCTACTCGTATGTTGTCGATTTGACTACATCGAAATCGCGATTTGGACTCACGCACCAAGGGTGGTGCATAACTAACTGTGCCCGCGACTTCGTCCCCGTGGAATAGTAGCTTTTGACAGCTTTTTGATTTTTGTAGGCATTTTTTTGAGATCTTGATAAAAAGTAGCCTATATTATACCTTATCTAGCTATCTATTAGTGAAAGTCCCGTCAAAATCGGTCCAGCCGTTCCGGAGATTAGCGGGAACAAACAGACATTTTTTTTTTTAATTATGTTTTTGTTGTTGGTAACTGATATACATTCATACCCATTTAGTAAAAACTTGTTATTTTGACATTACAAACAGACACTTCAATTTTATTTCTTTATATAGATATAGGCACTGCTCCTAACGATGAACTTATTTACGGTTTTCAGATTTTTTTCTTTATATGTGCTATAACACCTTGCCAAATTTCATATTTCTAGGTCAACGGGAATTATCCTATAGATTTTGATTCCCTTGTGAAACCAAAAAAACTATTTAATTTCCTCCTTGGTCTAGTCTTAGAGCATGATCTAAGGGTCTAGTAGATTAGGGAGGCGTGAAGCTCAACCCCATAGGTATGGGGTTAGATTTTCTGCTATGGTGGTAGTGCTTCTGAACCTGCCTGGTGAGCTACTACCGTTTAACCTGTTTGTCGCCATAGTAACAATGTTGATAGTATTGTTGTCTTCTGACAAAAAGGTAAGATAGCTGGTTCCTTAGTTGAGAGACCCGGGTGAAGCTTGCTTCCACCTTCGGCCTTATCGTTACTTACCATTAGGTGAAATGAAAGCCAAGAGCTTCCTTGTCGTGTATTTAAAAAAATGCGAAAATATGCGGCAAACGGTTTTCCTTTTGAATTACGGAACCCTAACAATATGACATCTTTTAACTCTAAAACAGATTTTTTTATGATGAAAGGTTGATATGGTTTTATTTGTTTATTGCTAACATATAATATTATCACATCAACATAATATACAGGGTTACTTTTGAAGCAGGAGCCAAATTTTGTATGCTTATTCCAGACAAACAATGTGAACCATGGGACCTATAGGACCAATCTTGAATTTGCGAAAAAATCTAGGTTCAGTGAATGTTACATTTGCATGGAACAGCTAATTTTTTTAATAATATCTGATCCAACAATTTTTTTTCCAACTGGGCCACTTTCTTCTTAAGTCACGGGATTCACGAACAGCGTGCAGCTTGTTAAACTGATTTGCAGAAATTTGTGTTTGCCTTTCCAACTACAACAATGAAAAAATAAATAGATTAGAACAATAGTATTAAAGGAATATTCACATATTATACTATAAGATAATATTAAAATAAATAAATTAGTACGAGTTTGCATTATCTACTCAAATCAGACTGAATAATTGTGAATTTTCTATACACGGTTATTTTTTTATCACCCTGGAAAATTTTAGGGACGCTTCAGGACACATCCAATATTATATAAAAAATAAAAAAAATGAAATAAAAAAATAAAAAAAAAATAAAAAAAATCTCTAAAAATGCTGCTCTCAACTAGTGCAGCATTTTTTGTATTTTTTAAAAAATTAATATAAAATTAAGGAGGGGGGTTATTTTTTTTATTTATATTTAAATCATTCTAATACCATGTCGTGAAGCGTCCCTTAAATTTTCCAGGGTGATAAAAAAATAACCGTGTATACCTAAAAGATAATTAATGATTAAACGAACTTACCTGTACGTGAAGTTCAATCATAATTATACGAAGGCTTCGTCCGAAGGGATTAGCAAATAATACTTGTAGTAACGCCTAGTGATACGCCAGTCACGCACTTTATTTGAGGGTATAAATAAAATTTAAAATGAGTCTCACGTCAACAAGGTGGGCGACCTATCCGCTCGCTTCATTTAGTTTAGAGTAGCCGCATCCGGAATATTTCACACAAAAAAGGGGACTTGTAGTTGGGAGGGAGGGTTGCTAATCCCTTCGGACGAAGCCTTCGTATAATTATGATTGAACTTCACGTACAGGTAAGTTCGTTTAATCATTAATTATACTCGGCTTCGTCCTCGGGATTAGCAAATAATACTTGTAGACTTTTAGAGATAATAGTGTGAAATATTTTGTTTATTCCTGAATTTTCATTAATTTATGTTAATAAGAATAAACATCAATCATCATTTGAATTACTCGTATTATTAACAATT
Source organism: Schoenobius gigantellus (assembly GCA_963935595.1). NCBI lineage: Eukaryota > Metazoa > Arthropoda > Insecta > Lepidoptera > Crambidae > Schoenobius > Schoenobius gigantellus. The sequence continues at coordinate 11,329,925 of OZ012544.1, read as the reverse complement.
GTTCTGGCAAAATAATTATTTCCATTAGTATTGACATTACTTATGGTTCTATTATAGAATCGATAGAATGTGCTTTAAGAGCCGCTCCATCCAGCGGTTCGTCTTATTTGATCTAGGCCGACACCTAGGTGATGAGCCGCGGATGTAGCGGCGTGCTTTGCGCGGTAAATATGTTTAGATCAAAAACGTTATCGCGCAGTATGTCCTTTATTCACTGATTAAGACAGCTGAACTATTCTAAAAAATATATCTGATAGTGAGAAGAGCACACCCGGGATGTAATATATAACTGAACATGTAATATATATTACATCCTATAGTCAAAAGCCGGCTTTAAGGTTTGGGAACCGACAGCATTATAAGGCTTTTTAGCACTTATGAAGAGAAGGAAAGATTTTAATATTTTTAATATAATTCTAGGACAAGATTTGTACTTTGTGTGCTGTCAACAGCGCAATGAGAGTCATGAGTTTTTTCGAAAGTTTTTCAAAAGACAATGTTTCATTGGCGTAAAATTGGCTGACATAATTAATAACTATTGAAGTATCCCACATATTTGGGCAAGGGAGGGCGTAACCGAAATATTCCTTTAAAATATCTTTTTACTCTCTCATCTTCTCGTAAATTATTTTCCCCTAAGCAGGGCGAGCGCGGATCTATAGGAGTTAAGCGTGCCATATTGAGCTCCCTCTTCATAATAGTTTGTTGAAATAAATTATTTGTGGAATTGAAGGATTATACAAGTCACAATTATTGTCGTTACAGTAATTGAACCAGCGCCGTAAATAAACATTATATTGTTTAAAGGAACTTTGGGATATAGATGCTAATATCGGCGGTACACTCCACGCCGTCCGCATAAGTTCCCCGCTATACCATGACAGAGAACGGGGTAAAAGCATAAAAATTAAAATCGGCCCAGGAAATGCATCTGGGTCCCTATGCCAGGAGACATAATCAGTGCATTTAGTATTTATTTGACTAGCGAATAAGTCTACTTGAGGTGCTCCATACGATGAGACAATTTCCTGATATGCCCAGTCCGCTAACTCCAATTTTTTTTTAAATAAGTACGTCGCCCTACACTAGGATTTTCTCCTGTGTCGTGGGTGCAGTTACAAACATAGAATATCACATGCACATACGCCCAGACCGGTACAAATTTCTGTAGGCCATAAAACATTTGTCCCGTACGGGAATCGAACCCGCGACCCGTTGCGCAGTAGGTGATCACTCGACCTTTGCGCTAAACGTGTCGTCGATTCTATGTCAGGATGTACCCGTCTTGATTCGGCATCTGCCATTATATTATCTGATGAGCTAATGTAATAAGCCATAACATACAAATTGCGACATTCACACCACTGCCATAGTTGACGAGTGATGTCAGTGAAGTGGGGGAACTGAATACTCCCCATTGTATTGATGTAAGAGATTACTGTAGTGTTGTCGATGCGGAGAAATTTGACAACTACTTACATTTTTGGCGAACACTTTTAATCTTAGAAAAGCGTTGTGTTCTCTCCTGAATGCTCCACAACCCGCTAACCTTCTCTTTGCCACGTACAGCCCTCAGCCAGCCCAGTATTTGAGGCGTCTGAGAAAATTTCCAGATCATGTTTGATTTTACAAAACGGTATTTGTATTGCGTCATTCCTAGGGATATTTATAGATTTTAAGTTTAATTACTTAATGCGCTCGAATATTTTAGTATAAGGCTAGCTGTATTCTACAACCGGGCAAGCTGAGACTAGTAATTCGAATATTTGTGCGAATTGACGTATTCAACATCTTTTAAGAGTTAACCATTTTTTTAAATTTCTGATTTGTGGTCTGGAAATTTTTAGTCTAGATTAGAACGAAACCTTAAAAATGTACATATATTACTAGGTATCATTAAACTTTTGACCTCGTTAATTAAAATCAAAGAGAGGTAACTAATTTTTTGGTTTGTATAGTATTATACAAACAACTATCGTAAGAGTGTCCCATTAGCCAATAATTATCTAAATAATTAGTTGATTTTAGGTCCGCAGAACGGAGTAATCGGACAATTGGTTTCATTGCCTTGATGGTGCAGTACTCAAGCCAAATAGTTCTTGTTTAATTTGAAATCTTAAATATTTTCTTGAATTAGGGTCAATACTTATTAAATAAAAGGCATCTTTTTAATCTATTTTTGTCATGAAACAATTTTTTGTTAAAAATTTTAGCACTGAGCGTAAATTTTCAATTTTTAAATGATCTGCTTTTATAAATTTATTAAAGTTTTTTTTTTTAAATTCAGGATGAAACGATGTTTACCATTTGGCTTAGGTACCAGAATATACTTGATAAAAATTGCCTTTCAGTAGGTTGGCATTTTGAAATAGCACCATTAGCTAACAAGTTATGAATAGCTTAATTAAAATCATCTCTTTCTGTGGCTAAATAATGTTTCACCTTTGGAACAGGTAATTGGTTAACGGGACTAGTGAATGGGATTTCGTATCCCTTGATGCAGGATAGAATTTCTGCATTCTTAGTTATAAGAGACCATTGGTCATAAAAAGAGGCAAAGTGCCTGCATATTTTACTGGATTTTGCAGCGATCGCGTGGCGGCGGGCGGCTGCTGCGAGTGTCTCGATGAGCTCGATGGCCGACCTCTACTGGCAGGGGGCTCCTTCGTCCTCGGGCGATTCGGCTGCTTCCGAGTAGGATAAGGGCCCTGCCAGTTTAATTATTCCTGGAGGTGCTAGGCGTCGGTGCAGTTTGTGGCTTATGCAATGAAGTTTTTAACTCTGCACTCTATTTATTTATCGCCTTTGCAGTCTTAATAATTTCTGACAGGTTTTCGCCTAATGAATGAATAAAAAATTGTTAAGTATTTTGAAGCTGGTCTTTCATGTCCTTTTTAAGGGAAGACAGAATAAAATTCCGTCGTATGACTGAATCCGGTACTGTAAGTCACAGAGAATACGTTCTGTGTCCATCAACATTTTTATAAATTATGGGTCACTGTTATTTTTCGAGGTCAGCGAATTAATAGCTTGGTTCAAGCATGAAATAGCCGTAGAAACTTGTTTTTGCCTAATTTCGATATTTTCATAACGTTTAGCGTTTATATCGGAGATAGCCACCTTAATTTCGACATTCAGTACCTACGGCAGCATTAATTAGTTTGCAGTTACTCGGCGAAAGGTATTTCACATTAATGTGTGTTCCAACTTAACTGCAGTCTTTGTGAATGTCGGCTCCAAAAGTATTCGAAATAGTTGGATCCTCGCCCAATAGTTCAAGTATTGTGGTGTTTAGCATCGCATTAGCTGACCCAGGCTCGTCGGTATCCGTCACTTGCTCAGGCGCGCCGGCGGCGGCGGCGGTGGCGGTGGTGGCGACCACCACGGGGGTGACCGTCATGACGGCACAGAAGATATAAACGGCGGGCTCGCACTGAGCGTAGCCACTTCGGCGGGTTCTGGGTCGAGGTCGACCTGCATCTCCGAACGTGGCTCAGAACCAATAATCCCATCGAGCAGTAGGCCAATTATAAATCTATCATCGTATGACATGGCATAATAAATCATGAAATGCTTCATTTCGTATTACCGATCTCCAATGATATCATTACTATGGCATAATTTTGATGATGTCAATATCATATAACGAACGAATGATCAAAAATCTGACCGAAAATCATAATTTTCGCTTTGCACTATGATATCATATGATATCATTTGAAAACCGTGAGATCGTAATAGGCCTGCAGGTTTTAAACGTTGTTATTACGTTCTTGTTCTGAAAACCACCGATATCTCCATTAGTCATGAAACAGACCAAAGTACTGTTCGCGAGACTAATTTATAGGGTAGTACAGCTCCAAAGAGAAGTACGCAAACCCGGATAGGTTATCATTACCATAGGGTAGTACAGCTCCAAAGAGAAGTACGCAAACCCGGATATACACGGTTATTTTTTTATCATACTGGAAAATTTTAGAGGCAGCTCGGTAGACGCTAGACGACTCATATCAATAAAAAAAACATGTGGTTATATTTTTTAAATTTTATCCGCCAATAATATTAAATTATAGACATTGTTCTTGTTTACTACAAGATAAGGTAAGATTATGAATGAATAAAGCATTTACTACTACGGGCTTAGGAAAATGCGGCAACGTCGCATTATTAATTCAAGCAAGATCAATCTACAACTCGTTTGAAATAAGAGTTATTATTGCACTAGACACTACAATAGTGAAAGACAGAGACAGTCTGCGCCGGCGGCGGCGTTTTGTTGTTTGCTGTAGCTTGTCGGCACGAGCCGGCCGGCTTTAGTTCGCCTTTGACACCGGCGCGTGTGAACGTATCGTGATATCGCGCCCGCGCCTGACGCGCGGCAATCGGGCGCATTCGGAATTTTAGTTTCAAGTTAACACATCTCGCGAATACACAGACCTTAGAATAATAACGCATAGAAGGATAGTCCGGTAAAGAGCGCGATGATTAAAGTGAAGCAAAAATGACATTGATGTGTGCAGTCGCTTACGCGCGAAACACGCACACTACGATAAAAACAGTATGGAGCTGCCGGCGTAGTGAGCCATTTATGGCTCACATTTAGTTGCATCAAATCGTGTGCGTCGGTTGGGTTTCTATGCGTTATTATTCTAAGACACAGACCTTACTCCGGTAGACCGTAGACTTTTACTTGTGAAGTGAAATTAAGTGTTTGGTGTAAGAAAGTGAACCCACAAACGTAAGACTAGAAAGCGAAAACTGCATTTCGAGACGTTAAACACTAACCAAAGTGATATGTTGTTGTGGTCATGTATAGTTTTAAACGTGCACGACTATGTATGAGTTAGAGGACTTCCTTTAAATTTAGAACTCTTTTGTTATTAGAACTAAAGTTGATTTAAATTGTTTCCTAGGTAGGTAAGTATTTAAAGTTGATTCCAATTTTTTTACTACGCCAAAACAACCTACCATAACCGTAATACCTACCTAGTACTGTTTGTTTTCTTTAAAAACTTTGTTTTGCCGGTCCTAAGTAAGCCCGTAAAGTAGGAAGGTGAAATTGTGATCAACTCAGTGATGACTGAATCGGCGACGTTGTTGCCAGTTCGCGTTCATTCAATGTTTTGCCTACAACTTCACTCAGTGTCCATACCAGTGCAGTATTTTTTGGATATTTTAGATAATAAATATCTAATTAAACAGGTGAGTAAATTTTATTATTAATGGTTAAATAATTCTTCTACCGTGTCCTGAAGCCACCCTTAAAATAACCAGGGTGATAAAAAAATAACCGTGTATAACCATTGCCACTATGAATACACCGATATCTCCATTAGTAATGAAACAGACCAAAGTACTGTTCGCGGAATAATTTATAGGGTAGTACAGCTCCAAAGAGAAGTACGCAAACCCGGATAGGTTACCATTACCATAAGGTAGTACAGCTCCAAAGAGAAGTACGCAAACCAGGATAGGTAACCATTACCACTATGTATATACTGTATTTATTATTTAGTATATAATCATAAATAATTATTATTACTGCTAATCAGTTAAGGAACAATACAAATACAAATACAAATATCTAATCACTGTAGCAATTACTATTATTTAGTAATTACTATTAAAACTATTATTTAGTAAACTTTCTTCTTAGAGATATAGTGTTATAAAAATTCATACAAAAGGGGTATTAATAAGCCCACTAGGTAGGTATGAAATAAATCTTACTTAACAGTTTTCGTAAAACTATTTCATTGTATTATAAAACTTCATTTCAGAGGAAACCAGTAAAAAATAAAAACGTGACAAATTTACCATTATAGGTATAATTCGTCATTAACTAATTAAGTTTCTCTAGTACTTATAAGAATATAACAAGATGGCTGACTTATTATACTTCTGCCCGTTATCAAACGAGCATTGTACGGGCAGCAAATACAAAATGACATTTTAGGCCATAGTCACTAATTAATGCACTTATTCACACAATGACTAACCTTGAGACTCCGAGCGGGAACGCCTGGCGGGCAAGCTGGAACGACTCCGTGTACGGCATCTTCGTAACACTTCGAGTTTTTTAAACTTACACAACAGATTTGACAATCCTCCTCACTTTTCCGCTTAGGCTTTATACCTCCTCACTTAAAGTAAAAACTTTTAAGACGCGAGAGTGTGATCGTGGCGAGCACTAAAAAGCGAATGAAGCGAGCGGATAGGTCGCCCACCTTGTTGACGTGAGACTCATTTTAAATTTTATTTATACCCTCAAATAAAGTGCGTGACTGGCGTATCACTAGGCGTTACTACAAGTATTATTTGCTAATCCCGAGGACGAAGCCGAGTATAATGACAAGCAAGTGAAGCTGGAACCTCAGATGATGGTTCGGTGTGTGTGGTAACTACTAGACCACTGAGGTTATCAGATCCAAATATGGACCCATTAATAAATACATCATGTCTATCTGTGTAAATGTCTGTCAGTCAGGTATAAATTATAGTTATCATGATAATTATACCTTAATAATTATCATTGGACAATCTATTATAAATTCCCTAAAACAAATCATCCGGACTTGCTATATCAGACTGTGTATCAAAACTTGTAATACTGTCATGTATCTGGATGCATCAAAAACAAACATTTGTTTGTTTTTTGATTATTAGTGGATTTTTTTTGGATAAAGGAATTTTTTGGATAAATATTAGTGGATAAAGGAATGCCAAATAAATAAAAAAGCAATTTGGTTAAATTTATTCTCTGATTTAATTTTACATTTTGCAACATTTGTTTCACTTCACTTCACAATCCAAATATTTCATAAAAATATTGTCAGGCAAATATGACCCATGTTTAATTATAAAAGAAAATAATTATCTTAATAATTAATAACCCTGTTATGCACACTTACATAATCAATATTTTAATTTACATACCTGTAAAGACAATTTTTGACAGAAGTCAGATTATCAATTTTTGATTGTTCTATACTATCCTCCTTTGAACCAAGTGAGAACACATTCAAAGCTTATAATGGATTTATAGTTTACAAACTATTTTAATATTTTTGAAGAACCAGGGTAATCTAAAATCTGAACCTTTAAATATACACGGTGTTTCAAAATAACCAATAAATAAGTAATCAATTCTTTATCGAAAACTCATTATTAAAATTATTAAAATGTGTTTAAAATTAACACATTTTGTAATGTCATTCAATAATTGTAATGTCATTCAACCCAAAATTTGCATATAAATCATAGACATGATGATGATACTATGATTTACATGAAAATTTTGGATTGCCGCCGGGTCAGCTAGTTGTTTTCGATAAAGAATGGATTATTTATTGGTTATTTTGAAACACTGTGTATACTTATATAAAAATGTCCACTTACCTATTTAGTTTTTTATCAAGCAGTAGAAGCCCAAATGGAATAGTTACCTGCAGTAAAACATTTTCATTTTTTGAGTTTTGTTTTTTCTTTTTAGTGTTTTACAACTTTACTTCCAAATCTTCCTCATATCCTAATTGTATTGGAGTAACCTGAAACACGTTAAGAGAGAGAGAAAGAGATAAGAATAATTATTTATATAGAGACAAAATGTAAAATTTTGTTATATTCAATATTCATATAAATACACACATGGACACTATTTCACACTAAATCCACAACATGATTCATAAATGGCTGAATAAATAAACTAAAATAATAGTAGGTATCTACAAGTTTCGAAAATTGTAAACTGGCTTCATTCATTGCCGTGGATATTTTTCGTAATTTTATGGCAATACCATGTTACACTATTTTTTAGGTTAGCTGTGTTATTTATTGATGAAATCATTTGTGTTATCAACCGAAGTTAGAGAATAGGCCTGCCCATGGCAGACAATCTTCATACAACTCGAGGCGCGTTCAGCGCCTCTGGGTGTAGTTGTCCGGTTGTTTTTTAACTCGCTCAAAGGCGTTGAACGGATTGCAGCAACCAAATCTCTTATCTCCCTCTTTCACATGATTTTTTATTTCTCTCTCTTTCTAGTAGATGACATTATAGAATATGGCCGCCAATATCATCCAATCACGTAAGAGTATTTCAGTTATAAACGTCAGAGCGTTTTACAACCATCAAATTCGATGGTTGTTCGGTTGTAACTCGCGCCGACACTCAAAGGTCTTGAACGGGCCGGTTGTTTCACCCGGTTGTCAAGCTCGAAGGCATTGAACGGGGTTAGAGCGAAAAGTTGTACTTCGCGCGAAGGCTCTGTGGGGCTAGCACGCAGAAGAATCGAAAATCGAATCGAAATCCGAATCGAGGAGTTTGTATGGCAATTTTATTAGTTCTGCTACTCACCGCCGTGGCGCTAATAAAATTGCCATACAAACTCCTCGATTCGGATTTCGATTCGATTTTCGATTCTCCTGCGTGCTAGCCCCACAGTGGGGGGTTTTTTAACTATAAATGGAATATAAATAACTGGAACTGTTACCCACAAATCATTGAACTAGTTAACTGCAATTGATAGAATAATAATTCTTTCCTGTGGCTAATGTGATTTCCAGACATTATTTCCTGCAGAATGTTTACTAAAAATCCAACATATTGCTGCTTTTTATTAGCAGACAGATTACAATTACAAAAAACAGCATTTTTCTGCATGAAAAGTAATGACTAATACTATACATTTTCGGAGTGCTGATCTTTAGATCCGAATGCAGTATTTTTGGAGACTCTATGCAGCATATAGGAAGTTTGTTTTGTTCTATACTGTTGTCAATAAATTAACTAACTGAAAAAAATATTCAGCAACTAACAAACTAAAGAGCCATAGTGAATCTTTGGAGATTCAACACGCCTTATCGAGACAATGTTTAGAGGTTAATTTAAGTTAAAATGAAAGAGGTATGTAGTAATTTTAACGTTAATACTAGGGCAAACTACGGTTGCTTCTACTTTTCTAATAAATGTAGACTTACCGCTATTATGTCGAGAAAGTACTCCACTTATAATCTCGTCCTCAGTAAACAAAGAAGGGTAAGCAACGCCCGTAAGACATGATTTTGCGATGAATCGTCTTTCAAAGTGCTTTTGGCAAACGAAAGCTATCAAAGTTGTTCTTGGAGCAATGCCTTCAAATCATTCCGGGTTTAGACACTAACCACTCGTTGCGTCGCTTCTCAAAGCCCAGTAATAGCGTCCTGTCGCGACCTTTTGTACACACAGTACTCGTAGTATCACCATAAATTACGTAAAATTACGAGAAACAATTGTAAACTCAATTCATTAAAAAGTGAAGTTATGCACAAGGTACTCAAGGCTACGTTCCAAAACATCACCCGGAGTGAGTAGGTGGTGGGGGGAGAGTGGCCAGGGCTACGTTCCAAAACATCACCCGGAGTGAGTAGGTGGTGGGGGGAGAGTGGCCGGTTAGGGTGGTCGGAGTGTTGGTTGTTTTAGAACGGCAAGAGTGTTGTCTGCTTTGTTTACATAACCAAATATACAAAAATAAGAAAATATATAATTCATCGGCGCGTCCATTCGCTTTAATGCATGGATTACATTCCTCTGTTTCTCTACGAAAATGCTAAAACCAACAGAATATGAATTCTGTTAAATCGCTGCCTAACCTAACTTCAGCGGAAATGAAGGCCAATTTTACAATCGTGTCACTTACGATACCTATAGTCTTTGAAATTTAAAATTAACTTATTGTCGACGTTACGAGGCGCATCCTCGCTCTCCGAGATGCACAAATTGTGTGTGAATATGAAATCTTTGTAATCACAATCACACACAACTTTAAAATCCACACAATTTCCCGCCAAATCCAATCGAGTGAAATTACACCTTGCTATATTATGCGGGTGAGATTCTACTCGATCGAGTGCACTCCGTAGCGTTTTAGGACACGCCACTCCAACACTCTCGAGTGCACCTGAAATGTTTTAGGACATACTTCGGGTGACCGAGTGCACTCGGGTGATGTTTTGGAACGTAGCCCAAGCAAGAAACAAACATAAAAACAAATATGCCCTGCGTTCCGTAAAACGATAAAAGTGATAATATCGCGAATCCGACCAAAGTCACAACATAACCTACTGATTCAATAGCCCTTATATTTTGTGACGATTTAATTTGGTCGGATTCGCGATATTATCGCTTTTATCGTAATTCGGAACGCGCCAATGGTCAACCGGAAGGAAATCCGGATCGATCCTGTCATGTAAATTAAAAAAAAGAAACGTCATATAACACTAAAACAAAATGGCGCTACGAATAGAATTCTGAGGCGCGTTCAGTAAGGCTAGCATGCAGGAGAATCGAAAATCGAATCGAAATCCGAATCGAGGAGTTTGTATGGCAATAGGGTAGTTGACTCATATCAAAATTTATTAAAATATTGTTTATTTCTAACAGTATTCGGCATAAGGTTCCACAATATACCGATTTTAATAAATAACAATGAATGATTACTGTAAAATTTTAATTTGAAAATGCTAGAAATAATCTTTTTTATCTCACGCCGTAAACGCTTTGATATCCTGTGGTCAGGGCCGTGACGTCACTCATATAGTAAACAAAGAAATGTCAAATTTGATTCAACAACTCGTCGATTTGCACTATTCTTTCCTAAAACTGGCAAAAAATCGTCCAAATCTCCGTTATTATATGTGTAAATATCGTAAATTATTTGTATTAATAGCAAAATCAACCATTGATGTTGGATTTGTGAGAGCAGATAGTACAAATCTTCCGAAAATCGACAGATTGATGGTCAGGAGATTCTTTGTGTATCGCTCTAAACAATATAAGTACAGTTTCAATACTGTTATAATGAAGAACAGGTTACAAGTGTACTTGTCAAGATTGTCACGCGGCAGAAGAGAGTTGCAAACATGCATTTTTGGTGTGGTTGCACCATCACAGTGAGGAGCTATTTTGTACAGCAGTTGAATGCTATTGGATAGAATTCTATCTCTCAAAAGTCAAATAAACACTAAAAGTATTTACTTCAAGAGAAATGTTGAACAGAAAACATCAGGATCATGTGTCAAATACCAGTGTAGTACTGCAAGAATTTGTAAATGAACATAAAAGAGAAAGATTGGCAGTTGTGCATTTGTCAAGCATGAAGAAAATTACTGGGAGGAAAAATATATATACATTCACAGACACAGATTGTGACATATTTCTTAAAAAATAAAAGACCTCTTCAATGAAGAAAGAATAAAGTGCATAGAAAACTAAACCACGAATCATCAATACAGAAGTGCTCTTTAGTTCAAGCTTCGTTATAAACATAACAGCTTCCATGTGCTATAAAGTCAGCCAGTGCATAACACATGATGGTTTGTTGGGAAACTTTTTGGTGGGAAATCTTGCAGACACCTACGAGTATAATGAAATGTGGATAAAAGTTGAAAGATGAAGATTTGGGTTGAAATTTGCAAAATGTGACCTCATTTCTGATTAATACCCTGTAATAGTCTATTCAACAAACGGTATCCATAAAATTAGATTAATACAAAATTGTCATGCTCTTTTACTGAAGAAAATGTTAATTATCAAAGACGGAAAACTGTGAACAGTATGCTTAACTCAAGTATAGATGCAGATGTTTTGTGCTAAAGCAAAACTTATATACTTTTGTGTTGCTAGCAGTATGTAATTTTGAAAACACTCAAAAGGTGACAATATTAGCTATAATAGGTATTTGTTCTAACAATCTGTATGTCAAAAAACTTATTGATCAAATAGTGCCATTTTGGAAACTATACTACATTTTTCCTGAGTTATATGAAAGTATTACTTCATAATAAATCACTTTACTATTATTTTGACTTTTATTACATGCGACCTTAAGGCAATATATACAAATTAATAAATTTGATCTAACTCTATTCAACCTATTTGTACTTTTGGAACATATATATTTGAGTAACAATGATAAATATGAGCAACAAACCTATAAAATATTATAAATTAATTAAGGTGTAACGGAAAAATAAAACACATGTATTTCAAATTAAAATATTTTGATTCAACTTAAACCTTTACAAGTCATTATTGTCAAATAAACATAGAATTTTTTTTTTGTGAAGAACTTAATGACTAATGTAGTACAAAAATTTATTATGTCATCTTTAGATGTTAGTTATGTATAAAGTAAAGAAAAAGAATTTCTTTATATTATTTATTTAATAAGAAGGGTCTTGTAAATTAGGAAGAGCACAGGCTGATAACACAACAATCACATTTAATATATTTGTATACGGCTTTAAAATGGATAACTTGCATATTCTTGCATAAGCTGTTCTGAAATTTACCAGCCATGGTGGCCAGCAGGTTTAATCAGTGAAGATATAACATCTTTCAGTTTTACCAAACTGGACCTATTTACTTCTATGGTGCTTTGGTATATGAATACTTGAGTTATTTTGTTGACATAATGTTGTTCTAGTTGACGGGTCACATTTTGATGTTGTGGCTGAGCATGCACTGCTTTGTATTATGTTGCACAACTTTTACTGCCTTATCAATCTCGTTGTCAAGAGGAGAACAGGTTAGTACACAATAGTTCTCATTAAGTAACCACTGAAAGCAACAAATTTTAATTAGGTACGCAGTAAAGTTTAAGTAAAAGTTGTTTAGATAAATATATTCATTATGAAACTTGGATATTTTTGTTTGTATTACATACTTTTAATATAATATTCAATTACATCATTATTCAATTGGACATAAGTACATATTCTTTTCTTTGAAACATCATCTAGTGTCAGTGTATAACTTAGATTAAATCAAAAAGGCGTGAATGGTCAAGTTTTCTCTCAGTTTTCTGGTCAAGTTAAAATTTGGTTGGTCGACTGCAGTCAGTTTTCATTCTAACTGAAAGATAAAAATTTAATTAATGATTTTACATACAACCTAAAAACTTCTATTTTGTTTAAGTTGAAACTGAAGTACCTACACAGATTGAGTTATTCAGTTATAGTAGGTACTTACATTATGTGATTTTCGCAAAAATACATTTGAGTTTCAGTAGAGAGTTACAGGATTTCTTTAAGCGAGTGTTAACCAAATATTTCGCATGTCTATATCACTGGGTACATCTAATCCACAGCTTTCCTGGAGTCTTTGAAGAGATAATTTGCTATATTCCTGTTCTATTGTCCCGTTCCATATACAGTTTTACTATACTTTGTGATATTTAATAGAAAGCATTCTTTTGGGAGGTTATTTCGGCCCCGTGCTTTGTTTACTATAAGACTGACGTCATTGCCACAGATAATGAACAGACTATCATGGCTGACCGTGTTTTCGGTCCAAAATTGAAAATCTTAATTTAAAATAGATTTTTTGCACTTTTTAGCCATCGAAAAAAATAATATTCATGTTCTATGATCTAATACAACAATTATGAACATTTTAAGCCCTACTTTAAAAAAGGGTCAACTAGCCTATTTTATTAGCGCCACGGCGGTGAGTAGCAGAACCAATAAAATTGCCCTACAAACTCCTCGATTCGGATTTCGATTCGATTTTCGATTCTCCTGCATGCTAGCCTTACTGAACGCGCCTCAGAATTCTATTCGTAGCGCCATTTTGTTTTAGTGTTATATGACGTTTCTTTTTTTTAATTTACATGACAGGATCGATCCGGATTTCCTTCCGGTCGACCATTGGCGCGTTCCGAATTACGATAAAAGCGATAATATCGCGAATCCGACCAAATTAAATCGTCACAAAATATAAGGGCTATTGAATCAGTAGGTTATGTTGTGACTTTGGTCGGATTCGCTATATTATCACTTTTATCGTTTTACGGAACGCAGAGGCGCGTTCAGGGCCTTCGCGCGAAGTACAACTTTTCGCTCTAACCCCGTTCAATGCCTTCGAGCGTGACAACCGGGTGAAACAACCGGCCCGTTCAAGACCTTTGAGTGTCGGCGCGAGTTACAACCGAACAACCATCGAATTTGATGGTTGTAAAACGCTCTGACGTTTATGACTAAAATACTCTTACGTGATTGGATGATATTGGCGGCCATATTCTATAATGTCATCTACTAGAATGAGAGAGAAATAAAAAATCATGTGAAAGAGGGAGATAAAAGATTTGGTTGCTGCAACCCGTTCAACGCCTTTGAGCGAGTTAAAAAACAACCGGACAACTACACCCAGAGGCGCTCTGGGCATATTTGTTTTTATGTTTGTTTCTTGCTTGAGTACCTTGTGCATAACTTCACTTTTTAATGAATTGAGTTTACAATTGTTTCTCGTAATTTTACGTAATTTATGGTGATACCACGGGCAGTAATCTTCCATAGAAAAGTAGCTAGACGTAGGCATAAAGGAAGTCGATCGTGATTGGCTATAGCAAAATGATATATGACAGTTCTATCTCCTCACTCTTTCTTTCTGTTCTGTTCCTCTCTCTCGCCCGCTCGCAGCCATATTGTTTGATTTCATTTGTTTATTTATCTATTAACATTCATTTAAAAATAACAATTTGCTGCTGTTTTATTATACCTTTCAATATGTATTAAAAAGTGTTATGTACCGGGTTGTACAAATTCATGACAGGACACTATTTTGCACAAATTTCCCGTGTGTGAAAAAGACTAAGAACGTGGTTCGAATTCATTCCTTGTGATTCTAAAATAAAAGTATTTATGAAATTGCGCACCTGCAAATATGTCACAAACATTCTAAGGCCCGCTTTGTGACTCACAAATCAAGACCAGGGTTGGATTTCGTAGTATAATTATACTATTTGTACCATTATTTCATGATGTGTAGTATGTAGTATCGTAATGCCAGGATACTACGCGAACGTACCATAATTTTACCCTCAGCTCGATTGACAACTTTTCTTGGTTCAATCATTCTCCTTTTTATTATTTAACAAATAATCAAAGTATACTATACTATATAGTATACTATATAGTACAATATAAGTAAGTTATGTTCTGTATGTATATGTATGGCACCATCGAAACAGCCAGCGACAAGCTCCAGCCGGGGATTCCTTGCATAGTGTTTTACTATTTTTTTCGTTTAGTCGGCACTCGACCGGGGGGGGGGGGGGGGGGGGCACTGATTGAATCTCTCCATTTTGCTTTTGCCAATGACTCATTTTGCCAAAAAAAACGGAACGTAGTATAATTTTTGACAAGTAGTATATTTTTCATTTCCATAGACAATAATTTTGTGAGGGTCTGAATCCAACCCTGATCAAGACTATTGAAGACTGCTTAGCCAACATTGTTCTTGGATAGGTACTAAGATGTGATGACTACCGGCACCTCAATAAACTGCTAGTTTGCTGTGTGAGTACTGGTAATAAAAATCATATTAACAAGTTCTATTTTGCTTAAGTTATTGAAATAGTGTGTTACCGCTATCACTACCAATAACTCTAAAAACAATGAAATTTATGTTGTCCAGTAATAAATTAAGTAGGTTAGTTATGTATTTACTTTTTGGATAAATAAATTTAGTTTAAAATTATTTTATAGAGAATTCAACCCTGATTGTGTTTTTATAATAAGTTTAATCATAGTTGTTTTTTATTTCTATCTACTTACACAATATTTTCTTTTAGGAAATCCAAATATGCATGAAAAAAACATTTTGAACACAATTATTGCCAAAATCCTCAAGCCAAATTTATTAAAATAGGTAAGACATTAATGAATTTTTATTTAATATAAAGTTGAAAAAGTTTTATTTATGAACTATAATTATTATAATTGCGAAGAGCCTGTTTTACTGCCCATGAAAAATAATTATTATTAGTGTTGGGTAATTCTATACCAATAATGGTAAATGTCAGCTAAATCTAGAAACATTATTTAAAATTGTAGTGAGTAATCATTTTATTACTATTTCCAGATGTCCTTCAACCATCTACATTTAAATATAAGGATTTAAGATGCAATCTTGAAGAATGCCAAATAGAAGCACTGCCAGCAGGTTAGTATCAATGCAAAGATTAAACATGAATAACAATGTACATATAATAGTAATAATATGTAATGATCTGTAATTGATGAGTTGTCATGAGATTGAGACCCCACTATCTCCTGAGCTATACAATACCCACCTTCAACATCAGGTGGTTGACTGAACTGACATTTGTTTAAATAGGTATGTATTAAACTTTCTCATAATTTTATGTTAATAATAAACAAAAATAAAATTTATGTAATATTTTATATTTATTTGTTTAACTTTTACACCAGACGTTTCAACAACCATAATATGTTATGTCATAAAGCAAAATAAAAGTAATTATTCTAGATATCCAACCATCTACATCTAAAGCTGATTTAAGTCACAACCAAAAGAAAGAAATTGAAATAATGTCTAAATTTACATTTTAATTGTTCCAGCTCATTATTCTGATGGAAGGGCAGTAAGTGGGGCCCTCAAAAATACAGCAGGTTTTGAATTTTTTGGATAATTTATTTGACAGCATCATCGGAAGTGCAATAATAACAAAGAAAAGAAGAGGGAAAGATCTTTGTGTAGCTGTTACATGAAAAAAACAGGCATCATTTATTTTGGCAAGAAACATTGACAAAACTTAATAATATGAAGTTTATTGATAAGGAATCTTGTGAAAGGATAGCACCTAGTATAAAAAAACTTTTGGTGGTGCTGTGGATCAGCACCACCAAAAGTTTTATGAAGCTGTGGCAATTTTTGACAAATAAAAGCATAAAAGTAATGAGGCCACATGTATTCAGATGCAATATAACATTTTTTGGACAAGTGAGGTCCTATGATTTTAGGGATAATAAACCAACATGCCACAACTTCATCAATATATTTAAGTCATTAGTAATTACTGGTTACATCCAGTTTCACCGCTCTTCATTTATTTGTGACGATGACGGAAGTAGTCACTTATTAAAAGTTTGGAACCAGCCCCTAGATTCTCTAACTCAAAATCAATCACAATGGCTTTTAATTTGACAATCGTAGTACACCCATCTCTCCTTTATGAAAGGAAGTCGGCGCAGAGTCTTGTGTTGACCGCGCAATGGCTGTCAAGCTAAAGGCGATTGTGGATAATTTTTTCTGAGACAATAATCCCCTATTTAGAGAGCAAGAGACCAAAACAAATATAATTGATAACAGCGGTGAGACTGATGTATCCAACATTAATGCTGATCCAGAAGTTAAAAAAGCAAGTTGTCAATGTGTGTCAATACAGTCCCGTGCTTATACAGCAGGATGGGGGTCATACATAAGTAAAATATTGTTTATGTTAAGTACTAAATATGTAAAAATGATCTCACTGCAAAATAATCATTTTTCAATACAGTTGTTAAACACAGTGTACTTTCAGAGACTATGATTATGATTCGAAAATTATTTACGAGATCAATCCTTACTTTTGTAGTATGAGGAAAAATGAATGACTTCATACATCTTAGCACTGAATTTTCATAAAAATAGTCAATTTATAAATAATTTAACTAGTATGTAATTAAATATAATAATAAGCATCCATTTAAAACATATATAAATTTATTTTCTACAACTGTTTTGAAAAACGTCATGTGATTCACGGGTGTGTAGATTGCAAACTCGTGACATTAGAAACCCACGCTTTCAGCTCTGGCTTGTTAAAGACTTGTTTGCAATAATCTATTCGCCACTCTTGCATCACAATGTTCTATAGACATTCATAATTGGATAACTATGAGAGAGTAAAAATATGGCTCAAAAAAACATATCCTACAGAACCCATAATAAGATATTTTTAACAGGTCTACAGCTGGAGACCTTGTACTGGAAAGAACCTGCAAGGGCTATATTTATTTATTTTATTTTTTTTCATCGCCCTGTATTGTTACATAGTCGTCAAGGCTGACCTCTGTAACGTCAATAAAACACCGGAGATAGCTGTTGACTGGTTTATTAACGATTTACCGTACATAAGAAAAGTATCTCCAAATACCCACTACATTATAATATTCTAACTTACACTATACAACATCTTCTCCCCCCTTTAATTGTTAACTTATTTAAAACATATTTTTTATAATGATTCCAAAATTAACGATCTTTTTAAATACAGTACAAAAGTCTACCAAAAGAAACTGGATGAATGACGGATAAACTAAAACTTATTCTCTAAGGGCAGTCGCCCGTAGAGCCCGGTTATAAGCACGCAATGCCCGGGCGGACGCGGGCGGCGACGAGAGCGTCGGCGACGGAATCGAAGCTGGCTCTGTGTCTGTACGCTGCTCGACCGTGTCTCCGCACGCGTCCTCAAACGTATCTTCCACCTCCTTATCGACCGACTGGGGATCGTCTTCAACTATATCAGTAATATTCGCCCTACTTAAAGAATGACGATTTGTTTTATTCATTTTTGATGCCGGTAGGATTTGGTCTACGTGTCTACGCCACTCTGTCCCTCCCCCGACGTCTACTTTGTATGATACGGGCCCCGTTTTAGCTACAATTGTGCCCTCGGTCCACTTGTCTCCCCTAGTTGTATAGTCACGCGTGAGCACGGGATCACCCGGCTCATGGGCCCTCGGGGTGCCGCGGGCTGTGTCTACTTGCCGGCGCTGGGCGTCGCGCACGACCGCGGCGACGTCGGGGCGCAGAGCGTCGAGACGCGAACGCAGGCGGCGGCCCTGCAGCGCGACCGCAGGGGACACGCCTGTTGTACCATGTGTACAATTTCGATATTGAAATAAGAATTTATTAAGGGCAGTAGGAACGTCCTCTCCCTCGTGTCTGGCTCTTTTAATAGCCTTTTTAACCGTTTTAACTGCGTTCTCGGCGGCACCGTTCCCTTGTGGTCGATAAGGAGCCGTAGTAACGTGTTTAATACAGTTTTTATTACAAAACGACTTAAACTCATACGATAAAAATGGGGGGCCGTTGTCCGTGACCAATTCGGACGGTAAACCAAACCGTGCAAAAATACCTCTGAACGCCGATATCGTCGCCCGCGCTTCTGTGCTACGCATTTCAATGACCTCAATCCATTTGGAATGAGCATCTATCATTATTAGGTACCTCTTACCATAGCAATCCCCAAAATCGGCATGTACACGCTGCCACGCATGCAAAGGAAACTCCCACGGATGAAGTTGATTGAGCATGCGGCGGCGCGTCCCGGACGGCGCGGCGAGCGTCACACTTACGACACAATTCTTCTATATCTCGGTCTAAGCTAGGCCAGTACACATAGCTTCGGGACAAATTTTTCATTTTACTCATGCCCAAATGCCCTTCGTGAATTTCAGTTAATATTTGTTGTTGTAATGTAGCCGGAATAATAATTCTATATTTGTAAATTAGACAACCCAAATCAATAAGTATATCTTGTTTTCTATCTATATAGGGTTTTAAGTCACCGTCATTTTTCACCGACAACGGCCAACCAAACATGACATAACCTTTAATTTTACATAACAATCTATCATTTTCAGTTTCTCTAGCTATATCTTTAAAACTAACAGGCAAAGATTCTTCAATTAAATTAATATATGTGACAACGTCCACCGAACGTTCCTCCCGTCGAATGGGTAACCGGGATAAAGCATCGGCCGGGCCGTTATCTGCGGATCGCACGAATTCTATTTTGAACTCATAGGCCGCTAAACGAGTCGCCCAGCGCTGTAAGCGGCTCGCGGCGGTCTGTGGGATCCCACCCTTAGCTCCGAAAATATGAGTCAACGGCCGGTGATCGGTACGTAGTATAAAAAATCTACCAAATAAATAGTGGTGGTGTTTTGACACCCCATAAAATATAGCAAGGGCCTCCTTATCTAATTGGCTATAGTTTAATTCGGATGCATTGAGTGTGCGAGACACAAAGCTAACGGGCCGCTCGCTGCCGTCCGGGTAGCGGTGCGCGAGTACCGCGCCGAGCCCGTACGCGCTGCTGTCCACGGACAGCACGAGCGGCCGCCCTTCTTCGTAGTGTGCTAGCACCCGGTCACTCAGGAGGACGCGCTTGGCTTCTTGAAACGATTGCTCACAGCTCGAATCCCATTTCCAGCTTACGTTTTTTTTAAAAGATTATGCAGCGGATGTAACAAGGTACTTAAATTGCAAATAAATTTTCCATAATAATTTAACATACCAAGAAAACTTTTTAGTTCAGAGACACTTTTAGGCGTAGGTGCACTGGAAATCGCTTCGAGCTTAGCAGGGTCAGGCCGTAAGCCTTCTCTATCAATTACAAAACCTAAATATTTAACACTATTTTGAAAAAAGTTACATTTGGTTAACTTTACAGTTAACCCCATGTTCCGTAACCTTTCGAGTACAGCTCGCAAATTGGTCAGATGATCCTGGTCTTTGACCCCAGTCACACAAATATCGTCCAAAAAAACGACACACCCCTTTAACCCGCGTAGTGTTTCTTCCATGATTTTCTGAAATTTTTCAAGTATACATGACAAGCCATATGGGGTACGACGATAAGCGAAAGTACCAATATGTGTAGTGATCGCTGTATACGGTTGAGAGTCCTCCGTAAGCAAACACTGTTCGTACGCATGTTTGAGGTCAATTTTCGTGTATTTATCCCCACCACTTAAGCTTGCAAACAACTCATCAATGCGGGGTAAAGGGTAATAGTCACGTTTCAATTTAGGATTGATCGTGATTTTATAGTCCCCACAGATTCTTATATCGCCATTTTTTTTAATGACGGGAACAATAGGAGTACCGTAGTCTGAATAGTCAATACGGTAAATAACGCCATCCCTCTCGAGTCGCTCGAGCTCACGCTCA
Source organism: Schoenobius gigantellus (assembly GCA_963935595.1). Taxonomy (NCBI): domain Eukaryota; kingdom Metazoa; phylum Arthropoda; class Insecta; order Lepidoptera; family Crambidae; genus Schoenobius; species Schoenobius gigantellus. Next base: position 11,309,146 of record OZ012544.1, on the reverse strand, counting down.
ACTCGCCCGCGCAGCGCTATCGGCACCGGGCGCGCGCGCACGTATACGGGTTCATTGTCTGTTAGCTGTAATCGAATGGTCCGTTTACATGTACCTAATTTTTCAGAAAAAAATTCCGGATATTCGGAACAAAGCCGGTTCACGAAGCCATTCCCGTTGGATATTTCATTAAGATTTATTTGTGTAATTTTTAATGCACGCATCCAGTCTCTTCCAAGCAACGGTCGTGCCCCCCCCTTTTATAATATATAAAGGTAGCGATTGAACTTTAATATCCCCCAAGATCACATCGACTTCAATAAAACCGATTGATTCGATTCGTGAACCGGAATAGCTTCGCAATACAGCATTATCTGATTTTATACACTTGTGAGAAAATAATCGGCTATACATGATATCACTTATTGCTGAAATACGACTGCCTGTGTCGATTTCACATAATATGTCAAAATTGTCGATACACACTTTAATAAAGTACGGTTTGTTACCTTTCACAGACACCTCGATGTTATACATGTCGTCCGACTCGTCGTCTTCGCTGACGTAATTTTGTCGACTACTCGCTCGACCACGGTCACGACCTTGTTTACACATCACTTTTAAATGCCTTTTTTGTTTACACTCATCACAAGTATACCGAATAAATCGACACCTATCTGCGCGATGTAGCTTACCGCACCGCCAGCAGGGGCGCGGCGGCGGCGGTGGCAAGGTGCCCGCGCCGGCAGCGCCTGAGCCGCCGGGAGCGCCCGCGCCGCGCGTCTGCTGCGGCCGCGATCGGCTGTCACGCGCGTAGTGCAGCCCCTCGGCCGCCGCTGTGTCCGCGCTCAAAGCTGTGGCCGGCCCCGTGTTGCCGCTCACCTCCGCATGCTTCTCTGCGGCCTCCAGAGCCAAAGCTAGTTCCACGGCGTCCTTGTACGTTACCTTTTTTTCAGCAAATATCCTGGATCGCATGACCTCGCTCGATAAACCTGATACGAATTGGTCTCTTAAATTTTCTTCAAGGGTGGAGCACTTTTGACATTTGCCAAAGTTACACGTAGTAGCCAAATGCTTAAGTGCCTGTAGGTATTCCGTGAGAGATTCATCAGCTCGTTGTCTGCGCAATCTGAACACATGTCTTTCCGCAATCTCAGATCGCTGTGGTTCGAGATGATCCGATACTAATTTCACTATGTTATCATATGACTTATTTTCCGGGAACTCAGGTGAACACAAGTCACACATCAGTGTATACGTTTCTTCACCGACCACCGTTATTAACAATGACACTTTTAAATCGTCCTTTACATCATTTAATAAAATATACTGATTTACACGTCGTATATACGCGGGCCATTGTTTTGAACTTAAATTAAACGGTTCTAACTTCCCAATTGGCATGATGATAATCGATTTAACTACTGAACACACGTGAACTCGAGAAAAAAATCCTCGTCGCCAATGTAACGTCAATAAAACACCGGAGATAGCTGTTGACTGGTTTATTAACGATTTACCGTACATAAGAAAAGTATCTCCAAATACCCACTACATTATAATATTCTAACTTACACTATACAACAACCTCAAAGCAAAAGTTGAGCTCAACTTCCACTACAATATTGGATGTCCATCCATATCATATCCCATTCACACCATAATAACCAATTGATTTTCTCCCTAATACATTTAATTTATACATATTTATATGCATGTTTTTAATACAAATGGGAGCCCTTGCTGCAGATATTTGCATCCGTGACTTTGTATTTCCTTTAAAAAGCAAAGCTATATTAATTATATATATTTTTATGTATCATATGTCTGTATGTATATATATGTATATTAATCAATATAGTACCTACGTATATATATATATATGTATTATCAGTAATGTTACAAATAGATAATTTGTAACATTACTAATAATACCGCAACTGTCACACTCTAAAGCGTACCTACCTTACCAACTACCTCCTCCTTACCAAGTAGAACTTACTACTGTATGTACGGGGCCAATCTGAAAACCAGCGCTGGGCTGTGCCCAGCATTTTGCTGAGATTGGTGCCCATTGCCTTTATATTTATTATAAGTATATTGATATTTTTTGTGTAAATTATTACTACTACTATTTTCGCTACTGATGTATCTTAATTAATTAAGGCAATAAAGCTTATCATTTATTATTTAATATACTTGACGAAACAAATAATTTAGAGATAAATTCCAACAGCTATTATATTGGGCAAGACATAAAAGTATAATTAAAAACAAATATGTTTTTGAGCATATTACATGTAAAAGCCACGGGACAGAAGACGTCTTGTTGATGATAATGATTATGTATACACAACTGCCCCTCTAACATGACCACAGAAACGATATGATAAAACGATAGGTATATTGATAAAGCTGTTAAAAAAATTATATTTTTTTAAGTTATCTTTATGTTTTTGAGTGTTTTGAAATTGGTATTGTTATTTTGGACATTATTTATATATTAAGGTCAATATAAAATTTCAATGTGGCCATTATATCTAATATATTTTGACAGTTCATATCGAGTTATCGTTTTATCAAATCGTGTTTCCGTGTTTATGCTACGGGGGCTGGTGCACTATCCCTAATAACATTTGGAATGGTGTAGATATCATTCGGTTAAAAAGCAGAAAGCTACCCGAAATGCAAAATAAGGACTTTCTAATGTATAAGAACATTTTTGAAGAAATAAATGATAATTAAACTTAAAATCTTGTTCATTTCATTTTTCTTACCTAACCTTTAATAAAATAGAAATAGGAACTTAAGATTCTACCACCGTGGTTATGGACTGTTGTCAGTAATTCCCTTTGCCAAATAACGCGTATCTATTTAAAAAGTATAACTGTCAAACATCATTTTGCTGTAACCAATCAGCGAACAGAAGCACAAGTCTAGAGCTGCGTTCAGAACCTACGCTCGAGTGCACTCTGACAGCAACCGACCCGTTCAGAGCCTCGGGGTAAAAAACGCTCTGACAGGCGGTTAGTACACTCTGTGCCCGTTCAGTGGTAGTATCTCTATTAAGTCTGTGGGCCTGCCTGCTGCATAACCGATTATTTGTGGGATACCTAACCTTACATGCAAGGAGCCGATCATAATTAATTTGCAATGCTATTAGGGAAGTAGAAAATTGTAAAAGTTTTAAAACGAAGTTAGAAGAAAGAGAGCTATGTTGGAACTAAAGACCACAGTATTCAAAACCAAAAGTGCGTTTCTAGTATATTTGACTATCAAATTGTGTGACCGCCGACTGTTTTCTTTACGTAACGTGATTAAGTAAAATGAAGACCTGGCTACGAGTTACGCTAATACTGTGTCTGTTTGGCCTGTTACGAGAAATCAGACCTTCAGAACCTTTTGTGACAGAATTTCTTCTTGGAGAATGGAGAAACATCACGGAGGAACAATTAAATCGCGATATCTATCCTGTTGGAACATACTCATATTTATCGCAGCTTGTCGTAGTATTTTTGATTACTGACTTCTTAAGATTCAAACCAGTGATCATATTGTCAGGTGAGTAATAATACTGTTTGGCCTGTTAGGCTATTATGTATGTGTACAGACCCCAGAGTTTCAGTCCGCTATGGAAGATGCCTTAAGAATATTATGCAGATTTTTTTTTTAAATGTTTGTGGTAGATTTTAATATAAATCTTTTAGAGGAGTCACAATGGGTTGGCTTTAGTATCCTGCGGCACTAGTATCTGACTAATTATGGCTTTAATCTGGTGCACCTGTAATTATGGGTGTGCCGCAAGGATCAATATTGGATTCTCACAGTGTCATTTCATATAGAATACTATTGTAGGGATCGGCTGCTAGTATAGAAAGTATTTTTATATTTTAAAGATGAGCTGTTCGCACTATTTATAATTTATGAGCAAGAGATTTTCTATGAGATTTATTCAGAGAAATCAATAGATTGACTTTAGTAGGACAGTCCATTTATGAACATTTAATTTAGTTTGCAAAAATGATTATGTAATACTAATCCAATTTGAATTAACTATATTGAATTTGAAAAATTTTAATTTGACTAATACTGAAGTCTCATTAAGAAAGCTGTACTTGGCATGTTTGTGTAAATAACTATAATATGTTTGTGTGAAATATAAATCTATTGTGGATATTTACTTTAAGGACAGATGTTCCTCAATATGTATTGTTTGAATTGAAATATCCAGTTGATATTAAGCAATGTCAGTTTTTCATCAAGCCCGGATACCACATTTAGTCAAACTAACATTATTTAATTGATGTATCAATAAAACTACTAGTCTTGCTTTTTGTTCTGCCTCTGACTTGACTTTTTTTTATTAGGAGGTAAAAATGCGTTTACGCACTATCCCGCACCCGAGGACATTCGGTGCGGGGGTGTGTGGGACTCACCCAGTTGGGAATACCCACTAAAACTTCCTCCTGTTTTCCGTCATCAGCGATGGGTCGTGGGTTCGGAATATGACGTGTATGTCGCCGCGCTGCCACACCATCGACTATTGTTCCGGGCGATAGTTTTCCTCTATCTATCGCCAGGAAGTCGCTCCCACACTTGCTTTAGGGCACCAACGCTTGAGCATATGCCCGACGCCGCCTTCCAACCCGTCTTCGCCTCAGCGGGTCCGCCAGGGGGTCCTCCTCGCGGGATCGCTCCCTGGCCTCCTTCCCGCGCCTCTGACTTGACTGCATTTAGTCAACTCAAGTGTCAACCTAACATTTAATCCTAGTGATTTAATGTTAGGCACTAGTAAATTAATTAAAAAGTAATTATAAAATTAGTAGGTATACAAACATCAAACAAGGATGGCTGCTTCATAACAAATTTAATGCCAAGGTCACCTGCTTTTCACCAATATATCAATATTTTCTCAGTCTTACTACAAAAAAAATTCTAAGAGTTTTAATAATGTAAATATAATGTTTTTACATTTGTATTTTGTAAGGAAGGTAGAGACAGCATCAGGTTTAAACTAATTGTTTGACTATATCGTCGCCGTAGAGCAAAAAATCACCAAGTCGGTCAAAACATGTTTTGAGTTATGAAGGTTTAAAGTTTTTTAAAACAAAAAAAATCATAACGTAGTTTTGGTATGAGATAATTTGAATTTTATGGTTTCATCTCTTAGAAAATAGTTATGCGCTTAGGGTGACATTATTACTTTTAACGAATCACTTAAAATTACTGAGATAATGAAAAAATACAAACATAGTTAGTTTTACATCCTCAAATCCTGTACCAACATTTTTTGTAAATAGAGTTAGTGACTTTTCACCCGTATCTGGACCGGTTTTTAGAAGAATAACTCTAGTTAGTTAAAATATACCTTTTTTTTGGAAATCCATTAGATCTTTTAATGATTATTCGTAACTTTCTAATTTGAACTGTTTTTTATATATTATTTTCTAATTTCATTATCAATACAAAAAAGAGTGAATGAAATGCATTATCGTACTTCTTCAATTTATTGATTAAAAAAGAAAAATAGAAATATTATAAATAAAAGTCATAATTAAATTAAATCGATTCTTCTTCACTTTGATCGTTAATATTAGGCTCGAACGTCGTTTTTGGTCTATCGAACATAAATAATGGTGCTATTTATTTATTAATTAATACTTTCAGTACCTACATTTGTGTACAGAGGTGGACTTAACGCCAAAGGTATTTTCTAGCAGTCAACAAAAATAAAGTAATAATATATTCCTAATGTATGAGGCTTATTCGCAGTCACAGTTAAGTAACCAAATGATTTGTGTGGTGAAGCTTTCGTAATTTGTTATTAAAACCAAAGTTACTGGTTGACTTTCTGACATCAAGAGGGGGTGCATTCCAAAGAAAGGTCGACTGAACAAGGAGAGAAGAATGTACAATATCAGATTTATGAGAGGGACATTTGAGAAAACCATTATAGGCAGAACGAGGGGATGTATCATGGGAGGAGCATAAAAACTCAAAATTATTTTTAAGGTAACTTAGGGTATTGGGACCGTTAAGCAAAGTATAGAGTGTAGTTAACATTCTCATGTGCCTGTGCTGCCGTATAGGCAACCATTTCAAGTGAAGCCGATATTCAGAGACATGATCAAACTTTCTAAAATTAAAAACGAATCGAATGCAGTTATTTAGAAGTCGGTCAAGTTTATTGAGTAGGTCTGCATTCAGGTCGAGATAGCACACGATATTGTCAAAGCTTTTGACAGGGTCTGGCACAAAAGTCTTCTTTCCGAGCATCGGTCGTACGGTTGTACCTATTCAGCTGTGTATCTAGGTGGCTGTATTCCTGCATGAGCGAAGAATTCATGTCCTTGCAGATGGATGCAATTTCCAATTTATTCCCCCTTTCTTTAAGATTTCTCTTAGAAACATACGTTGCGGGATATTTCGGACACGCAGTATCTGGATGGGAAAATATGAGGGAAAGACAGGAGAATCTTGTGACTAAACTCAACCAGATTTTGGACCTCATATCCAAATGGGGCTCAGAAAAACTTCACCGTTCCTTCCCCTTCATTCTCTTCAGGGCACAAGACTGGGGTTGCAAAGCAATCTTACATGCTCGATATGGATAGCATGTTAAAAACAGCTTCACGAAAACTCGGGGCCTTAAACAATGTGCGGCGATTCTTCACGGCTGAGCAACAGTGCTTGCTATACAAAACGTAAGTACGGTCTTGTGTAGAATATTTCTCACACCTCTGGGATGGCTCCACCATCACTTTACTTATTCGACATTTTGGATAAGTTACAGAGGTGCGACATGCATCATTGGCGATATAAAGGTGACCAACAGAAGAAGAAGATAGGTCACTAATAGTGTTCTATCCAATTTACCATGGCGAGTGTTTTGAAGAGTTTTTTCCCTAATCCCTCCTTTTTCTTTCCTTTTAAGGGCGATACGTGATGGCCTGTGTAGTCACCGTCTTACTTTGATTACCATTCCAACACGAACTAAGAAATTTGGCAACTCATTTCTCTGGTGCACAATCAAAACATGGTACTCTGTGTCAGCACGCGAAGAAGCACGTTGCAGGTGGGCAAGGTGAGGGTGGCTAGTGTAGCGTGTATTACCTCTCCTGCATTAGCTATCCTCGTATTTGGACTTTGTGATGCCAAGCAAATGACTTCATTGTATCTGGATCATCAGATGGAATGGAGTTATTTGCTTGGCACATTATAATAAATTGGGGCAGCTCTGTGGCAGCTCAAAAATAGGAACATGATATCACAACAGAGCCTTTTAAACCAGGCAGGGCTTCCGTTTCAAAAGAATTGCAGCATATATTCAACGCTACTTTTCTCTGGAAGGACTTTAAGGGCGTGGAACAGAAGCGTGGTTTATCTTGATCTTCAGAAATTTCTTAAAAACTATAGACCGACATTATTCCTAAGCCACGTAGCAAGCTATTCTTAAGGATCGTTTCAAATCGCCTGACATACAGACTTGATGAGTTTCAGCCCATGGAATAGTCCGGGTTTCGAAGAGGTTACAGTACAGTAGATCAAATCCACACGGTGTGGCAAATTATTTAAAAACCGAAAAATACAATCAGCCACTCCAACGTACATTTAAGGATATTATGCGAAATCATTTAACACTGTTGAAACCTAGGTTGTCCTGGAGTTCTTGCAACGCTGTCTAGTCGATTGGCATTACATTTAGGTGTCGAGAAATTAATTGGCGACCGCATCTTGTATAGGATCACATAGTGTAGGATGCCCCTCGGCAAGCCATTAGTGGAGCTACGACATGCGTAAAGTAGCTGGTGATGGTTGGATGAGGACGATCGGAGATAGGGGGTAAGTGGCGTGTCATGGGAGAGACCTATATCCAGCAGTGGATAAAAGCAATAAAGGTAGAGACGTGTACCATGTGTGAGATTCTTGGGGTATGATACCCTTGCTACAAAGAACAATAAAATCTTTTTTAGCCTCTGAAATCGGAAAAAGAGCAATAATAATATAGGTCATACGCGCGCGTCCAGGCAAACAGCGGAGTTCGAAAAAAATTAAGTCAACCAGTCTGATACAAGAGCAAAACTAACCAAGTTGGGCGCGAAATTCACCCAAGTATCAGACCCGTCTAAAGATCTTGATTAAAATATTCACCAAAAGATTTTGGTGAATATTCTAAACAAAGTTTTGTGATCACAGTATAGGGATAGAACTGTGTAAAAAAGTTTAATGAATTCTCGCTATAGCATTATGATAGTGTAATTATTTTATTTGTCGATCGAGTAGTCATTAAATAAACTTGGTCAGTTTTCGCCTTCGATTTTTCCCTGGATTGAGTTCAAATTTTGTAAAGGAGAAAAGTAACTAACCCGATTTAGGTACAAATTTGTAATTCAACCAAACAGTGATAAAATAATTAAGTATGTTAATTAGTTTTCAACTAATGAGTTGTATTCTAAATGTAGAATTAGTGATTTTTTGCACTTTCTAAAATAAAAACTATGGTACATATATATATGGCTGTAAGGTTGAAATATGTAGAAAAATTTGGAGATTTTGACGACATGTCTAACTCAATTTTGGCCAAATGTCGACTTGGTGACTTTTCGCTCTACGGCGACGATATTATCTTATAAAATAGTTTATAACCCATTGTAGAATTAAAATTTTCTTATTAAATGTGTTAATTATTCTAAAGGAAAACAAATCACTACTCGCCCATTGTCTAACATTAATATGGACAATTCCCAAATAAATATGAATGCTTTGAGGAGCTCTTTAACCTAATCCCTCCCTCTCCATTCCTTAAGAGGATTGTGAAGTAAACGTGCGTGGCGCGAGTAGGTATTTTCTAAAATGCTATCTGTTTCACACCGCTCTGCCTCCGGTCTGGCGTTTACAGCACAAATACAACTTGAGATTATTATTCTATCGTTCCTAATGTTTTACGTTGCATATATTTCTGACTCCCTTTCCGCTTCGCCATCGTTACTTTCGTTTTTCATGTGGGAATTTTATGTTTTCACATAGCAAAAATAATTTTATAGCCTATATTACTCTGTGATAATGTAGCATTCTATTAGCTAAAGAATTTTTAAAATCAGTCTGGTAGTTTTTGAGTTTATTCATTACAAACAAACGTACTTAATCTTTTTTCTTCATATTATTTCATTAGATAAGTTTCGGAATACAGAAATTATTTACATTTCGTAAATTATTTCTGTATTGAAATTTATTGTGAAGGCACTTACTTGGTATCCCTATACCTTATAGGATTGAGGATGAGGACTATTTGTTATGAAAGTATGTACCTATCCTACATTTACCTGTCTAAGGAAAATGACATTTTTTAAGATGAGTGTTATACTGAATTAACATGATTTGCATTTGAGATGTGTTCGTTTAGCGCAGAGGTCGAGTGATCACCTACTGCGCAACGGGTCGCGGGTTCGATTCCCGTACGGGACAAATGTTTTGTATGGCCTACAGAAATTTGTTCCGGTCTGGCCGTATGCGCATGTGATATTCCATGTTTGTAACTGCACCCACGACACAGGAGAAAATCCTAGTGTAGGGCGACGTTTTTTTAAAAAAAAAGAAAAATGAAAATCTTTTCTGAAAAAAAAAACACTAAACATATAATAATACTTTTACATACAAAGTAAATAGGAACAGGGATACAAAAATAAAAAGTAATAATAAATAATAAAAAATATTTTTTTGATTGGGCTGGGCAGCTTTTGCAAAACTTGGCTTTGCTTTTATCATGAGCATTAGCATAAAACAAAAAGCGCGGATCTTCAACCAGTGTGTCCTATCAGTGCTTACTTATGGAGCCGAGACATGGGTAACAACTAAGGCCATCGTCCACAATCTAGAGGTGGCTAAAAGAGCAATGGTAAGAAAATTGGTAGGATAGTAACATCATCTGCAACTAGCTCCATCTCCATCCATCTTTGAATTAGTTAGCAGCAAAACAGAAGCTACGTTTGGCTTATTATTAAGGAAATTGAGGTGAACACCAACAAAAATAATCATATAATTATTAAAAAATATTATTCATCATCTAAGCCTTTTCTTCTAAAACGGCGGTATACGCCTCCTTAAGGAAACGGTGGCTAGATGACATTAAAAAGTAGACTGGACTGACATATCAGCATAGGATATGATCTTACACCGATCTTACACGTCGGTGTAAGGGCAAGGGCGTTTTATTGATAACTAAATAACTTTTGCAGAAACATTGTACAAAGTTATTAACCAAAGAATTTGTAGTCAAGCAGTCCATGAAAAGTCTATGCTGTCAGAAATACAGGAATAATACTGTATGAAAGTACCCCATGTGTGGGGTAGATACGTAGGAATTTCAATTTAGAGTTGAGTCATAATTATGTAACAAATATAAAATACCTCTCATTTTTATACACTAATCTCGGGTATCTAGTTATACTAATAGTTTTAGAATTAATTTTTACCACCTCCGTGGTCTAGTGGTTGAGGTCACCGGGTATTGATCGGGAGGTCGGGGTTTGATTCCCATCGGGGACAGAAGCTTTTCTGCTCGGTTTGGTTGGTGGTAGCTACCACCGTCTTACCTAAGTTTGTCGCTATAATAACATGTTAATAGCATTGCTGTGTTCCGATATAAGGCCAAGAGCTTCCCTGTTGTATGAAAAAAAATACCTATTAGTAGGATTATATACAGGATGGCCCATCCATAGGCGTCCAAAATAAAAATTTAGAAGCTCTATGCTATGGGGTATCCGAATCACCCCCATGTATGTTCAGCGATTTTTTGTAGTTTAGGAGCTAGAATTATTTTTAGATTTTTTTCAGTAATTTTCTACCGACATTGGTTTTCCTTTTTTATCTATTTTTTCCTTACGTTTACAGATTTTTTTTTGTGTAATTAATCATCATGATAGTAGCTAACACCTGAAATAAAGCGGGTTGGCTAAGCATTGCAGAACTTACATAAAATTTTATCTGAAGTTCAAAATTACTGTTAGAGTTCAGTAGTCAAAAATGTTAAGGGCTTAAAAAAAATAGTAAGGGGTGCCAGAGGTTTCTAAGCATTCTTAAAATCTGCTAAGAACCTGTAACAATGAATATCATTCATAAAAATCACACCTTAATAGTGATTTTTCTTCTGTAACTGGCCTTGAAGTAAACAAAGGTCGACAAATTGAAAAAAAAAATTTTTTTCTTTAGGTGTTGTTGAATTGTAACGTGTCTAGTATTACTTAATATTCGGTACTCCATGGCGGTCATGTTATCGGCTTCAGATGATTTTTGAATTATGCAGATAGCCGTAGTCTTCTCGGAATATCTCTTTTAAACCTTAAAACATCTACACAGGTAAATAAATCCTTTACCTGAGTCGTGGTTTCGGCGAGCGCAAACAATGAAACCGGTTTGTGCGAGTGAGACAGCTAGCGACGCCAGCAGCGCAGAGGACCGCAAACTCAAGCAACGCCTCAGTCGTTCTCACACTGTGTTTACTGCTGCTTGTTACGTCGTATCATATCGCTTTACTCACGAACCCTGCTACCTCATCGGATTCTGTTTTCTGTTATCGACTTGGACTGTGCGCTCGTTATCGGACTCCGCTTTGCATATCGATTTGGACTTGTTACTTGTGGTAGTGATGAATTACTCGCTAAGCGAATATGCAGAAATGCATTACTATTACGGCGTTGCTCAAGGTAATGGCCGTGAAGCAGCAAGATTGTACAGAGAACAGCTTCAACGTCGAGGAGGACGACAACCTGATCGTTATCCTGATCATCGCGTTTTTATTAACACCCACAACGCGTTGATGGCAAGCCGGATTCCTGGTCGCCATGGTGCTGGAGAAGGGATCCCTACAGCTGATCCTGATCGCAGGGAAAGAGTTGTGGAGGAAGTGCAAAGGGATAGTGCAACAAGTACGAGGAGAATGGCTCGTAGACTAGACATTCTAAGAGTTTCCATTCAAAGGATTTTGAAAGGAGAAGGATATCATCCGTACCACATTCAGAGGGTCCAGGCATTACAGCCCACAGATTACCAACTAAGGATTGATTTTTGCCACACAATGTTAAGAAAAAACGCAGAAGACCCCAATTTTTTCAATAATATTTTGTGGACAGACGAGTCTCGATTCGAGCGATCTGGAGTGTTCAACATTCACAATTACCATAGTTGGGCTATCGAGAATCCACATGCGGCAAGACCATCAACATTCCAACACCGCTTCAGCGTGAACATGTGGTCCGGCGTTCTCAACGGCGAATTTATTGGCCCTTACGAACTTCCATCCAGGCTCAATGGAGCCGTCTACAGAGAGTTCTTGGAGAATCAGCTTCCAGATTTGCTGGAAGATGTTAACTTATTGCTGCGCTGTCGAAACATGATTTTGCAACATGACGGGGCGCCATGCCATTACGCAAGTCAAGTGCGAAGCTTCCTAAATGAAAACTATCCCAGCAGGTAAAACACGATAGTTGATTTACATTTTTACAATTTAAAAGCTGTGACAAATTACTAATTACACATTTTTTATCTGATTTTCAGATGGATCGGAAGAGGTGGACCAATTTCCTGGCCGCCACGGCCACCAATCGATTTTTTCATCTGGGGGTACTACAAAGAAAACGTATACGCGCGGGAGTCTAATAGTGAAGAAGAGCTGAGGCGGAAAATTGAAGAAACGGGAAACATAATAAGAAGCAACAGAGAAGCTTTTAGACACCTCAAACACAATTTCTTTAGGAGATGTAGATTGTGCATTTCTGTGGGAGGACGCCAATTTGAAAACCTTTTATAAATGGCACTTAAATAAAATTTAGGAACTAACAACTGTGTTTTATTTAATTAATCATAACTCTTTAAAACAATATATTAATTTATTAAATTTAATTCAAAAATCATCTGAAGCCGATAACATGACCGCCATGGAGTACCGAATATTAAGTAATACTAGACACGTTACAATTCAACAACTCCTAAAGAAAAACATTTTTTTTTTTTCAATTTGTCGACCTTTGTTTACCCCAAGGCCACGTTACAGAAGAAAAACCACTATTAAGGTCTGATTTTTATGAATGATATTCATTGTTACAGGTTCTTAGCAGATTTTAAGAATGCTTAGAAACCTCTGGCAACCTTTACTAAATTTTTTTAAGCCCTTAACATTTTTGACTACTGAACTCTCAACAGTAATTTTTAACTTCAGATAAAATTTTATGTAAGTTCTGCAATGCTTAGCCAAACCGCTTTATTTCAGGTGTTAGCTACTATCATGATGATTAATTACACAAAAAAAACATCTGTAAACGTAAGGAAAAAAAAGATAAAAAAGGAAAACCAATGTCGGTAGAAAATTACTGAAAAAAATCTAAAAATAATTCTAGCTCCTAAACTACAAAAAATCGCTGAACATACATGGGGATGATTCGGATACCCCATAGCATAGAGCTTCTAATTTTTTCTTTTGGACGCCTATGGATGGGCCACCCTGTATAATCAGCTGCTTTAAATTATATTGTTAAAATGAAAAAAAAAAGTCAACACCGTACTAAGGGTGCCTTCTCCACATATATGCCTACCCTGCCTACCCTTCATATATTATTTACTTTGTCGTTTGTATTTTTTATACATTCGTAGATTCCATAACGCGAGTACAAATAAAATAATATTGAAAATAACGCATATACGAGTAGTTTATTACACGTTTTTTAGCTGTTCCAACTTGGTTTTACGAAAAATAGTTTGTGAGC